>OY776679.1:91262075-94184127 GCA_963675555.1 Leptura quadrifasciata
TTTGCCCGCTGAGTAGTTGTTTCCTGCAAATCATGTATAATAACAGTATATAGGTTAAGTCCACCAAGGGCTGAAGGTCGCCGCTCTCGGTACTTGCAAAATGGCAAGTCGCTATGCACCACGGAGACATCTATGATGTCTGGTGTATAGTAGCATTAGACCACATGAGAGGATTCAATTACCTCTCACCACTATACCATTTACATTAGTCTGTATAAGACTAGCAGGTTGGCCACTGTCATTTGTCTGCTCCATGACCTATGGCATACTGAGGAGAACTAATAAGTTCGAAACCGGTCTATGTCTGGTCAGGGAGTTGACAAATGACATTGGCTACCAATTTTTCATGATTTGTAAGGTGTAATTCAATGCAGGTCGGGGTATTTGCCCGCTGAGTAGTTGTTTCCTGCAAATCATGTATAATAACAGTATATAGGTTAAGTCCACCAAGGGCTGAAGGTCGCCGCTCTCGGTACTTGCAAAATGGCAAGTCGCTATGCACCACGGAGACATCTATGATGTCTGGTGTATAGTAGCATTAGACCACATGAGAGGATTCAATTACCTCTCACCACTATACCATTTACATTAGTCTGTATAAGACTAGCAGGTTGGCCACTGTCATTTGTCTGCTCCATGACCTATGGCATACTGAGGAGAACTAATAAGTTCGAAACCGGTCTATGTCTGGTCAGGGAGTTGACAAATGACATTGGCTACCAATTTTTCATGATTTGTAAGGTGTAATTCAATGCAGGTCGGGGTATTTGCCCGCTGAGTAGTTGTTTCCTGCAAATCATGTATAATAACAGTATATGGGTTAAGTCAACCAAGGGCTGAAGGTCACCGCTCTCGGTACTTGCAAAATGGCAAGTCGCTATGCACCATGGAGACATCCATGATGTCTGGTGTATAGTAGCATTAGACCACATGAGAGAATTCACTTACCTCTCACCACTACACCATTTACATAAGTCTGTATAAGACTAGCAGGTTGGCCACTGTCATTTGTCTGCTCCATGACCTATGGCATACTGATGAGAACTAATAAGTTCGAAACCGGTCTATGTCTGGTCAGGGAGTTGACAAATGACATTGGCTACCAATTTTTATATATATATATATATATATATATTGTTATTATACATGATTTGCAGGAAACAACTACTCAGCGGGCAAATACCCCGACCTGCATTGAATTATACCTTACAAATCATGAAAGTTTGGTAGCCAATGTCATTTGTCAATCCCCTGACCAGACATAGACCGGTTTCGAACTTATTAGTTCTCATCAGTATGCCATAGGTCATGGAATAGACAAATAACAGTGGCCAACCTGTTAGTTTTATACAAACTTAAGTAAATGGTGTACCGGTGAGAGGTAAGTGAACCCTCTCAGTTGGTCAAATGCTACTATACACCAGACATCATAGATGTCTCCATGGTGTATAGCGACTTGCTATTTTGCAAGTACCGAGAGCGGTGACCTTCAGCCCTTGGTGGACTTAACCTATACTGTTATTACATATGATTTGCAGGAAACAACTACTCAGCGGGCAAATACCCCGACCTGCATTGAATTATACCTTACAAATCATGAAAGATTGGTAGCCAATGTCATTTGTCAATCCCCTGACCAGACATAGACCGGTTTCGAACTTATTAGTTCTCATCAGTATGCCATAGGTCATGGAATAGACAAATGACAGTGTACAATGACATATATATATATATATATATATATATAATAATATAAAACAATACTCTCTTGCAATATTTATGATAGGTTGCATCGAGAATTGATTTTATATATTCGACAATTTTTTGATTTGCACTATATTTTTTGCACAGATATTTTCTCTCTCTTTTTCTTCTCTCTGGATTAGTTTTAACGTTCTTGAAATAATTTCGTTGCAAAACGGTTTGATCTAAGAGAGTTAACCCATAGCTCATTTTCCATTTATGTTTATTTCTTATTATTTGCAATGTATCGCGTCTATTGTCAAAAGGAACTTTTATAGAAGGCGCAGCAGTATCTCGAACATATTTGATTAAAAGTACAGATTGGTTGAAACACTCTGGTTGCCAAAACAAGATCTATCAATTTGAATAGGATATTTAGATCATTTTGTTTCTTCTGCCAATTATATCTTCATACAATTGTCCTAGCTTTAGGCGAACTTAATGCAATTGAAAAATCCTTTAAATACATTGCAGTACAAGACTTTTAGATTCTATATTCATCAATAATGTTGATGTAGTTCATACTTGCAGTGAATACGTTTACCAACTTATTTGGTTCAAATTAATTTTTTTAATTTTATGTCGTCCTATTTTTATTCATTTATTGCCATCTGCCGCAGGAATGGTACAGCGACTAGGTGCGCTGCTTCTTACACAACACCATTTAGTTCGCTGTTACCAACTCTGCAACACATTAAAAATGCCCCTAAACATCCATACCCTAGCCAGGATTCTAACCCTGGACTTCTTGATCTCAGTCCTAACGCGTAATCATTGAGCTGAAAAATAAAGTCGACATTATTACTACATGATGAATTTTATCTTGAGGTAATATTTCACTTCAAATTATCACATGGTATCATGGTTAACTATATGATCTACTGTTAAATGATGATGTAATTGAAAGAAGAGGTGTTAATACATTCCTTTGTAGTGTATATTCCTGTTAAAAATAGGAAACGTGCTGTAAAAGTTAATACTGTGGCCGCTCCAGTAATTACAAATATTTCACTCTAGCTTATGTCTTAGCAATATGGTCGTATATCAAGTTTTTAGAGACCGTAAAGAAAATCAAATCGATAGTTTCCATTTCACTGGGCCTCAAACTAATTTAAAAAGAATCTGAACCTTTATCTACTGTACCACAAAACGAAAACCAGCTTTTCAATTATGTTTTAGAGGGACCTTATAAAATAATCTATCAAATAGCACTTTCTGAACCATCTGCTCTTACTCGAGATAGATATAAATTTCTCAACATTTTTCATGACAAAATATGTAGCTTAATGGTTGGAGGTACATACAAGAAAAACTGCTCGCTAAGAATTAGGAATATGCAATTAACAACTTGGTACTTATATAACCCGGCTCCGCCGCCATTAATTCGAAGGAAACAATTACTAAAATTATGTGACAAAACTTGGTTATTATCATTTTTTTTCCGATTATATTAGCAAGTACATTGAAAGAGTTATATACACCACCGATATGTGTAACCCATCCCTACCATAATGGGGAGCATATGAGGATTATCGAACTTACGAATAAAGGTAAGACAACTTTGTCGTTAATGCAGAGTTCAAGTTTATTACGACTTGAGTGTTGTTCTTTAATTTTGTTGATAAAATTTCTCTAACTTTCTTCATAAAATTTAAAACAAAATAAGAGCTTTGAGATAACAATTGGAGTGTCAATTGTCTTATAAAATAATCGAGACTTGTCAATTTTACGCGAATTTGCGTATCTCCGAAAATGTTCAAGATCTTTTAATGAATTTAATGAATATATGCTGTTAGTGGACTCAGATAAATCTGAGCTCAATCTATCAATGCAGGTCTGGTGCCATAGTTATGAAAACCAGAATTAACCGAAATATTATTTTCATTTGAATGGATTTCAAGTAAACAAGAACTGGCTAATAGTAGTTAATAGTAGTCTCTCCAGCATTGTCAATAGGCCCGTTCAGTATTTTTTTTATTTTAGAAATCGAAAGTAGAACACTTTTTATGGCAATTTCCAAATTCCAAGTTTTTATTCCGCCGCTTAAGCCCTTAAATAAATTACCGGACTTGGACCGCGCGAAAACTGGGCGGAGCTTCGCGTGACGTCTTTTTGCAGATGCTGTCAGATGACAGTCGAGATTTAATAAGCGTGTTATTGTGTTTCTGTATGCAAACGGCGTTTAATTGTTAAATTATATCTTTTATCTTCTTGCTTGTTTAAAATGAGTGAAAAAAAGTTTCTAATAAATATTACTCCATGAAAAAGTTGCAAAAAGGCTTAAAACACAAAAGTTGTGTTACAGAGATGAAGCAAGGGTACTCCCACGTTTTCGAGGGAACTGATCACGATAGTGATATTTTTAAGGCTCTCACCCCTCAGCAACCACCCCGTATTTCGCGTTTTTTTTCCATCGTAAGCATGCGTATCGGTATTTTGTGCAGAATTCGGGTAGGCCGTATGAAATTTAACCATTCAATATATTATAAAAATATAAAATAGTGGTTATTGTTTTCTCCCCGTTTTTGGGGGCGCTAAACACAATGGGTAATATTCATTTCGCTTCCACCCTACACCAGTCACCCCTAAAACTACCCCCTTTCATATTTCTTGATCATGAACATATGGGGGACCCGTTGGATCGGGGTATTTAATGGGATTTCGACATTGTAAAGGGAGTTGAGTGACGAGATGGGGGTTGAAACTACCACCACCCTTAATATTGAAATCCACCGAAAAATACAAAATAGTGGAAAGTCTCTTTTCCCCGTTTTCGAGGCCGCTAAACACTATGTCTATACTATTTCACTCCCCACTCCCAATCAAACACCCCCAAATCCCCAAAACCACCCCCCACATGCCCAGCATCAAGAAATATGAAAAGATGATGGTTTTAGCGGTGGTTGGTGGAGGGTAGGGAGAATTGAATATTACAATCGTGTTGAGCACCCTTGAAAACGGGGATAAACAAATTTTCATGCATTTTGATTTTTCTTTTTGGGATATTTTAGTATTAGGGAAAGGGGTAGTTTACGCATACCTACGATGGAAAAAACACGAAATAGGGGCGGTTTTTCGAGTTTAGGGGGTGTTGCTGAGAGGTGGGAACCTTAAAAATATGACCATCATGTTCAGGGTCCTCAAAAACTAGCGACCTATATTTCATCCCTGTAACAGAACTTTTGAGGTTTTTCAACTTTTTCATGGACTATATTATGTGGTTCCTGAGTGCCGTAATACTTCCAGAAATGCCCCAGAAAAACTGTTTATAAGCGCGCCTTTTGATCCTGCAACTAGAAAAGTTTGGCAAAAAGCTATACGTCGGTATGCTGAAATTTTAACAGCTTATTTAAATGAGCGAATTCTATTGAATACTGTAAAAAAATAATGAAAAAAATTATCGGTAACAAGCCCATTAAGCTAATATTCTCTTTTGTAACCGAAACATTATCACAGCACGACGAGATGAGCCATCCGAAAGCAACATTACGTACATTTTATCAGAAATGATAATTTCTGGCATTTCTGTATATTTTGAATTATTTATATAATTTTAAAGACTTTGTATTTTTGCTGCTATTTGGTACAAAGTTTTGTTTCCTCTCAGCTACCCTGACGATTCGATGTATTTTGAATATATCTGAAAAACTCCTATCTACATTTGACAACTGCGATTTATCAAGATTTATAACAATTTACGAGCTAGGCCCTCCATCGCCATCGGCTAGAAGAACCCTCAAACTTTGATTTGTCTGGTGCTGCAGGAACTTCCTTTAGTGTAAAAGTTAAGTTATACTTGTAATTATTATTTTACTTTGATGAATTTTTTCTTATTGTTTAGTGGTTAAATTCATAATATTTTTTCCTAGGTGTAGAAACCTTAGGACGCTGCATATTTTAGTAATTTATTTATTGTGTTAAAAACTACTAATTTAAGCTGTAACAAATTGCATTTATTAGAACTGTTTTTCTATTGTTTCTGCTCTACTACAAGGAAATATAAGATAAGGGACCTCCTCAGTGTTTTATGGACTTTGGATCGTATAGGTTTCGAAGTTGTCAAATAAACAGCTTCTGAATAACATATTCGAGATAATGGCGAGCGCGCCGGTGTGGGCTGCCTCAAAACTTACTTTCTTATAATCAAGTTACATTTTACCATTGCAGTTTTTTCTTTATTTAACTATGTAGGAAATAAATAGGAAGTCAACACAATTTCTCTTCAAATTCAACTGCCGATGATGGCATAACTTTTTTAAAAAATTTGTAGAAATTATTTTGTTACATAAACAAAATGTTATTTATTTCTGTGAGAAAAAAATTTATATTTTGTAGGAGGCCTTTCTTTGAGGAAGGTGCTAGGTGACCAGGATTATGTAACCACCGTCCTTCAAGGGGGTGGAATTTTTTCATCTGTAATTGAAAGATAATATAAAATATATGTTTATTAAAGTGCTTTTATGAATTGATTTTGCACCCCTTTGAAGAGTGAAAACAACCCTCGGGGCCGATTACACAACCATACCACCTTCCTCCTACAAAATACAAATTTTTCCCTCAGAAAAAAAACAATTTTCCACTCCTTCATACATCCCGACTCTTTAAATGGACTAATATTCCAGGCAGTCTTACTATTTTTGGAATTTTGTATAGTCCTATTGTTATGCATTTTTTTCGATTTGTGTATTAGTTGCCGATATAAATACAACAACTCCGCCAAGGAGATTATGAACGGCGACTGAATTTTATAGCACAGATGTCCATACTGAAGGAAAGATACAATTTTTTTTATTAAATTCTTTGGAGCGACGAGGCGACATTAAATGAAAGCTGTAATGTAAACAGGCAGAATATGCACTATTGTAGTGAGAGGAATCTTCGATGGACGCGAGAAAGAAATTTTGAGGTAAAATATAAAGTTAACGTGTGGATACGTATGCTTGGAGGCACATTAATAAGGCCATATATTTTTGAAAATAATTTAAACAGCGAAATTTATCTAGATTTTTTAGGAAATGACTTACCTACTTATTTAGAACAAACTCCCCTGCAAGTTAAAAGAAATATCTGATTCCATCAAGATGGTGCTCCTCCACATAATGTCCGTATGGTTTCTGATTATTTGAATACGATTTTTGGAAACCAGTGGATAGGCAATACCGGATCTGTGCGATGTCCAGCTAGATCATCAGATTTAAATCCTCTGGATTTCTTTTTGTGAGGTTACCTTAAGGCGTTTGTATATCACACCAAACCTCAGAACATTGAGGATTTAAAAATAAAATAAGAAATGGATGTAATTTAATTACTGCATTCACGTTAATAGGTCAAATATTGAACAATATTTGTAAAAAAAATTTAATTCTCTCCTTACCTGATGAAAATTTTTAAGAAAACGTTAATGTTTATTGCAAAATCATTGTTTTATTTTTGTTATTCTTGTTAACATAATTAAGAATTATTTTGTTTGTGTTTTAAATAATTTTGCACAATTTTTTTAATTTTTAATAAAATTAAGTCTACCAGGCTATATTTTTTTAAAAGTGTTTTTTCACTAAAACCAAAAAGAATCTCGAATATGACGTAATAACACAAATTCATGCAAATTAAAACTTTTATCAAACAGCTCTAATAAAATTCATATATAGTGTGGGGTAAAAAAATATTCACTGAAATCAAGTTTAATTTCGTAAAAAATTTTTCAAAATTTTTTTTTTAAATATCTCTACCCAAGCAACACCAAATGGTTTAATAAACATTTTGATTTCGTTTATATGACTAGTATATATAATGTGTATCGCAACCTATATTCAACATTCGAATGTCCATGCCACAAACGTATATATTTGTCTTATCATATATTGAATATAGACGTTTCAAAAAAACGTGTATATATATATATGGTACATCATATTCTAAATATATACGTCTTAAGAAAACGTTAAATTGTTGTCACATCATATACGAGATATATACTTTCATGCGGAACCTCTAATAAACGTATTACATATACGTCGATAATACGTATGATGTAAAGGTTTTTCTCACGGTTATAGAAAACTTTTTCTCCAGTTACCGGTATACGTGAATAAACCTTTATTATTCACTGTAATTCATACATACATAGGGTATCCCTGTATGGAATATCTAATACATACAAACTTTTTTTATTTTAAATTTTTTGAGAAAGTCATTTTTTATAGTGTTGCTTCAGCTTATCAAACTTTTTTGGCGGACCCTGTATACAATAAATTTGATACCATCAACAATTTACATTCAATATCTGTTACATTTTACACTATGGCGGACAACATTTTTAACTTTTCTTTAAATCTAAAATAATTCTTATAATTTTTTGTTTCTGTTGGTAGAGTATGAAACATATTTAGTCATTTATATAATATAGTTTTATTTAACAATGATCTTTTGGCTGTGTCTATAAAAAAGTAATTGATCTGTCTTGTATTATGTAAATGAATAGTGTTTATATATCTCACTTTATTACATAAGTACATAGCAGTCTTTTTGTTCTTCAATTTATAAATAAAATCTAAAGTTTTAAATATTATTGTTTGCTTTACATTCATGAAATAAACTACTTCTAGCATATTTTTTATTTGTGTATACCTGTTACATTTAAGGATAGATTTATTTTGCAATTTTTGCAGTTTGTCTGCTTCATTCCGGTTAAAAGAGAAAAGAATACTTGAGCAATATTCAATGTGTGGGGCTATTATAATTGATTTATATAATAGGATTTTTGTGCTAGTCATTAAACTGTTACCTATTTTTCTCATAAAATAAACTTCTTTTGACATTTTATTTAACATATAATCACAATGATTTTTAAACTTTAAATTCTTAGCTATAATAATACCCAGGTACTTAATTTCTTTAACTTGTTTCAAGCTTATAATTATATATCTCAATATACAAATTTGTTACATTTAAAACACATAAAAGTTACTACTGAATATTATTCCTTTTAAAATACCCGAACAATCTTCAGACCAATTCATACAAAAGCAAATAATGGTTGTCCAGGTAGGTTATGGTGTAGCTAATAGCATCCTCTTCGTTACACAGCCACAGATGATGTACTGGGCTCACTAGCACCTCTGGCGGGCAACTCTCGAAATTCTTCGTTATCGTTACCGAGTAAGTGGTGGTGGGGGTAAGCGAGACGGTTCACCTTAAGTATCTGCGGCATACGAACATATTTTTGCAGTGAGCATACAAACTAATTGTGTGGAAAATGAGTGAAACTTGTTTCATCTGTGATCAACCGCTAGAGGATACACCTGCCGTCAAGGTTGATCGTGAATTGGACAAATTATTTGATTCCAATGCTGTGAGAGGTGATGGAAAACATGAACAATTGGGCAAACTAACCTCAATCACAATACACGTTCAGTGCCGTAGAGAGTACACTCGTCCATCGAGTATGTAAGCGGCCAAAAGAAAACGTGAAAGGGACGAGTCTGCTACTAATACAAGTCCCTTGAAACATCGAATGAAATCTAGCCAACCGAGATAATTGGATAATGTATTGAATCCTAAACAGTAGGGGTGGACGTTGACGTGACCAAAAGCAACATTCCAACTTCCTGCACCTGATTGTCTTTTGAAGATTATTTTCTACAACTGTGTGAAAGGCTGTAGACCATTATGTGGCTGTCGGAGGTTGGGACTTAATTGCTCACCAGTTTGCGGCAACTGGCATGGACAATCTTGCTTGAGTGCTGAACCGATTGAAGATTCGTCAGAAATAAAAGCCGTCGCTGAAGCAGAAACTCAAAGTTCTCAGATTGGCTCAGATTTCTTCGAAAAATGAATCCATGAATTTATAGAACGAGAAACAGACAAGAAGGAAATTGTTAATTTGACATTTTAATGAGTATGACAGTCCTGGATTAGACCTGCCGGGGAAGCCACATATAAACCGCACCTAGTACTCAATCTCAAGGGTGGTGTGGAATAGAGTACATAAATTATTCAAATTATCACATAAGTTCAAATTCAATGCGTATTCCTTTTTATAGAAAATTTCCATAGCTTTCTTTTTAGCCTGATATATTTTTGCCGTAGAAGATATGAAAACCGAGATATCTTGAAAAATTCATTTCAGAGCAAGATTTTAGCCCTTTACAGCGTTGCCAAATTTTATCCTTCCACTCCCACTTCGAGGACTTTTGAGACCTTATTCAGGACACCACAACCTACCTGGAAAACCATCACTTGTTTTTGTATGAATTGATCTATAGAAAAATCCTAAATGCATTGAATTATACGTAAAATTTTAGCTCTTTATTTATTTTCTCTGGCTACTAGACTACTGCTGTTTCTCATGGATTTAAATACATTCAAATATATTGTAAATATATAATGTACAGCCGACAGCCGAGTTGGTTAAGGCGGGAGGTGGCAATCGCGATTAATCGAACGGGTATCTCTCTACCGGTTTCGAGCCCCAACTTCGGGACTGGCACTGTCGGAGGATATAGTTGTATGTCCGAGTTTTTCAATGTATAACCCCCTTCCGCACAAGCCTCTGGCTTCTGGAATTAGCGGTTGTCTAATTTTTTTAGTGTGTATTTATTATTTTATTATCTTCATAAAAGTTCATTAATTATATTACTTTATGCTCGAAACATATCTTTATTCATTAACAAATTGCAGACACATCTAGACATTAACTGACATGTTGTAAATGATCTTGAAACGTGCCATTAATCATAATTATCACTTTACAGACTTTCCCCTAAACGTTAATGAAAGCTTATTAAAAATGTATAAAGTTTTCAAACCAGCAAAAACTAAGACGATGTTTAAGAATGTCCCTTTTAACAAGATTTACAAACGCGAATTTAATAATGTAGGCGTTATCAAGATTTGCCTACTACACACAATGTAGCATAATTTTAGCTACAGCTTCTGCGTCTATTTAATTATCCCGTACACCCAACTCACCCCTTACAAGGGTATTAACGAACTAATCTGGCAAAGTTGAAAGCCCTGTTAGTCTATTATAATTAGCTTTGCCTCCAGATTAGCACATTATTGATTATTTATCGGAAATAAGACAAGTAGAGATTACATTCTCTTGAGCATACTACGTACATGTATAACAAACTTTTTTAAAAAAAGCATTACAAGCCCTAAATGTCGACTAATATGTCAAAAATATTCTATTACTGTTACTGCATTACCTTGAATACAATGAATCTGAGCTAGTTTAAACAAACATCAAAACACTGGACGACTCCATGTGTATTTCGCCAATCATCTGAAAGGTTTTTTTTTTATACATTTATTTAACGTCGGCCTATTTCCGCTACTGAGGCCTAACACCGACGCCTGTAGACGAGCTACCCCCAACCTGGAATTTTGCCGAACCTCTTCCCTTAAGAAGAGTAGGGATCTTTTACTTGCCTAACATTTAATAGACAAGGGACCGACGGCTTTACATCCCCTCCGAAGCATGGTATATCTCCTATACAACCCTCGCGTAAGGTTGTATAGCTTCCGCGCATACACTGATATACAAGCCGCTGGAAGATGTGTGAGGCGAGAACGCGGTTTCCGTTGGAAATCTGGAAGTAAATGAAACAATTTTAATCATCTCTAGATCAAACACATCACTGTAGTAAAATTTACCTCAGAATAAGTGAGAAGGTGTTAATATAGTTTATTTTATTTAATGTAAGAAATATATAGGATTTTTAATTGTGTGTTCATTGTAGCCATGAAGAAGTTTACACTATTAAGTAAACAAAGAAGATTAAAGAATGAGTTTTTTTTATTTTCCTGAATCGACAAAATTTTCACCATTATGAATTTTCAAGGACACAATTTGAATAATACAAAATCGACAACGAAATTAACTAACCCCACGATCTCGGCCAAAAGCCTTCACTCTTTTTGGGGATATTTAATCTATTTTTGGCTATCTTAATAGAAGAAGGCTTGTCATCATTTTTTAAAAATATCTTCAAAACGTTGTTATTTAAAAAGATAAAACATGGAATACTTATTAACGTAAAAATGACCCGTCGTTTGCTGTAAACATGATTTTTCTATTTTATTGAATGAAATGAATAACTTAATTTAACTTAAATTACCTTCTTGCGTATATAGGGTGCCCCATTAGTGCGTCAAAGTCGAATATCGGCCTTTAAAAATGTTTCTATTACATATAACCACCACACCAACACAGAAATTAGACAACCCCCAATTCTAGAAGCCAGAGGCTTGTGCTGAAGGGGGTTACACAGTGAAGAAACGCGGACATACAAGCATTCCTTCAGACAGTGCCAACGCGGGGGCCAGGATTCAAACCCGGTGGCGCAACACCCGTGTGACTAATCGCGATTGCCACCTCGCGCCTTAACCCACACAGCTATCGACCTGACATATGGAATGTGTTTTGTGCTGCTGCTTTTCTTGCATAATTCAATGGGTATCCCAGTCAGCGAAAAAGGTACCCCTACTACGGTAGTACTACTAGAAGTAAAAACAAAATAGAAATTCAAGTAATCAATTATTTACCTACGTTTGGAAAATAAAGTTTTGTCCAAGTCCCGTGTTAGATTTCAACTGTGAAATCCAGCTTCAGATTTTTGGTTGTATTGTTATGAAAACGATGTTGAAACATTAACTGTACAAGATTTCAACAATTTATAACCTGCAATATTTTGCTTTTGACTATCATTATGTATTAATAAAATGTATTTCACAATATGTCAGATTTAAAATAAGTTCTACACGATTTTAAAAATATCCGATAGGTAATATTTTATTCCTTACCATCTATCAGTGTATATTAATAGGAATAATAGAAGAAAAATTTAGTCTGTTAAAATAAATAAGTATAAAAATCAGTTGTACACGATTTCATAAATTTCTAATCTGTATTTTGTTGTGGTAACAGTAAAGCGATTTTTGTTATATTTTATTCTCTACCATCAATGTACATTAATAAGAGTATATTAAAATGAAATAAATAAGGATAAAAATGAGGTTTCACGATTTCATGAATTTTCAATCTGTATCAGAAAGTAAAGGTGGTCATTTATTTTTTCATTGTGAAACAAACAGTACGTGGTTTCACAATTAGCTATTAAGATAGATTATGTAAAAGAACCATGAAATTTGAAAACTGACATACTTAATAATTTATTTCTAACAGGCGAAGAAGAAAAGCACTGCAAGTGGTAATAAAGTACGATGCCATAGGATACTTCTGACATTTTCTTCAAACAATACTCTTCGTCTTCACTAGTTGCATCAGATAGAAGAAAGAACATTCCCTTCCCATTTGCAAACTTAGGACTATCAATCATGTGTTTCTGAGTGCCTTATTACTGGTCTCGATAGTGTCTAGGTATTTACTGATTTCGATCTTAGCACTTTTTGACCTCCCAGGTCGCGTTGCCGGGAAAAGTCCCAGAGTCACTAAATATCCTGGTCAAAATTTGATCGGTCGATCAAAAGTGCTGAAAAAGATGTATTATCGAGGTCATAATTATCCTCCAGTAACGTTTTATTTATTTCTGACCTTTAGTTTGGTCACAGCACACTTTCATGTAATTACCAATGTTAAATGATTATGTTTTTTCTATAAAAGAAAAGAAATATCCAGATGGCGCAGAAATCAACATCTTGCTGTATATGAATCCCTTCGCTTTCGCATAACACAGGAGAAAATTAGCTGCGAAAACGACCGGGTTTCTTGATATCATCTTCCTGGCCTTTCTTATGAATAGGCATTACTACGGCAAATATAAGTTCCTCAGGGAAATAACCTTGAATTGGAATATCTTGATGATGTAAATTTTGAAAGTTTTAAATAACATATATTTACTGTGAAACACTGATAATACATAAAGCATATTCATTTATAAGGTAGATATTAATCATTACAAATTTGGTTTAAGGAAAACTTCAACTTTTAATAGTGTCTTATAAAACAACATGAAAATGTCTTGGGATTATACATGTGATCATATCTATTATTTTCATATGAAACTGTCTGGGAATAACCTGCACATTATTTTAGTGTACATACTTATTAAGGTACACATAAAAATTGTAAGAAAATTGCATACATACATCGATTTATTAGAGACTTCCAAAGCGAAATATAAGGAAACAGAAAAGGCGGGATGAACGGAAGAATAATAGAATATCGACGAGTATATTGATAAATAACCTGAAAGAAAATTTATTGACTTAGCTGGTCGTGATCGAGTGTCTGGCAGGGAAAGCATTGTTATAGAAGGAAGGTGGGTTATATTTTACACAACATCTTTGTTGTGCACTCGTCGGATGTCGAAGCCGTAGAAAAATGCTAACATAACACGTCAGTGCTTACGAATAGAAGCCTACCTTGATACCACGGGTGACAATATTGACGTTTACTCCGTATCTTTCAGTTCCTTTATAAAAATTCTTAGATATAAATATATGTTGTCTCTACATAGTGTGAATATTATAGGGTGAAATTCTTGCATTGAAATTTGATGATATTTAGACTAATCTCTAGGGCACAAATCTGTTTTCTATTAAATAAACTTCTGTTTGTGATGTCCACTGGCTTGAGGAGTTATCGGTGTTCGAGATGTTACCACCGTCATTAAAACAAATTACAAAAGCATTTAGGTATAAAAATTGAAATATTGAAGTATTTGACAAACAAAATCACTAATTATAACAAGATTTAAAGAGCATGCGACTCATCTGAAATGTAGAAAATCTGTAAAGTCTAATGTTGCTCGATATACTTTTGATAGCAGTTCATGTAGGGCAGATATCTCGTGTTGTGAAATTTTTCCTCCAGCATACACCAACAACAACTTTGTCTCCGCTTTAATAGAAAAGCAAAATCTTCTTTATATTAGTTAATGTGAAATTAAATACCTTTTATTGAAAATTACCTATTAGATTCTACGGATTTAATGTAGGTACTTCACTCGACTGCTACTAGTATCTGAGCTGGAGAATGATGTACTAGATGAAAAGCCGCATTTTAGAATTAATTTTTTTTAATCGGCTTTTCTATATAGCGCCCTGGCGGAGTTTAGCCATGGCTATTCCACCACTCAACCAGGGCACAAGCACACAGACAATTGAATTATCATTCCGTACGATGTTGTTATCTACCGTAGCTGAGACTCGAACTCAGGAGAAGAAAGCGACTAACTGTGTTGTCTGCCACACAACCACGGTCTGGTCCACTACTGCCATATCAGCAACACGTGGAAAATGTCCCTAAACTTCTATACCTAGTCAGGATTCGAACCCGAGTCTTAGTAAGCACTGATCCACTTAGCCGGCCAACGATCACTATGATCAACCAGATCTCACTTTTAAGTTGAAATTAAGGCAGAAGTGGTAAAGCGACTAAACATGTCTCTCACACAACCTCGTCTAGTCCACTGCTACCGACTCGGTGACACATGAAAAGTGCCACTAAACATCCATACCCTAGCCAGGATTCGAACCCGGGACTCCATGGTTGCGATCCTGACATGTAAGCATTGAGCCACCAAGCTATGTTTAATGAGAAACCATCAAAAAAATATAGTCATTCCATTTAAGAGAAAAAAGTTGATGTCATTTCCGGTTCAACCGGAAGTGATATATTCATTCCTGTTAGTCTAAAAGTAACCCATTATTGTCTAATTTATGTGTACCAAAGACCAAATTTTTATATAAAAAAACAACCAAAATATTGGGGGCGTACATTGACTCGTGGCCACCCTGTATACAATCTCAGGATATAAAACCTACTAAATCACTACAGATTTTTGGTAAAGAACAAACGTTTAGCATCTGCGTACACTGCGATTAATTTTCTCTTCAAAAAAATAGCTGTTTCTCAACGGGGAATGAACATTGGGATCTCGAACCTAGCAGAAATTAATAAACTTACCTCTCGGTAAGCTCCTATATAAGGTTATATAAGATTGCGTGGACTCATAGCCTTTTTTCTGTCCATGTTGGATATTGTAATAGACGAAGTTCGATTGTAATAATTCTTACCTACCTCCAACCTAAATTTTCAAATCCCAGAAGCTGAGTAAAATTTTAATGTGACACGACATGGGAATCTAAATTTATCAGCGGTTTTTGTCTTTGTAATATATGAAAATTCTATACCAAATCGAAACATACTAGTACTTCACGCCTCACTTCATCTCCGTCAGTTACTATTCAGAGACCGTAATATACTGTGTATACATGAAACAATTCAGAGCAATTCAACCAAGCAAAACAAAAGATAAATATAGAAACCTCATTATTTGCCTAACCCTACGCATTTTCATCGAGAAATGCAGCTTAATATTTACGTCAACTGTGATGTATCGATCCCCGAGGAGTCATGGGCCATAAGATTGAGAGATGCGAAATTTAGTAAAACATTTCAAGGTGTAGATCAAAAGATATAAATGCAGGGCAGATACCCTTTCTTATTGTTTTTTTTTTTACTAAGCTCTATTTTCTACAACCGAACTTAAAACTATTAAAAAATGTTAAAAGAATTTTAAAAGTTTTCTTTCAAAATAGCTGACAATTGTTTACTGTTTTTGCAATATAGTTGTATCGAGAAAACGTTATAGAACACTAACTACTGATGAATATATATAGGGTTTCTCCAAGTCTGTGATATTCCTGTACTAGAAGTTGTACTTCCGAAAAAAAAAAAATTCCCGACAGTTTCACTAACATAATATTGTTCCGACAGAATATTATAAATTCTCATTTCACAGCGAGTATTTGAAAATGCGAAGTGTTCAAAATAGTGTAATTTATAGAAAAGGGAATAATATAATTGACCCAGGAGATCACATTGGACTGTTATTTCTAATTCCTAAATAAAGTTTTTAGCAAACATTATTAAACTGTAGTAAATAACAAACATTTCTTGTTTTCTAGGGCATATAGGAAAATAGAAAATTATATTGAAAAATTCTTAGATGTACTTTTACACACACCATATGATTGGGCTGTTTGATAGAGATATATTTATGTAATTGATCAATCATTGAATTGCGGTCAATGAATCATATGCCCTGATATCAATGCGTGAATTTTACTTAAGAGTGTATAAGTTACATTCTGCCTGTGGAACAAACAGCAGCTAGTTCTCTGATCAAAGCAAACAGCTAGAACAACCAATATTACTGGACATGTTTGCACTTTCTCGACCGCCTAACATGATGAACATACAACTAAATTACCTCATCAGCAAATAAATGCTTGTTACTTACAAGTTTAATATAACCTGAAACTATGAGGTTCTTGTTCGTGCATAAGGCCACATGAAGTCGATATCGAGAGAAAAGCTTGATATATTCATCACATCACCAATTATTGTACAGAAAAGAATAGAAAATCTGATCCGAAAATGGCCTTCTTCGTATTTACACTAAATCTGCTTACGATCTGATTAATAGGATTTAATGAGCTCACAACTAACTAATTCGACATTGAGATGTTTTAATTTTTCCAGCAGCATATAGTGTGATACACAGTCAAAAGCCTTTTGTAAATTACAAAAGGTAAGTCCAACATAATCTTTTCTTTTTTAACCGTCTATAATTTTATTTATAAGGTGTATTATTTCGTCAAAAAAAAAAAAAAATTTTGGACAAGGCAAGCAAGTCCATGGTTAGGGAAAGGATTCAATATCATAGATACCAAAAAGAACGAACTATTGGGGACATTACTTACACGGAGAATGAATTAAGCAGAAACATTATAGAACAGGATTATCAGTTTATAATCCAGAATGTCAGGTTGACCCGTGCGAATGTGATAAATGTTATGTGGGTGAGTCATCCAGACCTTTCAGTGTGAGGTTGGATGAGCACAAGAACTACATTAGGAAGAATGAAATTCAGAAATCAAAGATTTGTGAACATGCTTGGGAAAACGGACATAGAATAAACTGGGACTCGGCAAAAATTTTAACAAAAGAAACAGATACCAAAAAAAGAAAAATTAAAGAATCAGCAATAATCTTATTAAATGAAGATAAGTGCGTATCGAATTGTTCTGTAGATATTTGTACAACCTGGCTACCAATGTTAAAAGAAGAACTTAACAAACTCAACATTATCTAAAAAAATATCATCAGTTCTATGTTCTGTGTAAGTAGTAAGTATCTATGGAAATAACATAAACAGAATCTTAAAGCTGTGTATTTGACATACACAGCAAAATAAGAGTTCTTCAAAAAATAGCTTTGAAAACGGAAAGAGATTACTTTCCGAAACGTCAGCAAAATACATTATTTTTGTGTTTATTCCGATTTATATTATTTGCAAAACATAACCTCTGACTTTTCCTTTGGCGTAAACGTCACGGGCGCAGAGGCTCTTTTTTCCAATAATTCTATTATTTTGTAGATTCGGTGATTTGTTTTGAAGAGGATAATAGTACATGTGGTAGAAAACCCAAATAATAGGAAAGAATATTCGTAGAATGCCACAAATAACTTTCAGACAATATTTTTTCGTCATTTGTTGATTTGTTATTGCAAAAACCAAATTGATTATTGTAGAATAAGTTATATTTTCAAGGTGATCTGATATTTGGCTTTTTAAAAAATTTTGAGATTATTGAAACTATCGATATTGGTCGAAAATTGTTAAGGTCTGCCGATACGCCATTTTTCGGAATTGGTACAATGTTTGTAATCTTCAATACATCAGGGTAAATATCTGAGTTTATGCATTGGTTAAAAAGAATAACTAGAGGCTTAATTATTGAATTTTGTATGCTTTTTACTATTTTCACATTCATAATATAGTGATTTTTAGAGTTCTTATTTTTTAATTGATTTTTCTCTTACTGTATTGTGCCCAATATATTTAAAGGTAAAATTGGGATGACTGCACTTTGTGCTTCCTATGAAATAATCTGAATAACTATTATTTGTTGTTTGCAGATTTGGAAGAATGTCTTATAGACAAACTTCGCCCTCAAAATAAAGACGTTTATTATTATTATTATTATTATTATTTGATATTATGTTTTCACCTACGATTACAAAATAGCTGTTTGCCTCGTCTGCATTTAAGAAAAAGATTTGTTTCTGTTTTGCCTATTTTTATTTATAATATCCCAATATACTTTAGGGGTGTAACCATTTTCATTAATAACTTTTTTAATAATTACTTTTTGCTAACTTGATCTGTTTTCTATAATAAGCTCTATAATTGTTTAGATGCTCCTTTAACTGTACGTCAGGAAAGTTATGGTATACTTCTGATAAATTCTTTCTTATTTTGCGCATTCCTTACTGAACCAGTTGTTTTTGTATGTTTAGTTTTTTTTTTTTGATTTTATTTTCAACAAGAGGAAAAGTTTCCTCAATATTTCCTCGTGAAGTTGTCACAAACCCTTCCGCTTTAATATGTATATTTAATGATTCTTCCATCACAAAACTCCAGTCAATATTTTCTAGTATGTTTTATAATGAAAAGGAGCCTTCATCTATAAATTTTCTTTTTTTTTTAAACGTTCCTTTAGTTTCATTAATATTTTTAGTATTGAATGATATGGTTATTGCCTTATGATCTGAAAAACCGGGATCAAACACTTCCTCGTGGAAATCGTTAAAGTTTATATGCTAATATGCGAAAAATCGGTAAAAAGGCTTTTTTTTATCTCAATAATATCTTTGAGATTTTAAATTATATTGGAATGCCATTATTGCCAATCGATCACTGACATTTTTCTACAAATTTACAAAAAAAAAATTTGCTCCCCGACCTTCTGGAGCCGAGGTAATTTTTTTTTTAAATCGTGCGGCGCCATTTTTTAATATAAAGGACTGAAATTTGCAGGGGTTATTGTTGAATACTTATATTTTCAATAAAAATTTTCTGGAGCTTGATCGGCCGTTGCTGAGCATTGCAAAATCAATTAAACTCGGAGCTCGATGCTGCGGCGCGCGTTATCTAACGCTAGCGGTGAAGTGGGAGGAAAGCCAGCTCTTAGTGAAGCCTTACGTAAAACTGATCACGGGCGCTTAAAATCGATTGAGCTTGAAAAATTTTCATTATGTTGACTTCTACTCAACTGATTGCTTTCATTTTTTTTATTGGGGTAGCCCGACGAGATAGAAATTAACGACGGTGGTAAGGTTAATAAATACATTGTAGAATACGTTGCATTACATACTATTATTTTTTTTTGCTTTTTAATAGGAGACTTGTCTTCATTACCAGTACTACTATCACTGTAAATGTTATTCAAAATTATGCCTAATGTTTCAGCATTATCGTCATCACAGTCGTTATTATCGTTATCAACACTTGGACATTCATCTCTTTCTAACTCGGTCTCTGTGATATTTTGCTCGTCTGTTTCTTCGTCGATATCATCAGCGATGACGCTGTTCTCCCCAATATTTGACAAACTTTCATCGTCACATGTTGAACACACGTTTGAACATTTCATGCCGTGATTTCGGCAGCTGCAAGTGTTTGTTTTGCAGCCGCTTACACACCTACACGCTATTTTCTTCTTAACATCGTCCGGCGGAGTTTAGCATTAGATATGTACTACAGAACCAGGACACATACATATAGACAACTACACAACGACCATTCTCTACAACATTGCTATCTGCCGCAGCTGAGACTCGAACTCAAGAGTGGGACAGCGACGAAATGTGTTGTCTCTCACACAACCTGGTCTAGTTCACTGCTACCAACTCGGCAACACATTAAAAACGCCACTAAACATCCATACTCTAGCTAGGATTCGACCCCGGAGCCCCTTGATCTCAAGCCTAACATGTCAATTGTCAATGCAGTTATTTTGTATAGTGTTTTCTGTAATAACTTGTATAAAAGAAAAAGAGGTAAACAGATCTTTGAAATCATTCGTTGTTTTTTCATTTGCATTAAATTTAATTTTCAAATCGCCATTTATTATTATATTCTTGTTCAATATTTCAAGTTTACTTATAACGGAATTAAAATTTGTTAAAAATGTTTCAAAATTCACATATACAAACCCAACATAATTTACATTCCATTTACAGGGTCGGAAATCGACATACAGATAGATTATCATAACTTGTGATATAAAGTAAAAATAGAATATAGGTGCTGTGTAATATGGCTTGCTATAATCTAAATTTAATAGATAGCTAGTAACGTAATTATTGCAAAATTCTACAAATGTATTAGGTGGATATATGACCATTTAATATATGCATATTTACCTATACACATATATATCTATATACCTACATATACAAGTTTGTGCAATAGTAAAGAAAGAATGAATAGGGTAAAGCATTAATTAAGAAAACAAACAAAAACTCTTAATCTAAGAGAATCTCGATTTAATTTGACTTAACCTAGTGTTACAAATGGCTACATCGTGTGCAATAATTTAGTGTTCACGACAAATAGAATATAGAGTAGTAAAACAAAAATGTAGATCTGGTTGACCTGGTAGGTGCTCTAAAGTTGATTTGTTCAAGTAATTGCGGACAGTCAATCATATTTTTTAGAAGTTTGTGTAAAAGTATTATATTTTGCATCTCTCTCCGCTACTTCATAGAAATGGTATGAAAAACGATTCAGCAGTAATGAGTAATCGTATCCTATAGGGGAAAATTAATGATCGATTTTAAGAAACGTCTTTAAATGCCTTCAATATTGTTAATGTATACATCGTAGTGGGGTTCCATATTAATACATTAATAATAAGAAAAATATTGCTCGTATTCCAAGTCCAATGACTTACGATAATGAACCTTTGAATGATCCTCAACAAATTATAAACGAATTTGTATAATTCTTCTGTAACAATGTTTGTCTTTTTTACTCTGTATCCTAAATAAATAAACATCCTAGCATAGCTCAGGCGGTATCTGCTTAAAATCACCTATGTTTGGGTAAATCGGGTAGTATAGCAGATTTTCGATTAATCGCTCCTAAAAATCATAAGAAATGATAATTTCACTATGCTCTAGTTTGAAAACGTGGTTTTTCTTCCTATTTTTTTCATATATAACTATTGCTTCTAGAGAAAAGTTATAAAGATGTTGCTGAGGCTAATTAAAGTATATAGAAAGTTGAAAATTTTTTGACACACAAAAGAGCAATCAAATTTTCAAATCAATTTTGAAATATTAAAATCCGTTAATTAGGAGAGAATAGGGAATTGTTTAAAAATTTGGCAATTTTTTTTCCTTATAAACAATCATGTCTACTATACTTAATTGAAAATACATTTATTTATTTGTTCAAGCAATTCTTTTAATTAAATTAAAAATATTCTGCTTGTAGTAATAAAAAATTACAGGTAAGGTAATTTTTATTTATAAAGTGTAATAAATGGTTTAAAATGCTCTGATTATTGTACCAATTGTCAGGGTCGCTAACACCAAAAAAGTTTTTTTAAACGTTTCGTTCTTGTACACAACCTAAATCACATTTTTTTGCTCCCTGGCTGATGCCAACAAAAAATTTTTTGAGACCTTGACTTTTCGTACATACCCTAAATTGCAATGTTATGGACTCTTACCTGCTTGCTTTGCCTATTTACCTTTATTTACCCCATTTACCCCCGAACGCTTCAACGGAATTGGATCAAAATATAATCTAGTTCCAGACCTCGTTACAATACATAAGTGTACCAAATTTCAAGTCAATATCAGAAACGGTTCCAGAAACGTGCGCACAGAAATGTTACAGACAGACAGAGAGACAGGAATATTTTTTTTCGCTCAAATTTAAAATCGACGTTTCATGACATTTTAAGCCCATTTTAACAAAAAAAAATTATATATTTTTTTGTTTTACTATCCTTCCACTGGACGTGGAAGTAAAATTACCTTGTCTGTAATTTTTTATTATACGAGCAGAATATTTTTCGTTTAATTAAGATAACTGATTGAATAATAATGTATATTTGTAAATTATTATTGTTTAAACAATTTTAAAAATGTAAAATAAATGTATTTGCATTTAAATATTATAATAGACATGCTTGTTGAAGTAATTTATAAAATACATAATTATTAGTACGTTAAAACGTTGAAAATGAACAATTATACGCGTTTGAAAATATGATAATTAAACGTAATAACTTGCAAGACATCCGAATTTAAAAAAACATCAAAATTGGTCCACTAGAATCTGCGAAAATTAAAATATTTAAGCGCGTCGATTGTTTGAACGCAAGATTTCAATTTCGAGACGGCGCGGTAGACGGGCCGCACTCCCTGCTATCCCCTTTCGTACATTCCTCATGGATTTCGCGCAGACTTAAGTTGTTTTATTTCACAGTTTAAGAAGGTTGCCCATGAGCGCAAGTATTGAAAATTTATACCTGGTAAGTACTTGGAGCTATTGGCCAAAAAACAGCCCTTATACCCTTATAGTTTTATTGCAAATTGACTTCAACTTTGATCTATGATAATGTTAAAGAACACGCCAAAACCCTCGATAAACTTTTGGAAACTGTAACAAAATCCGACTTTTATGCAAAAATTTCAGAAACCCATCAAGGAGTGTAATTTTAGAAAGTATAGTAAATGTCACTGCACAGGGACGTAATGTCGCCCCGACCACCAACATTTAGAAAGTGCAATAAAAATCGAATTTCGGAAATTTCAAAATTAAAAACCCTTTTACGAATCCACGTTGTGCAGCACTGCAACTCATGCATTGTGTAAATATGAGGACAAGTTAATCCAGTCTCTAGACAAAGTATTTCGAAAAAATAGTCTTTAGTCTTTCTGGCAGTCGATTCTGACAGGAAAATTATGGATTTTAACGGGATTTGCCCTAAACCGGTTCCTCAGTGATTCGAGGTCGGAAAAGTATCTTTACCATGTACTCATATGTGCATGGGACCGCCTTGCCTGAACGTATGAATATATAATTGCTACAGTATAGTTCAAAGTTGTTGCAATTCAAGCATTTTTAAGCTCTGAGGAGCGAACCAAATTATAATTGAACTGATAGTACGTAAACAGACAGGCAAGCAAAAGCCAACCAAATATTTATAAACATTGAACTTTTCTTGAATCTTTTTGTGCAATCATTAGCTCTAAACCGCATATTGGATGGTAGTTGGTACATTATAAGTCGTCCGTTCCTCGCCATGTGTTGAACACGGGCCAGACTATAGTATGTCAATACATTTTCTTGAACGTTTTTGTAAAACATGATTTTTTTTAAAGAGATTTAATATTCATTTTTTGAACTTTATATTGCCTTTTTCTTGTGTTTCCAAAAATTCCCTTTCAGGTTTAATTTTAAGACAGTACTTAAAAAATTAAATTAAATTAAAAAATTTAGTACTTACTGTGTTAGATTTATATTGTTACGACGTCCAATTGGTACCATCAGTGAGGCAGTTAAGTATAAACGAACAGTAAGTATAAATTTTGTATTATTCTCAATCTGAAACAGTCGTTTTGAACCCTTCCTTGTGAATGTTAATATTCATTTTTGGAAAATATAGTAGAAGTCCTTCAGACGCGAAAAGATGGATCGTTCACAAAAACACCGGTTCTAATAAACGAATTATCGTGCTTTTTTTAAAAGAAGCGGCTTTCTGAGTACTTTGAAAATATATTTTAAAAATAAAAATCCTTTGAAAATTGAAAAGATATTGCATTTGTTTATACGCAAAAAAATTGCCAAATTTTTAAGCAATTCCCTAGGCTCTCCTAATTAACGGATTTTAATATCTCAAAATGGATTTGAAAATGTTAGTGTTCTTTTCAACTTTCTAAATGCTTTAATTTAGCCTCAGCAACATTTTGAAAATTTGCAAATATTTTCGCGAAGTTTAGATTGCAAAATAATTATGCAAAAACTAAAAGTCCGATATTGATGAAATTCGGTGGGAAGATTTATTATAATAAAAAGTTTTCTTTAGCCAGGTACGAAGGTCCTAGTACAATAAAAGAATTTGAAAAAAATTCCACAAATAACTTGCTATTTCAAAATTATTTTTGCGATTTTTACTATTTTTGCAATAGTTAAAATGAATTTTTGGATTCGCAACCAACTGCATCTTATTTAAAACTCAATCACAAAACTTTTTCATTTCTATAACTTTTCTCTGAAAGCAATAATTACTGATATATATGAAAAAATAGGAAGAAAAATAACTGAGTTTTTAGGAATTTTTTCACATTTCGTTTAATAAAAATTACGTCCACGTATCGTTTCTTATGATTTTTAGGAGCGATTAAGTCGAAAATCTGGCATTACCCGATTTACCCAACCCAAAATAAATACTGTCTGAGCTAAACAGTACGTAAAACTTCAGCAGTATTGGTAACTTTCAAAAATCAAAACCTACAGTGACTTAACTCTTACTGACCACATATTTGTTATTCATGAAGCGGCATATCTATTGTTGAATGCGCCAATAAAAATGAAAATTCAATTTTCCACCTCAATGTCAGTAATTTATTGTCAGTAGTTTATATACAGACGATAAATATCTGTAAAAGCTTTTAAATTACACAGCATATTATACAGACTTCATATGCAAATAAAATTATATTAAATCCATTGTTAATTCCATTGCGAAACTATTTTGTAACGTTAATTATAGTAATTAAAACAAGCTATTGTTGATACTAATTCGTTATAAAATAGATTAAATTTGGATTGAATTTTAATTATACTCGTTTTTTGCAGTAAGGCACACCTGTGTAGGGAGGATTTCATTTCCTGTTCGCTGAATCCGGTAGCTGTAGCAGAGCGCAAAAAGCCAACCGATGCACATTTCCCTTTATTTTGTGCAGCAATTTAAACTTATTTAGGGTAATAGAGCGTTACAAATATATTAATAGGAAATGTATTAATGCGAAAGTTACAAGTACTGTACATGGCAATTTTAATATAATGTAAACAAATGCGTACAGTGACACGGAGAGGTAGGGTGGGCCGAAAAATTTTTTTAAAAAATTTCAAGTCGTAATACCACGGAAAGTTGCTAATTTGGGAGACTAAAAAGGGGTAAAGAAAGAAATAAAATCGGTTCATATCTTCCGTTCGCGCATTTGCTCTAAAATTTGCCGAAATTCGGAAAAATTCACATTCTTACGATCATTTTAAACATTTTTAAATTAGCCTCTTCCCGAATGTAATAGCTCAAATTCTTATGTATTATAACCACAGAAAATATTGTTTAAGTATTATTTAAATCCATCAACATCTTCCGGTCGCGCATTGCCTTCAAATTTAATGGAATTTTGAAAAAAATTACAAATAAATGTAGATCATAGTTCAAGAAACAACTTATATATTTTCTTTTCCTTTGTTTTCTTTATTGAATATGAGGTTAAATGTTTAAAAACAAATTATTTTGGACCATTAGTAATATTTATAAACAGATTTTTTTATTGAAAAAACTAAGTTTTTGTGTGAAGAGTCGTAAGTTCAAGAAATTCGTTGAATTGTTGAACAATGGAGAACAATCCAATATATCCAATAGATGACGCCATGCGAAATCGATTTCTATGGCATCAAAATTGTGACAGAAGTAAAGCATTTACTCCCTATGGACGAAATAAGACAATAATTTCCCTAGGGGAGTTTTTACTTCATGCCCGATAGTTAAACAAAATGTAATTCTTATTTATTAATTAATAAGACATTGCATATTTACTTATATAAGTTAATAGTTAAACAAAATGTAATTCTTATTTATTAACATTGATAGTAAATGTTACATTCTCACAACTATTGAAATTAATATTCGAAGGAACTTCATTAAATGAAACATTTTCTTTACTCAGATTTATAGTTTTTTGAACCGTAGTTGCAGCTTGTAGTACTTGATTTTGTAGGTAATAAGTTTAAAACTAGCTTCAGACGAGTGCGTAAAGAAATTCCCACAGGACACGTCTCCATGAACGGCGAGGACATGCAATGGCACGACACCGTCAAATACCTTGGCGTGGTCATGGACAGAAGCCTAACATGGAGACAAAACACGGACGCCATCACAGCCAAGGCCCGACGTACGAGAGCCCTCATCTACCCAATGACGGGAAATGGTAGCCGACTTAACTTGAGGAACAAGCTCACGCTTATCAAGACCCTCACCAGGCCGCAGCTGACGTACGCCTCGGTAGCGTGGGGCTACCAGGCGAAGTCCTACATGAAGAGAATCCAGGCAGTGGAGAACATCGCCCTCAGGACGGTAGTTGACGCCCCATGGTACGTGAGAACCGCAGACATCGTCAGAGACCTGGAGTGCACCACGGTCACTGAAGTCATTCGGGAACGAGCGAAGAAGCTGTACGCCCAAGCCGAGGAGCATGGGAACCCGCTGATCAGACAGGCCACTGATTACGACCCCGCCGACGCCCCGAGGCACAAGCGACCGAGGGTTCAGCTACTGGACAACGGGTAAGTATAACCTTTATTTCCCGCTAACAGATCTGTTTCAGATACGCCAGGACGGACCACCACTACAAGAGACATGACGTTTTCAACCCTAACCCAACCTCCTTGCGGTTGTCCTACCTGCTCCGTGGAGACCGAAAGTGCTAAAAGAAGCACTTAGGTCTCCACACTCCCGAGCTACACAGCTCATCCTTACCTTTCCGACGATCCGGGGTAGGATATCAATTGATGTCCTACGTACCGGCAGTCAGTCCCAGCCAAAACTTCCTAAACCCAACTCGACCGATGACTACCCCCGGGGGTGACAAGCTGGCGAAGAAAGAAAGCATCAAGACAAGAAGAGCGCCAGAAGAGACCTCAGCCAGCGAGGTTCAACAGCCAGGACCAGGGGAGGTCCACAGAAAATACCACGACACATCTCACATTTGTGAGCTGGGTCTGGTAGAAGTACGCGGGCCCACCTATCACGAAGGCCGGTCCAGGTCTACAGAGATAATCTAGGTGCAAAGAGTAATAGTCCTACTCGGCCCTAGTTATCGAGACCGACATCCAGCCAATGGATATTGGCGCGCGCCGCATCGGCAGCTTCAACGATATCTTGCGGTTCTTCTTGGTTTTCCATACCAAAAATGCCAAAACTCAACTTTTGCACTTGACAAATGTATTTGTAAACAAATATCTGTTGCCATGATACGTTGAATGGAAATATCCCAAAGACTTCTAAATATTGTAATTTCGCTCCAATTTATTATAATACTTTATTTATGAAATAAATGTTTCTACTTCCGATCGTGGAAAAAATAATATATACACCTCGGGAGAGACCGCCATTTTTCCCTCGATGTATTTGTTGCCCTCGGGCCTTAAATTACACCTCAGGAAAAATAAGATGATTCTCTCCCTTAGTGTATAATGTACTATTAAATTGTTTAAATTTCCCGATTTCTGAGAGCTCCCCAATCTCTTATTCATAGAAATGAGCCAAATTGATAAAATGGATTACGGTAATTGGTCATTAAATCGTTTAAAAGCGGAGCTGAGAAAAAGAAGTGCTATAGTTCATCGAAAAAAAGATAGGAAAGGTAGGTATATAATTACATTTATGAATTTCAACTTGTTGAATTTTTTGTTTATAAATCCTCTTTTATTCTAGATTAATCAATCATGACAATATTCTAGTTAGTACACTTGAAGTAGAGCACTTTGGAACACAGCAACAAGTTTTTATTTTACCTCGTAATTAACTTTGTTTATTCAAAAATATATTTCTTCGTATTGACATTGACGGACAAACACCGAGTACAGCTGGTGTACTCTGGCGGATGAAATAAAAGAGAATGTCCCCCTTTAAACGTCTCCGTTTTCACTCATGCCTAACTTCGCCCATAAATCAGATTTCAAAGTACCTTCAACTAAGAATGAGTGAAAACGGGAGATGTTTAATTGTTGAAAAATTCAACATGAATTTCTTGGACTTACGCTCTTCACACAAAAACTTAGTTTTTTCAATAAAAAAATCTGTTTATAAATATTACTAATGGTTTAAAATAATTTGTTTATAAACATTTAACCTTATATTCAATAAAAAAAACAAAAAAAAAACGAAAATATGTAAGATGTTCCTTGAACTGTGATCTACTTTTTTTTTTAAAATTCCATTAACTTTGAAGGCAATGCGCGACCGGAAGATGTTGATGGATTTAAATAATACTTATACAATATTTTCTGTGGTTATAATACATAAGAATTTGAGCTATTACATTCGGGAAGAGGCTAATTTAAAAATGTTAAAAAATATCATAAGAATGTGAATTTTTCCGATTTTCGGCAATCTTTAGAGCACATGGGCGAACGGAAAATATAAACCGATTTTATTTCTTTTTTTACCCCTTTTTAATCTTCCCAATTCACAACTTTTCCGCGGAATTACGACTTGAAAAAATATTTTTTAATTTTTTCAGTCCACCCTAATGGAGATGGCTCTGATTTTGATTTTCAAATGGGACATCTTGAATATTATTACATTTTTGCATTCAGGATGGATTTTAAACATGTGTGGTGATTTTTATAAATTTGTAATCAGTTATTTTTTTATAACAATTATAAATTTTGATCTAGACTGCTATGAAATAAAGAATACGTACTTTGCCATTTTAGTTTCTGCGGAAAGAAGTATTTGTACATAGTACTATTATTAACCATTTTGTATGCGCCTTAATGCAAATAATTTGATTTTTTTTAAGTAACTTTTCAAATGGATCGGTTGTGGCTCCTTGTGTCCATTAAATTTACCTTTTTTACTAATCCATTGATAATAATAATAATCATATAGTTTATTTACATAATGTAGAAATTACAAATAAAGTTTTACAATAAATACACACTAAAATTATATAAATAAACAAAAATCTCAGAGAGCAAAATGTCTCCAAGAAATCCCCATTTAGGTTCATTTAAAATCTGTCTATGGGACAGTTTTCATTTGTATCGCTCAATATTATTTATTGTAATTAAAGTATTTCATATTTTTCTTACATCTAGAGAGAGTTTCTTAAAAAAAGTGGAATAAAGTAAGATATAATAAAATAAAATAAGATACAAAATATTATCTGAAAGTTATTTGTGGCATTCTACGAATATTCTTTCCTTTTATTTGGTTTTTCTACCACATATATTGTCCTCTTCAAAAACAAATCACCGAATCTACAAAATAATAGAATTATTGGAAAAAACCTCTGCGCCTGTGATGTTTACGTCAAAGGAACAGTCAGAGGTTATTTTTTTACATATAATATAAATCGGAATAAGCACAGAAATAATGTATTTTGCTGACGTTTCGGAAAGTACTCTCTTTCCATTTTCAAAGCTATTTTTCGATGAACATTTATTTGCTGTGTATGTCAAATACACAGCTTTAAGATTCTGTTTATGCTTTTTCCATAGATACTTACTACTTACACAGAACTGATGTTATTTTCTTTTAGATAATATTGAGTTTGTTTAGTTCTTCTTTTAATATTAGTAGCCAGGTTGTACAAATAAATTATAAATTTTTTCTCGTTGTTTAATATTTCATTATTAGATGGAATTATTTTGGCTCTATCGTATAAACATTTTACAACATCCCTTTTAACATTTATTGACTGATTTGAGTTAAAATTTAGATATCTGTTAGTACTTGTTGGTTTTCTATAAACACTCGTTTCAATTGTATTATTTACCGTTTTAATTAAAACATCTAAAAACGGTAGTTCATTCCTACTTTCTACTTCTAATGAGAATTTAATATACGGTTCCTTACTATTTATATTTTCTAAAAAAAACTATCTAGTAAATCAATACCATGAGGCCAAATTGCAAAGATGTCGTCAACATATCTCCACCAGATAACCGGTTTGTTTATACAATTTTGAACATGTGTGTTCTCAAAGTTCTCCATAAATATGTTACTTAAAATTGGTGATAATGGAGACCCCATGGTCATACCAAAATCCTGCTGATAAAACTCATTTTCCAATTGAAAATATGTTGTTTTTATACACATTGTTAGAGTTCCATTGTGCTATTTACAATTAATTTAGTTCTAGTTTCCAAATTACTATCATAAATAGATAGGTTGCTAAAATGTTTATACGATAGAGCCAAAATAATTTCATCTAATAATGAAATATTATATATAACGAGAAAAAAATTATCAAAGAGGTTCTAGTATAAAATCAATACCCTGAAGCCTTTGTTGATAGAGTTTTCATAAATGTTGAAAATACGGACAATCAGGTACAACAAAAACCTGAACGTCATTATACAGCAACAATCCCTTATGTATACTCACTATCGAAGAAGCTCGCCATATAGGTGACCAATTTGATGTTAGGACGGTATTTCAATCGAGGAACACTTTGAGATCTATTTTAATAAAAACAAAACCGATAAACCGGGAGCAGAATTCAAAAAACTGTATTTACAATATCCCGTGCAAATGTCTGGTGAGTCATCCAGACCTTTCAGAGTGAGGTTAGAAGAGCACAAGAATTACATTAGAAAGAATGAAATTCAGAAATCAAAGATTTGTGAACATGCTTGGGAAAGCGGACATATAATAAACTGGGACTCGGCAAAAATTTTAACAAAAGAGGCAGATAACAAAGAAAGAAAAATTAAAGAATCAGCAATAATATTATTAAATGAAGACAAATGCGTATCGAATTGTTCTGTAGATATTTGTGCAACGTGGCTATCAATGTTAAAAGAAGAACTTAACAAACTCAATATTATCTAAAAGAAAATAACATCAGTTCTGTGTAAGTAGTAAATATCTAAGAAAATAACATAAACAGAATTTTAAAGCTGTGTATTTGACATACACAGCAAATAAGTGTTCTTCGAAAAAAAGCTTTGAAAACGGAAAGAGACTACTTTCCGAAACGTCAGCAAAATACATTATTTATGTGTTTATTCCGATTTATATTATTTGTAAAAAAATAACCTCTGAGTGTTCTTTTGACGTAAATGTCACAGGCGCAGAGGTTTTTTTCCAATAACTCTATTATTTTTAGATTCGGTGATTTATTTTTGAAGAGGAAAACACATGTGGTAGAAAACCCAAATAAAAGAAGAGAAGATACAAAAACGACACAATAAGACAATATGAAATAAATGTACTGCAGCACATGCAAAAACACAAATGTTTAAAATAGAGAGGACTATTTCAAGATTGCCTACTATCAATGATTAAATCACTTTATGTCTATTATTAGAAATTATCCAACGTTTAATTTTTTTCTTGAATAAGTTTATAGAATTAATATTTTTTTAAAAATTTGGTATCATGTGCTGAATTCTTGTACCTAATACACAACATTTTTGGCCAATAGATTTTTATGCTCTAGGTAAAAACACATTTGCTGCTACTCTACCTCGTGTTTCATACGCATGTGTAACAGATGATGTATATTGCCTATTTGTATATAAAAATATCAAGGTTGCCTTACAATAAAGTTGTCCATAAGCCGACTTTCACTGTACAGCAGATCAGATGAATACCTTAAGGATTTTTTATATATAATTTTCAAAACTCTTTTCTGAATTCGCTCTAACTTAATTATATATGTTTTCGTGATCCCACCTCATCCAATAATCTTTTATTGAAGTATGGGTTGAACAAGGCTGTGGTAAGGAATTTTTAAATTGTTGATGGAAAGAAAATTATAAAATTTAAAAATCATATCTCACAGTTTATTAGTAACAGATTGCACGTGAATATCCCATCTAAGAAATGAGTCAAGGAAAATGCCCAAATACTTTATTGATGATAAAAATTCAATTTTAATATTTTCAAATGCTATGTTGCCACAATCATGCAAGTATTTCTCGTATGTAGTGAAGGTTACTATATTAGTCTTTTTATATTGACCATTAGCTAAATAATTTAAAAATGATCTAATATTACTTTCAAGTCTGTTTTTGTAATCTCAAACTTAATACGCCATTCACCTCTACTCCTTGTGTTCGATATTGTAAATAGTTTTTAAATAGATCATACTCAATTCCTCATACTCCCAGGTGTTCCAATTTATCCAGCAGAAGATCGTGGTTAACAGTATCAAAAGCTTTCCCTAGATCAACAAAAACACCTAAACATGATTTTTTGTCTACTGCTTCACAAGCAATGGATGTTAACTTCGTAACATCCGTCTTGAGTAGATTTATTTTGCTGAAAGCCGAATTGGTTCTACTCATCACATTATTCTTATCTAGATAACTTACTAATCGATTGCAATGGCAAATATAAGGGAGATTGGGCGATAGTTTGTTAATTTAGATTTATTTATTTAAATTAATTGTTCTATTTCAGTTGGATCCGTTGGCTTTAGAAGTATTGTTTCAGAATTTCTACGTCGAATATGATTTAATTAGAAGTTATTATTCATAGAGTCAATTTTTGCAGCAAAATTTTTTCCAACATTAGATAAGAAAGTGTTATAATGATTAGCAATGGCAATTCCGTCATTTATCTCCTCTCCATTATCTAAAATTATTTTGCTAATATCCGTATCATTATCTTTTTTACTTGTAGTACTATATTATTTTACTACATTTCACAAGTTCTTTGAGTCAAACTTACTTTTTCAATTTTGTTTTTAAAATAATCATGTTTAGTTTCTTTTTTTCTGGTTTTCTAATGTACTTTTGAAAGAATCTGTCCTTTGTCTTTATCGAATTTACTAACCGATTTGTTACCGACGGTTTTTTCTTCCGAATATAAGGCATCCTTTTGATTTGTGTGGCATCATTAACATATTGTTTAATATTTTTATGAACTTATCGCTCCCAATTTCTACATCTGTACATTGATATGCATCATACTAGTGTTCATTCTTTATTAACCGTAGACATTTTTTCTCAGCAAAATGTTTTATTTCTACAGAGGTTTTTATTATTTTCTTTTACATTATATTGTGTTAGTATGTTATTATACTGCAGGATTATTGGGTAGTGATCGGTAATACCAGATTTCATAATAGCAGATATAATATTTTGATAATTTTCACTCTTTCTCTTTATAAAAATATTGTCAATGCACGTTCCCGACTCTGGTCTGGTTTCTTTATTAATAAGGGAGAAATATCCTTTTTTGGATAGTAAATTTAAATAATCCTCGTTAACTTCGTCATTTAAGACATTTATATCTCCTATGAAAAAAAACGTGTTCAAAATTTATATAATCATAATGCCAAAAACTGATTTAAGGATTTGTTGAAGGTGGTCGATACACAGCAATAATATTAATTTTTCAGAGTTATAGTGAATGATATTCCGTTAATAAGATCTATTTTTATAAAATTCATAATTATAGTCGAGACCTTTTCTTACATAAGCATACCACTATGCTTGGATTTTTATGTAAATTTATGTAAAAAGACTGAAAAACAGCTTGTACTTGTGGTATTTTAAATCTACAGTTATTATTACACAGCTATCAAAAAAATTACAAGTTACCTATACATTTTAAAAGCGAAACATGAACAGAAAAATGTGATTAAAGCTATACCTCTTGAGGAAATTAGAAGAAGTTACAAAGAATTTAGAGGAAGAGTGGTATGAGATATTATACCCATAAAATAGAGATGTTAGAGAAAATAATGCCATTATTATCCTTCCTCCTGCAAAAATAAAAATCAAACCAAAAAAAATCAATATAGAAACGAACTTTTTTTAACAGTCGACTTAATAGATCTACAACAGTGTGGTCGATAGCCGAGTGGGTTAAGGCGCGAGGTGGCAATCGCGATTAATCAGACGAACATCGCACCACCGGGTTCGAATCCTGGCTCCGGCACTGTCGGAGTAAATGGTTGTATGTCCGCGTTTTTTCAATGTGTAACCCCCTTACACACAAGCCCTGGCTTCTGGAATTGTTGTTGTTTAATTTCTGCGGTGTTTAGTTATTATTTATTATGTAGCAAATATGCATGTTTGACTCAGTCAAGACTGACAGTAAGATTTTCCCATGTTTTAGGACAGTAATAATTTTATTTGTACGCGAAACCAGTTGAAAAGGCTCTTCGTACCAAAAGGAGAGAGAGTCGGCTTAAAGTCGGCATATCCGAGAGAGAGAGAGATCCGATAGGAAAATATTTACTGTTTTTGACCATAACTTCTTATTCTAAAACACATATTGCAAACAACCTATAAGACTACCTAAGTAGAACTATAATAAGAGTTATGTCATAAATCTTCACTCAATAATTTCAAACATATGGGAAATAGTTAGATTTAAATTTAGGAAATACAAAAATTGACATAATTTTTAAATTTAAATCTAACTATTTTGCAAACAACTGAAATTATTGAATGAAAATTCATACCATTACACCTGTCATAATACTACTTAGGTTGTCTTATATCTTTTTTCACCAATATATGTATTAAAAAAAGTTATGGCCAAAAATAATAAATATTTTCTTATTAGATCTCTCTCTCTCTCTCTCTCTTGGATATGCCCACCGTAAGCCTATCTTTCCGAATGAAAATGAATTTACAACTTTTAATGTCAGGACTAATAAATTTGTTTTAAAGAAAATTTCGTTTAGGATCATCCTTCGGTATGGATGGTAAACCTAATATCATTTTGGTAGTTCATCGTACCAATGCACGGAACTAGTTCGGGCGAATAACGCAGTTTTTAGTGTTCTATGAAATCGTTCAACCATACCGTTGCTCTGTGGGTGGTATGTGGTTGTACGCATTCGATGGAAACCCAAAAATTTTGAAAATTTGTGAAACGGATTTGATTCAAGTTAACTCCTTGATCAGTGGACATGAAGTGGAATGCCAAAACGACGGATATAATTTAGAAATAAAGTTTTAGCAACGGTTTCAGCAGTAATATTTGACATAGGATATGCTTCCGGTCAGCGGGTGAACCGTTCCACTAAAGTAAGTATGTAAGAAAACCATATGAAGTTGGTAATAGATCAACAAGAAGTATGTAGAAGTTACAAGTTTTTTGGTAGAACATGTACCACATGGGTTAGATTATGAAATATGTCGAGAACTGCGCGTCGTAGAGACCCATTCTATGGCCAGCTCGATCGACAAGGTATTTCACAATGCCCCTGAAAATATAGAGGACATTATAACCAGAATTAGAAACGCATGTGAGGCAATTACTCCTGAAATGCTCCAAAATATAATTAGTGAGGTATCTCGTAGAGCACGTTTGTGTATTAGAACGCATGGTGCACAATTTGAGCATTTATAGTTAGAAAAGTACATACACACATTTTCTTTTCAGTATGGTAGTAGGTAGTACTCTTATACATAGTTTTTTTGGTTTTTTTTGACGTTCATCTTGTACTTGTGTTTTTATTTATGAGATTTTGTTTGTTTGGATTAAATTGTAATAAATAATTAAATACAATTATTATAAAGTGAATTTTTACTATTATGGCATAGCTGATTTTACCATTCAATGACATGAATTGTGGTTTTCGTAAAATATTAAATATTGACACTAAAAAATAAAAGGAATTAATGGTGTTATGGCCTTGAGATTTGTTCTTTCCTTTTTACACAAGAGCGTTTGTCAAAGCCAACTACATTTTTGGAATTTTTTGATACACATTATTCTTCTTATTGTCTTTGCCGTCAACTTTCATCCCTTTAACTTTTTTCATATCTCCTCGAATAAGGTAGCTATAACCTTTTCTGGTTTTCCTATTTTTCAGGTTTTTTCAATATATCTCACAAAGTAGGCTATGGATTTCATTTTTTTTACTAAAATATAGCTCATAAAAAATGGGATAGCTGTTTCTAAAACTTTATTCTTCTACAATAGATATTAACCGAGATATTTGGTGTTGGCCTCGTAAAATAGACAGACAGTATATTGTCAGTATTATTAATAATATGAAATTCTTTCATATAAATCTAGCTTTTTAAAATATCCTGCACGTTTTTTAATTATCATTTTTATCATTAATATAACTCAACATTTGTTTCGAAATATCAGGTGGATAATTAAACAAATTTTCAATTTCTAACCTCTTGGGCTCAAGAGACTTAAATAATTCAAGTCTTTTTTACTATTTCCAGTAATAATTTTAGAATATCGTCAGTCTGTCTCCATAACTTATATCCATAACATTACACAGGAATAAAAATATCAAATTATAATCCACGGTTGTTTGGCAGTTTTACTGAAAAACGTGAGTAATATCAATTTCATTAGAGAGTCGCATATATCTCCAAATCTTTTCATTCATTTACCATACTCCCACCATCCACGTGTACAGGACTTGTTGATCTCACAATGAAACTTAAAAAATCTACTAGACTTACCCCACACACCACAACAGCTAGCAGAAAGAAGCAAGAGACGACGTATTTCGGCAAAGTAACGGCCATTCCGAATCAAAAAGTTTCACAAATATTACTACAAAAAAAGGCAAAAAACAAATTATTTTAGCTTGAACTGTTGCTTCCGAATTCAACACGTAACGATATGACCGTCGCGACGCCCTAGCGTCGGTTTTATACAGAAAGGATTCAGCGGGGGAGGCCCTCGATATGGCGCAGGATCGCTTTTGGGAATTGGAATGGAACCGAAATGGTCCTATTATCCTGTCGGCTTCCTACGAGGAAATTTTGAATTATGATTCTGCAAAACTGTCGACTTTACTAACTATCCGTACGGGGATTTGATTTGCATCCCTTAATTTGAGCTTTTTAAAGAGATTCTTGGAATAAGCATTGGGTTATATGTGATTTATGTGTACTTTTATATCAGAAATATTACTATGTACGGGGTGTGTATAATTAAAGGTTCGCTCTTTAAATTGATTTTATAAAATAGTTTAAAGATATTTGAGATGGTGTATAGAATTATGCTAACTTAAATATTACGAATACTACTATTCTAAGCTAAGCCCAGTCAGGCTATTTATTTTTCGATTGCAACAGACACTGGACCGCTAGATGGCGAGTGCTGACTATTTTACATGTCGCTATCCCAAACATACCGAAATGTATTAAATAGTCACGTGATCCTCGTGTCGGTCTCCACATGTCCACCTTGCACTGACGAAAGCCAACAGCTCGAAACTGCAGTCTGCAAATGGTGTGTGACGACTGGCACGAGAGCTCCTTTAAGTGGGATCAGTGTTTCGGCTAGTGTTTGTTGCAGTCGAAGCATTAGCGTTTTGATGATAATATGCAATTATTACACTTAACGCGCCAGGCTTGTAACTTGTAATTCAGCGCTCGGCGGGGCACATAGCCCAGAGAGCAGCTGTTGGTTGCAGTCTGGTTACGTTCATTATAGTAAAATAAGAATTTTATAGAGGCGACTATAAATATTATGTTTTAATATTCCACCCTCTAAAAGCACATTTGAACAATTTTAACATAATACGAACTCAACTCCGATTACTGTAAGCTAACTGAACGAACTTTCATCTGTTATCGATATGTCAGTAAGGGTATTTGAAATCCTACCAACTGCACTTTGACTGTATTAATGAGAGCCATTAATTAACCCTTTAAACTAGTGTATTTCCGTCAAACAAAAAAAAAATTTCATCCTCTCCACAAGCTTCAAACACTTTTGTGCTGTGATTTTAGAAGTGAATCCTTTAATTTGATTAAATCGTACTTGTCCCAGAATACTCTAGTTGTAAAATCCTCGGCCAGATATCGGATATGGCTGACATTAGCTGTGATGTGCCTCGAGGATTTGTGCTTGGGCCAACTTTATTTTGTTATACATAAACGACTTAGCTACTTTTGATATTCAAAGCACTTTTACTTCTTTCTATCGGCCAGACTGGAAATAGCCCCCTAGAACATAATATCATATTTAACCCTTGAAAGAGAATTTGCTTGGTATTAAAACATTACTATGAATATGTTGGATACATTTTTTAGTCTATATAATGTAGAACAAACCGACGATAATGTATCAACTAACGCAGTAACATGGGTTTTCCAAGACCACAATCAATATATATTCCAGGAAATTTAGTTGTTTTAGCTTGTTCAACAGAACGACCATTTATTTTTAGCAAGTAACTATTATCAAGAAAAGAAGATAGTGTCAAATTTATAGACAGTCCTAAATATATTTATAAACAGCTTATAGTAACTATACCAGTTTACAGCTTTATCAATGGTATGCTCTGGCAAATCGTTGACATATAAAATAAAAAGTAAGGGCCCCGAGATTGATCGTTAGGTTACACCTATTTCAACATTTAAATAATCCGACCTTATGCCATTCACTTCAACCAGCTCTTGGCCGTGAGAGAGATATGAAATTAACCAATTCGCTATTTTCCCTCTAAGTCCATATCGTCCGAGTTTTTTAATGAGCAATTTGTGATGGATTAAATCGAAAGCCTTCCTCAAATCCATAAAAATAAAGATACATTTTTGATTCTGTTCCAAAATATCAAAGACCGTTTTTATAAAATTCATAATTGTTGCCTCGGTGAACTGTCTTTTAAGAAAAATATGTTGCGATTTTGAAAATAATGTCTCCTTGATGTAGAAAGATAGTGAATTACCATTTCTAGAATTTTTGAAATGTTTGATAAGAGAGCAACAGATCCATAATTTTCAGGTAGTAAAGTATGTCTTTTTAGATGAATCGAAATTTTTTCGACCATATGATGTAGGAACAAAATACCAAAATGTTTTGTATATGATCTCTGTGGCTATTTGTAATCATTTTCGATTTATTGAACAATAAGTACAAAATTCAAAACTAATCTTAAAATATTAGAGGTTTTTTCAAATAATTCAATAGAAAAAATTATAAAAAGTGCTCCACATGTTGCTCATGCATACATCTCTATGCGTCTTTCAAATAGAAATTATTATCCTACCCAGACGATTCTAGAAGTAAAAAATGAACTCTTAGATTTTACATAATTATTTCTTCTCAAGGAAGATACCATAAACATGCATAAATATATCTGAGAATGCATATTTCAGCTCATAACACTATATCTTTAAGGTATTAAGGGAATATAATATGCGTATACCAGGTGATACGAAGCATCTAACTAGTAACTTTTTTATTTTTCAAAATATAATTTTTGAATTTGGATATATTTTATAAGGGATAAATCCGCTACTTTTGCAATACTAAACAATGTTTTTGTTCTTCTTTCAGTTAATCCATAAGAAGCAACTTTATTCTTTTTTTTTTAAGGAAAAGGTAACTATTTTCACGACTCCAATAGAAAATTCAATTTTTTCAGTCCTTTTTCAGCCATCAGGTTTGTTAAAAAATCCGAATTACAGCCAATTTTCTCTCAACAGAAAGCTTCTATTATTCCCGTTATCTGAATCATTGAATATCACTTTTTTGAAATTAGGGTCATATTATGCAAAATGCTAATAATTTCACTAATATTAAATTTGAAATGGAGCATTTTTCTCTACAATATTTGTGCACATTTAAGCGCCGGGCCTATACCACTATCTACATACAGATTCCCCTACCCTCTCCAACACTCGTGGCGTATTGTAAGAATGGTTTCACCAAAATTAAATTTCAAGTTTCTACAACAATATTGTTCGTATGGCATGGATAGTACTTCTATAAATGGAAAAAGTAGCTCGATGAAACCTTTTCTTTCTACAAAATTTCAAAACCCTTGCGCTTTTTTTATTGATTCTTGTGAGACACAAAACACAAATGATAGTGGCCAACCTGCTAGTTTTATTCAAACTATAGTAAATTGAGTAGTGGTGAGAGGTAAGTGAAACTCATAATTTATCTGTTCCATGACCTATGGCATACTGATGAGAACTAATAAGTTCGAAACCGGTCTATGTCTGGTCAGGGAATTGACAAATGATATTGGTTACCACTCTTTCATGATTTATAAGGTGTAATTCAATGCAGGTCGGGGTATTTGCCCGCTGAGTAGTTGTTTCCTGCAAATCAGATATTATAACAGTAGGTTAAGTCCACCTAGGACTGAAAGGTCGCCGCTCTCAGGTACTTGCAGAATCGCAAGTCGCTATACGCCCATGGAGACATCTATGGTGTATAGTAGCAATTGACCATTTGAGAGGTTTCACTTACCTCTCACCACTACTAATGTAAATTTATGTTTGATTTCCTCTTTAAGTGGTAAATATAAATACACTACACATAACAGACAACCCCCCAAATCTAAACGTAAGACTGTCTCGAGTGTTTAACACTTATTTAATGCGACTGAGGCTTATCAGCGACGCCTGGTGATAGGCCATCCGAAGGATGGTATCTCCACCACGCAATTCTCACGTAAGATTGCACAGCTTCCACACTGTGGAAGGGGCTTATATTTATGAAAAACGTAGACATATATTATCCACTATCCGCTAATGCCGCTAGTGTAGAAGCTGGGGATCTATTCCTGTATATGTTAATCAGCTGACCGTTGTGCTGTCATATCCACAGATAAACAATACGGAAACAAAAATTTAAATTGTTTGCTTATTTAAGTACATGATTTTTTTATCTTGAAGCTTATTCTTCTTTTTTGGGAGGGTGGGCAAGGGGTAGAAGCAAAATTACATTTGATGCCGACGGAGCCAAATGAGGCCAGTTCGACTCTGCCTTTGAAGCTTCTGTATATTTCTGTGTAATAAAACTAAGGATAAATTGAGGTTATGTTACAAACTCACAGAATGGTTAATTTATAACAATAAATTTCCTGACGGGGAATTAATCATTATTAGTTAATTAATTAAATCAATTAATTTAATCAGTCTATTAGTGTTTCCTAGACTCTGTTAGTGTTTTGTCTTTTTCATCCTAACTTCATGCTGGTAAGTATCATTGTTACTACTAAAATTATATTGAATTTGGGATCATCCATATGGATATCATATTTAATTGTTGAGTATTATGCCAATTTGTAAATTATAGTGGAAGAATAGTGTTAAAAAATCATTACTTTTACACAAAATTTTGCTATAAATATTTGGTGATTAAACTCAAATATATTTTTGTCGGCTTTACTGGAGGAGAGTTTAAAAATAAGATTTCAGTCACTTTCCAATTAACAGTAGGAATATTACTTTTGTTGGGCTGATTACACACATACTGTTCGTCGGTTCTTCATGCAACAAATCTAAAAGCAACGCCAAGAACGTAGACGTAACGCATACAATTACAGGTAAGGAATGTAGTGCGTAATACAGACTTATCTTATTAAATCAATACTGCTTGTTTATAATAGACACTTAAAGTATCAACAAGGACGTAAACGTATAAAATAACAGGTACGCACGCGTAATAGCAAATTTTTGTACGTTTGTTCTTACGCCTGACGTAAACTTGCGTGTTCGTACTTATACCTAAAACGTATCGTGCCGAATAATGGCGCTTGGATCACCAATTGCACTCTACATTGTATAATTGTAACTGTCAAAGGTGCCACACATTCACATAACCAACATCTATTTTTCTTATTTTTGACCCATTTACAAAACTATGCAATATAATTAAAACAAAAAACTAATGAAAAGTGCTAGGTTAAGCGGTTATGTTTATAAGGTTCGTTGAAATTTAGTTCAGTAAATACGTTACGTTCCAAACAGTGCTTTATCTCAATTTAAGTCCGTATACCGTAACATGGATTTACGTGTATTTCTGCGTTTACTCCAAAGAGTTAGGTATACGGTGGTGGTGTTGCTTTAAGGTGGGCATGTCCAAGAGAAAGAGAGATCCGATAAGGAATTGTTTATTATTTTTCCCATAACTTTTTTTTATACATATATTGATAAAAAAAGGTATGATACTACCTAAGTAGAACTATGACAGATGTAGCAATAGTGATATGAATTTTCACTCAATAATTTCAGTTGTTTGCAAAATTTATTTGAACAAACATACTACAAATGAAAGTAAATTAAAAGAAATTGACATATTTGCAAGAAAGTCAATAATTTCTCGCAAATTTAACTGATTAATAATTCCTAATAATTACAAATAATAAATAATAATAAATAATAATAAATAATAATAAATAATAATAAATAATAATAAATAATAATAAATAATAATAAATAATAATAAATAATAATAAATAATAATAAATAATAATAAATAATAATAAATAATAATAAATAATAATAAATAATAATAAATAATAATAAATAATAATAAATAACACTACGAGTAATTACGACCCCCTTTATCCCGGAAGGCTCTAGAAGAGCCTTGTGTGGGAGGGAGGCTACACATTTAGAGACAAGGGACACATACCCAATATCCGTGTATAGTGGAAAAATCCCTCTCACAGTATTTTCCACTGCCACGACCGGGAATCTAACCCGGAACTTTTGGATGAGAGGCAGCTGCGCTTACCTATCGACCATCAGTCATACAAATAGAGAGAAGGAACAACTGAATTGTGAATAATTTGTATTGTGCTCCTGTTTATATTCTTATATAAAGATAATGGTATAACAGAAGTAGAGTATAGTGAACTTTTCTGTAGGGGAGGCTGAACTCTAGGAACATAATACTGGTCTATTAAGAGTTCCGTTTGCGTTCACGAAAAACATGAAATCGTAGCCAGATAACTGTGACATAATTAGCGAAGATATGAATACGAAATTTGGAGGGTAAATACATAAAAGTTCAATCTGTGCCGTTGCGTGTAATTTTTTGAAAAAAAAAATTTACTTTTTTCTTTACGAATTTTCAAAATTTTAATATGTGAAAATCAAAAAACTAAAAACGCAGTAACGCAGAATATAATAACATTTATCACAAAAAAATAAAATATTAATTATCTTAACTGTAAGTATTTTTAATTGTGTGGCTCTTTTTCGATTTTCGTGTATGCAATATCTCCGCGCGTCTCTACGCGTATTCAGTGTTATTTGTGGCCTCATTTACTGCCGAACATTCTGATCATAATTCACTCCACAAACGGCACAATGAGCTCGATTCCAATTCTGGTGAAATTTCAGGTAATATTTACGCCAATAGCAAAACAATAACCGCAATGCAAGCTCCACCCCTCGGTACAGTGTTTTTATTATAATTTATCGGCCTAGTACTAGTAGTTGTGTACTTTGCAAACGGGACTCTTAATTTATCAGATTGCTGAAAAGGTTTTAATATTGTTTATAACAAATTCTTAACTATGTTTTGCAAACTGCTAAAATCTTTTTTATTTCTAAAATGTTGTGGGATCATATTGTATTGCTTTGGCCCTAGGTATGTTATAAATCTCTGGCAAAGAGATTCTTTGTACGCACTTTCTTCTATTTTTCTCTGGTTATCGTTCTGGTGGGTCTATGCTGGATGGGTCTTTTCTCAAATTTGGTGTGAATAAAAATAATAGTTTGCATAATATATAGTTGTTTTATACAGAACAATTTTAATTCTTCGTACAGTTTTTCCGTTAGAAACCTACGGTCTTATATTACCTTAATAATATAATTTTGACTTATACAAAGTCTATATCGTACCGTATATTCCACCCCAGATTATGATTATGATGTTAGCACTGACCGATATTAAAATATTTATTTATTTATTTTGGTTACGACTGCCCAGACAGAAATCCAATTATAGGGCAGGAATTTTACAAACATAAAAAGAAAACTAAATAATAACCAAAACTAAATAACTTAACTAAAGGTAAACAATTAAATGATAATAAAAATTAACAAAATAAGTCTATGATTAGTATAGTCCTAAGAGTTGTAATCTAATAGTTTAGAAGCTACAGTTGTTGTGCAGAATTGAGAACCACATTTCGCATTTTGGATATACTAGTATTAAAAATATTTATATTATTTTATAAAGAATCATAGTTGGAACACATACGGTGCAGAAGAGAAAATAACAGCAAATTTGGTCTTGGTGCGGGCAAATAGAATAGAGACGAATGCGAGCGAGTCTGCAAATTAGGAACATGAAATCTAATGCAACTAAGAATTTCAGGGCAGTCAATAATGCCATTTAAAATCTTAAAAAGGAATACAAGAGAGTGGATACGTCCGACGTATTTGAAGATCACTCGTGATGAATCTATGTAATAAGTCACAATGTGGAAAACCTCTCTCTGGATAATTTCCAGAACTTTTGAACCAGAGGTATTTAAGAAAACGCCTTTGAGGTTTTTCAATGTTATATTTATGATTTTCATAACCAGGACTCCAGACTATTGAAGCATATTCAAGTCTTGACCTCACAAATGAATTAAAGAGAAGTTTCAGTGTATTTTCGTTAAATTCTTTACAACTACGGATAATGTAGCCTAAGTTTTTGAAGAAATTAGCGGTGATTTGATTGATATGGCTAATAAAAGATAACTCTGGATCGAATATTACTCCTAGATCTTTGAAATGACCACAGCTCTTCAGTTCTTCATCATTAATTGTATAGATAAATTTTATTGGATTTTGTGCACGAGTGTATGTCATAAAGCTACACTTTGAGATATTTAACTGTAAATTGTTTACGCTACACCAAGACCGTAGTTGTACAAAATCGTTTTGCAAATCAACACAGACTTCTGCACTAGTGATAGATGTAAAAATTTTTAGGTCATCGGCATAAAGTAATGTTTTGCAGTGTAAGCCAATGACGATATCATTTATAAAAATGTTAAAGAGCAATGGCCCAAGCACAGAACCTTGGGGAACAGCTGATGTCGCTGAGATATCCATAGACCAAAATCCACGGTATTGTACATTTAGTCGTCTATTTACCAAGTAGGATTCAAAAAAGTTTAGGAAGTGCTCAGTTAGTCCAAATTCGGATAATTTGTTCAGCAAAATTCCGTGGTTCAGTCTGTCGAAGGTTTTAGAAAAATCTGTATATGCCTCCAGCATCCAACTCTTCAGCTATGAATTGAGTAATGCACACCAGATTGCTGGTGGTAGAGCGATTTGGCATGAGTCCGTGTTGATCGAGGCAAATTTGGGATTTGACGTGATTGAAGAGAATATAGTATATTACGTTTTCAAATAATTTACCAAAATTGCACAATATTACTATTGGCCTATAGTTTTCAATAACACATCTATCATTTTTTTTAATACCGAACAGATCCTAGATATTTTCCAGACTTCTGTAAAAGTTGCAGTTTTAATAGACAAATTAAAAATACTATCTAGCGGTTTTGCAAATAAAATGATACAATCTTTAAGGAGAAAGGTCGGAATACCATCAGGACCTGTGGTGTATTGTAAAACAGCTATTTGAAAATAATGTATTATCGTTGACTGATATACAGTCAACGGTATTGGTATTATATTTAAATGTAAGTAAGTACGTCGATGCGTCGGCGGCGCAACTGCCCCTACTTTAGTTTAGTCTGTTTTTATCTATCTACTTCGCAAGACACAAATGCAATAATTATTGTGGTATGTACTGTGATTGTCTTACTGCCTGTTATTTATTAATTTCCGTCGTTCCTTCAAAACGAGAAAAGGTAAGTTGAGTAGTACATTTGCCCGGTAAATATATACTTATTCGAGTAAAGTAAAACATCAAAAATACGATTTCAACGACTGTGAAGTATGTGTCGATGCTTGGGGCTCTCCATCTTCTAGATGCTTGCCCTGGGATGATTTGTGTTAGTCGTCGTGCTCTGAGGCTAGCGTATGTTTTTAGGATGATTAGTTGTTAATGGGATGAATTACATAATTTTATTTTGTTTGTATGATACAATGAAGGTTAATATGTTAGTGGTTTTGATGGCTCTTTTGTGTTTTGTTTGCTCTTGTGTTGGCTCTTTTGGCTAAACGAAAAGTTTTTTATATTTATTTTTTATTTATTTTGTAATTAGTTATGTAGTAGTAATTGTGTTATTTTTTTTGTGTTTTTTGTTTTTTGTATTTTTTTTTTGTTTTTTATTTGATTTTTTCAGACAAGTTTTATAATAATTATCTTGGCGCTAAGGTGCGTATATGTAATTGAGTGAGGGATGTTTGGGAGCTTGTGGGAATTTAGGGGTGAACGATTGTTTGTGGGGGTCAATTTAAATAAATATTTTACCCCCCTCCCCAAAATTGTTCTTAGCTCCGCGCCTGCTCTAAAACCACCGAAGCCAATAATGTGTGCACATAGCAACACAAAAACTATGTAAAATCCAAACATACAAGTCTAATTCTTCTTATTGTTTCCTATATTTCTTTTATTGTAAAGCGAAAATTCTTTTAAAATGGAACACAACACGAGGTCTCCTCAGGTGTCATCATAAACAGGGTGCCTCACCGGGAACTGAATCGATCGATATAGAGAAAAGTACGCATCAAATATTTTTAAAAATTTAGATAATTACTAATGTCGTTGCGGCCAATCCAACTAAAATAATTACAAACAGCTGGCACTTGCTTATTTCAAATGGAACATCCTATATATTTTAGGGTTTTCTAAAAGATCATAAAATAATGAGTCGAAAATATGTAGCATATCCCATACCTAAACCTAGCCCTTTCAGAGATATTTGACATATTATAGAAAACTTGACAGGTGCAACGGTTTGCAATAACCGTTATAACTTTCTTCGTGTAAAAGATCCCCATTTGCTTCTTGTCACATAAAAAGAACACAAGGAGAACTACGTTCTACAACTGAAATAAATTCAATAATATCATACCAAGTGTTCCGTTTTTCGCGTTACATTTTGTAAACTTCAAACCGCGAGAACTTGTTTAGGTCAAATGGAATACCCTGTGTTTTTTCACGTCAAGTTGTGTAAAATTGAATTCCCTTTTTTCTGATATTAGCATTGTGGGGGTTAAAGTTACAGCTTTTTGAAATATTTGCGATTTTATTAGAAATTCATGAATTGTTGTAATCATTTCAGCAAAATAGCCATGATTAGAAACAATCAGTCATTATCTTATGTCAAAAAATGCCAGCACGTTTAAATTACACCCACGAAGACTTTTTAAATTTGTTTATCATTTATGGAGAATGTGATAAAGTAATATCAAGAACTTGCAGCACATTTGCTACTCGATATCCACAAAAACGCAAAATAACACTAACACTGTAACATGCGTATTAATCGAATTGAAGATATGGCATGAACTAAAATAGCAGATATAAAATCAATTTAATATATGATTTCATTTTAATTTAATAATTGCTCAAAATTCTGCCCTCGAACCTCGACACATTTTTCGCACCTTCGGATTAGATCCTCATGGGTAGCTCTTCTAATTGAATCCTGTGATATGTTTTGAAATGCATTTGGTATCGTTGGTATAATTTAAACGTGCTGGCATTTTTTGACATAAGATAATGACTGATTATTTCTAGTCATGGCTATTTTTAATAATAATAATAATCTCTTTATTTCCAACAGGTAAGCACCCAATTACAGGAAATACATGAAAACACATATCATTTATATATCAATAGCGAATAAAAAAGAAAAATAATATTGACACTTAAGTTACAAACAAAATTAAACCTACTATTCAGTAATAATTATATGATTTAATATACTGCCTAGACTATCAAAATTAATATCACATAGATGGGAGATTTTATTAAAATTATTGCACATTACATAAATTGGAGATCTCACCATAATATTTGTCCTATAATTCTTGACATAGAAGGTTGTGTGACGGCGGATTTCAAGTCTGGGTATGTGGAAATTGATTTTATTCTATTTTTATCTATTTTGATGAAATGATACAACAATTCATGAATTTCTAATAAAATCGCAAATATTTCAAAAAGTTGTCACTTTAACCCCCACAATGCTAATATCAGAAAAAAGGGAATTCAATTTTACACAACTTGACGTAAAAAAATATAGGGTGTTCCATTTGACCTAAACAAGTTTTCGCGGTTCGAAGTTGACAAAATTTAAAACGGAACACTTGGTATGATGTTATTGAATTTATTTCAGTTGTAGAACGTAGTTCTCCTTGTGTTCTTTTTACGTGACAAGAAGCAAATGAGAATCTTTTACACGAAGAAAGTTTTAACGGTTCTTGCAAACCGTTGCATCTGTCAAATTTTCTATAAAATGTCAAATATCTCTGAAACGGCTAGGTTTATATATAGGATATGCTACATATTTTCGACTCTTTTCGAAAACCCTAAAATATATAGGGTGTTCCATTTGAAATAAGCAAGTTGGTATCGACTTCCGGTATAAGCGGAAGTTCCAGCTGCTTGTAAATATTTTAGTTGGATTGGCCACACCGACATTAGTAATTATCTAAATTTTAAAAATTTTCTGATGCGTACTTTTCTCTATATCGATCGATTCAGTTCCCGGTGAGACACCCTGTATAGTTATCATAAAATAAGTATCAATTATATATAATTTGCAATAATGCCAAATTGTAAACAAATGTTGCTGTAATAAATAAATAAATAAATTCACTTTGGTAACACGTTTGGCAGAATATAAGATTTTTCGATAGAGAAGTGACCCAGCCAAATTTACAAATTGGAGATAGCGTTCGTGTCCGGGCGTCGGTAACTGGTCTTATTCACGAAAATAGACCGCCTCTAAACAAGTAAACAATAAAAAATATATCACTGTCATGTCATTTTAACATTGGGTCATTTAGAAAGTTTCGCGTCGCCACTTTGATGACCATCCATTCATTTATTAATTTCTTGCTACTAATACTTTTGTATTTTGTTACATACAAACACATACTAGAGAACGGTCAGATGTGAGAAATCACAATTTAAATGTATAATTAAATTTGGGTTCTCAGCAAACCGCACAATTCAATAAAGTCAAAGTTAACTTCCAAAAGTTTCCTGAAATTGATGTGAATCCGTACATTCCTCTCAAACCATAATTGGTTGTAATCTAGATCCCTGTCGAAGGATTAAAGGATTTATATCCAGACGCTGGATAAAGTGGAGATATACAATACGGCCCCTGAGGCTAATTTCCTGCGAGATATAAATGTAACAACGTACTTTTTTCAATTCGATAGAAAAGTTTTTATTATGTGCAATGAGCTCTATTGCTGGAAACTTCAATAGACAACGTGGTCGCTCCGACGTTAACCAGATTCAAACATCTGTTTGCGAATAGGTTAGTGTCGGTCTTTGTTACACTTTAATTTTCGACTACATAATCGAGTTAGTTATCATGGAAACAATTATTCTTTAAAGAATTTGACATACAATTTAACAGATTGGGGAATTTTAAAACGTAATATTTTTAGTCGCAAACTCCTCTATAAAGTCCTTATTTTACTATAAGGAACGTAACCAGACTGCAACCAACAGCTACTCTCCGGGCTATGTGCCCCGCCGAGCGCTGAATTACAAGTTAGAAGCCTGGCGCGTTAAGTGTAATAATTGCATATTACCATCAAAACGCTAATGCTTCGATTGCAATAAACACCAGCCGAAAGACTGATCCTGCTTAAAGGAGCTCTCGTGCCGTTTGTTGCAATCGAAGCATAAGCGCTTTGATGGTAATATGCAATTATTACACTTAACGCGCCAGACTTGTAACCTATAATTCAGCGCTCGGCGGGGCACATAGCCCGGAGAGTACCTGTTGGTTGCAGTCTGGTTACGTTCCTTATATTAAAATAAGGATTTTATAGAGGAGTTTGCGACTAAAAATATTATGTTTTAATATTCCGCCCTCTAAAAGTACATTTAGGGGCGGGCGTAGGTGCATCTTTACTATGTACATACTTCGGTATGCGATGTAAAGCAACGACAGGCGCAGTTAGTACTTGGATGGTGACCATTCCAACGGAAACCGCGTTCTCGCCTCACACATCTTCCAGCGGCTTGTATATCAGTGTATGCGCGGAAGCTATACAACCTTAGGCGAGGGTTGTATAGGAGATATACCATCCTTCGGAGGGGATGTAAAGCCGTCGGTCCCTTGTCTATTAAATGTTAGGCAAGTAAAAAATCCCTACTCTTCTTAAGGGAAGAGGTTCGGCAAAATTCCTGGTTGGGGGTAGCTCGTCTACAGGCGTCGGTGTTAGGCCTCAGTAGCGGAAATAGGCCGACGTAAAATAAATGTATAAAAAAAAAAAAAAGTACATTTGAACTAGATTAAGGAATTAATTATTTACGAGAAATTGTCAAAAATCGTAATTTTTCTTATTTTCTTTTTCAAGCATAGAGAAATAATGATGTCCTAATTGTTTGCCATGTTTACGTATTTTAAAACGCCGAGTCGATTGGAGTAGGTTCCAAATACGAAAAGTGGTTTTATCGCGAATTATTAACAAGAAACTATCAAAATTTGGTTTTTTGCATTTTCTTTTGAGTTATCCTGAACTTTTAGCAGGTTATTCTCACGTATTTTGATACACTTATACTAAGCATAGCAGTACTTCTAAATTCTTTGAAAAATGCAAAAAAAATGATAGATTTTCATGAATAACTTGAAATTGGGCACGTTCTAGGATCTTGATCCCACGCCAATCCTTCTAGCGTATCAAAATTTATAAGTATGGGCGCTAACATATTAACATTCCGTATGTCTCAAGAAATTTTTTTTTCTGGTAAAACCTTCTATACTGTTTGGATAAAATTTGTCCGTTAGTTAAAAGAAAAATTTTAGACTATCAGCAGAAGATCAGTCGAGTCGACTCAAACGTTGCAGAAGACAGTAAAACTCTTAAAAATTTATATTAGCTTAGCAAAAATCTCAATACACCTGAAATTAAGGAACAACATTATATAAGTAAAAAAGTATTTACAAAAGCAAAATTATTATCCAAATAAGATAGACAGCGCATTAAATCCTACAAGAGATCTGGGATATTGTTAACATTAACTTAGGCAGAACTAAAAAACATGTAGATATATCTATCATATACACAGTGATAGATTTTTATGTAATAAATTTTCAATTTGTGAGACATTTTGTAATTATTTTTCAGACTTACCAGAACAATTGCTAAATTCTGTCTTTTGTCTTTAAAAACTCAGAAGGTGAAGAATTCACTGTAGGAATGAACTACTGGTCATCACTATTTTACTTCCACGTCCAGCGGAACTATAGTAACGCAAAAAAAAATTATTTATGTTGAAATATGCTTAAAATGTCATGAAATTTGAGTGAAATAATGTCTGTCTGTCGGTCTGTCTGTAACTTTTGTGCGCACGTTAACTCTGGAACCGTTTATAATATTGACTTGAAACTTGGTACGCTTATGTATAAATAACGAGATCTGGAACTGGACTATATTTTGATCTAATTCCGTTGCAGGGTTCTGGGGTAAATGGGGTAAATAAGGGTAAATAGACAAAGCAAGCAGGTAAGAATCCATAAAATTGTAATTCAACTTTTTTTTGCATTAGCCATTGGGATTTAGCGTGTATAACACTTGGATGCAAAATTTGGATGTGGAAGTAGTGCTTCCTTGAGCAGCGGTTTTTTAATATTATGAGTTATCCAGAGGAAATAGAAATCACGCCAAATACTATGCCAAATGAATCTAGCAGTAGATATGATGAAGTGTCCATTGAAGTAATAAAGTTTTTTATTTCTGACAATTGTGTACATTAATTTAATATCAACATAATACATAAATATATTAAATCATAATAAATAATGGTTAGCCACCTAAGCAGGAATATGCTTGATCGTCGGTCTAACCATCGTACACAACCAACACAAGAATTGCATAACAAAGAATGGAAAATATATGTATTGGAATTATTTGTACATGAATAAAAAGAAAGAAATGATTATATGAAGGATCAAAATTTATCTCTAAATATTTAATTTACCCTCTACGTTACATTTTAACCTCACCACAATAAAATTGTGAGAGGTTACTAAAATTGGTCCGAAAATGAAAATTGAGATAACATCAAATCTGGTTTTGGAAAAATGTATGTGTGTACGTATGTTTGTTAGCACGATAGCGCCGAAACTACTGAACGGATTTAGATGAAACTTTGCAGGGGGGTTTCTTTAGTGCTTCAGAAGATCTGAAAAGGTTGAGAGGTTGAGATCGGGTTATGTTTAGTGCAGCTATGGCGCAACAAGTTGTTTATTTTATAATTATTTACAATCTGCAATTGAACCATTGAAAAGCAGTTAAAATTCCGATTTCAACGATATATCACACTTGAGAGAGCGAGGGAGATTCGGTAAGAAAATTTTAGACCAAAATTATTTGACAAAAAAAAAACTTTAGAAATGTTTGCAAAACCTTGTATGTTGGTGGCGGTGTCGTATTTGACGCATAAATAAGATGGTCTTGACTAGCATTTTGACATATTTCACTGACAGAAATTTTAATAGTGTGGTGTGAATTATTTTATTACCGCGTTTGGGGGAAATGCCGCGCTTTGTACAGGGAAATATTGAGATAATCAGAAAAGAGGTGGACAGACTAATGGCCAGTTTCTGAAACGTAAAATAAAGTTATCTATTAATAAATGTCATAGTAACAATTGTTGTCACAATTGTAACTATGACAGTAAACGAATAATTAACTCTATCTAACGTTTCAGAAACTGGCCATAATTCCAACAAATACGAGGAAATCTAAGGCAATTATATGGAAACAATTTTTAGAATCTTACAAAATTGTAGTAAAAATTTCTGTCATAGTCCTGGCTGCAATTTTGGGAAATTGGAGGTCTAATATGAAGAAAACAAACTACGAAAATTATAAAGAATCTGTTGTGAAGGAAAAATTGTTAATTATTTTAAATACTTTATACCATTAAAATATTTTTGTTAAATTGGAGGTTAGAATTCACAAATGCAATATTATTTCAGGTTATGTGGAATTTATTCGTAAAACAACCTGAAGGAATGTGCTTCATCAAATATCAGCTCTTTAATCCTTTCTCAGACGTTGAGTTTGCTGGAGCAAGAACTGCGCGTGATGCAAGACGTCGGCAATTGCAAATAGATTCCACAAAAAGAAAAACTAGTGCTGCTGCTCTTACTAATGAATAGTATAATAAAATTTTAAAAGTATGGGATGAAAATGAAACATTCGAAGCCTCGGTCAAAGCCATAGGCAAAATAAATTCACAGATGTTGAATAACGCCAAGAATCAACAATATATCCGAATAATGTTTATAACAATTATTGTGTGTTTAATATTTCCAATAATTATAAGAGTTGAAGTAATATCTACTTATAAAGAAAAATTACGTTTTAAAAAATTTAATCTGCTTATTTTTGTTACTTTGTTATTGTATTCTAAAAAAACTTTAATTATTAATTTACGTTCATGTACTTTCCCCGCGTTCTAGTAAAATAAGGTGTAAATAATTATCTAAAATAAATATAGTATACTAAAAACTTTAGTTATTAATTTACTGATAAAACTGATATACGGATATATACGGATATATTTGTTATTGTCCGAATTATAATCCAAATCTCCTCTTAATAACATTATAAACTTTCCCCCCTGGCATAAACCCCATTGCTACAGCTTAGAGTAAACGTTCGATATGGTCTTCACCTACTTCTATGCATTCTCTAATTCTATTCATAAAAGATTTTCTTACATTGAAAAATACATTTTCCAGTCCTCTAATAAAATTCGCTGCGTCTTGTATTTTATTCCACAGTTCTTCTCTTGAGTTGATAGTAGTTGCATAGACTAAGGACTTCATATGTAACCACGCATAATAATCCAAAGGATTATAATCAGGACTCCTTGGTGGCCAAGCAAACTCATTTCCTCATTTCCATCTGCGTGGGAAAGTCTTATCAAGATAATTCATGACTTCAATGGAGGAATGAGGAGGAGCTCCATCTTGCATCAACCACATTCTCTTCCCTATGTCTAGCATGGAAACATGCAATATATCATATATAAAGAGTATTTTGCAGAAAAAACAGATAAGACCGTCATTTAAATTCAGGGGAAGGACAAATGGTCCCAATAGTTCATCGCCGATGACACCACACCAATCGTTAATCTTAAATTCTTGCTGAAAATGCCTTTCTTTAACGGCATGAGGATTTTCTACTTCTCAGTAATGAGTATTTCTGCAGTTAAAAACGCCTCGGCGAGTAAAAGTTGCTTCGTCGGTAAAAGTGATCATAACAAAATTTCGATCCCTGTTGTGTTTATTATTTAGAACAAATTGACAAAATTGTAGCCTTTGTGGAAGATTCCTTCGAAGTAAGTTTTGTACAGGAGTGAGATGATAAGAGTGAAAGCGTTCTTTACGTAAGACTCTTTTAGGTCAAATTGTTTACTCACCCACAGATATCATATCCCTCATTGCCCTATTTGAAGAATTATTATGTCTAGGCATTGTAAATAAAGAAGTTAAAGAAATTAGCTCGAGGAACACAAGAACAAAATAGAATGATTAAATGACGTAAATGACGTAAATGACAGAACTAAAACGTAACCAAAGCACACTTTTCAATAAATACACTTTGTTTCATTAAATTTGAATTCGTCTTTCAAAAAATTATTGAAATGTTTAACGGCACTTTTCGGTTGGTTCAAGTTATCAAGTTCTACCAAGTGTATCTGTTACGGACCTCTAGCGTATGCGACCCACCATACGCTTTAGCGTTTTGTGGGCCGCATTATAACAACTGCTACACGTCCGTAACACATTTCGCTATTCTCCATGGGAGGGAGACACATTTGTGACACGTGATCAACAAGAAAAACGGAAGCAGACATTTTCGGTTGGCTTGGCTTGGCTTGTTGGTTAGTTGTTATTCTGTGAACCTTGATTTTATTCAAGGCATCCGCATGGATTTTAGAATAACCAACTCAAGAAAATTTCCTCAATCCGTTGTTGTTCCGTTTAGCGGAATATTTTGTGTTTGTGAGTAAATTTTATCTGCGGAAGCAGGATATTAAATTACACAAGGCTTTCCTGTGGAAATACAGTGTCAACTTTAAAAGGCGACTCAACCCCATTTATCCGACTGTGGCTTCCAGGAGTTTTGGTGGATTGTTCCCTCATCAGTGAGGGTTCTACGGACGGGGCTTCTACGCACGTCAGTGAAGTTCCACGGACGGGGCATCCACAAACAGTGGAAGGTTCCAGGGCTGGTGAGGCCACGATCAACCCCATCCTTGGGTCCATTTCTTGTGTCCCGAAGGCATCTCTGCAGGGCTTCAGTTCTTCCACCGGACTCGGTATCGTACCACCCTGAATAAGTGTGTTTGTGTGTTTATTATTTTTACTTACCGGGGACCACCTTCAGTGGTTCCGCTGGACATCAATTTATACTTTTTGGCATTTTAACCTGTACATTTTTAAATATTTTATGCATATATTTACATATATTTAAGGAGGTTCTTTAAATCAAACCTTTGTGGCAGAATTTATGACAATTCATGATAATATTGTAAACCGATGTGTAGCTACACGAGGCATTTTATGAATGTTATAACTGATTAATCGTGAAATATTGGCCACAACTGTGAACATCGTCAGGTTATATTCTAGAGAACCAATTTTGTAAATTGTTCAATATAGTGCATTTCATTTTTAAAGAAAGTGTCATTATTTCGTCTGCGACCACTACATATGGAAAAACTCAGTGATTTGTTAAGTAAGTAAACTAATAATTTATCATAGTTTGTGTAAGCTTGGGCTTAACGCCCTGAGATAGTCTGAGCTAGAGAAATTTTATCGTAGGCACGTACATCACTTTCCGGGTCAAGTTTGCTTACGATATCTGCTACGCCACGGTAGCCCAAGTGATTTCGTTACGTAATATCTGATAATCATTAAGATCCAACGTATCTATTTGTTAATGTACGTTCAACTCGTAGCATATCTTTTATACGTGGAAATGACGCCCTCATCAGATTTTCTGGTCAGAAGTATCACAACGTTTCGTAAAAAAAATATGAAAAAATTCATCATCAGATAGAGGTCCCGCGGCGCCCCGTATGATCTAACGTGATATAATACATAAATTATTGTTTCTTAGAATAAAAAAAGTTTCTTTAGCAAATTTGGCGAAGATCAGTCAAGAGGCTGTTGAGTTATTGCAAAAAAAAAACGAAAAAATAATTTGAACTTGGACACCCTGTATTTTTTTCCACAGCAACGTTTTACTAAAGCATATTTAGTTATATCCTCATATGATGAATGAATCTACCCCTGAACTGTGGCTTATTATTAATGGTACACTCTGTATAGAACCATCTGCCTAGAAATATAAAGCAAATATATAACTTTATTGGTTAAAACCATTATATTTTCTTCTCTGCAAAAATTGTTGTTACAGCCTAAAAGAGTTTTATGACTACAAAAAGCCTCACTCCTGAGTATTTTTGTCTACATTGTTCATACGATTTGATGTATTTAATCATATGTAAAACTATGTTTATTTTCTGATTTATTTACACTGTTATTTTTATTATTTTATTACATTTGACTACATGTTATTTATTTAATTTTATGCATTTACCTTTCACATCCTGTATGGTATACGGGAACTAATATTATTAATATAGTTTTCCCGTATTCAAAACTCTAAACTAAGTAAATTGCCAAAATTTAAAAATTATATAATTTCTTCCTTTTAAAAACCCTAATTTGACTGGATTAGAAGAAATATATCTAATGCAGAGTATCCTGACATCTTTCCGACTTGTTATACACAATTTTAATTCAGTGACGAAGTAATCTACGTGATGAATATAGTAGTTCCTTACTACACGAATAGATGGCGCCAGCTTGAAAATTTATATTGATGGCTTGCTGTTGTTTTTCTCATAAAACTTATGAATAGTGCAGTTTAACTAGTTATGTACAATAGCCAGTAAATTGATTGATTCCTTTGTTAATTGCACGTATGTTACAGAATAAGTGAGTTGATTGTTTATTTAATTTATTTGCCTACGTAATTTTTATTGGATTCTCTAGGAAATGCATGTGTTTAAATTCAATTGCATTTGAAAGTTCTGTAATATGAAAAGCTTAATGATAATGCTTAACTTTATTGATTCATTCTACATTGATTGTATGCATACTTTTTTTATACGCTTAAAGATGCTTAAAATAGCTCTTCACATATATTCATGGTGCGATAATTAAGGTTTTCGCTCACGCTCATAGAAAACATCTAAATAGTGTATTTTTGATTTGTCTTAAAATTAATGTACAGGATCATTCATTATATTTAAGCAACCCCTTATCATCGTTATTATTGAAAATAAAAAAAGTTTTGAATAAAAGTTGAAGGGCTGTAATTGAACCCCGTTAGGCACAGCGACGTGCAGAAATTGACGGGTACAAGAAGCAATAATATTTTTTTAAATGGAACGCCCTGTATATTGTTGAATTTTTGAATTACTCTTTTTTTTTTATTTCAAAAATATGACATATGACAGTCCTATCTTTAACTGTTTTAAAGTTATTGAACATTGAACACTAATAGATTATTAAGAAAACTACAAAACTCATTTATTTGAAATATTTAATTATAAATATATAATATTAATAAAGCAACAATAGGTACAAATAATAAATTAAAAAAGTTGTTCGATATGGCCACCATTATTTTGCATGCATAGCTCATATCGTTTTCTTTAATTTCTAAAAGCTCAAGATGAGATCGTTATAATTCTTTAATAACAGGAATACTGTGATTATTATTTTTAATAACTATGTCCTTTAAAAATCCCCATAAAAATAAATCTAGTGGAGTAAGATCGGAACTATTCGGTGGCCATTTAATAGTTCCACTATTCCCCATCCATACTGAAAATCCATTGTTGAAATTCTCTTGAAATTCTAGCGCAATATGTGGAGGTACATTATCCTGCATCCAAGTCATATTATCAAGTTCATTATCCGGAAAATTCTGTAAAAGAATATTTTCAACTTCTGGGAGACCTTCGTCTAGATAGGTAGCACAATTATAGCCCACTATTTTATTGCGGAAAATGTCACGCCAAACGCTGACAGATATTTTGCAGGATTTTTTTATTTGTTGAACCAATCTTGTTCTGTTATTATTTTTCTTTCCCAGGAGCGTCAACTTTTTCTATTAAAACAACCCGCTGTGGAAAATTATGATTCATCTGTCCATAATATTTTATTGAAATAGTCAGGTTCTTCATTTAATTTTCGAATCAATTGGCGGCAAAAATCCCTTCGTTTGCTTTTCTGAACTTCCGTTAATTTCCAAACTGGTAATATTTTGTATGGTCTGTAGTTGTTCTTTTTTTAGCGTTCTTTGAATTTTGGAGTAACTTTTATCCAAATGAACGGTGGCATTATTCAGACTGCTTTCTAAATTTTCTGAAAATAATAATATTTCAACAATGGCATCTTAATAGTTATTAAACATAGGTTTATCTTCAAAATTTAACAAGATATCCAATTGTTCTTCTTCGCTTACTCTAACAGAACGTTGTTAATATCTAAAATATATAATTAATGGATGTGGAAACAATATGCTAAAATTTTAATAGATGTGACAACCTGATCCCTTTTTTTGTCTGGTGTTTATTTCATTAGGCATTAACATGACTTTAAGTCATTAACTCGCCTATCTAGAAACTAAACGTATGTATTATTCTGAACTGGATTAAATGCAATAATTAAGTAAATATTATGATAATTTTAAACACAGCCATAAAATAAATACATTTAAATATTATTTAGCAACATTATACAAACAAGGAAATCAGTTTGAACCAGATTATGATAATATAATAAATGCTTCAAAATTAAGATAACGGGTTTTTTATTAAGGAATTAAATGTGATCCTGACCTTGTTGGTTGGAACACTTCTTCAGGGTCGGGGTTACTTTTTTAATTTCTTTATATTATATTAAATTAAATTCTAACTGAACCTTCCTCCAGATCAAGTACATCCGTTACAAATTTCGAGGTAGCTATGCACCTGAAGGACAAGACCGCAAAAGCTCTGGATAAGAAAGAATACGCCTTTTGAGGGTTTCTGGATACAATAGAGCTATCAACAATATTTTCAGTGAAACTTTATGTGCCAATGCTGAATGCTGTAGCGGGCCAAAGGTTTGACGAAACTAACCGAAAATGATTGAAGTGAATACTTGCCAATGGATACATTAAAATGTCAGTATTTTGTTACAGTAGTTAAAGCCACATGAGATTCTATCTAAAGAGGCATTCTATCACTCTATTTTTGCTCAACTGACATTGACTCACTGCTAGATCATATACAGTGTATCTCACTTTTCACCACTACACTACCTCAATATCTCGGCCATTTGTTGATCCATTTGCATCAAATTTGGTATACTTCTTGTATGTCAGATTGTGATTGAAAAGTTATTAAAAAAAGTTGTTTTAGCCTCATCACTGAAAATAATTTAAGAAATTTGTCATTTAAAAACAAAGATATTCAAATAACTGAAAACCGTAAGAAGCTATGAAATCCGTATAGTGTTCTTTGAGATCAACAACCTGCCCTAAAGTCTCTTTCCTCATTCCAATTTGTTCTAGACTAGGGTTCGACCCCTGGACATTCCAGATTTGGAGGAAAGGAAATGACACCTACAGGTGCTAAATAGGTTCAAATCAATTCTATGAAATTCTCTTCGTTCGTACATATTGACATGGAACGATCGACACCTGACCGCAGTGAATTACAGAAAATGCTTCCCAAACTTATTTGGTGGTTTATTAAAGCCATCGCATCAGTTTGGAAGAAACGTTATAAATGAGTAAAGGTACAAATAGATCTCATAGGTCCCTGTACAAGAATTTAAAATGTGAATATCATCGACACCGACCTGAGTTATGAGTGATCATTCTTTTTGAAAGTAGTATAAATGTACTTTTACACAAATATGCTAGCAATAGGTAAACGATAAAGATTTGAAAATGTTGGTGATATGTTCATGGCATCATTTCGATTCATCATTCAAATGTTTCATAAACATATGTTCACCAAATATTCCCCACAATTTATCAGTTCAAAGCTTTACGGGTACGTTTGCATTCTTCTTCTTCGTCTTCTTCTTCTTATTTTCTTCTTCTTCTAATTGTCAGATAAATGATTACAGCAATGTCACCTTTCGATTTAATTATACTGCCACCTCTTAATGAATGCCTATCAACCACGTTTACTACGCATATTTCGTCATAATTTACCCTGATGATGAATATAAGATGTATCTTCCTTTATTATTTCAGCCTTTATAATGGCATCAATAACTGCATGCTAAATATTTTTTCCTGTGTCAAATACATCATCAAATTTCATGACAGACAGACAGACAGATGAAACGAATTGTAACATCTTATTTTTTTATGTGCAAAATGTTTACAGTCAAAGAAAAACCACGTTTAAACAAGTAACTAAAATATGAGAACATACTTAGTTCCTGGGTTTATATATACCAAAACTATTTAAATGATTCATAAAATTGCTCACCGCCTGTTGTACATTTATTATCATAGGAAACCGCCTGTTATACGTAACAACAGAATATTTAGTTTGGCTCAAGTATTTTCGTATTTTGACGAAAATCTTGAAAATTTCCATCGAATCAGATAAAAGAGATGATAAAATTACTGTTCTACACATAGGTGGAACTTGAAGAGGTACTATTAGAGAACATGGCTTCCTAAATATCAATTATTTCCATATCTCTTATGTCATCAATGTGTACGTTATTATGGATAGTTTTTCATCCATTTAATACATAATTTTACCAGAAACGTTGGTACAAGGAGTACATTTTTAAAAGGGTTTAATTAATTTTTTTTTTACTGAAATAGGCTTAAAATGTCGTGAAACGTCAAGATTTTAAATGAGAAAAAAAAATTCCTGTCTGTCGGTCTGTCTGTCTGTCGGTCTGTCTGTAACTTTTTTTTGTGCGCACGTTTACTCTGGAACCGTTTATGATATTGAATTAAAATTTGGTACACTTATGTAGATCTGAAACTAGATTATATTTTGGTCTAATTCCGTTGAAGAGTTCGGGGGTGAATGGGGTAAATAAGGGTCAATAGGCAAAGCATGCAGATAAAAGTACATAAAATTTCAATTTAGGCCATATACGAAAAATAAAGGTCTCAAAATTTTTTTTTATATCAGATACCTACCCACTATCACCCCCAATACCACCCCCCACACTATTATGAAAGGGAGTAAAAAAAATTAAAATGTGGTTCAGTGTGTATACAAGAACGAAACGTCTCTATAAATTTTTCTGGCGTTAGCTACCCCCTCTACCGCCCCATTGCCAACCCCACCTTATTATTAAAGGGAGTAAAAAATTTAATTGAGATTTAGTGTATATACGAGAACCAAGGGACTCTAAAATATTTTTGGCATTAGCCACCTCCTCTATCACCCCCACTGCCATCTCCACTCTATTATTAAAGGGAGTAAAAAATTAAATTGGGATTTAGTGTGTGTACGAGAACCAAGGGCCTCTAAAATTTATTTTGGCATTAGTTACTCCCTCTACTACCCCCATTGCCACCCCCACCCTATTGTTTAAGGGAATAAAAATTAATTAATTAATAAAATAAAATATTACTTTGGGATTCAGCGTGTATAAGACTTGGATACAAAATCTGGATATGGAAGTAGTGATTCCTTGGACAGCGGTTTTTACCAGGTTATGTTCTGCTTTAAAAATGGAAACTAATGAAATTGGAGTTCCAGTAAGTTGCACGCCCGTTTTTTCTAGGCAATTACATGACCATAAAATAAATTAAATATGTTTTTAAGTATGGGCCAGCTATTTAAGATTTTGAAACTTAAACCTTAGTCCCTGTCTAACAAAGAAGAACAGGAGGAAATTAAGTAAGAAGTAGGATGTGTCAAAATCAGATGTGTTAGAATCATTGTAGAATAATGGCAGCTTTTTTGTCCCATTTGATTCGAAAGACGAGTTTTTGAGTGACAAAATTCTTAAATGCGAGACATTATCTAGCTCATAGCTCAGTTGGTTAAAGCGCGAGGTGGCAATCGCGATTAATCAAACCGGCATCGCGCTAAGGACATGGTTGTAATCCTCGTTTTTCAATGTGCAACCCTCCCCTGGACAGCTCTGGCTGTTGCCTAATTTATGTGGTGTTTATTATTTGCGGGATGCTTCTGTTTGCGTGATTTATCATAAAAATGAGGGATAATTCCGCATAATGTGAGACGTACGGGTCACTTTATAAGACAATTTTTTTTTTTTATTGAATTATTAAGTGTACACCAAGTATGGCCGATAATAATAATAAGATAGACAAATATTATTTTTATTTGTGGTATTATTTTCTATTGATATATTTTATATATAATAGTAATAAATTTCCACGCATTAATTCACCACGTGGAAGAATAATTTTTATTCTTATATATTTTTGTTTTCAACAAAACATGCTGAATATCTCTGACGAAACTTATAAATACAATACAAACACAAAAATATATCTCTGTCATCTCATATTAAGATATAAAACTAAAAACAAAACAACATAGCGCGCGTGTATATCCAGAGTGGCATGGAAAGATTTGACCTTAGAAATGGTTGTAAATTAGAAAAAATTGCATTTTATATCAAATTTATTGAAGTAAAAATTTAATGAAGACAATAATGTGGTTTTATTTGATCATATAATCAATAAGTAAATTGTCTTTAAATTACATTCAAGATTTATTCATTTATGTTGATTTCTAACAGTTTTGAGTCAACAAAAATAATAAAATACCTTTATTTCTTTCCAGGTGAGAGAGAGTATTTTAACAGTTTTAATCAACAAATGAAAAATCTGTTAATGGACTAAACATAATTTCAAGTTGGATTAAAAAAATGATATCACTGCCGCAATCTTTTTGTCTACAAAATATTTTATCAACCATCTTTTCTATTAACAGTATAGCTTTAATTCAAATAGTAACAAGAATAAATTGTTGCCTAAAGCAAATGCTAAATTCAATTTAAAAAAAGTAAATTTCAAGAGAATGAAATTCTGAGTCGAAAGAAGAAGTCTGTGTCCTATACCTAAACCTAGCCGTTTCAGAGATATTTGACATTTTATAGAAAATTTGACAGGTGCAACGGTTTGCAAGAACCGTTATAACTTTCTTCGTGTAAAAGATCCTCATTTGCTTCTTGTCACGTAAAAAGAACACAAGAAGATCTACGTTTTACAACTGAAATAAATTCAATAATATCATACCAAGTGTTCCGTTTTTCGCGTTACATTTTGACAACTTCAAATCGCGAAAACTTGTTTAGGTCAAATGGAACACCCTGTATTTTTTTACGTCAACTTGTGTTAAAATGAATTCCCTTTTTTCTGATATTAGCATTGTGGAGGTTAAAGTTACAAATTTTTGAAATATTTGCGATTTTATTAGAAATTCATGAATTGTTGTAATCATTTCATCAAAATAGCCATGATTAGAAACAATCAGTCATTATCTTATGTCAAAAAATACCAGCACGTTTAAATTATACCAACGAAAACTTTTTAAATTTGTTTATTATTTATGGAGAATGTGATAAAGTAATATTAAGAACTTGCAGCACATTTGCTACTCGATACCCACAAAAACGCAAAATAACACTAACACTGTAACATGCGTATTAATCGAAGTGAAGACATGGCATGAACTAAAATAGCAGAGATAAGATCAATTTAAAATAAATAAATGATTTCATTTAAATAAATAAATAAATGATTTCATTTTAATTTAATAATTGCTCAAAATTCCACCCTCGAACCTCGACACATTTTTCGCACCTTCGGATTAGTTCCTCATGGGTAGCTCTTCTAATTGAATCCTGTGATATGTTTTGAAATGCATTTCTTACTCTTTGCATACAATCTTCAATGGTTGTTAATGGGCTCTCATGAACTTTATTTTTAATAGTTCCCCAAATGAAATAATCCAGAACTGATAAATCGGGCGAGCGAGGAGGCCATAAGAAAGGTCCATTATTGGCAATCCATTGATCATAAAAAGTTTCTTGTAAATAATTATTAATTAAATATGCGTTATGTGGGGGAGCACCGCCGTGCTGATAAAAAATGTTTCTATGTTCGGCGAGAGGTAAATTTTCTAAATAGTTACTATTCAAACTTTGTAAGATATTCAGAAATCCTTCACCTAAAAAAAAAAAAAAAAATTACCTATACATATTAGCAGAAAAGAAAATTTAATTTACCGTTTAAATTTTCCTGATAAAATTGCAATGCCACCACTCTATCGTTTCTTATGGCACAGTAAACATTGAACTGCCAACTTTCCTGAAAGTTTCGCTGTCTGAACATATGAGGATTTGAGTCACTCCAATAATGCCAATTGTGTCTATTTTTAGTAAATTTTGCTTCATCTGTCCATATAATATTTCCCAAATAAGAATCGTAACTCTCAGACCTTGTTAGAATAAACTCACAAAAATTCTGTCTTCTTAGGAAATCTGTTTCTTTTAGTCCATGAACCATATGGAATGAAAACGGGTGAAACTTATGTTTTAATAAGATTCTGTGAATGAAATTCTCGCATAGTCCCGATTCCAGAGCAGCTTGTCTTAATGACATCCTTGGAAATGCATGAAAATATCCCAGAATGACTGTTTCAATATTTTCGTCTTCAACAATAGGCTTTCTTCTTTGCATTTTTGCCTTGACAGAGCCATAATTTTTAAAATTTTCCAGTATGCGTTTTACAGTGTTTGATGACGGTTTCCGTTTTTCTGAATATCGAGTAGCAAATGTGCTGCAAGTTCTTGATATTACTTTATCACATTCTCCATAACGTGCTGGCATTTTTTGACATAAGATAATTACTGACTGTTTCTAATCATGGCTATTTTGATGAAATGATTACAACAATTAATGAATTTCTAATAAAATCGCAAATATTTCAAAAAGTTGTAACTTTAACCCCCACAATGCTAATATCAGAAACAAGGGAATTCAATTTTACACAACTTGACGTAAAAAAATACAGGGTATTCTATTTGACCTAAACAAGTTCTCGCGGTTTGAAGTTGATAAAATGTAATGCGAAGAACGGAACACTTGGTATGATATTATTGAATTTATTCCAGTTGTAGAACTTAGATCTCCTTGTGTTCTTTTTACGTGGCAAGAAGCAAATGAGGATCTTTTACACGAATAAATTTATAACGGTTCTTGCAAACCGTTGCATCTGTCAAATTTTCTATAAAATGTCAAATATCTCTGAAACGGCTAGGTTTAAGTATAGGATATACTATTTTCGACTCAGAATTTTATGCTCTTTTCGAAAACTCTAAAATATATAGGGTGTTCTACTTCAAATAAGCAAGTTGGTATCGACTTCCGGTATAAGCGGAAGTGCCAGCTGCTTGTAATTATTTTAGTTGGATTGGCCGCACCGACATTAGTAATTAACTGAATTTTCAAAATTTTATGATGCGTACTTTTCTTTATATCGATCGATTCAGTTCCCGGTGAGACACCCTGTAGATTGGTCGTTCGTAACAGTTCGGCCTAAATTAGTCATCGACCGGGAATATATTTATGCTATCTTGTTCAAAATGTGCTCCTTTATGAGAAAGTACAGTTTGCTAGAGGGAAACGTGGTCAGGAATTGTTTAAACAAAGTTTTTTTTTAAAGAAATTAAAAACAATGACTTTTTCGTTTCGGAAAAAAATTGTGATTTTCAGGGCTATAGATAAATATTAAAGTTATTTAATGTAATAAAAATTTGTATCTACTCTTTGAAGCTTATACCATAATATACTGTAGATATATTTTGTTATTCCTTAGCTTAAGTGCTTGTTTTTTAATTGTTATGAAGTGTTGTTGTACTTCCGGGTGCTCTCCCGCGTGACTCCGAAAGCACCCGGAAGTACAACAACACTTCATTTAACACCCGCGAAAACCTAAAAAGCAATATATATATATATATATATATATATGGTTATTATACATGATTTGCAGGAAACAACTACTCAGCGGACAAATACCCCGACCTGCATTGAATTATACCTTACAAATCATGAAATATATATATTTCTTATTCTCTCATTTGTTACCCTTTCTCTCTTTGATTTTCCAGCTGATCTCCATAAGTCCATTTCTGTGGCTCTTAACATTCTTTCTGTTCTTCCTTTTATTAGCCATACCTCACAACTGTAGGTTACTATACTTTTTATTATTGAATTATATATTCTTCTTTTATTTTCTTTTGTTATATGTTTATCCCACAGAATGCTGTTCAACATTGAAATTGATCTCCTTCCTTGGGTGTTTCTTTCCGAAATCGCTTCATCAAATGTCCCGTCGTTCGATATTTTCATGCCTAGATATTTATATTCATTGCAGTGTTTGATGTTTTGCCCGGTTGATAGAAGTAGATCTTGTTGTTGTCCTCCAATACATACACATGTATTCCGTTTTTTTTTCACGTTAACTTCTAAACCCCATTTTTCAAACTCCTCGATAAGTTTGCGTGTCATAAAAAAATACAGATGGGCACAAAAGAAATATATAACTGAAAATTATTTTCGATTATACGAACCAAGACGATTGTAAAGGAACAAGTGCCTTTTTTAAAAATGGAATGCTATAAATGTCAGTACATGTTCATAAGCTTCTTTCTAGACTCATTTCACTCTTATATTATTATTGACTATTTCCCAACTATTTGGACGTAGTGATTTTTTTTGTTGAAATTATGATATCTGCAGATGTATTTTGAAAAAATCGTTACAGTCGCCATTGTAGAGTTTAAGGAAAATGTTTGTACAAACTAATTACGAGACATCTACGTCTACGCAACAAAAACTTTACGACCTCATTAAAATACCGAGACTCTTGGTACTGCTGTTCGCAAATTGACTCGCTTACCTTTATAGGATTTTAATGTGCGTCGGGTCGTTTGATGACAAGCGTGGCGCCATGGCCCGCGGCGATATAATTATGTTGTAAAGTGTTTGTTGCGTTTTTTGAGCGTAGGGAAGTTCTTACTTGGACTATACAGTAACATTTCATACTGAATTTAAGTACCATCTGAACATTCCATATCGAATTCGGCATTCCGTTAACGACTGGTGGGATAAATTTAAAGTAGCCGCAGTCAAATTTCTACGGGTGCCGAAATATGTATACTACAATGTTAAAATGCCTCCCGGCCACTCGGTATATGTTTAGAAATATTTTCACGTTATAATTTTCAAATTTTCTCATATGAGCTACCAACGTTAAACATACAAAAATATGTTCCCAACTATGTAAACCTACTACTACTACTTATTTGGCCTATTTAGTTGAAAATGATGTTATTGTACAATTTCGCATTCACTGTATATTTATTAAACCATAATATGAGGTTGTTGACGATGTCAGTTGTACCAGCGCCTAGCTGTCTACGATATCTACATTATCGAAATACTTCTACTTTCAAGGACACACGTGGACACTTGCCAACTCTGACACTCCTCGCGGTTTGTTTCTGTTTATCTAACACCAGTTTTTTGAATTCTGCCGCGCTGTGTGGTCGATTGTCGAGAACGGATTTGATATAACCCAACTATTTTGCATGCTGCTTTATTGTTATTTGACGATATAAATCGTTCTGTTGCTCAGTGAAAGTTTATCGGGTAAGTTGCACTTTAATCTACGCTTAAGTACCTACCTAATAAATTAAGAGAACAACTTGATGTTATCTGATAGAAGGATTAGATTATTTATATTTAATTTAATCGCGAGGCAACAATACATTTATCAATGATTTTGATATTAAATTGTTAAGTATCTGTCAGCCAACAAAAACAAAAAGATATACAAAGTTTCAACAATATGTTTTTGCCAAATTAGGTCAATATAAAACCACGTTGTGTATAATCCACATTTTACAATTATAGTTGATCAGTATTTAACGGAACTTTAGGAACTGAATTACAATGTTTCAATGTTAATAAACTTAGAATAATAAGCGATGTACGAACTTGACCTTATTTCATGGACATTATTCGTCACGAGTTGTTAGAAAACGGTAGATAGAGCATTTAATATAACTAAAAATGTATTTTATACAATTTTAATGTTGCTTTAAGACCATCAAGTATTTTTCATAAGGCTAATATACCATTTTCATTTCATTCTACTGTCTCATCCCCTAAAAAATTGCTCGGCGCCAGGACCTGATGATGTGTCGGCTTACCTTGTCAAAAAATATCATGAAAATTTAGTAAAACCATTAAGACACATTACCAACTTGTTTTTTAGTACATAAAAATTCCTCTATCGTGGAAAGAAAGAATCAATAGTGACTCTAGTATATAAATCTGATAATAAACATTTACTCACAAATTATTCGCAAACATTTTCGAAAGATGTGTAAAAAACGATTAAATTATTTCCTAGAAAAACACAAAATAATGAATAGTAGATAGCTTGATTTCCGACAAAATTTTAGTACTGATGACGCAGTGATAAACCTGCTCAACAATGTAATATTATCACTAGAAAATAACAAAAAATGTATAGGGGTATTTTTAGACTTAACCAAATCCGATTAACCAAGATATACTCATTACTAGATCAGAACATGTTGGGGTCAGAGGCTGTACTTTGGATATGTGTAAAGATTACCTTACGCATAGAGTACAAAATGTCAAAATAAGCGATAAAACTAGTGATCCTCTAACAGTCGCCACTGCGGGGTCCCGCAGGGGGCAGTATTGTTAGTTTGTTTAGACTGTGAAATAAAACGCACCTTTAAAGATTAATATTTTATATTTAGTTTTAAAACTGTTAATTTGAAATTGCCGTCTTGTACACACACTTGTCTGTATGCAACTAACTTAACAACTATAAGAAATATAAGAATCACACTTAACAAAGAACTTGGTTTGTCAACACATTCTCAAACTAAGACGATAACATAAACAACTCCTTAGCTATGTTTATAAAATACTGTACTTTATTACTAAGGATATTAGTTTTTGTATACATAAAATATACGGGTATGCCAATACACCCCCTCAAAAATTAATCATACTATATAAAAATAAAAAAATATATAGTAACCAAACAAATACATCTTTTAAATCTTGATTGATAATATTAATAACATCATTTACATTTTTTCCATAAAAATAAATGTACCTTACAATTTTTTATTGATTTCACTATGTCATTTATAAACAGCACAAATAATAAAAGTCCTAGCACTGATCCTTGTGGTACTCCGAAGTTATTGTCTATTCGTTAGACGCACTATTTATATATCTTGTTCTTTGTTTTCTTGCAGTTAGGTACGATTTAATCTAATTTTGATGCCAATAATTGCCGATACACCATATCAAATGCACGTTACCTCGTTTCGTTTTTTCTTATATATTTTCCAATATTCAATTGTATTACTTATTGTTGCCGCTGTATATCTCCGATCTCTTTCTCGCATGCATTCCAGACTTTCTTGATTTATCCATTTCTTCTCTACATATTGCATTGGCACATTCGTTACTTTCATAAGACAAAATCTTATCTAGTGTCTTAGATATAATGTTCACAAAATTATCAGCTAATACATCTATATCTGATATTGTATTATCCTATTCTGTATTGCTTAACAAATTCTGGAAAGTTTCTTCGTTAAAGTTCTTATAATAATAATAATAAATGGTCTTTATTTTCAATGTGTAGTTAATACTTTTACAATTATTTACAGAGAATAAAAAAACATATATCATTGAAAAAAGCCGAAGATCAGGTGGTCATGAAGCATGACCTCTGTTTTTCATCTTAAACTATAGTACAAGAAACGAATATACCGATGCACAACAACTAATACCTAAAAATATAACAGCTAAATAGACAAAGACTGGGGATGAAACAAGAAAGAAAAAAAATATATTGCACAACTACTGGGATTTATTATGCACTAAATTAAGGAGTTATTTTGTTCTGCTAACAATAGCTTCTTGTATGCATACTTAAAAGATACAAAAGATCGATATGGTTTTTATGTCCGCGGGTATGGAGTTATATATTTTTGTAATTTGGTATGTGAATGAGGCCTTAAATAATTCCGTGTGATGCAAAGGGGGAGTAAGTGTACCTTTATGTCGCATATTTAGATTATGGATGTCTGTTCTAAACGTAACTTTACTGTGTAAATATGTGAGTATTTTATTTTGTATAATCTTTTTAAATAAGCCTTAACATATTTAACCAACTTATTTCAGCAAGCTTATGTGACATATGTTGCCTGCGCCTAATACCTAATATTAATCGCAGGCAAAAGTTTTGTATAACTTGTATCCTTTGAGCATCTTCGGCGTATATGAGAGGACCATAAACCACATCACCAAAATTAAATTTGGATAACACTAATGACTCACACAGGATTGCGTTAGTTCTTTGGTTAAGAAAGAACCGATTTTGAAATATCATTTTTAAGTTTATGTATGCCACGCGTATACACTTGTTAATATGGGCTCAGAACCGTAAAGCAGTGTCAAAAGTCAGCCATAGATTTTTGGCATGTTCAACTAGAGATATTTGCTGCCTATCAACATTTATGTGAATTTGTTGCGATAACGATGACCTTATATCCCGTGGACCAAAAACAAGTACGGATGTCTTATTGGCGTTAATGTTCAACGAATGCCGTCTAGATATATCTATAATAGCCTCAATATCCTTGTTCATGTTATTTACGGCAATGGCACTATTAGTGGGGTGGAACGACAAATAGAGCTGCGTGTCATCAGCATAAAAATGTATATTGCAATGTCGAGGTGCTTTTACAAAGTTAGACGTGTATAATGTGTACAAAAGAGGGCCCAAGATCGAGCCCTGTGGTACGCCAGACGATATTTCAAGTGGAGTAGATATGTCATTATCAATTTTGACCCTTTCTGGTTTCCGTTTTCCACCGGCTTTTTTGCTCTATCAAAGATGAAAAAATTAGCATTTTTTGACCATAGTTTAATTTTGATAAAGTCACTTAATTTTTCTTGATACTACTTAGACTAAATTTCCTTATTAAAATAATTGTCCACAGTAATTTTTACTCATTCATAACGTGACAAACTTAATAATCGGTTATTATATATCCGCTCCAAATCAAGATACGCAGACTTTAACCTTTGTATTTATGAAAACATCACGCTACAGAATTAATTTTGTCTTTGTACTGTTTGATATAATTAGATCCGCAGCGGCAATTTCCTGCGTAAATTGCGTTTATTACATCATTTGAAACAATAAGCAACTATGCCGTTCCAATTTTAGATGAGTAATTACTTGTTAATTAAAGTAACCAGTTAGATTATTGTGCTAATAATAAAAGTGTGGATTCAGATGAATTTTCCAGCAAGTGCTAATTAAGTTGAAGCTCTCTATTTCAGTCAATGTTATTTAATAATTATTATAAGAAAACGTAACGTTTCATACCAAACATATATTAACAATTAGCAAACAATACTTTATAACTCGAATAATATTACAATGTACTACTCTTAAAACAGTTCCACACATAATGTCTCTCCTTTCCAACCTACAACCTATATCCTCTTTGCCAAAAAGGAGCTGATCTTGCAAAAGCGCCGTCCCGTCCGACTCAGTCACTCTGATAGCTAAGCATCTTAGATACAGGGTGAGCAATAACTAATTCCTACACTATACAATATATATATATATACAGGGTGTCTCACCGGGAACTGAATCGATCGATATAGAGAAAAGTACGCATCAGAAAATTTTGAAAATTTAGATAATTACTAATGTCGGTGTGGCCAATCCAACTAAAATAATTACAAGTAGCTGGCACTTCCGCTTATACCGGAAGTCGTTACCAACTTGCTTATTTCAAATGGGACACACTATATATTTTAGGGTTTTCGAAAAGAGCATAAAATTCGAAAATATGTAGCATATCCTATACCTAAACTTAACCGTCTCAGAAATATTTGACATTTTATAGAAAATTTGACAGGTGCAACGGTTTGCAAGAACCGTTATAACTTTCTTCGTGTAAAAGATCCTCATTTGCTTCTTGTCACATAAAAAAAAACACAAAGAGAACTACGTTCTACAACCGAAATAAATTCAATAATATGATACCAAGTGTTCCGTTTTTCACGTTACATTTTGTCAACTTCAAACTGTGAAAACTTGTTTAGGTCAAATGGAACACCCTGTATTTTTTTACGTCAAGTTGTGTAAAATTGAATTCCCTTTTTTCTGATATTAGCTTGTGGGGGTTAAAGTTACAGCTTTTTGAAATATTTGCGATTTTATTAGAAATTCATGAATTGTTGTAATCATTTCATCAAAATAGCCATGATTAGAAACAATCAGTCATTTATCTTATATCAAAAAATGCTAACACGTTTAAATTATACCAACGAAAACTTTTTAAATTTGTTTATTATTTATGGAGAATGTGATAAAGTAATAAGCACATTTGCTACTCGATATCCACAAAAACGCAAAATAACACTAACACTGTAACATGCGTATTAATCGAATTGATGTTATGGCATGAACTAAAATAACAGAGATAAGATCAATTTAAAATATGATTTCATTTTAATTTAATAATTGCTCAAAATTCCGCCCTCGAACCTCGACACATTTTTCGCACCTTCGGATTAGTTCCTCATGGGTAGCTCTTCTAATTGAATTCTGTGATATGTTTTGAAATGCATTTCTTACTCTTTGCATACAATCTTCAATGGTTGTTAATGGGCTCTCATGAACTTTATTTTTAATAGTTCCCCAAATGAAGTAATCCAGAACTGATAAATCGGGCGAGCGAGAAGGCCATAAAACAGGTCCATTATTGGCAATCCATTGATCATTAAAAGTTTCTTGTAAATAATTATTAACTAAACATGCGTTATGTGGGGGAGCACCGTCGTGCTGATAAAAAATGTTTCTATGTTCGGCGAGAGGTAAATTTTCTAAATAGTTATTATTCAAATTTTGTAAGACATTCAGATATCTTTCACCTAAAAAAATAAAAAAAATTACCTATACATATTAGCAGAAGAGAAAATTTAATTTACCGTTTAAATTTTCCTGATAAAATTGTAATGCCACCACTCTATCGTTTCTTATGGCACAGTAAACATTGAACTGCCAACTTTCCTGAAAGTTTCGCTCTCTGAACATATGAGGATTTGAGTCACTCCAATAATGCGAACTGTGTCTATTAAAAAGTCCATTTTTAGTAAATTTTGCTTCATCTGTCCATATAATATTTCCCAAATAAGAATCGTGACCCTCAGACCTTATTAGAATAAACTCACAGAAATTGAAATATCCCAGAATGACTATTTCAATGTTTTCGTCATCAACAATAGGCTTTCTTCTTTGCATTTTTGCCTTGTCAGAGCCATAATTTTTAAAATTTTACAGTATGCGTTTTACAGTGTTTGGTGACGGTTTCCGTTTTTCTGGATATCGAGTAGCAAATGTGCTGCAAGTTCTTGATATTACTTTATCACATTCTCCATAAATAATAAACAAATTTAAAAAGTGTTCGTGAGTGTAATTTAAACGTGCTGGCATTTTTTGGCATAAGATAATGACTGATTGTTTCTAATCATGGCTATTGTGATGAAATGATTACAACAATTCATGAATTTCTAATAAAATTTCAAATATTTCAAAAAGTTGTAACTTTAACCCCCACAAGATAATATCAGAAAAAAAGGAATTCAATTTTACACAACTTGACGTAAAAAATACAGGGTGTTCCATTTGACCTAAACAAGTTTTCACAGTTTGAATTTGACAAAATGTAACGAGAAGAACGGAACACTTGGTATGATATTATTGAATTTATTTCAGTTGTAGAACGTAGTTCTCCTTGTGTTTTTTATGTGACAAGAAGCAAATGAGGATCTTTTATACGAAGAAAGTTATAAACGGTTCTTGCAAACCGTTGCACCTGTCAAATTTTCTATAAAATGTCAAATATCTCTGAGACGGCTAGGTTTAGGTATAGGATATGCTACATATTTTCGACTCAGAATTTTATGCTCTTTTCGAAAACCCTAAAATATATAGGGTGTTCCATTTGAAATAAGCAAGTTGGTATCGACTTCCGGTATAAGCGGCCAGCTGCTTGTAATTATTTTAGTTGGGTTGGCCACATCGACATTAGTAATTATCTAAATTTTAAAAATTTTCTGATGCGTACTTTTCTCTCTATCGATCGATTTAGTTCCCGGTTAGACACCCTGTATAGTGCGTATCGCATTCCTCAATATTATAGACATAGTGGCAGCCGTAAAATACTTAACGTCATCCAGTATATTGATTAGTCCATTTCAGAATGGAAATTAAAAAATAGGGCTTTATTATTGCGAAGAAAAATGTTTACTCTTACATGTTGGGGCTTGGCGGTCTAATTTCTTTTGGGTTATCATATGTCAGTTGTACATATATACAAAATACTTCAAGGTATATATGTCTTAGATATATTTGAAAGAAATACAAATAACGTATAGAATTAGATCATTTTGTCGCCATTTGTATGTACCATACATACATATACTTAGTATATGTTGTCATGAAAAGAAATGTGCAACCCTCGGCATAAGTATCTCATGTATATTCACAAGTTTGAATATGTATACTTAATATGTCCGTAAAACATCGTCTTTAGATACACTAGAGTATAAAATATGCATGATACGAACCTAATATGTGCAGTCGTACGGGAAATGTATGTATGTATACACACATATTGGGAATTCGGATAACAATCATCTAACTCAACGCCAGTTTATCCAATTTCTGTTAATCTTCTCTGGTAGACAAATCCCATGGAAACAGGATGCAATTTTATCCAAGGAAATTATCTGCTATGTAAATTTAACTAGAGAAAGGTGACTACGAAACGAAATAATAAACTATAGACCAGTTACTATCATTTTTTGTAACTTTAGAATTTTTTTTTAAGTAATTCTTCACTCTTTCATATATTCTCATGTCTCTGGCACAATATCTATCGATCAACATGGTTTTATAAAAGGTAGGTCAACAGTCACAAACCCTCTATGTAAAACACAATTCCTTTGTGAAAGTCTGGATAGTGGTGGTTAAGTTGATATTATCTACACGAATTTCTTCAAGGCTTTTGGCTAGTAAATTGGACACATTCGGTCTTTCTTATTCGTTACTACAATTAATTGAATCATATCTGCAGGATCGATATCAATTTTTTCAGTACCGAGGTTATAAATCTGGCAGTTTTTTTACAAAAATTCGGTGTGCCACAGGGGTCGATACTTGGCCCACTTTTCTTTGCTATGTTTATTAACGATGTTTTGGAAGGCTTTGATAATAACGCCCAGTTCCTCCTGTACGCAGATAATCTGAACATATATCGACTGATTGAGTCAAGTCTGCCTGGTGGAATGACAACTATTTACCTCTTAATGCCAGCGAATGTAATGTAACGTCATTTGGCAGAAAAACCAACATGTGCATGTTTAATTATAGTGTTGACAAAGAAAGTTTACAAAGATCCGATTTCATTAAAGACTATGAAGTTTGTCTCTATTCAAAATTATCTTTCGTACATAACGTATGTAACTGTAAAGGTAACTAGTGATTGATGTCCTCTATCTAACTCAATTTGCTAAGTAGTGATAATCTGTGATCTGTGATCTTACCTGCTGAGTTCCTATTTCTCGCATAGGCCAATGAACAGCACTAGCTCAGCGACTTATAAAAAATCCATCTATCAATATCTATTGTAGAATTATACTATAAATGTATTGGGCATATACAAGATATATACATTTTAGCAGGTGTAAACGAGATCACATGTCGAGAATATACCCATATAATAAATAACTATATACGTCATACCATCTAGGCATTATTATTATTATCTTTCACTTTTAGTTAACAAATGTTTAACATAGGGATTTTTTTCCAACTTACCGAAGTTTACCTATGTTATTGCTGTGCTTAAAAATCCCAACCCTACTCTAACTTCTAATTTCCGACCAATTAGCACACTGCCCACTATCTCAGAAGTTTTAGAGGAAATTGTTTATCAGCAACTCTCACCATTTCTCTCTACCCGAAACTAAATCTGGTTTTTGAGCTAACCACATTATTTCAACAGTGGTGTAACATGTTACAGAGGAGTTATTTTATTTAGAGCTAGGAACAATGATAGATAGATAGATAAATCGAGGAGCTGGTTGTTTTTCCTTTACCACCGCGACCTTCTCGGGTCTATTATCGTGCTCTTAGAATACATTCCTTACAGTATCTCATCCAGCTTTGTCCAGGCTCCACAGCTTTGATAAGGACCCTTTTATGTAGCTGTCCGCCTTTGGTTTTTCTTGTCCGAGTACTTGGAATCTCAGTCTCGCCAGGCCTTCACAGTGGCACAATAGTGAACTGAGGTTTCCTCTTCCTCTTGACAGAAACTGCATTTTGCGTCCTCTGCCAGGTCCATTAGGCTCTTGTGTCTATTGAGCCGGCAGTGCCCAGTTAGAAGGCCCACTATTATTATGATGTCCTTCCTATTCTGGCTTAGTAAGTTTTGCTGAATTTGGCCGATCGTTCTTTAATTAACTCTTTGGTCTATCTCTGTCTTGGGAGGTTCCTCCACCATTCCAAAGATTTATTTTACACCCGTTCCTTAGTGGCTGCTCGTATGTATGGTTTTGAGACGCCATAAAAGGACTCCGGTCCTATTGGAGCCTTGAGTGTGCCTTCTTGGGCCAATGATAAAAACACAGTTCTTTTAAATTATAGAAAAGCCTTTGAAGCCCGAGATTCTACTACCCTGTGCCTTAAATTAAAATACATTGGTATTACTAACATCAAAATAATTTCATAAGTAGCGAAATTAAATCACGTATAGTCAGTGGAAACTGATGATATTGTTATGGCCACAAAAAACTGATGACTAGTAAACGATTAGACAAAAACGCCAATGCAAAAATATATAAGACCTTAATTAAACCTGTAATAACATACGGATGTGAAGCCTGTACCATGACAAAGAGAGATGTGGAAAAATTGTGACTATTCGAAAGAAAGATCTTACGAGAAATACATGGGCCAATCCAAGACGCTGATGGAACATGGAGAATTCGCAGGAACGCTGAACTGAAGCAGCTCAATGAAAACATCGACATTATTAAATGCATAAAAAGTCAAAGATTAACATGGTTAGCACATGTAAACAGAATGTAGGATTCGAGAACGACAAAGAAAATTTACGATTATGAATATTAGGGGCTGGAGAAGAAAAACTAAAGAAATAACAGAATGGAAGAAAATAGCAAAATAGATAGGCAAATACCCATCCAGTGTTGTAATGCCAAAAGAAAAAGAAGGTTACTAACATATCCCTAAAGATGTTGACTGATTATCTTTTATTTTTTATTTGCTCAATACTTCTTCATTTACGACATTCTATTCTGACACACCCTGTATAAACAATTTTTTTACATTTTTATTTATAAAAGGAATTAGAACTATTACTGGCAACATTCACTAAAATATTATTCAGTTCAACGTAAATTCTAGCTACGTGTACTTTGATCTAAAGAATTTTATACTTAAATTAGTTCAGTAGCAGAACACATGCTCCTGAGAACTAAACATTGATATTATTAGAATTTATATTTGGGATTTCAGAGTGAGTCAGTGCTAGTTATCACGATTTTCTTTGTTTGTTATGTAGTTTGCCAGCATTTTCACAGTCAATTATTGCGAAATATAGTAATTTCCATCTGTGGGGCTTTTAAAAAAAATCATTAATTTCTACTGTACAATACATTGCAAAGTTTAGACATTAGACAATCTTTCGTGGGAGTCAAAAATTAAGTTTCTGGGCGCTATTGTGGTCAAAATTTATTTAAAATACAAGCAATCAAGATCATTTTTTAATAATTAATACAATAATTAAGTGTAATATTTTAATTTACATTGAGGATTTCTTCAAAACGTATACCAAGGATTTGTTATTTATTCCAATCAATGATTTTAATTAGATTACTTTTTATAACAATGGGTTTAATTTAATTTATTTTTTCTATTAACGAGGAAATGATTTTAAATTTCAATATTAAGTATTTTGTTTTGCTATAAATCATTAAGTTCTCATGACCTCAAGATCTCAAACAACCTTTAATTTGGCCAGATATCTCTGACATAATTTAAAATATTTACTATTTCTGATTTCCACGTTAAAGGTTCGATATGTTTTTCCTAGTTATAATAGTTATACTTTAAACGAGGATAATTGAAACTGGTCAGTGTTAAAGCACAGGACCGTGCGCACTGAAGTTGATATTTTGTCCTATATATTTAGCAATGGTATCGAGATTCGAATGGTAGTTGAAACTGTGCAGGCGAGTCCGAGACTGGCAATATAATCAGCCTGAATGAACCATCTACGACTGCACTGATTTAAAGATAATAAAACGGACAGGCCTACTAGCATAAAAAAACTCGTAAATCGTTTCTCAGTAGTCAACGGTGGACTTGTACTGTGCTGTTAATGTGCCAGTACAGTGCGTAAATACCTGTTATAATATCAAGCGTAGGAGGTTAGTTAGTTATTGTTCATATTTATAAATATTTACTACTATATAAAAGGTAAAATATTTTAATTATTTACTAATTTACCATGGCTTTCTGGAGACCATTTGAAACAGAGGATAATATAATAACACCCGAAAATCTTATTATTTTCTTATGACAAACATTTCTATTTACCTCCGCCCATATACAATAAAGAGATGCCGACTGTTTTTGCCGGCTTTTAGTTTTTATACGGTTTCAATTAAGTTCGTTTACACTTTAAACATAAATATGTTTTAACGGTATCAGCAGAACATACCGAATAACATAACATTCCGAAATTCGTGCCCTTTGGCGTTTTGGCGATTTTTTTTATTTCTGTAAATTAAAAATTTCTGTTCTCCTGTCTTTTTCACGTAAAAAAGGTAGGTATATAGATTTTCGAGATATTCGGTTTTAAAATATTCAATGCAACGAATTTAAATTATGATTTAGGGATCAGTGTGGGAGATGCTTCTGTACGAGGAATGGTCGCGAGAGGCTGTCCGCAGGGAGGTGTAATATCACCACTGCTATGGAACCTCGTTCCCGATAGCCTCTTGTGCCGCCTCAATTCAGAAGGATTTTACACAATTGCCTACGCAGATGATTTAACAATCATGCTTAGCGGAAAATTCGAAGGAGTCCTTTGTGAAAGAATGCAGGGAGCCCTAAGAATAATTGAAAAATAGTGCAAAGAACACTCCCTGTCTGTCAATCCCAGGAAGACGGAGATGGTTCCCTTCACAAGGAAAAGGAAACTAGGAGCATTGAAGGCGCCTGCCCTCCTGGATACAACAATAAGTTTCGCATCAGAAGTGAAATACCTTGGGGTAACCTTCGATGCCAAACTAACATGGAATCTTCACATAGATAGAAGACTAAAGAAGGCTTACATCTCTTATGAGCAGTGCCGCAGGACCGCGGGGAAAACCTGGGGAATGAAACCCAAAGTGGTCATTAGATATACGCTGCCATCATAAGACCAATGATAACCTATGGAGCTGTGGTTTGGTGGCCTAAGAGCAAACAGACTACAGCTAAGGTCAAGCTCAGCCAAGTGCAGAGAGTTGTCTGCCTAAGCATAACCGGAGCTATGCGAACAACGCCAACGAGAGCTGTGGAGGTAATGCTGTGTCTGCCACCAGTAAATATATATCAAGGAGAAGTGGCTCTGACAACAATGGTGCGCCTCAAATCCGTTGGCATACAACAAATGTAGGCTGTGGAGAGCCCAGAAGTCGCCTGTGGTATGAGGCTGTCAGAAAGATGCGTCTTCTGCAGATGTGTACCGATGGCATTTGTCCCCGGTATGTCTTTGACAGGCCTTACATAATACGAACAAATAGTGAGAACGAGACTGCTGGCGAAGATGTGATCAACATCTTCACAGACGGATTAAAAAAGAAGGATGGGGCAGGATGTGGAATATACTCCAGAAGTCTGCAAATCCAATATAAATGGGCTATGGATGGGCGAGCCAGCGTAGTACAAACGGAACTGGCGGGCATAACCATAGCTGCAAAAGTGAGTGTCCATAGACAAATTAAGGGCAAAACAATTAGGATCTACACAGATTGTAGAGAATCATTATTAGCCCTGAGAAGTTACAAAATTACCACAGGAGCAGCATGGGAATGTCACCAAGCACTTGTGAGTGCCTCCAGCATGAATAACATACTGGTATGCTGGGTGAAAGGACACGCACAGTGTAGTGGCAATAAAGTAGCCGACAAACTGGCTAAGAAGGCAGCAGGCCTAAGTATCTTTGGACCAGACCCGACCAGTCTGTTACCGATCACGGCGATAATACAAATAATTAAAGAGAACACCCACAATGAATTCAAGAAACTGTGGGATGAAACAAACAGCTGTCAGCTCGCTACTAAAATACTACTAAAATATCCCAACAAGAGTACAGCAATGGACTACCTCGCAATGTCCAGAAGGAACCTACATTTTATAACAGGAATCTAGACTGGACACTGCCCGTTAAGAAAACATCTCCATAATATGAGATTAAGCGAAACACCTGTCTGTAGAGGTTATGAACAAGAAGATGAGACGGTTCAACATGTACTCTGTGACTGTTCAGCTGTCTCATCAATCAGTGAATCCATTTTGGAAGAACGTTGACCTACTTTGGGAGATGTAAGGAAGATGCCCCTAGGCAGCATCACCACCTATTTCGCAAGATTAGGTTGGTTGGAGGCCTAGGCGAGGATCTGCCTACAGGGAGGATGTACAAGAGGAAGTGATGTGGTTCAATAATTTTTATTCACCACCCTCCCAACCAATTCCAGATTCCAGATGATTTAGGGATGTTCAATTTTTCAAGGTAGACTTTGATTAAACATAAAAAAAATAAGAGGCGCTTTCAAAATTAATATATGTTAAACTTACTTGTTGTTTGTCAGCATTTTGTGTGTTCTTAAAAAATATATAATAAAATTAAGTTTGAAGTAAAGGCATATCTCATTTTCAAATCAAGAGATGCACGATATAGTTTGTGTATACACGCAACAAGAAACATTAATAGACGCAGAGCTCATTGTCGATATTTAGAAATTTATTCTGATAGGAGGTAACCAAATTTTAAGTTATTTCATAATATTTACAGTAAAATGAGGGAAAGTGGTTCCTTTTGTAGAAAACGAGATATCGTGAGATGCCCAAAAAATATTACCGTGGAATAGGAGGAGGAAATCTTGGCCCGTGTTGCACAAAACCCAGCAATAAGTACGAGGCGTATGGCTTGCTGCTACTGGAGTAAGTAAGTCATCGATTTCAAGGATTTTCCATATAGAAAAGCTTTATCCGTACAATTTTACGCCTGTTCAAAAACTGCTGAAAGTCGATCTTCCATCCAGGTTACAGTTTGCTCGTTTTCTGTCGTGCCCAGGAAAACAGAGATCCAATGTTTTTAAATAAAGTGTTGTTTGTGGACGAAGCCACCTTTACACTTAGAGGTGTATTTAACTTTAGAAACAAACATGTGTGGAACATAGAAAATCCGCACTTAGTAGCCGCACGTCACTTTCAATATGGTGTGGAATTTTTGATAATTATTTTTTTGGACCGTATGGTTAACGATGCATTATACGTAAATTTTCTACAAACAGCTAGGCGTGTTCTTGGATGATGCACCACTAAATCTAAGAGAAAATATGTTTTTATGCAAGAAACTACCTAAATACATAAATACAATTTTTTCTTGTCTTGTCGCTGGTTAGGTCGTGGAAGCAATATGCTTTGGCCTGCGCGGAGTCCCGATTTTAATTCGTTGGATATTTGCGTATGGGGGTACATGAAATCTCTTGTGTATCAAAATGCAATAAATAATCGGGAAGAACTATTGCAGAGAATTATAAATGCAATCGAATCATTTCAAAACGAACACTTATTATCTAAAATAAACCGGGTGTTTAATATAATAAACGCATCGCCAAATGTATTGAAGTAAGCGGAAGTCACTTCGAAAATTTGTTACCGAAGGCGGAAATTGGTGTTTAAACAAAAACTCTTTTTCAAATTTTAAGTTTATTTATTTGAAAGTCTCTTCGTACTTGTTTTGCTAGTGTTGGAATGTAATAAATTTTAAAAAAAATTTGTACTGCTCACTTCACTATCAATTTTATTCTGTAAATCAAACAATAATTGATATTTAATTTAAACTAGTTGCATTGAATACTTTAAAACCGAATATCTCAAAAACGGTTACTGGTAGTGACATTTAGAAAGTATATCTTTTTGACGTAAAATAGACAGAAAAACTGTAAATATATACGGCGCGTAAACTACCGTGGCGCCCTCTACAAATAACAGCAAAACTATGAATAGATTTGAATTCCTCGCCTCAAGAAATCCCCAATTACAAAATTTTGTTAAAATATTTCAATGTTTAAAGAAATTATTTTAAAAACCAAAACAAAAATTTGACTTGACGCCCTGTATCTCTGTTGATATCAATTTTGTACTAAGGTAGGTTTGGTTAAATCACAATAATTTTACACAAGGAATCGGCTATTGCTCTGTGTACCATTACTTATAGCACACCCAGTATAAGAGATTGTGCTACATTATAACATTATTCACGGAGTTAACTGAGTATATCCAAAATGGTTAATTCATAAAAATATACATACATGATATTTGTTTTAATAAGTATTTTGTAACAATTCCAAATTAATGTTACTACTATATTTTTACTAGCTATTTCCTAGAAACTAAAATGAAAAATATTTGGCAAACAATAAATATGTTTACTGACGACGTTAACACCTCTACCGCATTTAAACAAAGCTACATGCAGAAGATAAACAATTTCAGAGCATAGTCAATAATTCTTAAAAGAAAAACAATTAATAAATTTACTCCAGTCTGGCATGGCGTACGATTTGCAACGCAATAAACAAACTAGCCAGAAGTCAAGTAGAATACAATTTCAAATCATTTTTGTTTAGATGGAAAATTTCGTGGCTTAAGCAATTTTAGCCAAATTTTCTGTGGTATATTTTATAAATGTTTTGCTGCTTTTTACTTTATCATTAATCTTTAGGCAAATTCGAAGATAATATTTCTACTTGAATTATTTTCATATTCGTCGCTAATTCACAAGTTAGTGCCCAAACTGAAAAATATGTATATTGGACAGATATAATGATTTTCTTTCCTATTATTTGGGTTTTCTACAACATGTATTATTATCCTCTTCAAAACAAATCACCGAATCTACAAAATAATAGAATTATTGGAAAAAAAAGCCTCTGCGCCCGTGACGTGTACGCCAAAGGAAAAGTCAGAGGTTATGTTTTGCAAATAATATAAATCGGAATAAACACAGAAATAATGTATTTTGCTGACGTTTCGGAAAGTAATCTCTTTCCGTTTTCAAATCTATTTTTTGGAAGAACTCTTATTTTGCTGTGTATGTCAAATACACAGCTTTAAGATTCTGTTTATGTTATTTCCATAGATACTTACTACTTACACAGAACATAGAACTGATGATATTTTCTTTTAGATAATGTTGAGTTTGTTAAGTTTATCTTTTAACATTGGTAGCCAGGTTGTACAAATATCTACAGAACAATTCGATACGCACTTATCTTCATTTAATAAGACTATTGCTGATTCTTTAATTTTTCTTTTTTTGGTATCTGTTTCTTTTGTTAAAATTTTCGCCGAGTCCCAGTTTATTCTATGTCCGTTTTCCCAAGCATGTTCACAAATCTTTGATTTCTGAATTTCATTCTTTCTAATGTAATTCTTGTGCTCATCCAACCTCACACTGAAAGGTCTGGATGACTCACCCACATAACATTTATCACATTCGCACGGGATATTGTAAATACAGTTTCTTGAATTCTGCTCCCTGTTTATGGGTTTTGTTTTTGTTAAAATAAATCTTAAAGTGTCATAATTTGGCAAAATTCTTACTTAAAATTATGATCCATTATGTGGAAATACCGATTCATATATTAAAAATAGTAAACATTTCATAGAAAAAATTTATGAAAACGATATTCATGAATCACACCTGATGGTTAGTTTTGATGTAGTTAGTCTTTTTACCAATGTTCCGGTAGATGGAACCTTAAAAATAGTTAAAGACAGGTTGCTAAATGATAATAATTTGGAAACTAGAACTAAATTAAGTGTAAATAGCATAATGGAACTCTTAACACTGTGTATAAAAACAACCTATTTTCAATTGGAGAATGAGTTCTATCAGCAGGATTTTGGTATGGCTATGGGGTCTGCATTATCACCAACTTTAAGCAACATATTTATGGAGAACTTTGAGAACACACATGTTCAAAATTGTATAAACAAACCGGTTGTCTGGTGGAGATATGTTGACAACATCTTTGCAATTTGGCCTCATGGTGTCGATTTATTAGATAGTTTTTTAGAAAATATAAATAGTAAGGAACCGTCTATTAAATTCACATTAGAAGTAGAAAGTAGGAATGAACTACCGTTTTTAGATGTTTTAATTAGAAGGGTAAATAATATAATTGAAACAAGCGTTTATAGAAAACCAACACATACTAATAGATATCTAAGTTTTAACTCGAATCAGTCAATAAATGTTAAAAGAGGTGTTGTAAAATGTTTATACGATAGGGCCAAAATAATTTCATCTAATAATGAAATATTAAATAACGAGAAAAAAATTATCAAAGAGGTTCTAGTACAAAATCAATATCCTGAAGCTTTTGTTGATAGAGTTTTCATAAATGTTGAAAATAGGGACAATCAGGTACGACAAAAACCTGAACGTCATTATACAGCAATAATTCCTTATGTATACGGACTATCGAAAAAGCTACGCCGTATAGGTGACAAATTTGATGTTAGGACGATATTTCAAACGGGGAACACTTTAAGATCTATTTTAACAAAAACAAAACCGATAAACTGGGAGCAGAATTCAAAAAACTGTATTTACAATATCCCGTGCGAATGTGATAAATGTTATGTGGGTGAGTCATCCAGACCTTTCAGTTTGAGGTTGGATGAGCACAAGAATTACATTAGAAAGAATGAAATTCAGAAATCAAAGATTTGTGAACATGCTTGGGAAAACGGACATAGAATAAACTGGGACTCGGCAAAAATTTTAACAAAAGAAACAGATACCAAAAAAGAAAAATTAAAGAATCAGCAATAATCTTATTAAATGAAGATAAGTGCGTATCGAATTGTTCTGTAGATATTTGTACAACCTGGCTACCAATGTTAAAAGAAGAACTTAACAAACTCAGAAAAAAAGAAAATATCATCAGTTCTATGTTCTGTGTAAGTAGTAAGAATCTATGGAAATAACATAAACAGAATCTTAAAGCTGTGTATTTGACATACACAGCAAAATAATAGTTCTTCCAAAAAATAGCTTTGAAAACGGAAAGAGATTATTTTCCGAAACGTCAGCAAAATACATTATTTCTTTGTTTATTCCGATTTATATTATTTGCAAAACATAACCTCTGACTTTTCCTTTGGCGTAAACGTCACGGGCGCAGAGGCTTTTTTTCCAATAATTCTATTATTTTATAGATTCGGTGATTTGTTTGGAAGAGGATAATAATACATGTGGTAGAAAACCCAAATAATAGGAAAGAATATTCGTAGAATGCCACAAAGAACTTTCAGACAATAAATAGATATAATGATATTCGTGAGGAGGATGGCGGTCGGTGCCGTATTTAAAAAGATGATTTCGTAATTCGACAATTTCTTCTACATCCCTGAACCGATTTTAAAAAATGATAGGCGTTTAGAGAACACCTGATAGAATGGCATTGGACTATTGAAAAGTCAGCAAAACAAACTTTTTGTTTATTACAAGAGAAAAATGTCCAGTATTTGTTCTGCACACAAGAAAATATAGTCTACTTACAGAATATTTTTGTCAGTTAATTTATTACAATAATTTACAGTTATCACATTTTATGATATACAAATGTGCTCTTTAATAACGTGCAAAAAATTTAACAACCAATTGCTTATCGAAAATGAAGGTGAACTGTTTTTTTGCACACCCCTTTAAGGGGGGCAGAAAAGGATTATTTTGAAAAGTTTTATATGAGGAGCCCACCTTCATTTTCAATAAGCAATTTTTTGCACGTTATTGCGGGACACCTTGTATATACTTTTCTAAATAAATATATCGATTTGAGTACTACAAATATTTAAGGATTGATTGTGACATTTATTGGCGAACAGCGTGTGTTTGGACACTACAACTGTAGATTTCCGAAAAGAAATAAATGCTATATAATGTGAATTATCCGTTAACGGAAAATATTAAATATGCGATTAAACTAAGAAATGCAGCTTATAATCGATATAAAAATCTAAACGCCGATATCTCGTGGAATGAACATAAAGAGATGCGTAATTTTGTTAACGGATCAATTAAAGTAGAAAAGCGGGCATACCTACAGTTTAAATACAAATCAGATCCTAAAATATTCTGGCGTACTTTGAAATCATTTAATGTTAACAGAAAGAACGATATTTTGTGAGACTCTACCGATTCTAATTTAATCAACATTTTTTTATTACTTGTCGCAAGTACAGGGTAATGATGATTTAATCGCTGACAAATATAATTTTAAAAAATCCCAAATTTGGTGAGCGAGTTTTCTTCTTCACCTGTCACGGTAGAAACGATTAATAGATAAGTGCTATTAAGTCTCAAGCCATGGGTTCTGATGGTACAACATTAAAATATTATCTTTAGTTTTCCCCTAACTTAGCGAATATTTTACATTTATCATTAATTTATGTTTACCAAAAGATGTCTTTCCTAATGCTTGGAAAGATGTACATGTCATTCTTAGAATGCAGGTTTTCACGGCCGTTGTCTAATGAAGTAGTTTCTTCTGGGGCTTGCCGTGGTCGTCGAACTTGACTTGACGTTTCGCTGATCATCCTGTCAGCTTCTTCAGAAGGATTCTAATGACTGCATTTGTTGTGTTACACTCCTCGTTATATACCTAGGCGCCGCTTCGCTTCGCTGGTTATTGGTCGTGCTTGGTTCACTTCGCGGCTCATTCGTCGTGTTTGGTTGACCGTGACTTACTACGGTGCTGGTACTTGGCAATACCAGTCTCCACGTGTTACTAAGTCGATACCCATCCTCTCTGTTAAAGTTGTTCACGTTTTTCATAATTTCCAGTGATTCCCTCCTGATTCGCGGATAATAGCGCGTATTCTTGTCTAATACATTGACGTCCTCGTAGCCGATTTTATGGTTCTCGTTATTCTGGACATGTTCTGCTATCGCCGACCTATCCGTGTATCCAAATCTGGTATTTCTCTGGTGTTCTTTGATTCTCCACTGGATACTCCGTCCTGTTTGTCCGATGTAGCTCTTACCACATGTGCACTTCAACTGATAAACACCTTTTGATAGCAGTTTGGAGACAGGGTCTTTGATCTTTGATCTTCGACCGTTTGAATAAACAGCATCCAAGTATCAAATTTACAATGGAGACCGAGCAAGATGGAGCTTTACCTTTCTTAGATGTATTAGTGAAAAGGTCACACAATGGCAAGTGGGCCCACGGTGTCTACAGAAAGAAAACGCACACCGATTGTTACCTACATGCGACATCTCACCACCATCCACAATAGAAGAGAGCGTTAATTAAAACCTTGGTCCACAGAGCCAACACAATATGCGACGACGATAACAAATCCGAGGAACTACAGAAAGTCCAACAAGCTTTCAAGAAGAACGGATACAGTCAATGCAATATACAACGAATAGTAAATAATCAGACGAGAACTACAGAAGAAGAACAGCAACAACCAACAACGTATGCATGCCTACCCTACGTCGCGGAAGTCACAGATAGGCTGAAGAAGATTTTATTCAAAAAGAAAGTATTTGTACGATTTCGAACAGTGGAGAAAATACAGCAGATGCTTCCCTCAATCAAAGACCCTGTCCCCAAACTGTTATCAAAAGGCGTTTACCAGTTGAAGTGCACATGTGGTAAGAGCTATATCAGACAAACAGGATGGAGTATCCAGTGCAGAATCAAAGAACACCAGAGAAATACCAGATTTGGATACCCGGATAGGTCGGCGATAGCAGAGCATGTTCATAATAACGAGAACCATAAAATCAAATACGAGGACGTCAATATATTAGACAGGAAGACGCGCTATTATCCGCGAATCATTAGGGAATAGGTAGAGACAAAGGCACTCTCCAAAAAATATAAAATTCTTGTATACAATTTAGTTTCAACTTGAACAAGTTTGACCATATTACTGAACGTTCTTTGGAAAGTAAATAGTTAAATTTAGATGAATGAAAAATTCAAGCACCATTTAACCTGTCTTGCTTACAAAATTGATTAATATCAAACATCTGACTATTTGTATTCAAAACTTTTGAACGTTCTACTCGTTTTAAGTACCTGTATAATGACCCCAAGCATAATACCGTGCAGTTTCAGAGGAGTTTCACATATAACGCCGTCAAAATTTTCAACAATTACCCTTGAACCTTTAACTCCTTTCCAATATTACTACATTTAGCCAACAAGTCAAAGCCTGGTTGCTGTCGAATGGATAATTTATGTATTGTATTAGTCTTATAATTTTTTTGTATATAGTTTTATATTATTTATCTAATTTCTCTCGGTTGTATGGAAGAGCGACTCGAGGTCGAATACTGGCACCCCATTTATGTATTTGATTTGGCAACAACTTTAATTCAAACCTCGAACATAATTTAACTTATACGTATTGCAGTGGCGACCCCAAAATTTCGTCATTGGGGGGACCATCAAAGATGGGCAGCACAGCCTGTGTACACGTAACGTCAGCTGCAAGGGGATCGGTGGACAAAAATTGTTTGAAAGATCAAAATCACTGATCCATGCCCCCCTTTGGACCGCCAATGACCTATTGGAAAGATTAGTAGAAGGTTGAATTAAATCAAACAGAGCAATGACCTTTACACCCGCGTCAACAAGCGATCCTGACTCCCTTATTCACAACGTTGATTCTTTCCGATATAAATCAAGGAGTTTATCTTCAGAAAATTCTCATACTGTATATTGTACGCGGTATAAGTGTTTAGTGTTTCAATTATTATTTGAAGGTAACCGCTATCCAAACAGCATAAACTTAGAAAATGACAGTAACGTACAATAAAATAATGTATTATTTATTAAGTCGCGGTGACTGAAGAGCGAGGTCAAGTATTACTCAGAGTTTCTAGGAACGCATTTATTAATTCATATTAATTATCATATCTAGTTTTAAGAATTATAAAGAAAGCACTACAGAAAACAAATCTTGATCAACATTGTCGGCGTTTGCAAAGCAACTCAATTTTAAGAAATGCTAAGGAAATGCTAATATCGTACTTTAATACAGTCATTTCATGGCCAGCCAAGATAACACATATCACAGTGAGCGTATAGTTTATCAATTATAATAATCCCACAACAAATAACACAAAGGCTACGTCATGTCTTTTGTAATTAAACCCTATGTAGAGGATGTCCTGTGCCATGTTATTTTATATCGAAAAATGGATGTATATATTAGCTGCGCACCTTAATTTATAAAATTAAATCAAACACTATAAAACACCTTATATTAAATAAGTTCTTTCGTTTGTTACAAAGTTTGAATATCGACTGTTGAATAAAAATTATATTAATTTTTACAAGAACTTCTTGACCGCAAACATATTGCCTTCCAAAACGCTATCAACCACCCCAACGACTCATCAAAAGCAGAAGCTTTTACCCAATCTAAGTATGAAACGCAACGCGAAATCAGAAGAATAAAGAACGAGTGGTGGGCAAGCAAGGCCAGAGAAATTCAAAGGTACGCCGATTCACACGACTACAGGAATTTCTTTCAAGGAGTAAAAGCAGTGTACGGCCCCAGTCGGAAAAATATGTGCCCTATTAAAGATTTAAATGGAAATCTCCTCAAAGAAGACCATAAAATAAGAGCCCGATGGAAAGAACACTACTCTAACTTTCTTAACCAGCAAAGTCAAGCCGATCACGATATTATAAATCTTATCCCTCAATATGACACCTTCGAAGACTTAGATAAACCACTAACAACGGAAGAGATCTTAACCGCCATTGGGCAGCTAAAAAATAACAAATCTCTAGGCGCCGACTCACTCCCAGCTGAGATCTTTAAAGCTGTGTCGTCAGAGCTCATACCCTACCTCAAAAAACTGTTTGATGTCATGTGGGAAAGTGGTCAAGCTCCGCAGGAACTGACAGTCAGAGGAATAGGTCTCAGATACCGTTTTGATGGCGGTCTCTTTAACATAGGGCGCTTTAGAGCTTTCACATTTGTGGTCTCTAGTATGCGGATGACTGTGCACTTTTAGCCTCTACGCCGGAAGAGCTTCAAGAACTTTTAGACGTGTATGCCCAGAGCTATGATTCCTTGGGACTTAAAATCAACATTGGAAAGACTAAGATTATGTCAACTCCTCATCAAGTGAACCAAATAGACATTACACTTAACGGAAATTCCCTTGAAGTGGTGGATCAGTTCAATTACTTAGGCAACGTTGTTAATGACAAAGCAAACATGGACAGCGAGATTCGCAATAGAATTAACGCTGCATCTAGAGCACTCTGGGGCCTTAGAGAGAGAGTATTTGACAACCACGACCTTGCTTTGCCAACGAAAATGGCTGTCTACAGAGCAGTTGTCATTCCAACACTTCTATATGGATGTGAAAGCTGCGTCACTTACCGTCGCCATGTGAAAGAATTAGAACGTTCTCAGCAAAGACACCTCAGAAGTATGATGAAAATCCGTTGGTTCCATCACATATCAAACGTGGAAGTACTCAGGAGAGCAAAAAGCCTTCCAATTGAGGTGCTTATTTCAAGAGCACGCCTAAGATGGGCAGGTCACGTTCATCGTATGCATGATAACCGCCTTCCTAAATGTACACTTTATGGTGAATTGCTAAGCGGTAGAAGAAGGCGTGGCGGTCAACGAAAGAGGTTCAAAGACGCTCTTCATGAAAATCTAAAATCCTACGGTATTGTAGACGAGCAATGGGAACAACTTGCAGCGGACAGAACCGAATGGCGAGGGGCTGTGGCCAGCTATCAAGGAAATGCTGCTGCAAGAAGGCCGAATCCAAGACCTAACCAAGTCTATGTTTGTCCTGACTGCGGTCGACATGTGCTCTCCCGAATTGGCCTCTATAGCCATAGTCGTGTGCACCGTAGATGACTGGGAATTACAATAGACTACACCTTTTACTTGTTTTTTATTGTACACAATCTATCGATTGTAACATTTTTATACTCGGACTCGAGTAACGGCTAATAATAATATTAATTTTCACCACGACCACAGTTCTTTGTTAAAAATTATGTTTTATAAAATAAACACAAATACCACTAAGGGGGAACATTAGAGGCTTTTAAGAGCAATGCAATGCAAACGGTAATCGAAGAAATACAAAATCACTTTGTACATTTTGAAAAACCGCCGCCCAAGGAATCACTACTTCCACATCCAGATGTTGTATCCAAGTCTTATATATACTAAATCCCAATTTGATTTTTTACTCCCTTTAATAAAAAGGGGGAGGGGGTTGGATGCCAAAAAATTTGTTTTGAGACCGTTTGGTTCTTGTATACAAACTAAATCACATTTAATTTTTTTTTACTTCCTTTCATAATAGTGTGGGGGTGGTATTGGTGGTGATAGTGGGGGTGGCTGATGCCAAAAAAATTTTTGAGACCTTGACTTTTCGTACATGTCCTAAATTGCAATTTTATGGACTCTTACCTGCTTGCTTTGCCTATTTACCCTTATTTACCCCATTTACCCCAGAACTCTGCAACGGAATTAGATCAAAATATAGTCTAGTTCCAGATCTCATTATAATACATGTGTACCAAATTTCAAGTCAATATCATAAACGGTTCCAGACTAAACGTGCGCAAAAAAAGTTACAGACCGACAGACAGAACATTTTTTTTCTCAAATTTAAAATTCCTATATTTTATGACATTTTAAGTCTATTTATATATATATATGCCCTTTATTTGGCAACGACATGACTGCTCAACACTACCGCATTCAGAATCGCTTGTTCACTCATTTTGATGTATTTGTTGTTTATTTACTTAAAAGCATTTTCTTAGGTTTTTCTGGACTATCGATTATAAATCAACCATGTTTATTGGTTGCCACTCTTATCGTTATTAAAATATATAGGTATTTAATATCGTATAATTACCACATTTTAATATTATATACTGCTATTCTAGAACTATTGCGAAAATAAAAGGTTTATTAAAATGCCACGAGTAAACATAGCAATAAAATGATCATAAAATCAATTTAACTCGTGTCAGTTTAAATAACGTGGTATTAATATATTTATATGACATTAATTTATACAAATCAATATTCAAAGATTCGATCTAAACGCAGTTCATTAGGTAGGAATAATTCTTAATTATTGAGTGTTTGATATGGCAATATTTTTTTCACTGAATAAGCAATTTTAAAGCAAAGGAAATTTTATAAAAATATAAAATATAGGAATTATAATATTCTAACCTATCTGCAAGTGCCTTATATAAATAAGGACTCAACAAATTTTGCGTATTTTGTCTAAACACAGTTAGCACTAAAATATAATGACTTGGAATGCTCGAATGCTACGAGGAAGATGCGAGGCCTCCTTCATATCGCAGGATATCACTAGCTACAGACCAGTTTCGACCTAATTTTGGGTCTCGTCAGTGCAGTGCTAGTGATACCTTCAATACCCGAAGGTGGCATCTATGACCGTCTCTGTCTGAGATGCGAGGCCTCCTGCATATCGCAGGATGTCACTAACTGCAGGACGGTTTCGATCTAATTTTGGGTCTCGTCAGTGCAGTGCAAGTGATACTTTCAATACCCGGAGTTCGCATCTCATAGACACTTAACAGGTCAGACCCAAAATTAGGTCGAAACCGGTTTGCAGTTAATTAATCTTGCGATGTGAAGGAGGCCTCGCATCTTCCTCGTAGCATTCGAGCATTCCAAGTCATTGTATTTTAGTGCTAACTGTGTTTAGACAAAATACGCAAATTTTACCATATAATTCAGCGCTCGTAAGGGGGAATAGCTGTATTGGTTTAATTTGTTGAGCCCTTATTTATTTAGGGCACTTGTAGATAGGTTGGAATATTATAATTCCTATATTTTATATTTTTATTAATGTTTTTGACAAACTTTTAGAGTCTTCTATAGCCACCAAATTAAAATCAGTAACCAAAAATAATATATTAAAAAAATTAGCTCTAACTGTAATAAAGACCTCAGGACAAAATAAGATGCTTTTTAAAAAATGTATTTTTTCTCCCATCTTTGAAAGAACTATCCTGATATTAATTAAAAAATGACATAATTCTAATACCCATTAGTTTCCAGAAAAATTGAAAATATCTGACAAGTTATTCAGATCCCCCGTGCTTCCTGTAATAGATTTACACTATCTTCAAATAACACAAATTGATTATTTTTCGTGATCGTCTAGGTTTTGAAAAAGTTAGGATTCAAATCACCGTAAATTAACCCATTTTACGAAATTTTTCCTGAATTCTTTTATGTAAAGTTTGATATTATTTGCTGCTGTATTCTGATCAATTGTATTAGTTCAAAATTTGCATAATTGTTTACTAATTTAAAATTTATTCGCGCGCGCGCTCGTTTCTTATACAATTGTTTTTATATTACTCTATATATCTTAACTGATGTAGTCGAGTCCGGACCACAAATGTGTGGGAATGAATTTAAACAAAATGGACTGTATTACAAAATTCGTGTTAAAACTTGAATACGTTTGGTTGCAAGACAACTTACCGCCTCCAATGCAATTCGGACGATGCAGTATGGACCAGCGGCCGCTCTTCTTGTTTGATTGGTGTACACTACACAATATATTATCGTAATTAGAGAATTAATTTTAATTTTAATGTGGCTTTAGCGTAAAACGGCTGAAAACGGAACACACCTTACTTCAGTGAAAGTTCGGGGTCGAGTCCCAGGCGTTGCTGCCTGCAACCGTATCAGCGCGAAAAAAAGTAATAAAGAAAAAATAACTAACAAAAAGGCTTCTCTATAGCAAGTCCGTAAACAATGGTAATTAATGTAATTAATATTATAATGAACAATAAACCCCCTTAAATATTTTATAAATAACGATATAAATTGAACATAGAAAGAAAATACTAATATACTTATATACAGGGCGTACAGCCTGAACATACCGCCCACCATAAAATACAAGTTTTGTATTTTATTGTTGTTGATTTGGCAAAGGACAAAGCTTTACCATAGGTCTTTGCATTGTTCCTGTACCAACTCGAACAGTGGCAACACGCGCGATCCCATCAGTCCCGGGATGAATTTTTTCAATGCGACCAAGCCGCCAGGTCAAGGGAGGAGCGTTAATATCCTTTATTAGGACGAGGACACCGGGTGAAATAGATGAACTGACTTTAGTCCATTTATTTCGCTGCATTAATGTATTCAAATATTCTCGGTGCCATCGCTGCCAGAAGTCTTGGTGCAAACGCTGCAAAAGCTGCCACCTGGTCAAACGATTTAATTGTATGTCAGTTATATCTTTATCAGGCAATGCAGTAAGAGGTTCCAAAGTTAAAAAATGACCGGGAGTCAATGCCTTCAGGTCATTAGGATCAGAACTTAAAGGAGAAATGGGTCTCGAATTTAGCATGGCTTCAATTTGTATAAAAACTGTGGAAAGCTCTTCATATGTCAGAATTTGCTGTCCTATCACGCGAATTAGATGGGTTTTTACGGATTTAATTCCGGCTTCCCATAAACCACCAAAATGTGGAGCCGTAGGCGGATTGAAATGCCATTCCAATTTTTCTGTTTCTACAGCGGTTTTCATTAATTCAGCGATATATTTGCGAGCTCCAACGAAATTGGTGCCACAATCGCTATAAATATAAGAACAACGTCCCCGCCTACCTATAAATCGCCTGAGGGTGGCTAGAAAAGCCTCTGAGGTTAGGTCTGAAACTAACTCTAAATGAAGTGCCTTAGTGGCAAAACAAACAAAGAGACACAAGTACGCCTTTTGCGTTTTAGCTCCTCGAGTTTTTCCTAGAGTTATAATAAATGGCCCGCCGAAATCCACACCAACACATGAAAATGGTTTTAATTGCGATATTCGAAGTGGTGGCAAATTTCCCATGAAGGGTTCTACCGGCCTGGGATTGACTCGAAAACATTTGTAACATTTGGATAAGGCTGAACGAATTGCCCGTTTAGGGTTCAATATCCAGAAATTTTGAGAAAGTATATATTGTAAAGTTTGGAGGCCTGGATGGCAATTCTCACGATGAGTATCTTCAATAATAAGAGTAGTTAAGCGATGATCTCTAGCCAATAACATGGGATGTTTCTGATCCAAAGATAAATTAGAATTAACGAGGCGACCGCCCACCCTAAGAATACCATTTTCATCTAGAAAGGGTGATAATTTACGTAGTGGTTTGGAAACAAGTTTTCCCCTTTGAATGTTAGCTATATCCTCTTTAAAAGTCATATGTTGAGAATATTTAATCAGGGAGACAAGAGCTTGATGAAGTTCGAAAAAGTTAAAATTAGATGTTTTCCTATCCTTAGGATGTATGAAGTTATGACAAAAGCGAGAACAATACGCAACTATACGTTTAATTTTAGACAATGAAGAGAATTTTTTCAACAAAATATCCCATGCATCTGAATAGACCGTAAGAGAAAGAACCACTTTTCTTTCTTCTTCATTTGATACAGACATGTTTTCGATATCACTGACCGGCCATGAGCGACTTGAAAGTTTTAGCCAATGTGGCCCCGCCCACCATAAAGGGTGATTGAGTAATTCTAATGGCATCAGGCCTCGGGACGCACAATCTGCAGGATTTTCGGATGATCGAATATGATACCATGACGAAGGAGAGACCCTGTCCTGTATATGGCTTACTCGATTACTTACGAACGATTTCCAGCGATGAGGAGAAGACTTAACCCAAGACAAGACCACTGATGAGTCTGACCAGGCACAAATATTAGTAAAGTGTAGTTTTCCGGAGTACGTTTTTAGAACGAATGCTATAAGATTCGAAAGAAGTACTGCGGCGCAAAGTTCAAGACGGGGTAGAGAAATTCGCTTCAAAGGAGCTACTTTGGATTTTGCACACACGAAAAAAATGACAACTTGATCATCTTCACATACAAAACGAAAATAAATGACAGCTGCATAACCCTTCTCGGAACTGTCACAAAATCCATGGAGATCACATGATAAAAAATTATATGGTTTTATGAGACGAGAAATATTATATGACGATAAATTAGGTAGTTCTCTTTTATATTGACTCCAACGATTCAAAACCTCAGGGGGAGGTGTCTGATCCCACTCCAACCCCAAACTCCATAGATATTGAATCAAATGTTTGGCAAAGAAGGAGAGAGGAGCCAAGAAGCCAAGAGGATCGAAAATACGAGCCAACTCCGATAGAACTGTACGTTTTGTACAAGGTCTGTCTAAAGGTTCAACACTATATGAAAATGAATCAGTTGACGGACGCCATTTTAGACCTAAAATTTTAACTCCCATATTTTCTTCATTATCAAATGATAATGCTTGTTGATGCCGATGATCGTTAGGGATAATATCAAGTAATTTAGGATGATTACTAGTCCACTTTCTAAGAGAAAAACCTCCCTTTTCTAATAATGAAATAAGGTCTTTTTGAAGTGCTAAAGCGTCTTCCAACGAAGAACAGCCCGTTACTAAGTCATCAACATATATGTCGGACAACAAAATTTTGGACGCTTGAGGAAAATGCTGTTTTTCGTCTTGGGCTAACTGGTGAAGGGTACGAATGGCTAGAAATGGTGCAGATGACACACCATAGGTAACTGTGTTTAACCTAAAATCTCGAATTGGCTCCGTAGGAGAAGACCGCCAGAGAATTCTTTGATAATCCTTATGGCAAGACTGCATTAATATTTGGCGATACATTTGTTTTATATCTGCCGTAAAGACGAAAGTATGTAGACGAAAATTCAACAAGATAGTTGTAATGTCGTTCTGTAATTTCGGCCCTTTTAAGAGTGTATCATTTAGAGATATACCATTGGAAGATTTGCAAGATGCATCAAAAACAACTCGAAGCTTGGTAGTGACGCTTTCTGGTTTGATCACGCTGTGATGTGGAATGTAGTAAATTTTATCAGAAGCATTTGTAATGTCTTGAGGAGAGATTTGTTCCATGTGTCCACTGTTCAAATAATCCGTCATGAAATCAGAATATAATTCAGATAGAGAGGAATCATGAAGCAAGCGTTTTTCTAAGGAATAAAAACGACGAAGGGCAATAGCACGGGAATCCGAAAATGTAGGTTCAATATCTTTAAAGGGAAGTGCGACGGTATAGCGACCTGATTGATCCCTCGAGTGATTACCGACAAAAGATTTCTCACAGAGAAGATCTTCTTGGGATGATGAATAAACTTGAGGTACCTCTTCAAGTTCCCAAAATTTTTTAATAGACTTATCCAATGAAAACTCTAAAGTGCTATGAAATGAGCTAAGAGATTTACGCGGAGAACTAGAAATTTTACCCATTAAAATCCACCCAAAGATGGTATTAATTGCTGAAGGTTGGTTTTCATTACCTGCAATTTGACCACTAGTTAGAATTAATGGAAATATATCTGCACCTAGTAAAAGGTCAACATCACTTGGAATATTGAAGTTCGGATCAGCAAGCTTTATATTAGACCACTTCGAAAAGTTTTGAATGTGAATTTGTTCACGAGGCATAGTTTCACAGATTCTCGGTAGAACTATTGCTTCAACTAACAAGCTGGGCGAAAGTTGGCCTGGTGGCCGAATGGTACTAGTAATACTTCCTGAGGCATTGGACGACATGTCACCTAAGCCATGAATTGATAACGATAATCGTGAACGAGGAAGTCCAAGACGATTGCAACATCTTTCGGTTATGAAACTAGCTTGACTGGCACTGTCAAGGAGAGCACGAATTATTTGAAAGTTTCCATAAGAATCTAATATTTCCACAAGTGCGGTAGAAAGAAGTACTGTTGTATTTCTAGGCACAACGTTAGTCAATGAATTCACTGATGATGAACAACCTGAACTGGTCGAAGGAAGTGGATCAACTGCTACTGATGATGAAGTAGATATAGGTATACTACCTGTTTCATGTGGAGCAGCGGATGAGGAAGAATTCATAGAATTATTAGCAATCAAATGTAATAGAGTATGATGTTTTAAATTGCACATTCGACAAGAAAATTGTGAACGGCAAGCTGATGTACGGTGTGATGATTGAAGACAATTTTTACACAATTTTTTTTGTTTTGCAAAATTAAATCTATCAAGAGGAGATTTTCCGTGAAATAAGGAGCATTTGTAAAGAGGATGTGATGAGGAACAAATAATGCATTTATGTGTATCATTGACAGCATTTATAAAACAGGAAGAGTTAGATTTGTTTGAACGAAAATTTTTATTAACGTTAAATTCCTTAGTTTTCTTTATTATTGCAGATGAGGACATTTCGACTGATTCTAATGCTGTACATTGTTTTGTTACAAATGTTACTAATTCCTGATATGACGGAATATTGGTTGATGCATGTTGCAATTCAAAGCGTGTAACTGTTTGTTGATCTAATTTCGATTCCAAAAGATGAAATAAAACAAAGCTCCAATCATTAACAGGAAGGTTTAACTTTTTTAAAGCGTCTAAGTTCTCAGAAAAGCCATCTAATAAGTTTCTTAACGCTAAACCACTTTCGGATTTCAATTTAGGAGCACCAGTTATTGCTCGCCAGTAAGTGGTAGCAAGCAACCGCGGATTTTGATAACGATCAGTTAGCGCTTTGAATGCAATTGGATAATTTTCATTTGTTAACGGAATATTCTTAACAATTGATAATGCATTACCTGATAAAGATGATAAAAGGAAATGGAACCTTTCTGCATTTGATAAAGAATCGTTTGTATGTATTAAAGCCTTAAATAAATCAATAAATGTGGGCCAATTTTTTATGTTGCCATCAAATTTGGGTACATCAATTTTAGGTAATTTTACATTAGATTTAGATGGAGCTGTCTGATTAACCGGAATGTTATCAATTTCGAATAATTGGTGATAAATCGATTTAATGTTATAGAAAGAATCATCAAATTCAGCTAAAACTAACTTTTCAGCCTCCAAGTCAGGATTATCGGTGATAGCTAAGGCGGCTAACACTGCATTATGTTGATGCAAAAAATGTTCTTGAATATTTGCCATGTCGAAAAATCGGATTTTAAACATATTGCGATGGTCGAGTTCAGTTAACGCGCGTCTAGCAATTTCTTCAAGAGAGACAAGTCGATCATGCCACATCTCTCTTTGTGCTTTCAGTTGTTTAAGTTTGTTAGACATTTTTTTTTTTTTGTATGAAATTGACAAACTAAGTAACTGATAGTTTTCAAATAAAGAATGAATCAAATTATATGTAAGTGTGAGAAAGATTATAAATTCAATAAACACCAAAGTTATTACCTATTGGTAATTTTGTTTATGAAAAGGCTGCGAAGTTATCACAGGCAATCTGCATAAATCGATTCATCACAATTAACTTGATAACACACCTAATAGTAAAATTGAAAGCTAAGAAGACCCAGTATTTAATTATTTTACCTCAACAACAACAAAACACCCTGTATAATACGTAAGTATTGATATAATACTGTATATAGGTATACAATTAGCCAAGAAAACTAAAAAGTAGACTGTTATTATTAATGACAAATTTTGTGCTATAACGTCCCGTACTATTAAACTGAAATAAATTTGTGCCTAAAATTTGAACATAAATCCCGTACTAATGTTTTATATTTGTACCACGTATTAACAAGTATAAATTGCAGAAATCTATGAGAAATTGGCAACAAAAACACTTTATTCAGTTTCTAGGAACAAACATAAATCTGGATATTAAAGAACTTAAAGTGGTAAACATAAAAATCGATGAAAAAAGGATTGATCACAAAAAACTATCACGGTAACTGAGGCTAATATATTTAATAAACGAATTTTAACGTGGACTTGCTATAAAGATAATTTATTGAGATTTTATTATAATAATGAATATTAAAGCCAATTTGCAATATCCGGCTCGAAGGACCAAATGTTTGGGAATGAATTTAAACAAAATGGACTGTATTACAAAATTCGTGTTAAAACTTGAATACGTTTGGTTGCAAGACAACTTACCGCCTCCAATGCAATTCGGACGATGCAGTATGGACCAGCGGCCGCTCTTCTTGTTTGATTGGTGTACACTACACAATATATTATCGTAATTAGAGAATTAATTTTAATTTTAATGTGGCTTTAGCGTAAAACGGCTGAAAACGGAACACACCTTACTTCAGTGAAAGTTCGGGGTCGAGTCCCAGGCGTTGCTGCCTGCAACCGTATCAGCGCGAAAAAAAGTAATAAAGAAAAAATAACTAACAAAAAGGCTTCTCTATAGCAAGTCCGTAAACAATGGTAATTAATGTAATTAATATTATAATGAACAATAAACCCCCTTAAATATTTTATAAATAACGATATAAATTGAACATAGAAAGAAAATACTAATATACTTATATACAGGGCGTACAGCCTGAACAATGTATATGTTTAGCATGAATTAGTTTCTATTCTATTCTGTTCTGTTCTGTTCTCTTCTCTTCGCTCCGTTCCGTTTCGTCTCATCTCTTCTCGTCTGGTCTGGCCCAGTCCGGTCCGGTCCGGTCCGTCGGTGTTAAAAACAAATAGGAAGTATTTGCGCAATGAGACGCCCCTATATAGGGCGTTTCATCACTGAAACACTTATTAACTACTCAATCGCTTAACTCGAAATTTGTCAATAACAGCGCCATCTATTAACGAGTAATACACAACGGGCACAGATTCCACTAAGTTACTTGCCTTAAATGTACACAAAATCTGTCGCATTAAAGTGAGTACCATGACAACAATAAAACCGCGAGCTATTAACGAACAGAATACGACAAGCACAGGACCAATTACAGTTTGGCTGACGTACATTGAAATTTAAACAATATTAACACATTGATTGCTTAATCAGCGAAACTAATGATTAATACTATACTGTAATCGAAAATACGTCATTGTGCCAAATTTTATGATTCTAGGTGCACTGTAAGTGGGCGCATAATTTACAGCAAAACAGAGATAGAATGAGCTAAATAACAGTGTAAAAAAGTAAAGCACGATATCTAGCATCAGGAGCAGTATCAGAGTGACAAGCAGATAACATACTGAGTAGCTGTAGGTTAGTAGATCACAGTCGCATGTTGAGCGGAGTTATTAGATAGATCTTGATATTTCTTTGTTTTAAATAACAATCTAAGAATTTTTATTAAAATAACTTTTTCAATTAATAATTAGGTATACTATTTTCGAAGACACCTTGTATATAACAATTAAAAATTATGCATGCAAGTGGCAGTCTCAAATCATACATATGTAAAGTGTTCCACGGCTCGTCTACAAAGTAGTATTCTTATAACTTCCTATTTAGTATACATATAAAATGTTATTGTTTTGCAAAATGTACGCTACATACACTTTCGGAAACTTCGCAACATTCGCGCTTCGTGTTTCGAATCTGTAAACAAAGCTATGGCAATATTAAAAATATCACACATTCACACATGCATAATTAATAACTTCATAGGAGTAGAATAGACTTAGAGTAGCGAATTATTTTACTTTAAGAAGGAATTGCTTCGCAAAACTTGAATGAAATTATCTTATCCATTTTATAAGTGTTTGAATATCTTCATTGTGAACTAAATCAAAATATTTAAACTTGTAAATTCTATGTAGGTTTTTACCATGGGTGAATCTCAAAACCGTATTTCTGGAGTTCCGCAAGAATCAGTATGTGGTCCGGCCTTCTTAAACACCTAAAACGTCTGACCCATTGACAGTTTACATCAGCGGCTTATTTAATATGGATGAAATCATATTTAAGCATTTTAATGATTTTGAAAACGCTTCCTTGTTTGATTTATCGATCTCAAAGGTGTAGAATAGGAGGATCAAATTCTATGAATTCTCAGACCATTCCCTACCCAGAGCATGACATAAATACGAAGGCTTACTACAATATATACCACAACATAATTTCTTTCTTTTTATTTTATTTTACTGTACAACTACAATTTTACAAGTGCTGGCACATAGTAAAATGTAGTTTCTTCCAAGTTTTGGCGTAGTCATCAAACTTCATGTTTGACTGATGGGAGTTTTGCCTTTCTTAGATGAATTGGTAAAACATCCAAGCAACAGTAAGCTGATCCATAGCGTCCGCAGTCAGAAAACGTACACCGTATGCTGCGTCTTATCACTATACTGTAGATAGTGAGGATGTCGTTAATAGGAAACAAGAAACAGTCACAGATAGATTAACAAAAAATTTAACGTACATTTCAAAATGGTGAAGAAAATACAACAGGGCCCCATAACTGTTAACGAAAGATCTTTACGACTTGGGGTGCACACGCGGTAAGATACATCGGGCAAACAGGGCGAAGTATTCAGTATAGAATTAAAGAACATCGGACTTGGATACACGGATAAGTAGGCAATAGAGAACGAGTTCATTAAGCATCGCTATGAGCACCTTAAAATCGACTATGAGAACATCAAAATAGAGAAGCACGCGCTACCATTCAAGATTTATTAGAGAATCATTAGCAGTTATGAATGAATAGAAACAATTTTGAGCAGAAGGTGGATTTCGGCTGAATGATACATGCAGACTGACTTTCCCAAATGCTAACTATTTAGACAGTCAAAGGGGCATGATGAATGAACAACGAAGCGAAGGAACGCCAAGCTTTATAACGAGAAGAAGAACGCAACAATTTTAGAATCATTCTGAAGAAGATGACAGTACAATCGACGAATTGTCGAATCAACTTTGACGACTACGTCAAACCCTGAAATATACTTCTTATAGTGTTAACCCAGTTATAAAATATTAACAAAAGGTAGCACACTACCTATGTAAACAAAAAATAAAGTGCAAAACAATGAAAAATAAATTATAAGTTGATAACTTGTCAAATATTTAACGTGGAGATATTTTATAATGTTAGTTGGGATCAATAAATGAAAAGTAATCTTCGAGATTTTACATGAAGGTATTTGGAAAGTATATAGAGAGACATTCACATTTCATTTAAATTTAAATTTTATATGAAAATGCTTAACATTAACATATATCAAGCAAATCACGTTTAAATTCAATCCAAGTCCATTACTAAGTAGTAGAGGGTGTAAATTAGACCCTTGTGGGATTCCTATCATCATGACTATCTCCACATATTTTTGTAATCATAAATTGTACAAGTTGCCTTAGTTCCACAAAGTTAGGTTTGATATGCTCAAGTAGAACTAAAGATAGCTTTTTCTATAAAATGTGATCCAACATGTTTAAAATTTGTAGAAATATTAAGCTCAGATCATTTTATGCCACAAACGACGGTTCATGATCTAAAAACTATATTGAAAAGCGAGATAACGAACCTTTGACTAGATGCTAATTATTGAAAAAAACCTGACCACACAATATCCGAAAAATTTGACATTCCCGCTTTGTCGGTAGATAAGAAAAGTCGAACAATTTCAAGTATAACGTCTTTATTTCTAATTTTAAATATTTTATGAGAGTATGAAGGAGCTAAAATGTAACCACCAATGTGGTAATGATGAAATTTATAATCCTAAAGTAATATATACTGATTTGCGTAGTGAGATATTACATATAACTGTATAATTATTAACAAACACGCCCCTCGCTAATGTAAATGTCTACCTGTACACGACACATTCATTTCTTTATCACGTTCAGCTCATAACATTATGCGTTATTAACATTTATAGTTTCCTCATATGGTCTCTATTCAAATTAGCATGACTGTTATTTATTTTTTTCTCTAAAGCCATTTGTATCCTGGTGTTAGCCGCTGTTTATAGGTGATAGTTTCTTGATATATAGTACTAGTGAGTATTCAATTGAATACTCTATTATTAAGTTTTATCCTGTACTTCGAGAAGATACAACTTAAAGTTGTAATAACATCTTCAATGTTCAGGTAATCTGCAAAATAACAGAATTATGAGGATATTACTGGTTAAGCTCTAAATCTGGAACTTAATTTCATCGATGATATTTTAGCATAAATATTTTGTACTGTTAGTAAAAACATGTGAATGATATTTATTATAGTTCAAGAATTCCCTGCAAATAAAAAATGCAGCAAAAAATACTTTTATAAAATAGTCGTAATAAAAAGTATACGTCAATTAGCATTATTATTGAATAACCCAACATTACTAGAGGTTATGGGCCCAGGTATTACGCGAAAACAAATAGAAACCGGACTGCAATGTTGGTGTGATCTTGAATATATTGGTGATTCAATCAATTTTGTGAGGGTCAAGATATAGCTAAGGAAGTAATTTAAAGCCTGGACAGGATACTAAAGAAGTTTAGCAACACGATAATTAGCTAAACTTGAATCTATAAAATGATATTTTACTTGGTCACTTTACACAGAATAATTTTTGAATGTTGTCATTTCCAGATCTGTTTCTAGCTAGAGTAAGAGTTTTATCAACAATTGCGGATAAACAGACACATTAAGGCTTTCCAAAAAATCGACAGAATGACATCAAAGTTTATAAATAAACTGACGGCATCAAAGCTCACCAAAAAATCGACAAACTGATTACAGTATCACTAATTTTTTCAAAAATATGAAATTTTCGTGTATCATTTCGTAAATAAACGGAATCATTACTAAGTTGTTGATGTTTTTTACTAGCAATCATTTAATAAATATGAATTCATAAATATTTGCTTAATTATATCATTACTTCAATTACTAATCTGATGCTACAATAACAAGTTACGGATAATTCATTTAAGGCTGAACACGTAGAAAATCTAGGAATAAAATTGTAGACAGTATAGAAACAAAATCCAAATACAGATTCTATTTTTTTAATATAAAATAAATTTACTCCTTAAAACTGTGTGGATGGTTAAATTTTCACTTCTTAATTCTAAACGATTCCACACATAATAATTGCTGACAGATAGATAAATTTAAGTCATGGAAAAACGGAAACATAATTATATGCTTCCTTAACCACTTTGATCTACTTGCATTGTCTTATTTTCTATTTCTCGCATCTTGTTAAAATTCTTTACAACTTACATTAAAAATTTCATAGAATGCTGAAAATAGCGTCGCCTCCAAAAAAGTATACGTCCAAACGATTGTCATTTACTTGACAAGATTCTATCAAAATATCAATATATATGTATATTTAATAAATTCATACGTCACGGGTTCGCAGTATGTGAAGACTAATTGCAATCTATAATGCTCTAAGCTCAAGCTCCAGCTCTGGTTGTCTGTCTACATTTATTTCGAGTGTGTCAATTTAATAATTTTGGATTTGCTGAGTCTCCTACAGCAATTATTAGGACCTACTTAACTAACACACTTTAACTTGTATTCTTGTATGGGTTGGATTCTAAACAACCTGTTCCTGTTTCTCCTCAGGAGTCAAATCTTGGTCCCTTACTATTTTTGCTCTCATTAATGATTTAGTACAGATTATTGACTGTGAAAGTGTGATTTGCTGATAATTTCGTATATGTTTTGATTTAATATAATGGAATGTTCAGGTAATTTAATTTGGTTATTATCTGAATATGATTTAGGTAAATATAATATTGATATACGTTATTGTGTACGGTTTGGGCAACATGAACGCTAACGGTCAACTACTCCTAACTAAATGTGCCGAACATGATCTAGTTATAACAAACACCATTTTCCGACAAAAGGATAAATTTAAAGGCACCTGGCGTCACCCCAGATCAGGTCACTGGCATCTACTGGACTATGTTATCGTACGTAGGAAGCATCTCAAGGACGTCCAAATTACAAAGGCGCGCATTGATAGCGAATGTTGGACCGATCATCGTCCTGTTGTCTCTAAAATGAAAATTGTTATGAGACCCAAACACCGAAGAACTCAAGTAAAACGTAGACTCCGTCTCTGTATTAGTAAATTGCGTGACCAACAAACCGTCGAACAGCTAAAGCAAAAAGTTCAAGAGAATTTGAGTGCACTAGAAGAAACCAATTCTGTAGATGTCGCTGCTACCTGGACACAAATTAAATACTTCATGATAATGAAGCTTTTATACAAGAACTTCTTGACCGCAAACATACTGCCTTCCAAAACGCTATCAACCACCCCAATGACTCATCAAAAGCAGGAGCTTTTACTCAATCTAAGTATGAAACGCAACACGAAATCAGAAGAATAAAGAACGAGTGGTGGGCAAGCAAGGCCAGAGAAATTCAAAGGTACGCCGATTCACACGACTACAGGAATTTCTTTCAAGGAGTAAAAGCAGTGTACGGCCCCAGTCGGAAAAATATGTACCCTATTAAAGATTTAAATGGAAATCTCCTCAAAGAAGACCAGGAAATAAGAGCCCGATGGAAAGAACACTACTCTAGCATTCTTAACCAGCAAAGTCAAGCCGATCACGATATTATAAATCTTATCCCTCAATATGACACCTTCGAAGACTTAGATAAACCACTAACAACGGAAGAGATCTTAACCGCCATTGGGCAGCTAAAAAATAACAAATCTCCCGGCGCCGACTCACTCCCAGCTGAAATCTTTAAAGCTGTGTCGTCAGAGCTCATACCCTACCTCAAAAAACTGTTTGATGTCATGTGGGAAAGTGGTCAAGCTCCGCAGGAGTTTCGTGATACACTTTTAATCAACCTCTTCAAAAACAAAGGGAGCGCTGCGGACTGTGGAAATTACAGGGGTATAGCTCTCCTGGCTGTTGGAGGGAAGATACTCACTAAAGCGATGGCAAATAGGCGAACACCTGTTATGGAAAAGTTACTTCCTGAAACACAGAGTGGCTTTAGACCAAACCGAGGCACATCGGATTTAATCTTCACACTTAAACAGCTTCAGGAAAAAGCACTCGAACATCAAGGAGAAATTCACATGGCCTTCATTGATTTAACCAAGGCGTTTGACTCGGTGGACAGGGAAGTGCTCTGGAAAATTATGTTCCGCTTAGGTATCCCTAGAAAATTTGTGGAAGTATGTCGCAGTCTACATACAAACAACAACGCCCAGGTTATGTATAATAATGAGGCAACCGAACCTTTCCAAACTCTCACTGGAGTTAGGCAGGGATGTGTCCTGGCACCCCTACTCTTTAATTTGTTTACCACTGCTCTAACAATTATTGTTGACAACAAACTGACAGTCAGAGGAATAGGTCTCAGATACCGTTTTGATGGCGGTCTCTTTAACATAGGGCGCTTTAGAGCTTTCACGAAGACACGCACACGATTCATTTGTCTCTATAGCCTCTACGCCGGAAGAGCTTCAAGAACTTTTAGATGTGTATGCCCAAAGCTATGATTCTTTGGGACTTAAAATCAACATTGGAAAGACTAAGATTATGTCAACTCCTCATCAAGTGAACCAAATAGACATTACACTTAACGGAAATTCTCTTGAAGTGGTGGATCAGTTCAATTACTTAGGCAACGTTGTTAATGATAAAGCAAACATGGACAGCGAGATTCGCAATAGAATTAACGCTGCATCTAGAGCATTCTGGGGACTTAAAGAGAGAGTATTTGACAACCACGACCTTGCTTTGTCAACGAAAATGGCTGTCTACAGAGCAGTTGTCATTCCAACACTACTGTATGGATGTGAAAGCTGGGTCACTTACCGTCGTCATGTGAAAGAATTAGAACGTTTTCAGCAAAGACACCTCAGAAGTATGATGAAAATCCGTTGGTTCCATCACATATCAAACGTGGAAGTACTCAGGAGAGCAAACAGCCTTCCAATTGAGGTGCTTATTTCAAGAGCACGCCTAAGATGGGCAGGTCACGTTCATCGTATGCATGATAACCGCCTTCCTAAATGTACACTTTATGGTGAATTGCTAAGCGGTAGAAGAAAGCGTGGCGGTCAACGAAAGAGGTTAAAAGACGCTCTCCATGAAAATCTAAAATCCTGCGGTATTGCAGACGAGCAATGGGAACAACTTGCAGCGGGCAGAACCGAATGGCGAGGGGTTGTGGCCAGCTATCAAGGAAATGTTGCTGCAAGAAGGCCGAATCCAAGACCTAACCAGGTCTATGTTTGTCCTGATTGCGGTCGACATGTGCTCTCCCGAATTGGCCTCTATAGGCATAGTCGTGTGCACCGTAGATGAATGGGAATTACAATAGACTACACCTTTTACTTGTTTTTTATTGTACGCAATTTATCGACTGTAACATTTCTATACTCGGACTCGAGTAACGGCTAATAATAATAATAATTGTGTACTACTCAATAATTAATATCTCTTTTTAATTTTATCTTGCAATTGAACTCTTCGTCTGATTTGTTGCTCGATAAAGATATTTATTATTATTACTATTATTATTAATGTCTATATTGTCTATTGTGTGTACTATGTTTTAATAGGTAAATAACCCAACGTTCCCGTAAAAGAAATATGTCTTAACATCTGTATCTCACACCCAGTTTGATTTTTTGACCCTCATTGTTTAATAGACTATTATTCGTTTGGCATCTAAATGTCAAGGTTATATGTCTCATTTTGTTGTGAATGACGTACATAGCATCTTAGTGGAGTGTGTGAGTCGGACGAACTTGTAAATATTTTGTTATGGAACGAGAGTACCTCCCGGCCCCGTTTTCTAGGATGCTAAATACTCTAAGTTTCACCATTGGAAATTATGTGATAAGCGTTTAACCCCTTTTGGGGTTGGTCTTTGGCCGTTTGGGGAATTGTGCAACTCCAAAGAGAAATTCTACCAACATTATACTCAGCATCATCGAAAACGGAGGTGGGAGGTACTTGCATAGCAAAATACTTACAATTTTCGATTTTTTTCCGACTCACACACACTATCTGTTGTAAAATATAAAGGACGAAATTTTGTATTAACGTCGGTTCAATTGCTCCTTCATCGTTCGCGTGTCTCAAATTTCTGTATATGATATTCTTGCCGCCTGTTATAAAATATAAAGTATTTTATAGAGATACTGTAACATCCCTTCTCCCTGGTAATCTCTTGAGTGCTTGGGTTTTTATAGATGGTTAGCTGTCAGACCCATCAAACACCATTAACAGTACGTCAGTATAATTCTCCTCTGTTGCATGTCAAGTATAAACAACAACAATTGCTAAGCATTTGATTTTTATCAAAGTTCAAAGAGTTCCAGCAAAATCGGACCTATTTAAATCTGTCAAGAAACTACTGAGTTAATCATTCACCATCATTAGCTATTTACGCTAAGTCAAAATAAATCTTTATATTTATAGCGATGAGTTTAACCGACTTTGGATTTCTCTATGATATTTGAGAGGAAATTTCAATACGAATAAAAAAGGGTACTGCACATTCGATGTGCTCTCGGTGTGGATGTTTATATCGAATACGTAATGTTGAATATGTTTTTGTTTCTAAAAATAGACGTAGCATAATACTAATGTCACTAAAAAAATAATTTATTTTACCGTTAGTTTCATGTTAACCTCCTTTTTTGCTTCGAATTATTAAACTATACCTATACCCAGAATCACTGATTACCAGCTACATTTCATTTGTGATTGTTTTCTCCAGCAGAGAAAATAAATATTCTTGTCACAATTGTTCGCCTAATTGCCAATGTAAGCTTCATCCAATCAAGTTTAAAAGTACATGTGGTACTGAAAAATTGTAACTATTGTCTTTATATTGCAAAACAGCTCTTCAATCTGCTTGCCATCTCTGAAGATTCAATTTAATTATACCCAATAGTCTAAGCTGCCAAATTAAAGTGGTATGTTAAAACAAAGGCATTTTGACATTGACCTACCAACATTTATCAAGTTCTATATTACTATTCAAAGCACTTGCCCTCGTAACATTCATTACGAAATGGAAAGTTATAACAGAAGCACAATAAACTTATTAATCAGTGGAATTTAGATAAATGTAAGTAGATATTTCCATCACACATTTATCACTTCCATTCATTGATTTTTATTAATGAGTCTTCAATAATACGTTCTTTATCTAATGATATTGTATTACGTAATTGGTATAATATCAATAAAAGTCTTGGTATTAAACTGATTCACTCGTTCTTGATGGGCAGATAATGCAAGTCCGAGTGAATAAGAAACTGTCAACACGATGAAGCATTCGATTGTTACGACCAGTGGAAGATTCGGGTAAATGCTGAGAAGTCAGAGACGATAGTTCACTGAAAATATAATACTAACGCCAATCTCGATCCAGGGAAATCGAATTCCAACTAAGAGGTGCGCGAACTACTTAGGGGTCAGACTGAACCAGCGACTGGTGTTAAATACGAGAGAGTACGGACGGTCTACTCTTCGTCCAGGAGTCTGTATCCGCTCATGGTCATGGACTTAACCGACAAAATAAAAAATTGTTGTACACGATGGTGGTCAGGCCGTCCATCACATACGCGGCGCCGGCGTGGTGCATCACGTCGGCCACGACAATGAGAGAACTTAAAGTGCTAGAAGACAAACGTATGCGTCTCATCTCGAATTCTGGAAGGTACACCTCCCTCAGAGATCTATACGTACTTTACCACGACATAACCACAATAGTGGACTACATTCAGGACAACTCTCAAAAATTGTATTCTTTCAAGCTGGACGACAGTCTGCTAAAAAGAAACATAACACAAATTAGAAAGCGTAATGCCCCATTTCGGATAAAATACACCCTACCATGTCAGACGTTACCGATATTCCAGCAACCTTTCTAGCCAAACTTTACCAACCATAACTTCCGCTTACCCTGCCCACTTTACTGATATTTCATGCCTTTTGAATGTTGTCCCCATCTTCCTTTCTGTTTGCTTTCTTTTTGTACATTTTTGTCTCTAAATTCATTTCCATTCAAAATTTTCAACAAAAAAAAAACAAAATTTTCGAAAAACCAAAATTTTTAAAACCCCAGTTTAGACCAGCCCATGCGCAGCCCAGCGTTTTCACACTTCGCAGGAGGCTCCTCGTTTAAGTGAATGATGTAGAGTGAAAGTTTTAAAAAATGTGTATTTCTTGGGTTTTAAAAAATCAGTTCTTTAGGTATATGTAATTTTAACACCTTTTTTGTCAGCAGAAGAGGTTTAGGCCTTAAGTTTTAACTATCTTTTAGCCAAGCCAGACCCAATCCGCCCGTCCCTGCCATCCGCCATCACGAATCGCGCGGTGGTTGCACAGCCGGATCCAGCATGGGTTCAGAAAAGTGTAATTAATAGTTTAGAATAAAGTTATTGAATTGAATTGAGCTGGACATGAACAAAACATGCACTGTCCGTCCAACGAACTTTTGGCCATAGTTTTAGACGCAGCTGACAAGTAAATCAAGAGTTAGATGCTAACTTTTGAATTATTTTTGCCTTTTTATGTCTTTGTTCTGTGTATTTATTTTTAAAAAAGACATTTTGAATAAAACTATCATTTTTTGTTTCACTCTGTATAAACTATAAAATAGAGTGACAATATTAATTACAGTCTGTCCTTGTCCAGTAAACTAGAAATTAATACACAAATCTATTTAAAATAACCGCCGCCCAAGGAATCACTACTTCTACATTCAGATTTTGTATCCAAGTCTTATATACACTAAATCAAAATGTAATGTTTTACTTCCTTTAATAATAGAGATGTGGGTGTCATTGTGGTGGGAGAGGGGGTGGCTAATGCCAAAAAATTCCCTTGGTTCTCGTATACACACTAAATCCCAATTTAATTTTCTTCCTTTAATACTAGGGTCAGGATGGTAGAGGGGGTAGTTAACGCCAAAACATTTTTTGAGACCTTGACTTTTCGTACATGCCCTAAATTGCAATTTTATGGACTCTTACCTGCTTGCTTTGCCTATTTACCCTGATTTACCCCCATTTACCCCCGAACCCTTCAACGGAATTAGATCAAAATATAATCTACATCCAGATCGCGTTATAATACATAAGTGTACCAAATTTCAAGTCAATACCATGAACGGTTCCAGAGTAAACGTGCGCATAAAAAATTGCAGACCGATAGATCGTGGGACAGACCGGCAGACAGAAAATTTTTTTAGCTCAAATTTAAAATCTCAACGTTTGTGGGGGTGGTCTCAAAAAAACATTTTTTGAGATATTTCGTTCTTGTGTACACACTAAATCACATTTTAATTTTTTTTACTCCCTTTCATAATAGTGTGGGGGTGATAGTGAGGGGATGGCCGATATCAAAAAAAAATTTGAGATCTTGACTTTTCATACATATCCTAAATTGCAATTTATGGACACTTACCTGCTTGCTTTGCCTATTTACCTTTATGTACCCTATTTACCCCCCAACCCTTCAACGCAATTAGTTCAAAATATAATCTAGTTCCCGATCTCGTTATAATACATAAGTGTACCAAATGTCAAGTCAATATCATAAACGGTTCCAGAGTAAACGTGCGGACAAGAAAAAGTTACAGACAGATCGACAAACAGAAAAATCTTTCTCGCTCAAATTTAAAATCTCGACGTTTCATGACACTTTAAGCCTATTTCAACAAAAAAAAATATTTTTTTTTTGCGTTACTATACATCCACTGGACGTGAGAGTAATTAAATGTTAGCTATTTTCAGTAACATCCAGTACGTTCTAACACCTCATAGTGTCTACATTTTTCAACGGTTTCTAGAGTATACAAATTTAAAAAGAAATCGAAAATATCCCGCGATTTTACATCATTAATGAAAAGAATAGATCTTACCATAATCAGGGATGTTAATGGTCTTTTGGAAACACAATACTGTGATGTTATCATCGTCAGAGGTCTCTTGTAGGTAGTAAGAACAGTATTATTATTCTTGTGCTTCTTTTTATTCCTTTCAAGTGCTCCATTTATGCCGTTCATATCTAATTCTTATTAATAAAATAATAAATACCTAGTAACAATCTTTTATTTTCAGAAATTATCAGCCACTTATCTTTTTAAGTAATCATGAGATTTTCTGGGTATTTTTTGAATAAACTGGAATACTCTAGTAACAGTCGAAAAAAGCAGGCACTAGGAGTTATCAGCATGTACGCAATTAATTACTGAACTGTTTCTAATAAATATATACGGGGTGATTCATTCGAGAAAACTACTCATCTTAGTTACAGATTAATTTATTTTCATGGTCTTTTCTTTCATTATTTAATTTGAATTATGGGATACTCAAAATTAATTAATTGTTTTCTTTCGACTTCATTGATAACATGCATCCCAATTACCATTGTGCTTATCTCTACATTTCGAGTTTTCTCCAACAGAGAATTTCTGTAACCGAAATAAACCAATTTTGTTGTTATTTTTTATCTGATATTGACATCTCTTTCTTCTATTGTATATGTTTAATAATGATTAGTGAAAACTATTACTGATTCGGTCAGAGACTGTATTAGATAATGGGTTGCACTTGGGCCCCTCGTTCCTCAAGTGTTATAGATACAATTCAGTTTCACATACAAACTGTAAAAACTGTATGAGTGAGTGGTATGTGTTTAAAATCAAAATGATGTATATTGAATAAACCCCGTAGTTTTATAAGAAAGACGTTTTTAAATAATTAGTTTTTAATTAAACACTTTACAGTGATTAGTGCAAAGTTCAGTGCAATAAATCACCGGATTTTGAGAAAAGGAAAGAAGCGAAAGCCCAATCGGCTAGTTTTTGATATTTTATTTTATAAAAAAAGGCATAATGCTATTAAAAGAATGACAATAAAAGGGAGTTTTACAGTGTTTAAATGAGTTTACATACAAATGTGAACATGGGAATGATTAACTTAATTCACCGACAATGGGATTAGGGAAGTTTTACAAGTACAATTAGAGGATTATGGAATCGAAAACTATTAAAATATCGCTGGATTTATCCATACATAGAATATAAATAAATCACTAAATATATTTTGTTAATACCTCTGCTACCATACTATAGGGATATTATGGGGTGCTGATGGTACTTGCGATAAGTTTTACTCAAAATAAACTCGATTTTTAAGAGTTGGTCGGAGTGTATTAGTCATCCATGCTTCCAATTTTAATTGTAAATGACTTCACATCAATAAAATGACGCAGCTGAATGTACGGTGTGCTTGGAAGGCGAGAGATAGAGATGTAGTAGAATATGACATTGGACAAATTTATTATACCTAATCTTTAAATTTTTCTGTGCATTTGAGGACATTAGGGCTAATTTTATTTTGGTTCTACAAAAGGGAAAATGTTTATTTTAATGATACCTATGCGGGACGATAAAAATTATTTTTGCAAATCGATAATAGAAGAGAAAAAAATATTTTTTTATATATACTTTTTTTCTCTCATCGTCCCACATTGTAACTTGTTTTTAATGTCTTTTAGTGAAAGCCGTTTTTTAAAATAATGATTTATATGAGAGTAATTTGCACCGTCTTTCCGGCTTATATCCGGAGCGCTCTTAATGTGTCCTAAAAAGAATGAACCTAACAAATGTCCGCAAATAACCGCAAATCCGCAAATAACAACTCCTATGTAAATATCCGGAGGTGCTCTGAAGCTGAGGTCTCCATCTCAGGAAAAAGTTAATCCTGTCTTGTACTTGCCAAACATTAACTATTTCATTTAATCTATCCTTAAAGACACCCAATTACAAGTTGCCAACGGGGTTTCTATAAAGGCAGATCCATTGATTTTTTTCTGCTAAGTTGATGATGGTCTGCAAACAGATGACATCTAGACACATTTTTCAAAAGTTTTCGACAGACAAGACTACAATATTTTACCACACAAATTACTAGATTTTCCAAAGAGTTTTCTCATCATAGCTCAGCAACATAATTCAGTATGTGGTTGTAGTTTTACTAATGTAGTACTGTCGTGAGCAGAAAAAAATAGGACAACTTTTTTTTTCTAATGTAAATCTGTCTCTATTTGAATATGTAATGAGTAGCCGAAATAAAACAGATATCACCTTTAATTTATTTTTTATTTTAATGCTGTAGTTATTGCTATAGTAAATGATGGATGGTTAATGAGACAAATTGCACTGCATTATAACATTAACAAAAATTTGGTGTGTAACATTTTAAGAAAGTGGAGAATAAACGGTGCGATTAGTAGAAATCCTGGATCAAATGACAAAGGATATCCTACTTAACAAGAAACTAACTATTAATATTTCGTTATTGCACCATTTCTATTTATAATTTCTATAAGTCTGTTTGGCATAGAATTAAATAACCTTATACAATAATCATTAGTAATAATATTTTCCCATGCATTATTTATTATTTCCAGTAATTCTTCGGCATTCCGTGGTCTCACATTTCGTTTTTGGATACTTCTTACGAGTAGTCCCCATACTTCTTCCACAGGGTTAAGATCTGGACTATGACTGGGCCAGCTAAGAACATTGATGTTGTTATCTTGAAACCAGTTGGTTACGGTATGAGCAAAAGAGAGGTATTTCTTGTTGAAATATGAACTCACTATTAGGAAATAATTGTGACACAGAAGGGAGCGTAATATTCGAGCTTCTTTATGTTCAGCTTTAAGGAAGTATTTCTGTGCTGCTGCATGACAGCGTAGCTCCGATTCTCTTACTCGCCGGCGACTAGTACTACTCGATCCAGGAAAATTCGTTTATTCAGCAGCCTGAATAACTGAGTAAAATGGATTTTCTACTAAAGCATTTACCAATTGCAAATCTTGTTGTTCAGTTGATATCCTTCGTCGCCCTGGTCCAGGATTTCTACTAATCATACCGTTTATTCTCCACTTCCTTAAAATGTTACACACCGAATTTTGGTCAATATTATAACGCAGTGCAATTTGTCTTATTGACCATCCATGTTCTGCCTTAGCAATAACTCCAGATTTAACTAAATCACTTATATGAGGCATATTAGTTTTTTGCACACTTGCAATAAATTATACTAACTGACAATGTCACAAAAATTAAAGTTAGATGTACCGTTATAAGACTTGTCCTTTTTTTTTGCTCACGACCGTACCTACTTCAGGTGTTCCTCAAGGCTCGAACTTAAGACTTCTACTATTCAATATATTCATAAATAATATTGTAACCGATCTTTTCCGTTATCTTGTCTATGCAAATGATTTAAAATTATTTTTGATAATCTCAAACGGACTGAAATTTTGTAATAATATACGCATTACTAGTCTGAATCACTGTCTGTTGTTAAAAGCTGCTTCGTATTATTTCTACCCTTAAAATAATTGTTGAGAAAGGCCTGCATATGCATAGGCAACAGAATGTAATACACATGTTTTGCCACACTTTATAGTTGCATTGTTAATTTTTTTATGTTCTGGTTGTGATGTCTTGTGACATTTGTGATTTCACTTGGTTATTCGTCAACACAAATCCAAAATATCTGGCACACCGTTCGAATACGAAAATTTGATATAACGTTCGTTTTAAATAAAGTAGGAAAGCATTTTCAATAGAAGATAACGTAAATCATTCTGGCTAATAGAAAATAAATACTGCCTTAGAAAATCAACGAATATTATAGTCGCTACGACTATTGGCGAAGAATTTAAGAGCATCTTCAATGACACAATCATCAATTGCATATCTAAATTTAGCCCATTTTAAGGTAAATGTAACTCAATAAAACAGCGAACCTTGCCGATACCGTCACATTGCGCGTTATCAAAACGACAATCCAAAATTTATAACTCGAGAACAATATAAGATATCGACCTATTTTTTTTTAAAGGTTTTCAATCGTACGACTCTGCCATATTTTTTCCGTTCTTCAAGAGCTAACAAAAGTTCAACAAACCATTTCTGATGCCTCTAAGGATCCTTTTCCCAAATTCGTCCCCAAAAATAAAACTATTTACCTTATTGGATTGGGTCATACAGTTTTTGAAACTCTCGGAAAGCCTTTTTTGTTTTGCATCTGATACCTTTCCCTCATGCTACTCGGCTTAATGCTGCAATGGTTCCCCAACATTTCGTAATTATATAGAGAAGGTAATAGCGGAGATAATATATCTACAAAAAAAAAAATTCATATAAAACAAAGAACCATTGCTAGGATAAATATGTATTCCTTGTTTACAATACTTCGATAATAAATCGATTTAGAGCAAACATCGGCTTTTCCAAAGTTTATTTTTGGTGTAGCTTTAGCAAAATCGACGCCCAGACCTGACCAATTAATTACAGCCGGTGACCTTCCCCAACATATTTGTTTAAATTTATTTTGATACGCTCCATGTATTGACTAAACAATTCAATTTATGTAGACACACGAACGATTTAATTACAATTAATTAATATCAGTTGTGTTATAAGTGACACTCTGCATATTTCTGAACGGCATAGTAACAAAAATTAACCAGTGAATAGACGGCAATGTGTTTGTATCAAGTGCATGATGTCTCGAGTGGTTTAAAACTGCAGGCGCGAGAAAATTTGTATAGTGACTGATTAAAAATAGACCGACAAATATTATATGAGTTTAAGTGCGTTTCTAATAGTTACCTATTAAAATAATTTAGTGTGTTTGAACTTAGAGACAATGCAAGGCAAAAAGTAAGTCATTCTATTTTTATCTAGATGTAGTACTTAGATCTAAACAACTGAAAAGCTATCAGTCTGCTATATCGTGATCGTTTAAATACACTGTCTCACTTTTCATGATTCCCATATTATAGCTCCCTTATTACATGCGATTTTCTTAAAATTTGGGTGGCAGGTACTGACCCATAAGGAGATTGTGCCATGGTAAAATATTTAAAAATACACCAGTGGCGTTCGTCGTTATGAAGAAAAATGAACCTAATTTTCAAAAAAAAAAAACTATTAGACAAAGTTTTAACTATAAAACAATATCATAACCGTATTCATCGTTATCAAAAACTCACCAGTACCGAATTTCAAAAAGGTAGTATATGTGGTGTTCATGTAGTAAGAAAATTAAATTTCATTTTTTAAAAGACCATTATTAGAATTAACTTTATTTTTGGTAGCAATGAAGAGTTAATTAAGATGGTGGAAGACAGGCTTTCCATTTAGAATTAGTCACTTGACGTTAGTCAGCTTTACTTAATCAAGCAGTAATTAACGTGGGAGGCAATATTAAACGAATTTAATTCATGAACATTCAATACATAACAAGGGCTACATAGATAACTAAATCACAGTTTGCTCAACGTATCCTCCATCCATGTGAATACATTTTACTATAACTTTTCTGTTGTACCGCACGACATTATGTAATTCTGCAGATGTTATTTGTAGGCAAGCTTCTCTTATTCTATCCCGTAGTTGTTTTTCGTTTTGAGGTCTCTCTTTGTATACGAAATTTTTAATACACCCCAAAACTAAAAGTCTTTTGGTGTTAGATCCGGAGACCGGGGTGGCCATTCTTGAAGAAGACCTCTTGCACCTATCCATTTCAGGAGAAAATATCTGTTAAGCCAGTTACGAACCACGTTCGCATTATGACCTGGTGCTCCGTCCAGTTGCAGTATTAAATGCCAAATTATTTGAAGAGGCATGTTATCCAAAATATCAGTAAAATCCCCTTCAAGAAAATTTAAAAATGTTTTGGCGTTTAATGTTTCAAAAAAGAAAGGTCCTATGAATTGTGAGATTGGTTTTGTGGAAATTAACAAATTGTCTTTGTCTCATTTAGTATTAATTTATTAGCGTAGCACCACTGATTCATTTCCTCTAGTACTTTTTTATGTGACCCTGTGCCAGTTCTTGCGAGTCTGCAGCCACAGCGACAGAGGTATCGTCAGCAATTTTTTTTATACATTTATTTAACGTCGGACTATTTCCGCTACTGATGCCTAACACCGACGCCTGTAGACGAGCTACCACCAACCAGGAATTTTGCCGAACCTCTTCCCTTAAGAAGAGTAGGGATCTTTTACTTGCCTAATATTTAATAGACAAGGGACCGACGGCTTTAAATCCCCTCCGAAGGATGGTATATCCGCTATACAACCCTCGCCTAAAGTTGTATAGCTTCCACGCATACACTGATATACAAGCCGCTGGAAGATGTGTGAGGCGAGGACGCGGTCATCGTTGGAACGGCCACCCATCTAACTACTAACCGCGCCTTACGTTGCTTTACATCGCATATCGAAGTATGTGTCAGCAAAATTAATTGTGAAACCAGAAATTGCTAGATCGTTAATGTTCAATAAAAATATTAGAGGTGCTAGTACAGACACTTGCGCTGCACCTATCTCTATAATATTTCCGATTTGTAATTGTATGTTTGAACTAACAGTTTACGTTCGGTAAGGAATGATATTAACCAAGATAAAACATTACCTCTGATCCCTATGTTATATAGTTTACTTTCCACAAAGTTCAAGTCAAGGGTATCAAATAAATGATTTTGATAGGTCAAAGAAAAGGCTTGGCATTTTGATCTAACTGATCGCAGATAAACTGGGTGAAATAGAACGAAGCACTTTCCGTTGATCTATTACTTCTGAAGCCATATTGTTGATTTGAAAATAGCTTACAATTTTCAAAAAATTTAACAAATCTGTTATACAAAACACGTTCTAGAATTTTTGAAAAAGTACTTAACATTAAGATTGGTCGGTAGTTTTCTATGTCCGATGTGTCTCCCTTTTTTACCAGTGGTATGACTATGGCAGTTTTTAATATCGATCGAAATTTTCCAGTTGCTATCGATTTACTGATTGAAAGAGCGAGAGGATCAGCAATTTCTTCACATACCTGTATTATTATTTTCATCGATACACCATCAGGTCCACTAGAGGATTTGTTTTTTGAGTTTTTTATAACAGAAATAATCTCACTTCGATGCACTGGGTTAACAAAAACACTAAAGTTTGATAGTAGCGAGGTTGAGCACGTTGTTGATACATCTTCTCTGAAATGTTCATCAATTTTTTGTTCTGCAACCTGTTCGTTACACACTTCTTTGGGTCTTCAAGTAATTGATCGTCCAATTTTAGTTTGATATTTGGATTTTTTTTTGTTTTTTCTAATTCTTTGTTAATTATCGTTCATATTTCTTTTTGTTTGTTGTCAGAGTTATTTGTTTTATTTTGGTTGCATTTTATTTTGGCTTCTTTTAATTTATCTTTGTACAGTTTTTTTTTTGTCTATAGAGTAGCAGTATCTCTGCGTTGTTTTTCTGATATTTTATTTCCTCGTACCACTGGTTTTGTTTTCTTTTGCAAGGATATTTTTTCTTTACAGGACATGTTATATTGAAGTGCCGGAGCAAACTTTCCAGAAAGCTATCGAAGGCTGTGCTTATATCTTCTGATTCAATTCCCAAGTCTCTTTGCCGAGTTTTAGTTTCAAATTGTTGATTTTTGTTTGGCAGGTATTCCTCATTATTATTATGTTTATTTTTTAGGTAATAGTGAAGCTTGTCTGAAGATCTTTCATTACAATATCTAATATTTCTTCTTCAACATCACCAGTTCTTGCGTTTCTTCGACGGTCAGCGTCTCTGTTTTTCACGTGAAGACTTTCTGTTTCCCTAAGTCGACGTCCTGTGCTTAAATAGTTTTGGCATCAGCAATATATCTGTTTGAGAATTTAATTTTATAACTTTCACAACTGCAGCAGCATTACCAAAGCATTCTCCCAAAGTCATACTACGTCTGTTAATTCAGAGAACATGTAATCACTCATGTGTAAATAGTATTAACAATTAAACTGGAATTATTTTTAAAAAGAATCAAAATTTAATAGAATAGAAGATATCGCAGAAAAACTGAAATTTATTATCCTCCTTTTGGGCGGTATATCTCCCTTATTATTTATTTTCGGAAATAAGACTACCCTATTTTCTGTTCAGCTAGAAATCAAATTGTTATGACTATCAAATTTTAGCAATAAAAATATTTATATATTTATATAAATCTCTTGATATACTTGACTTTTAGATATCCTCATAAGAAGAAGTCTAGAGGAACCAAGTCCGGAGAACGCAGGGTCCATTTAGCTGGTCCTGTTGTGCAAAACCAGGGCCTTGGAAACGTGTTATTCAAATAAATCAGAATATTATTAGAATCAACTCCTGTAATTTAGTACTGGCGGACCATAAAACCCTACGGAGATTCTGTTACTTTATTAATCGTGGAAAATATTACAATTGTAATGTTAAATAAAGCAGACGTTATCATTTATTTTCACATGCACATAATGCATGCATGAGAAAATTTAAATTGGGAAACTACGACGCAGACGTCGAGAAAAATACATAATGCAAACAAACAAATCAAACCGTAGACATATCATTTCATTAACGCCTGACATGAATAATTAATGAATTACATAAACCCATAACAATTGCAAGATAATATTTTATTAATTCTGTAGATTGTAGACGTGCATTCTTGAAATGAACCCATCTTTATATTAATATAAAATGCATATGATGTTGTGATATATCCTGAGTACTGAGCTTTGAAATATATGTTTGTTAATGAAATCTTGGTTTATATGAGCAAATAAAAATAATATAATAATGAATACTAGGAAAAATTAACAATGCATATTGTCATCTTATCTTATTTATTACGCATGGCATATAGCTTACCAATGTGTGCATGCATGGTTTTTTGGAGAATATTCTTTCTACGCTATTTGAAAAAACGAATTTAGGGGTGGTTCCAACGAGGCGGGTGATTAGGGGATGCTTTGAGATATGCCTTTCATATTTTTGGATCTCGCTTGAAATAATATTTCTAAGGTGTTCGAAATTTCTTTATAGTAATATACGAGGGAAGACCAGTATTTCCCAGCACAGATTTGTCAGACACTATATATATACCGATTTTTTCAAATCTTTTGACAGGCTTGACCATGGTATCCCTCTTCATAAGCTTAAAGAAATTAATTTAAATCTGAGAAATTCCCGGCTACATCTGGAGTGCCCCAAGGCTTAATACTGGAACCTTTGTACATTGCATATTATACCTTTTTTTTCTACTGAATTTGCTGCTCTCATATCGTATTGAACTTATTGTATTGTATGATCTTATATTGTTTTGAACTTATTATATGATCTTAATTGTTTTGATCTTATCTTGTATTTTTTTCCGCCCCGTAATTGGTTTTTACTGTGAGGTGGTGTACTTAAATAAATAAATATTTGGCTCAAGTATCTATTTTCCCAACTAATGGATATGTAGCTTGTGAAACAGTTGAAAAAGTACTCAGTATTAATTTCATTCTATTTTATGGATATTCTAAAAACGTAGACCAACCATCTGCAAGTGCCACAGCAACTCCATTACTGTAAAATACTACCGAACCACCACCAAATATCAACCATCGAAGAGATGTTACAACTAGCGAAACATCTAGTCCCTCATTTACCTCCTTCATTCATTTTTAAGCTAACCCTCAACATTCTTATACTAAAATATTATGCCTGATTCGTTTAGTAGCTCCTAATTTTTAGCTGCCCTGTTTCTAAGGAAGTTACCTAAGACTGTCGGGTTCATATCAATTATCATAATAAACCACGCACGTAAATATCTTTAACTGGATGTTTCGTCCCATGACCCCAGGAGCCAGATCAGCTCTGGCATTGGTGTAAACCTATACATAGCTTTGTAGCAGGTGGGCCTATTTCGCGGCCACATCTATTAACAGCGTGATGGATGGATGGCAAGCTTATTAAGGTCCTAAATAACGATCAGTCACGACAAAGGAGTTACTCAAGGTTCTAAATTAGATCCCCTTATGTTCCTGATATTTGTTAACGACTTCCCATAGTCTTTAATCTCACATGTTTTCTTTATGCTGATGATTTAAAAATCGTAAGAGATATGAACAATCAGCAAGATTGTTCTTCATTACAGAGCGATGTTGATTCCCTGTGTGAATGGTATGTTTAGAAAATAAACGTTTACATATTAAAAAGTGGGAAGCTATGTGGTTTATAAGAAAAATGCCGGTTCAATGCTTACGCTTTAAACTTGAGATCAAGGAGTCCCGATTTCGAGTCCTGGGTGAGGTATGGACATTTAGTGACGTTTTTAATGCGATACCGAGCAATGGATTGTGCGGGAGGCAACACAGTTAATCGGAGTTCGAGGCTCAGCTGCGTCAAATGGTAATGTGGTAGGAAATGGACATTGTGTAATTGTCTATAATCTATGTATATGTTTGCCCAAACTAAGAAGGTAGAGGTCAAATGTAATTGTTATTTCTAGATTGGGCTATCAAAATTGTCAAATACAAATAAAATATTCAATGTATTAGTAACAACTGTTTTCCAATAATGACACAACATAGGTTAATTATCATTAAATAAATAGCTCAAATGCAATTTGAATTTTTAAATTAATCTCAAAATTTTTTTTTTTTATAACCAAACGAATTGAGGCATGATCCAAAGCTGATGATATCTGGTGGTCTCTATGCGTTAGGTTGATCCCCGCTAGTACAGGAAAAATTTGTAGAATTTTTCTAGTGTGTTATGAATCTTTGTAAATATAATGTGAAAGATGTTGTAAGTTTGGTAGAAAAAAGGATTTGAAAAAGCTTAGTAGCTGGTAAAATCAATAGCTTTAGCACTGGTAATAACGTCAGTTCTGAGCAGATTTTGCACTATTTTCATAGCTTCATATGGTGGAATGTGGCCTCAAATTTTATCTAGATGATAAATTAGGAGTGTGTGTATAAATCTAAAAGCCGTGCGAAATTATCCAAATACTCATGATCATAAATCATGAGAATTTTGGACAATTTACATCTCTTTGTTTTTCAAAAAATTTAAAAACAGTTTTTTAAGATAGCGTAAGAACAACAATAATTACTGACATTAAAAATAATTGATCTTAATCTAAAACTGAACCATTCAGGTCTTATTTTTCTATTTTATGATCAGTAAATAAAGTTATTTTTTTCTCTCAACATGCGGAATGGATATCCTATATTTGTATATGACAAATACAATTCGTTATAACAATTTGTTGGAGTAAAATTAAACTGAACAATACAAAGAAATTATCTTTATTTGAAAATAATAATTATTTTAAATAATGCTAAAACACAGGTATATTACTATAATTACATGGTTTGAAAATCAAATTCAAGGTCCATAAATGTTTCAATGTGAGGTTCCAACCCAGTGTTATCCTTTACATATGGGCAAGGTATTTGCGAAGAAAAGTCGGTCACGCATTATGATGAAAATTTTTTTAATAGCTAACTTTAAACTGTAGGTGTAAACTACTTTTATTTTTATCTCATATCAGATGAGTAATATACACAGCTGACGAAAATGTTTGTTCTCGATAATCTTTATTACGCTACCGTTTGCCCTTGATAAATGTTATTCCAAACAAATTTCGAAAATATTACAAATAATATAGAACATGTTTTATAAAAAAAAATCATCTAAGGTGCATTAAGGAGAGAATTGGGATTGAAGTACAATAAAAACAACGTGAAAAAAAAAATTTCAACTTTTTTTTCATCGTAAAAACCTACCGGTTTTTTTTCTCAGCAAGAGTACATATAATATATCTTTATTTCAAATATGAATTTAAGATTCAGTACAGAGTGTTCCATTAAAAATATCGAAGTAATTTGTATATATGTCACTTTTTGTAGCACTTTTTCCTCTTTAACCGGAAATAAAATTAAAAAAATATGATAAAATAATTGTATATGAAAAAAGGTGTGCGGTGTAAACAATATACCGGAAAATATTCTTATAGAAATTTGCGACGTTATATCAGTACCTTTATCTATATTAATCAATGCAAATTTTGTAGAGGATACCTATCCTGTCTTGTTAATATGTTCAAGAGTGGTTCCAATCTACAAAAACAAAGAAAATAAAACGGATATAAAAAAATTATAGACCTGTTCCGTTGCAGTGTCACTTTGGTAACATTTTTGAGTATTGTTTCAATAAAAGACTAAATTCGTATCTGGTCTAATAGCCAAAACGGTTTCCGAACAAGTCGTTCTACTTATACTGCACTAGATCAAGCAATCACACATATTCCTGAGTCGTTAAATAATAAAAAGCAAATCTTGGGATTGTTCATTGATATCAGCTGCGCTTTTGATAATGTTGACCATGAGCTTCTAATAAAAAAGCTACTCTATATATGCGTAAGAGGTCCAGCATCTGACTGGATTAAAACATACTTCTCTGGCCGAAGTCAACAGGTAGAGATCAACACTGTGCTCTCAGATATTGTGGAAATTACAACAGGCGCTTCTCAAGGACCATGCCTGTCACCAACTTTATTTAATGTGTTTATTAATGAGTTGCCCGCCAATTTTGAAGAATGTGGGTCAGTAGTCTATGCAAATGACACAAATGTGCTTGTCTCTGGCAAATGTATAAATGAGATATATACTAAATCAGATAATTGCATTACAACAATGTCTAACTATTGTAGAAATAATGGTATAAAACTAAGTTCATCAAAATCTATAGCAATGAGATTTCGTACAAAAAACAAAAATATAAAAAAATGTCAGTTTATTACTGAAAGCGGAAGAAAACTCAATCGACAACAGCAGTACTAAGTTTCTGGGACTATATATAGACCAAAAACTTACCTGGTGTATACACACCGAAAATGTTCTGTCCAAGCTTAGTTCATACTGTTTTATTATTAGATATATTAGGGACACTGTCTCAAATGAAATCTTTAAGCTTTTGTATTTTGGTCTAGTGCAATCGACTATGTCTTATGGAATTATTTACTGGGAACAAGCACATGATGCAACTCAAGTTTTCAGAACACAAAAAAAGCCATTAGATGCCAAGGACAGGTCACTGCAGAGAACATTTTAAAGACTGGGTATCATGACCCAGCCCTCTCTTTCTCTCTCTCTATCTCTCTCTCTCTATCTCTCTCTCTCTCTATATATATATATATATATATATGAAAAATACTAGGTTCTCGGGTTGAACCGCGTCTGAGATTGTTAATGTTAACAATCTCAGACGCGGTTCAACCCGAGAACCTAGTATTTTTCATACCAACGACCGCGGAAGCTTCTCGGAACATATATATATATATATATATATATATATAAATGGTATAGTGGTGAGAGGTAATTAAATCCTCTCATATGGTCTATGCTACTATACACCAGACATCATAGATGTCTCCGTGGTGCATAGCGACTTGCTATTTTGCAAGTACCGAGAGCGGCGACCTTCAGCCCTTGGTGGACTTAACCTATATACTGTTATTATACATGATTTGCAGGAAACAACTACTCAGCGGGCAAATACCCAGACAAATGACATTGGCTACCAATTTTTCATGATTTGTAAGGTGTAATTCAATGCAGGTCGGGGTATTTGCCCGCTGAGTAGTTGTTTCCTGCAAATCATGTATAATAACAGTATATAGGTTAAGTCCACCAAGGGCTGAAGGTCGCCGCTCTCGGTACTTGCAAAATAGCAAGTCGCTATGCACCACGGAGATATCTATGATGTCTGGTGTATAGTAGCATAGACCATATGAGAGGATTTAATTACTTCTCACCACTATACCATTTACATTAGTCTGTATAAGACTAGCAGGTTGGCCACTGTCATTTGTCTGCTCCATGACCTATGGCATACTGAGGAGAACTAATAAGTTCGAAACCGGTCTATGTCTGGTCAGGGAGTTGACAAATGACATTGGCTACCAATTTTTCATGATTTGTAAGGTGGAATTCAATGCAGGTCGGTGGAATTCAATGCAACTATATATATATATATATATATATATATATATATATATATATATATTCTTTGATAATGTATACAAAAAAGCAAAGCTCTATAAATAAAAGTGAGGGTATTAACTCGCACAAAAATGATGTGGCCGTACTCTTATCTAGATTATCCATGGGTCAACAAAATCCCAAGTATATAGGTTTTAAAATGTACAACCAGTCAATTAAACTTAGGAAAATTTATAATAATTTTAAAATTTTAAGATTCAAGCTAGAATTAAAAAGAAAATAATTTGTTAATGTTATTATTCGGTAGGATAATTTTTTTAATAACGTGTAAAGATGTTTTCTTATTTCTGTGTTTTTTTATATTATTGTTATATATATAAAACGACATTATCTTGTATTACCTAACGATCCCACAATGTCAAATATTGATTGTGAATCTGAAACATTAAGAGGAAGAATAAATTGTATTGTAAATTGTTATGGCTTTATCAAATTTTACTCACCAAAACACTGAAATAACCGTAATAGATTTTTTCCTATGCATTTGTTTTATTTGCAAATGGGATAATTTATAGCCGATATAACATTTTCAATCGCCATTTTCTCGAAATCTATTAAAGATATAGATATGGTACATCACAAGTTTAGTACTATAGGGATTTGCTGAGCAGTCTAAATTTTGAACAATATACAGGTCCATAGGAAATAACAAAGTTTATACTGTTCCCTGTTAAACCGGAATATTTGTATGTGCATGTGTATATGTACATGCAAGAAACACAATATGTTTACAAGAAAATACGCAGGACTGCAACGCCAAACCAAGAAAATTGAGAAAGATCGGAACTCAAAGAAAGAAAAGCAAGATAAATATATAAAGAAAATGGAATATTGGCTCTTGGACACTAACACTGAAGATCTGAAGAAGCAGGCGTCAAGATTTACCACTAAAAACATATAGTATACAAACAATTTTGAAAAACAACATAGTCACACTTTGTCATGATTATTCTTGAACACTCTAGAAACTATATTGTGAGGGTGCCCCAATGCCTCCTTAATAGTTGAAAACCATAGTCCATAAATTGCATATGCCGCGACGAAATTTTTACTATTGGTGTTAGACCTCATAATATTCAAAATTCACTTAAATTCAAACCAGGCAATCTGGTTGGCCACTTAAGGATTTTGGAACTTGTCCACTTTGACCTCATAATTTCTGGGACACTCATTCTCATGAAATGTATTTTTCAACACACTGGATTTTTAACAGCAGAAGATTGACAGATAGATCTACTGAGATACCTCTTATTTACAACGATGAAACAAAATTTGCTCTAAGCATTCCCACGTAATTCAATGTAGGGTGACTGGGTTATCTACAATTTTAAACTCTTCTTTGATCCTACGAAATAAAAAGTCACACCACATTTATCGGTCAATTAAATTTAATTAAATTTATTTTTTCTTATACACATGTAATCGGTTGTTGTACTGCTATAGACAAACGTATCTCTCTTACTAGAAAGAGATAAAACTATTTTCGCCACAGACTGCATGATTTTGATAAAACATTCATATCAGAATAACATAAAAATAGATAAATACTGTTGAGGAGTAAAAATCAAGTAGTGGCTTTTTGGTATTCGCAAGTAAAGGTTATTTAAGTGTAGCTTTCAAAGTGCGCTGAAGGATGTTACTAGACAAGTAAATATCTCTATGCTTCTTGATTTCATAACAATACTATCGCATGATATATCGTAAAGTTATAGGTACGTTTAACATACATTTAGGAAACTGTTTGTTTTTCTATTAATAGATAATTAGTTGTATATAACGGAGACGCCAATGTTAATAAAGAAATGCATCACTTTTGTTAGTTTTTAAAAATAGTAGATTTTAAATAAACATATTCGGACATAGCTGGAATTGGATTACTTCTCAGAATCACTTAAGATGTTTTAAATTGGCAAATGATATCTGCCAATTTATTCTTTTCCAAGTTAGCTACAGGGTGTGCAGATTCACAGGTTACGCTAGATTTTTTGGTAGTCTTTCATATATTTTTCATTTAAAAGCTAACGTATTTCTCTCTAAAGAATTAGATGCTGCTATGAAACAAACAATTGAGTATCAAAGAAAAGTTATGACCGAAAAACCAATTTTATCGAAAAATTCAATATGGCGAATTTTTATATTATCTTAATTGAGTATAATTGAGTATTATTAAAGGATAATAAACGAAAGCACGTGAATTTCAAATGCAACTTCCGGTTTACACGGATATGATGTTATTTTTCTAATCAATAAAATTATAATTTCAAATTATTAAAAACAAAGCGTAAAATTCTCTTTTCAAACATGCGTATGCGATCTAACACTTATTTATTTATTTAAATTACAGGATAAGGACAAAAGTAGATAAACATAATATATAAGGGATTGTAAAACAGAAAATATGCAAACCCACAATCATAACTAAATTGAATCATTAAAAACTTCATTCAATCAAACAAACATTGTTTTAATTGAGTGGATAGAGCAAGCAAACATATCAAGTTTTTCTTCATATGGTAATTTTGAATCATTTGATAAAATGGTGAAGGTCTCTGAACCTCCTGCATTGTTTATGATTTTTTGAAGAAATATAATCAAATGCATAATACGCCTCTGGTATAAGCTTGTTATGTCATCGACAAATATAACGAAAAATAACGGCCGGCCCCAGAATCGAACCTTGTGGAACTCCTGACGATTGTAAAAACTCTTCAGATTTGAAACCACGATATTGGACAAACTATGACCTGTCATTAAGATACGGTCTAGGAAGATTAATCAAATTAACAGAAATAGGGAGTGTATTCAGTTTTGATATCAACAGCTCATAGTCGAGACAGTCAAAAGTTTTAGAGAAAATACCTCAGAGTTATCTCAAGAAGGTTCGAGGTAGTAGAGCGTTCAGACATAAATCCATGCTGATGCAGGGATAGCAAGTTTCTTGTGTATAATAATTTCAATAATTTTGCAAAAATTGCAAATAATAGAAATTGGTCGGTAGTTGCTAATTTCATTTCTAGAGCCTTTCTTATATACAGGGCATATTTTCTGCTTTCTTTCCACAATTGGGGAAACTCACAAGATGTTATTATAAAATTAAATATAATATAGAACGAACGAAGATTATTGCACAATCTCTTATTAAAAATGCGGGTATTAAATCTGGACCCATAGTAAAATGTCGTTTAATTTTCTTGATGGCATTAATTATTTAATTCTCACTAATTTCAGACAAATATATATATATATATATATATATATATATATATATATATATATATATATATATATATATATATTATATATATTGTTATTATACATGATTTGCAGGAAACAACTACTCAGCGGGCAAATACCCCGACCTGCATTGAATTATACCTTACAAATCATGAAAGATTGGTAGCCAATGTCATTTGTCAATTCCCCGACCAGACATAGACCGGTTTCGAACTTATTAGTTCTCATCAGTATGCCATAGGTCATGGAACAGACAAATGACAGTGGCCAACCTGTTAGTTTTATACAAACTTAAGTAATAATAATAATAATAATAATAATATATATATATATATATATATATATATATATATATATATCATGATTTGTAAGGTATAATTCAATGCAGGTCGGGGTATTTGCCCGCTGAGTAGTTGTTTCCTGCAAATCATGTATAATAACAGTATGTGGGTTAAGTCCACCAAGGGCTGAAGGTCACCGCTCTCGGTACTTGCAAAATAGCAAGTCGCTATGCACCATAGAGACATCTATGATGTCTGGTGTATAGTAGCATTTGACCACATGAGGGTATTCACTTACCTCTCACCGGTACACCGTTTACTTAAGTTTGTATAAAACTAACAGGTTGGCCACTGTCATTTGTCTGTTCCATGACCTATGGCATACTGATGAGAACTAATAAGTTCGAAACCGGTCTATGTCTGGTCGGGGAATTGACAAATGACATTGGCTACCAATCTTTCATGATTTGTAAGGTATAATTCAATGCAGGTCGGGGTATTTGCCCGCTGAGTAGCTGTTTCCTGCAAATCATGTATAATAACAATATATATATATATATATATATATATATATATATATATATATATATATAATATTCTTTGAAATATGAATTATTTTTTCGGCATGGTTGCTCAATCGGTTAGGTTGTGTTGCAAATTCGCTTTGGCCATAGTCTGCTGTGTTCTGAGTTCGATCCTCGGCACCGACACTGACAATGTTGGTGAGTAATTGACGTCGCCTGCGTTTTATCAAATGTGTAATCCGCTTCCGGACAGCTCTTGGTTTTGAATTGAAAGTGTTTACACTCCAATAGTCTAATTCATATCTCAGTCATTCTTAATTCAGTCGTTTTATTTTACAAATGTAAATTATGACTTTGTGATATAAAAATCATAGCACGTGAAAGAGCCGAAAATTAAAGGACCTAGGTTAGTTCCCTGTGGTACACCTGAGAATTTGAAACGCAAAAATTTATTACGGTATACTGATTTCTGGTTTTAAGTTAGTTTGATATGACAACAGATTTTCAGAAATGTGTATATTTTACATCCTTCTTATGAAATAATATAAATAAGTACTGCAAAGCGCATCGTATATCAGAAATCATTATGAATTCGTGGAAATTGATGAAACATGGATAGAAGAAAGCATAAGAGAACTTCAAATTATACGCGTAGACAGAAACTAACGCCAAGTTCTCATGAAAATAATGAAAATTTGAAAATATAACGGCTAAAACTAAAAATAAAAATTGTTTTAACTATTTTGTTTATGGAACAAACTGTGATATAATGTTTTTGCACTAGCTCTTATTGTTTTATACTGATTCTTTCAATAGATGAATTGCCTATGGCTTTTATTCACGGTATCATTAAAAAAGTCACTACCGTCATTACAATTCCTGTTGTAACCACTTTTTTTGGCTTGCCTACAAAGTCATTAGAAAATTATACATAGTTTTAAAAATATTCAGAATATTCGAAAGCTTTGCGCATTAAATATTGGCGTCAGCTCGTCTGGCATCGGAAACAAAATTGAAACCTGAATAATCCGAAGTAGGTTTTAAATTATTTTTAAAATCTAAATATTTTGTCAGATGCTATAAATAATTAAAATTAGCATGCGTTGGCGGGTTTATAATTTTTGTTTGTTTTATTGTATTACCCTTGCCTTGGTAAATTCAGGGTTGTGTCCATTACAAAACTTGGGGAGAATTATTATCGTTGAACACATATACATAAATACATTTTTCTTCAAACTTCAAAAAAACGTGAATTTTATGACAAGTTTTTTGATCTTAAACTGTCATTTGTCACTTAGTCATAGCAAAAGTCTTTTAATGCCTCTCTGTCTGTCTATCCTTGCGTCCGTTATGTTTCTTCTAAGCACGCCAACTAAAGAAGCAACAATTGTAGTGAAATCTGGACTGTAAGTTAGTGTTGGCTAAAGGAGGAACTTTACTGTTTTTGAATAAATGTAAGAGTTCTTTCAAATTTCCAAAAAAATTCTGAATTTTTAAACATGTTAATTGCGATCTATAAAAAATACTGTCGAATCGGATTTGGGATTCGTTAATTATCACTGCTATAAAATGAGATAGAACGTTTTATACAAAATCGTGTAAATTGCGATTGAGAGAAACTTGAGTCGCTAATTTATTGAGCTTTTTAAAGCATATAGCAGTCTGAGTTGATATGCCATTTTGATTTGAGTGGTACTGGCCACCCCTTTTGGATGATTGTCCTACTGTAAATATTTTGTGAAAGGTCGAATTTTTTCTTTTCTTTTTTCTTTTTGCGGTGAAATGGGAGAAAGTAAACAATTCTTTATAAAAAAGTCTGAAAAAATTCACAGTTCATCGATAATTCATAAATATTCTAAATTCATCACTAGTAACATTCAGACTTACCAATTAACCAAATTGAAGCTTGAACCTTACAAATAATTGTCCTAAATAATACCGTCTCGATTGACATCAAAACTACTTTCCATTCCCCCAGACGAAACATTTTATTTTGTTTCCAGAAATTATTTTCTTCGATTCAACTGTTCGTTCATCTTTGATATCAAAACAAACTTCGATTCCATTCAAATGTTCAATTATAGTGTCGATACTTTCATTATATCAAAACTCACTTCCGGTACTTCTATTCCCCGTTGTTATCAAAACTTATTTCCGAACGTTCAAGCAGTATCTCGATTTAAATTGAATCCAGGCTTTTCACCGCAGACCAATAGGCACAAATTCATATCATTTCAACTCTTTGTGCTAAACCTTCTGGACGACGATAAATTATTTCAAACAATTTCCTTCAATAACCTAAAAAGTAAAATCGATTCAAACTCCGTTTTAATATAAAAAAATTCCTCATTTTAATGTCGATACTCTCATATATTTTTCAATTCCGAATTTTAACATTTTTACATTTCTAATGCAATATTGCGCAATCGATCCCGCACTGAATGGCTGGGGACATTTCCAGACCTTTCCAAACCTCCGCACGTGAAGTCCCCGTCGAACCATTTAAAAAGCCGAGCCCGACGAGCTCTGGCTAAGTCAGTTTCCGGTGTACCTCAAGTTAGTTTCGGTGCTTTTGGAAGCGAAACTCCAAGTCCTTTATATAGCTTCTCCGACGCTTAAATTAACAAAATAGAGTGGTCACACTGCCTCCTTGACTGTCCAAGTAAAAAAAGCTAACAAATCAATTTGCCCTCGCGCATTAAATGCGGAATTAATTGCGGAATTTCCATATCGCAACGTTATCATTTTCACAACATTAAATATTTAAGTTTTAAAAAAAGAATTTCGTACTTTGTTAATTTCTCTAAATAAATATTCTTAACTTCGTTTAGAACAAGTATTTTAAATCAAGAGACTCATATACAGGGTGTTCAAATAATCGTGTTACAGACATTAATTAAATCAAAGTGCCTTTAAACTAAAAACTTAAAATCAAGTGTACCTAAAGCTCAAAAAGCTTCATGTACTGGGTGTAGCAATTGACCCTGCCAGAATTATTAAAATCAAAACCAGTGCTTCTCCACGCAGACAACCCAAAATGTAAACCAAGACTTGCACAAGATGTAGCATTCAACCCTGTCCAAATTTTAGGCGCAACCCTTCCGAACTTCTTCAAATCAAAAAATAAAATGCACGAAGGCCTCCAGTCTCAATTAAGCTCTGAAGCTAATCTAATTTTTTTATTTCTAAATCTACGAGGCACATTGTGTTCAACAGCACTGGAACTCGTGGATGCCCTTTAACTCTTGAGATACTCCCAAAATATCTTTAGCTCCCTCCGCTCTTAGACCTAGTGGGAAAATAAACTGCTGCACAAATGAAAGGGATATGATAAAAAATAGGCTGTATTTGGACTGTTGCATTTTTGGATCGCTTCGCTATCTCATACTCCCAATGTTTCCTGATCCATTTTCTGAACGTCCTGTATTGACAGACTCAGTCGGAGAATCATAATAAAGTAAGTTTGAAATTGTGAGTGTCATTTATACTGATAAAACTACACCCAAAACGTTGTAGTTAAAATGACCATGGGGCGAGAATAGTTGCGTCTATACTATGTACATACTATATGCGATGTAAAGCAACGTTAGGCGCTTAGGCGCGGTTAGTAGTTGGATGGGTGACCATTCCAACGAAGTCCGCTTCCTCATCTCGCACATCTTCCAGCGGCTTGTCTACAGTGTATGCGCGGAAGCTATACAACCTTAGGCGAGGGTTGTATAGGGGATATACCATCCTTCGGAGGTGATGTAAAGCCGTCGGTCCCTTGTCTATTAAATGTTCGTCAAGTAAAAGATCCCTACTCTTCTTAAGGGAAGAGGTTCGGCAAAATTCCTGGTTGGGGGTAGCTCGACTACAGGCATCGGTGTTAGGCCTCAGTAGCGGAAATAGGCCGACGTTAAATAAATGTATAAAAAAAAGAAAATGACCAGACCTGAGACCATTGATAACGGTCCAAATTTGGTTAAGTGAGCTATGAGTGGCAGTCATTAAAAATGGAAGACAGTCTATACCGTCTGATTCAGAACAATTTTTATATCACCAGTTTCATAATGTACGTAAATTTTTATGCGCGTATTAATATTTTACGTTGCAATAAAATATAAAGTTCTAAAGAAAATTAATTGATTTTGAATGTACCGCGAATATTTTTGCTATAAACTAAAACACACATAAAATGTCATAAAAATTTTTAGTACTATATACAAACTGTTACTAAAATCTGTGATGACGCTAACAAAGAGTGGAATTTGTGTTATCGAGATAAAATAATTATTTATTATGAAAAGCAGTAATAGATCATATAATACCTTTGAAGTTTTTCTTTGTTTTTTTGGCAATAGCAATACATTTAGTATCACTGATGGTTACAATAAATAATAATAATAATAATCTCTTTATCTCCAACAGGTAAGCACCCAATTACAGGAAATACATGAAAACACATATGATAATAGCGAATAAAAAGAAAAATAATATTGACACTTAAGTTACAAACAAAATTAAACCTACTATTCAATAATAATTATATGACTTAACATACTGCCTAGACTGTCAAAATGAATATCACATAGATGGGAGATTTTATTAAAATTATTGCACATTACATAAATTGGAGATCTCGCCATAATATTTGTCCTATAGTTCTTGACATAGAAGGTTGTGTGATGGCGGATTTCAAGTCTGGGTATGTGGAAATTCATTTTATCTAACAAAAAGGGACAGTCGATAGTATTGTGAATTAAACTGAACAAATATTTAATGGAAATTATTTCGCGACGAGTTTCTAATGAAGCGATTTTAAAACGGTTCGTCAAAATGGACGTATTAATTCCTCTCAGTGGGTAAATGCCATCCTACTTAAAAAACAAATATTTTAGAAACTTCCTCTGAACTGACTCAATATTATTCACGTGACATGTGTACCACGGATACCATATGATGGCACCATATTCCAGTCTTGAGCGAACGTATGCGTAATATAACAACGTTAAGCTAGAAGTTTTGCTAAAACACTTGCAGTTTCTTAATATGAAGCCTAGCGAAATATTAACTAGCTATCGAAGATAACACCCAAATCTTTGATTCTGTACATCTGGTTATACTCTCTGAATTTATTTTATAATCATATTCTTTAGGTTTATTTTTCCCAGAAAAAGTGATAACGTAACATTTTTGAACATTAATGCATAGATGGTTCGCACTACACCTATCAGATACGGCTTTAAGGTCATTCTGGATCATTCTACAATCACTTATCGTTCTTATCTCTCTATAGATTTTCAAATCATCGGCAAACATTAATTTTGAACAGCAAATAACATCATTAATATCGTTAATGTAAATGAGAAATAGAAGTGCTCCTAAATTGGAGCCTTGTGATACTCCGGATACATTAATGTAGTAATCCGAATGAAAACCCTCGTATTCGACAAACTGCCTGCGGTTAAATAAATAAGACGTAAATAAGTTAATTAAGCCTGCAGAAAATCTAAAGTTATCTAATTACTTTATTAATAAATATAGATCGATTTGATCAAAGGCTTTCTGAATATCCATGTATACTGTGTCTACTTGTCCTTGCTTATCGAGAATTTCCTAGACAAACTGAGTTAAGCAGGTTAAGTTTGTGATCTTAGATTTTTTATCTAAGAATCCGTTTTGGTGCAGGGAAATATATGGTCTAACATTAGGATAAACGCAATTTCGAATAATTTCGCAAAATTACATAAAATAGAAATAGGCCGATAATTTTGGAGTACAGCTGGGTCACCTTCCTTTAACACGGGAGCGATTCGAGCGATTTTCCACATATTGGGAAATGTAGCTGTTCTCAAGATTAAGTTATAAATGAAAAGTAGGGGTTCTAACAAGGCACGACAACAATCTTTAACAAAATTACAATTACCAAAAAAAGATTATAAGTTGGGGAATATTGGGAAGTTTAACATTCTCAAATCTACTATACTTGGGACAAACGAAAGAAACAGACAAAAGAATAAACCAAGCTCTTCTAAATTGTACTGGAGCAATTTCATAAAAGAAAAGAATAAAGCATACGCACTCAATAAAAATAACTTTATTAATAATAAATTCAGGACCCCAGCATGTTTTAAAATTAATACACTATCTTGCTCGCCCAGAATATCAGTCAAACGAAGTGTTTAAAATGTTACCTTTGTGATACTACACATATTAAAAAAACGAACGTAAATCGCTACATATTTATTTTAGGGAAGCACGCGGCGTTCATATGCCCCGGTGTTTATATTAAAATTTTGCAACTTGTAAATTGCTTTATTTACATTACACTTTATTTCCAGATTAATGTTGTTTTAAAATAGAAGCTCGAAATATTACATTCCATTCAAATTTCTCGGTACGAAACAAAGGTCAGATATTGCCTTTCAGAATATGGCGTAATAGCATCTCGTTTTCGATAAGAATAAAAATTTCTGTTGTGGTAGTCATTTCCTGGTAGATAGATAATCTGTGTATCTAGATCGATCACTCATCTAGAGTATAACTCATGTTCATTACTTAATATCTATCAAAATTATGAAATAAAACTATTTTCCTTGCAACAATATTGGTATTTCCAGCTTTCAAAATTCTATCACGCATGAGCGTGAGGTTATATTGGCTCATAGTACAGTTATTATCCTTTTTTTGTGTCAGATTAACTGAATTGTGAGAACGACCAGAGAACCAAGAACCAATGTTAAATGCAAATAGTTCATAGAGTTTCAGAAGGTGCACATGCTTATCCTGTAAGGTGGATTTTAAAAAGATGTCGTTTGGTTTCTTGTTGGTTGACATTATTCAACTATGTTCTGAACATATTTTGTTCAAAAATAAGTAGATTCTTTTCAGTAGTTGAGTTGAAGATCTGAGCTTCGGAGGTGCAACTTACTAAGTCTTATACGTTTACTTTTATTTTGACAACTGAGTTAAGTAGATTAACGTTCAGTTTCAACAAGTTATTAATTCTAGCTAATTGAATTAATCTGCAGTTTCAGAAATATAAATCCCCATAGGCCCCTATAGCCACTATAATTATATCGTACAACTTGGTTAATACTTAGTAAGAAATAATAGATATAGTATAGTATTTTCCCCAAATCTAGAATGCCTTGTGTGTCTGAACAATGACAAAAAATGAAAATTACATAATGAAACTTAACAACTGAGAAGTCCTTCGGGAAATGTTAAAATATAAGAAGTTTACGTTCTCTGTTATTAAGAGCGCTCCGGATATAAACCGGTAAGACGCTTCGACATACTCTCATATAAATCATTATTTTAAAAAACGGCTTTCACCAAAAGGCATTAAAAACATATTACAATGTGGGTTGATGAAAGAAAAAAAAGTATTTATAAAAAAATTTAATTTTTTCTTCTATTTTCGATTTGCAAAAATAATTTTTATCATCCCACATATAGGTATTATTAAAATAAACATTTTTCCCTTTTATAGAACTAAAATAAAATTAGCCCTAATGTCCTCAGCAGTAAAGAGAGATTTAAAGATTAGGCATAATAAATTTGTACAATGTCATATTCTTTTACATCTCTATCTCTCTCTTTCCAAGCACAGCGTATAATCGGCTGCGTCATTTTATTGACGTGAAGTCATTTACAATTAAAATTGGAAGCATGGATGACTAATACGCTCCGGAGAACTCTTAAGAGCCAGTATAACACACTGTGAAAATTTCCAGAACATTCTGTTTGGAAACTAGTGCAATTAGCTAAATTCTATCAACTGGAAAGTGATATAAACCACGAATAAGACCTATTTGTGACAATTTGAGAAAATTCTAGAACACTACCCCGCATTTTGTGGAAATACTTGACTTGAACCTGATATAAAGTTTAAATAAGACTAGCAATCTGTTTCGAGAACTTTTTGTTGGAAACAAGAAGCAAGGCTACCGAAAAGCAAATGCAAGATATGTTCGCGGAATTAAGAAAAATGGTGCTAGACCAGGAAGAAGAAAAAGATGAACTGAGGAAGTTGAACTCAGGAAAAAAGACGTCAAGAAGAAAAGGCAGAATAGGAAAGAGAACGTTAGGAATAAGAACAAGAAAGACCTCGCCGACCTCAGAAAGAAAAAAAAGAACAAGAGGGGCGTGAAAAATAAAAACAAAAAACATTTGCAAGAAAAAGAAGGGCAAGAGCAGCGACGCCAGGAAGAATTAAGGAAAATTATACAGGTACAACAGGATACTGTCCTTTCAGCTACTGAAGGAATAAAAATGAAATAAATAAGGGAAAAGTTACTGACGTCGAAGGAAAGTTTATAGATACCAGGGCATATGATACGATACGAGATTGTCGAAAATGGAACACTGGGGAAGTAAACGTTGCAAGGAAAGCAGAAATCCGCTCCGGTAAGACGTTATAATTGCGGCAAATTGGGGCATGTCAAGAGATACTGTCACCAAAGGCACCCTAAGGAAGTGAATACCGAGGATGTAAAGAAATAGCAGGATGTAACAGAAGTGAAAGTGGTTAAGATAGAGGTTCCGTAGGACTGGACAAAGGAAGTTGTAAGGAAGGAACAACTGAATGACGAGGAAATTGGACCACTACTGAAGGCAAAAGAAAAAGGAATCCGCCCGGAATGGAAGCACATTTCGGACAAAGATTTTGGACTGAAGGTTTTATGGACGCAATGGGATTCCCTAAGGCTGAAAGATGGACTTGTACGGAGAGCATGGGAGAGCCCGGAGGAAGGAAGCTACCATGCGTTTGGTGATACCCAGGTGCCGGGTACCAAAATCACTTCGGTAAGTGCATAACGAAATACACGGAGAGCATCTTGGTAAAAATAATACCTTGGCTAAAGTACGGGAACAATTCTACTGGATAAATAGCCGTCAGGATGTAGAGGCTTGGTGTCGCAGTTGCAAGGGTTGTGCGGATGTGGCTGCCAAGGTGTCACCTACAGGAAGTGGTGTCTGAATGAAGGCTCTATATGACCGCACTGTCAGTTCAGCATTGAAGTTGGGCGACTTGGTTTGGCTGTACAACCCGCAGTGGAGTGGAGAAGGATTCTCGAAGACTCGCTCACCTTGGAAAAAACCGTATTCTATCATCAGTTGGATTAATGGCGTTGTTTACCGAATTCAACGTAGTAAGAAGTCCAAGATGAAGATCTTGCACTTGGACAGATTGGCGAAGTATGTTGGGAACTGAATCGCCTAACCGGGACGTTCAAGCTTAAGGAGAGGGCAGTATTATGTGCACGCTTACGCCACTGCATATACGCGAACGGCCATTGCCACAGGGTCCAAAGAATCGAGAAGTCCGAATAGTCTGGAGTGATCGATAACATATGCGACGGATATATAAAGACGTGATCTTACGCACAAAGAGAGTTATATATTAGATTGGTACAGTTCAGTTCAGTACAGAGCACAGTTCTGATATGGGAGATCAGAAAAGATAAAGAACAGTAACAAGTTGTGAATTATTATATTAGCGAGATTATAGTAGATGCAAAATTTACTAATGTGTATGAGGACTATTTATTGTAATTTATTAATAAATTAGTGGTTAGTGAAAAGTCTTGTTGCAATTATTTGAACCTACGTACAGGGTGTTTACTGGGTATTGTAAACACGTAATAACAGCATATTATTTTGTGTTATTGTATTGTATTACCTCCTTTAAGTTTATCGCCAAATTATACGTTAAATAGTTGTTTTTCGCACATTAAATAAATAGTATATAATATTTATAATTTATTGTTACTATATTAAAGGTTTAAACACAGATATCGTCAGAAAAATTACCTACCTAATAGAATAGTAAAAGATAAGTTCCAAAGTAGGTATTTTCCGACTTGGCATTGTTTGTAAGAATAATACAGAAATATTTATAGGACTTACTATTTATAGTTTTATCTGTTTTGTTTGAAGTGACAAGACCAGACGATTTGGGGAGACAATTGATTGAAGAGCATGTTTTGTACTCTGATTGAACTTGACATTTTTTACAGTATAATACAGACTTATAGTATATTTCCATTTCAAATTCACGCGTTGTAAGGAAATGCACTCTTGTCTATGGCCGATCGAGAAATAGCAATGCGACATTCAGCAGATCACGCCTTAGCACGAGTTGATATTTGTTTACATCATCTGTTTCCAATACCTCTATCACTCTTAACTTCAGTATAGCATTTACAGTATTTGAATTCAATTTCATAGACGCGATTTATTAAGTTTATTTACGTTTTGTTGATTATTGAACAATATTTTTTCTAATTTGTTTTATTCACCCCTATACAGAAATATCTAAAGTATTTAATTTTCTAGAAATTTCGAGATAATTTTCAAAATATTCATAACCTCGAAAAAATTGTCTGTAAGTAATGACAGGATTTATTTTTACTTTGCTAATATAATATAGAAGGCTCTGAATGATTTTAAATGTTAAATTTTCGACCAACAAAGTACCCAAGTGATTAGACGTGAAATTCGACGCAGTAGTGATTAGTTTTATTAAGCTATAAATTCTCTATTTTACCATCAACTGTAGTTGATTATGGTAGAAAATAGGCAAAGAGTTATAGTAATTGTTCGTTGTCGCATGGAAGGCCAGGAAAGTATTGGCAGCGCAAAACGTCTACAAAAAACGTGTTAGTTTTCAAAAGTTGTTATATATTTATGTTTTTAAATGGATTGTTTTGAAAATTACGTTGTGTGCACTTTGGGAAAAAAAAATATTTTGATGTTAAAATGTTTCATCGTATTGGTTTTTTTACTTGTTTTGTATTTTCCACAACAAAATAGTGCCGCATTACGGAGGGGGGTATATTTTTCTGTATTACTTTTGTTATGTCGCGAAAGATATACTGTAAAATTCTAAAACAAACACCACAGGTATACAGATTCGGAAAAGGAAGTTGGTGATATAGGAAATATCGGCCACGCCCCCAGTCTCCCCATAATTCTTGAACTCACCTCGTGGCGCAGGTAACCTCCCTTTATAAAAGTAAACAGATATGGATTGACCAATCGCATCAAAACTAAGACGTCGTGGCGCAGAACATGTACCCAATCCCTGCGTTGATTCACGTCAAGACGTGATTTACCTGCGCTATTACACGTTTACACATAACGAACTACAATTTCCGAATCTGTATATAGAATGGATCCAAGCACAAGGGGCTGTTTTGTATAAGATGAATATGTGATAATATGAAATGAAGAACGCGAATTATAGTAGTGAAACTATATAAATGACACTTATAATTATTAGTGTGTACTAATGTGTATAAGGACTTAATTATTGTAAAATTAAGTGATTAATAAAGCAGTGGTTTGTGAAGATTCTTGTTGCATTTTTTGAACCTACGTACAGGGTATTTACTGGAGATTGTAAGCAACGAACACTTTCATATAAACTTCTAACAAATCAGACGGACTGAGTGGATTTCTCAATTTGTTAAGTAATGTTCCATCTACTCAAACTCGATCTTATGCCTTGTTTATCTACATAATATCTTGTCTACAATCTACACACAGTACTTCTTTGATCCCAGAATAGTTTTTTCATATTTTAAATGTATTATTAACTTTTATATTTTGTAATATTGCATATAATAATTTTTTGCTTTATAATATCTAGACAATGTGACCTTAAAGTATTAAAGCTAACGATATATTCTTGATAGTTAAATACAAGGTCCCACATAATTATTATAACAATCAGTCGAAGTGAATCTAAATTAAACCAGACCTAATCACTGTTAGCATATCACGCCAAAACTCTAGGGTCTTAGAGAAAATAGGCCTGATACAAATTTCTTTCAAGAAAATAATACCCAGTAAGTTTGTTTTATTGTCCTGGACACACAAATTTCCCACCAAGTAATATAGGGTAGTCTTCGAAAACAGAAGCCCTTCTAGCGAGACAACAACAAACTTCTGACATCTGTGAAGGTGTAGAAGAAACAGCAGTAGGTATGCGAGAAGGTACATACCACTGACTGCAGCATTGTCAAAGAATCTGGAGAAAGAAGGCAGTATAAAGAAAGAGCGGAGATAATGAACCTAAAATAAGAAGCTGACTATTGCCTCTTGTATAAGCTACCATCAAATAATCAACTGTACATTATAACAAATTATCTAGCTATATTTTTAAAACAGTGGGATTAATAATAAGACGGATTTAGATATTTTCTATGAAATCTTTATATAAATACCATATCATAAAGAAGCATCATATACAAGGTAAATCACATAAAAACCGTTTAAATTGAAATTCATTATTGATGAATCGAATACAATACAGTTATATATTTTTGAAATGGCTTCAATTAAGTGTGTCAAATGATCAAGAAATATACAGTTCTGGTTCGAAATATTATTAAAGTTGAGACTAGACGATTTTTTCACACATTAACTCTAGTGTTGGGTACGCAAAATGTATTACTTTACCTAGAATTGAATTGTGAAACTGTAAAATTATAATGATGACCAATCATTTTGTTATGGAATAGAGGTATATTATATAGAAAAGTCACACTATTCATGGGAAAGGTAACATATCAAATCGAGATAAAAGCAATTGATGATTGTAACCGCAGCCAGCATAGACACCATCATTTTTAAATGCCAAAAACTTTAGAAATTTCCTTTGAACAGATTCCAAGACCATTGAGTTATCATAAATTGGACACTGAATTAGAGATCCATACCCCAAATTGGAACGTAAAAGTGAATAATACATGTTCAACGTAAATCCTAAAGCATGCTGCTTATGTCAATCAATAACTTTTATAAGATCATCAATAAATAATAGAAATAAGAGCGGTCCAAGATTGGATCCTTGTGGGACACCTGATGTAGCCGTATATATGTCTAACCTAAATTCATTATATGCCACATTATTATTTAGACAGGATATAAATAAATTGATTAAATTGCTGGATAATAATAAGTTGCATGGTTTTAATATTATAATAATGACTGGTGGTTTCAAAAGCTCTTGAGCAATCACCGTACACCACATCTACTTGTCCCTGTGCATCTGTGGAGGTTGTCTTGCGTTATTAAAGCTAAATTAGCTACAGTTAATCTTTCTTCCATAAAACCCTGTTGACAAATGGAAAGTGGCTTGTTTACGGATGGATAGATGCGGTTATATAAGATACCTCAAATACCTTTGCAAAGTTCTGTAAGATTGTAGTGGTTCTATAGTTTTCTAGTACCGGACAAACTGTAGCTAATTTGCAGCACTCTTGAATATACCGATGTACGTAGTACCAAATTGAATAAAAGAATTCAATGGTTCTATATACATAAAAATTATTTTAATTAAATTAATTACCTATTCTAAGAATTTCGATATTTATGGGGCCCCTTTGTTTTATGTGGGTGTATTATGTAAATGTAAATTGTTTCATATAATATTATCAAATAGTTTATATATTGTAATTTGCTACGTGTATATGTCTCAACTGTCTGACAGCGACTGGTGGTCGGTGGCGGAGTTTCATATATTAAGTATTCTAGCATCCAATGATGAACTAGGTCATTTATTAATGACAAGCTAATTATCGGTGTTAGGAAAATCGTTTGAAAAATATTAAATGTTTTACCATCTATACATTGTACGATTTATGTAACCACCTGGTATATTATGACCGTAATTGACTGATTGCAATAGTGGGTACTTGAGACATTGTTATCCATAACTAATAAATTCTGATAAGATTTAACAATCGAAATCATGATCTATTAGATCTCATTGTGATGTACTTCCCGTGTAAGTAGAATGATTTAATGACGATATATTTACTTAGATTGTATTTTCTATAAATACGCTGTATCTGGTTAGTGTGTTTCCTTGCTAATTAATTAGTCGTAAGTCATTCATTTTATCATAAAAAATACATTTTTAATATTATGGAAATATGAATGTTAGTAGAGTAAAAATACAGATAAAATTTGAAATAAAGAATGTGTCTGAGAAAGAGATTTTTTTACTGGAATCTGAATATATGTAAGGACGTGTAACCTCGACACATTCATTATGAATTAAAGAAGATATTGAAAAATTATATTAGTTTTAGATCTAATATAATATGGAGTTCCTTAATTTCAAATGCAGGCTGGTGTATTCACCTAGCCATGTGTGTTTATTTAAATGACATTTTTATTGCCACTGAAGATCACAATGAACATTTATTGCATTTTTATATATTTTCAGTATTATGTTAGTCTATGATAAGATTAAAGATATAAGTTTTTGACCAACAGACTGTACTAATAGTTTTCTCAAAGACAAACAAGCTATAGTAGTGAATGCGACAATTTGTCTCATCTAAACTACAATGATAACGTCACACTTACTTTATCTGTAGATTGCTCAAATGTGTCTATGGGCGCCGTTTTATAACCAATCTGCTAATTTAGCTTGCTACGTCAAATTTTAAAACTCAATCTGACGTAACTAGTTGGTCGTTGTCTGTTGACATAACGGTATTTGCCGGCCGACTAACAGTGGAGATGGTCGGGGTTCTAAATTACTATGATGTATCAGGGCGCCAAGTAAATTTTTCCTCTCCAAATACCAGCTCAAGTACAATGTAACCTTAAATTTACTAAATAAATTACTTAGCGAGACGATAATGAAAAATTCAAATTCAGTTTTATCTTTTAATAACAATAAACGAAGTAACTTTATAACATTCAAGAGTACAATAACGTAGGGGATGGTAGACAAATTCACACAAAAAAAAAATATATCTAACTGGGTATACGCGTCTTACGTAAGTGCTTAAACCCCCAACAAATATCATAGATGTTATAATTAGTTGACGGAATATTTTCATAAAATGTTTAGCAAAATTTAAAAAAAAATATATATATAGGTACAGTGGTGAAATTTTTTTAGTAAAATTTATAATATATTTTTAAGAAAAATTCAATGTATATATGGCGCAAGAAGGATACAAACTGCAGGCAGCAGGGCTTCAGCTTCGGCTCAATTTTCAGGAATGGGCAACTTCCAGCCTATCAATTAACCCAAAAAAAATGGATGGCTCTCCACAAAAAAGAAATTCCAGTCCAGTAAGGAGAAGTAACATAAGTTCGTGTAGACCAGTGAAAAAAAGTTATTCGTTCGTATCAGGAGACAAAAAAAATCGTATGAAAAACTACGAAATCCTAGACGAAACCGTAGGTGAAAATAAAACCCTAAAAATAAATTTTTACCATTGAACAATTTACTACAAGTGATATTTTGCTAGTTTGAATATAAAAATAAAATAATTACCTCGTTTCGGAGGGTTTTCTTAGAAAAATGTTGTTGACCTTGGATGTCCTTGGCCTCGTGTAAATTTGGCAAAAATGGCTTTTACGTATAGATCCTTCCAATGAAGACAATCGATTTCCAATACCATAAAAATATGCACTCGTCCAAACATAAATGGATAACCGAAAAATATAACGTTGCGAATATATCCCAAAATGGTGAAATTACTTGTTTCAAAAATCGCAACGAGCACGTAAAAATACCACTTAATAAATTGCCAAGCGTTCGAGCAAATTACACGTGAAAAGTGACAGACTACCGGAAGACAAAACCTAAACCAAAAACTATTGTGAAGAAATAAATCTGTGTTACCGATCGTCAGTCGGTTATAGGAATCTACCTATAAACTAATTAAAAGTTATTGGTTTCCTAGCTTAAGAATTACAGAAATAGAGAGCTTAAGTATATGCAACACGCTACACAACAAAATGTATAAAGCCATGCCTATACCTGCAACAATTCCTTACAATTGCGAATTCATATAGACAACTAAATAATAAATATTACGCGTGACGACGGATAACACGAATTCGTTAGACATTAAACGTAAGAGATAAAGTAATGATTTAGAAATTTTTTTAAATAATGTATAAATGTTAAATTGAACTGTAACAAGCTACTCGCTACTCTTTTAGCTTTCTTTTCCCGCAAGTTAAATTATACTCAAAAACGATATTCCACTTTTGATAGAGAACTGCTGTCACTTTATACTGCAATTAAACATTTAAGACATTTATTAGAAAGCCATATTTTTACCAGTTTTACTGATCACAAACCATTGGTTAGGGCTCTTTTCACGCATGCTGAAAAGACTCCACGTCAGACTAACCATTTAGAGTACATCGCCCAATTCACCAAACATATACAGCACATTAGTGATAAATAAAACATCATTGCGGATACATTATCACGCGTAAATGATCTTTCTTTAATCCAATCCCATTCTGCCATTGCTCCTACCTTTATTTCCTCTGTAAATTCCGATCGTTTCAATTCACAGCTTTTAAAAGATGCCCAATCAAACCTTTGCGAACTTTCATTTTGAATTACAAACCAGTCCGATCCAAATAGTAAAGCCAAGTATTCTTTACAGTAACTTATAGTTCCTAACTCAACTGATAAAGTATGGTGCGACGTGTCTAACTCTAAATGCCGACCTTTCGTACCCAAAGCCTTTACGACGTACAGTATTTGACGCCTGTCATAATTTAACACACCCAGATATTCGTGCCGCTAAAAAAGTCGTAACTTCTGGCCCAAAATGAATTCAGATTGCGCTTTATGGACGAAAACCTGCTTAAATTGCCAAACTTCCAAAATTAATAGGCACACTAAAACTCCCATTCCAGATTTTGATGTTCTCAAGGGGCGTTTAAACACATCCACATGAACCTTGTTGGACCCTTACCACCTTCCAAAGGGCTTCGGTACATCTTCACTGTGGTTTAACGATTCACACGCTGACCGAAAGCGTATCCTTTACCAGACATTTCTACTGAAACCGTTGCTAAAATGTTATTCCAAAGTTTTACCTGTCGTTTTGGCCCTCCGTTGACTGTCACTACGGATCAGTTCGAATCAAATTTGTTTCGCTTTTCTAAATTCTTAGGTTTCCATCGAATTCACGCGACAGCATATCATCCGCAAAGCAATGATATGGTTGAAAGATTCCATAAAACCTTGAAGACTACATTATTGGTCAGGGCTAATGCAATTCACTGGTATGATGAATTGCGAATTGTCAATTATTTTCAAAAATACATGATTTCTGTTTCATTTCCCAACTGTTTCAAATACTAAAAAGTTTCATCCAGTCTCAAGATGCCATTGAAATGCCCAAAAAATTTCTAGAACTTGCTTGGTTTAACCGATATTTTATAATAATGTAGATAGCAATACATGCAGGCTCAATTTGGGGCACACCGTATATTTTTCACAAAATCGGTCAAGTAAGATACGAGAAAAAATATATCGAAAATTTTGTACCCTCGGTCCATAGTCTTTCACTAAGAACACAAAAATTTTCGTTGTTCATTTCTATTTTATAATTTTCCGACTACCTGACTACTTGATTTCCAAGCGTATCCGTTTAACAATTTTCTGGCTACTCTATTTCCATTCATTAAACATATTCCCACCCGTTACAAAAGCGTAATCTTATTTTTAACCACAATTTTACCGAGAACGATCCCACCAAGTGGCGACCGCTAAAAATAGATGATGTTATAAGTAAAGAAAGTCAATACAAAAGATAAAACATCTATATATTCCGTGCTAAATCCTATAAAAATCATTTCAGCGCGAGATCGCTCTGAAAACACTACATCATCACTTAAATCGGTGTGTTATGTATCAGTATTGAACAATACAATTACTAGACTGTTTTTGTGAAGTGTTTAAATATCGGGACGACTTTAACAGACTCACTTTGGTTTAAAATTTCATTGTGATAACTGACTACGTAATAGTTATTGTGATTACTTAAAACATTAATATAACTAATTAATAGTTACTTATAGGGCTTGCCACAATGGTGAAACTGTATGTCATTTTCCTTACACAAGGGGACTTAGGAATAATAATAAATGTATTGTTCCAGATTGAGAATAATGCCTACCAAACCCAAAAGCCCCAAGAGTCCCAAGGTCACAAAAACAAAGGAACCAGTGGAGATCGAGGTTGGTTCTATACATGAGGAAGTGGAAGTGCCAGTAGCTTCTGAGGTTGTTTTTCGGAAAATATGGACGATAAAGAAGTTCCATAAGACGATCGCAAAGCGAGATCTACTTGACAGTCCAATTTTTAGGTGTTCGGTCAATGGCATGGCGACGTTTTGGAATATCTCAGTCAGATTTTGGAAAGGTGTGTAGAGGACTTTTGTTAGTACTGTGCGGTGTGAATGGTGGAAAATGATTTTTTTTTTCGGAGTAGCATTTAATTTATGGCTTATTTCAGTGTTCGCGGCAATTTTAGAGAATATGCAAGCCCTTCACAAAAAAATACAGATAGCTTGTAGAAGTTAACATTTTTTATCTTACAGAGCTTTGTTGTGAAATGTTCTAGATTTTCGCATTCGTAAATAGTATATTCAAATGATTATCCTTGTTTAAACATTGAAAGTAGGTACGGTTTTTCCAGAATCCAGAATTTATTGAATAAGTTCTAACCTCTGTCATTTTGAAGAGCAAATATTTGAAGAGTTTGAATCAAGGTCTGTGTTCCTAAGTATTTTTATTAAAAAGTTGTTAACGAGTTAGAGCTGTTTATCTAATTAATTATCTGAATCCTTAGCTTAATGTCATCTTAACATTGAGCGTGAATGGTACGACTGGGCCTAAGATTGCCAATAAATGTACCTTTGGTTAGAAGGTTAGGTTTTTTTTTTCAATCACAGTCAGTAACTAAAAAATGTATCAACAATTCTAATTAATAACAACTAGTCTGATACATACATGACATGATGTAAAAATAAAATAAAAACAAATATACACGTAAAATTATATAAGACACACCTAACACATAAGAACATACTACGAAAGATACGAATGTTTAAAAAATAAAATTTCATTGACATTGATCCAATTTTAAATTAGCAAATTTTATATCCTGTTTTTAAAAATAGATACGCTGTTGAAATTTTATATATCAGATAAATGGTTATAAATTTTGCAGCCGATATAGAAGACACTTTTTACCGGGTGTCAACGGATCATGGTAGATTCCCCTTTTTTTCTTATTTTTTAGAATATCGGAATGAAACTTGGTAGATGTATTATATGACCAAGAAGACACTTTGTGACAAAACTGTCATTTTTCCCCCTTCCAATTTCATCGGAAATGACCCCAACTTTTGAATTTTAAATGGAACGCCCTGTATATTATTATATTTTTTGAATTGAAAAACTCTGAGTACGGTGATACTTCATTAGTGACATTTCGACACCTTGAAAAAAATTTGACTCGAAATTTGTTGGTGCATCTAGAGTGCTATGACTAGAAAAAATTGCTTTTGCGCATATCCAAGGATTCCTTAGAACATCCTCTATTTTATGGTTCCATTTGAAAAAATTAAGTTTTATTTAAAAAAACTGTTCAGGCCAAATTTGATGACCCACATTCCCAAATTTTTATGCTGGATTTGTTTTTTCTGACATCACACCGGTCCATTACAAACAATTTTTCTGGTCATGGCACTCTTAATGCGCCAATAAATTTCGAGTCAAATATTTTTCATGGAGTCTAAATGTGACTTATGGGGTATTACCGTACTCAGAATTTTTTCAAGGATTCCAAAAATATAGTAATATACAGGGTGTTGAATTTAAAAATCCAAAGTTAGGGTCATGACAGTTCATATTATTTTTTTTTTGTTTTTTGCAATAACTCAACAGCCTTGACTGATCTTCGCCAAATTTACTAGAGGAACTTTTTTTATTCTAAGAAACAATAATTTATGTATTACATCACGTTAGATCATAGAGGGCGCCGCAGAGCCTGTATCTGATAATGATTTTTTTTCATAATTCTTTTTGATGAAACGTTGTGGTACTTCTGACCAGAAAATCTGATGAAGGCGTCATTTCCACGTATAAAGGTACACTTGGTAGAACTTGATAACTCCAACCGTTTTCGAGAAAAATGCCGTTAAACATTTCAATAATTTTTTGAAAGACAAATTCAAATTTAATGAAACAAAGTGTATTTATTGAAAAGTGTGCTTTGGTTACGTTTTAGTTCTGTCATTTATGTCATTTAATCATTTTATTTTGTTCTTGTGTTCCTCGATCTAATTTCTTTAACTTGTTTATTTACAATGCCTAGACATAATAATTTTTCAAATAGGGAAATGAGATATATGATGTGTTTAAGCACAAAATAATTTTATCGGACGTGCTGCAGCGAGGAGATACTCATTGCAATATCCAAATAGAATACAGCCAGACCATAAGATTTTCAAAGATCTGTTTCGTCGTTTGGGAGAAACGGGTTCATTTCGCCATAAAAACTATGCAGGACGACCGAAACGAATTACTCCAGCGCCAATATCCATTGACTGGATGTCGGTCTCGATAACTAGGGCCGAGTAGGACTATTACTCTTTGCACCTAGATTATCTCTGTAGACCTAGACCGGCCTTCGTGATAGGTGGGCCCGCGTACTTCTATCAGACCCAGCTCACAAATGTGAGATGTGTCGTGGTATTTTCTGCGGACCTCCCCTGGTCCTGGCTGTTGAACCTCGCTGGCTGAGGTCTCTTCTGGCGCTCTTCTTGTCTTGATGTTTTCTTTCTTCGCCAGCTTGTCACCTCCGGGGGTAGTCATCGGTCGAGTTGGGTTTAGGAAGTTTTGGCTGGGACTGACTGCCAATCAATTGATATCCTACCCCGGATCGTCGGAAAGGTAAGGATGAGCTGTGTAACTCGGGAGTGTGGAGACCTAAGTGCTTCTTTTAGCACTTTTGGTCTCCACGGAGAATTACTCCAGATCAATAACTAAAAATTTCAGTTCGTGTGGATGAAGATCCTCAAGTCAGCTCAATTCGTTTAGAGCGGCAACAGGGATGAGTAAACAATCTGTCCTAAGAGTCTTACGTAAAGAACGCTTCTACGCATATCATCTCACCCCGGTACAAAACTTACTTCGAAGGGATCTTCCACAAAGGCTACAATTTTGTGAATTTGTTCTAAATAAACACAACAGGAATCGAAATTTTGTTAAGAACACTTTATTTACCAACGAAGCAAGTTTTACTCGCTGAGGCGTTTTTAACTTGAGAAATAGCCATTACTGGGAAGTAGAAAATCCTCATGCTGTTAAAGAAAGGCATATTCAGCAAGACTTTAAGATTATCGTTTGGTGTGGTATCGTCGGCGATCAATTATTGGGACCATTTGTCCTTCGTCCAAATTTAAATGGACAGTCTTATCTGTTTTTTCTTTAAAATACTCTTGCTTATATATATTGCATGCTTTCATGCTAGACATACGGAACAGAATGTGGTTCATGCAAGATGGAACTCCGCCTCATTTCTCCATTGAAGTCAGGAATTTTCTTTATGATACTTTCCACGCAGATGGATCGGTCGAGGAAGTGAGTTTGCTTGGCCACCAAGGAATCCTGATTTGATCCTTTGGATTATTATATGTGGGGACATATGAAGCCCTTAGTCTATAAAAATACTATCAACTCAAGAGAAGAACTGATCATATCGAACACTTATTCTAAGTTGCAGCAATGGGGTTTTTGCGTGGGGCAAAAGTTTATAATGTCATTAAGTCAACTTTGACGTTATTTTTTGGTCTTCTAATAAGATTAGATCCTTATTTTAGATAATCCTTTGATTTATGTATTTATCTCAATACCACGAAAATAATCCGATGGTTCATAAGAAAGTGAGAAAAAGTTCACGCTGTTATTACGATTTTGTTTTCCCTTACGTTTTGTACTTTTTTTCAATACATACACTTTGCTTCATTAAATTTGAATTTGTTTTTCAAAAAATTATTGAAATGTTTAACAGTATTTTCCTCGAAAACGGTTGGAGTTATCAGGTTCTACCAAGTGTACCTTTAAACGTGGAAATGACGCCCTCATCAGATTTTCTGGTCAGAAGTACCACAACGTTTCGTCAAAAAGAAATATGAAAAAAATTGATCATCAGATACAGGTCCTGCGGCGCCCTCTATGATCTAACGTGATGTAGTGCATAAATTATTGTTTCTTAGAATAAAAAAAAAATCCTCTAGCAGATTTGGTGAAGATCAGTCAAGGGGCTGTTGAGTTATTGCAAAGAACAAAAAAAATAATTTGAACTTTGATACCCTGTATCTTTTTCCACAGCAACATTTTACTAAAGCATATTTGGTTATTTCCTCATATTTGCGGCCCTTGTGGTATACTAATTGTTCGGGTACTTTTAAAACATTCGGTGCTGCATAATTGATAAGATGAATGTTTGATGGCAATGTTTGATAGAGTCTAGAAAAATAGTTTTCAATAAAGTGCATCAAAATCTATTATTTATTGCCCTTTCCGTTATTCGTCTCGTTCATTTCCAAAAATTCAAGCTATGCGGAATCAAATTTAGCACACATGGAAATACATTTTCCCTCAGGTTCGAAGGCATTCATATAATACTAAAGATGCTAAATTTGACTTGCCATAAACAACATTCATTTATTAATAACAAATTACTTAACAGAAATATGTGGGAACAAGCTTTATTCCAAACTCATCTCCATATTTTTCCATATTTTTATGCTCCTCAAAATGACTGGAGCTTAAAATGCATAATATTTAATATAGGGAAACCCTGTTTTTAATTTTTTAAATAACATATATTTAGGCACGAATACGAAATTCGACATAATTCACAACCACCTACCATCACAAAAAGAAATTCATTTAAAGAATCCATTATTTCGACTAGACAGCAAAATTTTTATCTAGATAAGCTAGCGCCTCCATTTCTGTTAAATGATGAAGATTTTTCTCTGCGAATTTAGGAATAAAGTTGAATTGTTAGTTTCAAATACCTCCCAAACATGCCAGCTTGGTGAGCGAAATTCTTGCAGAATATAGCACCCAATATTTCGGCGCCTGTGACAGTATTTTAGATACATATTAATATCACACAGAATTTCAATAACTTTTCGGAAGAAACGAAAAAAAAAGCCTTATTTCACTAATTGTAAATACACAATTCCTGCCGTTAACAGCATAACAGCAGTCGTTTTTAGAAGCGCATAAGAAACCGGGTATGTATATTAAGTGTAATTAATATACAACTTAAGTTTTGCACACTTATTTTTAAAACCATAACCTCGGATCGGTCATGTTACCTACTCGTGCTATCCACGAAATAGTATATTTGCGTCAAATTCCTCGCTTACCTTCGCCCAGGTCAAAATCCTGATTACTTAATCTCGATTGTAGAATGTTCCAAATGAGCTTATTTTTATTTCACTTCCACGTGCCTGTCTTACATATTTCTGCGTTCCGAAAAATTTCAAACAATAAAACTTCACAAGTGTCAAGTTCAAGATATTTGTTATTTTTGGAAAGCTTACTTTTTATCTAAACCTCCAGATATAGATCAGTGATTCTTCTCACACGTGGAGACCTAAGTTTATTATAAACAAGTAATTTTTATTTGCCAAGAAAAAAACGTTCGAAACTTGAAAAGTATTTAACAGACCTCACAAAAAAATAAGTCTCATTCGACGCATATGCGTGTGTATGTTTATGTCCATAAAGGCACTATTTTATAATTGCTTATATAGTGATGAAAATATATACAAAGTTTGATATCTTTCACTTTTCTAGTAACCTAAGCTATATTTTTGCGCATTAGACGCGATAAGCGGTGCCATTCGAGCGAATAAGTCATGACGTCACGCTTAAAGCCACTTGCAGCGGTATCGCGCTGCTTCAGGAGTACGCTAGCAAATGACGTCACGCTTCAAGGCGCTTAAAGACATTAGTGTAAGCCGTGAGATCGCAAAAATTTAACTCTAATAATGTACAAAACTCCAGTGTATTTCCCTTTTGAGAATAGGAGCCACGTCTTGATAAAAATTCATTGACCTGATTGAAATAAAATCTTTATAGTGCTGTATTAATGTACATATAATAATTCATTCGTACAGTGTCTAATAGAATTATACATCTATGTCTGTTACAAACGGTTATAGCTTCCTTATTTGAGGAGATACGAATACATTTAAAGGGATGAAAGTTGACGGCAAAGACAATAAGAATAAAAATGTGTATAAAAAAATTCGAAAAACGCAATTGGCTTTGACATACGCTCTTGTGCAAAAATGAAAAGAACAAATCTCAAAGTAGGCCATGACACCATTAATTCCGTTTAATTTTTTTTCTTTCCAACGATGTAAAACATGTCACAAAAATATTAAGTGATATTGTCGAGGCAAGAATTCAAGCGATGCACGAGTGATCTCATTAAAGAAATTTTAATACTAACATAATTTTGAATCATTAATTACGTTAAAAAGAGTAATTCTTGACACCCATTTATTAAGCTTTTTTCAGAAATAGGTGCGGTTTAATGGGGCTTCATGATTCTTAGCAGTATTGTCTTATTTATAGAATCGATCAGTGACGTGCATGGCTTGAATTCTTGCCTCGACTATAGTATTAATGTTTAATATTTTACGAAAACCACAATTCATATAATTGAATCGTAAAAATCAGCTATGCCATGATTGGTGAAAAACAATGTATACAGTTATTAACATTGGACAGGTCTGTTTTATGTTGCTTTGTCGAGTTCTAAGACAAGTTTTATATTGCTAATTATGATGTACACCAATAATAACAAATTCGATAAGATTAGCATTTATTGTCCGTGCAAATTTGACGCTGAGATGGCAGTCACGGTTTACGGAGATAGATTTCAAGATGCTCCGCAGCCAAATCGAATTATGTTTAGGAAGTTAGAGAAAGAGAAAAAATAAACGGAATTAATGGTGTCATGGCCTACTTTGAAATTTGTTCTTTTCATTTTTGCACAAGAGCGTATGTCAAAGCCAACTGTGTCTTTCGATTTTTTTGATACCCATTATTATTATTATTCTTATTCTCTTTGCCGTCAACTTTCATTCCTTTAACTTTTTTCATATCTCCTCAAATAAGGAAGCTATAAACATTTGTGGTTTTCCTATTTTTCAGGTTTTTGTAATATATCTCACAAAGTAGGCAATGGATTTCAAATTTCTTTTTACTTAAATATAGCTCACGAAAAACGGGATAACTATTTCTAAAACTTTATTCTTCTACAATAGATATTATTATATTTGGTGCGGCCCCCGTAAAATAGACAGACTGTATATTATTTATGTATGTGCCGAACATGTTTTATCTTCCAATTTTAATTTTACTTTTCATTCCAGGTTCAAATGGAAAGAAAGTCACTAACCCATTGGTGATTTGTTTAAATCTAACTGGCTGTGAAACGGAGGAAACAGGTCAGGCCAGAGTAAGGTTCCAGTTTGGAGTTTGGGACGCAAGCATAAGGCATTGGGAATGCTGCCCTATTTCCAGCGTAGTTTTAAACCTTCAAAATACTCACGAATTGCTCTCTGTTGGCTACAAAAGTCTTGGAATACTTGATAGACACATAGATAGCTGTAAGTATGAGTATTTTTCGAATAACATCTAACCTCAAGCTATAGACACTCATGAACAATTCTAAATCACTTGGTGCAACAGTCTCATGTTTCCCAATCTAACATTTTAACGAATACTGAATCTTTCAAAAGTCTAGCAATATTTCTGGTCAACATAACTTAACTGTCAAAGCATTCTTTCTTGCTTAATGAGAAACCTAGCTTGGCACTACAATTACAAAATGTTAGACGAAACTCTAATCTAACAATAGACAAAAGCAAGACAATATTTATAACATACTTTTAATTTGCAGCCAAAGACGTACAAATCATGATGAAGCTACAAATCATCCACAGCGATGAAGAAGTCCACAGCTTATCCCAAGATATGGCAAGGCTCATGTGCACTAATGACACTATGGATACACTTGTAACCTGCGCATGTAAGGATGGAGAGAAACCCATATCTGCCCATAGTTGGATAATTAAATGTAGAACTACTAAACTTGGAAATAGGTTAATACCCCACGCAGATGAAAAAAACAAGGTACTTCATTAAATTTTGTGTATAAGTTCATAGAAAAACTAACATTTAAAATCATTTTTCAGAGCATGAAGTACAAATTGGAACTACCAGATCTGTCTCATGGTCTGGTAAGTGAAATGATTCGTTACATCTACACCGACAAAGTAGATAACGCGGATAAATATGCCCACAAACTGTTGCCTTTAAGTACAAGATACCAGCTTCCCGGATTGAGTGCCTTATGTGAGAGAAGTCTTATTGAAAGTCTGACCCCTAGTAACGTACCTAATATTCTCCTGCTGGCTGACCAATGTGGCTGTGAAAATTTGAGGAAGGCCGCTCTGCATTATTGTGAGAATTCCGATGAGATCAAAGACTGCGTCCACCAAATTGGTGAGTGTTACAATTTTTTACTAATAAAACAATTGGAACATGTCACTTGTACGTATACAAACATCCCATTACCCACCAACATTGCCAGCGTTGGAGGTGGGAGCCGAACCCAGCTAGTTCTGTGAGATTAATCGAAATATTTGATATTTATACACGGTCTCTTTGTTGCAGGAGGAAAAACATTGGCTTGGCGTGTCATGGAAATGGTCAACCCTGATTTATTTTTAGAAGCGTGTGAAAGCATAGGTAGCTCTTCCAGTAATCTTGATAGTCCTGGAACTCCTGGCTCGTGGAGTGAATAAATTTAATGAAATTTAGCAAATTGTAATTTATTTTTATATACTGCGAAAGTACAAAAGATGTAATATTTACATTGTGATCTGATTTTTTATTATTTATATTTTTAAGAAATGGTATTATAAACTGTATTATTATTAGATGTAAGGCTTTAAGTTAGCATTAGTTAGTAAGTCAGGTATTAAAAGCAAGTATCTATTGGTGTATATTTGTCAAATAATAAACCTTAAATTAAATGCCTTATATGTGTAATTTAATTTCATATGTAGTAATAAGGTACATGTAATTTTCCAGAAGAAGTATTTTATTAGAAATTCTAAATATTTTTTATCTATGTGAGTCTAGGTATAATATTATGTTTATATTAAATATAATTCTTATTCCTATTAAGTCTCTGTGTTTTCTTCAATGCAATAAGCCGAAGTGAAAAATGAAAAATTCAAAATGGCGGACATTAAAAAATAATTACTGATTTAAGTGGTTTCTGTTGATTGTACTGAAAAATATATAGAGTAAAAAAGTATTTAAAATGCCATTTTGTATAATCATACACCATTTTGATAACCACATTATTTAACACTTTCGCTTCTCCTCCGTCCGCCATTTTGAATTCTCCAATTTTTTACTTCAAGTTCGTAATCAGCGACCCCAAAAACCTCCACGGTATAGTGTATGGAATATGAATATTTTCTAACCTAACGAAACTATGTCTCCCCTCCGTTTTTGAGGATGCTGAGCAAGATGATGATGTAGAGACCCCTCCTCGATCCCCACCAATTCCCCAAACGACCACCCCCAATTAAGATAACTGTAACAATCATCCAGTACGTACTCAATGATCTGTAAACTTACTCACTTACTACATAAAACCGTGTAACAAAGGAGTACTTTTTGTCCGTTTGAGGGGTCGGTTCGCCTCGGGGAGAAGATCCAACATCTCCATCGTGCTTAGCACCCTCGAAAACGACGGTAGCACGGGTATGGATGGTAGGAAACGGCGGATACGCGATTGACCCCTTTCGGGGATTATTTTTGGACGTCTGGGGCGTTGAGCGGGGGTAACACAGGTTTGGCCGGTATGAGGCGGCGGATACGCGGCTTTATCCCTTTCGGGGGTGGCTTTTGGCCATCTGGGGCGTTGGCGGAGGTCGAGGACGGGTCTCGACATCACTACCGTGCTCAGCATCCTCGAGAACAGGGGTAACACGGATTTAGCCGAGAGAAGACGGTCTATACGCGATTACCCCTTTCGGGGATGGTTCTTAGCCGTTTGGGGGCTTGGCGGGGGTCGAGGAGGGGTCTCGGCAACATCATCTTGCTCAGCATTCTCGAGAACGGGGGAAGACGTAGTCTCGTTAGGTTAGAAAATATTTATATTTTTCAAGGTTCCATCACAGAATGCACTAATATGAATTTTAGCCGATTTGAATTGAGGTTGTAAAGTGGGGGTTGTAACTAACTTAAATGCACTAATTTTCAAAGGTAGGTACACATTTCATATGTTGCCGAAACTTAATAACATAATGCAAAAGGTTTCAAGTCTTTACATTGAAGTAATATCGAGTAAGAACTTATACATTAATTTCTTCTACTATATTATATTAATAATTACATACTTACATAATTATCTTTCTGATAGTACTTTAAAATCTAAAACTATGAACACCCATGGAACGATAACATTTTACCACTTTTAAATTCAGTTTTTTATTTTCCCAAGTTGGCTTTGGCCCTCTCGCAGTATAACACTGTACTAGGGTCATCATTCATAATCATATAATCATAACTTTAGCTCCATAATTAAATAATAAATTCAACAGTCGTGGACATTACCTGAATTATTTATACTTGACCGTCGCTATTTAATTTACTTCCTATCTACTATTTTAGTACTAAATTTATATTTAATATACTCATTTAAATTCAATGTCAGCACTACCAACTTAAATAACCCTAACTATACTTTTGTTTTGTTTGCTAATGGCGTACAAAGGAATGTGTATCTCGAAACTGGCTTGGTAAACAAAACAATATCGAATAATACAATTGACTATTTCTTTCACGATGCCTGGAACAATATTAGAAAACTTAAGCGGCAGAAAACTAAGTATTTTAGTGACTGTGTTATTGATTTGTCAGCTGGTGTGTTTTTTAATCGGCTTAATTGCCCCTAGTCCGGCAGGTTCTCAACCAATTTTAGCCACTGTTTGCGTGGACGACAAACCAGGTGATGATAATATAAACCGGTGGTTTGTCAAAGAGTGTCCCAAGAACATAGATCTGACTCAAGAGAAAGCCACTGAGGGGTTACAAGCGAATAATCTGGTTAGCATTTCAATTGTTCATTAACGTATTCTATTGTTAATTACATACCTAGGCAACTTAGCAGATTTATACAACAGTGTTTCATTTCAGGTTTTTGTAATGCAGATGCCTCTGAAGGATGATTTAGACTTTTCTCGTTGGCAGCAGAATTTAGTAGGAGTCTTGCAAGTGGACATGGTTTACCAGAAAGGACAAGTATTGGATCAGATTGTGGAACTAACTATTGATTCTCGTTTGGCATATAGCGACAAGACTGCTAATGGAGGGCGAACGCCTTGGCAGTACTACGCACATGCTGAGGAAAAACGCTACATGGACTGTTTGTTTGAGGACAAAAGTATAATAGAAAAAGATGGATACCCTTACAACTGCACGATGGTGCCCCTGTTTGAACTAGGTACTTTGTACCATGATTTTTATTTATTGAATTTGCGATTGCCCTATAATTATTCAACTAACAAGAATATCGGTGTGGGGAAAATTGAAGACATTTACTTGCATATGATACATATGAACGGAGGCTTTACTAGGGTGTGGATGTCATTGAAGACCATTTTTTTCCCTGCTATAGTCGGAATTATGGTATGGTTTTGGTATAGAGTTCACTTGCTGAATCGCACACCGGCGCTGCTAGAATACATGTTAATTTCCTTAGGAGGTGCTTTAGCTTTCCTTAACTTACCTGTGGAATATTTAACCCTTAAATTCAACATGCCCTATATGTTGCTGCTGAGCGACATTCGCCAAGGTATATTTTATGCCATGTTGCTGTCGTTTTGGCTAGTATTTGCAGGTGAACACATGTTAATTCAAGATAACGGGGAAAAGAACAGCATAAAACTGTATTGGAAACACTTGAGCACGATTGTCATTGGATGCATCTGTCTACTCGTATTTGATTTGTGTGAACGAGGTGTGCAGCTGATTAACCCCTTCTACTCCATTTGGGTGACGCCGATAGGCACAAACCTAGCTCTGTCTTTTATTATCTTAGCTGGGATATCTGCTAGCCTATACTTTATATTCTTGTGTTACATGATCTGGCGTGTTTTTAAGAACATCAGCATAAAACGTTCGGTGCTGCCCAGCATGTCGCAAGCTCGACGTTTACATTACGAAGGTATCATTTATCGTTTTAACTTCTTAATGTTGGCGACAGTTGTTTGTGCAGCTGCTACGGTTATTTCATTCATCTTGTCACAGATTACGGAGGGTCAAAACAAATGGGATGAAAACATGGACTTGGAGTTGACGTCGGCATTACACACCGGAATTTACGGTATGTGGAACGTTTATATTTGCGCTATGCTTATCTTGTATGCGCCTAGCCATAAGCAGTGGCCGGCAGATCCCATCTGCGCAGATGGGGAAGAGGTCGAGTTTAGCCGTTTGCCAACGGAAGCTACGCCAAATGAAATATCTTCTCTAACTTCTTTCGCCACTAAGGCCAGTATTGAATAAGTTTTTAAAGGCTGCTTATTTTGGTTGTGACGTATATTCAAACTTAATGGAGTTCATATGTATTTTAAAGTATTATTTTTTATATTATATTTATTTTAGTTATGTAGGCAGGTAAAATCTTTGGAGATGTTATTTTTAGATGAAATAGTATTAGGAGATAGTCATTTTTGTTGATTTTAGATTGTAAATTTTTTAACTGATTTATGTGTCTAAAATGTAGCTTGTTTGATAATTTGCAAGTAAGTCGATAGTAATCTGACATACAGAGGCAGTGGTAATGTTAAATGTGAAACTCGCAGGAAGATCGATCGTGCTGTAAATTTCAAACTTATAGATAGATATTTATTTCAAAACAAATTTTATATTACAATAGTTTGAACCAAGTCAAGAGGCATTTCATAAGACAACTATTATTAGCGATATACAGTTTAAAATTAGACATACATGGTTAAAATCTTACATAAAATATAATAATTAAACATATAAATGATAAAGGGAGAAACCAGATAAGCAAATTATTATATCGACCTTAAGAATTCATCAACGGTGTAGGGTTCGATGTTGCAGATGAACTTGACATTTCTTTTTTGAATTTCCTGCAGTTTATGCATGAATAATGTGGTCCCTTCTTGCTTAAGGATAAAGTATGCGCGAGATAATTGAAATCATGAGCTCTTGTAAAATATTCATAACAAATTAGGCTATGTTTAAATTTGCCTGGATGTTTCCTCAAAAGTAATATACACTGGTATATATAAATTTGGGCTAAAGTTAGCAGATCGTTCTTCCAGAAAACTCCTTTACAACTGTCGATAAAATTCATCTTGAATATTATACGAATAGCTTTCTTTTGAATTTTGATGATATGTTCTGAATAGGAAGAGTATCTCCAAAATATGACCCCATATTTAAGTTAAAGCAAACTCCAAGAAACTTAGTACAGTTTGTTATCTTAATAGGGACATTTAGTAATACATCATCTGGTCTGAATCTATTATGATTTGTTCTAAAAAACATACCGTGAGTTTTATTGGCGTTTAGTACTAAATTATTACTATTATCGACCCTATATTACTATATTTGACACAACTGTTTGTCACTAAATGATATAGTTGTTTCGGCAATTTTACCCTTAATTAAAATGTTATTGTCGTCTGCATAGCTTATCATTGTAATGTTTGTGTTAATGATGGCATTTGGTAGATCATTCACAAATATTATAAATAAACGTGGTCCGAGGATACTGCCTTGAGGGACTCCCAGACTTGTAGTTGTACGTTCTGAGCGAACTTCATAAGCACCGTTCCTGATAACCACACTCTAAGAGCGGTTTGTCAAGTAAGATTATAGCCACGTTTCTGCGGTGCTCCTTGTACCATGCCGAGACATTTTATGTATCAGAAGTTCATGGTTGAGGCAATCAGAGGCTTTGGAGAGATCCAGAAACAAGCCGCAGGCTATATCTCCATTCTCCAAAGCTCTAAGAATTGACTCCGTAAAGTCAAATGTTGCGATTTCAATTGATTTGCCTTTCAAAAATCCATGCCGGAAATTATTAAGTGGATTGCAAGAAATAAAAGAACTGACTATTCTATCATAAAATACTTTCTCAAAAAACGACGAAAAGAGGCTGATAGGTCGATAATTTTGAATTAAGTTGCAGTCCCCGTTCTTATATGTGGGAATTATAATAGAATGTTTTAAATTGCTAGAGTATTGTCCCTGTTCAAAGGAAGCATTTTATAATATTGGTCAGCGGAACCTCACCATCACCTGAACATTTCTTGTTTTTAAAATTTTGTGCTATGACGTACAATTTTTCTTCAGTGACAGGTTTAAGATAAATTGATTTTGGATTCATTTTTATGAAATATGTTTGTGATTTATTTTTAACTTCATCTGACGTGATATTTGCGAAATGTGAATTAAACTTATTAACAAGTTGTTTATGGTCGCCTTGGGGAAAACTGCCTTGGGATATTTATTGTTGTTATATAATTCATTTATAATTTGCCATAAAACTTTCGACTTGTTATCTGCTGATTCCAAAATATTCTTTATACATTTAGCTTTTTTTAATGTGTTGTTATAGCTATTTTTTAAATTTTGATAATCAATTTTACATTCGTCAAATTATTTGGATAGCACACTCTATAGATTTAATCTATCTCTATATTCATGTATTTCAGGAGAAGTTCAATGTCAATTCACTGGTTTTATGTAAACCTTTTTAATGGGGAAATGGAAATTAAAGTAATAAACGAAAATATATATAAAATTATCCCATTTAGCAAGAGATATGTAAACTTGTTCCTAGGATCCTTGACACAGAGCCTAGAAAATCGAATTTGCGTTATTTTCATTGTAATCTCATTTATAAAAATAAGTATTATATGTTCTATTTATGTCTAGATTTGAAGTGACATACTGGGCAGTATGGTCTGAAATATGAGAATCAATAACTTTGCCAGAGTCTGTCTGTTTACAAATATATTGTCTAGACATGAGTTTTTTGTTATTCTTGTTTTTCATTAATGGTTGGGATAATATAACTTTTAAGTAAATTTAGAAAATCACTTTTATTATTACTGTTACTCAGCAGATCGACATTGAAATCACCTGCTATTATTAATTGACTATTTTCTGTATGCGCTTTTAAAAGTAAGTAAAATGTAAATAAAAATTGTTTAAAATAACTTTTTGGTGGCCGATACACAGAGACAATTATACATTTAGAGTTGTTACATCATTGGCTAATCCGGAGAAGGTGGTGTTTGAAATTATTAGTTACTGGATATGACTGATTTTGAAGCCAATGCAAAGCTTTCATACCCAAACATTACCAGAATTCGATGGATTTTGGAGGATTGGCATCCACTAATTGTCTCAGCAATTCTATGAAGCCCATGTGCTAGACATATTATATGAAGAACATTGTGATATTTTCTTCAAAATTTTTCGTACAAGTCTAACTGGCAAAAAATAATAACTTGTTTCTATTTTCTTGGTATTTGTCCCTCTATAATTCTTGTAGATTTGACTGCTCTCTAGTGCTGGAGTTTAGTTTCTAATACTTCCGATGATATTAAGTGTCAGTGCATTCAAAAATTTCCTTCCATCGCACTCACTAAAGCATTTACTACCATCCAATCACATGCATTAGTGGTTTTATCCTGTTTATTCTGAATGTATTAGTCATTTATTCAAGTAAATCTAAATTAATATTTCTTTGCATATTCTCTATCGGTAGTACTGCCTATCATTGTCTCAACTTTTACAGCTGGTCCTTGTGCAATATGGTTCTGTGCCGTCAATCACCATTCGACAAGTTTATTTCTTCCTCCAAAGGAATTGAGCAGGACATTTTGGATGAGGTAACCTCCTGCATTTAATTTTGCACTATTTATGTACCTACCATATTCACACATGACAATTTAGAGCAGTCATTTTCAACAAGCAATGGGTAAAACATGATGACCACATCTATACAATCTGCCTATATTTATCTGCGTTGCTATTGGACATTCGACATTAACACACTGTTTTTAACAAGTGTGTATTAAGTTGGACATTTATCTGCCTATGGAATTTGTCACGCCACTGACCTCTGATAATAAATAATACACCACTAGAAATAAATTAATCGACAGAAGGGTAAAATACTTAAAATTAATGTTAATATGTTGCCTAATGTTTCACGAAATCGGTCGTTAATTATAATTGAATAGTTGTCTATCTCTTTTCTTTGTCGTTATAAATTATAACTGTTAATGATATAATTGATTCTAATATGACTTGTTTTATTTTGTCTATAGTATTAACATGTACGATGCTGCTATTATAATTGATATTATGTGACACTTAGTACTTATTGTGATTATTAATCGTACATTCTAGCCGAAAAACGCTACTTACATCTTCACTTCGCTCGAATTAATAATTTATTTGCCTTTTTCTATATTGACATTTATCTTTTGATAGAATTTGTCAGTGTTATACAGTATTATTGTTGTGATCTTCATATACTTAATCTATGTATTTATGTAACTTTTTTTATAGTATTTACTAATAAATATTAAACAAGTGATGTCTGTATTATTTACTTTTGTCTGGTATGTGTTCTAATGATTTCCTTCTGTAAGAAATCCTAGAGAGATTTTTGGTGTGACACTATCGATAAATTGGTTTCCACGAACACCAGGTACATAAATATGCTGTTTCGCCAACCATGTCAACAGGTATACCTGCTTTATTGTTTGTGAAAGATATGGGATATCTATGCTCGATAATAGGTTTGTAAAACGAATATCAGCTTAAAACTTTAACAGAACGCCTAATTATTAATGAAAATACCTTTCTCGAAATTGAAAATACAATTTTTTTTTTTTTTCATAAAAAAACAATGAAATTTATTGAATAAAGTGTCATCTACATTTTCAAACCTGCAGTTATCAATGGGGAACATTATGTTTTATTGTATCCGCCAGAGTGTACCAGCTGTATTCGGTTGTTTGTCCGTCAATGTCAATACGAAAAGTATGTCTGTGAATAAACAAGAATAATAATTATTCTTGTTTATCCCTATTCCTAATTATTAGGATTAAAATGAAAACTTGGTGCGGTGTACCAAAGTGCTCTAACACAGGAGGACATTTATTTCCGCTTTTAAAAGATTTAATGACCAACTACCATAATCCTTTTTATCAATTCGGCTCACCTCTACGAATAAGAGATTGCGAAACTTGAAAATTTAAATACTATTTAAAGGTTATATTATTCAAGTTGACAGATAGAGTTCACTGGTCGACATTAAACCATATATCTATTAATATATATATATATATATATATATATATATATATATATATATATATGTTTTTTGTCATTTTGGCACCTATTTTGTATAATAATTGTCAATATAGCACCCAATTTTACTGTGTGGCACCCGACTTCGGGTGCCATTATGTTTTCGCTTTCAAACATCATTTTCAGTGTAACAGTGCTATCTCTATGTCAGAAACGGAATTTCGGTTGGGAGTCATTTTTGCAATTTTTATTCACTTTTATATTGATTAGTTCATTGGGTTGACCTTCAGATGGCGCTGCTGTTAGATACATATATAATCTGTATAAAAGACTTATCAGAATTATGAGTTAAATGGCACTATGATATATAAACGATAAGTGACACCCGATATCTGACAACACTGTACATTACACGAATAATGCCAATTATGAAGTTTCGAATAGATTGTTAATATTACAATAGAAAAAGAATTTACATAATTTCATTGTTATTAAGGAAATTAGAGAAAATCTATACAAATTAAAGAAATGTTTATTTAAAATTGCATTGAAAATATTTCACAATGATCATTTAATTAATAAAATGGTAGGTAATAAAATATATTTGTGGAAATACATAAGGTGTTAAAGTTAAGCTGCTCACCATTGGAATGTCATAAAAGATAACATAGAATCTTAAATGTGATATTAAAACACTACGCTCGAATACATTATAAATATTTATTATATTTATCTTATACAATAAAAACATTTTATGACAAAATCAGTAATGTTATAAGGGAAGCAGATACCGTGTGGAACGCTACTCGATTTAATTATGTTTCAGCCCGACATGTTATCAGGTAGAGTCCCATAAGGCTGTCACTTGGACTATAGTGACAAAATGACAAAAAATGCAGGTGTCACCGATAAAGTCCGCATTACATGAAAAAAATATTTATTAATTGGTTTCGATTAATTTTCATTTTGTCAATAATTTGTGCTTCAAAAATAATGCAAAATTTCATGCTCAAAAGCAATCAAGTGATTTTTTTTATCTTCCAAATTTGCCTTTAAAAAAATAAAATTCGAAAAATGGCATTATATCTCAGGCGTTTGGTTATTCTCATTCATTCATTTCATTATGATCGGTTTGGAAAATTGCTATATACTATCCAAACTAAAAACCAAAACGAGAAATAATTGAACTAATGTATAATATAGTAGTAGGGGATTTCTTTCCTGTTGAACAATGTGAACGGCTTGAACGTAACCAGTCAGCAATCAATAGGTATCAAGAATTTTAAAAATATCGCGATTCAATTGACTGTTTAGTGATTGCAATTAGTTCGTTCAGCACGAAAGGCATCCGGCGCTGATGTCAAATAAACACGGTTCGCATTGAGGACCAAGGCACCATGCATGAATGAATATAGAAGGAATCCATTGCTAAAAATAAGTAAAGTCAGAGACACAATTAAAAATTGCAAGAACCTTATTACACCAAATATAAAAAATAGGTTACATGTACATATCTAATCCAACAGTACCCAGGCTATACTGCTTGCCAAAAATAAAATGATTAGGAAACGTAGATTTAAAGAAATCCTTCGAAATTCTTCGACCTTCCAAACCGAACAAAATAACATAAAATTTATATCAACTCCATATGAATCCCGATTTACCCGATTTTCAGAAGCTTAGATATGACGGTTGTCCGTATCCGTCGGGAAATAAATTACAACTTCTAGGTAACCCAAAAGACAAAATTGAGGTAAACGTAAGGTCCGGGATATACAAAATTAATTGTTGAGATTGTAATTTAAATTATAACTTAAAATTAATTAAAAATTTAAGAAATATAGGTATTTGGATGCTTTTGAAAGCTTAGAAATTGTAAAATATAAAAATATTATGAATATTGACAAAGGACCTATCCTGAATAGTCTGCTATATTGGTTTGTTGGTCACGGTTCGTCGAACACATCTATAGAGATCTTAGGTAGGATTAGGAATCATGGTCAAATTTATTGAACCATTTAGTATAAATTACAATTTCTTCTTAGAATTATTTACTTTTAGTCATGTCCATTTATCTAGGCTAACCATGTTGGCTTGCCTAACGCTCGTCAAGTAATGTTTTCGAGTGGTGTTCAAGTGTTTTGATCCAACTCTCTCCAGGACCATTTCATTCAAGACTACGGGATTCAGGGCCCAGGACGAATATTATTATTTCTCATTAAAAATCTTCATTGTTTTAAATTTTAGTGCATTCTGTGAGTCGGATAAAACCTTGAAAAATGTAAATATTTTGGAGCGTAACGAGACTATGGCTCCCCCCGTTTTCGAAGATGCTGAACACGATGACGGTGATTAAATTTCTCCCCGAGGTAACCCAACCCCCAAACGGCCAAAAATCACTCCCGGAAGGGGTAAATCGCGTATCCGCCGTCTCCCACCAGCCAAACTTGTGTTACCCCCGTTATCGAGGATACTGAGCATGATGGTGATGTCGAGATCCCTCCTCGACCCCCGCCAACCCCCCCAAACGGTCAAAAACAACCCCCGAAAGGGGTAAACCGCGTATCCGCCGTCTCCTACTAGCCAAACCAGTGTTACCCCGTTTTCGAGGATGCGGAGCACGATGGTGATGTCGAGATCCCTCCTTCACCCCCGCCAATCCCCCTAAACAGCCAAAACCACCCCCGAAAGGGGTAAGCCTTGTATCCACCGTCTCCTACCAATGACGAACCTAATGATACAATATCTCGAAATGAGAACTTAACTCGCACCTATCACTTAAAATATCCTAATTCATCGCCCAGAATACATAGCTCGCCGTAATTTAAGCTGCGTGATACAATCACAAATATTTTTAAAATTTAGGGATATTTTCAAAAGGTTAAAGCGGACGCGGACGATTGAATTATTAAATTTACACCTAAATACATTAAGAACGAAATCATATGACTCTCAAAACGGGAACTTCGCATGCACTCACCGATTATACCATCCTAGTATGCTCCCCAGAGATACATTCCCATATATACTTTCAGTTATGTGGAAAAATCAAAATCTTTTTCACCTGATGGTGACACTCTTCACATCGAAACCAATACATCATCAAACACAACTCTACACATTCTACCAATACCAATTTATACAAAAAAATAACAACAAAAGAAACGATAAAAATTTACCATCTGATGATGACACCTTTCAGACCGAAACCGCGATATCATCAAACACGACATTACACACGAAAATCTACTAATACCCACAAGAAAACACAACAAACGCTCAAGAAACATCGATCACTCTTTCGAGGGTAGTTCTTGCTGGTTTGGGGGAGTTGGCGGGGGCGAGGAGGGGTCTCCACCTCACCATTGCGCTCAGCATCCTCGAAAATAGGGGTAACAAAGATTTGGCTGGTAGGAGACAGCGGATTTGCTGTTTACCCCTTCCGGGGGTGGTTTTTGGCCGTTTGGAAGGTTGGTTACCTCGGAGAGAAATTTAACCACCGCCATCGTGTTCAGCATCCTCGAAAATAGGGGGGAGCCATAGTCTCGTTATAAATATTTACATTCCTGTCCGACTCACAGAATGCACTATTTGTAAATTCCGCAAAACTAAATTGGTTTTCATGTAATTACCTATAAGGTAGCTTCATTTTTATTTTTTACGAAATTTTATAAGACCCTTATAAAAAATATCATTATTTGCCTCATAAATCCTTTTCGGGTTCTTTCACAGCTTCTATTAATGATTACTGACATAGGCACATATTACACAGCATTTAAGTAATCTCTGTCTCTCCAGCTATAGTTAAAAGAAATATAAGAGTGATGTACTATCAGTCATTTTCAGTAGACACACCATACTGCAACTTGGCAACCTTGGTGGGTGTCATATTGATAAAAATTATAGTAAAATATATGCAACAGGTGCTACATTAACAAAATTTAACGAGCTGTCAGAATGACATTATCTTTCATTTCTATTATATACAATCTGGTGCCATAAAGACATTAATTTACTGGGTGTCACTTTATGCAAAACTTAAGTATATATATATATATATATATATATATATATGCATTAAACCGAGTATGCATGGCGCTATCTATTGGATATATCAGGAACTGACTTGGATAGTTCCCCATTGTGTGCTACTACGAATAAGACAGGATTGTACGATAGTCGAATATTCTAACAGCCACCCCCGGATCTACCATAAGGTTTTCTCCTAAACAGGACTACGCCCCATGAAAGTTTTGAGAGGTTCTCAGTCGCTAATTTAAAAATTCAGTAGCTCTTGATATAATCATTGATGGAAACATTTTTCTTAGAGTTTACAATTTTCATTTATTAGCAGCGTTCAGAAAAATGCCATTTGCACTTTCGAAATTGTAATGGGGAACATTCTCTTTTATTATCCGCCAGAGTACACTAGTTGTACTCGGTTGTTTGTCCGTTAATGGCGTCAATGTCGATACGAAGAAATATATCTTTGAATGAACAAAGTTAAGTAGGATGTAAAATGGACACCTGTTGCTGCGTACCAAAGTGCTCTGCTTCAAGTGTACTAACTAGAATATTGCCATGATTGATTAATCTAGAATAAAAGAGGATTTATAAACAAAAAATTCAACATAATTCATAAATGTAATTATATACCTTTCAACCAAATCAGCTTTTTTTCAATGAACTCTAGCACTTCTTTTTCTCAGCTCCACTTTTAAACGATTTAATAACTAACCACCGTAATCATTTTTATCAATTTGGCTCATTTCTACGAATAAGAGATTGGGAAACTCGGAAATAGGGAAATTTAAACTATGAGAATGAAATTAAACCGAGTAAGCATGGCGTCATCTGTTGGACATATTAGGAACTGTCTTGGATTGTTCCTCATTCTTTTTACAATTTGGCTCATTTCTACGAATAAGAGATTGGGAAGCTCTCAGAAATCGGAAAATTTAAACAATTTAAAAGTTATAACATAACTTTTAAATCGTTGTTTAATGTAATTTTCAATTTGTATCATATGAGAATGACATTAAACCGAATACGCATGGCGTCATCTATTGGACATATTAGGAACTGGCTTGGATCATTCTCCATTGTTAAAAGTGTGTTAATAGGTATCTTTAAAGCACCAATTTTAAGTATATGCTTTATTAAGCCATCTATTGATGGCACATTGTGTAAATCATTGAGGCACATATTTAATAAAGGTAAATCGTATCGTATAACTTTTGTAACTAACTATATACACGCTTTGTGAATTGTTCTATAAGGTGTAAGATCGCAAAAGTTCCAAATTTATAATGGAGATGCCAAAGCCACCCTATAAAATAGACTGCCCACTCGGCCCACACTCCACCCAATTGGATGCATCATGGCGGCGGTGGTTTTAGTGTACGCGTGTATAGGAACTCTAACGCGTGTGCGTCGGCAACACCGCCTAGCATCTAAGTGGTGTAGCATCAGTGTGTTTACAACGTCACGCAAGTTTCAAGAGAAGGTTGTAGTATTTGTTTTGACAAAATGGAAAAATTTAGGTAAGTAACAACGTTGCCATTAATTATTTCGTAACCAAATCAGTCGTAACAGATTGTTATTTTAATTTTAACCTCTGATATTGAGTCTGATGACACCATGCTTGTCAAAATAAAAACAACTCTGCCGCCATTATGCATCCACTTTTCATAAGTACCCATCAGTGCTTCCCACTCGAGTGGCCAGTTTCTTCTTTATACGCTCTAAAAAAAATGATCTGTGGTATTATTGTTTGACGCTACATCTGCGATCTGTCAATGGATACTCGTAACAGGTGTAAAACATTTCAAAGTTAAACTATTCTCCACTAAATAAAGGTCAAACGATATTTAATTCATATAGATACAAACCAAAACAAATTTGTTGGGTAAAATGTCATCTATCTATCTATCTATCTACCTCTGCGTACTCGGTTTAATGTCATTCTCAACTTGTATTGTATATATAACCTTTAAATAGTTTAAATTTCCCGATTTCCGAGAGTTTCCCAATCTCTTACTCGTACAAATGAGTCAAATTGATAAAAAGGATTACGATAGCAACACAGCAACAAGTTTTCATTTTACATCCTAATTAACTTTGTTTATTCAAAAACATATTTTTTCGTATTGGCATTGACGGACAAACAACCTAGTACAGCTGGTGCACTCTGGCGAATAAAATAAAAGAGAATGTTCCCCATTGGATGTTAATAGGAAGGAATCTTTAACATAGTTGTTGAATATACAAAATACAGATGACCCCAGCAGTATGTATTTTAAAATAGTTGAATACACTGCGCGTAAATATTCAAGCAATATTTTATGAAAATTTTATCTTGTTGCAGGTAGACAACTAATCAGCTTTCTTCTTTAACAGCTTCAGAGGATCATATCATAAAGTTAAAAGTTACACTGAATTCAATTTATGATAAAGTGATTGATTTATAGAAAACCAAAATGCAGCTTTGAACGTCATACTCATCTCAGTTCATAGAGTAAAGCGTGTGCATGCTTAGTTAAAGGTAAGAACATAGATAAGGCATTTATATGGTAAGAAGCACTCGTAGGTCAAGTGTCCTCGTTTCAGTTGTTTCGATTATTATAACAAATGAATTGGTCTGGTATTCTTCCTAAAAAATAAATTATATGCACTACACTCAAGTACTTGTTGTGTTTGTCTACAACTACAAGGATAGTGGGGTAGTCTAGGTGGTAGGCAAGCAAGTCAGCAGTCATCTAGGGCCACAAAATTTTAAGGGCGCCAAAACATGATTACTTTTATAAAATAAACACACATGTGTTTCCACATTGTAATTTATAGTTTGATCTCCAAGATCCTCATATTGAAATTCGGTTGAATTATCGTTTATGGGAATACATAGAGGCAGCTGGCGTACCATTTTAAATTACTGGAAAAAATTCTACATGCAGCTAAAGACAAAGGAAATGATCGGAATATCATGACATGTTACAGAATTATTGACTTCTTAATGTGAGGCTTGCATTTACACTGAAAGTGAATATTTTAACGATTTTTATAACTTTCATTTATAACCATACATGTACAACAAATTGTTATTAATTAATTGTTTATAATTATTTCCAATTTTCCACATAGCTTTCTGTGGATTTGACAACTGGGATATGTAGGTATCATGAGTAATTTTTTTCGCTTTGAATAGTTAATTTCTATACTACGATTTTTTGTATTTATTAAGACTTTTAGTTCCTCCAAGGGGTATACTTTATAGATATCGATTAGCAGGTGAAGTAATTCTCTTATCTGTTTAAGATCAGTAGTGAATCAGTTTAGTTTAACTGAGTTAGGATTATTAATAATTTTAAATTTGAAAGGAAAGCTATTTTCAACTTCACAAGTTATACTAATACTACTACTAATACGTTTATTTTCAACAGGTTGACACCCAATTACAGAAAATAATGAACAAAATATATAAAAATAACAATAATGAGACAAAAATTTACAAAATTACATTAACTTACATTACATTACATAATACATACATGCATACATACAAAATACATACATGCATACATACAAAATACATACATACATTACATTACATAATTACATTAATTTATTATTTATTAATTATAAAAAAGATTAGATAGATATTATAGATTAGATTGTTATAATTAGACTTAATCAGTTAAATAAATCTTTGTACATGTGAATAATGTGGTTTAGAGTATCATAGTTGAGGTCGCGCATATGAGCGACTTCATTAAATATCTTGCACATGTTGAATATTGGAGACTTAACCTGAATGTTAGTTCTGCTGGTATTGACGTAAAATGCATTGTGCAGACGAGCTTTCTGCCTTGGTACATGAAAATTAATTCTATTTACTAAGTGAATACAATCTAATTGGTTATGCAGTATTTTATATAACAATTGTAGTGCTGAGCAATTTCTTCTAAGTTCAAGCGAGTCAAAATTAAATGAATGTAGTAGCGTATTGTGATCAAAGCCCCTAACAGGATAGGACCCATTGGATTTGAAATATATATATTTAAGAAATCATCTTTGTACGGACTCAACTTGCATTTTAGGGTTTTGATAAACAGGTGACCAGATGACAGAAGCATATTCAAGTTTGCTTCGTATAAATGATACGTATATTAATTTCAGAGTGTTGATATCCGTAATGCAGCCCCAGTTCCTTATATAATACCCGAGTATTTTAGAAGCCGAAGTAACAATTGTGCTTATATGAGTAGAAAAACTGAGCTTGGAATCGAATGTTACTCCAAGATCCTTAAAATTTGTACATCGGTCAAGAACGGTATCATTAATCGTATATACGAATAAAACTGGCCTATTGTTATTGTAGAAGGACATTATATTACATTTAGATGCATTTAGTTTTAAGTAGTTATTCTCGCACCATTCGTTAACTTAGTCTAACGCTATTTGCAAGTCAGAACAGTCGTTTGGCTTGCTTACTTCAGAATAGATTTTAAAATCGTCCGCGAAAAATAAATGTGTAGAACTCATAGTGAGGGATAAATCATTAATAAATACTAAGAATAAAAGTGGCCCTAGGTTGGATCATTGAGGGACTCCGGATGTTGCAAAAAAAAGTTGCGAGAATTACATTCACCGTATTCCACGAACTGTGTTCTATTAAATAAATGGGATTCAATTAGGGATAGCAAGATATCTGACACTCCAATTGCACTGAGTTTAGAAAGGAGTAGAAAATGATCGATTTTGTCGAAAGCTTTTTGAATGTTAGTATAAATAACATTGACTTGGCCTTGTGTGTTCAATATGTCCGAGATATACTGTGTAATACAGGTCAGGTTCGAGGTGGTCGATCTTTTCCATAAAACCATGCCGATACGGAGATATATGACTTTTGATTTCACAATATATATATTTTCGTTAATGATAATCTCTAGGATTTTGCCAAAATTGCAAAGGATAGCTATAGGTCTGTAGTTTGTTACTAGAGAGGGATCTCCTGTTGGATAGGATATTTTCCATATATCTGGATAGGTACCTGTTACTAAAATAAGATTAAATAAAAAGCGCAGGGGTGCTGCAAAAGTATTGATACAGTCTTTAACAATGAAACTCAGTACGTTGTCAACACCGGAGGTTAATTTGTTTTTCAATTTTTTTGCTGCGTTAATTATGTCCTGGTCTGTGATTGGTTTAATGTGCACGTGTGTATTAATAATAATAATAATAATAAACACCACAGAAATTAGACAGAGAAATAAGTCGAACTTTGTGAGAGGGGTCGGATTGAAGGTACACTTCCGAGAAAAAGCTGGTGAAGCCATCGACCATAGATTGAGGTGTTTCGAAGGTAATGTTGTTACAATGTACAGAGCCCGGAATTCTAGATTTATTCTTTTTGGTTTGTACAAATGGCCAAAACTTGGAAGGGTCAGCGTTAATATTTATTTCGATATTATGTATATATACCTCATAGGCAGCTTTTATTTGTTGCTTAATTAGGGATCTTAGGGTTTTGAACGGCTCCAAGTATGTGTTAGTGTTAAACGTTTTGTAGTTTCTGTGCGCCCTATCTTTTTTACGGTTATTAATTATTTCCAAGTTGAACCAGTGGGTAGGTTCGGCTGTTTTGTTTGTAAACTGGAACACATATTAAAGACATTGTTAACGTTATAGTGTCAATAAATGTTTTAAATTTGCCATGCACGTCTACAGATGAATCTTTTATAAAACTCCAGTCAACAGATCGCAAGAATTCAGGTTACTTACATTACATAGATTCCTCGGCACATCATCTCTGAACCGCGCCGGTTGTGCTAATACCCTTGGACACAGAAGGTAGGACACTAATACTCTGTCAAGACCTTCCCCCTCGGAACTTTTCTAACAACATTTTTATTGTATATAAGAATTTTGAAAACCATGACAGGCAAGGACCTGGTAAATAAAACCACCGAACTTTGATTACATATTTTAATTTTGTAGAAAATATATATGTACAATATCCCATAAAAAGTAATATAAATCTTTTCATATCTTTCAACTTATGACTATACTATATGAAATATATTCTATAGAAAATGGCAAAAATATTACTTCTTATATAAAACACTAACGTTAACAATATTTGCTTGCACAAGAAATTGTGCGTTACAATCCAAATAGAAAATATTTTATTTTACAAAACATATGTACAAATTTTACAAAATGGCTCTCCAAGAAAACTGGAAATAAATATACAAACATTTCAATAACAAAAATTGAAAAAATAATATATACAAATCAGACTTTACCACAACATTTCTCAAATTAACGATATAACATATTTAAAGCCTATAATTAATGAAGTAAATTTTATTTACTTAAGTACATTGCAACGTTTATGACTTTTAGAAAAAAAAAAACAATACTTTTGACATACTTGTCTTAACACTGTTGATCACTTTTTGCTTATATGAAGTTTTTGTAAGCAGTAACTTTACAAAACAAAATATAAATAAAAAATTTAAAACACTTCCGCATTGAAATAAAGCAACAGAAGTTTATTTTTAAATTAATTATTTTGTTTATCTCCAAATGTTTTACGCCTAAACATGGGCATTGTTTAAAATTATTAATAAATTAAAATAGCAAACTATGGAGAAAGAAACAGATGAAAAACCCAGAATACAGAGTGTTATAAGAAATGGTTGATTGCTTTTTAAATTAAATTTTAACAGCTGTATAAAATAAACGAATATCTGAGAATATTTTCATTTGTTTCACTCATTCATTGGCAATTTTAAACAACCTGTACAGTACCGAAAATTAAACTAATACAATATTTTCGATAAAATATTTAAGTGAAGGTTTCATGTCTAATTAACGCATTTTTTGATAAAAATTTAACCACACTATCTCAGATGGCGACTATAATTTTGGCACAATTTTAACAAGTTCCATCCAGAATATAAAAAAAAACATTTTTGTTAATTATTTCTATATGATTTATTAAAAAGTGCCTTCAATAACTAGATTCTTATCTCCTTTACAGTCCTGACATAAAATAAACAAAACTGATTCACATACTGGTAGGTACTTACTAGTAATACTTTTAGGACAAGGGAGAAAGAGGTCTTCTTGATGATGTTGGTAGGTTATATGTCCACTGTAAACTGACTCGAACATCTATCCAAAAGTACATTAATATTGCCCAAACTTGTTATACAACGAACTTGCAGAGTATTGGGATATAGAATTCTGCACTGGAGTTGACGGTATCATTACAGCAGCATACGATTGGTCCAATCTCACCATACATCCCATTTTTTCTTTGCTGTAGTCACGTATACCATTTACTTTTTCTAAAAGCCACTAGCTCAGGAAAAGAACCTCATACATAACTTTCACTCTCAGCATCTGTAACTAACAACAGCCTCGCCGTGGCATACGTAGGAGGAGGGGGAGGGGGCGGTCTGTACATTGGAGGTAAATGCACTGGTGGTAAATGCCTTAGTGGGGGTGGCCGTCGAGGGGGTATTGGCGGTGAACACAAACTTTCATTGGAGGCACAGAATGCCTCGTCCTCTTCTATCCAAGTGTTGTCCAACGATCGCATTCGCGCTGCTTGCCTGGCCCAGTCGGAACGGTGGAAAGAAGGAGTGTGATAGTTTAAGCCGGGGCTTTCCCGGTCGTCTTCGGATAGGGTGAGGCCCGAATCACGGCTGAGGGATTTCTGGTCTTTGCTTAATTCTACAGAGTCTAGGGATAGACCGAGAGCTGAAACAAAGGACAAATAGGTGAGCTTCACTGAATTAAAATGTGTGGGTTTAGGAAAAGCTAGGTAAACATTAGAGAGTATCAAAGTATCTCGTTGTCGATACAAAATTAAAACTTTTTATATACATCTGTTGGTGCCAGCCAATGTCCTGCACAGTTTTACCATTGATATTAGTGATATTAGAAGAGCAATGGTGAAGATTAAAGCCAATTTCACAGTAGGTGTGGATCTTATTCCGGCATTCTTGATCAGAGACTGTATTAGCTACTTTGAAGAACCGTTATGTACAATTTTTAACTTAATTATTGAAAAATGTGTATTTCCAAAGTACTGGAAAATTTCAAAAATTTGTCCAATTTTTAAAGCAGGTACTAAATCTAGTATTATTAATTACGGGCCTGTTGGCATAATTCCAAATATCGCAAAGCTTTTTGAGTGTATTTTGTCATTTGTAGTGTATAACCATATTTGCAGGCAGATATTCATTAACCAACATGGATTTCTTAGAGATCGTTCTACTCTGACAAATATTGGAAACTGTTCAATTTGTGTCTAATGCTCTTGATAATAGGTTACAAGTTGACGTAATCTTCAATGATTTCACTAAAGCATTTGATCAAGTGCATGGTACAATCATAAAAAAACTTAAACAATATGGGTTGTGTGAAAATTTGATTGAGCGATTTTATTCGCTATTAACAGATAGGAAAAATTATGTAGATGTAAGGCTTTAAATCCAGTAGTTAAGTGGTGTAACTCAGGGATCCAATTTGGGTCCTCTTATGTTTTTAATGTTTGTCAATAACATTGAGAAATATCTAGATTCCCATATTTTTCTCTATGCAAATGATTTAAAAATTGCAAGAATAATAAACGATGAGCAAGATTACCATAATTTATGGAATGATGTCGATTCCTTATGTCCATGGTGTTTAGATAATAAATTAAATTTAAATATTAAGAAATGTGAGACAATAACGTTCTCGAGAAAAATAAATATGATTGGGCACGATTACAAAATAGGCGACGTTTGGAATGATGCATTAAGAAAAAATGACTTAGGTGTATCATTTTAGATCCTGCTTTATCATTTATTCCTCTATGAGTATATTAATGGTCAATGTTCAAAAATGCTAGGATTTATAATTCGAAATACACAACAATTTACAAGTGTTGAATGCCTAAATATATTATATTTTACATATGTTAGAAATCATTTTGAGTACTGTAGTGTCGCTTGGTGCCCATAGTATCATGTTCACATTAAGATGCTAGAGCATATACAACGTAAATTTTGCAAATATCTGTATTTCATAAGGCAGAAGCAGAATTATAGTTATAGTGACCTGCTAAAAGAGTTTGATATTGAGCCGTTATTCATACGGTGTAGAGTAGTGAATATCTCATATTTGTATAAAATTATTCATGGTCATGTTAACAATACTCAATTCTTAGAGCAGGTGCAATGGAATATACCCAGATTTGGGGCTAGGCAGTCGTTAACATTTAGATACGATGTGTTGGGTGTACATAATTCAGCACATGAATTCACCCTTACGTCTAGACAATACAGTGAATTGCAGTATTTTATTGATATATTCTCTGATAATTTTGTTAGTTTTCTCATTTGTTTAAAGAGGCTGTCTTAACTAACTCCATATTTTAGTGTGTATATGTGTATTTTTGTACATATGTGTATATCAGCTTCATTTTTTACAATGTTTGTTCGAATTTTTTTCTTTTTCTTATGTAATTCTGTGTTTTACTTCATACTTTATTATGCGTTAGTATACATAGTATATGTTATGATCAGTTTTGTCTGCAGCATCATGGACAGTCTTGTCTGTTGAATTTTATCTTAATATATATACATAAATAAATAAATATGCTTTTTACCGAAAATAGTTATTTTAAACGTGGTTAAGATATAATATGAGCAGGTTATGGGCCCAGAACAGTTCTAAATGAGCAGAGTGTATAATATTCAACAAAACTATTCAACAATTACATGATAGTGACACCAAATAAATAACAGGCGATTTGATTATCTTCAATAGTAAGCATACCTGTGGTATTATTAAAGTTCACGGTCTAAGAATAAAATGATAAATTATCTTTAAGCTATTGAAAACATCTCTATGAGTCTTTGCAATGAAGTTTTCCGCGGGGGAGAAGCGAAAGGGTTAAATGTGCTTACCAAAATGGTGTATTCTTATGTAAAATGGCATTCTCAACACTTTTTTACTCCACATATTTTTCAGTAAAATCGATAGAAACGGCGTAAATCAAGAATTAATTTTTAAAGTCCGCCATTTTGAATTTTCCTATTTTCACTTCAGATTTGTAATAAGCTATCCCAAGAACCCCCATGATATGAATTTTATCCGATTTCGTTGAAAAACAAAATGGTGTAAAATGAGGTCTGCAACCCCCCGGGGCGAGTGCACTAATTTTCAAAGGTATACATTCCATATGTTGCCGAAGAATTAACCGTGTATTCAACTCGGATTGTGCCACGTCCAGGTGAAGCATTTACATTAGCCTATCTTCTGTTATACTTACAATGTAAACTGTCCGATTCTTCAGCTCCACTGTCATTTGCAACATCTCCCAACAACGACACCACCTGAGTACCAAAAAGGGCCTGACAATTGTTAATCAACATCTCGATCAAAGTGGGAAGCGTCCTTAACGGAGCGTTTTGCGTTGACTCCCAAAGCAAACTTGGACCGACGCATACACCTGTAAGCAACAGACAGATTTAATCATAGAGGTTACCCCAGAAACTTTAACCAATCAACTTACCAAGATTAGCCGCTGACATAAGGTTAAACCTGGCCCTTTTGGCTATATTGTACAGAACACAAATGACATGAGCTAAAAGTAAATGGTTCTCCCTTGGTAATTGGTTTAGAAGTCTTCTTAAATGTTCTAGACGTCCGGTGCTGGACACAGTTAACCACTCTTGAGCATTTCCAGCCAGCAGTGGTTCTGGTAAACTTCGGAGGAAGTCCTTGAGCAAACCTGCCAGTAACAAAGCGGGGGTATTGGATATTTCTTCACAAACTGCAGCACCTATAAGCAAAAACGAGCATATACTACTTGAAAATTAAACTACTCGTTTGGAGTTCCGCAAGGAACAATATTGGAGCTCATATTTCCTCACCTTGTGAGTCTATCTTCTCTCGCAGCTCTCTGAGACCTCTGGCCGAGGCGCAACGTCTGAAAATGCCCTGTGTATTTGGACCTCTTTGAAATAGCGCTCTTAACATCGCGAGAAGCACTGGAGGTAAAGTATTATTTGTACAAAGTCTTGATAATGACACTCCGAACAGGCGACAACTTGCTTTTCGGAACAATTTTAGAGGAGTCCTAAAAGAAAAATATTTTTTAAATGTGCTAAACTGCCTCAATGCCCATATGCTACTTACTTTTTTGGAGTAACTTTAATATTCGGTTTGAGTTCGAACACAATATCACTCGGTATCCTCCTATTGTTACAATGTTGCAGGTCAAAGCCTTCTTCTGCGCAAAGCGATTGCCTCAGTCTTGCTAACTGTATAGAATGCGGTCGTTCGCATCCTATCAAGGGACAAGGGGCATTATCTCTGTCTCTGGCATATAAAGTGTACGCCCAATCACCAATCCTGGTTTCGTCCAAGGCTAACTTAGCCACATCCCCAGAACTCATTTCTGGACCAACACCAAGGGTCTTGGAGCATTCCGTCCCGCTCAGAGGGTCTCTGTAGACCACCTTGATATTTGTCGTGGGTGGTTCCAGCCTGAGTTGAGCCGAAAGGGCTTGTTGAAGTTCACGCCACCATGAATCGCGGGCGGCTTGCGTGCAAAAAGTTACCAGGTATGTGCGTGCAGGGGACGGCCAACCTATAAGGAATCCGGTGTCAGACTCTGGGCAAGGTGCTAGCCACAACTCGGAAACTCGAACGCTTTCCTGCAATGAAAATATTTGTATACCTCTGTATTTCAATTTCGTCCAACTTAATACATACTTTTAACTTGAAACTACCACCAGATCTAGGTTTAGCTACCAGGAGAAGGTCAGAGAATAGGAACAAATGACGGGGTTTCGCATTTAGGGGTAGTTGGCGGGGTGCCATGGCACAAGGTGCTTCCACTAAGAATATCCGGTTGCATGGGCCTTGGTTGTTGTTTTCCAACACGGTCAGGTCTCCCAAAGATTTTTTCCTGAACGATTTTGTCTTCTGTAACCAAAACGGAAATAATTATATTCACATTAACAAAACCTCCAGTGTGTACAAGACATTACAATGTATATTGAAGTATACAACGCACCTAGTAATTATTTTATGGCTAATTAGGATGTACGTTTAGTTCGCCCGTGGATTGCTGATATAAATAGATCGCATCTCAATTAAATACGTAAATAACATTTAAAGGACATTAGCATAAGGTATGCAGCTGAAATACCGTAGTGTACGTCAGGTTTTTGTGATTAATGGAATCGATAATTTGATTTATTTAATGTTAGATAATTCTAGCGGCATCTTCACAACAAGTCGTTTGCATAAGAACAGTGAGGCTTTCCGATGTCGTAACAGAATTACAGAGTATGAACCTATAAGAAATTCACTATGGGTAAACTAACGTGCAATCAACAAGCAGTATTTGTTGCTAGTAACCTGTATATCTTTCAATTCTGTCAGTTTGTCTGTCCGTTCATCCGTTTGTGTGTCTGTTGGCACTATATCTAAAAAACTATAATATTTTATAGGTTATTAAACACCACCACAGAAATTAGACAACCCCCAATTCGAGAAGCCAGAGGCTTGTGCGGAAGAGGGTTACGGAAAAAACGCGGAGCGAAGCTATTGAAATTTCTTATGTTCTTTCCCTCTTTTTTAAATGTTCTTCATATCTGCCCAATATATTAGAGCATGTACCACATACCAGTTTATAGCCTCCATTTTTTTTCCTGTCCTTGCTCTCTCTTATTAAGCTTGATACATTTTCTGAGGGTATTTCTTACAAAGTAAATAATATCTTTAAAAAATTTATCAAGAATAATAAAGATGAAATAAAGGAGAATAAAACTGGGGTTTCTACGCTGGCATATGGTACGTACACTAAAATATATATTGGACATACATAAAGAACTTTTTAAATAAGGTTGAAAGAACAAAAACTGTTTCAATAACAGAACCCTAGATTCATCTTACGGAATCACTTAACAGGAGATAATCATGGTTTTATTGAGAATTCTGGAACTTTATATCAACAAATAATAATCAAATAAATATTGATACCATATTAAACAATCAATTAGACATAAATTATTCGCTTCGAAAATTTTTAACGTTTTAAATTAGTCTTCAGCTATAAAATAATTTTTGGCACCTACTATACTATTCAAAGATTCAAAATATACAGGGTGGACACCCTAAACAGAAAATAATGATGCAGGAAAACAGTATTTGGCATGAATAGTTAATATAATTCCTAAGAAATATAAAAAAACTGCATATATATGCAGAGCAGGCACCAAAAACATTAATGAAAAAAAAATGTGACGGACAACAATATTGTGGTACATGGTTAACACAACCACCAAGAAAGACATACGTATAATTTTAGCGAAAAATATATAAGACGAAAAATATATAAGGTAGATCCGTTAAAAAAAATTACGAAAAAATGTGACGGAGGAAAACAATATTTGGCATGCATGTTAATACAATTTCCAAGGAAAAACCTGCTAGAATATACAGGGTATACACTATTCACTATTTAGTCACTGTCTAGCTCGATGCTTTTTTGTTATCTTTCTGATCTGATCACTTCACAATCCAATATCGCACTGAGTCACGTGCACCAACTCCGCCTTTATATACCTCTTACTTCTCGTGCACGGTCTAGTATGAATCTATTCCTTCTAGTAATCTGGGACAAGAAGCGCCATCTCTGGGCTAATTTCCGAATCATCATTCTATCTCTGTAGGTCAACTGCCCAGACTTCTACTGGAGAGACATCGTACAGACTTCTGCATACTTTTAAAAATGCAAACGAATATACGATAAACTCACAATTCGTAGTTTTACATTGAAAATGTCCGCTTTACAAACACCATTAAAATTTCTTACTAAATTGTTTCAATTAATATAATAAACAGACCACATATAGTAGAGAACTCCCAAATCCAAAGAGAAAGGTTGTCCGGAAGAGGGTTACACATGTGAAAAAACGCAGACAACATTCCACTATCCACCCACATAGTCAGTGCCGGTGCCAGGGATCGAACCCAGAGCGCAGTAGATTCACACCAAAGTGAATTAGCCACATAACTCGCAATTAAAATTTGCAATTAAAGTAGCTTTATTTGTTTTTTAAGTTCCAGAGTTTAAAAAGTATATTTCATATATATATATATCATTCATTGTTTACATTTGAATGAGTGACACACATAAGTTTTGATGTAGAAGTTTATGTGCGTGATGTGGGTCGTTGTGCCGTCGACTGTCTGTAATGTCCTGTGTCATTTCCTTGCTATGTTCTGGTTGCAAAAAACTTTTGTGCTGCTTCACTGATGCAGTCTCTGATTAGCATTATTTTGGTGTTTTTGTGTAACACAGTAACCGGAGTGTATCTGTCGACGTTCATAAGTAGTCTGAGTAACTTATTCTGGAGTATCTGAAGTCTTTTGCACTCTGCGTCCGAGATGAGGTTCCAGGACGTACAGACATATGTCATAATCGGTCTTAGGATAACCTTACACAAGGTTATTTTATTGTCTGTCGTAAGTTTGATTCGTCGGTTTATAAGAGGGTACAGTTTGCTCAGCGTCGCGTAGGTCTTACCGCAATGGTCTGTGCGATATAAGGTCCGAAACACAGCCTCTTATCTAGGATTACCCCCAGATATTTGACCGTGACCGTGTTCCGTTTCCCAATTGTCTTGTCGTTTATTTTAAGTTCTGTGATGGTTTTATGTTGGTAAGTTTACAGTGTAGCGTGATAGTCTCAGTCTTGTCGTCGTTTATGCGTATCTTCCAAGTATTGTTTGTAGAAGTCAGTCAGTTTTATGAGATGATACCGGATCTTCTGTGCAGCAGTCTGTGCGTAGAACGACTGCCCACAGATCACGACATCATCCGCGTAGAGGAGTAGGGTTGTATTAGGATAGGTGGGGATATCTGAAAGATAAAGGTTGATAATAGAGGGGATAAAATCGCCCCTTGCGGGACTCCCGCCGACACTCTTTTTTTATTTGAAGATTCATTGTTTATTTTAAAAATAATGTACCTATCATGTGGAAAGTTTTTAATTACATAACTCGCCCTACACGACCGAGTTACTGTGCCAGTTCCCTGATTATTTTAAATAACCCCATATTCCTTGTCGTCTCTAGGTTTTCCGTATAATGGATTAATTTTTTTAAAAACCCAAACCTTGAGGGGTGCTTTGTATACATAGTATCATCAAGGGATGTTTTTTTGGGATAGATTCTTTTTCAGGAATTTGTCGCAAGGGGCCTAGGAATGTGTCGCGAAATTCTACCACTCAGAAATAGGGTAATTAATACATTTTTCGCCAAATTCAGCACTACCACCCCCGTAAATCATCAAGGGGTGGTTTTCTGCACATTATTTGCTCACGACGAATTCACGACAAATTATTTTGATAATCAGAGCCCTTTTTTCAACCATTCCGGAATGTTGATTATCAAGTTGGCATTATCAAGGGTTTTTTTAAATAAAGCACGACAAATTTTTTCTTTCCACGACAAATTTACGTTGTAAAATTGCTAACTTGATAGACCTGATTTTTTCACGAGCAAGATCTAAATAAACACGAATTCCGTCGCTTAATGAGTTTTGACTAGGACTGTACCTATCGACAGTCTTGATGCCGTGTACAACTATTGCAAAGTTTATTTATATAAACAATTAAATTTAGTTGCGTGCATCAAATGCACATTAAGCGGTCGTTTAAATGTCGCAATGCAATATCTGAACATGTATGTTTCATTCAATAAAATGGACGCTTCATCGTTGCATATCTGCATTTTAATTTCGTTAACGTTGCTGGTACTTAACGTATATCTAAAGAGGAAACATGATCCTGTGTGTTGGCATCGGATGCTTTACTTCCCGCACGCCAACTTTGGATTTCAGGCTTTTTTTTACATATTATATAAAATAACTTTTTTCATAGCCCTATAAGAACTAATTTTAATAAAATGTATAATGAAAAAATGCTTATTTTTCTTTAAATAACCAGTGGCGTGTAAATAGATTTGTGTCAGTCACTACGCCAATGGATAATATTATTCGTTTGCTAGGGTGGCTGATGATGGCTCTCTGCAAGTACCTAAGATTTAATAAAAATATTTTTTAGTCTTTGGAAATTACCGCAAAAAGAAGTCTTTCTTTTTTAAATTTTGACATCTTGTACCTTAAAATTAAGTTGAAATGTCACTTATGTTGAAGGATTCCAAAAATATAATAATATACAGGGTGTTCCATTTAAAAATCAAAAGTTTCGGTGAAATCGGAGGGGGAAAAAATGTCAGTTATGGCATAAAGTGTCTTCTTGGTCAAATAATACATCTACCAAGTTTCATTTTGATATTCTAAAAAATAAGTAAAAAGAAAAGAAGGGGGGGGGGGTTTACCACGATTCGTTGATTCGTTGACACCCTGTATACCAAGGAATGACTATTAAACATTTTTGGCCGGTTATAATGTACCTATTAGAATCAAATAGATATCTATAAAGTGGCTTGAGGCACCTAGTTCGCATCACCCTGTACGTTTAATATTTGACGATGAAAAAAATTAATTTGTTTTTTCAACTGAAACTAATATTTATCTCATAGTAACATTTTCAATTAAGTGATTCACAGTTGTTCTAGTTTTTGTCATACACATATAAGAATGTTGGCCGACATACAAGTCGATGATGAGGCACTATTTTTGCAACCTCAGGTACTCGTATTAAAATTCTAGAGACGATTTCAAATGGCGCAATTTTCGAGTGTTATTTAACATTACCTAATATAAACAGAGCTAAAAAACTGTGCGTTCTTTCTATCGCTGTTTTAAAATTAAAATCTGTGAAACTTAGATATAGTTATAATAATCCGGACACGTACGGTACTTAACGCTTAAGTACTTATACCACATATATCTCTGATTGTGTACATTTTTTAAGCAGTCACCGAAACGCAATGTCTACATGATTGCGTTCGATCCACTTTGGATTTTTGCGTCTGTTTATTTTTAGATGCAGAAAACCACAAGGTGGTAGTAACAGATTCACTAATTAATGTGCATTGATGTCTGAATCGAGTATCTTGTTTAGCCGTTTTGAACTGAGGTTTTGACGGATTTGACGTCAATGTTTTTGACGTTCTGACAGTAGTCGAGTGTGTGGGAGTCGGACCAACGTGTAAATATTTTGCTATGCAACGAGAGTACCTCCCCCCCCCCCCTTTCGGGGATGCTAAACATTTTTTCTTACCCCCTCCTTTATTAGGCGTTAGCGGGGTTGGAGGGGGTAAAAAAAATACTCAGCATCACCACTGTACTCAGCATCCTCGAAAACGGGTAACACATACATTTTGCCGGTGATACATAAAAAAAGATTTTCACCCCTCTCGGGGGTGTCTATTAACTGGTAGAGAGGTTGGAGGCGGTCGGAAGAAACATTCAGCGTCACCACCGTATTCAGCATCCCCGAAAACGAGGGGGGGGGGTCGCTAAGTTTCGCCGTTGGAAAAGATGTGATAAGCTTTTAACCTCTTTTGGGGTGGTTTTTGGCCTTTTGAGGGGTTGTACAACTCCAAAGAGAAATTCTGCCAGCACCATCGTACTCAGCATCCTCGAAAACGGGGGAGGTACCTTTACTGCATAGCAAAATACTTACAATTTTCGGTTTTTTTTCCGACTCGCACACTTCACTACAGTGTCACCAACTAGTTACTAGTTACATTGCGATTTTCCCATTGTTAATGTTCCTCTGTATAAAAGAATTCATTTAATAAATCAATCTTATTATGCAAGTAGTTTTTCTTTGATTGGCATTAGTTATTAATAATTATGTTATTCCTATGACAAGTGAAAGATAATGTTCTGAGTCGCGACATCTCTGGGGCATTAATTAGCATCACTTCAGAGACCAATAATTGAAAAACAGAAATCTTCTTACTGGATAGAAATCTACAGAGATGTATTTCTGGTTGCACCACTTTTTGTTTCGTTTTTTTGAAACTTCTGCTGATAACTGGTGCCATCTTATTAATTTTTGCTGAGGCTACTGATACGAAACCATTTTGACCTGGCCTCATCCGTTCAAGGGATTAATTTTCATATGGTGAGAAATTGTGATTTGAAGTAGTTTGCTTCGTAGTTTTGAATTTTGGAGGTATTTTTGACAAATCACACGTTTTAAAGAGAACATACTGGTAATACACTTGGTAGCACATGGTTTTGTGGATTAATTGTGGATTTCCCATTTATTTTAGTAGTGATTAATCATTGGGTACACTACCCTACCCATAATCGCTGTTCGTGGTAGATTTTTTTTAAACGGGAATACAAGATGTTTCGTTGAAGGTATATAACAGATAAATCTTGTAGACGTTTCTTAACTTGAAATTTTCCTTGTTATTAAGGGTTTATTTTAGTATAAGGAACGTAACCAGACTGCAACCAACAGCTACTCTCCGGGCTATGTGCCCCGCCGAGCGCTGAATTACAAGTTACAAGCCTGGCGCGTTAAGTGTAATAGTGCATATTACCAACAGAACGCTAATGGTTCGATTGCAACAAATACCAGCCGAAAGACTGATCCTACTTAAAGGAGCTCTCGTGCCAGCCGTCCCACACCACTTACAAACTACAGTTTCGAGCTGTTGGCTCTTGTCAGTCACAGACGAGTTTGCGACTGAAACATTATGTTTTAGAACTCATTTTTGCTTATTTAATAAATTCAATAGTTGATTTATTTTCTTGTGATCGCGTTATATTAACATGTATTAAGTATTTCATACTCCGCAGTAGTTTTAGGTATAGGGTACGTTGGAAGGGGGTTTACATTTTCATATGTTGTTATTAGGAGGAAATATATAAGTACATGCATAATAATAAATAAATTAATTCCACAGAAATTATAGAACTCCCAATTCCAGAAGCCATTACACATTAAAAAAAACGCGTACATACAACCATTTCCTCCGACAGTGCCGGACCCGGGATTCGAATCCAGTGGCGCGATACCCGTGTGATTAATCGCGATTGCCACCTAACACGCTATGGGCCATATATTGGCTGAATACTTAACTTTTAGGCCTCACTTGTTCTGTATCGATTTAAATCTATTAATAAGTTCAATCAGTAAATTTCAGCCGATTTGTCATATTTTGTGTGTTTGTGTTCCTATTTAGTAGATTTGGGGGGGGGTGGGGCATCTGGATCTGCTGGGACATGTGGTTTCCACGGCAAAATTTACTTGACGCTCAACCCATCATTATTTTTTTACCCGGCCCGTCTCCACTGTAATGTGGTCGGACAAGATCCAACTGTTAGTAATGACAGGTAATCGTTGCTATTTATTGTAGATAATAATATATCTTCTGAAATTCAATAATTCCTTCTAATTAGTTCAGATTTTAAACACTTCTACATCACCAAGGATTCTACATCACCAACTAATGGGACCATCAACAACACAAAAGTCATTTCTTTGACATTATTTGTTATGACTAACCTTTCGCCTCCTTCGGAATTTTTTCTTCCAAATAAACACCTTGTAGCGCTGAGTTTGGATCACCAGGTACATAGCATAGTTTGCAGTTTTTTTTTATGAAGTAATTGTCATATAAATTTAATGTAAACAGCAAAAAACGAGTTATTATAACGTTTTAGATTGAGTTATTGATTTTCAACGAAACCGAAAGTATCGGTAATGAAATCTTTTTTGCCGCTGTCTACCGGCTGAACTACCGGTATGTGGAACAAATCCACGGCGAGATGTGAAAGCCTTACGGTTCGCATTATATACTATTATCCAGATAAATTTTTGCAGAAATTGCGTAACGCATGTATAGAGATATAAAATATTTAAAAAAAAATCTATAATTATGAAACCGACTGAAACGGGTATTTTTAATTAATGGTTTCAAATATGAATAATGACTTGGAACAACTTTTTTCTGTGCGATATCGTACACCTTCTTTATTATGAAGAACAAATTACTTCTTTTTATCAATCGAAATGGAACTAATTATTAAAGCAGGCAAAAAATATGTCTGCCGAACGGTGTTGTCTAATTGGCAAGCGAATGTTCTTTGTATTATAATGTAATACGCAATAGACGATGGTGAATTCAAGACGGTTCAAATTAAACTTGAATAATATGAGACTATTATTTGTAAAATTACAATTTATTTCCTACGATTGTATCAGGAATTAAATACACATTTTTGCAACATTAAGAATCGCTTATAACATACGGCGATTCTCCATTATATCTTTTAATTTTATTTACACAAAAGGTATAATCAGAAATCAAATTTAACGTAATACTTCCAACCACATGGGTATTTTTGATACCCGTGAAAACTATCCATCCAAACTATATTTCTGTCCCTGTAAGTCGTTTCGAAAACTATGTTAGCATCATCTGGAGATTTTTAATCAGTTTTTGATTGATGCCAGTTTGATGCAACACGCGTCGACACTATCGAAATAAAACAAATCAGTTTGGAAACTGACATTTCAATTAATTTAATTTCTGACAGTATAGGCACAGTATAGCATCCAACTGAATCCGAATAGTACATGCAAATTAGATTAAAAAAGAGTAGTGACATGCCATCTTTCGCTGGTATCCACAAACTAATAATAACAGGTTTTGGAGTTCATCAATACATCGTAATAAATTACACATTCAGCGATAGATGTCACCACGCTCTAATTAATATCCAAATTACCACTTTTAAGCTTCTCGCCAACAGATGGCTCCCACTAGTAGTAGTAGTAGTAATTGTTGGGGGAGGCCTGGTGCCTGGCAAGTAGGCCACAAATGGGCCCTTTTTACCTACCCCCCCCCCTGACGTCCCCTCAACCGTTCACTTCTACTCGAATTCCTACTCCCTCTTGAAACCTTCCTGATCTTCCAATGAAGGTCAGGACATGTTTCCATTCGAGAGAGTCCATTTCCTCTTTTGGGAGCGTTGTAGCGCTGAAAAGTCCATACCTCAGGCGCCCGAACGCTTCACATTGTCCCAAGAAGTGAAACGATGTTTCTTCATCACTTCCGCATCTTGGGCAGGTGGGATCTTCCTCAACCCCTATCAGTGATAGGTGTCTTCTGAGCCTGCAGTGACTAGTTAGGACTCCGACCAATTGGTTCAGAGTCCTCCGGCTTCTGCCTAGCAACCAGACCGCCCTTGATCTGTTCGGCCCCGTTACGAAGTCTCGAGCCTGTCTGCAGCCACTGCTCAGCCTCCAATGTTCCCTCAATGTTGCATGTGCCCACTCATTAAGGGCCGTAGCGATATGTTTCCTTGTGATTCCCAACATGGGCTCCGGGCCAAGACAGGGCACCCTGGCTCCGAGCCTAGCCAATTCATCGGCTCTCTCGTTTCCTGGGATCCCGGTATGTCCCGGAACCCATATCAGGCTCACTTCCTTGTGCCTGGCAAGTTCCTCTAGGGCATCTCCGCACTCCTGGATGAGGGGGGACCTCGTCCTGGGAGAGCAGACCGCCCGAAGTGCTGCCTGGCTGTCGGAACAGATACAAATATTTTGTTCCGTACCATTCCTCGTTTCTTCCTTATATGCCACTTTTAGGATGGCATATACCTCTGCCTGAAAGACTAGTCTACGATCCTAGAACAAAGCTCTCCTGTACTTCCCTGCCTCCCAGGAATATTCCTGCCCCCGATAACTGCCTCTGTCCATCTACTAGAAGGGAACCACCTGTGTAGCACACCAGGGAGTTCGGGGGGAAATTAATCTTTCCTTCTGCCCACTCTTCTCTACTAGGTAGGGTTAGCGTGTACGTACTTTCTTTCTAATCTCAAGCGGTCAGTTGCCTCCCTCACCTTAAAGGCGGAGATTGGAATTTCCTCCTCCGCCAATCTGGCGATGGCTGCATGACCCTCTGTCCTTCCACTACATCGCCAGCTACCTGAGTCTCGCATTCTTAGATGGGCCGCCATGGCTTCCTTCTTGATCCAGGCTGGAAGCGTTGGCAGCCCTAGCATTACTTCCAAGGCAGCTGTAGGTGTCGTCCTCATTGCGCCTGTTATCCCACGACAGGCAAGTCTTTAAACTTTTGCCAGTCTTCGAGACGTGGTGATGCGGTTCACACTCGGCCACCACACCACCGATAGACCACCGATCCGTATTGGAGTCTAAGGTCTGATTACCGCCGTATAGACCCAGTGCAGGATCCGTGGACTAAATCCCCAGTTCCTGCCCACCACCTGGCGCAACTGCCAGAAGATTACCGTCGACTTCTCTATGATTCTGTCGACCTGTGCCCCCCATGACAGTTTTTTTATCCAGGATCACCCCTAAGTACTTCACCTCTTGCGATAATGCTAGGGGTCTTTCGTACATTATTGGTGCCCTGAAATTCTCTATCTTCCTCCTTTTGGTGAAGAGGATCATTTCAGTCTTAGATGGATTGGCTCCCACTAAGAAAACATACCAATTTATTAAATAGATGTGTATATCTTAGGAAATCCAAGGCCAGATTTCGATCTTGGTACAACTATTCTGTTTTTGGATTTTAGACTTTTGGATCATTTGCTATTCTTTGGTACACGAATTTTGGAATACGAATTTGCCCTGATTTACCCTTTACGATTGAGAAAAACCCTATTTAATTGTGCTGTGAAGATTTCTACAACCTGTAAAGATCAACAACCTTCAAGTCTGGAACGAACTAGCTTAAGCTGAGAAAAACCTAGACATTGATATATCTGTTATATATTTTATTTAAGATTTTTATCTTTAAATTTTCTTTGTACTGTACTTTGCATACATATTGTCATAATAAATTGTATTTTTTTATTCTTGTTTCTTTTATTGTTCGCTCTCGCTACAAGAATTCGTAAGATCTGGGACCTCGTTTGCTTGTCCTGACTTTGGGTCGTAATGGAGTGAATAGAAGAAATAATTTATAAAGAAATAATATTTGAGATGTGTACTCTTAGTGTTAGAAATAGATATCCGAAATAAGTTCTCACCCCATTCAGGAACTGAAAGTCCCTTTTTTGCAAAAAAAAACACCCCTAACGGGGACTTAACGCTGGTTTTTCACTTTTATCTTGTAAACCGTTCGATGGAAGAGAAAAAGAATAGGGAATAAAAGCGTTGCGTTGACTAGAATTCATATCAAATACTTGACAACATAAATATATTTACTTACCACATGGTACGTCGAGTTGGGCTCTGGTATGTGTAATCCTAAATAGTCATGAGGAAACAAATCTTGTATTCTGTCGAGGTCTCTCCGACGCCCATCCAACATTGGCTGGGAACCCCCCAAAAGTCGACCGTAGTCCGCCAATCTCTCAGCCTGTAATAAAAACAGCCCATTACAGTTTCTCCTACTCAAGCCAGGACTAGAACAATGTTGATCATATAGAGGGTATTTATAAATGCTTATAACAGCCATCCAAGTCTCGATTTGTCTGGGTAAGGGAGACGGAGCCCTACAATTTATAGTGGGGTCCGAACCACTTCATGTGCATAATTTATAACAGAAAATGATTTTGCAGTAGGTAAGGCTCGGACCTATTGCGATACAGTACATTGCATTTAACAAAAAAACTAAGAGTAAGAAGGAAAGAATAACCGGTGTTCTAATATGGTGTATTTGTAGGTAAATAATATGTTCTATTTGGAAGTTTGTTACGCTTTGGTATAATTATTATAAATGGGTTTAAAATATTAAAAACAGAAACTATCTACAGAGACATTGACATATTTATATTTACATTTAATTTAAGTATTACTCTTTACCTAGCGTCAAGGTTTTAATCAACCTGACCGTTATTGAAGTTCATTTCAAAATTTTCGGTATATTTTTCAACACATCTCTCTCCGCCAAAGTATTACGAATGATAATCAACGAACCATATAAAGAAAGTATCACTTAACAAAATTAATTGTATAATAACTTGACCTTTCACAAGGTCAAAGCATTAGCAGATGAAAGTTTTACGTAACGAATTTACGGAGCCCATTAAACAATTAATACATAATTACGTCCGAAATAGCAGTGTAAGGTGCAACTACTACAAAAGAGGTGACACAAATCGAAAGTAAAAGTTGTAGTAGTAGTATACCCTGCAAACATTGTTGTCTCGTATTTCATAACCTTTCACTAATGAGTACATTTCCAAATAAAAGAAAATAGCCAAGCACTGAATGGATTGTTTGTTATGCGTATTTTTTTAAGCTGAAAAAATGAAATTTCTAACGCGACACATGCTCGGTACGTCACGTTGGCTTTACGTAACTTTATGGAAATTACAAAATAAAACGAATGTTTATGGTCAACATTTGACTCCAACGCATTTTAAACAATAAAACTGACAACTCCACTCGTGTCAAATCTGAAACTTCAAATTGTATTTTAAATATTTTCAATGACAAAAGTGGAAGCAAAAAAACATGAAGTTATTCCAGAAGAAGTAGTCCATCTCATGGACAAAGTGCAAACTTTAACTAACATTCACCAACATTAACCACAACTTAAAAGTGTAATCAGCAAGTGCTGAAATAACTTAGAATTTGAACTATAAAATTTCTATAAAAATGTCTACTTAAAAGGCCCTAGCTAGCCCAAGAGCAAGGTGTAAGGTAAAACTGGATTAATAAGACACGAACAACGTAAAATTTAATCATATATTACAAAAAAAATGGGTGACCCTGAAGCCATGGTACATAAAATGACATCAATGTCAAAAGTAAATCAGACTTCTTCATATTCGAATACGTAATCAAGTCATAGAAAAACAACTAAATTAATACAGAGCATTTTACCATAACAAAAGGTAATTTACAAATATGAACAAAATCTAACATTTTCATAATAACACAAGCTAATATACAAGCATGACAAAATCTGGAGTATACAAAAAATAGGTAGATACTTCGCCATTAACGCATATTATAATTCTTAAAGTCAAAATCTCAAAAGAAAAGTTGGGCACCACGGATTTTATTTTTGGTAAAAATCCGAAAACCATTCAGGGATCTTAATTGGAACGTACTTACATTCTCGTTGGATTTTGCCACTGGAGATATTAACTAGGCACTGACAGCAATCTTCCAAAACCCACTTGGAGAGTGTATAGTTCGAAAATCAACTCCAAAGGCACCAAGGGTTCCCGCACTAGACAAAGGACATTTCCACAGAAAGTCTTTATTTCGCTGGGAAAGTGTCTAGGGTTTACACTTTCTTAATACAGTACAGTATATGGATTAATACTGTAATTATAACAGAATTGAACGTGAAAATTCCATATAACAATTAGAGCCGACTTGCCATTTACAGCATAAATCATGGCAGCCTTCACCAGCCAAATAAAGCTTCACCTCAAACTGTAACTTATTATGATAATATCGACAGACTTGAACATCAAACGAATCTAAAAGTAATAGAATCCAAAGTAATTAACTCAACTTTACACGTTATTTCACTGGAATACCACCACTGTAAATTGGTACAATTGCAATCTATATTTCTAATCCTTTTTAATAGATTTCCGCCTTGCCGTTATTGGTGGAACCCATTGCTTCAACGGGAATCCTGCCTCGCGCGTCATCTCTCCTCTAATCGCCCAGGGCCTCGGATTCAAAAATGCACCGATTATAACGTTAGAGTATGAGTACAATTTGATCGCACACTATAGGCTTTGTTTGGACAGATTTATAATTGACATTTTACTACTATTTCGCTAAATTTACACATGCTAAAAAATGAACCGTTACAGTGCATTCAAACGTGATTGGGAGTTGTGCTCAATTCTCTCCAATGGAGCTTTCAAAATAATAAGAGATAAATTCTCAACCACATTTCCACATTTACGTTATGTAATTTATTTTTTAATGATTGATGAACAGGTCCTACAGTTAGTGTCAGGGACCTCCACACCCATAACGCGACTGCGGTAGATTTTTCAATAACACCATCTTGGCAGGCCACAATGAATCCCTCAATCGCCGACTTTTACCCCACTGACCATAAAAAAGCGAAGGTCAGCTTTGTCAATAAATCTATGTCTCTATGTTGTTATAAAACACACCGTGCATAGGTTTATCGACGTGAAGCCTGAACAGATCTCTCTGCTGGACTGTCAGAGACGATTTGGCGGAAGGTTAGTTACTGATACTGCATCAGCACCTCGCCTGAATCGAATACAAGACCGAGATCATCTGCGGTCCTTCGTGCTGCCTTAAATAAAAATGCGCCAACGCCCACGGTCTCCATTTTTGCGATCTACTTATTTTTCATGTTGGCTTATTTTCTAGCAGATTTTTTTTTTCCGTCATTTCTTCATCGGCATAATTGCCTATGGACATTGTTTTCTACAATCAGATTATGACAACTATTTGGAATCAGTTCTAGGTCAAGCTGAACATTGATAATTTTACTGTGTATTGATAGATACAATATATTTTCTTTTCTAAATGAGAGAGACTATTAGGGGCGCTCAAAGTCTGGAAAGGCAAATGTGGCCGAACTGGTGTACCTGAAGGATATTCTGTATCCGCTTCTTTTGGCCAATTGTGAAGACATATTAGTAGAAGATATAGATAACTTTAGTTACATGTTCCGTAAGTTAAAAGCTTATGAAATGGGAGTCGATATTAATCTGTCGGAAACAGAACATCTAAAGCTAAGGGGATGATGACATTGAAGACTTGGTCATCGGCGCTGAGAAAACCAAAGGACTTCCAGTGGAAAAAGTATAGATTGTATAACAACAAAATCAAACAGGATAGTGGAAAATATGGCAGTTAAGCTTCTTTCTGTGGAGCACAACGAGAAGAGCAAAAAAACATTGTCAATCGATCAATTACACGTACCATCGCTGTCGTTGCTGATATCAAATTCTAATAATAATTGTTCTTGTTTTTTCATCACCTAATTGCCGAAAAATATAATTTTCAGTTCGCCATATATGGTACATAAATCTAAAGCGGAGAGGAAGATATTATCTACTGTCGAAGTAGACTTCTGGACAAGAAGTAGTGGTATTTTTAAGTTAGACTATGTACGGAAAAAGACAATAGATTTGTGAGTCGGAGAGGTAACAATTGGCATTACAGGAATAAAATGTTTTTTGTAGTATAGTGATTAAGAGAGACTGGGTAAAAGCAAATTTCCCAAAAGAGTGTGGCAATGGACAGTTACAAAGACGCTAGCGATGCAATAACTATACTGTAGAGGAAACCGACAGGACAAGAAAAAGTTGAAGTCTAGAAGCTAGAAAAGGCTCACGTACACTAGAGCTTACTTTATCGACTATGGAAAATAATGTGATTCTAGTTTTTAATTGCTTTAAGTAAAATTAATATTTAACTTTTAACTAACAGTAAGTTAAATTTGCTTCTAGAAATGTCGTACTAATTACTGCTTCACTATTAAGTTATTACTAATGTCTACTAGATTTTACATTCTGATTTTGAATAAAAATTTAATGACAATCCACTTTGTTTTGCATAAATAAGGAAAGGAAACAATTTGCTGACGTCAGCTCTCTAATGACAGCAAATGTTAATGATAAAAATAATATAAGAGGGGACTTAAAAACACGGCGCAACACGCAACCTTATATTAAATTCCTGGACATAAGTTTATTAGTTTATATATCGAAGAGCTAAGTTTTATTCTTGATTTAAATATACCGACACAATAATAAAGATTATTGTTAATATTAAATCAATGTTTAAGACTAAGGCATAAAGCTTTCTTTAACTGTTTTGAGGAACATTATATTTAAATAAAAAACGTAACGTCTTCAATAATTCTAGATAAATACTGTTTCAAAATGTGTAACAAAACTTTTATGAATAATAATAAACGTCTTTATTACACTAAGATACAGGTATAACATACACAGTAACTTGAGTAAAGGGTGAAGTTTAGCTAGTATATCTAGCTATTCTTACACTTTGTAGCATTGCATATGCTACATTTTTCATAGTAATCAATTTAAAAAGTAAACTGGTGCATAGTGAGTTAGGCCACCCAGTATGTGGATAAATGTATTACTGGTTGCAGTGAAAAATCTCCTGAAAAGGAATTTATTAGACAAATATAAATATTTTTTTTATTCTTTCTTTCCTGCAAAAACATGCTCCACATGCAGTTAAATATATAAGTAAATAATAATGAAAATAATGCGGCACCGTTTCAGACAATTAACACTGCAATTATAACTTGTTCAGGTTGAAAAGCACTTGACACCTCATTTTGAGTTAACACCGAAATATAGTAAACATACGACGTCTTCTCTTCCTGGCTGGTTTAACAGCCTGTTTCTTATGAACTTGTTTTATTTATTTCTTCAGAAGCACATAGTAGCACACTCTCTATTTTAAGGTTAAATTTTAGATATTTTAAATTCCTCTTCTTCTTCTTATAGTTCGATTTTGCCAAGAGCACAATTCTGTGATTTGAGTTGGTAATTAAGACCTGCGTGTAGGGATCGTTAGTTTTTTTAAAATTCGCAAGACCGCGTTAGAAAGCTAAGCCATCTTAGCAGCCTTTTAAGCGTGATCCATTGAAGGAGCCGGTAGTGCTTAGGCTTGGGGCAGTAGCCTAACTAGTAAATTTGGTCAAGCCATAATTTTTATTCACGCCATAAGCTTAGGCTTATAATCGATACTGAGCCCCCACAGGTCACTTGGGGTAAGTCTTGCGAATTCGTTTGAATTTCATTTTGTAAGGTGTATTTTTTTTATATCTTAGGGTTGCCAGTATCCCTCATATGAGGCAATTTTCTTTGGTGTGATATCATTATTGGTATATCATCTTTCCGATGTAACGGCCACACACAGATGGTATTATTTTAAGAAGCAAGAGGTCAATAAGCGAAAGAATCCGAGTCGTCGATTTTTTTTTGGACCACGTAGACAGTGGAGACAATTTGAGAGTGGAGGCAGCGTGTTGTAGAGGGGTCCCTGCAGTCATACCTGATTCTGGAACAAAGTTACACCAGGGCCTTCTGTTGAGTGGTATTATTTATAACATTTTGTTTGATTTAAATTTCTACTTTTCATATATTTTTTTTACTTGTAAGAAATGGTACCATTTTAATTAAATTTTAACATTTTTCAAATATTCATACATTTTCACATAAATATTTTTACATAAAATTTTCTTAAATAATACTTGTTAAACCTTGTCATAATTTAATATTTTTTTATCAATCATTCAAATTTCAACTTAACTAAATTTTTTGCTATTGCTAAATAAATCATTCAACTGTCCCATTGTCAAATATTAAAGTCAACTTATTATTAACATGTGTGTTTCCTTTCTTCTACTCATTTAGCTGGATATATATTATTGGTGAGCTTATTACATAACTTAGGTACTCAGTATTGTTTTCCTTAGCTTTCACAATACTCATGGTTCATATAGTAAGTTAAGGTGGCGCCCTGAACATCTATTTTTTTGTTTATATATATATTCACTATTTTGTATATTTTTTTTGCAACTTAACAAATGGGTAAATATCGAACCACGACCTCGCTTTCCCATAACCCAGAGCTGCCGTTCGCATAATTGAAACACTTCCTGGTTTTAAGCCAAGGGGTGTTACAACTTAACCCGAAATGCTGAGCATAATTTGTAAGAAATGGTACCATTTTAATTAAATTTTAACATTTTTCAAATATTCATACATTTTCACATAAATATTTTTACATAAAATTTTCTTAAATAATACTTGTTAAACCTTGTCATAATTTAATATTTTTTTATCAATCATTCAAATTTCAACTTAACTAAATTTTTTGCTATTGCTAAATAAATCATTCAACTGTCCCATTGTCAAATATTAAAGTCAACTTATTATTAACATGTGTGTTTCCTTTCTTCTACTCATTTAGCTGGATATATATTATTGGTGAGCTTATTACATAACTTAGGTACTCAGTATTGTTTTCCTTAGCTTTCACAATACTCATGGTTCATATAGTAAGTTAAGGTGGCGCCCTGAACATCTATTTTTTTGTTTATATATATATTCACTATTTTATATATTTTTTTTGCAACTTAACAAATGGGTAAATATCGAACCACGACCTCGCTTTCCCATAACCCAGAGCTGCCGTTCGCATAATTGAAACACTTCCTGGTTTTAAGCCAAGGGGTGTTACAACTTAACCCGAAATGCTGAGCATAATTCCAAATTTTATTCATTTATATTAAGACTATAGTAGGGTCGAAACTTCTAATGTGCTACTGACACCGATAAAGTTTCCATTAACACTAAAAATCCAGTTTTAATAAGCCCCAGATGATGCCAACTTTATTAACGAAACACGTATCAAGTATAGGTGCGCTCTGTTTCCGTGTTTACGATAATAGTCTATATTAATACAAAATTAGAGTAATTAAATATGTATGAATTCTACGTGAAATAAATACGAAACGCGCATCAATTTCATAAATTGTCTTTTAAAATATTTGAGACACGTCCAGTTGGGGCATTCAAAGAAACTTCCGCCTCACTAACAGGCAAAAATAATTTTAAAAAGCATAATAATATGAAAGTAAACATAAGTAGACGATTTACATACAACTAAAAGTGATATCGTGACTAAAGTCGGTAATTTAAAGAAGGCACTGAACTAGGCCTTGGGGGGGGCTGTCTGGGGCCCGAAGGGGTCGCTTTCTCCAGTCATGTGTACCGCGCCCCTTTTCCATTCAACAGAAGACGTGTACATGAGCGTACGCTGAGGTAATGTTAATAATAACGCATAATGCACATCGGTTTAGAAATTCAAGATTAGTATTCCTTTCATACAACTTGGTAAGCGTCTGTTAGTCAAGAGAATATCGTATGAAAATCTGTCAATTGTTCAGATATCGATGAATCTTTAAGCGAAATTTTGAAATGTCCACATTAAGGGTGCGTTACCAAGGTCAATAGTGTGTAAAATATCCTCATTCTTATTTTACACGATTCTTAAAAACGAGCCAACAGAATTCAGAATTGATTCCATTATGTAAACCAGCAAACTTATTTATTATATTTTATATTGTAATCCTAGTTAAAGTTAAGTTTCCAAAATTTTCTCCTCCTTGATTATTCAACGCGAACGTACCTCTCATTCATCCCAAAATCGCCATAAATTGTTTTATATTCTACAAAGGGACTTAAGTATTTAAATAAAATATAATACGATGTAGTATAAAATAAATTAACATGAAAAAAAAATGAAAAGTCTACATAATATTTGTTCCTATTAAAGTATAGTGTCGAATACGAATATGTTAAATTTCGTGTTAAATAGTTGGGCGCTTTGCTACTACATGGCAGCACCATCGCGATGGCGTTGCCTCGAGTGCGATAAAGCAGGGTCGGGCTCATAATTTGTCATTTTTAGTGTCTGAAATAGCGTTTAAAACTATAACATTTTATTACACACAAATATCAATAAGGTCTGTAAATTTCTAGGTGTTACAAATACCTAGGTATTTATTATTCAAACTATACTTATATCAAATTATACCACAGCACTTATGTGTTCCTGATAGCTAAATTCAACTAAATGCGCGCAACCCATAATACTTCAAGATGTTCTGTGTGTCATTGGGGTTTTGCAAAAATTTGTCGTAACTGGTACATTTTTTTTTTATACATTTATTTAACGTCGGCCTATTTCCGCTACTGAGGCCTAACACCGACGCCTGTAGACGAGCTACCCCCAACCAGGAATTTTGCCGAACCTCTTCCCTTAAGAAGAGTAGGGATCTTTTACTTGCCTAACATTTAATAAACAAGGGACCGACGGCTTTACATCCCCTCCGAAGGATGGTATATCTCCTATACAACCCTCGCCTAAGGTTGTATAGCTTTCGCGCATACACCGATATACAAGCCGCTGGAAGATGGGTGAGGCGAGGACGTGGTCTTCGTTGGAACGGTCACCAATCCAACTACTAACCACGCCTAACGTTGCTTTACATCGCATATTGAAGTATGTACATAGTAAAGACGCACCTACGCTCGCCCCCATAACTGGTACATATAAACGTAAAATCGCGTCGCGATTATAGTTCGTACGGTCCTGTGCGCCGCCTAGACTAGTGTGGCTTCTGTGTTATCGACAGGGCGATGTAATTCGCAGTCTTAAAGGAAACTGGTACTGAGGAATGAACAGACAAACAATACATCTTATATAACATGGAGTTTAGTTGGAGAAAAAATTTCGATAAAAAAAAACCGGTTGAGAACGTCTGGACTACTAGCATTCACACTGATCTAGTGTGACTGAAGAGATACAGTAGATTAGAAATGAAACATTTAACAAAAAACCGGTATCAACAACAATCGCCGCACACAAATTAAATATTCGCTAAAGTGGGGCAAATATTTTTTTGAAGCAGGTCCCGAGTTCGAGTCCTGGTCAGGTATGGATTGATAATGCTGGTATTCATACGTTGTCGAGACGGTAGCAGTGGGCTAGATCGCGGTTGTGTGAGACACAACATGGCTAATTGCTGTTCTTCTGAGTTCGATTCTCATCTGCGACAGATGGAAATGCCGCAGGGAATGGGTGTTGTATCATTGTCTATCTGTGATCGTGTGAGTGGTTTATTAGCCTGGGGCTAATCTCCGCCAGGACGTTAATATAAATAAGATCATAAAAAATATCGGGTATAAGTGGCCTTTTCCTTGTCCACTATAATATTTTATCGCTACTATACATGCGATAAAGATGCCACTGGTTCTCAAAATTTTTGTAGCTATCTACAATATTGACCTAGATCAGTTTTTCGGTAAAATTCCAGGATATCCACTTCTCGTTTTTTGGCGATTTTTTTTTGCAGTCATGTAGTAAACTGTGTTATGAATGATTTGGTGACAACGAAATGTTGTGCAAATGAATAATAATAATAATAATAAGCAACAAGCATATCGCATGAGACCACGAAACTTTGATGAAAATCGCATGCGAAAGGGAAATTAAAATGAAGTTAAATTTGTGCCGAAATTGTAGGGGAAGGAAAATGTTTGGTGAATGTGATTGTCGCACTAGGCAAAAAATAAGCGTTATAGAAAATGCGTGACTCGAAAGTATTAACTCGCGTGATTGCACTGTAATAATGTCATGTGACAAAAAGTCCCATGAGATCACAAATCTTTGAAGAAAGTCGTCGTTGAAATAAGAGAAAGTCGCATGCGAAAGGAAAATTGCAATGCAGCTAAATTTGTCTCGAAATTGTAGGGCAAGGAAAATATCTGGTGAATGTGATTTTGTTAAGTACTTTAGTCAACCTGTGAGCAGCAATGCCACTAACGGGTGACAAGATTATTACCGTGAACGCGGCCCATTGTTGACACATGGGCATTTTAAATAATTAATTTGCGGTATTTAACTTCGTTTGCACAACATAACATTATGTGGACTGTAATCCTGGAACAACGTAGAATCCTTCAGTATTTTTAGTTTTTGTATAAGTGAGAAGTGGATATCCTGGAAAATGACCAGTTTTTCAAACAGTGCCTAAAGAAAAAAAGTTATATAAGCTGAGTAAATGTATTTTAACGATATTGTCAAAATATCGTGCCGAATTTTAAAATTGCAATTGGCGAGAAATTTATTGATATCGATGGTAATGTTTGCGCCCATCAAGAGTAGAGGGTATTTCTCATGGATTCATGACATAGTTTTTCCTCTCTTTGTAGCAACTACATGAAGCAAAATGTAAAAAGGTTGATACCAATCCTCCATAACATTTTTTAGAAATTCAAGTTCAATGTCCCCGTGAAAATATGAAAAATTCAAGTTATTAATGGTACGGTAGCTCAGTCAATTAGGGGCTTGTTGTGTGACGAACATGCTCGGTCAAACTCTCTGTCGTATTCTGAGTTCGATACCCATCTCAGACACTGATAATGTCTGCGTTTTTCAAAAGAGCCGGGCAGTCTTGGCTTTGAATTTGGAGGTTGTTTACTGTACATGATGATCCTTTATATTTATTTTATAGAAATAAATGTCTAGATTTAAACTGAAATTTTTTTATCAGAAATAAATTAAGAATATTTCCTTTTGGCCTTAATATCAAGACATTTTTGTATTTTACTCGACATATGACAAATAAGTTGATTCACATAACATAAAATTAATTGTTCATGTATGGCTCACGATAAATTCAACTACGTCCATGGCTGGATACAACCTACTTAAGTAAAAAGTAAAAATACTCGTAATAGTATCATTCAACGTATCTGATATGACTTCTTTGTAAAAAAGCCGCAAGGAAAGTTAGTTATTATGCCGATGATATGATTTGTTGAAGTCTTTGTTTTTGTTTACACATGATAATTTAACATTCTTACTTGCTTTCCATATACAGTGTTTATTCCTTCCTTTTTTATACTCACTCTCCCATGAAAAAGTTCCAACCGCATGGTAATGCATAGGTAATAGTAGCATACCTACTCGATGGGTAGGTAAGGGGCAAACCTTGCATATTTTATAATTATTGTATACAGCAGCTTTGGTTTTGCAGGTAATAGTTTTCATCTGGTAATTTCCTTTACCGCCAGTTTATAACGTGACAATGACGTTGACTAAATATGGGTTTAAATATCTTTGCTATTATTATGGATTTTTAAACTATCCTTTAAATTGTTTCACCAAGACCAAAATAGAGAAAAAATTGAAAACAAACGTCCAAAGTTACCGGTTAGTATTTTATGCTGTTGTCTTTTAGAGATATTCAACATGTCAGCACTTCTTAAACTAAAACTAGGTGCAGAAATGAAACTAATATGTTTAACACTTCATAAAAAGTAACGATGATCTGACGACAAAAGTTAATTGCGGGTAACAGGACATGTTAGTGCTGTAGATTTACAATAACCTGCAATAAAATTTGTAACAGCAAAATTTATCATTATTTTAGAATGGCAGGACTAGGATATATCAATTCGGCCTATTCCTGAATAATGGAGTAAAAATAGCCCAAAATAAGGCGATAGAGAAAATTTTACATTACTTCGACTAGGTGGGGGAACCCTTTTTATCGCAAAAAAGGAGTAAATTGGTCATTTCTAAGGGTGGTTTTTCAGTTTTAATTTATTTTGGACCCTTTAAAATACTAGTTAAGAAAGGAGAATGGTGCCCTTTTATTGTCGATGGTCAAGGAACCTTCAGTTCAAATTTCGTGAAAATCGGTTCACCGCCTCCCACGATATGTGTATAAATATACTGAAAAAACGTCAAAAATTGAATTACGGCTAACTTCGCCAAAATTAAACCGAATTTGATGAAATTTTAGATGTTAGTAACCTATATAACCGGAAAATAGTCTGCCAAATTTTAGCAAATAATATCCAACAATTTGGCCGCAATTCCATTTTTAGTCCAAATTCCACAAAATTTTCAAAACTTTTTCCAATTTTCCCAAATGGTCGAATGATTTTTTTTTTTAACAAAATGAAGGTATTCTTATGTACTTTCACGCGATGTAACTAAAAAATAGTGTTTTTTTTAATTTAGCCGATTTTTTGTCATTCTTGATTTATACATGCGCGCGGCGAATTCTCGTAATTTTCGGTATTATACGTATGCGCGCACAAGTATACGTGTGGTTATTCATTATGAAAATTTCAATATTAACAATAAAAAGTGATTTTGGGAAGGTTTTAAATATTTAGATAAAAAAAGGTAAGATATAATTTTTTTCTCGAAAATTCACTTGATTTTTATAAAACTTTTTACATATATTGACTATTATTATTTTCTCTTTCTAGTAGTTGTACTAGATGTGTTACTGCAAGAAGTGCCTACTTCCGAATCGGTAACTGGAGTTTGGAATATTTCTTCACCCTTGTCATCGCTAAAGTCGTATACATTTGAGATATTCTCTGAAGTAAAGTCTATACGACCAGAATTGAAACCGTATAAAAACTAAAAGCCGGCAAAAACGGCATCTCTTTATTGTTTTTCTTATGACAAGCATTTCTGTTTACCCCCGCAAGAGATGCCGACTGTTTTTGTCGGCTTTTAGTTTTTATACGGTTTCAATTCTGGTCGTATACATTATACCAAAATTTACAGGATTTTGGATGGCAGCAAACAACAGATAATGAACTGGTGCTGATAAGGATTGATAAAGCTCCTCTTTCTAATCAATTACTCAAAATAATTGCATGTGATATTAAGGTCGGTTGCAAAACTGAACATTGCTCATGCAAAACCATTGGCGTCACATGCAGCAATTTATGCCACAATGGAAGGAATACTTTGTGTCAAAATGCAGATAATATTGTTAACGAAGCTGTGGATGATGAAAAGCCTGAGCAATTAGAAATTAGTCCTGATATTTATGATATTAAAGAATTCAAAGAAGATGATAACTATGAAGATGTTTGTACTTCAGAGAATATCTCAGATGTATATGGTTTTAGCGATGACGGAGTTGAAGAAATATTCCAAACTCCAGTTACTGATTCGGAAGTAGACATTTTGAAGGGTCCAAAATAAATTAAAACTGAAAAATCACCCGTAAAAATGACCAATTTACCCCTCTTTTGTGAAAAAAATGGTTCCGCCACCTACTCGAAATGGAAAACTCAAGATATTCTTAGTTTCACCAAAACTAACTTATTTTTCTATAATAACAGTGCAGCTGATGATAGACGACTAAGAATTTGACTACCTAAATGCTAAAATAAATGTTAAAAGCCCTTGGTCCTTTTATACACACCAAATCCCAATTTAATTTGTTTACTCCCTTTAATAATAGGGCGGGGGTGGTAATGGGACGTGGTAGAGGAGGTGGCTGATGCCAAAAAAGTTTTAGAGTCCCTTGGTTCTCGTATACACACTAAATCACATTTTAATTTTTTTGTACTCCATCTCATAATAGTAGTGAAATAAAATATAAAAAAACTGTTAAAGCGTCCAATGTCAAACCCCATGTGTAATTATCAATTTTGTCCTCTATTACCTTATCTATTTTGGACGTCTATCAATAGAACACTCTGTATAAATCAATTCCAGATGATTCGTGTTTTACACGGCGATACATAATAACTGTTTCCAATAGTGTTTACTGTTGCCTTATCACAAACTTAATAAAAATACATTAGTAACACTTCTTCTATTGCTAGACATTGTTTTATTGTTTACCAAAAACGTGAATGGGGAAATAATTTCAGTAGACACGTGTAGGTAGGTATGACATACATAAAATACGTTTAATTTATCATAATCCAGGAAACCCAGATGACTGTAGTTGAAATAACATTCAACCAAAAAGTAAGTCTAAATAAATTTATATGAAAATAGAACATTTTCATAGAAACTTGTACTGTCTAATATTTGTACTAACCTAAAGGAAAAAAAATTAAAAACTTGCTTTTCTTAAAATCATACTAAAAAGTAAACAATAATTGCAAGAAAAGCAAGGCGTGTGTATTTTGTATGATTGTACGCATGATGCGCAAAGCAAGTTTAAAAAATATATTTTTTTTTATTTTCTAGTGTTTAATCATACTTACGGACGTAGAAGTGTCTGATAAAACGAAAAACCTATTGTATTCTACGTTTTGCCGGAGGATAGTATATTTAATCATTTTCACCGCGTCCCCTACGCGCGGATATTTGCTAAAGTAACTGTGAAATTCTGTATTGTCATCCGATCTTAGTAGCTGTGCAAAATTTCATCAATTGATTATATCAGGAAGTGTGTTAAATAAAGGATGCAAGATTTGAGAACAAACGTGAAAACTGAAAAAATATTGTGAGTTAAAGAAAAGCAAGTAAAAAATAAGTAAAACCTACAAATAATAATTCCTGATAAATCAATTACATGACTCGGGCATACGAAATCTGCCCAAATACTTACAATATAAAAATATAAAGCTTGCCTGGCACACGGAGACATTTTCTTCTTTATTGACAACAAACAATATCCACTAAGCAACACTACAACCACGGAAACGTTAGAGAAGAAGTATATTGCACCACTTCCGAAGTTAGACTACATCTGATAGATAATCGTGTTCTGCTCTGGAAGAACTTTGCAGTTATATAAATAACAAATATTAAAGTTACACAGACTTATCTATTTTGAGTTATGTACACATTAAAATTTGGAACGTAGAAATCAATATGAGTGAAATATTATATAAATAGGTATCGTATCATATATATTTGTAAACGAGATCTTGTAATGCTGGAATTTTAGAAGATTTTATAATTATTAAATGAATTTGATTATTTTTAAGGATTATAAAAAACGCGCGTCAAGAATTGAATCTGCGTTTAAGCAATGAATAACAGAAAATCTTGGAAAATGAGATGAAAAACAAGGGATAATATGTATATTTTCTACTTTACTCAAACACAAACATAACACAACTTTATCATATACAACATAACACATCTCAGTGATGTTTTTCATTTTACCATTATTATTTTCATGGGGGTCGGAAAAGGTGAGCGGACTCAACAGGAAAGATTTCCTTTCAAATCTCTCGTCAAAGTACTAGGGCCGATTCCAGGGAAGTTTAATCAAACAATTGTATGGAGCAAATACACAGAAAAAACACTATGGCATTTTGAATCATATACCCGTTAAGCCACTCTATTTAGTATTCCTCGAACATATTTATAATAACTGTAAATATAGACTTATTATTGGTAAATAAGATACTTATTTTATTGCCTTAAATATAAATTTCTTTTGGAATGGATAAAAATATAATCCGAGATAATAAATTATTTCAGTGCCCTAATAATGCCTACGTTAATTTCAAGTATAGGTATCACTGAATATTTGTATTTTTATCATAATTATGTTCTGGCATTCTCTTCTTACCTAATGTAAATATAGTTGCCTCAATGAGAGAGATATATTGCTTCAAAAATATACCAATGTAGATCCAATAATGAGTTATAATTATTGATTGAGACTATTACTTTAATTGATTGCTAGTATATAATAATTCATTTAATATAGTGGATATTGACAGAAAATCTCAGTTAATATTGATTACACTTTCGGTTACAACAGAAATAAAATTATTCTTATATAACAAAAATATATTTTCTTCAGTAAAACATTCTTAAACATACTGTCTAACAAATCAATAAAAATATTGATAATTCTATCAAAACAATAATGGAATTTGGAATATAACATGCTGAATGAGTGTCCAAATGTATTGACTGCGCTGGACATATTATTTTTAAGACAAAGAAGCATTTAAGTGATATACCCAATCCTTCTAGAACATCTTCGGCGTGAAAATGCACTTCATCTATCACAACGTAGGTGTTAGGAATATCAAAAATATGGGGTCCTTTTTCTAGCAGATTGGTTGCAGGTGGTGATAAATTTTTCTCTTCTGAGCTTCCTCTCTCGGGTTTTTTCAATTTTTTGCGTATCTTCAAAGAATCTGCAATCAGTATTTCAAATATATACGGTTTCTCAAGTGGCAAAAATGTATTCTTCATGTTTCCTTACCTTTGCCTCGATAAATGTACGCCTACGGTGATTCCTAAATTCAAACGGGGGGCAGTGAGTTTTAAAAAATCGTGTAAGTTTTTGAATTTCTTCGAAAGCGTTTGCGATTTTCAACCGCAACTTCTCGAGATTATTAGCCCTGTTCTCCTGGAAGCCGCAAATTTGAGCTTTTATGTGGCCCCCTAAAAAAATTGATTTGGAGCCAGATCAGGCGATCCAGCTGGCCACAAGATGGTTCCCCGTTCACTCAATAAACGATATGGAAATGTAATGTTCAGAAAACCCTGAACTGCGGCACAATCATGATGACGACAACCATCTTGTTGATTTCAATCTCGTTAAATCTTCGCTCTGCTCGTCTAATTTCCGGAACAGTGTGCTGCTGCAATAGATTTTAGTACTTAAGGTTGTTTAGTGTACCATCAATGAAAAATTGACCGATCATATAATCCCCCAGCACACCATCCCATATATTTAACTTCTGGAGATACTGGGTTCGTAATGAAAAAAAATCGATGCAGATTTTCTAGAGATCAATAACGAACGAATGACATGTTGACCATGTCATGCAAATGACGATTTATCAGTGAAAACAATATTTTTGATGAAATTTTCATCGCGGTTCGCCTTTTCGTTTACACTTTCATAAAAGGCCATTCCTATTATTCTCGGGAAATATCTCATGGATTTTTCTTACTTTGTATGATCGGTAATCATTTTTGTTGAAAATCCTACTCACAGTCCTGTCACTTGAATTTACCGCATTAGAAATTGCTTCAGCAGAAACTTAAATTTTCAGTAACGGTGGCCAAAACCATTATTTCCCTCATTTCATTACCACTACTGTGTTGCAGGACTGATTCTGTTTTATGTCTTCCAGGAGAAACGCACCCATGTTTTTAGAAGTTTTTTATAATTCCACTGATTGTGTCTAGTGTAGGAGAAGGCCTGGTTGGATATATAGTTTAAAATATTTCTTTAACTGCACGTATTCAACGGCCACCATAATACCACTTAGTTATTTTGTTTTTTTCGGTAACTGATAACCGTCCATTTTATTAAATTAACCATGTAAAATATTCTACAAAACAAACATTTATACGCTTCTGCTTAAAGTGGAATAAATGTAAGTACGTTCATATAGCTTGCGATAAGCCGCAGCCGACTCGATCGAGCCCCCACCATTTATATTTCTTGAATCGTTGTACATTCAATCCGCTTAGCACGTGTGAATATGAAATGTCTAGATATCCATAAATTCGTCTTTGTACTTCCTACTGCCTTGTATCTGTATTGCAGGTACTTACCGTCAAATAAAGGGAATAATTAACTCATGTAACCCTCAAAATGTCAATAATTTTTCCATGCCACACAGTAATCCACACCAGCAACTCTTGCAGAATCAAATTAAAACAAAGCTAAAATTAAAGCGATATACCCCTGTTGCACGCCGGCGCCCACAGGACCATGTAAAACTTATGACGTTGTCCCTTAGCGAAAATACGAGCTCAAATTTTATTATAAAAAGGTTTGCTTCAACCATAAGGATTAATAAAGCTAATACTGGATATAGTTCTTATAAAGCAAGCAAAATTTACATTAATAATATCACTGATAGCTAAGAAAATATAAAACATTGTATGGTTCAGTTTATGTATTCCCTACACTCAAAAAACGCAACAAAAACTTAACGACAGAATTATTATCGCCGCGGGCCATGCGGCATGCCTGTCATCAAACAACCCGACGCACATTAAAAATATATAAAGGTAAGCGAGCCAATTTGCGGTCGAGACAGCACAAAGAGTAATGGAATTTTATTAATAATTTTTCAAATGCTATTCAGTGCCAACAATTCTGAATTTCAATTATGATAAATATACATTCTTTTTAATTGTTTAAATTTTTAAAGCCATTTGTACAAAATATAAAAATGTTTTCGAAAAATTAGATCAGCAAATGTCAAAAATGTTAGAAAAAAATATTTAAAAAAGCGGAATTTTTCGAAAAAATTGACGAAAAACTACATTAAAATCTATTTTTTCAGTTTTTTCAAGTTTAAAAAATTTTTCTTGTTCAACATCATAAAGTGCATAAAAAACCTAAATTTAAAAAAAAGAACCTCATACGAAGCGATGCACAAAAGTTATAGGCCAATCAATTTTATAATTTGAAGTCAATTTTTGAGACTTGTATTAGGCATTTTGGCTTGAACCAGTTTAACCAGTTATTGTTCACACTATATAGTACAATTTTTGAAAATTTTCGAAAATTTCACTTAAAACATCCGAAGTTATAACCAAAAAACCAAAATTTAGCAGTTTTTCAGTTATTTTTTTTGGAGGTTATGTGTACAGATAAAAATTTCATATTGTAACCGCTGATAGCCTATATAATAGCCAACAGCCTCAATTTTTTTCGCTTTCTTTGGACCTATACATACCGAAATATACTCATCTATATTTAGAAAAAACGACCGAAACGGTCGCCGATAACTTGCATAGCGGCGGTTACTAGAGGTAGAAAATGTCCATTTCCTATAGTATTCGATGTAAAGTGTATACGAACTTAATTGAAACCATATAAAAACTAAAAGCTGGCAAAAACAGTCGGCATCTCTTTATTGTACATGGGCGGAGGTAAATAGAAATGCTCGTCATAAGAAAATGATAAGATTTTCGGGCGTTATTATATTATCCTTTGTTTCAAATGGTCTCCAGAAAGCCATGATAAATTAGTAAATAATTAAAATATTTTACCTTTTATATAGTAGTAAATATTTATAAATATGAACAATAACTAACTAAACTCCTACGCTTGATATTATAATAAGTATTTATGCACTGCACTGGCACATTGACAGCACATCTCACAAGTCCACGGTGACTTCTGAGAAACGATTTACGAGTTTTCTTTATGCTAGTAGGCCTGTCCGTTTTATTATCTTTAAACCAGTGCAGTCGTAGATGGTTCATTCAGGCTGATTATATTGCCAGTCTCGGGCTCGCCTGCACAGTTTCAATTATCATTCGAATCTCGATACCATTGCTAAATATATAGGACAAAATACCAAGTTCAATGCGCACGGTCCTGTGCTTTAACACTGGCCAGTTTCAATTGTGCTCGTATAAAGTATAACTAACACGTTAAAAAAAATTTGAAACTGGAAACAATTCCTTTTTCACTAAAATTTGATGCTTGCCTGACTCCACTATAACCATTATTTTAGAAAATGGTTAACTAAGCAGCTAGGACTGGTTTTTTCATTAGATTTTCTAGTATCAGCTACCAAATATCGGTACATCGGTGATTTTAATCATGATTTAAAACTTTGATTAAGCATGCTTCGCATGCAGGTCCAATATGGAGTTGACTGAAAACTTGATTCCGACAAGAAACGACTACAATATAATACATAATTATATATGGTTTACTTAATCAATTTAGTAATTGCCTTTTGGGTATGTGAAATATGTAGGTGTTTGGTGCAAAACAGAATTAATTAACATTTAACATATGAAACGATTTCCGAAAGTTTTCAAATTAACGCACACTGTTATGCAAATTAGTTGGCTCCATATCGGAATAAATTCAAAACCAATTAGCCCAAAATTAAAAACACTATTAGAAAATTTACATCATTTATATGTAATTAACGGCAAGGTTATGATCGTTAAAAGCCCCAGAGGCACAATTTTCTACTGTAAACGTATTCAAATAAGTCCAATTAAAAAAAATATACTGCGGATTATAAATTCCCTACTATTCTTTCACTGTTCATAGCTAGTCATATTTCCAGTCTACTATGCCAATTTAGTGTCAAAATATTAGATAAGACCTGGATTTATATGAGATGGGTACTTTAAGCATCTGTTTTACATAAGGCTCGCGTTATTTTAAAGAATTTGCATTAATTTGCTAGTGTATGTTGGCGGGTAGTCAATTTTTGTGGCGATTTGTGTCCGATAATGATACTTTACTGCCTATTAATTGTTCGCAACTTTTGAATATCATCTACTGTGATTGGCAGATAGCCATAGAATCTATTTATTGGCATAAATAGATTCTCAACTAATAAAAATGCCAGAAAGACTAGAAATTGTTTATTGTTCAACAGAAACTACTTATACTTAAAGTTGTTTGGCATTAGGGTTGTAGCTTCAGCCTGGGAACAGTTGTATACTATCACAAATTTTGTTCAAATAGCCATTAATAGCGAGATGTATTGACGAGAGTCTATTACTTTTTTGTTTAGGTTTGCAGCCACCAAAGCACGCCTAGGCTCTGTCTCTAACAGTTGTACATCTGTTAATAGGCGACCTGCATCACTCAGTAGTTCTATTAGCCCTATGTTCCCTGCCTCCCCCTCATTTCCTTGACCTACGGCCTACCAATATAGTGAGAACTTTGTCTATTGCTCTCAGGCTGGCACAAATTTGATTTTGGATTGCACGCACACTTGTATTTTGTCTATTCTCTACTGTGCTTATATCTCTCCTCAGAACTAGCTCCTTTATGGAAGCTTTTATTTCTAAATTTAACTTTGGTGTCTCCACTAATGTGCAGTTGTTAATGACGAGTATTTATTCATTAGATTGGTGCGAGTGTTTGCACTCAGGCCCTGTTTTAAAATGTTATCCCATCTTGATGCAATATTAGCATGGACACTTCACCCAGTTTCGGAACACCACCAAAAATTTCATTTGTCTTGATAAAACTCAATAATAAAATATACATGTATGTCTATCTATATGCATATAGTATACATCTGTGCCCAAAAATTTTAAACAGTATAATTTAAGTACAATATTTCGAATATGCGGTGTGGCAAGCGCAAATAATCACTGCCTATCGCGCCATGGAATAGATCCTCAGCTTTGGCGAATAACAGATTCAAAAATAATTGTATGTCTACGTTTTTCCAAGCACACTAATTAACAGATTTAGGCTACCTATATGTAAATATGTGCAATATGTTGTGACATTTTTTCTAAATGTTATGTTACCCCTTTTGCTTCTAATACATACATTTACGCATAAATAAAACAGACTGAAATTGAAAATATTAGCGACATAATCACTGTCTTCTGTTACAATATATGTGGAAGAGAAAGCGTGCGTAAAAAACCTATGACCAAGAAATTCTAAACATTAACCAGTGAGGTTGTGCACTGTGCAGCCACTTAGAGGTATGTTAAAAGTGCGACTAATATCAAATTACTTTGACGATATATCATACCGCAAACCGACAGCCCAGCCACCACAATACATCATGTTAGAATGCAGAACTGCGAAGCATTTTAAAGCAAAAATATCTGTTGTGGCAGGCCCATAACTTTCTTACACAAGATGATAACATATAGAATGTACTACTTGTAGCTCCAAACACTCAGAAATCTGAACAAACCACTACTACTTTACTTTTACTATCTCAGAAATGTCATATTATGTATTATCATTGTAGATACATTTATCATTGCTGGAAATAACAAACGTTTTAGACAGATTCTGGTAGAAATATCCGTAATTTGGTAAGACAAGGAGGTTGAAAATCCCAATCGGTAGCTGATGAATGAATAAATACATCCATTTACAATACAATGGATAAAGCGATGAAAATATAAAGGCGCCAATAAATGTATCATTTTACTTCTTCTTAACATGTTTTTAACACGCTTTTATTAGCTTCACCTGTATGTTTGTTTATTTGCTTGTAATGGAATCTTTGAACATGATTCTCACCCACTTCGAAACGTCAGATTAACCTGAAACTTTGCACACTTATCAAGAATCGATGACAATACAATAATTTGACAACTTCGTCCTAATGTCTTCACCAGGATAACATAAAATTTAAAAAAAGACTAGTCTATTGTCGAGATTTTGGCAGAGGCGCCGCTGTTAATAATAGATATTCTAACTAATAATAAAAGCGTGTTAATTAAATGATTCTTAGTAAGTTTTAAAAAATTATAGTTTAAAAAAACTAAAAAAAACCCGCTTTAAAAACCGAACTAAAAGGTAAAAAATAATAATGTTTAAATATTAATATTTTGTTCAACAGCGATAGATTATAAAAAGCGTGGGGTGCTTGATATCAATTGTTATAAATATTTTATTGATAGCTATTGATAAAAGGTGAATTATAAAAATATAGTAAAAAAAGCACTCCACGCTTTTTACAATCTATGGCTGTTGAACAAAATATTAATATTTAAACATTATTATTTTTTACTTTTTAGTTCAGTTTTTAAAGTGTTTTTTTAGCTTTTTTAAACTATATTTTTTTCTACTGTTTCTAGCTCTTTAACAGCACACATTTGCTGAATTGAAATTAATAATTATAATTCTTAATTATAGTCCATTTGGAAATGAAGTAGAGTAATAAAAGCTCATTAAAAATGCAAATCCTTAATAAATGTAGTGCGGGTGCTTATAAGTAATTTCTATAAATTGCAGTTAGTTCTAAGCATTTCTATTTTTATTATAGTTTGCTACCCGTACTAAGGAAATTTATACCTGCTTGAGTTGAACCCTTGTGATCTGTCCTTGTCTAATGCGTTTCAAACTATCTGCCGATCTCTCTCATTACTAGTTCACATTTGTTTGATGTGACGATGTTAATCTCTAAACACTAAAAAATGGAATTTCATGGCCGGGTTTACGGGTTTTTACGTAGTGTAATAAAATTATGGAATTATTTTTAATTATTTATTTTTATGGAAATATGTGATTTGCGTCCATACCAATTCAATAGGGTCAAGTTGGCAGTGATAGGGTGGTAAATGTAATACAGTTATTTGAAGATTCTTTGCCATTTCATCTATAAGGTACTTTTTTGGTCCTTTATTAGCATTGACAATCCCCAAAAGTTCTTTTTTTACCATAGTTGTTTGAAAAGCCATTTTCTTCCTGATAACCATTCGGTTATATCGGCATTCCACCAGGCAGTTGTAGAAGTTCGCTCAAGCTGTCTCGAGTGGTAACTTGCATTATCCAATACAATTACAGATCCCGGGGGAATAAGATTCAACATTTGAAAAAAATACGCCTCGAATACATCTGCGTTCATATCTTCGTGATAGTCCACCTACAAAACCATTAGCACTGCCAGTATGCGTGATTATTAATCGTGTCCCTTTTCCTGAAGAGGCTTTAAACCCCTTCCCCCTGATAGTCCATCCAAAAATGCTTGTCGGGAACTTTTCACATTTTTATCTTGCCGCACTTTCATTATAGCGTTTACCCAAGTTTCTTCCAGATAATAAATATTCTTATCTTGTTCGCGGAAGTTTCGAATTGTTCGTAGGTAGTCTCTTCGCCAAAAAATAATTTCATCGTTGTCAATAAGGATAGATTTTCTGTTCTGCTTATCCCAGCAAAAACTCAGGTCATGTGCACTTTTCTGCGAATAACATTTTTGAAGTATGTATGTCCTCTATGACGATTTTTGGCCTCCCTGTACTTGATTTTGGGGGATGCGCAGTGTCTTGTTCATTTTTTGTTTGTTTTAAAAGTTTGTATATAGTCGACTTTTCAATCACTCTCATCTTGGCACACATTTCAACGATGCCATCAATACTGTTGGCAGGATTTTGGTGTTTCACCGCATTGTATACGTTGAAAACGATCATCTTCTCATTTTGAAATGGCGCACATCTTTCAACATGTTTAACGGGAACATAATCTGATAAACTTGCTATTTCTAATCTGCTTTTAAACCTAGTTCAATTGTCACTAAACACAATGTCTCACTGTTAGCCCTAGCACGTCTACATAAGTTCAGCTCTACGAGTAGACTGATGTGTTCACGGAGAAACTCGACATCATGCTCAGAGTACTTCATTTCAATTATTTTTGTATTTGTATTTATTTTGTATGTATCTGTACTACGAATTCTTTTCGAACACAATGCACATAATAAGTACTGTAATATTTCTATATAGTATATCATTTCCATGAATTTTAAAAAACTTAGTAGCACGCCCATGGCGGCTACTGATTATAGGGTTTTATTACTCTACTTCATTTCCAAATGGACTATAGGTACCTAGCCTGGGCAGTAGTCAGTCACTTCATGTGTTTTCAGTTAGCCATGCAATTTTTACAATTTTTTACAATACATTATGCCTATCCGCTGTACACATTCTTGAGGGTGACTTCAAGCCGAGACTAATTTTTTAAATTTACTTTATATATGTTTATATGGTATCAGAATGATGTGATTCGTAAATAATTATGTTAAAAAGCGGGAAATTCATCGTAATTGAGCTGTTACGACAGATATATGGTTCTCGATTTTAAGGTAATTTATCAATCCGAGCCCAACTGTTAGATTGTTAAACAATTTTTAAATGGGTAGCCTAGTTTGTTCAAGGTATCACATAGCATTCATATGGCAGTGGCATTAACAAACCAAATCTGATTACCGAGATAATTATGCCACAAAAATCTTACGTAACAATCGGAAACTGAATGTATCTAATAAAATACCGGTTTTTGATCTATTCAACCTTATTATTCTTGTAAAATTTAGAAGGGTATTCATAGACGTACGAAGAGGAATCGGTTCCGAGATTTTATTTTACTTTAATTAAAAAAAAAGGAATAACTTAGAAATATAACGGTTTCTAAACAGTATTGGAATTATGGGTAAAACTAAAACATTGTATCGGAAATATATGTTAAGATTATTTGTTGTTGTCAATTTGTACATTGGTCAAATCGTTCCATGTTTATGTAAAATAGACAAAAATCTAGGCACCTACCTATCTTAAATCTTTCTTAGTTAAAAGAGCTAAATTACACAATTATCCAGTGAGATCTATCTGCTGAAAACTACAACATAGACCATACAAGAATATCGTTCTTAACAAAGTCAACTTTTAGTGATGGTTTACGCGCGTTCAATGTTTTACCCAATGAAATCAAATCTTCTGGCAGTTTAAAATTGTTTACTAAGCATGTTACAAAATTATATACAGATGTTAGAGCACAATAATATCTATATACAAAATTATGTTAGTACAGTAAATAGCTTATGCTAAACAGAAATCTATTCTATACTAAGGATGTGCGAATAAATATGATCTATACCATCTTGTTTTCCTAACGAACAATAACATTCCAAAATCGTAGATGGGTAATATAATAAGAAATAAGGCTATTTATTATTATATTATTATTCATGTGATGTTCAAAAAGTAATGCAAGAAGCCGGAGGATAATAAAATAGGGAAATATGATTCGCAGAAAAACAACTAGAGGCAACCAAGTTTGTATTTTATCCCCTTCAAAAATGTTTGGTGTACGTCTATGGCAAACGCATATAATACCCGTCAACAGTAGTCGGATTAGATGTTGGTAAGCCATCAATTTTCGATGTTTACACTATCAGAGAACTTATATTTTTATTCAAAATGGAATCTTCTAATCTGCCTCAGGTGCAGATGTTGCAGTCGAAGATGTCACCAGCGATGGGCCTACGTGATGGTTTACACGTACCCAAAAACAGGTCAAAATCACGGACATGACATTTTATGCCCATTCGACAGGTTTATTATCTTTTCTAATAATTTAATGATCGGGGTAGTTTAAAGAATACAATCTACTCCCTACTTATTTTATGGATATTTTGCAACATTTTGAAATCAGTCCCAAGAAGAAGTGGATTGAAAAATGAAGTCAAAGCGACTATTTAAAATCAATGCATTAGTTTAATGAGGATGTAGGGCGTAGGGGGCGTATTTATGTGTTACTATTTGTAATACAAAATAATACTTCACGGCGCAGGCGGTATATTAGCGAAAGCTCCTCTGAATAATAATGATAACATAGTTTCTTTGAATCAAGAATCGATTTATATTTATGTACATTTGAAATTAATAAATAAAAATGCTATTGTTGTTTGATGTCAATGGGATCCGTTGGCGTTTTAGTTAATTTATAGATTATGTTAATTGTGTTTTGCCACATACCGATTTCGATTGTTTTCTTCATCATGTAAACGAATACAAATTAAAACACTAACAGTATTTTAATGTCTATATGTACGCCGTTGTAATTTTAACTAATTTTCATTTCTTAGTATTGGTCCTATGTGTAGCAGCATGTAGTAAATGTACAAGTGCTTTCAAATGGAGGTCGCTTTCGAGAGAGCATTGTTGGATATGGCGATATCAAAAGAAAACAAAATACGTGTCGAAAATGCTTCCGTATAAGACCTACTTCTTTAAAGGATGTTTCAAAAATGCTTGGTTCGTAATAACAATACTAAAAACTGACCACGCATGCAACAATTATTGTTGAAATGTCAATAATTAGTCTAAGCATATTTACAAGAGAAAAACTAAATTTGGCTTGCATAACTCTGAGGGTGTTCATTTGTGGCGCTGAATGTGGGGCACGTAGGCTTCTCAAGCCATATAAATATTTAGCCTTGGGATGGAAATAGCTGAAGCTAGTTTTTAAGAAGCTTGTGGAAAATGAGACATTCCTTAGCTATAAAATGAAACAGTTGATCCAATAGCAAAGATTAAATGTATGGCCTTTTCTCCAACGAAGGCAGGATACTCCAAACGGTGCAACCTATTCTTATAGATAGAGAAACGAAGAGTTACATCCTAAATACCACTACTGTCAAATATCTCGGCGTCATTTTCGATAATCACCTAAAATGGGATAACCATATTAACTATATAAACGGGAAGCCAAGAAAACTAATATAAAAATTTTCTAACCTAAAAAGTATACTAAATAGAAGGTCTCTCTTAGTGACATATAACAGCCTAGCGGAATCCCTAATTACGTATGGTATTAGCGTCTAGGGTTGAGCCTACGCAATTCTCCAGCCTCTTCAGGTAACACAAAATTATATACTACGACCAATTTTTAACAGGAACAGTAGACAACTGTACAAATATATTTATTGATGATGAATTACTGAGTGTGAAGAGGCTGTATATGCATGCGACTATAGTTTAAACTCACAACAAGAAACATACATTTGGATCGCCGATAAACCACCACTATGAAACAAGAAATAGATCTAATAACGCGTATTAAATTCCAAATCTAACATTGAATCAACTTCTGACTCTTGTTAGTAACCAAGTAAGAAATAAAGATAATAAAATATATTAAATTTAAATGCAATTAAATAAATATATTAACTATATAATTACACAAAATATACAACTTGTGAACATGTTGCAGTAGTAAATAAATAAAATTTTAAAATGCTATTTGATAATTAGGTACAAAAATATAATTAATTTGGTATGCAAAATTCCGAGAGTCATTTGTGGCGCTAAGTGTGGGGCATGTAGACACTCAAAGCCATATTAATATCTTAACATTCGGAAGCAAACAACCAGTAGCTAACGCAATCTGCTATGAACAATTTAAAAAAAATCTTGTTGCAATTGACCTATGAGGGTAGCAATTTGTGGCGCCTAGTGTGGGGCACGGACACCTTAGAAACTATATCAATGGGACATTTTTTGGTCATGAAACGAAATAGTTTCTATAGTTTGAAACCTTAGTAAACAGGGAAAGATCACATACCAGACAACAATGATCACTAACATCTAATCTCAGTTCCCAGGAATAAAAATTATTAATAATGGTACTTCGGAGCTGATATGTTGCAAGTACGTGAGAGAAGTGGAATTATGCATATTCAGAGTGCTAAATTTTAAATAAGAATGACAAGTTACCTTTTCAAGTAAGTCAAATGGCTGGGTGTTTCTGTGGCGCAAATCGTAGAGGGGAGTTAATTTTGACTCACTGGTACGTAGAATATCAGCTAAGTAAAAATTGGACGAAAAATTAGTCATATATTTAGGAGGTATCATCGTATTAATAATAGTATAATTAATGGGCCGATTTATGTCCAATTGAATAAATAATTGATTATGCAAATAGCATGTTTCCCACATAATTCTTCAAAAATATATTCGTACCTCTAAATCCATTGACAAGTATTGTTTTTATGATCATTCGCCGTAGTTTATTGACTATCTTAACAAGAAACTCATAAAAACATTCGGTGTTTGTTTAATAAATTCACAGGTTTTATATGGTTGGTATTTAAATGTCTGGGTGGGCCAAACCGGTATGTTTGCGCACTTTAGCAAATATATAAGAATAATTTTGAAATGAGCAAACTCTCGGCTATTTTAAGAGCCCAAAGGTGCGGAAATCCAGATTCTATAACGCACGTGTTGTACTGTTAATGTTAAAAAGTTTACAGCCCTGCCATAAATCTGTTGGCTTCGATGAAATTTAATGGCGTGTGCCAATCAAAAAGTAATACGAATTGAAGTTGAGACGTAAACAAATAACAAGTTTGAAAGACGTACTGGGAGTATCAAATTTGAAATAAGTGTATTGGAAAACGGTAATAGGAAACTTGCAAGTAAACAAATAACATCAGCTTCAAATGCGGATGGGAAACACAGACGCGAAATTAAATGGTCTGAGAATAACTATTTAGTTAATATAAATTTCATTTTCTATGTACTGCAATTAAAAACATGTTTTGGATATTCTTTTCGTCTTTTAACGACGACGTAATTATTTTATAGGCTGGCTGGTTGGTGGGAATTACTTGACGTAGTTCATACGTGAGTGTAATGGATATTTATTTTTTCAGGCGAATATAAAATTAGCTGTAAATGCAATTAAACAGATGAAAATTAAGTCACAATCAGAAATAACTAGAACACTTGTAAGGCGGATATCAAATATTGCGAAACCGAGAAGTCTATGCTTTTATAACATTTATTTGAATCTTAGCACGTAAAGACGTCTAAGTACATGATGTCTCAGAATTATGGAGCAGTCAAAATAACTCCAAGTGAATACAGGTTTTTCATAACTTCCAAACTGCTGTATCAATTTTAGTATGTTTATTTCTCACTTTATCATAGTATACAATATCAATCAATATAATCAATACTAACAGAATTAACGTAAATTAAAAGCAGTACCTAGGTACATCATAGATACGGAAACAACAATAATATATACCTATACATATACTAATTTACATACATATATACACAACAATACATACATACATATACTCAAAAGTACTACTAATAAAACATTTTGGGGGAAAAGACATGTGAAGGCATGAACATACCAAGTACGCTAAACGCAACAAAAACTTTACGACATAATTATTATCGCCGCGGGCCATGGTGGAATGTTACATCAAACGACCCGACGCACATTAAAAACCGAGTTAAAAACCTATAAAGATGAGTGAGCTGATTTCCGGCCGAGGTAACACAAAGAGTAATGGAATTTTAATGAGGTCCTGAAGTTTTTGTTGCGTTTTTTATGTTTCGAGATGTTCCTACTTGAACTATACTGCTGTTCGTAAATTGACTCGCTTACCTTTATGGGTTTTTAATGTGCGTCGGTCCGTTTGATGACAGGTATGGCACTATGGGCCGCAGCGATATAATTATGTCGTAAAGTTTTTATTGCATTTTTTGAGTGTAGGGAAGTCCTTACTTTGACTATACCATATGTTTAATACGTTTAGGTTAAAAATATAAATAATACATATTATTAAAGCGACGCATATATTAGAGAAAACTTGCGACGGGGTACTTTTAACTTTTTACAAAATTTGAGCAAATGAATTATAATTATGTATAGTCGGAGTTCATCTGTTCTCGGCACTCAAAAAACGCAACAAAAACTTTACGACATAATTATCGCCGTTGGGCCAAGCGGCATTAAACAATCCGATGCACATTAAAAACCTATAAAGGTAAGCGAGTCAATTTGCGAACGAAATAGTAGAGAGTACCGGTATTTTAATGAGATTGTAAAGTTTGTCTTGGGTTTTTTTGAGTGCTGAGACCAGATGAACTCCACTATACAATATACAATTTACAAAAACAACTGAATTTTCTTATATTGCTTATTATTTTGAAATTTAATGGAAGAAGATTATAGAATTTAGGTCGTAAATAATTCATGAACTTCTTATTTATGTTCTTTCTATTTATCGGTATGGTTAAGTGTTGATTTATTCTATTTCTAGTGACATTGCAATGATTAAGGGTGCGCTACCAAGGCCAAATAGTGCGTAAAATATCCTCATTATTATTTTACACTCATCTTAAAAACGAGCCAACAGAATTCATAATTGATTTCATTATGTAAAACAGCATACTTAAGGCAAGGATGTATTATATTTTATATTGTAATCCTAGGCTAAATTAAGTTTCCAAAATTTTCTCCTCCTTGATTACTCAACGGAAACGTTCGACTCATTCGTCCCAAATTCACCATAAATTGTTTTATATTCTACAAAGGGACTTAAATATTCAAATAAAATATAATACGATGTAGTATAAAATAAAATAGCATGAAAAAAGTGAAAAGTCTGCATAATATTTGTTCCTATTAAAATTTAATGTCGAATACGAATTTGTTAAATTTCATCTAAAATAGTTGGACGTTTTGCTACTAGAGGCAGCATCATAGCGATGACCATTGCTAGACGTGTATCAAAGCAGGGTCGTGCTCAGCTTCGATAGGCGGTATCATATGTAAATAAATATGTTGTGCTCCTGATAGCTAAATTCGGTGATTTATTAATATTTCGTCTTTTATGCCAACTAAATACGCGCAACCCACAATACTTCAAGGTGTTTTGTGTGTCACCGAGGTGAAATTTGTAGCTGGTATGTATACACATAAAATCACGTCGCGATTACATTTGTACGGTCCTGTACGCCGATTATAGCCTATTTTTGCTAAAATAATTTTCAGTATTGTATTTTGTGCTACTAATAACGGTTTTAAAGTATTATTGTAAAGACCACCCCGTACCATTATGCGATAGCGAATAAGAGACTCAACCAATATTTTTTTTTATACATTTATTTAACGTCGGCCTATTTCCGCTACTGAGGCCTAACACCGACGCCTGTAGACGAGCTACCCCCAACCAGGAATTTTGCCGAACCTCTTCCCTTAAGAAGAGTAGGGATCTTTTACTTGCCTAACATTTAATAGACAAGGGACCGACGGCTTTATATCCCCTCCGAAGGGGTATATCCCCTATACAACCCTCGCCTAAGGTTGTATAGCTTCCGCGCATACACTGATATAGCCGCTGGAAGATGTTTGAGGCGAGGACGCGGTCTTCAACCAATATTTGATACACTGTTAGTAATAATAGGTTTTGACTTAAAAAATGCCTTAATAAAGGAAAAATTTTTAGATTTTTGTCAATAATAATACCTAAGTACTTAATACTTGTGGTCTCCTTTATTGATCATTTAATTTGTCTACTTTTATGTTGTTATGATCAGGACGATTTGCAGATGTTATAGAGAAAGCAATGTAATTTTTTTTACTTATGTTTAATGATAATTTATAGATATCTTTTATTTTTTTGACCCCTGATTTTACTCGATCCCTTGTGTGTAAAAATTAGCACAGTATCATCTGCATATGAAATGACTTGAACAATTAATGTTTATATTGGTTACAGAATATATACATTGAAGAGTATTGGTCCTAATACTGTACCCTGCGGTACACCAATCTGTAAATTTTTGGGATCACTTAATACGTTTCTAATTTTAACAAATACACTGAGTTCTATTTGTTAAGTAGGATTTAAAGACTTTCAGCACCATGCCCCTAACTCCATAGCTTTCATGAACATTAAGAGGTTTCTCATGAGGTACCGTGTGGTCTCCTTTACATAGGAAAATCTCAGGACAAGCTTTTATATCATAAAAAAAATTATATAATTTAACAAAATGATGGGTTTGATTTACTTCAAAGTTTATTTTCTGCTTTTTAGAACATTTAAATAAACGCTTTTTTAAAAATATTTTTTAAAATTATTTCGATAAGCCCTATAATCAGCTTCTTTGGTAGTGGTAAAGTATTTTAAGTTTAATCCATTATTTACACTTTAAAAAGAAACCATTGTAAAGTATATCAAAACGACTACCTTATCCCTAGCTAAGGGAAGAAATGAACTAAAACACTTAAATTAACGTCGTCATCGCAACCGTTATACATTATTCAATCTCCATCTGGCAGAATGATTTATATTTGAGATATGACGAGTTATATTTCAAAAAGTACAGATATCGTGTATCACCACAGAGAGATGAAGCGGTTCCAGTGTCAGAGCTAGGGATTGAACCCAGTACACGCTAGACTGTTGAACAAGCACACTCATCACACATTCTATGATTTTTTTTAGATCCTGAACATTATTAATCTTTTTTGGATAGATGGGTGGGGCCAAATTGTATCTGTTGCATACGGAGCCAAATAAGCCTATTTCGACACAACTCTTGAACCTGGAAAGAATTCGACACAAGACCTGTTTGTAACTAATTTATCACCATGACCAGAGGAACTAACCCATTTGATATTTTATTAAATATATTTTACCTTTTCGATAAGAATTTCGTTACGGGAAAAATTTAATACGCTACGTACCACATTTGTTACGCGATACTATTAACATACACCTGTTTTTTAATAAAAATGAATGGCGCCAAATAACATAAGGAATGCCAAGTACCTACCCTAAACTAAAACACCTGTCGCTCCACGTGGCATTTGTGAACTTATATATCCCCATCGCCATCCTAATGACTCACCGTAGAAAAGTTAGGAAGTTAATTTTGTTTACGCTTTGTTTATTCAGAGTTTACCCGATAACTGTAATCAAGAAGTCTTAAAAGCAGTTTCCTCAAAAATTTGCCACCTGTCTAGACATGGTCGTGTTCTAATGCAGTTAAAATTTTCAACATAATCCTTCTAATGTACAACCCATTACCATCAATATGACCGACGACAGAGTTTAAATATTAGAATATTTATTATCGGCGACGAATTGTAAAATATTTATGTACTTTTAGTACCAAAGAAATGCTTGAATAACAAAGAAATAAATAGGGGATCAATGGAACTGTATAGGGTGTTCATTTTTACCTAATCTATTAGGAACCCAATGTATCTAACTCAGGATGAGGACAATATCTTTTTAGGGGGAAGGAATCGAGAAATATTAATATTTCTTTTTTGACAATAGTCACGTCCATTTTCAATAAAAATTACCCGAAATTCAGCACGAGACTTAAGGTTATGACCTTTTGTACTATTTTCGAGGAATTAAAGTTTTTACGCTCGATTTTCGCAAAATTTCAGATACTCATAAATATGTGCTAAGTGACAGCAATATATTTTTCATTTTCGTATTTGTAAAATATATGGATGTTAAAAATGCACAAAGAAATCCGCACATACCCCATAGGGTGAGTCTCGGTTAAATTGTCTAAACTTTTGATATGTAGTAAAAACTTGATAATTCTCAGTATTTTAGATAATCGATATTTTTCTATTTTTAAACAATGCACTAAGGGGTTAGAAATTATGACGTGTTTTGAAAATCCGGCTCGAAGGACCATTATTAGTCAGAATAAAAAACACGCTAGAATTGGAAAATCGAACCTTAAAAGGATACGTTGAGTAGCAACAAATTTTGTATTTTTTATCAATGAATTGTAGTTGAGTAAGTAAGCAGAGAGATTGTAAAGCACTCGAAATATTAATCAAACCTAGTGTAATATCAAAACGAAAAGCAGAAAGTGAATTTTCTAATTCCATATCTGAATTGCCCTTTCTTATACATTACTAGGAAACATATCCTGTTTCCAGTCCACAGATTTTTAATAATAAAAAACTGCCAACTGATTTAGCAATCAAAGTGTTATAGAAAGAAAGAACATAGTAACTTAATATTTTTACTAACTTAGCAGTATGAAAATGCTTGTTTGTAAAAAAAATATTAAAACGGTTTTTGAAAAATAGACAAGAATTTTTGTACAAATGTATCACTGTTATTTTCACGCCTTTAACTATTGTGAATAATTATAAACGTATCTAAATATTTTGCAGTTATTAATTATTTGCGGACTAAGGATAGTCTCACAGACACACAAATACCAAAATAGTTGAACTGATGGTATTATATACAAGGTGTTTCAGTTAAAAGTCCCCGGGCCATTATCTCTAAAAATAATCGATACCAAAGGAGGCTTTAAATAGTTGTAGTTAGAATGTTTCCAATACGATTCAAAGAGGTGGCGCTGCGATGCAAAATTATTTTTCGATGGCTGGAACCTCGATACATTCATGTGAGATTAAGGGATTATTTGTGAATAAATTTGATGATATAGAAAATTTGTAAGAAACCAGCCGTTTTGGAGTTAATGAATTTCATTTTTCATTCTTTCAGTACACGTAAATTTTGATAAACCTCTGTAACTTTTTTATTAATGGTTCTAGACTCTCAGTTACTTGAGACTTTTTGTACGTTAAGGAAAGTGCAAGTTTTATTAACAAAAATAAACAATTAAACACTACTAGAATATTATTAACAATTAAATTAAACTTATTTTTTTCTAATTAACCATTACATTAAAGGCTAAAAATGTCTCCCTTCTTCATGAATACACATATTGTACCTTTTCAGTAATTCTTCATTGCAAACTTTTTGCAAAGTATGTCTGTTTATAGCAGCAACAATTGCATACATTTTATTGTATAAATCGGCCATATCCTCAATGGTTCAATGTATACTATACTTTTTAAATAGCCCTATAGGACGAAATCTGCCTGGTATAGGTCTATTTGGAAATCGCAAACGAAACAATCGTTTTGCTGGTCGGGAATTTCTTCTACATTCCCCATATATTAAAATCATATTTAACATATCTTCATTGGTGTATCGAACCATTTATAATGGATAACTTCTAACTAAACAGCTCAAAACTTTGATTGACATGCACTACAAGCTTATATTTAATAACTGTCAAAATTAAAATCTAATAATATTAAGCAGTTTAATTTAGCTCATCATAAAACTAGCGAGTATTTTCTTTATTATCTTACCACTTCAGGTTTTAGGCAGAGTTTTATTAGAAGAGTTATTAAAAAATATAAATAATTTCGAAATATGTAATAACATACAGATTATTGTATTTAAAATATAACAGGGTCATATTAGTTCCAGCTTAGCCGGAAGTGGTATACACGTTTTTGTATTAGTGCATCAGAGCACTTTCCTAACCGTAAAAAAAGTCTCAAGTAACCAGCAGTATATATCTATTAATAAAAAAGTTGCAGAGGTTTATCAAAATTAATAAAACGGCTGGTTTTTTAGAAATTTTCTATATCATCAAAATTATTCATAAATTATTCTATTCCTATAGATTCCAGCCATCAAAAAATAATTTTGCATCGCAGCGCCATCTCTGTGAACCGTGCAGGAAAAATAATTCTAACTACAGCTATTTAAAGCCTCCTTTGGTATCGATCAACCTCCATTTACAAAAATGAAATATCATTATTATTTTTCGAGATAATGGCCCGGGGAGTTTTAACTGAAACACCCTGTATATGTTTTAACATGATACACTATATTTTTAGAGAAATCCAAGTCGGACAATTCTTCTATAAAGACATTTTTTAAGTTTCTAGGGCAGCAGTATAAAGTCTAAGCCATTCTTTCAGCTTAGTCCACGCTTTAATCGGATTTAATAAATTCTACGGCTACTTAGAAACGACCCAGTTGGTTTTTAAATTCGACAGTTACATATCAATTGCATAACACTCGACTGGATCCATATATGTATGAAAATTACATCCCATGTCGTTACGATAAATGAGTACTTTGTGGTTTTGCCGACACTTGGCAGACATTAAGTGTTGTTCACCCAGTGAAAGGCTTTCACTTCTGTTGAAATCAAAAATTATACTCCTGTGTGCGTGTGCACAGAGGCGTGCAAAAATCGACCGATAATTATTTATCTCGTAGGAAAATCGGTAAGCACACAATGGAGGCACGTAATTTATCAAAGAGAGCAATCAACAATAGAAAACATAGGAAGATAAAAAACATAGGAATAAGTGAAATTTTGTTTGCGGAAACGTGCTAATCAGAAATATCTATTTATAGAGGCACATACGGTATATTAAGTGAACGAAAATTTTATAGCTAGGTACGTTATAAATCTGATACGGCTTATAACAAGGTGGCTACTTCTTGTGTTGAACATACATTTTGGCAGGTGTATCCAGAGTCATCTGCGGACCGGTTTCAAGCTTTTTGGCTCTCGTCAGCGCAGAGCTATCAATACCAAGTCGGCGACTTGCAAATAGTTCAAATAGACCCTTCTGAATTTGAACATAGGTTCTGTTCTCTTCATCGGCATTTCGCATTTCTAGTGATTGATAACTAAGATATCAATTACAACGCATAGCCCAATAAAAAGATGGAGAAATCAAAAGTAATACGATGAAACCTGGTTGTGCATTATTCATTATAAAGGGTTGGGCAAATGTGTGGAAACAGCTGATTTCCCGCGAAACTATAATTTCGAATAAAACATACCCTTCACAGAAGTTTTTGTAGTATTTTTATTCTATTCAGTGACGTATGTTGATTTCCAACAGCTAACCTATTTTTCGAGATATAACCTCTTCGGTTAGTTTTTTAAATGGATGACCCTGTATATTTTTTACATTTTCAGATAGACACTTTTTTATCAATTATGATGATATAGGGTTTGGTGGATGTGCGACTTGTGGTTTTCTCAATATTAAATAAAATCGCGCAAAATTTGAATGTCCCGCCAATTCATGAAGTTAGCTACAGACCTGCGCACGCGCGGTAACTTCAGCCGGCTCTTTACATGAATGACCTTGGAAAACCAAAATGAACCTCAATAACATGGAATTTTGGCGCAGAACTGTCATAGCTTATCTACTAACATTCCCCAATAAAATAGAATACAAAAGTGTTAAAAATCGGCCAAAATCCGATCGAAGTAAATCGGCTACAAATGTAGATATTTCACTTGATCTTCTTCTTAACCTGCAAGAATAACCAAAAATTTCAGTACTATTTAAAATACTTTTTATCAGATAGCCTTGATAATTTAAACAGCCATCTCTTTATTTTATTGTTTTATTTAATATTTAGAAAACCACAAGTCGCACATCCACCAAACTCTATATCATCATAATTGATGAAAATGTGTCTGTCTCAAAATGCAAAAATATACAGGGTCATCCATTTAAAAAGCTACCGATGACGTCCTATCTCGAAAAATAGGGTAGCTGTTGGAAATCAAACTACGTCACTGAATAGAATAAAATACTACAAAAACTTTTGTTAAGGGTATTTTTTTATCGAAATTATAGTACAGCGAGAAATCAGATGTTTCCACACATTTGCCCAACCCTGTATATAAGAACATTTACATATGCTTTAAGTAACAAATTTGAGGCTATTTTTACTCTATTAATAGCTTTAAGATTTACCTTCACGATTGGAGTGCTACATAGTTGTCGTAGGCACATGGTGAAATACGGCTTTTCGGGGAAAGCCTAGACAGTTCATGAAATGCCGGCAGATAATGTGAAATCTGTATGCTACACGATTCGCCCAGGCCGTTCATGAAGATCCTGGTTTATTTAGTCCGTTAATGTTATGATTCGTACTTTACATGATCTGCCATGATATAGGCCATTGGCATTTCATGAAATGACGTGATTTAGTTATATTGTGAATGAGCCTAGCGATGAAGCCGGCAGATCATGTAAAGTACGAATCATAACATTAACTGACTAACCAGGCTCTTCATGAACAGCCTAGGCGAATCGTGTAGTATACAGATTTCGCGCTATCTGCCGGCATTTCATGAAATACCGATGCCCTAAATCACTGCAGATCATGCTAAACTTCTCATTACATGAAAATACTAACATTTTAAGGCACTTCATGAAAATCCTAGTCAAATAATATAAAATGAGGTATTTTACACTATCTGCCGGTATTTCAAGAACTCTACCTAGGCTTTTTCCGAAAAGCCATATTATACTATGTGTCTATGATATAGGCTTTTCGGGAAAAGCCTAGGCACTTCATGAAATGCAGGCATCACATCATTTCATGAAATGCCTAAATCACAGCAGATCCTCATTACTTCTCATTACACCAAAATACTAAAATTTTAAGGCACTTCATGAAAAGCCTAGTCACATGATGTAACTTGAGGTGTTTCACACTATCTACAGGCATTTCATGAACTGTCTAGGCTTTTCCCGAAAAGCCGTATTTCACCACGTAACTACGACATGGTCAGCTCAATGGGAAAAAAATGTCGTGTTTTGATGGTCAATGAAACGAGTTATAGAAATTGAATATATTCCGGTTGGTTCCTGATAAAGAGGAAGAGAAACCTAAAACCTTATCCCACGCCCAAGGTCAACTCTATTTTTGGACGTGAAATTGAAAGTGTATTTTGGAATGTCGCTAATTTAATTTTAAAAAATCTGTACACCTTCCGTCTAACCCCAAAGTACGTCCATGTCATCACATAAAGTAACATGGTAATCATTCTCGTATTTCCCACGCGTCAGGTATCGACCAAGAAGTCAATCCTATATAAAGACGTCAAATCCATACTGGCCGTATAGAATTTGAAAAAAATAGGTAGCGAACTGTCACAATAAACAACGCAATGACAGGTAACTATGGTGCTTTTATTGTCGAAGAGGAGATAAGCCACGGGAAGAACATAAATAACAGTTTGATGCACTTACAAGTACCGAAGGTCTGAGAAAAAATCCACCACGGTTTTATTACTTTGCGTTAATTACAAATTCCTAAAATGGGAGTTAGGCTCCCAATATTGCTGACAACTTTCATATTGTTATTGTTTTGTGTTTAAAATATGATAGTAATAATGATGAAATTAAATATTAGCAGTTTTTAAATGTTTCTTTAACTGATTTCCAGAGTCCAGGAGATTTAGATTTGTCTGAGTAGAGGAGACGGGGCTCTACAGTTTATAGTGGGATCCAAACCACTTCATTAAGTATGCTCAGAAAGAACCCTAGACGTGCCAACCCACTGGGCAACCGTTAGTCCAAAGTACTAAATAGCTTATTGTAAGCATAACGAGAGCATCTAATCATATGAATAAATGTAAATATTGTCTGTAATCATCCGAAACCCGCATGTACTGAGATGTGACGTGGAGTGGTGCTACGCCGTTTTATAAGGACTTTCGATCTGAAAAATTTGTGAGATTTTTATCGCTAAAATCATATGATACGGACTCCTATTAGAAGCAACTAAGTTTGAGCACCCACGACATAATGTTGCGAATAATATTGAAGATAGGGCAGTATTTCATACAGTCATCCAAATAAATAGTGTTTAACAAAACCATAACTTTCATCGTGATTTTATTATTGTTATTCTTTTTTGGTGGTAATAATTTCAATTTCAACGATACGTATCTCCTTAATTTTATTTCGGATAAATTCTGGATCGTGAAGGTGGCGCTAATTTAACGTTTCAATCAACCCGTTTTATAGCACTGCACCATCCCGAATTTTATCTAATTTAAAGTCAGAAAAATTCTGTTTTGTACAAGAATTCATTTCTGATTTATAACTGTGCAATGTGATACAAATTGTACAATAAAAATTGCTCGAAAAATTACAGGTATCAAAATAGTCCGAGTAAGAGAAAGCGTGAAGTAAATTCAAATGATAGATAATTAAAAGAAATTACTTTTTTTTAATAATGATACTTAATGTCTTTATTACAAAAACTACATACATGTAACTGACGTGTAACTTTAAAAGCTATTCTTACACATAGCTTATACAACGCAAAAATCCATAATTATATTAGGCATATAAATATAGAATGCTCCTAACCACATTAATCTAGTTCAACCTACAAAAAAGAAAAAAAAAATCTCCTGTTACCGATACCCACTCACATATAACAGAACCATCATTATTTTATATTGACAAAATTGTTTAGGTAATTTTGTTTTAGTTAATAATTGAAAGCAACACAACTTAATTGTTTAAATTCAATATTAAGTTGTATTATTTAACAAAAATATAGGACTATGATTGGCAAAGGTAACGTAAAAATCTTGGAACTTATATTGAGAAAAGTTCTAACTTTAACGGGATGTAAGTTAAATCGATTTGGCATTCTCGAACGAGGCTGAGAGGCTTTCACTTCTGAATATTGTGCGGTGGACAAAACTGAAGTTTGTAAATAATTCCCAGGTAGACAACCAACTGGTCAGAATTTTTAATTTCGCAGATATTCTATTAAATTTTTTCAATTCAAAAACCAACCGACAGCTTGTATTTTTAACTACTTGTATGCGATTCCACGTAATTGAAGCGGCCAGAAGGGCCATAAACAAAATCAACCTTATTTCATAGTAACTAATGTGAGAACAAGGAGACACATGCACTTTCTTTAAATTAGGTGAAGCCCCTAACATGTGTTTATTGGCACAAAGAAACTTAAATACTCGACAATATTATTTAGATCAGTTTAAATCAATGGCATAAATAATAAATAGCAGAGGCCCTAACTCACCACCTTGTGGCACACCTGCTGTTTCATTGATTAGTAAGAATTTGTGAATATTGTCGTTATTTTTTTGGTTCCCATTACTAAAATAGAAACTAAATAAATTGACAGCAATATAATCACAAAATATATACTTTACTCAGAAATGTTATTTGTGTATTTAAAACATAACTTTCATACATTCAAAATATAATAATTAATTTGAAGCTGAAGCAAAGTATGGCTCTTTTTCAGACAATAAACTACCGGACTTTCAGACCACAATCAGATATAGATAAGGGATATGTCGCTTTTGTCTTTTGAATGTATCAAAACTATCTACGAAATACTCATATAATATAGTTCAATAATTATGAAATGGAAGATATTGTACTCAAATATTAGAAAGGGCTATGGGGCGATAATTAAGTAAATATATTTTTTATAATATATATCTGCGAAAAAGACTAGCTATTTCAACTTCTATGTTAGTTATATAGTTTTGCATGAAATATAATGTTTTCAGATCATTTTGTAACAACAGTCTTGCAGTTTCGAATAATTATGTGCCGCCCTGATGGGTCTAGACGAGAATGAAAGTATTTATATAATTACTCGATGGTTAGAGATTCTTTGACAGTAAAGAAATATTTTAGTAGGTAGTGGGGTATTTCCTAAATCTTGACTGACATTCGGGAAGATTGTTGAGTATTACAAAGACATTTACCTGTTCTTAAATAAGTTCTTTCGAATATTTTTGACATTACAGGAAATATACTTATCGATTGTGAGGGAATAAAACAAATTATTATCATTGATACGAATAAAAATGAGTTGTAAATCATGTACTTACATAAAATTAAATAAATTAACCGAGTACTTGTACGCTGCTACAACAAATACACTAACAACAATTTCGAATGCATTTTAAGGTACACTGACCCAATATGGAGAGAATTATTATGTAATATGTAAGCTAGAAACAAATTACAAATGCGCAGAGTACAATGAAGAGTTCGTTTAATGAATATATAATTGTTGCCGTGCTTATTGTAAACTAGTAGATAAAACAAAAAGAATTTTTCTCTATTGTGTGGAGGCTTGTATTATAATATAAATTATAAATAATGCTGTATATAAAAATCTTCGTGCTTTGTGTACTTAACGCTTCAAGAATTCATAATTGAATGTTTGACGTCGGTATTTTTTATTGTTTGCATCAGAAATTATTTCGTACAAAAGAAAAATATTTATGATAGGTGGTGGGTTGTGCGTGCTGCTGTATCCATAGGCATTATCTTTTAGGGACGGTGCCTTGGGAGACTACTTTGTAGCAGAAGATTCATATTTTAAATAGGCGTTGTCAAGCGTAAACAAACTGGTATAAGAAAGCAAGATAAAAAGTTTTTTTATCACTGTCTTTTATTGCAGTTCGTGATAATTACGATTATTATGAGAGAGAGTTAAAAAAAATCAACAAAATAGAACGAAAATATTGTTTTTACTGTCGCTCACATTATTCTTAAAATGTTTGTTTATCAAATGTTAATTCCCGAAGTCTTCTCCAATAATAGGCACTAGAGTAAGATAAAAATGGAAACAATCATGCAACTGGGTGAATACTGTTGATATTGTTGGCGGCCATTGGTGGTCGACTTTTTTAATTATGTTAAAATATTATGCAATGGTTACATAATATTGTTTTATAAATTTAGAGCTTTTCAAAAAAAGGACTTGTTGTAAAAAACGCAACCAAAAACCATCCCTTCGAAATTATCATCCGGGAGCTGGGAATCGAACCAGGAGAAAATAAGCTTTAATCAGTCTCTCACATAAAGCTCTAGAAACAAAATCTTATTTGCTACAGTTACAATACTAGTAGGTCTGACGGGGGTTGAGGGTTGAGACCACCCCCACCACTGCAGATATAAGTCACGCATTCTCATCCTAGGGAGAAATTTAAAATCTATACTTTAACAGATATCTATACTGCTCTGACCGAGGTTCTGACATATACTAGAATATACAACAAAATAACTCTCACTGTGCACTTATAAAAAGCCATATAATCTAATGAGACACTATTGTGGAGTTTATGGCATTACAATACACCCCGCAAATATTCACAGACTATAACATACGGACTTGATAGAGATATGTAGAAAGCTGCACTCGTCAGATACAGACCCGTAAAAATCTCTACCTATAAAGTACAAATCCTTAAAAATAATTATTAAAATATAAAGCTCAATTTCTCGCCAGGGCAAGCGGCATGGCTTAATTTCTTAATTAATAAAAATAGTATGAATTGTTTCAGCGAGTTCATTTTCAGTTCGATATCACTGTTTTGCACAAACAAACATTTATCACAGTTATCGGTCGTGCGTTCTCATTTGTATTGATTTAGAAGTATTTAGGGTTTTATTAAATTAATTTTAACACAGCAGAGCTTGTACACATGGCATTTTATTTTGCGCGAATCGGAAAGAAATTGGTTGGCACTAGGATTAATTTATCATGAACGATATCCTGAAAGAAGAAACAGAAGTTAATAGCGTCCAAAACCTCCTCGATAAATTTGTGAAAACTGAAAATATACAATATAAAAAAAAGAGAAACAATAAAAAATACTGTGAATGAACAAAATGACTTATCTGATTGAGGGTACCGATATTAGTCAGAGAGAAATGAGCTCATTAGTTTAGAATGTGTAGACGGTTTGTTGGTCGAAGCTTAAAAAAAAATAATGTTCATGCATATCACATTCAATTGCACCAGGAACTAAGTGATGATGATTTTCAAAGGCATCTACAATTTTGTAACTGGGCCAGAGGTAATATGCAACAAGGGGCAACTTTATTGACTAATCTTTTATCTCGTTTTTTATTCACTGATCAGGCAAGTTTTCATTAAAGTGGATTTCTTAATATGAACAATTTCTATTCCTATGATGTTTAGGAAAATTATTACTTTTTCAGGCAAGTTAAGAGCTCTTCGGAGTGTATTAGTCATCCATGCTCCCAATTTTATTTGTAAATGACTTCACGTCAATAAAATGACGCAGCCGAATGTGGTGTGCTTGGAAAGAGAGAGAGATAGAGATGTAATAGAATATGACATTGTGCAAACTTATTATACCTAATCTTTAAATCTCTGTTTATTCCTGAGGGCATTAGGGCTAATTTTATTTGAGTTCTACAAAAGGGAAAATGTTTATTTTAATAATACCTATGTGGGATGATACAAATTATTTTTGCAAATTGAAAATAAAAAAAAAAAAATATTTTTTTATATATATACTTTTTCTCTCTCATCATCCCACATTGTAACATGTTTCTAATTTCTTTTAGTGAAAGCAGTTTTTTAAAATAATGATTTATATGAGAGTATATCCAAGCGTCTTGCCGGCTTATATCCGGAGCGCTGTTAATAACCAGCACAGACGGTCTATAAAGGTTATGAGAGGAATTATTGGAAAATATAATAGAGTCACAAGTCATTAGGGTCGAGTTAATGGTACATTGATCGGGACTATTCATTTGCATTTTCTGAAGAATCTAATGGCTCAGTGGTCCAATGCTTAGGTGTTAGGTTTGAGAGGTGTCCCGAGTTCGAATCCTGGCTAGGATATGGCTGTTTAGTGGCGTTTTTAATGTGTTATCGAGTTTGTAACAGTGGACTAGACCGCGTTGTGTGAGAGACAACACGGTTAGTCGTTGTATCATTCCTGTGTTCGGGTCCCAGCTGAGACAGGAATGGTCGTTGTGAACTACTCAGTGCGTATGTGTTCTGATTGAGTGATGGAATAGCTAACGCTAAACTACACCAGGACTCGATTAAATAAAAAAAAATACTTAATGAAAAAATTGGTGATGGTACTGCCCCGCATTGCTTAAAACCAATAAAGGACCACTTAAACCATATCTGGCCACTTCAATGGATTAGAAGAAATAGCCTGGATTTCTTTTTGTGGGATACGTGAAGAAAATTATTTATAAATAAACAGTAACAACAATCCAAAATGAAGGAAAGGGTAACTGCTTTTAGATTTCTCAAACCGGCAATTTTAAAAATCTTATTTCAAAAGCGTGGGACAATCATGCAGCATGCTGACCATTTATGTTCATGAAAAATATACAATGTGCTTCATTTGACAAAACTGAGACAATTCAATTTTAAAAATTCTAAAGAAACATCACACAGATGTCTAGTAAATGGTATTTACATATTTTTTCTTAAATTTTTCTAGTCAACGCGTATTTTTTTAAAAAAACTTTCTAGCTATCATAGAACTCGAGCTATTGAAGTCGGATATACTGTTTCCCTCACACTGTATAAAAATACTCGATCTGACAGTGTAAGCTGAATAAGTTATATTGCGCATTGTGCCATAATTTTAATAAAACAATACACGATAATTTTTTTAGATAGCAGCGGTTGTACGTAAAAAAGCTGATAGTGATAACAATATTCAGTACACACATTAATTTCTAATCAAACAAAAACTTCTAATCTTTCCATGTAGTTAGTCTTTGCAGGTATAATAATAATTCAGGTTTATTCTTAACAGTCATTATATTGCGATACTAAATAGTTCGCTAATGCCAATACGATTGATATCTGGAATAAAAAACGCGAGGGAAACACCATGAAAACTATATATTTTCTAGATTTCGAGAAATAACTAGGATTATTCTAAAACAAATACCAGAGGTCGAAGTATTTATAAAAACCACATCACATATCGCGTAAATCAAGAAACATTTAAGTATTCTTAGTAAACGTTACTCTGTGATTGAACAACAAAAATTATCACTTTTTTGCTTCTATAGCATTGTAATAGTCATATTCTCGACATTGCTTGGTATTTTTTTTCAAAATTAAGTAAGTACGTATGTATCTCGGTATGTACATTATGAAAAGTAAGGTTTTTCGGCCTTTCAATTTTGTTTACGCTTTGCGCATAGGTTACAGCACGATGAACTCAATATAAAACCGCCAAAGTCAGCACTAAAGAGGTTAACGTAAAAAAAATCTGCAAAATCTTGTGAATCATGAACAAAAATATTGGTAAAAATTATAATTAAAAAAACACTTAATAGCAAACCGAACTAAAAAGTAAAAAATAATGTTAAAAAGCGTGGGATGCCTGATATCAATTGTTATTTAAATATTTTATTGGTAGCTATTGATAAAAGTAGAAATATAAAATATAGTAAAAAATCACCCCAGGCTTTTTACAATAAAATGAATTTTATTATATTGAGTTAGTAGACTTTCATCGCTGTTGAACAAAATCTTAATATTTAAACATTTTTTACTTTTTAGTTCGGTTTGCTATTAAAGCGTGTTTTTTTAGTTTTTTTAAACTATAATTTATAAAATATATATTAATAACAGCGGCGCCTCCGGCAAAATTTCGACAATAGATTAGTCATTTTAATTTTTTTATTTTATTTTATTCTGATGATCCTGGTGAGGACGTTAGGGCAAAGTTGTCAAATTATTGTATTGTGATCGATCCTCAAGAAGTGTGCAAAGTTTCAGTTTAATCTGACGTTTTGAAATGGGTGAGAATCACGTTCAAAGATTCCGTTACAAACAAACATACGGGTGAAGCTAATAAAAGCGTATTGAAAAGCGTGTTAAAAGTATAAATCGCTTCATATTACTTAAATGTATAAGTCTATTGGTTTCATAAACCTATCCATTAGTAATAGTTGTCATAAATCGTCAATAAAAAGAACTGAAAATATATAATTTTTGTTTAATAATATGCAGTTTTACATTTTATGAACGGATGGTACGGATGAAAACATGATCTTTGAAAATATGAAAGATTAAAATAAAGAGCAACTATTTATATACATACCACTTGCCTTTATACCTAATACTACTTAAAATAAAGGTCAGTATAAATACCATTTATTAAGGCGTTTTTTTGAAAATTATATAGGTATTCTTGTTTCTAATCATACTTAAATAACTATTTATTCATTTCCGTAGTATCACTTAACAGTTAAGAACCAAAGATCTCTATTTTTTGGCCCCAAGTTTGTTAATTTAATCCCAGTACACCCCAACCAATTACCTAAATAGTCCACCAAAATAAATTTTTCGATGTATAGTGTATACGACCTTAAAACCGTTGAAAACTAAAAGCCGGCAAAAACAGTCGGTATCTCTTGCGGAGGTAAATAGAAATGATTATCATAAGCAAAACAATAAAGAGATGCCGACTGTTTTTGCCGACTTTTAGTTTTTATGCGGTTTCAATTCTGGTCATATACACTATATTGATCCAACTGCCATGGTAAAAGAAAGGAGACAATCAATGTATCCCTTGTCTGCCGGTTCCTGTATGCATAATTTGCAGAGCCGGATTTAGGCAAGGTCAACAGGGGTTGAAGCCACGGGGCCTCTACAAATTTACTCAGCACCGAAAGTGATTCGGGAACTGGAAAGCCTGCAAGGTATCGTTTGCTTAGTGAGAAGGATTTCATTTATTTATTTTTATTATCTCTATAATATGTTGTTTGATATGAAATTCTGGTTTGTTAATAAATTATTTGTTGACTCAATAGCAAATATTCCATTTTCCCTTGCTTTTAAAACAGTTAGGGAGCCCCCACATCGTTGTTGTCCCAAGGCCTCCACATCCCCAAATCCGGCCCTGATAATTTGCATGATACATATTTTTATACAAATTTTATAAACTGTGAACCTGCCAAGGTTGATTTCCTTATATACATTCTTTTCCAAATGTTCAGAGCGAGTACATAGCAAAACAAGCAACTCTGCCTAGGCAAGATTTCGCTCTGGGGATTTTGCTTCATTTTTATTTTTTTTGTTTAACAACTATGTATTATGTATGTACTTTTTTTATATTAATACGAAAAATATGTGGACATTCATGTAGGCAAGCGTCTTCAGAATTAATATCCCTGGATCTTCTTTTAACTATCTACTGTATATAAATTAAATAACTTTCCCACCTGATTTTTATATATTTGGTTTAGTTTTTTCAATTTAAAATCGTTGTACTGTACTCGTATTACATCTATAAGTGGGTAAGTGCTATAATTACCTACTTAAAGGCAAGAAAATTATTTTGAAACGAGCGGGAAATGGCGCCATTAAATAGAGTATTTTCCTCCCTTTTCAACGATATATCACATGCCATATTTATTCATTGGTACTGCGTTAGTAATTATAAAAACATTTTTTTTAAACCAATATTTTTATTTAACAAACGTTATACTTGCCGTGGAGAAGTATGATTAAATAAAACGATAAAATAATTCAATAAGTTGTTTAAATCTTTGCTATAATAAAACATTAACGCAATTAAGAAGAATAAAGTAAATTCAGGTAACAAAAACAAAATAATAATCAAGAAAGCAACATGGATCAATTATGGAAAGAGTATTCGCAGTTATGCCAATATATATAGAGGGTCCTCCATAAAAGCGTCACTCCTTGCTCAGAAAGTTAACATATCTTTACCAATTAATTTAAGTATAATATCCATTTGTTTGTAGGTATTTCATGATTTCACTATTATTTTAATTATTTTAAAATAGTTGGCTATGAACAAACTTCACAATTTAATTTTTTGACAGATCATCTCAGTTAATACTTAATCTCTCACTCAATCACACTCGTTTAAGAATTTAGAATTTTCAAAAATGATTTTCACTCACATTGATCGTTATAATATGTTCGTTATATGTTACCAATGCAATTTTAACTTTGGATTAGCTCAAGAGAATATAGAAACAGATTTCCACAAGCACTACAGCCGAATAAAACTCTGTTCAGAAAATTAGCTACGAAACTGAAAAATAATGGTTCATTTTTAAAGAAGAAGACATGGTTGAACAGTGTTACTGATAATGTAAATAAGGTAAACTGAGTTATTAACTATGTGAGAAATAAAAATACAGAAAATTTGGAAACATCATTAAGAGAAATTCAAATCGCTTGTCATATAAATAAAACAAGTGCTAGAAAAAATTTAAAGAAAAATGGTTACCGGTGTTATAAAGCCAACAAAGTTCACAATTTACAAGCGGGGGACAAACCAAGGAGGACACTTTTTGTAGGTCGCTGTTGGAAAAAAGCGTGCCATCCATTAATATGTAGTAAAATATTTTGGTCCGACGAGGCAAATATTTCCAATAATGGATTTTTTAATCGCAATATTCATTACAAATGGACTTCTGAAAATACACACTGGCATAGACCGACTGGGTTTCAAAATCGTTTTTCAATAAATGCGTGGATAGGTATTTTAGGCACCAATTTAATAGGTCCTTATCTTTTTCAGTGGTCAAAGGTACCTAAACTTTTTGAGAAATGAATTTAATAAATTCTTAGATGACCCACCTTTAGAGAATCGACACAACTTTCAATATTTTCAACAAGATGGAGCTCCTCCCCATAAGTCCCAGATATACTTAGATTATTTAGACGAAATTTTGTCTCAACATTAGATAGCTACCAATGGATTTATTCGATGGCCCCCTCGTTCTCCAGATATAACCCCAATGGATTTTTTTTCTATGGAGGTATAGTAAAGATAAGGTGTTTTCGATGACACCGCAAAATGTAGAGGACCTAAAAGCCCGAATTCAACAGGCATGTATTACACTTACCCCCGAAATGCTGAGTAATGTTTTAAATGCAGTGCCTCGCCGCGCTCGATTGTGCATAAGAAATCGCGGTGGACACTTTGAACACTTGATATGATATCTTAAAAATTATTTTGAGGATTAGATAAATATTAATGTTCTGTGTGCTATATTCTTTTCATTATTAATTTGTTTTTGTTGCTTGAATTTACTTTATTCTTCTTAATTGTGTTATTGTTTTATTATAGCAAAGATTTGAACAACTTATTGAATTATTTTCCCGTTTTATTTAATCATACTTCTCCACGGCAAGTATAATGCTTGTTAAAAATAAATTTATTGATTAAAAAAAATGTTTTTATAATCACTAATGTAGTACCAACGAATAAATATGGCATGTGATATATCGTTGAAAAGGGAGGAAATACTCGATTTAATGGCGCCATTTCCCGCCCGTTTCAAAATAATTTTTTTAACAGCCCGAAGAGTAAATCTCAAAATACAGCGGTTTTGAAAAAAATTAGATAAAACCTCGTTGAATTCTGTTTTGCAAAAAATTTTCGCCTTAGAATTTTTCTCGTATTTCTTCAAATAGCGGAGATATTTGGCCTAGACGTTTTCCGCATTTTCGATATTTTCCGCTATACTTAACTCTTAAAGTAGGCCATGGATTTCAAATGTCTTTAAATCATTTTGTAGGTTATATAAATCGGCACAATTTTCGTAAAAATAATTTTTTTTGTACAACCGATATTAAGTGAGATATTCTCGAGTGCTCTGATAAAATAGACAGCCTGTATTTAGTTTAGTTTTTTCAATTTAAAATACGTTTTACTGTACTCGTATTAAGCATCTATAAGTAGGTAAGTACTACAATTACCTACTTAAAGGCACTAGATTTTAAAAAACAAGTTAGAATTAATATTATTTAAAATGTATTTATCAATTTGTACTTTTTACAAATCATAAATTCTTTCCGTATCGAAATAAAATAACACATCAATACACAACAATAAAAGAAGGGTAATTAAGTATCTATATAAAAATAGGGCATAATCTGCCAGTTTATATCACATTTAACACCTTTTTTTCTGATTGTATTTTTTTTATAATAAAATATGATTCAACAGGATGCGGTGCACCATATTCCTAAATATATCTACTGGGCGGTATGTATATATCTACCTACTTATATAAACGGATACGATTGAACATCTGTAGAATTAATTCTATGCCCAAAACAGACAGGGGCGGTTTAGAGGTGATTTTTGAGGGACAGCATTTCACAGCCCATGCAGTAATAATGTAATTAAGAATAAATTTTAGACTTTTAGGAAAGTTAATCAATAGCTGGCTCAAAGGACTTCTAACTACCTGTATGTACGGTATACTCTAGTTTCGCACAGCTAAAAAATTTTCTAAATCCGCTTCTGAAAACATTGATTTTGCCTTTATTTAACTACACATTGAACGATAGATCGAGAGTGTTACTTCTTTGAGAGGAAAACACCAAGGTAAACAAGGAATATTCTCCGCTACTAGGAAAAGAATATTAATGATTTATATTATACTATATAATATACACATACATATACACGCTTTTACAATGTCCTAAAAAATGTAAGCTGTAACCTTAAAATTTGAAAGTTTAAACATTCCGAATTTCAATACCAGAATTATTCATATATTTATTAGGTGCTTAGAAAAAGGTGAGCATTAAAATTATATCAGAAACGTTGAAAATCAACTTTCCGAATATAAACAAAAAAATATATATACCTGTTTCAAACAAACCCTGTCATGTATATGCATCTTGCACATTATCGTTCAAAAGTAATATCCGAAATGTCAAGAAACTAACACAATATTCTCAAAACAAAATACACATATTCATTTTTAAGTGAGAAATCCACTGTTATTCCAAACTGATACACATGGCACAACTAATCACAAACAAAAACTAATTATTGGTGCATGTATACTCGCATTTCTCGCGCGCGATCTACGGCTCAAACGTTATACTGGAACTACGAACATCATAGAAGACAAGCCAGAAGCGACTGACAGCACACAGCACGGCGCGAAGCATACGCACGGGGCACGGTCTTTCGTAGTACACCAAAATTTACCTGGAGGAGGTACAAGCTGTGTCGTAATGGATTTACTAGCGCAAGCTGGACCGGGGGGCGTATCATATTCGGTAAATTTTGTTGAGATACGGGGTGGGCTGCTAAGATCACGCGTGTTTATTTATAAAATTAATAAATATAGGTATACAAGTTATAGGATCGATCCAATTTGCCTTTAATATGTAGGTGATATTCATTGTTAAACGATGAACATGAAATGAAATCAAGAAGTATAGTCCAAATAAGTACTTCCTGAGACAAAAGAAACCAAACAAAAACTTTACATCATCATCATACATCATTATTATCGCCGCGGGCCATGTTATGTTTTTTCTGTCTCAGTTTATTCCTGCTTGAACTATACATACTACGTTCTCGAAACGAAACTCTCTCATTTTTAAAAAGATTCAAATACTTTAGGAACAAAAATAATGGCACAGCCAGTATGCCCTTAGAAAATAAAGGTAATTATTCGTATGTCACGAAGTACTCAATAAGCTAAAGAACTTTGGTGTCCAAAGTCTGACGCTCGAATTTATGTCTGATTACCTAATAAACAGAATCCAACGAGTAAAAATTGGTAATGATGTAAGTTCTGACTCGGGAGTACTACAAGGAACAGCATTAGGTCCAATACTGTACCTTGTGTACATGAACAATATCATAAAAATTAATAACTTCATTGGTCATGTTATGCCGATGATACTGCTATAATATTCACAGAAAAAAACACTGCTGAATCTGACTTACAAATGATAAATTCATGGTTTAATTACAATATGCTTACCATATATGTTAAAAAACGAAATTCATTACTTTTACTCTACAATTGTTCACGAATCTACTGATTTTTCCATACAATTGCATTTTTCAAACTGTCTATCTGTAAATATCCTAGAATAGAAAAAGTAGGAGTTATTCTAGATCATTGTATACGCTGGTCAGAACATATCGTTCACGTTAGTAAACGTTTGAGAGCCCTGATGCATAAGCTCTATGTGCTAAGAGAAATTATCTCTAGAAAAAATTTAATTATGCTAAAAACTATTTTCAGAAAAGAGACACTTTTCTACTAAAAAGTTATATGATGGAACAAGAATGTTCAACATTAAATCACTTTTTATTTATCAACGTATAATAAGAATATATGTTTCTCCTGAAAAGTTAAAGTATAAAAACACTCGTGTAACTCGCTCCATTGTTAACATGGACCTTGCTGTTCAACTTTTCAAAAAAACAGTTACTCAAAGATCTCAGTAGGTATGGGATCGGTTGAAGCAGATAGTAACGTCACAGCATTCGCGCCATGCCGGCAGGTAAGGCATCTGTATTACCAGCCGAGGAAGTGGGTTCATGGGGTGTCATGGATGGTTCACGGGGGTGTCATACCTGTTTGATAGCTGTAGAGACCTGTTTCAAAACCGTACAGGTCTGTACGAAAAATAAACACGTTAAAAAAATGCACTCGGATTCGAATTTATTAATACATAGACGTACTTAGTAATTTTTCTGTTTGAGCATTAAAGAAAATGTGTATATCAGAACTCGGATTCGAACCAATATTTTCAATCTAACGCTCTCCCAACTGAGCTATTCTGACATAGAGGTTTTTATTTATTTCTTTACTACTACTATGTATGTACTTTATTTCGATTATGTATGTACTTAACAATATATCAAAGTGATTTTCTCAGATGCCTCAGCACCATCAGGTGTTCCCCAAGGTTCGGTTATCAGGCCGTTAGTACGATTCATTATGCAGTACGGTGCATAATAGTGCATAATAGTATCTTTATTTCCACATTTAAAATGTAAGCAAATATTCAACAAAAATGTAACTACGACATGTACCAATAAAAAACAGTTAACATTACAATTGTCAACAAGCAAAAAGTTATAAACAGTAATAAATAAATTACAAAAAAATAAATAGGTTAAAACATGTAATATCTGTATTAAACAAAAAACTCATCTAGAGTATAACAAACTTTATTTACTAAGAGATGCATGAGTTTCGTTACAAAAATCTTAATATTTGGAGGTCACTGAATTTCATCGGTTAAATAACTGAAATGTTTTTGTTTAAATGTTTTCTTAACCGCCTCTCAAGTTACCGAAGTAACCCCCTGGAAGATCTCAAGGATCTTACGCTAGGTGAAGAGAGACGAGGCCCTACAGTTTAATGTGGACTCCGAACCACTCTTGGGGCAATTTTTTAATGAAAAATTGTTTCGCCTTGGGGGGTCGAACCCACTTCGCTAGGCAACTCAGTTTGCATTGTATGTAAAAGTTTTTTGATGCATTGCTGTTCGAAAACAACTAATTTGACATTGTAGCTTATCTCGTGTTTTACACCCGTGACTAATTTGGTTACTTAAGAACCTAGTCATATTTTTGAAAACATACGTACATATCTCCAATATATAAGCACTCGCCAGAGTTAAAATTTCAAATTTTTTGAGAGCATTTCTGCAGGTACAGTCAAGTTAAGATAGTAAAAAACTTAAGGCGGTAAATTACCAACTCCAAAGTATTTTAATTTGTGGCACAGGGTAGTAGAGTCTAGGGTATCAAAAGGAACTAGGCAAGCTCTACATATCTCATCTGTAACATGCAACAGTGCTGTTAAAGTATAGTCCAAGTAAGGACTTCCTGAAACAAAAAAAACTAAGCAAAAACTTTACGGCATAATTATTATCGCCGCGGGCCATGGCGCTAAGTTGATGTAAGTAGGGCGAGTAAATAAAAAATGCAAACAGAAACTTTACAACATAATTATATCGCTGCGAGCCATGGTGCCAAGCCTGACATGAAACATTCCGGAGGCACATTAAAAACCTACAAAGGTAAGCGAGTCAATTTGCGAACAGCACAAAAATGAGTACCGGTATTTTAATGAGGTCGTAAAGTTTTTGCTTGGTTTTTTATGTCTCAGTCTATTCTTACTTGAACATTACTGTGGTTTTGAGATAGTGGGCAGTATACTGATAGGTCGAAAATCAGGTTAGAGTAGAACTGGCATTTTTAGGCACATGTAAAACATAGGCAAATTTCCATAAGGTGGGAAAAGACCCGGATGTTAAACATCTGTTTATTAAGAAGGTACGATGACTACTTAAATGAGGGAGAAGTAAGGATAGCATTTTGAGGTCAATTTTATCTGCACCCTTAGTGTTAGATTTAATAGAAGTAAAAATATTTTAATGTACGCCAAAATGGTTTGGGTTCATTTTTAAGCTTATGGTGTAAGTGTAAATATGCCTTTCTCTCTGACTTCACAGACATATTGTCTGTATTTCTAAGATCTTTGTAGGTTGTCCATGCCGCATCAATATTATATATGCCGCATAGGTTTCGACGCTGCTATGAATTCTACATTTTCTTCCCTGCCCCATCCACCTGCATTATTTATTAATCAAGTTGAGATTGAGAATGTTGTGCTAATAGCTATGGCATTGATCAAGCCATTCAGTATCTACAAGAAAAAAAATATCAGTAAATAATAACGTTAATCTCTAAAACCCAAAAAGGCACTTACGCGACAAAAAACTATATTAGGTAGGGCTACAAATTTCATAAGAATTGATTTATGCTGTCATAAATTTCTTTAAATAGTTATATTTATAGATTTCCCTTCTCGCCGCAACCAGTCGTAAAATATGACAAGAAGAACAAGATAACCTCCATCACTGGGCTTATCGGTAGTGGTTATACAAATATATGCATAATTCAATCCTGTGATACATGTTAATATATAAATCAATTTTTAAATTTAAAAACGATGCCCTCGAAAAAGGGTGTCATAAATTTTAGTTTGACGTAGGCAGCTTTCAATTAATTAAAATAACGTTGGCTTTAATGGAACGAAGAATGATTTATGTCAGAATATAGAATCTTTATTCTTACTTCTGTATAGCATACAGCTATTTAACAACCTTGGATATAATAAGTATATTCCCGTTTTGACATCAAATCCGTCGTCACATTAGTTTGGTTTTGCAACAATATATGCTTGTTTAATTTAAAAGACAACCCCTTGCTGAAATGCCAGCTTGTTCCGTTAAAAAGTGTGTGTGTGATTTTTTTCAGCAAGTGGAAAATGTTTACGATATGTCCCATACAGTAAAAAAAACATTTATTGCCAAAATTAACGGTAAAAAAATTAATTCATGTGCTTGACGTACTTCACAACAGCAAACTAAAAAAAAATAATTTCGATGTAGTAAACGTTCAAAATGAGTTCCTTGAACGTCTTGGCAGCATCCAAATAAAAATGTCTTATTCTAACGTTTTCAAACAGCTGAGGCGTGACCGACCTAGCCACATCCGTTATTCTTCTTCTTAAATCAGCTTTATCGCGTAGCTTAGTTTTGTATACCATATTTTTCACATATCCCCATATGATGAAATCTAAGGGTGTAAGATCAGGAGAATGTGCAACTGCTGTTCAATTTTGCTAATTGTATCTAGGGATATAGGCGGCAGATCAGGAAATTTTCATGTCATTTCAGAATTAAAAATCGACGTATCTCGGGATTTTTTATAAACATGCACAATAATTGAGATACTGAATCTATTCCATTTGGCTGTTCCACGCCATGCCTCTATGATCATTGGATAGAAGTAGTCAAATTGATTTAATTGATTTTCACTGGCTTGATCGCGGTACTTTTCTGAATAACTTAACCTTATATTTAACAAATGTTTGGTTGTTAATGCGATAATTTTTCTTTCTCTAATTGATATTTGCGCAATACATTACAATATGTGTATTATCATGGTTACATATCTGTCGAATCATGTGATACAAAAATAGCAACCTCAGTAGCAGCTAGTTTGGCCATAGAAGACTTCATTTGTACTCCTTTCAGGTTCATTGCAACACACCGCTGCTTTCCAGGCCAATAATCTTGCTGTTTCTAGTATCATTGCCACCAGCTGTGCAGCTGCAATTGGTTGATGGTCTTCCCAAAAGCTTTTTATGCATTGCATATTTAACTGCAACCTCCAAAGAGGCTTATGCTATACCTAATTCTTGAGCTGCTATGGCTACCCTGGCTTTATCCAACTGTTCCATTGCCATTCTAAAGCCACCCCCTACTGTACCTAATACATTCACCTTGGGAATCTTTACGTTTCCTAAAATTATATTGTATGTTGAAGATCTGATACCCAGTTCCTCTTCTGGTTTACCTAGGGAGAGCCCAGGGCTTGGAATAGGAACTAAAAATCCTGTAATACCTCTATGTTTCAGACTTTTATCAACTGTAACAAACATCACTGCAGCTTTGGCTTCTAATCCGCTTGTCACAATGACTTTATATTATTTAATATATAACTGTCTCCATCCTGAAAAGCAGTAGTGGACATAGATCCTACATCGCTACCAGCATCTGGTTCACTTAGTGCAAAACAGCCTAATGTCCCACTAGTAAAAGGCCTTAAAGAAACTTCTTTTTGTTGCTCTGTTCCATACCTTTCAATTAAATCAACATATAAAAAATTATGTACAGATACAATAGTACCAGTACCTCCGCAACATCTAGCTATTTCTTCGACAGCTATCGCTAGCCCAAGTAGTTTTGTCCCACACCACCATATTAATGGCAAGAAGTTCATCCATCTTCTTTATCTGGTCAGTTGCAGTATCGCAACATCTGCATTTGTCGTCTACTGCCTTGCCCATATTCTTGAGATGATATCTCAAGGAGCAGTAACCAATTTAGAAGGCCTGTTATCAGCCTTAATTAGGACTTTTCAAGTTCGAGAAGCCTTGTGGCATTCTTTCCCGAATAAGTTATAAACTTTTTCGCTTGTTTTTGGCCTGAAGTATTAATCCAATAGAACTTTTCTGATCCTTTTTACATTTCCGTTATGTGTCCCTTAGCCAGGCCACAAAATGGTCTAGGTCCAATGAATGGTGCTTCAGCTCCTTTTTTCACAAGGCTGTCAGCAAGTTCATTACTTTGTAATTCCTCATCCCCGGCACCGACATCAAGGTAAACATGTTGTTGTTGGCCAGTTACTTCAGGGATTGCCTACATTCCCAGGTAATTTTAGACTCGGCATTCCTGGGCACACAGATATATGGCATGAATTTCTGCCTGGAAGAGGGTTGGAGTGTTAGTGAGGGCTCTGGATAGTCTACATTTAGGTCATGCTACGCCCACTCCTATTCCATCCAAGATTGGCATGTCTAAACTTAACCAGAACACAAAATAAGTTGTTTGCAATAAGTTCTGCTGATTAATATTTATTCCTTTGTGGCTGATGGTACATCAACCGTATACTATAGTTTGTGTTTTATTTGCCATCATCAGTATGAGATGAAAAGAATATCCTGTTCGCTTTTTCTTGTCAACTTCGAAATTTGACAATCTGAGAGCCAGCTACTATGACTTATTGCTATCTTTAGACTTTATAATTGGGACTTTTGTCATATTAAAGTTATCGGATTAAAATAAACATAAATATATAAATAAATCAATACATACACAAAAGGTTGTCAGATGATTTCATCACTTTTGTTCCACAAACACAAATACACAACAAACCGCCATATAAAGGACTTAGTTTTCGTATTTCATCCCTAGACTCCGAACAACAAAGCGTATGCAAGCCTTATGAACGCATTAAAAATCTAAATGCGAAAACAAACTTCAAGACAAGAGCATAGACAATAACAGTTCTCTTTAGAGGCGTTTGTAAAATCTTTACGACCTACGCGACTCCAGAGATCGACTGTTTATCTAGTACATCATAAACTTTTAATCGTCACGTGGTCATTATCTGAATTTTTTAAATTATAAAACAAACGTGGAGACGTGGAAGGAAAAATTACAGTCAAAGAGTATAGTTGAGTGTGTTATCTTGGGTTATAAATAATGCCAACGTTAATGGGCTAATTTAGACATACGCTACGTTTTAATAGACTGTGAAAAGGCACTAAATTTGTTTATGTTATTAGTGGTCAGGCTCCATCTCATTACGCCTGGAAGTGGTACTGGCATCGCTAGGACGCTAGGTAACGATCATAGATTGCGTTAATCCTAGTGTTTATTTTATACACAAACGAAAAGACCATCTTATTTTTGTTAAATAAATATGGTTGTTTCGCCTGATGTGAATTTTACAATTGATATTGCAAAAAATTACTTTGAGGTAGACATTGATAAAAACAAAGCCGAATTAGAATGAAATGTTGAGGTGATACTGCTGAATGCACCACCACTAGTTTGAGCAAAATATTTTGAATTTGGATTATATTTTATAAAAGTGGTCGTCGCACCCAAGTTGTTTGACTTATTCATTAAAGAACCAAAGACTAATAGTACGGCAGCCCGTAAACAAAATCAACTGTTAACAGATAAAGCTAATTTCGATCGCCAGGCTATAGTTTATTATAATACAAAACAGATTTTCCTCTGACAAAAACTCCCATAATGCTGCAGTAGCCAGTGAAAGGACTTTCAGTTCGTTAAAAAAAAGACGTTATTTTTTATCTCTTAGCGACTCACTATGACCACTCCAGAAGGCAGGAGAAGCAGAGGTCGACCACGTGCAAGACGGATGGACGGAGTCGAAGAAGACCTTGAAATCCTAAGAGTCAGAAGATGGAAGGAAGTCGCTAGGAACAGAACGGAATGGAGACGAATCTTAGAGCAGGCCAAGATCCACCAAGGATTGTCGAGCCAAAGATGATGATGATGATAATGTCCGTTCTCGATGAATCTTGTTATAGATGTCGAATAAAACAAGAATCAATACAGAACGGAAATTTTATTTGTTGGATAATTTCAATAATAAAAATCAAAATTGTATTTAAAAAAATGGCATAAAAAAGTTTCTCCCTAATGGCTGAAACCTTTTTTTTAAATTATAAAATATGGTTTAAATAATCGAAAAAAAAGTGAATGGACATTTTCTATGCTGTACAGCTGCACAGAATGCAGTGCGCTCGCATCTTGACGCGGTGGCGCACGTACTTCATAGAGATACTGTATATGTAATGCCAAGGATTGTTAATTGCAAAGGATAGCTTATCTACACCGATTTATTAATGTCAATGAAGCAAGACTTAGCATTTTCCAACGTACATACGACACTATGAACGAACAAATAGATATTACGAGTTATGACGCCTGTTTATTGCCACTTTGCAAATCGGAGCTTCGACAACATTTATTGCGAACCAGATATATTGCTAAGATATGGACTGGGGCTCTTTTGCGTCGACCGAGCAACCTATCACCAATTGATGCCGCATGGGTCGAGGAAAGCAGGAAAATGGCATTAAAATGATTTGAGAGCGATCTGACTTCCTGTATGCGCTGATCTTATAATAGATAGTTCTACAACAGATCTGTTCACAGGTAAGAGTTACGGAAAAATATTTTCGATTTATTTACGCCTACTAATTAATCTGTTTCTCATCAATTTCAGACCTTGAAGAAGACGAACGGGAAGAAGAAGAAGGGGAAGAAGATGAAGAAGAAGCGAATTATGGAGACGATACAGATATTGAAGTCGATATTTAAGAATTAAAATGAATTCGATTGTATCAATAAAACTGAAAATTTTTATATTTTATACGAAAAAGCTCTCACTTATTCCTCATGTATACCCTCAACCTGTAATTTGCCATTGCGATTAAAGCAGGAGTACATCGCAGCCTATTAGGTTCAAGGTAGTATACCATACCTGTTTCTGACGGTGTTTTTCAGTCTAACACAAGTAGAACTTCAAAAAATGATAAAAAATTTCCCGATCAAAAGTTCCATTCACCAACCGATGACACCCCTACTGGCATAAAAGTCTCATAAACGGGATTTTTATGAATATCAAAGCGCGAATTGATTTCTTTTTAGTTGAAAAAATGATTCCGCGTTCTATACTAACATCGAAAAATCAGTTTGTACTTCGACATTAACGACAGGGCTGTTTTTTGCCCGTAGGGGGGTGGGGGGTACTGAGCCTACTAGCATTCGATTAAACGCCCCAAAAAAAACATAGGGAGAAGTTTCGCTCAGCTGTATTGCCATATGAAATTTTGCGCTCTGATTACTGAATTGCGAAGGAAAATGATTTTTTTGAAAGTTGTCCGTTCATATTTTTCATGTTTTTTTATATAAAACATCATTTACATTAGAGAACGGACATTAGGGAGTAACAAAATTACCATAAAAAATGCGCACAATTGAAATGCAAGTACTGGTATATGCAACGAATAAAATGTCCGTAGCACTAAATATTTCCGTTTTCATGTTTTCCTCAACTATGCGTATTTATCAACATCAGTAAATAGTAAACGGACATTAATAGGTGATTACTTAGATGACCCGTATTTGTTACATTTCAACCCTTATAAATTTCCGTTGCCTTGAACTTTTTTTTATCCTTGTTCAAAGAAACATTGAAAGAACATTGGCGCGGAAATTTTCCATTAATCGAAAATTTTGGTTATGTTTCATACAGATATATTCAGAACGAAATTATATATGTTTATATCATTTGCACTGATACCAACTTAATTTTAGTGTTAGCTTTATTATTACCTATATTATTTGCCAAAAAACACACTATTACTAAAAACTAAACTAAAAACTTATACTTATGCCATAAATTTTATAAACAAGAACTATATTCTGAAAGAAGAGTAGCATATAATATGTAATGGATATCCTCATCACTTCATTGGAACCGTTCTTAACACTATCAAAATCACTTTCCTGTTCTTCAATTTCACTGATTTCTTCTGTGACATGGAATAAACAGACCACAAAGTGGAAGACTTTCTTAATTTTGATAATTCCTCAAAATACGGCATTGTTTTAGTCAGAAAATGGCACTATAATATTTCATATTTTATGTTTGTTCTTCCAGTCTATAAACTGTTGATGTGCACTTTCATATATTTTTTTATACATTTATTTAACGTCGGCCTATTTCCGCTACTGAGGCCTAACACCGACGCCTGTAAACGAGCTACCCCCAACTAGGAATTTTGCCGAACCTCTTCCCTTAAGAAGAGTAGGGATCTTTTACTTGCCTAACATTTAATAGACAAGGGACCGACGGCTTTACATCCCCTCCGGAGGATGGTATATCTCGTATACAACCCTCGCCTAAGGTTGTATAGCTTCCGCGCATACACTGATATACAAGCCGCTGGAAGATCTTTCATATTTATCTCTTGAAATTGCTGATAACAAATAAAGAAATCGAATTAATTTGTTCTTTGATTTCTGGAGGTATATTTTCAATATCAGAACTATCACTATCCACAAGAGTTTGACAATAATTAGTAAGACTGAACGAAAATGGAAGGTAAGACAAATGACAAATTTATTATACTCATTTCGATATACCATCCTTCGGAGGGGATGTAAAGCCGTCGGTCCCTTGTCTATTAAATGTTAGGCAAGTAAAAGATCCCTACTCTTCTTAAGGGAAGAGGTTCGGCAAAATTCCTGGTTGGGGGTAGCTCGTCTACAGGTGTCGGTGTTAGGCCTCAGTAGCGGAAATAGGCCGACGTTAAATAAATGTATAAAAAAAAAAAATACTCATTTCTATTTTGGGTTTTTTCTACCTTCTAATCGTTAATTGTGTTGTTCTGTTCATATTCACTTTTTTTGCAAAATTTATTATAGGTATTTTTCATGTTTGTCGATGCAATTCGATTAACAAATATCAGTCGGTCGCCTAACATGAATGAACAAGAGAGCACATTCTATGTTTTAACGGTTTTTTTCTTACGTGCATATGAAACTGTGGTAAAATTACTGCTTCACAGTTATGTCACATTACGGCACACTTATGTCAGTTTTTAAGTATTGTGAGAATTTATCTAGTTGGCGTACAATAAATCGTGCACAAAACCGTTTTGGATGGTAGTTGAAAAAAAAATTATTATGACTACGTCACTAAAATATTCAAGCTGATGATAAGTACTAATATTTCTCACCTTTATCTAGTGTTCGATGCCAAACCGTTTATCTTCTGAGTGTGATGAAACTTGGATGAAGATTAAGTGTGTATTTGTTTGTTCTATAGCTCATTTCTCATAGGGAATAACACAAACATTAAATATTATCAACATTATCTACTTTTAGGTATGATTTTAAGGCATTGCTTAGAGACATTTGCTAGTGATATTTATTTGAATGAAAAACAAATAAACAATGAGAAGAACACGAAATAACTTTTTATCATAAAACGCCAATCAGGTTAGCAATGCAAAAACCTGTTTTAACAGTAGTCGAATATCAACAATTTACGTATATAGTCCATATGAATGTGGAAAATTTTATGTAGTATGTAGTTATTGGTTGATTGGTACACCACCAAAGCCTTTCAATGAATATTAACCAACCGTATATAGGCCAGACACCTAGACTAATGAAAATTAGATAGATATAGAAAGAAAGTATTGATATATTGATAAATTGATACCAGCTTATCATGTCTGGAGAATTATTTGTCGTGTGATAGTTTTCTTAACATACATTTTTATACGCACTTTACGCTGGCGCCCACATTTTTTAAGTATTTAATACACTCCTTATGCATTTATTTATCTTTCTGTCATAGACAAATTGCTATACTTACGTCTTTAAATTGCGAAAGGTAAATCGTATGAAACATTAAAATAACATACCTTATTAATGAAAATGGATAACATATCTTATTAACTTAAATTTACAATACGAGTTAAATAATTTCATAAATTTGCGTGGAATTTCTTATTCGTTCAATAATTGATATCCATGGCCACTTTCATTAGTAATTCATGTCAGTATGGTACATGTTTAGACAATTTCGTCGATTTTTCTAGGATTACACGAGTCCATTAGAATAAATCGGAAATCATGGCACATTTAAATGGAAAACTAAAAATTAAATTAATATAAATACTAGCGTTTGAAGTATCACTTATGAGGTATCATTGGTTTTAAAAAATTATGCAGAATTCAAAAATTCAATAATATACAGTGTTTCATTTCAAAATCAAAAGTTAGTGCCACTTCCGGTGAAATCGGCATCGTGCATATGTCAAAAGGTGACGTTTATTTAAGTATATAGAAAGAAATTTCCATAGTTCATGTTTAAAACTAAAGGAAAAGAGGGTGTAACATGTGAAGAAAAATAGTGGTGAGCTCATGGCCGATCCGATCCGATCCCTATCTGTTTTATTACTATCACCCTTTTTCAGATAGACTATAAGGTAATTAGTCTGTGTGTTAATAATTTTTTAATCTGATGTTTTTACATTAGCATGATTAGGGGCATCGTTACATATACACACACACGTGCTCTATGAGACACCTCATACCTCACGCATTACATTTTGGAACATTTCAGGAGTAATTGCCTCACATGCGTTTCTAATTCTGGTCTTGATGCCCTCAATATTTTCAGGGGCAGTTTGAAATACCTTGTCTTTAATGTAACCCCGGGCGAAAAAATCTAAGGGAGTAATATCTGGTGATCGAGCTGGCCGTAGATAGCTAGATAAACAGAGGAGCTGGTTATTTAGCCTTTACCACCGCGACCTTTTTCCAGATCTATTGTGATGCTCCTAGAATACATTCCTTATAGTACCTCATTCAGCTTTGTCCTTTGTACTAGACGCCACAGCTTTGATAAAAGCCCTTTGGTATAGCTGTCCACTTTTGGTATTTCTTCTCCGAGTACTCGGCATCTCAGTCTCGCCAGGCCTTCACACTGGCACAATACGTGAACAGAAGATTCCTCTTCCTCTTGACAGAATCTGCATGTTGCATCCTCTGCCAGGTCCACTAGAGTCATGTTTCTACTGAGCCGGCAGTGCCCAGTTAGAAGGCCTACGATTACTCTGATGGCCTTCCTATTCTGGCTTAGTAGATCTTCCGCGAATTTGGCCGAACGTTCCTGAATGAACTTTTTGGCTTGTCTCTCTGTCTTGGTAGATTTCTCCACCATTCCAGAGATTTATATTGCACCCATTCCTTAATGGCTACTCGTATGCATGGCTTTGCCATGCCACAAAAGGGCCCAGGTCCTATTGGGGCTTTGAGTGCGCCTTTCTTGGCCAGTTGATCAGCCTTTTCGTTCCTTCTGTGTCCCTCGTGTCATGGTACCTATGCTAAGGTCGCTCTATTCTGACTTCCCAGCTCTGTAAAGGGCGTCAAGCAGCCCCACACCAATCTTGAGTTGATTTGCATGGAACTTATTGCTTTTATTGCCGCTTGGCTATCAGAGAAAATGGCAATTGGCTGATTAACAAGTGCCTTGTACTATTATCTCCTTTGCGCAACAGTGTATGGCGATCACTTCAGCCTGAAACACCGTTGCGTATTTCCCTAGAGTTATCGGGATATTGGCATTTGACCTTGTCCCGTAAATAACAGCTCCGACTACTTGTTCTGTCCTGGAGCCGTCAGTGTGCCAGACTGTTTGTGCTGTTGTGGGAGGGCCGTTTTTCCAGTCATCCCTGTCTGGTATTACCGCCTGAAAGTTCTTATTGAAGTTATACCCTGGGACCATTACGTCCGTGGGCATGCCTAGGCTGGGATCTGCCCTCATCTCCGAGTATAACTATAACTTCTGGTACTCCATCACATGTTACTGGCTAATTGGCGTTTGGCCTTGCATCACCCTGCGCACCACTGACCGAGTTTCACCTTGTATGAATATGTGTAGTGGTAGCAGGTCCAGGAGAACCTCAAGTGCAGCTGTAGGAGCAGTTTTTATGGCCCCCGTGGCGCACAGGCAGGCAAGTCTTTGTACGCCACTTAACAGCCTTATTGTTCCCGACTGCACCGTCTTAGTCTCCCAACCAATTCCATCTACATCTACATCTTCCCAGGGCGGTTGTTCCTTTCTGTGTGACTTTTTGGATGTGGGAGTTCCGTGTTAATTTTTGGTCAAAGATGACTCCTAAATATTTTGCCTCACAGGCAAATGGAATTTCCACTCCGTTGAAACTTAGGGGCTTTAGTCCTTCCAGTGCTCTTCTCCATGTAAAAGTGACGACCGTGGTCTTGTGGGGATTTATAGAAAGTCCTTCCTTACAACACCATTTGTCGACAACATTTAGGACTCTTTGTGAACGCTCCGTTATTGTAACCGCGAATCGCCCCTTGACGACTATTGCTAGATCATCACCACATCCTAAGCAATGGAAAAGGGTGCAAAACTGGATTTGTCTCAAAATTTGAAAACTTTTACAATTTTTCATACCTTTTTTATTTTAATGACTGGGGTATAGTGCGATTTGGCTGCAGAGCATCTGGAAATCTATCACCGTAAACTATGACTTTTCTTATTCTTCAGGTTTTTGTAATATATCTCACAAAATAGGCTATGGATTTCAAATTTCTTTTTACTGAAATATAGCTCACAAAAAATGGGATAACTGTTTCTAAAATTTTATTCTTCTACAATAGATATGAAGCGAGATATTTGGATTGGCCCTCGTAAAATAGACAGACGGTATAAAGAAATTATGTTATGTCTTACTAGGGGAAAGTTTTGCTTGAACATTGTACACAGCCTTATATTCGACAAAAATGATGTATTTGTTTATGAAAACCTAGGTCATCTATAAGTAAATTATCCCACTCTCTTCTCTTTATTGTATCGTTACTGATGATAGTTATTCAATATTCTCGCAGACATAGACAAACGTTCACCTTGCACAGCTCAAAATAAACTTCAATGAATAGATAACCTACAAAAAGATACACCTGTAATGAAGTCATGTCTCAGACGTATCACTTTGCCTTGCCAAAAATAACTTTGTCATATGGTTTTTTTTTATTACGATATACCTTCTGCTTACGTCTGTCTCCTACAGTAGCACGTTAGTTGCCGTTCCCACGCCCAGACAAACATATCACAAAAAGTTGTCTCATCTCTCTAGCAGCTCTTCAATTACTCTAATTATACATTCAGATTCATTCCCTGCGTCGGCTGCAAGTAGGTGCAGAAACTTCTTGTTTGTTTGTTTTCCAGATTATTTAGTAAAATCTTTCAAAACATTAAAAGAAATTTATTTTTATAACTGCACTCGTGTCTATTTCAGAGCCAGTCAACGACACTATTAAGTTATTTTGGAGGATTCTTTGGCTCCCCCAAGCAGGATATTCCCTTGATTTAAGAGAGTGTCAACATAGCTGAAGTTCGGATGCCAGGAATTGTTGCAGGAAATTCCTTCGTAGATGAAAAGTTACTACATAAAGGCGTCATAAACAAATAGGGCGTAGACTTTAAGCGATGCAGAGAACTTTTATTGTTGTGTATATATCAAAATTATTAAGCAACATAGCCTACTACTCGTAGTGATATATGCATTCAAAATTATGACATATTTTTATTTTATTTTGATTACGATTGTCCAGACAGAAAACCAATTATAGGGCAGGAATTTTACAAAGTAAATAATAATTAAAACTAAATAACTTAACAAAAGTAAACTATTAATAAAAATTATCAAATTAAATATGTAACTGGTATAATCCTACAAATTGTAATATAATATTTTAGAAACTACAGTTATTGTGCAGAATTGACAAACACATTTCGCATTTTGGATATACTAGTATTAAAAATATCTATATTATTATATAAAGAATCATAGTTGGAACACATACGGTGCAGGGGAGAAAATAAAAGCAAATTTGTTCTTGGGGCAGGCAAATAGAATAAAGACGAATGAAACGAGTCTGCAACTAAGAATACCAGGGCAGTCAACAGTGCCATTTAAAATCTTAAAAAGGAAAACAAGCGAGTGATACATCCGCCGTAGTTGAAGATTACTTGTGGAATCTATGTAATAAGTCACAATGTGGAATTCCTCTCTGGATAATTTCCAGAACTTTTGAGCCAAAGGTATTTAAGAAAGCGTCTCTGAGGTTTATGATTTTCATAATCAGGACTTCGTACTATTGAAGCATATTCAAGTCTTGACCACACAAATGAATTAAAAGAGAAGCTTTAGTGTATTTTCGTTAAATTCTTTACAATTACGGATAATGCGGTCAAATTTTTTAAAGGAATTAGCGGTTATTTGAGTGATGTGACTAACAAAAGATAACTTTGGATGGAATATAACTATTAGATCTTTGAGATGACTACAGCTTTTCAGCTCTTCATCATTAATTGTATAGATAAATTTCATTGGATTTTGTATTAGAGTATGTCATAGAGTGAACTGTAAATTATTTACGCTACACCAGCACCATAGCTGTACAAGATCGTTTTGCAAATCAGCGCAGTCTCCTACATTAGTGATAGATGTAAATTTTTTCAAATCATCGGCATAAAGTAATGTTTTACAGTGCAAGCTAATGTCGATATAATTTATAGAAATGTTAAATAGCAAAGGTCCAAGCACATAACAAGTAGGATTTAAAAAGGTCTAGGAAGTGTTCAGTTAGCCCAAATAATATATCCAAATAATTTGTTCAACAAAATTCCGTGGTCCAGTCTGTCGAAGGCTTCAGAAAAATCGTTATAAATGACATCTACTTAGTCTCCAGCATCCAAATGTTCAGCTATGGGCTGAGCAATGCACACCAAATTGCTGGTTGGAGAGTTTTTGGCATGAATCCGTGTTGATTGAGGCAATTTTGACATGATTAAAGAGAGTATCGCATATTTTGTTTTCAAATAATTTACTAAAATTGCACAATGTTTTATATGGGTTTATAGTTTTCCACAACACATCTATCATTTTTTTTTAATACCGGACAGATTCTAGATATTTTCCAGACTGCTGGAAAACTGGCAGTTTTAATAGATAAATTAACAAATACTTTCGTATACAGGAAGTTAACCTTCTTCATATCCCAGTTGTTAATTATTCGATTCCAACCAAAGTTGGATCTATATTAAATGATTAATACTTTTGTGCGCACTTTTATTAAGAAAAATGGTGGTCCATTTTTGAAAAGTCATATCTAGGTTGTTTTATACAAAGCTATGACATTATTGTACGATGGCTCTGAAGGGCCACAGCAAAAAATAAAAAAGTACAAATTTCTACTTTCAAAAGTAGAAATTTCTAGTTTTAAATTGAAAATTTCTACTTTAAGACTACAATTTCTCTTGTGGTGGTAAACGACTTCTCTTGTGGTGTAAGGTTGATCGATCATAAGTAGATAGGTAGATAGATGATCTTATTCCCATTAAAAATATGGTGTCCCTTGAGGCTTGTAAAAATGATACTAAATTTCTACGATTTTCCTGTGACTAGTTCGACAAGGATGTCTATCAATTATGTGAATTAATTTTAGAAGAGAAAAAATGGAGTTAAGGCAGAACCAATTCGATACAGTTGATATTTACATTTGTTTAAGAAACGAGATAAAATTATTGTTAAATTTAGAGTAGTTAGTAACATCTAATGAATGTGATGAATGTTAATAAATGTCAGTTGCAATTATACAACAAGATATTAAATAAAAAATATCTGACTATTTTTACTTTTTACATCAAACTTTTGTGCCGTTTTTTATACTGCATTGCAATTTTAAGTGTCGTTTTACACATTGTTCTGTTTTATTTATTTTAGTATAATTTCGAAAAATGTTTTAGTAAACCTAAACATTTAAAGTCAGTATTTATATCTTTACAAGACGGTAACTTACATTTTAAAAGGACAGTTCAAATTGGCTATATTTATGGGCATCAAAATCAATTTATTAAATGTAGATTCTGCGGGAACTAAATATTTTAATAATTTATACTATTTTGATATGTAACATAACTAGAAATTTTACTAGATTACTGAAAAACTTCTAGTATCTGATAGATGTTGCTGTAAAAAGCTGTGGTATATGGATACGCACTGTTTAAAAGATCATATGTTTGTATTATGTGAGGAGGAAAAAGTAAGCCCAGATACAATTTATTATACGAATTACATTTTTTTAACAAGTGCCGTTACGTATGATGTCATCTATAACACTTTTTTGGGAATATACACTTAATCTAGAAAATTCCAACTCAAAGTTAAAATAGGTCTTTCGTCGGTAATTGGATAAAAACTATATATTTTAAACAACGAAACTCATAGCATATTAAAAACAAATTCATAGACTAAGTTTTGCTAGTGGATATATATTTATGTTTTATGTTAAACTGGTAACGATGATATTATGTCTGATTTTAATGACTGATAACTTTTCACCTCATTAGTCCTGAGAAAAACAATAAAGATTTTCAAAACGTCGACTCTAAAGAGGAAATAAGGTTTGCTTTTTTATCCAATTACCAACGAAAGGCCTACTCAACATTCATTTTGTGAATACGAAACTTATGTACTAAAAATTAAAATATTTTGATAGTAATATAATATATCTGTTTTAATTGTAATGCACACATTATGTCCTCTTGGCAAAAAACGTAAATACAGTCCTTATATAAGATATAATTTTAAGCAAACGATTAAAGAAGAAACAAAGATCACAAAAATATTATTCCCAGTTTTTATCATTGATCTCCCAAAATACTTACTCATTGTCGTGTTCACCTTTATGCAGATGAAAGATTGAGATGTACTTTTATTCTCACTAAATGATTGGATAAAATATATAAAAGCTGACATACTGAAATTTAGGGGTCATAGAAGATGGATTTTTGTCCTTCAATGACCACATTGATGACTTTGAATCTGAATGATTTCAAATTATGGTCAATTATGATTATTTTTAAACTTGAAGTTCCAAAATCTATCACCGATATATTCGACCATAAAACTGAGTTCATTTGAGCTCTAAAATCGGTATAATTATCATGTATGATAGGGACAACTCTAATTTAGAACTGCAGGTATGGGCTATTGATCTTCGATTTATCCCCTTCTCATCGCATTCATGTATGAATTTTTTAATAATTGTTAATATTTTCGATTGTTCTAAATCGAGATGTTCATCAACAATTATGTTATTTAAAATGTTTTCTGGCGTCGCTTCTCTTTTCGAACAAATTTCAGATAAAAGTTCATAAGGTGTAAAATTTCTAAGAGTAGTTTCCCAGCAATTACATTTATAATTACTTAAAAAACAAAGAACACATAAAGCATGACGGCAAATAACACTAGAAGTAGAAATTTCTACTTTAAACCTAGAAATATCTACTTTGAAAAGTAGAAAGTTCTAATTTAAAACTAGAAATTTCTACTTTTAAAGTAGAAATTTTCACTTTTTTAATTTTTTGCTGTGGCCCTTCAGAGCCATTGTCCGTGATTAGGCTTGAAATATGTGCAAATATTTATCCCTAATTTTTCTTTTTAAACAAAAACGCATTGTTAATTATTATCTCAATTAAATTTCATTATCCCTAGAATAACCTCGAGGAATAATTTAATTTTTTACCTCCTGACAGGTGAATATTTTGAGGTAGATTGGTAGCAAATTATTTAATTAATTTCTAGATCCGACTCTGAAATGAATTATCCGAAGTTGCTGCGGCAATTACGGGCTTGAAAATAATATAAATATTATACGTTGAATATATTCCATATATATTTGTCACCAGTTTTATCTGTTTACCTACCAACTCGTAGTAAAGCTTATATTGCAGTAGTATCTGCCATATACGGGACAAATGGCACTTTCACTGTGCAGCATCTGAGTAAATACTACTTTTTGTTGCCTAATTTAAATAAATAGTACTCATTTTAGTAATACAGGTAGGTTTGGAGTAACAGTATATCGGTAATTATGTTATTAGCCACGTCCGGTATTTGTAACGAAAATTATTTCCGTCTTAGTGTTTATTTACGACTATGCGCTGTTGTATGTACTTGCTGGGTTTTATGCGGTTATCAAATTGCTATAAAAGAACTGGTTAGTCGGCGCATCGTCTCTATATTAGAGGGCTAATTACCAGACCTGTGTGTTACAGTGTATTAGAAATGTTGAAGGAAGAGAAAATGGCTACGTTGAATAACAAATATTTCAATGTCATACGTTACTTAAATTCCAAGATAGGGCAAGTCATAAAAGTATAGTCGAGTGTATTTATTCCCGGCACTCAAAAAACGCAACAAAAACTTTATGACCTCATTAAAATACCATCATTATCTATGCTGTCTCGACCGCAAATTGACTCGCTTGCCTTTACAGGTTTTTAATGTGCGTCGGGTTGTTTGATGACAGGCATGCCGCATGGCCCGCGGCGATAATAACTATGTCGTAAAGTTTTTGTTGCGTTTTTTGAGTGCCGGGAATAAATATATTAGACTATACCGGAATGCAACAGGATCATGGTATACCCCCTTTTCTCCTTTAGTTTTGAAGATAATTGATTGAAATTTAGGATATACTACATACGTAATAAGCGGCACCTTTTGACAAACAATTGATTTTTTTCACTTCTGGTTTCGCCGGAAGTGACACTAAGTTTCGATTTTTAAATGGAACACCCTGTATATTATTGCATTTTTGAATTCTGCATAATTTTCTGAATCCAACGATGCCAAATAAGTGACATTTCAAACATAATTTTTTTTATAATATAATTTTTAGTTTTCCATTTAAGTGCGCCATGACGGTTCCGATTTTTTCTAAATGACCCGTGTAATGCTACAAAAATCGAAATCCCATTAAAAACACTAAATTACGTGATGGGGCAAAACTCAATTTTTTCAAATGGAACCATATCGGTACCGTGGTATCATTTATTAGTACTATTAATAAGGAATTTATTTATATGTCGTATTAAAATGTACGATAAATACAAACAAAAGTACAGCTAAAAGAAAATTAGAAAATACAATTCTGTTCTAATTAAATGTTAAGAAGTAACTAAGGTGGCTTTGAAAACAATGAAATATTTAGCTTGTCAAACATTTGTTGGTTTAATGGTGTTTTCATTGTGTCTTTAAAATTTTTTTTAAATTCTTGCTAATTGTGTTCAAAATGCCGCAAATTTATACAAGAGATGGAAATCAATTGTATGTCAAAAATTGCCGCCTATTATGTATATAGTATATCCTAAATTTCAATTAATTATCCTCAAAACTGAAGGCGAAAAGGGGGGTATACCATAATCCTGTTACACCCAGTATATAAAAGGCATCTTCTGAATCCCGGGCTCTGATATGGTATACAGATGAGTCGTAGATACAGAAGGGGGCCTGTACTGGCATATATGGTGTATCCTAAACAGGGATATATATTTTCCTATTATGTGTGAACACAACTCAGTCAAATTTGTGTGGGTGCTTGGACATAGGGATTTAGAAGCCTATCCTGTATCCTTTACAAATTACTTGAGGGGGATACGAGATGGGAGAAAGGAAAATTAGAATACAATTCTTAGTTATTATATTTTTCTGGATCACGCACTAGTGCGTAAAGTAGAATTTTTGTATTTCGATTTATTATATTTTTGGTAACCACTGCTAGTCGTACAACTAAAGATATTAAAATATCACCAGACAGCATTCACCAAAGGTGGATTAATAGCCTATTGATTTGTCTTTGGTGAATAGTATACATACTGTCGTCTATTAACAATAAACGACCATATGTATACAACGAAAAAGTTTCTGGAATAAAAATTGGGAAAGGGAACAAAACTAGATATATTCATAACAAATCCCAAGAAGGCATTGGATACCAACAACAATAAAACACCCTGTATATATAAAATTATAATTATTATGTTTTATATAATACTACATAGTAAATATCTCGTCATCAAAGTTATCAAAGTTCCAGGTGCTTAATTACATATTCACTGTTTCAGAATAATTATATAAATCCTACACGATTTATACCTACAATGAATAGAGCGGCATACTCAGAATACTACATACAACATGATTATTAATATTTTCACTGACGTCAACTAGTCTAGTTCCGAGGCAATTACAGCACTTGCATCGTTGTAGGTGTTATCAATAGATTAAAAACAAACATATGTTTAAAATAGTGTGAAAGGTCGTCACGTACTGGTGTTTGTTGAAGGACTATCACAGATATTGTTTGTCTTTTCTTGCGTCGACTAATTGGGACACGTTCTAAATAACAGAAAACGTTATCTTGTTCGAGATTGTTTGTAAATTACAAATATTCGTCTGAATACTAGAATAAATGTATTTTCAGTCGCAAAATAACAATTCTAGAACTACTGAACGATTTACATTTTACATGAATGCATTTTTTATTTAAATAAGAATCAGTTATAGTAAAAATTAAAGTCCAGATGACTTTTGAACGTTCATTTTAACTTGCCAGGCGCTCTGAAAAAAATATACACACGTAAGAGGAAATCAATACTTACCTGACAATTTATTGTCAATAATTTCGATTTTCGTATTCGTTAAAAGTGTGGTTAAAATTTTGGTTTTAGAGGCAACCAATCTACAACATGTAGGTACTATAAACAAATTCACTATATTTATAAATGAAGAATTTGAGAGAGTACATTTATACACGGCTTTTTAATCTAATTCTATATTGACTGTGAGTCTCATGAAATCTTGTTAAATAAATTAATTTGCCACGATTTTAGCAGTAGTATATAATTAATTAAATCATAATATCTAACAAACGATTATCAGATTATCTCACTATTCTCACTACAATATAATAAATCCTTTTCCCGAAGAATAGCTTACGGTAGTCCACAAGGTTCTACCTTGGGACTCGTACTTTTATCACATTCATTTATGATATCTGTACCTTGTGCTTCTCAAAATGCTAAGTTTGTTTTATTTACCGACGATTCTACAACTATATCGCGAAATAAAAACATTATTGGAAACGTGGAGTTGTTAGTTCAAAATTGATTCTTGACAAATGAGTTAACTGTAAATATATCAAAAACGAAAGACATGACATTTTCACTTCCAAAATTAAAAGGTAACTATGTGATGTGAAAAGTAACGGTATAAAATTTTTAGAGGTTTACATAGATGATAAATTTATATGGAAAAACATGCTAATAAAATTATAATTTGTAATTCAGGAGTATGTTGTTGTTACTCAAATTGGTGAATCGAGTTTCCCAAATGACACTGGTCACTGCCTACTATAATAATATAAATGTTTTAACCGCCTTCCAGAACACACATAACCTTGACTTTGATTGACCATCTGCATCATATACAAGTTTGATAAGTTTTTCGATAGCATCATTGGTTGATTTGCTTTAATGAAAATTGTATTGCATACTTATCTGAGATTAAGTTATATTTTTTAAAATAAGAGTTCATTATTAGTTTTTCCAAAATTTGACAAAAATTAGTTGTCAAGATACTGGGTTTGTAATGTTCAATTAAAGTTTTATCGCCAACCTTATGTATAGAGGTTATAATGGTTTTCTTGAACTTTGATGAGTACATGCCAGTTTAAAAAAATTTATTACGTATATAAGCCATATTTTTTCTATTCTATAGTAAATTCTAACTTGACACTAACAATTCCTGGAGCCTTGTTATTTTTAATTCACTTATGCACTGTTTTGTTTCAGATTCACTTGTAAATGTAAGAAAGAAGACTTAATTTGATATGCGAAAATTACCGCGCAGAAAACTATGCATCACGTACTAGATACAACTTATTTTCTTCAGATACCTTTATACTTTAACGCTTTACTGATTTGCACAATTATTATGTAGCATGTTTGTTTCCCTTGCAATAACAAAAGAAACATTTTTCTACTGCATACGCCAATTATCGTAAATGGAAGTTCTACGTAAAACATCGGTCGCATGATGGTTCTACATACTTCTGTAAGTAAATGAAAGTGTAACCTCCAAACGTCTTGTAAAACACGTGTTTAATTCTTGATTCTTATATTGAATATATTAAGCGGTTGGAATTTATTTGTTATTTCAATTCATAAGAACTTTAGAATTAACATAACCGTGATTTAAATTTTAATCTGTTTTAAATATAAAATAGTTGTAATAATTACAGTACTATTTGGTTTATTGCCTGCTTATAAGTAGCAAAAGACAAGCAACAAAATTTAAAAAAATCTTTCTAATTCTCGATGTTTTCGCCTGGATAAATTTTCACATTTATACTGGAATCAATAAAGTGAATAAATATTTTTAAAAGAAACAATTTTTCTTGTAAAAATTTTAATTTTTGTGATTTTTTCACGAAACTCGAAAAAATGAAGTGTCTACGGTTATTCTCATAGACGATAAAATTATTAGCTTGTAAGGTAAACGAGAGACTAAGAATATTTTACAACAATTTTTTACCGACTAAGACTCTTGGTATTAAGAGTTACGGATCTTTGCCCCACGTTGGGCGCCAAATATGCAACCCGTACTTTAAATCGGTTTTTTCCGAAAATTATCAGTACTATAATTCGCGTCGTAACATATTGGAAGTGGTATGGTCATTAGTGAGCTGAACTTAAAATAATTAGGGGTACTTCAAGGTTGTATTTTAACTCCTTCACTTTTTATATTTGAAAATCAACGTAAGTATTATTTAGTAATTTAAAATCGAAATATACCAGGTAAGCGTGATATTTAAATTATAAGTATTAGTTACTAAGTACCAAAATCGTTAGAGCCATTTCAGAAAAAATATATTTAATTCTCTTAACATTATCCTTCACAGCCTCAGTCCCTGCTTTTTTTGGTATAACAGGTCATGCCATCTCATACTATTAGAGAAATTGTTGTTTATTTATTTCGTTTATTTTAATGAATGTTATTTATTTTTAGGAAATGTTTTTTAATTTATATTTTTATACTTTTATAATATATCAAAGGAAGAAAAAAAACAAAAAAACAAAACAGAAAATAAATTGAAAAAAGAGACAATACTAAGATAGCCCCTGGCAATTTTTTTCCTCTTTCTATTGGTTTTAAGATTTGGTTATGTTTCAGCAAATATTTCAATTTAACTTTTCAAAAAGCCAAAGTTCTGCCTCCGATCAGAAATAATTAACTCAAAACATGGTCGATAGCCGAGTGGGTTAAGGCGCGAGGTGGCAATCGCGATTAATCACACGAACATCGCACCACCGTGTTCGAATCCTGGCTCCGACACTGTCGGCGGAAATGGTTGTATGTCCGCGTTTTTTCAATGTGTAACCCCCTTCCGCACAAGTCCTTGGCTTCTGGAATTGGGGGTTGTCTAATTTATGTGGTGTTTATTTATTAGTTATAAGTGCATGAATACCCTCGGCGGTCTCAGACAAGCTCTCCGACTGAACGATTTTTTATTTTTCCAATACGAGGGTCACGTTCGTGTTCAACAGACGGTATGTGTTAAATTTGATCAAAACCGTACAAGCCGTTTTTGAGAAAAAAATATTTTAAATTCTCTTATCGGTTTTTAGAAATCTGCACATTTGAGCTAAGATCAATTTTGCAATTTCGCCTTGGGGTATGGCCATCCTGAATACGCATAGAAAATCTGAGCAAAATCGATCGAGTTGTTTGGACTTCAGGTGCCACCACACACGGAAGACAAGAGACTACAGGTTGACAGTATTTTAAAGCCAGTTTTTTCTTCAGGGGACTTGAAAACATGTAAATTCGCTAAACGCTCAAAATCGATTTTTGCACGATCACAATACCTACATACTACGTATATGGGAAAGTAAAAAAGAACCGGCCCCAATACTGTTCCTTGAGGAACTCTATATGCTGTTTTCTCAATATCACTAAGTGTATGATTCTATTAACAAATTGTTTTCCAATCATCAAAAATATTTATTAACGTATGTGACAAATATCTTTTATGTTCTATTACACGTACTGACCGTGTCGAAAGCTTTACAAAGGTCGACAAACTCTCTCCAATACAAGTATAAACACTCAGCGTTAGTGGCTGTAGATTTAAGAATTATGCTCTCCTGCCTTTGAAATTTTGCAATAATTTAGAACTACCTCTTAGGGAGAAGTAAAAAAAATCTAAGTAAGCTGAATTAGGACCTACAGTACTAGATATAATGTTTCCATCTAGATAAACCAACCTCCTTCACTATCTCAGGCACTCTTACTTCTAAATAAATTAGAATTATTGATTTTTGCCACCAGTAAGTATCTTGGTTCTTATCCACTCGTCTGTAATGCCTCTGGTTTTAATTTTCAAATAGTCCAATAAGTTTTATATATTCAATTTTCCTTCCTTGCCACTTGAATCCAGTTTTAAATATACATAATAAAATTTTTATGGTTTATTACAGTTACAAGATAAAGGATAATTGATAAAATGCCCAGATAAATTATTGTATTATAATGACTCTCATAAAAACAATAACCATGTAATAAACATTCTTTAGTACTTTCAGAATTATTACGGACGTTCAAAATAAATAATTACAGCGATAATTACATACATTAACCCGGGGGAAAAAAGCAGATATAATCTTTCAGACCCAGGTAGATGTTACAGGAAAGGAAACAGGTTACTCTAAATATTTGTGATGTTATTTTTCAAAACTATCATATTACAGAACCGTTATTATGAAACGGTTTCCTAGAAACTAAAAATATCCCTTTACAAATCCAAATCCTACGTTTTAAGACTTTTACTTTAATGTAATTCGGGCTTTGCGTTAACATGTGACACAGATTGCTGATTACTGTGATTAGTTATTAGGGTTCCCACGAGTGTCGAAGGGGATGTGGTGCGTATGTGGCAAATTAAGTGGTTCTTCCCCTTTCTAATAACACTTAAGAAGTGTGAGAATTAAAAGGACTGAAGAAGGATATACTGTTAGAGAAATTAATACATAATTAAAAATGCTAGTTATAGAGCATTAAATTAAATCTAATTGTTGAAAATAATTCAAATAAAATTACAATTTTTACTATGATAAATAATAATGTTCAATTTATTCTATCATTATCAGAAATACTATAATGCTTTGATGATTTAGGCTGAGGTTTATTCAAACGACTCGCTCTAAACAAAACAAAAACTGATCTAGGAGTGTTTTAAAAACCCTTCAATCAATGTTCAGTTTTCATCGTTACCTTAAACACTTCCCGTTTAAACACCACGTTTATCAAAAACTGTGGTAATGTCATTTCGAAAGCAGTTTTTTTTAATGATTGTTATTTATATGATACTCTCTGAAGGTAAAAGTTTGCATGTCAAAAGTTAATAAAATTATAGTATAAGTATAGTATATAGTACAGTATATATTATAGTATAGTATATAGTATAGTATATAGTATAGTATATAGTATAGTATATAGTATAGTATATAGTATAGTATATAGTATAGTATATAGTATAGTATATAGTATAGTATATAGTATACAGGATAGTATACAGGATAGTATACAGTATAGTATAGTATATATAAAATTATAGTATAAGTATAGTATATAGTACAGTATATATTATAGTATAGTATATAGTATAGTATATAGTATAGTATACAGGATAGTATACAGTATAGTATAGTATATATAAAAAAGTATATAATTTTTTTACTTACACTTATAAGAGTTCTGGTAAGGAATGTCAAAATGGAAGATTACCTGAAAAAAAAACAGAGAATTTAGAAACAAGCAGATTGATTTTATGCATCTAAATGTACTAGTGTATGAGTATCGATTAACTGTTCACCAATTACCGTAAACGTCTGTTCAATATGATTGTTCGAGTAAGGTATGTTAAACAAATTCCATTATTAATACAAGCTCCAATATTAAAATTTTTCAGATAGTGTTTCCGAAAACATCTGCTCTGTCAAAAACTTAGCGCCATACCCAGTGGATTGTCTCTTCAAAATAACTTTTACTTTTTGATAATTTGTTATATCTAACTTACATTCAAACTGATTTCAGTAGCGGAAACTTGGGCGAGTGGAAAACAAAAGAGACATTTAAAAGATTAGCTTTTTCTGTTAAGTAAGTAATAATTGGCTCAAATATGTTGCTCACAGTTTTCTGCTTAGATCGGCCCATGAATACATTTCACACAATTTTTTGGACTTCAACGGTGATAAATTCAAACTTAAAACAACTGCTTGTCTCCTGATTTCCAGATGATTGTTAGGAATAAAATTTTCACTATCACTCATTTTATTCAAAATTATAAAGAACGACATAGTAACTGCGACTTTTAAATGGCTTTTAATATTTTGACATTATCTTGTTTTTATTCGGTAATAATGACTGCTCTGTTATGGGAGCTGATCAATGTATCCTTCGTGAAGATATTTACCGTCCAACATTATGTATAAAAATAAATATAGTTCCTCCTCATAGTCTTAAGTTACCAAAAAATACATTATCAACACTTTTCATCTGTTTGCACTGAATCAGGCTACTTAATAAACGGTGGTCTTGTCAGGGAAATAATTATGTTATAATGTCACCTAAAATAACAGAAAATGATGTCTATCTTGCCAACTTTCAAATATATTAAACCAAAAACCTACTAATAATAATAATAACAAAATTTGTTCGAGATATATTCGAGAAAATACGTTCGAGAGATTGTATGTAAGCATTGTAATATGGAGCCCATACAACACAAGCAGGAATAAAAGATAAGATTAAGATCCTTCAGAAAGTTTCATGGAATATTATTCTCGTATGCTATCAACTCTCGACTCCGGTTATACTTTGGTCATTCATTTGCTAGTCAAACTCAATAAGTGCAAAAATCATTACTGTACACTTTCCTATGTTGATATTCAGGTTATTGTTAGCACTTAACTACTTCATTAAAATCATTCTGCAGTGACACGACAGCTCTTAAACAAAAGGTTTAAATTTTGCAATAAACCCGAAACTGTTCCAAAATTTGATATAGTAGCGGCAATAGAAAAAACGGCTCAAAATTTACCAACAGATAATGATAATGAATATCGCATACGGGCAAAAATTGCGTTAGAGAAGCAATACAAAATTAAAGATAATTTAACTCCAGAAGAAAAGTTATCGATACATTCTTTAAAACGCGATGAAAGTATAAAAATTTTGCCAGCAGACAAAGGTAATGCCACAGTCATTATAGATAAAGATATATATATATATATATATATATATATATATATATATAACACAAAAATCATAACTCTTATAAATGAGGGACCCTATTCAAAACTAAACAAAGATCCAACAAAGTCAATAGAGAGCAAAATTTACAGAACTTTGTTTAAATACAAACATGAATTTAATGATTTTGAACGAAGGAAACTTACACCACATCATAGTAAGCCTCCTCATTTTATGGCTTACCAAAGACACATAAACAAAATATTCCTTTAAAACCAATTGTTAGTTCTATTAATTCACCATGTCATAATTTGGCAAAATTTTTACTTAAAATTATTGATCCATTATCTGGAAATACCGATTCATATATTAAAAATAGTAAACATTTTATAGAAAAAATTTATGAAAACGATATTCATGAATCACACCTGATGGTTAGTTTTGATGTAGTTAGTCTTTTTACCAATATTCCGGTAGATGAAACCTTAAAAATAGTTAAAGACAGGTTACTAAATGATAATAATTTGAAAACTAGAACTAAATTAAGTGTAAATAGCATAATGGAACTCTTAACGCTGTGTATAAAAACAACCTATTTTCAATTGGACAATGAGTTCTATCAGCAGGATTTTGGTATGGCTATGGGGTCTGCATTATCACCAATTTTAAGCAACATATTTATGGAGAACTTTGAGAACACACATGTTCAAAATTGTATAAACAAACCGGTTGTCTGGTGGAGATATGTTGACGACCTCTTTGCAATTTGGCCTCATGGTGTCGTTTTACTAGACATTTTTTTGGAAAATATAAATAGTAAGGAACCGTCTATTAAATTCACATTAGAAGTAGAAAGTAGGAATGAACTACCGTTTTTAAATGTTTTAATTAGAAGGGTAAATAATACAATTGAAACAAGCGTTTATAGAAAACCAACACATACTAATAGATATCTAAATTTTAACTCAAATCAGTCAATAAATGTTAAAACGGGTGTTGCAAAATGTTTTTACGCCAAAATAATTTCATTTAATAATGAAATATTAAATAACGAGAAAAAATTTATCAAAGAGGTTCTAGTACAAAATCAATATCCTGAAGCCTTTGTTGATAGAGTTTTCATAAATGTTGAAAATAGGGACAATCAGGTACGACAAAAACCTGAACGTCATTATACAGCAATAATTCCTTATATATACGGACTATCGGAAAAGCTACGCCGTATAGGTGACAAATTTGATGTTAGGACGGTATTTCAAACGGGGAACACCTTAAGATCTATTTTAACGAAAACAAAACCGATAAACAGGGAGCAGAATTCAAAAAACTGTATTTACAATATCCTGTGCGAATGTGATAAATGTTATGTGGGTGAGTCATCCAGACCTTTCAGTGTGAGGTTGGATGAGCACAAGAATTACATTAGAAAGAATGAAATTCAGAAATCAAAGATTTGTGAACATGCTTGGGAAAACGGACATAGAATAAACTGGGACTCGGCAAAAATTTTAACAAAAGAAACAGATACCAAAAAAAGAAAAATTAAGGAATCAGCAATAATCTTATTAAATGAAGATAAGTGCGTATCGAATTGTTCTGTAGATATTTGTACAACCTGGCTACCAACGTTAAAAGAAGAACTTAACAAACTCAACATTATATAAAAGAAAACATCATCAGTTCTATGTTCTGTGTAAGTAGTAAGTATCTATGGAAATAACAACAGAATCTTAAAGCTGTGTATTTGGCATACACAGCAAAATAAGAGTTCTTCCGAAAAAAAGCTTTGAAAACGGAAAGAGATTACTTTCCGAAACGTCAGCAAAATACATTATTTCTGTGTTTATTCCGATTTATATTATTTGCAAAACATAACCTCTGACTTTTCCTTTGGCGTAAACGTCACGGGCGCAGAGGCTTTTTTCCAATAATTCTATTATTTTGTAGATTCGGTGATTTGTTTTGCAGAGGATAATAATACATGTGGTAGACAACCCAAATAATAGGAAAGAATAGCTCTTAAAGTTATCTACGTTATTAAAAATGTTCAAGTCATCTGCATATAATAATCTAGGCGCTCGAATAGCCATAACAAGATCGTTAATAAAGAGCAAAAATAATAATAATGGGCCCAAATTACTTTCTTGGGCGAAACCACTTGTTACTGCATAGAGTAACGAACTTTGTCCCATGCAGTCAACATATTGCATCGTGTCAGTTAAATAAGGGTCAAAAAAATGTTGGAACTAAATCTGGACCAATAGTTAATTCATGTTTAAGTTTCTTCGTTGCTTCAAGGATATCACTAACACTCCACTCCACTAACAGAAAGCGCGTTATCCTTAAACACATATTTTGAGAAGGTTTGTGCTCCATGTTTTTTCAGCTGCATATAAATAGAAAGCTGGATTCGCATTTTCTGGATTTTTTGGTGTACTATCAATGAAATAAAATATAAACAGATTAATTTACAGAAAACTATTTAAATGTGCGACGATGTGTGATGGATACCATGGGAAAAGTATTTTTAGAGTAACATCTATATTTAAGATGTGATTTCCAATGATAATACTGTTAATATTCAAAACCGTATTTATTTTTGGCACACATTTTTTGCCTTCTATACTGATCATTATCAAAGGTCATAGATTTAACAGACGAGATAACAAATATATCTGATTTGCATTTTTGTTACTAGTATTTCTCAATATAAATAATCTAAACGCATTAAAAAAAAGCTGTCCCCAAGGTTTTTAGTGACAGAACGTTTCACATATTGGATTATTTTAATTATCGTAATTCAGATAATTGTTAATATTCGGTACGCCTTCCGCAAAAATATCCCCAATAATAATAATATGAGATATCCACAATACTCCTTATGTAATCAATTGCAAATACATCCATACTTTTTAAAATATTTATGAATGAGGTTTATATTTGCGTTATTTGTTCCTCGAATTGTTAAATAACATTTCATAGTAAATAAACAAGTGCTTTCTACCAACAAGGTTACTATTTGTATTACTAATACCTCAAGAATTTTATAATAGTTTTTAACTTGTCAAGCAGTCAAGTGTCAAGTAGCTATAAAAAATGGTATTTTAAATTGGAGTAATTAAATTGACTTAATGGTTTTTATGGCTTTTAAAGTAGGGATGGAGTGCCATGTTTATGTTACGACATAAAATAGATTTATTTTATTAAATATGCTCGGTCTAGCTCTAAATAGTGCCTTTAATAGCAGTTTATAATGTTTATTCATATCCACTAAATTACATAGTTATAATAAAACGTTTATGTGCTAAATAGTGTACATTATCAATAATGATAATAGTAGTACCAAGAAAGAGATACATTTACAATCATACATACATATAATCAATTGATAAACTAATTTCAAACTAAACTAAACTAATTTTGTTTTCTATTAATAATTTTTAATAGTAGATATACTAGAATACAATAGTCATCTTGATGAAGTACGAGTACAGTACAGATAGAAAGGGTGTGGTGTAAGATATAACAAAATAAAATATAATAATATAAAATAAGATAATAAATGTTATAATAGAAATAACTAATTTTTGTTTAATGCCTTATTTATATTTACGTCCTGGCGGAATTAAGACATAAAATGTGATAAATTAAACAAGTAAAGCAAACATCAGGATAAAGTGAATAAAGTTTCTCTATATAGAGAACTAAAGTGAAAGAGAGATAGAAAATGAAGAAAGGCACTTTCAGTTGGAAAGAACTTTTATTATCAATACTGAACATACTAGCTGCTTTAAAAATAAGTTTTTATTATGTTTTCTATAACAGTGTTTTTTATTGAAAGCAGCTATTTTTACTTCCACGTCCAGTGGAAGTATAGTGGCGCAAATATATATATTTTTAGTCGCAAACTCCTCTATAAAATCCTTATTTTACTATAAGGAACGTAACCAGACTGCAACCAACAGCTACTCTCCGGGCTATGTGCCCCGCCGAGCGCTGAATTACAGGTTACAAGCCTGGCGCGTTGTTGTAATCGAAGCATTGGCGTTTTGATGGTAATATGCAATTATTACACTTAACGTGTAATTCAGCGCTCGGCGGGGCACATAGCCCGGAGCGTAGCTGTTGGTTACAGTCTGGTTACGTTCCTTATAGTAAAATAAGGATTTTATAGAGGAGTTTGCGACTAAAAATATTATGTTTAATATTCCGCCCTCTAAAGGCACATTTGAAATATATTTTTTTGGTGAAATAGGCTTAAAATGTCATGAAACGTCGAGATTTTAAATTTGAGCGAAAAAATTTCATGTCTGTCGGTCCTTCTGTCTGTCTGTGTGTAACTTTCTTTGTGCGCACGTTTACTCTGGAACCGTTTATGACATTGACTTGAAATTTTGTACAATTATGGATTGTAACGAGATCTGGAACTAGATTATATTTTGATCTAATTCCGTTGAAGGGTTCTGGGGTAAATGAGGTAAATCGGCAAAGCAAGAAGGTAAAAGAGTCCATAAAATTGCGATTTAGGGCATGTATGAAGTCAAGGTCAAGGTTGGAATTTAGTATGTATACGAGAACCAAGGGACTCTCTAAATTTTTTTTGGCGTTAGCCACCTCCTCTATTATTAAAGGGAGTAAAAAATTAAATTGGTATATAGTGTGTACGAGAATCAAGGGCCTCTAAAATTTATTTTATCATTAGTTACCCCCTCTACCACCCCCAACCTATTGTTTAAGTTTAAGGGAATAAAAAATTAAATTGGGATTTAGTGTGTATGCGAGAATCAAGGGCTTCTAAACATATTTTTACATTAGCCGCCCCCTCTACCACCCCCACTCTATTATTAAAGGGAATAAAATATTACAAGGATTTAGTGAGTATAATTATAAAATCTGGATGTGGAAGTAGTGATTCCTTGGGCAGCGGTTTTTCACTTTGTTTTTAATTTTTTTGTATTTATGTTTTTTAGGCAATCGGGCATAAAATCAAATAATTTAGGTCCCAGGTAAGTATGGTTTTTCTGTCTTATTGCTTTTTTAGTTGTAGGTATTTTTGTGATTTTCAGTTTGTGTTTAAGATGATAAGTATGCTAGTTAAATTCAATGTTATGTTCATTTTTTTTAGATGGACTAATAGTACAACGCAGTATAATTTTCGGAATGTGAAGACTTCGGCTTCTTCAAAAAGAAAGCCTGTGAGGGATCGGTGTATTTTTTGCTGAGAACAATTTTTAGTATCCATTTCTGTACAACTTCAAGTTTTTTAAGATATGCGTCTATGACACCCCCACGCCATTATTCCATAGAATAATTATGATTGCACCAATACGAAATACACGGTTTTTTAATCCCTTTATATCTAAATAGTTCTTGAGCTGTATAAGATTTGTTATGAGTTATATTATTTGATTAATAATAAGGTCCCATTTTATACGTCTGTCTATAATTATGCCCACATACGTCATTGATTCGGCCTCTGTTCGCTAGTACGGTCACTTATTTTGAGAGGCTCTAGATTAGGTAATACAATTTTATATGATGTGAAAGTTAAATATTTGGTTCATAGTAAGTGTGTTCTTATTCTTTCCTATTATTTGGGTTTTCTGCCACATGTATTGTTCTCATCTTCAAAACAAATCACCGAATCTACAAAATGTTCTTGTCAAAATACTGTTTTATTGTATTGAAGGCACTTTCTGCTATAATTTCCAAATTTTCCATATTACTTACAGTTTGTCCAGTTTTATTTAAGGTAAATAGGTTATTCATATATAAAATAAACAATATAGATCCCAGGACTGTACCCTGCGGTATCCCATAGCTTATCTCCCTACACGTTGACTTCTTTCTGACAAATATTTTCATGAGCTCAAAAGCCCCTACCTCTAAATCCATAATTTTTTAGTATATATAGTAATTTTTTATGGCAGACTGTATCGAACGCTTTAGCAAGGTCGACAAATATGCATAATGAAGGTTTGCATTTTAAAAATAGTGTCTTTGTCCCCGTAAGTAGCATCTTTCATAGCCACTTACTATGCCATTGTATCTAATTGCTGATAATCAGAAGAGAATAACACTGCCTAACCCCCCCAGTGACTGTTTAAAAACATTTCCGGTAAAGTTTCTCCTATAGAGGAACTCGACAGGAACTCAATTTCATGCCCTGCCTCTCGGCACAGGTACATTTGATAACGTTACCCATTCATACACTGATTTCTAATGAATTATTGTGGCGCCTGCCCACTGCAGCCCTTAGAAATAACTAGTCAGGGCGGAACAGTTTACGTAGAAATAGGGTGTATTCGAAAAAATTGCAGTTGGCTTTCTATTTCATTCGTACACAAAAAGTTTTCTAAGGAAGTTGTTGAATGGTTTTATTATATATCTTTCAAATGCACTAAATATTCCAATGTCTATGTCAATCTTGCATAAAATATATTTTTTTCGGATCATTTTATAACGGTAGTAATTTCATTTCGAATAATGTGCTACCCAGGTGATTTCACGCAAGAATGGAAGTATTTATATAATTACTAGATGGCTAGAGATTCTTTGACAGTAGTAGTAATAATTTTATCTATTTGGATAAGCGTCGAGTAAAATTCTTATACTTTTATCTCTTTTGTTTTTTATCTTAACCGTCTCTTCACCGTTGTAACTCCTTGAAAATCCAGAATTTTATGTTTTGTGGGGATAATTCTGTCATCTTTTCTAGACGAAGCTCTGCTATTTCATAAACTTTAAAAAAGATTATAATAATGTATTTTTAGGTGGGTTTTGGCGTAATAAAAATGAACAATTTTTTTTAACTTGTCGACGTTTCGTTAAATTTATTAACTTCTTCAGGACTTAAAAGAAAACGTATAAATGTAGGTATAAATAAAATTTAACAATTCTTGTTAATGTTTAAAGACAATTAAAAACAAAAACTATATACTATATTACAATGTTAACACATTATAACATTAAAAATGCAAAAAGGCGCTTTCAAAAATTTAAAAGATTATTTAAAAATTGGGTGTAAAACATAAAAACTGTATAATAAGTTATAAAAGAAAAATATGCAAACACTTATGGTTAAATTAAAAGTTTTTTCTACGACAACATCAAAATATGTTTATTTTAATAGTGTAAACTCAATCATAAGTAACTGCATTTCGCATCGGTTGCCAAGCAAGTTGCTAAGTGACAAATGCGATATGAAATATTTCGTGTTAGATTCCACTCATTTTAACTGTTTTTGATGACAAAATTTTTAAGGCGGCTTAGAGAATATGACGTCCAACGACGGAGTAATGAAATGTCATTCTAGATTGTTTCTGTCAACATCTTTGTACATTTGCAGATAATTTCGGAGTTATTTCCAATAAATTTGATGATTAATATGGAAAGTGATAGTGATAATGACTTAGAATTGACACCCCCAAACATAAGAGAAGCGGAAAAGTTGACAACACTAAATTTATTACCAGAAACGTCGAAGAAAATGTATCAACGCGCTTACAACCTCTTTTTGGATTGGAGAAGGGATCAAAACGCAAAATCGTTTTCCGAGGACGTTTTAATGGTTTATTTTAGCGATTTGGCGAAGAAATTCAAAAGTTCTACTGTATGGACACAATACTCAATGCTGAGAACGACTCTTAGTATTCATGAAAATATAGATATCGCCAAATATTTGAAACTGAAAGCATTCCTCAAGCGACAATCCGAAGGCTACAGGCCCAAAAAGTCAAAGATCTTTACCTCAAATGACATCAAAAAATTTATAAATGAAGCGCCAGATGAAATGTATTTAGCGACAAAAGTAAGTTTAATTATAGCCATTATGTGATAATAATAAGTAATTATAATAGGTAATAGGTCGCATTAGTTATGGGTGTAATGGGTGCATGCAGAAGACATGAGCTACATCAAATGAAAATTACTAATTTCAATGATTTGGGTTCAGCTCTTTTAGTAACAATACCAGACACTAAAACCAAAATTGTACGAAATTTTACTGTAACCGCTCCATACTATGAAATTTACAAAAAATATGCAAATCTGCGCCCTCCAAATGTTAATGGTCTATGGTTTTTCATTAACTATCAAAAAGGAAAATGTACTGTTCAAAGAATAGGCTTGAATAAGTTTGGAGCCATGGGCAAAGACATTGCTAAATATTTAAAATTGCCAAATCACGAATTATATACCGGGCACTGCTTTCGCCGATCTTCCGCAACTATCCTTATTGATGCTGGTGGTGACATAACCACGTTAAAACGCCACGGTGGATGGAAGTCCACGGCAGTCGCTGAAGGATACATCGATGAATCCAAGAAAAGTAAGCTTGACACAGCTAATAAAATTGCAAATGCGATACAGGACATTTCAAATAAACCATCGACTTTAGGAATGGAAAATCGTGAAAGGCCGTCGACTTCAACAACGGAAAATTGCCAATATCAAGAAAATATTAGTATCAAGCATTCCACAAATTCTCCAAAAATGATTTTCAATAAATGCAAATTTATCTTTAAAAAATAAATAAAATAGGTAGGAAGTTATTTTATAGTTTATTTTTTCTCAACTAGTTGGGCATTGCTGTCCAGGCACTCTAACTTATGGTTTGTATTCAAAGCAATAAAGAAAATATCTCCATATTTTTTGTATCGATTATTATTTATTTAGTATATTACGCGTGAGCAGTGGGTTGTCGTAGAAAAAATATAGTATGCAACTCGCACAAAATAGCAATTTTACACTCGTATGAATTGCAGCACGAGTCGAAGACGAGTGCTGCAAACTTTCATGCTCGTGCAAAATATGCATCATTTTGTGCTCATTACATAATATACTATTTTGTCATTACTTTTTAAAATCACGGGACATATTATTAGGTATGTAGCTTTTGTAATAGGTACTGTTTCTTGTACAGTACAGCATAAATGTATAACTATACGCTGGTGCACCTCGTTCTGGCGAATTGAAGAGCAATAATGAACCTTTAATATTCCTAAAGTCTAGCGTTTATTTTCTTTTTTATTATAGATTAGGTGGTTTTTAGATAGTCGACAATATTAAAATAAGAACTATTTAGATTTTCTATATCTGTTCGTTTGTTTATACTGTTGGGATTCCTCTTAATACAAATCATTTCATTGAACATTCTCTTCTTGTAATTATTATTTTTAGCTATTATTTTGGCATCATTAAATGAAAAAGTGTGGTTCTTTTCTATAAAGTGTTCAACCAGTTGTGTTGGATTTTTTTTGGTATGGAAATTTTTGTAGTCAATTACATGTTCAGATATTCGTTTTTTAAAATATCTGCCCGTGATGCCTATTTATACACCCTTACATTCTGAACATGAAATTTCGTATACGACATTAGACACAAGGTCTTTAGGTGTTTTATCTTTTAATCTAGTAAATTTTTTTTACCAATAGTGTTTCACTTGCATATGCAATGGTTGAGTCACTTTTTGTAAGAGTTCGATTAAGTTTCTCCGAAAGGTTTTGGACATAAGGAATTTTGTAATACTGTTTGTTGTTTTCTTGATTATTTTTAGATTTTTGCTGTTTGTTATTATTTAGAATTTCGTTGATTAAACTTAGTGAATAACTATTTCTGTGAAGGAATGTTTTTATTAATTCTCTATTTTTAAGATGAAATCTGTCATCTGATAGTTTTTTCAGATATTTTAAGTTGTTGTTTACAATGTTAATTTTTTGTTTGAGAACATGTTCAGAATTAAAATTAAGATAATGTAGGTTTGTGGTACCAATCCACAATGAGAACATTATTGTTGTCTTTAAATATTTCTATGTCCAGAAATTGTATTTTATCATCGCATTCTTTTTCAATAGTACTGTATTTTTGGGTGAAAGTCATTAAACACATGTAGTAGTTCTTCACACTTATCTTTTAGTACGGCTGTAATTATGTCATCAACATATCTTTTGAAAAAAGGTATCTCAAAAGATAAATGCGCTCAACAGGTATTTTGAAGTTCTGACATAACTATAGTCTAGTATACTTTAACTTGGCGTGTGTATGTATGAGTTAATATTTCCGTACGATTTCATTTTCTCTTGTACACAAAGATCCAGAAATATTGTCTACGTAGACAATGTTTCTGGACTATTGCTTTAACTTTGTGAACTATGGGAGAAAATGAAATCGTACGGAAATATTAACTCATACATACACACGCCAAGTTAAAATATACGAGACTATATATCTGAACAAACTGGAGATATGCAATTTCCCATACCAAGGCCATATATTTGTGTATAAAATTGATCGTTGTATATAAAATAATAGTTGTATATGCAAAAAGTAAACAAACAAATAAAGAAGTCTAATGTCATAGAAGTATGGCTTTCGATGAGGCCATCTCTTTTTAATTATTTATGGCTAGATCCCTCAGTATGTTAGTGAAAAGTGAGATAATGTCAAGGGACACTAGAATATAGTTATCTGGTAAGATTACACTATTTAGCCGCTCTACAAATCAAAAGATTTTTTTACATATATCTCGTCCTTTTCAAACGCATACTGTGCAAGACCCGTTAAATATAGCAAAAACTACATACCTAATATGCCCCGTGATTTTAAAAAGTTAATGACAAAAAAAAATTTAATTTAACCATAAGTGTTTTTACATTTTTCTTTTATAATTTATTATACAGTTTTTATGTTTTACACCCCATTTTTAATTAATCTTTTAAATTTCTGAAAGTGCCTTTTTTGTATTTTTTATGTTTTAATGTGTTAGTAATGTAACATAGTTTTAATTTTTCGTATTTAATTGTCTTTAAGTATAAAAAACAATTGTTAAATTTTATTTATATCTCCATTTGTACGTTTTCTTTTACTATCCTGAAGAAGTTATTAAATTTAATGAAACGTCGACAAGTTAAAAAAAGAAAATTTGTTCATTTTTATGATTCCAAAACGCACCTAAAAATACATTATTATAATATTCATATTGGATCACAAAAAACATTCAAGTAATTTAAAAAAAAATTCTTGACATTTTTATTGCTAAAACTTAATTTTCAAGATATTTGCAAAAATTATCTCGTTCCAATCTCTCAAATGATTACAGTTCAATTTTTGCTTTTGTTTTGCAGGGAAAAAACGTAAAAAATTATCAACTTATGAGGCACGTAGCTCAGTTTTGATTTTAACTTCCGTTCACATCCGGTATTACCCATGCTTTGTCACACTCTTCCGTCACCCACTAGAAATTCTACAAAGGCAATTATAAAAAAAACTAAATTACTGAAACAACCACAGCAGACGTAATTACCTAATATAATGATTCGGTGTGGTTAAATGACCTCTTCGGCCAACCATAATGAATTAACTTCGTTAATTTGGCGGATGAGTCAATTTACAGAACGTGCCTAGACAAACAGCCAAAGAAACTACAGAGAAATTTCGAGTGGGTGGGTTAACGGCGGTTTGTTTTAATAAAAGACAGCCACATTTTTTTCTTTATTGTAATTTGAAACGGGTTTTTTAAAATCTCAAATTGGTGGTGGGTGGATTAATTTGCTGTAACAGCGAGCAGTATCAACGTGAAAAAAGACGATAAGCAGATTCTAATCCCGACAAAAGAAGCAGTGATAGACCAATAAATATGTTAATAATGACACTTGTTCTTCCAGTGGATGTTTTATTAATTAATATTTTTGCAAAATGTGCGGGGTGACGCATTGAATAATGAAACGAATGCTTCTCGCTGGTCCATGGTTCCGAAAACGTCGAAAGTTTTCAGAAACTTATAGAGTGCGATAGAAATAAGTAAAGAATGACCGCAAGAAAGTGTAAATTTAAACTTGTTGCAATCTCCATAATTTCAAGGCGAAAAAAAGCAAATTTAACGTTACAGTTCTTGAATTGGGGCTAATTAAAAATCCATCTGTTTTGGGAGTTAAACGGGTTAAAATGAATAGGTATTAAACAGAAAATAAAAAAAATTATTACGATGTTTCTTTTATCAAAATATAGGTCAAGAAATTATTTCAACACTCATTTCAAACCCCTTTTGGAGGATGGTTATCGCTTACTGGTAAGTTTAGGAGATTTATATATCCTGCAGTATCTTAAAAAGTAATTTTTCAGCTTGTAATGGACACTAATACGGATTTCAACCCCCTTATGGGGGGTGGGTGGGTGGTTATCTATAAGCGATGGGTTTGGGAGTGATTTTGTGGCATCTTCTCAATATTTTAATTATTTTATTTTTCAGTCTTGTTAGGATTCATGTTTGCAAGGATGGCAGACCCCCCCCCCCCAAGTAACAAATCAATTTTAGTTTTTTAATAAAAGTAAGAACTGTTTATATAACTACTGATAAATTTATATTTGTGACAGTATTCAGGAGTCCAATAAAAAAGGGCCCAAAAATAACGATACCAAGTTACCTCTATAAATTAAATTTTTTCTTATTTATTTTCCCAAATTCAAGTAATTGTTGCATTAAATTCTTGTCGTTTTACATTTATTTAGCCATTAAATAATGAACATGTTAAAGTTGCTAGAAAGTCATTTAAATTTACATTCTTTTAAAGCAACATAAACAATACATTTTTACGAAAGAATTTAACTAAAATCGAGCCAAGCAATAGCGTTTGTTTACAATGGGCGCGATAAATTTCAAGTACTTCTGTCGCACCACATAGGGTGGAATCGCCTACCTTTTTCTATCTTAAGCATGCAAAGGACAGAAAGATAAAATTTTTGAGTCTAGAAACGCTGCCAAACTACCATCGAGCCAGTGTGGAATTTTTGTAATATAAACAATCCCGAGCGTGGGACAACGTCAACGCGTAGAGCCCGGAGTTTCCAGGTAGCCTGTGACGCCATCCGTATAATATAAAAAGAGATCACGGTGCCCAGAGAAATGGAAGATGGCATTTGAACTACACCTGAACTACGGCGTAGAACTTAACAGTTCGCCGAGCTCCCTGGAGATAGAACTTGGCAGAACACTTTAAGCTTCGTCGCAACCTTTTATAGTTCGCCGAGTTTTGGAAATAAAATTGAAAACACCACGGAGTTACGTCGTGGCCTCTTATAGTTCGCCGAACTGCCATACTTGTCTTTGAAATACATTCTAAGCTTCGTCGCGACCTTTTGTAGTCCACAGAACTTAATAAATTATTTTGTGGTTGTTTTCCCTAAATCAGCCGTCTAAACTACGAACAGACTCAACTTGCCGGAGTAAGCATAGAGAATTCTTGATGAAGTGCAATTTCAACAGCCCCGATATACCCGACGAGGATGTTAACTATGCAGAAGCTGGGGGAGAATTTCCAGGAGATCTTACGTTATACCAAGTGCCAGGTAATGTGCTGTCGCATTACGTGTGCACTCACAATTCGCCGTTCTTTAATTTTTCTTTTAATTCATGTAAGATAGACCAATCTACCATCAATCAACTACTCTGGGTGCCGGGACACACCAGAATAGACGGCAACGAAAATGCTGATGAACTTGCTAGACAAGGAGCAGCTAACACATTCTATGGCCCAGAGCCAGTGCTGGGCATTATCATATGCTCGGCTAGAGGGGCAATTAAAGACTGGGTCAGGAATAAACACAATCATTACTGGAGGAACATACCAGGTAATCGATATGGGAAAACATTTATTGAAGGACCATGCCCAAAACAAACTGCAGAATTGCTCTCAAAGAATCGGTTACAGTTAAGGATTGTAACAGGCCTCTTGACGGGACATTTTCCTGTTAACAGAATTGGCAAATTCGATGGCGACCTTGACTGCAGATTATGTGGTAAGGTACCAGAGACAGTAGACCATATTATATACGAATGTGAGGCACTGGCCCGCAGAAGATATAATATTTACGGGCAAACACAAACAGACCCGCAAAGCGTTAAAACTTGCCCATTCTTAGACCTGTATCTCCTCATCAGAGGCACAGTAGTATTAAAATGTGCGCTGTAAATCGGAACAGGGAGTGCACAATAAGCCCAAGAGGCTGCAGTGCCCTCGGAGTGTTACAGACGACCCTGTGAGGAGGGGTTTTAGTCAGTAGGAGTCTGACGCTGATCCAGCTCAGGTTGGGAGCCCATGAGGGTTTCGCCTCCTCGTCAAAAAAAAAAGATAGACCAATAAATTCCATACTGGTCAGAGACGTCCAACGTCGGTGTGAGTCGCGGGAATGTGGTACTAAAAGAACATTAGATTTTTTTAATGAAATATTAGCCTTGATTTTTAACAGGAAAATATGATAAGATTATATTACAATTTACTCAGTTATTATTTCAATCATGAGTTTAGGTAACTCTCATTTATCACTTATATTCTATGGTGCACGAACCTGACATGATTCTTGTCCTCTCTTTTACATTAAGTTTTCTTTTCATCACAGCATTTGCTAACTCCATAATTTCAATCATATTTTAATCGGCCTATTTTCCGCATCTTTAATTACAACTACAAAATAATACGGCATACGATTGTATTACCTGGTTCTTGTTATTGCATAGCAACCTTGAAACATGTATAGTGTGGTTATTACTATAGCGACGTAAATTTTCCTATTGTAATATTTAGACAATTGTCTCAAATATTTGGATTGTTCTTGACTTCATGTCCGGCTATTTGCCGCATCAATGGTTATAAAATAAAATGGGTTTTTTGTAACTATTTTTCCCATCAATTACTGTTTTTTCTTCTTTAAACTTTATCTTCCTAGCCATACACATAATTAACTAAATAAATGGTTTCATCTCCATCAACTAAAATATCAAACAAATTTGAACTACAAATTTACTACACAAGCTTGAGTAATAAAATCTGAACTAAATAACATAACTGAATAGCGAGGTTTTTCAATTGATAAACAGTGTGTGCAAACTTACAGGGTACCTAAAATAACACAGTGATTAATTTTCTCAGGTAGATAATATCAGACAAATAAACAAATAATATTAAACTTTATATAAAAGAACTTGGGGTAATTCTAAAGGGTTACTACACACAACGAAATTTGGGTCCTAAATTAGTAAAACTAGACGGTAACGTAAATGGTCAATTTTGTTTACTTATCCTTCAGATAAATAAATATAATTAATTGACTCGTGACATAATGAGCAGTACTTTATGTGTAATAAAGACACTTCACAAACGTCTCAACTTCATGATGAAACACATCATACTTTTGTCCATATTGATAACTTAACTGTTATGACAGCGTTAATTATTCCCCCTTAGATGCTATCAAGTATGCTTATGATATGAATGATGATGGCTATTTAATACCAACAAATAAAATACTCTCATTTTATTCTACTCTACATTTTAATTTGCCAATGTAAAACTGCTTGTGATAGCAAATCGTATTCGAGCAAAGAATATTACTTAACTTTAACGTGTCATACAGACACAATTTCTGTAAATCGGGAGTTATTTTTGATCCTAAAACAAAACTTACATTTAAACTGAAAAAGTGGTTAGCACCTGCCTAAACTATTGAAAACTGAAAGTTCACTCACGCGAGGTATAACCGGTCATTTGAAATATGCGGACCTTGATTAAAGCGCAAATGACTTCTTCACTTTTCCAGATATTTAACTTCGACAAAAGCTGTCTTGTACAAAAGTAATCAGTTAAAGATGTGTACGTAAAACTTTTCCTCAAAATTAAAGTGCTTAAAATGAAGCTCTTCAAAATCTGATAGTTTACAAAACTTTTAAAAAGTATACTTTTCTTTAAGTAACCTTACCAATTAGCCAATGAATTAAATTTATATCAATACCTTTCCCAATAATAATAATAATAATAATAATAATAATAATTTATTCATCCAAGAGATCATTTTACATGATATAGGATAGGTCTAAAAATTAATAATAATATTTATTGGCCACTCAAGATACATGATATATATGGCATGTCAGGAAAAATATGTACAAGAAATGTATGTATAGTATTCAAGTCATACAGAATAAAAAATATAATTGATAAAAACAATAAATAGTATAAAAAGATATAACTAAGTATATGATATATTCAACAGATAAAATTATAATAATAAATATAAAACTATTATACACGAATAAAATTAGTAAACCTACCAATAGTAAAAAAAAACACAATTTGTATATAAATATGACAACAATCAGGTGACTTTAGGTTGTAAGAAATGTATAAATTCGTTTAAAGAATAAAACGAATTGTTAATTAAAATTTGTCTCAGACTTTTCTTAAAGTTAAATAATGACCTACTGTTCTTAATTTGGTCCGGTAGAAGATTATACATGCGGCAGCCTGCGTTGAAAGGTGATTTCTTATAATACTCATGGTTATGTTTGTTTAAAGAGATTAACTTTCTCCCTCTTGTATAATAATTGTGAAAATCTCCATTCTGAATAAGTTTGTTTCTGTTCACATATATAAACGATAAGAGTTTTATCAAATATATGGATGTCACTGTCAAAATTTTGTATTTGTTAAAAACTTCACGACACGATTGGTTATATTCAAGGTTGAACATTAACCTGAGTATCCTCTTCTGAAGGATAAATACTCTATCTATATGACTGGACTGACCCCACACTATGATGTTATAGGCAATGGCGGAGTGTACAAATGAATAATATACATTCAGCAGTGCATTGGTATTCAAATAATTCTTTAATGAATGCATAACATAAAAACTCTTGTTAAGTTTAGCACAGACTTTTTCGATTTGATGACCCCAGTCTAAATGACCGTCGAGAGTTATTCCCAAGAAGGAGGCTGAGTCATCAATCTTTATAATATGGTTATTAAATAAGAAATTATAAGCATTATGTGTTACTCTACGCTTGTTCTTAAATTCAACACAAACAGTTTTTGCATAATTTATAATTAAGCGATTTTTGTGACACCAATTACTGAATTCTTCTAATATTCTACGGACTTTTGTTTCAATGATCACAGGATTCGTATCAGACACTACAATCGTAGTATCATCAGCGTACATAAAAACTTTTCCCTGAGTTATATAATTGGGCAAATCGTTAATGAATAAGATAAAAATTAAAGGCCCCAGTACGCTTCCTTGCGGGGTTCCAATGTCAATGTCGAATATATCTGACTTTATTTCGTTTATTTTTATGACCATTTTTCTTCCTGACAAAAAAGATTTTACCCAATTATTTAAGGGTCCTCGCAGACCCATATCACTTATTTTATCACATACAAAATTCTTGTCAATAGTGTCAAATGCCCGCGTGAGATCGAAAAATAAAGTTATAACATGTTGATTATCATCTAACTTATCATTTATATGCTGTATAAGTTCGACAGTTCCCGTTTCTGTTGAGAGCCCCGGCCTGAATCCGTGTTGGGAGTTTGTTAAAATATTATTATTGTTTAAAAAATTTAAAATTCGGTTGGATACAACTTTTTCAATAATTTTCGAAAATATGCTCAACAGTGATATAGGGCGGTAGTTTTCAACATTAAGATGATCGCCTTTTTTAAATACAGGAATAATGGCTGCATTTTTTAAATTTTCAGGAAACTGTCCTAAAGAAATTGATAAATTAATTAAATCAGCGAGAATCGGCGATAATTCATTTTTACATTCCTTAATTAATTTTACAGGTATTTCATCTAAGCCGGTAGATTTTTTGTTAGACAAGTTTTTGATAACTAGTTTAACTTCGTTTTCAGTAACTGGGGCAAAAAACATCGTTTTGGTGATAAATAAAGGTGATGTACACACAGACGATACGTTACTACCAAAATGGGTAGTGATTTTACTATTAACAACATTTGTTAAGTATTCACCAAATATATTTGCAATTAGCTTTGGGTCATTGATCTCCAGATTATCTTGATTAATTGATGTTATAGTTTTGTTATTACTGCAAGAATTTTGTTTAAGATTGTTAATTAAAGTCCAAACAGTTTTTGCTTTATTATCTGATCTGTTGATAATTGTTTCATAGTGTGCTATCTTTTCATTTCGTATGTCTTTTTGTACTTGTTTTTTAAATGCTTTATAACTTTCAGTAATTTGCTCGTTTCCGAGGTTTTTTTTAAGCCAATTTAATTTCTCCAGTTCTTCTAAATCTGAATTTAGTTTGGCTGAAAACTTAATTTTGCCAGTACTTCGCTTTTTTTGAGTTTTAAAATTACAGTTATTACAAGCTACGTTAAAACACCACATAAAATGCTGAAAAAAATCATCAAAAACAACGTTGATGTCACTATTACCTTTCAGTAGAGAAAAACCTTTATATAAATATTTAAATTCATGTATTGATTGAGAGTTAACTGTTTTGTTTGACATAAAGGGCAATAAAGTTATATTCTCAACGACGTTAAAGGGAGGATTACAATAAACCAGTTGTCCATGATGGTCAGACAAACCTGGGTCGAAATTTTCACATGTTGTAAATTTTGGGTCATTAGTGATGACATAATCTATTGTTGTTTGTGTAACACGAGAGTTTTTTGAAGCTATTCGTGTAGGTTCAGAAACCAAAGAAGTTAGGTTAAGTGACATAAATATATCCAACAAGACTCTAGACTGAACAGTATTATCATTATTATTTATATTCAGATCACCACAGATGACAACATATTTGTAATCGGACGTTGCCTTAGATAGCAGTTTGGAAAATTGCATAAAGAACATTTCAAAGTCACCTGATGGAGGTCTATAAATATTTATTATACAAGAGTTTTTGTTGAATGTTATAGCCGTACACTCAATACATAATTTTACCGATAATTCATTAAGAGGTTTCACAGACCTACAGAGAGAAGCTATGTTTTCCTTTGCAAATATAACTGTGCCACCATGTATATGTACTTCCCGGCAATAATCACTAATTAGGGTATATCCATTGATATAAGTAGAAGTTAGTTTTTCTTTAGATTGCCAATGCTCGCTAAGGCATAAAATGGTGGGGTTATATTTGCTAAGAGATAGCTCTAGTAAATTAATCTTATTTGATATACACTGTATATTGATGTGGAATATAGACCAAATCTCGTCTTGAAGTTCTACATGTTTGGTTAAATTCACAGTGTCGTACATATTAAGATAAGCAGTCCTAGGTATAACAGTTCTCACATTGGTGTCAATTGTGACAGTCTGGGATATAAAAAATGACCAGAATTTTCGTTATGACTATCATTTAAACCAGTAATTAAATTAGTGTCACCATCAAGTGCATTAGGGGATGTCGTTGTCAATGTGTTAATAACACTTATAGCCAATAGTTCACCTTCTGAAATGTTTGGTATAGTTTGGTAAGTACTAAAATTTGTTATTAAAAACCTCAGTGCCTGAGTCAAAACCCGCCTCTTTGTATTAGTAATTTTAGTTACTCTAAAAATCACTTGGCCTGTTGCTGTGGGTCATGTTGCTAATAGTGCATATTTTGTCTTCGCGTAATAGCAGTCATTAAAAAATGATTACTATATAGAAGACTGATTAATATTTAGCTGGTAATAACCTCACTTTAAAGTTATTAAAAACCAATTAACAAATAATTTACAGGATGTAACGGAGTTACATCCTATAAATCAATTTATATTCTAATAGACTTGCTTGATGTTTCGATCAATGTATCCTTAATATAGGCTACTACACCAAAAGGACTACGATTGCAAGACATCCTGTCCTACTAATACAATAAATCATTTTCAAGGACTACTCACTTTTTTCCTTGTATTATTAAATTATTACACCTAATAAAAAATTAATATATATCTTGCATTAGTGTATAAAATCATAGTCATATTGTGTATCGAATGGCTGAAAATAATACGTTTGGGAGCTAATTTTGTAGTAGTTTGTAAAATTGTAGTTAATACGGTCGTCGTAAGAAGTCCAGCGGCGCACAGCTATTCTTGAAGGGGTCCAAAAAGACTATTGTTTATTAACAATGTTTATAATAATAACTGTTATTATGACTAACTACTCCTACTTCTCTTTTATAATGTCTAACAGAAAAGAAATAGTTCAAATGTGCTTTTAGAGGGCGGAATATTAAAACATAATATTTTTAGTCGCAAACTCCTCTATGAAATCCTATGACCTAAAATAGTCAAACAGACACTGGACCGCTAGATGGCGCCTGCTGACTATTTTACATGTCGCTATTGTAAAAATACTGGGATGTACCAAATAATCAAAGGATCCTCGTGCCGGTCGTCGCATGCCTACCTTGCACTGACGAGAGCCAACAGCTCGAAACTGCAGTCTGCAAGTGGTGTATGACGGCTGGCAAGAGAGCTCCTTTAAGTAGGATCAGTCTTTCGGCTGGTGTTTGTTGCAATCGAAGCATTAGCGGTTTGATGGTAATTTGCAATTATTACACTTAACGCGCCAGGCTTGTAACTTGTAATTCAGCACTCGGCGGGGCACATAGCCCGGAGAGTAGCTGTTGGTTGCAGTCTAGTTACGGTCCTTGTAGTAAAATAAGAATTTCATAGAGGAGTTTGCGGCTAAAAATATTATGTTTTAGAAAAGAAATAGTTCGAGATGTAACGGTACTAAATCGTTGCTTAGTGTGTGATCACGGGATGGTAAGAACTAAAATTCAAATAAATTTAAAAAAAGAGAGATCGAAAATGATGACAAAACCAAAGTTAATGAAATGAACATCCACTACAGAAAGAGAAACCTATAAGGGAGTATTGGGGGAAAGCTCGAAATAATAGAAAATTTGAACGAGGAAGAACTAAACATAGATAAACTAAATGATCAAATTGTTACCTCTGTCAAAGAAACGGAAAAATACATCAAGACAGAAAATGATAATGAAAGAAAACTGAGTACTAACACAAAAAGCTTGATTACGAAAAGAAGAGACATACTAAGTAAAGTCTCCTCTGATAATAACACAGACTTCAAGAGAATGAACAAAGAAAGTTCTAAAGCCATAAGAAACGATATACGAAAATATTATACAGACAAAATAGAGTGATAGAAGAAAATACAAGTTTGAAAGTTCTGAGGAGAAAACTAAAGACGAAAATATTAAATCAACTCGAAACAACATTCTTGAAATCGCAAAAGACTTTATGCAGAACTTCACAAATAACATTATAGTTAACGAAAACCAGCATATTATACCAAAAGTTCAAAATGAAGGATCTGAGGACATTTCAAATGTGTCTGTGGGTGAGATAGAGTCAGCTAATTCAGAAATGAAAACTAATAAATCGCCTGGTGACGATCAAGTGGTAATAGAATCAATAAAAGCAGGAGGAAAACAACTAATACTCATAATGAAGAAACTATTTAATGCATGTTTGCTTAAAGGAGCAACACCCTTTCAATGGAAAAATGCAGCGACTATTATAATGCACAAAAAAGGAGACAACGGACTTGAGAAACTATCGACCTATTAGCCTGTTGTCTCATATATGCAAACTTTTTATGAAAATCATATCAAGAAGGCTTTCTCATAAACCTGACCTCTATCAAACTTGAGAGCAGGTTTTGGAACAAATTACCATCTCCAAGTTATAAAATCCTTAATAGAAAAATGCATTGAATATAATAAGCCATTTGTATTAATTTTCGTTGACTATGAAAAGACGTTCGACACAATAGACCAACATGTTAAAAGCCTTAGCGCATTGCAGAATCAACCACAGATATAGCGTTAATTAAGAACATTACGATACTGCCACGGCATGCGTGAGATTACATGACAGCTTTGAGATTCAGAGAGAAGTTCGCCAGGGTGACACCATATCGCCGAAGTTAATTACTAATCTTCTAAAATATATGTTTAAATAACTCGAGTGGGACGACATGGGTGTCAATGTCAATACTTAAACCATCTGAGATTCGCCGACGATATAATACTAATAGCAGACCGTGTAGACCATGCTGTAAAAACGCTATAACACCTCCATCAAAAGCCAAAGAAAGTAGGATTCCAAATCAATATATCCAAAACGCAGGTCATGACCAACTTAGTTCTGAGTGAAAATATCTACATAGGGATAAATCCAATCGAGCAAGTCGCTTCATGTAAATATTTAGGGCATGAAATTAAAATAAACAGGAATAATCACAATCAGACATGCGAAATATTTAGAAGAGTATGCTTAACATGGGCTGCATTCGAAAATCTGCGAGATGTATTCAAGTCTGATATTCCTATATGACTAAAACGAAGGGTATATGAGCAATGTGTGTACTTCCTGTTATGACGTAAGTATGAAGCAGAAACCTTGACGTTGACCAAAAAATCCATAAACAGGATCAGAGTTGCTCAGCGTGCTATGGAGAGGTCAATATTAAAACTTACCCTAAGAGATAAGATATCGAACAAAGAACTGCGAAGAAGAACACGACTAACAGGCGCAGTAACCAGACTAACGGATGGCAGATGGACGAGAAAAATCCTGGAATGGAGACCAAGGCACGAGGCAATAAGAAGTAGAGGCCGACCACTGACAAGATGGACGGACGACTTAAAACCAACTGGATGCAAGTGGCTCAAGATAGAGAGAAGTGGCAAAATTTACGGTAGACCTATGTTAAGTAGTGGATGATAATGGGTTGATTGATGATGATAATGACTCCTCTAAACCCTATTTATTCTAATTCTAATAACAAAAAGTATCGAAGACCTTCGTCAGGTCTAGGAAGACGCGTAGCGAAGCTTTTATCTTGTCTATCGCACGATAAAGCATTGTTGTTAATCCTACTATTGTGTCACTGACTGATTTTTTTTCTTGAAATCCGTATTACATGCCTGAGATTAATTTGTATTTTTTAAAATAGGCATTTACTCAATTCATATTCAATGTTTTAAGAAAAAAATAGTATGTTATACATACTTCGCTCGACCGTCAAGTACATCTTCGACACAATAAATGTCACTTTAACAATATACTATAAATTTAATGTTACCTTCACCCTTAAATATCCTAACTTTATACTCCTGTCGTATTTTGTACGCACGGCTTATCTGCATTATTATCAGATCTGTACAAATCTAAAAGCGCTAGGATTTTGTAACTTATTACAATCACGTAACAACTTTTGAATATTAGCTAGATAACTGAGCGTTTCTTCTAAGCGTCTGGCGTTGTCTGGGAACTAGGGAACTAGTTAAATCTGATGATGTTTTACTACACGAAGAAATCTTCCTCATCATCCTGCTCTAAATATATCATTTTCCATAAACCATCGATAGCGAAACAACAATTATGTAAATAATTGCGTTGAATCCTATAATTTCAATAAAGCAAACTATCACAGATTGTACGACAGTATCAGAAATTATGACTGGACCGTTCTAAATTCATTCAGTGATGTAAATTCAGCCTGCCAACATTTTTACATAGCGCTATATGAAATCCTTGATTCTTGCGTGGCTAAATATGTTTTAAAACCAAAAAAATATCCGCCCTGATCAACAACAATATTATTAAGAAAAGAAAAACTAGAATCTGGAAGTTATTTAAGCAAACAGGTGCAGAACATATATATAAAAAATTTGAAGCATTAAGAACTCCAATTAAGACAGACTTATAAAATATATTTAAACAATATTAGAATTGATGTTAAATACTTTTGGAACTAAGTATATTAACTCTTAAGAAATGTGTATCCTCTATCCCCCTAAATTTAATACATAGAGATGACCAGTTAATAATAAACAAGAAATTGTGGACGGATTTGCAAGATTTTTCAGTACCTCATTTGCTAACCCCAGAGCAACAAATAACGATTCGTTTAACAAATCGTTCAGTCCAAATAATAGTAATTTACATAAGGATAAATTTTGTACAGGTCACGTCTTATCTGCCTTGAAAAAGTTAAAACCTAAATTTACAAAAGGACCTGATGACGTACCAGCTTTGATTGTTAGAGATTGTGTACATGTTTTTGTAGAGTCTCTCCGTATAATTTTTAATGTCTTTGAAGTTTGGTATATTTTCGGATATGTGGAAAAAATCGCGTATCTGTCCGGTTTACAAGAAGGGCGAGAAAAACATGTAGAAAGCTATCGCCAAATTACTATAATTTGTAACTTCGCAAAAGTTTTTGAAATAGCTCTACATAATATGCTCGATCCTCATACAGAGGGGCAGATTAGTGTGCATCAAGACGGCCTCGTTAAAAATGGATTCACGGTCTCAAACTTATTTTGTGTTATCCATCAGGGGTTCCCCAGGGCTCTGTTCTGAAGCTGTTTTGCAATATTAGCTCTGAGGCAGACCGCGAAAAATTGCAAAATGATTTGCAAAGAATTAACATTTAATGTGCATAATAATAACGTAATGCAACCTTATTTTAAAAATTTGGGCTTCATGATAAGAAATTCAACCGGCTTTACTGACGTGAATACGTTATAACTGCTTTTTCATTCTTTGGTTAGCTCATAACTTGAATATACTTCACTAATATGGAATCCCAGCTATTTGACCTATATCGACAGCTTAGAGGCAGTGCAAAGACAGTTTCTTAAGTATTTATCCTTTAAGGAAGATATGTTATATCCACCAATTGGAATACCGCAAAGCCTTCTACTTGATAGATTTTCATTACCTAACCTGAAAGATCGCAGAATTAGACAGTCATTAATATTTCTGTATAAAATGCGAAATTATAAAATGGACTGCCCTCAAGTATACAAATATGCTTTCATGTACCAAGAACCGAGGTTCTATCTTACCAGACCGAGGAATAATTTGTTAAAACATTCACCGCTTCATTTTATACGCGATAATTACAACAATCTGCAAGACAGAGTTTGACATATTTAATTGTGGTATAAATAGCTTAAGATATTGAACACTGTGCAATAGTTCCTATTTTCTATTTTATTTGTTTTTTCTCTTTACACGCTGTATGTAAATAAATAAAAAAATAAACAAAAACTTCTCTTTAATCCTGTGAACCACTAATTCTTGATTGCTTAGATCTGTAGTTTCATTCTGCACACAGCGCCATTCTGACCATTTTCGTCATGAAGATTAAAAATGATAATGTACTTCTCACATGAACATATATCATATTAATGCTTGGAGTTATGTCCAACGAGTATAAACAAGAATATAATTAATTTTAGTAATGATTAATTAAAGTTCAAGTTTATTGAACATACTGTTATGTTAAGTGCTTTGTTGACTTTTTGATTCTTTAATGTTCTTATTAGCAAGTAAAAATATACAGTCTTCAGAGTATAATAACGTGAAAATATTTGACGAAGTTCTATAACAGAAAATAGAAATAACACAGGGCCCAAAATCGGACCCTGTGGTACAACCTATTTGATACCATTAAACCATTAAACTACTAATTGTTTTTGTGGAATATCTGAATAAACTGAGAACATGCAACTTAAGTAAAGGCAATATAAAACAGTAAGTTTAAACATAAATTATATGAGATTTAATCAAAGTAATTAGTTCTAGGTAAATTAAGAAGTATACATTACAAACTGAAATTTTAAATGTTCGTTAATGAACGAATCCAACGAAACTACCACAGTTTGTTCGATCTCCTGACTCCTCCAAATTACTTACTCGCTTATCTAAATAATCTAATTTATTTGGTATATTATTTATTCATAAATAATCGGCGTGAATACGTCACGGCGACAAATTAACAGTAGCTTAAATACCCGCGTGTGCGCCACTGCTGTTGAACAATATATGTAGAACCGAGTCTACAACAAGTACCAGTATAGTTAACCGACTTTTTATGTGAAAATACAAGAAAAACAAAAAAGTTGATTTGATGTTGAAGTGGTTATATGAAACAGACCTAGGCCTTGAGACGAGTCAAGAATAGTCAGCTTTTTAAAAAATAACACGGTACAGACCGCGCTTAATTACACTGCAGACAAGATATTTTAATCATTAATAATGCCCTATCACATAGAGACAGGCCACTTACGACTACAAAGCTACTTAGTTTTTTGAAAATACTATTATGAAATCGGCAAATCATAGTGCTATCGCTGAAATGTGGGCTGGGTACAACAGGAAAAGGATATTATCGATCCGAAATAATTTAAAACGAGTTTTACTTCAAAGGAAAGCCAAAGTATTTACAGATTGTTTAATAATTTTCAGGACATCAAAGTTTTTACAATTAGAATGGAAAATGATCTGCTGATTTTAATTATCTCTGTTATTTCTGGGTCTAATTTCTTTGATGCTTAGTTTTGCGTACTTCGTGGTTTTGCGTCACAAAAATACTATAGAACCACGTGAGTCACAGCTTTGTTTGGCTGAAATAATTGTATAAAACAAAGGACCTCTTTTAAATAGAGTATAGTTATACACAACAGATGTAAGATAATTGTACTATTGTATTATGTTTGGCAATAGCGTAATGCTATTTGTTCGTGTGAATTTTATCGGTCAGTGTATCTCATGTGAGACAAAATGGGTTTTTTTTGTCAAAACATTATTTATGAACTATCATAAAATATCAAAGGAAACATTTTAATTTTAAGATAAAATCTATCGCGACTGGCGTGTTATACGAAATGCAATTACTGTAAAATAAGAAGGCAAGCAAACATATTATGCATAGCTTTGTAAAAAAAAATTAGCGAGAAATATCTCGTTATTACCACAAAACTTATAGGTAAATCACTTAAACTAATGCATAACCTAACAAATAGAAAACAATGTGTTAAAATAAAGGTCACAGGAGTAGTTTTGAATATGGTGTACCGCAAGGAACCATACTAGGTCCCATCATCAGTTTCGATGACGACACCGATATTTTCTATGAAAGTGACATACGATACAACTTATGGGAAAAGGTACAAAGCGACCTCCAATATATAAAACAATGGTTAAATGCCATGAAACGTCGAGATTTTAAATTTGAGCGAAACAAATTTTCTGTCAGTCGGTCTGTCTGTAACTTTCTTTGTGCGCACGTTTACTCTGGAACCGTTTATAATATTGACTTGAAATTTGGTACACTAATGTACTAACTAGATTATATTTTGATCTAATTCTGTTGAAGGGTTCGAGGGTATATAAATAAGGATAAATAGGCAAAGCAAGCAGGTAAGAGTCCATAAAATTGCAATTTAGGGCATGTACGAAAAGTCAAGATCTCAAACTTTTTTTGGCGTTAACCACCCCCTCTACCACCCCCACCCCATTATTAAAGGGAGTAAACAATTAAATTGGGATTTAGTGTGTGTACGAGAACCAAGGGCCTCTGAAATTTATTTTGGCGTTAGCCACCACCTCTACCACCCCCATTGGTACCCCCCACCCTATTATTAATGGGATTAAAAAATTAAATTGGAATTTAGCGTGTATACGAGAACCAAGGCCCTCTAAAATTTTTTGACATTAGCCACCCTCTCTACCACCGAAACCTCATTATTAAATGGAGTAAAATATTACATTGGGATTTAGTGTGTATAAGACTTGGATACAAAATCTGGATGTGGAAGAGTGATTTCTTGGAATCCTTTGGGCAGCGGTTTTTTTAGTATACATTGCTACTCCTCCGTTATTAAATTTTGATCTAAGAAAAATATTTGTTAAGGTAAAACTTTTTATACTTACTTTCATGTAAAAATGATGCCTCTCTTGCTAGACTTCTAAAGTGCTCGGAAACTTTTTGGAGTGCTCACGACCACTAAGTGCGCCCCTGTCAACCACGGTCCTCTTCAACTGTGTTTTTATTGTCTCCTTCGTATTATATTTTTCCACTAATTTACTTAATTGGCCACGCTACAGCCGAAGTTGTACAGGTGAGGGTTATGTGCAATTTAGTGAATAATTTAGATGTTTGGTGCCAAATTACCATAATAGGGCAACACGTCCTCATAACAGGTGGCATTTACATTTGCCCCTCAGTTTAAACGCTTGTTCTTTTTCATTACTTCTGTGTATTATAATGAACCAATTTAGTTCAGCTCATTTCAATTTTAGGAGAGGGACGTAAATATAATCAGTAATACATACATATTCGCCAACTGCTAGAGTACTTAATAGTGTCGTGCTGTTTGATGTCGCCTGTTTTGGATGTAATCGTTTATTTTATTAGTAGCTTCAACAGTGTTCATAATAAATAACGGATTTAAACTTTGTAGGAAACAACCAGGAGACGACGAAGGTGCTTTTGAATTGTTTGTAAGAAGTCGCAAAGCAAATCTTTCTACATAGGGCATGTAATATTGCTCAAGTTTCTGATGGGAGCGCAGTGAGCTGTGACTGATACCATGACAACATTGCTATCGTTTGACATTTTGTATTATTATTTCACCAAATGCGTTAGACAGAAACAGAAAAGTTTGATAAAAGAATAAAAATCTGAAATTATTTAAACACTTTGAAACAAAGCTAATACTATTGTCCTGGTTTAATTCGTTGTCTCCCTAATTTTAGTTTTAATTATTTCAACACTCTGATTAAAATATTAATTATCTTTTTTCTTTAAAAACATCCAAAGGTGTTAAATCAGGGGTGTTTGGTGGCCATGGAATTGGTCCGCCATTACTATTGTTAATATCCCTTTATTTTCTATTGATTCCTGTAATGTACGGGTGACACGGGAGACAAGTAGCAGGCTCTATTTTTTTTATACACTAAGATAAAATTTTGAAGTTGGCAGGAATAATATAACCAACAATGTTATTTTTTTAAAAGTTTTTATTTAATTGCAATGTTTGTTAGTTTGTTTAGATCAAATCTTGCTATCAAAATTTCATTAGTTGTCATTAAGCTAGAGCTTTGAAATTTTACACATATATAAGAAAAAAACAAGATGGCGGACGACTTTACCATTTATGATTCAATTCGACTCAAAATCGATATGTGGGGGTTTTCGACATCGCCAATTATGAATTATTGGCCAAAATTTAGAAATCTAAAATGGCGGCGCCAATATGGCGGACGATTTTTGTCATTTATGGTCCAAATTGGCCAAAATTGATACCTGGGGGTTTTCGGGTTCGCCGATTATGAATTTCTGGTCAAAATATTAATCCAGAATGGAGACTTCAAGATGGCGGACGGCTTTACCGTTTAAGATCCGACTCGACTCAAAATCGATATCAGACATTCAAAATGGCGGCGCCAATATGGCTTACGACTTTTGCCATTTAGGTCGAAATCGATCAAAATTAATATATGAGGGTTTTCGGGGTTGCGGATTACGAATTTCTAGTCAAAAATTTAGTTCAAGATGGCGGACGACTTTACCGTTTATGACCCGGTTCGTCTCAAAATCGATAGCTGGGGATTACAGCATATCAAAAAAATAAAATTATATAAAAAAATATTTTTAAAAAAAGCTTTTATTTAAATGCTCTAAAAAGTAGAAAATAAACTTTGAAATAAATCAAACCCATCATTTTGTTACATTATATAATTTTTTTATGATACAAAAGCCTGTCGCGAGCAATCTCCTTTGCGCAGGAAAATCTCGCGACAAGCTTTTATATCATAAAAAAAAATTATATAATGTAACAAAATGATGGGTTCGATTTACTTCAAAGTTTACTTTTCACTTTTTAGAGCATTTAAATAAAAGCTTTTTTTTAATATTTTTTATATAATTATAATTTAACAAACATTTTTCACAACTTTCGATTTTACCGAAAATGACCCCCACCTCCTTATTTTAAATAGAACCTTATGTATTTTGTCGGTTTATCATATTGGCCTTAAAATCCCCCTTTCAATCATGTATCTCATTTGTTTTTTTATTGAAAGTTAAAATGCATTTTATTGAAATTAGATGGCCATGAACCGAGTGCACTGGCAAGCCGGTAATATTTTCATTTTTTTTTTTAGACCCGATCAACCCCTGCTGACGAGTAATTTTTTTAGGTTCTAAAAAATATGAACATAATACCGGCTCACCAGTACTTTTCAATTTCACAACCTGCTAGGCATCAAAATTCTTTCAAATTCGCACCTAGACGTTACATACTGCAGAATAATCAGTTCAAATGCAAATAACACAAACATTGCTGATGCAACGGAAACGCCCGTTTTTACATAATTTAAATATTCGTTGTGGCTAATTCTCAGTTTACATTATGTAAAATAATTATAATGAAAACGCAAATAACAAGAATAACGTTATTGTAACAGGACGGAAATTTTGGATGGTTAAACATACGTAAAATATTTAACGTCATGCTGAAGAAAATTTCTCTTTAAATATATATATAGATAAATATATTTGTTTAGGAAAGTTCAGTTCTGTGAAGTATTTCGGAAGAGATATTATGTTTTTATTGAAATGGCTTAGTGGCGGACCCCGAATTTCGACATGGGGGGGGGTCATCAAAGATGGGTAGTACAGCTGTGTGCAAGGGTATCGGTGGGCGAACGTTTTTTTAAATAATAATGGCGTCCTTGAAAATTTAATTATTAACGCTTAAATACTCCGAGACAAGACAATAAAAAATTACACTATTTGTCGGTGTCTTGTGTATTTGGCACACACTTGACACAAATTGTTATGGCTACATATGTTGCATTATAACTATTAAGCACTGAAGTGTGCCAAATACACGAAATGTCGGCAAAATAGTATTTCTTTTTTTATTGTCCTGTCTATGACTATTTAAGCATGATATTACTAAATTTGCCCAAATTAAAGTTGAATAATACAGCACTACTGGACATACTTTACTTTATTGTGATCTGTTAAAAGCAAATGTATTGGTAGAGATCTTAATAATTGGTAATCGATAGTTATAGAGTTCATGTGTCCATGGGGGGCCCGAGCCCCCATGCCCCACCTTCGAACCTCCACTGAAACACAAAATATAACAATTACACCTTTAAAAACATGCCCAAAGAATCACTACTTCCACATCCAGATTTTGTATCCAAGTCTTATACATACTAAATCCCAATTTAATATTTTACTCCCTTTAATAATGGGGTGGGGGTGGCAATAGGGGTGGTAGAGGGGGTGGTTAAGGCCAAAATAAATTTTAAAGGCACGTGGTTCTTGTACACACACTAATTCCCAATTTAATTTTTTACTCCGTTCAATAATAGGGTGGGGGTGACAATGGAGGTGGTAGAGGGGGTGGCTAATGCCAAATGTTTTTTAGAGGCCCTTGGTTTTCGAATACACACTAAGTCCCAATTTAGTTTTTACTCCCTTTAATAATAGGGTGGAGGTGGCAATGGAGGTGGTAGAGGGGGTAGCTAACGCCAAAAATTGTTTTTAAATACGTTTCGTTCTTGTATAGACATAAAATCATATTTTAATTTTTTTTACCCCCTGTTTGGGGGTGATCGTGGGGGGTGGCTGATGCCAAAAAAAATTTTGAGATCTTAATTTTTCGTACCTGAACTAAGTTGCTAATTGCTAACTTTTATGGACTCTTTTATCTGCTTGCTTTGCTTATTTACTCCATTTATCTTCGAACCCTTCAACGGGATTAGATCAAAATATAATCTAGTTCCAGATCTCGTTACAATACATAAGTGTACCAAATTTTAAATCAATACCATAAAAGGTATAAAACGTGCGTACAAAATAGTTACAGAAATTTTTTTACGTTGCTATACATCCACTGGACGTGGAAGTAATTAATATAGTGTATGTTTATTATATATTTGCCAATTATATTTGTCCTCTCTGTATCTCCTCGATTTTTCCACGTTTTACATATTCCTATATTATATAACCCATCCGGAGAAATTCGATTTATCGATGGAGCTGTTACATATTAGAAACTAATGAATCTTCTTATTAGTGAAAGCTCCTTAAGAGTTTTTTGAACCTCCATACTCTACTAATCCCATGATTTTTATCTCGATATGAAATATTAGTCATGAGCTTCCGATAAAATATTCTTAAGTGAATCTCGCAAGGTGTTAGAAAGTGAGAATGCTTAGCCGCAGATCATCAGAAAGAAGTGAGTAACTTGAGATTAAGATAATCTATTCGTAACGTTCATTTTTGAGATTCCTTTGCGAGTGATTAGGTAGTGGCGGTTACTGGTCTTGCGAATGACTTAATAAGTAAAAAATTTTATATCGTATTTGTGGGAGAAAGTAGTACTAATGATAAAAATATATTTATGTTTTTTTTTATTCAAAATGTATCTACTCTTATTGCAATGACTACAATCGTGTTCAATACTTACAATAAAAAGAACCCTAAAATATAATTTATAATTAATTATTGCATTTATATGTTTTTAATTTTCATACAAATACCACCTTTAAGTTGGATTATAATAAAAATATATGTTTAAACTGTGCCGACAGTGAACACGCTGAAGATAAATGCACAAACATAATAAAAACCGCTGCCCAAGGAATCACTACTTCCACTTCCAGATTTTGTATCCAAGTCTTTTACACACTAAATCCCAATGTAATATTTTATTCCCTTTGATAACAGAGTGGAAGTGGTAGAGGGGGTAGCTCATGTAAAAAAAAATTAGAAGCCGTTGGTGCTCATACACACACTAAATCCCAATTTAATTTTTTACTCCCTTTAATAATAGGGTGGGGGTGACAATGGGGGTGATAGAGGAGGTAGCTAATGCCAAACAAAAATTAGAGTCCCTTAGTTCTCGTATACACACTAAATCACAATTTAATTTTTTTTTACTCCCTTTCATAATAGTGTGGGGGTGGTATTGGAGGTCATAGTGGGGGGGGGGGTGGACTGATGCTAAAAAAAAATTTGAGATTACCCCTCAAACCCTTCAACGGAACTAGATCAAAATATAATCTAGTTCCAGATCCAGATTCTAGCACTAAATTTTAAGTCAATATCATAAACGGTTTCAGAGTAAATGTTGTAGCTTTGTTACTAGATAGTTCCAAGTCTAATAAGCGATTACCAGAGTTATAATATAGAACGTGAAGTCGGCTATCCATTCACGTTAATGACTCGAAAACGGCCCTTTTGCACATGGGCAAATTTGAATTTAAGCTATTCAGGGCATTAGATTTAGATTGATTTATTTTGAAATTTATATGCCAGCTTTTAGCGTTTTATGGTCCACGGAGTCAATTCTTAAGCGATTTTCTAATCTATGAGCATTAATTTAGACAGAAAGGTCTCGTAAATCGCAGCTAGCAACATTTAAAACTTTATCGATTCGTCTATCTTTAGATAGATACTACGCATTTATTAAGCATCCTGGTACAAAGCTCTGCTGGTACATAATCGTTTGTAATCAGATATGATAAAACCTTGTCGGCCGTGATTCTAGCAACTTATTAACTAATCGATCATTTTAATAAACACAATAACATAATATTGAAATACAAATTGCTATTTCATAATTGACTAATCATCAGATCTCCGATCACTTTTTTCCATCAAAATGTCAACCGCGATGATTATAAAAGTGTGACATTTTTTATCGGTTTATTATTTTGAAGGTTAATTGCTTTATTACATTAAAATTAATTGTTTACAACTTTTTGATGACTAACATAAATTTTGTTATAATGAAGTTTCTTTCTTAAATGTGCCAAGCAGATGTAATTAAGAAACAACTTGACAAAATAGATAAGCCAACACAAAGTGGATAAATTATTACAAAAATAATAAAAGTGTAGTAAAGTAAAAATATACCTACTACGACAGTCCAGTGTTCCACTATTTCCTATGAAAGGAAATCGATTCATTGCCACCAATCAATTGAAAATAATGTCTTATAATTTCCGACATACTATGTCTTCAATCGGAAAACTGATTGCAATAAGCCCCCCAGCAGACAGACTTCCAGTGCAATGCTGTTGTGCATCGCCAGCCGCAGACTAGTTTCGAGCTTGTTAGCTCTCATCAGTGCGACATAGGCAAATGCACAGCATCACCTCACTGGCCTTCTATAGTCATCAAATTACAGACACGAGGTGTCCGCAACTTGCGAATAGCTCCATCTGGTGAATTTGGAATACTAGATTGTCGTGTAGGTGTTTTTTACTTTACTACACTTTTGTTATTTTTGTAATAATTTATCCACTTTGTATTGGCTTATATATTTTGTTAAATATATACTTAGTCCGAGTTTGTCGCCAACTTGATTGCAATAAGTCGTCACCAGATGGAGTTATTCGCAAGTTGCGGACACCTCGTGTCTGTAATTTGATGACTATAGAAGGCCAGTGAGGTGATGTTGTGCATTTGCCTATGTCGCACAGATGAGAGCTAACAAGCTCCAAACTAGTCCGCGGCTGGCGATGCACAACGGCACTGCACTGGAAATCTGTCTGTTGGGGGGCTTATTGCAATCAGATTTTATGTTACGTTTTCCAATTGAAGACGTAGTATGTCGGAAGTTATAGGACATTATTTTCAATTGATTTGGAAACGCACATTGTTCACCTTGATTGGTGGCAATGAATCGATTTCCTTTCATAGGAAATACTGGAATACTGGACTGTCGTAGTAGGTATATTTTTAACTACACTATTATTTTTGTAGAAACAACTTGATTTAAAATACAGGTGTGCCTGTTACATTAAACATTTTTTAAATCTGAGCCACTTTCAAAAAATAAATCTTGGTTTTACAAACCTCTTACCTCTTCATGAAAAGAGACAGCAGGAGCGAGCGTCTGTGCGTCTTTACTATGTACGTACTTCGATATGCGATATAAAGCAACGCCAGGCGCAGTTAGTAGTTGAATGGGTGGCCGTTCCAACGAAGACCGCGTCCTCGCCTCAAACATTTTCCAGCGGCTTGTATATCAGTGTATGCGCGGAAGCTATACAACCTTAGGCGAGGGTTGTATAGGGGATATATCATCCTTCGGAGGGGATGTAAAGCCGTCGGTCTCTTGTCTATTAAATGTTAGGCAAGTAAAAGATCTCTGCTCTTCTTAAGGGAAGAGGTTCGGCAAAATTCCTAGTTGGGGGTAGCTCGTCTACAGGCTTCGGTGTTAGGCCTCAGTAGCGGAAATAGGCCGACGTTAAATAAATGTATTAAAAAAAAGAGACAGCAAAAAATTAGTCTCATTACACCTGAAAATGTATTTTGAGAAATGTAAAAACGTTCACTTATGTTCTATTTATTCTGTAATAATGGAGAATGAAACGCCACGTGGAAAACATACACGTAATTAGTTTAAATAAACATAACACTGAAATTAAATTTTAGATATGTTACAGTTTGTTTACTTACACACGCAGCACGCAATTACCGTTACAAATTGTATAACTGAACTGGAATTTTTAAATAAACTCTGTTATCTAAATTGTACAGTTGGAATTTTAACTCTTTTGTTTAATTTAATAAAATTAGAATGCGAGGCATTGTTTGAGTTATGTTAGATAATTGTTTAAGTACTTTGGGATTGGAAGAAAAGGATAATAATTGATAGGATCTCTCATAACATATTTCTGTTAGTTAAGAGTACATAGCATAGAAGCATTTTTTATTCATTTATTTAACGCCGTTGCAAATTGTTAATACTGTTTGTGATTCATCTACGTCTTGGATTGGTGTGGAAAGCTGTCCTGTAAAAATTTGAATACATACCAAACCTTTCTTCTTTGCATATCATAGAAATAGAAATATATTATTTTGCTGTTTTCCGTACAGTCTGTACAATGGATAAGTGGGCCATTCCAGTTAACTGAACGGATATATTTCATATACGTTCTAGGATGGATATGAAATCGACCAATCACAGTTCGTGTATTAAGTACATAGACAACTATTCGTTATAAAAAATTCAAGTTAATGCGTAAGCTGTCAAAGTAATTGTCAGTGTGTATTCGCGCAGTTTGAGCTAGAAAATAATTTAAAATGAGTGATTCCAGTGAAGAATCCATAAACGGTATACCACCTAAAATTTTTTTAAAATTATTATATACAGACAAAATTTTAGAGATTAATTATGACAAAAAAAAGTAGCTATATGTGGGGATTGAACCTATGATCTCTTGCATTTCTAAGCCAATTTTTGCCAATTAAAGATTTTTTATTCATTGTTCTAATTTACATTTTATTCCATTTGTGTTTATTCCCTAGTTTAAAGTAGATTATCATCTTCTTATACTAGGCTGGCCGATGGACGCCGAAAGAAACAACTGCTCCTTGGATTTTAGATAATCTATTTATATATTACCCCCCAGAGGTTTGATAAATTTTTATGTATTTGAATCTGCTTAGCAGTTAAAAAAATGTATAAGATATCTGTCTGGAATCATTTTCTATTTATATGTATTTGTGTAGGAAAAGATTTTGATAAAAACCTACTTTAATTTTGGATTCTTTTTTAAATTAAAAATACTTCTGTTATAAAACTATATATATAAAGAATTAAAACTTAAATTTATAAATTAAACCAATGTTCTGATAACTATGTACATATTTACAATAGGGGGATTATGTGGGGAAAAGGGGTAGGTATATATGTCCGTGTTATATGTGGTTTGTCCGTCGTTGGTCTTTCGTGTCGTAAATAGGTAAATTTTGGTGGAGGAGACGATGGGCTTGGGGAGGATCATTATGCCTGCGTCTCTGTGTGTCAAGTCTCTGGTCAGCTCCGATTGCAGAATTTTTAGCGTAAAGAATTTTTGAGCTATTTCATCGATGTACTCTCGCATGAAGGGGACTTTAGCCCTTTCATGCGATTCCGCAACCGGAGTATATCTAGTTCAAATGTGCTTTTAGAGGGCGGAATATTATACATAATATTTCTAGTCGCAAACTCCTCTATAAAATCCTTATTTTACTATAAGGAACGTAACCAGACTGCAACCAACAGCTACTCTCCGGGCTATGTGCCCCGCCGAGCGCTTAATTACAAGTTACAAGTCTGGCGCGTTAAGTGTAATAATTGCATTAATATGCAATTAATATGCAATTATTCCGGTCTATAGTAAAATAAGGATTTTATAGAGGAGTTTGCGACTAAAAATATTACGGAGTCTATCTGTCCGCGTTTAGTAGTAGTCGAAGTAATTTGTTTTGAGTAGTCTATAGTCTTAAGCACTGTGCGTCTGAAATGCAATTCCAAGACGCACAGGCGTATGTCAGTAGTGGTCGAAATATAACTTTAAATAGCGTCAGTTTATTGTCAGTAGTTAGTCTGCTTCTGCGGCTTATCAGTGGATATAATTTGTTTAATGTCGCGTAGGTTTTTTGTAACGTCGTTGTAATATGGGGTCCAAAGCAGAGCCTCGTATCCAGGGTCACCCCCAGATACTTAACTCTGCTTTTTTCCCCAATCTGTTTGTTGTTAATTTTTATTTTATTGTATGTAGTCACGTTCGTAAATTTTCTGCGTAAAGTTATTGTCTCTGTCTTTTGTTCGTTAATATGTATTTTCCAGTATTTATAGTATTTGTCTAGTATAGTAAAATGGCGCCGTATCTTTTGGACGGCCGTTTCTGCATAGAAAGACCGCCCGCAGATAACGGTGTCGTCTGCGTAAAGTAGTGAAGTCGTAGTAGGAAGGGTAGGAACGTCTGCGAGGAGAAGGTTATAGAGGGTGGGGAAGTGGATTGCCCTTTGCGGGACACCTGCCGGTATAGTTTTTATGGTAGAGTAAGAGTTGTTAATTCTTACTTTAATTTTACGTAGAAATAAATTTTTTTTAATTAAGAGGGATTTCTAAGCGTGCATATAACCGCTAGGCTACTGAAGCTTTTATAAAATGTTTGCACCTAGAGCATAAGATTTAGCAGAAGCTAAGTTTGTATATTAAAATTTGATTAAAACTATTACTTGTAGTTTTTTTCTTAATCCGGTCGTAGAAAAAGCATACTGTACAACTCGAGTGGATTATCCATATCCACTCTTGTTGCACAAACTACTATAAAAATTACTCAAGCAAAGCTTCCACACCGATAAGAAACTACTAGTTGTCATCTTAATGTCGACGTTCTTTCATCTGAAAGTGCCATAAAAGAGTATAGCCCAATAAAATGGGACGAAATTTGTCGATTTGAATGAAATAATTCAGAACTGAATTTAAAACAACATTAGAGTACAAAATTTTACAATAACGTTGTTTTTCAATGGTTGAAATCGAAAACGTCTCTTTCATAACAAATTTACCTCTTGATTACGCCTCTAATGCAACAACTAACATTTGTGAAATTAAAACAGTATGTGTTGGTAAGACACGGAATGGCATCGCTTTAAATTATTTGCAAATGAATTATAGTTAGAGTCGGCAATTTCTATTCAACTTACCGGGGGCATGATTATAGGATTAAAGAGATAAATAACACTGCTATGAAGGCAAACCTGCTTCGACGCTTAGAACTAAATAGAGAATTCACTATGCGCATGTAGTCACTTGTGTTTTCATTTTCTTCAATTACCGTGCGAGATCTTAAATTAATCATAATTAAATTATCGTGCACGATTTTAAATTAGTTGTTACTTATTTTTAATAAGAGCACCAGGGGCTGTGTGTATGATCAGGCGGAATGGACGAACATAAAATCACATAGTGCAAATGAGAACTTCGTAAACCTATTTTCTTAGAAACGCTTCCTCGTATGATTAAACTGTCGACCTTCGTCCGTGCTTCTGTTCCATTTGTAAAAATTCTTATAAAATGTTTTACATTACAATGCCTTATTATTGGTTGTATGAGGTGCTTATGTGAACCATCCATGTTTACGATGTCTTAGGGACGTTTTGTTACTCTTCCTAAGTGGATGATAGGATCTTCGCCTGAAGGATTCGACGTGACCTATTCACAAAATTTATACTTATTTTTGATTATTGCTTAACTGCTTGTACCAAATGATATTAATCGGACGTCGCTGCACTGCCTTAAAACACTCTTAATTTCTAACAGTTTTTTAATTAACCTGAAAGAGAACTTTGTTAGTATGGACTCAGTAAGACACAATGAATAATGATAGAATTTTTAGGTAAAGGACAGGCAAAGGTATATATATTGACCTTTTATAAAATTGTTGTTAGTTACAAATTTCGAATAAATGGAATAGAATAGGATAGGACAGGATAGGCTAGGATAGGATAGGATAGGATAGAATATATTTTATTTACGCTTTAGCAATTATAACATGCACATAATTTTTATTTTATGTTGCAAAAAATAAATATAAAGTCGAGACTTGTTGTAGATAAGGTAAGTTTTGTGTCTAATGTAATATATAAATTAAATATTGCAAGCAAGAATGAAACGTACAAAGAATCTCATGTGGAATAAACTCAGATCTCAGATTCAGTATGTAGATTTATAGTTATTTTTCCAGAGCTTATACAAAAATATTAACCATAAGGTAACTAATAATAAAACACTAAATATATTTAAAAGAGGGAGAAATACTAGAAAAAAATAATATAACTAAAAAAACATATACTATCAGTAATCCTAGTACTAATGTCCATAATAAATTTTATACACATAATTAGCAACACCCACATAGATAAACAGTTGCAAAAGCAAGTTAGCAGTATTATTTATAAGTTAAGTTAATTTTCTTAATTTCAGATGAGATGGAATGAAATTGTAAATTTTGCGATCCAGATAGAAATAACATCTTTCAGCAAAAGTTACTCGAGTTGCATTGCTTCTGTACCAGGTTTGATAATTATGAGCAATTTCCTCTAGTTCGCTTTTATTTTTATTTGTCTATAGGATTGTCATGCAAAATAATTGTCGACTGTTCAGTATATGAGTTTCCATATATAATTCTTCTGAGCGGTATTTACACAAAGTTTTAAAAATTATTTTTAATATAAATTTCTGTGAAAATATAAAATATAGGAATTAAAATATTCCAATCTATCTGCAAGTGCCTTATATAAATAAGGACTCAACAAATTAAACCAAAAGCTATTCCCCCTTACGAGCGCTGAATTATATGGTAAAATTTGCGTATTTTGTCTAAGCACAGTTAGCACTAAAATAGAATGACTTGGAATGCTCGAATGTTACGAGGAAGATGCGAAGCCTCCTTCATCTCGGGATGTCACTAACTGCACACCGGTTTCGACCTATTTTTGTATCTCGTCAGTGCAGTGCAAGTGATACCTTCAATACCCGGAGTTCGCATCTCATAGACACTGTTAAGTTCCACCGCAGTAGAGCGTAACTAGCGCCATCTCTCAGTAGTCTCGAAATAATCCACATCGAAAATAAAATTGATAATTTCCTTCTGCTATAATATTGTTCATTCAGTGATAAATTTCTGTGTATTCTCTTACAGGATTAGATGATTGTTGGCCGCACCTCCCCATGCTATCACTCCGTAATTTAAGTGAGTCTCCACTAGACCAAAATATAATATTTTTAACTGCGCTGTATTTAGTAACTGAGATAAATGTTTGAATTTATAAAATAACGATATGAGCTTATTGTTACATATTTCGTACGAATGTCCCATCTTAAATAATGATCTATATAAATTCCTAAATATTTAACATTTTGCGAGCCTTGTATATAAGTTTCATTATTGTCGATCTTTATATTTAATCTCTGGAAATCAGATAAATTATTGCTGTAAGATGTAAAAGGGACATGGTAAGTTTTTGAATAATTAACTGTTGGTAATCTGTTGTTAAAGAAGTTGATGATATTTTTAAAATCGAGCTTTTCCTTTAAGGCTCTTCTGGTTACTATCAGAATATATTATGGCAATGTCATTGGTAAAACTTACTATGTCACCACTCGAGGGTAAATAAAATAGACCATTAAAGTACATATTAAAAAGAATTGGTCCTAAGACGGTTCCTTGTGGTACACCATATTCTACCGTCATTTTATTACTGAAGGTGTTGCCAATGTTTGCATATTGTTGCCTATTTATTAAATATGAATTAACATGTGTGGAATGCCTCTAAACCCTATACCCTCCAATAATTGAACATGACTATCTGTATCGAAGGCTTTCGCGAGGTCAACGAAAATGCACAGCGTTGGTTTGCTGATATTCATATATTTATAAATCCTTGTAGTAAAATAGGCTATTGCATCTTGCGTTGACTTCTGAAACCAAATTACTTCTCAAAGTAATATTAAACCTATTTAAAGAACTAGTAAATCTGTTTTTTAATATTTTCTCAAAAATGTTAGCTATGTTGGAGATAAGGGAAATATGCCGGTAGTTAGTCATGTCCAGTTTATCACCATTCTTGTAGAGAGGAAGAGGTTTTATTAGTCATTTTAAACGCTGATGAACAGTTAAATATTTCAAAACATTTATTGACAAGGTACTTTAAGGGTGCCGATATTTTTATAAGTATAAGATTAACGAAAGTGTAAGTTCAACAAGAGTTGTCGGTCCATATCACACATAGTGAGAATTCGGACGACTCAGACAGTGCAGTCTCCAACTACCATCCAATGATTCAATAATTGAACATGACTAACTGTATCGAAGGCTTTCGCGAGGTCAACGAAAATGCACAGCGTTGGTTTGCTGATATTCATATATTTATAAATCCTTGTAGTAAGATAGGCTATTGCATCTTGCATTGACTTCTGCTCCCTGAAACCAAATTACTTCTCTGACAAAGTAATATTAAACCTATTTAAAGAACCAGTAAATCCGTTTTTCAATATGTTCTCAAAAATTTTAGCTATGTTGGAGATAAGGGAAATATGCCGGTAGTTAGTCACGTCCAGTTTATCACCATTCTTGTAGAGAGGTTTTATTACAGTCATTTTAAATGCCGATGAGCAGTTAAATGTTTCAAAGCATTTATTGATAGGTACTTTAAGGGTGCTGATATTTTTATAAGTATAAGATTGACGAAAGTGTAAGTTCAACAAGAGTTGTCGGTCCATATCACACATGGTGAGGATTAGGACGATTCAGACAGTGCAGTCCCCAACTACCATCCAATGATTTACTTTAAGCAATTGGCTGACACCAAAAAGATTTAACTAAAAGTTTAATGTTTACGACTTTTAGTTTGCCTGTCTTTATGCGTATTTGTGAAATATCATAAATTAGGGCATTCGTTATAGAGTTTGATAAAGCTTGAATCGCCTCTAATGAGAATCTTATTTTATATTCACACATTACACTGGAATACACTAATATACTAGAGAAACATGGATACATATCCTACATCAATGAAACAACACGACGAGATGGTGATACTCTTTTTAGTGTTGACCATATACTTATAAAGCAAAAACAAACTAGTTTTCTTTCTTGAAATGTTTTCTTAACCGCCTCTCAAGTTACCGAGGTAACCCCCTGGAAGATCTCAAGGATCTTGTGATAGGTAAAGAGAGACGAGGCCCTACAGTTTAATGTGGACTCCGAACCACTCTTGGGGCAATTTTTTAAATGAAAAATTGTTTCGCCTTGCGGGAATCGAACCCACTTGGCTAGGCAACTCAGTTTGCTAGCCAGACGCTTTAGTACACTGAGCTACCGTCTCCCAGTACTAACAAACAGTTAACCTATAAGTCTTGTATACTCCTATAACTGAATTAACAGATCATTACAAAACATTTTTAAACATAAATTTTAATACAAATAAACGAACAGAAAATTCTGATGTTAACAGTAAGGAAGAAAGTAAATTTAGAAAAGTAGACTATATAAAACTAAATGCACTGCTTGAAAACGAAACGTGGCAGGATATAACTCATAACGAACATTTAGGTGCACAAGACTTAACCATGTTATTTTATGAAAAGTGAAAATCATATATACATAGATCGATAACGGAAATAAAGATAAAATTCAAATTTAAAAAAAATAAGCTATGGATAACCATAGGACTAATAACATCGATACGGCAGAGAGATAAACTAAAAAATGATTGGCAAAGATTAAGAACAAATAATTCCCTACAAGTATATAAAAAATGTAGAAATAATATTAACAAACTCATCAAAGCAACAAAAAAATAACTATTACAAAAACCAAATAATAAACGCGGGAAATAATTATAAAAAAATATGGAACACTATAAATTCAGTTACCAATAATAATAACAATGCAGAAAATAAAATAAGGGAAATTAAAATGGAGAACAGCCAATAGCATCGAGGGTGCCCTATCATTTTCTAGCAGTCGATTTTGACGGGAAAATGATGAGTTTTAAGCGTATTTGCCCTAAACCGATTCCTCAGTGATTCGATGTAAGAAAAGTATAGTTACCATGTACTAAGAACGTGCATGGGACCGCCTTGCCTGAACGTATAAATTTATAATTGCAGAATATAATTGAAAGTCGTTGCGATCGAAGCATTTTTAAGCTCCGAGGAGCGAACTAAATTGATATTGAACTAAAAGTACGAGAAGACAGGCAAGCAAAAGCCCACCAAAATTATAAACATTGAACTTTTTACTGAATCTTTTTGTTTAATCGTTAGCTATAAACCGCACATTGGATGGTAGTTGGTTACATTATGAGTCATTCCGTTCCTCACTATGTGTTGCATACGGGTCAGACTATAGTTTGTCAATTCTTAACCGTTTTTGTAAAACATAATTTTTTAAAGATTTAATATATATTTTTGAACTTTATATTGTCTTTTTCTTGTGTTTTCAAAATTCCTTTTCAGGTTTAAATTTTAAGAAAGTGTTAGTATTTACTATGTTAGATTTATAGTTTTTTGTATGACTGATGGTCGAGAGGTGAGCGCACTTGCCTCTCACCCAAAAGTTCCGGGTTCGATTCCCGGTCGTGGCAGTGGAAAATACTGTGAGAGGGATTTTTCCACTATACACGGATATTGGGTGTGTGTCCCTTGTCTCTAAATGTGTAGCCCCCTCCCACACAAGGCTCTTCTAGAGCCTTCCGGGATAAAGGGGGTCGTAATTACCTGTGGTGTATTTATTTTATAGTGTTACGACGTCCAATTGGTACCATCAGTGGAGCAGTTAAGCAAAAACGAAACAGTAAGTATAGATTTTGTATTATTCTCCATCTGAAACAGTCGTTTTGAACCCTTATTTGTGAACGTTTAATATCCATTTTGGAAAATATAATAAAAGTCCTTCAGACGTGTAAAGATGGATCGTTCACAAGAGTAAAGGATACATTGAGCGATTCACTAAATATCGAGTATGGAGAACCACAAGGCACGGTGTCAGGACCGCTACTATTTTCAGTTTATGAAAATAAAATATTTTCCTTGCAACGCACACAAAATAATCAGCTTTACCTATGATACTGCAATGTTTTATAAAGCTGACACGTGGGATGAACTAAAAAACATAGTAGAAACTGATTTAAGTACTATAAAAAACTGGTTTGATCATAAATTATTGACATTTAATTTTGAAAAGACTTTTTACTTACCTTTTAGCTGTACCAGAGCAAGGCTTCCATCATGTAATCAAGTTAATATTAATACACTGGGAACTCAACAGGTTATTCTGCCAAAAACAGAAACAAAACACGGTATTATCATAGACCAACACTTACGATGGAATTCACAAATAAATTATATTTTTAGAAAATTACAGTTTATTCTATATAAGTTTAAATATCTACAGAATATGCTAAATATTCAACAAATGAGAACTATTTACCACTGTTTAGTAGAAAGCCATTTGAATTATGCAATATCAGGATGGGGAGGTGCAACTGAAACTCACTTACATGCACTCTAAGAATAATGCTGCATAAAAATAATAGATATCCCAGTGATCTTCTATTTTTAGAATCTAAGATTTGTGACATATGACAATATTTTTACTTTTTTACAAATGTGAAGCAACACCAAAAAAGAGATATTATTAGTTATCCGACAATACATATGATACAAGCCAAAAAGTAAATGACTATATCCTTTTAATATTAAAAACTATAAGTCAAAGATTGTATCACTTTCTAGCTCCCAAATCATATAATTCAGTCCCCGACATTATCAAAGACATAAAATCAATTGCTCTATTTAAAAGAAAGCTAAGAATTTATATTTTAGGACAAAACAAGGAAAATTGTCACTGACTATATCGATTTGAAAGGAGACGAAACAGTTTGAATAAATAACACACTATCAGGCATTCGGTAGTTCATTTTCTTTATAAAAACAACTATTAGTGGTGTGTCGTGTTTTTGTGGACCCCCTGCTCAGGCTTTTATACCACATTGTCAACAGATGTCTACAACTGTTATAAAAACCACTTATATTTGAAACGAAAATATTCTACCACATACACATTTATACAAATGTGGCGCATACAAACATCGCTTGTTGAATAATAGGAGTGAATGGATACGACACGGCAACTTGTAGTTATATAGGAATTTAATAAGACTATTCCTATTTGAATTTCATATAAGGAGATCTATGGAATGGGAATGTTAATGATCTGGAATTGAAATAATAAATATTAATTTTAATGGCGCGGCGATAGTAAGTGCCTTCTTTTTACCGGTAATTTGTTGCACAGTGAAGGTATATCCTTTTTCTTAAACAGCATAATTTAGTTTTATTAACTGATAATTATATAAATCAATGTTTTTCTTCCTTGCTGCGCGGTTATTTAGTCTTTCATTTGAAGGAAACGGAAAAAGTGTATTTGCGCTCTTAAAATATTTAATAATGATATTATTCAATCAGCCTGTAATAATTTACAGCCCCATAAAAGAATAATGTTCGTACGAGAAACCAGATGATCATCATTTTGCTATGCATTTTGACGTGCCAAAAACGAATCTAACGTCCAAATTTATTTATTTATTATCTATACAGGGTGTCTCACCTGGAACTGAATCGATCGATATAGAGAAAAGTACGCATCAGAAAATTTTGAAAATTAAGATAATTACTAACGTCAGTGTGGCCAATCCAAATAAAATAATAATAATAAAAATAATTACAAGCAGCTGGCACTTCCGCTTATACCGGAAGTCGATACCAACTTTCTTATGTCAAATGGAACACCCTATATATTTTAGGGTTTTCGAAAATAGCATAAAATTCTGAGTCGAAAATATGTAGCATATCCTATACCTAAACCTAGCCGTTTCAGAGATATTTGACAATTAACGAATTCATGAATTTCTAATAAAATCACAAATATTTCAAAAAGTTGTAACTTTAACCCCCACAATGCTAATATCAGAAAAAAGGGAATTCAATTTTACACAACTTGACGTAAAAAATACAGGGTGTTCCATTTGACCTAAACAAGTTTTTGCGGTTTGAAGTTGACAAAATGTAACGCGAAAAACGGAACACTTGGTATGATATTATTGAATTTATTTCAGTTGTAGAACGTAGTTCTCCTTGTGTTCTTTTTATGTGACAAGAAGCAAATGAGGATCTTTTACACGAAGAAAGTTATAACGGTTCTTGCAAACCGTTGCACCTGTCAAATTTTCTATAAAATGTCAAATATCTCTGAAACGGCTAGGTTTAGGTATAGTATATGCTACATATTTTCGACTCAGAATTTTATGCTCTTTTCGAAAATCCTAAAATATATAGGGTGTTCCATTTGAAATAAGCAAGTTGGTATCGACTTCCGGTATAAGCGGAAGTGCCAGCTGCTTGTAATTATTTTAGTTGGATTGGCCACACCGACATTAGTAATTATCTATATTTTCAAAATTTTCTGATGCGTACTTTTCTCTATATCGATCGATTCAATTCCCGGTGAGACACCCTGTATATCTAGACATCGTTGCAATGAATTATAACTTTTTGCTATTCTAACAGGAGGTGACTTTAGTTCATAGTTTCTTGTTGGTGTAATATAAGAAAAAGTTCTATCAAAACGTATTCTTTCGTCTGGAACATTGACTATTATTTTATTTAAGGTAGTTACTCACACGAAAAATTGCGTATAAGTTTATACAAATAATGTCAATGTCAAAGTAACTTCTTCTGTTATTTAGCGTCATTAAATTAACATAGAAAGATGATTTATGTAAGAAAACTTTACAATTATCGCCGCGGGCCATGCGGCATGCCTGTCATCAAACAACCCGACACACATTAAAAACTTATAAAGGTAAGCGAGTCAATTTGCGGTCGAGACAGCATAAAGAGTGCTAGTATTTTAATGAGGTCGTAAAGTTTTTGTTGCGTATTTATGTGCCGGGAACTGCTAATCTCAACTATAACTGAAAAACAGACTTAAAATTATTGGCGAAACCTTGAGCAATAGACTTCCCTCTGATAACACCTCATTATTCGAATCATTTGCTTTGGTATTCCAGTTTTGTTATTATTTCTTGTCTTGACAAGATTCCAAAATTGCTCCACATCGCGTTTGGCAGTATCTTCAACATTTGTGATATAGTTCTTACATGCTACTCTGATATCTTTTTTAATTTTAGATCTAAAATACTAAAATCAGTTTTACCTTGTTCCATTTTCGTGGCTATTTTTCCAATATATTGATTAATTTTGTATGTGATTAGAAGACGCTTGAGTTAATTTATTACGGCATGTGGAAGGAGACCTATAATATATATTTATCAAAGTTATATTTTTTATTATTATTGTAAGAGAAAATAATTTACGACCAACCAAAAAAATGTGCCTATTAAAGTAAAAATACGTCCATTGTATACTATAATATATGACTAAATATAATAAAAAATACTTATTTACTATTTAAAAAGAATTATTTAGGTTTTAAAATATTAAACCCTAGCCATGATTTTACTTTTATTGTTGAAAACGCTGGTTAAAGCTCCAGTCGAATCAAAGCTTTTAAGTGTCTATAATAATAGTCCTTTGTAAGGATTTTCTCGCTTCATTAAATTTACTACCTAGGGGCCAACCTTAAGGGCAACCGTTTTTAAAAGACCTATATGACATAATAACACACCACTTATTTGAAAAGAATATAGCAAACATAAATGTTTTTAATGGATAATATATCGTACTTGTTTCTAGTTTAATAGTACTGTTACTTTGCCACATTGAGCAGAATATTAACTGTTTTTATTTTCTATACGCGTTACACCTCTCCAAATTTCTTATTTAAATATAGGGATGTTCATTTTGGCCTTCAAGTCCGAATAAAAAGAGAAAAATGATACTCGAGTTCATCTGTCCTCGGCACTCAAAAAAAACGCAACAAAAACTTTACAGCGTAATTATTATCGCCGTTGGGCCAAGCGGCATGCTGTCATCAAACAAACTGACGCATGTTAAAAACCACTATAAAGATAAGCGAGTCAATTTGCGAACGAAATAGTACCGGTATTTTAATGAGGTCGTAAAGTTTTCATTGCGTTTTTTGAGTGCCGAGAACAGATTTGTAAATAAACTAGCTACTTCATAGAAGCGCAGAACAAGTACTGTGCATGAATATGGGAAACATTCTAAAACAATATATTATAGTTTTAAAGTTTATATAATAGAAAAAGAAAAAAGTAAAATGTTATAATTTAATTCAATTTATTATTAAAACCTAAAATTTTAAACCTAAAATTAAAGCTGGAGAGTTATGAAATCATAAATATAAATCAATAATTTTGTAGACAAAAGAATAGAATATAATTAATTTTAATTTAATGGAGATCTAAAATAATGTATTGAGATACTGTTTGGGATTGATGATTTCATGTATTACATCCCTAGATGTCTCTAAAATGTATTGTTTAATTTTAACCTTTGTCCTGTATAAAGAAGATAGCTCTTAATACTATTTGGTACTGAGTTGTACGCTCGTGGACTTAGGTATGTAAAACATATTTGCCCAGATGTTAAATTCGTTTTAGGAATTCTTAGGTGGTTATTAAAATTACCTCTGGTTCATTGAATACCTCTCTTTTCTTGTCTTTTCGATGCAACTGAAACAGAACGCATTGGGAAAAGAATAATAACCTAAGGTCCATTACACTGGCCGCTTTAAAAAAGCAATTTGTGGGATAGTTGGGTTCCTTGTTTAATATAAATTTTAGTAGTCTTTTTTGCAATGTATCTAAATATTTTAAGTGAGAATCGAGTACTCCTCCTCAGTCTAGAATATATTAGGTGGGATTCGACAAGTGAATGGTATATTATTTTAATTTGTTGATAATGAACTTCTTTTAAACATTTAAATCTGCATATTAGTTCTCTTATTTTTTTTATCCATAATTAATATGTAGGTCCCATTTCATTTTACAATTTATAATTATGCCTAAGTATTTAATGTCTTTTGCTAGTTCTATTCTTAATTTGCCATTCATTAAATGAAGGGGTTGATTTTTCATTTAGATAAAAAGGTAAATAATTTGTTTTAGATATATTAAAGGTTAATAACTTACTATCAAAATAATCTTTAACTTTTTCCAGGTCATTTTCAACATTAGTTTTTAGGTTGTCTCAGTTAGAATCTTTATAGAAGAAAGCAGTATCGTCAACGTAGCTTATTACTGAGCCACAGGATTATAAATCAAACAAAGAGTTAATGCATATATGTATGTATATAATGAATAGTATGAGCCTCAGCACTGTTCCTTGCGGTACACTATAGTTTATAGTAGCAGACCTACTTCTTACTGAGCTTATTTCTGTGTATTGTACTCTATTTATAAGGTAAGGTTTTAAGAGTTTTAGACTATACCTATACTATAATCCAAGTTATTTATTTAATGTCGCTATAAGTTGAGTATGGCATACCGTGTCAAAAGCTTTTTTTAGATCAATGAAAACAGTTAGGCTGTCATCACTGTTGTCTAGTTGAGAGTAGATCTCGCTTACAAGGTTTGAAATTGCATTTTGTGTACTCATATTTTTTCTGAAACCACATTGTGATCTAGACAACAAGTTATATTTTTCGAAGTAAATTATAATTCTTGACTTAATGACCTTTTCAAAAATTTTTGCTAAGCTACTGATGAATTCGACTATACTATCTGATAGTTCCCGAAATAACTTTAATTTTACTTCACTACTCCCCATTACTTTAGAGTGCAAACTACGTACTATTTCTTGTAATAAATTGCAATATGTCTTTTCTTATGCATTTGGCTCATCCTGCGACGATAACAAATGTTGGACACGATGATTAAATTTAAAACCGATTCTACACGCCTTTTCGATGTTTGACAACGTTACATAAAAGAAATGCATTTGATCTTGCGTTTGCCAATGATGTCAACGTCCTTTGTGGATGATATATTAAGCCGCAGTGTTAGCCTCTTAGCGTCCATTATTTTTTACGCCTTCAACTATGTTAGAATATCTTAAAACACTTTCATTCACCAAATAAATGATTTACTATAAATGCTTAAAATAAGGAATTTCGTAAGTGATACTCACTTCTAGGTATACAACATGTATACGTAATTCTTTGTCAATTTCGCCGCATAGCCCACAGTCATTAATATATTTGTTAGTAAAAAGCTATTTTTGTTGGTCCTTTATGTTATATGTTATTGTGTTTATTTAAAGCCGAGGTATTGTGCCGTTAAGTTAACAAAATTCAATGAAAAGCAAACTAACTATACAATTGTTGTAATTAATTTTTCTATAGTGACAACGCCTCTGATGGTACGTGAAGTGCTTCATCTTTGTTTTATATTATAAAATAAGAATACAAAATGTTTCTTTTCGAATATTTATTTATTCAGGACATCAAAATGGTATTAACATTTTTCAGAAAAATTAAAGTCTTGTTATTTTTATTATCATGACGCTTATATATTGTTATGTCCTGCGTTCTAACGGATAAAGATTTAATCAACCCCAGGTAGCAGAGTTAAAGGAGGCCTTCCTAATTGGCCACACGTAAAGCGGCGCCATCCCTGCGCCAACTGGTGAACTACCATTACTGTGGAATATGCTAGACGGATTAGAAAGATCTCGAGTCATGGACTGGAAAGATCGAGAATAAAGCGCCACGGATACATAAGAAGTAGGATCCCGCACACGGACTACAGTTTGGTATGAGATGAACAAGTGCACAGATAAGAAGAACAGTCTGTAGTAGATCAATGTTGTAATTAATGTGTTATGATAACGACTTAATTATTGTAATTAAGTATTAAATAATGTAGTGGTTAATGAAAATTTGTGTTGCAATTATTTGAACCTACGCTTGGAAGAGTTTACACGTAATAATATTATATAATAACAACATAAAACAAAAATGGCTGAAGTAGCCTATGTAAGCGAATACGCTACAAGCTAACGTCTAAGTAGGCTATTCTGACAGCTGAGGAATGTAACTGGTTATTTTCATTCGATTACATCTAACCGTTGCATTTTCAGATCAAATGCATAAAACATCATGTATCTTCTTAAACCACTGACATTTGCTTTATTTTTTTCGTTGTATACCGGGCTGATTACCGAGGTCGGTACCAGTTGGCACAGCAGCCAGAATTGGCTTATTGTGCCTTTCCCTGTTTCTAAATTAATTCTGCCGGTGTATTGCTAACTAACCGGAACAGTTTTATCACTGACGGGTGTTCTAGTGTTTTTGGGTCCACTTTTGTGGAGTATATGGTCCACTGTCTCAGGCACGTCTCCGCAGAGTCTGCAGTTTAGTTTGAACTCATATAGTCCCATGTTATGCAGGTGTTCCTTCACGGATGCGTGTCCTGTGAGGAGCCCTGTTACTGTCCTCAGCTGATTTCTCCTAACATAAGCAGTTGCTGAGTTCGTTTTGTACTCGGTTTGGTCATGAAGGCCTTACCATGTCCGAGTCCTGGCATGTTCTGCCAGTATCTGTCATGCTCTTCCTTGACTCAGTCTCACCTCCTTACACTGCACTTCAGCACTGCGAGAGCCGGTTCTGGGTCCAGAAATTCTGTAGCCGATCCTTGTTTGGCAAGTTCGACGGATTTTTCATTTTCCAGGACCCCACTATGTCCTGGCATCCAGATCAGTTTTATTGAATTCTGCTCTGCCAGTATCTTGAGTTCTTTAAGGCATTCCCAGACCAATCTCGACGTCACTTTATGGCTCGTGCCACCTGGCTGTCTGAGATGATGTGGATCTGCTTATTTGCGTAAGCTCTCCTTGTAATTTCACAAATACATATGAGTATTTCCCAAGAGCAAAGCTGAGGCCTGTTCTTGAGTTTCCTCCATATATTCCAGATCCTGTTCCTGTGTCAGTTTTGGACCCGTCCTTTACGCAGGAATTCTGGGGTTCCTCCCTTCCATTGCTCTCGATCCGGTATTACCAGTTCAAAAGGTATATGGAGGGATTATTTTGTTGCCATGTCTCAAGGATGGAGTCCGCCATAATTTGTCTTAATCTCTCGTGTCGTAGGAGAGGGCAGTGGTGTGTCAGCTCCCCAGAGTTTTGCAGCCTAAGGAGTCTCAACCTAACATCCCCTGTATCACTATGTGAAGTGGGGGAAGGCTAAGCAGAACTCCCATTACTGCAGTGGAAGTCGACCGCATTGCCCCCATTACGCCTAAGCATGCTAGCGTTTATATCTGACTTAGCTTGTTCGACGCTGTTCAGCTGCAGCACTTTTGGCCACTACACTAAAGCTGCATAAATAATCGAGGGTCTTATAACCATGGTAAAGAGCCACTGCACTGTGCCAAGTTTAAGTCCCCAGGTTTTTCCACAGATTCCTCTAACTACTGTCAAGGTAATTTCCGATTTCTGTTTTATCCTTTCAATGTGCTGGTTCCAGGTAAGTTTGGAATCGATTATGATTTCAAGGTACTTCACCTCCCTCGACATTGTTAATTCTTCACCTGAGAGTCTCTTGATTTGGACTTACATTGAAGTGCTCTATCTGAAATTAGGCTATGGCATATTGCTCGCGAACCACCCTGTGGTGCTATGTTAATTAAAAACATAAACAGTTTTTGCATACTCCCATATTTGCACAAAAAAACTAAATATGCATACTAAGTAGAAGTTTTACAAAATGGATACAGGGAAACTTGTAGACATGATTTTTGTTTTAGGCGAGTCGGAAAGAAATTGTTTACTTGCCAGTAGAATTTATCACCATCATGAAAGGAGGCTTCTTGGAATTAGAAGCTTCCAAAACCTCTCCTTCATACGTGAAGATACGTTTATAAAGGTACACCAACAATTCAAAATAAGGACAGTAAATGCTTTTAAATCTACCACACCGACAATTTAAAGAACAGTAGGCGCCAGGAGATGTATATCGATCAAATTAGGAACATGTGGTCTGTGGAATAGAGCACTTATATATTTTTTCTTATTGCTCAATAAATTGAAAATAGTCACACATAGCCATAGAGGTATAGTCGTTTGGAATCTTACCGTGCAGATAAAAAACGCAATAAAAACTTTACGATCTCATTAAAATACCGTCACTATCTGTACTATTTCTTCCGAATCACTTACCTTTATAGGTTTCTAATGTACGTCAGATTATTTGATGAACTATACCGAATCGTTCACCGGCGTTAATAATGAGCTCGTAAAGTTTTTATTGTCTTTTTTATCTGCACCGTAATTCTGGAGATTACTATACATACATACAGAAAATGTTCGTTCTTCACTACATAACATCGTTGCAAAAATATACAGTGTGTTCCACTTTAATTGAAAAATCATTTTGGCCACCCTGTATATTTTGTGAAGCTCCACAAAGTTACATAAAAATAAAATTGTGAGTTCTCAAAGCTTTTATTGTAAAATTCTAGTTATATTTATTTATGCCCAGTAGCTCCCATAAGACCCACCATTTACAATCTTATATCTCGCATCTTAAAACTTAGCCTGTGGTACCTGCAGATAAAAAGGTACCTATAATAAGCAGTTAACGTTCGAAGTATAATTTCAGAACCCATCCAATCGCATGCCTTCCCTGTGACACATCTGCCTCATACACACTCATTCCTTATGGCCACGTTAAAGTCCTTAGCACGGGCTCACGCCAAACTAAACTTTGTATCTGTAAACAGCTTATCTCAAATTACACAACGCCGAGCCATTCCGTGTAATCATTAATTTAACAGAAGACATTCCCAAAAAGTAAACATTTTTATCTCATGCCCATTCGTATTTTAATGCTTGTGTGCATTTGGGCTAATATTTCATCGTCAGAAATGTCCATGTCAATGGAATCGGGTCAGCGACCATATACGGGTATGTCCGTTAGATGTTTCTGTTGCAATTTGCTTCTAGTGGCATATAAATAGGCTGGTCTTCAAATATGTAAATAAAGCAAGCGATTTACCTGCAGGATTTTTTCATAAAATTTAAACTAATATGCAAACTATTTATCTTAACACAGTTGTATTTATTTTAAGTATATTACTTTGTTTATTATCATGTATATATTACTTTATTGTCATTAATTTCACTTGCTTCTTTCAATATATATTAGACTGTTTAGTTATATAATATTATGGAGAGGTTATTGCTTATTGAATTTCCTGAAAAGTAAAAGTTGAAAGAAAAAGCAGAAACCGTTTTAAAGCATATATTGTAAAATTGGGATAATAGTCACATTAACAATTTTATATAACAATCGTTGGAGCAAATAGACCGCAAGTTAAAACAATTCAAATATTATTAAGACGGTCGTCTAACTGAAATATCGCAATGTTTACGTTGCTTCAGTAAATGAACTGTATATCCTTCAGAGCTGTTTATGCAAGCAACTAGAATCATGTTATGCAACAGAATTTCCGTGTTATACTGTTCAAATTAAAGTTGCGACAATTATCGACGTAATATGGTAAAATCTTGAAGAAAACAACAAATAAAAATAATGGTATCGCTCCTGAAATGTCGGTGTTAAGTTGTAAGTGAGAATTGCGACAATCACGTAAAATATCGCAGAATTCTGGGAAAATATTCCTCAGTTTAATAGATAACAATGAATAATAATAACCGGTAATCATATTGTGTACTGCCATGTGAGAATCTTTATAGAATATTTTGAAAAGAAAAACATCCTTACCAAATATTACAAGGTATGCAGGCGGCACACGAAAGCCTTTTATATTAAACTAATATTAGTGGCTAATTACTAACAAAAAGCATTTGTCTTTGCATACCACTGGTCTATACGCAATATATGTGATAGAAAATTGCAAACTAGCAAACGCTCCGCTAATAAAATATTGTAGTGAAAATCATCTAATAGTGCAATAAAATGTATCTTACTCTATGATGAATTTCAAATAAAATGTTTTATCAAAGTATAATTGTCATTTGTTATCTTGGTACCACAAGTGCGAAAATTAGCCAATTTCTACCCTGAAACTAGGACGTAAATTCAATTTTAAATTATCAAGTAGGACTCCGACATAAAATGTATGTATATTGAACGTTATGAAATCGTGATAGATGTAGTGTTAAAGAAATTACCTAGGACACGATAAATTTCTAAGTCGTTCTCCAAGTCCCTACCGATTTCCCGTGGATACTTTCGTACTTTTTCATTTTATATTTGGCAAACCGGTACTATGTTTATTTGAGCCTGATCTTAATCCAAAAAAATGTACAAAACTAATGGTAACAAATTATTCTTAAGCTTTGTAACTGGACGTGTACATATTTGATGGATAAATTTGAGTGAAAATGTAAATTAAAATGACACGAGAGCGCCTCTATCAAGTCATCCTCAAACTTTTATCAGTGAAAACGTTGAACAAACTGACTTGTAATGAATTTCCTTTGTGGAAAATTTTTAGATAAAATGTATATTAAAATGAGGAATAGTCTCTAATCGACACCGTTAATTGAATGATTCCAACCTGCGTCTAGTTGCATTTATAGTTGCCAGTGGGGGATGATATGTAGCCCATCATCAACCCCATAACTGTTACTCCTACTCACGTGCTACATTGCGTGTTCTCGCCTCTCACGGCTTTTGTATATGTTTTCGCGGTTATAAGCATTAACAGAACTTATGTATTTCAATCGCTTTCTTGTAGCAATTAAAATTATATGTCCAAATATCTAAACTAGCTCTTCGGAGTTTTGATGTTTATATTAACAACATAAAATTTAATGACTTGAACGAGGAAAACTACAGCTTTAGAGAAAGTGTTAACTTATATTTATCTAAAATGACGATTCCCTGTTTCTGCAGGTGCATTACAATTCACATTGAAAATTACATTGAATTTAATTAATAATTATAATATATTTGTTTGCCCATTTAGTGTGTACATGTTTGATGAAGAAATAAAAAGCAAACAATTAGGAGAACATCAACAAGAAGTGAACTTTGTCTGAGGTTATTCTTACTACATTTCCTTACTTCTTCATTGCTTAGATATACATATAATAAAACTATCTGTCAAGAACTGAAAAATTATTCTGATTTTATAGTACACTCAGTGACTTAATTATATTTGCGACTTTACATTAAAGTAAAAATATTACATCTAACTTAACTTAGCACATGCTAAACTAGTCGGACATCACGTACTACCTCATATACACATAGGCATCCGTATACACAATCATATAACTATGCTCTTTTCAAATAAACATAAACATTTAATTTTTCTTTTTATATCTTTTTTTTTAATTATATTGTATATATATTGAAATCGTTTTCAGATCAATACAGCCAAGTACTGTCCGTAGTACAGCGGTATCATCCGCAACGCTAATTATATGGCCTATGTAGTCTTGCTGAAACAAATTATTCAGATACATTTTATACAGTAAGGGCCCGAGTACTTATCCTTGACGCACCCCGTATTCAACTTCTATTATTTTACTAAAAGTTTTTTGTACTATTACTTATTGCGTTCTTTCAGATAAATAACCTTCCATAATAGCCAGCGCTATACCTCGGAAGCCTATTTGTTCGAGAGCCTATCAGTATCAAAAGCTTTAGCCCGATCTACAAAGATACAAATAGTAGATTTACTTTCTTCTATAGCTTCATATAACTTTGTTGTTAAAAAGCCAATTCCATCTTCAGCACATCTCGTACAAAATGTAGGAAAAAAATCAGGCAACTCGATCAATCAAAACACATTTATTTTTAATAATTAACATGTACATGTATGATCTCGCCAGCTCACGTCCCGGGACCGGTCGATCAATCGTGACGTGAGTCGTCACGGCGGATGAAAAACTGGACGGGGCGCGTCTATTTCGGCGGCTAAAAACAAATTGTAAAAGGCAAGACCTTTCGCTGCGCAAGGCGAATTAAAATGCTTAATCTACTTTAAAATATTCCTCGTGGAGGAATTTAAAACACTAATACTATAAACACTAACCCATTTGTTAAAAAACACTTAGAAATTTTGGTAGTTGATGTGGGAAAAGAGAACTAAGCAAAAAACTCGCTTCAGACAACTATCCAGGACATCCCAGGTGCCAGTAAATGATTTAAAAAATTGATATTGAGGTAGGTAATTTTGACTTTTTTAATTAAGTTCTGCAATAGGTAATGAAGAGGAATTTAGAAACAAAAATAAACAAACATAAATGAATACGGGGACAGAAAAGAGTCAAAGGTTTAAAATTTAAATGATAGAAAAGTTAAATAGAAGAAGACGTAGATGGAAAGTTGGTTAGAGAGGTTGCCGGAAAATGGGCAGCACCTGATATGGTAATTTCTGTTTGATCCGAAAGGGAGCAACTCGTGTAATGTTGCGGGTAAGCGGAGTGTCGCATGTCGCCCAATATGAATATTTGATATTTCCTGAACGTAATCCGCTATTGGAGTTATATCGTTACAGCGTTCGTAGAGGTCGTTTAGGGAGGTGTATGTGCCAGAATTGGAAATGAGGCGCTTAAATTTGTGTTCTAAAACTTTTAGCTTATTAAATGTCGTGACCGATGTGCTGCACCACACCGGTGCCGCGTATGTGATTGCCGGCCTGACCACCATGGTATAAATTAATTTTTTGTTTTGCCTGCTTAGTCTGCTACTCTTGATCAGGAGTGGATACATACTCCTGGACATGGAGTAAACTCGACCACCACATCACGGACGGCTGTTAATAAAACCACATACTTTTTGCTATATGAATGTAATAGTAAGATTTTTTATTTACCTTTAGTACCTATTATCTGTAAAAGGGCCCCGCTTTCAAACTAGCAAGTACGCAATAAGTTTTTACCTACGTATTACACATTTACTGTGAGTCTTAGCTTTGCTAAAATGACGTAGGTCTGGGGGCTCTGGGATCTTGGACTATATTATTTTAAATAGCATGGCTTAAAACTATCCGCTTCGTTTTACTAATTTGTTAATAGATGTTATACATTTCAACTTTGTTATCAATGCTTATCCCTTTAATTCTGTCCCTATTTCTCCAAATATAAGTTGTGTGTTAATGTCTATATGCCACCGCTTTATTACAAGTGTTGCATAAAGTAATTCCAAACTGTAAATAAAATTACAGTACGAAGCTACATATGACCCAACACGAATAAATTTTAAGATTAAGGGCACCGAAACCCATATTTGACTATGTCACATTAGAACGAAAGAAGACAAATTGAAGATCAAAACGGGACCCAGAAAACAACCGTTAAAGAGCATACCAATAACTAGATTAGACCTATATTGAAGATTACAAAAGCAATTTGAATTTGTTATTAATAATCGTTCCGATATGTAAATAAGTAAACATGACACTTTTATAGCCGACTATTATGAGTTAAAAGAGAAAAGATTGCCTCATTAAACTCAACCTTTTCTTCTGATTTATACCTTGGGACTGCTCACATAATTTTTCCTCTTAACTAGGCACAGACAGTCTCTTGAAGGTGTCGGCCTCGTGCTCGACGTGCTCACTTTTAATTACCATCAGGATCAGGAATGTTAAAGGGACACTTGTAAGATTAATTTGAGTACTGATGAATTATTCATTTGCTTGAAGCTTTTGTGGAGGTTAAATATGATTGGTTGTGTGCCAAACTACAGGCGAATCAGAAAAATGACTCTTATAAGTTAGTTGTAAAATAGAAGAAGGTCTAGAGTAAAACAAGATCTGCGCAAGTTGACAAATAATTGAGACAGAGTTAGTGGAGTAAAATCTCTCCTCTATCTCGGTTATTTCTAGTGGTTTTTTTATTTGAGGAATAACCAAATGGGACCTTCACCATTTTATAGGGCTTAATATTGGCTATCCGAAATGGATTTTCACAACTTTTTTTTAGCAGGGCCGAATTTTGCAAAATCGTTTTTTTCATGTCAGAAGTAATTTGAAAAATGGGCTTTATAAAACATACATCTCGCTATTAAATCAATGATTTGAGCTACGATTATGAATGTTTATGAACTTACTCAAAAAACTATAGCGCTTCTAACCAAATTTTCAAAATGTAAGACTTTTTGAGAAAACAAGCCCCTAAATCGCCACTAATAAATTAGTGCATTGAAAACTTCACTATGTGAGCAACTATGTTGATTTAGACCAGGGCCAAACCGTTTAAAATATCGTAATAGACGATAAAATCTTAGCAGTATGTGAATGGTAGGAAAATGTAGTTAATGGTGTAAATAATTAAGGAAAAATCGTCCAGACTGAGTAAAAGTTCGGGAAGGGGGGTCGGGGTGGTAATATATACGTTTTTAGGGGTTGGTACTCGTTTTTTGCGATTTGCGGCGAAACTATGCATCCTATCGAAAAATGTTGAATGTAAAAGTTGTAGATAATGGAAAAATTTAAAACTTTCTAATTGATCATAACCTCAAAATTATCGAGAAAAATGCAAAAAACCGTTTTTTCGGTTTTTAATTTATAACTGTCGAAAAAATATTTATATTTTCATGAAAATTGGTGAAAATGTTCTCTTTTGTGTTTCAAACAAGCACAAATTTTTTCAAAGCGAAATATTTAATTTTCGATTTTTTATGAAGAAAATAAAAAAAAGACCTAATTTTCAATCGAAAAATTTGGTTAGCAAATTTTCCATTAATGAACTTTACTAGTGCTCATTTTTTTCGTTGAAATCTCAACTTTAATATAGAATTAAAATATAATATAGTTTATATACAAAAACATCGTTAAAAAAGCGAAAAACTGAAAAACTACTTTTTAAAAATCGAGTTTTCGGTGAAAATCATGAATTTCTTTTTCTTTATTGTAAATAAACGTTTACATTCATAAAAAGCGTTAATTCTCTTGCTTGAAACACAAAAGAGAACATTTTCACCAATTTTCATGAAAATATAAATATTTTTGCGACAGTTATAAATTAAAAACCGAAAAAACGATTTTTTGCATTTTTCTCGATAATTTTGAGGTTATGGTCAGTTTTAGATTTATTCATTATCTACAACTTTGACATCCAACATTTTTCGATAGGATGCATAGTTTAGCCGCAAATCGCAAAAAACGAGTACCAACCCCTAAAAACGTATATATTACCACCCCAGCCCCCCTTCCAGAACTTTTACTCAGTCTGGATGATTTTTCCTTAATTATTTACACCATTAACTACATTTCCATTCGTATACTGCTAAGAATTTTTATTGCCTTAAACAGGATTGGCCCTGGTCTAATTATTAAAAACTTGAATATGAAGTCAAATGTAGGCAAAACTATAGAAAAGTTTCAAAAAAAAGATTCCGTTCGCTAGGTCTCATAGTTTTCGAGAAATCCAATTTTTAATACACTTTCACAGCTAATATAATGCGCCGGACCCGCAGAGTCGCACCTGTATTTTTTTTGTAATAACGTTCGATGATGATGTGGAAAAAGATATAGGGTATCAAAATTCAAATTATTCTTTCGTTTTTTTTTTTTGCAATACCTCAACAGCCTCTTGGCTGAACTTCGCCAAATTTGCTAGAGGAACTTTTTTTTTCTAAGAAACAATAATTTATGTATTACATCACGTTAGATCATAGAGGGCGCCGCAGAACCTGTATCTGATGATGAATTTTTTTCATATCTTTTTTTGACGAAACGTTGTGGTACACTTGGTAGAACTTGATAACTCCAAGGAAAGGGCCATTAAACATTTCAATAATTTGATATTTCATAATTGTAATTCAAAAAAAAAGTTGTAATATTCCATTTCGGATGGCCTCTGCATTGATAAATCGTACCTAAGTAGGGAGAAGCTCCCGTACCAAAAGCTTTATAGTTTTGAATATAATTGTGGTCAATTAGCTGCGAGAAATGATCAGAGTTGTGCCTTATGTTAAGTCTGTCACGTCTGTCAATTATAAAACTTTCACATTTTCCATCTTAAATTAAAATGTGACATGAAGACAAAAATAAATTTTAATTAATTAAGTACCAGTCTCCATATCGTCTTCATAAAAAGTAAAATTAAATATAAATTAATTATCAAAACCTGCTGTCTCTAAATGGATGGGCGCTGACTGTTAATCTGAAATAGGTTTAATAAAAAAGGTAAAATCTCGGGATAACAACAAAGCTCGCTTCTACATTTCTGTTCAAGAACCCCGAGGCCTGACACCGGGGTCCGACCTATGTCTTGTAAATGGTAATAAATAAGAATAAATCGCCTGGGTCCTGTTGTAATTTTAATTAACTATCGGTTTTAATTAAGGGGCACGCCACTGAAGGGAAAACGGCCGTGGATTGAATTGCCAATGAAGATACTTACCTAGTTCCAAATATGAATATTAAAGGTGCAAAACTGAAACAAAAATTACACAATTTGTTCGATATAGCTTCAAAATAACTGTGGACAGATCAAGATGGAACAGGATTGTATATTTTGAGGCATGAAATTTTTACTCCAAGTCAGTTCAGAAGTTTCTATATTTCTTATTCTTTTGAAGGCATTCGATCGCCTGGATCATGATATTTTATTAGAGAAATTGAGTACATTTTAGTTACAGTGTCGAAATTACATTTTTTCTCTTCATATCAAGAGAATTGGCGTCAATATGTGGAATACCGTGGGTTCAGATCATCAATATATTCTGTAATAGAAAGCGAACAAAACTGCGAGAATCTTCAGAGCAACTTGAATATGGTTAATGACTGGTGTCTGTCTAATCACTTACCCCTCAATATATTTAAATGCAATACATTATCTTTTCTAAAATGCGTAAGTCTATTAAGTACGATTATCATATAAACAGTTAAATATTGTAAAGGTCACACACAGTAAAAGATCTTTGAAAGTTATCTTTGATAAGTGTCTGTGCTTCAAAGAACATATTAATGTCACTTTTGCTTCAGCGGTAAAAAGTTTAGGCTTTGTAATAAGAAACTGCAATGGGTTCAGCAATATTGACAGTACTACTCTCATTTCTAGGATCAAAATTGGAATACTGCTCGCTAATATGGTCCCCAGGATATGCTATAGTCTAGTATACTTTAACTTGGCGAGTGTATGTATGAGTTAATATTTCTGTACGATTTCATTTTCTCCCATATTGTACACAAAGTTAAAACAATAGTCCAGAAACATTGTCTACGTGGACAATATTTCTGGATCTTTGTGTACAAGAGAAAATGAAATCGTACGAAAATATTAACTCATACATACACACGCCAAGTTAAAGTATACTAGACTATATCTATATAAACAATGTTGAGAATGTCCAGCGCCGTTTTGTTAAGTATTTATGTTGTATTAACTGGATATTCACAAAATATTATGTAAGAAAGATTTCACATATCAAGTACGAAAAAGAGAAGGATAGTACACTCAATATTTTTTCTCTACCAAATTATGCTTAACGTAGTTCAAATGTGCTTTTAGAGGGCGGAATACTAAAACATAATATTTTTAGTCGCAAACTCCTCTATAAAATCCTTATTTTATTGTAAGGAACATAACCAGACTGCAACTAACAGCTACTCTCCGGGCTATGTGCCCGCCGAGCGCTGAATTACAAGTTATAAGCCTGGCGCGTTAAATGTAATAATTGCATATTACTATCAAAACGCTAATGCTTCGATTGCAACAAACACCAGCCGAAAGACCGATCCTACTTAAAGGAGCTCTCGTGCCAGTCGTCACACACCACTTGCATACTGCAGTTTCGAGCTGTTCGCTCTCGTCAGTGCAAGATAGGCATGCGACGACCGACACGAGGATCACTTGACTATTTAGTACATTTCGGTATCTTTGGGATAGCGACATGTAAAATAGTCAGCAGGCGCCATCTAGCGGTCCATTGTCTGTTTTTTATGTTTAACATGTTTGACAACTGAATTTTCATACACCTCGTATAATAAGCCGAAACTCTGAAACATTTTATCTTCTCTCCTCGAGCTAATGTATTAAAGTATTCTCCATTATATTTTATGTGTAATAACTATAATCTACTGCAAGATAGGCTCAAACAGATTGATTTATAATAATTATATAATACAATTTTTGTTTTTGTATTCTACCATAGCTCTATCGCAGTTCTATTCTAATGTTTTTTCTGTCTAATGTTTTAATATTTTAATAATTTTAATGATCTCTTATGTGTTTTTTAACGTTTTTAATTATGTTTTTTTTTTATATTATAATATTCTATTATAATGTATAATGTTTTCTATTACTTCACTGTAATGTTCCTACCCTGTAATTGGTTACTTGTTGGGTGGTTGTATCTAAACAAATAAACAAATAAATAAAGATAGAGAGATCTATAGTCAATCTATTAACGGAGAACAAAAATAGTAAGACCCCTGGAGTTCCGCAGAAGTGGTATGAACGGCAGCTGAGGTGGAAAAAGCTATAAATGTTGTTTTTTTTTATATTCAACTTAATAAACTAAAATCTAGCCAATTATGTATCGTTTGGAGACCTGCTTCACCTTTCTCGTATACCTCTGTCCAATTTGCTCCTGTAAATAAAATTGCGGTGTCATCTGCATATGAGATTAGAGTTCCATTATTTGGTATGTTTCCAATTTCGTTAATATATACGAGAAATAGCAGAGGTGCCAATACAGTACCCTGCGGTGCACCCATTGAGACTGTCTGAGAGTTATTGAAAATTTCCTCTATTTTTACTTTTTGCTTTTTGTGAGTTAAATAATTTTCAAACAACCGCAATGTGTCTCCTCTAACTCCAACATTTTTCAGTCTATAATGGTCTATGGCATACTGTGTCAAATGTCCTTGCCAAGTCTATATATACTACAAGACTCTTTTTATTCTTATTTAGATTATTTTCAATAGTTAGATCATAAACGGCAAGCTCAGTACATTTTTTACCTCTAAAATCATTTTGCTTTCTGTAAAATATATTTTTAAAAGAAGAAAATCCGTAAGCCTTTTTTTTAAACATTTTTCGAAGATCCTAGCAAAGTTGTTTATTACCAAGATTGGCCTGTAATTAGTCAAATTTTGAGGGTCGCCGTTTTTATATACGGGCGTAACAACTGAAACTTTAAATTCTGCAGGTATTATAGAGGTTGTAAAAATTAAGATAATGATATGTATTGGTGGTTTTAGGATATAGTAATGAATATTTTATTAAGGTAGCAGACATTTCGTCAGGACCCGATGCAGAGTTTTCTTTCAAAGAAGCTCCTTCTCTGTGGTCGGGTTTAGATACATTGAGTTACTAGATATATTTGTTGATGGAAAGTTTTCTTGCCCAATATGTATTTTTTGTGCCATTTCCTTACCTATATTTATAAAGACGTCGTTAAAAGTATTTGCTTTTTCCAGGTCGTTAATATTAAGAAGAGTTAATGAGGGTCTACGTGAGATCCATGCAGATCATTAGATTAGATCACATTAGAATTTATAGGATGGTTGATTTCCAAGATTATCTAATCTAGAAAAATTTCTATCACAATGAGTTATAAGAAATGAAAAAAGTATCAGTTTGCGTTACGAGTCTGGAAATGCTTAGCAAAGCAATTTCAACTGAATAAGCAATCTAATGCTTCTTTTAGGGTCATATTCTAAGTAATTACTTAGAATAGGAAATTGCGTCAGAAGATACATATATCTGACAGAAACTTACTAAAAATAACTATTAAGGATAAAATGTAGCTGATCAAAAACAAATGGTATTGCTTTACTATAAGTCAAAAGAGTTTTAAAAGTTTCCAGTAAAAGGGTCAGTTGCATAATAACAATGGAGCCAAAGTTAAGATGAATTTGGTTGGAAGCCCCAGAATACCACTTTGCCTGAACCATATTTATACAATTGGCCCTTAGCTAAGCGGGATAGAGATAGAGGATCTAAAACAATGCTGCACTTGGCAACAACGTAGTTCAATAATGTCTCAGAAATTCTCGGGAATAGATTCTATTCTGAGGGCTTCACCATATTCAATGAAATCAAATTCCACCGAGTCAGTACATCCACAGGCTAGTTGCAGAAGAGGCAACTCCTACTACAAGAAATGCTTTTAAATTATTTAATTAAGCAATCATAATAAAACTGTTATGTTACTTACAACTAGACTTTGAGACATTCTTAAACTATATATGAACGTTATTGGTGAAAAACCAGAACAGGAAACAGTCACCTCAAGGAAAGAACATCCTGTATGCAAAGCATGCGAAGAACCATTCAAGCGACAATGGCCGTATAAATATCGAAATGCGAAAGAATCCCTAACTATTGAGGTTATGTTTGCACAGATAATAACCACGGTGTTCGACTATTAAAACCGAGGCTATTAAGATTCTTGTTCAATTACTGTTAGAAGACGTACAATTTGAACTTTTGCGAATGTTTTGCATTTTCAGTGAGTCGACCGGAGTTGTTGAACCGCGCGTGTTCAACGTACGTACACCTCCTACGTGGAGTAAGTAAGTGCTTTTATTTCCTATATTATATATTATAATATTGGTTTTATGCAGGGCTCTACACATTCACATTCCGTTATGAATGAAAGCGAGATATGCCAGAAGAGTGGGATTTGTCGAGAGCCAAGACCGTGACCGAGATGGGGCACTGAGTGAAAACCCACTCGATTTTCTAGTGAAAAGGTCGCATAAGGCATAATAAAGCAACAAAATAATTGTTTTAAAATTATTTAACACGTTCGTTTGTATATAAGTAGACAGGGTGTCCAACCGACAAGAGAAATTATGTTTACGGTATCTACTGTAGGCTGGAGAAAAATAGCTCGAGTTCTACGACAGCTAGAAATTAAAAAAAATGCAGGTAAACTACAAAAAAAAGTCAGTCATAATACAGATTCCTATATGTAATACTAATAAATTGCAGTTTTATCTACTGCTTAATAACTGAACATTTCATGCTTAAATACATTTACACTTGGTGAAACTTTGATGACCCCAGGAAGGGCATTAAAGAGGCGAATCCCTTCGAAAAACAAGGATTTGTGTGAGGACGATCCAGTCATTGAAGCGAAAAATAGGGTCTTACCTCCGAAATATTTTACTACGAACCGATTTACATGAAATTATGGAATTAGGCTTATCTTACTTCAAAACTTTAAAAGTGATATTGATCCGACCTCCGTTTTTTATTTTTAAGGGGTGAAAACGACCCGTTAATGAAAAAATTGACATTGAGCCATTTTATCGCTAGAAACGTATTTAATAATAAGGAGTGAAATCGTAAAGTGTTCTCTAACACAATTATCCCATGTTTAACCCATTTTCAACCCCTAAAAAACTTTACAACCCCTGCAAACGACCTCTAAATTGAAAAAAATTACAAAAAACACTTTTGTATAACTTAAAAAGATTTAAATATAGAGTAAATATTGTTTTACGTTCTCTATCTTAATTATCATATTTTTAACCCCTTTTCAGCCCTTAAAAACAACCCCTCAATTAAAAATTGTATAAAAAAATTTCTTTTGATGAACTCAAAATGATTTAAATGTTGTTCCACGTTCTCGAAAATGACTATCATATGTTTAGCTTTACAACCCTTAAAACTACCCCTAGATTAAAATATTGAAAATATATGTTTATACAATTAAAAATAATTTAATTATAGAGTAAGTAATCAGACACTTTTTATTGAATAAAATATAAATTTACAAGTTATCTGGAAATGTACTAGATTAAATTAGTAATTAATTATAAAAAAAATCTGCAACAAGAGCATTACAATACATAAAAAAACTATTACACCAATCGTTCATGACTCAATATCGGAGTTGCTGTCGTAATCAAGATCTTCTTCTGGGTCAATTGGAGGGCTATTCTGGCAGTTCTCTGCATCTCCACTGCATATATGAACATATGAACATATATGGACGTTTGTATGTATTCGTGCGTATGTTTCGGATATATATATATATATATATAAGACAATAGTTTTGGGTTCATATTATTCTTTACTTTCACTCTGCTCCAAATTTTTGTGCTCCGAAATTTTCATTTTACTAAATAGAAAAAAAAACGTTTAGTTTTTGGACCATAACTCCTTCAATTTTAAAGCTATCACAACTTTAAAAAAACCATTTTAAAGGTAATTAAAAGGGCTATAACTTTTTTCATTATGACATGTAGTGTAAAACCCTTCATTTTGAAACGGTGAAGGGTCAAATGGGTCGAGAGAGACTGTGATTGCGCTACCGCGCGCTCTTTAAACAAAGAGAGAGAAAAAAAAACTAAATTTTTGTCAAAAAAAGACCTACATTTTTTTTCATTACAGTTTTTCACATAACTTTCATTATTTTTGAAATATTATGAAAAAAAGGTGTTTTTTTTAAATGAAAAAATTGTTTTTCTTAAAATCGTGATTTTTTTGAAAAGTATGCATTCCAAAGCAGCCAAACGGCTGGAATCCAATAAACTCCTTATAGTAAAGTTAAATATAGACGGAATACGATTAATTTTAATTTTGGTGGAAATGGCACTTAGGAAACACATCGATTTAAAAAAATATATTAGATGTCCCTCTTTTTTTCATTACAACTCACTCACTTTACGTGCAATCGTGCAAAAGACTTTTAACACTGCTCATTTTAAAGATTATTTTAAGCACTATAAAAAAGTTTCTCATTGTCATATGGATAAAATGTATCCGTTGTCCGCCAGATGGCATTGAATACATCGATTAAAGTTCAGACAAAAAAAACGGCTTTTGTCTTCAATATCTCGCTTAATATTGCACTTAGAACACTCTTTAAAAAACCAATTTGTTCATTTTCTTACCTTCTAAAATTATCGTTAAAACGCATATTTTTTGAGATATTTGCAAAAAACCGTTGAAAAACGTGGGAAAATTCCGAGTTTTTAATCGCCAATAACTTGAAAAGTATTGAGTTTTTGAAAAAACTTTATAGAACACTTTTTGCTTATAATTGGGTCTTCTATCGATCCCCGAGGTTATTTTGACCAAAAAAATGTCCACTAACGAGAAGGGGTGGCAACCACCCCCAGGGTAAGAACGGAGGTCGGGTCAATATCACTTTTGAAGTTAAGGGTATGATAAGCCTAATTCCAAAATTTCAAGTAAATCGGTTCGTAGTAAAATATTTCTGAGGTATAAAGCTTCAATGACTGGACTATATATCAATATTGTAATTTTGTTTAGAGCGGTAGATTATAGTTGTGAAAGTTTAATCTTTTAACGAGAACTTCATTTAAGTTTGTAGGTAATTGTTTATGTTCTATTTTGTAGATTAGTATTAAGTTCGCACTTTTAATGCTCTCCCAAATTGTCAACCACCCTAACGTTTGCAACATGTTTTCTATCGGGGTATATTTATTACAATTTAGTATAATACGCATTGCTTTATTCTGTTGTATCTGTAACCGATGTCTATCATTTTTAGTACAGGATATTAACAAAGAACAATAATTAAAATGAGGTATTATAATGGTGTTATAATATATAAATTTTAGGCCACTGTGATAAGCAACTAGCAATACGATTAAAAACCCTATTTTTCTACCCAATTTTTTACAGAGATAATCTGTGTGAGAAGAAAACTCAAATAGACATCCTAAGTATTTAATTTCTGACACAGAGTCAAACTCATCGCCATTTATATCGATACCTAAGTCTAATTCCATGAATTCCCTACAATTAGCCTTTGAGGCTATCACCATACACTTTGTTTTTGACGTATTTAATTTTAATTTATTAGTAGTCGTACAAAATTCGAAGTTCACCATTCAGAGTATCAACAATTTCTCTGAAATCGATTCCTGCAATTTAGGTCTCTACAGAAGAAGAGAACGAGGGAGTAAGTAGGGAGTTGGTACCACAAGACGAAAGGAGAAGGGACAAGGCAACAAAGCGACTGGAGGTTGTAGTGGCGGAAGACAGACTAAAGAGAACGCAAGCGGTGTCAAGTGGGGGGTCAACAGAGAAAGCGCCAAGACAGAAGAGGAAGCGAATCGTCGGGAAGAAGGATGGACAACAGTCAATAGGAGAAGGGGGGAGAAGAAGGAGGAGGAAGAAGGGGAGAATTCGACACCTAGGCAGAGGTGAATAAAGCCGGATGCTATCTACATTAACGCAGGGGAAGGAGGGTCATATGCAGACATGCTCAAAAAGTTAAGGGGGAAGGTGGACCCAAGCAAAGTGGGGCTGGAGGTATCGACAGTTCGTCGAACGCAAGGCGGACACTTTCTCATGGAACTGAAGAAGAAAAGGGGAGGGGAAGCGGCGAAGCTAAGAAAAGAGCTAGTCGCAGCATTTGGGAAAGGGTGGCAATAAAGGAGTTGTCACGAAAGACACTCGTTGGGGTTTCAAGCTTAGACGACATCACAAAGGCTGCGAAAGTGGAAACAGGGCTGAGGGCCCTAGTCAGGGAGGATGATGACCTAAAGGTGCTAGGCCAGGGACGCGGATTACGTGGGATACAGTTGTCGGTGGTCTCATTCTCGGCTGGAGCGGCAGAGATAGTGCTGAGGCAAGGCAAGGTGAAGGTGGGATGAGTCTACGCACGCATTCGCGAGAGTAAGGAAAGGAGTAGGTGCTTCAGATGCCAACTCTTCGGGTACACGGTTGCAGCATACAAAGGCCCAAACGGAGGAAAGAGAGAGAACGAGAGCAGTGAAGAGCTGCAAACTAGCTGAGAGGACAAGAGGGCAAGGAGGAGGCCGAAAGATTAGCCGATAGATTCCCAATTTGAAGTATGCTAACGCGGTTCCGAGTTGGGAGTACTGAAGTGGGGAGGGGTTTTAGTGCGGTAAAAGTCACACCTCGAGTCACACATTACCCCTTTCCGTTACAAAAAAAAAATTATCAATCGTTTGCAAATATACTGAAAAATGTTTTTTTAATGCTTTATAAATATCATTCACATAAATGACAAACAGAAGAGGACCGAGGACACTCCCCTGAGGAACGCCCCAGGTAATTTCAATTCTATTTGATACGTTACCCCTGCTTTTGTTATTTGATACCTGTGCATTAAATAATACTCAATACAGTGTAAAGTATTACTATTTACACCACATAACACTCTTTGATATAACTGCAACTTTTTAATAAAAATATCCCGATCAATTGCTTCAAATGCCCTTTGCAAGTATACAAATACACTAAGCACTACTTTCCATTCATTCATGTCCCTTCTCCATATTGAACACACATACTGCAGGGCTGATTCACAGGAATAATAATAACTGATTAGCCTTAAAATAGTTCCTTAGCTGTTCTTAAATCAATTGGCCTGAATTCTGCAGGAATTTTAGACTTGGTTACTTTTGGAATAGTCACTATTTATGCTAGTTTTTAATTCACTTGATACTTTTCCAGTTTCTAGTGAGGTATTTATGAGATGCAATGGAGTATATCCTCACAAAACAGCTCATTAACCACTTTTATATTTAGCCAATTATCACTGGTACTTTTATTTTTCAGTTGATAAACAATTTTTTTAAGCTGACCTAGTGTAATGTTTTTAAATGTTAGTAAGTGAGATTTTTCGTCTGGTTTATTTTCATCAATTTTGAAGTTCCAGTGCCTTTTTTCAATACCCTCTGATATCTCATGTATACTATCTGAATAGAACTTATTAAAATTGTCTTCTGCCGTTCCATTATACTTCCCATAATTAATATCTGTGAAAGTAACTTGTTTTTTGTTTCCTATCATCTCTTTTAATGTTCTCCACATATTTCTGCTGCCTCTTTTACATCTATCTATATTTTTACGATACTTAATATTTAGTTTTTTCGCTACGTATTGTTGAAACCACCTTATTTCCTAACTTTTATAGATTTCCCAGTCTATTTCAGAAGTAGTTATACAGAATTTCCTATATGCGTTGCGCCTGCAGTACTGATTCTGTTATCCAAGGGTATTTTTTTTCTGTTTATGTTGACTTTCTTTTGGAGCTGCATTCATAAAATCTGCATATAAAACGTTTACGTCCGTAGATATATAATTCCAATTGGCTCCTGTTAATTCTATTATTATTTCTGAAAATGTCTCATCCTTTAAATATCTTTTATAAACAATCTCTCGTTCTTTGGGAATAGTATTAAACGTGCCAATGATTTCATGGTCACCTATCGCAGAAAAATCTCTTTTAAACCCCTTTAGCATCAAAATCATTTGTGATATAGTCGATGACCTACTGGTTATTCTAGTTTCCTTCATTACTATTTGTTTGAGGCTGCTGCATATACTAAGTTTCATAGTATTTTGGAATCACTATCGTTCATCAACCAATCAATGTTTAAGTTGCCCATAATCACAGTTATTTGCTTGTGTATATCAATGTTTTCTAATCCGTCCTCAAGGTATTCCAAGAATTCTCTACAGTTTGCGTTCGGAGATCTATAAATAGCCCCCACCCTAATATTCTCATTCCATCTTTTTACCATTATACAAAGTGCCCAATAAAAATTAAAAAAATTGAATTTTCTCAATTTTTCCAAATTCTAGAAAGCATACAAATATGTGTATGGTGAGCTCTTAAAACGAATTATTTAAAGTTGAAATTAGTAACTAGAAATCGGGAGGCAGGGATAGAGGCATAACCGAGTTTCCTTATGAGCTCTGCCTTCAAACCAAAACAAATTTCGTATCAACCTTTTCGAAGCACTTAACCTGATATTGTTTTTCTCATATTTTGAGTACATTACTGCCATATTGGAGGCGTATTTTTTTGTTTTCTAACACAGATCACAATGGTTCTCCTCATACTTACAGATCTATGCGATTTTATTGAAAATTTTTTTGAACGAAATTCAAATTTAAAAAATCAGTCAATTTAATAAGTGTTATGTGGACGAATAAATTTTAAAGTATGGTAGATAGATAGACAATTCTATATTTAAAACATATTTTTAGTCGCAAACTCCTCTATAAAATCCTTATTTTACTATAAGGAAAGTAACCAGACTGCAACCAACAGCTACTCTCCGGGCTATGTGCCTCGCCGAGAACTGAATTACAAGTTAAAGCCTGGGGCGTTAAGTGCAATAATTGCATATTACCATCAAAACGCTAATGCTTCGATTGCAACAAACACCAGCCGAAAGACTGATCCTACTTAAAGGAGCTGCAGACTACAGTTTCGAGCTGTTGGCTTTCGTCAGTGCAAGGTAGGCATGCGACGACCGACACGAGGATCACTTGACTATTTAGTACATTTCGGTATCTTTGGGATAACGACATGTAAAATAGTCAGCAGGCGCCATCTAGGGGTCCAGTGTCTGTTGCAATCGAAAAATAAATGGCTTGGCTGGACTTAGCATAGTTCAAATGTGCTTTTAGAGGGCGGAATATTAAAACATAATATTTTTAGTCGCAAACTCCTCTATAAAATCCTTATTTTACTATAAGGAAAGTAACCAGACTGCAATAAACAGCTACTCTCCGGGCTATATGCCCCGCCGAGCGCCTACCTTGCACTGACGAGAGCCAACAGTTCGAAACTGCAGTCTGCAAGTGGTGTGTGATGACTGGCACGAGAGCTCGTTTAAGTAGGATCAGTCTTTCGGCTGGTGTTTGTTGCAATCGAAGCATTAGCGTTTTGATGGTAATATGCAATTATTACACTTAACGCGCCAGGCTTGTAATTTGTAATTCAGCGCTCAACGAGACACATAGCCCGGAGAGTAGCTGTTGGTTGCAGTCTGGTTACTTTCATTATAGTAAAATAAGAATTTTATAGAGGAGTTTGCGACTAAAAATATTATGTTTTAATATTCCACCCTCTAAAAGCATATTTGAACTAAGTCTATATTTAATAACGTTATAAGTAGTATACATACTTTGTCTTTGTTCTTTGTCTTTGTCTAAAATCCTGCGGTATTGCAGACGAGCAATGGGAACAACTTGCAGCGGACAGAACCGAATGGCGAGGGATTGTGGCCAGCTATCAAGGAAATGTTGCTGCAAGAAGGCCGAATCCAAGACCTAACCAGGTCTATGTTTGTCCTGACTGCGGTCGACATGTGCTCTTCCGAATTGGCCTCTATAGCCATAGTCGTGTGCACCGTAGATGAATGGGAATTACAATAGACTACACCTTTTACTTGTTTTTTATTGTACACAATCTATCGACTGTAACATTTTTATACTCGGACTCGAGTAACGGCTAATAAAAATACATACTTTGTTATCGACTCACCATATTTATGTCCCAAATTGGACCATAAAAGTTATTTTTTGATAGCATTTAAATGAAATGTGCTGAAATTTAAGTCCAAAGTGAAGTGTTAGGCATTCGGCAACACTGTGTAATTATTGTTACGGGTTAAGGCGCGAGGTGGCAATCGCGATTAATCACGGCTATCGTGCCACCGGGTTCGAATCCCAACTCCGGCACTGACACTGTCGGAGGAAATGGTTGCATGTCCGCGTTTTTTCAATGTGTAACCCCCTTCCGCACAAGCCTCTAGCTTCTGGAATTGGGGGTTGTATAATTTCTGTGGTGTTTATTTATTATTTATATGTCCTAGAAAATTCTTTATCGCTTTTAAACAACATAACATAATGGGAGCAAAAAAGCAAAACTTCAGATGCAATTTCATAACACAAACAATAACAAGCGACGTTCTCTCAGGAGAATTACGGTGTAGGTTTTGTAGGTGAAACGGTTCGTTAACAATAACAGTGCCGATGTTCATTAAATCAGTTACTAATTGGTATCGGTAATTATTTTCTTGTGTGCACAAGAAGAAAACTACTGTATTTGTTAGATGCTTAGTGAGAGAGAATAACAGCACTTACAACGTATTTGTCAAACCTGTGAAAGTTAACAAGAACAAATAGAAAATGCTGCTCTGCTCGCTGTTTAGTTTTAACAGGGTGATGTAGGAAATTGTCCACTCCTTTAGTAATTAAAATATACACTTTTACTAATTACAATGTTAATCATTCAACTAAATCAATTATCTATGAAACTACTATAACAGACCACTTTACGACAATATTAAATTTAAATCTAGATAGCAAAATAAAGATGGAAAATAAAAGCGAAAACATATATTACATAATAGATTTTTAAAAATTGCAAGAATTAATATCGCAGAAAAATTGGGCTCTGTATAAGAGCATTAATATAAAAGAAATTACAAATTTATTAATAGGAAAAATACAAAAAAACAACATATAAAATAAAGCCATGGATAACAATAGGGTAGAATAATATCAATAAATAAAATAAATAAACTAAAAAAACACTAAATAATAACTTAACATTACTAAACACTTACAAAAACTATAGAAATAATTTAACCAAAATCATAAAAAAGGCAAAACAAAACTATTATAGTACTAAAATAATCGAGGCAAAAATAAAGTCAAAATCTGGGAAATAATAAAAGATGATGAAAATAATGTAACATAATAAAAAAAACACTAATATTATGGATAAACATGGAATAATTATAAGTAGTAATAAAGATAAGCCAAATATATTTAATAATTTTTTTACATAAGAGGGTCTCGACATGGTTAGCAAAGTTAACACTAATAATTATGTCAAAGAAAATAATCAAAAAGTGTGTAATTAAATCCTTTTAAGTAACGTTACAGAAATAGAAGTAGCAACGAAAATAAAAGAACTAAAAAATACAAGCTCGCCAGGTTTAGACAACATCTGTGTAAAGATCCTAAAAATAATCAGCTCTTATATAGCCAAACCTCTATGTCATATAATTAATTTAATTTTTCACACAGATTTTGTCCCAACGCGCCAATATCCATTGGCTGGATGTCGGTCTCGATAACTAGGGCCGAGTAGGACTATTACTCTTTGCACCTAGATTATCTCTGTAGACCTGGACCGGCCTTCGTGATAGGTAGGCCCGCGTACTTCTACCAGACCCAGCTCACAAATGTGAGATGTGTCGTGGTATTTTCTGCGGACCTCCCCTGGTCCTGGCTGTTGAACCTCGCTGGCTGAGGTCTCTTCTGGCGCTCTTCTTGTCTTGATGTTTTCTTTCTTCGCCAGCTTGTCACCCCCGGGGGTAGTCATCGGTCGAGTTGGGTTTAGGAAGTTTTGGCTGGGACTGACTGCCGGTACGTAGGACATCAATTGATATCCTACCCCGGATCGTCGGAAAGGTAAGGATGAGCTGTGTAGCTCGGGAGTGTGGAGACCTAAGTGCTTCTTTTAGCACTTTCGGTCTCCACGGAGCAGGTAGGACAACGGGCGTCGGACGGTATGTTGTCCGACGCCCGCAAGGAGGTTGGGTTAGGGTTGAAAACGTCATGTCTCTGGTAGTGGTGGTCCGTCCTGGCGTATCTGAAACAGATCTGTTAGTGGGAAATAAAGGTTATACTTACCCGTTGTCCAGTAGCTGAACCCTCGGTCGCTTGTGCCTCGGGGCGTCGGCGGGGTCGTAATCAGTGGCCTGTCTGATCAGCGGGTTCCCATGCTCCTCGGCTTGGGCGTACAGCTTCTTCGCTCGTTCCCGGATGACTTCAGTGACCGTGGTGTACTCCAGGTCTCTGACGATGTCTGCGGTTCTCACGTACCATGGGGCGTCAACTACCGTCCTGAGGGCGATGTTCTCCACTGCCTGGATTCTCTTCATTTGTCCCAACGCACTTCAAACAGAGTATAACAGTGCCTATACATAAAGTAGGAACCCAACTAGAGGTAGGTAACTATAGACCAATACCTCTAATAAGTAACATAATAAAAATATTTGAAAAATGCTTTAAAACACGACTACAAGATTTTCTTGAAAAATATAATGTATTAGCTCTAAAACAATGTGATTTTAGATAAAATAAAAACTCAGAAATTGCAGTATATGAATTAGTTAATCTGATAAACAACCAAATAAATGAATAGTCTAAATGTTTGGCAGTTTTTTTTATAAATGAACACCACAGAAATTAGACAACCCCCAATTCCAGAAGCCAGGGCTTGTGCGGAAGGGGGTTACACATTGAAAAAACTCGGACATACAACCATTTCCTCCGACAGTGCCAGTGCCGGAGCTAGGATTCGAACCCGCTGGTGCGATGTCCGTGTGATTAATCGCGATTGCCACCTCGCGCCTTAACCCACTCGGCTATCGACCAGACCAGTTTACTTGGATTTGGCTAAAGCCTTCGACACAGTTCCCCACGCAAAGCTGATTGAGAGAACTAAGGATTTAGGCATCCGAGGTACAACCCTAGAAATAATAAGAACTATTTAAAAGATAGAGTACAGTTTGTTAGAATAAATAAGTCAATTAGTGAACCAAACATAATTCAGATTGGTATACCGCAGAGGATGGTTCCTGGCCCTCATTTGTTTTTAATTTATATCAATCCACTACAAAGTATAGAAAATCCAAACGTTGAGATAATCTCTTATGCAGATGACACCGTTTTATTTATCAAATCCAAAAATTGGGAAAATTTATATATAGGATTGAGTACTGTCAACTGCTGGCTTGATAATAGTCTACTAACATTAAATGAAAAAAAGACAAAATTCATAACTTTTTCTATTCAAGTAGTTGAGAATTCACACGTCTTAACTCTACATGACCACATATGCCTACGTAATAATTTAACGAATTGCCCATGCATTAGAACTATAGAAAAGTTTAATAAGATTAAATATTTGCGAGTTATTATGGACGAACGTCTAAAGTGGAAAGAGTATATGAATTATTTAACATAAAAAATATGGAAAATGACATTTATTCTATCAAATAAGAGAATTCCTTAACAATAAAATTATAATAATGATATACAGGGCTTTAGTCGAATCCATTAATAATAGTATAAGGAAGTGCTTATAACAATGCTGGTAACGTCTCAAAGCGCGATTGTCAAAATAATACAAAAAAAAATATTTCCAACCTTAGAACTACATAATGAGACAAAGTTGTTAATTGTAAAATATTTATATATTAAAACGCATCATTTTTACGCACCACGAAACCAGGCATAAAGAAAATCCCTTACCAATAAGAAAACAACAACATTTTATCGGTCCAAAATATTACAAACAAATACCACCTCCACCATAAAAATAAAGGAAATCCAAGAAACTTTAAAAAATGCTTGCATGAATTTATACCACAAAATAAAAAAATCTTCATTTAACATTCAATATAATTATAACCCGCATGTTAGCATCTATACAGGGTGGACCATTAATAATAGGCCACAGTTCAGGGGTGGATTCTATGGGCCAAAATATGAGGATAGAACCAAATATACTTTAGTAAAATGTTGCTGTGGAAAAAGATCCAGGGTGACATATTTAAAATTATTTTTTCGTTCTTTTGCAATAACTCAACAGCTTCTTGACTGATCTTCGCCAAATTTGCTAGAGGAACTTTTTTTTATTCTAAGCAACAATAATTTATGCATTACATCACGTTAGATCATAGAGGGTGCCGTAGGACCTGTATCTGATGATGATTTTTTTTTACGAAACGAAAATCTGATAAGGGCGTCGTTTCCACGTATAAAAGATAAACTTCGTAGAACTTGATAACTCCAACCGTTTTCGAGACCGCGTCCTCGCCTCACACATCTTCCAGCGGCTTGTATATCAGTGTATGCGCAGAAGCTATACAACCTTAGGCGAGGGTTGTATAGGGGATATACCATCCTTCGGAGGGGATGTAAAGCCGTCGGTCCCTTGTCCATTAAATGTTAGGCAAGTAAAAGATCCCTACTCTTCTTAAGGGAAGAGGTTCGGCAAAATTCCTGGTTGAGAGTAGCTCGTCTACAGGCGTCGGTGTTAGGCCTCAGTAGCGGAAATAGGCCGACATTAAATAAATGTATTAAAGAAAAAACAGTTTTCGAGGAAAGTGCCGTTAGACATTTCAATAAATTTTTGAAAGACAAATGCAAATTTAATGAAACAATGTGTATTTATTGAAAAAAGTACAAGACGTAACGGGAAACAAAATCGTAATAACAGCGTAAACTCTTTCTCTCTTTCTTATAAACTAATGGATTATTTTCATGATATTGAGATAAATACATAAATCAAAAGATTGTTTAAAATATTAGAAGACCAAAAAATAACGTAAAAGTTGACTTAATGACATATACATACTTTCCCCCCATGCAAAAACCCCATTGCTGCAACTTAGAGTAAATGTTCGATATGGTCTCCACCTACTTCTATGCCTTTTCTAATTCTATTCATAAAAGATTTTCTTACATCAAAAAATAAATGTTCCTGTCCTCTAATAAAATTCGCTGCGTTTTGTATTTTGTCCCACAATTTTTCTCTTGAGTTGATAGTATTTGCATAGACTAAGGACTTCATATGTCCCCACACATAATAATCCAAAGGATTATAATCAGGACTCCTTGGTGGCCAAGCAAACTCACTTCCTCGACCGATCCATCTGCGTGAGAAAGTCTCATCAAGATAATTTCTGACTTCAATGGAGAAATGAGGGGGAGCTCCATCTTGCGTGAACCACATTCTGTTCCGTATGTCTTGCATGAAAGCATGTAATATATCAGCAAGAGTATTTTGAAGAAAAAACAGATAAGACTGTCCATTTAAATTTGGAGGAGGGACAAATGGTCCCAATAATTGATCGCCGATGATACCACACCAAACGTTAATCTTAAATTCTTGCTGAAAATGCCTTTCTTTAACGGCATGAGGATTTTCTACTTCCCAGTAATGGGTATTCTCCAGTTAAAAACGCCTCGGAGAGTAAAAGTTGCTTCGTCAGTAAATGAAGTGTTTTTAACAAAATTTCGATCCCTGTTGTGTTTATTTAGAACAAATTGACAAAATTGTAGCCTCTGTGGAAGATCCCTTCGAAGTAAGTTTTGTACAGGAGGGAGATGATATGGGTAGAAGCGTTCTTTACGTAAGACTCTTAGGACAGATTGTTTACTCACCCCTGTTGCCGCTGCTAAACGACTTGACTTGGATCGTTACCAACAAACTAAAATAGGAGACATTATTTCTAGTAAGAAAGTAGTTAAATTGGGAGTGCCTCAGGGAACAGTTTTAGGACCGCTACTGTTTATATTATATGTAAATAATATAGTTCATGTTTGGATCCAGATACCATAATAAATTTAATTGCTGATGACACGGCTATTACAGTGTATGGTGAAGGAATAGAAGAGGTGTTGGTAGAAATGCAAGCTGAATTATTAAAGTTAGAAAAATGGTTAGTATCTAACAGTTTATTGGTAAATACACAAAAAACTAAAGTGATGTTATTTAATAAAAATGATGTTCAAACATTAATAAGCCACAGATATTTGGTGAATATTTGCAATATGTAAACGAATGTAAATATTTAGGAGTGATAATTGATAATGAACTTAAATTTAACAAACATTCTGGATATGTAATTGACAAAGTGAATAAAAAGATCAACTATTTTAGAAGAATAAGTAATAGCTTATTAATCTATGTACTCAAGAGTAATTGTTTATAAGACTATTATTACTCCTCATTTTGAATATTGTCCTACTATTATGTTATACTTAAACGGAAAAGAGTAATTTACAGAAAATACAGAACAGAGCTACGCGTATTATTCTAAAAGTAAATCATTATGCAAGAATTAGTGATATGTTAGACTGTTTGCAGTTTATGAATATAAATCAGAGAATGATATACCATAATCTATTATCTATTTTTAAAATGGTCCATAAGCTGTTACCTAAATATGTGTGTGATAAAATTGTTTTTGTGAGTGATATCCATAGATTTAATACAAGAAATGCTAGTGATATTTTCGTTTCGACAGCAAAAAAGACTAGGACACAAAATTCATTGTTTTACAAGGGTCTAAGTTTATATAATTCTCTCCCGGCATATCTTAAAGATATTAATAATGTAAATGTATTTAAGAGAAGTATTTGAAACTATGTTAAGTCTTGTTTCTAAATGTGTAGTATTATGAATGTTTTATTTATTCTATATGTTTGTGTAGGTTTTTAAAATAGTAGTAATCTGTAAGCTTAATAATAATAATAATAATATACTTTATTTCTCAATTAGTTGTATAAACAAGTAATTGTAGAGAGCGTCAAAGTGCTAAAGAACTAACAATTAAAAATTAGTAAGGGGGCGAGCGTAGGTGCGTCTTTACTATGTACATACTTCGGTATGCGATGTAAAGCAACGACAGGCGCAGTTAGTACTTGGATGGGTGACCATTCCAACGGAAACCGCGTTCTCGCCTCACACATCTTCCAGCGGCTTGTATATCAGTGTATGCGCGGAAGCTATACAACCTTAGGCGAGGGTTGTATAGGAGATATACCATCCTTCGGAGGGGATGTAAAGCCGTCGGTCCCTTGTCTATTAAATGTTAGGCAAGTAAAAGATCTCTACTCTTCTGAAGGGAAGAGGTTCGGCAAAATTCCTGGTTGGGGGTAGCTCGTCTACAGGCGTCGGTGTTAGGCCTCAGTAGCGGAAATAGGCCGACGTTAAATAAATGTATAAAAAAAAAAATTAGTAAAAATATATAAAAGATAAAAAGTATAAAAGTCTTTATATATTCCAGTAAAATTAGTCATAAAAAGAAATCATCGAGTGAATAACAGGTTTTATCGATAAGAAAGGTCTTGAGTCTTTTTTTAAAAATGCGGATGTTTTTAGATTCTTTTATATCAGATGGAAGAGCATTCCATATTTTGCAATCATTAAAATAAAGGCCTTTTTGATATCCCGCCGTGGAATGTTGGTCCGGATTAAAGTTATGTTTAAATCTTGTTTCATAACTGTGATCAACTATATTTTTTTTTAAACATATTCAAGTTCTTATAAACAAGGCAACTAAGTTCATAAATGTAAGTGCCAGATAATGTTAAGATTTTTAAGTTTTTAAAAATTGGTCTACAAGATTCTCTTCTTGGCAGTTTAGCTAAAATTCTCAAAGCATACTTTTGTAGAACAAAAAACGCGGTGACAATGACTACTAGTCCCCAGTTAGTAATTCCACATCGCATATGCGAGTGGAAATTTGCATAATATAAACTAATGAGAATGTACTGACTGCAGTGGTTTGTCAGTGACCGTAGTGCATAACAACAGGTCCGAAGTTTGTCACAAAGTTTATCTATGTGGATATCCCACTTTAAAGTGCAATCAAAGGTGATTCCTAATATTTTACCTGAGTCATATACATTAAAGTAATCCGAAGGTCGAGTGTCTAATTCACCTAGGTAATTACGGTTTTTAAATAGTATCGAAATAGTTTTTTCTTTATTTAAGTTTATAAAATTTTTTTCAGACCAAAGTACACATTTTTAGATTGTCTATGTATAGTAACAAATGCTAATAAATTCTCTCTCTCTCTCTCTCTCATTTCCCTATTTGAAGTTACTATGTCTAGGTATTGTAAATAAAGAAATTAGCTCGAGGAACGCAAGAACAAAATAAAATGATTAAATGACGTAAATGACAGAACTAAAACGTAACCAAAGCACACTGTTCAATAAATACACTTTATTATTTTCTAGATTCGGTGATTTGTTTTTGAAGAGGATAATAATACATGTAAGAGAAAACCCCAATAATAGGAAAGAATATAAATACACTTTGTTTCATTAAATTTGAATTTGTCTTTCAAAAATTATTGAAATGTTTAACGGCACTTTATTCGAAAACGGTTGGAGTTATCAAGTTCTGCCAAGTGTACCTTTTATACGTGGAAATGATGCCCTCATCAGATTTTCTGATCAGAAGCACCACAACGTTTCGTCAAAAAAAATATATAAAAAAAATCATCATCAGATACAGGCCCTCTATGATCTAATGTGATGTAATACATAAATTATTGTTTCTTAGAATTATTAGACGCATATTTTGTAATTAATTTTGTTCAATAAGCTATCAATAAACAATAAACATTATAGGCTTACTTACTATACTTGAAAGAAGTTGGCTGCCTTAAAAGTAATTAGAAAAACAAACAGTGGCAATAAATTTACAGTGCATCAAATAATAAACAATCACTTTCAAAACAGTAAAGTAGAAATGAATACAGAAAAACAGAAGGCATTTGGAAATTTCTCCATTAGTAAAAGTCGGGGCGTAAAAATGAATCCTTTTACGTACAACAATTGTGTGGTGTTTATTATATATACGAAAGGATTGCCATCTGTAGATAAAAGAAAAAGTCTACGATTAAAATGGACGTTAACAATAAATAATTTGCTGGATAAGGGAATGATTCGAGCGTTACTTACATGAAGTGATAGTTTTTTTAGGAAACTTGCGAATATTAACATTCCGTTGCTCTGTTGCATAGTAATTGAGGTAACTTTAAGGTAACAATTTGTTATTACACTGTCTGACCGATAGCAAATTATTGTATTCTACGTCTAGTCTAACAAAATGGTCATCATAAAACTGTTAAACAGAACAGTGCAATAAAATGCTAGGTAAAGTGAAAAACCGAATAAAATTTTATTATTTTTATTAACGTCTCTAAAATTGTATGAACAGAAAGCATCAGCCTATACAGGGTGTCTCAACCAAAAGTAGGCACCCTTAATAACTTTGGAGATAAAAACACGTCGACATTATTAACAGAGAGGATGGGTATCGACTTAGTAACACTTGGAGACTGGTATTGTCAAGTACCAGCACCGTAGTAAGTCACGGTCAACCAAACACAACGAATGAGCAGCGAAGCGAACCAAGCATGATCAATGACCAGCGAAGCGAAGCGGCGCCTAGGTATATAACGAGGAGTGTAACACAACAAATTCAGTCTTTAGAATCCTTCTGAAGAAGCTGACAGGATGATCAACGAAACGTCAAATTCGACGACCACGGCAAGACCTGGAAGAAACTACTTCACGTCTACCTTGTTTCCAAGGGGGACATATTTTAATGTAATACTTGTATATCTATCATCATCCCTCTATCCTACACGGCCACCCCCTCCAAAAATTCAAATGGCAAGGAGGTCGAATAATACATCTTTTGAAAGGTCTTTCAATTTTTTTAAAATTTTATCGATTCGTTCTTAAGGAAAATAAATTTTATTTTTGATGATTACATACAATCGAAATCGTTTAAAAAATCTAAAATACACGCCACTGGGTATTGGAATTTATAAAAAGCTAAATTTTTTAGTGCTGTCAAATCAACACAAGTTTTTTCGACAAAAAACACTTTCCTTGTCCGTTTAGTTTTAGAATAATAAAAGACTCATAGTATACATTTAAAGAGAAACATTATTCCTACGAAAAACATACGATTACCGATGAACTTGTAAATATTTTGACTGACTGTTATAGAATAAAAAAATCGGATGGAGAGGATTATAAAGAACATGTCGTTAAAACAATGTAGAATGTAACAGCAAAAATTCTTCAAGAAACATATTTCGAAAGTATAATAAGAGTTTGAACCTATTTATTGATTTAGAATTTAAAAATGCAAGGAATGCAAAAAATGCCAATAGAAGGAGGCTTCAAGCTATTCCAGAAAAACCTAAACAAAGCTCAATTGCCACTGAAAAAGAACATTTAAATTAAATGATGCAGGTCTGGGATGAAGAAACACTTGAAAGGTTACAGAGAATTTTTTTTACCATGTGGCGGCGTTTGAACTTGCATGGAGAAGAGGAGAGCCTGTTGAATGTAAAATCGATCACTTTGATCGATTTGAAAAAAAGCTGAGGGGAGTTTGCCTAATAGATAATAACATCATATTTCTTCAGACACGGCAAGGAGGTGAAAACAAGCTTAACGATAATTTACTAACGCCAAACTTCGTGAAACCTGCTTATGTATTGCCGATGACAATATGAGACTACTGAAAACTAAACTGAAAACTCTGAAAATTATAAATTTCAATACACCTACAGACGTTTTAAAAGAAATCTGCAGTGAGGTTTCAAACGAAGATTGTCTGACAAGAATTTGCAAGATTTGCAATGAAAAGCAAATCAATGTACTAGACCATATTGAAGATGAATTAGTTACATACGAACAATGGTTTAAAAGAAAAGTTGAGGGGAACAAAAAAATATGCCAAAGAACAGTAAAACAAATCATCTAATGTACAAAAAAGCAACTAGTCCAGTAACTACTTACAAAAATTCCAAAGTTTTTAACACACACTAATAATATTGCTCATCAGTATCGCATAACAGACCACATTAAGACAAATCTTTCATCAAATGAAATGCTGATAAACGTAGATTTTTCCGAAAATTATGTATGCAAATATGCAGAGGAAATTTAGTCGGCCCACTTCGGTGGATTCAAACCACATGTAACGCTTCATACTGACGTAATTTATTATAGATCAGGAGACAAGTCTGTTGTTATATCCTTATGTACATTATCAGAGAGCTTAAGACATGATGCTCTAGCAATTTGTGGACGTTTGGTGCCTGTAATCTATGAAATCCATTTGTTAGTGCCAGATTTGGCAGTTGTGCATATTTTAAGCGATGGCCCATCTACGCAGTACAAAAGTAAAACAATATACTGTATATAAATGAAAGAGGTTACACAATTGAAGATTTATTAGAGTTAGAAAACCAAGAAAATAGTGAAGAATTAAAAACAAATAATGGTCCTACCGCTTCCAACACGAACGTACCATCAAAATACCACGACGAAGTGACAAAAGAGAAAAAAGAAGAAGGCAAAAGAAAAATATTAGTAAATAAGGCATCTGAAAGAGTAAGGAAAACGCGTAATTAAATAGATAAACTGTTTTAAAAATTCGAAACATTCGCGTTTAGTTAATAATTTAGTTGGTAAGTGCAAATAGTTTAAGCTAAATTATAAAATTGCATCAAGAAAAATAATTTAGTTTCTAAAAACATCACCTACATATAATTATATTAGATATTAGATAATTTTATTATATACCACGTTTTTTAAGTCATTTGACAACAAATGGATCCATTCATTAGAGACTACCAACCAAACAAAATTATAACAGAAGTATTAGATAATATAAGCGAGGCTAACGAGGTACTAAATGTAAACATAAATAATGAAAATTTCAAAGTAGCACATCTAAATATCAGAAGTATCCAAAAAAATTATGAGGAATTAGAAATATTTTTAAATCAATTCACTAAGGAGTTTGAGTGTATCGTATTAAGTGAAACGTGGAACATTGACAACATTAATTTATTTAATCTTAAAGGTTATAACATTATATACAATGAAGGTAACTACAACCAAAACGATGGTATCGTGGTGTTTATAAAAGAAGACATAGAATGTGAGTACAATATTGACACAATTTCACATATCAAAGCTATTAGACTCAAAACAAAATTTTTCAAAAATACTATAGAGTTAATGTGCATATATAAATCACCATCGATCGATAATGTTGAGTTCCTAGAGCAACTAGAACACCACTTAAGAAATAAACCTTTCTCCTCTAAAATAAACTTAATTGTAGGCGATGTGAATATAGACCTTTTAAATAATAATAATAATGTCACCAACGAATATTTGAATATAATGTCTGAGTATGATTTTTTTCCGGCCATAAATGATGTTACTAGAGCCCAGGGAATCTCAGGTAGCTGCATTGATCATATATTTACGAAAATAACAAATAATATCAATGAGAACATATTACCTATTATAATTAAAAATAACATCACTGACCATTTTCCTATCATAATGCAGATTATAACACAAAATGAAGCAAAAATAAAGGAGATAGAAGATAAATATATCAAATTTATAAATTACAAAACATTAAAAAATGATCTAAGTACCTGTACCTGGGGTTCAGTTTATAACTGTGATGATGCAGAAACTGCAACAAATATATTCGTAAATACTGTGCTAGGAAAAATGAATGAACATACAAAGCTAATAAAGAGAAAAAAGAAAAATATGAGTCGGAAACCTTGGATTACTAAAGGTATATTAAACTCTATAAACTACAAGAATAAATTATATTTAAACTTCCAAAGATCAAATGAGAATGCCATCTTAAAAGAACAATATACTAGCTACAGAAATAACTTAAATAAATTAATAAAAAAGTCCAAAAACGAATATTACAAAAAGAGAATCGAAAATGAAAAAAATAATAATAAAATTCTATGGAACACTGTTAATGAAATACAAAATAAACCTAAGAAAAAAAACAATGATGTGAATAAAATTTTAAATTCAAATAATGAAATTACTGAAAATATAGAAGAAATATGCGAGATATTTAACGAAACCTATTCGGAAATGGGTAGCAAAATGGCCAAATTGATAGAAAGAGATGAAAATTATAAAGAAAAAGTAATAATAAATGACAAATCAATGTTTCTTTATCCAACCGACGAAAAAGAAGTAAGAGAAAATATTATGAACTTAAAAAATAAAAAATCGGCGGGTATTGACGGAATAAAAGCTGAATCACTAAAGCAAATCGTAGATTACATAACTCAACCTTTAACATTTATAATGAATAAATGCTTTCAGGATGGAGTATGCCCCTCAGCATTCAAAGTATCACTAATAAAACCCATATTTAAAAAAGGTGATAGGCTGGAGCCTGTTAATTATCGGCCTATCTCATTAATCACAAACTTCAGCAAGATATTTGAGAAATTACTAAAATTAAGATTACAGAAATTCGTAAATAAATACAATATTATATCCTGCAATCAATACGGTTTTCAGGAAGGGAAATCAACATCGGATGCAATTGAATGTCTCACTAAGGAAATATATATGTCACTCGACAAAGGAAAGCCCTCACTGGGTATTTTTATAGACCTAGCCAAAGCATTCGATACGATAAGTCATCGGCTGCTGCTCGAAAGTCTTGAAAACATAGGTATAAGGAACTTATCACTAAAATTATTAAAGAGTTACCTCTCCGACAGAAAACAATGCGTGGGTATTGGTGAGAGAAAGAGTGGTTATCGGACTATAGATTGTGGTGTTCCTCAAGGTACCATCCTAGGACCCTTATTATTTATTTTATACATCAACAACTTATTTCTCGTAGACACAGATGGTCATATAACTAGCTTTGCGGATGACACAGCAATTTATTATGAAGACGATACTTGGACTAACCTAAAAATAAAAGCAGAAAGCGATTTCGTTAAAATAAAAAAATGGCTTGATTATAAATTATTATCAATAAATTTTGACAAAACCTTTTATATTCCCTTTACATCTTATAAACCGCAACTACCAAAATATGATGTATTAAATATAAACATAAACAATAAAAATTTTAATATTGCATACGCGAAAACTATAAGATATCTTGGTATACATATAGATCAACATCTCCGCTGGGAAGCACATGTGAATGAATTATTAAAAAAATTACGCGGAATAATACCACTCTTTAGAATGCTCAAACATATATTAGACTGCAAACAATTAATAATAATGTACAAAGCCTTTGTAGAATCACACCTAAGGTACGGTATAATAGGTTGGGGTGGGATCTTAAATTGCAACATGGCAAAGTTAGATATATTTCAAAAAAGGGTCTTAAAAGTCATATACAATAAAGAACAGACCTACCCATCTGATGCGCTATTTAAAATCGCAAATGTAATGGACATAAGACAATTATTTTGCATTGCACTAGCCATTAAACAACATACTGAAAATAAAAGAATTATAGTAGAGACACATCCCCTTTATAGAACCAGAAATATAAATACCCTAAAAATCCCTAAAAGACGAAAAACCGTAGGGCAACGATGTTGTTCGTATCTAGCTCCAAAAATATATAATTCATTACCGCTTGAAATTAAAGAAATCAATAATAAAAAGAAATTTAAGTTAACGTGCATGAAATATATTTCTGAAAATGAAAGGAATATGTTCCACGTTTTAGTTGATCAAAAATATTAGATGTCAATAACATTTCCATATACAGTAAAATAAAATCTATTACAAAAATATCGTAATTTATACGCACCATACTGATGCTACACTTTACTTACCTATATATCTAATAACATATTTTTTACACTTTTTCCTCGAAAATTATTATCTAAAAATAGATTAATAAAAACAATGTAAAGTAAAATTATTATATGATGCATTTAGCCTTATATTACTCTTCATTTTCGTATAGTTACATAATTATTAGCATGTAAAAATTATAGTTTCTAAGATAGAAAATAGCCTAGTGGCAGCAAAGGCAAAGGCAGAAAATCTAAGGTGGATCACCTTGAAAGAGTAAACTTTTGAAGTGGAAAGAAAATTCCAGTTTTTACGTTATATTTTAGAAAATATTGCTTAGTTAAAACAATCTTGGACAATATTCGTTATGTATAACTTTGTTGAAGAATGTTTATTGTGCAAAACATATTGATAAGTTTCTATAGCTGCCAAATATCTGATGAGCATTTGCTGCCAGTTTCATCTATAAACACTCCCAAATATTAAATGGATATCGCTAAAATTGAATACAAACAACTGCCACCAGGCTAGATTAATTATGCCATGTCATATTTTTGTACACATTTTGTACCCGTACAAGTATCTTAGAGATACTTCTGGGGTCCTTCTCTTTATTAGTACATTCTTCCTACCATCTATATTATTATTGTAATTACAAGACTGATAATGTATAATGTATGATGTATGTATAATGTATAAAATAAAGATTATTATTATTATATTATTATTATTATTTAATAGTGACATTTCTTAGCACTAAACTGAAAGTCAATGTGTTGAAATAGCATTATACTGAATCCGGCCATGGGAAGGGAGCCCCTGATGGAGTAGGCTGCTGCTTCAAAAGAACAGCAGATAATTTAGTAGGCCAGGGGAAAGACATTCCTAATTTTGACGTTCTTATTGAAGAACTTACAAAGAATATTAAAAGCATTAAATGCATTTCTGTGTATGATTCAAGTTTTGAAGGAATAGATGCCACAGTGGTGTAGTTAAAATTTCAATAAAAAAATCGCTAATCAAATTTGTCCATTTTCGACATGGAAAATAAATCATAGAAAGCCTTGAAAATTGAAATTTATTTCTAAATTTTTGACATAAAGTGGAGTTTTTGATGGTGTATCTTTTAAAAAAAGTCCCGTCAAAATCAGATAATAGACACATTTTTACAGGGGTGTTTCCATTCAAAATGGGTCGCACAACTGCCTACATTAATTTTGTTATAGCTCTGTCATTTTTCAATACTTTCTCATGAAACTTGGGATTTACCCATTTGAGAGGTTACTGAATCCAGTGGTGTAGTTAAAATTTCAATAAAAAAATCGCTAATCAAATTTGTTCATTTTCGACATTAAAAATTGAAATTTATCTCTAAATTTTTGTCATAAAGTGGAGTTTTCGATGGTTTATCGTTTAAAAAAAAGCGTATATAGGATTGATAGGATGTAAATAGGATTATAAATACATTTTTTACAGAGAGGTTTCTATTTGAAATGGGTCACACTGTAGATGAATAATACGTTTGATGATAAAAAACATTAGAAACACTCTATTTTTTTTATAAATTGTTATTTTTTAAACTTTAAATAAACAGTTTTGTTGTTCTAATAATTATTTTAGATAATATTTTTTAATGATATGGCTCAAATCTGTTTCCCATGAAAATTTTGATCGAATTAGGGATATAAGAAAAATCTTTATGGTGCTAAGCGGTAGAAGAAGGCGTGGCGGTCAACGAAAGAGGTTCAAAGACGCTCTCCATGAAAATCTAAAATCCTGCGGTGTTGCAGACGAGCAATGGGAACAACTTGCAGCGGACAGAACCGAATGGCGAGGGGTTGTGGCCAGCTATCAAGGAAATGTTGCTGCAAGAAGGCCAAATCCAAGACCTAACCAGGTCTATGTTTGTCCTGACTGCGGTCGACATGTGCTCTCCCGAATTGGCCTCTATAGCCATAGTCGTGTGCACCGTAGATGAATGGGAATTATAATAGACTACACCTTTTACTTGTTTTTTATTGCACAATTTATCGACTGTAACATTTTTATACACGGACTCGAGTAACGGCTAATAATAATAATAATAATAATAATAAGAAAAATCGCTCCACTTCATGTCGCAACTTTTCCATGCCCTTAACTATCGAATAACTTTCATACGAAAACAGGTTTTAGTCAAAAAAAAAAATTTACCCAATAAAAAATCGACCTCTTGTGTATTAATACCTGATTAACTGTTATTTATTGATTAATATTTTTTATGAAAATGAAAATTCAGATTACTTACGTACGACTCACATTCAATGGTGGAGAAAGTTTACCTGCAACAAAGAAATGAAAATTTATTTGGAGAAATAAATACAAAATCTTAAGTAAAACCAGATAACTTCCAAATGTCACCTTATTTTTTGTTTAAGTAGGCCCATCATATTGCCACTTGTAAAAGCAATATACCCCTAATCTAACACATTTTATCTCTAAGGTGTATGCATAAAAATATTGTTTAAAACACTATTTATAGACAAAGTTATTATAACATTTTTCCGTTTCTTCATACTTCCATTTCTCTAATATTCTTAAGATAATTGTTAATGTTCCACTGAAAATATAAAACATAAATATTTGGGTAATTAACATTTAAAATATTCTGACCTAAATATCTTTTAAAACGGAACTTATACGATCTCTAAGGGTGGTCCATAGTTTCTAATAACAGGTATGAAATATAGATGACTGTCCATTTGTATATGTAATATGATAATTTTAAAAAAAATTTAATTGCCTCTACGGGATTATTACGTAATTATATGCTAAAGAACACTATTTCTAGCATGAACTAACGCTAAAGGGCCGCCTTGTCAAAGCAAGGACATCATTCATCCATTATGGGGAAAGTGGCGCAAGAGGATTAGACTACTCGGTCGGTCCATTTGTGCATATTGAATTAACTAATCATATTATATCTAATAATTTAAGTTTGATATGCAAAAAAGGTGTGAACGGAACGACAGTTTATTGCATCCACATAATATAAGGTTTTCTTGAAATATTGATTTAATTTACCGAAGTCTAGTATCGTTCAAATAAAAAAAAACAACAAAAACTTTAGGAGCTCATTATTAACGCCGGAGAACCAGTCGGTATGATTTCATCAAACAAGCCGACGTACAATTAAAAACCTGTAAAGGCAAGTGATTCAATTTGCCGGCGAAATAGTACAGATAGTAACCGGTATTTTAATAAGGTCGTAAAGTTTTTGTTGCGTTATTTCTTTGCAGGGAAGCTTTGGACGATACTATACGTTAGGCACTCTACCACTCCCAGACATTACTGCATTGCCACGTCACAATATGATCAAATTATAAGTAAAACTAAAAATTAACATATAGGGGTGAGCGTAGATGCGTCTTTGCTATGTACATACTTCGATATACGATGTAAAGCAACGTCAGGCGCGGTTAGTACTTGGATGGGCGACCGTTTCAAGGAAGACCGTGTCCTCGCCTCGCATATCATCTAGCGGCTTGTATATCAGTGTATGCGCGGAAACTATGCAACCTTAAGCGAGGGTTGTGTAGGTGCTATACCATCCTTCGGAGGGGATGTAAAGTCGTCAGTCTCTTCTCTATTAAATGTTAGGCAAGTAAAAGGTCCCTACTCTTCTTACTGGAAGAGGTTCGACAAAATTCCTGGTTGGGGGTAGCTCGTCTACTATAGGCGTCGGTGATAGACCTCAGTAGCGGAAATAGACCGACGTTAAATAAATGTTAAAACAAAATGAACACACATAAAGTTGGATATTTCATTTATTGTCAGTTTTAGAAAGACAAATCACGATTATCAATACATGCTTGCGCTCTTATTGGCATGGAATCACGCACTTTTGCAAATACACTAGGTATACTATTCCACAGCTGCCCATAATAAAGTACAGTGTTTACCCCACTCAATATTTATAAAATTCACCATTGTCAAAAACGTTAAAAACAACAATTCACGTAATTTTGCCAAAAGTAAATATTGAAGGTCCTGTTCATTACCTGATGCATTTCTTTTTACGTTTGGTGCCTTTCATCACGGGTAAACATCATAAATCCATCCGGTCAATTACATCATAAGTGTCACCTGTATTTCAAAATGTATTACCAATTGCATCAAAACCCTATGCTTCCATTTCCATAGGTTGTATATTAATTGGATCTCTTAGAAATTTCAAATAAGATTCACCATTTAGGCTTCCATCAATAAAAAGAGTCCAACGATATGATTTTTGAGTATGAAATTTTTGCATTACATCAGCCCTATATCTGCAATTGTGTCTATTGACTAATCCTCTGTTAGTAATTTTTCAAAAATCACTACTCCGGTGCAGTCCCTAGTGATTTAATAAAAAAAATAAAATAACTCCAATACATAATAGCCGAATTGCCAGAGACACCGCGAGCCCAAAGCAAGTTCAGATTTAGACAGTGACTCCTATGTTAAGTAATCGCGAGTGTTTATGAAATAGTTATTTTAAAAGTGATTTTAAGGTGTAATGCACCCAGTCCGGTCTCTATTTAACTAAAGTTGTAGTTTCCTATCGTCTAGTTAGGCTTCCTATTTAAATACTTGCAATCTTTTCGTGACAAAGCTGTTAAAATCTAGCTTCCCAGGCCGAAACCTGGTTAAAAAGAGTTAGTTTTAAGTATCTGATTGGTATTTTTTCAATTTTTTAAGGTTAGGAAATATTCACTTGAAAACTTGTCCAAAACGGCCAAAAAAGGCTTGTAGGTAAGAAAAGGTAGGTTTTTTTCGCGGTTCGCGGGGGTAGTAGATTTTGGTAAACATTTTTGAGTCACTTTCTACTAGCAAAAAACTAGCCTTTCATGAAAAAATTAGCGAGGTAACAATTAATTCCCATTTAAAACCCCTGGCAACTGGGATATAAACCTGGTATTGATATTAAAAATTATATACGATTTCAATTTTAAACTGCATCGTAAAGCTGTACGAATTTAATTTATATGTGCGTGCTAATAATAATGTGTATATATTAAAACGGGTCAATAATTTGTTGTGTTTAAGGGAGTAAATTCTAGTACGTTATTAGTAAATTGAGGAATCCCACAGGGGTCTAATCTGGGTCCTCTTCTCTTTTTGCGCTTTATTAATGAAATGCTCAGAATGTCTACTTAATGCTGATGACTTAAGAGATTTTTAAACAAATTAGGTGTCAATAATTCCCTTGAACTACAAAACGATCTAGGCAAAATTTTATTAGGAAGAACATATATTTTAATTTGGAAAAATTTAAAATAATGAGATAGTTTTATAAAGGTTTTATGAAGGATGTTTGCAGATTAATTAACTTTAAATTGGGTTAATTTGAAACCAAATGTATTTCTAGATTACAAGAATTGGTTGAAAAGCCTTGTAGTATATCTTAAAACTTGACCATTTACCTTTTGGACTTTCTCTGGCTGTAGATTTGTAGAAGTTTTATTATTAATGTTTTCTTAACCGCCTCTCAAGTTACCGAAGTAACCCCCTGGAGGATCTCAAGGATCTTGTGCTAGGCAAAGAGAGACGAGGCCCTACAGTTTAATGTGGACTCCGAACCACTCTTAGGGCAATTTTTTTAATGAAAAATTGGCTCGCCTTGCGGGAACTCAGTTTGCTAGCCAGTCGCTTTAACACACTGAGCTACCATTCCGTTAAAGGAATTAACAAATTGCAAATGCAAATTTCATCAATTCAATCAAGCAACTCTAAAACTATGGAACGTTCAAATAGTTTTAAAATTGCTTTATAAAATATACATATAGATCTCTGTAGTCTCTTTTAAAACCTTCTCCTCCTCTTTTGTCGAAATATGCAATAAAATAATGACTCGTTTATTAAATACACCATAAATCTTATTAGCTTTTAATATACGTGAATTAAACTAAAATCTCTTTAAAAAATGAGGTTATGATTCATTAATTTGACAGGAATTCTGAGGCGACACGACGAATACAGAATTTCTAATTCAACGCCAACAAGCAAGTGGGAATAAAATTAAAAACAGTGTAATTTTAAAAGAAAAATTAAATTCAATTATTTAATACTTCTTAATGAAGCCCCATTCAATCAATCACTAGCAAATAGGTTAGAAATTTTGGCGGGAAACGTTCGAATAATAATAAAACCGTTTTAAATCTAGTCAGTCTTATGAAGGTTCTGACTTCAAACAGTTTAGTTTTAACCAGGACTATTAGACTTTGTTCAAGTACAAATTGATCTCCACATGCGAACATTTAGTTCTAGGATTATACGAATTTATTCTAATTGCATTTGATTTATTTAGGCCAGGAAGAACTTGTAGGTAACTAAATTGAGTCTATTTATATTCATGCAAGTACTTAATGATTTATTCATTACTATCATAACATAAGCGCTGAAGATTTTAAAAACTATTTAACGAAAATAGAACTGTTTTATTCCTAAAGTTGCCATTTTCTTATAGTGTTCATTTTTGACGATGCGTCGTCCATTTTGAACTGTTTTTCGGAAAAGTATAATCAAATATAATTATTCAACTATTTTTCTTTCTTGTGTAAAAGTTTAATTTAATACATAACAAACTATATTACCGGAATTTTATAATGTCTATAATCAAAAATTGATTGTTCACTAAAAACCAGTATTTTTATAAAATTTAAGAGTATTCATAAAATTCCTCGTTTGAAATTTGGTCCCGTCATTTGGAGTCCTTCTAGAAAAGATGTAAAACAAGTAATCGAATTACTTTAAGATAAATTTATAAAGTATCTATATTACAAAAAGTATAACTCAAATATAGGATTTATTCATTACAAATCCTCTCGTAGAGAATTCGAATTATCAAAACTAAGTCTACGGGTTTTAGACCAAGGTTTTTTAAAATATTTTACTATCATACTTACCGTCTGTCTATCATACGAAGGCCATACTGTAATGTTTATGGGGTACCCTGTTTAATTATTAAAAGAAAGTACTGGTAATTATGTCACCAGTAAATTCATTACTATTTATTTATCTGAAGGATAAACAAATAAAATTGGCCGTTTGCGTGATAGTCTAGTTTTGTTAGTGTAGGACACAAATTTCGTTGTGTGTGTAGTAACCCTTTTAATTATCCCAGGTTCTTTTATATAAAGTTTAATATTACTTGTTTCTGTCTGATACTATATACCTTAGAAAATTAATCACTCTGTTAATTGAAATACCTGGTAAACTTGAACACACTGTCTATTAACTGAGAGACCTAGTTAATTATATATGTTATTTATGTAGTATTTTATTACTCAAGATTGCACTGTACATTTATAGTTGAAGCTTGTTTTCTATTTTGCTTTTGAAACAAAACCATTTATTTAGTTTATTACTTATAGGACGAAAAAGGTAAAGGTGAAAGAATAAGACAATAATTGATGGGAAAAAATAGTAAAAAAAACTCATTTTATTTTATATAAATTGATGCAACAATAGTCGAACATGAAATCAAAAGTAATCCAAATATTTGAGACAATTGTCTGAATATTATAATAGGAACATTTGCGTCACTATAGTAATGACCATACTATAGATATGCTGCGTGATTTGATGCAATAACAAGAACTTATACAAAAGTATGCTGTATTATTTTAATAGTAATTAGAGTTGTGGCAATGGTCTGATAATGATAATCTATAATAGACCTGTTAGCAATCGCCAGGTAATAATGGTTTATAATTGTTAACAATAGCCAAATAATGAATCGAATGCAAAACAAAGGACAAGAATCATGTCATGTTTATACATTATTAAAATTAAGTGTAAAAACGAGCGTTAAATACACGTTTTTAATATCATAGAGTGTTGGGGAAATATCGTTTAATTATACATTGTTTACTGATTGAGATTAGAGTAGGAAAATCGTTCAGATAATCATATTAATCTTGCTGAGGTGAGAATTTACACTCGCGTAAAATCTTTTAGAATGCTGGGGAAATCTCCCTATCGTAATTAAATAGAAAAGCAAACAGAAGATTGCCTATGATTGTCAAACATACGGAGCCGCGAATCCGTGAAGGTAAGAAAGTACGGTTGCATCATCCTTCAATCGAAATAAGTGACCAGACAACTGCATGAAATATTGACATCCCTCGTTGTAACTGAACCCAATTGGAGAACAGAACCAGCCAATTGACCGTAGTCAATGTTTCAAACCTTTGTGAATTCAAAGTACGCCGAATTCATATAACTATAATATTTTATTGTAGGTAAATGTTCAACAATTAAACAACCTTGTGGTTACAGTAGGAAAACATTCCTAGTGTACTTTAAATATGAAGCATTCTTGAAAAATCTTACGAGAGATGAGGTGGACATGAGAGCCAACTATTTGTTTTATAAAAACTGCAGAATAATTTTTGATATGAAGTTTGACGAGTGTTTATGATAAAGTACCTTGTTATTGCATAGCTCTAGATATATAATTCTTGAATATAAACTTGTTATTTTGCAAACGCAAATCTCCCTAGTAAAACATTCAGAAAGTGAAATTTTATGAATTGAAATTCGTGAATGAAATCATAACTGAATAACTATATTTTCTTGTTAAAAATCAAAGCTAATATTTCATTTAAAAAATCTAATATTCTTTTAGTACCACAAATGCGTCATTTAAACCTTTTTTAAACACCCCGTAACCAGAATATGAATGCAATTGCAAATAATAAAGTAGAGTCGAAATAAGAAAGTAATCACCTGTAGAAATTGTCAGCTGAATTTGTGTGTGCTCTGTATAGCGTTATATCGCCCATGAATGCTTTCCCCCAGGTTCTACATGTTTAACCTCCTCGTAGGGCATCGTAGAGACGTTAAAACGACAATTCATAAAGTGTACGTTAAGCAGTGATTGTCTTTCATGTAAGTACAACGAACACGAAGTATTCAAATTCAAAATTCTTTATTCTTAAAAGACAAAAAAATATTTGTATAAGAAAAGTCACAAGTAAACTTACTGCTAAGATAAAAAAAGAGATAAAAAGAAACAGGAAAGTATACAAAACAAGTTCATTGCATATATACACACATATGAATAATATAAGTCACAGATACGTTATACCAGACAAACAGGAAGCTAGTAGAGAGTTATATTAATTAAAATACTCTACGGTACTGTATAGACATTTGTCAAGCAAAAATAACTTAAGTTTCTTTTTAAATAGATTTTCCTTAGTACTGCGATGCAATGGTGTATTAGAACTTTATTTCCTAAGCACAGCTCACCGAAGTCTGCAAAGTACCTCAGGTGGGATTCCAAATGCATCTCCTTTTCTGAACAGTCTCATCTTCTTTTATATGGTTCCTGATGTCACCCTTCTACCCCGATTATGCATCTCCGCTTGTTTCTTGTGGGAATATGTTTATTTTAACGCTGTTATAATATTCGACACGACGTAGCCCTGTGCAGCACTTTAGAGTGACGCTCAACTTTCTATCTTTTTCTATGGTTAAGCTAGACACGTGTAGGCGATTCCATACTATGGAAATACACGAAGTAATTGACGCTTATCTGAATATATGATAAACAAACCCTGCGACTCGACTAGATTTTACGTAAATTCTGTCTCAAAATGTAGCGCTTAACTTTGCTTTAAAAATATAATTTTAAAAATGCATTCTGGTAACTTTACCGTGTTCAATATTAAATGACTAAATAAATGTAAAAATGAAATGAATTAACTGCAATAATTGCTTGAATTTGGAAACATAAATAGGAAAAAACTAAATTTATATACGGGGTATATACAGGGTGATTCACAGTTATCCCATTTTTTGTGAGCTATATTTCAGTAAAAAGAAATTTGAAATCCATAGCCTACTTTGTGAGATATAATACAAAGATCTGAAAAATAGGAAAACCACAAACGCTTATAGCTTCCTTATTTGAGGAGATAAGAAGTAAGCTGAAGGGATAAAAGTTGACGGCACAGAGAATAAGAATAATAATGTGTGTCAAAAAATTCGAAAAATGCAAGTTGGCTTTAACATACGCAAAAATGTGCAAAAATGAAAAGAACAAATCTCAAAGTAGGACATGACACCATTAATTCCATTTATTTGTTCTCATTCTAACGATATAAAACATGTCACAAAAATTTTAACTGACAGTGTAAATATTTAATAATTTACGAAAGCCACAATTCAAATCATTGAATCGAAAAAATCAGCTATGCCATAATAGTAAAAATTATATTAAAAAATATTTAAAAAAAAACTTTTATTTGAACGCTCTAAAAAGTAGAAAATAAACTTTGAAGTAAATCAAACCCATCATTTTGTTACATTATATATATTTTTTTATGATATAAAAGCTTGTCGCGAGATTTTCTTGTGTAAAGAAGATTGAGACGGTATACTGTAATATTCCACTCTCCCATACACCGGATTTAGTAAAAGTTTGAAAAATACACAAAATAGTGATTAATAAAAATTTCACGGTGTAGACGTATCTAAGCGCGGATTAAGCCCTAGCGCCCAACTGGTACGGTATCAAATAAATTGTCTGACATAACCCATTTTGTTTTGACTTTACAGGTGTCATAGATTTATAAATATTAATTCTAAACATGCATTTAGGGCAACACATTAAGCCTCATAAAATGTAAAACAGCCATAGGTTTTCCTCAACCATCGTACGGAACATCTGGTCCAAGATCCTTCATTATTATTCAAAGTATATTTTGGGACAGGTAAAAATATTAATAACACAGTGGAGAAGGGTAATAAAGGTTAATTGGACTCCGAAGTACAGAATATGTTCTGTAAATGGCAGAAAGGCGGCACCATAATCTCTAAGAAAACTTGTTTATTATGATAGTTATTGTGGACTGTAAAAACACGAAGCATGCTTTTTTCCAGTTTAGCAATATTAGCAAAGAAATATTAAATTTTGGATAACAAGTCCACGCACTATTAACACAAGCATCTTTATACATTTTTCCTAAGTACAAAATTAGCAATATATGATTTCCTTTTTAATCGGTACTTCAAAATAAAGTCTGAATTTTCCTAATTTCATTAAAATAAGGAGAAAATGCTTTCTAACAACCATCCAGGTCACCTGATAATAACCCTAAGTGACCTAGATTTACCTGAGAAAGGAGACGGGGCCCCACAGTTTGCAGTGGAATCGGAACCATTTCTTGGCGACAATTAGCGAGGGGTAAACCGCCAGTGAAAGTAGGTGTACAATCCACTGGAAGTTTGACGGAAGTATGTGGAAGTACGTAGAAGTATGTGGAAATATGTGGAAGTATGTGGAAGTGCGTGGAAGTTTGGTGGAAGTATGGTGGAAGTATCTGAAAGGTTGGTTCATGTTGGAAGTGCGGCAATATTGAAAATTATTACAGTACAGTCATTCGGGATAACTTTGAACCGGCTAATGTAACTTTGCGCCATCTACGGGTATTTAGTTATCTTTGAAAAGTAGTAATTTAATGTACCTATAATATAGATTCGATATTTTCCAGTAAAGGTAACTACTATACCGATAGTAAACTTTCAACGTTGGCTGCACTGAATGCCATATTAGAATTTCTATGTGTCATATTAAAGACATATGTTTTCGGCGGCACGAACTCTTCTGGATAAAGTGTGTGTTTTTAGTGTTTATGCAGCAAGGTAAGTACTTTATAGTATTAAAATATTGTCTGTAATTAGTCCACAGTTTAATTGACAAAATATTTTGGAATACAAACTAAACCTTGCCGGTATTTTACTTGATTCGGGGTAATTTTGAGCCGGATTTTGTAATAAAATTTTATCCTGGCCAAGTACTTGAAGTAAAAGAAAATTTGTTTCTAGTTCAGTGTATGGAAAAGTTCGGAACAAACTGGAAATGGCCAAAAGTAAATAATGATCTTTGGTACACTAGGCAGGATTTAATTAAAAAGTTAAATTTGGATACTATTGCTCCCGCCAATAATGAGGAATATTCAAAATTAATTATGCCTTGCTTAGTGCCACAATTATACCCTTACAATAACTCGTTCTTCTTTTTGTTAATTTTAACTAGATTTTTTAGTTTTCTTTAATATCATATGTTGTAAAATAAATAAATTTTATATTTTCAATCATTTATTTGGTCTTATTTGGTGTGATGGTTTCAGAAGGCTGAGATTGTTGTAAGTCTTTAAGTGCTCAGTAGCCTAGAAAATTTGCACAATGTTAAAATATCGTTTTATGGCATCAAGAAATATGTTGTAAACCGGTACAAACTTATCACCATATCTCTTACTCTCAAAATAAAGGCAAATAGAAGGAAAAAACAAATATGGATCAAAGTTACCCCATTCATAAGGAAAACTTTGAGCCAGGGAAAAAATATATATTTTTTGTAAATAAAGCAGGTAATACATAATTTTTTTCATAAGAAAAAAATTCCTCAATTGCATTTTGAACAACAAAAAAAAATGCAAATAGTTTATAAATTACGCGCTGAACGAGAAATTACATAAAAGGTGGTTCATAGTTAGCCAGAACCATAAATGGTTTCAAAGATATTAAGAGAAAACTAAATTAAGTAGCAGGCTGAATTAAAGTTCGTTTATTGTAGCACTTTTATAACCAAAGGAAAGGAAGACTTGTTATTTTTTAAAAATTATATTAAAGGTAGTATTTTTATTTCCTTGTTTTGTATTTATTATAATAAAACTGTTTAATGCATGTAAATAAAGCATTTTATTTAATTTGATGCCTATTACCTATACCTTAGATTATCCCTATCATCAAAATAAATAATATAAAGAGTCCTTCACTCGCTCCATTTTCACGATCAGCTCGTAGCATAGATTAAAAACGAATAAACATAGTGACAAAAAACAATCAGAAGCTCTTTTTTCCTAGGGTTGCCGTGTAATAGTTTTTCGAAATTAAATGGTTGCTGTATTTTATTATTTCGATTTTTCGAGTGCTGCAGACGTTTGGGATATAGCATAGAATTTTGAGGATATTTTATCAAATCGATATTTCGGTATCATTGCAAATTTTTAAAATTTTTTTAACATGAATAAATTCTATTCTATGCTAAAGCTAATATATAAGCACACTCGTGTAACCGATTTTTTAATAAAGCCTATTTTAAATATCTCGGAAGAAATTTGTAAACGTGCGATTTTATTGCATATTTCACTAATTAATTCCCAATAATTACAAATTAAGTTCGAAAAACTATTACACGACTGCCCTATGAAACAAGGCTGGTTTTCAAATGTTTTTTTTGTTTTGGGACGCTAAGTTTATTCGTTTTTTAAATAAACGTTATGAGCCGAGCGCGAAAACTAGGGCTACGTGAAATTATGTGGAAGTTTGGTGGAAGTAGGTGGAAGTTTTTTAAAAGTGGAAGTAGGTGTATACGATTTTTGCCGGCGGTTTACCCCTCGACAATTAGCTCAAAGTAGGAGAGCCTTGAATCCATTTCGCTCAAAGAGAGAGTTAATCCTCTGAGCTAATTGCTTTTAAAATACACAGAAATAGCAATTGTTCAAATTTTAATTCATATTGCTTACGGTAAATAACAAAAATATTTGAGCATCAACATTAGTTATAACCATAATCTCAAGATACGTTCTTGAACGCTAAAAACGGGGGCGAGCGCAGGTGCGTCTTTACTATGTACATACTTCGGTATGCGATGTAAAGCAACGACAGGCGCAGTTAGTACTTGGATGGGTGACCATTCCAACGGAAACCGCGTTCTCGCCTCACACATCTTCCAGCGGCTTGTATATCAGTGTATGCGCGGAAGCTATACAACCTTAGGCGAGGGTTGTATAGGAGATATACCATCCTTCGGAGGGGATGTAAAGCCGTCGGTCCCTTGTCTATTAAATTTAGGCAAGTAAAAGATCCCTACTCTTCTTAAGGGAAGAGGTTCGGCAAAATTCCTGGTTGGGGGGTAGTTCGCCTACAGGCGTCGGTGATAGGCCTCAGTAGCGGAAATAGGCCGACGTTAAATAAATGCATAAAAAAAAAACGCTAAAAACAAATGTACAGGAGGATAGACAGGTCGTTGTTATAAAACCCAGGAAAGTAAAACAACTAAAGAAGTTATAAGAAGAGCTCTAAATCCATCAAAATTTGAGGTAGGATTTAGTCAAATTAAGGACCCAAAACAGGGAGGAGTATTATTGTTAAAATGCAAAAGCAAGGATGGGATTGAAAAAGTTGACCGAGAGACAGAAATGAAACTAAAAAATCTACGAAATAACTATAGCAAAATAAAAAATCCTCATATAAAAATTAGATCTAGGGATGAGATGAATACAAAATTATTAGAAGATTGTTTACTAAAACAATACTCCTTTTTAAATCAGCATCAACCAGAATGACTATTGACAAGTCAAGGTTACAATAAAATGAAATCGAAATATATGGCAATCGTTGAATGTGACCCGCTTTCTGCTGACGCAATCTTAAAACAAACTGAAATACGTATTGGATGGTCTATTTGTCGTGTGTTTGGATATGTTCCCTTATTTAAGTGTTTCAAGTGGGGTGATTATGACCATAAGGTTTGTGGGATTCAAATCAATATACCTAAAATTACGTTCATAATAAATTATAACTATATACAGGGTGTCCCACGACTAACCAGGGTGCCCAGCAACCTGGAAAACCGGGAAATCCGGGAAAAGTCAGGGAATTAGAAGCAGTCAGGGAAAACGCAAAAAATCGGCAAAAGTCAGGGAATTTTACTAAAAATCTGGAAAATAATTTATTTTAAGGAGCAGGTTACCTTAAATACCTTTTTTAAAGTGTATATAGTTTCGAAAAAATGCGATAATTCGTATCAATATCTTACGTGCTCATATGTTACCGGTTTTGGTGGTTCGACCATTGGTTAATGCGCTCTCCATGATAAATTCACCAAAAAACGTTTGATTCGTCCTCATCTGTCAAATGTCAGTTGTTGGTTGACAGATTATATGTTGGTCGTTGGTTGTTCAAATCAAATATAACGAATTTCGTTTTTAAGTGTTTCTGTAGAGTAAAATCTTGAATAAAATGTTATTCTTATTGCTGCAGTTAAAATAATAAGGCAAGTAGAAATTAAGTAAAGAATCGTGTCTATATTTATAATATCAATGTGTATAAGCAACAGTAAAATTATTTCTGATTTTAGATAGAATAATGAATTTTAAAAAAATATGTGTTTAACCCTGACTGGGTGAACAGAGCAATTAACCCTGAATGGTTTAAAATATTTGGCGAAGTACGCAACGATGTTTTTAAGGCACAGTGCAAGTTATGCAAAAAATGTATCGACTTAAGTAACATGGGCAAGCAAGCTTTAGTTAGCCACGAAAAAAGTCGAGGGCACAAAATTAGAGTGGAGGCGATTTTTCGAAACAACAAAATTAAATTCGACGTAAATAAGCAGGTAGAAGAAACTGGACAGTCGAAATATGATTCCACTTTAAATCTGATGACGGCACAACAATCTCTAATAAGAAATTTAATTAAGAGATTTTTGAAACCTGATGTAGCCAAGTACTCATTAAATAAATTATTAAAACTGAATTATAATGATAATAAATATTATAAAAAAGTTGATGAAACTGATGTGGGATTTTGCACCAAGAAAATGTTATGTGAAAAAACTTTAAACGGAAAAGAAAATTTTTTGTTTTTGAAGGAATCTTAAATCTTGTGTAACAAAACTATTAGAGAGATGTTTAGTTCAAGCAGCTGCGGCATTAAATCCCAAAAAAATTAAAATTTCACAAGTCAATAGCAATATATTGTTCAATAATCTTCTGGAAATACTTTATAATAATAGTATCATATTGTCATCCTGTGCAGAATTAGCAAAATGGAAGTATTCTAAATTTTTAATACAATTTAATGAATCAATAGCCAAATATTCGGATGAATGGCTAGATACATTTTTTTAGCCGAGTTGCCTCTATCGACATTAGTTTACACCAAATTATCAAAATTTTTCAATGTCTACTTTTCGAGATATCGTCATGGGACACCCTGTATAGGTCACCAATGGCTAGCTTGAATTCATTAATAAAAAAAATTGGCTACAGTTTTCATGGAAATCAAATATGGTGTTCCTCAAGGATAAGTTGTGGGACCATTCTCATTTCTAATTTTTGTGAACGACTTATAAGTAATAATCAGTCAAATATACTTATGTTCGTTGATGATAATTAGGTACTTATGCAGTGATGACAATGTTGCAAGTGCAGTAAAAACATATGCAGATTATGCTGAATAAATTTATTTTATGGTTTAATTCAAACAGGATATTTTTAAGGCGTAGAACAAACAAGTCAGTAAAATAAAATTTCTAGGTTTATACACTGATAATAGTGTAAGTTGAGAACCTCATATGGACGTATTGTGCAAAAAATGTCGTCGGTCTGAGTTCCTTTTTATAGTCTAAAACAGGTTGACAATGTACATATTATGTTGTCTTATTATTATGCAGCAATGTATTTTTTGGGGTTCTCACCACTGTATCAGACTGTTTAGGTTTCAAAAACGAGATGTTAGATGTATTGCAAAAATTCTTCAGTTTACGTCATGCAAACCTATATTTAGGGAACTAAAAATACTCACTTTGCCGCGTATCTATACCATGGAAATTTTGTTATTTGTAAAATTTAACTACGACAAATTCTTTTGAAAAATAATCATTATCATACTTACAATGTCTGAAGGGGTCAGGATTTCGTATTTATCAATTCATAATCGGGCCATTTCCGAAAATAAACATGCCTCGTGGCCGGTATATATCCTTAATTGAATCTTTTTGTCAGATTTTCAAAAGTTGTTAAAATTCCAATTATCAAAGTTGACAACTGGCATCGGCAGCGTACTGTCAGCAATTATTTCTCATCACAATTTATACTATATTATCTCTCCACTTTCTATACGAATACATTTCTAGTCTTATCGAGTATCTGTTCAGATGCTTATAGACTCGCTTCCATACCAGACGTAGTCATATTACAAGACCGAGACACAGAGATTCTTACTCACGTAGAAAAAGTTAAGATCTAGGCTTTTCTCGTAATAAATATTTTAAAATTATCTGCACGAGACATCTGAAGAGATTTTAACCCATTGTCTATGATTCCACTGACGAATATGAAAATAATACAATTTCCGTACCCATGGCTGTACCTAGGTAAATTTGTATAAGGCTGCAACGAAGTGATTAAAAATAATCAAAAACTATATAAAGTTATACATGTAACAAATTTATATGAAATGAATTGCAATGAGTTCATAGAATTATTGACAGATAGTGACTAAAGTCGGTTTAACGATTTAAAAAACGCCTAAACATTTTCATCGAACCCACAGAAATATAATTTCGCACGTAAAAGTGTGTGATCAATAGTATCAAATGCCTCAGAGAAATCAAATGATACATTAAGGGCAATTTTCCATGAAATACGTCAATAATGAGGATATATACAAAGACTTAAAATTTATTAAACCAGAAGTGTACGAAGTAGATGATATAAATACAAAAATGATAAATATTGTATTGCCATATTGTTTTGATCTAGTAAGAAATATTTTTAATGACTCTATAAATCACGGCATCTTTCCACTCATTTGGAAATCTGCAGACGTCATACCCTTGCCTCAATCGCTATATCCAACCTCATATAATAACAAGACCGATATCAATACTGCCAGCATTCACAGAACTGCTGGAAAAAATAAACAAATACAACAAATAAAATTCTCCCTCTGACACAATCAGGATTCTGTCAAAAATTCAGCACTAATACAGCTTTATTAAAAGCGGTTGATGAAATATAGACGGCATTTGATAAGTCCTCCTCGACAATACTAATTCTTTTAGATCAAAGTAAAGCACTTGATTTTAGTAAATTTTGATATGTTGTTTGCAAAGTTGTCCTTCATAGGTTTTGATGCTACTATATTAGCCTGGTTTTCTGAATATTTCTATTGTCGTTAGCAGAGAGTGAAAATCAACCAAACAGTTCACTCTGATTTTGGTCACACTAATTCCGGTGTACTCCAGGGTAGCACTCTTGACCCATTGTTATTGTGAACGATCCATCTTTACACGTCTGAAGGGCCTTTATTATATTTTTCAAAGTGGATATTAAATGTTCACAAAGAAGGGTTTAAAGCGACTGTTTCAGACGAAGAATAATGCAAAATCTATACTCACTGTTCGTTTTTGCTTAACTGCTTCACTGATGGTACCAATTGAACGTCGTAACACTATAAATCTAACACAGTAAACACTAACACTTTCGCAAATTTAAACCTGAAAAGGAATTTTGAATCACAAGAAGAAGACAATATAAAGTTCAAAAATATATATTAAATCTTTTTAAAAAAATTATGTTTTTACAAAACGTTCAAGAAAAATGTATTGACAAACTATAGTCTGGCCCGTGTACAACACATAGTGAGGAACGGAACGACTCATAATGTATCAACTATCATCCAATGTTTAGTTTTTAGCTAACGATTACACAAAAAGATTCAGTAAAAGTTCAAGGTTTAGAATTTTTTGGTGGGCTTCTGCTTGTCTATTGACGTATTTTCAGTTAAATATCAATTTTGGTCCCTCCTCGGAGCTTAAAAATGCTTGAATCGCAACGACTTTGAATTATATTCTACAATTATTTTCAAAATTTCGTTATGCTTTCTAAATTTTGTGGTCGGGGCGACATTACGTCCCCGTGCCGCAGCATTTAGTATACTTTCTAAAATTACACTCCGTGACGAGTTTCTGATATTTTTGCATAAAAAAGGCTCCGTAGAGCGAAAATGTGATTGAATGTATAAGAACCTATTCCAACGGCATTTTCACGTGAAGCACGCTTTTCATGCGAAATGCGAAAAGTTGGATTTTGTTATTATCGACTTTTACATTTGATCTGCCTAATGCTATAAAATATTATCAGCTTCATTTTTATGTTGATGCTATAACTCTTGTAATGGAGCTAATGCTAATGAGGTTATAAATTTGGTAAATTTTGATCTAAAAAGTATCTTTGACTGGTGTGGTAAAAATGGTCTTAAAGTAAATCCAACTAAAACAGTGGCTTTCTGTATAGGTCCTGACTGCCAACCAGATGATATTGAAAACCCTGATAGACCCCTGGGCGAGAAGAGGGTGTCCCTGTTTTCATCCCTATTGTTAGTCGTCTGTAAATTCTCTATTATATTGTTTAGGTTAGCTTTTAATGTATGTAATTGGCTAATGGATTTTCCCCAATGCCAAAAAAAAACTCCACTAGGGAAATTATTGTCTTATTTCGTCCCTAGGGAGTAAATGCTTTACTTCTGTCACAATTTTGATGCCATAGAAATCGTATAGTTTTTTGAGCCGTAGTTGCAGCTTGTAGTACTTGATTTGCTATATTTGTTTTGTTTTGCACCGAATTGTCAATGTACCCCTCAGCAACTGTCGCCGACTTCCAACCTCCGTGACGTTTTATAGTCGTGATGTCTGCTCCTGCATCCGCTAATAGAGTTGCTGAAGATCTACGTAGATAATGGCCATTATATAAGGTTGGATCCGATAATCCTAGATAGGTGGCTATTATACTTGGAATTTTTCCAAGTGTTTTTTGCCTACTGGCTGTGTAGTACATTTTCCTGATTTATAAAACCCAAAAAATCGACCATAACTGGTGTGAGAAGGACGCAATGCGGCATATTTACGATATAGATCGAGTAAATTTATGTTTCCTTCATTTCTGGTTACTGCAAAGGTTCAGGATATTTTAGTTTTGGTATTAGGTATTGTTATTATTAAAGATTATACTACATCTTCAATATCATCAACTTTTAGGTTAGTTAATTCGTCTCCACGGCATGCGCCTGAAATTCCGAAGATCAACGCAATCTAAAAAAGTAACAAAACATTAATGCATAATCATACCTTAATAAACACTAATATAATCTTACCTTTATTATTAAATATTCATCGTCATTTGCTTGCGATAAAAAAGAGTCAATTTGGTCCCTTGTCAAAATTTTTGATTTTTTTGCTTTATAACCATCGGAATTTCTTTTCAAAAATGCCACCAGCTTTGCATATTTACTTATATTTATGTTATCGTACACAATCATACACGATTTTAACATAGAATATTGGGCCCATACCGTGGAAGATTTATATTCATTTGATTTTTCATGAAGATAGGCCAGCATTTTCCGTGTACGTTTGTATCTTCTTTTTCTTACACCATTCTCTGAACTGATTGTACGCTTTATCATACAAATTTCTTGATTTTGTGGGTAATAAGTTTAAAACTGCCGCACCGGCAGCTTCAACGATATCTTGCGATTGACAAATGTCTTTATAAACAAATATCTGTTGCCACGATACGTTGAATGGAACTATCCCAAAGGCTTCTAAATATTGTAATTTCGCTCCAATTTATTATAATTCTTTATTTATGAAATAAATGTTTCTACTCCCGATCGTGGAAAAAATAGTATATACACCTCGGGAGAGACCGCCATTTTTCCCTCGATGTATTTGTTGCCCTCGGGCTTCGCCCTCGGGCCTCAAATTACACCTCAGGAAAAATAAGACGTTTCTCTCCCTTAGTGTATGATGTACTATTACAATCCCTCAGCATAACTCCACTAAGTTCGAAGGATGTTTTTCATATAATGCTCCATGTCTATTAAACCCTGCTTGATGAATGAGATAAATTTGTCATACCGAGCTTTTATTAAACGTATAAAGCAGACTTTATTATCTACTAATATGTAATAATTTTTCTTCTCAATCGCATTGCATATGATATTTATATTGAGTTTGTTTATTTATTCTGTATTATTTGAACTTTACCTTTTCCTTATATGGATGGAACGGAAAAATGACCTAGCCAAATCCCTACCCTTTGTGCTGTACATTTCTATTTTTGTTAGCGCAAAAAACATTTATTTATTAAGTGGTACTGTGGTAGTACTGTGAGACTAAAAAGTCAGATTAGTGTAAGGAAAAAATATTGGGTAAATCTAATTAACTAACGATTTGATAATACCTAGTTTCTGTTTCATCTTTATTGTATGATAATTTGCTTTGCTCTATGAGTGCAGCAATAAATGCATTTTCTTCAACATAATTAGATTCAACACCTTATATTATCAGCCGAGGATTAACAATTTTTCCTTCACTAACAGAATAAGTTTCACCAATTTTATCTTGTGAATCTTCTTTTAACTTACTTAGAGGGTCTTTGCCACCACAGTTAACTAAAAGCCTATTCTTTATCACGTGAAAATTCCTAACACAACTATTTAAATCAAAAGGATAAATTTTTTTGGTCTTTCCAAATGTCAACATTGCAACCAAGTAAAACGACAATCTGTGCCTATATAAACTGTATGTTTTAAATTTCATTTGAGAAATAACGATACTTTATGATGTAAAGATTAGATACTGAGAGCAGGATATAGAAGCATAAAAAACATTAATCTTTGGCACAGTCTAATATAACTCCCTCGGAGGGACTTTCCAACCTGACGATCTTTAATTAATATTTTTATTGGCAATTTTTTACATTCCAAGTATTTGACTTGGATAACGATTAGGCAGCCCCCTTCCTCCACACCTCACCCCATGAATCCAAAATCCATCCAATTATCTGGTAAAAATATGCGCACGAAGTGTAGGAGGAAAAACCCATTAAAAGTCCCGTCAATGACTTCATTCATTTCAAACACAAAGACCAGAGATAATATTCAACAAGAATATAAAAATTACCTCATGGCGTTAGAAATCCTGACAAGAAAAGAAGATGAATTACATTGTATAAATTTATTGTATGTGGTACAAACGAAATAAAGCAATAAAACTGACGTATAACCTCTCTCTATTGAATATGTAGTGTGTTTATTTTCTCAGCACTGCTTTTTCTATTTCTAATTTGATGCGCTTGTTTTATATGATTTTAAAAGTTACGTAACATCGTATATTATTACCTCGTAGGTTTCTAATGAACGCCGAGGCACCTGCATAGATGTAATTAAGGTAACGTTAATAATGAAATGGAAGGTAGCTAGTCTCATAAAAAAAAAGTTGTATAGGTGAAAGAGGCATTGAAACTATACTTATTTGATGGTGTCGTATTTTGTAAAGTAGTATTTGTTTAATGTCTTATTTAAGGTGAAGCTATTTTGTAATCAGATCTATGAGTGTAAACCAGGCCAATCTGAGGATGCTATTAGAAGACCGATAATGATTTATTTCTGTCTACGATTTGCAATATTTATGGGTACTTAAGTATACAGGGTGTTTCAGGTATGCGGTCAGTAATTTCTAGGGGCGATTCTACATAAAGAAAATATGAAAAAAAGTTCATATAAGCATAGGTCCGGAGATTCCGCCTAAGGGCGCTGCGGGTCTCTGGAAGGGACGCCAATTGACATTCTATTTAATATCTTGAGCTACAGTGACTAGTTTTTGTACATGATTCGACGTCAATATATGTTACCTGATATTATCCACCGATTGTAAACTCAATCAGGGGTGGACAAAATTGGAAAGGGGGACTTACTCCCCCCCCCCCCCCCCATATATTTTAATGTGAATTTTCTGTGATTGTCTCATCGGAATATGATTCCTTGGCTATAAATCCACAAAAAAGGTTATCTTGTTATAACATCGTAGGACCAACCGGTTTCAGGAAATTTGAGCCTAAAAAACGTATGCAATGCCTAGGATTCAAAAATAAGGATAATGATTTCTCGCCCTTCTGCATAATTTAACAAGAATAAAATCGCTGGCAGTCAATTTTCTAAAGTAACATATCCGTATTGCGTGATACAGAGAAGTACCAATAGGGTTGGCTGTCAACGTATCAATAAAAAAAACCAAATTTGTGGATGTTCCTGATAATTTCGCTCCCCATTGCTACACGTTCAAGTAATTCTTTAAGATTTGTCACAGCAGTTGAATAGACAAGGCTTTTCAATTAACCTCTGACGAAATAGTCAAGAGAATTTAGGTCAGGAGGCCAAGCTGCTGGTCCGTTTCTGCCAATCCATCTATTATGATAAGCTGCATTTAAATAATTTCGAAAACTATTTTAAAATGGGGAGGTGTACCATCGTGCATGAACCACATTGTCCTTCTGGTCTCATACGGCACATCCTCCAGTAGACCTCTTAATCTGTTTGTTAAAAATCTAGATAATTTAACCCATCCAATCTGTTAGGCAAAACAAATGGTCCTAATAATCTGTTGCCAAGCATACCTGCCCAAACGTTGATAGAAAACTTTTCTTGGTGCCTGGACTCGAAGAAAGCATGAGGATTTTCTTCTGCTCATATGTGATTGTTGCGAAAGTTGCCAACATCATCCCGAATAAATTCAGTATTTCTTTCACATTTTCGCACAATCCACCGGCTTGGTAGACTTCTGGTTTGAGTGCTTACACCCTTTGCATGTGGTAGGGCTAGAGTAATTGTTCATGTAACACCCTTTTAACAGACTATGCTGATACACCTTTCTGTAACGTTAGCCTTCTCGTATTGATTTGGGGATTCGCATTTACGGCATTTAATATTGCTTCTTCTGTTTCTGCTGTCCTAACATAACGGTGATGATATATTTAGAGCTACAGATGACTACAGATAGCAGTTATGGAGTTCCACAAGGTAGCATCTTAGGACCACTACAAAGACTATAGAATCAAGGAATGAGAATAATACTATAATGTAACAGATACACACCCATATTATTAATGTTGTCAGCTTTAGAATGAATATCAGTATTAAATAGACTTTTGTACATGGCTATGATATTTATTTATAAAATTATAAATTCTCTTCTGCCATCATACTTCAATGAATTTATATATTACTCAAAACAAACAAATCCATCGATATAATACTAGAAACAATGAGAATTTTTACATAACAAGAACTAATTATAAAAAAACTATGAAATCTTTGTTTTACTTCCACGTCTAGTGGTAGTATAGTAACGCAAAAAAAAATATTTTTTTTTGTTGAAATGGGCTTAAAATGTTGTGAAACGTCGAGATTTTAAATTTGAGCGAGAAAAATTTCCTGTCTGTCTGTAACTTTTTTTGTGCGCACGTTTTCTCTGGAACCGTTTATAATATTGACTTGAAATTTGGTACACTTATGTATTGTAACGACATCTGGAACTAGATATACATTTTTATCTAATTCCGTTGAAGGGTTCGGGAGTAAATGGGGTAAATAAGGGTAAATAGTCAAAACAAGCAATTTAGGGCATGTACTAAAAGTTAAGATCTCAAAATTTTTTTTGGCTAATTTGTTGCGAAAAAAGTGCAAAATTTGATGAAATTTTGAATTTCCAGTGCAACCTGGCACTACCACCTGCAAAAACCGTTGCAAATGAATTTTTTCATGTGTTTTTCAGTTCGAGACTTTGTTGCGTGTCGCGTACGAGTTTGTTGCATCGAGAAACAGTTTGTTGCAAATAAAATTTACTCTAATTTAGTTTCAACATAATAAACTATTTTCGAGAAATCTTTCTCTTTTTATGACAACCTTAAAATTCTAGCGATTTGTGTTTCTTTGTTCATTAGAAAACATTTTTGAGTAAAATGTTTATGCAATAAAATGGAACGCCTGTTTTTATGAGTAAACTGCTACTACTTTTCAACATAAAAAAAATTACAGTAGTCCACGTTTTGTTCCCTAAATCGTTCCCGGAATCGTTCAGTAGCGAATGCTCACTTTTTAAAGGTATCTGTTTTTTCGGTCCTTTTTTAAAAAAATATTTAAACAGTTTTTTTTATCGTTCTTATTCATAAATTATTATCAAAAGCGATTTTTCATAAGTTTTAATGGTATCTTGATTATCAAGTTCGTATTACAAGAAGTTATTAGAAAATAAAAAAGATTTTCATTAATTTTTTGTTATTAATCGTGTGCAACAAATTCTTTTATTATAAAAAAAACAATTGTGCACCTTTTAAAGCGATTTCTGTAAGTGGTAATGCTATCTTCACTGTGAAGTTAGAATTACCATGAGTTATTTTTTTTTAAATAGAGCTACAAATTTTTCCTCACCGCAACAAATTCGCAACAAATAAGCTACAATTAATGGGGCCAAAACGATTTCAAAATTTTAAAGCGCTGTGAGTGGTAATGCTATCTATCTTCACTGTGAAGTTAGCATTAACATGGGTTATTTTTTTTTAAATAAAGAGCTATAAATTTTTTCTCACCGCAACAAATTCGCAACAAAAAAGCTACAATTGATGAACTCAAAACGATTTCAAAAATTTAAAGCGCTGTGAGTGGTGATGCTATCTTCACTGTGAAGTTAGCATTACAATGGGTTATTTTTTGAGATAAAGAGCTACAAATTCTCACCGCAACAAATTCGCAACAAAAAAACTACAATTAATGGGGCCAAAATGATTTCAAAACTTTAAAGTGGTAGTGCTAACTTCACAGAACTGTTTTTTGTGTTCCCTTAGGAGGGTTTCCGGGCCCATGACCATATGAACTTTTCTTCATATTTTTTTTATCTAGAATCACCCCTAGAAAATAATGACCGCATACCTGAAACACCTTGTATATATTTTTTTAATTTTTATTTTTTATTATTTAATCTCTCTTAGTGGTAGCAGATGCTCAGATATTAGAGTGTTAAGTAGACTCCCTTGTGAAAGCTTCGAAATTAAAAGAAATTCGTCGAAGCAAGCTCCGCTATATGCAAGTTTTTTAACTATCTGAAGAAATGACAATTTTAACATTAATGTAATGCAACTTTAATATATTTTTTTATTTACTCGTAAATAAAACTGTCAAAGGCTAATAATATATTGTGCTATAAATATCCAAATTCTGCAATTTCACCCACTTGATGTGACGGTTGTAATATAACAATGATTCTGTTTATTACATGTCGGCTCTCTCTCTCGAACTGTGTCAATCGTAAATTAAATGAAAATTTAAAGTGGCATGTGCAATGTTTTGAGGCGTTATCACTTTATAGCTCCTCTATTTATATAGTGAGCAAAGTACCTAGTCCACCTTTACACAGGAAAATCTCGCGACAAGCTTTTATATCATAAAAAAGATATATAATGTAACACAATGATGGGTTTGATTTACTTCAAAGTTTATTTTCTACTTTTTAGAGCATTTAAATAAAAGATTTTTTTTAAATATTTTTTTATATAATTTTATTTTTCACTTTTTGATATGCTGTAATCCCCAGATATCGATTTTGAGACGAATCGGATCATAAACGGTAAAGTCGTCCGCCATGTTGAACTACATTTTTTACTAGAAATACGTAATCCCCGACCCAGAAACCTCCCAGATATCGATTTTGAGTTAAATCGGATCTTAAAAGGTAAAGTCGTCCGCCATCTTGAAGTCGCCATCCTGAACTAAATTTTTTACTAGAAATTCGTGATCTGCGAATCCGAAAACCCCTAGGTATCAATTTTGATCGATTTGCACCATAAATGACAAAAGTCGTCCGCCATATTGGCGCCGCCATTTTGAATTTCTAAATTTTTACCAAGAATTCGTGATTGATGATCTCGAAAACACCCCAGACATCGACTTTGAGTCGAATCGGATCATAAACGGTAAAATCGTCCACCATCTTGAAGCCGCCATCTTGTTTTTTCTTATATGAAAATGTTAAAGTGTTTTGTCACCGGAATTATACATATGTGCAAAATTTCAAAGCTCTAGCTTAATTAGACCTTAACAAACTTTGCAAGTTAAATAAAAGCTTTTAATAATATCCATTGCCTCGCTGAACACTTGTCTTATCCACTATTTAGAGTTAAACATGCATTGATAAATCGACCCTTAAACAAATAACAACAATGGCTTCACTACTATAAAATCGACAGACACTGCAATTTGCCACCTACTAGACCACCTATATATCAAAAGCATTCGGTAGGATTCTAAAAGTACAACTTAACAACGCATACTCAGACACTTATGACTTCATGTTTGGAGTACTTCAAGGCTCTGTCTTGGGGCCTCTGCTTTTTATGATATATAAAAACAACTTCTCTGATTATCTAACCACTCGGCCTTTAACAATGTCTGCGGATGAAATCACATTAGCTTTGTCAGCGGACTCAATAGAGCAACTACCAACTACATTCACTAGTCGATCAAACATTTCAAGAGGTCAGTACGTTTGCGCAGAGGGACAGACTAATTTTAAATGTGAGGAGGACAGTCATCATTAACCTTGCTTTGCAAAAACAATTGCCATACAGTATGTTACACGAGATATTGCCTTATCACAAAATGTCAATTTGCTTGGTATACATCTAGACAGTAAATTGTCGTGGAGCAAATATATCGACCACGTGTGTTCATATCTTAATAAGGCCTATTTTGCTATATTACAATTGAAAAATACAATTGATGAAACAGGGCTACATATACTACGCTCTTGCCTATTCACATTTTCACAAAAAAGGTATTCTCATTGCATTTCGGTAAACCAAGCCGTTATCGAGTAATTTATGTCCAATTCGACGAGGTTTTTGATCTTCCATCTTTTTTTCCAGGCAGAGGTTTTCCCTAATTATGGATTTAAAGTTGCTATATCCAAGAGAGAGGATCCGATAGGGAAAATTTACTGTTTTTGATCATAACTTCTTATTCTAAAACACATATTGCAAACAAACTATAAGACTACCTAAGTAGAACTATAACAAGAGTAGTGTTGTAAATTTTTACTCAATAATTTCAAACATACGAGAAATAGTTAGATTTAAATTTAGGAAATACAAAGATTGACATAATTTGTAAAATTAAATCTAACTATTTTGCAAAAAACTGAAATTATTGAGTGAGAATTCATATCACTACACTTCCCATAGTACTACTTAGGTAGTCCTATACTTTTTTTACCAATACATGTATTAAAAAAAAAGTTATGACCAAAAATAATAAATATTAAAAGGCTTTTCTTCACAATTGAACAAACTTTGTTAAACAACATTTTCCTTAAAAATGTAGTTTGTTTAAAATTGACTTTATATTTTCTTCATATTTTTCTGTATAATTTATTTCAAGTTTGACAACTGTTTATGACTTCCTACTCTTATAAATAAGTTGTTACATTTTCTGTACACTATAATTGGCTATAATCACTTATTCAAACAACAGATATAAGAAAACTAGTAATTGTCAAATAGTGATGTTATTTTCTAGCCACCCCGTAGCTCAACAACTTGCACGACAAGTTCTGCATACTTATAAACGTTTGTTACTGCCAAAATAACGTAGGCATGTAAACCGTGGAGTGTGCAATCTGCCTACGCAGTTCGATTATTCTCAAATCGCGACGGGGTTTCGGAAATGTGTGGGTTCCTATCATTCAGACATTCAGTACGTTGTTTTGTTTAGCCCACCCACCAAAAATACACCTGTACCTTCAATTACCTGTACGCCCGATCAAGTCGACTTAAATCGTAAATCAATATTTGGGAAATAAATCGATTGAAGTACTTGGTTTATTTATGTTTTGCCGTACTGCTCTTTTGTACACACTGAGGAATGTGGGCAGACTTTTCAAACGTTTTCAAGAGTCTCTTGAAAATACGTGTCGAGTATTTTTTCTCTATATTAGCGATGGAAGAGGTTATCCATCGTCGTCCGAACCTATTGACAAAATTTGTTTTTATTAGATTATATATGAAGCGCTTGAAGTGAATTCATAAAGCTGTTATGGATTCTGGAGTGCAACGAGATCTTATTGTCTATTTATTTTTTATACTGAATACCGGAATGTAGATTATTTGCTTATAGACAGTGTTGGTAATATATCGCGTCATGTAGCTATCAAATGGTACAGATGGATGCTCATTGGAATATAAGATTCCCCCTGTTAACCACAAAAAATATACCTTTTTTTTGTTAAATTTGAGACAGGGGTGTTGTTGTATAAACAGCCAAATGTAATTTAAATGAGGTTCTTTCTATTCTCTATCGAACTACTCTGTATGAGCGATTTAAGCATTAAAACATTAAACATAAATTCTCTCTTTTGTACTTATTTCTCTAATATTTTTATAGAGTTATTGGTTTGTTCAGGTAATAAAAGAACCCACTAAAATAGCTCCAAATACGTCCGCCTTAATAGATGTAATTGCTGTTACTAATTCAAATAGTGTACTAAAAAGTTGCATAATATTTCTACCTGTACTTCTCATCTTCTCCTCATGTACTGCCCTCTCAAATGTCCAAATAGTGTTCAACATTGATGCTAAAGCCGTTGTTGCAAGAAAAAAAAAGAGCTAACCACAGTACTTACAGCACTATTGCATGTTACAGATGAGCTATTTAGTGCTAGAAACAATGATAAAATACGTGCCTAGTTCTCTTTAGATTACAGTAAAGCCTTTGATGCCCTAGACTCTACTACCCCGTGCCACAAATTAAAATACTTTGGCGTTGGTAATTTACAGCTTCAGTTTTTTACTGACTTACTAACAGGCAACAAAAGGTATACTTAAATGAAACTTACTCTAAAATACTCAATGTTTCCAAAGGCGTTCCACAGGGTACTATATTAGGCCCGTTATAATTTTCCATTTACACTGCTGATTTTTACAAATATTTACAATTTTCCGACTCGCATCAGTATGCTGATGATTGTCAAATACTTAATCACTTTCCTGTTGCGAGATATTGGGCAGGCAGCCAATAAGCTCAACTGTGATTTAGATACTATTTTCTCTGTGTCACATGCTCATGGGTTAATTCTAAATGAATCTAAAACTGAAGTACTTGTGTACGGTAAGCATAGGGGGCTAGTTTTAAATAACCCTGCGTTTTCTATAACTCTCAAGGGCAAGATGCTACCTTTCAGTGAGTATTGCAAAAACTTGGGCATTATTCTTGACACTAACCTTTGATTCCAAAACCACATTTCTCAATATAATTAAAAAGTCCTTTGGCAAAGTAAAAATACTATATTTTCATAAAGATATTCTTAGTACTGATGTTAAATTAAGGTTATGTGATTAATACTGAGTTATGTGGCTTATGGTGATTTAGTTTATTGGCCGGCTATATTAAATAAGGATAAAGAAGGTCTTCAGAGAGTTCAAAATGCTCATAAAAGGATGTGGCAGGAACGGACGTACAACCAGACATCGTGATCTGTATATGGATCCTAGACATTGTTCGGCCCAATTCCAGAGATCTTTTGCCTACAATGCGGATAAAATTTGTAACAAGCTGCTGTCCTCCATCAAGTCTTCTCGTCTTCTCCCAGTATATACTCTTTCAAGAAAAAAGTCAAATCATTTCTTGTTGCAAACAGAAATATATGCTATTTTTATCACGCTTCGGCACTTATATTGTACACTATCTACTATTAATTATTCTGTATATTTTCATTACTTTCTTTTGTATTTTGTGTTTCACATCGAATGGTTAGGGGGTAGAGCAACTGTGTTGAAACTCGCCATTCCTGTTATAGCTTTTCTGTTTTGTCCAATTGTTAAAATATCAATAAAGACACATTATTATTATTATCATTATTATGATTTTTTTGTTACATTCTTACGTTTCTTTTAAAAAAATTACTGACAATATAAAGTTCATGATGCAGCCAATATAAATGCTACATTCGTAAGCTATTGTTAAACCATTGCCAAAAAATTTCCGAAATCACGTAAAGAATTTTGGTCTGTCAGCTTATTAAATGTAATTTCTAAAGTAATGGAAAGAATCGCTCAGAATCAACTCATGATTCTCATTCATAATAATAACATTCCGCCTTTAAGTCAGTCTAGGTTTCCGTGAGAGCCATACATAGTACAATTAATTACAACAGGAAGTATTATTGGACTGCACAAAATTTCTCTCTTATTTAAACCAAAAGTTTAACTTATTTTGTTGAACTAAACTCAGTTTGTTGGTTTAGAACCAATGTATCTGGAAGGCTAAAACTAATATACTGTAGAAATCAATGGATATCAAAAAGCGTGTCCCTCAAGAACCAATATTGGGCCCATTTTATTTGTTTTATATGCAGGATGATGCATAAAACTCCCCAGGCACTTTCCCGGGATAACGAAAATATATATTCAAATTGGGTAAAAACCAGTTGTCAGATATTCTTTGTAACTTTATTTTGTCTGTCTGCGTAGAAGGGCAACTTAGTTGAACGCCGCCCCCTCTTTGTAACATATGTCTCAAAGTTGTGTATCACTATAAAATAAAATAAAGACACATTATTAGTTAAAAGTTGCCAATGATAGTAACGTAAATAATAAATAAAGTAAATGTTCAAAAACTGTTTCCTCCTTCATGGATACACATGTTAAACCATTTAATTAATGCTTCCCCAGTTACTTTCACTGTAAACTACATTTTTTAGATGTCTCCATAAGAAATCTAATGGAGTTATGTCAGGTGATCATGTTGGCCACCTGATTTTATTCCAATAATTCCGACCCATCTTCCAGGATGTGTTCGTCACACAAGTATTTATATAGCGTTCTAGAATTATGTCCCGGCGCTCCGCCTTGATGAGACCAGATTATGTGCCAATTATGAGGAATGCTTCTTAATATAGCTCCTCTTAGATGAACCTCAGACATCTAACACCATTTAATGTTTATGAAATACATAAGGTCCGACTATGTATCCATTTAATATTCCGCACTAGGCATTTACTTTAAAAACTGTTTGATTACTGGTTCCTCGTATCCAACTCGGATTAACTTCTGACCAATAACAAATGTTTTCTGTTGTCACAAGCCCAATAATATGGAAGCAACTCTCATCACTCCACAACACATTTTTCAAATAATTAGGATTCTCCCCATACTGAAAATTTATGCGACGCTCAAAATCACCAGGTCTTAAATGATAAACATAATGGACTTTATAGAGACGCTACTTACTTCTCATTTACAAGAGGAGTAGGAAGGAAATATTTGTTTCAAACCATAATTAAACTGAAATTGTTTACAATATTGTTCAGTACTAAAGGAGAATTTGCATCATTTGTAACCGTCAGCTGTTTATTACGATTTAACTTTCTAAAACTTCCATAATTTTTAAAGGTATTATGATCTGACTGAGGTAAATTGAAAAAAACGTAATTGGAAAACGTTTTGACTTCATGGGAATTTTTTCTAGATTCTCTGTAAATCAAAATAATGTTTAATTTGCCTTCGCTAGTGTATGCAACCATTATTCAGTTATCTTGAACTAACAAACGCATTCAATAAACTTTTAAAATTGATTGAATGTTCACAAACTCACTAGACGGATTTTTATGGAGTTTCATTATTGTGTTGAGCATATTTTTGATAAATATGAGCCAAGTTGGAGAAAAGATGGCCATGGAGATGCTTTCTTGGCTTATGCTGCTTAAACCGTTAAAAATACTTATATACTGCTGATGGCAACTGACTTAGACGGCAAATATAGATTTATGTAATTTGCATACTTGTGCACTTTACTTTGGCATACAATTGAAAATTGGTACAAATAAGTACAAATATTGAATATTAGTATAAACATTAAAAAAGCGGGATAAGTATATACAGGCTGTCCATTTTATCAGGGCACTCGAGAATATCTCACTTAATATCGGTTGTACAAAAAAAAATATTTTTACGAAAATTGTGCCGATTTATATAACCTACAACATGGTTTAAAGACATTTGAAATCCATGGCCTACTTTAAGAGTTATGGCGGAGAATATCGAAAATGCAGAAAACGTCTAGGCCAAATATGTCCATTATTTGAAGAGATACGAGAAAAATTCTAAGGCGAAAATTTTTTGCAAAGCAGAGTGTTTCAATGGGGTTTTATCTAATTTTTTCAAAACCTCTGTATTTTGAGATTTACTCTTCAGGCTGTTAAAAAAATTATTTTGAAATGGGCGGGAAATGGCGCCATTAAATAGAGTATCTTCCTCCCTTTTCAACGATATATCACATGCCATATTTATTCATTGGTACTACGTTAGTAATTATAAAAACATTTTTTTAACCAATAAATTTTTTTTTAACAAGCATTATACCTGCCGTGGAGAAGTATGATTAAATAAAACGATAAAATAATTCAATAAGTTGTTCAAATCTTTGCTATAATAAAACATTAACACAATTAAGAAGAATAAAGTAAATTCAGGTAACAAAAACAAAATAATAATCAAGAAAGCAACATGGAGCAATTATGGAAAGAGTATTCGCAGTTATGCCAATGTATAGAGGTCCTCCATAAAAGCGTCACTCCTTGTTCAGAAAGTTAAAATGTCTTTACCAATTAATTTAAGTATAATATACTTTTGTTTGTATTTCATGATTTCACTATTATTTCAATTATTTTAAAATAGTCGGCTATGAACAAACTTGACAATTTAATTTTTTGACAGATCATCTCAGTTAATACTTAAAATCTCACTCAATCACACTTGTTTAAGAATTTAGAATTTTCAAAAATGATTTTCACTCACATTGATTGTTATATGTTCGTTACATATTGCCAATGCAATTTTAACTCTGAATTAGCTCAAGTAGAATATAGAAACAGATTTCCGCAAGCACTACATCCGAATAAAACTCTGTTCAGAAAATTAACTACGAAACTGAAAAATAATGGTTCATTTTTAAAGAATAAGACAAATTTGAACAGTGTTACTGATAATGTAAATAAGGTAAACCGAGTTATTAATTATGTAAGAAATAAAAATACAGAAAATTTGGAAACATCATTAAGAGATACTCAAATTGCTTGTCATAAATAAAACAAGTGCTAGAAAAATTTTAAAGAAAAATGGTTACCGGTGTTATAAAGCCAAAAAAGTACACAATTTACAAGCGGGGGACAAACCAAGGAGGACGACTTTTTGTAGGTGGCTGTTGGAAAAGAAGCGTGCCGATCCATTAATATGTAGTAAAATACTTTGGCCCGACGAGGCAAATTTTTCCAATAATGGATTTTTTAATCGCAATATTCATTCAAATGGACTTCTGAAAATACACACTGGCATAGACCAACTGGGTTTCAAAATCGTTTTTCAATAAATGTGTGGATAGGTATTTTAGGTACCAATTTAATAGGTCCCTATTTTTATGATGGTCACCTCAGTGGTCAAAGGTACCTAAACTTTTTGAGAAATGAATTTAATGAATTCTTAGATGACCTACCTTTAGAGAATCGACACAACTTTCAATATTTTCAACAAGATGGAGCTCCTCCCCACAATTCCCAGATTTGCCTAGATTATTTAGACGAAATTTTGCCTCAACATTGGATAGGTACCAATGGATTGATTCGATGGTCCCCTCGTTCTCCAGATATAACCCCAATGGATTTTTTTCTTTGGGGGTATATTAAAGATAAGGTGTTTTCGACGACACCGCAAAATGTAGAGGACCTAAAAGCTCGAATTCAACAGGCATGTATTACAGTTACCCCCTAAATGCTGAGTAATGTTTAAATGCAGTACCTCGCCGCGTTCGATTGTGCATAAGAAATCGAGGTGGACACTTTGAACACTTGATATGATATTTTAAAAATTATTTTGAGGATTAGATAAATATTAATGTTTTGTGTGCTATATTCTTTTTATTATTAATTTGTTTTTGTTACCTGAATTTACTTTATTCTTCTTAATTGAGTTAATGTTTAATTATAGCAAAGATTTCAAGAACTTATTGAATTATTTTATCGTTTTATTTAATCATACTTCTCCACGGCCTTCATAATATAATCATTGTAATTCGATTACGAAAGGTGGATATTGGGATAGAGCTTGTTTATAAAATATAGTAAACATTAGACTATTAAAGAACCCAATATGGATATTTATGGAACGTCATTTACTCATGTCGGACTCTAACACTTTTAACAAATCAAAGCTCATATAAAAAAATCGGCAGCTACTGGAAGCGGCTGGAACCTCCCCACTCGGTGGATTTTTTGAAGCCGAAAAGAGCATTAAATTGTGTGACAAAACGGCACTAAACGTAATCCGATCTCATCCAAAACCTTTTCAGATCTTCTGGGGCACTAAAAAAAACCCTCAACTTAATGAATTTACAATCATCTATGCGAGTTATTACCTACATTATCGCTCGTTGAATAATAAACCATTAGGATAACAACTTTAACATCATTTGAACGACTAAGAAAGTCTAGTTATCCTAAATACTACAGATTTGTAAAGCAACAAACTGAAAATTGGTAAAGTGATAATCTATAATAAATTCACCAACGGAGGTACAGAAAGCATATGATATTGATATTGTTACATCTACCTTTAAAGTTTGTGACAATCCACTAAAAGTTACAAATATGCCGAAATTTTATTAACATGACATGACACCAACGTTATCGGATGACAAACGATGACAATGACAATCGTTAAAATTTGCTCATTGCAATCCGATCGCTCGCGGCTGTCTTTTTTAAATGAAACATTAGCATTTCAGTAATTTTACTAGATTTTAGAGGAATATTTGTAGTTTAATTCTTAGATTTGTCTGTATATATATTTAAAAACGTAATCCGCTCTACTTCTAGAGCAGTGAAAAAATCCTCACACGTGAATTACCACATGATGTGACGAGTTTCGCGACGTAACGGCTACGCGCATCGATCATGTCATGCGAAATGCGATCTATGCCATATTTGCTTTGTTCTTAATTTTTTTTCACGGAAACCAAATCGAAAGGGTGGAAGTGTGATATATCGTTGAAATCAGAATTTTAACTGCTTTTCAATGATTCCATTGCAAAATGAAAGTAATTATAAAATAAACAACTTGTTGCGTCAAAATGGCACTAAACGTAATCCGATCTCAACCAAAACCTTTTCAGATCTTCTGGGGCACTAAAGAAACGCACACGCAAAGTTTCGTTCAAATCCGTTCAGTAGTTTCGGCGCTATCGTGCTAAAACACATACACACATACACACACACAGACATTTTTCAAAAACCACTTTTTTGGGTTCCTAGGACTTCAAAACGTAAAGATTTGATGTTATCTCAATTTTCGTTTTTGAACCAATTTTAGTAACCTCTCACAATTCTATTGTGGAGAGGTTAATATGTTAGTAAATTATATAAAGCATCAATATTTAGTAATCATTTAAATACCACTTGTTAAATTTAATTAAAACTAGTTGGATATTCTTTGCGCAACATTAAGGAACCAATGGACAGTGTTTATAAAAACCAATACATAAAATACATAAGGTCAATTTCCTTTAAAATACCTTTATATTTACATTTTTTTGGATTTCGCCGACACCGATACCTCACGAATCGATCATTCCTAGTTAAATAAACATATCAATTATGTTTTCAACTCTGCACGCTGTCACCTTCAAGAACTCTTTATTATTATTTGAGATATATTTGCCGTGACACCTAATTTTTTTCGAAGTTAACAGTGTCCCTACAATCAACAATAGCTTCGAGTTCAGTTTTAAAAACTAGCCGATTCGATTCCTTACATCAAATTTACGGTGAGGCACGTACTGTCGAAAACCCACGTAAAATTCACAAGTCCTGCTGATAATTCTGTGAAATTTGTAAACAAACTGGCAAACGAGTTCCACGCTGGGATATTAATGGGCCTAGGGAGTTTTGCGCGCAGCGACCTGTAGGTTGGTATTAATGAGTTATTTAGTTTGTTAGTTCTCACTGTTTGAATAAATGTATATTATCAAGTATAGAAAAGGATTAAAAAATATCGCCTCGGTGGTGAACGATTAAGTGATAGTCATAAATTAACCGGGCAGGCCTGGCGCCAGGATAAGCTTCAGTCCTGTATATTCACTGATCGTCTGTATAATTTGCACTGAAAGAAATCACCTATATTTTATTTTGGAGACATTGTTCAATGCAATAAGATTCAATTGTAGAGTGGAGCGGATCCATAATTTAATCGTACAAATAACCAAAGTAATAATAATAACGCAATATACAGTGTGTCTCCCTTAAGAGTGTAACAACATGATTGTATTGTTTTTTGTCCGATTTAGATAGAGGTCACTAAAGTCTATTTAAGACTACAAAATCACTTTCCATCCTTAAATGCAAGGCCATCTACGAAGCTAAATCACGAAAAAAATCAAAAAATCATAGTAAGCATTGTTTAATAAAAAAAAATTATTAACAAAACTTGTTCTAAGTCATTCAAAAACCCTGAATCCGAAGTTCAATCAAATTCTAAAAATGAAGTTTTGATGAAAAAAATCATTTAAGCATTTTAATAAAATATCTACATTTATTGTTTTGAAACAATTTACACAAATGAATAATAACTACAACCAAAAGAAGTAAATATTATGTTCTATCAAACCTCCATCAACCCTAGCGCATGCCTCAATTCGCTTTTTGTCATTGTTCATAACTTTTCTGAGGGTTGCAAGCTTGCCTTATCCAGTTTTCCATTTGTAATCTATTGCGTAACAGTTTTATATAAAAAGTAGTGTTTTGTTTATATTTAGCACGATCTGTGTAACATTTTGATTCAGTTTTTGTAAGTGAAACTGTTCTCAACTAACAGAATTTACTTGTAACTGCTAAACCATTTCACACTGTTTTATATACATATTTTTATATCTTAGGAACTCAGTTACGTTTTTTTATACTATTATGTATTTCCGTTCTATACAGCATTATCCCAGGAAACGATTGTCTACAAAACATTTATTTACATCAGATACCTATATTTCAATTTTTATATTTTTGTTTACTATGTAAGTACATATGGTTATTTTCCTTACCTTTCTCATTACTATATATAGTATATCCTATAAGATGTAATATATTTACTGAGTTCTCACAATAGTCACAATACGTTTTACTATTTATTACAGCTGTTCTTATTTTTGGTTATGTATTTACAAATTGTTGCAATCTAAGTCAGCTGTGATATGAAAACTATTATTATAGATTCCTTTTATCGATCATATGCCACTATTTTAGTTGTGAGTAAAGGAAATTGTAGAATTTGCGACCTGCTAGTTGTTGCGCTTAACTCAACCATTGACAGATGGCCATACCTGTACTATTTCTATATTTTATAGCTTTCAATTTAATTAGGGGAAATAGATTTTTCAAGTTTATCGAGTAGCATTATTTTGCAGTAAGTAGGACAAAAAAGTTTACCTTATTAGTAAAGCTCACGAGGAAATCATTTGCTTGCAGCCTTTGTACTGATTTGAACGTATATAAATTTTAACTGTGGACTTCAGTAATTGATATTACATTTTTATATCCGCGTTATCAAGTGTTTAACATCCAGGTAAATTTCATTTATTACCAATTTAAAATTTAATTAATCTTCAATTTTTGTCTTTGATGTAATTTCAATCATTTTTAAAATAAATTTAAATTCAAGTTCAATTCTTTTTAATTTAATAAGTAGTTAAAATACTATATGTACCACATGGTTTTAAAAATATTTTTTCTTTCTTTTTCATTTTTTGGCAATTATATACTTATGTACTTATAAATTTATACACTTATATATTTGTATATTTCTACATTTATATACTTATATATTTCTGTATACCTTTCTGCTTAGCTCCTACATTTCTGCATAGCTTTTGCACAGCTTATCTTTCTGCACATAGATAAAATTTCATTAACTGTTCAAAAAAACCACAGATGGTTAATTTTCCTATAATTTTCACTCCATTTCATTAAGAGACGTAAATTGCCAAGGAAACCTTTAGACTCCATTCTTGCAACAAGAGACAATTGTGGGCCTGGATTGCTGTTCCAGAACCAGTCGCCTCAACAATAGTCAATCTAGGATCCTGGTATAATTTTGTTTTCTCGAAACAAACAGAAATCTGTCATTTATGCCGTACATTTCAAAAAGGGTAAGTTTTTCCACTCTTCCGAATACGCTGGATCCAAGGCTCTTTGCTCCGACTTAAACCAGCTAGTCGTCCGCATATGTTGCCTCAATTCTTTCTCAAAAATAAATAATAAGGGAAAGGAGGTAACAGTCATTATTTAGAAACTTCCAGAAAAGTCGAAGGGCGTGAGGTCAGGTGACCTCGGAGGCCAAATAATAAAAGAGCTATTTCTTCCAATGCACCTCCAGGAAAGTTGTCTCTAGCCAATTCCGTACTACCATTGCATTGTAGATTGGGGCTGCATGAAGTTGAAATATCACATTGTTTTACGCGATAAGGAGCGAGTTTTCAATTCCGATTGAAAATTCAATTTGCAAAAAAATTAGAAAACGTTCCGCATTAAAATTTCCCTCAAAGAAATATGGTTTAATTGTTTCTTTATTCAAAATACCGCACCACACATTCACCTTTTCTGAATACTAGCGTCGACAGTTTACAACCCAATGAGGATTTTCAACGGACCAATATCTAGTATGTTGAGAGTTAACTGTGCCATTAGTTGTAAATGTCGCTTGATCTGAGAATAAAATATTTAAAAAAAAATTATAGTTGTTCAAAAACTCTCCCTGACACCAAAAGCAATATTCCAGCCGCCTTTCTACGTCCCCTTCTTTTAATGAGTGTAAGGAAACAGGTTTGAGGGGATGTAATTTATTTCGACGGAAGCATAGCCAAATTGCATCCTTGGGTACATTTAAAATTGTAGACATTCTCCTTAGGCTACACCTTGGATTTTCTCTTACAGACTGAAAAATTTCTGCATCTCTAACATGATCCCTCACACGTTGTTCTTGTTTGTTGCATACTTTGCCAATTCTATTGGATAAATTATTAATTCGCCAAACTTTCATATGGTCTTAGGCGAGGACTGTGTAGTGGATATACCATCCTTCGGAGGGGATGTAAAGCCGTCGGTCCCTTGTCTATTAAATGTTTGGCAAGTATGAGATCCCTACTCTTCGAAAGAGAAGAGGTTCGGCAAAATTCCTGGTTGGCGGTAGCTCATCTACAAACGTCGGTGTTATTCCTCAGTAGCGGAAATAGGCTGACGTTAAATAAATGTAAAAAAAGACTCACATGCGTTAAATAAGATTAAGGTATGGTATCTTGGTGTAAAGTATGATAACATAATTCCTATATTTTATTTGATACATTTACATCAAACTACACTGCGATAAAACTGAGGAATGTCATCAACCAGCATTGGAAAAAATTTAATCGTATTTCTATGGGCATAACATGTATTTTATATTTTCGCAGTTACTTCTGCCACTAATATCACAATCTTTTGTTTTAAATTAATCCCAAACCTTTTATACCTTCAACATAGTAATTCCTTCGTAAATATGAATATTGTTAGTTTTCCACAGAAAAACATGGTATTAGTTTTCAAAGTATTTATTGATAAAGCAAAGCGCTGTTTGTAATTATTTAATATTTTCAAATAATTATTTTCGCACTTAAATGCATATTCAGCATTTTTTTCATGGAAGGTGCATATTAACTAATTGTCGTCGGCAAGCATATGTGTTTGCATAACATTCAAACCTGGAGACATATCTGTTGTATACAACAGGAACAATAAAGTCCCTAGAACAGATCCTTGAGGAACTTCTTAAAATACTAACTCTGTTGAAGTTGTACCTAATTGTGCACTGACAAATAGAGGTGGTCACTGTATTTAATGTGCGAAAAAAATACAGAAATTTCATCTAAACCATCAAATTTAAGTTCGTCACAGAGTAAGGGGTGGTTCACTGTGCCAAGTGCTTAAAAAAAATAAAATTACGGCAAGTCATGCATCCAACATTTTAAGAATATTGTCAATAATATCAATACCACCGTATATGGTAATATGTATTAGACCTGTAAACTTTTACCCACATTTTAGAACAAATTTAGTGCAAACTTTGAGCGAGTATTTATTTTAAATACGTGTAATTATAAAATTCTAATACGGTATCATTCACCTATAATGAAGTAATATATTTGCATTTCAACTTTTACTACCTATTTAAAATTGAAAATTCATTTCAAGCGTAAAATATGCATCTTACTCAACTTCTTGTTTTTCGTGTGAACAAAAACAGTGTCATACCAACCATTATGGAAAATTACAAAACGACCTTGATAGAAATCTATAATTTAAGAGCGAGTGCTATTGTGAGCGCTAACACAAACAGCAATCCACGTTTCCACTGGAAAGAAAACGGTAAAACGATTAAACGTGTATCAATATACATAAGTTCGTATTTATTTGTGAATTTAGGACAGTTAGCTTAGTAAACAAATACATTTTGCTTGGATGTACTAGTGGCCACAGTATTATCTGCATAATACAAAAAATTATGCAGAAACTAAGCTGATTATACTTTTTTAATGCGCGTAGGTCGAGTAATGTAACAAGAAAATTTGTATACGGTTAGGCTAGTTATGAGTAAACTAACAAACAGTCTAAAAGTTTGTTAATACGATCACATATGGGCGGGAAAATGAAAATGATGGAGTGAGTAACATTGTATGGTTGTTTTTTATGAGACAGATTTGCAAACGACTTTTAATTAATATCTTATCTAAGCAAATGTAATAGATATTCTCTTGCATACATTTGCAATAAAGATTGAAACGTAATGGTTATGCTTTCTGTTAAGCTATTTAAATTTACCAGCAATGGTGCGTTTGCTGTGTTTCCATAATAATAGCATATTATGAAAATGTTATCTATTAAGTATCTATTTTTCTTTGTACTTTAACAACAAAATTAAACTCGCAAAAATATGTTGCCTCCACTGTAGAATCAAACTAAATTACTATAAAAATTAGTATACGAAAAATAAACGGCGTGAGAATTTTTTATTCCATTAATCAAACACAATTTTATAGGAAACAAACTAAAATTCTTCAGTGTTACAGTACAATAAATCACAGTTTAGTGAGAAAAGAAAACCAAAAGATGTCAACAACGCACCATTAAAGAGAAGTTATCCTTTTATTTGCATTATTTAAAAACCATATCTTGTTATCTTATACTTTTTGGCTTCATAATATCCGAATATATTTTTCCCAATATTAGAAGTACGTAATAGATTCTTAAATAATCTCAAGCTGGTCTATAATATCTGCACACTCCATTATAATAATGTTCTGTTGTAAAATTAATCCTAACTAGTTAATGGTAATAAGAGAATTAATAATATCAACAAACTGTTAGCTAAATCAGCATTATCCCAACAGATGCATTGGTAGAGGAGGTACTGTCCACTGAGGTCTCCTGATCTTATACCCGTTATTAGAAACATTTTTAACGTAGGTAATGCCATTAAAAATAACCCGCAAATTAATAGATCAGTAAAAAACATATTAAAACGTTCTCAAACATGAACTAACGCTGGAGGTTATTTAAGTGAAATAAACAATATAATGACGTTAGCTATCTGACTACTTTATTTGTAAAATTTAAAATTTGGTCAACAGGGAATTTTTACAATTTATTAAAGAATAACCGTAAATGTGCTATCAAATATTATGACATTGTTTTACACACTGACACATTGTCTTACACGGTTTTATTAGGTTCATCTGTATGTATGTAACGGAATCTTTACACGTGATTCTCACCCACTTCAAAACGTCAGATTAAACTGAAACTTTGCACACTTATCAAGGACCAATGACAATACAATACTTTGATAATTTGTACTAATGTCCTTACCAGGATCATCTAGATAAAATAAATGACTAATCTATTGTCGAAATTTTGCCGGAGGCACCGCTGCTAATATCATATATTTTATAAATTATAGTGTAAAAAAATTGCAAATCGAACTAAAAAGCAAAAAAATAAAAAATTATAGCTCGAAAAACTAAAAAAACACGCTTTGGAAACAAACCGAACTAAAAAGTAAAAGATAAGGTTTAAATATTATTGACGAAAAAAATTCATTTTATTGCAAAAAACGTGGGGTATATATTTTTATAATTCGACTTTTATCAATAGCTACCAATAAAATATTTATAAAAATTGATATCAAGCACGCCACGTTTTTTACAATAAAATGAATTTTTTTTGTCAATAACATTTAAACATTATTTTTAACTTTTTAGTTCGGTTTGCCATTAAACGTGTTTTTTTAGTTTTTTTAAACTATAATTTTTTAAAATGTTAACTAACATTTTCCAATAAATGATATACATGATTTTTTTCGGGGCACTGAGAGCAACATTTAGATAACGCGTCCAATCCTGGAACTTTCAAATGTGTAACCCCATTCTGGACTTTGGATTTGGGCGATTCCTACTGTATTTTGGTGTGTTTATTTTACAGAAATGATAACATCAATATTGCATGCATACAGGAGACTCACATGATAGATGGAACATCACTAACACAAAAAAAAAGAAAGGGAAGAAGAAAGATCAATAGAGGAGTTCCATGTATAACTAAACGAGATAGTGCCATCGAGATAAAATGGAAAAGGAAAATATAACCACGGCAGTCACATAAATTCAAAAGGATATCTGCATGATAAGAATATACGAACTCGCAGACAAGCTGTCAGGAAGGGTGTCCAAACAGTTAACTTAAGAAATCAGCTAATTCATTACCTTTTATTATCTCATGCCCTGGTAACCACATCAAGGTAACCTTGTTGTTATTAGCCAGTTGCTTCAGGAATTGTCTACACTCCCAGATAATTTTAAACTCGGAGATATATGACCTTTAATGCTGCGTGGCTATTTGAAAGTATATAGATCTTTGCCCTTCGAATGTCTTTGTTTAGGCATTGCTGGACACACACACCTATAGCGTAAATTTGCCTGGAAGATGGTTGGGGTGTTACCGAGGGCTCTAGACAGTCTACATTTAGGCCCTGCTACCCCTTCAGCCACCTTAGATCCATCTGTGTAACAAATGAGTGATCCTTGCCTCAATCCCAATGCTTCTATCCTGCTCGTCTGTTGGCTTTCAATCAGCACATCAAACGGACAGTCGGTCCTGTAAATATAGAGGTAGGTCAAGTATTGCCTCCATAGCTTTTGTGGCACATGGAAGCATATCTCCCGAGATATCTCCTGTAATCCCTAAGTAGGCAAGGATAATTTCTGCAGCTTTCTTTGTGCTAATTTTTCTTCTGTTCTTGGCCACCATACACATGATGCATAGGTCACTAAAGGTCTAACAACTGAAAGGTAGGCTCAATGTGTCATTTTCAGTTTTAGACCCCAAGTCTTACCAAACAGCCTACGGTACTTCCAAATATCCGTTGTAGCTTTAGTAAGTGTCCTTTCCAAATGCGAGTTCCAGGTAAATTTTTTATCCAGGATTACTCCTATAAACTTGACTTTATTGGAGAAGTTCAGCATTATTCCATACAGCATAGGAGTTCTAAGGTTGAGTTTTTTCCTTTTGGTGAACGATACAATAACTGTTTTGGTCGGATTGACATTAAAACAATTTACGAACACTATTTGGATATTGCGTTTAAGGCAGTTTACATAATGTTTGAGATCATAACCTCATATCTGCCTCTAAGTAACGACCAGGTCATCTGCATAGATCTGAACGTTGAGAATTAGTGAAGGAGATCATCGGCCACCATCGACCACAGCAAGGGCTAGAGCTCCTGATTGCAGTCACCGTGGCCGACTCATCCCCCATACTTGTAGTAATTATTCTGCTTCTTAGCATGGATTGTATCCGTTTGATTGTTGAAGGCTGTATTCCCCTTTTTTCGGCGGCTCTTTGTACGGATTCATAGGAGGTGTTGTCAAAACCCTCTATATTTACGAAACCACACCAAGCCACTTCCTTGGTCATAAATGTCTTTTCAATGCCTTGGACCAGGTAATGTAGAGCATTGATTTGCCAGGTTGGGTAGGCACATTGTGGAGTGAAGCGGTGTTCCTGTAAGGTATATTGGTCCAATATTGTCTCCATTGTTTTGAGGAGAAATGTGGTTAAGCGGATGGGGCGAAAAGACTTTGGCTCGTCTGATGGACGTCTGCCTATTTTTGGAATGAACGCCACCTTGACTTCCCTCCAAAGTTGGGGAATATACCATATTCGAAGTAAATAACTTATTGAAGTTAACACGTTCTCCTAATCCTGGTTTAAGGAAACATATATGTAGGGAGAGGGCAGGAGGGGGTTAAAGAAAGATAATTTTCATTAATTACATATTAAAAACGGCTATCAGTTAATTATTACGTATGTTGATATTATTAACCCCTTTACACATTGACATACAAAATTTCACAATTAACTGTGATTAAAAAACTTTAATGTTATAAAGTTGAGAAAGAAAATAGTGTTGGACCAGAATTAATCTGAAAACTAGGAAAACCAAAGAAACCGTTAACTGTAGGTAGGGGAAAACTTAATTGAACTTTAAGACTGTAAGAGAAATCTATTTGTTAAGTAGGGAATTGTTCACTGATCCGCGTGTTCCTCACATACGTTTACATTTTTAACAAGGCTATAAAACGGAAATTAACTAAATTTTCGTATAAACAACATGATGATAGACAATAGCGCATTAGCATTATCTCAAATATTGCAGGCATTTCCTAGCAATTGTTTTGTTTGCAACTGTACAAGATACCGAACAACATCCATAATGATAAATCCAAGTCCAGTTTCCTATCTCGAATAGGAATGTGTGTACTTCAATTCGCTGGGCCCGTTACAGAACAATCTTATCTGGCTTTTCGACTATATCGGTGGATATGTCGATAAACGGTAGAAAAGGCACAAAGACAACTGAAATGCTTTAGATTCTATTCCACTTTTTAAGGAGTTTTCTGTTGGCACTGTGGTAATGTATGTGATAGCAGTATCTGGCCATTGTATTAAAACTGTTTACCTATTACCAACGAGTTCCTGTATTTAGCTTTATGCGATTAGGTTCAAATTGTTTTAAAATTATCGTGTATAGGTTGAACTACGTGAATTATTTGCGATAAGGTATGGTAATGATGCAAATTTGTACATGCAACCACATTTTAGCTTATATTAAGGAAATACCGATCAGAGATCTCCAATTTAAGAACCAAACAGGCGTTAATTTATGCACGCACAAGTTCTTGAATCGTAATACAATAACAAAATTACATCAGGTACATTATAGATTATTCCCTTCATAATATGATTAAGCAAACGATTACTGTATATAAACGAAGGGAATAAATGCAAGACCAAGGTACAACTAAAAGGAACCTACTTAAAATACAGCAGTTAAGGAAAAACCGCTGCCCAAGGAATCACTACTTCCATATCCAGATTTTGTATCCAAGTCTTATGTACACTAAATCCCAATGTAATATTTTATTTCCTTTAATAATAGAGTGGGGGTGGTAGAGGGTGTGGCTAATGTAAAAAAAATTCTTAGTCCTTAGGGGCTAGCTAACTCCAAAAATTTTTTTTTTAATTTTCGTTCCTGTATACACACTAAATCACATTTTGATTTTTTTACTCCCTTTAATAATAGGGTGGGGGGTGGTAATGGGGGTGGTAGAGGGAGTAGCTAACGCTAAAAATTTTTTTCAGATGTTTCGTTTTTGTATATACACTAAATCACATTTTAATTTTTTTAACTCTCTTTCATAATAATGTAGGGGTGGTATTGGGGGTGATAGTGGAGGGGGTCGCTGTGCCAAAAAAAATTTTGATACCTTAACTTTTCGTACATGCCCTAAATTACTTGCTTGTTTTGCCTATTTACCCTTATTTACCCCATTTACCCCCGAACCCTTCAACGGAATTAGATCAAAATATAATCTAGTTCCAGATCTCGTTACAATACATAAGTGTACCAAATTTCAAGTCAATATCATAAACGGTTCCAGAGTAAACGTGTGCACAAAAAAAGTTATAGATAGACAGAAAAAATTTTTTTCGATCAAATTTAAAATGTCGACGTTTCATGACATTTTAAGCCTATTTCACTAAATATATATATATATGTATATATATATATATATATATATATATATATGGTGTACCGGTGAGAGGTAAGTGAATACCGTCATGTGGTCAAATGCTACTATACACCAGACATCATAGATGTCTCCATGGTGTATAGCGACTTGCTATTTTGCAAGTACCGAGAGCGGTGACCTTTAGCCCTTGGTGGACTTAACCCATATACTGTTATTATACATGATTTGCAGGAAACAACTACTCAGCGGGCAAATACCCCGACCTGCATTGAATTATACCTTACAAATCATGAAAGATTGGTAGCCAATGTCATTTGTCAATTCCCCGACCAGACATAGACCGGTTTCGAACTTATTAGTTCTCATCAGTATGCCATAGGTCATGGAACAGACAAATGACGGTGGCCAACCTGTTAGTTTTATACAAACTTAAGTAAATGGTGTACCGGTGAGAGGTAAGTGAATACCGTCATGTGGTCAAATGCTACTATACACCAGACATCATAGATGTCTCCATGGTGTATAGCGACTTGCTATTTTGCAAGTACCGAGAGCGGTGACCTTTAGCCCTTGGTGGACTTAACCCATATACTGTTATTATATATGATTTGCAGGAAACAACTACTCAGCGGGCAAATACCCCGACCTGCATTGAATTATACCTTACAAATCATGAAAGATTGGTAGCCAATGTCATTTGTCAATTCCCCGACCAGACATAGACCGGTTTCGAACTTATTAGTTCTCATCAGTATGCCATAGGTCATGGAACAGACAAATGACGGTGGCCAACCTGTTAGTTTTATACAAACTTAAGTAAATGGTGTACCGGTGAGAGGTAAGTGAATACTTACCTTACCTTACTTACCTGAAGGTATAATTCAATGCAGGTCGGGGTATTTGCCCGCTGAGTAGTTGTTTCCTGCAAATCATGTATAATAACAATATATATATATATATATATATATATATATATATATATATATATACATATATTTTTGCGTTACTATATTTCCACTGGACGCCTTAATATTTTTTTGTATTATCTTATATTATATTATATTACGGCGCATCTTACAATCACCATATACATACCTATTTTTAAGAAAAAAGATTTTAGAAAATTATAGGCCTGTAACTGTGCCTATTGGTCTCTCGAAAATAATTGAGTACTGTTATTTAGACCGATTATTGAATTTTTTAGAGGCTTTTAAAATAATTACAAAAAATCAACATGGTTTTTCTAATGGTATGTCAACTAGTACTGCTATACATTCTTTTTTAAATAAAATATTGGAACTAGTTGATGCAGGGGAGTGTCCTGTTGGGATCTTTTGTGATTTTTGTGAGCAGGGCATTCGACTGTGTTAATCACAATTTACTTATATCTAAATTATTTGAGTATGGAATAAGGGGTCCTGAATTAAATTTTGTTACCACATTCTTGGAAGGTCGGAGACAATATGTTAGTTTACTACATAAAACACAAAACTCCGTACGCAGGGTTGATTCAGAGTGTGTAGATCTTACTATGGGTGTTCCACAGGGGTCCATATTGGGCCCTGTGTTATTTATTATTTATATAAATGATGTAGATTCTTTACCATCAAGTGTACATTTCACAATGTATGCAGACGACATCTCCGTTATTATTTCTAATCCTACGGACAAAATTTTAGAAAATAATTGCAATAATGTGTTAACTAAATTAAATAATTGGTTTTCCCATAATTTTCTACACTTCAATGCCGAAAAAACTCACATGATTAGATTTTATAACAGACAAAAAAAATGTAACAGACTAGATATTAACATGAATGGTACCACTATCTCCAATAGTGAGGAAAATATAAAGTTTTTAGGGGTGTACTTGGATGAATCCCTGAACTGGAAGCATCATTGTGAGATCTTGATTTCTAAAATCGCATCAATCACTTATTTATTTCGAAATATCAGAGCGTTTTTAAATAAAGACCAATTAATTAATTTATATTATGCTCAAGTTGACACACGCTTAAGGTATGGAGTCTGTTTCTTCCATTTTAGCGTCTAATTTTTTTATTGCCCAAAAACGCATTATCTGATGTATTGCTGGCGTACCGACCGCCCATTCATGTAAAAATATTTTTAAAGAACTTAGAATTTTTAGCTTGCCGTGCCTGTATATTTTTGAAATTTGTATGTATGTTTTTAGGAATAGAAATAATTTTATTTTAAATAGCGAGTACCATGACGTCAATACAAGACAAAAAAATAAGTTTCATGTCCCTTATGCCAGACTTAAAGTTACTTCTGAGTCTCCAAGATTTGTGGGAGCTAAAATATTCAACCATTTACCGGATGAAATAAAATGTAATAAGTCAGAATATGTATTTAAGAAAAAGTTAAAGCTTTTTCTATTAGACAAATCTTATTATTCAGTGTCCGAATATTTTTTATTGTAGTTTAATGTAAGCTAATCATGACTATTCCTATACAATATTTTGTATTGTCAAGAAGGAAAATAAATTATTATTATTATTATTATTATTATTGCATGGTACTTGCAAGCAAGAGAAAAACAAGAGGTACAGACTGAGCTAGATTAACAAACTATATACAAAAAAATACTTAAAACAAACTTTTAATAACTCTTTTGTTTGTACTGAAGAAATCAATATTATATTTTTCAATACATGAATTTTATCAGCGGACAACTACAGGAATATCTATAAATAACTCATTTTTCAAAAATGACCCCACTCTGCTAGACATTAATGATCGGATAGTGCGTTAGTTATTATCTAGGTTATTAGCATTTGCTAGAAATCAAATTTGTTAATTCGTAGAATTAATTAGAATATTAACAAATATCACTAAACACGATCATGCCCTTGATGACTAATATTTTACATATTTATTCGATAAAAATTTATGCATTCGTTAAACAATTCTTATAGCCCTGAGCCTGAAAACATTACTAATGACAGGAACAAATACATTATATGTTTCTTCGTAAAGTAGCTCATCTCTGTTTCTGCATACAACGCCAAATACCTACATATACGGGGTATTTTGTAAGCGAGTGGCTATTGAACAACTAGTCACAGAACAGGTCAAAATATTATGATTCAGTTACCAAGTTGCACCCCTGATAGGATATGACCCTCCATAGTCGTCACTAAAATTTCGGAACAACATAACTTGAAACTTGATTTACAAAAATTCAATTTGATTGAAAAATCATGCGCATTACAAGTCTTACTTAGTTTAGTATTTAAGTTGAAGTAACTATTACTACGAAGAGTTTATTGAGGATAGGTCATCCCTAAAACTTCATAAAAAAATTTCATCCATCGCATTAAACTGCAAAAGTTCCTGTTATGCAGAATTTAATTTAGAAGCATTCATTAATAAATTTTGTGAAAATTGATAGTTTTACACGTACTTTATACAGTTAATATCAATTTTACAAAACTTTACAACCTTAAACAGCTCTAAAATATTTGGCGTTAGCTAACCCCTCTACCACCCTCATTGCCACCATCACCCTATTATTAAAGGGGGGTAAAAAAAAATAAAATGTGATTTAGGGAATAAAACATTATATTGGAATTTAGTGTGCATAAGACTTGGATACAAAATCTGGATGTGGAAGTAGTGATCCCTTGGGCAGCGGTTTTTAACTTACACTTACGTTAAAGATCAGTAAAATTTTCCTGTTCTTATTCACCAGACAAAAGATAGCGACTACAAAGTTAATAATTTAGTCAAAATTACGTAATATTTTCTTACGTTCATATGCATTCAAAGATGAGGATAATGGTTGCAATTACGTTATATCGACTTTCTCAGGTTATTGCGACTTTAAATTGGTAAATCCAACTAATTGTGCTGCTTGGGATGCATCGAATGTTTTTGAGTCGAACCAGCGATTATAACTTTTTAATTTTAAAATTATGGCATTCTTGTCACGAACTTGAATATACAAACAAAATAACATTTCATAAATTATTCTCACAGGTTGGTTCCAAGGTAGTAAGATTAATTCAATATATTCTCTTTTTCTGCTCGGCTTATATCTATTTCAAATTCATAGGCATCAGAAGACCCTAAATAAAGGCAAAATTAAGGCTGTTACGTTGATTTTGTCGTGGCAGGGACAAGTACTGAATTCTACATTTGTTTTGTACATTAATATAAAGTTCACTTATCAATATCATTTTCGTTAATTATATTTTGTTAGTCAAGTAAATTTGGTCTTAACGCTTCTTGTAATTTTTAAATTTTATTAATCATATTCAACAGTAGTCAACACTAAAAATAAAAGGATATAATTGTCACTTTAATTCACACATTAAATGTAGCTTGCACTGTTTGTTTTATTATTTGTATTTCGTATCCATTTTCCATTATTAATAGAAAACCTTCTGTATTTTTCTTTACGCTGTATTTGTCTTGACAGAGTTTAACTATTAAACATTAAACTACTGAGAAGTCGTACCCTAGTTTACTAATAGCTTCTAGTTTATACAAGGTATAGCTTTGACTGGCATGTTTGGCTCTGAAAAGATTAAGCGAACATTAGTTTTGTATATCATAAACAAAGAGTATCCTACCTGTACATTATACATGCCTAATACTGAATTAGGTTTGTGTTGGTTATATAATGGGGTATTATGTTATCTAGTTCTTGCAGTTTCGTTGTCTTGTCTAGAGTACCTGGAACATTGAAAAATGTTAGCAACTACAACATAACCACAATCATAGCACTGTAAATGTCGGGATAATTAACGTATTACTTCGAGTACTTACTGTAGTATTCAGTAGTATACAATTATATGGTTTATTCTTTGTAATGTTCAATTTCTAGTGGAGGTTAAGTTTCTATTGTCAACCTAGCTGTCATTGCTTTCTAAGTATATTCAATTAGTTATTGGTTGTAACACCGTTGGTTCAGTTCTGTTCTGATCTGTTAGCTTGATGTTACTTATTTTAGTTTGGAAGTCTTTTCTTTGACTTTGACTGGAAGTGTATATCAGTTTCTAAAAATCTAAAATCCTGCGGTATTGCAGACGAGCAATGGGAACAACTTGCAGCGGACAGAACCGAATGGCGAGGGGTTGTGGCCAGCTATCAAGGAAATGTTGCTGCAAGAAGGCCGAATCCAAGACCTAACCAGGTCTATGTTTGTCCTGACTGCGGTCGACATGTGCTCTCCCGAATTGGCCTCTATAGCCATAGTCGTGTGCACCGTAGATGAATGGGAATTACAATAGACTACACCTTTTACTTGTTTTTTATTGTACACAATTTATCGACTGTAACATTTTTATACTCGGACTCGAGTAACGGCTAATAATAATATCAGTTTAACAAATAAAGGTGAGACAATAGATCGGTTCTCTCGTATTTATTTCAATTAGTGGAGTTTAGTGAATTGGTGAGAAGCTAGAAAATTAATGGAACACACCTTAACTGGGTGTTGGTTGTCGAACGTTGGTATTCTATCGTAGCGCATGTGCTGTTTAATAACCTGTGGTAATTTGGTGGTAATTTCCTTCTTCTCAGTTGATAGCTCTCACGTGTTAGACGTCCTTGCTTTTTCTCCTGGATGTGTGGACTGAAGAATAATTTAAATCCGAATTAATTTTGTTAAAGGTGAATCATCACTTTATAATTGGTATGTTGCGGGAATAAATTCTTCAGCCTCAATTAGATATTTTGAATATCGACAGCTTAATGCTGGATAATATCATCTTTGAGAAAATGCCCTACACATGGAGGGCGATTTATGTTAGATTTATGTTGGACGTACGTCATGATGTACCTTGGATTTACGTTGGGTTTTGTTGGCGTAGATATGCTGTTTTCATGACTGGGTCAATTTGTTAGTGGAGTAGGAGTTATCATATTTTTTTTCTCGAGTAAATAATGGTCTAAGGAATAATTGTTGGAGATCAGGGGATGCCAAAATTGCTAAAGTTTTAAGGAGCAAACCACGCTAAAAATTCATGGAGTCACAGTTCACAGTAAGGTTACAAGCACCTACACCTTAACCGCCACTCTCGGAGTAAAGATAAGTTTCTGTTGTCAAAAATTTAAATTTCAAAATTCATTTAATTAATTTTTTTTATTTTCATGTATGGTATAGTGATATCATAATTTTAACCTACAACTATATATTTTTTTTATTAATACTTAGTTAAAGGATATAGTCCAGTCTAAGTAATTATTTGAAGTTGATGTAACAGATTGTACAGTTAGTATGTTACAGTGTAAATAACTCATGGGAATATATCTATAGTAAATAAGGGTTATGTAAACTACGTGCAATTGCATTTGGTAACCGATTTGGTAATTTTTTTTGTTGTTGTTTGTTTAATAAATTTGGGGTTTAAATATTGTACATACGTCAATGTTTGTATCACGTCTGGTACATTTGATTATTTCCTACAATTAATAATTTATGTCGTCCTGCTGAATAAATTATTTACTCGATGTGAGTTTGTTTATTTTCAACAAAATTTAAACCACTGGATAAGGAAACTTAATCTGATTTTTTTTATTAATTTGCTTTTGTTTAACCTAGGTCACCTACTGATAGGCCAGGTCACGTGTGAACCTGGAACCCAAAACCTGGGAGTACGACGAGACTAGCCGAGGTGTGTGAAGGTATCAGGGTAGGTTAGTGACCTGAGGTTTCTTGAGTTGCTTGAGGTTAGAAAGAAACGTAACAAGGCTCACCCTTTTCTTGGAAAATGTTTTCAAATGTAATAACGTAAACACTCATTTTTCTATTTATAATGCAAATTGTTAAACTAGTGAATCATACGGTTTACAGGTAGTTTCTATCAGTGAGAATGTTTTGAGCAATGCCGGGTATTTTGAAACATTTTGTTTCTTGGGGCGGGGGCTTGTAAAATGCAATCATGTCATCCTCAAGAAATTCACAGATTCAGCGCTTATTTTGGGAAGAGATGAGATCAACTTGGTTAAAGTCGCCATGAGTTTGTCTTAATAATTTTGTAAAATATTCGTACTCACAAAATTTCGCTTGGTTTGGCCGGTGTAGAGGCTAAGTAAATTTTTGCTCGTCTCAGTTCCAAAGATTTCAGTTTGACGAAAAGTATTTAGGAAACGTGCAGAACGTTGGTTTAGTAATATGTAAATCTGTAACAGCTTTGCCAATTCTAAACACCGACAACACCGTATACAAATAAATAATATTAGAAATTAGTAATCGTCAATTAACTTTATCACTTCACAGAAAACCTAAATCAATCAGTTTTAATCTTTGCTAAGCAATATTCTACAATAATATTATCATTAAACAATCAAAAATCCTAGTTTACACTGTACTTTCTTCACGTACACACTTATGTAAATCAGAAAATAAAACCCAGGTGTAAATTACTTCTACTACTAACATAAAATCATAAAACTGTTCAAATTGAATTTACAGGTTCCTCCTAATATGCCCGAGAACACCCTCTAAATTCTTGAAAAAATTCTTACGGAGAACGCCGACATGTTAACGCGTTAGAAATGTATTCAGTCATCAACCAACCCTATGATCCCATTTAATCCCATGGTAAATACCACAGAAACTTATCGGTCACCATGCAAATAAACTATCGATTAGATTGTTTTATAAACTATATACAGGCTGTCCATTTTATCAGGGCACTCGAGAATATCTCACTTAATATCGGTCGTACAAAAAAAAATATTTTTACGAAAATTGTGCCGATTTATATAACCTACAAAACGGTTTAAAGACATTTGAAATCTATAGCCTACTTTAAGAATTATGGCGGACAATATCGAAAATGCGGAAAACGTCTAGGCCGCCAAATATCTCCGTTATTTGAAGAGATACGAGAAAAATTCTAAGGCGAAAATTGTTTGCAAAACAGAGTGTTTCAACGAGGTTTTATCTAATTTTTTTTCAAAACCGCTGTATTTTGAGATTTACTCTTCAGGCCGTTAAAAAAATTATTTTGAAACGGGCGGGAAATGGCGCCATTAAATAGAGTATTTTCCTCCCTTTTCAACGATATATTACATGCCATATTTATTCATTGGTACTACGTTAGTAATTATAAAAACGTTTTTTTTTTAAACCAATAATTTTTTTTTAACAAGCATTACTTGCCGTGGAGAAGTATGATTAAATAAAACGATATAATTCAATAAGTTCAAATCTTTCCTATAATAACACATTAACACACTTAAGTAGAATAGAATAAATTCAGGTAACAAAAACAAATTAATAATAAAAGGAATATAGCACACAGAACATTAATATTTATCTAATCCTCAAAATAATTTTTAAGATATCATATCAAGTGTTCAAAGTGTCCACCGCGATTTCTTATGCACAATCGAGCGCGGAGAGGCACTGCATTTAAAACATTACTTAGCATTTCGGGGATAACTGTAATACATGCCTGTTGAATTCGAGTTTTTATGCCCTATACATTTTGCGGTGGCGTCGAAAACACCTTATCTTTAATATACCCCCATAGAAAAAAATCCATTGGGGTTATATCTAGAGAACGAGGGAGCCATCGAATAAATCCATCGGTACCTATCCAATGTTGAGGCCAAATTTCGTCTAAATAAACTAGGCAAATCTGGGAATTGTGGGGAGGAGCTCTATCTTGTTGAAAATATTGAAAGTTGTGTTGATTCTCTAAAGGTAGGTCATCTAAGAATTCATTAAATTCATTTCTCAAAAAGTTTAGGTATCTTTGACCACTGAGGTGACCATCATAAAAATAAGGACCTATTAAATTGGTGCCTAAAATACCTATCCACGCATTTATTGAAAAACGATTTTGAAACCCAGTCGGTCTATGCCAGTGTGTATTTTCAGAAGTCTATTTGTAATGAATATTGCGACTAAAAAATTCATTATTGGAAAAATTTGCCTCGTCGGACCAAAGTATTTTACTTCATATTAATGGATCGGCACATTTTTTCCAACAGCCACCTACAAAAAGTAGTCCTCCTTGGTTTGTCCCCCGCTTATAAATTGTGAACTTTTTTGGCTTTATAACACCGGTCACCATTTTTCTTTAAAATTTTTCTAGCACTTGTTTTATTTATATGACAAGCAATTTGAATTTCTCTTAATGATGTTTCCAAATTTTCTGCATTTTTATTTCTTACATAATAATAACTCGGTTTACCTTATTTACATTATCAGTAACACTGTTCAACCTTATCTTCTTCTTTAAAAATGAACCATTATTTTTCAGTTTCGTAGCTAATTTTCTGAACAGGGTTTTATTCGGCTGTAGTGCTTGTGGAAATCTGTTTCAATATTCTACTTGAGCTAATCCAGAGTTAAAATTTCATTGGCAATATGTAACGAATATATTATAACGATCAATGTGAGTGAAAATCATTTTTGAAAATTCTAAATTCTTAAACGAGTGTGATTGAGTGAGAGTTTAATTATTAACTGAGATGATCTGTCAAAAAATTAAATTGTCAAGTTTGTTCATAGCCAACTATTTTAAAATAATTGAAATAATAGTGAAATCATGAAATACAAACAAATGGATATTATACTTAAATTAATTGGTAAAGACATTTTAACTTTCTGAGCAAGGAGTGACGCTTTTATGGAGGACCTCTATACATTGGCATAACTGCAAATACTCTTTCCATAATTGCTCCATGTTGCTTTCTTGATTATTAATTTGTTTTTGTATATTTCTGTATATGCCTGTATATTTCTTAGAGTAAATCAATGTGGAATATTGATTATTTTATAAGTAATATACCACAAGATACTTATCCTGAAAAAATATAAGACCAAATGCCTGAAATTACCATAAATGATTTACGAAAAAACTGTATATATAATCTGTATATTTCAGGCATCTGAGTCGGTACGTGCATGATCCTAAAATATTAATGATATTTACGAGGAATTTTTGAATTGTTTTATTTGATGTCGACAGAGCTTGTCCAGTAATCACTCAGAATAAAAGACAGCACAATAATAATACCTGGATGACAAAGAAGATTGTCGACACCGATAAAGAACTAATATATTGCCTTTATAAAGAAACGCGTACAGACAAAATTCTCACAAATATCAGAGAAAAAATCTGACAAAAAATTGATTTGACAAAAAACTGGAAAAATTAAGCCTACGAGTTCAGACGTTACATCTGAAAATAACTTAACTTCTGATAAATATATCATAAATAATTACTTTGGCAAATTATTTTCAGTAATAGCTGATAATTCAGTCAATGTCGGCATATCCTGACTATGGTCAAAAATTCAAATTCCTTCTTTTTAGACGGGCAGCTGAGGAAGATATTATCATTATTCTCGCTACACTAGATGATTTAAGATATACTGATTCATACAGCATCGGCTGTACATCTGAAGAATTAATATAAACTGAAATAATATATAGCAGGACCTTTAGTATAGGGTATACTAGTTAGAGTCACATTTTGCAATCCAATTTTGACCCACTTCTACATATTAGATAGATTTGTTTCTCACTCATGTAGTTTCGATGACAATACAATTATACGAAATACTCCGGGAACCCATTCGTATTTTTTGTCAAAAAATCCACGCTATAAGAAAGTTCTGGTATTTGTTTAAACTTCTTCAAAGGTAGGTAGATAAGATCTTTATGTTATAATTTCAACTGACTTTCATTAAGTAAGAAAATATCAAAACTAGTTATTTTTCTTGTCGTACTTATTGTACACAATTCGCTGGAAAGCATCTTACAAACTCGTGCGTTAAGCTTCACTTTTCATGCTCGTTATGTAATACATTATTTTCCACTACTGTTAAAAAGCCTTTCTACGACTTTTTGTGTGTAAAACATATTAACGCCTATGGCCAGATCTAGTATGATCAAGTTTCTCTTTCGTGAAAAAAATATTACTTTATGCACTTGTTGCATAAATAACTGTATTTATTTTTGGCATGTAATAATACTTATTTGTCACTAAAAAACTTAATATTTAATAATCAATTAGTTATGAGAATTGCAAAACAATACGCTTTCATTACTCTTACTAGCAGATTGAAATTAAATACTAATTGTATCCAAGTCTCGCAAAAAGCTCATTATCCGCAAAATAAACCGGTTAATTTCAATGTCCTGTAAAACAACCTAAACATGCTAAATTAGATACGTCATTTAATTCTCTCAAAGAAACAACGCAAAACAACCATTCTTATGTGAATATTACAAAACTAACATTTACCACACTTGTCGGCGGGCAAAAAACGTATGTGCCTTTCAGGTGCGAACATTAACAGACTTTTCACATCACGCAACTTGTGTTTCTTTAAAACTGAACATTTAGAGACGTGTAATTCTATAAAATACACGCCTGGATACTTAGAATTTACAAAAATAATGGTCAGTGCTTCGGCATTCTAACTGTACCGAGCCGGCTTCCTAGGTAATATGTCACATCAGATTTTGTAATTAATTTTTTTTTAGACACGTTCCGCGTCTGTGATTTTATGGGTTAATTGGACTTAGATGATTGTTAACATCACTTTAAACGAATTATGGGCTGGCATCTTGGTTTGTCTAAGTATCGTGTAGAGCGTTACTATTTAAATGTTGTATACTGGGTCTTCTAGTTAAATGATACTTATACAGTCAATGGCTAAGTGAGCAGATCCAAAAATAAGAAAAGGAACAGAACAAATCCTACTGGAGGAATACTCCAGACCAAATACAAGCGAAAAAGTTTATAACTTATTCGGTAAAGAATGCCACAAGGATTCTCGAAAAGTCCAAATTAAGGTTGATTACAGGCCTTCTTACAGCCATTGACCCTTGAGATACCATCTCAAGAACATGGGCAAGGCAGTAGAGGATAAATGCAGATATTGCGAATAGGGATGTAAACATATTTTTTAATAAATTGACACCTGCTTTGAATTATGCTATGAAAAACGGTGACAAGTATTACTTTATTGTTTTTTTTATACATTTATTTAACGTCGGCCTATTTCCGCTACTGAGGCCTAACACCGACGCCTGTAGACGAGCTACCCCCAACCAGGAATTTTGCCGAGCCTCTTCCCTTAAGAAGAGTAGGGATTTTTTACTTGCCTAACATTTAATAGACAAAGGACCGACGGCTTTACATCCCCTCCGAAGGATGGTATATCCCCTATACAACCCTCGCCTAAGGTTGTATAGCTTCCGCGGATACACTAATATACAAGCCGCTGGAAGATGTTTGAGGCGAGGACGCGAGTGAACACGAAAAGGACCCTCGAGTTGGGAAAATAAAAAATTGGAGCTGTGGGGGTTTAGAGCTGAGACCCTAGAGGGCGTTCGTGCACTTTATTTTATTGTGAGAAGTCTTCTGGTTTGTTTTCTATGGTGAAGGTTAGGGTCAACGCTACACCCTATATAGTGATACTCTGGATCAGCTGAAGCACTGTAGTGTCAACCTTAATGTTGTTGAACACTGTATGGTGTAAAAGTCTTTGGCAAGGGTCAACGACTGCACCCTGTATATAAAGTTTTCGAAAAAATAACACTTTGTTTAAAACGGAACGAACAATTATTTATTTAACTTTTCGAAAACAGAGTTTGGAAAAGTATATTGTAGATTATTTATTTTTACAAAGTTTCTTTTTTTTTATTGCTTGAAACTATTCGACAACATAAATTCTGTCAGTAGAATTTATTGAAATTATTTATGGAAATATTTAATTTGTTAGTAAATCTGAAAAAATTCACTTGACGTTGGATTCAAGTTGGCCGTGTCGGCTGGGATAAAATTGTCACTTGGGACGAAATATAAATATTAAAAAATAAAAAGAAAATAGGGGCACTAAAGGCGATTACTTAAAACTAACTCTTTTGAACCAGGTTTCGGCCTGGGAAGCTAGATCGGAACAGCTAGTCACGAGAAGTTGCTAGGATAGGTGGTTAAGAAAGCCTGACTAGACGGTGGGTATCTACAACTTTAGTTAAATAGTAACCGGACCGAAGCACTAGTACACAAACTTATTACACTAAAATTGCTTTTAAGAAACTTGTTCCACTTTATCACGTCGCGAAAACTAAACTTAGGAGTCACTGCCGAAACTGAACTTAACTTCGGCTCGCGATGCACCGGTATTTATACTGTTTTAAGAAAGTTTCGTTTTTCTCGCCCCGTCGAGTCTCACGGAGAGCTGGGAAGGCTTGAAATCGCTCCGTGCGGGCAAGGATGAGTCATAGATTGCGACATGTTGCGCAATACTTGAAATTTTTTGAATTTGAAAATAAAATTTATATGGAAAAATCGGCGATGCAAAGGGGTATTTATTAAAATTTGAATAAAAGTCGGATCTATTTTTGTTTAGAAGTTATTTGAAGTTTTGTGTGTAAAATCTGGCTCGACCCCGTAAGGTATCAACGGAGGTCCGATGTTAAAAGTTGTAACGCCGTTAAAAAGTTTCCGATAGGTGCGTACTGCATTAAGATAAGATATTAAAAAGGTTCATTATGGTTACGAATCGAGTTGAGCGCAGATATAGTATGCTTGTATGCTTTTATACAGGGGTGATCGAAAATGGGGCCAAATTTATAATAGCAATTGGATTGGGGAAATTTGTTGAAATGATATTTGGAGTTTTGAGACTCGAGGCACGGAACGTGATTTGAAGTATACAGGGGTTGATCGAAAAGTAAGAATGGAAAAATACGAAATGGTTTTTTAAGAACGTGGGGAAACGGACTCGGCGGTTAATTTTAAAGGTAGTTACGTATACGAGGGGTGGTCAAGAAGTTCGAATTTTTTGAAAGGGGGAATTGCTTATAAAAAAGGGACGTATTAAATTGAGATGATGAAAATTTGGGTTTGGATGGAGAATTCGACTAAGTTGATGAATATACGGGGGCTGTATTTTTGAGTAACGTTTTTCGTGATGAATTGGTTACGGATGAGTGTAAATGGATGTTTGAAATTAGAATTTGGTGAATTTGAGTTATTTGTGAATTATCGATGGTTGGCTAATTTTCTCAGATTTTATTGAGTTGGACTGCGTTTTTTTGATGTGAATGGTGTCTGACTGACTTTTTTTATGTAGTTTGCCAGCTGGCATGAGATTATTTGATTTTTTGGTGTTTTTCGGAATTTTTTGTTTTTCAAATTTGACTTGTAGGGGACATACCCTACAACACGAGGAACGGTCACCCATCCAACTACTAACTGCGACTGGCGTTGCTTTACATCGCATATCGAAGTATGTACATAGTAAAGACGCACCCACGCTCGCCCCTACTTTATTGTTTTGTGTGGTGACTTCAATATTGATTTGCAGGACAAAGGACTACCCACTAGGGTGCTCTGTGCCATTTTTGAGTCCTATCAGTTAAATATCACCACAAATGAACCAACATGAATAGTTCAAAATATTAATGGTCATATAAGTTCTTCCGCAATTGATTATGCAGTAACTAATATACCTTTCTCAAATTTTAAGTTACTATTGTTTAATGTTTAATGCATTGTTAGTAGACCACCTGGCACACTTATTTTCTTTCTTTATTGATGTTGCAAATAATAAAAATTATTGTAAGACTTATTACCGAACAAAATCTTCATGAATTAAATGTGCGATTATCAAGTAACAATTACTATAGCCCAATTTATTATATATATTATATTCAATGGTGTTTTAATATAGAATGGCCTGTCAAAACCATAAACTATAAAAACTATAATAAATAGGATAATAACTGGTTAACTGAAGATATAATTCAAGAAGGACGATTACTTAGAAATCTGTTTAATAACTTAAAGTGCAACCCTATTCAAAATGATTTCTTAATTTATAAGAACAGAAAAAGTCAGCATATGTTACATATTATACAGGCTAAACAATATTTCTGTAATAACAACATGAATAATGCAGGTCCAGAGAAACATGGAGATTGTAAATCAAAAACTTGGTAGAAAAAATATGTGGCAGAAATCTATTGAATTAAACATCAATGATGAAGTAATATCTGATGAAAATAAAGTTGCAAACTGTTGCTGCCCAATTTGCTACGATTGCCTTTGGAAATATACTAAACGTTTACATAATTTATCCTACCATATACGGTATCTGAAATACAAAATAATTCTATGCTCTTTCATGGAGGTGTTTGAATTGGAACCCGCAGAAACTATTAGTGAACCGAAAATAAAAAGTCTTCTGGATTAGATGGATTAATGGCGCAAATATTCAAGAGTATATCATCTAATATATTGGTACCTTATTAATGTTTCTATCTTAAACGCCCACTTTCCTGAAGCACTTAAGATCACATCTGTTATTCCGATTTTTAAAAAAAGATGTGACAATTACCGGCAGAAATCTTTACTGAGTGTTACTACTAAAATTATAATACGTAAGAGAATAGTATCACTTTTAGATAAATATAATATATCAAGTAATTGTCAGCATGGTCTCAGAAAGGCTAGGTCCATTGAAAGCGCATCCGCAAATCTGTTCGAATGTATTTATAATTAATTAGATAATGCAAGTATACTGTAACAATTCTCTTTGGTCCCTCTAAAGTTATTGAGTCTGTTGATAAAGATATTTTAGCTGGTAAATTAGAAACGATTGGTATTAGGGGTAATCTGCTAAAGTGTCTGATTTCTTTAAAACATGTCTCAGTGTTAGGTGCAATAAAGCGCAGTCCGACATATATAACCTTATTTTGGGAGTCCCACAAGGTTCTGTGCAAGTTCCACTAATGTTTCTAACATATGTCAACGATCTCCTAAAATTCATCAAAAATGGAGTTACCGTCATGTATGCGGGCGACACTACCATTACTGTATCAACTACTAATCCTGAAGAACTTTATACCAAAGCTAAACTTGGATGAAACAAATATATGGTGTCATCGAAACAGATTAATATTAAATGCAAATAAGACAGGTTTTATAAATATTAATCTAAGACGTCAATTGTCATGCTTGGTATGCCAATGTGTGATTCCACGAAGTTTCTGGGCACTGTGGTGGATAGTTCTTTGTCGTGGGAACTTCATATTAATTTCGTTTCCAGTAAGCTGAATCAAGCCTACTTTGCTCTATTACAACTTAGATATACACTAAGCAAAATAGGACTTATCAGTGTTTATTACGCTTTAGCCCATTCGCATATGTCTCTCTGAACATCATTTATATAATACAAGGCATAAAAATGTTATCAATTCCTTCGTATAGAACATCTTGAGCTTGGAGAGTCTCCATAGCAGGATGGTTCTGGATGGAGCATGTAAGGTCATCAGGAGTTCGGATCCCCTCCTCTGCATGGTCCGAGACCATGAAAATGCAGAGGTAGGAGCTTTTCTTTTTAAGTCAGCACGGAGAGCAGCCGATGAACTTGGTCTCATCTTCGACGTCGAGCGGGTAAACCCCGACTCTGTCACCGAGTTGGAACCCGTTAGACTAAAAGCCCACATTAGAGCTGCAGAACACAACATCCTTCTGCAGCTCCATAAGGATAAGCCATTGCACGGGGTCTTCTATAAAAATATAGAAGACCTCGGCTTATCCGAAAGTCTGACCTTCGCCATTTTAAGGTCAGCCGGGTTGAAGTCTGAGACCGAGGGATTCATAATGGCTTGCCAAGATGGTGTATTTAACACCCTCGTCTATCGACGTCGTGTCATGGGTATGGAGGTCCCTGATGTTAGCTGCAGGGCGCCGGAGACTGTAATGCACTTACTGTCGGCTTGCCCGACATACGCAGTCTCGGCCTATATTCAGAGACACGACGCAGCATTACGAGTGCTTTACTATCATCTAAGGCACTCGTATGGGATAGACGAAACACCAGTGCTGCCTTACGCTCCGGGGGATATTGAGTCCGTTGTGGGGAATGAGAAGTGTCTAGTTTATTGGAACTAACTCGTTTCCCACCGTCAGGCAAATACAAACCAACAAGCTTGACATAGTACTCCTCGACCACCAACTCAAGACAATGTATGTCGTGGAATTCTCAGCCCCCGCTGATAGCAACATTGTCTTGAAAGAGGAGGAAAAACGGACAAAATATCGAGATTTGTTCTTCGAACTCCGCAGGCTTTATCCAGGCCATTCTGTCAAAATAGTGGTACTGATTACAGGAGCCCTCGGTGGAATGAGACAGACGCTGCTTTCGGAACTAAAGATCATACCGGCATGCCGAGATTCGGCAGAGATCTTAGCCGGCAGAATGCAGAAGGCTGTCATCCTCGGTTCATTACGTCTACTCAGGGCACACGATTCGCGGACCCGGTAGTCACTCACCCCACGGGCGTGGGGAGTGGCTATTGGTATTTACTACCAGCTCCCCTCTGGAGCCACAGATTAGGGTGACTGGTTTTTTGTTAAAAAAAATAATCTTTATTCAAGTAAGCTGTATATAACAGATTTGAAACGTCATTGATTTGTACATAAAGTAAAATATAATTAACGGTTACAAATTAAAAAGCACAATAGTTAAAAATTTTCCTAATACAGTTTAAAAATATACATATTCGATCTAAAATACATTTATTAATCAGAAATTCTTTTAGCGTTTTTTTTTTATTTGTTTAACCAAGTTTCTGTGGTACAGACCTTCAAAGATCGGTATTTTAGCCATTCTCTAACATACGTGCTTGAAACAGGACTAAGTAAAAACAGCGAGGTATAGCCTTTTCTAATAATACTTTAGTGTATTTTCTAGTGGTTTAACTAAGGGTACTCTTGATAGTACTTATAGAGTACTTTTTGTAAGATTTTTGGTAAAACTTTTAGCGGCAGTATAGCAATTCAAGTTTTACGGGGAGCTTTTCTGTCAACATTATCACGGAGCGTTTTGCGGGTAACTTTGAGGTACTTTCAGCAATGCTCTTATCTATATCCTTAGCGAAGGGCTAAAATGCCAATCTTTGAAGGTTTGTACCACAGAACCTTGGTATCCTAGGACTTTCTGTCCATTAGGACTTTCAATCTGGATGATGTGTAGAATATCATATCAAAACATGAGCAAAATTAACGGAAGCCGGATATCCATAAGAAGTTTGCGGGATCATTTAAAGAGTCAGTCCAATATAATTGTATATTATTTTACAATAAATTGCCTATAAATACACAGAACATAACCTTCTCAAAATATAAAGTCACTATAAAAAATACATATCTCCAAAATGGCTACTAGGTATAGTATTTCGGAATTCCTAAATCATGATTTATAATTCGTGATTAACTTCTTCATTGTCTCTTATTAGCTTTATTTATTTATTTCTTTTATGGACTCATATTTTGCATTTTTATGTTTGTTGTTAAATAGCCGTTCTTACTTATCTCTGTTATATCGTTTTTATTGACTGTTAATTACTTCTAATTTATACAATTGTTTTTTATTTATTTATATTATTGTTCAATTTCTAACACTGACTTATCCTGTATACACAATGTACCTACAAGTGGTGAATAAAATTATTATCATTATTATTTAGGAACGGGTCGAACTATCCTGTTAATGGAATTCAAAAATAATGATTGATAAATATCTTTCGCTGTAATAAATTTCATTTCAAATATGTGCTAAATTTTATCAAACTTGTTACAACCGTTTTAGAAAAAATTATTTAATTCTTTCAAGCCTTGCACCAGTAGTCTCTACCCCTTAATTTTTTTAGGAGTAACGGATCGTCCATTTCATACTAGTACTAAAGGATCATGTGTTGAATTATCAAATTAATTCTTTAAGCCACAACCCTCCCTAAATATTCTAAAAGCAAATAGTCATATCATTTTATATTGATACCAAGGAACTATCGGAATCGATTTTTTTCTAAATGACACGTCACCGTGAAGCTTTCATATTAATACTGTAAATTATTTTGAAGGGTATACAGTTTTCTGGCACATATATGAAAGGAAACCCAACCACCACATTACTATTTTATTTACATTTTTACGACTGGACATAAAAAAACATTCTACAGGTGGATTTTTAAGGTGATTTTAAGATTCTATAAAAATCCTTTTAACACATTTGAAATTCATCTTCCAAATGCCGCCCTACGCGATAAACATAAATGTGACTGTCATTAAAAATATAGCCATGATATTAAGGGAATAAAACATCAGCGCGGTGTCTAGAGTACTTATAACAAAATTGTTACAGAAACCTTCACATAAATCCATTATATTTGACTTGTCTATAATATTTTAAATACATTAAATTACTACCGTAAAGTATTATTCCACAGGGATCAATTTTGGGGCTGTTATTCTTTAGTATTTCGCGTTAGATCCGAAACGTAATGCATTTAAATATTTACGCTCTACTGTTGTTATTCGATTAAAAACAAATCATGTTTGACTTTTCTTCTTAGTTAATTTCTAAGACATCCAAGTCTAATAATATATTTATAGCTGACTCCTAATCTTACAAAAACAAAATCAATGACAATATTTGCCAAATTGTTGCTTTTGTGAAAAAATAGAAGAACTCTTTTAGAAATCCAAATGGAAAGGTAGTGAGTCCAGACGAAACGCAAATCTTAAAGCTCTTAACCGAAATCATCTAGGCAAAGTATTAAACTCACCAATGTTGAACAATAGACACCGAGGACCTGTTTCTTTCAACGGTTAATTCTATGCTAAAAAAAAGAGTGAAGATTTTAAAATAATGAATTAAATTAACCATTGGAGCTCTTCTACATGTTGTAGCTTTATAGAACTTGAGAAGAACATACTGAAGTAGTTCAATTTGAATTTAGAAGTGAAGTTGAAATACATGATACAGGTGTCAAAACATAGAAGCTACACGTGGGTTGTAGCTGCCTATATACTTTTAAAAAGTTTTTATCGAAGTCAACAAACAATTTATATACGCAGTTGGACGCAGTACTGCTTAGTACACGGAAATTAGGAAAATTTATGTGGAATAGAAGAAAAAAATTATAATAAGATGAAATGTCTATAATAGTTAGCTTATGTGTGTAAGAATACATTTCAAAAAAGTTCCCACCCCTAAGGGGTAAGCTTCATCCCTATCTCACCCCCTTTAGGGACACCGCACTGGTATTTTACAATACCTTTTAAACGCTTTATCTTAGGGAAAAAAACATAAGTATAGAAAAGGTTTGTGACAAAATTCTCTACAAAAAAGGTTCTGTGTTATGTATCGATATTTCTATTACTATTTATGTTATTAAATCTAAAGATTTACAGTTGTCAAATGTCCGTAAGAACTCAAGAAAAACAGTTCGTTTTACTCATGCATTTAGTGGTAGTGACACAACGTCTGCTTTTCTGGAAAAGGCAAACTCCAAACTATAAATTTATTAAACTCGAAAATAAATTTACAAGAAGTAGTTGTTAAAACCTTTAACAAACCAAATGCTACAAAACAGGATATTACTGAGGCTGGGGAAATATTTGCTCTTGCACTATATAAAGCACAAAAAAAATGAAACGCCAATAAATCATCAGAGGTATATTCTGTTTAGCACCTCGGTTGGCAATTCTAGTCAAACGGTTACTTTGGGCAAGGCTACCCGCCCCAATTTAATTTTTTATTCCCTTAAACAATAAGATGGGGGTGGAAATGGGGGTGGTAGAGGGGGTAACTAATGCCAAAATTAATAATGTTAGAGGCCCTTGGTTAAAATCCTAATTTAATTTTTTACTCCCTTTAATAATAGGGTGGGGGTGGCAGAGGGGGTAGCTAACGCCAAAAAAATTCTTTTAGACGTTTCGTTTTTGTATACACACTAAATCACATTTTCATTTTTTTACCCCCTTTAATAATAGGGTGAGGGTGGCAATGGGGTGGTAGAGGGGGTAGCTAACGCCAAAAAATCTTTTTTAGACGTTTCGTTCTTGTATACATACTAAATCACATTTTAATTTTTTTACCCCCTTTAATAGTAGGGTGGGGTGGCAAAAAAAATTGAGACATTAACTTTTCGTACATGTCCTAAATTGCAATTTTATGGACTCTTCCTTGCTTCTTTTGCCTATTTACCCTTAATTACCCCGAACCCTTCAACGGAATTAAATCAAAATATAATCTAGTTCCAGATCTCGTTACAATACATAAGTGTACCAAATTTCAAGTCAATATCATAAACGGTTACAGAGTAAACGTGTGCACAAAAAAAGATACAGACAGGCAGACCGACAGACAGACAGACAGTTGCGTTACTATTCTTCCACTGGACGTGGAAGTAAAATCGTGTTCCTTTGCAGCTTTAACACACTGTATCTCGACTGTATCTCACTGAATAAGGTTGGTTCATCATTTTTGTAGCATGTGCTTTTAGTATGTATTGTTAAAAAAACTGGAGAAGGCCATGTCGTAAAAGCTCCTCCGCACCTTTATTATGCGAAAACTATTACCACATATTATATATAAAACGTTCGAACTTTCCAATTGTACATTTTTCGAAGAAATTAAATAGTACTGAGAAGTTTTTATACGGGATTCTTCGCATATCGTTGCATTTCTAGTGCATCTAATAACTTCTGTTGGTAAAAATCTCTATTACCTTTCTCTTGTAATGGCTATTGCAACCTGTCACGTAGCGAGAATAGGTTCATTATACGGGCTTCACAACGACAAACTGTCACTAAAGAAGTAAACTATGTCAGGGCCGGCATTGGCCTACCCAAAACGATAAAAATTACGGTGGACGTAATTTCAGTGAACATACATTTATGCGCATTTATGGAACCAAGATTGTTGCTTTAATACAAGGCGCTCGACTTCGATAGCTCGAGTTCTACTATAGCTAAAAATTAAAAAAAATACAGGAAAACAACATAAAAAGTCTATAACTGGAAATTATTTACGAATATACAGGATGAACCAAGATTATTATACAGGGCCAAGCACCATTTTTTAAATGGAATGCTATAAATATCGGTACATTTTCAGAAGCCTCTTTCTAGACTGCTTTCACTCCTATATTATTATCAACTATCTCTCAACCATTTGGATGTAGTGATTTCTTTGGTTGATACCATCTGCAGATTCATTGGTTATAGACTTTTAATCCATGAATTGAATAACTTTGGTTTTAGTGATATAATTTTTTGAGTCCTACTTGCAAGGCAGATTACAGTATATTCAGTATAACGGTTTTAAGCCAAACACATATATTGCAAGCCTAGGGTACCCCAGGGATCGAATTTAGGCCTGCTCTTATTTTCAGTATTTATCAATGATTTATGTAACGCATTGAATTGCAACAAACTTCTCATTACGGATGATCTAAAGTCATTTAACGAAGTTGCTACTACAGAGGATAATAATAATAATAATAATCATTTATTAGCTCAAGCTAAAAAAAGATACAATTAAGTATAACCACATTACAAAAGTATATGAGATTATATAAAACTTAAAAGTCCAAGCTATTAATAACATACAAACATAGCACATAACACTTCATTTCACACGGATTGCACGGGTCTTTTTCTTCAACATAGAATCTATAACAACTTAAAATACATCTTGCTTTATACATGCTTTATTATGAATCACCTGAAGAGTATGAATTTCATTATTTCTAAACATATACATAATCGTCGGACAATAAGCAAAATGTGGTAAATAACAGTTTTATACACTAATAGTTTTGTCCATGTACTAAAAATGTACCCATTTGCGAAAGAAAAGATACTTTTTTAGCTACAGACTCAGTGTCGAAAAAGGCAAAAGTTTGTGTAAATGATGACACCCAGCTATTTAAATTCGGCAACATTTTCAACTGCATGACATTTATGACAATATTTAATGACTGGTTATCACAGTGGAGCACCACGCATATAGTTTTACCTAAATTTAAGTTTAAGCTATTTTCTCCTAACCAAACATAAATAATTCCAATTCACTATTTAGTATACCATTAATAACATTAATGTCATCCCCAACATAGCACAACAGAATATCGTCAGCAAACATTTGAATTTGACATTCCTGCACTACATTAGCTATATCGTTTATGTACAAAAGAAACAATACATGGCCCAAAACCGAGCCTTGTGGTTCTCCATATTGCACCTCTTGCAAACTTGACATGTTTGTTATTGCCGAACATCACTGCTTGTTTCCTATTAGTCAAGTAAGATCGAAAGCACGGTAACACTGTTCTCCTTAAACCCATCTTTTCTAGTTTTTCAGCAAAACCTTTTTATCAATTGTCTCGAATGCCCGTCGAAAGTCAAGGAACACCACACCCACATCGTTTACTGCAATTTTCCTACTTTACTAACACTGACTGAAGTGCCGTTTCACGGCAGTTACTCTTTCTAAAACTGTGTACTACACAATGCAGCATTTTTGGGAGTTTAGAGTGAGTTTAAACTTTATGCGCCAATTATAAATTTCTTTGCATATTTTCTTGCAAGTGACTACAATCCACTGTGCTTTCGATTCTGCAGAAAAGCTTTAAATCATCAGCGTACATTAAATATCTGACATTATGCATATCGTTTGCGATATCATTAACAAATATAATGAAAAATAGGGTATCTATGATAGACCCTTGCGGGACTCCAGATGTAGCAATGTATTCGACAGACTTGATACCATCAAGCGCGACGTATTGATATGACAGATATGATCGAAACAAATTGTATCTAATGTTCACATAATTTTTTATTTGGGAACACACCTTGCTATAAGGTTACTAATTTTGTTAATCTGTATTTTGTTTTGTTCTTACTTAAAATTTAAAAAATAAACACTGGGTTTGACAATTTTGAATCGGTTTATTAGATAAGTGCTCGATGTTGGTAAAATATTAACTGAAATTACCTGGAGTTTAACATTTTTTTTTTGTAAAATCAAAAATTTATAAAAGGGAATCTCACAACTGAACTTTCTTGTTTGAGCTAGCTAACTTTGAGTGTTTAATAGTATTTTAACTAATAACAATAATAATTATAAGATTTATAAAGCCCCAAAATTTTGTACCACCGGGCAATTTCCCAGTGACCTGGGCTGGACAGACCAGACTGTCCAGCCCTGTACTGCAACTATAGGAAAGTATTAAACTCAACTAAACAGCCATTTGCAGGTAATTTGTCAGATGCAAGATGTTATTAGCTTTTAACTACATGGGCACGTTCTACGTGAAATTTTAAGGATTACCTTTTTTGTATTTTACTACTTTCGTAAATTTGATGTTTACGATATGTTTGTTCATGGGAAAGTCAGAAGTGCAGAGCCTCTTTATTTAGTCATGTAGTTAACAAGAATTTCTTGTTACTCGTCTATTTTGGTCTCTTATTTTATGTGGGAGGTATAGAATAATTTTCCAAGGAACCCTCTTGAAGGTAACAAAAAAAATCATACTTATTCTAGTTGTAAACCGATATATTATTATGTTCCTTACAATACGGGAAAATCAAACAAATGAACCCAGTAAGGATTCATCTTGGATACACATTGGATTCGCGTACAACGAAAACTTAAATTGGTGACAGTTGAGACTTGTTGCTTTGCCTGTTTACCCTTATTTACCCCGAACACTTCAACCGAATTAGATCAAAATAGAATCATGTTCTAGATCTCGTTATAATACATAAGTGTTTCAAATTTCAGGTGAATATCATAAACGGTTCCAGAGCAAACGTGCGCACAAAAATAGTTAGACAGACCGACAGACAGACATTTATTTTGCTCAAATTTCATGACATTTTAAACCTATTTTAACAAAATATATATATATATTTTTTGCGTTACTATATTTCCACTGGAGGTGGAACCCAACTAAGAAAGTTGTTCTATACGTTTAAAATAATAGGATAATTTTATATTATTACTATTGCATTACTGTTCTGCAAAAGCTATTTTGTTTTATTAAAACTGCCAAGGTGATTATTTAGTCTTCATAACTAAATTATCATATAAATAAGAATATTCTTGCAGGTAAATTATGAAACATTTTGTAGAATTTATTTTTCGCTGTTTTATAAACTTTTATACAGCAATTATTATAAGATGTTTTAGCCCACGGAATAAAATTGATTTATAATAATGACCCCTAGCACTTATTGGCCAATTGACAAACGCCTATAAAACTATTCTGTAAAAGTCTAGCTAAGCAATAATAAAACAATTTTATTAGGATTCTTCATAACACATATTATTTCAGGGAACATATTGTATTCTACTGTAACGGTTAAACAATTGTCATATAAAGGAAGTACGTTTATGCTGTCATAAAACACTTATAAAATAATTGATAAACTAAACATTTTCTTTAAAGACAATAAAATGTTCGTTATCATTTTTACAAAACATGGGTAGGTGTTTATGTGCCTATCAACGGATGTCTCACATCTAACGTTAAAACTATATATATATATATATAATATATATATATATATATATAGGTACACAATATTAAAGTGTAAACGAATTTAATTGAAACGGTATAAAAACTAAAAGCCGGCAAAAATAGTCGGCATCTCTTTATTGTACATGGGCGGAGGTAAATAGAAATTCTTGTCATAAGAAAATAATAAGATTTTCGGGCGTTATTATATTATCCTCTGTTTTGATACCTAGATATTTAAATTCGGCAACATTTTGAACTGCATGATTATTTATGACAATATTTAATGATTGGCTATGACAGTGGAACACCACGCATTTAGTTTTATCTAGATTTAAGTTTAAGCTATTTTCTCCTAACCAATCATAAATAATTCCAATTCACTATTTAGTATACCATTAATAACATTAATGTCATCCCCAACATAGTCCAACAGAATATCGTCAGCAAACATTTGAATTTGGCATTCCTGCATTACATTAGCTATATCGTTTATATACAAAAGAAACAATATACGGCTCAAAACCGAGCCTTGTGGTTCTCCATATTTCACCTCTTGCGAACTTGATATGTTTGTTTATTGCCGAACATCACTGCTTGTTTCCTATTAGTCAAGTAAGATCGAAACCACTGTAACACTGTTCCCCTTAAAACTATCATTTCTAGTTTTTCAGCAAAACCTTTATAAATAAAAACTAAAAGCCGGCAAAAATAGTCGGCATCTCTTTATTGTACATGGGCGGAGGTAAATAGAAATGCTTGTCATAAGAAAATAATAAGATTTTCGGGCGTTATTATATTATCCTCTGTTTCAAATGGTCTCCAGAAAGCCATGGTAAATTAGTAAATAATTAAAATATTTTACCTTTTATGTAGTAGTAAATATTTGTAAATATGAACAATAACTAACTAAACTCCTACGCTTGATATTATAACAGGTATTTACGCACTGCACTGGCACATTAACAGCACAGCAGAAGTCCACCTTTGACTATTGAGAAGCGATTTACGAGTTTTTTTTATGCTAGTAGACCTGTCCGTTGTGCACGGCCCTGTGCTTTAACACTGACCAGTTCTAATTATCCTCGTATAAAGTATACATACCTGGATTAAAGTCAAACAGAGAATTGTTATATTTATTTCCACTGTTAAGAAACAAGTGAATAAAATATCCCTGAGACACAAATTTACCGTGTATTTAGCTCGACTAAGAAGCGCTTCACAATGTATTGCTCTATAAGTATTGCAAATAGAGTAAAACATTAAAACATGTTGCTGTATATATGTTTTATAAGATGCTCTTTCGGAACTTTTTAACTTTCATAAGCACTTCCTCAGAGACTATCAGTTTATTGATATATAACCGTTCTTCGAAAAATATCTTTGTTCTATAAGTGTTTTTATAATTATAAATATGCTTTATAAGATGGACGCCATAATGTTATTATGTTTCAACTATTTGTATAGCGGCCATTTTGGACTTTAAAATAAAAATAGTTCAAAAATAAAAATTATTGTGATATAAGCATTTTAGCAATAATCTATTATTGTGAAATACGTTATCTGCGAAACACAATTGGTGCAACACCACAAAAAGATAAAATACAAAAAAATTATTTTCACTTTATTTTTTTTTTAATTTTGATAAATATTCGTTATTTTTAAGGCGCTCAAAAATTTCATTGTATACAGGGTTACTGGTAACTCGATACATTCCTTTGGAGATGTGATGGGGCATGAGCTAAGGAGTAAATCTAGCCCTAACATACATTATGCAAAACTCAATAGTTTTTGAGATATTTCAATTTTTTTGTTTTTCTCAAAAAAGTAGATCTTAATGTCTTAAAAGTTAATTTCCAAAAAATCTACTTGACATTTTTAAATTTTTTTTTTACTGGATTACTTGTCCAATATAGATAGCCGTTTGGAATGAAAAATATCCGGAAAAATTTCGATCATTTTCAAAAAAATATTAATGTAGCACGCGTACAAATTATTATAAAAACTTCCTTATTTCAATAGCTATCTAACTAGGTAGAAATGTTTAATGTACCCTTGATAGTTCTAATAAAAAATTAGTAAAGATAATGCTGGTGACGGAATTTATTAAACGGCTAATCGTTCATTTTCATTTAAGTCAGTCAGTCCTCGACTTTGACGTTTGTGCATATATGTCATTAACTGGCATTCTTATCTCCGTGTCCCTTATGTTTGTTGGTTTTGTTAAATTAGTTATCGAAGATTTTGATTTTGCTCGTAGTTGTTGTTATTGTATTTTCTGTGCCATGGCCGCGTATGCCAACGCAGAACACGCTGATATCTTGTTTGTCTATGGATACTGTGGCGGCAACGCTGCTGAAGCTCGCCGAGAATATGGTCTTTGGTACCCTAACCGCCGCTTACCAAATACACGTGTATTCAGTACGGCATATCGAAATATCGCTGAAACTGGCTCCGTGAAATGTAGAAGAAGTGACGCTGGTGTTCCTCCTGTTTATGAACCAGATGATGAGGAAGAAATATTGAGGTATTTTGAGGAAGACCCAACTATTTCAACTAATAAAGTCGCAAGACTAACCGGAGCGTCACAATGGAAAGTTTGGTCTACGATACGTAGAGTTGGATGTCATCCTTACCACTATACCCCTGTCCAAGGCTTGGAGGAAGGTGATCCTGGAAGGAGAGTGCAATTCTGCCGCTTTATGTTAAATTCAGATGCAGAAAGTGCAAGTTTTTTAACAAGTATTTTATGGACGGACGAGTCGAAATTTAATCGCGAGGGTATAACAAATTTCCACAACCTACATTATTGGGCAGAGGAAAATCCCAAGTTAACACGAGAAACTAGTTTCCAAATGAAGTTTTCTATTAATGTGTGGATGGGAGTCATTGGCCACTATTTAATAGGGCCACACTTTCTTCCTCAAAATTTAAACGGGGAAATCTATGAAATTTTTTTAAGAAATGATCTGGCGGTGATTTTAGAAGATGTTCCTCTCGCCGTCAGACAGCGAATGATGTTTCAGAACGACGGTTGTCCAGCACATTATCGGCTGACAGTACGACAGTTACTTGATCAACGTTTCCCTAACCGTTGGATTGGAAGAGCGGGCCCAATACCTTGGCCAGCGCGAAGCCCTGACTTAACACCCCTTGATTATTACGTATGGAGTCATATGAAGGAGATGGTCTATGTCACACCAGTCAATACTATAGAAAACCTTAGACAAAGGATAGTCGATACTGCCCAACACATAAGGCATAATCTGACAACCAGAGTAACAAGGACGGAAATAAGAAGACGCTGCCGTGTCTGTATACGGAATAGGGGCTCCCATTTTGAGCAAGACATATAAAAAATAAAGTACAACTTTGAAATTAATGAAGAATTAAACTCTACTTTTAAAATGTTTTTTACTGTTTATCTAAAAATGAAATTCGTACTACTTGTGTTATTCTTACTAGTATTTTCTTAGAACTATTAAGGGTACATTGAACATTTGTACCTTGTTAGATAGCTATTGAAATAAGGCAGTGTTTATAATAATTTATACGCGTATTACGTTAATATTTTTTTGAAAAAACCTAATAGGTAAATTTCATAGCTGATTAAAAAAAAAATTTAAAGTTTTTATTTCAGATGTTCACATGATCGAAATGTTTCCAGATATTTTTCATTCCAAACGGATATCTCTAATATTGGACAAGTAATCCAGTAAAAAAAAATTTTAAAATGTCAAATAGATTTTTCGAAAATTAACTTTTAGGACATTAAGATCTACTTCTTGAGAAAAACAAAAAAAATTAAATATCTCAAAAACTATTGAGTTTTGCATAATATATGTTAGGGCTAAATTTACTTCTTAGATCATGCCCCATCACATCTCCAAAGGAATGTATCGAATTACCAGTAACCCTGTATATACCACATATTTCAGAGAAAAATTTTCTTCGCAGAGTCCAAAATCGCTATGCTGTTGGCGAAACGAAGTCTTAATCAGTTAACTTTTATCTCATGTTTCACTAAATATGTTGTTAGTTACGCCGCCATATATAGTCATATAGGATCTAGCTACCTTTGTAATATTTTAAAACTATTTTGAGAATTGTTATTGTCTGCAAAAATATTTAAAAAATAAATAACCTCTGTTGTTGTTGTTGCTGCACATAACAAAAAAGTAGCAATGATGATAATAACCCAATGCTTAAAAAATTAGTTTAAATTTTATAACTGTTTGCTATAAAACTATTTTATAATTATCGTCTATCATTTTTTAAAATTGTTTATAACGTTTATACAATTATTTTATAACACCGGTGAGAGCCATAATAAAATAAATTAAAGAACTACATTGTTTTATAAACTGTGCCCATTTTGCGTCTATAAGCGTTGTATAAACGTTTTAGAAATGTTTATATCAACAAATCAAATTGCTAGTTGGGAAGTAACACGGTTCAATATTATTGTTCCCAACTTGGTAGAATACGTGTTAGGATGAGGCTTGTCATAATCATAATATTTATTTTGTTTTTTTATTGTCATTTTATTCCTTTAGTTTAGTTCAGTTATTTAGTTATCATTAATTTTAGTAGTATATACTATATAGTTAACTAAGTATAGTAAATATATATATATATATATATATATATATATATATATATATATATATATATATATATATATATATAATAGGCTTAAAATGTCATGAAACGTCGTTAAATTTGAGCGAAAAAAATTTATGTCTGTCTGTCGGTCTGTCTGTAACTTTCATGCAATTATCTACAGAAATTGTTCTTACACTTTTTTCCTACAAATTACCATTCCTGAGCTATCACCATTTGAAACATCGAAAATACTAATATCCACACCTACGCCGTCTATACACACATCATCAGACATTCAATATAAGTAAAAATATTGGTTTGTGTAACTTATACATACAAATTATCCGAAAATGTAGGTCTGTCTGTAACTTTTTTTATGTGCTCGTTTACACTGGAACCGTTTATGAAATGGGCTTGAAATTTGGTACACTTACGTATTGTAACGAGATCTGGAACTAAATAATAAATAAATAAATACCACAGAAATTAGACAATCCCCAATTCCAGAAGCCAGGGCTTGTGCGGAAGGGGGTCACACATTGAAAAAACGCGGACATACAACCATTTCCTCCGACAGTGCCAGTGCCGGAGTCAGGATTCGAACCCGGTGGTGCGATGTCCGTGTGACTAATCGCAATTACAATTTAAAATTCTTTATTAATTTTTATGTACAAGTCATTTTTCTATTTTATTTATATTATATTATATCATGGTTAACAATTTGATAATTTACCGACGCGTTACATTAAGGTATTAGCTTAGAAGCGAGACGGGGGGCCGATCTTATGCCGTTCTCCAAAACAGATTAAACTAAATATCGATTAACAAGTACAAAAAGTTTTAAGAAATGAAAATTAAATGAAATTCTTTCTAATATATACAATTATGAGTTTGACTTACAGGAAACTTATTGCTAAGAGAAAACCTGCTTTAAAATAATTTATTTACATATAAAAATACACCGATTATATCGGTAAAATCAAATAATCATGAAATAAAACGAAAATTATCAGTATAATAAAACAAGTATTTAATTTTAAAAATTTTATATAAAATATGTTCCAAACACAAGTCACATCATCATGGTTCTGCCTGTACCTGCCAGAAAATTATATGTCTTAAATCTAGTGTTATAATCGCGCCTTAACCCACTTGGCTATCGGCCAGATAAATAGGCAAAGCAAGCAGGTAAGAGTCCATCCTTTGGCGCTTTGGATTCGGGAGTTGTCTACTACGTGGTGTCTTATGTTATGTTATTAGCTTCCCCCTCTACCACACCCACTGCCACCCCCGCCCTATTATTAAAGGGAGTAAAAAATTAAATTGGGATTTAGTGTGTGTACGAGAACCAAGGGCCTCTAAAATTTATTTTGACATTAGCTACCCCTCTACCACCCCCACCCTATTGTTTAAGGGAATAAAAAATTAAATTGGGATTTAATGTGTATACGAGAACCAAGGGCCTCTGAATTTTTTTTATATTAACCACCCCTCTACCACTCCCACCCTATTATTAAAGGGAGTAAAACATTACATTGGGATTTAGTGTGTATAAGACTTGGATACAAAATCTGGATGTGCAAGTAGTGATTTCTTGGGCAGCGGTTTTTAATTTATTGTTTATAAAATTCGTGCTTTATAATTGCATCTCTGTCTGGGCAGTCATAAAATAAAATAAATTATTTGAAGCTAAATAATTCGAGTAAATTCAAGGATTGTGGGGTTTCTGAAAACAATTAACAAGTATCAAACGAGATCTAAATTTCACCTTGTTATTAATGAATATTATTGACCTTAGTAATAATGAAATCGTTAGAATTAGTGACCGAAAAACTAGAACGTAAAATGGCAATGGTGGTTAATATACCTCGAACAATATAAATAGATATTTAATGGTCCATTATACATTATATTATGTAGGTACTACATAAGTCTATAAAGTGAAAAAATAATTAATAATCTTGTACTTATCCAAGACCTGTTATCGACAGGCACGACATATGCTTCTGAGAAAGTGAATCATAATTTTTTAAACGTATTGCTGCATAAACCTTACGGCGAATGTTTCAATTTATCGCGCTGCTATTTGATGAAGCAAATTTGCAATAAATGTGTGAACGTATGCATAATAATGCTATATTGTTCCTAATGCCAATAATTTGTATAGCTGCAGTAATACATTTTTGCAAGATGCCTCCAAATAAGGCAAAAAAGACCGAGTTAATTTGATTCCATAATATTTTCATTAGTATTCATAGGAAAACTAGTGTAAGAAACTCGAATGGGCTATGCAAATGACTGCACTTGACTCGAACGTACTGCGTATTCCAAACAGGTTTTTCTAATTTGAAAATTGCTCATAATTAGAGTATAGATATGCTGCTTTTATGATATAATTATTTTAATTTTTACTTTTGCTCTTATTGAGTTGATAGATAAGGATGTGTGGCATTACGGACTTATTTGCTGAAGTAGAACATATTTGTTTTGTAGCAGCTCTAATCATAATAACTATAATTAAGATTAGTTCAGTACAAAGTAGGAAAAACCGTAGGTATGATTTTATTCGCTAATACGCAGGTAAACAGATCCGTATTATATTGGTAAATAGCCTCCTGGGAGTGTCATTTAACACGCTGAACCCACAATCTATCTCTATTTCAAACACATTTATATTTTTCTTTAGATTAAATTATGCTCTTCTCTAATTTATGAGTTAATTTTTAAAAACGTTACATTTTTTATAACTAAAAAGAGATTAGTAATACAATAATAATAATAATAATTTATTGCATAAAGAATTTACAATACAATACTTAATACAGTTAAAATAATACACTAAACTAGATAGGGCTCCGTAAGAAAAAAAAAAAATTTCTTGTGCGGAGTATGACAAGTCTTTAATGATACATCTTAAACCTATGAAATGTGAAATAGAGGAATAAAATTAAAATTATTATATCATTTCGCAAGATCCGTAAGATAAATTCTTGAGCGGACAAACGATGATAAACAATGGGGTGCGGAGAACTTGTAACTAAATAGGTACATAAATAATGAAATATTTGTTGTTTTCTTATAATTTAACATTATGGAAGAGATAAAATAAAATATTCAATACATTACAAATTACATGGACACGCACATGTATACACATATACAGATACATATATACATACACATATATATATATATATATATATATATATACATATACACACACATACACACACACATACACACACACATACACACACACATACACACACCTATACATACACATGGACGGTCATATAAATGCAAAGATAAACAGAACAGAAATTGTATCATTAGGTATTGTTATGGGTACATGGTAAGAGTATAAGGTATAGCCCTCCACAGCGACATAACGGGTGAAAAACCTGTCGGCATCCCTCATCTAGCGAGAAAGATAAAAGAGGCCGACAGCCCCCACACCCACCACATCGATGCGGAGAACCATAGATACACTTACTGCTCATATTATTTACACTCAATCAAATCATGAATTTCGTGGCGAGGTATAGAATGTGTGAAATTTTTAATTTGTTTTTAAAAGCGTATTTAGATCTTATGTTTCGTATCTCATCTGGTAACTTGTTATATATTCGTGGTCCTAAATAATCGAAACATTTTTGCCCAACAGCTTTGTACATAAATGGTGTTAAGTATGATAAATTTTTTTTTCTAGTATCATATACATGCTCATTTAATGTTAGAGTCGCCTGCTTCAAATGCAGTCTAATACTTGCATGGACAAATAACAGCTGTCGTGGATCCAGTATATGAGAATCTTTATATAGGGCATCTGAAGGATGAGTGGGTTCTTTTTTAAACATTATTTTTAGAAGCCTTTTTTGTACGATTATTAAATTATTCAAAACTGTTTTTCCAACACCACCCCATCCTAATATACCATATATAATATGAGACTCAGCTAAGGAATAATACAAAGTTTTTAGCTGTTTTATGTCCAGTATATCTTTTAATAGTTTAAACTTATATATTAAACATTGGATTTTCTTGATGACATAGTTTACATGAATGTCCCATTTAAGATGAGGGTCGATCATTATCCCCAAATATTTACTTGTGTGGCCGCGTGTATTGTAAACATATTTCCAATGTTGAGATTTTCGAAATGTGGCAATGTTGTCTTATTGCATGTGATTGGTAAGTACACTGTTTTGTCGAAGTTGATTGTAAGCAATTTATGATCGAACCAGTCTTTCATATTTTTGATATCCAACTCTATTTTCATCTTTAAGGAATCCCAGTCGTTATCACTGTAGAATATCGCGGTATCATCAGCATGAGTGATTATAGTACCGCAACTTTGAACGGAGAATAAGCCATTTAGATATATATTAAATAATATGGGTCCTAATACTGTTCCTTGTGGAACCCCATACTCGATATCTTTACTTTCACTGAATATATTGTTTATTTTCACGTATTGACTTCTGTTAGAGATATAACTTTTAAATAATTCCAGAGGTTTTCCTCGAATTCCTCTAGCTCTTCCAGAGATTCCACAAGCAAAGTATGACTTACCGTGTCAAAGGTCTTTGACAAGTCTGTGAAGACACACAGGGATGGCTTACCAACGTCCAAAGCAGAGTACATTGATGATGTATGGTGTAATATAGCATCTTGAGTTGATATGCCTTCTCGGAATCCGTACTGTTTGTCAGATATTAGATTATATTTATTAATATATTCACATAATCTCTTTTTAATAATTTTTTCAAAAATTTTAGCATAGTTGGTTATCAAAGATATAGGTCTGTAATTGCTCACGATCATACGATCTCCGCTTTTATGTATTGGATGAACAACAGATGTTTTAAATGCAGACGGGCAATAACCTATTTCCATACATTTATTTATTATGTACGCCAATGGTGCTGAAACTATCAATGAAATATTCTTTAAAGTCTCTGCCTTCAATCCATCTATGCCTGGCGCCTTGTTATTTTTTAGTGAGAGAATTATTTCACTTACTTCTATAGCACTGGTGGTAGTTAAAAAAATTGAGTTCATTGTGTTTATTTTTTTTGGTTTATAATTAGGATTCGATTTAATTTTATTTGCTAGTTCAACGCCAGTTTTAATAAATTTGTTAGATATATTTTTTATATTTTCAATTCTTTCACCACCATCAGTGCTAATAGAACTGATATTTATAGTCTTTTTTGTACTTGAGCAGATTTCCTTAACTGTAGACCATAAGTTTTTTGCATTGTTCTTGTCCTGATCAATTTTGTCTTTGTAATAACTAATTTTTACTTTTCTTATTAATGACGTAACCATATTTCTATACTTTTTATAATTTGTTTTCAGTATTTCGTTATTTGGATCCTTCAAAACCTGCTCATACATTTTGTCTCTTTTATTAATTGAATTAATGACACCGTTGGTGATCCAATTTTTTCGTTTTTTGTTTTTAATTTTAACAATCGTGGTACACTTATTAATAAGATCATTAATTATATCTTTAAAGGTATTTGTTGCAGATTCCAGATCATCCATTTGGTATATGCAGTCACTTAAACCAAAAAAAGGGTCAACCTTGGAATGAGAGATAATAAGCTGTAAACTTGTATAAACCTTTATTTTGGCATTCCAAAGGTTGTCTCAAAAGTCTCATAAAATCTCGTGTCCGCGTCTTAAGATATTCAAGGTCAAAGGTCACAAAAATCGGTTTCTCGCAAATATCTCCCTTCCTATGGTTTTAATGATATTTGCAGCTATTATAAAAATTGTAGAGCATAAAATTCTCTACAAATTTTGTTGCAAACATTTTTTTATACGCTTAGCCGTTTTTGAGATAGAGCGCGGAGATTCTTGTTGCGATGTATTGAACCTACATACAGGGTGTTGACTGGAGATTGTATAACAGATTGGAGATAACAGTGTTATTTGGAAGCTTGTAAAAAAATTACTATTTGCACTTCAGTGCATCTTCATACAGTCATGTAACGATTCAGTAGCAAGCAATGACCATATCCTATAATTCCATTATAATCTGCAATAAAAACGAAAACTGCTAAGCTATCGTATCTATTAAATAAAAGTATCTTGTAATAAATAATCCTTAGGAGATTGCAAATGGCTTTAGTGACCATTACACAAATTCAGGACGCCATCGTTCAAAAATAATTGAACCATCACACGTAGAAATACCCTTACAAATAATACTCGATCTATTTTATACCTTGACAGAGGCGGACAAGTTTAACATTAATAAAACCTTAACCTTATCTATGCAGTTGAAAACAACATGGAGCATGATCCTTTTCAACCATAGAATTATATTAATGTAATAATTGCAATCGAAGCATTAGCGTTTTGATGGCAATATGCAATTATTACACTTAACGTGTCAGGCTTGTAACTTGTAATTCAGCGCTCGGCGGGGCACAGAGCCCGGAGAGTAGTTGTTGGTTGCAGTCTGGTTACGTTCCTTATAGTAAAATAAGGATTTTATAGAAGAGTTTGCGACTAAAAATATTATGTTTTAAATTTGAAACATGTTCATTATACAATATATTTCTTTGAAAGAACTCAATAAATATAAATAAATAAATAAATAAATAAATAAACACCACAAAAATTAGACAACCCCCAATTCCAGAAGCCAGGGCTTGTGCGGAAGGAGGTTACAAATTTAAAAAACGCGGACATACAACCATTTCCTCCGACACTGCCAGTGCCGGAGCCAGGATTCGAACCCGGTGGTGCGATGTCCGTGTGATTAATCGCAATTGCCACCTCACTCGGCTATCGACCAGATTTCTTACCACAATACTGTTTCATCTATTTTCTTTGCACTTTAAAGAATCCAAACTTGATTAATCCTATGTACTGGATAGGTCTACACAAATCTAGTCAACGTTCACCTCCACTCCGTTTTTATAATGATTTGATAAAACCTACCTTAAATACTGATGGTACAATTTCTTGATTAATGGCTATATTGACTCGGTGAGTAAATGATTTTGTTGCTGGTACTAAATCTCGACATATCATTAATTTAGTCTTGAGCTTGTATATTCGTGGATGTCATTGACACTCATTTAAACGGAGAACACATTATTAAATATATATGAATCAGTATAAATATCTAAAAATGATGATTTTAAGTATACTGAGCTCAAGTAAGAAGAGATGGTGCTTGCTATACGCAAGCAGCAGTAACTTTATACATAATCTATCCAGGTATTCTAGCATTAATATAATTCCACAGTTGAGAAAGATCATGCTCCATGTTGTCTTCAGCTGCATATATAAGGTTAAAGTTTTCTTAATTTTAGACTTAGCCGCCTTTGTCAAGTATAAAATTGATGGAATATTAATTGTAAGGGCGTTTCTACGTATGACTGTTCACTTATTTTTGTAAGATTGAGTCCTGAGTGTAATGGTCACTAAAGTTATTTGTAATCTCATAAGGATTATTTATTACAAGATATTTTTATTTAATAGAGACAATAACTTAGGAGTTTTTGTTTCTATTGCAGATTATAATGGAATCATAGGATATGATCATTGCCTGCTACTGAATAGTTTTAAGCTATGCGCTGAAACGCAAATTGTAATTTTTTTACAAGCTTCCAAACAATACGATTGATTGTCCTCAATTATCTGAAGAAAACAGCTTCACAGCATCTACAAATAGAACTAGATATATATCGTCGTTACTCACACTTGTTTATCTGTATTTTTCTCAACCAATGTAAATTGGTCATTACTAAGTTGTCGTTCGCCATATCCAAAGATATCAACGTATATGTTCCTCACTGTTTTTATAATTGGTACTTCCAGATTTCCTTTCAAACCAGCTTAGTGGCTCAATGCTTTTACGTGTTAGGCTTGCAACCATGGAGTGCCAGGTTCGAACCCTGACTAGGGTATGGATGTTTAGTGGCGTTTTTAATATGGTACCGAGTGGACTAGACGAGATTGTGTGAGAGACAACACATCTAGTCGTTGTATCACTCCTGAGTTCGAGTCTCAACTGCGACAGATGGCAATGTTGTAAGGAATGGTCGTTGTATAATTGTCTATGTGTATGTGTATACTGTAATGGGGAACATCATTCCTGTAGCGTGGTGATTAATAAATAAAAATAAACCACCAGATTCATAGACAATGTTGTGCTGCACTTCAACTGTGTTTACTGTAGACATTGATGTAAAAAAAATAATAAATTTAAATACTGTTTGCATGTCAAGCAAAGAAATTATTCTTGCAATAATTATTCTGTGCAAAACATTATAAATAATAGCAAATAAAAAATAATGAATGGGATAAATTTCAGCTCGTACATAAAACATGTCCAATAACTGTAAATAAATAAAGTACATACAAAGTAACGTAGCTACAAAATTGTTTTATGTTCGCAAACTATAAATAAAAAATGATTGATATTACTGTGCCATTCGAAGAGGCATAACAAATGTTCTACTTTAAAAAATGGACAATAAAATAAATTTCATACAACATAAATACTTCTTTTTACGGGTACACGGACGAGGGATTTACGCGTGATAAATAATGTCCTTTAATACTACTCGATAATTTAAGGAATTTGAGCCGTGTGGATACATATCAGTGACCTTACCAAGGAGAAAATTACGAGGAGTCCCAAATATAAAAATTATATGGTTTGTTTTAGTGAATACAACAAATATAATTCATAGATTTTGTGTAGAATGACATAAACCGCGTTAATAATTTTATAACGGCAAAAGGAACACTGTCAAATCAACCGTTTTTACACAACGGCAATAATGTAATTCTATCCCTTACAACAGATTGCTCAAATGTTCCAAAGGGTGCAGTGTTGGAACAAGTATACCATGAAGAATGTAAGCCCTTAGCTTAGATTTTCCTAATTTAACTCATTCGGGAATTCGAGCAACTAAAAAAGTAACTAACAGTAAATATTTCTGGCCTAAAATGCAGGGGTTATTATTGAATACTTATATTTTCAATAAAAAATTTCCGGAACTTGATCGGCCGTTGCTGAGCATTGCAAAATCAATTAAACTCGGAGCTCGATGCTGCGGCGTACGCCAACCAGACAGTCAGCAATACTTACATCTGCAGAGTGCTGTTAGGGTGTGGGAAGCTCCAATTTGGCGTTCTCGGCCTTTGCGACTCAACTCTGTGCGTCTGCTCATTTCAAAAGAAGTATCGTACCGTGTACCTTCTACAAAAACCGTTATACTATTCTTATAGTAGTTTGTGTGAAGAACGTGAAAAACTGATATAAGTGTAAAATACGTTCTTGTAATTTATATGTGATATTTCTATTGTCATCGCCATCAATACTTTATATATTAATGGTAACTTTATGTTTAAAATCATCACGTGTGGGCCGCGTGTATAACCTACAAAGTTATCGTTTTTGCATGTAGTTATTTTTGAAAAAATTTGCAATATTTTGCAAATCTGTAGAAACGCTCTTATTCGACTTATATTGGACTACGCTTTCACCGAGTTTTGTTAAAATATATCTTTTTTTCACACGGAGATACAGGTATTTCAAAAAATGCGATTTTTAGCGGGTTTTTTTGCAATAACTAATAAATTTTGCAATTTTTTGAGACCGGACCGAGCCAGCTCGATCCGTATTAAAAAATTACACAACTTCGCTATGTAACCTTTTTTTGTACAAGTTTTTTTTAACGTAAAAAACTACTTTTCGCCAACTTTGGCCGCCATTTTGAAAAGGACGCATCTTCGTCATTTGTTTTAAAAATAGTGTATTGAATTCTACAGAAAATTTCCGATTTTTACATACCTTGGTTTGCTGTTAATAATTTTTGTACGTAAAAACCTTGAGTTGCTGGACTATAAATGCTGTTAACCCAGATGTGGGTAATGCAATTTCTAAAAAAAGAGTTAGATTCGCCATTGATTGTTTGAATGTTTGAATGCATTATTTGTACCTGAAAATCGCCTCTGGAATTTGTCGCTGCGTTTCAATCTTTAGTTATGGAGAATCCTGTATATATTGAATTGCCCCCCACTTATTCGTCAAGTCTCCTCCTTCTACACATTTAATCTTGACGTTACTTATCATTCAATATATGCAATAAAAAGTGATAATAACTATAACTGGGCACCTGTGCAGTGATGGTATTTTCGGTCCAACCCAGTATACATTTAAAAAGGTCGAAGTACTCTGGTAATGACCCAGTGGAACGCAATAATTTCAAAGTGCATAACATTGCGCAGACCCAAAACAGTTATTAAAGTCAAAATGCTTCGCTAATGTTGACTTTGTGTTACGGCCTTTTTGCAACAGCCATTGTTTTTATGTATGGGGCGCTGTACAACCGGCAATCATGTCTGCCTTGCATTAAATTTCATGTTAAATACTGGTATTTTCAGCCGACAATGTGTCTGTCAACTTTTAATTTTCGAAATTTTACTCTACCTAATTACACAGCCGCGTGAAATGTAGCTCTTGATTATAATTTGAAAAAGTGATTCGGATTTTATGGCGTTTTAAATTTGTTTGGTACCGTGAACTTTAAAACGTTCAGAATATTAAAACCAGTATGAGTAGCTTAGAGACTTATACACATACCGAGCTACTGAATGAAATAAATAGGAATAAAATTTGTCAAGTAAGGACGCAATTTTTAATTTTTGCGTCATTGTCATTCATATATTTTTTTTAAATCCAGTTGTCTTAATATTTATTTTTTTCCAAATTCGCTCCAATATTTGTCTTAATCAACAAGGATTTCTTGCTGGTAAGCCGATGGTTACAAATTTGCCTTACATAATTTATAACGGAGACACCAGATAGAGGGGATCAAGTTGATATTCGATTTTTCTAAAGCTTTCAACACATTCGATTAAATCTTCTTACAGAAATAAATTAATTTCGTCCTTACAGAAGCATGTATTAAACTTCTTTATCCTTGCCTGTCTAACATGAAAGTTACTGTACAATACCGTGGTTTTAAATCTGGGGAAATAACTGCCCGGTATTCCCCAGGGGTCTATCCGTGGACGCCTGTTATTCATAATATTTATAATCAGCTGAACTTAATATACTTTGCTGTATGTTGATGAGTGCAAGATATTGGGTCATTAATAACTTCGATGATAAGTTGCGTATGAAACATTAATAAACGTAAATAAATAAATGTAAAGTATAGTTATTTGATGATTCTTCGCTATTTCATCAATAACGTGTTTTTTGAGGGGATCTTCATTAAGACTGACAATTTGAAACAGTTCCCACTTTATTGTGCGCGGAAAAGTTTTAACATTCTTGAGTGATCGTCAGTTCTCTGTGCGTGTAGGAAACTGTTCTTCCGAGAAGCGTAACATTTTAAGTGGCGTACCTCAAGGTTCGGTACTAGGCCCGTTCCTGTTCTTGGTGTATGTGTTAGACCTGCCGCAGAATTGCACATCATCTACTCTTTCCTACGCTGATGATCTCAAGATGTTTTCTTGAGCGTCACATGATACTCAACACGATCTTGGCCTTATCGTAAGTTGGTGTTCTAATTGGCTGATACCTTTGAACAATGCAAAATGCTGTGTACTGCATGTGTCAAAACATAATTCAAAATTGAACTACAACGTTCATGGAAGTGACCGTTATCAGAGCAAAATGACTTTGGTGTTGTAGTGACAGACTCATTGAACTGGAGTGCTCATGTTACAAAAGTAGTTAAAAAATGCAATCAGCTAATTTATAGGGTCAGAAGGCCGTTCAAAGATCTTACAATCGACTCATTTCTCAAAATTTACAATTCGTATATTCGTCCATATCTCGAGTTTGCTGTAGCCGTATGGACTCCTGTTTTAAGGCAAGACATCGATAGGCTGGAAGGTGTCCAAAGTGTGCAACCAAGTTTCCCCGAGGTTTACAAAATCTTCATTATGAAACTCGTCTTCAGCCACTGGAAACAAGACGAATGCGTGGTGATTTCATTAAAACATACAGGTTACTCCATAGAGAAATGTACTCCCAGAAGATATTTTTCACTTAATGTGGATCCCCGTCTACGTGGTCATGCGTTGCAGTTAAAAAGAGAGAACTTTCACGTGCATAGTAAGCAAACTTTTTTGTCTAATAGAATATTTGAAAAGTAGAACGCGTTGCCGGATAGTGTTGTCACTGCTCCATCTCTGAATTCATTTAAAAGCAGACTCGATCATTTCTTAAATACTGTGCCTCTATAACATTAATGTGTCTCTGTGTCCGCAAGTTACAGTATTTAAAACAAACAAACGTTTGTCAATACTTCATCTAAATATTTGTTCATTTTAGTTTATAGAATATTATTTAATTTTTATAATATGAGCTTAATAACCTTTTGAACTGGGAAAATCCAAAAGAGAATCGTAAAGGACATTGAGGAACTACACAATGTGCCAGACTACACATAATATTGTCTAAGGATCCTAAAAGCTCAATATACATCCTCAAAACAGAAGGTGGAACATATACTATACCAGGGAAGGAAACCATAAGGGAACTAAAATCATCAACCTATCATCGGAGGAATGTCAAAACAAAGATCTGGAATCCTCAACATGAGCATTCAGAGAGAACTGGCAGGCAGCAAAGTCGATGATAAACGCTGAAGAAATAAAATCGGCCATAACCTCATTCGATCCAAATCGCCGGGGTTAGATGGCATTTATCCAATAATCTTACAGAAAGGGACAGATCTTCTATTACACAGGTTATGTATGATACTCAGGAGCAACTTAGCACTTAGGTACGTACCCAAAACCTGGAGACTAATTAAAGTAAACTTTATACCTAAACCTGTCAAAATTGCACAGGAAGGTGTATTAATATATGATTTGCAGGAAACAACTACTCAGCGGACAAATGCCAAAGTTATACCTTACAAATCATGAAAGATTGGTAGAAAATGTCATTTGTCAACTCCCTGACCAGACATAGACCGTTTTCAAACTTATCAGTTCTCATCAGTATGTCATAGGTCATGGAACAGACAAATGACAGTGGTCAACCTGCTAGTTTTATACAAACTATAGTAAATGGAGTAGTAGTGAGAGGTAAGTAAATGCTCTCATGTGGCCAATTGCTACTATACATCATAGATGTCTCCATGGTGTATAGCGACATGAGATACTGCAAGTACCGAGACCTTTTAGTCCTAGGTGGACGTAACCTACTGCTGTAATATATGATTTGCAGGAAACAATTACTCAGCGGGCAAATACCCCGACCTGCATTGAATTATACCTCACAAATCATGTCCCTAAGACCAATAAGTCTGATGTCGGTTGTACTAAAGACTCTGGGAAAACTGTTGGACAGACATATCAGGGATGATGTACTGGCAGTCTCATCTCTACACTAAGACCAATATGCCTATAGGGCAGGGATGTCAACAGAAACAGCATTATATCAGCTGGTTAACAAATCTGAGTTTGCTCTCGAAAACAAAGAGGTACTATTTATGTGCCTTTTTGGATGGACATTGAGGGGGCGTTTGATAACACCTCCCCAAGATCTATCACAAAAGCATCGATTGTATACTTAAGGATATATTAGTGTATACGTCAGTAATGGGGAGGCACTGGAGGTGTTTTGCCGCTTCCTTACTCATGGACGAGCTACTAAGGTTACTGGACAGGGACGGACACAAAATCCTAGGCTACGCGAATGACCTAGTCATACTAGCTCAGGGCAAATTCAACAGCACGGTAAAGAAGCGTATGCAGCGGGATTTAAATGTTGTAGTAATATGGGCAGATGAGGAGGGACTAAATGTCAGTCCTTCCAAGTCGACTGTAATAGCATTCGCCAGAAGGAAAAAATTAGGAGGGACTTGGACCACTAATGCTCAAAGGTGAACAAATACAATTGTCAGGAGAGGTAAAATATCTAGGAGTATACTACATTCTAGACTTACTTGGAATCAACAGCTCCAAACAACCAAAAATAGAACGTAAACAAAGCTTATATTGGCTAGATGCATTCATGGAAAACCATGGGGCTAAAGTCAAGCATGATGTACTGGATGTACATCATGGTGATCAGATCCATGATCACATATGCACCTTTGGTTTTGGTATGGTGGACAAAGATGCTACAGCGCACCGCTGATGCTGAACTAATCAAGTTACAAAGACTTGCTTATTTAGGGATAATGGGAGCTATGAAAATAACACCGACAACCGTAATGGAGATCCCTCTGAACCTCCCTCCTCTTCACTTTGTGATAACGGGGGACGCAAGGATAGGATACTCCAGAATGCAAAAAGAGTCAAGTAGCATTTATGCAAAATTGGGGCATAACCAAATCAGGAACCGAGTGGGGGTTAGCATACCTGATATGAGAATGGACCACATAATTCCTAAGCATACTTTCAACAGAAACTTCGAGGTAAAAATTGTGGATTGAAATGTATGGAAAGAGGACGACTACTGCAAAAGGCATGGGAAACTTACCTGGTTTACAGATGGGTCAAGGACTGAACAAGACATTGGAGCTAGCATATACATACAGAGATATGAGAACTCACAATCGAGCATATCACTTGAACAATATACTTCTGTTTTTAAGGCTGATATTGCATTGTGCAAGAGAAAACAATCTGAAGACCTATAGAAATAGGCGGATCAGCATTAGCTCCTTAATTATTGTCTCCAACCTTTACAGAAAAATGCATCAAAATGACACACTCGTTTTGTTATAAGGTAACCAACGAACATACCTTCATCGTGAACAAAATAGTTCACCTTGCTTGTTTTAAATCAACAATTTTAGCAGCCCATTAGGCTTGCTTTTAACCAGAAATTACACCCTCGACCATTTTGCACAAATCTAGTTCTTAATTTACACAGCATTTAGATTCATTGTAAATGAATAAGACAGCGCCAAATGGAAGATAATTTTTAAGCTCACACACACCCCATGGTAACGCGCCGGTATTTTTTATTTATTCTGGGTAAATATAGAAATGGATATGCGGATAAGACAAGAACAAATAGAAAATAAAGGCTCTATAAACATCTGCACGTGTTAAACATTGTGCGGTTGTTTGAGGTGTTTTTTGTTATGAAAACACACCGAACCTGCCTTAGGTGTATATATTTATCCATAAAAAACGCTGTTAATTGCTAGTGAAAGCGTTTTATTTTTGTTTTCGCTTCCGCGATCTGGCTCTTTTAGGAAACAAAACGGTAGTAGGTATGGCGAGAAGGAATATCTTATTTGCCTCTCCCATAAACTTGTATGTTTACCGTAGACATTATTTATTTAATATTTATACTTGTCTGTCGGAAGTTTTACAGGGTGAGTAAATAAAATACCGGTCTAAAAGTTGGTGAACCATTAATAGGTTGTTCTAATTAAGAAAATGGACTAAGAAACAGTTATTCACAACTGAAGAAATTGTTTTGCATGCCACTTACAGGTTTGTAGTTCTATAGTTAACAAATACCGAGTATTATAAAAATGTTTTTGAAGCAAACTACGTTTGAGAACAGAAATTTCACAAAAATATTAAAAGGGAAAACATCATGGACTATTCATAGTTTTAAAACGTACGCTTAATGTTAATTGATAATTATAAATATGTGCAATTTGCCACTTGAATTGTAATAAAAGAAATCCTTTTTGAGATGTGTAATGACGCCGTATGACAATAACAAAGAGTTTTCTTTTACTGGTCAAAAAATCTATCACTGACTGCAACCTCAATAATTTTCCTGTTTCTATCTTAACTAATGAGTCAAGACTACTTTTAAAAACATTTTTTTTTAGTATATACAGGGTTACTGGTAATTCGATACATTCCTTTGGAGATGTGATGGGGCATGAGCTAAGGAGTAAATCTAGCCCTAACATACATTATGCAAAACTCAATAGTTTTTGAGATATTTCAATTTTTTGTTTTTCTCAAAAAAGTAGATCTTAATGTCTTAAAAGTTAATTTCCGAAAAATCTACTTGACATTTAATTTTTTTTTTACTGGATCACTTGTCCAATATTATAGATATCCGTTTGGAATGAAAAATATCCGGAAACATTTCGATCATGTGAACATTTAAAATAAAAACATGTAAAATTTTTTTTTTAAAAATCAGTTATGAAATTTACCTATTAAGTTTTTCAAAAAAATATTAATGTAGCACGTGTACAAATTATTATAAAAACTTCTTTATTTCAATAGCTATCTAACTAGGTAGAAATGTTTAATGTACCCTTGATAGTTCTAATAAAAAATTAGTAAAGATAATGCTGGTGGCGGAATTTATTAAACGACTAATCGTTCATTTTCATTTAAGTCAGTCAGTTTTTGACTTTGACGTTTGTGCATATATGTCATTAACTGACATTCTTATCTCCGTGTCCCTTAAGTTTGTTGGTCTTGTTAAATTAGTTATCGAAGATTTTGATTTTGCTCGTAGTAGTTGTTATTAGTTGTTGTTATTGTATTTTCTGTGCCATGGCCGCGTATGCCAACGCAGAATACGCTGATATCTTGTTTGTCTATGGATACTGTGGCGGTAACGCTGCTGAAGCTCGCCGAGAATATGGTCTTTGGTACCCTAACCGCCGCTTACCAAATGCACGTGTATTCAGTACGACATATCGAAATATTGCTGAAACTGGCTCCGCGAAATGTAGAAGAAGTGACGCTGGTGCTCCTCCCGTTTAGAAATATTGAGGTATTTTGAGGAAGACCCAACTATTTCAACTAGTAAAGTCGCAAGACTAACCGGAGCGTCACAATGGAAAGTTTGGTCCACGATACGTAGAGTTGGATGTCATCCTTACCACTATACCCCTGTCCAAGGCTTGGAGGAAGGTGATCCTGGAAGGAGAGTGGAATTCAGCCGCTTTATGTTAAATTCAGATGCAGAAAGTGCACATTTTTTAACAAGTATTTTATGGACGGACGAGTCGAAATTTAATCGCGAGGGTATAACAAATTTCTACAACCTACATTATTGGGCAAAGGAAAATCCCAAGTTAGCACGTGAAACTAGTTTCCAAATGCAGTTTTCTATTAATGTGTGGATGGGAGTCATTGGCCACTATTTAATACACACACTTTTTTTTTTTTTTATACATTTATTTAACGTCGGCCTATTTCCGCTACTGAGGCCTAACACCGACGCCTGTAGACGAGCTACCCCCAACCAGGAATTTTGCCGAACCTCTTCCCTTAAGAAGAGTAGGGATCTTTTACTTGCCTAACATTTAATAGACAAGGGACCGACGGCTTTACATCCCCTCCGAAGGATGGTATATCTCCTATACAACCCTCGCCTAAGGTTGTATAGCTTCCGCGCATACACTGATATACAAGCCGCTGGAAGATGTGTGAGGCGAGAACGCGGTTTCCGTTGGAATGGTCACCCATCCAAGTACTAACTGCGCCTGTCGTTGCTTTACATCGCATACCGAAGTATGTACATAGTAAAGACGTACCTACGCTCACCCCCTTACACACACTTTCTTCCTCAAAATTTAAACGGGGAAATCTATGAAATTTTTTAAAGAAATGATCTGGCGGTGATTTTAGAAGATGTTCCTCTCGCCGTCAGACAGCGAATGATGTTTCAGAACGACGGTTGTCCAGCACATTATCGGCTGACAGTACGACAGTTACTTGATCAACGTTTCCCTAACCGTTGGATTGGAAGAGCGGACCCAATACCTTGGCCAGCGCGAAGCCCTGACTTAACACCCCTTGATTATTACGTATGGGGTCATATGAAGGAGATGGTCTATGCCACACCAGTCAATACTATAGAAAACCTTAGACAAAGGATAGTCGATGCTGCCCAACACATAAGGCATAATCTGACAACCAGAGTAACAAGGACGGAAATAAGAAGACGCTGCCGTGTCTGTATACGGAATAGGGGCTCCCATTTTGAGCAAGACATAAAAAATAAAGTACAACTTTGAAATTAATGAAGAATTAAACTCTACTTTTAAAATGTTTTTTACTGTTTATTTAAAAATAAAATTCGTACTACTTGTGTTATTTTTACTAGTATTTTCTTAGAACTATTAAGGGTACATTTGAACATTTGTACCTTGCTAGATAGCTATTGAAATAAGGCAGTTTTTATAATAATTTATACGCGTTACGTTAATATTTTTTTGAAAAAACCTAATAGGTAAATTTTATAGCTGATTTAAAAAAAAAATTTAAAGTTTTTATTTCAGATGTTTACATCCAGATATTTTTCATTCCAAACGGATATCTATAATATTGGACAAGTAATCCAGTAAAAAAAATTTAAAAATGTCAAATAGATTTTTCGAAAATTAACTTTTAGGACATTAAGATCTACTTTTTGAGAAAAACAAAAAAAATTAAATATCTCAAAAACTATTGAGTTTTGCATAATATATGTTAGGGCTAAATTTACTTCTTAGATCATGCCCCATCACATCTCCAAAGGAATGTATCGAATTACCAGTAACCCTGTATACAGAGTGGACTATTAATAATACACCATAATTCAGGGGTAGATTCTTTGGGCCAAAATATGAGGATATAACCAAATATGCTTCAGTAAAATGTTGCTGTGAAAAAAGATATAAGGTGTCAAATTTCAAAATATTTTTTCCTTTTTTTGCAATAACTCAATAGCCTGTTTGGAATCTGTACGAAAAATTGTATTATTCTCCGCTATTTTCAGTTTATCATACTCCACTACTAAAGTTTCGTGCAAGTGAAAATGCAATTTTCCATATGACCGGAAAGCATGCAGCGGACTAGTGCCCCCTTTTTTTGCCGTTATCACTTTCACTCCTCCAAAAGGCATGCTGTAAGAAATCAGAGACAATCAACTGTCATCATCTCCCGGTCTAGATCGCTTCTGAAAAAACGATCAGAAAATTATTTTTCACAAATGCTGATATAATATATTCATATAGAGTGTGTTCCAAATTGAGACTGCATGTAGCTGACTTTCTATTTTTTATAATAACTGAGATAGCAGTACATGCAGCCTCAATATGGAACACACTGTATACTAAAAAAATGCAAATAAATATGCTTGTAATTTTTAAGTGAAAGTGACACGAAAACTAAACTCTGCTTAAAGAAAATCAGGAAAAATCGACATGTCGTGATTATTTATCTAATGCAAGGCATTTTAAAATGAAGAAAGAAATTAATTTCAAGAAAGTTTTTCATTATTAAATACAATCGATCGATGTTGTTATGGTTTAAAGATGGACATAATCGACACTATTAATTGCTAATTTATTAATGTGAACGTAACCATGTTAATCCAAAGGTAATGGTGTTTTATAAATAAATTCTATTAAACTTTACATTCTCAGAAACCTTTATAATTACCTGCGTAATCCAATATTTAAAATGGTTAGTTTTTGTCTTAAAGCAATTCCCATGGACGTAAGCAAAAATGGTTAAATACTCATAAAAATGGTTCTAATGTGGCAAAAAATCAAGTAGTTGCGAGCGGTCACATAATTCCTCTAGAATTGCATTGTTTTAAGACATCGCCATCTTAGATCCTAACAAGGGAGTGCAGTCGCACATTCCACCTTGATAACCAGTAGCGCAACCCTCTGGGAATTGAGGGTCTAGTTGTCACTGTTTCGTTAAATTTTTTGCAACTGCAAAGTTAGTCAACACTACTTACTTTGTAGTTCATAACACGATAGTCATTTCCACGCTGACACATAGGATTTCATACCTTTACCATTCGATATTTTGCCCTTAACACTAGACCACTCACCTGAAACAACAAAAAAAAAACATTATTAGAACCCAATGTTTTATTTAAAAAAATGCAAATTAAAACACACATAGTTGTGGTTGTAATAAATATTTAAAATTGTTAAAAATTTATAAACCTTAGCAACTAGCTTTTTCGTGGTTGTGCTTTTTTCAAATAAATTACTAACTAGCTTGGCTACGGAAAATCTAATTAGTAGGTGCCAAAACATGTTAATGAAAGTTTCTTATACGAAAAGCAGAGAAGGAAGCAGTCAGCTAAACAGTTGTGTTAGCAGCACTGTTAGTCTATCTCCTCTCCTGAGTTCTAGTCTGCCGCAGGGAATGATTTTTGTGCGGTTACCTGTGTTTGCATATATCCTGTTTGGATGGTTGAATTGGTAATGCTAAAAATATATTGGTATTTTGTCTTCCAAAAATAATACAGTCAGGTAGGTTTCAAAATGTTGCAACATCGGACTAATTACCTTATTATCTTATAAGCTTTTTGTGTTCTTACAACACCTTAAATCAAACGAATATGTCTTACTCAATTCTCTCCAAGTTAAAACACCAACCAGTTAATGAAAACAATAGGTAATAATAATATTCATTGTTAATAAGACCAGTTCAGTTACAATGGTATTGAACTCATCACAAAACAATAAATGAATAAGTCAGAAAAGCTTGGGATTATAAAAAAACATCAAAACACTAAGTTAACGAAAAATAAATAAATAAAAACAAAAAATGTTAAGTACCTAATTATCTAAGAACACAATCCACATATTCACAAATATTATAAAAACATGATCTAATAAAAACAAGCGTACTTTCCTCTAAAATGTTTAACATTATTAAGCTGCTTTAAGTGGTGAGGTTATTGTATAATTTTATTCCCATATATTTTGGACGCTTTTCATACAATGATAGTGTGTGGCTTGAGATTATTAAATTATCGTGATGGCATGGGTCGTAGTTATGATTATTTCTTAAAAACCGACCTATATTTGATTTCACATATGTTACTATTTCTTAAATATAAATACAAGTCAGTGGCAATATTTGTAATTCTTTAAATTTATCTCTAAGTTAGATGGTTAACTCCTACTATGCTACATAGTGCTCTTTTTTGAAATATAAAAATCCTTTCACTGTAATGAGAAGAGCCCCAAAACTTAATACCATATGTCAGCATAGAATAAAACTGTGCATAATAATATGACAGCAATACAATTTGATATATTTTATCTATACAACGCAAAACATATAGACGAAAGTTTATTACACAATGTATCGATATGAACATGCCAATTTAATGAATTGTTAATGTGGATGCCTAAAAACTTTGTAGAATTAACTTGGGCTAAGGACTTGTCTTTAATCCCGAGAAGGTAACTTTCATTGTAATTTATAATTCTAGGTGTAAAATATAGAAAAACTATTTTATCACTAGTTATTAGCAGTTTGTCGATACAAATTTTGTAACAAAACTTTCAATTTTTTGCTGAGTGTCCGTTTTTAAATCGCTGGAATTTTCATTAGAATTTAGACAAGACTTATCATCAGTAAACATTATTAAGTTACATTCATTAGCAACATTTGGAAGGTCATTTACAAAAAGTATAAATAGTAGCGGACCCAATACCGAATCTTGTGGTACACCACAAGTTACACCTATGTGTGAAACATGACGTCATTTATTCCTACAGCTTGCTTTCTGTTAGACAGACATGACACCAACCTCTCACTTAGTTTCCCGCTGAATCCTCATTTAGATAATTTTTCCATAAGTACTTTATGTTTTACAAGATAAAAAGCTTGCTTAAATTCATGAACAAACCGAAACATTTATAATTTTTATTTAAATTATCATACAAATTTATTAAGAAAACTAAGAAGAAAACTTAGCATAGCGGTTTTTGTCGATCTGCCTCCTAGAAAACCGTGTTGCTCGTCACATAAAATATCACGCTTTATAGAAAATGTAATTATTTCTTTTCAATACCACTCGTTCCAAAGTTTTAGATATAGATGACAAGTAGAAAAAAGCTACTGAGACTATACCGCCAACGAAAATATCTCCGGAAACTTATATCTGGTCGATAGCAGCGTGGATTAAGGCGCGAGGTAGCAATCGCGATTAATCACACGGGTATCGCGCCACCGGGTTCGAATCCTGGTTCCGGCACTGGCACTGTCGTATGTCCGCGTTTTTTCAATGTGTAACCCCCTTCCTCACAAGCCCCTGGCTTCTGGAATTGGAGGTTGTCTAATTTCTGTGGTGTGGTGTTTATGCCGTCTTAGGCCTATCAGCTTATTAAATGTCATGCCCAAAGTAATGAAAAGAATTGTTCATAACCAATTCATGATTCACATTTATAATGATAACATTTTGTCTTTATAAACAGTTTAGTTTTCGTGGAGATTACAGTACAACATTGATCGATGTGACTGATGATACTTCAATAGCTTTAGTGCTTTCGAATATTTAAACCATGAATTATACTCAGCAAACTTATTTTTTTATGTTGATCTAAACTGGTTTAGAAACAGTTTATCTGGTAACTAATATATTAACTGAATCAATAGTCAAAAAGGCGCCCCTCAAGGGTCGATATTAGGCCCCATTTTATTTGTGATATATATATATATATATATAGGGAAAATTAAAATCTCAGAATTAGAGTAATCAATTCCTGAAATTTTTGAAATTAACCTTGATTACTATGACGACACTAATGCGAATCAAAAAGCTTTTATAAGACCTTAGAAGAGTTTAGTTTTGAAAGAAGTCTGTTGTATAATCGGCGGTTTAATCTTTGTATCTCAGTTGCTTAAAAATAAAATGGGTATTTTGTATTTTTGAACATTCTAAACAATTTATTTTTATATACCGTTTATAATTTTAAATAGTCGTTTCTAACTAAACTTATAATATAATAAATAATTTACAAGCCTATATATCTCGCTGTATCAGCATGGTTTCATGAAAGGACGTTCAACTACTACTAATTTATTGTCCATTACAAAATGTACAGCCGAAATTTTGGATGTACAGGCGCACACCGATATATCTACTGATTTCTTTAAGGCTTTCGGCAGGCTTAACCATAATATTCTACTTCGCAAGTTACATGAAATAGGTTTGCCTTATTCACTACTACAGTTATTTAGATCGTATCTGTCAAGTTGAATACAATATATCGTGTATAATGGAGTTGTCTGTTGAATTCTTGGCGTCATCAGGTGTCCCTCAAGACTCGCTGCTAGGTCCTTTACTATTCAATATTTTCATTAATGATATAGTTGATATTCCAGACGTTTGTTGTCTGCTATATGCGGAAGATTTAAAGATTTTTACAGTAATAACGAGTACTGAAGGCTGTTACCGCCTACAGCATAATCTTTACAGACTATCACAGTGGTGTCTAAACAACAAACTACCATTAAATGCCGGTAAATATAATATCTTTTACGAGTAAATCAACTCCCCATGTGTTTAACTACCACCTTGACAACACCGTCATACAAAGACCTGATACTTACTGTGACCTAGGTGTAATTTTTGATCCGAAGTTAACATTCAATGTCCATACTGAAAACACATAGTAATGCATTTAAAACAATTGGTTTTATAGTGTGTAGTATCCGTGAATTTACGAACATAAGTATTCTACAAACATTAAACTGTTGTTTTGTGAGATCTAAGCTAGAATACGCGTCGCTTGTTTGGTATCCCTATCATGATATACATATTAACAATTTAGAAAATGTGCAACGAAGATTTCTAAAACTACTGTTTTTTAAAACCAATGAAACATATCCTTCGATTGGTTATCCTCAAAGATATTGTGTATGGCCTTTCATGGTTTATGTGTACTATTACGTATTATATCTTATATATGTTATAAGGATTTTGTATATGTATTTTAGTTATATGTATATATATTTTTTCTGTACTTTCCTGTTCTATAATTGGGTGTTTACGTATTGAACAGTGTATTATAATTAAATAAATAACATCGCATCAATAATAGTGGTCCCAGATTTGACCCCTGTGGCACCTCAGAAGTGATAGTCACGAACACATTTAATTTTTCAAAACTCACTAATTATTCTATAATTTACGAATCTAGAAAACTGATTACGGCTATGTATTTATACGCGCTATGAAACGATCGAAAATATCTCCAAACCCGCTACTGGTGGCATTATGTCGTACGCTCACTGATACGGACCCGTCCCGTGTTTACTCTTCAATAATGCTACATATATGTTTCTTACTATTGTTTCCACTTATTTATTACATCGATTTTCGAATTGCACAAAGCACACACACTATACAAACACAAATGTTCTACACGAACATTTAATTAAAAAAGTTTTACTATAATCTGAATTAGACCACATGTGTTGAATTTTGAATAGGCCGCGAGATTAATGTTCCCGTCCTAAGGAATGCATAAGCCGGCAAATAAATTGTTTAATTACGTCAACAATTAGAGAAAAAGTAACATAGCTTTCTGCTAGAAGTATACGTACCATTAATTCCATAAACTCACATGTTCAGTATTTTAAAAAATGTTGAATTTAATTTAAAATCGTTTTTTCCTAAATTATTAGAAGTAGCAGGAGTAACATTGGTAAAATGCCTCAAGAAATTGGATCCTTCTTAAAGTTACCCGAATACCGTTAGCAAATGCAGTAGCTGATCTTGTAACAGCGAAACCCCATGGTGGTTAGCGTTCAAACGGGGCGGCATCGCCGAAGGTTACACTGATGACTTACTGTACTGCAAAATAAATATTGCAGGCAAAATAATTCACGCAGTTGGGACTTCTACTTCTGTAAGTAACACCGTCATAAGAATGGTAGAAAATGACGCATTATTAACTTTTCTAAGTATGACAATCGCAGAAAATATTTCAAAAACTGACACTCCAGATATTTTAATTGAAAATTGGGGCAATTTTACCATACATTATAATTATAGAGAAACTATATACGAAAAGTAATGAACTTTTAGTACCTATCTATTTAGTTGCCTCTTATATCTTAATTTTCATTTCTGGAGAAAAAGCGTGGTTGTAGAAAAAGTATAGGGTGTACAAGTGCAGAAATGTAATGTCTCACTCGTTTGAACTTCTTCGAACTTGTGAGAAATTTGCACTTTAGTGCACTTGCTACACAATGTACTATTTCCCACTCATGTTTTACAATTAATACATCACCTTATATATTGTATACAGGGTGTCTCACCTGGAAATGAATCTATCGATATAGAGAAAAGTACGAATCAGAAAATTTTGAAAATTTAGATAATTACTAATGTCAGTGTGGCCAATCCAACTAAAATAATTACAAGCAGCTGGCACTTCCGCTTATATCGGAAGTCGATACCAACTTGCTTATTTCAAATGGAACACCCTATATATTTTAGGGTATTCGAAAACAGCATAAAATTCTGAGTTGAAAATATGTAGCATATCCTATACCTAAACCTAGCCGTTTCAGAGATATTTGACATTTTATAGAAAACTTGACAGGTTCAACGGTTTGCAAGAACCGTTATAACTTTCTTCGTGTAAAAGATCCTCATTTGCTTCTTGTCACGTAAAAAGAACACAAGGAGAACTACGTTCTACAACTGAAATAAATTCAATAATATCATATCAAGTGTTTCGTTTTTCGCGTTACATTTTGTCAAATTCAAACCGCGAAAACTTGTTTAGGTCAAATGGAACATCCAGTATTTTTTACGTCAAGTTGTGTAAAATTGAATTCCATTTTTTCTGATACTAGCATTGTGGGGGTTAAAGTTACAACTTTTTGAAATATTTGCGATTTTATTAGAAATTCATGAATTGTTGTAATCATTTCATTAAAATAGCCATGATTAGAAACAATCAGTCCATTATCTTATGTCAAAAAATACCAGCACGTTTAAATTATACCAATGAAAACTTTTTAAATTTGTTTATTATTTATGGAGAATGTGATAAAGTAATATCAAGAACTTGCAGCACATTTGCTACTCGATATCCACAAAAACGCAAAATAACACTAACATTGTAACATGTGTATTAATCGAATTGAAGATATGGCATGAACTAAAATAGCAGAGATAAGATCAATTTAAAAGATGATTTCATTTTAATTTAATAAATTGCTCAAAATTCCGCCCTCGAACCTCGACATATTTTTCGCACCTTTGGATTAGTTCCTCATGGGTAGCTCTTCTAATTGAATCCTGTGATATGTTTTGAAATGCATTTCTTACTCTTTGCATACAATCTTCAATGGTTGTTAATGGGCTCTCATAAACTTTATTTTTAATAGTTCCCCAAATGAAATAATCCAGAACTGATAAATCGGGCTAGCGAGGAGGCCATAAGAAAGGTCCATTATTGGCAATCCATTGATCATAAGAAGTTTCTTGTAAATAATTATTAATTAAATATGCGTTATGTGGGGGAGCACCGTCGTGCTGATAAAAAATGTTTCTATGTTCGGCGAGAGGTAAATTTTCTAAATAGTTATTATTCAAATTTTGTAAGATATTCAGATATCTTTCACCTAAAAAAAATTTACCTATACATATTAGCAGAAGAGAAAATTTAATTTACCGTTTAAATTTTCCTGATAAAATTGTAATGCCACCACTCTATCGTTTCTTATGGCACAGTAAACATTGAACTGCCAACTTTCCTGAAAGTTTCGCTCTCTGGACACATGAGGATTTGAGTCACTTCAATAATGCGAATTGTGTCTATTTAAAAGTCCATTTTTAGTAAATTTTGCTTCATCTGTCCATATAATATTTCCAAAATGGGAATCGTGACCCTCAGACCTTATTAGAATAAACTCACAAGAATTCTGTCTTCTTAGGAAATCTGTTTCTTTTAATCCTTGAACCATATGGAATGAAAACGGTGAAACTTATGTTTTAATAAGATTCTGTGAATTGAATCCTTGCATAGTCCCGATTCCAGAGCAGCTTGTCTTAATGACATCCTTGGAAATGCATGAAAATATTCCAGAATGACTATTTCTATGTTTTCGTCATCAACAATAGACTTTCTTCTTTGTATTTTTGCCTTGACAGGACCATAATTTTAAAAATTTTCCAGTATGCGTTTTACAGTGTTTGGTGACGGTTTCCGTTTTTCTGGATATCGAGTAGCAAATGTGCGGCCAGTTCTTGAGATTACTTTATCACATCCTCCATAAATAATAAACGAATTTAAAAGCTTTCGGTATAATTTAAACGTGCTGGCATTTTTTGACATAAGATAATGACTGATTGTTTCTAATCATGGCTATTTTGATGAAATGATTACAACAATTCATGAATTTCTAATAAAATCGCAAATATTTCAAAAAATTGTAACTTTAACCCCCACAATGCTAATGTCAGAAAAAAGGGAATTCAATTTTACACAATTTGACGTAAAAAATACAGGGTGTTCCATTTGACCTAAACAAGTTTTCGCGGTTTAAAGTTGACAAAATGTAACGCGAAAAACGGAACACTTGGTATGATATTATTGAATTTTTTTCAGTTGTAGAACGTAGTTCTCCTTGTGTTCTTTTTACGTGACAAGAAGCAAATAAAGATCTTTTGCACGAAGAAAGTTATAACGGTTCTTGCAAACCGTTGCACCTGTCAAATTTTCTATAAAATGTCAAATATATCTGAAACGGCTAGATTTAGGTATAGGATATGCCACATATTTTCGACTCAGAATTTGTTCTTTTCGAAAACCCTAAGATATATAGGGTGTTCCATTTGAAATAAGCAAGTTGGTATCGACTTCCGGTCTAAGCGGAAGTGCCAGCTGCTTGTAATTATTTTAGTTGGATTGGCCACACCGACATTAGTAATTATCTAACTTTTCAAAATTTTCTGATGCGTACTTTTCTCTATATCGATCGATTCAGTTCCCGGTGAGACACCCTGTATACTGAATCCACTACCCATGTTATTTGTGAGTCTGAGGCTTCTCTAATTGCGTTCCCAGATTTTATTTTTACTTAGTAATATTTTATTACTTTTCAAAATTTGACGTGAACAAGTATGAGGCTGACTTACTATGCCGTGGCATCAAATTCATGATCTTGAAAATGTAAAGCTAAAGAGCTTTTTAAAGGAAAATTTGTTACTTTTAATTGACGTACATGCACCACCAAAAACGTCTAGATTTAATAGACCACCGTCTCCCTGGCTTACGGCAAATATCATGCTCATGATGTCGTTAAGAGATAAGGTTCTAAACAAATATAAAATCACTGAAATTATTATAAACAACTCAGAGACTATACAAATTATGCAATAAAAATAGAAAAAAAAAACTTAATATGGAATTTAGACTTCAAAATTCAAGTAGTTAACAAATGTAGAAACATCTTAAGAGACTTAGATATAAATAACAAAAACAAACCTTTCAATCCACACTTAGACAAAACCCCTGACGAAATCAACAACTATTTTTCAGACATTTGCTCACAACAACTACCTAATGTAGAAGTTTTTACCACAATAATTCGAAAACAAATTTAACTTATTACAAAAATCATATGCCAAACTAAAGATATTGTATACCCATAGACACATACTTCGCAAAACAATCAAAGCAATCCTATCTGAATCCCTTGTTCCCTCCCAGTTTAATTACTGTGACTATATTTATGGGCCATGTCTAACCAATTGAGATGCTGGTAGGCTGCAAAAAGTCTGAGATATATCCACGGCATCCGTAAGTTTGACAGAATATCTCATACTCTATCATTTACTCATTGGCTAAATCAATAGAAGAAAATTGCATGCCAACATATTTTTCTTAAAATTTTTGCATAACAATATTAATTAATTTATTTAATAGAAAAAATTGAGAACAGGACAAATGTGCACAACATAAACGTAAGAAGAAAAGACATACTCACCATACCTCAGCACAAATCCGCTCATTTTGAGAGGTCACTTTCACAACATTGCAAAAACAATTAATGAGTGCCCCCAATATATGTTACTAGTTACTAACCCTTTATCAGTTTAAAAAAATGATTTTCAATAAACTATTTGATGAGCAATAAATGCTGCCGCGTTTAACAGTTACCTTTTCTTTTCTTTTTAGTAGCTGTGTATGTTTATGTGAGTATAAATTGTTGTTGCTTTTTTAGAATGTAGATTTGTTAATTTCTTAATACAGATAATTCTGTAATTTATTCTATTAGTTAATTAATATGATATAACAATGTTTCACGCGTATCTTATGTCTTACATCGAGGTTCGATGGTAGAGCAGTTTTACGACTTAATCGGGTCTAGTAATCAATTATAGCAATTTATTTAATATTTGTTGAATAGAAAACTGTAATTGTTAAAATGCTATGTATAAAGATTAACAATGACATTTATTATTATTATCGTTGTAGATTTCTTCTGTCAATTAATATTGTTTATTTTTTTACATACCTACTAAAGTGTACGTCGACACAGTTTTTTAATAGTAATTAAACTCCTTTTATTTAAATAGGAAATTCGTATACCATTACTCATCCCTTGTTATCTTCAGTATTCGATTTTTGTATACGTTACTATAAAAGCCGACAACTATTGAAGTAACTGCAAAACGACTCAAATGCAATATTTGCATTATTTTTCTATTATAAAAAATTCCAGTCTATATTTAATAATCAGTACATTTATTTTACTATTAGCACTAAATTTTTATCCTATACGGCTATATATTCAAAGTATTTTTCATTACTTTACCACTATGTATTTATACTTTCGAATATTTACGTAGAACCTATAATAGATTCCTGAGTTCGAGAATATTTTAAGGCCAATTATTTAAAATTATGGCGGATGCTCCGGTCACAGACCCATACCGATCAACGAACATTAGTCCACGTGTTAAAACTATTGTCATAACCTACAAACTATATATCGCCCTAGATATAAATAAAATAAACGACATTTCTATCGAGGACATAACAAACATTATAAAATCAAATAAAAACCGAACTGATATTTGAACTATTACGAGCAACTACTGGAACTAGAATTTAGTTCAGGCTGTATAAGAAAATCACTGATAAAATGAAATATTTATTGCCAATAATATTTATTATATCAATTATCGCTCAAAAGCGTTTTTTAAAATGCAGTCACGTAATACTTATCTCACTGGTTTTTAGAGAAATATTGGTTTAAATACGTTAGATATTTTCTGTTTAATATGTAACGTGTTTAGAATCTTACAAACCTATTTAAAAATTTACACAAAGATATATCATATATAAAATAATATAACGTATGATGCATTTAAACTGCCACAATGAAATATTTCGAGAACACATTACCGAAAAAAAAGATTCAAATTCAAATAAAAGTTTCAATTCGTTTTCAAGAACATTACAACTATTTTACATGTCGCTATTGTAAAAATACCGGGATGTACCAAATGGTCAAAGGATCCTCGTGCCGGTCGTCACATGCCTATCTTGCACTGACGAGAGCCAACAGCTCGAAACTGCAGTCTGCAAGTGGTGTGTGACGACTGGCAAGAGAGCTCCTTTAAGTAGGATCAGTCTTTCGGCTGGTGTTTGTTGCAATCGAAGCATTAGCGTTTTGATGGTAATATGCAATTATTACACTTAACGCACCAGACTTGTAACTTATAATTCAGCGCTCGGCGGGGCACATAGCCCGGAGAGTAGCTGTTGGCTGCAGTCTGGTTACGTTCCTTATAGTAAAATAAGGATTTTATAGAGGAGTTTGCGACTAAAAATATTATGTTTAATATTCCGCCCTCTAAAAGCACATATGGGGGCGAGCGTAGGTGCGTCTTTACTATGTACATACTTCGGTATGCGATGTAAAGCAACGACAGGCGCGGTTAGTACTTGGATTGGTGACCATTCCAACGGAAACCGCGTTCTCGCCTCACACATCTTCCAGCGGCTTGTATATCAGTGTATGCGCGGAAGCTATACAACCTTAGGCGAGGGTTGTATAGGAGATATACCATCCTTCGGAGGGGATGTAAAGCCGTCGGTCCCTTGTCTATTAAATGTTAGGCAAGTAAAAGATCCCTACTCTTCTTAAGAGAAGAGGTTCGGCAAAATTCCTGGTTGGGGGTAGCTCGTCTACAGGCGTCGGCGTTAGGCCTCAGTAGCGGAAATAGGCCGACGTTAAATAAATGTATAAAAAAAAAAAAAGCACATATGAACTATGCTAAGCCCAGTCAGGCTATTTATTTTTCGATTGCAACAGACACTGAACCGCTAGATGGAGCCTGGTGACTATTTTACATGTCGCTATTGTAAAAATACCGGGATGTACCAAATGGTCAAAGGATACTCGTGCCGGTCGTCACATGCCTACCTTGCCCTGACGAGAGCCAACAGCTCGAAACTGCAGTCTGCAAGTGGTGTCTGACGACTGACAAGAGAGCTCCTTTAAGTAGGATCAGTCTTTCGGCTGGTGTTTGTTGCAATCGAAGCATTAGCGTTTTAATGGTAATATGCAATTATTACACTTAACGCGCCAGACTTGTAATTTGTAATTCAGCGCTCGGCGAGGCGCATAGCCCGGAGAGTAGCTGTTGGCTGCAGTCTGGTTACGTTCCTTATAGTAAAATAAGGATTTTATGGAAGAGTTTGCGACTAAAAATATTATGTTTAAAAGTCTGTTTTATTTTATCAACTAGAAACCTTAATTCTACTATAATAAAACTTGCTTTACTAAAAAAAAAGACAAGCAGCTTTTGTGTGAAGCCAGTTTTTCTCGAATTTAAGAGCTAAATAATCAGGGGTCGAATTTCTTTCTTGAAGCATTTTAACTAGAATTTTAGGTTTTCTCAGAATTTTAGGAAACAACATGTTTTTTTATGAGAATTGACATCTTTTTTAAGAAAATTTTAGGAAACTATTTAAAATATTTTGTTATTATTAAAATATAACATAATATGTAACGCAAACTATAACATATTTTTTTTAAAAGTAAAAAATGTGATAAAATAAAATTTAACAAAAACTTAACTTCTATCAATATAGTCGTTGATTTTTCTTCGTTTATTTCTAAAATGAATATTGCCATTAGTTTAGTACTACATATTCAAAGCCACTCACTTTTAGTTTCTTCTTCTACGAGTCATCACTCTCTTTCTTCTTGCGCAGGTCATGTTTTTCTTTCTCTAGATTCTTCAGTTTTTCCTTTAGCTCCTTTTGTCCATTTAGAGCCATTGATATCGTAGCTTGGGCTTCACTGACTAACTGATTTTGGCTTTGCTGGACATTGAAGTACCAATTTTTTGAAGTTTCTCGTTTCCCTTCAAAAGTAAGCTATGCGAAACATCGAGTTTTTGTCGAACTTGCTTTATTTCCACATCAATTATATCCAATATTTCATCATGTTTCTCTTGTTTTCGATTCAGACGTTTAAGATTCTCATTCTCTTTTTCTTTTACAATTCTGTCACATTCGTTTCGTAATTCATCTTCCTCCTCTTTTTTCTCTCTCCAAATAAATTATGTAATTTTTATGAGCTCTTTTTACATTCACTTTAATACAATCCAATTTTCAGCAAAACTTTGCCAAGGGGTGTAAAAAAATTGCACAAGTAGTAAATGGCTTGAGCCAAATATTGAAAACCAAAATGTATGTTCTGTTAGATTGTTTCGTTTCATAAGTTGTTATACAAACGAGGTAAAAATATTACTAACAATCGTCTATTTTTAAGACCAAATCACTTCTAGAAATCTGAAAATGATTCCAGGTTTGACAATATGCCTATATGCAGGGATGTGTTTAAAACGGGTGGACTAAATCATCAGCACAAGCTATTGGATTAGATACCAAAAACAACTCTGGTGTAGTTAGAAAACTTTTTAAGCCTCCAAGGATACTAACTGGTCTTAAAGCAAAAATTGTATCCTGCTAAAGGCTTTCTCGATCAGAAAAAATATTCGTTTATTTATACTAAAACCTCTTTCAGGGGAGACATTTACATCAGATGACAAAGTCAGCTTCTAAGTTGGTCGGGTTCTTTGTCAGAAAGTGGAACTGTTTCTCTAGTGTTGAAAGTTTGAAAATATTATATTTCACATACATTAGATCCAAGCTGGAATATGCCGCTTTTATATGGTCTCCTATATACCAAAATTTGATTTTATTAACTGAATCTGTCCAGAGAAAATTTGTAAAGTTCATGTTTTTTAAAATTAATAGTTTTTTTCCACAGCGAGGCACTGATAATAACCTCCTATTGGATATGTTTAATATTATTTCACTAAGTGAAAGAAGGAAATGCGCTGCTCTTTCATTTTTGTACAATCTAGTTAACAACAATATAAGCTTTGCTTTTTGGTTCCTCGATTGCATTCTCGTGATAGTGATTATTTTTATGCCCCCTTTAGTCGTACCAACTTTATGTGTAAATCACCAATGTGTAAGGTATTCAATTCAATTTCCGGTCTTTGTGATATTAATCACGACAGTTTAAATAGTATAATTGACTTATATCTAAGAAGCAACTCATAATATATGTACACCTACCCTGATACTGTATTGTTTACCTTATTTTTTTTATTTATATACCTTTACTATCTCATGTACGGCTTACTGCATTTTAAAAGCAGATTATTTATATTTTTGTTATCTCCAATGCATAGAATGTACAATGTTAGGGTCCAGTTCATCATATTATTTGGAATTCTATTTTTATTATTTCACAATTTCTGATCACTTGTATATTTTAATGTTTTTCCCATATTTTTTTTTATATATACTATTCCATAATTTTAGGCTTACTCTGTATTTGAATATTTTCTCATATTTTTGTAATTTATATTCTCACGTTCTCTGTAATAATTCTGTTTCCTGTGATTGGGTATTTACCTGTTGGAAATAAATGCATTATTTATTTATTTATTTATGAGCTAAAATAATTGCGCATTTGACTGATACATAACTGTTGGTATTTCAATGAACCATCAATATTCTTTAAATTGCCAATTTTTCCCAGTAGTTCAAAATTTTAATATTATTTAAATGTTTGCACATATTTTTCAAAAGTCACACAGGCCTCAATCACAAAAAAAAATGTATATTTTTGTTTCCGGAGAATTCAATGCTTTGATTATGCGTTGGTATCTTTCACTTTTTTTTTTGACTTTACCAAAGTTTGTCTGTTTTGGTAAAAAAATTGTGAAATATTCCTTAAGGTTCACAAGCTGCTTAAAAATTCTGGATAAGGCTGGGATAACCAACGAGAGCAACTATAATTTATTACGAACTGGGCAGTTACTTGAGTTATTTTGGTCATAGAATTTAAATCTTCTAGTTGGGACTTGCATATTAAAAAAAAGTGTAAATCATTAATTATTGAATCACATTTCGTCGAGCTGATTCAAAGCCTTATGGAAGTTGGTGTGCATGGGATGTAGCGTACATATATCAATATTTAAGATAATATTTCAGTCGCAAACTCCTCTATAAAATCCTTATTATACTATAAGTAACGTAACCAGACTGCAACCAACAGCTACTCTCCAGGTTATGTGCGTCGCCGAGCGCTGAATTACAGGTTACAAGCCTGGCGCGTTAAGTGCAGCAAACACCGGCCGAAAGACTAATTCCTACTTAAAGGAGCTCTCGTGCCAGTCGTCTCACACCACTTGCAGACTGCAGTTTCAAGCTGTTGGCTCTCATCAGTGCAAGGTAGGCATGTGACGACCGACAAGAGGATCCTTCGACTATTTGGTAAATCTCGGTATCCTTAGGATAGCGACATGCAAAACAGTCAGCAGGCGCCATCTAGCGGTTCAGTGTCTATTGCAATCGAAAAATAAATAACCTGACTCTGGGCTTAGCATAGTTCAAATGTGTTTCTAGAGGGCAGAATATTAAAACATAATATTTCAATCGCAAACTCCTCTATAAAATCCTTATTTTCCTATAAGGAACGTAACCGAACTGCAACCAACAACTAGCTACTTTCCGGGCTATGTGCCCCGCCGAGCGCTGAATTACAAATTACATTTTTCAGGCATAATATTGTCAGATTGTGATGATCAAAGCCCCTATTTTAAGCCACACACAAATGTAACTTTAGTTGCCTATACAATAGATGCAAACATTCCGAACCAAAACCAAAACCAGAAACAATATTAGATAATGGCAAAAAATAAAGAAAACCGATAATGAGAAAATAAGAACTTAAAAAAAACAAATTTTAGAAGAAAACATGGAAATTTATATTTTTTAAGGAGTTTTTGAAGAAATAGAAAATTTTTGGAGTTTTAGGAGAAATCCGATCCCTGAATAATTATGGATTTTAGGACTTTCAAGATTGTTTGTATGAACTCATTAACTTATGAAACAAAATTCTAGGGGCAAAAATGTTTATAATAATTTATTAAAATGAAAAAATATTCCTGAATTGTTCATCAATTTTTAGAACTCAATTTAACCTAAATTATATACCAAAAGTTGGTATGGAATTCTAAAATAATAAAAGTTTTAGTCGAAAGTAGTTGGCTTCGAGTGAAAAAGTTGAAAAATATCTTAGTTATATTGTATATCTTGCAAAACTGAGGTCGCGCAATGAACATTTCAGACAAAAGTTGCTTGGTTTTATTCGTAAAAAAAAAACAGGTTTCTACTTGAAAAAACAAAGTTCACCTCGAAGCGACTTTAAACTTTTTAAATCAGAATAAAAAAATACTAAGTATTATCAATTTCCTTCTAAGACACTTATATTTAAGAGCTAACATTAACAAAGAAGATAGCATAATAGAATAGCCATTTATTAATCCAATCGATCATTACAATGATATAGGACAAGTCAAATAAAGGGTTACAAGTGAAAAGTGATTTCTGAGACGGGCATTGCTATATCGCCTCTTTCTCCGAAAGAGAACTATTCTAACCTTTCAGATATTACCATCTGGTATCGGTAAGACTGCGACTCTTATCCTTAACGCCCTGTTTGCGATATTTTTGGATAATCTTCCTAAGGAGGTGTATTTAATGGCAAGGGTCAACAGAATGGCCACCAATGTCCACAGACCTTATATCCCTGCTATATTTGTGGGGTTATTTAAAGTATATGCCAGCAGACTACAACATTTAGATGTATAAAAATAAAATTAGGGATGCAAAAAGGTGAACTTCTCGTACCGTTAGCTAACTCCAATTTGACGTAAAATTACTTATGTATGCAGGTCTAAAAATATTGCAATGGTTTTATCATTTTCGTCAACATTTTCTGTGATTAGAAGTTAGGTGCAGTAAGGAGTGCTCTGAGGATACATTTTTCTGAAAATCAAAAATTTGCTATATTTATTTAGAAAATTTGGTTAAACATTTTTCAGATATTTTTCCCAAGATATTTATTAGACGATAATTATTCATCCCATCAATTTTACCTACTGTATGAATATAAATCACAAACTACCTCTTTAAATTGAAGAGAAACTTTCGTGGTCTCAATTTTTTTTTAATGAAATAGTTTCTATATTAATGGCATGTTGATTAAAAAAAAAAAATGTTCCTAACCCAAAATGCATACTTCTTTAGATATATACAAGTTTCTAATTTTGCCTAACGATGAAAAAACGACCAATTAAACTATTCAGTTTGCTGACCATTAACCTCTGAATCCTTTTATTTACTGAATGTGTAGTAGCACTATCAATTTCACTTGGGTCCAAATCTTCAAATTACAGGATTTTAGGATCATTTTCAATCAATTTCATTTTTCTTCCTCGATATATTTCTAATAGACGGTCAAAAAAGAAATACCCTGTATGTCACACTAGAAATGTATCTACAGTGTGTTTCACTTCTCGTGAAGACACCCCTGTATCTCCTTTATTTGTGGCCGAATTCATTTCTAATTTTTATCAGATATAAAACTCTATAAGGCAACTTTACATGACACATAAATGTCGTCTAGATCTAAAACGCCGGCCTACTGCGATAAAAAGAAAATGGCAATTTTCGAGAAATCATAGTAGGCTTAGAAATAGACAAAAATTTTGTTAATAAAAGTTGTTCAGAATCACGAGATATGCCCCCCTATAAAATTTGGTGAAAATTGGAAAACTTTAAAAAAAAAAGTTTGTTTCACTTCTCGTGAAGATACCCCTGTATCTCCTTTATTTGTGGCCGAATTTCAAGACTAATTCATGGAGTTATACAGCTCCATAAAGCGACTTTGTCCAACACATAGAGATAACTTTTTCCAACAAATGAAAGTCGTGCACAATTATTATTAAAATTATTTATTAAATAAAAGATGAAATAAGTGTTTACAATGAATGACTGTATTATTATATTCGGCCCCTTTCTACTAACCCACCATCAAGTGTAATACACTTCTCAATCCGCTTTCTGTTATTTATTACAACTCTTCGCAATTATTGAGCTGTAACTTCTAAACACGCTTGCCTTATCCTCTCACAAAGCTGCTCCACATTTTGAGGTCTGGTCTTATAAACTTTGTTTTTAATATGACCCCAAAAATAAAAATCCATGGGAGTGAAATCAGGAGATCTGGGTGGCCAATGTATTAGAGGGCTATTTCGTCCTATCCATCTTTGGGGAAAATGTTCATTCATCCATGCTCTTACTACTACGGAATTATGGATAGATGCTCCATCGAGTTGGAAATACAATTGTTCCAAAGGAAAATCGACTATTGCATTCCACAGATCATTATTTAAAAATTGTCGCAAATGTAACGCATTTATATTGTGAAAAATGAAGAAAGCCCTATTATTGTTTCGTTTAAAATTCCGCACCACACATTTACCTTCTGGAAATATTACCTTTTACAATTTATTACCCAATCAGGATTTTCTACTGCCCAGTACCTAGAGTTTTGTGATGATACCACCCCGTTGGTGGAGAAAGTTGCTTCATCCGTGAAAATTATTTTCTTCAAGAAGTCTCGATTGTTTAAATAATTACCTTGGATCCATAAACAATATTCCAGTCTTCTCTCTTCATCACCTTCCTCCAAAGTGTGTAAAAATTTTGGTTTATACCGTTGTAGTTTATGGCGTTTTAAACATCTCCAAATTTTTGACACCGACAAATTCAGGTCACGAGCCATATCTCTAAGGCTGGTAGTGGGATTGGCGTTAAACGTCGCTAATACAACATTATCATCTTCATGCCTTCGATTAAGATGTACTCTCGGTTTAAGCACATTACCAGTTGTATTGAACAAGTGACATATTCTTGCTATGATACCATGGTGTATTGGTTGTCTTAGAGGATGTCTTAAATTAAATTCTTCTGCTGCCTCTCTTGAAGACCGTACATTTTCACCGACTATCTTTATTATTTCTACTTTTTCATCAGCAGTTAAAAGTATTCTAGCCATTATGAGTAAAAAAATCAAATAAGGAAACTAACAAACTCAACAATAGATAACAACAATCACTTCTGTCATAAAAGTAATAATAATGACAGTTAATTTCACGGCATTCTTAACATTTAAAACAAAAAAAACCGCTCCTAAATCTCTGAGCCGATAAGGAGGAAGGATATGATGGAGCGTTACTTCTCAAGAACAGTGACAACAAAAAAAAAACTGTATTACATTGTTAACTTGATGTGTAATAATAAGAAGTGACTCTTTTAGCGTTTTATTGAATCATGATTTTTGGTCACAACTTTCATTTGTTGGAAAAAGTTATCTCTATGTGTTGGACAAAGTCGCTTTATGGAGCTGTATAACTCCATGAATTAGTCTTGAAATTCGGCCACAAATAAAGGAGATACAGGGGTGTCTTCAGGACAAGTGAAACAACATTTTTTTTTTAAGTTTTCCGATTTTCACCAAATTTTATAGGGGGGCATATCTCGTGATTCTGAACAACTTTTATTAACAAAATATTTGTCTATTTCTAAGCCTACTATGATTTCTCGAAAATTGCGATTTTCTTTTTATCGCAGTAGGCCGGCGTTTTAGATCTAGACGACATTTATGTGTCTTGTAAAGTCGCCTTATAGAGTTGTATATCTGATAAAAATTAGAAATGAATTCGGCCACAAATAAAGGAGATACAGGGGTGTCTTCACGAGAAGTGAAACACACTGTATATCGCGTGCTCAAGTGCCCTCGTAGACCATTGACTTGGGCTATAATTTCATTCCTACAATGTCTATATATGACCTCGTTTTGTCAAAAACACACCAGTTAACTACCCATACAAATGTTATGCCTGAATTAAACGCTGTGCAAGAGACACTCCTATGAAGATTTATCAAAGCTTAGGTAGTTTTTATCGTGAGTAATAGTACTGCATTGTTGTGTCGTCAAAACATCGACTTACCTACTATTTGTTCTATATTATTATACAAAAATTGTTACTGAGCTGATGTGTTGGATTTATATAATCTACCGGACAGCATCAATTTGCATACAGTCAATTATAGATAAGATTATAGGAGTATAGGTATACGTGATGGGGTCGAGATAAGATCATATTCTCATTCAAGCTCATTAGAAGTGATGTAGTGCAGTCAACTCGTCGTATATTGTAGCATATTCCGAAGGTTATTTTAAATTGTATTTAACAAAAAGTCTATTATATCCGTAATACTTCCCATATTATGTAACACGATACAAAATTTCCTTCCAAAATAATTTATCTCTGATGACGGTATGGTATATTAAATCGAAACGTTAAAAGTAAAATACGATTAACGATGTAGCTTATAAATTATTTTAGCATCCTCAGGCTGATGGCTTCTGTTCGTTTTATTCACTTCTAATAATCATCATGTTAATTTAAAAATTGATTTACACTAATTGCAAGGCAACATTGTTGGCTCCCCGAGAAACATAATACAGCGATAAATTTTAAGGGAATTTCATTTATTTTAAAATCATTATTAGTCGTTTTAAATCAAAGCCAAGCCCAGACACGATTTTTCCAGATATGGCCGTACGCTTTCACGATAATTAATAATTGTTATTTAGTAATTTCATTTGTGAATTTCATATCTTTTATCTAGAACTGCAACAGTGAAATAATATTAATTTATGCGCCTCGAGGTATGTGGAACAATTGAGAAACTTGAGAATTAAGAGGCGGAAACTAATATGATAGATCACCGGTAAAAGCGGATAAAAACTTTACTTTTAAAACGGGTTGGGCTTCATTTCTGCCTGGAGAAGAAGCCAGTGAAACTGAGTTTCTATAATATACAAGCTGTTTCTGAATTTTCAAATCAAATTAAGAAAAAAGTTTTTATAAACTTGCAAATGGCAATGTTTCGTTGGGCAGATATCAATTTCTCGGGGTAGCACATCTACCAACTTAATAGGGACCACGGAGTATCTGCCGAATGTAATAGATAGCCAGGCACACGGCATTTATACAGATTTCTCAAAAGCTTTCGACAAAATTGACCATAATATTATACTAAGCAAGTTTCGCTCCTTTGGTTTTTTGATGCCGCTTCAACATTTTTTCAAATTTCAATATCTTATTAATAGAAAATAAGTTCGATGTCAATGCTACAAGTCGAAAAACTTTTCGCTGTCGGGTGTATTGCATGGATCGGTTCTTGGTCCGATGCTGTCCAACATCTTTATAAATGACATTATGCTTGACTTTGCTGCCCTGTCTTAATATACGTTGACGATTTAAAAATATTTACTAACATCACCGGTATCCCCGACTGGTTAGTTTTAATTTTGATTCAAAATTGGTGTGTGAAAAAAAAAGTTGGTGCTAAATATTGAGAAATGTACCGTGATTACGTACTCAAATCGTTAAACTACCGTTCGGCACAATTACGTTTCATCATCAATGGTTACATTTAACCTTTTAAATTGCTTAAAATTACATAAATAAAATTAAAATATGAATAACATATGCGATATGCATTATTGTGCTCTAGATTAACAATATGCGAGCAGTATATTATACACAGAAAATTCAAAAAAGAAATTATACATGTAAATCAATATGTGAAGAAAATAATAAACAATGATAATAATAAAACAATATTTTAGTCGCAAACTTCTCTATAAAATCCTTATTTTACTATAAGGAACGTAACCAGACTGCAATCAACAGCTACTCTCCGGGCTATGTGCCCCGCCGAGCGCTGAATGACAAGTTACAAGCCTGGTGCAATTGCATATTACCATCAAAACGCTAATACTTCGATTGCAACAAACACCAGCCGAAATACTGATCCTACTTAAAGGAGCTCTCGAGTTTCGAGTTGTTGGCTCTCGTCAGTGCAAAGTAGGCATGTGACGACGACACGAGGATCACTTGTCTATTTAGTACATTTCGATATCTTTGGGATAGCGACATGCAAAACAGTCAGCAGGCGCCCTAGCGGTCCAGTGTATGTTGTATAAATTCACGGATGTGTAAGAAAAGCTACGCTGGAAAAATGCAGTGCGATGTTGCGGCATTGTTAGAGCGTACGAATGACTAATATTTATATTGTGAACTGCGGATCTGAAAACTAACTTTTCTCTCAAATAACTTGGAAGAGAGGAGAAGAAGAATACCGCGAAATGAAATTTAACGAGTTGCTCCATCTTTAACCAACGCAGTTCAATATATTGATTTGAAATATGATCAAACTTCTTCAAGTTGTATATGAAGTGACGTCAACAATTTTCTATAACTTGTAGCCGATTTTTGGTCACTTGTCCAAGCAGAAGAAATACATAAAATTGCAATAATTGAATACGGGCATGGCTAGACTTTCACAAAGTTTTTTACGTTGTTTAAAATTCAGTATATGCCTGTTTGTTACAGTACTTTAACCCGCATAAAATGTTTGTAAAAGCATTTTTATGTATTGCACGAAGTGTAATTTTTCGTCTATTATTACCCCTAGATTTTTATAAAAGGTTGAAAACGATAGATTTTCTTGATAAATTTTAAATGATGTCGATTATTTTCTGAGCAAAATAGAATAACAACCGATTTGGTTGGATTAATCTTAAGATTATGTTGATATGAATATTGATAGATGTTGTCTAAGGCCTGGTTGATCAAATTATTGGCAATGTCTGCTTTACATAAATAATAAACACCACAGAAATTAGACGAGATAGGTCAAAACAATGAAGAAGTTGAGTATCGTCATCGTAGGCTTGCAGATGCGAACTGGTTATTACCTTAAATATATCTGACGTATATATAAGAAACAGAAGAGGACCAAGGATGGACCCCTGGGAGACGTCTAACGTTACTTTTTTAAAATCAGATACTTCCGCATATGGCATAAACTTTTTACATGCAATTTTACACTCAGACATATTGGTCCGACATTACTGAAGCAAATAAAGTTTCGAGTGCCCACCACCTCACCGGTGCCGCAACTATATTCTGCCTTGAAATTACTCTTACAAATGTATTGTACTACTCTATCCTACATATAATTTCGAAACTATCACAGCACCGAAAATCAAGATGATATATTTGATTTCAAATTATCTAACACTGTAACAGTGTTTAAATAGGTATTTAATTTAATATATTTTTCCTGATATTTTGTCGATTGTTAATGTAATGAATGAGTATAGGGTACTGTCCAACCTTACCTTTAACCACAACTCATTGAGTAGTAATTAGCATAGTATCGGCATTAGGGATAACATTCTCTACTGTAGCTAACCTCTTTTATGAACAACAGATAGCTAAGAATGAGGTTAACCGGCCAGGGATCCGATACATTTGGTGTTGCACTTGGGGTTCCTCGAGGTTCAGTGTTAGGCCCACTGCTGTTCATCCTCTTTGTAAATGGTCCGAAGGCCCGAAAAATACCGTAAAAAATCCGGTTTTAAGAATAAAAGGTTTGAAATCAGTATGTCGAAATTCAAATCATCTCTGGTGTACCTCATAGTTATATTCTGGGTCCACTATTGTTGGTTTTATTAATTAATGATACAGTGGATGATTTGGATGTTAAAATATTATTGGTGTCTGTGGTGCAAAAATTTTTACAGCAATAACCTCAGTTACTGACTGAAAAGTTATAGAATAATCTCTTGGCAATTAAAAAAAAGTATGATGCAAAAAGCCCCCTGCGCAATGTCGGACTTGGCGTCGCTAAACCGCATCTGCCTCTACATCATTAGGCCTGTTGGCACTAGTGGTAATGCACACTCTGCTAAACAACCCACAGTCATTTTTCAAACTTGCCACTTGGGACTTATGATTCAGATTTCCCATTTTCTTGACAGGGGCCTTGAACAGTGGAAATTTATTTAGTTTAATGGGGTCCATTAAAGACACATTGTTGCTCTCCAGTTCAGTAACGAAGGTCTGATACTGTGTTACACCGCGCTCTTCTATGTTCATTACAGTGTCCTCAGCTTGTGCACAGAACAAATATTTTTTTACTCTAGGTCATAGAGATCTTCACTTTCTTCTAGAGAAATCACTTATGATGTAATCCAGTGCTTTCTTGTGAGTTAGGAAATGCATTTGCGCTGCCTTATTTGAATTGTGGTGGTTGTTGTATTGGTCTAGTTTCTCGTCATTAAATAAACCTTCCTCAAATTTAACAACCATGTTTGCCAATTCCGGGTCCGACAACATAAATTTTCTTAGTGCAGCGGGGTTTTAAGTAGGCGCCGCGATACGCATAGATCGCTCGAACTCGGCCGGGCCGACGCGCAGCCGGTGCTGCTGGTAAATTACACAGCTGAACAGCCACAGCACAGTATTCACCGACCGTACGTATTCAAAACATGAATTTTCGAAATCAGATCCCGAAAACATATGAAACGAGACCTCACTCAAAAAAATGCGGTAAATGTTTTCGAAAAATAACATTATTTTATGCATTTTCCCCGCCGGCCGTGGGTCCTGGGACACTTGCTGGTGACCTTAAATATCCCAAGTACCGCATGTGTACCAAATTTCAGCTCATTACGACACTTGTCAGCTTCAAAACAAGCGAAAATGTTGATTTTCCCTTGAAGGCATGCAACCATGCTATAACAGTGCTCCCGCGGGAGCCCCGACCATCGCAACATTTCTTATATAAAAGGGTAGGGTCTAACGAACAAGTGTACCAAATTTCAATGCTTGAGCATAGTAAGGTCGGATCCATTCGTGCATGTTACCGCCCGGACTACTATCACAATTATACGCTTCGCTTTAAAATAGATTAATACTATTTTCATTGTCAACAGAAAAAAACAAGCTGCTCTAATATAGAGCAGACTTTGATATAGTCTTGACGTGCAACAGATGGCAATCGTCTAATTATATTTTTATACCAATTGTCTTAATTGATATAATCAATTCTTTCAACTAAAAATCTGTAATTTCTTAGTAATTTTCTAAGGCATATTATAGTACTTTGAGATACCAATACAATAATGTCAATATTAATAATTAAGGATAAGGCTTAGCATTTGTGATATTCGTATATTGAAAATATCTACATTATTATACGACATTCATAGTTGTCACACATACGATTCAAGGGAGGACACAACAGCAAGATTGTTCGAGCAGCAGCTAAAGAAAATAAAAGATCAACTACCAAATCTAATCCAACTAAAAAATTCCAAGGAAATATTTAAAATTTCAAAGATTCAAATGAAAATCATTTGTCAAATCTGTAAAAAAATTTAACTCCATATCGGTTGACATCAAGGCAGCTTTCGACATTTCTGGAGCAAAATTAAAACATTAATTAATCTCACGTAATGAAATTCAGATACTTATGCACTTACTTATTTATTTAGCGTTCAATTACTGTTAGATTAATTGTTTCGGCGCATAACTTGTGAATGGAATATATGTGCAGCTTTTTAGATACCGCCATCTCCAAAAATCTATCTTTTTATCGCCATATTTTGCTAGTCATAAATAAAGGCGCATTATTACCTATACACAAAAAAAGAGATAGTTCTCATTTATTTTAGATAACCTTTACTACAGGCGTTACTTATATGAAAAATTAATTAAGCAGTGACCATAACAACAGTTTTTAAGCCAAAAATAACAGCAGTTTCCATCAACCAGTTGTCAATGTACATTCCGTAATGGGTATTTTATTAAATTAAATTATTTTTGTGAAACGACGAAAAAGAAACCTTATTCCATATATGTACGCCAATCATTAACTAGCACAAGAAGCTAATGGACTGGTTCTAGTAACACAGTCCGAGAATTTTTTTTTTTGCACTTGCAAGAAAAAGTGAACTAGTAATTGGTAATATTTGGTGAAAGGTTAATATTTTGTATCTTATTTTGCAAACGAACATAGCTTTGAAACGTCGTCGCGTCATATACAGAATGTCCATGGATGAAATTAGGCAGAGGAATTTTTTATTTACGATTTACGGGAAAGTATCTTTATAACAGATTTTTCTCCTAAAACCATCAAATGCCTAATAAAAAAAATCCGCATCTAAAAACATACTAAAAAAAACTAGTAGAAATGCAGATTTTTTCGGGTATTAAATACACGACAGATCAATTTTTTACCAGGTAAATTCTTTTTTGACAAAATCTGTTTTCCCATGAAAATCATTCGAGAATTAAAGTCACGGAAAAATCGCGACACGAAGTGGAGTTTCCTATGTCTTTTAATTCAGGCAAAATTTTTATGGAAAACAGGTTTAAATCAGTAGAATGCAGGTTTTCACGGCCGTTGTCTAATGAAGTAGATTCTTCCTGGTCTTGCCGTGGTCGTCTAACTTGACTTGACGTTTCGCTAATCATCCTGTCAGCTTCTTCAGAAGGATTCTAAAGACTCAATTTGTTGTGTTACACTCCTCGTTATATACCTAGGCGCCGCTTCGCTTCGCTGGTCATTGGTCGTGCTTGGTTCGCTTCGTCGTGTTTGGTTGACCGTGACTTACTACGGTGCTGGTACTTGGCAATACCAGTCTCCACGTGTTACTAAGTCGATACCCATCCTCTCTGTTAAAGTTGTTCACCTTTTTCATAATTTCCAGTGATTCCCTAATGATTCGCGAATAATAGCGCGCATTCCTGTCTAATATATTGACGTCCTCGTAGTCGATTTTACGGTACTCGTTATTATGGACATATTCAACTATCGCCGACCTATCCGTGTATCCAAATCTGGTATTTCTCTGGTGTTCTTTGATTCTGCACTGGATGCTCCATCCTGTTTGTCCGATGTAGCTCTTACAACATGTACACTTCAACTGGTAAACACCTTTTGATAACAGTTTGGGGACAGGGTCTTTTATTGAGGGAAGCATCTGTTGTATTTTCTTCACTGTTCGAAACCGTACACTTACTTTCTTTTTGAATAAAATCTTCTTCAGCCTATCTGTGACACCCGCCACGTAGGGTAGGCATGCATATGTTGTTGGTTGTTGCTGTTCTTCTTCTGTAGTTCTCCTCTGGTTATTTACTATTCGTTGTGTATTGCTTTGACTGTATCCGTTCTTCTCTAAAGTTTGTTGGACATTCTGTAGTTCCTCGGGTTTGTTATCGTCGTCGCATATTGTGTTGGCTCTGTGGACCAAGGTTCTAATTAACACTCTCTTCTGTTGTGGATGGTGGTGAGATGTCGCATGTAGATAACGATCGGTGTGCGTTTTCTTTCTGTAGACACCGTGGGCCAGCTTGCCATTGTGTGACTTTTCACTAATACTAAAGAAAGGTAAAGCTCCATTTTGCTCGGTCTCCATTGTAAATTTGATGTTTGGATGCTGTTTATTCCAACCGTCGAAGAAAACAGATAAAGATAATTCTCCATGTGGCCATATGATGAATGTATCGTCTACGTAGCGTAGCCAGCACTTTGGTTTATTCTCACTGCAGCGTATAGCTTCCTCTTCCAAAGCTTCCATGAATAGGTTGGCTATCACAGGTGAAAGTGGTGATCCCATGGCTGCTCCTTGCTTCTGCTTGTAGAAGTCTCCATTCCATAGAAAGTATGTTGTAGACAAGCACAGTCGGGCCAGATCAGGTATGTCTTCTCGTAATCCTTTAGGTACAAGCTGTTTCCTCAATTGGTACATTGGTGAACAAAGATTCAACGTCAAAACTAACCATGATATCATTACTCGTTATTTCCAAAATTTCTGCGAACTGTCCGGAGTTCTTTACGTGGCTACTAGTCTTACCTATGTAGGGTTGTAGTGTGCCTGCGACGTATCTAGCCAACTCATAAGTTGGCGATCCACATGTGCTGACGATCGGTCTTAAAGGATTACCTGGTTTATGAATCTTAGGGAAGCCGTAGCTGTTCTCGTTTGTCTTTCAACTCTTGATGTTGGATCTTTTTTTAATTTTGTGTACTGTTCTGGAAGAATCTACTTCAGGTTTAAATCATTCAAAAAAAAATTTACTCTCCAATCGATTTTTTCATGTTACAACCCCAGTCAGTCAAAATATTTGCAAGTTAATCGGTAGTCGTGTCTTTTTCGAGGTATTCCCTCGCTAGCTTCTGTTTGCAAAAAGATTTAAATTGTTTCCATATAGAATTTTTAGTGTTTCTCGTTTTAACTGGGACACTTTCATTGATAGTTTCGTCAATATTATTTTGCGAAACATTACCAAATATCGCTTTTTCTCATTCATTTTGTGCACAAAAATCAAGATGAAAAAGCGAAATGTCAGATTTTAACCATTTCAATGGCTTTTTTAGTTCGACACATGGTTACTACGAAAAAAGTAACAAATTTTTCTCGATTTTTTCCACTGATCGATAGCCTTTTCACTTTAAAAAAATCCTATTGGTCGATTTTTGAAAATGTACGTTTTGATTGGTTAATAAAATAAGAATATGTTAAAACAAAATTTTTGGAAATCACCAAACAGAAAATGATGAGCGACTTAAGGGTTTTAAAAAACTTAATTTATAATAAAGATAGTGTCTTTGTACATCATTAAACAAAAAATTTGTCCCTTTCTCAGCTCCATCTGCGGACACCTTGTATTGTCTTTGTGCAAACAACTTCAAGTCTTCGAAACTCGTCGTTGGCGTGAGTCATGAATTAATATTAATAATAATTGGTACCTATTAATAACTAATAACTACTGTTACTCGCATTTTTCTAGCAAAAGTTAATGTGTACTACCTAAATGCTAATGTAAATTGCGGTTTTCATGGACGCCGAATGAGAAAAAACTTTCCAATATCCTTATTTATGTTGATTATAACGGCAGCGGAATGAATTTTATTGAAGCTTCTAGTGCCATGTTTTGCATTTATTGCAGAACGACTACCGGCCGTATGCTGGTGTTCGAGGGATCAACAAATATTCTCCAGTTATTAAAACTGAAACAAAAAGTACTGATGAAAATTCCAAGCTCGGTTTTTTTATATCGCATCTTAAGCAGTTAACTATGCACACAATCGTTGCCTACCGACATTTTCATCTACTTGGGCACGATGAGCAGTGATTTGTTGCGCTAACGACCAATGTACTTTGCCACCGTGGCTAGATCGAAAAGATTGGTAGTGAAACAATAATCCTCTATCTAACAGAATCTATCAAATTATCGTAAAATTTCACAAAGAAAGTTTAGAGATATGCAAAAGTACTGAAACCTTTGAAATTCCAAACGATTTAAGGGGGTTTAACAGGCATTATCATAACACAACAAATATAGAGATATCCTCACTTGACTTTTGGAACTTTGTAAAACAGATTACTGATATTTACAGGGCGTTTCTCATAAAACTCTCCAGGTAAATTAATGCTTCAATACGATATTTCTTTAAATATTCATTTCTATATATACAGGCTGTCCATTATATCAGGGCCCTCGAGAATATCTCACTTAATATCGGTCGTACAAAAAAAAAATATTTTTACGAAAATTGTGCCGATTTATATAACCTACAAAATGGTTTAAAGACATTTGAAATCCATGGCCTACTTTTAAGAGTTATGGCGGAAAATATCGAAAATGCGGAAAACGTCTAGGCCAAATATCTCCGTTATTTGAAGAGATACGAGAAAAATTCTAAGGTGAAATTTTTTTGCAAACCAGAGTGTTTCAACGAGGTTTTATCTAATTTTTTTTCAAAACCGCTGTCTTTTGAGATTTACTCTTCAGGCTGTTAAAAAAATTATTTTGAAACGGGCGGGAAATGGCACCATTAAATAGAGTAATTTCCTCCCTTTTCAACATTATATCACATGCCATATTTATTCATTGGTACTACGTTAGTAATTATAAAAACATTTTTTTTAAACCAATACATTTTTTTTAACAAGCATTATACTTGCCGTGGAGAAGTGTGATTAAATAAAACGATAAAATCATTCAATAAGTTGTTCGAATCTATGCTATAATAAAACATTAACACAATTAAGAAGAATAAAGTAAATTCAGGTAACAAAAACAAATTAATAATAAAAAGAATATAGCACACAGAACATTAATATTTACCTAATCCTCAAAATAATTTTTAATATATCATATCAAGTGTTCAAAGTGTCCACCGCGATTTCTTATGCACAATCGAGCGCGGCGAGGCACTGCATTTAAAACATTATTCCGCATTTCGGGGGTAACTGTAATACATGCCTAGTGAATTCGAGCTTTTAGGTCCTCTACATTTTACGGTGTCGTCGAAAACACCTTATCTTTAATATACCCCATAGAAAAAAATCCGTTGGGGTTATATCTGGAGAATGAGGGGGCCATCGAATAAATCCATTGGTACCTATCCAATGTTGAGGAAAAATTTTGTCTAAATAATCTAGGCAAATCTAGGAATTGTGGGGAGGAGCTCCATCTTGTTGAAAATATTAAAAGTTGTGTCGATTCTCTAAAGGTAGATCATCTAAGAATTAATTAAACTCATTTCTCAAAAAGTTTAGGTACCTTTGACCCCTGAGGTGACCATCATAAAAATAAGGACTTATTAAATTGGTGCCTAAAATACCTATCCACACATTTATTGAAAAACGATTGTAAAACCCAGTCGGTCTATGCCAGTGTGTATTTTCAGAAGTCCATTTGTAATGAATATTGCGATTAAAAAATTCGTTATTGGAAAAATTTGCCTCGTCGGACCAAAGTATTTTACTACATATTAATGGATCGGCACGCTTCCTTTCCAACAGCCACCTACAAAAAGTCCTCCTTGGTTTGTCCCCCGCTTGTAAATTGTGAACTTTTTTGGCTTTATAACACCGGTAACCATTTTTCTTTAAAATTTTTCTAGCACTTGCTTTATTTATATGACAAGCAATTTGAATTTCTCTTAATGATGTTTCCAAATTTTCTGTATTTTTATTTCTTACATAATTAATAACTCGGTTTACCTTATTTGCATTATCAGTAACACTGTTCAACCTTGGCTTCTTCTTTAGGAATGAAACATTACTTTTCAGTTTTGTAGCAAATTTTCTTAAAAGATTTATTCGGCTGTAGTGCTTGTATATATTCTGCTTGAGCTAATCCAGAGTTAAAATTGCATTGGAAATATGTAACGAACATATTATAACGATCAATGTGTCATTTTTGAAAATTCTAAATTCTTAAACGAGTGTGATTGAGTGAGAGTTTAAGTATTAACTGAGATGATCTGTCAAAAAATTAAATTGTCAAGTTTGTTCATAGCCAACTATTTTAAAATAATTGAAGTAATAGTGAAATAATGAAATACAAACAAATGGGATATTATACTTAAATTAATTGGTAAAGACATTCTAACTTTCTGAGCAAGAGTGACGCTTTTATGGAAGACCTCTATATATTGGCATAACTGCGAATACTCTTTCCATAATTGCTCCATGTTGCTTTCTTGATTATTATTTTGTTTTTGTTACCTGAATTTACTTTATTCTTCTTAATTGTGTTAATGTTTTATTATAGCAAAGATTTGAACAATTTATAGAATTATTTTATCGTTTTATTTAATCATACTTCTCCACGGCAAGTATAATGCTTGTTAAAAAAAAATTATTGGTTTTAAAAAAACTGTTTTTATAATTACTAATGTAGTACCAATGAATAAATATGGCATGTGATATATCGTTGAAAAGGGAGGAAAATACTCAATTTAATGGCGCCATTTCCCGCCTGTTTCAAAATAATTTTTTTAACAGCCTCTACAAAATATCTACAGTACGCCAATGGTACAAAATTATTAATTTTTCGATCATAATCACACAATAATTTCTTACATAATATAATCATACAACAATTTTTGCAAAGCATCCATTTCGTCCAGCCACGGTGATCTCATGGGGATTATAAATCAGGCATTTTGCAAAGATGGTGAAAAATTAATTGTTCCACAATAACCGCAATCAATTAAACGATAGTCGCGATATCTAAAGCAATGGTATAAATAAGTAAATACTTGCTATTACCATTTCAAATTTAGCAAAGTTAAACTAGTTATAGAGGAATATGAAAAATAAATAAAACATTCTCATAACTTGTATCGTGGGATAATATACAAGTTATTTATTTTTCCTTAAGAAATTCCCTACTATTTTATTATATACCGTTTATCATTTCAAATTAAGAAAAATTGCACAACGACAAGAAATACGTATAATCTGTATCCATTTCAAACGATTCCATTTATTCATGTAATATACGCACGCCAATAAAATCGTTTAGATGGAGATAGTATGTTCTTTAGATTAGTTTTAAAACGAAGATATTAACTATACCTTGCATTATTATAATTCTTTAGTACAGTTTAGTTTATTAGATTTTTTTCACTACTCAATCTCTTCATTATGTTGATGGCCTTGTTTTGATAACAATGTTGATGAGGCCAGTGTTTTGTTCTCTAGGTTAGAATCAGTACCACATCAAGGAGAACTCGAAATAAATTTCTAGAGGATACAATTTATGACGAGTCTTGTCTAGGTACACTATTTCCTCTATCCACTGGTATTAATTCTATACTGTCTTCTTCTAGTTTATTGGTTCAATGTTACAGTGGTAATATCTTCTCGTCTGCGTATTGTTATTCCTCCTATATTCTTTCAGGTGTCTGAAGGTTTAGTTTAGTCTACCGGAATCACAGTTTAGTCGACTATGTGACGCATTTTTCTCCACTTCTGCCGGTAACCAGGAGAAAAAAAGCCACTCTTTGACACTGGAGACTGGAAACGAGTTTTCGGTGTAAACTCGGGCGCCAGTTCTAGTTTAAGTGATAGGACACACTGCCCACACGTCGGATACGCGAGGCTGAGTAGCTCAAGTGGAGAAACGGTACTCCAGTGGGTCCATTTCGGGACATTCACGCTCACGTTCACACAAACTACTACTATTTAAAATTCTATGTTTTCTAATTAGTTACTTTCTACCAAAATCTGCAGATTACTAACTACCGGGAGTAGAGCAAGAGTTGCAACGAAAATGATAGTTTCATATGACTCAAGTGACGAGGATAGCAAGCGGAAAAATTATAGTGAAGTTATGTACAACGACTTAAAATTTTAACAATAAATTTTTTTATAAAAAATGTCTACTTAAAATACCCTAGCTAGCTCAAGAGCCAGCCGTGAGGGAAAATTGGATTAATAAGACACGAACAACGTAAAATCTAATCCTACATTACAAGAAAATGGGTGCCCCGGAGGCCATAGTACCAAAAAAAATACATCAATGTCAAAAGCAAACCAAGAATTCTGTAAAATCTAGGGTATTCGAATACGCAATCAAGTTATAGAAAAATAAACTAAGGGCCGGTTTATCAATACAGGGTTAACACTTAACTAGAGGATAAATGCCAAACGAAACAATGGGTATCTATCGTTTTGTTTGATAATTATCCTTTCCTTACGCGTTAATCTTGCATTGATAAACAGGGCCTAAGTGAATTTTACCGCAACAAAAGGAAATTTACTAATATTAACAAAATTTAGCATTTTCGTAGTAACAGAAACGAACATACAAGCATGACAAAATCTAGAGTATACAAAAGATAATTAGATACTCCGACAGTAGCACATATTACAATTCTTAAACTCTAAATCTCGACAGGAAAGTTGGGCGCCACGGATTTTACTGTTGATAAAAAGCCGAAAACCATTCAGGGAACTTAACTAGAACGTACTTACAAGTTACGTTGCACTTTGTCACTTAATGCGATAACTTGGCACTGACAACAATCTTCCAAATATCCACCTGTTTGCTCGTATTAAACAAGGTTCATTGCAGAAGAAAGTCTTTGTTTCACTAGGAAAGTTTCTAAGATTTACACTTTGATAATACCGTATAATATACGGACTAATACTGTAAATATAACAGAATTGAACGCTAACATTTCGTAATAAATATGGCCGACGTGCCGTATACAGCATAAATCATGGCGTTTTTTATTAGCCAAACAAACTTGAACTTATGAAGGTAATATCGACAGACTTGAACATCAAACGAATCTACAGGTAATTAACACATTATTTCACGGTAATAGAACATTTGTAATTCATCTTTTTAAACATTTTTAATTGTGGTTCCGTCTTTCCGTTATCAGCGAAACCCCCATCTTCAACGCGAATGCTGCTTCGTGCGTCATCTATCGTTCAACAAACGACGTTAAATCCCCTAACTAATCAGGGCCTCGGATTAAAAAATGCACCGATTATAACCTTAGAGCACGAGTACAATTAGATCGCACACTATATATAGGCTTTGTTTGAACAGATTTATGACATTTTACTAGTATTACACGCTAAAAAATGGAGCGTTACAACAATACTTGGTTAATACCTCAGTTTACTTACTGCTCCATGGACTTACTTCCTGTGGTTACGGTCGGGCACGTCTGCTGCGGTGGAGCGGTCGACACGGAATTAATTCTACAGGGCTTCTCAAGTCCTTTTCTGAAATGGAACAACTTTTACGATATGAGTGGGAGTAGACGCCAAACGGATGCGCTGCTGGTCGATGACGTAGTACAGACATGGTCAGAATTCTGCTGCTCGTGAATGGCATATGATACTAACTACCTGGATTCGGATCTCGGAGAGGACACGTCTGTTGCCCATGAGTCGCTCTGGTTGCCCGCCAACAGTGCCAACACGAGACGAATTCAATTATTTCCCTCCAATACTTTCAACGGGGAGAAACAGCGGTAACAGATGCGCGATGGCTCGACGTGACGCCAAACGGACTTAAAAAATATTTCGGAATATTTCGCGATTTAGTAAAAATAATTAAATCGCCTGAATTTTAGAATATTTTCTTCGCAAGTCGGAGCAGGCAGACAGTACGTCTATCGCGTGGAATGGCAGCTACTGAACTGACTGTTGGATATATTAAATTATTCCCTTTAATGAAAGAATTACGTTGTATAGGTGCCATCAGATCGACTTAGAAAACATTTCCATTACCTTATTTTGAGCAGAATATTTGGCATAGATCAGTACAGGACGGAGAGCTCCGCACATCTAACACAGTGCTTGGATATGTCCTAAAAAATATGTGCTGCTGGGTTCGCGCAACTATACAATTTTCTCTCGTCGCTCTCCCTTTACCTTTACTAGCAATATAGGTGGGTAATAGACGTCTATGTTTTCTCAAATATGTAACTCCTTTCTCCTCGGACAGCCTTGGCTTTAAATTTGAGGGTTATCTGTTGTATTTGATGTGTTTATGTTTATGCTATTGTAGCAGCCCACCCTCATGTCTGTGAAATCTTGATCATTAGACAACCCACCCCCAACTTTTATGCTTTACTTTTCCTTTATGGTAAGATAAATAATCAGTGATCGTTCCGTTTTGCAGGCATTAACAAATTACGTTGTGTTTATAGCAGCCTATTTTATTATTATTTACCCCAGATTTTTTTATAAAAAGTTTGATATTGCTTGTTTATAACTATAATATGTTTGCTTATAATTTTAAAAAATTAATTACTTTGTTTAATTTATAAATTTTGTATAATATAACACACTATCTATTAATTTAACTAACTATCTAAGAATTTTATTTATCATTTATTTCATTTTGATTCTATTTTATTACTAGATATTGCACTATAAATTTATGTTTCAAACTGTATTTATTTTAAGGTTAATGCAATTAGTTTATTATTATTTACAGCACACAATGATAGAAAAAAAAGTTTGATTGTTGGTTACTTTAGTCCATTTTGAATTATTATTCGACCAGTAATGGCAATTATGTATATTTCCCACGTAATATTGGAAACCACTTGAAAGGTTCCATGGAATTCTTCGTATCACCTTTCTTCTATAGTGGTGATAAATACCAGAGAAAATCAATTCTTTTTTGTGGATCATCAGGATTCAAATGATGAGTAACAAGTACAAGTATGAAATTTAGTATCGGAAACAATGTAGGTTTAGCTTACTATGTTGTCATCATCTGGGTTACCATAAAAACAAACGGGCTAAATTGCAAGATTTTATTGAAACATACATATATCTCTGGTACGAAGAACGACTAACACATAAACCATTATATTTATGCATAATGTAAGAAGGCTAATGAATATAACCTTAACAATCTTCAAGATTAATTCCCCATTGTACAAGTCTCATACAATGAGTATGAACACACCCATGTCAATAACTGATAAACAGTGAACTTAATTGGTATTGCTTTTCAGGAAAACCTAATCATGTGGATATTGAAATTAAGTTGAAAGCGGATCGTGTTAAAAACAAATAAAAATTGACAATGTTTAAGGTGAAAGTTTGATTAAAATTTATAAGCTAAATGCGCAAAATTACATATTTATTTAGTTGTTAATTGCTTTTAAAAGTTATATAATGTTATAAAATAGTTATTAATCAATAAAAACCGTAAAATATAAAATATTGATATTAACATTATCATTATTTTTCTTGGATTAGGTAACTGGTACTGTCGTGAGCAGAAAAAAAATAGGACAACTTTTTTTTACTAATGTAAATCTGTCTCTATTTGAATATGTAATGAGTAGCCAAATAAAACAGATATCACTTTTAATTTATTTTCTATTTTAATGCTGTAGTTATTGCTATAGTAAATGATGGATGGTTAATGAGACAAATTGCACTGCGTTATAACATTAACAAAAATTTGGTGGGTAACATTTTAAGAAAGTGGAGAATAAACAGTACGATTAGTAGAATCCTGGATCAAAGGTCAAAGGAAATCTTACTTAACAAGAAACTAACTATTAATATTTCGTTATTGCACCATTTCTATTTATAACTGCTATAAGTCTGTTTGGCATAGAATTAAATAACCTTATACAATAATCATTAGTAATATTTTCCCTTGCTTTATTTACTATTTCTAGTAATTCTACGACATTCCGTGGTCTCACATTTCGTTTTTGGATACTTCTTACGAGCAGTCCCCATACTTCTTCCAGAGTGTTAAGATCTGGACTATGACTGGGCCAGTTAAGAACATTGATGTTGTTATCTTGAAACCAGTTAGTTACGGTATGAGCAGTATGGACGGAACAATTGTCTTGTTGAAATATGAACTCATTATTAGGAAATAATTGTGACGCAGAAGGGAGTATAATATTGTCTAAAATCCTAATATACGTTTCACTATTAAATCGGTAATCAATATGCCACAAAACACCAGGACCAAGTGTCGATATCCAAGCCCATATATTGACGGAAAATCTACTACTTTTATCATTGTTAGATATATATTTCTCATCAAATCAAGTATTCGGAGGGCGGTAAACACAAATACGACCGCTGTGTGTTGACTGGAAAGTTTTTTCGTCTGTAAAGATTGCATTGTTCCAAAAATTTACATCGTGCGCTAAAAATTCAAGCGCAAATCCTACTCGAGCTTCTTTATGTTCAGCTTTAAGTAAGTATTTCTGTGATGCTGCATGACAGCGTAGCTCCGATTCTCTTACTCGCCGGCGACCAGTACTACTCGATCCAGGAAAATTCGTTTCTTCGGCAGCCTGAATAACTCAATAAAATGAATTTTCTACTAAAGCATTTACCAATTGCAAATCTTGTTGTTGAATTGATATCCTTCGTCGCCCTGATCCAGGATTAATACTAATCGTACCGATTATTCTCCACTTTCTTAAAATGTTACACACCGATTTTTTGTCACTATTATAACGCAGTGCAATTTGTCTCACTGACCATCCATCTTCTGCTTTAGCAATAACTCCAGATTTAGTTAAATCGCTTATATGAGTTATATTAGTTTTTTGCACACTTATGACGACAATAAATGACAACTAACTGACAATGTCACAAAAGTTAGATGTACACAACTAATTTTAGCAAATTACTGTTATAACACTTGCCCTATTTTTTTTTGCTCACGACCGTATCTACAATTAATTATATAAATAAAAATGTACAGGAGGAATGCGAAAAATTGTATAATCAATCGAATGTGAAAAGTTTTAACCGTATGGTAAACTTGCACCGGACTAAAATGTATGGTTTAAGTGCAGAAACGCACTTTTCTCTGTTAGAGGTATAGGGTACAAGGTAGCGTCAGTGTAGATACTATTTGCAGGGTTCAATTTTTTAGGCTGTTGTTTAACTAAGAAGTGAACAGGTACAACGGTCTAAATACAGTGTGTCTACCAATTTTGAACGCTGAAATTTCAGGCTATTCACCGATTTTCCCGGTGACATAATATGAAGTAATACACAAGATAATAAATTAATAAAAATCATTCCTTGTCATTCATTTTTTAGAAAATTTTAGTTCACAAAAATTGCATTTTAAGTCAGAAAAACCAAAACTATATATTTACAACAAAACAAAAACATACGATTTTCATTTAAACATTTGTGCAAGAATTTTCACTTTTTTTTTGGAAAGCCAACAAATAATTGTAATTTAAAAAAATTGTATGTAACAAGAAAATCAATATTGATAATTTTAGTTATAAAAGCGTTAACAATGAAATATTTTTTATTATAACACCATAATCCCGCCCAGAATAGACAAATTTTAAACTACTGTATCTCGGTTTCTTCAAAAGTAAGTATTTTTATAGCCATTCCCAAAAAATGGCTAACTTCGTTATTCCTGCTAAAAACATTTCCCAGAAAACGTCAAAAATAATTAAATGCACATTATTATCTTTAAATCTAGCCATCTGCGCATTATAAAACAAATATTCTGCAAAATTGTCACTAAATTAGGCATAACTCCACAATGTCATCCTAACTAATCATCTGGGCAACTGGTATTTAAATTATTAAGAAACTTTTAACGTTAAAACTGACTAAACAACAAAATTATTTAATCATTCTCTCTGCATATGCAGGAAATATTTCTATGATTTAATAGCTTCAAAGTGATGTTACAGTTAGCATTCTCTGAAAATAATCACGTCTCCATCTTTGTATATGTTAGACTTAATGTCTAGGCATTTATTTACGTGCCTGAACTTAATTCGCTTAAATCTGACAATATATAGGCGGTATTAATTAGTTTAACTCATCAATGTAAATTTATTTGAGCCAGTAATGTGTAGGATGAGTGATTTCAATTTGTGAGTTGAGATAACTAAATAAATAATTTTATATCTAATAATAACCAGACATCAGGATCTGTTAATACAACCTATTGTATTGAGGGTATATTAAAAATTGGTGCAGTATTTTTAAATACATAAACACATATGTTACAAATGCACTTCACTCCTAATATAATAAAGATGGACACCAATGAAAGACAAACGAAACACAAAATGAATGAGCTTGTGGCAGTAAACAAGAGATTATTAAAAACTATGATGTGCATTTATTTCAGAATTTATTATTAGGTCAAATATAGAACAACTATACAGCAACTAGATAAAAAAGTCTATAACTGGAAATTGTTTTCGAACATACAGGGCAAGCCAAGACGAAATTACAAGACCAAATGCCTTTTTTTAAATGAAATGCTATGTATATCAGTACATTTTTTTGAAGCCTCTTTCTAGGCTATATTCATTCCCATATTAGCATTGAATATCTCCCAACAACTTGGATGTAAAGAATTTTTTTGTTTAAATAACGCAATCTGCAGATGGATATTTAAAAAATCACCAGTCACAATTATAGGTTATAAGAAAAACGTATGTGAATGCCAGTTACGAGACATCTAGTTAATGTTTTTGAATTATTTTCATTTCCTAAAAATATACAGGGTGGCCAAAAATTATTTTTCAATGAAGAACTTTTTAAATTGAATTATCTCAAGTTTTTTCAAATGAAACACCGTGTATATTTTTCGACAATGTGATGTAGAAATGAAAAACCAAAATTTTTTGTAAGTGCTCCCCTATGGCTAATTGCAACCATTTTCGTTTTATAAATAAATAAGTGTCAAATTCAAGAATAAATTTAATGTTTTATTCAGTGATGAGGTAACTTTTCATAAAAATGGATTTGTTAATAGGCACAATTTGCATTATTATGCTTCGGAAAATCCTCACTTCTTTACGCAAGTTGATAACCAACACAGATAGTCTATAAACGTTTGGGGAGGAATTATTGGAAAACATGTAATAGGACCACATTTCTTTGATGGTACATTGACTGGAGCTATTTATCTTCATTTTTTGGAAAACTATCTGCCACAATTATTGGTAAATCTCCCTGAAAGAATTCGAAATAGGATGTGGTTTCAGCAAGATGGTGCTCCACCACATTATTTAAATGCAATTAGAGACCATTTAAATAATACCTACCCTAATCAATGGATTGGAAGAAATGGACCCTCTAAATGGCCTGCTAGATCCCCAGATCTTACAAAAATGGATTTCTTTTTATGGGGATCGTGAAGAAAATTGTTTATAGAGACACACCAACAACAGTACAAAATATGAAGGAAAGAATAATAACTGCCTTTACATCTATCACACCGGCAGTTTTAGGAACAATGAGAATCTCATTTCAAAAGCGCATAGAGATGTGTCAATCAAAATGGGCAATATGTGGAATATTTATTATAATTTTTTCTACTGAGATATTTGAAAAAACCTCTTTTTTTTAAGTTTATTTTTGAATTTTGTAATTATTGCTCAATAAAACGAAATTGGTTGCAATTAGCCCTAGGGAAGTACTTACAAAAAATGTCCGTTTTTCATTTCTACATCACATCGTCGAAAAATATACACGGTGTTCCATTTGAAAAAATTGAGAAAATTCAATTTAAAAAGTTCTTCATTGAAAAATAATTTTTGGCCACCCTGTACATTTTTAGGAAATGAGAATAATTCAAAAACATTAACTAGATGTCTCGTAACTGGCATTCACATACGTTTTTCTTATAACCTATAATTGTGACTGGTGATTTTTTAAATATCCATCTGCAGATTGCGTTATTTAAACAAAAAAATTCTTTACATCCAAGTTGTCTAAAATGTTAATGCTAATATAAGAATGAATAGAGCCTAGAAAGAGGCTTCAAAAAATGTACTGATATACATAGCATTCCGTTTAAAACAAAGGCACTTGGTCCTGTAATTTCGTCTTGGCTCTCCCTGTGTGTTCGAAAATAATTTTCATTCAGTTATAGACTTTTTTATTTAGTTTACTTGAGATTTTTTTTAATTTCTAGCTATCGTAGAACTCGAGATATCGAGGTCCGGCGCACTATTGCCCCACCCTGTATACAGATTTTTCAAAGTCCTTTGAAAGGCTTGATCACGGTTTATTAATAAATAAATTTCAAACTATGGGCTTTTCTCAGTTGCTTATTAACTTCTTTAAATCAAATCTTAACGGTAGAACGCAATACGTCGTGGAATACCGCGGTCATAGTTCAGTTGAAATTAATGCCACCTAAGGAGTGCCGCAGGGCTCTATCTTGGGACCTCTATTGTTCATACTATTTATTAATAACACCGTAGTGGGCCTGAATGTCGATATCTTACTATATTCCGATGATGTCAAACTTTATTCTGCTATAAATGCTCCAGATCAGTCAGTCAGTTTTTTACAACTTCAAGATACTACTCTTCTGAAAATACAAACTTGGTGCGACCATAATGATCTGCCTCTCAAGGTCGACAAATGCAATGTGATATCTTTCTCTAGGAAAAAGAAACGTCTTTCTATCACTATAAACTTGACTTCACATCAATAATTAAGAGTCGAAGTCTTCAAAAACCTAGGCGTCCTGTTTGACAACAAACTGACACTTAATAGGCACGTTGAAGACACAGTTTTGCCTGTAAACAAAAGTCTCGGCTTGCATAATTGATGTTTCAAGGTTAACATAAATAAATAAACACCACAGAAATTAGACAACCCCCAATTCCAGAAGCCAGGGCTTGTGCGGAAGGGGGTTACATATTGAAAAAACGCGGACATACAACCATTTCCTCCGACAGTGCCGGAGCCAGGATTCGAACCCGATGGTGCAATGTCCGTGTGATTAATCGCGATTGCCACCTCGCGCCTTAACCCACTCGGCTATCGACCAGATAACAGTCAGTTAGACAAATAACACTTTTTTAAATTTCGGCGCCATTTTAGAAATATATCGAGTTAAATTGTGAAACTCTGTAAAGGAATTTCTACTTACGGAACATAGTCGATTATACGGCAAGTGGAATTGGAAAATTTTTAACTTAAAAAAAGTATATTATGAAATACTGTCATGATAGCAAATATCATAAATATACTTCAAACGCCAAGAAAATGGTAATTTCCATATTTCGCGGCCACCCAGTATGTTACAGAAAATTAAACCACACAATTAAGAAAGGAGTGGTAGACACAGTACATTGCACACAGGGAGTGATACCGTACCGTGCGTTCTGTAAAGAAATAGAAAAGCTATAACAAAAAATCTGATTTATAAATTGCTAAATATTCTATTCACTTAAATTTCGAAAGTATGTGATCTTACTTAGACCTACATTAAACTAATTTTATTTTAGTAGAAATTACTTTATAAGCAAACTATATTTCAGTCACAATTTGAATTTTAAACAAACCTTGTTGACCTGCGCTTCAGTGAATAGTTGCATGTGGTGCATACTGTAATCTGTATGCAAAACAATACTCCATTTTAACTACAGTATATTTCTAAGTTGCAAGACAATCCTTGTCATCGTTCTAGTTAGATTCTCCATAGTTTATAAATCAAGCGAAAAAATTTCTTCTGTGCTCCCCGCAACACAATTTATATAAGAAAACTTGGAATATAAGCATACAAGTTAACGTGCTTTGCCAACGACAGACCTGACGACGGGATCCTACTTAGCAAACTTCAAACATAACAATTAAGCAAGGAAATAAATACCGTTTAACACTATATTCACATCTAAGTCTAACACTGATCAACGTGAGTTTAACACTTCATTGAAAGGGTGTAACCCAATAGCAGTAACATTATTACAAATTATCTCTTCTGATAGAGTTCTTAGCTAGTGGAAAAACTTCCAAGCAAATTCTCGTTTTTTGCCATTTTACATTAAGCAAGTTATACCAAATATTAACACTTGTGAATTTTTATAACGGTTCAATAAGAACTCTCTATTTTGTACATGTTTTTCAGAATACAGGATCAACTCCAGGTGGTATGTACAAACACACCATATCAGTAAAATGTATCCCGCATGTTTTATGACTGCTCAAACTTCCTCAATGGCACTGTGAACTACAGGTACCAAATATGAATGGACCTTCTTTGTTATTGCCAAAAAAAACACTACCACCTCTAGATCTTGTACCATTTATGGGGATTCTGTCTGTTCTATAGATAGTGTAGCGACTATCAGTAATTTGCATGTTATCGATATCCATATTTAACTAAGTTTCACTTAAATAAATTATAGAGTAATGATTAATCCGACTAAATTGAGCAATATAGTCGGCTTGGTGGTGTGATGGACAGCGGCGCGTCCTCCCACACAAGACGACCCGGGTTCAAAACCGTGTCACAGCAAGTCAATGAGATATAGTGGATGAGCGGATCTGCTCAGGTCACCATCTTTCGAAAGAGATGTAAAACTGTGGATTTCGTGTATCTACGATGTGAGCACGTTAAAGATCCCTACCCCACGACAAACTGTGGGGGTTAGACAAAATTCTCAGGTTAGGGCTCCCAGTGCCTATGTTAAAGAACACGATAAAACACTCGATAAACTTTTCGAAACTGTAACAAAATCCGACATTTCGCATGAAAAGCGTGCTTCACGTAAAAATATCGTGGAAGAGGTTTGTAGTATTTTTAATCATATTTTCGCTCTACGGAGCGATTTTTATGCAAAAATTCCAATAACTCATCAAGGAGCGTAATTTTAGAAAGCGTAGTAAATGTCGTTGCACAGAGACGTAATGTCGCCCCGACCACCAAAATTTAGAAACAGTAACAAAATTTGACTTTCGGAAATTTCTAAATTAAAAACCCTTTTACGAATCCACGTTGTTAAGCACTGCAACTCATGCGTTGTATTAAATATGAGGACAAGTTAATCCAGTTTCTAGTCAAAGTATTTCGAGAGTTTTAGCGAAAATAGCCTTTAGCGACAAGGGACCCCCATCACTTCCTAACAGTCGGTTTTGACGGGAAAATGATGAGTTTTAACGGGATTTTCCCTAAACCGGTTCCTCAATGATTCGGTGTCAGAAAAGTATAGTTACCATGTACTCATATGTGCATGGAACCGCCTTGCCTGAACGTATGAAACTGTAATCGCAGAATACAATTCAAAGTCGTTGCGATTCAAGCATTTTCAAGGTCCAAGGAGCGACCAAAATTGATATTGAAATAAAAATACGTGAATAGACAGGCAAGCAAAATTCCACCAAAATTTTATAAACATTGAACTTTTATTGAATCTTTTTGTGCAATCGTTAGCTATGAACTGCATATTGGATGGTAGTTGGTACATTATAAGTCGTTCCGTTCCTCACCATGTGTTGTACACGCCAGACTATAGTTTCTCAAAACATATTTCTTGAAGTTGTTCTAAAACATGAATTTTTAAAGAGATTTAATATATATTTTTGAACTTTATATTGTCTTTTACTTGTGCTTTCAAAATTCCCTTTCAGGTATAATTTTAAGAGTGTTAGTACTTACTGTGTTAGATTTATAGTGTTACGACGTCCAATTGATGCCATCAGAGAAGCAGTTAAGCAAAAACTAACAGTAAGTATAAATTTTGTATTATTCTCCGTCTGAAACAGTCGCTTTGAACCCTTATTTTGTGAACGTTAACATTCATTTTTGAAATATATAAAAAAGTCCTTCAGACTTCAAAAGATGGATCGTTCATACCTACACAGACACTGATGAGCTTTATCTCCTGGCGTCGGTGATTGGTCTTGGTAGCGGAAATAGCCGACGTGAAATAAGTGATTTAAAAAAAACCTGTTATTGAGAATGAAATTGTGTTGACGTTAACAAAGATCATAATTGAATCACATATCTTTAGTACTAATCATAAACTTAAGGTCGCCATATCCAAGAGAGTCAGATCCGATAGGGAACTATTTACTGTTTTTGACCATAACTTCTTATTCTAAAACACATATTGCAAACAAACTGTAAGACTACCTAAGTAGAACTATAACAAGAGTGTATAAATTTTCACTCAATAATTTCAAACATATGCGAAATAGTTAGATTTCAATTTAGGAAATACGAAGATTAACGTAATTTTTTAATTTTTTTTAATAACTATTTTGCAAACAATTGAAATTATTGAGTGAAAATTCATATCACTACACCCGTCATAGTACTACTCAGGCAGTCATATACTTTTTTACCAATATAAAAAAAGTTATGACCAAAAATAATAAATATTTTCTTGTCGGCCCTCTCTCTCTTGGATATGCCCACCTTTAAGTATCTGGAAGTCGACAATCGACGAGTGTCTAAGCTTAAGACGTCCAATTTCGACATGGAACATCTATTCTGCATATCTGCCAACTTTAAGTTTAAAGAAATACAAACCGACATATTTTTTTCTCGAAAACGGTTGGAGTCATCAAGTTCTACCAAGTGTAACTTTTATACGTGGAAATGACGCCCTCATCAGATTTTTTGGTCCACAACGTTTCGTAAAAAAATATGAAAAACATTCATCATGGGATACAAGTCCTGCGGCGCCCTGTATGATATAACGTGATGTAATACATACATTATTGTTTCTTAGAATAAAAAAAGTTCCTCTAGCAAATTTGGCGAAGATCAGTCAAGAGGCTGTTGAATTATTGCAAGAGAACGAAAAAATTATTTGAACTTTGACATCCTGTATCTTTTTCCATAGCAACATTTTACTAAAGCATAATTAGCTATATTCTCATATTTTGACCCAACAAATCTACCCCTGAACTATGGCCTATTATTAAAGGTCCACCCTGTATATATTCGAGTTGTGTTTTACAACCTCGTGTATTTCGTACTTTGTCTAGAGCTTGTATGATAATTGTGCTCACTGCCATATTTAAATTACTTAACTTTAACATCCATTCAAATTTTAACATAAACATGATAAAACATACAAAAGGTTATGCAGAAATTATGAAAATTACATAAATATCAGGCAATTCTTGGACCTTGATTACGAACATCCTTTATTCTCCTTGGTCTTGAATTTTTAATCTTTTTAAAAAAGGAGGGAAAAGGCCTGTAAGATGTCACGCAGAAGACAATTTAAATGCAATTATAAATAATAATATCTGTAATTATTTCTTTGAAGAATATTTCAATCCTACTTTGGGTATATAGTCCAGTATGTTTTAACTTGGCGTGTGTATGAGTTGATATTGCGCGTACGATTTTATTTTTTCTTACACAAAGTTAAACCATAGCCCAAAAAGATTTTTCATGTGTGGATATACACGAACAATGTTTTTGGGTTTTTGCTTTAAATTTGTGTGCAAGGGAAAATGAAATCATACGCGCAATATCAACTCTCACGCGCGCCAAATTATAGTATACTAGATTCTAGCAGTTGCACTGCTTTTTTTTTATACATTTATTTAACGTCGGCATATTTCCGCTACTAAGGCCTAACACCGACGCCTGTAGACGAGCTACCCCTAACCAGGAATTTTGCCGAACCTCTTCCCTTAAGAAGAGTAGGGATCTTTTACTTGCCTAACATTTAATAGACAAGGGACCGACGGCTTTACATTCCCTCCGAAGGATGGTATATCTCCTATACAACCCTCGCCTAAGGTTGTATAGCTTCCGCGCATACACTGATATACAAGCCGCTGGAAGATGTGTGAGGCGAGAACGCGGTTTCCGTTGGAATGGTCACCCATCCAAGTACTAACTGCGCCTGTCGTTGCTTTACATCGCATACCGAAGTATGTACATAGTAAAGACGCACCTACACTCGCCCCCACTGTTTTTTATTTATTAGGTACACCACCCCACGGTATAAACAAATTATGGGGTGGGAAAAATACAAGATAAGATCAAAACAATATAAGATCGTACAATACAATAAGTTCAATACAATGTGAGATCAGCAGATGCAGTGCAATAAGAGGTATAATATACAAAAAGGTAATAATAACATAAATAGATACGAAGGTAATAAAGAAACAATAAAACCACAGTAAACCAAGGGGTTAAAGAGCCGCATTAAAATTTATACTGAAATGACTAGGAAAAAATACTTTTAATATTCGCTATATTAGAGTGAAATATACCAAGCTGATCCTCTATAGACATGTAGTTGTTGCACATAAAGTACAAAGGTGAAAACTTCAGTACATTTGTCCGAGGGGTGGGAAGATAAAAGTTTTGATGATTACGTGTTTCAAATGTAGGGGCATGAAAATTTAACATATACAAGATATTTGGGCAGTCAACTAGACCATGAATTAATTTGTGTAAACAAGAGAGAGAAAAGTTTGTTGCGGCCGAGTAAGCTAGAAAAGCCGAATTTGTTTAGGAACTGACCATGATCAAAGCCTATCGCGGGATATACATTATCCAATTTGTACGATGCAAATTTTAGATAGCGACGTTCAATATTCTCGAGACCATTTTCTATATGTTTGTTAAAACTTAGTTTCGAGTCAAAAAGAACACACAGATCCTTCAATTCATCTGATCTGTACAGTAATAACCGAATATTAATTGCTGTTTTTTCCTGCTGAAAGACAAGACACTACATATGGTGATGTTTAACGGCACCACCAATCATTTACATCATTTAGATTCCTTTGGAGAAGCATGCAATCATCGACGGTATCAGCAGTGCTAAACAGTTTTATTTCATCGGCATAAAGCAGACAGTTGACATCGACACTTGTAACTAATAAATAAAATAAATAATAAAGGTCCCAGTATTGAGCCTTGGAGCACTTCAGATGTAGCCAGTAATTTCTCAGCTTTAAACCTGCTGTACACTACGTATTGACTACTGCCAGTTAAAAACGAGGAAAGGGAGGTTAACAAATTCGAAAAACCAAATTATTTAAGCTTATGAAAAAGGATACCATGGTCAAGCCTGTCAAAGGCTTTAGAAAAATCGGTGTATATAGTGTCAACTTGTTTACCCGCGTCAATAGCCTCAGATATGAATTGGGTGACAGTAAATAAATTTTTAACCATTGATCTGCCCTTGACTAATCCGTGCTGGGAAATACTGACCTTCCCTCGTATATTAATATAAATTTCGTCGTATAAAGACATTTTGAACATCTTAGCGAAATTGTAGATTATAGTAACAGAACGGTAATTTTCTAATTTTTAACGTTAAATTTATACCTTTTTTAAAGGTTGGACATACCTTGGATAACTTCCATATGTCTGGAAATACTCCCGATTTTAGACAGAAATTAAAAATTATTGTCAGAGGGCAGACATAAGTGTAAGCACAATCGTAATAATGAAAGCAGGTATATCATCAGGACCCTTAGTGAGTTTAGGCTTCAGCATTAGTAAGGCATGTAACACATATTCTTCACTGAACATATTTATATTCAGGAAATTTGTTGTAAAATGTGTATTATCGGGGTGGGCGTTAGGGTTGCTGTTAGGTGTGTATGCTGTTTGAAAAATGAAAATATCTACCGGATTTCTATGTTCAAGTCCATTGAACATAACATAATCGGGTCTGGAGGCAGTGTCTTTTTCGAGTTTACATAGGATCAGAACCGATCAGAATTGGATTTAATATTATTTTGTAATCCATTGTGATAATTTTTATAGGAGGTATTGACATCAATTTTTTATTTTTGCTCTCAATTGTTTAAACTCATTGTAGAAATCTGTATTATTATGTTTTTATATTCCTTCCATAGAATCGTTTTTCTCTTGATATCCAAGATAATACTGTTTGCATAATAGGGTGGATACTTCCTGGGAAGTGACACACATTTTGGGATATAATTCAAAAACGCTAATCCGCTGATCATGAAACTTGTCACACGCTAAGTTACAATCCTGAATCTCAGATCAAAAGGTCCAGTCAAATCCAAATTTAGATGATTATATAAATTTAAAAGATCGACTTTTCTAAAATAAAAAAAACTCATTATTATTTTTAACGGAAACACATTATTTTTCTCGGAGATATTATACCTATGATAAGTGCAGGACGATGAGAACCCTCGGGGAGTAATATATCTCTGCATTTGGCGACATCACAATATTTATTAGATAAGACAAGATCCAGTACCCTGTTTTATATATTAACTACATGATTATACTGTTCCAGTTCATAACAATTAGAAAAATCCTTCAATAGCAATGAATGATCAATAAGTGGGGCAGTGAATTTCATTAGTACAAATTTCTTATAATTACTTTAGACGATTTAAACTGCAATGTTTATTATGATGAATTAAATTTTTCCACTTTTCTTAACAAAAATATTCCTCCTAATATATTGGACACATTTTCGCGTTATGGTGGAACAAACATTCAGATATACAGACAGATAGACAGACAAAATTCTTTATATTTTCATTTTCATCTATTACTTTGATTACAATTGATTTGGTGATTTTGGTAACAGTTTTACTATGCCTAATATGATGTATTCTTTCCTATTATTTGGGTTTTCTACCACATGTATTGTTATCATCTTCAAAACAAATCACCGAATCTACAAAATAATAGAATTATTGGAAAAAAGCCTCTGCGCCCGTGACGTTTACGCCAAAGGAAAGTCAGAGGTTATGTTTTGCAAATAATATAAATCGGAATAAACACAGAAATAATGTATTTTGCTGACGTTTCGGAAAGTAATCTCTTTCCGTTTTCAAAGCTTTTTTTTGGAAGAACTCTTATTTTGCTGTGTATGTCAAATACACAGCTTTAAGATTCTGTTTATATTATTTCCATAGATACTTACTACTACTTACACAGAACATAGAACTGATGATATTTTCTTTTAGATAATGTTGAGTTTGTTAAGTTCTTCTTTTAACATTGGTAGCCAGGTTGTACAAATATCTACAAAACAATTCGATACGCACTTATCTTCATTTAATAAGATTATTGCTGATTCTTTAATTTTTCTTTTTTTGGTATCTGTTTCTTTTGTTAAAATTTTTGCCGAGTCCCAGTTTATTCTATGTCCATTTTCCCAAGCATGTTCACAAATTTTTGATTTCTGAATTTCATTCTTTCTAATGTAATTCTTGTGCTCATCCAACCTCACACTGAAAGGTCTGGATGACTCACCCACATAATATTTATCACATTCGCACGGGATATTGTAAATGCAGTATTTTGAATTCTGCTCCCTGTTTATCGGTTTTGTTTTTGTTAAAATAGATCTTAAAGTGTTCCCCGTTTGAAATATCGACCTAACATCAAATTCACCTATACGGCGTAGCTTTTCCGATAGTCCGTATACATAAGGAATTATTGCTGTATAATGACGTTCAGGTTTTTGTCGTACCTGATTGTCCCTATTTTCAACATTTATGAAAATTCTATCAACAAAGGCTTCAGGATATTGATTTTGTACTAGAACCTCTTTGATAAATTTTTTCTCGTTATTTAATATTTCATTATTAAACTTGGCTCGTAGAAGTCTGGATAGGGCTGGATATGTCCCCTACCAGTCTATGGGGCTCGAATTTGTGAAATATTGCGAAATTTTTTTGAAAAATTGAATTCGAGACTGACGGAAGTTGTAAATTAAGCCATATTCTTTCCTATTATTTGGGTTTTCTACCACATGTACTATTATCCTCTTCAAAACAAATCACCGAATCTACAAAATAATAGAATTATTGGAAAAAAACCTCTGCGCCCGTGACGTTTACGCCAAAGGAAAAGTCAGAGGTTATGTTTTGCAAATAATATAAATCGGAATAAACACAAAAATAATGTATTTTGCTGACGTTTCGGAAAGTAATCTCTTTCCGTTTTCAAAGCTATTTTTTGAAGAACTCTTATTTTGCTGTGTATGTCAAATACACAGCTTTAAGATTCTGTTTATGTTATTTCCATAGATACTTACTACTTACACAGAACATAGAACTGATGATATTTTTTTTTTTTTTTTAGATAATGTTGAGTTTGTTAAGTTCTTCTTTTAACATTGGTAGCCAGGTTGTACAAATATCTACAGAACAATTCGATACGCACTTATTCTGTAGATATTTGTACAACCTGGCTACCAATGTTAAAAGAAGAACTTAACAAACTCAACATTATCTAAAAAAAAAAAAATATATCATCAGTTCTATGTTCTGTGTAAGTAGTAAGTATCTATGGAAATAACATAAACATAATCTTAAAGCTGTGTATTTGACATACACAGCAAAATAAGAGTTCTTCCAAAAAAAAAGCTTTGAAAACGGAAAGAGATTACTTTCCGAAACGTCAGCAAAATACATTATTTCTGTGATTACTCCGATTTATATTATTTGCAAAACATAACCTCTGACTATTCCTTTGGCGTAAACGTTACGGGCGCAGAGGCTTTTTTCCAATAATTCTATTATTTTGTAGATTCGGTGATTTGTTTTGAAGAGGATAACAATACATGTGGTAGAAAATCCAAATAATAGGAAAGAATATTCGTAGAATGCCACAAATAACTTTCAGACCTAATATGATGTGATATACAAGTACCATGATGGAACTATTAACTTTTCCTGTAAAATGTCCCCAGGCATAAATTATTCTCGTATATACTTCACTTTACGTTTAAATATGTTTACTTTTAACCGACACTTAAGAAAGGCTTATCTTTTATGCTTTCAAAGTCCAAAACGATTTTATATGAACTTTAAAAATGCTGAAAGAATCTTCAACTGAACAATTAAATATTAAATCCATATTTAAGTTTAGGGGTCAAACTGGAAGTTTAAATAACACATATTACAAACAAACTCAATTTGCTGCTACTGGTACAAATTCCTTCCACTTAGCACCTTCAGCGGAAAACCCAGAAAGAAGAAAATTAAAGGAAACAATACCAGTGAAAGTTTCACGCCTCATCTGCTCCTTACCGCTTTTTCTTTATTCACTTCCTCATTATATATTAACAATGCAGTTAATTAGGTTCGAAATAAACCAAGTGAACGTGCAAGTATATATTGTAAGTAATTTTGTTGCGGCTATAAAGATTTTAATATTTATTATTGGCATTTTATGTGGTGGAAATTACACTTCATTTATGAAAGCCAACATTCTCTCTTATTAGGTAGTACTAGTTGTATATTTATATAAGGAATAAAAAAACTTGAAACGACATTAATATACTTAATGGGTTTTGAACAGATGTAACAGAATCGTTATTTATAAAGTTGCGATTGTTAAAAGTGTGTATACTGAAAAGGTAAAAGTTAATTAAGTCAGTATTGTAACTTTATCTAATTATTCCATTTTCACCTTTACAAAAAGTTATTGTTTCTCCTCGATCTAATGATAATTTGTCACAAAATGAAATTTAAACGGATCGATAGATTTTAAAAATTCAATCCGGAAAAAGTTGTCGTTGGTAATTGGTCCTATTAAAAGGAAAAAATAACAAAAAATTTCTTGCCCCACAACATCCCCCTTAAAAAATTAATTTTACTGTGAAACACCCTGTACTAGGGCGGATTCTATTCCAAAATAATAACCTTGTGTTAAAAGAAGTAAAAGAATATCATTCCTTCTCTGCTGATAATTATATAAAATCACGATCTTCGAGCGACAAGCCTGTTGCTGAGCGGTTCTCTCCAGGCTTATTACCAAACTATTTGCTGTACAAGCTATTTCCACATAACTAATCTTTGTATCAACTAAAAATAATCTATCACAACGAACGTATTTACATGGACTTCATTTCGATATTCAAGGCGACGCTGCCGGCCACACCAATAATAAAATGGCAACTTACGCAAGCATAGACGAGGGTGCCGATAGAGCCCCGAATAACGACGTAGAAAATTATATTTTCTCAAATAATTTTGTTTCGGACTCACATTATTATTTTAAAATTGAATTTACAGTCTGGATTCGGGTGGGAAAAGAGTAATTTGAGTGTTTGTGGTACTAGAAGAAATATTAGATTTTTTGGAAAGATTTTATTTGATTTTCAAGAAGTAGGATAAAGTTACATTACAATTTACTCAGTTATTTTTTACAATAATAATAATAATAATAATAATAATGATACTAGGTAAAACAAATTGTTAATAATGTTATTAGGGAGATTTACATTTGTTTATTGTATCGAGCTGATATGTTGAAAGTTTTGCAATGACAAGCGAGTTTAACTTCAATTAATATACCACCAGTCGTTTACCGTGTGCCCTTTGACGCGTAAGGTTTCACAAGAATGTTTGTTGTCCAAATTATTGTGGGAGGTTTCCCACCGGCGATACATATAGTTGACTATGATTGTCAAATAAGGATCCGTTACTATAATTATTCTACGAACTACAAAACAGTGAGACTAGCGGTCAGTTTTTGGGCCCACGGGCCCGGTATCTTGCTTATATGTTATGGGGCTACCGTTCGACAAAAGTTTTGACCCGGGACGTTTTGTCTGTTCAAAATACTGCACCAACCACGGTTTACGTTGTTGGACAGTCATACACAATATGGTAGTTGCCGTTTATGCAATAAATTCAATGATATTTCCTCAACATTCTGTGAGATTTTATATGAGTATTTAATTAGCATTTACTACTTAAATTCGACAATGCACGAAGATTGACATGATTATTGTCCTATGTTTTGCATTAAATTTTATTTTATCGTAGTGATTGCTACCACACTAATTTCAAATAATCCTTCTACCGGCCATTGCAGCAACTCTAATTTCAAATTAACACGGAAATTCTATTGCATAACATGGTTCTTGTTATTTGCATAACCAATTCTGAAACATATACATTATGATCATTACTGTAATGTAAGCTATCCTATATAATATTTACAATATTGTTTTAAACATTTGGATTGTTTAATTTCATGTTTGGCTATTTGCTGCAACAATCGTTGAACTAGTCCACATAAATAGTCAATTTGTTTATTTATCTTGATATAAAATTAAGATAAATAATTACTGGGTGAGAGTAAATGATTCCTTAATTGTTTAATGATCAAGGAGTTTCTTTGGCAATTTAAGGAGGAGAGTTGGGAGATGCTTCAATTATAAAAACTGACTAGGGGTTTTATGTAACCCCCTAATTTAAATGAGGTTTTTTCCATTCTGTATCCTAATTCAACAAACAGGTGTGTATGGGCAATTTAAACAATAACATGTTAAACACAAATTCTCTTGGTTATATTGATTTCTGTCCCCACATTTGAGTTAGACCCCATTTTACTACTTCGCTTCGAGGCGTTACTGTCTTGAATAAGCATGAATTTGAGTAAAACGATCTAGTTTGGGCCTCTAGGTGCGACCACAAATGGCAGACAAGAAACAGGAGATAGCAGATGGCAGACATTTTTTAAAAAAACTTAAAATCGAATTTTTATATAATCGTAATACTTTTCCCTTGGACTTCGTGCATGGGAAGGTAAAAATTCAGGCACATTCCAGCGTTTAACTAATGACCGAGTAAAACCAAAGCCTCACTGTAATAGTCATTAGACGCGAATATTTACGATCAAACTGAATACCGAGAAAAATGGTGTACATATAATGACCAAATCCATCAATCAATCCTGACTAATGTTTATTTAAATAGCTTATCTATAAAGGAAGCCTCGCTGATTCATGAAGTAACAGGTATTTACAAATTTTTTACACATGCACAGTGTACCTACACCGTTATAATACGAGGCATCGGTTGTGCTTTGGAAGCTCTTCTCTATTCAAATGAGAATATCCGTACTAAGAACCACCGCGCTGTCGAGCAGGAGTCAATTATATTTTTAAGTAAAATAAATTTACGAATTCAAAAAACCGCGGGGCAAGCACATCCACTAAGCAAGTAGTAAATAAATAAATATGAAATAAAACAGGGTACTGTTTCTTGTTTGAAAAAAATTTGGTTTCATTTAGTCAATTCGGCTTAATTATTGGTTCTAAATGAATATACGAATTCATTAGACTAAACTTAGATTTGTTTTTGTTTTCGAGATTAGTCTTTTTATACACGTGAATATGTTGGGAGCTGCTGTGTACAGCCATAAAAAATGCGACATCCATTGAAGTGTATATAGTTGTTTTTTAAAATAAAAATTAGCGATATATTACAATAATAGAAATAAATCTTTTTGACAAATAGATTCGCCGGATTTAGCCTCTCCCACGTAATGCGGGCACTTAATGTAGGTATCTGAGTTGAATGAGAGTTATTTTTGCTGCACCATTTTTCACCGACCAACAGATAACATGCAAATGGCAGAACGATTTTCCGTCGTTGCCAACTGCAAGTTATAAATAATGAACATAGGATGTTTTGGAAAAATATTTATAATTTCCCTAAATGAAAGCTTAATTTTTCAGTTGTAAAAAACACAATTGGTTTATGACACTTCCACACAAGCCGACAAAATATCTATGGTTCTATTTTAATCCAGAATTGTCTGTGGTTCAATATAAAATAAAAACACATCTTAGATACAAGTTGTATGTATAGGGCATATAGGGAGCTATTTCTTTTTCTTTATCTTTGTTCCCTTTAAAGTAATAAAATTACATACAGAATTTGACGGTAAAACCATAGTTTTAACAGCGTTGTATAGATTGCTATCAATTTGTCCTGATTAATTTAACACTGGACTACAAGACTACCTCAATAACTGTAAAAGAGATCCCGATATACACATCACAGTAGGTGACGTCAATATTGATATTTTAAGCGAAAAAGACGAGGCTAACCAATATCTCAATATCATAAGGGGGCATGGTTTTCTGTCGGCAATAAATAATTATACCAGAATGGAGGGAAATAGTAAAAGTTGTATTGATCACTTATGAATTAACTGCAAAGGAAACCATTACAAATTCATTCCAGTAATACTCCAAACAAATGTTACGGATCACTTTTCACAAATCGGCAAGCTTACATTTCCTGAAAACTGTAAGAGGCCCTATTATCAAAATGAAACAAACAAAAATTTAAATAATTCAAAAAAATTATGGCATTGTATCAACGGTCAAACAAGATGCTGAAAAGAAACAGATTTAACCTACGGCGTTGCCATTTTTCTCTTTACATCGCTTTCTTCCACATACTTTATTTTGTTAATTATATTTACTTATCTTATTATAGAGATCGATTCAAATTTTGTACCAGTACTGTACAAATAACATTAAAACTCTCCATAGCTCGTCATGATTAGATTATATGCTGTTCAGGAGGAGCTCCACATCTGCGATGAGTCCCAGTTTCCATCAGGAGGGGCAGGAGTACGGTGCAACAGGTCAAAATATTATACAACCTCGGGAGGAGCACCACCATGGTGCTCCTTGATATTAAGAAGGTGTTCGACACCATCTGGATCCCGGGGTTACTCTACAAACTACTCCACGACAATTTCCCGACTTACTTCACTGACCTCATTCGTTCGTTCTTGACGGGCAGATCCCTGCATATTCGAGTGTAATAAACTGTCAACACGGCGGGACATATGCGCGGGAGTCACGCAAGGATCGTGCCTGTCATCGAAGTTGTACAACTTGTACGTCTCAAGAGACTTCCCAGAGTTCTCGAATACGAAGCTGGCCAAGTACGCCGATGGCACAGCCATGTACGCGCATTCTCATAACGCACAAACAGCTAATATGCTGCTGAAGGCGCATATCGCTCGTGCCACGGCTTATTACGACCAGTGGAAGATTCAAGTGAACTCTGAGAAGTCCGAGGCGATAGTCTTCGCGCGTTGGTTCACTGAGAACAAAATCATAACACCCATTTCGATCAGGGGAAACAAAATTCCAACCAGGAGATACGTGAACTACTTGGGGGGGGTGAGACTCAACCAAAGACTGGTGTTCAAAACCCACATAAATGAGACAGTACGGACGATTTACTTTCCCTGTCCAGGAGTCTGTATCCGCTCATGGTCAGGGGTAGCAGACTCAACAGACATTGTTGTACACGATTGTGGTTTGGCCGTCCATCACATACGTCCATCACAAACGCATAATGCAAATTAGACAGCATAATGTCACATTCCTGATTAAACACCTCTTACCAAACCAGACGTTACCGATTTTCCGGCAACCTCTGTAGCCAAGCTTCACCAACTATAAATTCCGCTTACCTTATCCACCCTTACTCATATTTCATACCTTTTTCTATCTTTAAATCTTTCCTGTCCCCATCTTCCTTTCTGTTTGTTTTTGTCGTGTTGGTTATGTTTGTTTTCTTTTACACTTTTTTTGTCCCTAAATTCATTCTTTGTCACATATCTCTGATAAAATTGAAATTTTCTGAATTCAAAATTATTAAAGCCAAAAGTTTAGGCCAGCCCTGCGCAGCCCGGCGTTCATGCGTTTCGCAGAAGGTACCTCGTTTAAATTGAGGTACTTGCATTAAAAAAAAGTGTTATAGTGAAATTTATTTAAAAATATGTATAATTTAAATTTTTTAGAATCCTTTAGGTTTGGACATTTTATTGCTATTACCTACTTTTATTTATATTGCTAAAATTTGTTTCTAACCAAGCCAGACCTGGTCCGCCCGGCCTTGCAAATCGCCACCGAGGTTAGTGCGGTGGTTGCGCGGCTGGTCCCGGGGTGGGTTCTGGGGCGGTATATACTGATATAATTTGAATAAATTTATTTTGATTGGTTGATTTGATTGGTTTGACCTAATACTAAATACTAAATATTGATCAATTAAAAAAATTATACTATGCAGAAGTAGACTCACGATTAAGTTATGGAATATGCTTCTGGGGTGGATCCACCCTATCATGTAATGTGTTCATAGCGCAAAAACGTGTTATAAGATGCATGGTAGGTTTATCAAATACTGATACCAGTAAAAATGTTTTTAAAGAGCACAGAATCTTGACACTTCCAAGTCTTCTCATATATGAATTATGTACATATGTTCATATCAACAAAGATAAATTTGAATCTAATAAAGATGTGCATGGTATTAATACGAGACAATAAAATAACTTTCAAATACCATTTCATAGTTTGAATATTACATTAAATTCGCCGAACAGTTTAGGACTCAGAGTTTATAATCATTTACCACTAGAGATCAAAAAGTGTAACTCCATGATTCTATTTAAGAAACATCTAAAATTATACTTATTAAATAAAACTTTTTACAAACTAGATGAATATTTTCAGATGTAGTTTTATTTTCTATGTATATGTATATATAATTACCACCAAGATGTATTTATATGTATTTGGTTTTTTGTATGCATATTGTCATTTCACTGTATTTTTTTTATATCTATTGCTATGTTATTTTTATACTAATCAAACTTATTAAATTAAGTTAAACCTGTTTATTCCCCATAGACAAAACTCAAAATTCAAAAATTATGATCAAATTAAATTTCTTACCTTAGATCCAAAAGTGTCAATTCTATAAATTTATGCCAAATACTTTACTCTTTTTCTCAGGAGCAGGTTCAGGTTTAAGTTATCTGTTTTTTTCAAAAAATTTTTGTTAAAGTAAAATTTTGAATCTAATAATAATATAATCTATTTATTTTCCCTTTTTGATATTCATGATTGAATATAATAACTATTTTTAATGAAAGTCTTTTATAACTATAAATTTTGATACAACCTTAATACAAATACACCAACTTCTCTCTTCGTAGCTACAGGCTTCTTCCAGCATCTGTCCACAAAATGACGTTTTCCCTTTTCAGATATAATTTCTTCTCTTCTTCTGGATTACTACTACTATTACTATCTTCCTTACTTTTTTGTTTTTTTTTATATATTATGGCCACTTCTTTCTTCTCAATTCCAATTTTATCATTCGATTTCAACCTCTCTTCTTCAATATGACTTTTTTCCTCCTCAGTTTTTAAAAATTCTCCATCCCCTCTCTCTTGTTTTTTTTCCGTTCCTTCCCAACCAAATTCCATCTTTTGTTTTCACTTTTATTTTTAACCGCCTCTATCATTTGTGGTTGTTATCATATCATAACCCCAAATATCAAAAATTTACAAACAAAATAGATACCCATCAAATTTTGATCTGTTAACATAACCTAAAACTTAAACCTCCTTGTCTTTATTTTGAGCAAACATTATAACTTTAAAAATTAAAATTACTAATTTAAAATGTCATGATGACTTTATTTTCATAAAACATTGTAACTCTAAAATTAAAAATTACTAACTTGGATATCAGAAATTAAAACCTTCTTGATAACCTCATTAAAAACTATTTTCAACAAATACTAACATAATAAATTTTAATTTCACAAAACTTAAATTTTTTTTTAACATTTTAACCTTTCGGATCTTTAGATAATTTAAACAAATTTTGAAACCATCTAAAAAAAACAAACAAGCAAATGACAACAAACATGCAATTTTAATAATCGCTTGAAAAACTAAATTTTTTTAATTTTTTAATACATAGTTATTTTGGCCCAATATTAACTTTATTTTATTAAGAAAATTTGATTCATCTGATAACTTTACAAATTGAAAATATGACATAAACTTCCCCCAAATGGCCAGTTATTTCTTTTCAAGGAATAAATCGCCATTTAATACTACTATGAATATTTTCAAAAACTATTTTCCCATAATAAACTCACTTACAGGTTTTAAAACTTTGAAATTAAATTTTACTATTCAAACTGTGTATGGTTGTAGTAATTCTATATTAAATCTACCTCTTATGTCGCCTGAGTCTAAATAATGTAATTCATAACTGTTCTCATTTAATACTTTACTTTTAATTATACAATTGTTGAATTTCATATTTTACAAACTTTAGAAACTAGTCCAAACATGGACCTATGGCAACTTCCCGCACCCGAAAACCATACTGAAAATGAATATTCTGTTTGAACCTTGGACCCCCATTACGACTACTTTATTTTTAATTGTTTATTAATCATATGTGGTACCTTTACCATTCATATGCATTGACTCGATTCGTCATTAATATCATTTCATATTTATTTATTTTAATCATTTATTTTATTTTCGGTAACTCCTGACCGCTTTCATAAACTTCATTATTTAATCATTATTTATTTATTATTTAAATTACAACTACCTCGGTCCAAACAAAACATCCCAAAACAATATACCATCAAATGCCGAAAGTTGACGCAGGAACCAGTCCTTTCCCATCGCTATTGTTCTCAAACATGAAATTACAACTTATTTTATTTACTTTACTTCTAACTAATTTATTATAAATTCCTTCAAAATTATTTCTATGTTCATTTACCCTTTGTATATTTTCCATTATATCTCCCAATTCCAGATTACCTTTGTTTTTATTCAATATCCTATATTTCCTGTATAATATCGTATAATATATCCTATTCGTAGTCCTATTCGTATTTTCCTTTTTCATTCTGCGCAAATTGTTTCCAGTGACCCTCTTATTCGAATTGTAAAATTTCTTCCTCGTCCGGAAGTTTTTATTCTTCTTTTTTCCCTTCATTTTAACTTTTAAGTAAACTATTCCTTTTCTAAGCACCTTTTTATGTCTTTGTTTATATCTGTAAAATTGTTTTCTTCTTTTATGTTTCTTAACCTTCTTTTTCCTTTCCCTATTTTCTTTCCGAGTTATTTGGCTTTGTTTGCTTACTCTTATACTCCTGTACTTTTTAAATATTCTGTTTGATTTATATTTCTTTTCTTTAATTGTTTTATTAGTCGACCATTTTTGTGTCTGTCGAATTCGCTTCTTATTATTTTTCCCATGTTTTTCATATATTTGCATTTTCTTCTTTTCATTCTTGTTGTTTTGAATATCTTTTAAAATCATCGTGTTCTGTTCAATTCTCTCCCCGTGTTTGCTCACCTCTTGCGTAACCTCCTGTAACATCTCCCTGTTCTGTTTTATCTTTCCTTCCTGTTCTTTTATTTCTCCAGTTCCTTTTTCAAGACTATCTACCCTATTTTTTGTTTTGTCTATATTTCTCTTGATTTCGGTTACATTCTTGTTAACGTCCTCATCAACCAACTGAAACCTTTGTGCTATCTGTTCGAATCTTTCCCCATTATCTTCCTCGTGTATTTTCTTAAAAGTTTCAAATATTCCAGTCACATGTTCTGTAATTTCTGTCATGATATTTTCTTTTAATTTTTCTATCTTGCTTTCTAATTTTTCTACCATTTCCTTTTGATTTATTTCCATTTTATTTTCAATTTTTTCCATCATTTCTTGCGTTGCTTGTGAGCTTCTTTTTCTGTTCTCTTCTGCTAGTTCTGTTTTTTCCATTAATTTTTTAATCATTTCCATGAGACTAACATTTGCTGCTGCGTCACCTGTCTGTTCTTGTGTTGTAGTTTCCAACATTTTATTGGTTTCGTCTGACGTTGCCATTTTCTTTTCTATGTTCATTAGTATTTTACTTGATCTTAATTCCATACAATCTCCACAGTTTGAATTTTCCCAAATTCGCCCCACGTTTAGGTGCCAAAATTGCTATGTTATTTTTATACTAATCAAACTTATTAAATTAAGTTAAAACCTGTTTATTCCCCATAGACAAAACTCAAAATTCAAAAATTATGATCAAATTAAATTTCTTACCTTAGATCCAAAAGTGTCAATTCTATAAATTTATGCCAAATACTTTACTCTTTTTCTCAGGAGCAGGTTCAGGTTTAAGTTATCTGTTTTTTTCAAAAAATTTTTGTTAAAGTAAAATTTTGAATCTAATAATAATATAATCTATTTATTTTCCCTTTTTGATATTCATGATTGAATATAATAACTATTTTTAATGAAAGTCTTTTATAACTATAAATTTTGATACAACCTTAATACAAATACACCAACTTCTCTCTTCGTAGCTACAGGCTTCTTCCAGCATCTGTCCACAAAATGACGTTTTCCCTTTTCAGATATAATTTCTTCTCTTCTTCTGGATTACTACTACTATTACTATCTTCCTTACTTTTTTGTTTTTTTTTATATATTATGGCCACTTCTTTCTTCTCAATTCCAATTTTATCATTCGATTTCAACCTCTCTTCTTCAATATGACTTTTTTCCTCCTCAGTTTTTAAAAATTCTCCATCCCCTCTCTCTTGTTTTTTTTCCGTTCCTTCCCAACCAAATTCCATCTTTTGTTTTCACTTTTATTTTTAACCGCCTCTATCATTTGTGGTTGTTATCATATCATAACCCCAAATATCAAAAATTTACAAACAAAATAGATACCCATCAAATTTTGATCTGTTAACATAACCTAAAACTTAAACCTCCTTGTCTTTATTTTGAGCAAACATTATAACTTTAAAAATTAAAATTACTAATTTAAAATGTCATGATGACTTTATTTTCATAAAACATTGTAACTCTAAAATTAAAAATTACTAACTTGGATATCAGAAATTAAAACCTTCTTGATAACCTCATTAAAAACTATTTTCAACAAATACTAACATAATAAATTTTAATTTCACAAAACTTAAATTTTTTTTTAACATTTTAACCTTTCGGATCTTTAGATAATTTAAACAAATTTTGAAACCATCTAAAAAAAACAAACAAGCAAATGACAACAAACATGCAATTTTAATAATCGCTTGAAAAACTAAATTTTTTTAATTTTTTAATACATAGTTATTTTGGCCCAATATTAACTTTATTTTATTAAGAAAATTTGATTCATCTGATAACTTTACAAATTGAAAATATGACATAAACTTCCCCCAAATGGCCAGTTATTTCTTTTCAAGGAATAAATCGCCATTTAATACTACTATGAATATTTTCAAAAACTATTTTCCCATAATAAACTCACTTACAGGTTTTAAAACTTTGAAATTAAATTTTACTATTCAAACTGTGTATGGTTGTAGTAATTCTATATTAAATCTACCTCTTATGTCGCCTGAGTCTAAATAATGTAATTCATAACTGTTCTCATTTAATACTTTACTTTTAATTATACAATTGTTGAATTTCATATTTTACAAACTTTAGAAACTAGTCCAAACATGGACCTATGGCAACTTCCCGCACCCGAAAACCATACTGAAAATGAATATTCTGTTTGAACCTTGGACCCCCATTACGACTACTTTATTTTTAATTGTTTATTAATCATATGTGGTACCTTTACCATTCATATGCATTGACTCGATTCGTCATTAATATCATTTCATATTTATTTATTTTAATCATTTATTTTATTTTCGGTAACTCCTGACCGCTTTCATAAACTTCATTATTTAATCATTATTTATTTATTATTTAAATTACAACTACCTCGGTCCAAACAAAACATCCCAAAACAATATACCATCAAATGCCGAAAGTTGACGCAGGAACCAGTCCTTTCCCATCGCTATTGTTCTCAAACATGCAATTACAACTTATTTTATTTACTTTACTTCTAACTAATTTATTACAAATTCCTTCAAAATTATTTCTATGTTCATTTACCCTTTGTATATTTTCCATTATATCTCCCAATTCCAGATTACCTTTGTTTTTATTCAATATCCTATATTTCCTGTATAATATCGTATAATATATCCTATTCGTAGTCCTATTCGTATTTTCCTTTTTCATTCTGCGCAAATTGTTTCCAGTGACCCTCTTATTCGAATTGTAAAATTTCTTCCTCGTCCGGAAGTTTTTATTCTTCTTTTTTCCCTTCATTTTAACTTTTAAGTAAACTATTCCTTTTCTAAGCACCTTTTTATGTCTTTGTTTATATCTGTAAAATTGTTTTCTTCTTTTATGTTTCTTAACCTTCTTTTTCCTTTCCCTATTTTCTTTCCGAGTTATTTGGCTTTGTTTGCTTACTCTTATACTCCTGTACTTTTTAAATATTCTGTTTGATTTATATTTCTTTTCTTTAATTGTTTTATTAGTCGACCATTTTTGTGTCTGTCGAATTCGCTTCTTATTATTTTTCCCATGTTTTTCATATATTTGCATTTTCTTCTTTTCATTCTTGTTGTTTTGAATATCTTTTAAAATCATCGTGTTCTGTTCAATTCTCTCCCCGTGTTTGCTCACCTCTTGCGTAACCTCCTGTAACATCTCCCTGTTCTGTTTTATCTTTCCTTCCTGTTCTTTTATTTCTCCAGTTCCTTTTTCAAGACTATCTACCCTATTTTTTGTTTTGTCTATATTTCTCTTGATTTCGGTTACATTCTTGTTAACGTCCTCATCAACCAACTGAAACCTTTGTGCTATCTGTTCGAATCTTTCCCCATTATCTTCCTCGTGTATTTTCTTAAAAGTTTCAAATATTCCAGTCACATGTTCTGTAATTTCTGTCATGATATTTTCTTTTAATTTTTCTATCTTGCTTTCTAATTTTTCTACCATTTCCTTTTGATTTATTTCCATTTTATTTTCAATTTTTTCCATCATTTCTTGCGTTGCTTGTGAGCTTCTTTTTCTGTTCTCTTCTGCTAGTTCTGTTTTTTCCATTAATTTTTTAATCATTTCCATGAGACTAACATTTGCTGCTGCGTCACCTGTCTGTTCTTGTGTTGTAGTTTCCAACATTTTATTGGTTTCGTCTGACGTTGCCATTTTCTTTTCTATGTTCATTAGTATTTTACTTGATCTTAATTCCATACAATCTCCACAGTTTGAATTTTCCCAAATTCGCCCCACGTTTAGGTGCCAAAATTGCTATGTTATTTTTATACTAATCAAACTTATTAAATTAAGTTAAAACCTGTTTATTCCCCATAGACAAAACTCAAAATTCAAAAATTATGATCAAATTAAATTTCTTACCTTAGATCCAAAAGTGTCAATTCTATAAATTTATGCCAAATACTTTACTCTTTTTCTCAGGAGCAGGTTCAGGTTTAAGTTATCTGTTTTTTTCAAAAAATTTTTGTTAAAGTAAAATTTTGAATCTAATAATAATATAATCTATTTATTTTCCCTTTTTGATATTCATGATTGAATATAATAACTATTTTTAATGAAAGTCTTTTATAACTATAAATTTTGATACAACCTTAATACAAATACACCAACTTCTCTCTTCGTAGCTACAGGCTTCTTCCAGCATCTGTCCACAAAATGACGTTTTCCCTTTTCAGATATAATTTCTTCTCTTCTTCTGGATTACTACTACTATTACTATCTTCCTTACTTTTTTGTTTTTTTTTATATATTATGGCCACTTCTTTCTTCTCAATTCCAATTTTATCATTCGATTTCAACCTCTCTTCTTCAATATGACTTTTTTCCTCCTCAGTTTTTAAAAATTCTCCATCCCCTCTCTCTTGTTTTTTTTCCGTTCCTTCCCAACCAAATTCCATCTTTTGTTTTCACTTTTATTTTTAACCGCCTCTATCATTTGTGGTTGTTATCATATCATAACCCCAAATATCAAAAATTTACAAACAAAATAGATACCCATCAAATTTTGATCTGTTAACATAACCTAAAACTTAAACCTCCTTGTCTTTATTTTGAGCAAACATTATAACTTTAAAAATTAAAATTACTAATTTAAAATGTCATGATGACTTTATTTTCATAAAACATTGTAACTCTAAAATTAAAAATTACTAACTTGGATATCAGAAATTAAAACCTTCTTGATAACCTCATTAAAAACTATTTTCAACAAATACTAACATAATAAATTTTAATTTCACAAAACTTAAATTTTTTTTTAACATTTTAACCTTTCGGATCTTTAGATAATTTAAACAAATTTTGAAACCATCTAAAAAAAACAAACAAGCAAATGACAACAAACATGCAATTTTAATAATCGCTTGAAAAACTAAATTTTTTTAATTTTTTAATACATAGTTATTTTGGCCCAATATTAACTTTATTTTATTAAGAAAATTTGATTCATCTGATAACTTTACAAATTGAAAATATGACATAAACTTCCCCCAAATGGCCAGTTATTTCTTTTCAAGGAATAAATCGCCATTTAATACTACTATGAATATTTTCAAAAACTATTTTCCCATAATAAACTCACTTACAGGTTTTAAAACTTTGAAATTAAATTTTACTATTCAAACTGTGTATGGTTGTAGTAATTCTATATTAAATCTACCTCTTATGTCGCCTGAGTCTAAATAATGTAATTCATAACTGTTCTCATTTAATACTTTACTTTTAATTATACAATTGTTGAATTTCATATTTTACAAACTTTAGAAACTAGTCCAAACATGGACCTATGGCAACTTCCCGCACCCGAAAACCATACTGAAAATGAATATTCTGTTTGAACCTTGGACCCCCATTACGACTACTTTATTTTTAATTGTTTATTAATCATATGTGGTACCTTTACCATTCATATGCATTGACTCGATTCGTCATTAATATCATTTCATATTTATTTATTTTAATCATTTATTTTATTTTCGGTAACTCCTGACCGCTTTCATAAACTTCATTATTTAATCATTATTTATTTATTATTTAAATTACAACTACCTCGGTCCAAACAAAACATCCCAAAACAATATACCATCAAATGCCGAAAGTTGACGCAGGAACCAGTCCTTTCCCATCGCTATTGTTCTCAAACATGAAATTACAACTTATTTTATTTACTTTACTTCTAACTAATTTATTACAAATTCCTTCAAAATTATTTCTATGTTCATTTACCCTTTGTATATTTTCCATTATATCTCCCAATTCCAGATTACCTTTGTTTTTATTCAATATCCTATATTTCCTGTATAATATCGTATAATATATCCTATTCGTAGTCCTATTCGTATTTTCCTTTTTCATTCTGCGCAAATTGTTTCCAGTGACCCTCTTATTCGAATTGTAAAATTTCTTCCTCGTCCGGAAGTTTTTATTCTTCTTTTTTCCCTTCATTTTAACTTTTAAGTAAACTATTCCTTTTCTAAGCACCTTTTTATGTCTTTGTTTATATCTGTAAAATTGTTTTCTTCTTTTATGTTTCTTAACCTTCTTTTTCCTTTCCCTATTTTCTTTCCGAGTTATTTGGCTTTGTTTGCTTACTCTTATACTCCTGTACTTTTTAAATATTCTGTTTGATTTATATTTCTTTTCTTTAATTGTTTTATTAGTCGACCATTTTTGTGTCTGTCGAATTCGCTTCTTATTATTTTTCCCATGTTTTTCATATATTTGCATTTTCTTCTTTTCATTCTTGTTGTTTTGAATATCTTTTAAAATCATCGTGTTCTGTTCAATTCTCTCCCCGTGTTTGCTCACCTCTTGCGTAACCTCCTGTAACATCTCCCTGTTCTGTTTTATCTTTCCTTCCTGTTCTTTTATTTCTCCAGTTCCTTTTTCAAGACTATCTACCCTATTTTTTGTTTTGTCTATATTTCTCTTGATTTCGGTTACATTCTTGTTAACGTCCTCATCAACCAACTGAAACCTTTGTGCTATCTGTTCGAATCTTTCCCCATTATCTTCCTCGTGTATTTTCTTAAAAGTTTCAAATATTCCAGTCACATGTTCTGTAATTTCTGTCATGATATTTTCTTTTAATTTTTCTATCTTGCTTTCTAATTTTTCTACCATTTCCTTTTGATTTATTTCCATTTTATTTTCAATTTTTTCCATCATTTCTTGCGTTGCTTGTGAGCTTCTTTTTCTGTTCTCTTCTGCTAGTTCTGTTTTTTCCATTAATTTTTTAATCATTTCCATGAGACTAACATTTGCTGCTGCGTCACCTGTCTGTTCTTGTGTTGTAGTTTCCAACATTTTATTGGTTTCGTCTGACGTTGCCATTTTCTTTTCTATGTTCATTAGTATTTTACTTGATCTTAATTCCATACAATCTCCACAGTTTGAATTTTCCCAAATTCGCCCCACGTTTAGGTGCCAAAATTGCTATGTTATTTTTATACTAATCAAACTTATTAAATTAAGTTAAAACCTGTTTATTCCCCATAGACAAAACTCAAAATTCAAAAATTATGATCAAATTAAATTTCTTACCTTAGATCCAAAAGTGTCAATTCTATAAATTTATGCCAAATACTTTACTCTTTTTCTCAGGAGCAGGTTCAGGTTTAAGTTATCTGTTTTTTTCAAAAAATTTTTGTTAAAGTAAAATTTTGAATCTAATAATAATATAATCTATTTATTTTCCCTTTTTGATATTCATGATTGAATATAATAACTATTTTTAATGAAAGTCTTTTATAACTATAAATTTTGATACAACCTTAATACAAATACACCAACTTCTCTCTTCGTAGCTACAGGCTTCTTCCAGCATCTGTCCACAAAATGACGTTTTCCCTTTTCAGATATAATTTCTTCTCTTCTTCTGGATTACTACTACTATTACTATCTTCCTTACTTTTTTGTTTTTTTTTATATATTATGGCCACTTCTTTCTTCTCAATTCCAATTTTATCATTCGATTTCAACCTCTCTTCTTCAATATGACTTTTTTCCTCCTCAGTTTTTAAAAATTCTCCATCCCCTCTCTCTTGTTTTTTTTCCGTTCCTTCCCAACCAAATTCCATCTTTTGTTTTCACTTTTATTTTTAACCGCCTCTATCATTTGTGGTTGTTATCATATCATAACCCCAAATATCAAAAATTTACAAACAAAATAGATACCCATCAAATTTTGATCTGTTAACATAACCTAAAACTTAAACCTCCTTGTCTTTATTTTGAGCAAACATTATAACTTTAAAAATTAAAATTACTAATTTAAAATGTCATGATGACTTTATTTTCATAAAACATTGTAACTCTAAAATTAAAAATTACTAACTTGGATATCAGAAATTAAAACCTTCTTGATAACCTCATTAAAAACTATTTTCAACAAATACTAACATAATAAATTTTAATTTCACAAAACTTAAATTTTTTTAACATTTTAACCTTTCGGATCTTTAGATAATTTAAACAAATTTTGAAACCATCTAAAAAAAACAAACAAGCAAATGACAACAAACATGCAATTTTAATAATCGCTTGAAAAACTAAATTTTTTTAATTTTTTAATACATAGTTATTTTGGCCCAATATTAACTTTATTTTATTAAGAAAATTTGATTCATCTGATAACTTTACAAATTGAAAATATGACACTATATACCTATTTACACATTTTTTATATATGTATTTTTCTGTGACCAAAACGTTTATATATACTTTGTTTGTTTTACATGTTACGTAATTGTAATTTACCATTTGACCTGTTCTATCCAATGTTTTTGTAATTGGCACAAAGAATGAATAAAGAATCTATCTATCTATCTAATATCCATAGATGTTTACTACTTAAAAAAAACTGTCTATATTAATTTAATTAAGTTCTTATTTTGACTCTAGTAACCAGGTTGTACGAAAATCTACTGGACACTAAATTAGATGCGCATTTATCTCCGTTTTATAATATTACTGCCGATTCTCTAATTTTTCTTTTTAACATTTTAGACCCTTCCAATTACCTCCGCAGCGAACTACTTTGTATATCATTTCATGGAACGTGTTTTGTTCTGTTATATAACTGTTGCGATGCCATTGTTAGGACTGATATCACTGACCTTGTTCATGCATGAAAATCATTTGTAAGATAAGGATCTTGGTTATTTAAAAAAATATATGAGCTGGGCGGTATATAACTGAGCGTGATTTGTTGCCCTGTTAACAGGTAAAAATATTTTATATTTTAATTTAATTAATTGGTTTACTTTTTATACCGAAACAACTAAGGTCTGGAGATCATTACAATTAATAATAACAGGCTTAAATGCAGTCGGCAAATGTGTTTTCCCTTAACTTCCAAATTATACAACTTTCTACAAATTTAGGAGTACGCGAATATGTGGACAACTATACAGGGTGTCTCACCGGAAACTGAATCGATGAATATAGAGAAAAGTACGCATCAGAAAATTTTGAAAATTTAGACGATTACTAGTGTCGGTGTGGCCAATCCAACTAAAATAATTACAAGCAGCTGGCACTTCCGCTTATACCGGAAGTCGATACCAACTTGCTTATTTCAAATGGAACACCCTATATATTTTAGGGTTTTCGAAAAGAGCATAAAATTCTGAGTCGAAAATATGTAGCATATCCTATATATAAACCTAGCCGTTTCAGAGATATTTGACATTTTATAGAAAATTTGACAGATGCAACGGTTTGCAAGAACCGTTATAACTTTCTTCGTGTAAAAGATCCTCATTTGCTTCTTGTCACATAAAAAGAACACAAGGAGAACTACGTTCTACAACTGAAATAAATTCAATAATATCATACCAAGTGTTCCGTTTTTCGCATTACATTTTGTCAACTTCAAGCCGCGAAAACTTGTTTAGGTCAAAAGTCATCGGCATAAAGCAGCTTATGTATGGGAACATAAAGTGAAAATGACTTTGCTTTTGTGATGATTGTTAAAAATTATGTCCCGTTTTGGCAAATCCATTTGGCCATAATAACTAAACACTCAGTATGCTCTATCATTCACTACTTCCTTGAGTTCAGTCTATGTTCCTTAATCAACTTAATCAAGAAACCGATAACAAAACGGCGCAAAATAAGATAAGAATTGCAATTTTATCTCAGCCATTAAATAGTCTAGGGAATCTCCGCCATGGCATTAATTCACGGTAAGCAAAGGTCATATTTGAGGCCGGGTTACCGAACCAACGACCATGTAGGGCGGAAGTCATTATAGTGCCCACTTTGTCACAATGTGTGCATATAGTGTAACAATTCCAACCAGAGTCATGACTTGCGGAAGGTCAGTAGGTAGCTAATAATTCCATAATAATACGTTTGTTTGCACAGGTCTCAATATAGAAAGTTTGCATACATGTAATTATTATAATTTGTCGATATGTTATCCGTCGCATTCAACACACTTCTTCATGGCGAGATTTAAAAAATACAGCCCCAGTTTAATAGAGCACTTTATTATAAGCAGCAATTATTTGTCGTGAAAGAAAATAATTCGAAAAGAAAGTTAAAATATGCATTTCTGGTTTTAAAAGTCTACTAATTGTAATATTAATAGTAGATTAGAATACCACCACGATTTGTTTGTAAAATAAACAGTGTTACGTGTTTACACCCTCCAGTGAACACCCCCAGGCGTAGGTCCAATAATTGCAACACGAATTGTCACTGACCACTAAATTACTTACAATAATTAGTTCTTATAATAATACACCAATTATAACTTTTATCTACTATAGACTCACTACTATAGTTCACAACTTGTTAGTGTTCTTTTTCTTATCTGATGACTTGGCTCTTCTGAGAACCGTACTGAATTCACTCCAGCGCGTTGGCTCTGCTACATATATATCCCATGATCCTTATTCTAAATTTTCTCTTTTATTCCAGTCTGTCATTCGAGACAATTTATCTGTGGCAAAACCAATGGCGGCACCTCTGGACTGACTGGTGAACGATATCCCACGGTAAGCTTCAGCTTTAAAATTTGAAGTCAATTTCGAGACTTGTATTACATATTTTGAAAATTTCATCAGATTTCACTTAAAACATCCGAAGTTATAACAAAAAAACTAAAATTTAGCAGTTTTTTCAGTATTCTTGTTTGAGGTTATGTGTGCAGATAACAATTTCATATTATAATGGCCGATAAGTTGCGTAGCGGCGGTTGCTAGAGGTACAAACTGTCCATTTCGTATAGTATTCGATAGAAAAAACAACAACTTGTTTCAATGTGATGCATACCGTCCCCATTTTCCCTATGGATTTTGACGCACTGCATAATATTTTATGTTTATAGCTACATGTCAAAGCTATACAACAGTTTGAGTTTTTATAGGTTCTAAAATATTGATTTTGTAACCAAGTGAAAAAATCAAATCAGAAACTCGCAAAAATGAATCAATTTAGACAAAATCAAATTTTATCAACATACCATAAACAGATGAAAATTTTCCAAATCAATATCTCCATTCCTATGCCTTAATTACTGTCTAACAATGTCGTCAATCAATTCACTAGGAACAGTGTACCTTTGTTCCTGAAGAAAGATTACTAAATCGTCATTTGCAACTTGAACTCTATAGATTGACCATATTTTCTAAAAAAAAAATGTTAACAACTGCAACATTTCAGTATTATCACTAACTTACATGAATTTATGAACATGACCGAACGCATACAGCAACACAAGTGGTTCGAATACTTGTAATAAATGAGTGACCATCAAAGAAACAACTTCTTACATACACTTCTTATCATGTCTTCAGTGATCTTCAAATACGGGTTGAAGCTTCACAAGAAAAAGAATGGGATTTGGTCCGGAACTCTGATAGCTTATCTACTTATGTCTACTATTTGAGTAGAGGCTTTATAAATAAATAATTCCACTATTCGATGCTGTCCCAATTCCCATACATTGAGCATACTCCACTAGAGACATTTTCTTCTGCTGTTAAGAACCAATTTTCCTCACATGTTTGTAGAATCACAGTCGACGAAAATTATCGCATCTTATTTTATTTTACATCTCAAAAGGCTGTGTTTTCTAAATGTTTTTATTAATCATAGAAAACGCTGACAAGTACATATTTCGATTTCCTACTCAATTAGTGTAGTGCAGAAGATGGGCGAAGTCTATTGTATTATAGTGAATGGCTGGGCACCAAATGAAACAACCTCCTCCATACAATTCTCATCATGACGATCACTTTTTCTTCGTCAAACGTGCACGCAAACACTATTCACATATGACAATGAAACCCCTTCCAGTCTTTGTCGTTAATCGGTAGCCACTGGTTATTGCTCTCTGAAGAATTCGTCATCTCTAGTCTTTCGCGATAGATACATGCTATCCACTTCAAGTGTCAACACTGTAGATTGGACAATTTAAGACAATACATGAGATTCTGAGCAAAAACTTCAGTCACCTTAGAGTTGAACCTCCACAAGAAAAAGCATGGTATTTTGGACTGGAACTCCCATAGCTTATCTATTTATGTCTACTATTTGGGTGGAAACTATAAACAAATAATGTGCCTAAACAATGCTGTCCTAATTCTCATACGTACGAGCAAATTCCACTAGAGAAATTTTCTCCTTCTGTTGCGTGGTAATTTTCCTCATGTTTTCAGAATTATAAACCTCAAAATATATCGCATCTCTAACTTTCACATCATCCCAACCATGTTCGATTTCTTTTTGTCAGGCCTCATATATTTTCTAAATTAATCTTTATTTTACACCTCAAAAACTGTGGTAGTTTCGATTTGCTGCTCAGTTAGTGTAGCGGACAAGACTAAAGATGGGCGAAGTCAGAAATACGTGATCTGTGAGGTATCTCTAAGAAGCCGCGAGAATTTCTAATGACGAGACTTAATAACAGATATGAGGAAGAAACTAGAGATTCGATTTGTTCATTAAAGGTAAAATATTTTACTAAGATTAGCCGAGTTAAGACCTTGGTTCTCTAGTCTATAATCGAATTGAGTTTTTTTTTCTTCATCTGGTGATCGATGTGACGTTACACTTTACTATACTCAATCTCGTATGTCTGCCTACCCACGACTCAATAAACGTTATATCCAATGCAACAGGAACTTTTAGTGGTGGGTCAATCACGGAGTATGGAGGAATTTCCAACCATGTACGCACGCTATCAGAACAACGAGAGAATTTTGAGGAAATCAATGTTGTCGCAAGCTTGGCCAGCTCCTAGACCAAATCTTAATCCAACAGAGCTATTGAGAATTGATGATTCGGTAACATGCAGTGCCGTTTAAACTCCCGAATAAATCTCAAGATGACCTGAATGTGATTGATCAGGAATATAGAGAATTTCTTTGAAAATTTACCAGGACGAATGCGAGCTGTACTTAAATTAAAACTGATTGCAAGCTTCAAATTGTCAATTACTGAGTTGACTTTTGATTGGTTTACGTGTAGATAATTCCTGTGGGCGCTATTACATTATTATTCACTTTCTTTTGTTAATCAATTCGCGGGGAAGCTACAAAACCACATATCTCGCCGCTACTGGCGTGTGCATCAACTGTAACGTTTCCAAACGCGATCCATCAGGAAGCTCTCAGATAAACTCTTGGATGGAAAAAGACAGTGAATGAAAATTAATATATAAAACAAAGACAGGTTAAGTTCAAATAGAATTTCCCATGGCGTGCCGTAATTTGCTACATCTAAAAATGAACCATGCATTTTTACATGCAGCGGCCTTAGTTCCGCTGAATATTTCATACATCATTATTTATTCGGATGTTTAATTGTTATTATAAAAATAGGTAATAGTTGGGTGAATTGCAGAATAATATTCGCAAAAAGTATGAAACAATCGTGCTGCTTGGCTTGTCGTTTTTTCCTAACCTCGAGGGATGACCAACAGTTGTGACAACTGATTGTTAATGACCTCGTTTGGTTCGTGTTTGTTTATTTTTAGCTTTAAGTAGCACACTATGCGGTTAAGAGTACAATATTGATTTGTAGTAAATATTTGGTGTAAAAAATTTATTAACTTCATTAGTTTAATTAAAAGACCATGAAAACCAGTAGCATAACAAGAAACTGTTATTCTTTAGCAGAGAATTTCCTTACGCAATAAGTGATTCAAGTTTCTTCAATGACTGGGTTTCCTTCACACGGAAAAAAATTCTCACCTTAATCGATACGAATGAATTTATTGACATTGAAAAATGTTACTTTTGGTAGTGGGATAACTTCCATGCGTACAGGTCCGGCAAAGTATCCATTTTCAAAGTTAGTTCATGTCATAATATAATGAGATATAAATTCAAATAAAGTCGCCATGCTTTCACAATAAATGGAAAGAACCTCGCAAGTAATGACAGGAAAATGGCCCTCGATTAAATTGCACCGAATCTTAGTATGTTATAGGTTTTGGCCTTCTGCACAATAGTTCTCACGGGCACAAAGCTCAAAAATCAATATAGTGCAAGCCACTACTTGTTGAATACAGAACCATTAAGCGAGGAATCAAATTAGTATACTGTTCCTACCCTACACAACATTTCTGAATCCTTAGATGAACATCGCCAGACTGATGTCATATATGCGGATTTCTCCAAAGCATTTGACAGGTTAGATCATCAGTTACTGTTAATCAAATTAGAGAAAATTGGCCTTTCATACTCATTAATTCTCTTATTCAAGTCTTATTTAACAAATAGGTTTCAGTATGTTGCTCTTAACGGATTCAAGTCAGTTGAATTTGCTGCTACCTCTGGTGTTCCCCAGAGATCCATCTTGGGGCCCTTGTTTTTTAATATATTTATCAATGACATAACGGACGAAATCGATTTGCCTTGCGTGTTATATGCTGATGACCTTAAAATTTTTTCAGTTATAAACAATATTGATGATTGTTTTCAACTTCTTCTTAGTAAAGTAAACAACTGGTGCTTAGTAAATAAACTACCCTTGAATGCTAGTAAATGCAACGTAATGTCATTCTCATTGAAAACATCTCCGATTATTTTTGACTATCATTTGATTAGTGATACTCTTCAGAGGCCTACAACTTTTCGCGACCTAGGCGTAATCTTTGATAGCAAATTATCATTTACCAACCACATTGATACCATAGCCTCTGAAGCCTTTAGAGCTCTTGGAGTCATAGCTCGTACCACTCGTGAATTTACGGATACATTGAAAATCCTTTATCAATCATTTGTGAGGTCAAAACTTGAATATGCATCACTTATTTGGTGTCCCAGTTATGATGTTCATAAGAGCAACCTGGAAGCAGTTCAACGCCGGTTTATTAAACTACTTTGGTTTAAGTCGGATGGTAACTATCCAGCTATTGGCTATCCGCAGAATCAATTGCTTGGAAGGTTCTCGTTGTCTACTCGGAAAACAGACGAATATACGTCTCTCAAGTATTCTTATTTAAAACGCTACACAATGATCTTGATGTTCCTGGAATAATTCGCAAATTAAATCTTCACGTCCCTAGATTAAATTCTCGTAATGACCAAGTTTTTTATTTTCCCACTGCACATACATTAAAAAATTCGCCTTTGTTCACTATCTGTAACAATTTTAATAAACTGTGTAGCAACCTCGATATTTTTAATTGCAGCCTTAATGATATAAAAGTTGAAGTTTAAATACTTTCAAATTACTTTTGTTTTTCTTACACTGAATTTTAATCTTTATTTCCTTCTGTCTTCTTCTAGTTAATACTGCACATGTACCTCATTAAACTTGTTTTTAATTATCTATAATTTACGCTTTGTATTTATTGATGTTTTTGTTAGTTTTTATTATTCTCTATGCTTTTTTTTTGTTTTTTTTTTGTCATATCGAATTTTAATGTTTTATATTGTACTCTACTTTTATGATTTGTTTTTATAACTTTCTATTACTGTCCTATAATTGGGTATTTTACCTGTTGAGCAGTGTATGCAATAAATAAATAAATACATAAATAAATAAATATGTTCATATTTATGTATTCCAATGTATACTCATGTATTATATACGAATGTATGTGTGGCATTAAGCAGGCATATGTATAGAAATAATCCTGATAACAGCATTGAAGTATTCCAAAAAAAAACCTAATTCTATAACCATAGATGAAAACTAAGTAATTAGTCTTTCAATCGAGGCATTTTCGTTCTGTTTAGTAATATCTAACTATTACACTTAACGGGCCAGGCTTGTAATTTAGCACTCGGCGAGGCGCATAGCCCGGAGAGTAGCTGTTGGTTGCAGTCTGGTTACGTTCCTTATAGTAAAATAAGGATTTTATAGAGGAGTTTGCGACTGAAATATTATGTATTAATATTCTGCCCTCTAGAAGCACATTTGAACCCAATGGCGAAATAGTCGGTTCGCTACTTTTTCATCTTTCTAAAACCTTTGACATGATGTGTACACAATTCTTAATTACTAAACTGTCAAATATCGAGGTACCAAACGTGCTGTGGATTAACTTATATATGGAAGAGCAAAATACGGTCATTGTTGATAATGGCCCAAACCTGGTGTTCCTCAAGGTTCTATCCTAGGCCCCCTCTTATTTTTATCTGACCGTATTACCAAATGCAGATAATACTACCATATTTGATACTCCATAAAAATTAGAATCTGCAGTCTCTAATGTATTAAGTGAATTTAGCACCTGGCTTAATGACTCTAAAAACACAGTCATCAATTATTACATTAAGAAAGGTCTGCCAAATAATGCATGCCTATTGCAGTATATCAATAATAATCAATTAATGGGAAAGTAAAATTTCTAGGCACTCATATAGACAATAGACACCTGTGGGATGTTCATATCAAACGTGTTTGCGCAAAATTAAGTAAGGCATACTATGCCATAAGAATATTTTTAAATTTTCAGCATTGTTAAACATTTATTTATATTTTTCAATGATATTTGTTAAACATAACGAACACCTTAGTGTAATACCTACTAGTAATACTAGGCACTAGACTCTTAACAAATATAATAGTATGGGAATGGTAGCTCAGTGTGTTAAAGCGACTGGCTAGCAAACTGAGTTGCCTAGCGAAGTGGGGCCTCGTCTCTCTTTACCTACCACAAGATCCTTGAGATCTTCCAGGGGGTTACTTCGGTAACTTGAGAGGCGGTTAAGAAAACATTTTTTAAGAATGCGAATGACATTTTCTTATTTTTTTAATTACTTAAGACCCTGTAGTTTGTATACCCAATTAGTCAACGGTTAAACAAAGCTTTCTTTCGAGAAGTCGAAAATAGAAACCTCTTTACCTTTCAATAAGTAGTCTGAGTCATCGTTTATATTAAAAATTAGATAGGAACAAAATAGTAACTGACTATTGCAATCATTCTGAGGTATTTTTCCATATTTGCAAAATTATCTACTCTCACAAAAGTTGCTTAATCAGTAATGACAACCCTGCGCATTCTGAAAGCAGGCAACAAAAAACGTAAATTGATTTTTTAAGCGACGTCATACAACGACGAATAGAAGTGTGAAATTCCAATTACGAAATTGATTCTGATTAGAAATTGATTTTTTGGTACGGGGCCTTCCATTGTTTTCTTTATACTGAAACACCGGCCACAAAACTAACACCACCCTTTTGTAAATTCTTTCAGACCTAGACTGCCACAAAAAATGATAGTCATCATCGCATTTTTTTGGGTCCTTTAATAGTAAAATGAAACACAGTACCTTTTGAAACTGTGAATAGTATTGTTGATCCTTTATACATACTACAATAATGATAATGATACGATATAATATAGAATATAGATTGCAATAATATATGAAGGCGTTAATAGATAGATAGATAGATCTTTATTAGAATTAGAAAACCTAATATAAAATAATATTAAATACAAAAACAAGTGTTAAAATATATAAATGCTTATATGTACGAATATCTCTATTAAACGTTATATAATTTTATTTTAGAAAATATTCAGGAGCCATATGATTTACAATTTTATATACAAAAATCATGGCAAAATAATACAATCCTTTTCCACTGAAAACCAATTAAGAGAGTCCAACATTGAGATTATTAGAGTAAGGCGGCTTGTTCGTAAAATTATCCTCATTCCACGATTTTGAAGTTTTTGCAGAGCATTTAATTTGTTAAGATTAAATAAGTATAATATAGATGCACAATAAAAAAAAGTAGCTGGATAATGGTATTATAAACTGTAACTTTAGTTTCAGTTGATAAATTTTGCGATATTCGGCTAAAGAAATAATGTTTTTTTGATATATTTTTTAAAAATATAATCAAAGTGGCTGTTGAAGTTCAATAAATTATTTAATTGAAATCCCTAATATTTTACTGTAGAGACAATCTCAATTTGTTCCCCATTAATATTCAAATTTATGTTATCTATATCAGTAAAACTATATTTATATTTTGTGGAAAACATCATCGCCTTTGTTTTGGACACATTTAATTTTAGTTTATTAACACTTAAATATCTATTCATATTTACTAAGGTAGTATTCATTTTTTGGATAGCTATCTCCAGGTTAACATCATGACAAGCTATTAAGGGTCATCGGCAAAGAGATTAATGAATTCACATTCTACAAAAAGTTCAATATCGTTTATATATAACAAAAACAGAAGAGGGGCTAATACACTACCTTGCGGAATCCCAATATCATTATCGACTTCATTTGAGAATTAATCAAAATATTAATTTATAGATGCACCAACTAACGCTACTAATTCTAAGTACAGATGAACTCAGGAAAGGGAGAGCGACAAGAGTAGATTGTAGACACCCAAACCCAGCAACACATATTTCAATACATTCTCAGTCACCACGGAGTTAGATGTTAGACCCTACCGTTCTGAATAAGCCGACCGCGCAATATTCTAAATGTCAAACCAAGGTAATGGAAAATATTTTCTAACTCAATCTGACGCCACTCATTTAACGTCATTCTTTCGGTACAAGGGAATAATTGAAAATATTCAATAGTCAATTCACTAGCTGCCGTTCGATAGACATACCTTCTGCCTGCTCCGATTTACGAAGAAAATATTCAGGTCGGTTTGACGTCACCGCGCATCTACTACCGTCGTTTCTCCCACTTGTAAGTATTCGAAGGAAATAATTAAATTCATCCCGTGTTGGCAGTCAGCCAGAGCGACTCATCGGTAGCAGACGTGTCCACTCTTAGAACCGAACCCAGGTCCCGTTGGTGTCATATATCATCGCTAAACAGCAAAGTTCATCCTACGTCATCAACCAGCAGTGCATCCGTCTATCGTCTACTCCCGCTCCGATAGTAGTTGTTAGTAAGTCCGCAGACGTGCCCGACCGTAACCACAGGAGTAAGTAAGTCCATGGAGGAGTAAGTAAACTGAGGCATTAGCCAAGTAGTGTAAATAACTTCTCTATAATTTTGCCGCTTGCTATCCCTGTCATTTGAGTCATCTGGTACTACTCATTTTCGCTGCACCTCTTGCCCTTATAACTGCATTTAGTAAACAAGTAGGTTGTATAGAGTAGGTTTAGCTGAATAAACTAACATTATTTATCAAATTCCGAGACTGTTTATACATTTAATTTCTCAAAATTGACCCACTGGAGTACCGTTTCTCCACTTCAGCTACTCAGCCTTTCGTATCCGTCTTGTGGGTAGTGTGTACTATCACTTAAACTAGGACTGGCGCTCGAACTTAAACCGAAAATTTGTTTCCGGGGCTCGAGTGTCAAAAAGTGCCTCTTTACCTCCATCACACCGGCTGGGGTGGAGAAAAACGCGTCACAACATCTGAACATCATAGGGGTGGTTGACAACCCCAATTACAGGTTCTGCGTGGAAGTGGAGGAAATTAGTGGCTGCCTCTTACTTATAACCTTTAAGCGCTTTGGAATTAATGCGAGAGGAATTAAATGCATAAAAGGATATTTTCTTTTGGGCTAGAATCAGGTTTATTCCCTGAATGGTATAGCAAAATTACAATTGACCTTAGAGCCTGAGTAGTGAGTATAGCGCATTGCTAAGAAGAAGAAGATGAATATGCTACCAATTCCCTGTTATTAATGGGAAGGTCACGATAATGCCATTATTTATCAGGTCTATCTTATGCGAAATATCACATACTACTTTTAATGAGATGATTATTTATACTATAATCCCGAATAGAGGTATTTTTTTATTCTGTTTAATTTCAATATTGTGAACATCTTTCCCACAGCTTCCATACAAGCTATTCTGATTACAAGTTTATCGTCCCGCTGTGGCGTTGATTCTTCCGAGACATTTCTGACAAAAAGTGCATCAGAAGCTGGTAAGTACCGTAATGAAATGTTTACTGACCAAGCTCGCAGCGAGCACATATTAATTTGATAATACTTAATTAATGTCGGAATGGCGTAAATGAACAATTAAACTTAATAGTTCTTGAACACCATCAACTAATAGTACACGTTCGGTTGTCATAACAACCCACTTGTACCGTATACGACTCGAACTCCTTGAAAAACATAGATCGAATGGTGTTTAATTAAAGGTTATGATACAAAAAATACTAGACGATATAGAGGAAGTGTTTTATGCCGAGATAGTTAGTTATTCTATGTATTTGAATAGAGTGGCAGAGCTCACCGTTATGAAGCATTCCTCAGAGACTAAGAAACACGCTGCCTACAATCGGTCTGTGCATCAACAATAACAAAATGACAAATGACTAAATTAGATTCGAATTGTAGCTAGGCTGATCATGCCGATGTGATTCTAAGCCCGTATAAATTATACTATTAACCTACAGAAGTTACAACTCAATATGGAGAGCAATTTGAAACGTAAAGATAGAACTCTGATTTATTATTGCGTGGTTTAGTTTTTGCGAGCAATTTGTATAGTACTGCTAACTCATCAAATATTGCAGAGCTTCCTGATTGTAAGTAAGGTAGTTAGATGTAAATTTCTTGACATGGAATTACAGAGAGGCCGCAGCTGGGTGAATATGACAATTCATGAAGTGAAAATATAATAAAATCATTATAAACAAAAAAGTCTCCAGGTTTTGACAATATACGTGCTGAAACACTGAAAGAGAGAGCAGATGAAATTTTAATCTTAAATTTAATTCAGACAAAAAATTCCTCGATTTTCAAGAATTAATCTGCTCATGCGATTTCACTTCTGGTGATGTGTAAACAATAGAAAAAATTTATCCAGTATTCCTAGCGTTATGGCCTATAATGACTTCATATTAAACGAACCACAAGTAATAGTTGACGCATTTAGTAATTATTTTCAAGTCATATTCCACATCTACAAACTTTTCTTATGATGTAAATAGCACTCATTTTAATACTAACAATTTAGGCATTCGCACTTAATAAAATTAAACCCAAAAACACTATAGGTCCTGATGTTATTCCAGGTCTCTCCTTAAATACTGTGCTATTTTATTTGCAAAACTGCATTTTTAATTTATCTATTAAAACTGCTACTTTTCCAGAAGTCTGGAAAATATTTAGATATCTAAGATGTGCTTTTGAAAACTATAGACCAATAGTAATATTGTGCAATTTTAGTAAATTATTTGAAAACATAATATATGATATTATCTCAAATATGCTTCAATCAACACGGATTCATGCCAAATCACTCTACCACCAGCAATTTGGTGTGCATTATTTATACAGATTTTTTAAAAGAATTCGACAGACTGGACCACGAAATTTTGTGGAACAAATTAACCGAATTTGGACTAATTGAACAATTCCTGAACTTTTTTGAATCCTACTTAATAAACTGACGATTAAATGTGCAACCCCGTGGATTTGAGTTTATAGATATCTCAGCGACATCAGGTGTTCTCCAAGGTCCTGTGCTTGGACCCTTGCCATTTAACATTTTTATAAACGATATCGTCATTGGCTTACACTGCAAAACATTATTTTATACCGATGACCTAAACATCTTTACATCTAACGCTAATATAGAAGACTGTGCTGTTTTGTAAAACGATCTTGTACAGCTATGGTCTTGGTGTAGCCTAAACAATCTACAGATAAATATCTCAATGTGTAGCTCTATGACATACCTCGTTCACAGGATCCAACAAAATTTATCTATACAATTAATGATGAAGAACTGAAGAGCTGTAATCATCTCAAAGATCTAGGAGTTATATTCGACCCAAAGTTATCTTTTGTTAGCCATATCAATCAAATCAGCGCTAATTTTCTCGAAAACTTAAGCTATATTATCGGTAATTGTAAAAAACTTAACAAAAAAACAGTAAAACTTTTCTTTAAATTCATTTGTGAGGTCAAGACTTGAATATGCTTCAATAGTATGGAGTCCTGGTTATAAAAATCATAAATATAGTACTAAAAATCCTCAGAGACGTTTTTTTAAATACCTTTGGTTCAAAAGTTCTGGAAATTATCCAGAGCGGTTTGCCACATTGTGACTTATTACATAGATTCAACACAAGTGATCTTCAACTACGTCGGATGCGATATATATAATACAGATATTTTAATACTAGTATATCCAAAATGCGAAATGTTCTCAGTTCTGCACAATAACTGTAGCTTCTAAAATATTAGATTACACTTTTTAGGACTATAATAATCATATATTAATTTTCATGACCATTTAATTGTTTATTTTAGTTAATTTATTTAGTTCTTAATTATTATTTAGTTCTTTTTTATGTTTGTAAAATTCCTGCCCTATGATTGGATTTTTGTCTGGGCAGTTGTAACAAAAAAATTATAGTTTTAAAAAACTAAAAAAACACGATTAATAGCAAACCGAACTAAAAAGTAAAAAATAATGCTTAAATATTAAGATTCATTTTGTTATAAAACTTGATATCAATTGTTATAAACCCCACGCTTTTTACAATAAAATGAATTTTAATATTTAAACATTATTTTTTGCTTTTTAGTTCGGTTTGCTATTAAAGCTAGTTTTTTAAATTATATTTTTTTTAGTCACCCTCTGCACGTTTCTCACCAATAATAAAATACATATTAATAACAACGGCGCCTCCGGCAAAATTTCGACAATACACTAGTCATTTTTTAATTTTATTTTATCCTGATGATCCTGGTGAGGACATTAGGATAAAGTTGTCAAATTACTGTATTGTCGTCGGTCCCTGATAAGTGTGCAAAGTTTCACTTTAATCTGACTTTTTGAAGTGCGTGAGAATCACGTTCAAAGATTTCTTTACAAACAAACATACAGGTGAAGCTAATAATAAAAGCGTGTTAAAAAATAAATAAATATATACGCATATACTACGCTGTATGTAATTAGAAATAAGTTAGGTACTGAGCTGGAAACCATCTTTTTATTTCTGTATAAACATTAAGAAATTTCAATTATTTACATTTATAATTAATGCTTTTTAGAAATATTATTTTATGTTTATGAGAAATTTCGTTTTTTTTTCTGTAAAAGGGCTTCGGCTTTCTTTATGTTGTTAAAATAATTTAAGGATAGTATTTTAATTGATCATCAGCTTTTGTTGCAGAAATTATACTCTTATGGTGTTAGAGGATCGGCATTCACATGGATTGAATCATATTTGAGTAGAAGGTATCAGTTCGTTCGAGTATGTCATGAGAACAAGTTTTGTTGTTCAAAAAAATTACTTGTTAGCACTGGGGTTCCGCAGGGAAGTGTTTTGGGGCCCTTCTTATTCAACATTTTCATTAATGATATAGCTTCTTCGATGGAATCATGTTTCCTTACACTATTTTCCGATGATACATCCGCCCTCATAACATCTGATACAGTCTCAAGACTAAGCACGTTTGCCAACTCCTGTGTTCAGAGTATGTCATCTTGGTGTCAATCAAATGACCTTATATTAAATAGTTCTAAAACAAACTTCTTGCTATTTAAACCAGTTGGTACTAACATCGATTACAGTGTTTTAGTAAAATCAGAAAATGGAAGTATAAAACAACAACACGAAGTGAAATTTTTAGGGTTATGGATGGATAGTCACCTATCTTGGGAAGTTCAGGTTAATTATCTCTCAAAGACACTGGCTAGTAAAAACTATTTAATTAGGCAACTTAGATCGGGTGTAAGTACCTCCACATTAAAAACATTCTATTTTGGGACAGTTCAGTCAATACTGTCATATGGTCTTGTATGCTGGGGTAATTGCTCTGGTATTTCTAAAATATTTGTCTTACAAAAAATAATTATCCGCTCTATGTTTAATATACGCTCCTTGAGCTCATGCCGTCCTATTTTTAAAAACAACAGAATATTAACCATACATTGTGTATATATATATACCAGTGTTTATGCTATGTAAAAAAAATGTAAATCAATTTGTTAAATGTAAGGATGTCAATAATTACCGTACGCGGCAGGCCAACGATATTTACCTTCCCCCTTACAGACTGTCACAGGTGGGTAATGGACCACTAATTACCGCTGGTAGGATCTATAAGCACCTTCCAAAAAAATTCAAGGTGTTAACTAGCTTCAACCAATTTAAGATGCTAGTTAAAAATTTTCTAATAGAACAGACTTTTTATTCTCTGGAAGAATATTTTAAATATAAATAACGTAAGATAAATTTATTTATCTGTGATGTTTGTTGTTTGTTATTATGTTATGTCTATATACTCTTATGTTTTATTTTGTATCCACTTGTATATTTATCTATGTACCCGTTTGTCTGACGAAACTTTTAAATATTGTATTATAAAGCTAATTGTTTTTTTTTCTAAATATTTTTGACATTATCCAAACACTTGTATGAGTCTATATGGAAATAATTTTTTTTTTTTTTTGCAAAAAACCAGTCACCCTACTCTGTGGCTCCGACCCTCACAGAGGGGAGCTGGTAATACCAATAGCCACTCCCCACGCCCGTGGGGTGAGTGACTACCGGGTCCGCGAATCGTGTGCCCTGAGTAGACGCAATGAACCGAGGATGATAGCTTTCTGCATTCTGCCGGCTAAGATTTCTGCCGAGTCTCGGCATGCCGGTATGATCTTTAGTTCTGAAAGCAGCGTCTGTCTCATTCCACCGAGGGCTCCTATAATCAGTACCACTATTTTAACAGAATGGCCTGGATAAAGCCTGCGGAGTTCGAAGAGCAAATCTCGATATTTTGTCCGTTTTTCCTCCTCTTTCAAGACAATGTTGCTCTCAGCGGGAGCTGAGAATTCTACGACATACATTGTCTTGAGTTGGTGGTCGAGGAGTACTATATCAGACTTGTTGGCTTGTATTTGCCTGACGGTGGGAAACGAGTAGTTCCAATAAATTAGACACTTTTCATTCCCCACAACGGACTCAATATCCCCCGGAGCATAAGGCAGCACTGGTGTTTCGTCTATCCCATACGAGTGCCTTAGATGATAGTAAAGCACTCGTAATGCTGCGCCGTGTCTGTGAATATAGGCCGAGACTGCGTATGTCGGGCAAGCCGACAGCAAGGTGATTACAGTCTCCGGCGCCCTGCGGCAGGCCCTGCAGCTGACATCAGGGACCTCCATACCCATGACACGACGTCGATAGACGAGGGTGTTAAATACACCATCCTGACAAGCCATTATGAATCCCTCGGTCTCAGACTTCAGCCCAGCTGACCTTAAGAAGGCGAAGGTCAGCCTTTCGGATAAGCCGAGGTCTTCTATATTTTTATAGAAGACCCCGTGCAATGGCTTATCCTTATGGAGCTGCAGAAGGATGTTCTGTTCTGCAGCTCTAATGTGGGCTTTTAGTCGAACGGGTTCCAACTCGGTGACAGAGTCGGGATTTACCCGCTCGACGTCGAAGATGAGACCAAGTTCATCGGCTGCTCTCCGTGCTGCCTTAAAGAGAAAAGCTCCTACCTCTGCATTTTCATGGTCTCGGACCATGCAGAGGAGGGGATCCGAACTCCTGATGACCTTACATGCTCCATCCAGAACCATCCTGCTATGGAGACTCTCCGAGCTCAAGACTCCACGGCCTCCCCGATGTCGTGGGAGATATAACCGTGGAACGGACGGTTTAGGATGCAAGCTCCTATTGAGATGCATCTTCTTACGGGTTACTACATCGAGTTGACGCAGCTCTTCTCTAGTCCACTTCACTACTCCGAAAGAGTAGAGAAGGTTCGGAACGGCAAGCATATTTGTAGCAGACACCTTGTTCTTCCCCGACAGTTCTGAAGACCAGATCTGTCGGAGTAGGTGCTGATACTTGCCGCGGAGAGCGGCGCAAATTATTATTATTATTATTGCCAGTAAAGTAGTTTCGTTTCCTTTGTATTAAATTTTTCATGATAAAATCATCTCAACCCTGTATTGTTGGTGGATTGCGTTGTAGTTGCCGCCATCTCCTCATTTTTTATTTGGCGTGCTGTAAACGTCGTTCATGTTATTAATTTTAATGCTAACTTGTTGCTTTAGTCTGTGGGGGCCAAGTAGGCCACTTAAAATCTCAATAATTTTATTTGACGGCACGCTCAAGCTGTTTACCAAAGAGATGAAAGAAATCTTTAAAAAGTTAATTAAATACGCTTTTAAAATCAAATAACCCCCACACATAACTCAAAGTTTCTTTGGTTCTGTTAAAATAGCCAGACATATTAGTCACTTTTTCAAGAGTATAACATTCGAAGTATAGTCGTAAGGAAAATATCACCACTTAATAATATCTATATGCATCGTTATAATGTGTTTCATCACTAACAAAGTAGTTCTTTGGTCTGTATTAAACGAAAAAAAAGGAAAATTACAGGTGGATGATGACGCTGCACATTGTATGTTTTAAATATCCGATTTCTCCTTAGAAGAATTAGTTGTTTATTTTATAAATCACTTGCAAATGCCTTTAAAAGGTGTATAAACTTTTCAGTATTTTCATTATGCAATAATTAACAATTATAATAATTATTAAACCACACAACAGTCCTTCAATGCGTATTTTTTCCGTAAATGTGAACTTATTGTTTATAAGTAATACTAATTACCTATTGTTTGTAAAACACAATGGCATAAAGTCGATTGTTCTTTTAAAAAATTAGACTATTTAATTAATTTCCGCTAATTGTCCTGCAAAGGACAATTTTTTTTTAAACGGTGGAAAATTCCGACAAACTCTGTCACACTCAAATCCATATTAACTTAAAACTTTACGGCATCAGGATTAGATCAAAGATGATCATAGAACTTGGATATTTTTAGTGTAAAAACATGAAGTGCTTAAGAACCCTAAATCTATAAATTCTAGGGAAGGGGGATTTTTCAGGTTGTCCAATTTCCCAATTTCATATTTTTATAATAATTATTTCAATCATCAATCTGGTAGCCAATGAAATTTTCAAATCCTTGCACCAGTCACATGTCATTATCAGTGATAAAACCATTATTGACAGTAGATATACTATGACAGTTCTACGACAAAATCCCATGTTGTTTCTTATGAAGGTTCATTCTGGTTTCCAAGGTCATTCGTGTAAAGATCCTGCTGAAGATGGCAAGGTTATTCAAGGTCAAGAGTCTCCACATGGCAACCCATCAGTTCCTATAGGTGTCATCACGTCGCGTCACCTGTTCACTAGGCGGGAAATTCAAATCAGCCGGGAATTCGAATAGTTAAGGAAATTCAAATTTAGGTAGGAAATTCTACTACTGCACGTGCAGTTGATTTAAAAAAAAAACTGGTACACTTTCTTTTAGTTATGTAAATCATTCGTTCTTTGATTGATATTAATAATCTTACAAATGTCACTTTGACGTTAATCAGTGGCGTCATTATTAAAAATGGTTCGACATCTAACAGATATTCAAAAACTTCGAATCGTTTCTAAAATTGAAGACGGTTGGTCCATAAGAAGACTTGCTGCTGAATGTAATGTGAGTAAAACCACGATAATGAGTGTTAAAAAACAATAGGAAACTAACCAAACGGTAAACAATAATCAAGAAGATGAAAATCTTATAAATTACTTAAGAGAAAACCCTTTTCAGACTGCAGTAAATGCAATTTCAGAGACAAATTTCCCTGCTTCGGTACCTACTGATACTGATAAAACTGGGAAGCGAATTGAAGAATTGTTCAGCGGCTAAAAAATAGAAACTTTCAGAAGAAAAGAAGCAGGGTAGGATTATTTTTGCACTGAACTATATAATCAATGATGAAAACTTCTGGGGACAGTTCTCTTTTCTGACGAAAAGGTTTTTAAATCCTGTAACGATGGACATGTTCGCGTATATAGGCCTCCTTCCACTAGATACGACGAAAAATATACTTTCGATCCACAAATATCAGGAAGGTTTTCAGTCAATGTCTGGGCTTGGATGAGCCTAAGTGGGTTAGGTGTGTGTTGGAACAGTGGTGGTCATCTCAATTCCATTAAATACATTGAAATATTAGACAATATTATGTTGCCATCAGTAATAGAGGTGTTTCCGTAAAATAATTTTATTTTCCAACAAGACAACTGCTCCGTACATACGGCCCACCGTGTCAGGCAATGGGTTCTTAATAAAAACATAAGAGTTGATACCGTGGTCATATAAAAGTCCGGATTTAAATCTAATTGAAAATGTTTGGGGACTAATGGTGAAACATATAAGAAAATTAAATAACCATCCAAATAATGCCCAAGAATTGGAAGGGATAATTGAAGACGCTTGGGAGAACTTGTCGCAAGAAGTTGACCTTGCAAGAAATCTGATTTTGTCCACGCCTGCAAGAATTCAGGCAGTTTTAGACGCTAATGGAGCAATGACAAAATATTAGTTAATTCTGTATTACGTAGTTGAAGTAGTTTTTATTGTATTTTTACGTCCAGTTTGCATTGTTTACATTTTTTTAAATCTGAAGTGGTATTTTTGTGTTCTTATTTTAAAAATAGAATTATCATTATTCAGTTAGTATTTTAATTACAACCATTAGTAGAATTATCCGTAACAAATATTATTTTTTTAACCAATAATATGGCAGGTTTGAAAATGTTTTGAAAAAGTTATTTTCTAATTATTTTTTAAAATTCCATTTGAATAAAATTAAAAAGAAAGGTTTAATAAGTTTAAAAACACTAAGAAAACCGGTCTCCTCCAAAAAACCCAGGTCCGGGGTAAATCACCTCTTCTCCACCCCCCTGTCGACAATGCCTGGCCAGCCCTATTTACAGACATATGTAGACAACTAAACTATTAAGATTTTCGATTACAAGAGTTGTACCAGTTTTCTTTAAATCAACTGTACATCAGACAAGTGATATTATTAATTTAGTGACCTTGAGTAACCCTTAAAGATTTTACATTATTTTATAGTATTATTAGGAGATGGCATATATAACTCGAACCCCCTTTTACCCCTTTATAGGTGTTCATGGGGTGTAACTGGTAGTTTATAAGAGTATCATGAGGTGTCAGGTTTCTACTTAAATTTGAATTTCCTTAACTATTCGAATTTCCGACTGATTTGAATTTCCCGCCTAGTGAACAGGTGACGTGACGTGATGACACCTATAGGAACGGATGAGTTGCTAGGTGGAGACTCTTGACCTTGACCTTCAGCCGGCTACTTACACGAATGACCTTGGAAACCAGAATGAACCTCCATAAGAAATAACATGAGATTTTGGCGTAGAACTGTCATAGTATATCTACTTTTGGCAGTACCTGCGTGTAATTTTATCGCTGAAAAATGTCATGGCCCCATTGACATATGTCATATTTTATTTTATGAAATTATCCAAGCAGGCAAATCAATTATTAGATACATAGATACATACTACCCCATTATGATAAATATAGCACAGATAAATTCAAATATCACGGACATCCCGGTAGTCTCCAATAGAACAATAAAAACTGACTGCATCAAATTTGTTAAATTCAAATAATCTACTTTAATAATTGCAAAACGAAAACAATATAAAAGAATAAAACCATGGATAAGTAACGGAATAATTATATCTGTAGAACATCGAGATAAATTGAAAAAAAAACTATTAAATCAATCAATAATGCAAAAACAATTATTACCAAAATAAAATAAGTGAAAATATTAACGATATTTAAAAAATGTATTAACTTATATCTGAGGCAACAAATGAGAGCAAAAAAAACTGCAACAGTAATTTTCAAATTCTCGATGACACCAGCAATAATTTCAATAATGATAAAGACTTTTGTAACAATTATTTCTTAAGTATAGGTTTTTGGAGATGATAAATAAAATTCCACAATATCATGTCATAACCATACAAATACTTCCTTTTAGTATAGATAAATCATAATTTTTAAAACTGGTTGGTAATAATAAATTAATTAAATAAATAAATAGCTTAAAAAACAACAGTTCTCCTGGACCAGATGGAATTACCTCGACAATCTTAAAAACCATACACATATGCATTATTTCCCCATTAAAACATACAATAAACGTAGTCTTTAAAACCGGTATAGTTCCTAGTGAATTTAAAGTATCCACTGTAACTCCTATTTATAAATCTGGCAATCCTAAAACAATTAGTAATTAGCGACCAATAATCCTAATTAATAATATTTAATAAGTATTTGAAAAATGACTTAAGGAAAGACTAATTAACTTCCTAAAGAACAACAAATTCTCTCTAAACCAATTTGGATGTGAAGAGGAATTAGGCACTGATGACGCAATGTATGAAGTAATAAAGGAGGTAACAGATAACCTAGATAAAAGCAAAATATGTATAGCTGTCTTTTTAGATTTAACTAAGGCTTTCGACACGGTACCTCATGAGAAACTTCTTAATGATCTTGAAAGCTATGGAGTTAGGGGCATCTTGCTGAAAGTCTTTAAGTCCTACTTAACAAATAGAACTCACTGTGTTGAAATTAGAAACGTATTAAGTGATCCAAAAAATGTACAGATTGATGTGCCGCAGGGTACAGTATTAGGACCAATACTCTTCAATGTATATATTACTTATTTAACTAATATAAACATTAATGGTAAAGTTATTTCATATGCAGATGATACTGTGCTAATTTTTAGATAAAAGAAACGTCCATAGTTTAGAAATCTGTTTACTACAGTCGACGGTCAATGAATTTTGCCAACTATTACAAGAAACCGCAATAAATTTAATCAACCCGTTCTAAAAATATACAGGTACAAATATGGTCATATTTTGACAACATGCATTTGAATTGTGCACCAGTTTAAATCAATTTTAAAACGACCCCCTAACCATCATCACTGCTGAACGAATGTTGTGTCACAAACAGGCAACTAAAAAGCAGGTGTGGTTCTTCAATTCATTTGCTAAGCACCTTACAACATTTTGAAGACGTCAACTTAACAAATCCCAATTTACTACCGTTGCTGGAATCCTGTTCATTTATTCTTTCACTTTTAGTTTTTGTTCATGATCAATCCATACATTGTTTTTAAGTTATAATAATGCGCCTAAGTTTTCAGCAATTTGTAACCAATCTACAATTTGACCACTTTCATCAATATTTTCAATATTCAATATTTTCAAAACTTTGACTGCCCGTTTGACGTGCTAATTGAAAGCCGTCAGACGAGCAAGATAGAGGCACTGCGATTGGAACAAGGGTCACTCATCTGGTATACAAATGGATCTAAGATGGCTGAAGGGGTAGGAGTGGGCACAGCATTGCCTGAATGTAGGCTATCCAAAGCCCTCAGTAACACCCCAATCATCTTCCAGGCAGAAATTTACGCTATAGATCTGTGTTCCCAGGAATGCCTAAATAAAGGCATCCGAAGGGCAAAGATCCATATATTATCTGATAGCCAGGCAGCACTAAAAGCTCTAAGGTCCTATACCTTTGAGTCTAAAATTGCCTGGGAATGTAGACAATCCCTGAAGCAACTGGCCAACAACAACAAAGTTACTTTGATGTGGGTGCCAGGGCATGAGGGAGTACAAGAAAATGAACTTGCTGACAGCCTTGCAAAGAAAGGATCTAAAGCACCATTCATTGGACCCGAACCGTCCTGTAGCCTGGCCAAGAGACACATAGCGGAGGAGATCCAAGAATGGGAAAAGGACCAGAAAAAGTTCTACTGGAGGAATACTCCAGGCCAAAGACAAGCTAAAAAGTTTATCTTATTCGACAAAGAATGCCACAAGACTTCTCGAAAAGTCCGAATTAAGGCTAATAACAGGCCTTCAAACTGACCACTGCCCCTTGAGATATCATCTCAAGAATATGGGCAAGGCGGTAGACAACAAATGCAGATATTGCGGTACTGCAACTGATACTGCGGAAAATGTTCTTTGTGAATGCAAGTCCGCACTAGGCTAAAATTCCTAGAACAGACGGAATTAATGCCTGAAGACATAGGGAAATTAGCCCCCAAGAAAATCACAAGCTTTGTAAAAAATCTTGGAATCCCGAGCAACAACTAGATGTAAGGTAAATCACAAAAGATCTTTTAGGTCGAAGTGAAGTAAGGCTGTTCGAAGCCAAACGACCCCATAAAACAATCTACAATATTTTCAAAAGGGAAATGACATGGAATACGTCTCAATGGAAAACGTCCTGTATCAAGCCTATACCCAAGAAACAAAATCCTCAACAACTTATTGAATTGTATTGTAACTCTAGTGGCCGTATAATATTCTCATCTCATTTATCAAATAATTGGAAGTCTACATTAGCAGGATGTTTAAACAACATTATTATGGTAGAATGTCTTGTTTCATCTGTTTTCGAATAACACCCTCTGTCAAGATGAAAATATTTCAAAAATTGAAATGTTTCTAACTTGTCCATCATGAGTTAAACACTTAGCGTTTAGAACCTCTGCTCCAATCATCTTTCCGTGTGCCCAGCTATAAACTTTATAAGCTTCCTCTGCGTTAAAGAAATACTTAACGAGTACCCCCCATAGCTACATGCATACGAATTTATGACTTACTTCGATTTTTTTATTATTTCCTTACTAATTAAATGTATCTATTATCTGTGATACAAGATCTATTAAAGTAATTTCTCGGCTACTTCCTATTCGTTCAAGGCTTACAAATTGTTGTTAATAATTATTATTACTAATGCCTCATGAATTTATGAGGCATTGGCAAAAACAATGATTGCTAACTGTGTTGCATGTTATTTTATGTAAATTAATTATATTTGCATTGCCATGTCTTAATAAATCATGAATTTGTTTGTAGGGAAAAAACCAGAAAAGCTATAGCAGCGATAACCCCAACTAATACTATTTCAAATAAAACACTGCATTTCTACACCCCGTAGATGAATCAATAATAAATAATACGCACTTACTTCCATTACTCGTCCCATTACTCAAAATTATCATAAGGTAGCAACGCTTACTTACCTAGTGAACATCTAAGAGGTAATAAATCTTTTTAAAAATAAATCATGTACAATACACCCGTGGAATGATCTCTCCTAGATTAGATACGTTCTTATTGAATGGTTTTTGAAATAAATCGTTGTGCTCTACCTATTAGACCTGTTTCATACATTGTAGAGACTTACTTTATTTTGTTACTGCTACTAAGGAGTGTGTTTATTGTTACCTCGCACAACCAGATATATAACGTTGTATTCATTGCAATAATTCAGTTTTATTACCATTAGCTGTTTATGTGAATATACACATACACAGGGATGTGAAAATAAGCAATGAATGAACATTTCATACATTTAAAAATCGATCCGGGCCAACTCTGACAAATTCGCCTTTTTTTTTAGGAATAAATAAATTTTGTTTCACCTTACCAATGATTAACTGTAAAAAAACAAAGAACAAGATATGTAAATAGTGCATGTAACACAACAGACAATGACTTCGGAGTACCACAAGGATCAGTGCTAGGACCTTTATTATTTGTGCTGTCTATAAATGACATGTTAATTTATTTTTATGGGGAAAATGTAAATGATGTTATTAATGTTATCAATCAAGATTTAAATCAAGATAATAGCAAATATATGGCTCTCGGCAAAAAACATATACTAAATCGTCAACAAGTTGGGCAAAGTTTAGTATTAGATAATAAAAACTTAGAAAAAGTGTTGGAAATTAAATTCGTTGGGTTTACAATAGATGAATCCTTGATCTTCAAAAATTAAATGATAACAACTACCATACATTTTTTCATCATTTAAGAGATGTGGACTAACATATATAATGCAAACACAGTAGATGATGGCTTTAATAATTTCATTGATACACTTATTTACTATATGGAAGTTAGCTTCCCATTAAAGAAATACAACAAAAAAAGAAAAGTTTATAAAAATTGCTGGATTACGAGAGGTATATATATAAACTTACAAGACACTCTATAAAAGGGTAATAAGAGCCGCAAAAAGACATCATAATGATATTGTCACGACCCCCCTTTCGGGAAGCCGCGACTGACGGCCACTCGGCTTGTGAGAGTGGGAGATTGGGTGGTCAAAGTAGAAGACGAGTTTAAAACATATATAATTTATTTACAAAATAACAACAAACAATGTCACAGTACAAACAGGCACAACAACAATAGTAACAAATGGGGGCTCTTACCAACATCACTGATGTGGGGAAATGCGTCAGGATAAGGAGTCGCACTTCTTAACACTTAAGAGTAGGACTGTCTTAAGAATTCGACTGTCGTCCGCGTTAATAAAATTCGTATTTATAATATTACTAGTTGCTTACTTAGCAGGTTACCTATTGAGTACAAGTTCGTATTTATTGTTTGTTTTTAATAATCCAGTGTCAGGTCTCGTTCTCAATATTTGTCTAATATTATTGCAAAGTATATCAATTTAGAATTTGGAAAAATAATTTATATCAATATGTAACCTACTAAAGCTGATTTATAGTTTTCTCCTAAAATATGAATACTCCTTACGTAACAATATCATTTATGAGAATGCTTCTAATAAAAGTAAAGCAGTGTGGTCAATCATTAATAATAATATAAATAAGGCAACAAATAATCCAAATGCCGAAAAATTAAAAATTGGAGATGACATGATAACAGATAAAAAAAAGTACTGCTCAACATTTTAACACACATTTCATAAATATACCCAAGAGATTAAACGAGAAGCTAGATGTGCAGAATAATGAAGATAACGCTTTTAATTTAGATATTAATTATCCTACTATATTCTTGGAACCAGTAAGTGAAAATGAAATTGTTAATATAATACATAATTTAAAAAATTCCAGTTCTTCAGGTATTGACGGGATCAGTGCAAGCATATTAAAAAGATCCTATAACTTTATTGTTAAACCATTGACATTTTTAATAAACGCTTCAATATCTGAAGGTAAATTTCCCATGATTTTTAAAAAATCCAAAATAATACCACTACTCAAAAAAGGAGAAATTACCACACTAGATAATTACCGCCCTGTTGCATTACTGTCTACCATGTCAAAAATTTTAGAACGTGTCATATACAACAGAATAGTGAGTTTTTCAACTAGTAATAATATATTTTCAAAATGTCAACATGGTTTTCTAAAAGGTAAATCGACAGAGACAGCAATTATGGATTTTTTAAAGAACTTATATGAAAACTTAAATAATAATAATAAACGAAGTATCGGGCTTTTCATGGACCTTAGTAAAGCATTTGACCTAATAAATCATAACTTGCTACTTAATAAATTAGAGTCTTATGGATTAAGGGGCAAAATTCATGATTGGTTAAAATCATATCTTTCGAATAGAACACAAGTTGTAGAGATTAACTGAATAAAATCTGAAACAGAAGAAGTAATGATTGGTGTCCCACAAGGGTCTGTGCTGGGTCCCCTATTGTTTTTATTTTCTATTAATGACTTGCCACAATGCGTACCTAATGACAATTTAATAATGTTTGCTGACGACACTTCCTTTTTAAGCTGCAGTATCTCAGTAGAGGGTGCAATACATGACATTAGCACCAATCTAAAATATTTTACTGCATGGTTCCAAGAAAATAGATTATTTTTAAATGTTTCGAAAACTGGATTTATTAACTTCACTCCCAGAATTGCTAATATATCTCAAAGTAGCTTAATAAGAATTAATAAAAAATCAATTGTGCAAATGACTTCTACCAATTTTTGCTAGTATTTATAGATAATGCTTTAAACTGGGAATTACATACAGATTTTTCCAGCTAAAAAATTGACACCAGTTTGTTATGCATTATATAGGTTACAACACGTATCTAATAATGTTACTACTATATCGTATTACTATGCCCACTTTTATTCCCGGCTGTCATATGGCATCATGTTTTGGGGATTGTCGCAGAATGCAAATAGAATATTTAAGTTACAAAAAATGGCAGTAAGAAATATAGCGAATGTTTCACGACAGACTTCATGCAGGGATTTGTTTAAAAAATTTCATATTTTACCTCTAGCCAGTGTATATAACTTAAAACACTAATCTATGTTAAAAATAATATTAATATAGTTTCCGCCAACAATTTCAACCATGAATATGACACCACGTCATAGCTTGACTGCATATGAACATAACCCATAATATATGGGAATTAAATTATATAATAAGTTATCACTCGAAATAAAGCACAACAATTTTAATCAATATAAAACCAAGCTAATAATTATGCTTCACGAGAAATCTTATTACTCTGTACAAGATTTTTTAAATGAGTAGTCAAATAATGAACTTTTATATTTATTAGCAAAACAGCTATTTTGTTTATTATATTTGTTATTATTTCATTTTGTAATCATATATGGTTTATTTATGTATATTTTATCTTGTATAATTGTCTTACTTTTGTATTTTTTTTATTCATATTTTAACCATTGTGTTTTATATTTTTATTTTCTAAACTGTATTTTCGCTTTGACTTGTCTTATGCCATTCGTATGGTATTTTGGACAAAAAACATTATTATTAATATTATTATTATTATTATACTGACTATGTTGTAAAAAAAATTGCAAAAAAGATTTATTTATGTAGAATTTCAAATTATTCATCAATGTATTCAATAATATCAGTGCATAAATCTATAATAGCTCCACATTTTGAATATTGTGCAACTGTCTACAGTTATATTTTAATAACAATGCTATATAAAAGTTATAAAAAATGCAAAACAAATCTATGAGGATAATACTAAAATGTAACAAATACCCCATAGGCGCAATATTAAAAGTTTAAATTTTTTTAAAAGATAACCTACAGTTTTAAAATCACTACAATTTAGATTTAAAATAAAACATGGTATGGCTACAAGGTAATTATGTGATAAATTGAATTTCGTACGAGATACTCGTGGATATAACACTCGAAAAGTAAATGACATGATGGTAGAGAGGCATGACAATTTAATGGAATCGAAAATCTTTGTTCTGTAAGGGTAAAGGTAAAATTATTCAACAGTTTATCAAATGAAATAAAATATTGTGAAAAATATAATACTTTCATCAAAGTACATGTTAGTTATAATAGAAAAGAATGTTAAATATTTTGTGACTTTAATTCGCTATTAACACGTAGAGATCTGTCATAAACTGTTGAATGGAATGTCGGAATATTAAAACATAATATTTTTAGTCACAAACTCCTCTATTATGTTTTAATATTCCGCCCTCTAAAAGCACATTTGAACTATGCTAAGCCCAGTCAAGCTATTTATTTTTTTGATTGCAACAGACACTGGACCGCTAGATGGTGCCTGCTGACTACTTTACATGTCGCTATCCCAAAGATACCGAAATGTACTAAATAGTCAAGTGATCCTCGTGTCGGTCGTCGCATACCTACCTTGCACGGACGAGAGCCAACAGATCGAAACTGCATGAAAGCTCCTTTAAGTAGGATCAGTCTTTCGGCTGGTGTTTATTGCAATCGAAGCATTAGCGTTTTGATGGTAATATGCAATTATTACACTTAACGCGCCAGGCTTGTAACTTGTAATTCAGCACTCGGCGGGACACATAGCCCGGAGAGTAGCTGTTGGTTGCAGTCTGGTTACGTTCCTTATAGTAAAATAAGGATTTTATAGAGGATTTTGCGACTAAAAATATTATGTTTTAATATTCCCCCCTCTAAAATCACATTTGAACGATCTTGATAAACTTGTTAAACAATTTTAAAAGGTAGCAAATGTTGAATTCCTGCACTCACTACGGTTTCTTAACTTTTCATATAAGTACGTAATATACAGAGTGTTTCTAAAATACAGGCATATATTCAGATTCATCAATCGTTATATTTTGAAAATTCGTAGAATAACATTTATTTATCCAAAAAACAAAAAAATAAATACGAAAATAGATTTTGAATATTACAAATAATTATCGATTATTGTCGAGTTACGCTACTGATTTAGTTTCCATATGGTGACCGTGAACTTGCCGCTTATTTTTAGTGCGTTGTCGTCAAGATGCAAGTAAATTTTGCAGCGGTCGGCGCCGTCAACAGTTTATGACAGATCTCTACGTGTTAATAGCGAATTACTGTATTCAAAAGTTTTTAATGATGGAGAATTTTACAAACATTGAGCGGACAAACATTGTACTTTGTTATGGCGCGGCAGGCGAAACGGCACGGAACGGTATCCCGGTATCCGCGTTCTCCATGAAAGAACGTTTGTGTCAGCTGTTCAACATTTAAGGGACCATGGACATGTTCAACCCGTTACACATTAAAGGGGTCGCGCACTAATTTTAGAGGCTGTCGAAAGGCTGTCGAAGAAAATCCTGGTGTACCTAAAAGTATTCGTAGGCTATCTGCACAAATTGAAGTGACCAAATTTGTAGTGTCGCGCACTTTGAACAAATAGGGGTTACATCCTTATCACGTGTAGAAAGTGCAAGGCCTAAAACCTGGAGATGACCTTCGACGGCAACATTAACTAACTAATATCAACTTTTTGTAGTTCGTGTTCAATTTTAGGTATTTAAAATCTGATCATTTTGTGTGAGATTTGACAACACTATAAACTAGGCTGAGAGTGAATAATTTATGTTGTCCGCGTCGGAATTTGTGGTGGTGAGTCTGAATTTTTTTTTTAATTTTTAAATTTGAAAAATGGCATTAATCTTCACATTCCATCGGGAGTCGCGGAAAAAAAAATATATGCACGTATTTCAAAAACACCCTGTATAGGAAAGTATTGTGAAAAAACGAATTTAGAGTTTTTAATGGATTCACACGTTTTCAGATCCCTGAGGCCAAGAAAATGGTTTTTAAAAAATGTCTGTCTGTTGTATGCCGTCTCTGGTCGCACTTGGAGCCTAACTAGCACATCGTTATCGTCTTCTTCATCACTTGATGGCTCAAGCTGTGACTTCATTCGACATAAAGTAGCCTGGTGCATTAGATCATCAACTTCTGCTTCCTTACCATCTTCGGTGATGAAGGAGTTGACGATGTCACAATGGCTATCGCAATTCAGCGGATAAAACAAACCAGCTTACGCCAACATTTTTTACTGCACTTGCTATTGAATTTGCAAGATATTTGTCGCAGAACAGCTTCTAGTGCCAGGGGTTTGACAGTTATTATGTGCGTGATGATTGGTTTTATTCGAGCCCTAATTCTTCGGCATTTTTACAGTTTCCTAGCCATAGCTATACTTGATGGTAAATTCTGAGACAGTGATATCGAGCTGCATCTTCTTTTGGGGGGAGCGAGGTAATATTTGCAAAGGCCTGAAAAGCAGATTTTATGTAGCACCTGTACCTCACGCTGTCTAGGGAAAATGTTTTCCAGCTGAATTCACACAAGTGTACGCTGAAACAGCAGTCCTGCTTTAATAACGTCGTCGGCAACAGCATCTGGGTTTTTAAATATATCGACACCATGTTGCAAATCCGCATTTTCTTCTAAATATAAAAGTTTTTCGTTTTCCCTTGGCTGTACAATGCAGAAGTGGAACTCGACTCATGGCATGTCAAGTAAGTCAGAGATATTTAGTTCGCCGATTTTGGTAATATAAGGTAACTGTTTGTATTCGGCTTGTAAGACATATTTTTCACTTAGAAATTCTTCCACGGAACTGTAAGGGAGGTTCTCGAGTTTATACATGTAAGGAAATTAATGGAGTGGATTTCATTGCTCCTATACATAACTGTAATGCGTTATTTTGTACACTCTCAACCATTACTAGCTCATCCGTATAAAATGCAAGGATTGTAAACAAAGAGGATGGCCGGATCCCTATGCTTCAATGTTCGCCACTTCTCAACGAGCTGTGACGTCACGGCGAGGCCTGGAGAGTTTTATTTACATTTGTTTATCCATGTTTGGTGGTGTTATATCGGAGATTATTTAATCTATTGTACTTGTTATTTCGTGGTGGATTGTGTATTTATGGATCTTTTGTGATTTATACGTTTTTAAAATTATAAAAAACTTTTTTAGTAGTAATTTCGTGTGTGGAAGAACAATATTTCTTATACTATTTCGAACTTTGTTAAGATTTCAAAGACAATTATTATTAATGTTCTATAGTAATTTTGTATATATTTATGTAAGGTAAAAGAGACTTCAGATTTTATTTATCAAATTTACATATTTTCAGTTATAGACCTAAAAGAAAATGCCAGGAATAAGGCGTGCGATTTACGGGTATAAGGACACTTATTCTACAAAGAAAAGTAGTGGGCAAAGTATAATTTTCTATGTTTTTCCGACATCCAAAGATCTGGTGTTCCAAACTATGAAAGGCGAGTGGATAAACAGGTGTAAAAGGCAGGATAAATTTAACTCAGATACAAATAGGATTTGCTCGGTTCATTTTGTGGAGAGTGATTATGAACGAGACCTACAAAATGAATTGCTAGTAAAAATTTGCATTTCCCATATATAGTTTTACATATGTTTTAGGGTTGCATAACACTACATGGAATTTTATGGGGAATTTAACAAAAAGCTACTACAACTTAAATTATATTTTATATCTTTCGGTTTGACTAAGACGTTCATTTAAGTTGTCATCGTACGGTTAATTTTCTAATAAATTTTATATAAAATTTCACATAGTTAGTGTCATACAGCCCTAACATAAAAATGAAATTATATTAACTTTTGTTTTAGAGTTATAGGTACCTTTGAAAATGGCATTTAAAAAAACGGCAGTTCCTACACTGGGAATAAATACTGCTACGAAAACTAACTCAGCTCAGTCTGATGGGCTTTTCATGAGAAAGAGAAAACAGGAAGTAGCTGAGCTCGTAACTACTCTGGTCTGGTAACGGTAAGCAATCAATTTTGTAGGCAGTTTGGAAATTGAAAGTCCTACAATTTCTGCAGCTAATTTTGCAGAAAGATCTGGACGGGATAAAACCCCAAGGAGGAAGGAGTATTAATAGATTTCAGATTTTACAATTAACTTTAATACACTATAGTTTAACTTTGAATTACTTGAATATATTTATAACATATACAATAAAGCTCTCTATAATATAAAGAACTTAAACCAATTCAATTAAAACTTCAAATAAAGAAATTAATTTTCTCAGGCGGTTTAAATAGTTCATAATCACTAAATCGCAATATAATAATTTATCCAGTAAGTACATTTACATATTCTTTTCTTTTAGGCCCAAAATATGTAAAACATACCTTTTTTCTTTAAAATAATATGTAACCATTTAATTAGTTTTTAATTATTTTTGTTTTTGTACGTAGATATGTATATTTGCATGCATGATTATAGATGTTTTTTTCCGGTTGACGTAAGAGTACTTCTTATATTGTATATAAGAAAGTAAACTCTGTCGCTTGGTAAAAAATATGTAAGTTAAGTTGCTTTTATGTCCAGCCTCTCTGTAGACATATGTATCAATTATTTATTATCAATAAAGACTCGTTATTATTATCATTGTGTATTTACCTATTTATTACCTTTAGTATAATACTTAGTTGCTACTTTAACTTGTCTGATAAGTATGTATTTTAATTTGAGTTTTACATTATTTGTTTCTTATTATGATGGATATAAACATCATGATAAAATAGAGCTTTTTATTTAAGTTTATTTCGTTTTATTGCCGAATTTATGTACAAAAATCATTGAAAATGTTGCATTCCTCAATCATATCAATAAATCGTATGTGTGTGTTAATTTTATAAAGAAAATATGCTTTCCTCCACGCATTTTAAACGGAAGAGCGCTGAAAGAGGCCTCGTGACTACGTCACAGCGATGGCGGCATCGCGCTGACAGATTTGGTCGATCTAGCCATCCTCTTTGTTTACAATCCTTGTATAAAATGGACCCATAATCTATTATGGAGTGAATGTAGGATTCGTAAAAAATCAGGACAACCCATAACTTTAGAGGTTGTCTACCATATGTAGCGTGTTTGTGTTTTTCCCCAAACCCCAAATAATAACACTGAATATCATTTGACCTCCTCGTACGAATCGTAGCAGTTTTTACTAGTATTTCCCAGAAGTATAGAAACCTTATTTTATTAGTATTAGTATTTTTAAAGTTCACAAAATTCACTATATATAATAAATATAAATAACTTTATAGAAAAGTGGAAAACGACCTTACTTCAAATAGAAAAAAAAGACACCCACGGAACAGTAATGTCTCTCATAAAATAACCATAAATAAAATAATGCAACATATAACCGTAAGTATGCAATCTGCGGCATATTTCACACTTTTACGTCACTTAATGGTAAAGTATTTCATGTATTTAGCCTTGTAATACAAGTACTGTTAGGTAATATAACGAGCCTGTAAGACAATCATTTTATATTTATCCGCGTCCTTAATTTTTCATTCGCGTTCATTACAGGGGAAATTTATCTCTTCCTATTAATACCGCCGATTATGTCCACTTTTTAGCTCGTTAAGGATTTTACTGACCGTAGCAGATGCCTCGGATGCTAGTGAAGTACCAAAAAAACACAAAATATGCAGATTAAATTGTCGTCATTGCCTGTACCTAACACTTCCTTCTTTCACAGACGTAGGTATACAACTAATAGACTCTGACTCTCATCGAACGGTAAAGCTGTTTCCAATACCATTAAAGTGTAGAAAGTAATCGCTAATTTTGAATCTTCAAATGAAGTGTCGAGATCTAATAATTTATTGATATAATAATTATAGGTTTTGTCAAAAAATGTCTTTTCTGTGCGTACTCTTCAGTTTTTCGTGCTACGACTTCAGATAGTTTGGCATAAAGTGAAATTTTAATTGAAAAGATAGCAGCACAACGCATAGCTCTTTAACTCTTTAAAAGATTCTTTGAGTTCGTTTAATTCAACTCTAACAACATATTTTTGGATTCGGTCATTAGTAATCATGGTGGTCATGTTAACAAATCAAAAGACGTTTTACAAAGAAAGAGGTACTTGATCCTACCCGAAATGAGACATAAGATAACTGAAATTTTGAATTTTCCGAAGGTAGATCGCTGCTCAGATCTTGTACGCCAGAATCATATCGCAAAAATTGTCTCAGATGATACCTGAGACCCGAAATCGGTAAAGAAAACTATGACAATACAAAAATGTTAAAATCTCAATCGCCAAATTCGCTGAAAAGCCGAAATTTTGTTTATATCCTAGGATATATTTGTAACCGGCGAAATAAAATATTGACTTCTCGTAGGGGAGATTGTCTTTATACAGGGTGTCCCATAAGGAATGATACGCAGAGCAATTGCAGATTCCTTACGAGAAAATATCACGATTTAACCAAACTTACCTTAATCAATAGAGATACGGGGTGTCAAAGTTATATCTTTGTTTTGATTTTCTAAACACCTACCAGCTTCTCGTGTTAAAAAAAATAATGAAGTTTGTCGTGGAAAGCTTGAGTGGAGACTCCTGAGGCGGTACGTCTTAACTTTTAGTTTAAGAGGTTGGGGCGAGTTGGGCTGGTTGGAACAGGCCAAATGTTTCACCCTGTATATGCTTCAGAGCTGTAGTACACTTGTATTTATTTATTAAAGTCTGACTGGCACTTTATTTAAATTTATTTTTTATGGCAGGGTCAAAAGCTACACCCTACCCTGTATATACTTTTCTTGAAATTAAATGTTTTGTTTTAAACGAAAATTTAATATTTTTATTAAGCGTAAAGAATAGAACTGATTATTTTATTTTGCTTAAATTAAAATTGGTTTACACGATATTTAACGTTTCGACACAATTTTGCCTTAGAGAAGATCTTTATTTAGTTTGGTTTAGTTATGACTTAAAATCTGAGAAAATTTCCTTTAAAGTATTATGCGCGATGGCAGTTTAATTTTTTATATATATATATATATATATATATATATATATATTTTATTTTGTTTGGGCCAACTAACTTGAGGTACTTGCTTTGAGCTCGTCATGCTCCGCTATGGTACGATGGGGACTTGGCTCGTAGAAGTCTGGATAGGGCTGGATATGTCCCCTACCAGTCTATGGGGCTCGAATTTGTGAAATATTGCGAAATTTATTTGAAAAATTTGAATTTGAGACTGACGGAAGTTGTAAATTAAGCCATATTAATAACCATATTAATGTCCTATTGAGAATGTTCCATCGCCGGCGTTGAGACGAAGTGGAAGTAAGTTTTTATGACCGAAGTGAAGAAATACGCGAATTGAAAATAAGTTTTGATATCGGTAGGTATATCGGGAAGAAAGTTTTGATGAATGTAATGATGGCTTGTTGGAAATGCGAATGAAGTATGTTTTGATGTATAAATTGGTAGGTTTTTTTTTACCTACAAGCTTTTTTGACCATTTTAGACAAGTTTTCAAGTGGAAATTTCCTAACCCTAAAAAATGGAAAATATACCAATGATTTAAAACTTACTTTTTTTTATCTTGGATACTTAGAGCATAAAAATTAATCTTAGATTGAAGTTTAAGGTATAAACAAGCTATATCTACAAGGATTTTTTAAAAATTAGTATTTTATTTAATATTTATCTTTTAATATGGAGTGGAAAAAAATGATAAAGCTTAACTTTCACGTGCAATATATAAGAAATAAAAATTATAAAAATTAAAAGTAAGTATACCATTGGAAAGCAGAATTCTTCCTCTCTAAAATGCTACCTTTGTTTTTTCTTTTCGTTTTTAATGGGTACAAATTGTCTTTATTATGTAGCGGCGGTCGAGAAATGAATGCTTCATTTCCCTGTGCGACGCGCTTGAAATATTGAGCCGAACTAGCGAACTGTAATAATTTCTCATGCTAAGGGAAACATTTATTTAAAAACACTTTTATACTGTTTTTATGTAAAATTTCCCGCTCTTTCACGTGGTGCTATCCGTTTTTATTATTTTTATTATTATTTTTCGAGATATTAGCAAAAACTGAATTTTTCCATTTCACAGGGTTGTTTATAAGGGTTCGCGGGGGTAGATTTTGGTAAACTTTTTTGAGCCACTTTCTACTAGCAAAAAAACTAGCCTTTCATGGAAAAATTAGCGAGGTAACAATTAATTCTAACTTTTCATCAAAATTAGTCTCTGACAACTGGGCTAGATACTTAAAACTAACTCTTTTTAAGCAGGTTTCGGCCTGGGAAGCTAGATTTTAACTAGATGATGGGAAACTACAACTTTAGTTAAATAGAGACCGGACTGGGTGCATTACACCTTAAAATCACTTTTAAAATGAGTGAGTGCCCCGTGAGTCTCGCACAAACGTTTTTACCCCCTATTTAGATCTGGATTTGGTTCCGTCAAGTCTGGATCGACACGATTGCAACATATTACGCAATATTGCGCAATAGTTTAGCAAAGAGTTAAATTTCGAAAATAAAAGTTACATGGAAAAATTGGTAATGAAAAGGAAAATTTTTTAATATAAAAATTAAGTTGATATCTAATCGGGTTTGGGAGTTATTGATTGAAAATTTAATAATTTGAAATGGCTCAGTAAAGTCGACTCGAAGGCCCGATGTTTCACGGTTGAAATGATATGAGATTGTTCCCGATATATGCGAGGTGACTGAAAATAAGATATGAGAATGTTTCTGATAGGTGCGGGCGGTGATCAGTTTTAAGTGAAATTCCGATATTGTATGTAGTGTTACGAGGGGCGATAAAAAAATAGTGGAATTTGAAATAGTAAACAGATTGTAGATAATTGATGAACCGAAACAGAACGTTGAGGTTTGAAGTATAGAAGGTTATTTTGATGTATACGAGGAGTGGTTGAAAAGTAACGAAATTTGAAATGTAAAAATGATTTATAAAAAGTTAACAAAGCGGGATAAAATCTTGTGAATATAGTTACGGATAGAGGTTTTGATCTAGTTGATTACTATAGGGGGGCTGTATTTTTTTGGGTTTTTTTTTTGTAATGTTTCTCTTATAAAATGACTAGAACGAATGTTGAAAGTGTAGTATCAATGAATTTATCTTATTTTAGAATTATAGAATGTTTGTGTGAATTTTTTTGGATTTTTGTGATTGGCTGTAGTTTTTCTACAATTTTTGTGTTTGAATGACTTTTTTATCATGGTTTGCCATGGTGTGCGAATCAATGTGATTTTTGTGTGAATTTTGAAATTTTTTGTTTTTGTTTTTTCACTCGTAGGCGAGATACCCTACAACACTTGAAACGGTCACCTATCTAAGTACTAACCGTGCCCAACGCTGCTTTACATCGCGTATCGAAATATGTACATAGTAAAGACGCATCTACGCTCGCCCCCCGTTTTACGATATATCCTGAGATTGTTGTTAACTTCTCGTAAGGGGGAAATTATTACACGATCTTTTCATTGATTTAGCTTTATTAATGTACTGGCTGATCAGAATTTAGATCAAAAGTACACATAGAGAGTGTTTCATATTGAATTTTAAATGCAAGTAACAAAAAAAGAATTTTTCGATGTTAGTATTGGTTGAGATATGTTTCTACAGACATATTGACCATTTGAAAAATATACGTTTAGTTCATATTGCTATGATTTATTAATGCGCCAGCTTTAGTTTTTCTCTTCCACGCATCTGACCATATTAAATTGTACATTAGCATTTTTTCACGATCTGCTATGCACGAGATATTAAATCGGGTCAGTAGACGAGATTTTTTCAACATAAACGCATATTTAAGAGTTATGCATCTAGGTATTTATTCGCTAATATTGTTTATTCTGCTTAAGCAATCGATTAGTGTTAATAAATCGTTTAACGTAGCGTTAAATTTTTCGTTGAAGGTTACTACGTCTGATTTATAGGCAAGGTAATTGAACTAGCGTTCCCAGTATTATCTTTTTTTCACAAATAAACGCGTTTTCAATTTCACATACAGTAAATAATCATATACAGAGTGCCCCAGTAACAATTAGTGGATTTTGATGGAAAATAAATAAGGCAAGTGTGAAGTATACCAAAATTTAGAGAAAGGTTTTCTAAAATATTTACCAGCTTTTTACTACGGGTGTCTATTAAATTTACAGCCTGAAATGCTCGTCTTCATCCGGTCTTTTTCCTTATTTTCCCGGTGATGTAATATGAAGCAATAAATAAAATAATAAATACAACAAAAAATCAAACGTCATTCATTCATTCACTCAATAATTTCAGTTGTTTGCAAAATTAGATTTAATTTTAAAAATAATGTCAATCTTCCTATGTCCTAAATTTAAATTTAACTATTTCGCATATGTTTAAAATTATTGAGTGAAAATTTATAACACTGCTCTTGTTAAAATTCTACTTAGGTAGTCTTATAGTTTGTTTGCAATATGTGTTTTAGAATAAGAAGTTATGGTCAAAAACAGTGAATATTTCCCTATTCCTATCAGATCTCTCTCTTTCTCTCTCTCTCTTGGATATGGCGACCTTAAAGATCTAAGGATGATAAATATCGAAGGTAGAAAATGTTACTGGATTTTACAGATATAAGGTAAAAATTTACATTCATCTGGATTGAGTACGTTTGGCAAGTTATGCATGTTCGCAACTAACAAGACACTCACCTCTTTAAGTCCGTCAAGTCGTCCCAAACTCCTAGCTTGCCTCAGTCCAGTTTCAAGCGCCCGTCGTCCTTTCTTCCTCCTTTCGAGCAGCCTCGGTTTCCTCGGCGTAACCGGCTCATTTTCCTCGGGATCCGAATGAACCTCGGGACAATGATACGTGTGTCTCCTTCTCGTGGACGGGCTGGTTATTCGCGTGATTAAATTATCGAACATTTTTCATTTAAAAAATAAAAGTCGCAATTTTTATTATCACCCACTAACTGTCATGTTTTTATTGAATTTAGTAGCTACACGAAATAACTAGGTTAAAATTTAAAAACCGACATTTTTTTAAAGAAAGCTCTAAACGTGTTAATGATGTCTCATTTTTTGGAAGCTGACTAAGCGCTGACAATGGAACTTGTTTGTTTTTAAATTAAGAAGGTACGGCTTTGTTAGGTTGATAACATTGGGCACGTGTTGAAGAACAAGGAGTGTGTTTACGTAAATAATTTAAAATCGTAGCGTATAATGGATTACGAATTAGTACGTTACGTTCGAGGGCGAAGTGGTGGTCGGTTTTCCTATATGCAGAGCTAGAACAAAATTACAGGAATTAGTATATTTTAATAATGATAATAAAGAATTTATTGCCAAAAGGACTAAAAAAGTTACAGAACAGTTTTACAAAATAAAAAAATATGTTTTTTTTTAAACAAGCTTTTATTGAAGTGTGCTAAAGAGGAACAATATTTTCTGCAAATCGTCTGAAAATTTTAAAACTTCTGACAAAATTTCTGAAGGAGAAAGTCAATATTTTCATGCATCTAATCGTTGCTAAGTAACGAAATATTAATTTTTGTACTGTAAGAAAATATTATTTTCTTAATTATTTGTGCACTACAAAAATGATTCATGACACGTTTTTTTTTAGAGATGAAATTATGTTTTGGGGGCGAGCGTAGGTGCGTCTTTACTATGTACATACTTCGGTATGCGATGTAAAGCAACGACAGGCGCAGTTAGTACTTGGATGGGTGACCATTCCAACGGAAACCGCGTTCTCGCCTCACACATCTTCCAGCGGCTTGTATATCAGTGTATGCGCGGAAGCTATACAACCTTAGGCGAGGGTTGTATAGGAGATATACCATCCTTCGGAGGGGATGTAAAGCTGTCGGTGCCTTGTCTATTAAATGTTAGGCAAGTAAAAGATCCCTACTCTTCTTAAAGGAAGAGGTTCGGCAAAATTCCTGGTTGGGGGTAGCTCGTATACAGGCGTCGGTGTTAGGCCTCAGTAGCGGAAATAGGCCGACGTTAAATAAATGTATAAAAAAATAATAATAATAATAAGTTTTCTCTTTAACAATATCTGTACATTACGACATACATCCTAAAATTATTTATATTTCACTATTATTTATTAAATATAAAACAGCGTTTTATAGGCACGCTCAATTTTTATCATCGTTTTATTCATAAATATTGCTAAAATTTTAAACCCTTTACATATTTTTAGCACTGGATTTCAGCGTAATGATATGAAGGATATCAGCACCTGGCCAGACGAATTTCTTAATAGTTTTATAACGGCAAAAGAAACACTTGCCCCTTTAACCGTTCTTACACACCCCACCAGTGGCAATAATGTAAGTGTATCCCTTACGACAGATTGTTCAAATGTTTCAATGAGTGCAGTGTTGAAGCAAGCTTACGATGGAGAATGTAAGCCTTTAGCTTTTTTTCACGAAAACTTAATGACGCCCAAAAACGATATTCTACTTTTGATAAAGAACTTACGTCTTTATATTCAGCCATTAAACATTTTAGATACCTTTCGAAGGGAAGAAAATTTAATTGTTTTACACATCACAAACCTTTGACAACAAATTTATTCTGCACGGTGGAGAGAAGTTCCAGACAAATACGTTATATGGAATTTATATCGCAATTTACAAACAATATTCAACACGATAAAGGTAAAGATAATATCATTGCTGATACGCTCTCACGTATACATGATTGATCTTCACTGGAACAATGTATTCCTAGTAATGTTCAAACTCACGTACTAGTAGATCATATATCTGTAGTAAATTCCCAAGATTTTAACTTAAAATCGTTGAGCGATGAACAAATTGAAAATGTGGAAGTAGAAACATTAATAACAAATCAATTAACCAAGAAAAAATAACATTAAATATGTATTACAGAAAGTTAAAATTCCAAATTCGCAAGATGAGATTTGGTACAATGTTTTCAATTTCAAATCTCGACCTTATATACCCGTCAAAATGAGACGCGCTATTTTTGAAATTTTTCATAATAATTTAACTGATTCAGGAATTCGAGCAACTAAAAAAATTAATTAACAGTAAATATTTCTGGCCTAAAATGAATGCAGACTGCACCGGAGGTTGCTCTTACACACTTACTATAGTTGAACATTTTACTCGTTGGCCAGGGGCATATCCTTTATGTAGCCTTACAGCAGAAACAGGTACTGGGACATTCTTCCGATAATATATATGTCGTTTTGGTATTCCGCTTTACATAACTGTAGATCAGGGCGCTCAATTTGAATTCAGGTTATTTTCACAATTTTCAAAATTCCAAGGATTTCATAGAATACATACTACTGTATATCATCCTCAAAGTAATGGGTTAGTTGAAAAATTTATGGATTTCCGACCATTAGCAAATCAAAAAAGTAAATGTGAAAATTGGTCATGCCGATATAAAGTTGCTACGATACATTCAAGGACATGACATTAGAAGAAGATTTTCCAGTAATTGAACTATCAGAAACTCAGCATATCAAATTAAATTTGTTTCCATATCAAACATTCATCTAATGCGGGAAATACTTTAGAACAGTTATGGTTAGTGATAAATAATAAACAAAAAAATTGCCTGAAAGTATTGCAAAACAATCAATTGAATTCGGTTTTTCATGTGTTAATCATATATTGATTTGTTTTTGTCACACTGCTCAATCTTCTATGGCAACTTAGCTAAATAATTTTAGATCGACCGCAAAGAGAAGCTTGTTGAAATTCAATGCATTACGTAGGTCATTGATAGATATTAAAAATAACAGTGGTATAGATCCATTCTTATTATTAATCTTTCAATGGCTTCTGTAATGCATTGCATTTCAACAAACCACTCTCTTGCGATTATTGACAAATATTAGGAATAAGAATGGACCTAAGTTCGATACTTGAGGTAACCAGCGGTTACAACATATGTTTTCGACTTGAAACTACTATACTTAACACACTGTCCTGGTGTCCTATCCTGTAATTAGGACTCGCAAAATTGAATGAGTATACCATTAGAACCAAAGTAGTTCAGCATAATAATTAGAAGTATATGATCAAAGTTCTGTTTTATCGGGAAATTTAGTTTAAACAAGGGGATAACGATTCTCTCACCTAATTTTAATAGTAAGTAATTCTCAAACTAGGGCTTCTCAAAGAGGAGCACTTGCATTAACTTGAAATAACTTCTTTCAAGCGCTAACTTTCATTTGTTTCCTTTACTGTAGATAATAGATATAACTTATAATAATAGCTTTATTGCCCAATAGAAGACCCATTTACAGGACAATACCATAATAACTAAATGACTAAGTATAAGTAGCTTACATACCAGATGTACCTGTGAAATAAGTAACGATTGTATGACAAAGTAAAACAACATTTACATCGAGATTTATAATTGCTATTTCAATAAAAGTGTCTAATGAACAACAATTAATACCAAACAAATTATTAAAATTTTTGCACATAACATATACTGGCGACTTTAACTGGATATTTGTTCTGAATATATCTCATCCAAAGCTTGGGTTATGCCTCGAGTTAATTCTAGATACATTAAACTTAATAATACCAAGTAAAACGCAGCAATCAATCGTATTATGTAGAAGCTTGTATAAAAATGTTAATGATATACAAATCCTTCTTAAATCCAAGCTAATAATACTGAATTTGCCGTCTGCTATGAAGGACAAATATGGATATCAAATCAGAGCTGCATACTCAAGCCTAGAGCGGACATAAGAGTAATATAATATTTTCGAAACATTGCCATCAGTAAAGTTTTTACAATTTCTTACGATGAACCCATAAAATTTCATTGCCTCGGACACTTTTAAAGTTATATGCTCATTGAAAGTAAACTTACAGTCAAATTAATACACCTAAATCTTTGCTGGAAATTGATCGACATAAGGCATCATTCTCAATATGATATGCAAATTCGCATATTGTTTCCTTCCTTGGGAAGCTAGTAATCTTGCATTTGGAAATATTGAGGACTAATTTATTGTAGACGGAGAGCATGCGACGATTTTAGTTAAGGAATTTCAGGCAGGCTAAAAATGTTAATGTGCGTTAAAAGACTAGATTACTAAACGTAGAATGGCCGGTCTGGCATTCGTGCGTGGCCGGGTTTACCTACCCTGGTATGGTAACAATGGAATTTTCGTCTGCCGTTTTAAATAAACAATATTTTACATGCCTTTTGTATCATCTAAAAATTTCAGCTTGCCTAATATACCTTAAATGGAACTAAGGTATTCTGCCACCACTTTATGGTCGTCTGCCGGCCCTTTCCGGCGTCCATTTGGTCTGTCAATATTTTTTCCTCTATTAGGCGAATGTCACTTTAATATATTAAAGCGTGAGCCTGCTTGAAATACCTTTAGTAAGTAGTTTTTTTTCACCCCTTTAGGCAACCCGACCGCGCACGACTGCCAGACCGGTCATTCTACGTTTAGTAATCTTCCAACGCAAATTAACATTTTTATCCTGTCTGAAATGCCTTAATTAAAACCGTCAGTGGCTCTTGGTCATGCGACATACTGTTGTCTTTTCCATAAGTAAGATCTAAGAAATTCTATAGCGCTGGGATGGACGCCAAATTGTGTCAACTACCTGAGTAAGACGGCAACATAATCTATCCTGTCAAAAGCCTTTGAAATAAACCACATCTACCTGCCCCTGCCTATTTCACATATTTGAGACATATTGGGTAAGAACCGTTGAGCTTGTAACCGTTGACCTATTACCACGTTGATCAGGAGATATCTGGTTACGAACTGAGAGACAGATGCGATCATACAAAATAATTTCGAAGACCTTCGAAAAATTTGAGAGAATAGAAATAGCGCTATAATTATCAACCAATGTCCTATCACCGCCCTTAATCACTGGACAAACATTGGCCACTTGCCAGCGACTAGGAAAGGTTTTTGTTTGTAATGCAAGATTGAATAGTATGCGTAATATATCGGGACTTGACGTCATTTTGTTCTTTAAATTTTTTTGCAACATTATTATTTTCAGATATATTTTGAAAAGTAACATTTTCATGGGTATTAGGCAATTCGGTATGTTTTCACCTACAAAATTATTGTGTAAAGAGATAAAGTAGGAATGCTAAAAGTTAAATAATTTACGTTTGGTAATACTTAATCCACCTATTGTGTTTCTGAAAAAATATAGTTTTAATTATTTACTGCTTCTCTATAATATCTATTGACAAGATGTATTATTGTTTGATGCTAGTGTTGTGTAATACTAAATAAATAGTAATTGTTAGAAAAGTATCGACGAAAGGTTATCAACCTCAATAATAAGCACATATTGCAGCAACTATTAGGAAATGATTATTTTCCTATGACCGAAAAAGGCAACAAAAGCGATAAATTGGGGACCCACTTAGTATCATGTACTGACTAAACTACCTACCGTCTTGATGTTGAAGAACGCCTAGTTTTTATTCATATATATATCAAATTAAACATCATCTGGTCCAAAATAATACTTGGACATTGTAGTGTCTTATCTGTTCAGTCCTCTCTTCAAATTTATACCCCGAAAATGTAATAAATAAAATGAGGAAAACATATATTCAATTAGGTGTTTTATTTAAATCGGAAATAAATGCATAAGGTATACGATTTGATTTTTATGTCAACAAATGCATAATTAAATTTAACCCACAACAAAATAAATGCCATTATTCGCTTTCATATTCATGTATGTGAAATATGTGTGTAAACTGAGGGAAAATATTTGTGTAAAAAGTGCGGTCTCTCAAAGACACGATCGTCAGACAAATCGTTCATACTGCCAGCATTCGCAAAACTGCTGGAAAAAATTGTTGCTTTTCAGGTAAAAAATATTTAGAAACAAATAAAATTCCCCCTTTAATACAATCACGTTTCTGTCAAAAATTTAGCACTAATATAGCTTTTATTAAATGTGGTTGATGATTTAGCGACGGCATTTGATAACTCTTCGACAATACTAACTCTTTTGGATCAAAGTAAAGCATTTGGTTTAGTTAATCTTAATCTATTGCTTGCAAAGTTGTTCTTCATAGGTTTTGATGCTATCATCTTAGCCTGGTTTTCTGAATGTTTGTATGATCGTTCGCAGAGTGAAAATCAATTAAACAATTCACTCTAACCTTGGTCACACTAATTCCGGTGTACCGCAGGGTAACATTCTTGGCCCATTGTTATTCTCGATTTTTACATTTGATCTGCCTAATGAAATATTCTCAACTCCATCTGTGCGCTAAAGATATACAGTTATATAAATCTTGTAATGGAGCTAATGCTAACGAGTTTATAAGTTTAGTAAACCTTGATCTAAAAAGTATCTTTGACTGGTGTGGTAAAAATGGTCTTAAAGTAAATCGAACTAAAACAGTGGCTCTCTATACAGGATGTCTCACCGGGAACTGAATCGATCGATATAGAGAAAAGTAGGCATCAGAAAATTTTGAAAATTTAGTTAATTACTAATGTCGATGTGGCCAATCCAACTAAAATAATTACAAGTAGCTGGCACTTCCGCTTATACCGGAAGTCGATACCAACTGGCTTATTTCAAATGGAACACCCTATATATTTTAGGGTTTTCGAAAAGAACATAAAATTCTGAGTCGAAAATATGTAGCATATCCTATACCTAAACCTAGTCGTTTGAGGGATATTTGACATTTTATAGAAAATTTTACAGGTGCAACGGTTTGCAAGAACCGTTATAACTTTCTTCGTGTAAAAGATCCTCATTTCCTTCTTGTCACGTAAAAAGAACACAAGGAGAACTACGTTCTACAACTGAAATAAATTCAATAATATCATACCAAGTGTTCCGTTTTTCGCGTTATATTTTGTCAACTTCAAACCGCGAAAACTTGTTTAGGTCAAATGGAACACCCTGTATTTTTTTACGTCAAGTTGTGTAAAATTGAATTCCGTTTTTTCTGATATTAGCATTGTGGGGGTTAAAGTTACAACTTTTTGAAATATTTGCGATTTTATTAGAAATTCATGAATTGTTGTAATCATTTCATCAAAATAGCCATGATTAGAAACAATCAGTCATTATCTTATGTCAAAAAGTGCCAGCACGTTTAAATTAGACCCACGAAGACTTTTTAAATTTGTTTGTTATTTATGGAGAATGTGAAGTAATATCAAGAACTTGCAGCACATTTGCTACTCGATATCCACAAAAACGCAAAACAACACTAACACTGTAACATGCGTATTAATCGAATTGAAGATATGGCATGAACTAAAATAGCAGAGATAAGATTTAAAATATGATTTCATTTTAATTTAATAATTGTTCAAAATTGCGCCCTCGAACCTCGACACATTTTTCGCACTTTCGGATTAGTTCCTCATAGGTAGCTCTTCTAATTGAATCCTGTGATATGTTTTGAAATGCATTTCTTACTCTTTGCATAAAATCTTCAATGGTTGTTAATGGGCTCTCATAAACTTTATTTTTAATAAAATGAAATAATCCAGAACTAATAAATCGGGCGAACGAGGAAGCCATAAGAAGGCACATTATTGGCAATCCATTGATCATAAAAAGTTTCTTGTAAATAATCATTAATTAAATATACTTTATGTGTGGGAGCACCGTCGTGCTGATAAAAATGTTTCTATGTTCGGCGAGAGGTAAATTTTCTAAATAGTTATTATTCAAATTTTTTAAGATATTCAGATATCTTTCACCTAAAAAAAAAAAATAAAAATTTACCTATACATATTAGCAGAAGAGAAAATTTAATTTACCGTTTAAATTTTTCTGATAAAATTGTAATGCCACCACTCTATCGTTTCTTATGGAACAGTAAACATTCAACTGCCAACTTTCCTGAAAGTTTCGCTCTCTGAACATAAGAGGATTTGAGTCACTCCAATAATGCGAATTGTGTCTATTAAAAAGTCAATTTTTAGTAAATTATAATAATATTTCCCAAATAAGAATCGTGGCCCTCAGACCTTATTAGAATAAACTCACAAAAATTCTGCCTTCTTAGGAAATCTGTTTCTTTTAATCCTTGAACCATATGGAATGAAAACGGGTGAAACTTATGTTTTAATAAGATTCTGTGAATTGAATCTTTGCATAGTCCCGATTCCAGAGCAGCTTGTCTTAATGACATCCTTGGAAATGCATGAAAATATCCCAGAATGACTATTTCAATGTTTTCGTCATCAACAATAGGCTTTCTTCTTTGCATTTTTGCCTTGACAGAGCCATAATTTTTAAAATTTTCCAGTATGCGTTTTACAGTGTTTGGTGATGGTTTCCGTTTTTCTGGATATCGAGTAGCAAATGTGCTGCAAGTTCTTGATATTATTTTATCACATTCTCCATAAATAATAAACAGATTAAAAAAATTTCGTTGGTATAATTTAAACGTGCTGACATTTTTTGACATGAGATAATGACTGATTGTTTCTAATCATGGCTATTTTTTTTTTTTTTTTATACATTTATTTAACGTCGGCCTATTTCCGCTACTGAGGCCTAACACCGACGCCTGTAGATGAGCTACCCCCAACCAGGAATTTTGCCGAACCTCTTCCCTTAAGAAGAGTAGGGATCTTTTACTTGCCTAACATTTAATAGACAAGGAACCGACGGCTTTACATCCCCTCCGAAGGATGGTATATCTCCTATATAACCCTCGCCTAAGGTTGTATAGCTTCCGCGCATACACTGATATACAAGCCGCTGGAAGATGTGTGAGGCGAGAACGCGGTTTCCGTTGAAATGGTCACCAATCCAAGTACTAACTGCGCTTGTCGTTGCTTTACATCGCATACCGAAGTATGTACATAGTAAAGACGCACCTACGCTCGCCCCTTAATGGCTATTTTGATGAAATGATTACAACAATTCATGAATTTCTAATATAATCGCAAATATTTCAAAAAGTTGTAACTTTAACCCCCACAATGCTAATATCAGAAAAAAGGAAATTCAATTTTACACAACTTGACGTAAAAAATACAGGGTGTTCCATTTGACCTAAACAAGTTTCCACGGTTTGAAGTTGAGAAAATGTAACGCGAAAAGCGGAACACTTGGTATGGTATTATTGAATTTATTTCAGTTGCAGAACGTAGTTCTACTTGTGTTCTTTTTACGTGACAAGAAGCAAATGAGGATCTTTTACACGAAGAAAGTTATAACGGTTCTTGCAAACCGTTGCACCTGTCAAATTTTCTATAAAATGTCAAATATCTCTGAAACGGCTAGGTTTAGGTATAGGATATGCTACATATTTTCAACTCAGAATTTTATGCTCTTTTCGAAAACCTTAAAATATATAGGGTGTTCCATTTGAAATAAGCAAGTTGGTATCGACTTCCGGTATAAGCGGAATTGCCAGCTGCTTGTAATTATTTTAATTGGATTAGCCACACCGACATTAGTAATTATCTAAATTTTCTGATGCGTACTTTTCTCTATATCGATCGATTCAGTTCCCGGTGAGGCACCCTGTATAGCTCCTGACTACCAACGAGATGATATATGTAATAATCACCTAAAAATTAATAATTCCTCACTAAAGTGATATCTTCAGCAAAGATTCTCGGCCTTTTTATTGATAACAAATTATATTTTCTTATATGGGTGGAATGGAAGAATGGTCTAGCCAGATTCCCCTTTGTGCGGTACATTTCTTTTTTTTTTTTGTTAGCGCAACAAACATTTATTTATTTATAGACAAATTGGTAATCGCAGTGACCGAAAATCATGTCTACATACTCGACCTTATAACTCATGAATCACAAAAGGTTAAAAAAAACTTTATAAAACTGTACCAACAAAATTTATCGCTTGCTTGAAAGATAAATATGTCCTAATAAACGCTAAGAAGACACCAATCACTGCCAAAATCTAAATATTATGCTCTTATGAAGTGGTCCGCGAACTTTACCAACCAAAAATTACAGCATAATAATCTCATTCTTAACAAACCGAGAGTTGACCTTCACGGTTACTCTCGTAAATGCAGTTTACGAAATTACGTATTCCAACAATGAAACAAGTGGCTCAATTTCTCTCACTTAAAAGTAATTGGCGTGACAATAAAATAAACAATTATTGTCATTTACTGTGGTTCTTAAACCTTGGAAGTATAAATAAATACCCGGCCAATAATCTGTAGTTTTTAATTGTCAGTTAATTTTGCTCACAACGAATTCGCGAAAACAGGTTGAGTGTGACCTTTCGAGTATCTTTTCTGTTGGCAAGAATTCCATGCCATCTATGATTCCTGCATTTTAGACATAAGCAGTGTCTGACAGAGGCGTGACGATGAGTAGAGAGTAAGGCTCTTTGGTTGCCATACTTAAACGCAACTAAAGCAAATACAAGGGAAAATACAAATATACTCGGAAAAATTGGTTATTTATCAATTTCGTAGAGAACTTATTCATGTGAATGCAAAACACAACTTCTTCTTCTTCCACGTTTATGGCCTGTACCTATAAGATAGTTGGCCAGCTCATTATTTACTCTTGTTTATTAGTAAGGGACACATTTAAGTGTGTCTGAGATTACTCATACCCTTTGTATAAAACTGTTGTTTATAGTGTTCGGAATATTGTGAAAATATCTGTATTTGTGAAGATTAGTTAAAAAGGCAGATAGCACAACATAGGAAATAAACTTGTCTTGGTCCGGGGTAACGGCGGAGCTTTCACAACCAGAATATTGCTTCGGTATATAGTACCCAGGAAATAAAAGAAGGATGTGATATAATAGTGGAGCAGATCTGGAGGAAAACTGGGTTCGAATAAGGAAACGTCTGATCATCATTTTTTTGCCAATAGATAGAGTTACTTGCTTCCAACATTCCAACACATTAGTACATGGATGGCAAAGGAAAGGAGAAGGAGAAATGATATATTAAATGTATGGGGAAATGGTTTTTCGAAGATAACTCGGCAGCTTTTGATCTGAGGAAAAAAAAAATCTTCAAATCGAAAATGAAGAGCTCATGAAAATAAGCAAATTTTGTTCCCAATCTCACCGACGTTAAAAACTGATTTGCGAAATATCGCGAATCGAAGGTGCAAGAAATTAAAAAAATTTAATTAATTTTTTATCATGAAGGAGTGGAGTTGAGGACGCATTTTTTTAATAGAAGGGGTATTAGCAGATACTTTGTTGGGCTGGAAGCTGGGGGCAGCGGGATAATTAGGAGGGGAGGGAAAGGGGGAAAACTAAAATATTTCACATGCTGATAACTCCCCATGTAATTGACCTATCGCGATCAGACCGATGTACAATATAGCACTCGCATAAAATTATATTTTTCACAAACAAACGCTTGGTGTGCGAAATAAAAATTGCACGTTTTATTCAAACAGTTTTTTGGGCAGGGAAAGGGTGGGGGAAAAATCGTTTTCTCCACTTGATAACTTTTTTATTAACGTTTCATTTTCGCCCGGCCAGATCGCGATAAAATGATTAGGAAAAACTTTTATTTCGATTTGTTTGCGAAAAATCATTTTATGCGAGTGCTATCTTATAGCAAATAAAAAAATGTACGTCAGTCTGATCGCGATGGGTCAATACGGGGAGTTGTTATCAGCATGTGAAATATTTCCAATTTTCCCCTCTCCCCTCCCTCCTAAATATCCCACCGCCACCATCCTCAGGCCCAACAAAGTATCTACCAATACCCTTCTATTAAAAAAAATTGAGTCATCAACTCCACTCCTTCATAATAAAAAATGAATTCAGTTTTTTTAAATTTTGTACACCTTGGATTCGCGATATCTCGCGAAGAGTCAATGGTCTGGCAAACTATATTTCTTAGCAAAAAATAAAAATCACAATCGGACGTTTCCTTATTCCAAAGCCAGATCTGCTCCACTATAAAGGTTTATAGATTAATTTTATTATAATTTAAAAATGTAATTATTATTTTTAACGCTTTTAAGTTTAAATTCACTAATAAGGTTTCAATACTCATCGGTGTCGGAATTCCACATTTTCTAAATTCATTATATATGCAAAAAGTTGGAATAATGTTTATCGGTCACTGAAATATGATGTTAGCAATATCATCGATTTGTCCACATTCATATTAATGTGGATTATCTTTGATACCAATTTTATATAAATGAGTATTACAGAGGCAATGTCCAGTTCTCATACGAATAAGGGTAGTTAAATGTCGTCTATCAATAAATGGAAATTTTGAATACCACTCAACCACGCTTTCTTGGGAATTCACACTATATTTTGGACTACCATTTTCCCTTAGTTTGTGTAGATTTTTTCCATTCGTCTGCATCTTTTTGCTTCACTTTATTTCTTATTACCGGCATAATATCGTTTCTATCTAGTTTTATATCCATAGGAATGTGTGCTTTTTACAATTCCTGCCTGTCCAGGTATCCGCGCCATTATTATTAAATTGACATTATTCTCTTTGGATTCAAATATTAATTGATTGGTAATTAGTCTGGTCGATAGCCGAGTGGGTTAAGGCGCGAGGTAGCAATCGCGATTAATCACACGGACAGCGCACCACCTGGTTCTCCGGCACTGTCGGAGGAAATGGTTGTTTGTCCGCGTTTTTGCAATGTGTGACCCCCTTCCGCACAAGCCCTGGCTTCTGGAATTGGGGGTTGTCTAATTTATGTGGTGTTTATTTATTTATTTAAGGAAATACAATCGCTTTTAGTATCAATTTTAGTTTTCATTAATTTCGTAATTGCACTTTTCGAATCACTAAAAATTATACTATTCTTAACATTATGTTGTAAACAAACAGTACCTTCTTTGTTGATGGCTGTCATTACAGCGGCGCAAATTTGAGTATTATCCGGTAGTCCAGATGAAAAGGAGAATTCAATTTCTGGAATATGCACCCCAAAACCTACTCTATGTTTACATTTAGAAGGCAGAATGCAGCAACAACTCGTTCTCAACTGTCACTTCCTTACCAGGTTCTTCGATATGATCATCGTACTAAGTCACCGGATGGCGCTACAGAATCAACATAACCTCATAAAAATGTACTTATTTTAATAACGTAATCTAATAATTTTAATATGGGATAATTGCAATTAAAATTAAAACTAAAAGAAAATATGAAATCACAATTTATTTACCGTACATAAGGTAGCTTTGAAATACAAAACTTTACAACAGTATTTTCTAAATCTAGGGATAAAATCAGGTGACTTTGGCGGCCACCTGATAGGACCATTGATCGAAATGACGTTTTCAATCTCTCTCGAAGGTAATCAGTTACTCTTCTTGAATTATGGGGAGGAGCGCCATCTTGTTGGAAATACATTTCCTGTTCTAAATCTAAAGGTAGTTCATCTAAAATGTCCTCAATCTCATTTTGCAGGAATCCCAAGTATCTTGCACCAGTTAAGGGTTTCTCAAATATTATTGGACCAATGATTACTCCAAGCCAAACATTGAAACTAAATCGAACTTGATAATTGTTGAGTAAACAATCTGTCCTAAGAGTCTTACGTAAAGAACGCTTCTACCCATATCATCTCACTCCTGTACAAAACTTACTTTGAAGGGATCTTCCACAAAGGCTACAATTTTGTCAATTTGTTCTAAATAAACACAACAGGGATCAAAATTTTGTTAATTAACCGACGAAGCAACTTTTACTCGCCAATGCGAGTAACTCCTGTTGCCGCTGCTAAACGACTTGCGCTGACTTGAGGACCTTCATCCACACGAAAATTTCTAGTTCTTGATCTGGAGTAATTCGTTTCGGTCGTCCTAGATCGTTTTTATGACGAAATGAACCCGTTTCTTCCAAACGACGAAACAGATCTTTGAAAATCTTATGGTCTGGCTGTATTCTATTTGGATATTGCAATGAGTATTTCCTCGCTGTAGCACGTCCGCTAAAATTATTTTGTGCGTAAACACATATCATATCCCTCATTTCCCTATTTGAAAAATTATTATGTCTAGGCATTGTAAATAAAGAACTTAAAAAAATTAGCTCGAGGAACACAAGAACAAAATAAAATGTTTAAATGACGTAAATGACAGAACTAAAACGTAACAAAAGCACACTTTTCAATAAATACACCTTGTTTCACTAAATTTGAATTTGTCTTTAAAAAAATTATTGAAATGTTTAACGGCACGCACTTTCCTCTATAACGGTTGGAGTTATCAAGTTCTACCAAGTGTATCTTTTATAGGTGAAAATGACGCCCTCATTAGATTTTCTGGTCAGAAGTACCACAACGTTTCGTAAAAAAAAATATGAAAATAAAATCATCATCAGATACAGGTCCTGCGGCGCCCTCTATGATCTAACGTGTAGTAATACATAAATTATTGTTTCTTAGAATAAAAAACAGTTCCTCTAGCAAATTCGGCGAAGATCAGTCAAGAGGCTGTTGAGTTATTGCAAAAAAAACTAAAAAATAATTTGAATTTTGACACCCTGTATCTTTTTCAACAGCAACATTTTACTAAAGCATGTTTGGTTATATCCTCATATTTTGGTCCAAAAAATCTACCCTTGAACTACAACCTATTATTAATGATCCACCCTGTATAGGATGTTCTACATTTCAATTTTTTATCTTTAAAACTAAAAGAAAATAGGGGAGTGCATCATTTAATGTCTACTCCATAAATGAATGGCGTAATTTTATCGAAACAATCATACACGTGGGAGAGGCTGAATCAAACCCATTTAATTCTTTTCTGAACGCCACTGTCGTTGGTGAGTCAGGCAGGTAACATCTCTCCAAGCGTATTTACATACAAGAACAGAAATGGAGGAAATAGCGAGAATATGTTTGAGTTGTCCACTTCGAAACTTTTAACGGGTACTCAATAAGAACGCGGGTTTGTGAATCACTTCGGATACCAGAGATGAATAAATAGTAAAGAATTATGAAATGGGATTGCCTTTTGTTGAGCTGTCGTGTAAATGACCTCTATTCGGTTACGTGTAGTATTTTGCTCGCCATGGCAAGGACCACAAAAAACATTAACTCAATTTAAATTAATCTCCTAATCTGTTTTTTAAAGCTTTGTTTGAAAGTTTAATAAAACAGGTACCAGTTTCGGTACAATGAAAGATAACATTACTAATGTGTAGTGCTACTACATAAGTGCCAGGAACATTCTGATTTTGCTGTCTGTCACTAATGTATTTTTTCAATCATTTTACTTTATTTAAATATTTATCGAAGAACTGTTACTTATGAAAAAAAATTTGTTGTGGTCTGTCAATAAATCAAAGGATTTTCTAATTAAAATATTTTTTCTACACGTGTTTCATAACATTTTATTTCAGTTGCTAAATGGCATTTTTAATTTCTTAGTAAAAATAATAAAAATTATTAAACATAATTAATTCCAACTATTACAAATTACAAATGGCACACTTTGACAATGGATTAATAGTACACATTAGTATAAACTACTTGCAGAAAGCTATGACTTAATCTTTAACAATTATTAATCCCATTAATCATACAAAATAAAGTGGTTATTACATAAATAAATATTTAAACGTTCATGTTCCCAAATGAGAGCAAATGCTTCCTTCTCCGTATGAAACTACACTTCTAGTAGGTACCCTATATTATCCTGATTTGTCTTACCGACTGACCCAATCTACAACCATATATAAACAGTATACAGATTCGGACATTGTAGTTCGTTATATGTAAACGTGTAACAGCGCAGATAAACCACGCCTTGTCGCAAATCAATGCAAGGATTGAGTACATGTTTTGCGCCACGAGGTAAGTTTTGATGCGATTGGTCAATCCACATCTGTTTACTTTTATAAGGGGAGGTTACCTGCACCACGAGGTACGTTCAAGAATTATGGGGGGATCGGGGGGTGTGGCCGATATTTCCTATATCACCAACTTCATTTTCTGAATCTGTATACATTTGAAGTAGATTCTTCCGGGTCTTGCCGTGGTCGTCGAACTTGACTTGACGTTTCACTGATCATCCTGTCAGTTTCTTCAGAAGGATTGTAAAACACTCCTCGTTATATACCTAGGCGCCGCTTCGCTTCGCTGGTCATTGGTCGCGCTTGGTTCGCTTCGCTGTTCATTCGTCGTGTTTGGTTGACCGTGACTTACTACGGTGCTGGTACTTGGCAATACCAGTCTCCACGTATTATTAAGTCGATACCCATCCTCTCTGTTAAAGTTGTTCACGTTTTTCATAATTTCCAGTGATTCCCTAATGATTCGCGGATAATAGCGCGTATTCCTGTCTAATATATTGACGTCCTCGTAGTCGATTTTATGGTTCTCGTTATTATGGACATGTTCTGCTATCGCCGACCTATCCGTGTATCCAAAGCTGGTATTTCTCTGGTGTTCTTTGATTCTGCACTGGATATTCCGTCCTGCTTGTCCGATGTAGCTCTTACCACATGTGCACTTCAACTGGTAAACACCTTTTGATAACAGTTTGGGAACAGGGTCTTTGGCTGAGGGAAGCATCTGCTGTATTTCCTTCACTGTTCGAAACCGTACACCTACTTTCTTTTTTTTGAATAAAATCTTCTTCGGGCTATCTGTGACTACCGCGACGTAAAGCAGGCATGCATACGTTGTTGGTTGTTGCTGTTCTTCTTCTGTAGTTCTCCTCTGATTATTTACTACTCGTTGTATATTGCTTTGACTGTATCCGTTCTTCTCTAAAGCTTGTTGGACATTCTGTAGTTCCTCGGGTTTGTTATCGTCGTCGCATATTGTCGTCGCATACCATAAAATTACGAGGACGTCAATATATTAGACAGGAATACGCGCTATTATCCGCGAATCGTTAGGGAATCACTGGAAATTATGAAAAACGTGAACCACTTTAACAGAGAGGATGGGTATCGACTTAGTAACACGTGGAGACTAGTATTGCCAAGTACCAGCACCGTAGTAAGTCACGGTCAACAAACACGACGAATGAGCAGCGAAGCGAACCAAGCGCGACCAATGACCAGCGAAGCGAAGCGGCGCCTAGGTATATAACGAGGAGTGTAACACAACAGATTCAGTCTTTAGAATCCTTCTGAGGAGGCTGATAGGATGATCAGCGAAACGTCAAGTCAAGATCGACGACCCCGGCAAGACCCGAAATAAACAACTTCATTAGACAACGGCCGTGAAAACCTGCATTTTACTACTGTATACATTTATTCATTTACATACACAGGATCAGTTAATCGATTGTGGTGGGAATCTTTTTTCCTGTCGTGTTTCAGTAGAAGGGAAGAAGCGCGAAGACTTCAATTTAGAAGAAGGCCAGAAGATCAAAACAAAATTGTAGAGACATCATACATTCGAAAGAAAAAATCAAGAAATCATTCAAAACAAAGAAAACCAGAAATGCTGGGTATGTGTTAATGTCATAAATATTAGTGTAAGAAGACTATCGTATATGATTTTCCTCAATAATCTATCTTATACCAGCACTCTTATATTAACCTCCATGATAACGAACTAATCAAAGCGGCAACTGAACGATAAAGAGTCAAAATGTTTTGGTTATTAACAAGGTTTGCATATTTCTAATTTAAAGCTAATTATTTGAAAAAATATATTGATTTTCTAAAAGCATTGTCTTATGTACGAATACTTATAAAACCATATAAAACCAATTATATTTAGACAAAGAAACTAACGCAATAAAAACTAAGTATACAAGGAGAATTAATTTCGTTGCCTTAAACATTAATACCAACAATTTACCATAAAATTACTGTTTTCTAAAATATAACTATTACAATTACACCTTAATATGTGTTATTGAAAACACTTAGCCTCAGAATTTCAAGGTAGTGTATTTCTTCATAAAAATTACATTGCGTGTTAATGAATACGCCGAAGACAATAATTATGTTAGAGAAAAACTTACAAAATATAAAAATTGGGACAGGAAGGCAGTTATTATTTTATTGGTATATATTTATAAGAGGACGTCGGTTGCTCAGCTAAAAAAAATGTGTAAATAAAAATAATCGTTCGAAATAAAATAATGAGGAATCATTGGTACTATCTTTATTTAGTTCCGATGAACACATATGGCCACTTGAAATCTTGAAATACTCCACCTGAAAAGTTTAAGAGCAGATAATTCAGATTTTGAGGTATACAGAAACATTAATGCTAACTTCCATTTTTACATATATATTTTATGTGCTGGATAGATTGGCGTTGCTCCCAGATGACAAAACTTGTCTAATTTTGAGTTATTCGTGAGAATGGGTCAGAGTAGTATGTTTCATTAGGAGTCCAGAAAATAAGCTTTTCTCGCGTGGCAATAAAAGATTTCTACTTTCACTCGGTGGTATGTCACAGGTATGACAATTTAAATTCACAAAACTTGTCATTAAAGTTATGTTCTTAATGGCACGACTAAAGTTTAGGCAAGATGTAAAGCAAAAATTTACAGAGCTAAATATCTTAACAGTTCCCAGTTATTATATTCTTACGACGCTCATGCATGTTAAACAAAATATCAATAAATATGTTCCACACAGAGATATACATGAATATAATACCAGACATAGAGACCAAATTTGTGTAGATTATACCAGATTGTTTAAAAGCCAAAATGCAATAAACTATTATGGCCCAAAATTTTTTAATAAGTTACCACCAGACATCAAGCAGTTACCGGAAAGAAAATTTCGCTCTAAAATTAAACAAATTCTGCTGAATGGAGCATACTACTCATTGGACGAGTTTCTATCTGATGTTTTGTATTAATTGTATATGTATGTGTATATATGTGTATGTATATGTGTGTGTATATGTATATATCATATATTATTTAAGTGTTTTTATTGTTAGTTTGTCGATGTATGATATACATGTGATGTAATATACAAATAATTTTTCTTTTGTTCTTTGACTTGTGTACACTCATTGAGTATTAGCATCAATAAATTATTATTATTATTATTATTATTATTATTATTATTATTACGTTTAACGAAAACGACCTTATTTTATTCAAATGTGTAAATAAACGCATTTTATCAATGTAACTGTTTTTATTTGATTTCAGACACGTTGCAAAGACTGAAGTTAGTGATATTAAGAAAAAAGTTACTGACGTTAAAGGACAGTGATTACAGTCAAAGAAGAAGTGAAGTCAAAGGGAAGGTAAATATGGTCGAAAAAAAGGTAGAACGAGTTAAACGGCATCTGGGGGGAAAAGGAGGCCAGTTAGTAATGTCATCAGATTCTCGATTACAACCCCCCTCCTTTGATGGACAAACTTCATGGACGATATACAAAAGACAGTTTGAGGCAGCTGCATGCGCGAACAACTGGAGTAATGAAGACAAGGTTTTAGAAGCTGCATTCGGCCAAAGATATGGAAACCAACACTTTGCTCAATGGACTCATCTGAAATCATGTATACAGGAAGCTGGAGAAAGTTTACAAGAATTTGAGGTATACTTGGTTTACCCGAATGCACCAAGGCAGCTCCAGAAGCAATTGGCAGTTGGCGCGTTTATTTATAGCATAAAAGACGAGGAGATCAAGCGGTTCCTTAGACTATGTAGGCAGAAGTCTAGCAGTGAAGCATTGATCCATGTACTCCTATATGGATTCCTCAGGGCAGAGAGTACGAGCTGTCTCTGTGGAAGAAGCCCAATCAGAAGAAACAGATTTAGACACCAAACTCAAGAATTTACATAAGATGTTTACTCAATTATGACCAAGACAAGTTTCCCAGAGAAATCGACCAGGAAGTGTACAGCCTAGCGGAGGTATCCGATGTTACCGTTGCAGCAAACCAGGGCATATGATGCGAGATTGTCGACAATGGAACCTTGGGGAAGCAAACGTTGCAAGGAAAGAGGTAGTCAGCTCCGAAAGGACGAAAGTGGGACATACAGAAATTGGTCGTCCAAGTACTGAACGAATTGAGTTCGCGACCAGAGCTGAAACAGGGACCACAACCGCCGAAACAGGAGCCTAAGCAGCAACGAGGCAGTGAAAAGCTTACAAAAGGAATCTGCTGCTATAATTGTGGCAAATTGGGACATATCAAGAGATACTGTCATCAGAGGCACCCTAAGGAAGTGCTAAGGATGTAACAAACAGCAGGATGTATAACAGAAGTGAAGACGGTTAGGATTGAGTTTACGAAGGACTGGGCAAAGGAAGTTGTAAGGAAGGAACAACTGAATGATGACGAGATTGGGCCACTACTGAAGGCAAAAGAAAAGAGGAATCCGCCAAGAATGGCAGGACGTTTCTAGCAAAATTGTTGGACTGTGGGCGCAATAGGATTCCGTAAGGCTTGAAGATGGACTATTATGGGGAGCATAGGAAAGCCCAGATGGGAAGGAAGTTACCATGCAGTTGCTGATACCCAGTTGCCGATTACCAAAAGTACTTCGGGAAGTGCACGAAGGAATATCCGGAGAGCGCTTTGGCAAAAATAAGACCTTGGTTAGACTACGAGAACGATTCTTCTAGATAAATAGCCGTCGGTGATGCAATTGCAAGGTTTGTGCGGGTGTGGCTGCCAAGGGGTCACCGAATGAAGGCTTGATATGACCGTAACGTCAGTTCGGTGGGATTCAAGGGGAGTGAAGAAGGATTCTCGAAGTCTCGCTCACCCTGGAAAGGACCGTATTCTGTCATCGCCGGTATTAATGATGTTGTTTACCGGATTCAACGAAGTAAGAAGTGTAAGATGAAAATCGTACACCTGGACAGATTGGCGAAATATGTTGGGGACTCTGAATTGCCAGACTTCATGTGCACGCCTACGCCACTGCTTCATGGAATGTGCGAGAACGGGCCGGAGGCGCCGCGAACAATGGCCTGGATGATTCTAGAGAGGTCGAGTACATTCAACGCGGGTATATATAGAATGGATCCAAGCGCACGGGGACAGTTTGATATGAGACAAATGGAATAAGAACAGTAATAAGTTGTGAATTATAGTAGTGAGACTATAGTAGATGGAACTTGTAATTAGTGTGTACTAATATGTATAAGAACTTAATTATTGTAATTAAGAGATTAATAAATTAGTGGTTTATGAAAGTTCTTGTTGCAATTTATTGAACCCCAGATACAGGGTGTTTACTGGGATTGTAAACATGTGGCATTATTTTATCCATCTAGATATAAATAAAAAAATATTTAGATGGATAATTAAACCACAACTCATGATGTTTATCTCCTTAACCCTGCGTTTAAATATTATTACATACGTACGTAGTGAATGTAGAAATTCCACTAAATAAATTAAGAATAATGAGGTCTTGAGAAGCACCGACTTCGAGTATCAATGAAACGAGATAAATCAAAGACAAGCACGTTGCGTAACTTACTCCATATACGACTCACAGCCTGATATAACATTTCGACATATTGGTATTGTTTAAACGAGTTGCCCGACTTGGCAGCCGGAATTCGTCATAAAACGGTGTTAACCACTTCTCATTTCGCAATCAAATATTTAAAGAGAAACAAAAGGCACCATAAAATCTTCGTAAAAACAGTATTACGTAGTGCAGGCGCGGTTTTTATTACATGAGGCGCGATGTATAATATATTATTTATATTACTGCATTTGTGCTCGTCAATATTCACCGTTAAATTGGCAGCATCGAGGTCAAATTCTCTGGATCTTCTTAGATTAATGAAGAAAGTTTGTTCGGTGCCCGAGAATTCGGATATAAAATGAAAAAGCGGTTCTCATTTCCAAAAAATTTCTATACGACGTAGATCATTTAAAAGTATAAAGGTTGGATCAAATTCGATGCGATTTTGAGATTTCTGCAACAAACAGTCGGGTTTTAGAAATCGCTTTTTTACACGTCTTCAATTGTTTATTCATTTACTTTGAATAATAAGGAAAAAGGTCAACGGATCATGGTAGACCTCCCTTTTTTCTTATTTTTTAGAATATCAGAATGAAACTTGGTAGATGTATGACCAAGAAGACACATTGTGACATGACTGTCATTTTTTCTCCCCTTCTGGTTTCACCGGAAATAATGTGAACGATCCATCTTTACACGTCTGAAGGACTTTTATTATACTTTCCAAAATGGATATTAAACATTCACAAAGAAGGGTTCAAAACGAACGTTTCAGAGGGAGAATAATACAAAATCTATTACTGTTCGTTTTTGCTAACTGCTTCACAAATGGTACCAATTGAACGTCGTAACGCTATAAATCTAACACAGTAAATACTAACACTTTCTTAAATTTAAATCTGAAAAGGAATTTTGAAAACACAAGAAAAAGACAATATAAAGTTCAAAAATATATATTAAATCTTCTTAAAAAATTATGTTTTACAAAAACGAAGAAAAATGTATTGACAAACTATAGTCTGGCCCGTGTACAACACATAGTGAGGAACGAAACGACTTATAATGTAACCAACTACCATCCAATGTGCGGTTTATAGCTAACGATTACACAAAAAGATTCAAGAAAATTTCAATGTTTATAACTTTGGTGGGCTTTTGCTTGCCTGTTTATTGATGTATTTTCAATATCAATTTTGATCGCTCCTCGGAGCTTAAAAATGGTCGAATCGCAACGACTTTGAATTATATTCTGTAATTATAGATTCATAAGTTCAGGCAAGGCGGTCCCATGCACGTTCTGAGTACATGGTAACTATAATTTTCTGACACCGAATCACTGAGGAACCTGTTTAGGGCAAATACGCTTAAAACCCATCATTTTCCCGTCAAAATCTACTGCTAGAAAATGATAGGGCACCCTCGACGCTAAGGGCTATTTTCGCTAAAACTCTCGAAATAGTTTGACTAGAGACTGGATAACTTGTCCTCATATTTAACACAACGCATGAGTTGCAATGCCGCACAACGTGGATTCCTAAAAGGGCTTTTATTTTCAAAATTCGGTTTTCGTTATACTTTCTAAATTTTCTGGTCGGGGCGACATTACGTCCCTGTGCAGCGACATTTACTACACTTTCTACAATTATACCCCTTGATGAGTTTCCAAGATTTTAGCATAAAAAACGCTCCGTAGAGCGAAAATGTGAATTTATATATAAAAACCTCTTTCAACGGCATTATTACGTGAAACACGCTTTCCATGCGAAATGTTTCGGATTTTGTTACAGTTTCGAAAAGTTTATCGAGGGTTTTGGCGTGTTCTTTAACAATAACTCCAACTGTATATTGTTTGTTATATTTGTTATAACTTTCTTTTCCATAAAAATGTTCCTCTTATTATTCCGCGTTCCGCATGAGTTAATCTCTAAATAAATAAAATCGAGTTTCGGACGTTTAGGCTCCCTAGATTCCCGTATTAATTACACACACATTGAGAGTGCACTATAAACTATAAAATTAAGTATATAGTACACCGATCATAAGCCAGAAAATTCTTCTTGCACGATCCTAATGCACTTACCGTTACAACGTAATACCCAAGTTTTCGGTTACATATTTCGCAGAAATTATTACACTCTACACCACTACTTTATCTTCCAAGGACAGGTTTATGATCGTTCGCTATTCATGAGAGTGGCGTTTATGAAAGAATTATCATATTTAAGGATAATCTGTCTTATTTTAATCAAAGATGTGTAAGGTCTATTGGAAGTCTTCGTATTTTCGTCCAATTATTTTTGCTATCTATCACAATTAAGCTCACGCCAGCGAGCGTTTTGGATTTTTCTTCTTTTCATAATTACGCTAATTGGCGATTTGGCAGCGTCGAAATTCGCGGGCTGTGCCGTTCTACTTGATATATTCTCATTTACTTGTATGATTTTAAGCAATATGATAGGCCTTGATAAAATTAAAGCGTTCTTATTACACGATTGTACTACTGCGTTTACAACTCCTGTCACATTTTTATTTAATATGACCACTAAATCAAATTACAGATGTTTTAGAATGTTCTAAAATAATTCCCATATACCGCGTAACAACGAGATTAGTCCCATTCCAATTTAGAGGTTGATTTTAGGGATACAATTTTGAAATTTTGGCATATCATTTGTGACACAAAAAGCCACATTTTGCACTTATTAAGTGAAAAATATCACTTCCGGTCCAACTGGAAGTAACAACAACTTTTGATTTTTAAATCACACATCACAAGTGGGTAATTGTTTTCAAAATGGCGTCATACAGTCCAAAAAGTGAAAAAACTAAGTTGGCAACTGCAAGATTGTATTTTCAAAAAATTCACCCAGTAGGCCTTGAATCTGATGTTTCGCCTTCATTTTTATTGTTGCATTTCAATAAAAATTTATTTCGTGCAAAAACCACTATTTTGAATTGAAAAATATTTTTTTGAAAAAATATAAAAGACAAATGAATTTTACTCAATTTCTTTAAATGGTAAGTATATTTTTTTTACTTTCATCAACAAAGCCCAAAACATTAACCTTTTTTATGTATAATACGTCTAGTTTGGGTACTAATTTACATTGAAATTATTGGATTTCTGTAGATGTTATTCTTCAGTTATTTAATGAAACACTGTGTACTAATTAATGTATGTATTAAATTTTATAAGCGTGCCATGACAAAATGACATTTCTTTTCAAACATTTGCCCAAGTTATTACTTGATAAAGTTTATGTAGTACTTTTTTAATTTGCTTGTGATTTATTTGCTAATATAACTATTTAAAAGTTTTAAAAAATACAAAATGGTGGTATTTACCCAAAATGAAAAGGTGGCCATGTTACTTATTGTTGGAGAATCTAAGAGAAATGCATATCAAGCTGAGAGGTTATATGCAAAGGGGTATCCTGGAAGGCATCACCCTTGCAGAAAATATTTTAAGATTATAGAAGAAAAATTTAAGGCCCAGCCAAATGATAACTAAAAAAATAAGTTTATTATTGACGGGGTCATAGAGATTAATGTTTTAGCATCCGTGAAAATGAATGAAAATGCAAGTATAGTGTATGCGAGCATAATTGAAACCGTATAAAAACTAAAAGCCGGCAAAAACAGTCGGCATCTCTTTATTGTTTTTCTTATGACAAGCATTTCTATTTACCTCCGCCCATGTATAATAAAGAGATGCCGACTGTTTTTGCCGGCTTTTAGATGTTCGGTTTCAATTGTGCTCGTATACGATATACACGTGAGATTGGAAGTGCTCTTGATATTTATTAACCGAGAATCTGTTGGAAGAATGTTGAGAAAAATATGGACGTAAATCATATGAATATCAACTTCAGCAGTATTTATATGAAGCTGATGCAAGTAGGAGAGTTAATTACTGCAATTGGTTACTAGAAAATAGAAACATAGTTCCCAGAATCCAATTCACAGATGAACGTCGGTTCACTAACAATGGCATGTTTAACCGAAATAATTTGCGTTACTGGTCTCAAAAAAATTTTACATGAATTTAGAGAAGAAAATCACCAAGAAGTGTTTGGGGTAAATATATGGGCAGAAATTGTGGGTACTAGGATCACAGGTCCTATTTTATTTCGGTGGACTTTAAATGAAATTAGGTACCTGAACTTTTTGGAAAATGAAATTGAGGGCTTTTTAGGAGAATTACCTATGAATTTGAGAAGAAGTATTCATTATCAACAAGCTGGGGCTCCGCCACATAACCTTCGAAATGTCTCTAATTAATTAGAAAACAGATTTCAAAATAGAGTCATTTCGACATATGGACGCAAAGATGGCCTGCCAGATCACCTGACCTAACCCCTATGGGTTTTTTCCTGTGAGGGCACGTCGAAGAACGAATTTATTCATCATCTTCAAGAAAACCAAAATTCGCCAAGCTCTTGCAACATTAATTGCGCAAATGTCAGAACAGGTGGCAAGGGAAACCATCAGTAGGGCTTAAAAATGTACTGAAGTTGAAGGAATGTATTTTGAACAATTGCTATTAGTTTATTTTCCCCTATCTTATTGGTAAATTTTATTTAATCTCTGTGTATTTTTTAACAATACCAATGGTAAATGTAGCATCTACAGAAATCCAATAATTTCAAAGTAAATAAAACGGTCGATCTAGGCAAACTAAAGAGGGATCCAACAGCCAGACCGCAGGGGGATAAATCTCCGGATCTCGAGCTGACCAGTATTAAAGTATTTTTGATGTATTTTTTCTAGACTCAATTCTTTTGTTGACATTGTTGACGTTGTAGGTACACTGGCGCAATCAATGAAGAAATCGGAAGCGAGATTGGAGTTAGATGGCCATGTGCTACAATGGACAAAGACGTTACGTATTCTAATGTAAGCACTTGAAATTGGTCATCATACAGCTTCTTCATAATAGATTAGTAGTTTGGGATGCGTTACATTTAACGCGTTTTGAACGTGACTGGCTACACCATAAGACAACACAATTTCCAAATCTTCTAGTGCACAGGTTAGAGTGGTACCTTGTAGAGTTTAGTGTTGCCTTGACCTGAACTTTCACTGGATTTAGCACCGATAGAATGTAAACAGGACGTGACCTTATTCAGTTGGTTACAGCTGATCCCATACCTTGGATAACTTGCACGATCTTCGACATCGAAATCTAGGGTAAAAACCTCAACAGAATATATCTTACATTTCTGGTCCCATTCCTATTCTAGCTGTTGCAATTTATTGAAACAATACATAAAAATTTGAATATAGATCATTTGCCAATCGAAAGCGTAGTAAATAAATCATACGACGTTGGAAACAGGAACATTAGACAAAAAGTAAAGTTATTAATCATACAATATTAATTATTCACAAGGCAGGTACTTGCTTAGAAGACTAATTATTTCCAAGTATAAATAAATTATACTATACCTTGTACTTGTTTCTCTAAGATGGATAAATACACCAGGCAATATAGATAAATCATAAGCAGGAAGGAAGTTGCGCAGATACATACATGTACAAAAAAGGAAAGTGATTTGCATCGTTTCTCAGCAATTAAACTAATTGGATTTTCTCACAATTATATTATATAACTGAATTATATTAGCTCAGCCATATAATTATTTAACATTTTTAATATGGTGTGTTTGTGATGAGCTGTGAAAAATAATGCAGGTTTTATTTTTCACAAGGCAAAAACAAACTTTATGGATTATAATAATTGTTATTTACTTTATTCATACACTGTGCATACCTTTCAAAAAACGTTTATTAACGCTTAGAATATTGCAATGTACCGAGTTCGATCTCTAACTAGAAGACTGGAAATGCCCGTGGGTCATTTTGTGTTAAATCAACATACTTACTATTTATAAAAATGTAACCTCATCACATCAGATTACCCGTGTCATTGTTGAGGTGCAGCTTACCCGGTATACGTCCCATGCCTTTTTTATTATGTATGGAAGACGAAGACCAAAATTGATTCGCATCGGAATCGCCTCCCTTCAATTAATTTTTACTATAGTTATTGAAAGCTTCAGATATTTGAAGCTTACTCTAGGATCGTAACCTTTTAAAATCCTCTAAATAAATGTATATTTCTTCAAATGTCAAAAAAACATGACTTTTACGGCAAGTTTAACTGTAACTTCAACATAATTCAAGTGATCAACTTTTTCCTCCTTGTAATAATATCAAAAAGGGCCAATTATGGCGTATTCATTAGTCCAGTGGTAACTCTAGGCTTCATCTTGTACAACGAGAAAAAAGTGACAGCTTGTTGCGGGACAGATTTATGAAATCTGCTGATGATAGCAACGGTCGGCTGAAATTCATGTCGAAATGTGATCTTTTCTCTTAAGTTTTCTTCAAATGACTATTGTAGATTTGCAGATTGTTTTACGGGGTAGTTTGGCTTCGAACAGCCTTACTTCACTTCGACCTAAAAGATCTTTTGTGATTTACCCTACATCTAGTGGGTATCCAGGATTCCCAGACTTTTTACAAGGCTTGTGATTTTCTTGGGAGCTAATTTCCTTATGTCTTCAGGCGTTAATTCCGCCTGTTCTAGGAATTTTAGCCTAGTGCGGACTAACACCGCCTTGCTCATATTCTTGAGATGGTATCTCAAGGGGCAGTGGTCAGTTAGAAGGCCTGTGATTAGCCTTAATTCGGACTTTTCAAGTTCAAGCCTTGTGGCATTCCTCGTCGAATAAGTTATAAACTTTCTTTTTGTCTTTGGCCTGAAGTATTCCTCCAGTAGGACTTTTTCTGATCCTTTTCCCATTCTTCGATCTCCTCCGCTATATGTCCCTTGGCTAGGCCACAAAACGGTTCAAGTCCAATGAACGGTGCTTCAGCTCCTTTTTTTGCAAGGCTATCAGCAAGTTCATTTCCTTGTACTCCCTCATGCCCTGGCACCCACATCAAGTAACCTTGTTGTTATTAGCCAGTTGCTTCAGGGATTGTCTACATTCAAAGGGAATTTTAGATTGAAAGGTATAGGACCTTAGAGCCTTTAGTGCTGCCTGGCTATCTGATAGTATATAGATCTTTACCCTTCGGATGCCTTTATTTAGGCACACCTGGGCACACAGATCTATGGCATAAATTTCTGCCTAAAAGATGGTTGGGGTGTTACCGAGGGCTTTGAATAGCCTACAATTCGGCCCTGCTACTCCCACTCCTACCCCTTCAGCCATCTTAGATCCAACTGTATACCAGATAAGTGACCCCTATTCCAATCGCAGTGACCTCCATCTTGCTCGTCTGACGACTTTCAATTAGCACGTCAAGCAGGCAGTCAAAGTCTTGGTTGACTGGCATTGAGTCAGTGGGTTTGGTGATGACTATACTAATAATAGTTTTGATACTTGAAGACTACTTGTCATTACTCTCAATCTGGTATTTTCAATCACCAATTGTACATTTTGATGAATTGTACACACAAATTTGAAATGCTTATTTTAATATTTAGAAATTTGTCCTTGAATAACGTATCATATCTGTTTCACATTGCACAAAGTAAGTTGAAATTTTTCACTTTTGTTTCCGTTTGGTTCAATGACTGTTACGCAATTTTAACATCTAACATCTCTCTCCTGACAGCTTCAACTACTTCTGAGAGGTTTTTGTCTGACTTTTGATACAGTTATTTTATTAGTTTTAATATTACCTACCGCTTAATCCGATGCTTTAATTTCGTAAACACCCTGTATGCAAATGGCATACGCTGTTAACACACGGATTAACATTTCATCCGCTTTTAGATTTACATAAGAATCAAATCTAACGTAAGTCGAGATAAGCACGTATTCTAGTAACCGCGTACACAAATTCTAAATTTTTGCACGATTCCCGTAAAATGACCCATTTTTGGTGAATATATCGGTGTATAAAATGAATTTTATGCAAATTTTATACGTTCTGTGTAATAGTCACTTCAAATAGCTGTATACGCTGAATGTAAATTTCATCTAACAGTTCATGAGAAATATCGTGTTATGGAAAATGTCGGAGCAATGCGACGGCACAGGCATGCAACTGTGATATTGGTGGCACTTTATAGCGAATAATTGAAAACAAATTGAAATTTCTAGTTTTTTAAATAAATCTTTCCAATAAAATCCTCTCCATACAAATACCAATACACTTTTCCAAAAAGTACGCATTATTACGCATACGTAATACGTACACGCCTTTAGAATAACCATCCTCTACAAGTGCATTGTACAACAGACGGAAGATAATAACAATAAAACATTTTTCTAACAATAATGCATCCCATAATAAACATTTTCCACACTGCGAACTTTAAATAACAAACGTAACTTTTAAATTGTTTTGCAGGCACAAAGACACTTCGAAATAAATTTATTCATTACTTCGCGTCGCTGTGAGGAGACAATTTTTATAAAATAAATTTCATTGTCTGAAAACCATCATGAATATAAATTTATGACACAAAACTGGTATTCTTCATATGCATGGTTACGTTCAAGGCTATTGAAGTGAAAAAAAGGCGAATCCATTTCATAGACGTCACATAAACAATATTTATATAACAATCGCACCTATCACAGGACGACAGTATGACTAGGAAAAAGGACTACTATGCGAAATCGAGAAAATAAAGGCCACACGGCGAGTGTCTGGAATGGCTGGTGGCATGACCAATCAACCTATATTAGATAGACATGATTTATTGCGTCTATGTCACACGAAACCTTTTATGTATTTACATTTACACCATTCTTATAACAAGGAAGTTGTATTTCTTCACTTTATCCTAGTGCGTGGACTGTTTCATTTTATAAATGATTAAATATAAGTCAATCAGAAAAGTATTTATTGCGTCACTGGCCAATAGATGGAGCTGTAAGGACAACTAAATGACATCTAATTAATTGATAAGGTGATATACTTAACTATTATTTAAGTGAATTTTGCTCAAGAATTTGTTATTAATTAAAATTGTTAATGATTATATAATTTTAAAACTCAAGTATACAATATTATATCCGGACGATATATCGATCAAAATTATAAAAAAAATGCGCTCATCAATTAGCTGAGCCATTATGTCATATAAAAAATAAATGTTTTCAAGATGGCACATACCCTGACATGCTAAAATTATCCAAAATTCTGCCACTTTTTAAAAAAGGTGATCACAAACTTCTCAGTAATTATCGACCAATAGCAATCTTCTCGGTATTCTCAAAAATATTCGAAAAACTCTTAGCAATACGTATAATTAAATTCTTGGAATCAAAGCAAATATTATCACCAAATCAACAAGGTTTCAGAGAACATAAATCTACGATCACTGCACTCCTAACTATACTTAATGAAGTCTACACAAATTTAGATCAAAACAAGAAAGTCCTTGCCAGTTGTATCGATCTCTCTAAGGCATTCGACTGTGTTGACCATCAAATTCTTCTCGAAACTATTGAGTCTTATGGTATACGTGGCAAATGTAATGACTTACTTAGGTCATATTTAAGTGATAGGAAACAATTTGTGGATTGTTTTAGTCATAGATCCGATGAACTCCTGGTTGATATAGGTGTACCACAAGGTAGTGTGCTAGGTCCACTTTTGTTTATTTTGTATGTTAATGACTTGGATAACTTTATTTCGTGTTATTACGGTTCATTTGCGGATGACATAACCATAATTTCTTGCGGTGACAATTCTGAAGTCGCACTAGAGCAGCTCAAAATTAACATTCAATCAATAACTGAATATTTTAACAACAAAAAGCTCGTTTTTAATCAAGACAAAACATTTCTTATGCAGTTTCATCCGGTTACATCAAGATATAATGCAAGTTTACTATTGCATCATAATGGGAAATCAGTTAAACAACTTACCTCGTTCAAATTATTAGGAATCCACATTGACCTATCTCTTGATTGGAAAACACATGTATCCGCAGTATGTTCTAAATGTACATGTAAATGTAAATGCTTTAAAAAGGTTAAGCCAGATAACTAGTATCTACACTGTTAAAATGTACTATTTTTCCAATATGGAATCGCACATAAGATACGGAGTACTTTTTTGGGAAAACTCGAGAACACCTAATAGAGTTTTTTTATTACAAAAACGAGCTGTACGTTGTATGTTCGGCTTGGGCTATAGGAAACCATGTAAGTTAACTTTTATTAGGCAAAAAATATTAATGTTACCATGCCTATACATTTTTGAAATATTAAAATTCGTTAAGCTAAATTTATCACAATTTAACTTTCAAAATGCGTATCATCATTATCCCACCCGTCATGGATATAATTTACAGCATGAAATCCATAGGCTTCAATTTTGAATCAAATCCATATTATGTAGGTACTATTCTCTATAATAGATTAAGTAACAACATAAAAAATTTACCCAGCATTAACAAATTTTTTTCCTCTGTTAAATCTTTATTGGTTGCCAATGCATTTTATTCCGTAGACGAATTTCTGCATTCGCAATTAATATAGATATTTAAATTGGTCTTGTTAAATACTTTACTTAATGTGTCTGCCAAAATGTATTCTGACTTGTCCTATGTCATGTTTATAATCTATTAGAATCAATAAATGATTATTATTATTGTTATTATTATCCAGGGAAACAAATAATTAGATATTAATTTCTGCAATAATATATAAATATATATGAAATTGATCAATTGATAAAATGGAAAGTACTTAGACAGTCATTATAAACAGATGTGCCTTATGCATCTACCAGTCTTAATGTGGGCGGTGCCATGGGCGTAATTCGGCAGTCTTTTTTTGTCGCCTTCTTTAGATTCACGTCCTAGCAGAGTTTAGCATTAGCTATTCCACTACTCAACCAGGGCACATACACAAAGGCAATTATACAACGACCATACCCTACGACATTACCATCTACCGCAGCTGAGACTCGAACTCGGAGGTGGTACAGCAACTAGCCGTGTTGTCTCTCACACAACATCGTCTAGTCCACTGTCGCCAACTCGGTAACACATGGAAAACACCACTAAACATCCATACCCTAGCCAGGATCCGATCCCGGAACTCCTTGGTTGCAAGCCTAACACGTAAGTATTGAGCCACTGAGCCGGTATTTCTCGTAAATTGTTTGACTTCGACCTAAAAGATCTTTTGTGAATTATCCTACAACTAGTTGTTGCCCAGAATTCCATGACTTTTTACAAAGCTTGTGATTTTCCTAGGGGGTAATTTCCCTATGTCCTCAGGCGTTAATCCCGCCTTCTCCAGGTATTTTGGAGTAGTGCGGATTAATACTTTGCATTCACAAAATATATGTTCCACAGTTTCAGTTGCAGTATCGCAATATCTGCATTTGTCGCCTACAGCCTTGCCCATATTCTTGAGATGATATTTCCAATAGGCAGTGGCCTATTGGAAGGCCTATACCTTAATTCGGACTTTTCAAGTTCGAGAAGCCTTGTGATATTCTTTGCTGAATAAGTGCTACGTTCTACAAGTGCATGAATAAATAAATACGTTGGACCGTAAGGGTTGCAAGATATTACTGAAAAGGCTTCAATATCTCGAGTTCGACGATGGCTAGAAAATTTTTAAAAAAACTAGATGGAAAAGTCTATAACCGGAAATAATTTTCAACTCTGCAGGGCGAGCCAAGACGAAATTACAGGATCAAGTGCCTTTTTTTAAATGGAATGCTATGTATATCAGAACATTTTTGAAGCCTCTTTCTAGAATCTATTCATTCCTATATTTTATCGACTATCCTCCAACCACTTGGATATAATGAATTTTTGTTGTTGAAATATTGCCATCTGCAGATGCATATTGCAAAGTCACAATTATGGGTTTTAAGAAAAATTCATGTGAATATTGGTGACGAGACATCTAATTAATGTTTTTGAGTCATTTTTACTTCCTAAAATGTACAATATGGCCAACAACTTCTTTGCTGTTTTTAAAGACATTTATGTTCTAAGAAAACTCCACAGTGCCCAGATTACATATACCTTTTTTACATCCACCCAAATCATTATCATCAAACCAATTCCTAATCACCTATAAGTAAATTTCAGATATTCTCTTCATTTTCTCCTTTGACTTTCCTTTGAAAAAGACGACGGTGTCATCTGCAAATAATACTGCATCCCCTCTAATATTTTTTAAATATACTGTTTTAAGAGTGGATGTAGAATATGGGAATAAACATGAAATATACATTAGGGTTTGACAATTGGAATTATTGTAAAATATGATTAAGAAGAAAAAAATATAGCAGCTCTAGGGGAAAATAACTGAACTTCATACATTAGATGTCCTTGTAAAATCCAAACCAAACATTGTTAAAACAGTTTAAACATTTTTGCGGATTTTGCCACCACAAATTGATGATATATTCAACTTGCATCAAAATGTTTTTCATTTTAGAACAATCACATTCTCACTGAACACTGAATTTGTAACAACTACAAACCAGCTTTATACTTATACTTCCAGTTAAATAACCAAGTCACTATGTGAAAATAAGCGATAAATTTAAAGGTTTTCCCACACCCCGCCCACTTGTGTATGTCTGCGGCACTTTCAAAACAACTCAGCAAAATAAGAGCAAGGTGTAAATACCTTAATCAGCGGAAATTATTAACATTCGTTTGGTACAGGATCTTGTTCTATTACAAAGTCGTCCCAACAATAACACCGGCCATATATACCTTACAGATTAGAAACTGGCAATAATCTTGGTGTATTATTGAGCGCAGATGTCAAAACAGTTTAAATATTTAATGGACTTCATTTTCTCTTAACAAAAAAAGCTTCATTGTGATGGAATTAAAAGAGAAGTTGACATTGTAACCTTGCAGGATTTGAATTTCAAATGGTGTTTGAATGAACGTGATATTTTTTACATTTAAATTAAGGCATGGGCGCTCGCAAGACAGTTCCCACTAGTTTGAAAAGGGGTTAAATTTATCGCATAAATACCTTGGAACCATACCATGTTTTATTTTAAATATAAATTGTAGTGATTTTAAAAGTGTACGTTGTCTAACGTTTAGAGGATTTAAAACATTTAACGTTGTGTATATTTGTTACATTTTAATATTATCCTCATAGCTTTGTTTTACATTTTTTGTAACTTTTGTATATAATTGTTATTTAAATATAGCTGTAGAGTGGCACAATATTCAAAATGTGAAGCTATTATAGATTTATATACTAATATTCTTGAGAACATTGATAAATAATTTGAAATTCTACGCAAAAAATCAATCTTTTTTATGATATAGTCATTATTATAAACCCAAGATACTTAATTTCCGAGATTTTCTCTAAGTTTTTATTATCTAATACAATACTTTGCCCAACTTGTTGACGATTCAGAATATGTTTTTTGCCGAGAACCATGTATTTGCATTTACCCGTGTTTTCTTTTAGCCATTATCACACAACCAAACGAATACATCTTTTAATCTTGATTGATAACATTAATAACATCATTTACATTTTCTTCATAAAAATAAATTAACGTGTCATCTGCACATAAATGTACCTTACATTTTTTTATGATTTCACCATGTCATTTACAAACAGCAATAATAATAAGGGTCCTAGCACTGATCCGTGTGGTACTCTGAAGTCAGTGTCTATTACGTTAGATGCACTATTTACATATCTTGTTCTTTGTTTTCTTGCAGTTAGGTACAGTCCCCCAATACCCATTTTTTTCCACTTTGATACCAATAATTGCCGATTCACCGTCTCAAATACACGTTTAAAGTCTAAGAAAACTGCAAATATATACTCTCATCTGTTATTTGACGATGACAAAGATTATATGTTAGATAATATATACATTGATAAATCACAAATGGGTTGCCTAGCTAAATCGCGTGCCGATGCTGTTAATATAAATTGTAATTAACTTTTTTGGATCAACCGATTTGTTATTCATAAAAATCGAGCATTAGCTGAGAGAATATCACACAAGGAATTGGAAAAATATAGGTTGACTACTTTCCCCTCACCACAACTATGAAGTTGCCAGGTATAAACAGGTGAGCAAGCGTTATTAATATACCCTCATCAGTTATTTAATCGATTTTTTTATGAAATGAAAGTTTATTTTATTCCCTACCCAACAGTATTAGGTTGCCTTAGCAAAAGTTTGTCACATCCATGGTTGCCTAGATTTTAGATGATTTTAGAAGTTTTGAGCACGAGCTTGGAGAGTGACAGAGAAGCGTTGCATGCGCCACTCCATGCGACAGACAGGGATGCGAGTTTTTCTGAAAGAAGATTTTCCGATCGTGTAAGCGCGCTCCATAAATCAAATACTGGATTCAAGTCACATTAAATATTACATAATGATACCAAAATTTTTCTATTCACGCATTGATTTACAATAAATAAACACCACAGAAATTAGACAACCCACAATTCCAGAAGCCAGAGGCTTGTGCGGAAGGGGGTTATACATTGAAAAAACGCGGACAACAACCATTTCCTCCGAGAGTGTCGGAGCCAGGATTCGAACCTGGTGGCGCGATACACGTGTGATTAATCGCGATTGCCACCTTGCACCTTAACCCACGCGGCTATCGGCTAGGCAAAATATCTTATTGAAGAATTTTAATATAAGAAACTTATTCTGATTCTGACTCGTCAGAAGTGCCTATATCAAAACCTAATTCTAATTCTTCATCGTTTTCTTTTTGTTTTCATTCGTGAGTATATATATCCTCAACCTGTAAGGGTGTTGGGTCCCCTAAGAACTACGTATAGCCATCAAAAAACCAACCGCAACCTTCAGGACTTACTTTGACGCAGCAAGCATCATTTGCAAGAAGCCACATTGAGTTTACATAGATTGTGCGCAAGATTTTCTGTTTGAGTGAGATCCAGCATGGTGGGATCAGATTGGAGTCGATGCCTTTAATCCTCTCTATAAATTGCTCTTTGTCTTTTTTCGTTCCATATGTTTTTTGGAACATGCGTCATCGACGCTTATACAATGCTTGATCCCATGAATAAAGGCAGTAAACTCCTAAACACATTCAATTTTCTCTATTTCCTGGAAATTCGTTCGTCTTGAAAATATTTTAAAAGGCTTGAAGGCTTGACTTTCCTTTTGTTATTAAACGCAGCTATGTAATCACAGCCCGTAAATGCGTAAAAAGCTGGCAGATCCAGGAATAAAGTAGGACCCAACTTCATCGCCAGGTCAGTAAAATTAATGCAATCAAGATCTTTCTTATTGCTTTTCTTTGACGATGAACCCGCCAACCAAATTTGAATCTGCGGAACTTTCTGGATATTGGAGTGTAAAATTACCAAGACATCGGTATCATTCGCTCTGACCAATTAAGTTAAGTCATTTTCAATTACTTCATTCTTAAACTGGATTTTTTTGGGTGTCGAGTGGTTCTTGTTTTGACATATTTCCTTCAACGTTTTTCACATATTTCGTTTTTTCTGCAGCTGTATATCTCTGATCTCTTTCTCGCAAGCATTCCAGACTTTCTTGATTTATCCATTTCTTCTCTGCATATTGCATTGACACTTTCGTTACTTTTACAAGACAAATTTTATCTAGTGACTTAGATATAGTGTTCACAAAATTGTCAGCTAATATATCTATGTCCACATTGCTTAATAAATTCTGGAACGTTTCTTCGTTAAAGTGCTTATAACACCTTTTCTTTATTTCTACTTCTTGCCACTGCTTTTGTTTAATTGCCAAATACGGACCGTAGTAAGAATTTGAGATGCTATGTTTTTCCACATGGCTCCGTTTGGTACTCACACTGAAGCTCTACAAACATCAAAATACTCTTAATAGATTTGGCCAACACGGGTGGCATCTTAGGAAGAAGCTTTGAAAATTGTTAATAAATGTTTTTTAACCGCTTTCCAAGTCAATTAAATGACCCTCTAGGAGATCTAGATTTGTCTGTCCCACTTTATAGTGGGATACAAACCACTTCTTGGGGATAATTTATATTTGAAAAACTACTTCGCAATATGTGGGGCTCGAACGTCGTTAGGTATGATCAGAAAGAAAGATAGACGCGCGAACCCACTGAGCTACCGACTTCATCTGTAGATGTTTTTATTTCTTTGGCCGTAGATATCAAATTAATTGGTGTGTATATTCTTGGGATTTTGATTATTAAATAGAATTATTGTATTTTCTTACGTCTCGCTTTTATTAATCATCGTTAATGAAAATTTCAAAATGAATGTTTGGATCCAAACAATCTATTTTCACTTTTATATTTTGCTCCACCCTTTCTTCGTTAAACTTCTTATAACACCTTTTCTTTATTTCTACTTGTTGCCACTGTTTTTGTTTAATTGCCAAATACGGACCTTAGTAAGAATTTGAGATGCTATGTTTTTCCACATGGCTCCGTTTGGTACTCACACTGAAAGCAAATTCTACAAAATCAAAATACTCTTAATAGATTTGACCAACACAGGTAGCATCTTAGGAAGAAGCTTTGAAAATTGTTAATAAACGTTTTTAACCGCTTTCAAAGTCGATTAAATGACCCTCTAGGAGATCTAGATTTGTCTGAGTAAAGGAGACAGGGCCCTACAGTTTATAATGGGATATAAACCACTTTTTGGGGATAATTTATATTTGAAAAACTACTTCGCAATATGTGGGGCTCGAACGTCGTTAGGTATGATCAGAAAGAAAGATAGACGCGCGAACCCACTGAGCTACCGACTCATCTATAGATGTTTTTATTTCTTTGGCCGTAGATATCAAATTAATTGGTGTGTATATTCCTGGGATTTTGCTTATTAAATAGAATTATTGTATTTTCTTACGTCTCGCTTTTATTAATCATAGTTAATGAAAATTTCAAAATGAATGTTTGGATGCAAACACTATATTTTCACTTTTATATTTCGCTTCACCCTTCGGAAATCTTACCGCGCACGCCTATCGATTCATGTAAATTTGCTGCAGTAATTGTAATTCAACGCATTTGGTCAAAATGAATTGAAATTCTAGCGTCATATGTAGCTCGTATATTTTCCCTTGTTGGTATTCTAATTATATGGTAATATTCTTTTTTTAGATGCCTGAAATAAGTAAGAATCAATCATAAGACGACTGTCAACAAAGGTTTCTTTTATCGAAGAGTAACTCAAGGACAATTTGATTGCAGGAAGAATGGCGGAATGTCTACCAACTATAATTGAAACAATATATATAAAATTGTTTTTATTTTCTCAAATTGATTGATGTGGTGTATATTCAACATTTAATAAAATTATTGGAATGCCGGAATATAAAATAAACGCTAATTACATTTTCCTTCTTCCACCAATTCGCCGTTTTTCGCAACACTTATCTAACCTTTTTCAATCATTTTCGGTTACTTCTGAGTTGTTCTAGGATAATAGCTACACATGCTTCAATTATTCCAGCGTGTAATTGGTCAGCTGACTGCGGTCTTGACTTGAAAATTACTTGCTTTAGTGTAACCTACAGGAAAAAGTCGAGTGGCGTCAACTCCGGGGATCTTGGCGACCACTCAAGAAGAGGACTGTTTCGATCTATCCACCGACTTTCAAAATTTGTATTCAGCCAACCCTTTACCAGTAGTGCATTATGCACTATTCTGACGTGCTTGAATTGGTAAGTCGTGTAGTGCGTCCCAAAACTCAATTTCCGGAAATTTAAAAAATATACGTTGATTCAAATTATTCAAAGAAAAGGACCAACGATTCTACACTCAAGTGCTCCGCAATACACGTTTATTTTTCTGAGTACTACCCCTTTGTGTTTATGATCCAATTAGGGCCAGGCAGACCAGTACCGTAAATTTTGAGATGACACCACTACATTTGTCGTAAATGTAGGTTCGTCGCTGAACAAAATGTCCTTTAAAAAGTCCCTGTTCACAATTGTAATCTTCTGTTCGCATCTCCCTGTTCCAGAGTATGTAACATTTTCGGCTTAAACGGTATTATTTTGTTTTCTGTAAGGCACCTTCTGATGTTCAGTCTTGACAAGTTTACTAAGGGACAAAATATTTTTTTTTAATTGGCCATCTTTTCAAAAGACATCAATAATTGGAAACTGACAATTTGCCGCCTGATGAACCTGCTTTGAAGTGAAATTTATTTTTCTATTTTCTAGCTATTCTAAATTCCTTTTTGACAAGTTACATTTTTTTTAAGTTATTGTTTACACACACTCGTGTGGTTTATTTACATAAAATTATATTTATTTCTAAAGATATGTTTCTATAGTCCAGTGCTATTAATAATAGCTCGGAACCGAATTATAAGGTCTCGATTTGAATGTTTCCGGGTTTTTTGAATTTCTTATACTAAAAAGTAAAAAGTTTACCCTTTGAAACTTTCCGCTAATGACTTTGAAATGAAAATGACTTTACTTCTAGTATAGTAATCCCTTTTACAGCTATATTCATTCATTCAACTGCTACGATGCTTTTATTATAGGTGTAAAAGCCATGAAGAAAATGAATGGACACAACTTTAAACATTTAAAATTAACAAAAAAAAAAGATAAAGTCGTTTCGTTACTGGCTGTTAACAACAAAATCAAAGTTTATGATGAAGTCATTCCAGTAGACGAATTGTTGCTCTTCCAACGTATTGGTGTTTTTAAAAAATCAGAAGAACTTCCATCATACATGAATTTTGAGTTAACTCCACATCCTGTAACTCTGTTCGATCAAGGTTTAATGCCAAAGACAACTAAATCAAATTTTTATAATTTATTTACACAGCTCAATTATATTAGTGTAAATAGTAATAATTTTCGTATGTTATTGATGGAGGAATGTTATTACATCGTTGAAAATGGCAATTAGATGAAAATTTCGAGACAATATGCAATCATTATATACGATATTTAAGTAATAATTATGGAACCAATGTTTCTGTCGTTTTTGACGGATATGGCAATATCAACTGCACTAAATCAGCTGAAAGATATCGTCGATCATTGAAAAATGCCCTAACAAATTCAATTTTTGATGAAAATATGCCTTTAAAAATTCGCCAAGAAAAGTTCCTTGCAAACAGCAACAACAAAAGCAGATTCATCGAAACTAAGGAAAAAACTAGCTGATTTATTTATTTATTTATTTCTACAACTATCCAACGGGATAACATCCCAGTTACAGGATAGGAAACAACAACATGAAATTAAGAATAATACAATTTTCGAAAGAAAAAAGAAAGTACAGTACAATGTGTAAATAGTAATACAGACACAGGTATATAATGTGAGAAAAAGACAAACATTCCTGACAAACAAGTAAGGTAAATAACAAAACAAGCACTAAACAAAATTAACAGAACTTATAATACAAAAGCATTTTTTATATGTGCACTGCTAGAATTATATATATCAATGCTGTCTTGCACGGTGGAGTAATTGTGGCACACCGTATACAGAGGAGAGTAATGCAGTATATCAGTATTAGCCGTCTTTACATAAAAAGTTTCATAACGTCGCCTAGTATATGTTGGTACATGGAAATTGATTTTACTCAGTATTTCGGTCGCATCATGAACAGAGTTTATTATGTTAAACAGAAAGATAACAGAATGCATATTACGACGAACCAGTAAGGATTTATAATTGTGTGTGTCAAGTAACAGATCGTGTGGAAAGCCAATAGGAGGATACACTTTATTTTCTTTATAAGACAGATACTCTAAAAATCTCCGTTGCACTCTTTCTAATACTTCGATATATTTTACGTAATTTGGGCACCAAATGACAGAATTATATTCTAGTCGGGATCTGACATATGAGTTGTATAACAGTTTAGTTGTTGATGATTTATGAAACTCACGGGAATTACGCATGATAAATCCTAAACTTCAATTGGCAGCTGAAATTACTTCATCTATGTGATGGATAAAATTTAATTTTGAATCAAAAAATACCCCTAAATCTTTGATATATTCTGCTCTATCAAGTAAAATACCATCGATACTGTATGGAAACATTAACATATCTTTCTTACATGAGTATGTGATAACTTTACATTTGTTTATATTAAGTGACAACTTGTTTTCCCTACACCACAAATCAAGCCTATGGAGGTTTTCCTGAAGGATGATGCAATCCTGAGCGCAGATTATCCTAACATAAATTTTCATATCATCTGCGTATAGTAGATGAGGAACATTCAAAGAGCTAATAGCGTTATTAATGAAGATGTTGAAAAGTAACGGCCCCAGGATCGATCCTTGAGGAACACCAGATAGGACTTCAAATTTAGTTGAAGCAAAGCCCCTGTAGCATACGTATTGTAATCGATCAGAGAGATAGGATTTGAAAAGTCTCAGTGCATTCTGTGACAGACCACATTTATCTAACTCAAGGCCCAATATACTATGAGTGAGCCTATCGAAGGCCTTGGAGAAATCTGTATAGACTACGTCAACTTGAGCTTGATCATCCAAAACCTCCGATATATACTGTGTAATACACATTAAGTTTGTAGTTGTCGATCGATAACAATATTTTCTCAGCAGAAGGTGATGCTGATGCACTAATTCCAACCTATCTACAAGTGCCATATATATATAAGGACTCAACAAATTAAACCGAAACAGCCATTCTCCCTTACCAGCTCTGAATTATATGGTAAAATTTGCGTATTTTGTCTGAACACAGTTAGCACTAAAATACAATGACTTGGAATGCTACGAGGAAGCTGCGACGCCTCCTTCGTCTCAGGATGTCACTAACTGCAGACCGGTTTCGACCTATTTTTGAGTCTCGTCAGCGCAGTGCAAGTGATACCTTCAATACTGGAGTTCATATCTCATACACTGTTAAGTTCCACCGCAGTAGAGCGTAACTAGCGCCATCTCTCCGTAGTCTCCAAACAATCCAAATCGAAAATAAAATTGATAATCATCACTGAATAAGCAATTTCATAGCAGAAGGAGATTTTTTTAAAAATATAATATATAGAAAATATAAAATAAAGGATAAAAATAAATTTGCTGAATTATTCGAAAATCGTACAGATTTACAATATGCTGCTATTATCTTTACTGATGAAAATGCTGACGTCCCTAATATTTTGAAGTCGGGTATTCATTTTAGCATTATATGGTGCTTCTAAAAATAAAGAAAATATAAATAATTTTCAATACCAATAGTTTCTTAAAGTTACAAGTAAAAACACCTGTGTCAACTTGGCTTCATTGATACCTGCTAGTTCAGAACATATAATAAGAGTGTATTTACAAATCCAGTTGTGGATGGGACATGATAAGTTGCCAAAAGAATGGGGATGGAAAAAAAGATAATTCACTAATACCAGTTACAATGAACCAACCACCAGCTTCTAAAAATGTATCGAAAATGATTTTTTGTTCATGTAAAACTGGATGTGGCTCTGCTTGTGGATGTAGAAAAAGTGGATTAAATTATTTTATAGCATGTTTACTAAGCAAAGAGTTAGCTGCTTAAATGCTCCACCAATGATACTAATGACATCGAAAACGAAAACGTCGGAGACGATCAGACATGATTATCCTTTTGACAAAAATTTATAATTATTTGTCATTTAAATTTATAATAATTACTATTTAGCATAAGTTGAAGGTAAATTATTTTCGATAAAAGACTAATGTGCTTGTATTATTTAATGTTTCTTTAATTTATTTCGCTTTTGGAACTTCTACCATCTTCAAATTAATTTTAAAAATCTTCTTTTTTGACAAATTCTTTATAAACAACCTCAAAAACTATAACAATCATTATTTTCTTAAAGGAAATATTAAAAATTCCGGTAATGTATTTTTCTTTGAGATTTCTCTTTTTTTTAATTTACTGACTTTAGAAATTGCGGTAATTTTCAAAGGGTAAACTTTTTAGTTTATGGCATTAGAAATCCAAAAGAAAAAATTATTCAAATCCATTCATGATACCTGGGTTCCGTCATTTTTCATTTATAACGACTAATTGAACTGGACTACTAACGTTGTTACTAATTTCTTATTATTGATGAGTACCTGCACAGAATGAAGGTTTGGTAATTCAGCGACATATGTAAATGTAGATGCTTTTTTGTTTAACAGTAGTAAATCGAGAAAGTTCCAAAAACTTATCGCAGAAGACATAAATCAAAAGCAAATACCCACATTTAATTTGATTCGATTACATCTCATTTAAAATATTTATCGTTCATTCGATCCATCTGACAAGAATATTACAAAGGCGTTTCAACATTTTTATTATCTCGATATTTGATAAAAAGTAAATGAATACTAAAACTAAAGCCATAAACTATTGATTTATATATAATTTATTTTAATTGCGATCCAATGCTATGTTCCCAATTTTATATTAACACATTTTGAACTGGATTTTCCACTATTAATTGTTGGGAAAGGAATCTCAACGTTAAACGTTTCAGTAGCTGTTCTGTTTCTATCATTCGTATCTGTAAAGCTTTGGTCAATTTTTTATTTAGACACTTGAAATAAATGGCCTGCTAAGATGGATCTGTTACTAGAGGCGCAGTAGCTACTTGAAGAACAAAAAATATGTTATTTATGACTATATTTGGCCGTAGTAAGTTAATTCTGGTTATTAGAAGTCAATTATTTTTATTGGCAAAATTAATTGATCTTTGATACATTCATTAAGTGTTGATTGAATTCGGTTGCAATTCGTGTTTTTAACGATTAAATAATTTGAAATTGGATACATTTCCGTTTTCTGAACTCATAATCCGCGGCAAGTCAAACATGACCGCTTTCATACATTTAAATAATGTGTATTTAACTGTAATTTTCGTAAGCAAATTATATACAATGTATGCAGAAGGAGGTGAACCATTTATCAGAGATTTCACTTTAGTGTCACTGCTTTAGAGTTATTTTATCTGTTATTAAACACGAACAGTTGATATTTCGAATCCATTGTTATTTAGGTGATTTCAGGACATCACTGAAATGTTTATTTTACATCAATATTTATGTAAATTATTTAACGTATGAGAGAAGCTGCTAAAAATAGAAATATTGTTAACACTTTTGCATCTCTGTGTCATAGACCTACGCAAACTTGAAAATTTACAATTGTAATTTCTAAGCCAAAATATTTGCTCTTTGAGTTAACAGTACTACATTTTATTTTGTAATTTCACGGTCTACAAGTTCCAACTACCGTTTTGATTTTAATGTTATTATTATTTACCTTCATAGTTTATCTTGTATAAACAAAATTTCCCAAATTTGTCAATAATATTAATTATTATCCTATTTCAACTATAAAATTGCGAAAACTAAATTTATTAGTGGGTAATGGCCCTATTGAAAACAATCTTGTACTCAGACTATAGAAAGCTCTATCTGTAGAAGCACAGACTTTTAGAAACTTACATTTTCTATTTATTCTTATTTGTTAACTTAAGAGAACCAGTATAGATACAAAAGGAAATGTAGAAAAGGGATATAACTCTGACCTGATATAATTCTGACCTAACTGCCAAAACAGAGTTACACTACAGTGCTTAGAATTAATATTTCCACATACCGGATGTCAGCGGAACATGGAATACCCCCCCCCCCCTGTTTTCCTTATTTTTAGAAATATCAGAATGAAACTTGGTAGATGTATTTATTATATGACCAAGAAGGCACTTTGTGACATCTACAATTTTTTATTCCCTTCCAGTTTCACCGGAAATGACCCCAACTTTCCATTTTTAAATGGAACACCCTATCTATTATTATATTTTTTAAATCCTTGAGAGTCCTGAGTAAGGTGATATCCCATAACTGACATTTCGGCTCCATAAAAGAAAATGACTGGAAATTTGTTGGTGCATTTAGAGCAAGGTTTGTAAATTAAGATAGTTAGCATGGTAACTTGAACGGAATGGAGGGGTTACGATGAAGGCGGCCATCTTGCGCGTCATCGTGCCTGCTGAAACTTAATTGTACGTATGCATTTTTTGAGACGTTGCGCTTATTTGTTGAGTTATTTCGAAATATTTGTTGTTTTTGTATTTATAATCGTGCAGTTATAGTTATTTAGTGTATAATCTAATTGACAATTACTGTTAAAGAGAAAAGATTCAGAGTATATAGAAGTTTGTAACCTGTGTATTTACAAAAATAATTTTAAGGTAAACAGTTTTTATTATTTTCCGTTCATAATAATAACAAATAACAATGTTAGATACAATTATTAGATGACTGGAGGAAAGGTTTGTAGTGTAGCTGTTTGCAAAAACAACTCAAAAAAAGCAAAAGAGAGTGGTGAGATGTTTTTTCCTTCCCTAAAAAAATTACTTAATACAGGAAATAAAATTTATTTTCATATGATACAAAGAAATATTAGAAAAAACCAATGAGTGATTTTTTCTTATTAATTGCTGTGTCTAATATGACATGATAAAATTTAATGGCCCTCTTGTTAAATTTTATTAATAAATTATTGTATGCACATCTAACTCTAATAAAAAATTTGCATTAACATTTTTTAATACTACATAATTGTAAAGGTTGTCCTGGGGAAAAATTTCTACTCAGTACGTCATAAAATAAGAAACTTTTCTAAGTAACTCTTTTCGTTAGGGCGAAAATTAGTATCATGTATGTTTCTTCATCTATCTTATAACTTATTAAATTCGCTAAGAATTATATAAAGCAATGAAATCAAGACTGAAGTCTGAGGCAAGAAATTGCACACAAGATTAAAAGAACCTACTCCAGTCCCTTGATATAAAATGTACTTCTTTAACTGCATACATTAATTAGTTATAAATTTGATATATAGTAATGTCAATTTTAAATTCCAAGGAAAACGTTATCGTTGTTAGTAATCATTAATCAAAAAAGTCAATTTATTAATTTGTGCTTGTACATTAAAAAATACAAAATACGGAATTCAAATTCATAGCTAATTATACTTCTATACTAATGGTTTGAATGCCAGAAATTCGAATGAGCAGGCAGAGTGACGCGTTCCCGCATTTTAAATAGTGATCTCTGATTGGTCGAAAGTTACCATGCTACCTATCTTACTTTACAAACCTTGCATTTAGAGTGCCATGACCAGAAAAAATTACTTTTCGTGGGCCATCAAACTTGGCCTGAACTTAATTTTTTCAAATGGAATCATAATGGTAGAGTACTGCCATAAGACACCAGATGTTCTAAGGAATCCGTGGATGTGCCCAAAAGCAATTTTTTCTGGTCATGGCACTCTAGATGCACCAACAAATTTCGAGTCAAAGTTTTTTTCATGGAGCAACAGCAACTGCCAGACATTTATTATTTGAGTAAGAACAAACAAAGTCGTATCTCACTAAATTCTTTAATTTCGTAATGGCGACCGGTTTCGTGAACTATAACTTTCTTCACATCACCAGGCCACAAGAATTTCTGGTCGCCATTACGAAATTAAAGGATTTAGTGAGATAAGGTTTTGTTCGTTTTTACTCAGTACGAACAACTCACTTGGGGACCTTGGAGTCTACTATGGAATTTATTATTTACTTCTAAATTAGAAATTTTTTCCATAGATTAAATCCAGAACCGTATGTTATTAGTGAAAAGGTCACACAATGGCAAGCTGGCCCATAGTGTCTACAGAAAGGAAACGTACACCGATCGTTACCTACATGCGACATCTCACCACCATCCACAACAGAAGAGACCGTTAATTAGAACCTTGGTCCACAGAGCCAACACAATATGCAAGGACGAGAACAAACCCGAGGAACTACAGAATGTCCAACAAGCTTTAGAGAAGAACGGATACAGTCAAAGCAATATACAACGAGTAATAAATAACCAGAGGAGAACTACAGAAGAAGAACAGCAACAACCAACAACGTATGCATGCCTACCCTACGTCGCGTGAGTCACAGATAGGCTGAAGAAGATTCTATTCAAAAAGAAAGTAGGTGTACGGTTTCGAACAGTGAAGAAAATACAGCAGATGCTTCCCTCAGTCAAAGACCCTGTCCCCAAACTGTTATCAAAAGTTGTTTACCAGTTGAAGTGCACATGTGGTAAGAGCTACATCGGACAAACAGGACGGAGTATCCAGTGCAGAATCAAAGAACACCAGAGAAATACCAGATTTAGATACACATGTTCATAATAACGAGAACCATAAAATCGACGACGAGGACGTCAATATATTAGACAAGAATACGCGCTATTATTCGCGAATCATTAGGGAATCACTGGAAATTATGAAAAACGTGAACAACTTTAACAGAGAGGATGGGTATCGACTTAGTAACAAGTGGAGACTGGTATTGCCAAGTACCAGCACCGTAGTAAGTCACGGTCAACCAAACACGACGAATGATCAGCGAAGCGAACCAAGCGCGACCAATGCCCAGCGAAGCGAAGCGGTGCCTAGCTATATAACGAGGACTGTAACACAACAGATTCAGTCTTTAGAATCCTTCTGAAGAAGCTGACAGGATGATCAGCGAAACGTCAAGTCAAGTTCGACGACCACGGCAAGACCCGGAAGAATCTACTTAATCTTTTTTATCATCTGCCTTGTAGATAGGTGTAACTATCGATTTTTTCCATTAATAAAATACCTTGTAAACGCTAGATGTATTAGATGGGTCAATGGGTTTATTATACAGGGTGTCAACGAGTCATAGACAGGCCATAGAGTTTTCAAGTATATCTTGTACTTGGCAGGAATAATATATACCAAAAACGGCCAACTTTTCATTATTTGACACGTTTCTATCACTTCCGGTTTCCCCAGAAATGACCAACTTTGAAATTTTAAATGGCTCCCTATATTTTTGCAATTCGGGAGATGATTATAAGTACGACTGCATACTTATAAAAACATTTCTGAAAGTATTATTTTTATTTTTGCATCTAGAGTGCAGTGAATGCACTCAAATCCATCAAGTGAACCAAAACGATAAGACAAAACTGCTGCCCAAGTAATCACTACTTCCACATCCAGATTTTATATCCAAGTCTTATACACACTAAACCCCAATGTAATATTTTACTCCCTTTGATAATAGGGTGGGGGTGGTAGAGTGTGAATAATATCAACAAATTTTAGAGGCCCTTGGTTCTCGTATACACAACTAAATCCCAATTTAAATTTTTACTCTCTATAATAATAGGGTGGGGGTGGCAATGGGGTTGACGCCAGCTAACGCCAAAAAAATTTTTTGAGATGTTTCGTTCTTGTATACATACTAAATCAAATTTAATTTTTTTTACTCCCTTTCATAATGGTGTGGGGGTGGTATTGGGGGGTGATAGTGGGGGGTGGCTGATGTCAAAAAAAAATTTGAGACCTTGATTGCAATTTTATGGACACTTACCTGCTTGCTTTGCCTATTTATCCTTATTTACCCCCAAATCCTTCAACGGAATTAGATAAAAATATAATATAGTTCCAGATCTCATTATATTATAATACATAACCTTACCAAATTTCAAGTCAATATCATAAACGGTTCCAGAGTAAACGTAAAAGTTACAGACCGACAGATAGAAAAATTTGCTTCCATGTGAAGTTAGCAGAACACTCAAAAATTTCTTAAAAATTAACAACGGTAAAATTGTTATTTTCACGATTAATTAGCGGCTAATTAGCGGCGAATAACAGGCCTATGGGTTTTTTAATTCTGCAAAGTTGTTCTGCTAAGTTTATACAAATTTGTATTTTCGATGTATTTTCAAGCCCGCTATCTGTATCCTGGATCATTCATCAACTATATAATTAGTGACTCATTTGAACTCATTTGCGGACCACCTTGTAAGACGTACATACGTACCAATACGGTTTCCGATGAGTTCTTAATTTCTAGGTAAACAATTTCAGTTTCTGAACTGTTAGAACCTCGTCAAGAGCCAGTCGAGGAGTAATGTAGAACGGATGCAGACTCAATTATAAACCAGATTATTGAAAGAATACCGAATGGTGTGTCTTTCCTCTCTCATGAACAAACAGGGCGACATAGATCCACAAAATAATTAAATCTGACAGAGTGTAACTGCAAAAACGTGAAGCATCGGCAATTAGTAATTAATTCGATATTACGTTATCACGGTGTTTTCCTAGCGTGAAATCCTAAATGATTACTAATTTACCATAACTTGCAATAGATATTAAGACGTGAATATTTAAAAACCTTACGGAAGAGTATGTTTATAAATAGAGCATCAAGCAAATGATTAATTTAGACTTTTTATATCTGGATAAATTTGAAAAGTAGTTGAGTAAGTGCTGTTTAATATTAAACATCCAACATATTGTTGTTCTCGTCACGTTTTATAAAGCAATTAAAGAAATACATAAACTACGTATGAGTAATAAGAGATATTCCAAAGATATTTTGCACCTACCCTCATCTGTGGGCGGCCTATTTCGTATCTCACATTCTATTTCATAAACTTTGGCGTTTTATTGAATATTTGATGTCTATTTGTATCCTCTTTGTTTCTAGTTTACTCGGTACACTTTTTGCGTCACTTTACCAATTAGAAGATGAACTTATGATTCTATTCCCAGGCCCTCTAAAAGCCGACTGACGAAGTGTGTTGTGTTAGCAGAGTACGATTTTTCGCCTTATTATCTTTATATATTCTGCTCGGTCAACGAGCATTAGGTTTACTGCAGGAATAACAATCGTGTAAGACAAAAGACAACAGCTTTAAGAATAACCAAACACAATAATGTTTTATAAAGCAGTTAAAGAGATATTTGATTTATATCCGTAAATACAAAATTAAAAAGACTGATGGTCAGTTTTGATACAGTTAGTCTTTTTAATATTTCAGTAGATAAAACCTTGCAAATAATTAAAGACAGATCACGTCGCCATGCTTTCACGATAAATTCAAATTTAAGACAGTTGTCAAAGCGTTTGCGAGAAATGTCAGTTGAGCCGTGATATGGAACGACGTTCTTTTGCGGCTGAAGCTTATTTAAAAAATAACTATTCTCCTGCAATCCCCCAGCGTTTATTTCGTCGTCACTTTCATTTAAATCCACGAGATCCAGTTTCTAGTCGAATAATAATTAAAAAGTGTACTGTTTCACGTACTAGAGAAATACCAAAAGGAAGAATACATTCTGTACGCACAGTTGACAATTTTGCGAAGAAAGTTTCTTGGTCATGTCATGCCGAAATTTGGAGGCATCAAGGGGCTACTTAGTCAAAACTGTTTTTTAACGACTAAAATATAATATTCGGACCGAGATTAACTCAATCCCAAATAAAATGTTGGAGCGGGTGATGAAAATTTTCGGCTTCAAGAATGTCAACAGCGAGGAGGAGGTCATTTGATTGATGTAATATTTAAAAAACAGAATTTCCGTGTTTTCTCAAGAACTTTGTATAAAATTTCCAATTTAATCAGAACCCCAAAAGACCAAATACCTAATAATTTCCACAGTGTATACGAAATGCCTTGCTCAAACTGTCCCCATTTTGTAATTAATAAGAACAACTCAATTTAAAATGTATACTTTACTCAGCCCGACCCGTTATGCGATAGAAAAATCCATAAAAAGACGTTTAGACAATATTTTTAGCAACTTGCAAACTATGTGTTTTTGGTTTTGCCAACAATTTTATTTTATTTCGTGTAATCGAAATTAACTTTGTAGAATTTTTTCCAGCAATATCAACAATTGTAGAGTTAAAATGTATCTAATCAACATTATCATTCCTATGTGTGTCATAGGAGATAAGAAGTCGATAATGCTTAAAAATGTATGTGAGGTCCAGCAAAATGAAATACTTAAAGAAACACATTTTTAACAAACGCTCGAGAAGGCTTAACGAGCGACGTTAAATGCAGTTTGGAAAACTTTCCAGACAATAGTCAAAAAATATTTTTGAACAGCCGGGAGGGCACACAAATATTTCAAGCAGATTTGAGGAATTATCTGATGGTAGTCAAAACATACAATAATACTAATAATAATAATAATAATGTCACCTTACTAAAATTTTATAGAGAGATATTAGGTCCTAACCTAACTCTCGATGGTGGTGTGTCCAAGTTCTTGAGAGAAACGTTGGCTAGCTTACAGCCGGAGCTGGCCGTGCGGTTATTTAGAACTACTCAATATACCACTGAGCAGCTCAGGGCGCCAGTAACCTAAATTGCCCTACGTTTCCAAGTAGTGGCTTAAAGTTCGGTTACAAAACTTCAAGCACCCCAAATAGAAATATATATAATTGGACCACGAAATCGATATCAGGTGTCAATTGCCTTAATTTTCTCTACTGAATATATTTTGAACGCATATTCTACAAAAATAAATGATTCCCAAAGTATATAAAATCTACTTTAATTTTCTACCATTCTGAAATATATAAAAAAAAATATATAGTGGTAAACCAATGATTAAATGTCCGCACGTGATCACGGTTGGCGCACAATATAATTTATTTTAAAAAAAAATGACGTAATAATTATATCTGCAAAATGATAGTAAATACCAAAAAAAATTAAATAAATATATTAATACAGGTCAAGATTTTGTCAAGACAAATGAATTAATCACTGAAATTTAGCGCAAGGGCCTAAAAGACGGCCATTTAATTAGTAGCAGACAAAAATGCACTACTAATATGTAATAGATTATTTAGTACACAAATGAATATGAATAAATGCAAAATATTAAAATAGTATATAGAAAATACAGAAAATTCAAAGAAATACAGCTTATCTGCTTAATGTCGTCCTCGCACGAGATTACTGCAAATGGCGGCTCCAATGGTCGATCGTCCAGGACAGCCGGCATACTGCGTCTATTTCAGAATTCCAAAATAACGAACTGGAACGCAGGAACTTCAATAGGTCTTCTAACGGTAGCTTGATATTAGAAATATCCCAAATTAGAAACCAAAATTACTGCACCAAAAAGTGAAAGAAGCCAGGGAAAAGAAGAAAAGCCGTAGATGGAGGGTGGCTTGAAGTGACCAAAGCTATAGGCAAGAGCTTGGTTGATTACCACGTGTTAATTAGGGGTAACAAATGCCCTCAAATCCAGCAATACAGCCGATATTGTGCGCCGTCCAAAAACTTACATAAGCACACGGCCACAATATAAACACAATCTTTCTAATTATATCCAAAATGAACACCTCAAAGTGTTAAACATATAGAAAAATGTGGATTGCACTCATTAACACACCAGAAATACGTGGTAACTGACTCGAACGCCTGTTTTTATCCTTCGCTCACAAAAACTTCGCGATAAAATGCGAAAAACTATACATGATAATGGCAGAAATACAATGGCAATACCTATTAATTATATATAATATGATGCTTATTTTTACGGATATTCCTTATATTAAGACAAGCTTGATGTATAAAATTGAAAGGATTTAAAATGACCAATACGAAATTTTAAGGTGATTATTTCCTGATTTTCCAAATATACGATTCCGTAGCGCACCGCTGGTTGCATACTTTTAGGCGCTCTAACTCTATAAAATTAACATATAAATCCAAGGAGCGGCATATACAAGGGGTTATATTAAAATTAACTAAATTAAACAAAATTGAAACGTTACAATAATAATAATAATACTTTATTCCATGTAGACTTTTACGAGTATGTGGATAATGTCATAAATATTTGAATTTGTGTGAACTTAGCAGAACAACTTAGCAGAATTTAAAAAACTATAGGCCTATTATTTACCGTTAATTAGCCGCTAATTAATCGTGAAACAATTATACCGTTGTTAATTTTGAAAACATTTTCGGGTGTTCTGCTAACTTCACATGGAAGTTAGCAGAACATCTACCAAAAATTCATTTTCATTAAAAGTAGGTAGCTCAGAATTTGCCGCTTTTTAACCGTAAACGAATGATGAAAACGAAATTTAAAAAAATAAAAATTAAGCCGGAAAAACCAAAAAAATTATTTTTTTAGAATCGGAAAAACCTTGGGAGAACTAAAAAACTCATAGGCCTATTATTTGCTGTTAATTAGCCGCTAATTAATCGTTAAAGTAACAATTTTACGGCTGTTAATTTTTTAAAAATTTTCAAGTGTTCTGCTAACTTCACATGGAAGTTAGCAGAACGTCTACCAAAAACTTTTTTAATTAAAAGCAGGGCTCAGAATTTGCCGTTTTTTAACCGTAAACGAATGGTGAAAATGAAATTTAAAAAAAATAAAAATTAAGGCGGTAAAACAAAAAAAAATCATTTTTTAAAATCAGCAAAAACTTTCAGAATGAAAAACCCATAGGCCTATTAATTGCCGTAAATTTGCCGCTAATTAATCGTGAAAGTAACAATTTTACCGTTGTTAATTTTTTTAAAAATTTCGGATGTTCTGCTAACTTCACATGGAACTTAGCAGAACATCTACCAAATTTTTTTTAATTAAAAGTAAGTAGCTCAGAATTCGCTCTTGGGTTTTTTAACCGTAAATCAATATTGAAAATGAAATTTAAAAAAAAAAACAAAAATTAAGGCGATAAAACCAAAAAAATATTTTTTTAGAATCACAAACTAATTCAGAATTGAAAGTTACGAAAGAAAACACATGAACACGAGAGAAAAATGATAATCAAAGTCTCCGCAACAGACTCGAGGGTTAAATAAAATATTTTTAAAGAAACATCGTGAAATCAGAAACAAATGATTGAATGAGACAAAACTGAATAACATGCAGAGTAAAGAAATTTTTGAAGCGATACTTGAAAAACGAGAAATAGTCTTAAAAATGTTTACTACATACTTAGGACAAAAAAATTAACTGCTTAATTAATAAAAAAAATTGGTAGATCATCTCGGCAAATTTTAAAACGTCAATTATAACTAGGGTGAAGAAAACTGACTCCCAAAAACCATTTTCAAACGAGCTTAATGGCCTTTCTGTCGAATTTCGGGGAAAGAAAAATCAATTAATGTCCAAAAAAATTGCAAAATTATCACGGCACGATTAATTAAAGAACGGGATCGGTAAATTTCTGAAGGAATACTGAGCGCCAAAAGCCATTATCAAACGAGCTTAATGGCTGTTCTGCTGAGTTCCGGAGAAAACAAATTAAAAAAATGTCAAAAGAAATTGTAAAGACATCACGGCAAATGCGAGAACGACACGATTAATTATAGAAAAGAGAACGGTAAATTCTTGAACGAAAACTGAGTCCCAAAAGCCATTTTCGAACGAGCTTAATGGCTGTTCTGCTGTTTCGGCGAAAAAAATTAAAAATTCTTAATAAAAATGTGCAAAATTTGCAAGACAAATTCGAAAATGTTATGATTAATTATAAAAGTGGGAATAGAAAATTCCTGAAGGAATAGTCAAATTTAATTCCCTTTTTCGGTTTTACCGCCTTAATTTTTATTTTTTTAAATTTCATTCTCACCATTCATTTACGGTTAAAAAACGGCAAATTCTGAACTATCTACTTTTGGTAGATGTTCTGCTAACTTCCATGTGGAGTTAGCAGAACAGTCGAAAAATTTTAAAAAATTAAGAACAGTAAAATTGTTACTTTTACGATTAATTAGCGGCAAATAATAGGCCTATAGCATTTAATTCTGCAAAATTTGTGGTGATTCTAAAAAATGATTTTTTGTTTTTGTCGCCTTAATTTTTATTTTTCTAAAATTTCACTTGCACCATTTGTTTATGGTTAAAAAACGGCAATTTCTGAGCTACCTACTTTCAATTAAAAAATTTTTTTGGAGACGTTCTGCTAACTTCCATGTGAAGTTAGCAGAACACTCAAAATTTTTTTTAAAAATAACAACTAATAATAATAATAAATTAATTCTTTCACGATTAATTAGCGGCCAATTAACGGCAAATAATAATCTTATGGGTTTTATAATTCTGTAAAATTTTTGCTGATTCTATAAAATTATTTTTTTGGTATTACCGCCTTAATTTTAATTTTTTTTCAATTTCATTTTCTCCATTCGTTTACGGTTAAAAAATGGCAAATTCTGAGCTATCTCCTCTTAATTAAAAAAAAAAAAAATTGGTAGATGTTCTGCTAACTTCCATGTGAAGTTAGCAGAACAGGCGAAAATTTTTAAAAAATTACCAACGGTAAAATTGTTACTTTCACGATTAATTAGCGGCTAATAGGCCTATTGTTTTTTTTTAATTCTGCAAAGTTGTTCTGCTAAGTTCACACAAATAATATTTGAAAACAATATATCTATACAAAAGTTTAAAATATTTATAAAAAATTCTTAAAATTTTTCGTCGGATAGAAAGGTACACAAGTATATATACAAACAAATAAAAATGCATAACAGTATATAAACATAACAAAACAATTTCAAAGGTACGCCGATTCACACGACTACAGGAATTTCTTTCAAGGAGTAAAAGCAGTGTACGGCCCCAGTCGGAAAAATATGTGCCCTATTAAAGATTTAAATGGAAATCTCCTCAAAGAAGACCAGGAAATAAGAGCCCGATGGAAAGAACACTACTCTAGCATTCTTAACCAGCAAAGTCAAGCAGATCACGATATTATAAATCTTATCCCTCAATATGACACCTTCGAAGACTTAGATAAACCACTAACAACGGAAGAGATCTTAACCGCCATTGGGCAGCTAAAAAATAACAAATCTCCCGGCGCCGACTCACTCAAGGCTGAGATCTTTAAAGCTGTGTCGTCAGAGCTCATACCCTACCTCAAAAAACTGTTTGATGTCGTGTGGGAAAATGGTCAAGCTCCGCAGGAGTTTCGTGATACACTTTTAATCAACCTCTTCAAAAACAAAGGGAGTGCTGCGGACTGTGGAAATTACAGGGGTATAGCTCTCCTGGCTGTTGGAGGGAAGATACTCACTAAAGCGATGGCAAATAGGCTAACACCTGTTATGGAAAAGTTACTTCCTGAAACACAGAGTGGCTTTAGACCAAACCGAGGCACATCGGATTTAATCTTCACACTTAAACAGCTTCAAGAAAAAGCACTCGAACATCAAGGAGAAATTCACATGGCCTTCATTGATTTAACCAAGGCGTTTGACTCGGTGGACAGGGAAGTGCTCTGGAAAATTATGTTCCGCTTGGGTATCCCTAGAAAATTTGTGGAAGTATGTCGCAGTCTACATACAAACAACAACGCCCAGGTTATGTATAATAATGAGGCAACCGAACCTTTCCAAACTCTCACTGGAGTTAGGCAGGGATGTGTCCTGGCACCCCTACTCTTTAATTTGTTTACCACTGCTCTAACAATTATTGTTGACAACAAACTGACAGTCAGAGGAATAGGTCTCAGATACCGTTTTGATGGCGGTCTCTTTAACATAGGGCGCTTTAGAGCTTTCACGAAGACACGCACACGATTCATTTGTGATCTCCAGTATGCGGATGACTGTGCACTTTTAGCCTCTACGCCGGAAGAGCTTCAAGAACTTTTAGATGTGTATGCCCAAAGCTATGATTCTTTGGGACTTAAAATCAACATTGGAAAGACTAAGATTATGTCAATTCCTCATCAAGTGAACCAAATAGACATTACACTTAACGGAAATTCTCTTGAAGTGGTGGATCAGTTCAATTACTTAGGCAACGTTGTTAATGACAAAGCAAACATGGACAGCGAGATTCGCAATAGAATTAACGCTGCATCTAGAGCATTCTGGGGACTTAGAGAGAGAGTATTTGACAACCACGACCTTGCTTTGTCAACGAAAATGGCTGTCTACAGAGCAGTTGTCATTCCAACACTGCTATATGGATGTGAAAGCTGGGTCACTTACCGTCGTCATGTGAAAGAATTAGAACGTTTTCAGCAAAGGCACCTCAGAAGTATGATGAAAATCCGTTGGTTCCATCACATATCAAACGTGGAAGTACTCAGGAGAGCAAACAGCCTTCCAATTGAGGTGCTTATTTCAAGAGCACGCCTAAGATGGGCAGGTCACGTTCATCGTATGCATGATAACCGCCTTCCTAAATGTACACTTTATGGTGAATTGCAAAGCGGTAGAAGAAAGCGTGGCGGTCAACGAAAGAGGTTCAAAGACGCTCTCCATGAAAATCTAAAATCCTGCGGTATTGCAGACGAGCAATGGGAATAACTTGCAGCGGACAGAACCGAATGGCGAGGGGTTGTGGCCAGCTATCAAGGAAATGTTGCTGCAAGAAGGCCGAATCCAAGACCTAACCAGGTCTATGTTTGTCCTGATTGCGGTCGACATGTGCTCTCCCGAATTGGCCTCTATAGCCATAGTCGTGTGCACCGTAGATGAATGGGAATTACAATAGACTACACCTTTTACTTGTTTTTTATTGTACGCAATTTATCGACTGTAACATTTCTATACTCGGACTCGAGTAACGGCTAATAATAATAATAATAATAATAACAAAACAAACCAAGAGCATGTGTCTATGCACGGAAATTCCTTTTTATTAGTTACTATACTTAAAATATTCGTCCAGAGAGTAAAATGTCTGTTCTATTAGAAATTTTTTTACTATGACCTTAAGATGGCTAAAGCTTGCTAACTCCTGAAATTGAACATGATTATAAATTTTTATAGCAGTAATTAGTGATCCATTATCCACCTGCGATAGTTTGTAAGGAATAGTGTAAATATCACTGGCCTGCCGCGTATCATAATTATTGACATCCTTACATTTGGGAACTGATTTATGTTTTTTCTAACAAGGCATAAAGACTGGTATATGTATATGTAAGGTTAGTATTCTATTATTTTTAAAAATAGGACGGCATGAACTTAAAAAGGATGAATTGAACTTGAACATAGTACGTACGATTTTTTTTGTAAGATAAATATCCTAGAAACGCCAGTGCAATTCCCCATACAAGACCACACAACATTGTTGATTGAACTCTCGATCTCAGTTGGTTAATCAGTTTTTACTAACCAGTGACTCAGGGAAAAGATTGACACGACCCTCACAGGATAAGTGACTGTTCATCCACAACCCTAGAAATTTCACTTCATTTTGTTGTTTTATGCTGTTATGTTCTGATTTTATTAAAACACTATAGTCGACTGTAACACCAACTAGTTTAAATACTAAAAAAATTGTTTTAAAACTATTTAATACAAGCCCGCTTGATTGACACCAAGATGACATAGTTTGAACACAGGAGTTGGCAACTGTGTTTAATGTTGAAACTTTTCCAGAGGTGATAAGGGCGGATGTATCATCAGCAAATAATGTAAGGAAACATGATTCCATCTAAGTGGCTATATCATTAATAAAAATATAAAAATATTAAACAAAAGTGGTCCCATAGCCCTACCTTGTGGAACTCCGGTGGGGATAAGTAAATTTTTTTGAATAACTAAAAAGTGTAACGGAAAACATATGACGATATCGGATCGAGATTAATTTGTCACAAAACGTTTCTTACATTCTTTTAAATTTGTCTGAAGATGGTGAAAATATTTATATCTTCTTTCTCTTTTAATGAACACTGACACTCCCGCGGTTGGGTTGGACTGTTCTAAATCCCGCTCCAAAACTTGTTTATACTCAAACAAAAAACCCAACTCTGAACACACTACCATTCCTCGCCACATTGTCATTTGCTGCAGCTGCCATTCGAACTCAAGGAAGCTACATAGCGTCTAGCCGTGCTGTCTGATTCAACCACCCATTCTACCCTCTGTATGTCAAAAAGAAAGTCTTAAGTTCTATAAAGTTGTTGAAACAGAATCGTTAATAAACAGTCAAGACATGGAACACGATTTTCGCTATAATCACGAGTTCTATGGGCCTTTTTTTAGTGGCCTAAAGTATATCAGAAACGCAAAAATGAAAGAAGAAATATAAAAAGCCATTATGTATGTAATATGTAAACACAATCTTCATTGTATACCTACATGACACATCATAAGTCGTTTTAGTCTTAGATTACGAAAAATTCATGAATGGAATAATGAATTATTAATAGTAGTTCATGAATTACAATTTCTATTGTTGCATTACTTATTCATTTTTATTAATCACACGGATTTACGTCAGATGTGGGCTGTTGGCACTACAGTCTTGTACACGGCATTGTTCTAAAAATACGGCAACACTTTCCTACAAGTATATTGTGCACGTGCTACATATCGATTTACTAATGATTTTGTCAGGAGAAATAAAATACAGGAGACCGATTTCTCACTGAGGCGCTTAAAATATTTTTTGTGGTAACAACAATGGATTCGCCAAACGAGTGAAAGAGCAAAAATATCAAGGATTCATGCATAGCATTAAGTTATGCATTGACAAAAATTATTGCGCAGCAAATAAAAACTGTTTACTTATCATACCGGGTGTTAGAAAATTATGGGAACGGTAGAAAATCTCGAACAGTTTGCATCAAATCGAAAAATAAAAAAATACGTGTCAAAAATTTTTCAAAAAACTATCTACTGATACCAAAATGACCTCCCCCACCCACCACCCTGTGGATGGGGCGAGGGGCAACTTTAAAATTTCTAATGGAAAACCCTATTTTTTATTGCGGAATCGGATTCTACGGCAAAAAATACGTAAATTCTATTCCGGATATTTTTTTCGATTCTTGCATGGTGTCGCTGTAATCGCAAAAAATGAAAAGAAAACATTACTGTTTCAAGAGTAGCGTCTTGTGCCCATAAAAAAACGTCCAATTCAAAAACTGAAAAACACGTATTTGTTATTTTTACGAAATCTATCCAATGACATTGGATTGGAAATTTGTAATGAAAATTCCTATTTTTTATAGCGGATTCGGATTCTACGACCAAAAATACGTGAATTTTATATCGGGCATTTTCTTCGATTCTCGCAAGGTGTCGCTGCAATCGCAAAAAATTGAGTGGAAACATGAAAGTTTTGAACGCATACTTAAAAAAATACGAAAGTAAAACTACTGATCTCAGAGTGAATGATTTCCCGAGCTGTTTTGAGAACAGTGATTTTACACGGTCGTGCGGAAATTACAACAACTATTAACATTCTGTAAATTTATTAGCAGCTAGTAATTTTCAATTTACATTTTTTTACAGCGCAATAAAAAACTCGATTTAAAAAAAAACTAACAGTGGTTTTACCTCTAATTCAGCCACTTCAGACAAGTTCTTGATCCCAGCCAGTGAAGGCAAGGAGGTAACTCAGCCATTTAAGGCAAGGTGAGGATTTCGGCCAGTTGAGGCAATTAGTTTACAGCTTAACTGCTACACTAGCATGTTTTAATTTCAAGATTATAGCAGGTGTTCAAAGCGGTGCCCATTGACTTCTTGGCATTGTCCGAGATGAACCTAAAAATTTTCAATAGCATATCTTATCATTTGAGGTGGTATTTCTGCAAAAATATTTATTATGCGTTGCCTCAGCTCTTCCAAATTACGAGGTTTAGGGAAATAAACCTTACCCTTCACGTAGCCCCAAACAAAATGATCAAGTGGCGCGAGGTCGGGAGATCTTGCTGACCATTCAATAGTTCCTCTTCGACCTATCCATCGATTTTCGAAAGTACCATTCAAACAGTCCCTAACAATATCCGGATAGTGTGGAGGAGCACCATCTTGCTGGAACCAAACATTATCGAACTCATCAGCAATCTCTTGTATTGCAGGAAATATTTGATTTGTCACCATTTTCAGGTATTTTTCTCCATTCAAATTTCTATCTATGAAAAACGGTCCTATGATTCGATCCCTGAAAACTCCTGCCCAAACATTTAATTTTGTGGATACTGCGTGTGTGTTTCAAGCATCCAGTGAGGGTTTTCGTCACTCCAATATCTGAAATTATGGCGATTAATTTTTCCACTGAGTTCGAAAGTTGCTTCATCTGAGAAGACAAGTAGAGATAACAAAAACTTTGGGTTTTGGTTACTCCTTTCCATCATTAATTCACTAAATTCAAGTCGCCGATCAAAATCATCTTCATTTAACTCTTGGTGAAGGTGAATTTTGTAAGGATGAAATTTCAAAAGTTTCAAATTCTTATGAACTGAAAATGCACTCATATCAAGCTGTTGACTGGCTTTTCTGATTGATAACCTTCGATTTTCAACAAATGCCTGGGCCACTTCCATTTGTCGAGCTTCCGATGTTTCAGATTTTGGTCTTCCAGATTTTGAGCGATTTTTTCCCTAGTAAAATATTCAGAAAGTGAAATTTTATAAATTATGAATAACTGGTAATATAATATTATGTTTTCTTGTTAAAAATCAAAGCTAATATGTCATAAAAAACTAATATCCTTTTAGTACCACAAATGCGTCAATTAAACCTTTTTAAACACCCCGTAACCAGAATATGAATGCAATTGCAAATAACAAAGTAGAGTCTCGATATAAGAAAGTAATCACCTTTAGAAATTTATGCCAGCTGAATTTCTGTGTACTCTGTATAGTTATATCGCCCGTGAATGCTCTCCCCCAGGTTCTACATGTTTAACGTCCTCGTAGAGCATCGTAGAGACGTTGAAACGGCACTTCATAAAAAGTACGTGTATTTAACACTTTATTTCTTAAGTACAGCGGACATGAAGTCTGCAAAGTAATTAGGGTGTTTAAATTTTATTTCGTAAGCACAGCGGGCATGAAGCCTGCAAAGTAGCTCAGGTGAGATTCCAATTGCATCTCCTTTTCTGAACAGTCTAATCTTCTTTTATATGGTAAAAATGACGTCACAATTTATATGAAAGCTTCGAATTTCGTGGTCACACGCTTGGAAATGTTTACATTATAAATTTCAATATCTACATGCGTCGTAGTTTGCAACGACCGTCCTTTCCATGACTTAAGATAGAAAACGACAGGCGATTTCACCCTGTGGGAAGTAACAGAAGTAGTTGACGCTTATCGTGTCCATTGTAAACAAATGCTGTGACTAGACTCGATTTTTAAGTAAATTCTTTCGTACAAATGTAGCGTTTAACGTTGCCTTAAAAGAATGTAATTTTAAAATGCATTCTGGTAACTTTATTGTGTTCAATATTAAATGACTAAATAAATGTAAAAATTAAATGAAGTAACTGCAACAATTATTTGAATTTGGAAATAAATAAGAAAAAACTAAATTTACATATGGGGTATATACAGGGTGCTTCACTACAGATTCGTTTACATCGACAAAAGTTTTCAGATTTGATCAATCAACTTTAATTAATGAACTGTACAGTTCAAGCTAGTTTGCTTTCTTGAAATTATACGCTTTTTGATATTTGTTGGCAAGAAGACTGCTGTAACTTGAAGGCGAATACTGAAAATATATTAACAGCGCTGGATGATAACTATCTTCAATTACGATTGGCGCCTGATCATGAACAATATCACATTTTATATTCGAGAATACTAGATCTAATAAGCGACCAAGAGATATTGGTTATATTATTGTTATTAGCTTAAATTGTAAAATGGCATAAAATTTGGTAAGAGATTTACTTTTACTGTCACTATATTTCGCGTTCATAAAAAGTGGTGTATTAAAATCGCAACTAAATTGTCTTCATATTAAGAAGTTAAGAAGAGAGATTGATTTTATTCTAATACATCTATTAATTATGATTCTACAATAAATTGCTGTTATTTAACACTTGTACACAACACATAACAAAGACGAAGTTGGCCCCGATACAGAGCCTTGTGGAACAAAGTAAATAACTGTTGAACAATTGTAAATAGACAAAAGTATTTGTCCTTAGAAACAGAGGTTTTAAAATTGGGACAATCACAATCTGATGCGTCTCGAACCGTGGGCAGTGATTTGAAGATCTAGCTAGTACTATTGAACCATGACTCATAATTTTTTAAGACACCTAAAGCAACTGCAGATAAAGTTAGAATACTGAACGCTTGAGATATTACAGCACCCACATTCATGAAAATCTTCCAGTTTTATTCGCAGGATACAACCAATAACTAATCGATGTTGGACGTTGACGTTAATTATTATTGTAAGCAGATTTTTGCTTGCCGTGCCGATAAAACTCCAACAAAACATATCTGAACGTAGTAATGCTATATTGTGCTGTGGTTGTAGGCAAGACATGGCAGTCAAGCATTATGAATACGTTTTACGAGTACACACATGTTTTACCGTGAGTTGTTCAGCCGCCGGCAGAGCTACCTCTGATTCAGGATGACCGACCAAAGTCCCAACTGCTAGTTTGATTCGAGCACCGTAGATATGACACGCAAGTCCTCACTGCATTCCATTACAACAGCCACTTAGTCCTTCAACTTACATCAGTATCGGATATCTCGCTTCTTCCCGTTGGGCGTGAGCTTATCGCGGCTCGCTTCCAACCAAATTATAATCTTTAATTCTTTTCTTACTTTTATTTAAAGTGGGCATCTTAGATTTTTATTTTTTAGGTTACTACCAGGAGCGTGTACAGAATATTTTGGAAGAGATCACATCGTTTTCTATTTAGAAGATGCAATTGTCACTTGCGGTAATGAACAATTTAATGACTAATGATAAAATGTACTTACATCATCAACGCAACATAAAGTTACATACTTAAAGTAATGGCACTAATGATATAAGATTATTAGAAATAGAAAACAATATAAGGAACATCAGATTATTATTTCTAACATAGAAATATTGACAATAAACTGGGACAAACTGGAAAATACGCCGCAGGCAAAATAAGACTCCTTAAAAGTACTTAAGTTCCTAAAAATTGAAAAGAAGAGAGAGAAGAGATAATTTTTATTATTTTTGATTTTTACAAAAGAATTACTTAATTAAAAAAGTCACGAGTACAAATTTCATGTTTCTTATTGACGAAAAATGAGGGAAAAAATAGATATTATTTTTTCAACTTTCTTATACCTATATAGTTAATTATAGACCCATAACTTTATTAAACAGTTTTGGTAAAGTTTTTGAAATGTCAGTATATAACCAACCGCATCTACTATCCAGTAAAAAATATTATTTCACTGGATCAGCATGGTTTTAAGTCAAGCAGATCCACTTTTTCTAATTCAGTTTGTTTTACGCAATATGTGTCAAATATACTTGATGATCAGATACAAATAGATGTGATTTATACTGACTTTTCTAAGGCTTTTGATAGGATACATAATGGGATTGTATTAAACGAATTAGTAACATTTGGATTTAGTCAGAATTTAGTACACTTTTTACATCCTATTTGTCTAGTAGATCCCAATGTGTCACATTCAACGACTATAAGTCTAAAAATATATGACACTACGTCTGACGTACTGCAAGGTTCCAATTTGGGCTCTTTACTTTTTCTCTTATTTATAGATGACTTAGCTAAAATTTTAGAGTGTAAAAGGCTTCTGCATGCTGATGATGTATTTCATTTGACAGTATGCATGACTGCATAAAACTGCAGCAAAATATAACACAGCTACAAACTTGGTCAAATGTTAAATATGCTTGATTTACACATAGCAAAATGTAAAATGTTCACTTTTAGTTGGAAAGAGCGTCATATTATTTTTGATTATGTGCTTAGTAATGAGATTCTCAATAGATGTAATTTTTGTAAAGACCTTGGGATAACTTTTGATAAATCTCAGTTTCAAAAATCACATAGCTGCAGCATATAGATCACTTGGTTTTATCATCAGAGACAGTAAGTCTTGTAGTAATGAGGATACATTGAAAATCTTGTATTACGCTTTTGTTAGATCTAAACTGGAGTACTGTTTCTTAGTCTGGTATCCTCATTACGTGTCTTACAATAGTAGTTTAGAGTCTATACAAAGTAAATTTTTAAAATATATTGCCTGCCGAGTGGATGGTATTTATCCGGAACGGAGAATCCATAATAACTTATTACTAACTAAGATTTCAGATGGTATCATTAGAAAATATAAGGTTCACTTCATCTCTTCGCTTTTTGTATAATTTATTGACTCTTCGAATATTTTTTCTCAGTTGAATTTTTTAGCACCTCGTCTATTTACGAAAAACTTAACATCTTTTTACTATCCTGCTGGTACAACAAACATAATGTTGAAGTCCCCTGTATACAATATGACACACAATTTTAATTTAATCTCAGATAGATGTAAAATTAGTATAGTCTAAGTCAACGCATCCCTGCAAAATAAAAAACACAACAAAAATTTCACGACTGTGCGTCGGGTTGTTTGATGACAGGCATGCCGCATGGCCTACGGCGATAATAATTATGTCGTAAAGTTTTTGTTGTGGTTTTTTATTTGCAGGGATGCGTTGATTTAGACTATATCAGTAGTTTAAGTCAATTATTATCAATTATATTAATTCGTTTTTGTCTATTTGATCTATTATTTGCAACCTGTGTTTTCTCGTAGTATTATTGAGTATCATGAATTATATTTGTATTTCTGTTGTTCCATATAAAAATATTGTTTTGTATTTCTTGATCTTCTTTTTTTTATTTTCATTTGTTTTTAAATTTATTATGATAAAATTCTTTCATTTCACTGTAGGATTTGTATGTTTTATTTTTATCTATTCTATGTTTTTGTTTATTTTAAAGATCTGTTCATTTATATTGTTTATTGGTACCAGCAGTGTACGGCCCCAGTCGGAAAAATATGTGCCCTATTAAAGATTTAAATGGAAATCTCCTCAAAGAAGACCAGGAAATAAGAGCCCGATGGAAAGAACACTACTCTAACATTCTTAACCAGCAAAGTCAAGCCGATCACGATATTATAAATCTTATCCCTCAATATGACACCTTCGAAGACTTAGATAAACCACTAACAACGGAAGAGATCTTAACCGCCATTGGGCAGCTAAAAAATAACAAATCTCCCGGCGCCGACTCACTCCCAGCTGAGATCTTTAAAGCTGTGTCGTCAGAGCTCATACCCTACCTCAAAAAACTGTTTGATGTCGTGTGGGAAAGTGGTCAAGCTCCGCAGGAGTTTCGTGATACACTTTTAATCAACCTCTTCAAGAACAAAGGGAGCGCTGCGGACTGTGGAAATTACAGGGGTATAGCTCTCCTGGCTGTTGGAGGGAAGATACTCACTAAAGCGATGGCAAATAGGCTAACACCTGTTATGGAAAAGTTACTTCCTGAAACACAGAGTATTACGAATATATGTGGAGCCCTAATTTTAAGATGATGATTTATTACGTGCTTAACACATAGACGTGCATAGAATTTTTGTCACCGGCATTAAAATATTTGTTATAGTAAGTCCATCATCCCTGTTAATCAAATTTGTAAATCAGAAAAACTAATAATGCTGTATGTGACATTAAAAGCATACCAGGTAGTCCGTAGATGATTTAATGGCATCTAATGAGGTGGTTATCCCCAAACTTGCTACCTTATTTATTTGAATTTTGCGCTGTAAGGGCCTACTAAATCATTGTCGATTGTTGGCAATAGTGACTTACATGAAGTTCATCAATACTTCTATAGAAGACAACTCTGTAAATATCTTGTGAAGCGTTACCCACCCCCCTCTTTAATTACTAAAGAAATAGTCTTGATCGTCAAGCAATCAAAAACACATTTAATCCCACTCAGTAATTATTTACCTTAATTTTATATCAAGATAAGTAAACAAATTGGCCATTTATGTGATCGTCTAGTTTTACAAAGTTAGGACCCAAATTACGTTCTTTATGTAAAGTTTGACATTACGACTTCCTATCTGATATTATTTACCTTAGGAAATGAATCACTCTTTTAATTTAAATACCTTGTAAGAGCCGGATAAAGCTGAAAATGTCCCCTGACAGTCTATAGGGCTCGAATTGTGAAATATTGCGCAATAATATTCAAATATTATAATTCAGGACTGAAAGTTATATCATAAATACGGCAGTGAAAAATTGGATTTTTTGATATATAAATGAAACTTGAATCTAAATTGGTTTTTGAAATGTGAGTGATAACTACCTGAATAACTTGCTGAAATTGAATTGGTCCCATAAAGGAGTTTTGGAAGTCGTAATTTAAGCCACATTAATGCCATATTAAGAATGTTCCAATAGGGACATTGCCGGCGTTGAAAAGAAGTGGAAGTAACTTTTGACGACTGTGGTAAAGTTGGCAATGCATTACTGGCAACGCGCACGGAACATATGGATTGGAAATAAATTTTGATATGGATGAAGAGAACATATCGGGAAGGAAGTTTTCATGAATATAATGCTAGCATGTTGGGAATGTGAATAAAGTTTGTTTTGATGTATGAATAAAAGATTGAATTAGAAGTTGATCTGAAGAGAAAAATAGTCTATAGAAAATTTGCGGAAGCGAATTAAAATATTCGGACTTGGACAAACTGTTTATTAATTGAGAAACCAAGTTAATCATTTACTTTATTTATATTCTATTACTCAAGATTGCACTGTAAATTTATAGTTAAAGTTTGTTTAGATTTTATTTGGTTGAAATTATATCATTACCATTTATTTAGTTTATTACTTGCATTGAAAGGAAAACAGTAATCGTTTTAATACATGTATTATCGTTGGGGCAATTATCACAGAAATCATTTTATTTTATAACAATTTTTGCAGTAAATAGTCAAACATGAAGTTAAACAATACAAATATTTAAGAGAATTGTCTGAATATTATATAAGAAAGTTTACGTTGCTACAGTGATGACCATAATGTATATGTTTCAGAGTTGGTTATGCAAATAATAAGAACCATGTTATGCAATAGAATTTTCCTCTTATTTTGACTGAAATTAGAGATGGGGCAATGGCCGGTAAAGAGATTGTTATTGTTTTAGATTAAAGTTGGAGCAATCCCTCATATAATATTAATTGTGTTGTAAATGAGAGTTTACACTCTAAACCTTCTTAAAATGCTGGGGAAATCTCCCTAAAGTAATTAGATAGAAGAGTAACCAGAAAATTGCGTGTGATTGTCAACCATGCGAAGACCCGAATCCGCGAAAGTTCGTAGTTTGCGTTGTATCACCCTTCAATCGAACAAGTGAACTGACAGCCTGAAATATTAAACATCCCACGTTGTAATGGAACCCCAATCGAGAACCGAACAGCCAATTGATCGTTGTTAATGTTTCAAACCTTTGTTGGTACACGATAAGTCGAATTCATGTAATTTATTGTAGATACAATTTGGTATCAATCAAACAACCTTGTGGTTACAGTAGGAAATATTTCTATTGTACTTTAAAGATAAAGCATCCTTACAAAACCCTATGTGACGTATGGTGGACACGGGAACCACCTATTTGTGTTATTAAACTGCAGAATAATGATTGACATGAAGTCTGACTTGCCAATGTTAAAGTGTCTTGTCTTTGCTCTAAATATATTGATTTAGTGACAGTAAATCATAATTCAACAAACCTAAACTTCCCCAATAAAGTATTTAGTATGTGAACTTTTACCTAGTCTCAATATTATTATTGAAAATAATAACTAAGTAAATTATAATGTAATTTTATCCTACTTTCTTGTTAAAAATAAATCAAATACTTCATAAAAATCTAATGTTTCTTTTAATACCACAAACACACAAAATATCCATTTCCCATCCGAAACCAGAATGTAAATTCAATAATTAAATAATAACGCAGAGTTCGAAACAAATTTACCTGAGACAATATAAACCTCTAGGTCATTCTCCGGGGTTCTATCGGCGCCCTCATCTATGCTTGCGTAAGTTGACGCTTGATTGTTGAAGTGGCCGGCAGCGTCGCCTTTAATATTGAAATGAGGTTGAAGTAAATACGTTCGTTATCGATGGCTATGCAGAGATTCATTATGTGGAAATAACTTGTATAGCAAATAGTTTGGTAATGTGTCTGGAGAGAATCGCTCATCAAACAGACATCTAACTCGTAGTCTCCGTTATGAATCCAGCTCGCTCTTTTATATAATTACTGACAGAGAGGGAATTATATCCTTTTCCTCTTTGTACACGCTGGTTATATGTACATTTCTACTAGCGAGAATTTCGTTTTGCGCTCGGCACTATACCACGCTGACCGATACAACGTACGGATCACCCCTATTTTGTATATAGTGGGTTGGTCTTGTTTAGATAAGAAGTAACACCTTATGATGAATACAATTTTTAAACGTTACTTAAACTTTATATTCATCTAAAATTATGCCTCGATATTTTAAAATATTCGAAGGGCTGCTGTAATTTTTATCAAATAATGTTTACACACATTTGCAATGAAAATAGGAATTATTTTCGAATAGAAGCCGACCTAGTACGCGTTTCACTTGTTAGTATTATTCTTTCTTCTGCTTCTATTCTCATATTCCCTGGGCTTTTCACGAGCTTTCTCATTTGACCTTATTAAAAGCTTTTTCAAAATCAATGCAAGAAACGAACACACATCGTACGCATGTTATACCAGCATAGCTTTCCTTCTTTCATCCATTCCTAAATCCAAAGTGTGTTAATGTTAATCTATAACATCTGCAGAAAATGACTTATGATATTCGAGCGCTTTTTTGGTGAAATAGAAATAAATATAAAAAATATCCAGTCCTTTCATCACCTCTTGAAAAGACTAGCGACTATTTCGAGAGTTCAATTTGTCCCTGTTGCAATAAATCTTTTAGTAAAATTGTGGTTTTTGAATTCAGTACCATCTCTGGAGATCCAAGAATCCAGTGTTATAATCCGTTTCAATCATCGGTGAAGAAATAAAGATAAATTATGTGTGTGTAAAAGTCTCAAAAAATTCACGAACGCTCTATAATTCACCAACAAACCAAAAATATCACTAATAATTCTTAAACTTGCTAAATAACAAATTTTACGTTCAATACATTACAAAAAACAGCCCTAAAAAACAAAGTCCCCATTTTATTTTTAAACTTATCAAAATCACTACACGAATCCCAAATAATAAACCCAACCCAATATCTACCAGACTTTATTCATCTAATTCAGCGTTTAATTCATTTTCCGAGCAAATATCTCTAATTCCATCCATAAACTCATAAGCATTTAGTTCCCCAAACGTGACTCTTTGCTCAAATCTTATTTCCGTTTCATCAAATTACAGACAGGATGCCTATACACTAAAGCTCTCGCGTAAACTCGAAAGATCGCGCGATTTACTCTGAACTTTGAAAGCTCAATGCATACACCATTCCCATCGAAGCAGAAGCTTTCGAAAAAACATTACCCGTCCTAGTTTGAACGCCAGTTCGACCCTATTTATATACTCAAACAGTTTGTCGCGAGATCAGTTAGTTCCTCAGCGTTAGTCAAAGCATAAACAACTCGCAAATAGTTCTTTTGAACTTTTCTAAACATAAAATATTATTTAATGAATTTTAAATATAAGAGATCCCATAGGGACACCAAACAATCACATAGAAAATAGGCATTAAGGCCAGCTATAAGAGATTCCTTCGGGACAATAAATGTGAGTTGAAAAGATCCGTTGTGGACAGAAAAAACAAACAAACAAAAGATCCCATCAGGACGCAAAAAAATATTTAAAAAAATAATAATAACGAAAAGGCTGAACGCTGCGAGTGAGCAGCTATCGCATTCAGTAAGAAAAGATCCCATAGGGACAGGCTCAAACAAAAAAGAAAGCGACGTCATGGACCCACGACCGCCTTTCGACGCTCCCAGGCCCACGACGCCCGTACCTGACCCAGAGCACACCAGAATTCATTTCATTTCATTTTGTCAACGTCGAAGAGGGGCCAGCGGCCTCGAACGGAAGATTTTCGACGTCGCGAGCCCAATTCGGGCCCAAAGACGACAAGTTAATTTCAAATAACTCCAGAACCACATCATTTAAAATCACGAAACCTACTTTAAAAGATGCCTCTTTTCATTCCCCACATTTCTGTATAAATTTCATTTCGAAAAATCTTTATCTTCAATGAGAAAAACGCTCCCTCGCGGAATTGATTCGACGGGGCACGATAAACGCAGGGTTAAACGTTTGTGTGAGACTACGAGTACCAACGAAACGAAACGCGTTTGTCAGTATATAAGGCCGTGAATTCCAAGCCTATGTATGTCAGTCTGGGGGTATTGCTTCGAGTTCAGAGGCGTAGCTATGCACGGGCAATTCGGGCAGTTGCCCGGGGCCCCAGGGTTTTGGGGACCCCGGTCCACCTGGCCCTCCGAAATATTAATAATAATTTCGTGTTCGCATTCGCAGTGGTGTGGTTCCTACTGTATGCACCAACTTTCCATTTTCCCCGAGTGACCGCGAGCTTCTCGAGTGGATCGCGGGATGCGGTCGATGAGAACAATCAAAACCAAGTTTGCTTTCTATCATGTCACTTGCATCAGTGTATCTTTACTGTCTCTATACAAATACGAGTACAAAAGAATAATATTGATTTACATGAAGCTGATTTAGTTTTAAATAGAGTTAATGAAAAAGTGTGCAAACTAAGAACTACCAGGAACTAAAATCTGAGGCGGAGAAAATAGCACAAAAATGGCAAATAGACCATACATTTTTAAGAAAAGAGACAATTTAAACGTAAGAGACATTTTGATGAGCTGACAGATGATCACATATTTGAAAATCTCGAAAAAAAATTTAAAGTGAATGTTTTTTTATTTTGTAATTGATCAAGTTAGTATGCAACTAATACAAAGATTTCAAAAAATATTCAGAACTACTATCTTAAACTTTCACTGATCAATATATTCATATACTCACTTTAGTGAAAAATGATTTGATTGAAAGTATGACTATCAGAAATTATTTTGAACTGATAATTAAACAGTTTGGCACACTTGAAAGTGACATGGCTGATGTTTTCATAGCGTTTATATTGTTTTTTTACACTTCCAGTAACTGTGGCAAGTGCAGAACGCTTCTTTATCAAAAATTATTAAGATCTGTTATGGGTCAACAGAGATTGAGCCAATTAGCTTTATTATCAATCGAATCAGAAAGTGCTTCCAAAATGGATCTGACTGAAATTATAAATAACTTTACCAATAGAATTTTAATAGAGAATAATTATCATTATTTTTTTTAAGCCATTAATCGGATCTCATTCATTTATGTTGTTTATGTTTGAGAATATACTTTTTGCTGTTTGAGAATTTTTATATTAATGTTTGTTTTATGTTCATTTTGCATATCACTGTTTTCTATAGGGACCCCAAAATGTATGTCGCCCCAGGGCCCCATGAAGACTAGTTACGCTTCTGTTCGAGTTGTTACATCTTCGTGTGTTAGTTTGGTAAACTTTTTTGGAAGTGAATAATTGTGCGGTTTTAGTAATATTTTCTTAGTGCCAGTCTCCTAGTGCATAGCTGTACCTGCTACACCTCGTCATCGCGAGTGGATATCCCTATAACCAAGTGATCCCCTACTGCTTCCTTGCTTGAACAAGTAAAATGCACCCAGACTCCCTCGCCGTAGCGCTTTATGTAAAAAGTAAATTTTTTCAGATTAACTATATTCTGCAACATTAATTTTTTATTTATTTTTTCACCTCAGAAAAGTCATTTTGTGGATGAATTTCGCATAGTTACTCTTCGAAACATTTTGTTATATCAAATATTCAGTTTATTTTCCGTTAATATTGTGTGCAACTTATCTTAAATAATGTTAATTTCCATTTAAACTTATACAAGGTGAAGCTTTCGACCCAAACCATTTTGAAAAAAATTATTCAACCAATTGAAGATCCAAGAGATCAAGCTCTAGATTATTATTTTTTATATCTCCGGAGTATCGTTCGTGTTCACGAGGAAGGCCCTGTCCTCGCATCACATCTTCCGCGGAAGCTATGCAATCTTAGGCGAGGATTGTGTAGTGGATATACCATCCTTCGGAGGGGATATAAAGCCATGGGTCCCTTGTCTATTAAATGCTAGGCAACTAAAAGAACAATACTCTTCGAAAGAGAAGGTGTTCGACAAAACTCCTGGTTGGAGGTAGCTCGTCTATAGACGTCAGACCTCAGAAGGGGATGTTAAATAAAATTTAAAAAATAAGTGGTAGGGGGAATATTTTGTACCACCGACGTTGCCCCCTCCGAATTATTTTTAGGAAGTGAAAAGAATTCCCAAGAGAGACTTTTGTGATAAATGTTGTACTGTTGCGGTTCGGGCAATCTGAAAATTCAATTTTCCAAGCAATTGATTTGTTGAAAAAATGCTTCTCATTAAAACTCATTAATAGATGTTCCCATGGAATAACTTTTTGAAATTTGATATTTATAACTTACATACAAAGTAAAAGAAAGAAAAACCCAATTTCCTAGAAACATGAATTGTTTTGTTGATCTTGGTACTAAATAACTTTTGTTAATTTTCAAGAACTAACAAATGAGAGCGTATTCTAGATTTTTACAACGTTTGGACTCTTAACATGGGCATTCTGTACGCCTCTGTGCATGGAGGAGAGTGCATCCTTTATACCATACCTCCAGAGTGGACGCTATTTGGTAGTTATTAACGTTTTTTGTTTAGATTAAACCTTCTTAGAAAGATACGGTCAGTGGGTTCGATCGCAGTCAACATGACATTAAAAATATAGAGTTGCCGTTCAAAAGGCACCACATTATAATAAAGCAGTCCGCCGTCGTACTGGAGTTTTTGCCTTGCTTGTTGTTCCGTTATACTTGTGAATGGGGCAGCAACAATAAATCATCGATTACTTGATTACTATGTTTGCTTTTAATCGCTCCAAGCAGCGCACTAAGCAGATGAAAGGCAACGATCTATGTAAGTTTGTAAAATATAATGGAAATGGAAGTGGCGAATCCTCTGAATTTAACCAAATAATAGTAATTTTTCGTATTAAGAGAAGTAATACATGTCGCACTATCTTTAAAATTGAACAACATAATTTCTATTCGCAAGAATAAAACAATGTTCTTAAAATATTTGAACAGAAAAAATCTTAAACTCAACAGCCTACCAAAAACACAAAATATTTTTCAAAATATAGTAAACACAGTAAACAATTTTAACTATTATAATGTTTATACGGAAATTCTATTTGGATATCTTTCGAATGCCCAAGAATGTTTTAATTTTTCTAGAAATTAGGGCTTGTTCATATTTTCAAAATTTGGATTACGCTATACTTTGGCCTTCTTATAAATTGTCAAAAACGGCTTCGAATTTTTTCCATTCCATAATTGCCTGTAATAATAGAAATTTTTGTTGAGCTCTATCCAGTGTCACACACAGGTTTGGAGAATGTTTGCCTTAACTAACCTCTTTTTATGTATATAACGCCAACAAAGCGTTTAATTATTGACAAATTACACCACAGAACTATTTAATATATATACATACACCGATAAAAACAGTGAAAGTAAACCCTCTGAAAAATTATTTAGGGCCGATATATCAATGCGCGGTTAAAAGTGTTGGACAGCTATCTGGTGGCTATAAAAATATCTAGCAGATAAAGTGGTAGTTAAAGTTGGTATCGTTTGTTAAGAGTATTGCCTTCCGTTAGTCTATCTTTTAGTTTTTAAATTTATTTGTGCGTTGGTTGCGCTAATATTTCTGAAAATCTTTGTGACTGGCTGTCCGTCTTTGTTTTTGTTTGTAGTTTATGTTGTTTGTTTATGTTCAATTAACCTTAAAATATCCCATCTAATTCTTCTATCTGGAGAACAGAAGAATTGGGTGGGCGGCAGAAAACGGTGCACACTGGAAGATGACTCGCGGTGTTCCACAGGGATCGGTCTTGGGTCCAACCCTGTGGAATTTAATGATTAACGACGTTTTACAGCTGCCTCTGGCGGGCGGTGTTACGGTGACAGGGTATGCAGACGACTTGGCCATAACAGCTTGGGTAAATGGGGTAGAGGCAGAGATAAATGAAACCGTTAGGAGTATAGAGTTATGGTTAAATGGGATGCAATTAGAACTAGCCCCAGAGAAAACAGAGTGCATCATCATTATCAGGAAAGAAATGCTGCCACCCTTCACAGTAAGAGTAGGGCAGGTGGAGATTAGACCTAACAGGGGCTTAAAATATTTAGGAATATGGTTCTACCCGGGGCTAACCCAATGAGTTACATGCATTGAAGACAGAGAAAAGACGGGGAAAGCCGCCTTAGGGAGGCTTATGGGTAACACGTAAGGGTCCAAGGCTAGCAACAGAAGGGTATTATGTAGTGTGGTGCATTCCATTTTACTGTGTGCGGCCCCAGTATGGGAGAGTTCGATGGCGGTACAGAACATCAGAGAGAGGCTTGAGAGAGTACAGCGGAGTGCAGTGCTTATAGAACTGTGTCGTACGAAGCAGTCTTGGTGCTAGCGGGGGTCCCCGCGATAGGTCTGCTAGCCAAGCAGAGAAGATAGGTATATGATGGGATGGGAAGGCAAGAGGAGAGACTCCTCGAGAGATGGCAGACTAATGATATCAACTCAACTAAAGGGAGGTGGACAAGACGACTTATTCCAAATATAAGAACGTAGATGGAGAGGGGGCATGGGGAAATGAGCTTCCACCTCACCCAGGCTCTCACGGGACAAGAACATGTACGGGGGGAGACATAAGCGAGGACTGCCTAAGATGTGGGGAACAGGGACACAGGGTAAAGGACTGTAAGAAACCTGAGTATTGTGGGAATTGTAAAGCAGAGGGACACAGAAGTAATTCTATGAAATGCCCAAAATACAGGGGCATGATATACGAAAGGGAAGAGAGAGAACCGAGACCTCGGCTATAAAATCGAGATAGATAAATGGATAGTAAAAGAGTATAGGAGGAGATACAGAAGACGACTAGACTGATAATGTCGAATAAGGAAGTTGAGGGGAGGAGATAAGGGAAAACGTGGGAAGTTTCACTAACACCAGTACAATATGAATGACACGTGGCCTGATGGAAAGCGAAAGCAGTTCCAGATTACGTGGAAACACTGATCCAGAAAGAGTTTTAGTCGGTAGGAGTTCGACACTACCCGGTGCGACAGACACTAGTGCCGAGTGTCCATGTAGGATTTCCCCTCGACCATAAAAAAAAGGCTCTCACGGGACATGGTAGGTTTGTGGAATATCTCTTTGATACAAGAACGGTTGACACACGGAAGAATGACGACGCAGAATATACCGTGTTCTACTGCAATTGGTGGAAGACAGAGAGATCCGGAAACCATTGGAACCCTGATAACCTAATTAGGTATATGCTGGAAACGGAAAACTGGGAAAATGTAGCACATCGAATAATGAGGACAAAGGAAGAGGACAGAAGAAATCTTAATTGGATGGAGTCTGCGGTAGGTTCTTGATGAAACATATTCAATAGAATAATTATAAATATTCAAAAGAATAGTTATAATACGCACTTGGTTTATTGTTTCATTAGTTTTTTCCAGAATTATGTAAATAAGGTTAGCAACTCAGTATGTAATAGATTAAATAAATAAATAAATAGATTAAATAAATTAGGTATTAATACAATATCAACGAATAGAAAGAATTTAGGTCGCTTGTTGGTTAATAATAAAGAAAAGACAGAAGACATTAAAAAATCGGGGGTATATGAAATAAAGTGTGATGACTGTGATGCCATATATATAGGTCAGAGTGGCCGTAGTATAGATGTGAGGTTAAGAGAACACAAACAGTCTATTTTATATAATAAAAAATCAACTGGTTTCGCCGAACATTGTATTGAGCAAAATCACGTTTTTAACGGTAGTAGTGTTAAACTTTTGCATAACGCTAACAAAGGTAAAATCCTAGACATGCTTGAAATTTTAGAAATTAAGAAGGCCCTAAAAAACCATAAAAACGTGACAAATACACAAACAGAATTTATAAACAATCCTGTACTAGACACAGTAATAAAATTAAGTTCGTAGTTCCGGCCTGTATTGTTAAATTTTAAGAAATAGCAAATCAAGTTATTATCCCCCTCTAGGTGGGTGAGGATTTGTAAGATATATACTGTGAACCACCACTTTCAGGTCAGTGTTTAAGACTCTTTGATAATGGTCGTAAGGCCGAAACATATGTCAGAGAAATTCTGGAAAAAACTAATGAAACAATAAACCAAGTGCGTATTATAACTATTCTTTTGAATATTTATAATTATTCTACAGAAGAAATCTAACCCCGAACTCCTAATCGTCGTTTTAACAGATGGGGGATGTAAAGGAAAACGTGGGAAGTTTTACTAACATCAATACACGATCTGGCCTGATGGACAGCGAAAGTAGTTCCAGGTTACGTGGAAACACTGATCCAGGTGGGGTTTTAGTCGGTAGGAGTCCTTCACTACCCGGTGCGGCAGACCCTAGCGCCGTAGAGTCCATGTAGAATTTCCCCTCCACAATAAAAAAACGTTAAAATATATAAAATCGTATGTATACCTTTAGAGGAAGTCTTAAAAAATCATAATCAACCATTTCCTCAAAACGATTAGGTCTCTCCCTCACTACATATGCATGGTTTTCTCTCCCACTTAATAAATCCAACACCATTCAGTATTATCACTAAAATAATCAAATACATCCATTTTTGTAACAGAGTAATCAAAACTCCTTCGAAAGTTAGAAATAAAATAAAACAATAAAAATGAATGAAGTTATCTGTTTTTGACATTTGCGTTTGCGTCATTTCCTAATTCTTTGGTTTGGTTTTCTTTTGATTTGGTTAGTGTGATTCAAATAAATAAAATTTCAACTAATTTATTTATTTATTCTGCTAGAGGAAAATATCGTTAAACTGTTCTCTACAGCTACTCCTCGCGTTCCCGGTGAATTAGTCACTGGTGTCATCAGAATCGTGTGACCCATGAAGGCAAAGGTGGATCCAAGGATGACTCAGCATATCTTTAATATTATTATTGAAATTACATGAATGTTTATTACCTTTTATTTTAAATTCAGCATGACTTAAAAATCGTGTCGAAAATTTAAATGAACTAGCGAGCATACATACACACTTATTGTAGAAACTTTTATACTTACGCCGCTCGACACGCAACGCTGTAACTAAAACCTTTTAGTGGACCTGGAAATTTGAATTTTGGAACATTGGTAAAATTTAGGATACATTACTTTAACTATTAGAAAATTATTACTATTATTATTATTAAGTAAATTACTGTTAAACATATAGTTAAAAAATGTAGCCTAAGCCTCGTTACAACCGAGTGATTTGGATCGAAAGACGTACGTAATAATTAAGATTCCATAATTTTAAATCACGTTCGGTTGTCTCTATCACTCTACATATAAAATCAACCGTTACAGAACTGCTCTAACAAATATCATAATGGCGTGTTCGAAGAAAAATATGTGTCTCCATATTAAGGTATGGAATTACATAGGAATAATACCGGGTACCTATTTATTACAGTTTTAATGGTGGGCACTTAATTATTGTCACGAAATTCAAAACAAAGAGCCGCTTGTACGAACTATTTGATTATGTCCAACATTAACGTGTCCCTTGTTCTCCATAAAATAAAGACCCCTTTAAGTGAGTTACATCTGATGAGTTGTCGTTTACTATGGGTTAAAAAACTAATAACAAAAGCAGAATACTTTTTAGATTATAAAATACAAATTATGTATATATTTACGTATATGTTTACATATATTAAGCTTCTTCAACATTATTCTAAAGTCTTAAACGTCCTTAAGTCTTAAACACTTATATTTATAAAACAGTTACTACAAACAATTAAAAGGAGCCCTCATGTGATCGACCCTGTCACCGACATAGTCAATATTTTCATGGAAAACTTTGAAATTAATTCACTCATAACATAGCTTTGATTTTATGTGGTAGATACCGTCTGTAACCAAAGTTACTTAATACCAGTATATGACTTTTGTATCACTTTATTTAAGTGCAACTCGAACCTCAAGTCGCTGTCTAATTACACCCAAGCTAAACAAGCTAAGTCCAGATAATGTACTTTAGATAAATCAGTGAAAGCTTCAATATCGTCGTTTATTCGCACATAGGCAGTATTCACCTCATTTGCAGAAACAAAACAGTAAATTTGACTGTCGTCAGCATAAATATGACTTCGACAATAAACTAAACATTTAATCAACTGGCTTGTATATACACTGAATAATACTGGTCCTGAGATCGATCCTTGCGGAACTCCTGGTTTAAGCTCGTTGTAAGCTGATTCGGTATCGTCAATAAACAATTTTGCTGGAGAATTTTAGTACAAATCCTAAATAATTGTAAATGAATGTTATAGGGCTTACTTGGTTGCCTACTTCTAAAATACTGGGTGTTATTTAAAGCTGGACAGCTTAAAGGTCGAATTGTTTAAAAGGCACGGCCTGTATATTTTCATCATTGATTTTATAGAAAAATTTGGCGTCCAGCACTAATCTTTGTTTTGAAATTACTCCGGTAATATGAAAAATATTGCGTCACAAATGTCATAAAAAAATTCGTTAGTAGCAGTTAAAGGAAGACATTTGGTAAGAGCAAAGATATTAGTTGATATGCCTGAGAAAGACATAAGTTTGCTTTTATGCACAGGAAATTTTATACATCAATTTGTCAATCTTAAAACATTTAAAACTTCGTTTTGCAAATGAAACACCCAAATTCCACTATTTTGTACAATTATTTTATCCATTCGAATTAGTTATCAATATTAGTTCCTAAAGTTGATAACATTTATTTAAAATATTTCATATTTCTTATTAGCCAGATATTGGTCTTCCTCGAACTTGGTAAATTTTCTTAAATTTTTGCGTTAATGGTACCCTTCAAACCTAACAAAGTAGTACAAAATGGAACCTAGTTCAACTCCGATTTTTTTCTTTGTTTATAAGTGGGGGCTAATTTCACGTCCTCCTTAATATTTGGCAAAAAAATTGTGATTGCAAAAGCTGACCCCTGTATTGTAAAGCATCCTGCATACAAAATATCTAGTTAATTGATGAATCTCTTAGAACAAAAAATTTCTAATTCCTATCAATATAAGTATCAAGTGTAATTTATCTATAAATTTGAATACAGCCATATTAGAGATTTCAATTCTATTTACTATTTTCTTGTTTTAACATAATCAAGATCTTGAATTTCAATTGAATTTTCACGGTGAAAGAATATAACGTGATTAGATCTAGAGCCATAAGAAATCGTCCAATCGATTCCGTTCTATCTAAGGCCAGACATTTAGTTCGGGTGATGGATCAATCTAGGTATATATTGCGCTGTATACAGTTAAGAATTTACAAACTCGTGTGCACCACCAAAGACATCCAATTAAAATCAACCAACCAACAAACTCGCGTAAAATATAATCGAAAGTTAGATTAGTCTGTTTCTTACAAAAATGTTTTATTATTTGTTACAGGTCTCATAATTAAATAATTTATTCGACTCACATCAATTCGGCTTTAGAGCCAAACATTCCAAAACATTTTCACAATTCTTAGATCTCACAAAAACTTTAGGCTGTACGTCACATAAAATACTAATCGATATATTAAACTTTTATGAATTTAACAACAATAAATAGTACCAGCTTAATAATTTCCTACCTAGCCAATCGCTATCAATATGTATCCTCGAATATAGAAACTCAAACCATCTTCCTATTAAATACGGTGTTCCCCAGGGATCTGTATTAGGGCCGACATTATCCTTGATCTTTGTAAATTACCTGCCAAATATTATACTACACGCTAATTTTGTGCTATTTGCTGATGATATAATATGTAAAATGTATTCGACACAGAACTCTCAGTACAAGATTGGATGGTAGCTAGTCAGTTGGCACCAAACGAATTTAAGACTGAAAAAGTTGTTTTTACGCTAAAAAATATGGACAACGATTTATACCTTAGGAATGAGGTACAATTTTTGGGAGTGTATCTGGGCAAAAGTTAACCTGGATATACACGCAAATTATATATTTACGCTATCCTGATTTGGAGGCATTCATCTGTTGGTAGTCTTTGGTATCCAAAGAAAAGCCATCAGAATAATTGGTGGGCTTAAGTTTAAAGATGACTGTAGATTTACTAGGTTAGGTATTCTTACATTACAGTGTAGCTTTTTCTTGCAATCACTATTATACATAAAAGAGAATGAAGGCAACTTTGCTACCCAGCACGAAATCGGGACTAAGTAAACTTTTTAAGGTTAAATAAAACTCACTCAATTACTATGATATATTGTTTTACAATCTTCTACCAACGCATGTGAAGCAACTTGAGCAAGTTCAAGACCTCCGTGAAGAAAAAAAAATACTCAAAAATGCATTTTATTCAATTAAGAATTGTTAACATTGATCTAGGTATTAATTAATATATTACAACCTAACAATTTTATATTTAATTTTAATGTGTTGTGTTATTTTAAAATAAAAACCTAGCTCTATCTATTTTAGGATTATTTAAAGACCTGTAATTCAGCGCTCAGAGGGGCACATAGCCCGGAGAGTAGCTGTTGGTTGCAGTCTGATTACGTTCCTTACAGTAAAATAAGGATTTTGCGACTAAAAATATTATGTTTTAATATTCCGCCCTCTAGAAGCACATTTGAACCCCAGGCTATTTATTTTTCGATTGCAACAGACACTGGACTGCTAGATGGTGCCTGCTGATTATCCTATGGATACCGATATGTATCAAATAGTCCAAGGATCCTCGTGTCAGTCGTCACATGCCTACCTTGCACTGACGAGAGCCAAAAGCTCGAAACTGCAGTCTGCAAGTGGTGTGGGACGACCGCCACGAGAGCTCCTTTAAGTAGGATCAGTCTTTGGGCTGGTGTTTGTTGCGTTCTGTTGGTAATATACAATTATTACACTTAACGCCCAGGCTTGTAACTTGTCATTCAGCGCTCGGCGGGGCACATAGCCCGGAGAGTAGCTGTTGGTTGCAACCTGGTTACGTTGCTTCTAGTAAAATAAGGATTTTATAGAGGAGTTTGCGACTAAAAATATTATGTTTTAATATTCCGCCCTCTAAAAGCACATTTGAACTAAGTCATATATGGTTAATCTTTGGTATAGAAGGGGTTCGGCAAGATTTTCAAGGTAGGGGTAGAGTAAAATTATTTCGGTTTCTCCAACAATTGCATTTTTTTTTCAATCTTATTTAATTAGCAGGGAACAATGCGTAGCCTTGGCAATAGATAACAAGACTGTCAAATACAAATTTGCTTCATTACATCAGGGTGCACCTCAAGGGTTCATTTTAGAACCTCTGTTATTTTTAATATACGTTAAAGACATGAATGGCGAAGTTCAATATTCTAGTGCAGATGATTCTCAATTAATTCTCGATGTTTGTCCAAATAATAAAATATTTGTACAAGAAAATTTTCATCGGATTTACAGAAAATTTAAAAATTTCTTTGGATCACACCTTAAAAATTAATTCTACGTCTGTCTTATTAATAGCAGGCATAAAACATTCTAGAGATAAACTGTCTGATTTTGTTGTCAAAATTGATAATGATGAAGTATGACACCCAAATTTTGAGACGGGTGATAAATAAAAACAATCCGTGAAAAAATGATTCATTTGGCAAAAAAAAAACTTGAAATAATGACCAACGGCGATCTGAAAATCCCGTACTAAACTAATCTTATATTATGATTAGCACCCGGACTAAATACACGACAAGAACTACTAGGATACTGGAAGATAGAAAGGCGATCTATAAACTACGTTATGTAATGCAGGTAAAATATCTTTACGTCTTCTACAATTATCATAGGCGCCCCATCGGGAACACCCACCCAGCACTTCTTTACTAGATTTATTTAATATACATACTGTTTTGATCCGATATTATTTAGTACTATCCTAGTTTGGTTGTCGATGCATATTTTAAACTATCTAATCCATTAAATCTTCTAATGCACGTGTGACTTAGTTTTAGTCGAAGTTATTATTAGAAGAATAAAACAGCCAACACAAATAAACACATAAATTTTCTAGAGATATGTTCACTGAATGCGGTTAAATATGGTTGGAATCATCTTGAGACACAACCTGCAACAAGTTTAATGGTACGGTAGCTCAGTCGGCTAGACCCCGTTGTGTGGCGAACGCACTTAAGTCAGCCTCTTCTGTGTTCCGGGTTCAATTTCCAACACGGGCACTGGCAATTTCGGTAGGTAATATATGTTGTCTGCGTTTTTTCAAACATGTAATGCACTTCCGGACAGCCTTGGATTTGGCTTTGAGGGTTATCTACTATGTATAGTAGGTACGCAATATCGGGTCTTTATTCGGTACTTATTAAGCTTATAATAGCTTTAACAAAGAGTTAGGCTCAGTAACAAGTAAGCAAACTATAAGTAGTAGCCTCAAATAAATGAAATTTACTATTCCACAGAGCAAAGGCCCATGGCCACCTAATATACATGTTTGCAAATTAATTAGTTATAAATTAGGTTTATTTAAAACCAAATGTATTTCTAGGATATAAGAATTTATTGAACAGCCTTGTAGTATATCTTAAAACTTTACCATAAAACCTTTTGGACTTTCACTGGCTATAGTTTTACAAAAGTTGTATTATTAACGTTAAAAGGAATTAACAAAACAGTTTGGTTTTAAAAAAGCCTCTGAATGCAAACCTGATCAATTCAAGCAAATATAAAACTATGAAGCGTTCGAACGGTTTTAAAATTGCTTTATAAAATATACATATAAATATTCTGTATCCTCTTTTAAAACCTTCTAGAAAACCTAAACAGAATTGTTTTATTCCTAAAAAGGTCATTTTAACATAGTGTTCATTTTTGATTACGCGTCGTCCATTTTGAACAATTTATTAGAAAAGTATAATCAAATACATTTATTCCACTATTTTTTGTGTAAAAACTTTAATACATACAAATTATATTACCGGAGTTTTGTAATGTTAAGAATCAAAAACTGATTTTTCATTGGTTTATAAAATTTAAGAATTTTCATAAGATTCAAAAATTACTGAGGGGTATTGAAAATTTAGCGCTAGTTTCATATATTTCAACAGTAAACTATTTGTCGTTTAAAACTTCATTTAACGGCTTTCTACAACCATATTGAGAACACATAAAATAATTTCATTAACCTGACATGATGTTTAGGAGTATTAAGTCTTCCTCGATGACTGTAAAACATTTCTGTTACTACTAAACTGAAATGTCATTGGAATACTAAATATTCTAAAATAAAACAGTTTTAACGAAGGTTATTTAAGACAAATTTAGCTGTTCATGGCACCATGAAACTCTCAATAAACTCCTTTCGTCTAAGATCAAATGCTTTACTATTGGTTTTATTAAGCTCTCTACGCTTTCACAGAGATAACTTGGTAAGTTCTTCATGAGTAGGATAAGTTTTATAATGGCTTTAAGCATTTAACTTCGACAACCTCCTACAGATCGTTATTCTTTGGGCTCTTCTTGAGTTTATTAGGCTCCTATGACTAGTTCTGTGAAGTTAGCACTACCGCTTTAAAATTTTGAAATCGTTTTGGCCCCATTAATTGTAGCATTTTTGTTGCGAATTTGTTGCGGTGATGAAAAATTTGTAGCTCTTTATTTAAAAAAACAATCCTAGGTAATGCTAACTTCACAGTGAAGATAGCACAGAAATCGCTTTAAAAAGTGCACACGAATTTTCTTATCAAAAAAATAATTTGTTGCGAATTTGTCGCACACGCTTAATAGCAAAAAAAATTAATGAAAAAAATTGTTTTTTCTAATAACTTCTGGTAATAATGAACTCTTTCCTTCTAACTATGTGGTGTTCAGAGGTGATAGAAATTTAAGTGCAATAGATAAGCGTCGTGGGGGACTAGTTGTTTTGGCAGTAAAAAATCAGTTTAAGCCAATAAAGATGGCCATTAATTATAATTCCCCTAAATGTAATTTATTATGTATTAAGTTGCAAATTATGCCTAGACCCATATATCTTATGGTAGCTCATCTTTCAAATTCTTCCTCACTGTTAGAATATGACATATTTTTTAATGCCTTGGAAACATTGGCTTTTCTTCAGACTGATAACTTTCTTCTTGTTGGTGACTTAAATATAAATGGTTCAAATCCTAATATATGTAACAGATTTAATAATTTCATGAACCTAGCAGGTTGCAAACAATATAATGACATTATAACTTGTAATGATGGAAAACTTGATGTAGTAGTTTCAAATATTGAGTGCATTGTTAATAGAGATCCACTTCCATTTGTCCCCGAAGATTTGCATCATCCATATTTAAATATCTCCGTTGAGACTATAACCAAGCTTAAATATGTGTCCTGTGGGTTCTGTACGGTACTATAGTTTCAAAAACGCCAATTTTCGGTTTTTGTATAATTTATTCCTTACTATTGACTGGAATGTATTGTATGTAATTAACGATGTGAATGAAGCTTTTGATAAGTTTTATGAAATCTTATACAGGGTGTCTCACCGGGAACTGAATCGATCGATATAGAGAAAAGTACGTATCAGAAAATTTTTAAAGTTTAGATAATTACTAATATCGGTGTGGCCAATTCAACTAAAATAATTACAAGCAGCTGGCACTTCCGCTTATACCGGAAGTCGATACCAACTTGCTTATTTCAAATGGAACACCCTATATATTTTAGGGTTTTCGAAAAGAGCATAAAATTCTGAGTCGAAAATATGTAGCATATCCTATACCTAAACCTAGCCGTTTTAGAGATATTTGACATTTATAACTTTCTTCGTGTAAAAGATCCTCATTTGCATCTTGTCACATAAAAAGAACACAAGGAGAACTACGTTCTAGAACTGAAATAAATTCAATAATATCATACCAAGTGTTCCGTTTTTTGCGAAAACTTGTTTAGGTCAAATGGAACACCCTGTATTTTTTTACGTCAAGTTGTGTAAAATTGAATTCCCTTTTTTCTGATATTAGCATTGTGGGGGTTAAAGTTGCAACTTTTTGAAATATTTGCGATTTTATTAGAAATTTATGAATTGTTGTAATCATTTCATCAAAATAGCCATGATTAGAAACATCAGTCATTATCTTATGTCAAAAAATGCCAGCTCGTTTAAATTATACCAACGAAAACCTTTTAAATTTGTTTATTATTTATGGAGAATGTGATAAAGTAATATCAAGGACTTGCAGCACATTTGCTACTCGATATCCAGAAAAACGGAAACTGTCACCAAACACTGTAAAACGCATACTGGAAAATTTTAAAAATTATAGCTCTGTCAAGGCAAAAATGCAAAGAAGAAAGCCTATTGTTGATGACGAAAACATTGAAATAGTCATTCTGGGATATTTTCATGCATTTCCAAGGATGTCATTAAGACAAGCTGCTCTGGAATCGGGACTATGCAAGGATTCAATTCACAGAATCTTATTAAAACATCAGTTTCACCCCTTATTAAATTAATCGCGTCTTATTTGAGTAATCGGAGGCAATACGTCTCAGTAAATAATTTTAAATCTGTTGAGTAAGTACATTGCAACCTCTGGTGTTCCTCAAGGTTCAAATCTCGGACCCCCGCTATTTCTTATGTTTATCAATGATGTAGTCGACGCTGTGGATGAGTGCAAGATTCTATTGTTTGCTGATGATATCATACTATTTAAGGAAGTATCATCTATTGATGATTGTGTAAAACTTCAGTTGATCTTAGATAAGCTATATCAATGGTCCAATTTTAATAAACTTCAGTTCAATGTGGTTAAATATAAAACTATGACCTTTGCATACGTAAAAAATCCAATCATATATAACTACTCAATGAACAATGAAAACTTGCAATGTGTAAATGATACCGCTGATTTGGGCATTAAGACAATTCCAAAACAAAAACAAACTTTTGATACTATTTAATAGCTTTGTCAGATCTAAACTTGAATATTGCAGCATAGTCTGGAATCCTTATTACATCAAATATATTCAAGCAGTTGAGAATATTCAGAAAAAATTCATTAAGTACTGTGAATTTATATTAACAGGGCATTACTCCAGTAATTATGAATATTTGTATACTTTCCTTGGCAAACAGACGTGTTCTTTCCAGTGTCATTTACCTATATAAAATTGTCAACTCCAAAATATCTGATGAATGGTTACTTAGTTCAATTTGTAGCATTGCATATGCTACATTTTTCATAGTAATTAATTTAAAAAGTAAACTGGTGCATAGTGAGTTAGGCCACCCAGTATGTGGGTAAATGTATTACTGGTTGCAGTGAAAAATCTCCTGAAAAGGAATTTATTAGACAAATATAAATATTTTTTTATTCTTTCTTTCCTGCAAAAACATGCTCCACATGCAGTTAAATATATAAGTAAATGATAATGAAAATAATGCGGCACCGTTTCAGACAATTAACACTGCAATTATAACTTGTTCAGGTTGAAAAGCACTTGACACCTCATTTTAAGTTAACACCAAAATATAGTAAACACACGACGTCTTCTCTTCCTGGCTGGTTTAACAGCATGTTTCTTATGGACTTGTTTTATTTATTTCTTCAGAAGCACATAGTAGCACACTCTCTATTTTAAGGTTAAAATTTGGATATTTTAAATTCATCTTCTTCTTATAGTTCGATTTTGCCAAGAGCACAATTCTGTGATTTGAGTTGGTAATTAAGACCTGCGTGTAGGGATCGTTAGTTTTTTTAAATTCGCAAGACCGCGTTAGAGAGCTAAGCCATCTTAGCAGCCTTTTAAGCGTGATCCATTGAAGGAGCCGGTAGTGCTTAGGCTTGGGGCAGTAGCCTAACTAGTAAATTTGGTCAAGCCATAATTTTTATTCACGCCATAAGCTTAGGCTTATACTCGATACTGAGCCCCCACAGGTCACTTGGGGTAAGTCTTGCGAATTCGTTTGATTTCATTTTGTAAGGTGTATTTTTTTTATATCTTAGGGTTGCCAGTATCCCTCATATGAGGCAATTTTCTTTGGTGTGATATCATTATTGGCATATCATCTTTCCGATGTAGCGGCCACACACAGATGGTATTATTTTAAGAAGCAAGAGGTCAATAAGCGAAAGAATCCGAGTCGTCGATTTTTTTTTTGGACCACGTAGGCAGTGGAGACAATTTGAGAGTGGAGGCAGCGTGTTGTAGAGGGGTCCCTGCAGTCATACCTGATTCTGGAACAAAGTTACACCAGGGCCTTCTGTTTTGTGGTATTATTTATAACATTTTGTCTGATTTAAATTATTACTTTTCATATATTTTTTTTTACTTGTAAGAAATGGTACCATTTTAATTAAATTTTAACATTTTTCAAATATTCATACATTTTCACATAAATATTTTTACATAAAATTTTCTTAAATAATACTTGTTAAACCGTCATAATTTAATATATTTTTTTATCAATCATTCAAATTTCAACTTAACTAAATTTTTTTTTGCTATTGCTAAATAAATTATTCAACTGTCCATTGTCAAATATTAAAGTCAACTTATTATTAACATGTGTGTTTCCTTTCTTCTACTCATTTAGCTGGATATATATTATTGGTGAGCTTATTACATAACTTAGGTACTCAGTATTGTTTTCCTTAGCTTTCACAATACTCATGGTTCATATAGTAAGTTAAGGTGGCGCCCTGAACATCTATTTTTTTATTTACATATATATTCACTATTTTATATATATTTTTTTTTTTTGCAAGTTAACAAACGAGTAAATATCGAACCACGACCTCGCTTTCCCATAACCCAGAGCTGCCGTTCGCATAATTGAAACACTTCCTGGTTTTAAGCCAAGGGGTGTTACAAGAAAGTGGCGCATCCAACGTAGCGGGCCCGATTTGTTTAACTTTGCATTTTATAAATATCCTAGCCACCAATAATCTATTAAGCTGTTGAGTGTGAGAAAGAAATACCATAGTTAATCAACATTCTAAATTTCTTATTGACCTATCATTCTGAACTTATTTATTGACCAGTTACATTTTTTATATTTTTATCTGCTCCTTTTTTACGTTGTTGGTATTCACGTTTTTTTGTTGTTTTCTACCTATTTGTGAGTTATTTCCGATTTTACATTTTTATATGGTTTGTCGATATTTGTTGTGTGTTGATGCTTTTTTAATCTGAACAATTTTTGTAAATTTTTTATACCTTTCATTTCATACGTTACATACATAAACATGGAACCACATAATATGAAACCAATTTATCTTCTTAGTGATGAGTTAAATTATGAATTACGCATAAGAGGTGTTAATGCTGGTAGAAAAGATGCAGCAGCAAAACGCAAGATTTTGCACCGGTTATTAGATACTGACCGCACTCGTAAAGTAGATTATGTAGATCCAAATTTTGACTATGATTCCGAAAAGGAAATTATAGAAAATACATTAGAGTCTATTAAAAGTTTGATAGTTGATTTCGACGGTCCTGCTTCGGATTCTATGTATAAGCGAATTGAGACTCGTCTTTGTCATATTCATAATCGTGTGTTAAGAATGCCTATTTTAGAAAATATGGATGGTGAGGCAATAGATTTTAAAGACGATGCTCATGCAACTTGCATAGAATTTGATGCAGATTTACGAGAAAAAGTAACTGTATCTGAAAATTCACAACTAGTTAGTTCTCCTGGTCCTAGTACTAGCATTAACAATCCTGTTGCGAGAAGGTCTATTTCACCTGTTCAAAATTATAGAAAGTCAGTACCTGTATACAAATGGAACTTAAAGTTTGATACAAAAAATATGAGTGTCCATACATTTTTAGAACAAGTAAATGAATTATCAGTATCTCGTAATGTTGATAAAAAAGAGTTATTTTCTACAGTGACCGAATTATTTGAGGGTCCTGGAAAATTGTGGGTAAAAAATATTATAAGCAAAAAATTAGCTACTGATTGGGACGGTTTAGTCAAACTATTAATGCGTGATTTCTTGTCAGAGAGCTATGACGATGATCTCTGGGATGAAATTAAGCAAAGAACTCAAGGTGAAAAAGAACCTATTCACATTTATGTTGCTACTATGGAATCATACTTTAGTAGATTATCTCGTCCTCCAGCAGAAACAACTAAGCTTAAAATAATTAAGGAGAGAATTTTACCTCATTATACATCTAGAATTGCTTTGGTAGATATAAAAGATACTGATGATTTGTGTACTATTTGTCGTAAGCTAGATGAAGTAGATCGCATAAGACATAATTATGTACCTCCACCTAAAAGTTCTAATGTGTTTCAAACTGATTTGGCATATATTGGAGAGTCTAGTAGCTCATTTGCTAGTACCTCATCCGCTAGTACCTCCACGAATAGTAAGAGGAATTACAATTTTAGGGGTAAAACCAGAAATGTTTCTGCTATCACGTGCTGGAATTGTCAGAAACCTAACCATACATTTCAAACGTGCAGGGACAAACCTAAAATATTTTGTTTTAAATGTGGCAATCCAAATGTAACGTCAAGAAATTGTTCAAAGTGTCAAAAAAACTAGTATCGCAGGCAAACGTTGTTGGTCGTCGTTTGTCACAGTTTAAAAAGACCATACCTGTAATATATTCAAGAACGATTACGAATTCCAAACTAAAGTCTCCTACGTATAATAGAAATTTTTCTCTTTCAATACCTACCTCTCAAAGAACGTCTTATAAATTTAATAAAAATATTTCTTATATGCAACCTAATTTAAATAAATGTCGAAAATTTACTTCAAAATCAGAATGGCAATCTTGGCTAGATTATGTCAAAAAATTTTATTTAGAAACTAGTAACGTAAACAGTACCTTAGAAGTATCACCAGTCTTTGTTGAAAAACCACTAGATAATCGTCCTTATATTACTGTTAACTTATATGATCAACAATTAACAGCACTTATAGATACAGGTGCAAATCAGTCTGTCATAGGAAGTGAAGGTTTGTTTATTTTAGATCAATATAAAATTAAAATTCGTTCTATTAAATCAGAATTTGTAACAACAGCTGAGGGTCGAAAACAGACAGTTTCCGGTTCAGTTTTATTACCTATTTGTTTAGAAACTAAATGTAAATTAGTAGAATTTTTAATAGTCCCTTCTATTTGTCATGGTTTTATATTAGGCAGTGAATCTTTAAAAATCTTTGGCCTTTCTCTAAATTTTCACACAAATACTTGGGAAATGGATAACCAATCGATGCAGGTCCATATTAGTGTAGTAAATAAAACATTAAATACTAATGATAGTGGCATTCAATCAACATCTGTATTATGTCCTAAGGATCAAGTTCTTGTGAATAAAACCTTGGAAAAATTTAAGACGCTGTCACCAGTTGGAAAACTAGGTAGAACCAGTAAATTTATTCAACACATAGACACCGGTGATGCTAGACCAATCAAGCAAAGGCAATATCAGTTGTCACCTTATTTATTAAAAGAATTAAATAGTCAACTGGACGAAATGTTACGTTTAGGTGTAGTAGAACCCTCATTTAGTAGTTGGTGCTCACCTGTTTTATTAGTTAAAAAATCTGATAACACCTATAGATTTTGTTTTGATGGACGTAAATTAAATTCAGTCACTAAATCTGATTCTTATCCACTTCCTAGAGTAGATTATATTCTAAATATGTTAAAAGGTGCAAAATTTATCTCGAGCATTGATTTAAAAAGTGCCTTCTGGCAGATACCTCTGTCAGAGGAAAGTAAAGAAAAAACAGCCTTTAGTGTACCCGGTAGGGGTTTATTTCATTTTTGTGTAGTTCCTTTTGGCTTGACAAACAGTGCTCAAGCACAACAAAGACTGATGGATTCTATCCTAGGCCCAGAATTAGAGCCATTTGGTTTTGTTTATCTAGACGATGTAATTTTAATAAGTGGTTCGTTTGACGAACATATTAAACTTTTAGATGACGTTTTTAATCGCTTAAAATCTGCTAATCTCACTATTAACTATGACAAATGTCAATTTTTTCGGGATTCATTGAACTATCTTGGCTTCGTTGTGGATAAAAATGGTTTAAGAACTAACCCAGATAAAGTTGAAGCAATGGTAAATTATCCTAGACCTAAGAACAGTACAGAAGTTAAACGTTTCCTTGGTTTAGCTTCCTGGTATAGGAGGTTTGTTCCTCATTTTTCCACCGTAGTATCTCCTTTAAATGAATTGTTAAGAGGTGCAAAAGGAAAGAAACTTCCTATACAGTGGAACGATTCTGCTGAAAAGGCGTTCCAGGATATCAAGCAAGCATTAGTTTCGGCGCCGATATTATCTTCACCAGATTTTACTTTAAAATTCACCATTCAGTGCGACGCTAGTCTAACTGGTCTTGGGTCAGTACTGACACAAGTCCAGGATGGGGTTGAAAAAGTTATCGCTTTCGCTAGTCGTAGTCTTTCTAGGGCTGAGCGAAACTGGTCAACTTACCAGCGTGAATTAGCTGCTGTATTATTTGGTATCACAAAATTTAGACCATTTATAGAGGGTACTCGCTTTACGGTTGTAACTGATCACTATAGTCTTTTATGGTTTCACAAATTACGTGAACCGACAGGAGTTTTAGCTAGATGGGCAACACAGTTGCAACAATTTGATTTTGAGATAGTTCACCGTAAAGGTAAACTAAATGTGGTACCAGATGCATTGTCCAGGTCACCCCTTCCGGTTGAAATAGATTTATTAGGAATCTTGCTTGATAACCTAGAGCCCTGGTATTTAGAAATGAGGGATAAAATCGATAAACATCCAGAACGTTACCCACACTGGTTAGTAAAAGACGGTTATATTTACAAATATTTACCAAAAAATATTCCTTTAATAACGAACACTTCAGATTGGAAATTAGTTGTCCCTCTATCACAACGAGAGCGAATTCTTAACCAATGCCACGATATTCCTACGTCAGGGCATTTCGGATTTTACAAAACTTTAAAAAAAATAACCGAGAATTATTACTGGCCCAAGTTAAGAAAAGATGTATTTAAGTATATAAGAAATTGTAATATTTGTCATAGTCAAAAAATGCCTAACTCGACACCAATGGGTCTTATGGGTAGAGAAAGAAAAATTTCTATGCCGTTTCAATGTATTTTTATTGATTTCCTAGGTCCATATCCACGTTCACCACGAGGTAACACTCATGCAATTATAGTTACCGATTACTTTACTAAATATGTTTTGGTAAAACCAGTACGTGCTGCTAATGCCAAAAATTTAATTTCGTTTATAGAAAATGATGTATTTTTAGTTTACGGAGTAAGTCAATTTATAGTATGTGATAATGGTTCACAAATGACTGGGAAGGAATTTGAAAAATTCACTAAAAAGTACCAGGTACAAGTTTTATATAACGCACGGTATCATCCCCAGACTAATGCAGCTGAGCGAAATATTAGAACCTTATTAACATCAATTCGTTGTTTTGTAAATAGACACAAAGACTGGGACAAAGAAATTTACAAAATTGCTCATGCCATGAGAGTTTCAACACATCACACAGTAGGGTATAGTCCCGCTTTTCTAACTTTTGGCAGAAATATACCTATATCTGGTGATTTTTATAGCGAAAAAATCCGCGATATTAATTTTGACTTAGAACCTGGATATGCAGACCAATACGCAGAAAATCTTAAAAATTTTCCTGAATTATATAGAAAAGTGCAAGAGAAACTAAATGTTATGTATCAGAGAAATTCTAGACAATACAATTTACGTAGGAGAGACTTTCAGTTTAGAGTAGGCGATAAAGTTTGGAGACGCAATCATGTTCTTTCGGATGCTGAAAAACAGTTTTCGGCTAAGTTGGCACCTAGGTATGTGTTATGCAAGGTGCGTACAGTTAAATCACGCATAGTGTATGAGTTAAATAATATGGACGGTACAGATGCTGGCACCTGGCACATAAGTCAGTTAAAGCCTTATCTAGGATCGAATTCTGATTTGTCAGAGTAAAATTTTCTGTCACCTAGATACTTCAACTAAAATTAATTTTCAACACCTCTGGTATACCGACAGTAACCTTTGCTATTTAATTCACATTCACTAGGCCAATAAGTAATTTTTTGTTCGTGAGATAGTCACATTTTTCTTGGAGTTGTTAAATTTGAAATTTATGTAGATTTATGGCACAAAGTCATTTTTTTGTCACAACTTCCGATGTTGAATTTAGGTCTACATTTATCTATGCTGTAACGTAAGAAGTTTCGAAATCTTTTCATACAACAAAAGCTATAAATGTAATCTTACATTTTTTTAGTACCGTTGTGAAACTTCTTACATAGCTCGAGTTTATTTCATTTCCTAGTAAGAAATTAAAACACTTCACTGTTTTATTTTGTTTCTTTCTTGAGATGGCTTAATCATACGCTATATTTCCCTATATTGACGTCAAATATTCTTGTCCCAAAAAAATAAGCCTTCGCTTATTCCCCTTTATCAATTGATCAATTGTCCCTCCGTGAATTCGATAAGAATTACCCCCTATTGTACATATTCCCTATTGTATATATTCTACTGATAGAAATGCAAAAGATTGCATTTACTTTTTGCACGTACTGGTAGATTTTAGTTAGTATTTAGGATCTTGTAAATAAGACTAGTTGATAGGCAGATTTGACAACTCCTGAGAAATGGATGCGTTAAAATTAGTTATATTCGGGTAGAATTATTACTAACTTAGTACTTAAGCAAAATTTGGGATCTGTAGGATTTAAGTAAAAAAAAATTATAAAAACTGATAATAAGAAACACTCATGATTTTGTAAAAATATACCCTTCTTCAAAGGATATATTTTTAATGGTGGAGAGGGGCAGTGTAGCATTGCATATGCTACATTTTTCATAGTAATTAATTTAAAAAGTAAACTGGTGCATAGTGAGTTAGGCCACCCAGTATGTGGGTAAATGTATTACTGGTTGCAGTGAAAAATCTCCTGAAAAGGAATTTATTAGACAAATATAAATATTTTTTTATTCTTTCTTTCCTGCAAAAACATGCTCCACATGCAGTTAAATATATAAGTAAATGATAATGAAAATAATGCGGCACCGTTTCAGACAATTAACACTGCAATTATAACTTGTTCAGGTTGAAAAGCACTTGACACCTCATTTTAAGTTAACACCAAAATATAGTAAACACACGACGTCTTCTCTTCCTGGCTGGTTTAACAGCATGTTTCTTATGGACTTGTTTTATTTATTTCTTCAGAAGCACATAGTAGCACACTCTCTATTTTAAGGTTAAAATTTGGATATTTTAAATTCATCTTCTTCTTATAGTTCGATTTTGCCAAGAGCACAATTCTGTGATTTGAGTTGGTAATTAAGACCTGCGTGTAGGGATCGTTAGTTTTTTTAAATTCGCAAGACCGCGTTAGAGAGCTAAGCCATCTTAGCAGCCTTTTAAGCGTGATCCATTGAAGGAGCCGGTAGTGCTTAGGCTTGGGGCAGTAGCCTAACTAGTAAATTTGGTCAAGCCATAATTTTTATTCACGCCATAAGCTTAGGCTTATACTCGATACTGAGCCCCCACAGGTCACTTGGGGTAAGTCTTGCGAATTCGTTTGATTTCATTTTGTAAGGTGTATTTTTTTTATATCTTAGGGTTGCCAGTATCCCTCATATGAGGCAATTTTCTTTGGTGTGATATCATTATTGGCATATCATCTTTCCGATGTAGCGGCCACACACAGATGGTATTATTTTAAGAAGCAAGAGGTCAATAAGCGAAAGAATCCGAGTCGTCGATTTTTTTTTTGGACCACGTAGGCAGTGGAGACAATTTGAGAGTGGAGGCAGCGTGTTGTAGAGGGGTCCCTGCAGTCATACCTGATTCTGGAACAAAGTTACACCAGGGCCTTCTGTTTTGTGGTATTATTTATAACATTTTGTCTGATTTAAATTATTACTTTTCATATATTTTTTTTTACTTGTAAGAAATGGTACCATTTTAATTAAATTTTAACATTTTTCAAATATTCATACATTTTCACATAAATATTTTTACATAAAATTTTCTTAAATAATACTTGTTAAACCGTCATAATTTAATATATTTTTTTATCAATCATTCAAATTTCAACTTAACTAAATTTTTTTTTGCTATTGCTAAATAAATTATTCAACTGTCCATTGTCAAATATTAAAGTCAACTTATTATTAACATGTGTGTTTCCTTTCTTCTACTCATTTAGCTGGATATATATTATTGGTGAGCTTATTACATAACTTAGGTACTCAGTATTGTTTTCCTTAGCTTTCACAATACTCATGGTTCATATAGTAAGTTAAGGTGGCGCCCTGAACATCTATTTTTTTATTTACATATATATTCACTATTTTATATATATTTTTTTTTTTTGCAAGTTAACAAACGAGTAAATATCGAACCACGACCTCGCTTTCCCATAACCCAGAGCTGCCGTTCGCATAATTGAAACACTTCCTGGTTTTAAGCCAAGGGGTGTTACAAATTAAATTCTGTGTACCTAGACTCAATACTCCTGTTAATAGAACTTTTAAGTTTGTAACGCCGCGGCAGAACTATCTTTTTAATTCTCCAATGTACACAATGTGCACAAGTTTTAATTACATCAGGACTGTTGTGACATATTTGATGACTCATTGCCTAGGTTCAGGACTAGTATTATAAAGCACATATGTGATAACTTGCCTGTTTAGAATCTTTTGCGTTGAAGCTTTTGTTTTTATTATTCTAAGATAGGTTAGGTTAGGTTGAGTTGGCTGTTCATGATAGTCCTTCCCGGGTCCTTCCTCCCACCGGGGAGGGACCCGGGTGGGAGGAAGGACCCGGGAAGGACTATCATGAACAGCCAACTCAACCTAACCCATCTTAGAATAATAAGGGAGGGGAGGGACCCGGGTGGGTGGTCAGGAACAGTTTAGAGTACGGTTAGTTTAAGTTAGAGCAATCAGTAAATGAATTTATTATCTGTAGATTGGGTATGAAATAAATAAATAAATAAATAAATACGAACTTGATAATCAAGATAGCATTAAAACTGAAACACAAAATGTACAAGACAAGTAAAAATAAGACAACAGGTCTCAAAAGATTTTAGGAACAAAACGTGGACTACTGTAATTGATATTGAAAAGTAGTAGCAGTTTAATCATAAAAACAGACGTTCCATTTTATTGCATAAATATTTTACTCAAAAGGGATTCTAAGAAACGAAAAACATACATCGCAAGAATTCTAAGATTGTCATAAAAAGAGAAATATTTCTCGAAAATAGTTTATTATGTTGAAACTATATTAGAGAAAACTATATTTGCAACAAATTGATTCTCGATGCAACAAATTCGTACGCGACACGCAACAAAGTCTCGAATTGAAAAACACATGAAAAAATGCATTTGCAACGGTTTTTGCAGGTGGTACTGCCAGGTTGCACTGGAAATTCAAAATTTCATTAAATTTTTCAAACACTTTTTTCGCAACAAATTAGGTCTCAGTGCAATAAATTCGTACACCACACGCTACAAATCGTCGACGTGAAAAACGCATGAGAAAATGCATTTCAACGGTTTTTGGCAGTGGTAGTGCTAGGTTACGCTGAAAATTCAACATTTTATCGATTTTTATGAAAACTTGTTTTGCAACAAATTATTACTCGGCACAACAAATTCGTACATCACACGCTCTAAATCTTTGAAGTAAATAACACATGAAAAAATTTACAAAAATTTATTTACATCGGTTCTTGGCAGTGGTTGTGCCAGGTTGCGATGAAAATTCCCCCGTTTTATCCATATATGCAACTAAGCATATAAACACGCTTTTATAGGCCTATGGAACGAGAACTAAATCAGCCATTATTTGTATTATTCTCAAATGATCGTAACATCGTTTGCAACTTTATTGTACTAGTACAGTATAGTGCACTTTGTTATCCTCGCTCCATACATTATTTTCCAGTGCTAATGTAGCCGACTTAATCTCTCCACTTCATAGACACTAGTCTTATGATCCCTATGGATAATGTCTCCGAGGCAGCCATGAGTAAGTCCGGGGCCTCCAGTGGGTAATCTTTAAAGACCTGCCTCGAAAGGCGGGTTCCTGGTTCTCTACAGGTATCAAGTAGAAAAAAAAATTGTTCACTAAATGTTGCATAATGCATAAGTAGGTATCAATTTTTTAAGGAAGAGTCTCAGGATCCGCAAATTGCGTATCTTTATCCTGTTCATTGGGAGTCTGCAAATGTAAAATATACGTACGGTTTGCGGACCTCTATTCTGTAGGTTACAATTCCGCAACTTACGTTCCCCTATTTCCATTTATTCAAGGTTCTCAAATAGCGGACTACTATCTTATTTTTGTACAGATTCGAAAATCATAACCTTACTTTTTATCGCTTGATGTATGTTGTAGACTTATAGTGTTGTGACCTAACCGTTGATTGGAAATATTCACTAAAGAACCCAAACTAGCCTATGAATGCAAATTAGGTTCTTGTGTTTTTATTTACATGTAAGCAATTCAGATTTGTAAATTTGCATGTAATTCGTTACGAAATAAACAATTTGTATTTTACATTTTTAGGCTTCCGTACCTTAAAAGAAAAAACGGAACCCTTATAAGATCACTCCCGTGTCCGTTTGTCAGAGAGGTTTTGCTCGAAAACTATGTAACGTAGGAATTTGAAATTTGATATAATGTTATGTTTTGATGACGCAATTTACGGAACTATATTATACATAATTCAGGTACGCAATTTGCGGACCCCGAGACTCTTCCATTTTTCAATCAATTTGTTGCGTGTCGTGTACGAATTTGTTGCAGCAAGACATAATTTGTTGCGAAACAAGTTTTCGCAAAAATCGATAAAACGTTGACTTTTCAGCGTAACCTGGCATTATCACTGCCAAAGACCGTTGCAAATGCATTTTCTCATGTGTTTTTTCACTTCGACGATTTGTAGCGGGTGGTGTTTGCGCCGAATCATAATTTGTTGCGCAACAAGTTTTCGCAAAAATCGATAAAACGTTGAATTTTCAGTACAGCCTGGCATTACCACCGCAAAAATCGTTGCAAATGCATTTTTCATGTCTTTTTCAGTTCGGGACTTTGTCGTGTGTCGCCTACGAATCTGTTGCGTCGGGAAACAATTTGTTGCAAATATAGTTTTCTCTAATATAGTTGCATGACAATCTTTCTTGCGACTTGTGCTTTGTTGTTCCTTAGAAAACATTTTTGAGTAAAATGTTAATGCAATAAAATGGAACGTCTGTTTTCAATATCAATTACAGTAGTCCACGTTTTGTTGCTAAATTCTTTTGAAACCTGTTATCTTATTCTTACTTGTCTTGCACATTTTGTGTTTCATTTTATATACGATGCACCCGGAAACGTTCAGCCGCGATTGCTCACTTTTTTAAAGATATCTGTTTTCTTCGGTCCTTTTCTAAAAAATATTTAAACATTTTTTTTATCGTTCTTATTTATAAATCATTATTAAAAGCGATTTTTCATAAATTTTAATCTTGATTCAAGTTCGTATTACCAGAAGTTATTAGAAAAAACATTTTTTTCATTAATTTTTTGCTATTAATCGTGTGCAACAAATCTGCAACAAATTATTTTTATGATAAGAAAATTTTTGTACACTTTTTAAAGCTTCACAGTGAAGATAGCATTACCATAGGTTATTTTTTTTAAATAAAGAGCTACAATTTTTTTCTCACAGCAACAGATTCGCAACAAAGAAGCTACTATCAATGGGGCCAAAACGATTTCAAAATTTTACCGTGGTAGTGCTAACTTCACGGAACTCCTATGACTACGGTCACAGTAATATGAATTTCAACATTCCACAGGATATCAAAAACTTTATTATTCACTCGATGATCTTTTCTAACTAATAGTATTGTAATGTGTAATGTCATTTTTATTTTATTTTTATATATTTTAAACCATTATTTCTTTTAGTACTTTTGAAGCTCTATTCAATTACTTGTATACACAACTAATTAAGAAATAAATATTATTATTATTATTATTAATTTACTATCATTTATTTTTTTATTTTCAGAGATTCCTAAAACCCATCGACTACACGCCCATGCCTAAAACCCGATCCAAAAAACAGGTGATCGTCTAGACGTGCGATGCTAGCCCAACAGAGTACTTTTTAATAGTAGCATACCTACCTAACGAATGTCTGTAATATCTAGGAAGTACCAAACCAAAAGTAAAATAAACGGTTTAGAATACAGTTATTAGAGAGTCAAACAACTTTTATTTTTTGCTGTAACGAGTGGCGCTTTTACATTCTAAGGTTACATTAATGTTAAAACAAAGCAAGAGATTTACTATTGTTTCATTTATTTGCACGGAAGCCGATGGCACTAGACAAAACCGCTGACGGTACTTTTTGCGATGCATAATGGCGAGTTCAACCGAGATGAAGCCTGTTAAGGCAGCTAATCAACCACATAGATCGAAGCAAAAAAGCTCCTTTAAAGCATTGCGATTGATGCTGGCAACATATGCATATAACGGAAAAATATGAATGTTTCCGCCAATACCAGTCAATTAAAAATTAAAACATTCAAACGCTACATTATATGCAAAACACTTGACAGATAACTGTAAAATTTAAAGCGGTGTTTCATAAAAACAATTGTAATTTAATCTACATATTTTGTATAAGTACAGAGAGATCAACAAATAAATGGTACAGATTCACTACACTGAATTTCCCGCGTATTTGTGTAGTTCATATTATAATTGGCTAACTTGATATTGTTTTATTCGAAGGCCAATCACCGACGCCGGGCGCCTGATTTTTTAATAAAAGAGAACGTTCACATCACTAACATGATCGGTAACGTCCCTCGCTGTTCTTATGAACGATCGATGCTTTAATAATAATAATAATAATAATAATTTATTGGTGTCAATGTACAAAAGTACTTACACAAGTCAATTCGGTTTGGTAATTTCATAAAATGCATATCACATATAAATATAAAAGGTAAACAACAAATAAACATATATATGCTGACAAACAATGTGTATTATCAAAGGACCCAAATATATATTTTAGTTTTTCACTTACTTCTGTTGCTGAGGTTAATAAAATTTTGCGTAATATTAAAACAAATGCAACAGGCATCGATGGCATTTCGTCAACTATGCTTAAATATTGCAGTCCTTTCATAGATCAATATATAACTCATATTATAAATTGTTGCATTGAGGTGAAATATTTTCCACAATTATGGAAAGTTGCAGTAGGCAAGCCATTACCAAAAAATAATGACCCGTCCACATTTTTCGATTTAAGAGTTATCGGTGTTTTACCGGCCATGTCCAAAATTTTTGAGAAAGTTTTATTTTACCAAATATATGATTATTTCATACTCAATAAATTTTTGCCTGATTCGCAATGCGGCTTTAGAAAAGGGTTTAGTACTACCACTGCATTAGCTGTTGTTACCAATGACATGTTTGAGGCGTTGGATCAGGGGTTGGTGAATGTGTTGGTATTACTAGATTTTTTGATGCTATCAATCACGGACTTATATGTGCTAAAATGAAATACTATGGTTTTGATCAACCTGCTATTGAACTGATGTCATCTTATTTAAATGGACGCTCACAAAATTTTTTAATTAATAATGCTTCTTCTCCAAGCTTAGATATATTATCAGGTGTACCTCAAGGGTCAATTTTGGGTCCTCTGTTATTCATCATTTACACGTCTGATATTATTTCCTCTATTTCAAATTGTCGGATACAAGCCTATGCAGATGACACTGTGCTTTACTCACATTTTCGTATCGAAAATATGGCAGATGCGTGTGATATCATAAATCATGAGCTCAATAAAGTTATGAGTTTATCAGTCGAGCATGATTTAAAGTTAAACTCCTCTAAATCTCAATTAATGTTATTTGGTAGTAAGAATAAAATCAATGTTCTACGCACCAGTCTTGATATTAAAATTGATGGTACGACTTTACCAATTGTTGACGAAGCAAAATGTCTTGGAGTTGTCTTTGATTCTAACCTGCGATTTAAGGGCCATGTGAAAAAATTGATGCAAAAGGCATATTCTTCTGTGAAGCTAATATTTTCAAATCGTCACATTTTAAATTTAAATCTAAAAAAAATGTTATGTGAGTCATTCGTGTTGTCTCATTTTAACTATTGTGATTTTGTTGTATTTGGCTTTTGTCTTGACCAATCTGACAAGAATCTCATTCAAAAAGTTCAAAATTCATGTTGTCGCACTATATTTGGATTAAGAAAATCTGATCATATCTCTCAAAAGATTAATGAATGTAAATGGCTTAATATGAATAATCGGAGAATTCATCACTTAAGTAATTTTGTACATAGAACATTGATATCTCCCAACTCCTTCTCTTTTCTAAAAAATAAATTTAATACACGATCCTCTGTGCATACAAAAAATGTAAGGTTTAAAAACAAGTTTACAATGCCTCATCACCAGACGGCCATATTTAGAAGAAGCTTTATTTTTAATGCTATATCAACTTATAATATGATTCCTGAAGATTATAATATTTTTAATATTAATAAATTCAAATATAAATATAAAAATCATAAATATTTTTAACTATTATTATTCAAGCGCGTTGTTTATTTTTTTTATTTTTTATTTAATGTTCGTCAGGCTCTCTGTAACTTTTTTTCCCATATTTAATTTAATGAATTGTTAATGTGCCTCATTATGGTTGAGTATGAGTAGCTTTCAGCTAGACTTCGCCATTTTGTGGTATAATTACTTTTTTCTATTAGTTCTCTTTTTTATTTTTTTGTTCGTTATAATAAAGTAATTTCTTTCCATTTATATTTTTATAAATGTTTTGCACAATAAAGCCGATTTATTATTATTATTATTATTATTATTATATAACAAATAAATTTTACAAACGAATACGAACACTAGCATACATTCAATGCCAAAATATTACATTCCAGAAATTCCCTGTAGTGGTAGAATGATTTATTTTTAAGGTTCATGTTAAATGTTTTAGGATAGGTTTTACGTAGTGTATACTCGCTTCGCTTAATCGCCGGAAGGGGGTGATTTGATAAGTGTGCCAGTTAGTATTAAGAATGTTGGGCAGACTAATCTAGTATAGCAGTTTTAATACAGATTATCGATGTGTTTTGGGTTTGAAGGTAATTTATTAAACATTTGAATTGCTGGATAATTTGGTAAGTAGGGTAGTTATTTAAGTTTGTTTTAATATATGTTAAGCATTCCAGGATATATAGAGAAGGTAATGTTAATATACCAAATTCAATAAAAGCATTTTTACAATCCTCGGTATATCCTAAACATGTTATAATTTTGATTAATTTTCTCTGAATAGCAAATACATTATCAAAGTCCGCAGCATCTCCCCAGACTATTATAGCATAACTCATGATTGAATGACACAATGCAAAATAGGCTGACGTCAATGTATCTGTGGACACAGTGCCCGATAAGTTACGAATAACAAAAGTTCTACTACTCAGTTTTCGACAGATATTATCAACGTGTATATTCCATCTCAAATGGGAATCCAAATAAACACCAAAGAATTTTACATTAGATATTGCACCAGTACAAATTGCAAAGTTGCGTGATGTGAACATCATACCTTGTGATTTGGTTTTATTACAAATCAAATTATTAGGACTAAAGCATTGTTCAGTCATTGACTGTATTTCACTTTTTTTCAATTCAACACTATATAAATTATCGGATCTAATGGCAACTGTGGTATTGTCTGCATACAAAATATGTCAGATTTTTTTTACCTGGGGCATATCGTTAATATAAATCAAAAAAAGTAAGGGTCCTAATATAGAACCCTGAGGCACACCTATCCTTAAAATGTCTGTACTTGACATTATGATGTTGAATTTAATAATTTGACTGCGAGTATATAATGATGATTTTTCGATTAAAATTTTATGTCACACAGTCAGAAGCGGATTATGTCCAGCAGGTCTCTCAAAACTTCTACTCTTTTAAGCTGGGCGATAGTCCGCTAACAAGACACATAACACAAATTAGAGAGCATAATGGCCCATTTTGAATTAAACACCCCTTACCGTACCAGACGTTACCAATTTTTCGGCAACCCCTGTAGCCAAACTTCACCAACTATAACTTCCGTTTACACTATCCACCTTTACTGATATTTCATACCTTTCGTATCTTTAAATCTTTCCTATCCCCCCTTCTTCCTTTCTGTTTGTATTATTTTTGTCGCGTTTGTTTTTTCTTGGTTTCGTTTTGTACATTTTTGTCTCTAAATTCGTTTTCTTATCATCAATTTTTCACAAAATCAAAACCTTGTGGTATCGAAAATTTTTAAAGTTAAAGTTTAGGCCAGCCTTGCGTAGCGCGGCGTTCATAGATCTCGCAGAAGGCTCCTCGTTTGGATTGAGGCGCCTGCGTCAGCTGCAAAATTTAAAAAAATGTTTGTGCCCCAGTTTTTAAAGTGTATTTTTAGTTGTGTTAAGTCTTTTTGTAATTAGACATGTAAGAATTTTATTACCATCTTTTATCTGCTTTTAGAGAAGGTGTTTAGGTTAAGTTTTATCAATTTTTGTTTAAACGAACCAGGCCTATTCCGCCCGATCCTGCAATCCGCTACCGCGATTAACGCGGTGGTTGCACGGTCGGTCCCGGGATGGGTTCTGGGGAGGTACTGTTGTACTTTTAATTTATAATAAAGCCTTGTTGATTGATTGATTTATTGACAGTCAGAAGCCTTACTAAGGTCTAGGAATATTGTATCATTGAATTCAAGATTCTCATAGGAGTCGCGGATATTATTGACAAAGGTCAATATGGCGCTATTAGTGCTGCGACTCTTTCGAAAACCATGTTGACATTCAAGAAAAGACCATTTATTTTAAAGTATGTGATTAATCTGTTACACAAGCACTTTTCTAGTATTTTTGAAAAACTAGAAGTATTGATATGGGCCGAGAGTTTGTAAGATCATCCATATCACCACTTTTAAAAATGGACGTCAATCTTCTTTTAACATGCATGGGAATATACCCTCTAGGACACATTATTTATCAATTTTGTTAAAGGATAAGGTTTTTTAAGGTTTGTATGACCTTCACACTCAAACCATATCCATCTTTACTGGATTTACTTTTAAGATTTGCATTATCTCTCGTATTTCGATATTTTTTCGTGCCTGTGGGACGATTTGTTACTTTTCCTAAATTGACTAATAGAACGTTCACCTGAAGGGTTCGATGTATATGACTTAATCAGACGTAAAATACAAAATTTATATTTACTTTTTCTTAACTGCTTTCACCAAATGTTATTAATAGGACGTGTAAGCTAACACTCTTAATTTCTAATACTTTTCCAATTAATCTCCGTCTCTGATGATGAAAGATGGTATTCCATCTGGTCCCTGCTTGGTAATTTTGGCTTTCATGTTTCTAACTAACTGCATGGCCTTCTCGATCAAATAATCTTTACTCTTTGGATTTATTTTTCCAGGAATGCTAAGGAGTCGGTTTATATTGAATAATTTGACTAATAAGAATTCCTGGCTAACTGCATGGCCTTCTCGATCAAATAATCTTTACTCTTTGGATTTATTTTTCCAGGCGGCATACCAAGAAGTAGATTTGTATTGAATAATTTGACTAATGAAAAGAAATAGTTCATAAATTGCCTTCACTTTCTAACAGAATCCAAATGAAATAGCGACGGTTAATTTATCAATTCAATATCAATTCAATCAATTTTTGTAACGACAATCCTGTTTATTTTTACTCAATGGTTCTATCTCCGAGAATACCTCATGTACGTAATTAATATTAAGAGTTCCGTTTGCGTTCACGAAAAATATTAAATCGTAGCCAGATAACTGTGACATAAGTAGAGAAGATATGAATACGAAAATTTTAAAATGGTATAAAAGTGCATTAGCTTCGTAAGGTCAATCTAGTAACAACTAGAAAAATAAATGTGTGTTAATTGCAATGAGCGCTCGATATGTTTGAACCTGCGAAATCAAAACTAGAACAAACATTATATCATTTATTGATTGAAGGAAAAACTCGGATCCTGTTCGGAAAGGACCAAGTATCTTGATCTTATGTAAAAGTGGTCACAGTCAAATTTCATAAAACTGGAGTATGTTACTTCAAACCATGACGATTAAAATTTAAAAACTATTCTGAACATTTACTCTACAGGGTGTTGCATCATGAGAGGGACATAGCTTAATAGGAGGTAGAGAACATCAGTGGTAACCGGAACCTCCCATAGAAATGTCTCATTGGGCCTTCATTACGAAGTTACAGGGTGTTAAATAATTTTTGGCCAAACCTGTTTTTTGTCATAACTTTGACAGGGAATGAAATAACGGATTCATATTTGGTACGGCTAATGTACTAACGAGCCCCAAGAGGTACATGTATAAAAAAAAATATATCCAGGTCCGGACTCACTATAATTTATGTTTCTTCTTTGCATCAATAAAACATCACCCTGTATATATTTTTTTGAAATTTCGATACGATATTCGAAAAGAGCAAGAAAAAACAAACAAAATGGCCTATTTCATTTTTTTGTTACACCTTCGTGGTTATTTAAATACGTTGTTAAATGTGCAAGAAAATGGATTACAGAACCCTATTAAATGAGAGGCACGTGAAATAAATAGTTTTATAACTAAAATTTGCAAAAATTCTATTGAGCCTAGGTGGTCTGGGTGAATCCTAATTCCGGCACGTTTTAAAGGTCCATTTTGGTAAAAAACTGTGGTCCTAATAAGTAATCGGGTATGAAATAACAAAATTTTTAATCAATCACAGTAGGCTTGTTCAAAGTGACAGATAATAAAAAGAAATCTCCTAAACAGTTTAATAATTGTTTGTTAGTAATTTAATGTGTCAATAATCCGCATTTAGTTAGTGAAAACTTGTGAAAATATTTTAACTATGCCAGTAAAATTTACAAACGTGGAATATGCTGACATAATATTCATCTATGGTTTCTGTAATGGAAATGGTAGGTCGGCGGAAAGAGAATATCGGCTGCGTTTTCCTGGTCGTCGATGCCCTAATCATAAAACCTTTAGTACGGTGTTCCAGTATGCAAGACAACACGGAAAGTTTCCTACTTCTGCAGTTGTGGAGCGTGTTTTACAACAAAGTGTGCAGGAACAAAACAATATTATAAACGTAGTTCAAGAAAATCCAAATATGAGCACTAGACGAATCAGTTTGGCAACTGGTATTCCTCATTGGCGAGTATGGAGAACCCTAAAAAGAGAACGTTACCATCCATATCATATCCAGCAGGTACAGCGTCTTCAACAAGGCGACGATATCCCCCGCCTGGCATTTTGTCATTGGTTGTCTAACCATCGCCCAGTCATTTACAGAACCTTATTTACGGATGAGGCACAATTTACAAGGGATGGAGTAAACAATTCACGAAATAATCATAAATGGGCACAGGAAAACCCACATGCGGTACGCCAACGCCGTTCGCAACACAGGTTTTCTGTAAATGTTTGGGTCGGACTTGTGAATAGACATTTGATAGGGCCACATTTTTTTGAAGAAAGATTGAATGGTGAAATTTACTTTGATTTTCTTCAAAACATTTTACCGAATATGTTAGAAAATATCGGTATAAGAGGCATGTTGTTTCAGCATGATGGGGCCCCACCACATTTTAACCTTCAAGTAAGAGAACACTTAAACAATGTGTATCCTAATAGATGGATTAGACGCGGGGGTCCACATGAATGGCCACCAAGATCTCCTGATTGTAACCCTTGTGATTACTTTTTATGGGGCCACTTAAAAAACGAGGTTTATAGCATTGAAATTGAAAGTAGACAACATTTAATCCAGCGCATCGTTACAACCTGCGACGAAATACGGAATAATCCAGAAATGATACGTCGAGCAATTGGTGACCTTTCTAAACGCGCAAGAAAATGCACAGAATGTGGGGGAGGACATTTTGAAAATTTACTTTAGTGTCAATTACGTTTTATTTTTAAACACATTTAGTTATTGTTTTGTTATTTATTGTTAATTGAATGGAAAATATTTTATTTATTTAGTTTTTAGTTTGTTCTCTTTTCCAATTTTTATTAAGTATAAAATGTTGATGATTTTCTTGATCAAAGTAACTGGTTGCTTAGGCCTAAATGGTTTAAATTATCTGTCACTTTTATTCTTTGAACAAGCCTACTGTGATTGATTAAAAATTTTGTTATTTCATACCCGATTACTTATTAGGACCACAGTTTTTTACCAAAATGGACCTTTAAAACGTGCCGGAATTAGGATTCACCCAGACCACCTAGGCTCAATAGAATTTTTGCAAATTTTAGTTATAAAACTATTTATTTCACGTGCCTCTCATTTAATAGGGTTCTGTAATCCATTTTCTTGCACATTTAACAACGTATTTAAATAACCACGAAGGTGTAACAAAAAAATGAAATAGGCCATTTTGTTTGTTTTTTCTTGCTCTTTTCGAATATCGTATCGAAATTTCAAAAAAATATATACAGGGTGATGTTTTATTGATGCAAAGAAGAAACATAAATTATAGTGAGTCCGGACCTGGATATATTTTTTTTTATACATGTACCTCTTGGGGCTCGTTAGTACATTAGCCGTACCAAATATGAATCCGTTATTTCATTCCCTGTCAAAGTTATGACAAAAAACAGGTTTGGCCAAAAATTATTTAACACCCTGTAACTTCGTAATGAAGGCCCAATGAGACATTTCTATGGGAGGTTCCGGTTACCACTGATGTTCTCTACCTCCTATTAAGCTATGTCACTCTCATGATGCAACACCCTGTATATACAAACATAACTGTTGTTTTGCTGTAACTTATGCTTATACCAACACAGAACGAGCTGTTTGAACAGTGGAATTTATTTTCCCATGTGCTGATGGAATCAAAGACGATGAAAACAGAAGAACACGAAAAGAGGGGTGTTTATGCCGCATTTCACGAACAATTGCACTTCCCAATCTATATTGGGAATGGCAGTAATACCTACCGTGGGCTAGTCAAATCAAAAATTGTCTCTACAAATCTACAAAAATGCACTTTTTTAAATTAATGAGAACGAGATTTGCATAATTGATTTTGACCGGTCGATTCAAAGTATAGTCTAGTATACTTTAACTTGGCGTGTGTATGTATGAGTTAATATTTCCGTACGATTTCATTTTCTCCCATATTGTACACGAAGTTAAAGCAACAGTCCAGAAACATTGTCTATGTGGACAATATTTCTGGATCTATGTGTACAAGAGAAAATGAAATCGTACGGAAATATTAACTCATACATACACACGCCAAGTTAAAGTATACTAGACTATATTAACCATGAATAGTATACAGCCTTCGATACAAATATCGTGGTAGTATTTACAATATGCAATTTCATAAGAATGTATATGTCGTAGTCACATGGTGAAATACGGCTTATCGGGAAAAGCCTAGGCATTTCATGTAATGCCGGCAGATAGTGTGAAATCTGCATGCTACAAGATTAGCCTAGGCTGTTCATGAAGAGCCTGATTTATTTAGACAGTTAATGTTATGATTTGTGCTTTACATGATCTGCCGTGATTTAGGCCATCGGCATTTCATGAAATGACGTGATTTAGTCATATTGTGAATGAGCCTAGCGATGAAGCCGGCAGATCATGTAAAGCACGAATCATAACATTAACTGACTAACCCAGCTCTTCATGAACAACCTAGGTAAATCGTGTAGCATACAGATTTCACACTATCTGTCGGCATTTCATGAAATACTGATGCCCTAAATCACGGCAGATCATGTTAAACTTTTCATTACACGAAAATACTAATATTTTAAGGCACTTCATAAAGAGCTTAATCAAACGATATAACATGAGGTGTTTTACACTATCTGCCGGCATTTCAAGAACTGCCTAGGCTTTTGGCGTATTGTACTATGTGTCTCGACATAGGCAGTTCATGAAATGCAGGTATCACGTCATTTCGTGAAACGCCGATGGCCTAAATCACGGCAGATCCTGTTAAACTTCTCATTACACCAAAACACTAACATTTTAAGGCACTTCATGAAAAGCCTAGTCACATGATGTAACATGAGGTGTTTCACACTATCTGTCGGCATTTCATGAACTGCCTAGGCTTCTCCCGAAAAGCCGTATTTCACCATGTGACTACGACATATATATTTTCATTTCAATTTGCACTTTGATTCTGCATTCACGATTTAAAATTCAAATCCATATGTAAATGGATCTGATATAAATTTTGCATTTGGCACTAATAACAATTTAGAGCTTACAATAAATCAGATTCAAATATTAGGCAACAACCTCTAACCTCGATACATATTAATAAAAATAGTGACTTGATATTCAATTTAATAACATTTAATTGTACATATATTTAGTTAAATACATGCCTGTTGAGTTGTTTTTACAGTTAAAAACCATATACTTTATTTACAGCAAATACTTTTCTCCGTGAATCACCAAATAACATCGGTCAATATAAACAATCGAAGATCCGGAATAAACTTTACCATTGAAATTATCGCGATTTTAGGTTAGAAAGCCGTGTATGTAAGAAAGGCGAAATTTTTAAAAGTTTTTTATAATTTCTGAGGGAAATAATATGAGTGTATAACAAAAGTATAACATAATGTATAATAACAGAAATTAACCAGAGCAAAAAGTACTAAATTTAACATCGAATGGAAGGGCGTCGTATATGGTAACTCTAAACTAGTAGTAGTTTCAGTAATAGTGTCTGAAATTTTTCTAGTGATGTTATGTGTACTTACGTTAGATGGATGGTCCCAGATTAATGATGGATATTCTGAGCGCGATCTTACAAGAGACACATACAATAAGCGAAGCGTATCCATATTGCTAAAGTCTTTAAGGTTGCGTATAATAAATCCTATAATCTTTTAAATGCTGGTAGAGTAGTTACATCAATATGATGACTAAAGGCTAGTTTTCTGTCAAAAATGACCCAGAGATCCTTCACAGTATTGGGTCATTGCAACAGCGAGTCATTTAAGTATTATGCAAAAATTTTCAGATTAGATTTCCTACTGAAAGTTATGACACTGCATTTCGCGGCATTTAATGGTAGATTGTTATTAACACCACAATTCAACCAAGTTTAATGGAGAATGTTATTTCGATGTACAACTTTAGATCGTCTGCGCACACCAAATAATGCACCTTCAAGTCAGATACTATGTCATTGATAAACATACAAAAGAAAAGCGGACCAAGTACCGAGCCTTGCGGAACCCCAGATCATTGAAGGAATTTAGCGGACTTGTAACCATGCATTTTTTATTGAACAAACTGATAACTATTGTACATAATCAGCAACAGTTTCATTAAATCTGAAGATAGTCCAAGTACACTCAATTTTTTCAACAAAATACCACGGTCCAATCTGCCAAATGCCTTTGACGTCGGTTTACGTATAACATCAATTTGACTCTGGTAATCAAGTTTTTCATAAATATACTGAGTTTTACACACATCAAGGTTCGTAGATACTTTTCCCATAAAACCATGTTGATTGCTTGACAGCATCACCGACACACGACTGTACTTTGCAGAATAAAGAAAATTTCAAAGATTTTACTGAAGTTGCAAATTACACTTTTACAATTAAACTTTGTCCTAATTTCCAATCGAGTTTTATTATTTATATCACATCGATGTATTTACCAGTCGTTCTGCAAATAATTATAATATATTAAACAGAAAAGCAAAACTTGTTGTTCCATTATAAATTTCGATTTCAAGACCTATTATCGTTACACATATCTACCCATAATTCCATTGGAAATTACTAATCAATATTCAACTGTTATCCAGGTATTTCGCTGCAAATAAAGAATGAAATGAATCATATTTTATTCATTACCCTCTAGCGCATTAGTTATTCGGAATTTTTATAGATACAAACACGCATGGGGTTATCGCTTACATCTCGCGAGAAAAAACCTGAGCCAGGTGTTCGGAACTAACAGTCACCTTATAAAAATCAAAGTAATCGCTTAAGACAATGTCAGAACGATAATTTGAAACATAATATTATTTTATTGCCCGTTTATACATTAATTTTATAATGACATTTAATTAAATATTTAATGATTGAGGTTTTGAAGGTCAAATTGTTTAACGTCGTCTTTTATCGTAAAAGAAACGTATTTCATCGAAGGCTTGAACAAACTTCCAACTTTAAATATATTGTTAACAATGCAATGATGTTTTAATTGAGAAAAATAGCTCCAAGTCTATTCATATTATTTATTTATTTACATACTAACTAATAACAACAATGATGAGAAATGTAGAAAAAGAAGATAATATACAAAAAAAGAACGAATGAAGAAATGCACCTGTCATACATACACCTCTTCATGACAAGAATAATTAAGAGATAAATGGACAATCCGAGTACAAGGACAGAAACGAAGAATCTCCTTATGGAAGGCGACCCCAACCTATGATAATAATTACAACTAGACAGACAAGCAAAAAAAATTGCTAATACTAAATTTTTTACTGGATCTTTTTGGATCAGATAGCAAAAACGGTTGGATGGTAGTTGGAAACTGCGCTTCACAAGGTTCTCCTCTACTCACTATGTGTGGTATGAGACGCAGATAATTTAACTGAAATAGGTATATCATTTCTATGAAAACGCCAGTAGTAATAGCGCCAACATGTCTCTACCGCCATTTTTTGAAACAGAGGTATTTAAGTCATTGACAAAAGGCAAGCCTAAGCTTACTAAAGGACCTGATAACATTCCCGTATTTATCGTCAAAGACTGCGCAGCCATCTTCGCCGATCCTCTCACAACAATATTTAATTTGTTACTAAAAACGCGTACATTACCTGATGTGTGGAAATATTCGCGCTTATGTCCCGTTTTTAAAAAAGACAAGTGCGTGGCCGAAAATTATAGACCCATGACAATTATCCGCAATTTCGCTAGTCTTTGAAATCACTTTGCATATGTCACTATCCAGTCACGTACACGCTCAAATTATTTGTAACCAACATGGATTTGTTCCCGATCTACTGAAACTAATATTGCATGTATCACGCAATTCATTTCTAAGGAATTGGCAAACAGGCAAGTCGACATTATCTACAATGAGTTTTCCAAGGCCTTCGATCGCCTGGATCACTGTGCTCTATTAGAAAAATTGGCCAAGTTTCGATTGTCAGTGATGCAGTTAGAATTCTTGCCTTCACATCTAGAATAGGCATCAGTATGTTGAATACCGTGGTTACAAGTCGTTTGACATCCTAGCCACCTCCGGTGTACCCCAGGGATCTGTACTGGGCCCGCTTATGTTTGTTGTTTTTATAAATGATATTGCAAATAGTATTCATATAGAGAGTCTCTCTAAGCTTGGAGAATAGAAGATTTCTATTAAGCTACTGCTTTATTCACAAACTACTTAATTATCATATAGATTACAGTTATCTAGAAGAAATATTTTTGGTCAGAAACCTACAAGCCTTAGACGAATGAGAAGATGAGTAGTAGTGACAGAAACAGTCAGAATTTGGGTAAAACATTCTCAAACAAGTAGCAACCTACACTTCTGAAAAGAACATACATGTTGTATTTATTATATTATGTTGCAGATATTTCTCATAATTTCAGCAAATCTTCACATTAAACGACATCACCTTTTATGAACGTTTTTATGTACATCTTAACGACCGTAATATAGAACTTGTACCAAATAGAAACTAGACACATAACACTGCTAATGTTTGTTGGAAATTAAAAATTACATTATGTACTGCTCCATTTGCAAACGCTTCCGGTTGAACCGGATTAATTACTGTAATGTAGTATTAGTATAATATCTTTTATAATGCCCTCTGCGATAAAATTATGATTATTTGATGGGTATAACATACGCTGAATGGTTTATTTTTAATATTAGCAACACTTAAATAGAGAAACATTTGCTCTTTAAAAGTAAATTTGCACAGGAAAATCATTTAACATATGTTTTTGCACTAAAATAGTCTTTATCATGTCAGGTTAAACAATTGAATTATATAAAATGCGGTAGTTATGTGTATCAGAACTTATTGTTATTAAAGTTTTTATTGCCTTTTCTATTACAGGTCATTAAAATGATAAAATAGTGGTCACATATATATATATGTGCTTAAAAAAGTAGGTCTGACAGTTTGTGCATATTTTTAATAGTTATTTATAGTGCAAGTGAATGAAGACACGCTTTATCCACAAATGGAATGATTATAGGCATTTCTACGAGGGGATCCAAATATATTTACATAATTCTATTTTTTAAAGCGCCAATCTTGAAACGCGCATCGTATAAAGTGTTCAAGTGTATAGTATTTGGTGTTTGTGAAAATGTTTTATTGCTAGTGTTGTTCTGTGATAATTTGTGATTTGTGATAATTTCTATATTTATATTTTAATACACGAATGGCGAAACGCGAGTCGAATATATAAATTGTGCCAGTGTAGTGTTCAAATGTTTTAATGTTTATGAAAACTGTTTCGTTTTGCTTTACCTTATTTACCTAATTCTAATCAATTTGTCGCGCGCCAAGTCTTGAAGTTAGCTATAGGTGAGTGGAGCCTGGCGAAGAATGACCACAATGAACCTCCATAAGAAATAACGTGGGATTCTGGTCTAGAACATGCATAGCTTATCTACTCACTTAAATGGAAAACTAAAAATTTAATTAAAATAAATATTGGCATTAGAAATGTCACTTATGTAGTATCATTAGATTCAGAGAATTATCCAAAATTCAAAAATGCAATAATATACAGTGGTGAGAATCTTTTGGGGTTAGGCCCAAGCGTATTAAAGAAAACTACTTTATTAATTACCCGACGTTTTAATATTTTTAATATCATCCTCAGGGCACTGAAAGATATAAACTCATCAAATAGTTCATATACAATCGTTCGATATAACAAACAAACATAAATATACGTATTAAGAAAAAATAATAATAAATAATATAAAAATAATAACATATTGAAATTTAAAATTTGTATACGTACTATTTGATGATTTTATATCTTTCAGTGCCCTGAGAGTGATTTTAAAAAAATATCGAAACGTCGGCTAATTAATAAAATAGTTTGGAGACCTAACCCCAAAAGATTTTCATCTATTAAGTGGTCGAGAAACATTCTATTAATTAATTGGATGGAATCTGCGGTAGGTTCTTGATGAAACATATTCAATAGAATAATTATAAATATTCAAAAGAATAATTACAATACGCACTTGGTTTATTGTTTCATTAGTTTTGTTCAGATTTCTCTGATATATGTTTCGGCCTTGCGATCATTATCAAAGAGTCTTAAAAACTGACCTGAAAGTGGTAGTTCACAGTATATATCTCACAAATTCTCTACCCACCTAGAGGGGGATAATAACTTGATTTGCTACTGTGTCTAGTACAGGATTGTTCATAAATTCTGTTTGTGTATTTGTAACGTTTTCATGGTTTCTTAGGGCCTTATTAATTTCTAAAATTTCAAGCATGTCTAGGATTTTTCCTTTCTTTGCATTATGCAAAAGTTTAACACTACTACCGTTAAAAACGTGATTTTGCTCAATGCAATGTTCGGCGAAACCAGTTGAGTTTTTATTATATAAAATAGACTATTTGTGTTCTCTTAACCTCACATCTATGCTACGGCCACTCTGACCTATATATACGACATCACAGGCGTCACACTTTATTTCATATACCCCGATTTTTTAATATCTTCTGTCTTTTCTTTATTATTAACCAACAAGCGACCTAAATTGGGGCTGTAGCATTCATTAATCGAAGGTTGTTTGTTTGAAAATTTGTTATATTGGGTGTATTTTTCTTTAGTAGTACCTGGATTTCTGACTGAAATTTTTCCGTAGCGTCATGTTTTAGTTCTTTAAAATCATCAGTATTTAATAATTATTATTATTATTATAATTAGATCTAGATAAAACTGCCACAGTATTAACTTTATCTGCTTTACATAAAATTAATAACTCGTTAGAAGACAATTTACTACGGATATCGTTTACTGTTTTGTTCTAATTTGTTAGAGTTTATATTCTTTTGTGATTTCTTTTATAACCTTTGACACATGGTATTTTTCGCCATTGTTAACTAACGGGTTAAGTGCCAATTCAGTGTTTACAGCTAATAAGTCTAAGTCCTTCTTGTTGGTTATTTTAGGAGAATATTTCAGGCCTTTTTCGAGCGACTTGGTTTCATTAGCGTTAACTTGTACATCGGTTAAATTAATTAATCTAGGATAAAACTTATCTGAATCCCCAGCTGGCAGGTTCGTATTCGAGCACTTTTTCGGTGGTGAATTTCTCCGGAGATTTTCAAATTTTTTCAGCTGTCTAACATATTGACCGTGTGAATTTTCATGTACTTCTTGTCGAATTTCTGCATCAACGATGTCAAAAACAATGGGATGCACATTCTATTAAATATACAGAGTGTTCCACTTGAAGTTAGTGTCACTTTCGGTAAAACAGAATGTTCCAAATTTCAATAGTTCATTTTTAAAACTAATGGAAAAAGAGAGAGGTGTACCATATTCGTATTACACCCGGTATATCAGTTAAAAGAGTGCCATTAACCACCCCACATTAGATTACAGGTTCCAACGGTTTTTTTGTTCTTGAATATTTAATCCTCCATGGCCATAATTTCGCTTTTTTATTTAGAAATTCATTTGCAAGACAGGTTTTAACATATATAGAGGTGATATTTTACCTGAAGCATCATTTCAAATAACTGAACGGTATATTGAAAAATAATGAATAGACTCCGCGCTGTATTATACGACTTTCAATGTAATATTTTTAGATGTTCTATAATAGAAGTAAAAACTTTTGCTTGCTATTACCATACGAGGCAACAGGCGCATATTTCATATAAATTTTCATTGAAGATATTCGCGGTGTCAGTTTATATATAACCACAAACATGGTGTAGTCAACTTAATGCTGATTTATAACGTGGTTTTCAAGAAAATCGCATCATATTTAAAACCTGTTTTTAATTTTAAAATAACTCATCTTCATTTATTTCACCCGACCACAAAAATAAACAACGCTGTATAAATTTTAATTTCATACACATTAATTACTGCTTACTGGTTTATAATAACGCCATATTATATATTAAGGGTACGATAGCGGTCTCTTATGACACCTCCACAGGATATCGAGGGTGGCGGGTAAATCATTTTAATTCGGAATTTAATAAATCTTTCCCAGTAGTTCAAATTATAATGTGCAAGACGACAGCTCCCTATCTAGCCAGCTAATCAAGCCTAGCAGTAAAATTCTTTTTCGCTAAAAACATGGTCAAACCCCATGATATGTCCCAAATTTAATAGAAATATTCATATTTACAAGAGAAACATTTTACACGCCGAAATCAATTTATAGCGCGCATATGGTCTGATGGTCGAGAGGTGAGCGCTCTTGACTCTCACCCAAAAGTTCCGGTTCGATCCCCGGTCGTGGCAGTGGAAAATACAATGAGAGGGATTTTTCCACTATACACGAAGTGTGTCTTGTGTAGCCTCCTCCCACACAAGGCTTAGAGCCTTCCGGGATAAAGGGGGTCGTCATTACCTATGTTGTATTTATTTATATATTACGTATTGATGTCCACATAACAAGACATTTAATAAATAATGACCTTTTAAGTAATTTTTAAAGTTACAATTGCGTATTGGGTAATTTTTCATAATACATTAAATAATAAAAAATAATAGGTTTTTGAAATAATTAAAAAGGTTAACACGAATACTTGATTATTTAAACAAAAAGATTAATTGACAATAAAAATAGGAATTTTCCAAAAAAAAGAGAAAACCCGCTAGGATTTGAACTCGAAGCCACGATAGGCAAATGCTCTAACTACTAACCCATCAACCGAGGGAACGTTTGATAACACCTCCCAATTACCAATATCTATCACCAAAGCATCGAGGGAGAGAGGAATCGATGAAACCAGCTGCAGATAGATAGATTGTATGCTTAGGGATATGTACGTACCTTAAGGTATATACGTCCGTAATGAGGGAGACTGGTGGCTCGGGTTGGACGGAGATGTCCGCAGGAAGGTATTTTATCGCATCTTCTGTAGAACCTACTGTTGGACGAGCTAATAATATTACTGGACAGGGACGGATATAAAATCCTGGGCTATGCGGATGACCTAGTCATACTAGTTCAGGGCAAATTCAACAACTCATGGAAAAACATGGAGTTAAAGCCAAACATAATGTATTGGATGTATCATGGTCGTCAGACCTATGACCACATATGCATCTTTGGTATGGTGGACAAAGATGCTGCAGCGCAATGCTGTTGTTGAACTAAACAAGGTACAAAGACTTGCTTGTTTAGGGATAAGGGGAGCTATGAAAACAACACTGACAGCAGCAATGGAGGTCCTGCTGGACCTCCCTCCTCATCAATTTGTGATAATGGGGGAGGCAATAATAAGATACTTCAGACTGCAAAAGAGACAAGTAGCATTTACGCAGGATGGGGCATAACCGAATCAGAAACCAGTGGGGGTTAGCATATTATCTGATACGAGAACGGACCACATGATTCCTAAGCATACTTTCAACAGAAACTTCGAAGTAAAAATTGTGGGTCGAAGGGAATGGAAAGAGGACGACGAGATATATGCAATATTGCATTGTGCAAGAGAAAATAATCTGAGAGCCTATAGAAACACACAGTCAAGTGTCCCTAAGGGCACTATCAAACCCGAAAGTACCATCTAAACTGGTATGGGAATGCCGAGAAGAACTAAGAGTCCTGGCAGACCACAACAAGATAACGCTATTGTGGATTCCAGGACACTCTGGTATGGAAGGTATGGAAAAAGCTAACAAGCTAGCAAGAAAAGGATCATCAGCTTCATATATTGGCCTAAAACACCATACGGGGTCAAATAAGGGAATGGGTAAAAAATTAGCACAAAGAATACTGGGAAAAAATAACAGGGAACCAATGGGAAAACCTTTATTAAAGGACCATTTCAAAAGAATAGTGAACAACTGCTGTCTCCTGACAGGGCACTCAGACTGTATAGAATTGGCATGTACAATCGAGACCTAAACTGCAGACAATGCAATGGGTCAACAGAGACAGCTTATCACATCTTGACTGAATGTGACAGGAGACAGGCTCTATATGGACAACCAGGATTATATCCAGAAGAATGTGACACTCAACCAATTTTGGGAGTGTACAAAACATAGTTCGACGGTTCCCACAAAAAAAAACTCATCAACCGTCCTTGATGAAACAAAATTCTTCATATGTTGTGTGCGTATATTTTCAAAATCTTTCTAAAATACTAATTTTACGTTTGCTAATTTTTTAACCGCTTCTCTCACAGATTCTCTGGCTGCATTTTCTAGAAGGAACTAGGAGAAACTAGTCATGTCATTTCATAATGGTACTAATGAACTACATATGTCAAATTTAATAAAAATTGTTATTGCAGTTTTCGAGAAAATAATTATTTAATTCATTAAACTCTGCCCATCAGAGCCTTTCCCTGCAATTTTTAAACGAAAAAAATATTTAATTGTTTAAACCACACCCCCTATAACATCACTCGCTGAATTTTCTAGAAGCAACTAGTCACGTCATATTATACTGGTACTAAGAAAGTATCCATGTATCCTTTCTTATATCCTACGTATATGGGAAAGTAAAAATAATATGATAGATAATATTGGTCAAATAAATCAATACTTTTTCCAAAATGTTGGGTCAGTTGAAAGTAAGTATTCTTTTCCGGATATAAAATTATATTTAATTTTATAAAATTGCAAAAAAAATTGATAAATCAAAGGGGGTTTGAACTGCGAACCACCGCGAACCTATTTAAAACAAACAAGTAAGCAAAGAATACAACTTTATTCAGAATTAAAACATATGGTCGCCCCAGATGCCTGATCGGACCCAGTCAGACATCCACGGCAGAGCCTTAACGCACTAAGCTAATCAACGTGTTACGAAAATTAGAATTCAACTACCTATTAAATACGATATTGCAACTAATCTTCAATTGTTATTTTCACATTTTTGTTATGTTTTCCATTCATTTGTAATACGACATTATGCACATTATAAATTATTCACTAGATGAAGCAACTTTCCTACGACATGGAAACAATCAATATAATTCCACTAGCTAAGGTTAATGTAGCAACGGAACTTCTCAACCCAATCAACATATTAGCAGCAATGTCTAAGCTATTGGAAAAGATAGTAAGCATTAGACTAACTGAACATTTAAAAAATCAGAATATACTTCCATTCCAACAATCATTGTTTAGAAAGCAATATAGCACTGCAACTACTCTGTTAAAAATATCCGATGACTTGACAAATGCTATAGATAAGTCCAATGTTACATATTTAATGCTTCTCGACTACAGCAAAGCCTTTGATTTAATTGATCATGATTTACTTCTGGCAAAATTGCATTATTATAAAATCAACGTGTAATTGTTAGTCTGGTTCAAATGCTATCTTTCCAACCGATCTCAAGTCGTTAGACTGGACCATGTGTCTTCATCTGAATAAAAAGTAGCGTGTGGTGTTCCTCAGGGAAGCATTTTGGGGCCATTAATGTTTACAGTTTTCACTGCCGATCTTCCTACAATATTATCTCCCAAATGTAGGGTCCATCTAACTGCAAAATGTCGGCAATCCCATGTAAAATTCTCAGCAAAATTTAAAACTCTTTATAAATTTAAATATGTTCTCCCATATGTTAAATGGAAACTTGTAAACCTTTCGTTCTCCGACACTTACAGCATTCCTATGCATCGCACTAAAAAGTTTGAGTCTTGTTACTCCTATATGGCACCTAAAATACTTAACGAATTTCTTGATATTTTTGTTTCCTGTTCTTCAATGTATCAATTTAAACAAAGAATTAAACAGAAACTCTCGACACAGCAATGTGCTGAGTAAAATAGGCTACTTGTATTTTGTTTTCTGTTCACCTGTTTATTTATGTGTATGGTAGATTTAGGGGGCGCTGAAAAATGCATGCTTGCATATTTATTTATATAGTTTTCCAATAAATATTTATTATTATTATTATTTGTAGCAGAGTGATAAATTTCAACTTTTCAAAGACAAAGTAAATCTACCTTATGCGCGACACTGTACATTCCCAAAATCCAGTATAACTTCTTTTGCAAACCAAGAAGAATATACTATTTTGATCGCTTCTTCTTGAAGTTAATTAGCTCCGCTCTAAAAAGCATATAAATCCTGCTTTTTAAATACCTCAACATTAAAATTATGGGACGACAGCCGTGTGCAATAAATCAAATACCTACATACGTATCGCCGTATTTTTTATTTTTTATTATTATTTCTCTCAACTGGATCTAACTGGCACATTTCGTAAAAAATAATGAATCAACATTAATATTACATTTTAAAATGTTCGAATTCACGTACACACGTATGATCATGGATCATGAAACGTAAAAAATGCATAAAATTCGTGGTATTCGGTGTAATCCCGACATTAACGGTTTTCTCGCTCATAAGCAATTCGTTACGGCCATCAGGCAAGCAAGCCAACACATACGCCATGAACTTAGGTCGAAAAATGCATTTCAATATGCTTTAACGATGTAAGGTCGTCTGAGGGTCTTCGAACAATCGTCCATGGGTCAATAAAACCGATATTGAGAGTATGTGACGAATTATTACGATTTGTATCACTTAGACAGGCGTTATGGATGTTGTAGGGATTTAAGTTCAAGAGACGGTTGGAATGTCGAAGATAAATCTGAAGAAATAAATTAAAAAATGATGGGTGCGCTAGAAATGAAACATACAGAGCAGCTTTAAAGTTGGCTTATGTGCATTACGCATTGTCGTCCCCAGTATTGGTTTGGAATGGATAACAAATTATAGCAAAAAAATCTTAAATTATCAGTCAAAAACATTATGGGAATATTTAGATAATTTAAACATTCACTCCAATAAAAAGAAAAACATTGAAATACTGAAGAACCCTGTATATACCCCATATATAAATTTAATTTTTTCTTATTTAGTTTACAAATTCAAGTAATTATTGCAATTAATTCATTTCATTTTTACATTTATTTAGTCATTTAATATTGGACACAATAAAGTTAAGATTTTCTATCTTAACCATAGGAGGAGATAGAGAGTGGAGTTTTAAATCTGAAACGCTGCACAAAACTACGCCGTATCAAATATTGAAGTTGTTAACGTAAACAATTCCCACGTCCGACTTGGGGGACGCTTAAACTGTGACGTCATTTACAATATAAAAGAAACTGCAGGGCCCATGAAAAGGGGTAATCAGACTCGAGCTACATCGCAGGACATTGGGTTCGCTGTTGCTCCCTGGAGATTGCACATTGCACATTGGACATTGAGCTCGCTGTACTGTGAAAATTGAATTTAAACATACCTTAAGTACATCGCTGGACATTGGGTTCGCTGTACTGACGCCGCAGACAACCATTCTTTGGCGTACTCTTTATGAAGTACCATTTTAAACTCTCTGTTATGCTCAACGAGTACGTTAAACATGAAGAAGCTGGGGGAGAGTATTCACGGGCGATATAACGCTATACAGGGCGCACGGAAATTCTGCAGGCATAAATTTCTAAAGATGATTACTTTCTTATTTCCAGACTCTACTTTATTATTTGCAATTGCATTCATATTCTGGTTTCGTCGGGGTGTAACCGGGAAATTAACGCATTTGTGGTACTAAAAGAATATTAGATTAATATTTTAAATAAAATATTAGCTTTGACTTTTAACAAGAAAATATAATATTATATTACCAGTTATTCAGTTTATGATTTCATTCACGATTTTAATTCACAAAATTTCACTTTCTAAATATCTTACTAGGGAAATTTGCGTTTGCAAAGTAACAAGTTTATATTCAAGAACTATATATTTAGAGCTATGCAATAACAAGGTACTTTATCACAGACTAGCCAAACTTCATGTCTATCATTACTCTGCAGTTTTTATAAAACAAATAGTGGACTTTCGTTTCCACCACATCTCATGTAAGGTTTTTCAAGAATGCTTTATATTTAAAGTACACTAGGAATATTTTCCTACTGTAGCCACAAGATTTTCTGATTGTGGGACATTTACCTACAATAAAATATTATAGTTATATGAATTCGGCGTACTTTGAGTTTACAAAGGTTTGAAACATTGACTACGGTCAATTGGCTGGTTCTGTTCTCCAATTAGGTTCAGTTACAAAAAAATTCCTGTCTGTCGGTCTGTCTGTCTGTAACTTCTTTGTGCGCACGTTTACTCTGGAACCGTTTGCGACATTGACTTGAAATTTGGTACACTTATGTATAGTAACGAGATCTGGAACTCGATTATATTTTGATCTAATTCCGTTGAAGGGTTCGGGGTAAATGGGGTAAATAAGGGTAAATAGGCATAGAAAGCCGGTAAGAATCCATACAATTGCAATTTAAGACATGTATGAAACGTCGAGGTCTCAAAATTTTTTTGGCATCAGCTACTCCCCTCCCCACTATCACCCCCAATACCACCCCCTCACTATTAGGAAAGGGAGTAATAAAAATAAAATATGATTTAGTGTGTATACAAGAACGAAACGTCTCAAAAAATTTTTTTGGCGTTAGCTACCCTCTCTACCACCCCCATTGCCACGCCCCCTATTATTAAAGGGATTTAGTGTGTATACAAGAACCAAGGGACTCTAAAATTTTTTTGGCATTAACCACCTCCTCTAGCACCCTCATTCGCACCCCCACCCTTTTATTAAAGAGGGAAAAAATTAAATTGGGATTTTGTGTTTGTACGAGAACCAAGGGCCTCTAAAATTTCTCTTGGCATTAGTTACCCCCCTCTACCACCCCCACTCTATTGTTTAAGGGAATAAAAAATTAAATTGGGATTTAGTGTGTATACGAGAACAAAGGGCTTCTAAATTTTCTTTTACATTAGCCACCCCCGTTACCACCCCCACTCTATTATTAAAGGGAATAAAATATTACATTAGGATTTAGTGTGTATAAGACTTGGATACAAAATCTGGAGGTGGAAGTATTGACTTTTTGGGCAGCGGTTTTTCATATTGCGATGGAATAAAGCCCTGCCTGGATATGATGACATCAAGAAGAGTTCAAAGAATACAAAATTCATGCACTAGGCTAATTTGTAGCATTAGAAGGAGAGAACATATTTTATACAAAATTAAGGAAATCGGGTGGTTAAATATGACTTACAGACGCCTACTTCATTCTTCAGTATCCTTTCACAAGATTATTACCATGAAAACTTCACCTTATTTATTTTTGAAAATTCGCTGCAGAACAGATGTGCATAATATTAATATAAGAAGGAAATCGCTAATTACACCACCAGCTCATAAAACTAAGCTATATGAAAGGTCATTTTTGTACAATATCTCTAAAATTAACAATATTTCGGCAGATATAAAGATTTGCAATATCAATCAATTTAAATTTCAATTAAAGAAACAGTTGTTAAAGAATCCCTAATGATCATTATTATATGCAATAATTGAATAGTATATAATATAGGAAAGGGTTAATATATAATAGTAAAATAAAGACCATTTATTATTATTATTACTATTATTATATAATAATCAGTTTCTTTTCTTATTCGATTCCAAATGTTAAAATAAACAAACAATTAAATTTTGGAAAGAATCCGTCCATGGCATAACTTTTTATTAAACATTATTTATTGCACAATAGGGCATCTTTTATATTAACGACAATATCTCGCGTACTGTTAGCGGGACTACTGAAAAAAAAACACAGCACACACACCCTATATGAAAAATGCATTCGCAGACGTAGTATCAGCAAAGAACCTCCCTATTCTCCAGATCTCACTGCAGTAGATTTTTTCTTTGGCATTTGCAAATAAAAACTATGTGCATTTGACTTAAATTATGATAAAGAACTTCTAAAAATGAAAATCAGTCATGTCATATCAAGTATAATGCAACCGAAACACTTAGTCAGTATACAGTTTACAACAGCAGTTTAGTCGGTATAAAAAATCGCGCAAAAAACACCAGTCGCGCCGCTCGCCGCTTAACAGGTGCGTGACCCGCCACGGGGACACTCTTCTTTGGCGGTAGTGTTACGGCTGTATTATGAACCTACTAAAATACCACATTTACTACTAGAGTACAAAATCGGCTTCGTTGCACACAGTATATAGCGATTTACGATGAAATGATATGATTACTGTTAGTCAGGAAACATTAAGAAGGTTGATTAAAAACTAAATCCAGCCCTTCTCTATCTCTAATTGGCTAGTGGACGTGGTAGCACTGAAGGTTTTTACGCGATGTCTTATACCAACTAAACTAGTGTGGCAAACTGTAAAGCTATCAGACAGACACATGCTGATTCGGTTGAATTTGCTATTTTCTGGCATCAAACCGTCCATATTCATCATAATCATATCAGTCCTTTGATTGATTTGTTCCTAAATCAAAACCTTGAACTTACCCACCGTGGTTCTCCTCGGAAATAATAAAAAACATATTACTGAAACAAATTCGGCTGAAAGAATATAGAAGAAATAATGACTATACCGCTTTGGAAGTATTCAGAGTTTTTAGGAAAACCACAAAAAAAGCATAGATATCTCGTATAAAAATTACTGTAACAGTATTGAACATATTTCTGACAATTCCAATAACTACAAGCGAACTACATCTACTATGCCTAATTAATATGGTTCTCAATAATGTGGAGTACAGGGATCATGGAAGCATTGTTAACATTTTTGAAGCCTTCTTTCAAAGCCCATATATACCGCGTGAAAACCTGAGTTATTCCTCAGAAAACTACTCTTCAACAGATGCATTTCATGGTGCAAGTTTTACGGAGCCAGAGGTATAGACGGGTGTATATTTACTGGGCAGTCAAAAAACGCAAAAAACTTTACGACCTCATTAAAATACCGTTACTTTCCACACTATCTCGCCTGCAAATTGAATCAGTTATCTTTATGGGTTTTTAATGTACGTCGGTGTCGGTGTAACTGCGTTAAAAACTTAAAACCTAAAACCACTTCAGGGGCTTGACAATATACCTGCATTTATAATAAAAGACTGCTCTATGTATTTACACATCCTCTGACCATAATCTATAATTTGGCTCTAAAAATTCACTCATTTCCAAGCTCGTTTCCAAGGTACTTGGAAAATATCTAGAATTATGCCAATTTTTAAAAACGGCAGCGCAATAATATTTGAACTATAATAGACCTATCACTATTATAAAAATACTTGAAATGCTTCTCTATATATCTCGTCTCTATATTACAATATAATGTGGGAATTAGTACAACGGATATGAAATAAAATTTTATTAGTATCTACATGTACATAAGTCAGATTTGCTATTTAATTATTTCCTGTGTTTTTGAGAATGTGACCTATGATTTGAATCTATCAATCCAACGAAAAGAAACGTTATTTTCTGAGAATAATTATGTACTTAAACGTTAGTTCTGAAAAAATATCGACAAATTGATTTTCAGTGAAATTAAACTCATTAGACAATAAAACTACGGAAATGAGGTTTTCTACTGAAAATATTGTATCTGTCTATAATTACCTGTGATAAATGTAAGAAAAAACCAATTCGTTAATGATTTGTTGTGAAATAAAAAATATTTGAGGCTTTGTGGAATTAATTAAATTGAAGTTAATTTTCCCACGGGATTTGTAGTCAATCTATGAAGAAATCTAACTACCTACCAAGTTAGTTTTATTCATACGGACATTCATAACTGTATTATCGCATTCGTACCTAACTTCACAGTCCCTCACATAACATTCATCATTTGAAAATAGACTTAAGACCCACATCTAATATAAAAAGAAAATGAAACAAACAATTCATTTACAATTCTTAAAAAGTCGCCTGGAAGTCAGAACTCATAAGATTCGAGATACTCCCTTCGAACCTTAAAACAAAATTTAATAATGGGAAACCTTATTTTGCAGTGTTAAAAATGCATGATATTAAAATATACCATATGACTAAGGAATAGTAAAATAAAATACCTACGTGTTTGTTTTCGCACGGGTGAATATAGAATTTCTAATTTCCTTTCGATTCTCCCTGATTTCACCTTGATTTCCTGATGATTATCTATATTGTAATTTAGGCTTCAACGTCCAGGGATATGCAGATGACCTGGTCGTCACTGTGAGAGGCAAAAATGAGGTCATGATTTCCAACCTTTGCAAATTGCCTTAAATATAATATCCAAATGGTGCTTGTCAGAGGGACTCAATGTCAATCCGAGCAAAACAACTATTGTTCCGTTCACTAAAAGGAGAAAACTCAATCTTAGAACTCCTGTACTGAATGGAACGATACTACATCTTTCCAGTGAAGTCAACTCACATCTGGAAAGGACTCTTACTAAAGCAACAGCGGCAATATGGATGTGCCGAAGTTTGTTTGGTAAAACTTGGAGTCTAAGACCGAAAATGACACATTGGTATTATCCCTCGGTTGTCAGACATATGGTAACCTATGCATCATGCGATGGTGGCCAGGAAAAAACAGCATAGAGAAAGTTGCAGAAACTGCAACGCCTTGCCTGTTTAGGGACTACAGGAGCAATACACTCGTGTCCCACAGCAGCTATGGAGGCTATGCTTGACCTACTTCCCTTACACTTAATGTAAGGAGGGAAGCGGCACTCAGTCCCTTACAACTGCACCAGGCACATAAATTTAAACCAGGCGATCTGGTTGGTCATTTAAAGACTCTGGAGTTAATCCATTTGAAATCCATAACCAAACCCACTGACTCAATACCCATCAAAAAAGACTTTGACTGCCCGTTTGACGTGCTAATTGAAAGTCGTCAGACGAGCAAGATAGAGGCACTGCGATTGGAACAAGGGCTACTCATCTGGTATACAGATGGATCTCAGATGGCTGAAGGGGTAGGAGTGAGAGTAGCAGAGCCGAATTGTAGGCTATCCAAAGCCCTAGGTAACACCCCAACCATCTTTCAGACAGAAATTTATGCTATAGATCTGTGTGCCCAGGTAAGCCTAAATAAAGGCATCCGAAGGGCAAAGACCTATATACTATCAGATAGCGAGGCAGCACTAAAGGCTCTAAGGTCTTATACCTTTGAGTCTAAAATTGCCTGGGAATGTAGACAATCCCTGAAGCAACTGGCTGATAACAACAAGGTTACCTTGATGTGGGTGCCAGAGCATGAGGGAGTACAAGGAAATGAACTTGCTGACAGCCTTGCAAAAAAAGGAGCTGAAACACAATTTATTGGACCCGAACCGTTTTGTAGCCTGGCTAAGGGACACGTAGCGGAGGAGATCCAAGAATGGGAAAAGAACCCGAAAAAGTCCTACTGGAGGAACACTCCAGGCAAAGCTTGCCACAAGGCTTCTCGAACTTGAAAATTTTTGTGTTAAATAATAAATAAACACCACAGAAATTAGACAACTCCAGAAGCCAGGGCTTGTGCGGAAGGGGGTTAGACATTGAAAAAACGCGGACATACAACCATTTCCTCCGACAGTGCTAGTGCCTAAGCCAGGAATGAAACCCGGCGGTGCGATGACCGTGTGATTAATCGCGATTGCCACCTCGCGGCTTAACCCACTCGGCTATCGACCAGATCGACATAATTTAAAATATTTTTAATAAGCTATCCTGAAAAAATCATCTGTGAGGTCATAATTTTTTTTATAACTTCCCCGTGTTGGGGATGTCGGACGCGTCAAACGACCCAATACATTTTTCCGACACAGTGTTTTTAATTGCGATTAAAATGAAAAACTATGCTGAGGTATAGTTCAAGTAATAAGTTCCTGATGCAAAAAAACGCAACAAAAACTTTACGACATAATTATTATCGCCGCGGGCCATGGCGGAATGCTGAATCAAACGACCCGACGCACATTAATGAATGTAGACAATCCCTGAAGCAACTAACTGATAACAACAGGGCTACCTTGATGTGGGTGCCAGGGCATGAGGGAGTACAAGGAAACGAACTTGCTAACAGCCTTGCAAAAAAAGGAGCTGAAGCACCGTTCATTGGACCCGAACCGTTTTGTGGCCTAGCTAAGGGACATATAGCGGAGGAGATCCAAGAAAGGAAAAAGAATCCGAAAAAGTCCTACTGGAGGAACACTCCAGGCCAAAGACAAGCGAAAAAGTTTATAACTTATTCGGCAAAGAATGCCACAAGGCATAAAACCTATAAAGATAAGCGAGTTGATTTCCGGTCGAGGTATCACAAAAAGTAATGGTGTTTTAATGAGGTCGTAAAGTTGTTGTTGTGTTTTTATGTCTCAGTATATTCCTACTTGAACTATAATAATTTTTTTTTCACCACATCCATAAGTTTAAAGCGCTTCGACGAAAAAACGCCCCGCTACCGAAATTTTTTGTACAGGAAAAAGTTGTCCGACTGGCTGAGAATAATACGTTCACGGTGTTTGAACAGTGAGGTAATAATTTTTTATTTTAGGCCTGCACCCGACGACTATTAGTGTTATTGTGTTAAGATTTCAATATAGTAAATAAATATTTTCAGTCTAAAATCCTTCTAAAATAGTAGTATGATTATACTCACTTTAAATAGTTAAAGGAGTTATTGAGAAAATCGATTACTTTTTTTTCTTCTATACGAACTACCCTAATTTTTAAGGGCAAAAAGCCTGGAGATGTTTGTAAGAGGACTCTACATATTTGACACTAAGATCGGTCAATTGGTTTCGGCGCTAAGTTAAAAAAAATACAGCCGAAAATTTTACATACTCTGGAACAGCGAGATGAGGAAAGAAGATTGGAATTCTGTTTTTGGGTTCAGGGAGAATAACAGGAACTTTTTAAAGGAAATTTTGTTCATCGACGAAGCTACATTTACAACAAATGGAGAGGTCGTCTCAAAATTCATGGTACTGGTCTGCTGAAAGTCCTAAATGGATCATAAACGCAAAGAGGCAGTACTCAGAAAAAATAAACGTGTGGTGCGGAGTACTTGATTGTAGAATTTGGTTCTTTTTTTTCTGACAGTTATTATTTGAGTCAATATGTATTTCTGAACATTTTGGAAAATGAGTTTTGGAATGCACTACATGACTTTAAAAGTTCAATTAGATGGGTGTCCTGTGCATAACGCAGTAGTGATAAGGGGTTGGCTGAATACAAATTTTGAAAATCGATTGTTATAGGTCGAAACAGTCGTCTAAGTATTGCGAAAAAGAATAAATTAAATAATAATAAGAACAATGTGATTTTTACTTTAACCACAGAATTACTAATAAGCAATATTTATTTATGAAATTTTGTACGGACCCATTTCAGAGGGCGCTTAATCCAGTGGTGTACTAAAATTCTTTTATAAGAACATCGCTAATAGATTTCGTGAATTTTCACCAACTAAAAATTACACAGTAGGTTTTGGTTTTTGTTAAAAAAATGTGACACTTTATCCTAAAGTGGAGTTTCCCACGCTCTACATTAAAAAAAAAGTTAAAATCTGATGGTAAATGAATATTTTGGGGGGGTGTCCCGCTTTCAAATCGATCACACTGTATACAGGCTGTCTATTTTATCAGGGCCCTCGAGAATATCTCACTTAATATCGGCCGTACAAAAAAATTTATCTTTATAAAAATTATGCCGATTTATATAACCTGTAAAATGGTTTAAAGACATTTGAAATCCATGGCCTACAAGAGTTATGGCGGAAAATATCGAAAATGCGGAAAACGTCTAGGCCAAATATCTCCATTATTTGAAGAGATACGAGAAAAATTCTAAGGCGAAAATTTTTTGCATAACAGAATGTTTAAATGAGGTTTAATCTAATTTTTTTCAAAACCGCTGTATTTTGAGATTTACTCTTCAGGCTGTTAAAAAAAAACATTTTGAAACGGGCGGAAAATGGCGCCATTAAATAAAGTATTTTCCTCCCTTTTCAACGAAATATCATATGCCATATTTATTCATTGGTACTACGTAAATAATTATAAAAACATTTTTTTAAAACCAATAATTTTTTTTTAACAAGCATTATACTTGCCGTGGAGAAGTATGATTAAATAAAACGATAAAGTAATTCAATAAGTTGTTCAAATCTTTGCTATAATAAAACATTAACACAATTAAGAAGAATAAAGTAAATTCAGATAACAAAAACAAATTAATAATAAAAAGAATGTAGCACACAGAACATTAATATTTATCTAATCCTCAAAATAATTTTTAAAATATCATATCAAGTGTTCAAAGTATCCACCGCGATTTCTTATGCACAATCGAGCGCGGCGAGGCACTGCATTTAAAACATTACTCAGGATTTCGAGGGTAAGTGTAATACATGCCTGTCGAATTCGAGCTTTTAGGTCCTCTACATTTGTCGTCGAAAACATCTTATCTTTAATATACCCCATAGAAAAAAATCCATTGGGATTATATCTTGAGAACGAGGGGGCCATCGAATAAATCCATTGGTACCTATCCAATGTTGAGACAAAATTTCGTCTAAATAATCTAGGCAAATCTGGGAATTGTGGGGAGGAGCTCCATCTTTCTCAAAAAGTTTAGGTACCTTTGATCACTGAGGTGACCATCATAGAAATAAGGACCTATTAAATTGGCGCCTAAAATACCTATCCACACATTTATTGAAAAACGATTTTGAAACCCAGTCGGTCTATGCCAGTGTGTATTTTCAGAAGTCCATTTGTAATGAATATTGCGATTAAAAAATCCATTATTGGAAAAATTTGCCTCGTCGGACCAAAGTATTTTACTACATATTAATGGATCGACACGCTTCTTTTCCAACAGCCACCTACAAAAAGTCGTCTTCCTTGATTTGTCTCCCGCTTGTAAATTGTGAACTTTTTTGGCTTTATAACACCGGTAACCAATTTTCTTTAAAATTTTTCTAGCACTTGTTTTATTTATATGACAAGCAATTTGAATTTCTCTTAATGATGTTTCCAAATTTTCTGTATTTTTATTTCTTACATAATTAATAACTCGGTTTACCTTATTTACATTATCAGTAACACTGTTCAACCTTGTTTTCTTCTTTAAAAATGAACCATTATTTTTCAGTTTCGTAGCTAATTTTCTGAACAGAGTTTTATTCGACTGTAATGCTTGTGGAAATCTGTTTCTATATTCTACTTGAGCTAATCCAGAGTTAAAATTGCATTGGCAATAATATGTACCGAACATATTATAACGATCAATGTGAGTGAAAATCATTTTTGAAAATTCTAAATTCTTAAACGAGTGTGATTGAGTGAGAGTTTAAGTATAAACTGAGATGATCTGTCAAAAAATTAAATTTGTCAAGTTTGTTCATAGCCAACTATTTTAAAATAATTAAAATAATAGTGAAATCATGAAATACAAACAAATGGATATTATACTTAAATTAATTGGTAAAGACATTTTAACTTTCTGAGCAAGAAGTGACGCTTTTATGGAGGACCTCTATACATTGGCATAACTGCGAATACTATTTCCATAATTGCTCCATGTTGCTTTCTTGATTATTATTTTGTTTTTTTACCTGAATTTACTTTATTCTTCTTAATTGTGTTAATGTTTTATTATAGCAGAGATTTGAACAACTTATTGAATTATTTTATCGTTTTATTTAATCATACTTTTTCACGGCAAGTATAATGCTTGTTAAAAAAAATTATTCGTTTTAAAAAAATGTTTTATAATTACTAACGTAGTACCAATGAATAAATTGCATGTAATATATCGTTGAAAAGGGAAGAAAATACTCTAGCTAATGGCGCCATTTCCCGCCCGTTTCAAAATAACTTTTTTAACAGACTAAAGAGTAAATCTCAAAATACAGCAAAAAAAATAGATAAAACCTCATTGAAACACTCTGTTTTGCAAAAAATGTTTGCCTTAGAATTTTACTCGTATCTCTTCAAATAACGGAGATATTTGGCCTAGACGTTTTCCGCATTTTCGATATTTTCAGGCCATAACTCTTAAAATAGTCCATGGATTTCAAATGTCTTTAAACCATTTTGTAGGTTATATAAATCGGCACAATTTTCGTAAAAATAATTTTTTTTGTACGACCGATATTAAGTGAGATATTCTCGAGTGCCTTGATAAAATGGACAGCCTGTATATTTTTTAAAATCGAGCTTAAAATAGTAAGTGTATTGGATGTGCACTTTGTAATCATTAATTGCCTAACTAACAGGTTTACAAAATTTGAGTCAATCTGCACTTGATAAGATTGAGAATATATCGAGGGATCAACCTCTACCGCAAATACGCGTACAAATGTTCAGGAATACATACCACGGGAATACTTCAGGAATACAGTATTCCTGGAATACGTGTACAAATTTCGGGTCAGTGGTTGACCCCTTGATATAAATGTTATACAACAGTAAAGTTTTGATTGACATAATACTACGGACAGTAATATACCAAATAAATAAATACCAATAAATTGAATTTTTGACCAATAGATTTATCATACCTGAACGACTGGGTCAACGATTCAGATAGAAATAAGTCAAAAGATCCATTATATTGTATAAATCGAGGTATAAATTGAAAATTCTAATAGAAGCTGTTGCAAGTATATTCAATATAGCAAACTTATTATTCCGTGTTTGTTTAAATATACGGTACATATTCGCAGAAACCATGTCAAATTGGTATACTAGTTATTTTAAATGGATAACTAGAATGAAAGTTTTATTTGAATATAAGTAATTATTAAGTAGTTCTAAAAATTTCGTTTTAATTTCAGTACGTTAGCAATCATAAAATAATCTTCCACAACACATTGTTGAAAGGATATATTAAATTAAAATTATTTTCCATAGCCCTCAAGACGTAGATAATAAAGATAACTATGTTTTATTTCTCGAGGACGTCTTCATCAAAATTATGAAACATTCTTGTTAGCACTGTCGTCCAGAATCAATACAGCCCATTAAAGAATCAAATGTTAAATTGAAAGTTTTCTCACATGAAGATGATTTTCCATTAAGTATATCAGAAGAATTATATGTATATGACAGATAAACAAATAATGGTAACAAACATACAAGGAAGGAATAAAAACAAAACAATTGAGAAAAAATGAAATAAAATGGCAAATATTCTGCAAGTAAATGCCAACATTCATGCCTATAGAATCACTGTACGTAAGGAGTTCAGAAGTAGAATAGAAGCAGCATTTTACGATAAATGTTTTAATTTTTTATTCAAAGCCAACTAAATTTAGTTATTTGATTTGTGTAGGCAAATGATTGTATAGATTTAGATTGAGGGAGTTTTTTTTCAATAATTGCTAATCGGTATCGTGGATTCATAAGAAGACCTGCAGAACGAGGATTGTGTTGGCGGTAATCAGAGTGGGTAGAGAAATTGTAGAAGCTCTTATGAATTTGGATCAAGCTGTAATATATGTAAAGAGAAGGAAGAGGCATGATGCCTTCTTTAGTAAATATAGGTTGACAGTGTTCTCTAAAGTTGATATTTACAAGAAATACAATTTTCTTTTATTGCCTAAAAGCTTATAAGTAATTTTTAGTACGTTAAGGTCAATGAAAGTTTTTAGTTTTCTGAAAAGTAGTGCAAGCGGGCTTCAAGTTCAGTTGTTTTCTATGATGTGACCAGTTAAAGTTATCGTCCGGATAATTACCTAGGAACTTTACATGGGCACCCATAGTTTGAAGATATGGTGAGCTTTTGCGCTTTCCCATGGTGGAGTTTTAATTCATTTGATGTAAACCAATTTTGAGCGAGTTTTTCGTGAGATGAAGAGAGTTCTAACAAGTTGTCAATGTTTTTATCAGAACACAGAAGCGTGATATCATCTGCAAACAGAATAGTCTTGGTCAGAATTTTTATTATTTATGGATACGCACTATTTGCGATTTGTTAAATACGACTCAAAAAGGGTAAGAGGTAAACCGAGAGGTAAACCTCTAATATCACATAATCGCATTTTTTTATTAGTATGTCGTGAGAGACACAGTCGAAGGCTTTGGAGAGATCACACAGTAAGATAACTGTGTGAAGATCTGCCTCAAGACCTTCAACTATATCACTCACGACCTCGCTCACCACCCTAAGCTTGGGAGGTCGAACGCCCGGAACGAAAACCAAACTGATCAGGGTTGACGAGTGAATGTCTGTCAAGGCAGCTCAATCAATCTCTTTACCAGAATCTTCTCAAATATCTTCCCAAAAATGGGAAGGACAGTTACGAGGCAATAGTTATCAAGTGAGGAGTTATCTCCTTTTTTGTAGACTGATATAAAGCGAGAGCATTTGAGTACATCCGAAAAAACTCCTTGTGCGATACAGGCATTAAAAAGTGCCGTTAATGGGGCAGCAATAATATCTTCGGCAATTTTTATTATTTTTGCATTGAGTTCATAAATATCAAGTGAGCTCGGAGTTTTTAATGACCTACTTGCCTCACTTCTTCCTCGGTGACTGGATGTAGAAAAAATGAGAAATCAGTGTAAATTATTCATAAAATCAGTACGACATGCTTTTTTAGTTCAGGCAGGGAATTTATTAAGTTTCCTGCCATAGATGTGAAATGGTTGTTAAAAACGTCTTGGGAGATATCAGGCTTTATGATCTTAGCCTTAATCATTTTGTCATTTTTCTATCATTTTCTATCTATCAGGTACTCTTTTTTAATGTATTAAATGTAGAGTAATGTTCGGGATTTCTGGTAACGTTAAAGATACTTAGAGACGGTAATTGTATAGCCCGGAAAATACCTAGAAGTATAGACCGAATGAATAAATGGAATAGATGGTTTCAATGGCCACTAGCTGTAAAATGCAAACATATGTAAAGATGTTCCTGTAAGAGGTATACGAAGGCATGGCTTAAAAATGTGATCCGTAGCTGCTAGCCGTAAAAATACAGGCAGGCCTATGCCAAGCTAGCTCTGTAGTAATCTATACATGTTGCAGTACACTTTGATTGAATTGCAGAAATACAGACCAAAGGTATGGAACAAAGGAAGTGGTGTCAAGCATATCAATACATATCCTACTGCGTTGAGCATTACTTTACGTGGTCTCCTGACCAAATATTTTACTAAAGTAATAGTGAATAAAACGGCGTTAAAAAATTCTCATAAATGCAGTCTCAATCGAGTCTCAATTTTAGTTACGGCGCATGATTGAGAAACAGTAGTAGGCCTCGTATTGGGCTGAGTGAGCATGAAATCATTGGCTCTTGTCTGCACTTTACATGTACAGCTTTCACAAGTATTTTTTACCTCGGACTCTACTAGCTGTAAATGCAGACCTGCATCTGTTGAAGTATAGGCCTGCAAAATGCTGTAATTGTAGAAATGTAGACTTAAACTGGTGCAGATGGTTTCAATAGCCATTAGCTCTGTAAAATGCAGACCTATATAAAAATGCACTCCTGTAGAGCTGTATACCGAATGCTTGTCTTAAAAAATCGTACAGATGGTCGCGATAGCTGCTAGCCCTGTACAATGTTAAACAACTGAAGATGTACGGAGCGGCATCCCAATGGATGATAAACGTAAGTTTTATTTGTCGAAGGCAACTTGACCTTGATCGGTTTGATATTAAACATTACTAATGGATCAATATCAACATCACAGTAAATTTGTATTCATTTCTATTTAATATTAGACATGAACGGTAAATATAATCGAAGGAAAAACTTCCTTCTAATCTAAGTTAGAAGTTCATTAACAATTTTTTTTTGTCTTCGGTTTAAATTAAATAAATAAATGTCACCGTTAGTTATTTTCAGTCGGTGATTCAGCATGCGGCAAGTGACCGTAAAAATCGGTTTGTTTACAACGAAAGTAGATCTAAAAGGGGGCGGACTAGGTCACTTATAATAATTAGTTATACATTTTAACAAAGCATTTTATTTCTTAAACGGCATTGTTCGTGCCTGTGGGAGTATTTAAAACATACGCACACATACTATGGAAGGTAGAGCTGAACAAAAATTATGAAAGGCAACGGGCGGGATATTTTATAGTACCGGGTATAAAAATGGATGTGAGTAAATTGTAATGAACATGCTAGGTTTTCCATTGTGTACTACTTCTTAGAATTGGGATGAAGTGTAAAATTGTGATGATGGTTGAAATGGTGGTGAGATCGCGTATATTGCAAGTAATTTATAAAAATAAATTTTTTTATTCTGAATTTTCGATGGTTAGGTGAACGAATTAGGATTCACAGCTTCATCCTGTGCAAAAAGGCATGGAATAACATGCACATTTGTTCTATTTTAAATGTTTGTGAGATATACTTGAACCTATACAGAATAGAACGTAATTTTTGAATAACATAGTTGATATGTATGTCCCAGTCCAGATGACTGTTCAAATATATGTAAGTATTTAGGACTGTTCGTTGAGGCGATTCTCAGGTTTTCTTTTCCATTTTAAATGTTTAAGACGTTAAAGGGAGGTAGATATCTGGCAAAGGACGTGAAAACTATGTAGTAAGTCTTTTTTAAATTTATGGTCAAGAACCATTTAATTATGCTCTTAAAATCACTTTCAGGAATTTCTTTTAATGTGTTCCCACTCATAAATAATGACAGAGTCATCATCGAAACTTACTACTTCCTTTTTCACTTTCATATCGTATAGAACGTTCAGATGAATATTAAATAGAATCGGTCCTAGTACAGTCCCTTGAGGAACTCCATATTGCAATGTCTCAATGTTACTAAGATTATCATTTATATTAACACATTGTTTTCTATAGTTAGATAGTCCTGCATTAGTATATTGGAGTTCCTCTAAACCTGATATCTCCCAATGTACTCAGAAGTTGGGTGCGAATGCCTTTGCCAGATCGACAAAGATGCACAGCGTTGGCGTTTTCTTATCCATAGATTTACTAATCCTATTAGTTAGATATAAACTATCGCATATTCTGACAATCTGTAATCTCTGAATCGAAACTGCCTTTCGGATAATATCTTGTGTTTATTTAAACAATTAATAATATGTGCTTTCAACAGAGTCTTAAATACTTTAGCTAGATTTGAAATCAGGGAAATAGGGCGGTAATTAGTCACATCCAGTTTATCCCTATTTTTAAAAATGGGTTTGATTACAGCAATTCTAAATGATGCAGGGCATTGCCCAGAATTAAACGCCCAATTGATTATGTAAGTTAGTGCGGTTAGTAGCGGTGTTATTTGTTTTGCTATAAGTTTGAAGGTTTCTGGTTTCAGACCATCGATACCAGGTGCTTTCTTGTTTTTTAATTTACCTATCGTTTCCAGTACCTCGTTTTCATTCGTTTCAGATTTTAGTGTTGGGCAGTATATTTTATCCTTTTTTAATTGTATCTGCCAATCTTACCAATTTCAGTAAAAACATTTGCCATTTCTTTCTATCTGATGTATTGTTTTCTGCAGTTCCAATTTCATAAATTTCATTTTTTTTGTTATTTTTATCAATAAATTCATATATACAGTTCCACGTACCTATTGTATTATTTTTGTTTTGACTAATATTCTTTTAGTAATAGTTAATTTTAGTGTTTTTTATTCGGTTTTTTATTAAACCTGGGCCAATAACTTAAGTCAGTAAAGGTATGCTAGTTGGCCCATGTATAGGTGGAGCGGCACATGCTTTTAGTATGCTTATGGCAGTGCGTGCGCGGCCGTCTTGCTTGTCCGCTCCATTCTTGTTGGTCACAATTACTGACTCGAATTATTGGCCCAGGTTTAGTTCATTAGTTTGTTTCTATATTTTTTATATTTATTTTCATTTTCAACTGTCATTTTCATAATAATTTTATAGATAGTAGAATGCAGGTTTTCACGGCCCTTGTCTAATGAAGTAGATTCTTCCGGGTCTTGCCGTGGTCGTCGAACTTGACTTGACGTTTCGCTGATCATCCGGTCAGCTTCTTCAGAAGGATTCTAAAGACTGAATCCGTTGTGTTACACTCCTCGTTATATACCTAGGCGCCGCTTCCCTTCGCTGGTCATTGGTCGCGCTTGGTTCGCTTCGCTGCTCATTCGTCGTGTTTGGTTGACCGTGACTTATACGGTGCTGGTACTTGGCAATACCAGTCTCCACGTGTTACTAAGTCGATACCCATCCTCTCTGTTAAAGTTGTTCACGTTTTTCATAATCTCCAGTGATTCTCTAATGATTCGCGGATAATAGCGCGTATTCTTGTCTAATATATTGACGTCCTCGTAGTCGATTTTATGACATGTTCTGCTATCGCCGACCTATCCGTGTATCCAAATCTGGTATTTCTCTGGTGTTCTTTGATTCTTCACTGGATACTCCGTCCTGTTTGTCCTATGTAGCTCTTACCACACGTGCACTTCAACTGGTAAACACCTTTTGATAACAATTTGGGGACAGGGTCTTTGACTGAGGGAAGCATCTGCTGTATTTTCTTCACTGTTTGAAACCGTACACCTACTTTCTTTTTGAAAAAAAATCTTCTTCTGCCTATCTGTGACTCCCGCGACGTAGGGTAGGCATGCATACGTTATTGGTTGTTGCTGTTCTTCTTCTGTAGTTCTCCTTTGGTTATTTACTACTCGTTGTTGTTGTTTATTATCCATATTTTCTGTTTATATTTCTATTTTTAATATTTATTATTTTTGTACAACTTGATATATTTATTTTTGATTTTTCGATAAGAATATCAGTGGCTTTGTCGATATCTCTACACGATATACAATACCTCTGTCCAATTTCCCTTTCTTAACTCTGAAACTAAGTTATCTTTAGCTAATATCTAATAGCGGCGCAGTCAAAATAACACAAAAAATCAATATAAAGGAACTTTTCCATAACCAATTTTATGGTTGAATCCTGTTGAGGAGGTGGTCAGGAGTACCCAAAAAATGTTTGTACTTCAAAGACCTTGTGCTCCAATTGTTATTAACAATGTAATTTTTTTAACCGTGTTTTTCAATGATAATAACTTGAGATATACAGGTCCGATCGGGACAAACAAAAAACAGAATCTTTGTAATGAAATTTTGTACTGCATTGTTGAATACCTATTTCTAATAGTTTTATTTTCTTTTTTAAGTTTTTTTTACACTGGTAACCAGAACGTAAACAGGATATTAAAACTGCAAAATACACAGCACATGAACTAACTGTATTTTCTGCAGTTACTTTTAATATTCGAAGAATCTGTATTAATGGCTTTGGATTGCTTGTTAAATCAATAAAAATTCCGCAAATATTCGCACACCAGTCCCATACATACAAACACGGGTTTTCACTAACCGAAATCTCTTTCGCAATGTAGTCTAACCACATTCAAATAAAACGATGCATGGCGCCATCTTAAAAATCGGCGAGGTCATATGAGAGGACTTCGAACTAACGGTTGAACTAATTTTTTTAAAGGAATTAATAAAATACCCAAACAGGTGTCTTAATAGCAATATATGAGTGGGCGTTGTTTTATACTTTTACTAAATTATGGTTTGTTGTCAACGCTATTTATAATTTGCGGATACAGGCAAGCTTCTACCCAGAAAAATAATTTCGCATCCAATGATTTTTAATTCGTACCTAAACAATTTAAATTCAAATTTGTTCAAATATTGTCCTGTACAAAGAGGCGCTAATCTTTTTCGAGTTACTATATGCACGTTTCCAAATAATGGAGTAAAATTAGATTTTCAGAGAAAATTTTACATGGAGTAATGCGACATAAAAAAATAAGTTTGTTTTGGTGAAACTAAGAATACCCTGAGTTTCCCACTTTGAGTAGGTGAGGGAACCCTTTTTTTCGCGAAAAAGGGGTAAATGGTTATTTTTAAGGGTGATTTTTCAGTTTTAATTTATTTTGGGCCCTTTAAAATGCCAGTTAAGAAACGAGAATGGTGCCCTTTTATTGTCGATAATCAAGGAACCTGCAGTTCAAATTTCATGAAAATCGGTTCACCGCCTCCCACGATAAGTATATTTAAGTATACTAAAAAAACGTCAAAAATTGAATTACAGCTAACTTGGCCAAAATTAAACCGAATTTGATGACATTTTAGATGAAACTAACCTATATAACCAAGAAATAGTTTGGCCAAATTTTAGCAAAAAATATCCAACAGTTTGGCCGCAATTCCGTTTTTAGTTCAAATTCCACAAAATTTTCAAAATTTTTCCCAATTTGCCCTAATGGTCGAACGAATTTTTTTTTAACCAAAATGAAGGTATTCTTATGTACTTTCACGTGATGTAACTAAAAAATAACTTTTTTTAATTTAGCCGATTTTTTTGTCATTTTTGGTATAGGTATACATGCGCGCGGCGATTTCCCGTCATTTTCGGTATTATACGTATGCGCGCACAAGTATACGTGTAATTATTCATTATAAAGATTTCAACATTAATAATAAAAAGTGTTTGTAAGCAGGTTTTAAATATTTAGATAAAAAAAACTCTCGCAGTTAGAATATAATTTTTTTTCGAAAATTCACTCGATTCTTATTAAACTTTTTACATGTATTGATTATTATTTTATTTTATTCATGTTTTCTTTTTCTAACAGTTGTACTAGATGTGCTACTACAAGAAGTGTCTACTTCCGAATCGGTAACTGGAATTTGGAATATTTCTTCACCCCCGTCATCGCTAAAATCGCATACATCTAAGATATTCTCTGAAATACAAACATCTTCTTCATAATTGTCATCTTCTTCGAATTCTTCAATACCATAAATATCAGGATTAATTTCTAATTGCTCAAGCCTTCATCAACCATAGCTTCGTCAACAACATTATCTGCATTTTGACACAAGGTATATCTTCCATTTTGGCATAAATTGCTGCATGTGACGCACGAGCAACGTTTAGTTTTGCAACCGACCTTACAATCACAAGCAATTATATTGAGCAGTATATTAGGAAGAGAAGCTTTATCAGTCCTTATCGGCATCAGTTCATTGTTGTTTGCTGCCATCCAAAATCCTGTCAATTTTGGTACTTACGATAAATTTAAAAATAAAACAGAGCTAACTTCATGTATTTTATTAAATTTTTAAAACAAATAACATGAGCCTTGACAAACGCACAACTTTCATACAATATAAAAATTGTTTTAAATATTTTTCTCCTAAAAAACTTCTTTACAGTCTCGTTCTCCATACAGCTCAACATCTAGCTCTCTATTCGAGACTATTTTTTAAATTCAGGTAAGTATGCTAGTCGCAGATTATAATAAGCTTACCTACTTCACTGAGCGTCATAAAAAGTTTTGCGTTTATGAAATCATTTTGCAGCAATCTGTATTGACTTTGTTTGCTTATAGTGTGATCTAACGTTTTAATCATCATAGAGGGAGGAAATGTTACAAAAATAGTTGCATGTAATTTTTATAACATGCCATTTGTATATGCAATAAGTTTTCTAAGCTTGTTACTATATCTCGCTCCAGCCTTTCGATTCAGTTTCCGGTACTTGCTGATTTGTTTTTAATTAACACAAACACTATGGGTAAATTAAGGACATCTCCGCCAAAAAGATAACCAACCATTGCTCCTCTGGCCTGTATCATATTAGTAGGAGAGGATGCTTCTGGTAAAGTGTGGGTATCGTTTTCCACATTTTTTCTTATATATTTAGCTAATACAATTTTAGTTCCAGCGGTAGGCCTTGTCCTTTTCGCTATCATCACAGACTGATTAAAAACTATTCTTTAGGTCTCTTTGTGGGTGGAGACGGCCCTCAGCCCCCTCCTCATTATCTGTATTACTCGAGTCCAGTTAAAACAGATACTTTTCTTCTGGATATGGTTAATTTTAGATAATGTGCAGTTTACGAAGACTATTTTCTTTTACTGTCTTTTACTTTTACAATAGCGGACAATATACCTACTCTTTAAATTGCACCTAAGCCAAGTAATGAAATTATATGCCCGCCTTTGGAACTGGCCTCTTCTTATTTACAGGCCTCACATGACTAGTACTACACCCAGTCATCAAAATATCCGAAATCGACATTTTTACTTTTCAGATACTGTCTGACACTACTGTACAGTTAGACCAGGGCCAATCCTGTTGAAGGCAATAAAAATTCTTAGCAGTATACGAATGGTCGGAAAATGTAGTTAATGGCGTAAATAATTGAGGAAAAATCGTCCAGACTGAGTAAAAGTTCGGGAAGGGGGGTTGGGGTGGTAATATATTCGTTTTTAGGGGTTGGTACTCGTTTTTTGCGATTTGCGGCTAAACTATGCATCCTATCGAAAAATGTTGAATGTAAAAGTTGTAGATAATGAAAAAATCTAAAACTTTCTAATTGATCATTATTGACCATAACCTCAAAATTATCGAGAAAAATGCAAAAAACCGTTTTTTCGGTTTTTAATTTATAACTATCGCAAAAATGTTTATATTTTCATAAAAATTGGTGAAAATGTTCTCTTTTGTGTTTTAAACAAGCGAAGATATTTCAAAGCAAAATATTTAATTTCCAATATTTTATGAAGAAAATAAAGAAAAAAGACCTAATTTTCAATCGAAAAATTTGGTTAGCAAATTTTCGATTAATGAACTTTACTAGTGCTCATTTTTTTCGTTGAAATCTCAACTTTAATATAGAATTAAAATATAATATTGTTTATATACAAAAATATCTTTAAAAAAGCGAAAAATTATTTTTAAAAAATCGAGTTTTCGGTGAAAATTATGAATTTCTTTTTCTTTATTGTAAATAAACGTTTACATTCATAAAAAGCGTTAATTCTCATACAATACTATGTTATACAAGTAATGTACATGTACCTAACTATTCTCGGCTTTCAAAATCCCGAAAACATTATTTAAACTGCAATTAAATAGGTAAAAATTCAAAAAACACAAAGCCTGTGAACTGAGAAAATTTGTTAATTATTTCTTGTGATTCGTAAGTATTTACAAATTATCACGTCAAAGTCTTATATTTGATTATAAAATACAAAAATTAAAAGTAAAATAATTGTATTGAAATCTTTTTTTCTTCGTGGGCAATTCTTCATCGCCAGAATTCAGTATCATTATTTTTATTATTATTTATTAGACAGTGGGTACTGTCTTCGTCTTCGATGTCCTCGAGATTACAATTTTATTCGTACAACGATTTTTCGGCATTAGAACATTTATCAGAACCGTGACAATTTGAGAACAAATTTGTGCACTTTAAGCCATGCTTGCGACACCCACATTTCCTATTACCGCATCCTGTTTCGCAGCTGCAGCAGATAATTTTCAACAAATTTTCAGGAATTAATTCTTGTTCTGTAAATATAGGTACGATGCCATTAACGTGGTTTCCATCCCCAATCTGTAGCTGTTAATTGATTACCAAGCCAACTTTGTATTTGAAAATACACCCTGTAACAATATTGCTTAGCTGCCCCTTCAGTTGGAGGTAATTTTTTCAAATGAAATGAGGATTTAACAGTAGCCGTTCGGAGTTCAAATCTTTTGTAAATAGAAGCTGTTATTTTTAATCCATTTTCGGTAATCGTTTGTTTGTCTGTATTTGTATTGTAAAAAATTTCTGCAAGATTAGGTAAATGTTTATCGGCCAATAATGATTTTATAATTGTTTTTTTTTCCTTTCCCAGCAAAACTGGAAGTTGTATCGCAGCCAGAAAAACAATCAAAAATGCTACAATATGTTTATGCGATTTATGTTTGAAACTATTAGAGGTGTAATAAGTATCATTAATATTTCCTGCATCAGGTTTGTGGAAATAGATATTCATTCATATGAACTGAATTGATTTAAAAGAACTAAAAAATCTATGTCTTGACCAACAACTACCACTATTTTATCGGAGTTTTTTGCTACTTCAAGGGATGTATTGATAATTAGGGAATCTGCATCTTCTTCATATAACTATTTTTTGCGTAGTTGTTTTGTACATAATGTAAGTATTTTTGTGTTATTTCATTAATTGTATCGTTTTTTTGCCAGATTACTTTGTGTAAGAGAAACCCGCCATCAACAACGTGTACAATATTGCTCGAAGTTGGTAACGAACCGATGCTCGCAAATTCTGTATATAAATGTGACTTAACATTTTTTCTGAAGCCATTCTCTGTAAACAACGACACAGGAAATGGAGCAAGCTCGTACTGTAAATAATTTTTCATATCATCTGTGCTGCTGATATTTCGCGAAATTCTCTGAAATAATAGTAATGGATCAATTGTAACAGTCTAGCCTCAGTTAGGTACATGTACATTACTTGTATAACATAGTATTGTATGAGAATTAACGCTTTTTATGAATGTAAACGTTTATTTACAATAAAGAAAAAGAAATTCATGATTTTCACCGAAAACTCGATTTTTAAAAAGTAGTTTTTCAGTTTTTCGCTTTTTTAACGATATTTTTGTATATAAACAATATTATATTTTAATTCTATATTAAAGTTGAGATTTCAACGAAAAAAATGAGCACTAGTAAAGTTTATTAATCGAAAATTTGCTAACCAAATTTTTCGATTGAAAATTAGGTCTTTTTTTTTAATTTTCTTCATAAAACATCGAAAATTAAATATTTTGCTTTGAAAAAATTTGGGCTTGTTTGAAACACAAAAAGGAACATTTTCACCAATGTTCATGAAAATATAAACATTTTTGCGATAGTTATGAATTAAAAACCGAAAAAACGATTTTTTGCATTTTTCTCGATAATTTTGAGGTTTGGTCAATAATGATCAATTAAAAAGTTTTAGATTTTTTCATTATCTACAACTTTTACATTCAACATTTTTCGATAGGATGCATAGTTTAGCCGCAAATCGCAAAAAACGAGTACCAACCCCTAAAAATGTATATATTACCACCCCAAACCTCCTTCCCGAACTTTTACTCAGTCTGGACGATTTTTCCTTAATTATTTACATTATTAACTACATTTTCCGACCATTCGTATACTGCTAAGAATTTATCGCGTATTACGATATTTTGAACGGTTTGGCCCTGGTCTAAGTAGAAAACTCAGAAATTATTTATTAAATGTCAAAACTAATGTCAAAACTTTGTTGTTCACTACTAATCAGCGCGAGCGCCATCTATTGATGGGTAATTTCGCCTATAGTTTGAATGTTGTAATGGTAATGATTAGATCCTCCTGAACACGTCAAGATGTACTAATATTAAATATACTAAAGGCCATGCTTGCTACCGACTCATTTCTAAGAACTGCGAATTTGACATTAAAAACTAGGCATACAATTTAGAGAATTACATATTATTGACATTCTTGGGATTCAAATAAAGATAGATTGTTATTGCTACTATATAATTTTAACGTATAGTGCGTGATCCAAACGTAGAAGTCATTTGCATAAGATATCGGAACATGTGTAAATGTAGCAGATTTATTTTTTATTTTCCAAACACAGCACTGCATGTTTCAGGCCCAGTTAAAACGTGCACAAAAGTAGAATATCACATCACTCTGTATACGTAGTGAGATTTGATTAGTGTTCAATTTAAAATGTAGATTTATGTACCTCACCCGAATAACTATGTGCACATCCTACTACATATAAAAGCATTCCTTATAAGGGTATCGAAACTCTAATGAGTTGTAATTTAACAAATATATTTTATTGATTTGCATTTGGTATTCATCTTTATTACTAAACAACGCCAACGGTAATGATTACAACATAGCTTTCATTTAGTTCTTACACTCATTGTATAATTTTTCTTCCAGTTTTAGAAATACAGATTTTTAATATAAGTAACTTAATAATATTGAATTTGCAAATACCTTACACTGTCAGTATTACGGAAAAAAATCATAAACTGCGTCTAAGAGTAGCCTTATACTTAAAATTTTAAATTTGATTTGATTTGACAAAAGTATTTAAAAAAAGCTGGGTAAAATAATAGTCGATATTTCGGTCAAAAATTGATATAGTGTCGACTTCCAAACATCATGTGATTTAAGTAGAGATTTTTCTCGAGAGTTTTATATCTAGGTTAAGATTAAAGTTTATATTTGTTCAAAAGAAGAGCTTAATTCAAACTAGTAGAGATAGTTTTTTCTGAGCCACCAGAATTTGTCGTAAATATTGAGCGTGTAGCGTTCGCCATATAACAAACGAAAAACGAAAAGTGTAACAATGACAGCTTAAAAAATGTAAAATGTACTTATTTATATATTTTTCCATATTAAAGGACGTCCGGAAAATACAACTCTAACTTTATCGAGAGATATTGAAATTCATTTTATGAACAAAAATAATAAAATAGCAAGTTCGGAAAAATCTAGAAAAATCAAGTGGATTCTGGAAAATTTATTTCAGAAAATAGAAGTGTAGCTCTCTGTATTTTTTCTATCTATAAAAATACCTACCAGTTTTTAAACTGTTGTTTTTTCATCATTAAAATTATTTACCAAAGTTGTCCTATTTTAAATATTTTAATACAAATAATAAGCACAGTGCTTTAATAGAATAATTATAAATATTCAAAAGAATAGTTACAATACGCACTTGGTTTACTGTTTCATTAGTTTTTTTCAGATTTCTCTGACATATGTTTCGGTCTTGCGACCATTATCAAAGAGTCTTAAAAACTGACCTGAAAGTGGTGGTTCACAATATATATCTTACAAATCCTCTACCCACCTAGAGGGGGATAATAACTTGATTTGCTATTTTTTAAAATTGAACAATACAGGCCGGAACTACGAACTTAATTTTAATTTTATTACTGTGTCTAGTACAGGATTGTTCATAAATTCTGTTTGTGTATTTGTAAGGTTTTTATGGTTTCTTAGGGCCTTCTTAATTTCTAAAATTTCAAGCATGTCTAGGATTTTTCTTTTATTTGCATTACGCAAAAGTTTAACATTATTACCGTTAAAAACGTGATTTTGCTCAATGTAATGTTCGGCGAAACCAGTTGATTTTTTATTATATAAAATAGACTGTTTGTGTTATCTTAACCTCACATCTATGCTACGGCCACTTTGACCTATATATACGGCATCACAGTCGTCACACTTTATTTCATATACCCCCGATTTTTTAATATCTTCTGTTTTTTCTTTGTTATTAACCAACAAGTAACCTACATTATTTCGTTGATATTGTATTAATACCTAATTTATTTAATCTATTACATACTGAGTTGTTACCTTAATTACATAATTCATTCTATGCCACTTTTTGTTTTCTATATTTGGCACGTTATAAAAATGTTTTTGTAATAATTTTCTTTGTGTATTTTTTATTAATTTGTCAATAAATAACTCATCATAGCCATTGTTTTTTGCTAGCGTTTTAAGAATTCTAACTTCTTTGCAAAGTTAACCCTATTTAAATTTAGAGATAATAGTCTGTATACACAGAGCTATGAAACGGTGACATTTTTATCTTCCAAGATTGATTACAATTTGCATGTGTAAGAGTGTCAGTAAAAGTTGGCTTTCTGTAAATATCAAGTTCTAGCCTATGTTCTTTACGTGTCAGCGTAATATCTTTCAGTGCTTTAAGTTGCTACTCAATTGCCTAAAGGTTTGACAAGAATCAGTATCTAAATTTCCGCCAAATCTGTGAGATCATTGTGCTAATAATACAGAAAAATATATTTTTAATAATTAGGGAAAGCATGTGAGAGAGATACATCGGTAGAAACTAATTATCGATTCATTATATCACTTGGAGGGTAGATCATTACATTGGCAACGATATATTTGATGTATAAAAAAGTGCCTTATGCCAAATAATTATTGAATTTCATGTGAATTATGACATCCGTCAAGTTAGCATTATCATATCGAAATTTTGCAATGTCAATATATGGATTAATTGTCGCTTTTTTATCGTAAATTTGTCGTGAAAAGAAAAAATTTGTCGCGCCTTATTTAAAAAAGAAACCCATGGTAATGCCAACTTGATGGTCAAGTTAGCATTTCCACATTCTGAAACGGACTAAAATGGTGGAAAAAAGAGCTCTGAGTATCCAAATAATTTGTCGCAAATAAAATGCGAAAAACCACACTTTCATGAATTTCGAGAAAAATGTATTAATTATCCTATTTCTGCGTAATACGATTTCGCGACAAATTGTTTCGTGGAACGACCAATTCATGAAGAAGAACCAGGTCAAAAAAAAAACCCCTTGATTTACTGGATAGGTAGTGCCGAGTCCGGACAAAAACGTATTAATTTCTCCATTTCTACGTAATAGAATTTCGTGACAGATTGTTTTGAGGAACGACAAATTTCTACGTCCCTTACGGCAAATTCCTAAAAAAGAATCAGTTCAAAAAAATCATCCCTTGCTGATTTACGGGGGTAGTAATGACGAATTGGAGAGACGGAGAAAATGTACTAATTTAAGTATTTTTGCAAACTAGAAATTCGCGACAAACTGTTTGGTGGCACAACAAATTCCTACGTCGCTTGCAACAAATTCCTAAAAAAGAATCGGTTTACAAAACATACCCTAATGATTTACGGGGGTGGTAATGCTGAGTTCGGCAAAAAATTGTCTTGTGGCACAATAAATTCCTACGTCCCTACGACAAATTCCTAAATAAGAATCAGTTCAAAAAACCATCCCCTGATGATTTACGGGGGTGGTAATGCTGAGTTAGGCAAAAAATTTATTAATTTTCCTATTTTTGGAAACTAAAAATTCGCGACAAATTGTTTCGTTTCACGACAAATTCCAATGTCCCTTACGACAAAATCCTAAAAAAGAATCAGTTAAAAAACCATCCCCTGATGATTTACGGGGGTGGTAATGCTGAGTTAGGCAAAAAATGTATTAATTTTCCTATTTTTGGAAACTAAAAATTCGCGACAAATTGTTTCGTTTCACGACAAATTTCTACGTCCCTTACGACAAATTCTTAAAAAAGAATCAGTTCAAAAACCATCCCCTGATGATTTACGGGGGTGATAATGCTGAGTTCGGCAAAAAATGCATTAATTTTCTTATTTTTTGAAAATTCCTACGTTCCTTACGACAAATTCCTAAAATCGAATCAGTTCAAAAAACCATCCCCTGATGATTTACGGGGGTGGTAATGCTAAGTTACGCAAAAAATGTATTAATTTTCCTACTTTTGGAAACTAAAAATTCACAACAAATTGTTTCGTTTCACGACATATTCCTACGTCCCTTACGACAAATTTCAAAAAACAGAATCAGTTCAAAAAAACCATCCCCTGATGATTTACGGGGGTGGTAATGCTGAGTTCGGCAAGAAATTATTAATTTTCCTATTTTTGGAAACTAAAAATTCCCGACAAATTGTCTCGTGGCACTACAAATTACTACGTCCCTTACGGCAAATTCCTGAAAAAGAATCAGCTCAAAAAAACCACCCCTTGATGATTTACGGAGGAAGTAGTGATGACCGCTGAGAAAAACTATTCTTGGAAACTAGAAATTCGCGACAAATTGTTTCGAGGAACGACAAATTTCTACGTCCCTTACGGCAAATTCCTAAAAAAGAATCAGACCAAAAAAACCATCCCCTGATGATTTACGGGGGTGGTAATGAAATTCAGCACTATCACCCCGTAAATCATCAAAAGGTGTGGTTTTTCGCATATTATTTGCTCACGACAAATTCACGGCAAATTATTTTGATACTCACAGCCCTCTTCTCAAGCTTTTAGACCCTTCCGGAATGTGATAATGCTAACTTAATTATCAAGTTGGCATTACCATGGGAATTTGTTACTAAACGCGTCGTTTTATTGGACTGATTTATTTTTCAGGAATTTGTCATGAGTGACCTAAGAATTTGCCGTGCCAGAAAACAGCTTGTCGCTAATTTTCGTTACTCAGAAATAGGAGAATTAATAAATTTTTCGCCGTACTCACTACCACCCCTGTAAATCATCAAGGGGTAGTTTTTTGGACCGATTCTTTTTGAGGAATTTGTCTCAAAATGATATTACGCACAAATAGAGTAATTAATAAATTTTTCTCTGTACTCAGCACTACCACCCCGGTAATTTATCAAGAGATGTTTTTTTCTATCCATTCTTTTTTAGAATTTGTCATGAGTGGCCTACGAATTTGGCGTGCCCAAAAACAGTTTGTCGCGAATTCTCATTACACAGAAATAGGAGAATTAGTAGGTACATTTTTCTCCGTACTCGCCACCATCCTTGTAAATAATCAAGGGGTAGTTTTTTGGACCGATTGTTTTTCAGGAATTTGTCGCAAAACTATATTACGTAGAAATAAGGTAATTATTACATTTTCTTTTGTACTGAGCACTACCACTCCCGTAAATCATCAAGGGGTGGTTTTTTGTACTTATTCTTTTTTAGGAATTTGCCATAAGGGGCTTACAAATTTGTCTTGTCAGAAAATAGTTTGTAGCGAATTTCCATTACGCAGAAATAGGAGAATTAATACATTTTTCTCTGTACTAAGCACTATCAACCTCGTAAATCATCAAGGGGTGGTTTTTCGCATATTATTTGCTCACGACAAATTCACGGCAAATTATTTTGATACTTGGAGCTCTTTTTTCTACCATTTTAGCCCGACTATCAAGTTGGCATTACCATGGTTTTTTTTTTTAATAAGGCGCGACAATTTTTTTTCACGACAAATTTACGACAAAAAGCGACAATTAATCCATATATTGACATTGCAAAATTTCGATATGGTAATGCTAACTTGATGGATGTTGAATTATGTTAAAATTATATGTTATTTTGTTTTTAAGCTTCTTAATGGCATTAACTGTCTTGTGAACTGAAACAGAATTTACGGTTAAATTCCACAATTAGTGATAATGAACTGGCAACTACGAGGGTAACTATAACTAGTTATTTAGCTTTTGTTGACATGACATTTTTTGATAAAGCTGGATAAAACCTCTTCGGATCGAAAAAATATGATAATAAAATGGTAGCGTATTGGAAATTTGTAAAACTTTTATAAAAAATGTTAGTTTACGGAACACCACAGTTGTTCAAGATAATTAACCGAAACTATTTTCGCAATGCCCTCAAGATATTAACGCTGTTAACAGACACTTAATCATTTACTCTGTGCAGCAAATGCTTGTCAAAATTATTCAAATTTTATAGACTGTAACAATGCTTATACATAGATTCAGAAGTGCGATACATGTTAACTGACCTACCAGCATGCTATTTTTTTGTTTTTGTCTACACTGGCAGCTAATAAATGGACTTGTCTGTGCTACAGTAAACACCAAAATCTTGATACCGAGATGTTTCGATTGTTTTTCTTCGCTAGGGAATGCATTAATAGGTGACCATCATAAACTGTTTTTTTGCGGGTGGGTGGTACATCCAGACATCCGGGATGCTGCTAGTGATTCAGTATAGTTGATTCTTTGTTATTTGTGACCCGCAGCCCAAGGTTAAGGTTGTCCTTGTTTATTTTTGCACAAATTTGTCTATCAAAAAGAGTTAGGAATTTGCTTTGTCCACGTGAACTGACATACAGGCTGTAAACAATCGCGAACCCATATCATTTACATCGAGAGTGACAGGGTTTTAATTTCAGCGCATAGTTTTATGCAGGTATCACCAATTAACAAAAATTTAAAAAAAAAGTTTATTTGATACGTGACTATCAATATCGTGATGATATTTAAGAACTACACACCTGTAGCGTTTAAAATTACACTAAGAAAAGCTAATTACCAAAATCAAATATTAATCAAAATATGCTTTACTGTATAAAAATGAAATATTCTAATTGACAAGGCTAGATATATGTAGAAAATATAACACAGTATTTCGCACCATAGTCACAGTGTTAAATGTAAGGCATATATAAAGGAAAATTTTTTGGAAATTGTGGTACGGTCGTGAGCAAAAAAAAAAAGTCTTATAAAGGTATTTTGCTAAAATCTAGTTGTGTACATCTAACTTTAATTTTTGTGACATTGTCAGTTAGTTGTCATAATTTATTGCAAATGTGCAAAAAACTAATATGCCTCATATAAGCGATTTAGTTAAATCTGGAGTTATTGCTAAAGCAGAAGATGGATGGTCAATGAGACAAATTGCACTGCGTTATAATATTGACAAAAATTCGATGTGTAATATTTTTAAAAAGTTGAGAATAAACGGTACGATTTTGGGGCGAGCGTAGGTGCGTCTTTACTATGTACATACTTCGGTATGCGATGTAAAGCAACGTCAGGCGCAGTTAGTAGTTGGATGGGTGACCATTCCAACGGAAACCGCGTCCTCGCCTCACACATCTTCCAGCGGCTTGTATATCAGTGTATGCGCGGAAGCTATACAACCTTAGGCGAGGGCTGTATAGGAGATATACCATCCTTCGGAGGGGATGTAAAGCCGTCGGTCCCTTGTCTATTAAATGTTAGGCAAGTAAAAGATCCCTACTCTTCTTAAGGGAAGAGGTTCGGAAAAATTCCTGGTAGGGGGTAGCTCGTCTACAGGCATCGGTGTTAGGCCTCAGTAGCGGAAATAGGCCGACGTTAAATAAATGAATAAAAAAAAAACGGTACGACTAGTAGAAATCCTGGATCAGGGCGACGAAGGATATCAACTCAACAACAAGATTTGCAATTGGTAAATGCTTTAGTAGAAAATCCATTTTACTCAGTTATTCAGGCTGCTGAAGAAACGAATTTTCCTGGATCGAGTAGTACTGGTCGCCGGCGAGTAAGAGAATCGGAGCTACGCTGTCATGCAGCAGCACCGAAATACTTACTCAAGTGGGCTTGGATATCGGCACGTGGTCCTGGTGTTTTGTGGCATAGTGAGGAACGATTTTAGACAATATTATGCTCCCTTCTGTGTCACAATTATTTCCTAATAATGAGTTCATATTTCAAAAAGACAATTGTTCCGTTCATACTGCTCATACCGTAACTAACTGGTTTCAAGATAACAACATCAATGTTCTTAACTGGCCCAGTCATAGTCCAGATCTTAACCCTGTGGAAGAAGTATGAGGACTACTCGTAAGAAGTATCCAAAAACGAAATGTGAGACCACGGCATGCCGAAGAATTACTGGAAATAGTAAATAATGCATGAGAAAATATTATTACTAATGATTATTGTATAAGGTTATTTGATTCTATGCCAAACAGACTTATAGAAGTTATAAATAGAAATGGTGCAATAACGAAATATTAATAGTTAGTTTCTTGTTAAGTAGGATATCCTTTGTCCTTTGATCCAAGATTTCTACTAATCGTACCGTTTATTCTCCACTTTCTTAAAATGTTACACACCAAATTTTTGTTAATGTTATAACTCAGTGCAATTTGTCTCATTAATCATCCATCATTTTACTATAACTACAGCATAAAAATAAAAAATAAATTAAAAGTAATATCTGTTTTATTTCGGCTACTCATTACATATTCAAATAGAGAGAGATTTACATTAGAAAAAAAAAGTTGTTCTATTTCTTTCTGCTCACGACAGTACAAGATTAATTATTGAAATTCTGTGATTAAAACTTTGTTTTAGTTTAGTGTGAAACCCGAGGGGTAAACCGGTGCCAAAATTCTGTACACTAATTCCATTTTGGCATTGTAATACCACTATAATACCATAGTAATTCCACAATTCCAGAGTAATACCGTGGAAATTTCAGTAATAACAGAGTAATACCATGAAAATTTCTGTAATACCCACTAATTCCACGAAAAATGCAGCAATACCAACTAATACCACAAAAATACAGTAATATCCGTACTCGTGCCATAAAAATTTCAGTAAATCAGACGAATTATATGAATTATATACAATTACTTAATACAAAAATTGTGTTTTAGGGCATGTTTATTTTCATAAATTTTAATTTAAAAATGTAGCTAAACTGACATGCAAAATATATTTTAGATTAGCAACGGAATTTGCAACGATAAAAAAATATATTAACTTACACCGAAACGCCTGTAGTAGAATAGTTTAAATATGTTTTTTAAGTATATTTACCAAATTTCTACAAAATAAATGTCATTCATTCAGTTTTTTAAGTGGCGAGTAGATTTATCAGAGTTATAAAGTATGTTTAGATTTCTAAATTTTGTTGTGTTAATTTTAATTTTGTAAGAGTGCATAGTTTTATTTTCTCTGAAATTAATAAAATATAAAATACATCTAACTAAAAAGAAAAATTAACAATATTCACAAAAACCAAAAAATAAAATGTTAATTTATATTACATCGAAAATGTTCAACACAAATAAACAAAATATATTCTAGGAAAAACAGCGTCGCAAATAGCAACAAAAATTCTACATTAAATTCTAGCTCTGTGAAGTTGGCACTACCACTTTAAAATTTTGAAATTGTTTTGGCCCCATTAATTGTAGCTTTTTCATTGCGAATTTGTTGCAGAGAGAAAAAAATTGTAGCTCTTCATTTTAAAAAAATAATCCATGGTAATAACTTCACAGTGAAGATAACATTACCACTCACAGTGCTTTAAAATTTTGAAATCGTTTTGGCCCCATTAATTGTAGCCTTTTTGTTGCGAATTTGTTGCGGTGAGAAAAAATTTGTAGCTCTTTATTTTAAAAAAATAACCCATGGTAATACTAACTTCACAGTGAAGATAACATTACTACTCACAGGATCACTTTAAAAAGTGCACAAACATTTTCTTATCATAAAAATAATTTCTTGCGAATTTGTTGCACACGATTAATAGCAAAAAATTAATGGAAAAAATGATTTTTCTAATAACTTCTGGTAATATGAACTTGATAATCAAGATAGCATTCAAACTTATGAAAAATCGCTTTTAATAATAATTTATGAATAAGAATGATCAAAAAAATTGTTTAAATATTTTTTTAGAAAAGGACCGGAAAAAACAGATAGCTTTAAAAAAATGTATGAATACATCAGACAAATACTAAACAAGAGTTTTTTAGTTAGTATTTGTCTGTGCAGTTATGAAGCCATATTATTTAATAAGACACTACTGTCGAGTTTATGGCATTACAGTACGCCCTGCAAATATTCACAGACTATAAACCATTTGATTTCATAATTAAGGACAGTAAATATAAAACTAATTGTAAGTTCCAGCCCCTGATGTCGGGTTTAACAAGCTATAAACAAGCACTCGAAATATTAACTGTCTTTTTCAGATTTCAAAAATTCTAATAAGCCTTAAATTATATGTTCAATGAGACCAAAAGCGACTAACAATTTTAAAAGTAGATTACATTTAAAATCTCCTTATAGGCAGTAGTCATCTTTAAGGAGACAACCTACGTTGGGTGTGAGTTCCAAGTGTGTGGATGTTTACGTAAGAGAACTATTTTACTGAAATCAATATGTTTAGCGGATGCGAACTGCTTTTACAAAACACTTGATGTTCCGTCTTCATTTGTTTTTTTTTGTTGTTGTATAATCTAAATAATTCCTTTATTTCCATAGGTATATATGTTTGTTGGTTTACTCTAAAAAATAATCGCGCTTTCAATACTTAGAAGTAATATAATTTTAAACCCATATTTACGCAATTTCAAATGAGGTGATGTAGGCGATTATTCCCTTATCTTCCCGGTCTGGTGTTGAGAAAGAACGCCGCCATATATGGATGTACCGGGTGACCCAGAAAAACCAATTTATAAGTTATGATACCCATCTGGACAGCAACTTACTAAATTTATAAATACTATAATTAGAACAATACAACACAACTAAATAATAAACCTATAACAGGTACTCAAAATGACGTCCACCCATTTCAGAACACTTGTTCACTCTTCGAATAGTTTCTTTCATAACACTTTGTAACATGACTGGAGTTATGGGTTCAAAGGCATTTAAAATTTTATTTTGGAGTTCTTCTAATGTTGCAGACGGCCTTGGCAGACGGCGTTGTGTATACTTTGTCCTTCAGATAAGCCCAAAGAAAAAAATCAAGTGGAGTTAGGTTTGGTGACCTAGCAGGTCACCTAATGTTCCATTATTTGGTCTGGAGTTAGATTACTTCGCAGGAAATTGGAGGGCCCTTCATATTGCATCAGAGAGTACTTGCAGCTGAACCTATCGAGTGCAGAATTTGGGTTCTTCATTAGCTCATTTGACTGTTTACAATACTGGGAACTTATTACGTAAGACATCATTTATTTCTCGCTAGCTTCGAATTTTATAATTTACCGCAATCATACACTTGAATACTACACTCGAATACACTACTCAACGCGCGTTTCGCTAACCATATTAGCATCATTGAGGGATGACAGAAACTTATTTTCTATTTTCCTAATCTCGTTAAATACAAAAATTATTAAATATGCTTACTTACTAAGATACAGTCAACGAAATATGTTCTCAAGTTTATTTAAATGACGCTTGATGTGAGGTTCTTTTAATTAAAGCAGGCTTGCATATTGCGATTTTCAGGAACCTCATGTAGATTTTAACATTTATTTTATTATCTTTTATATCAAATACTCGAATACTTAATGAAATACATGTCGTGACTCGTCAATATTCAGACTAGCCTACTTATCTCACCATCACAAAATTACTGTCCCTATTGCTCCAATCAATCCTGATGTTAAATGTTTTCCAAATTGGAGTTGTATAACGCTGAGGCATCAGATAAGATGTTAATGATATAAAAATTTGGATACCTTGCCCTAATATGGATGACTTAACAAGCTTTACCTCTTTCAAAATCATTTTAATTCGATAATTAGGTGCCATCTGTAAGATGCGTGTCATTTCGTAGTGATGACTTTTATTATTACAATTTTCCTGTCACATAATTTTTTTAATTAGCTTTTTTTGTTTTAGGAACAAGATCTATTAACCTAACTTATGATTATGGCTATATATTTGAACATAAATAAATACTCTCTACCTAACATTTCTAAAATCAAATGCAATATACCCGAGATACCTATACATTTTTAATTATTAGTTTTATTTTTGTTTTCTAATTCACTCAGGTACTTTCTCGGTACTTTTATTATATTTTCTGTCTTAACTTTTTTGTTCCATTTTTAATTTTGACTTTCTTTTACCTCTTCAAAAAACACTCTCTCTCTCTCTCTCTCTCTCTCTCTCTCTCTCTCTCTCTCTCTCTCTCGCATTAACACAGTAACTGCAGCTAACATCATAAGTGATAAGTGAAAGTGATTAATTCGAAGATAAAATGTATATTTCAAGTAGGAAAATCCTGAGACATAAGAACCCCAACAAAAACTTTACGACCTCATTCAAATACCGGTACAATTTTTTGTGCTGTTCGCAAATTGACTAGCTTACCTTTATAGGTTTTTAATGTGCGTCGGGAATGTTTCGTGTCAGGCTTGGCGCCATGACCCGCAGCGATATAATTATGATGTAAAGTGTTTGTTTGCATTTTGTATTTACTGGGATCTATTTACTTCAACTTCTTGAACTATACTTCATAAGCAATTATGATTTTTGCGACCTTAACGGGTCAAGAAACTATAGATGACATATAGTAGATAATGATGTGCATTCAACATTCGATTCAACATACCAAGCATAAGGCGATAGAAAATTTTTGTTTCTGTCCAAACATCGATCCAATCCGGCAAGAGAATAATGCAGACGAGTACATTTCGCCACCTGATAATGCCTAAATATTGGCACATTACTTCCTTCGAGGCCACGGCATTGGATTTCAGTGAAACTTTAAATGCGAACCTAATGATGCCTAGCTAAACAGATGAAGTCGATCAGTTCCATGAAAACGTCGCTATTCCAATTTCGTGACGTCCGGTCCGATCGAAGTAAAATTTTACGTGGGGATAATAGACATTGAATGTAATCGTTTGCACTAAAAATACCAAAAGGATCTTTAACTTTGTCCGATTTCAACCGAACAATAGAAAAAATTAACCCAACAAAATCACAATAAAGAACATTTTTGATTTTGAGAAGTCAATAAAGAGAAACATTTGGTCACATAATGATGCTCAATAAGTAGACGAACTCTGGGACACTTGCGTCAGATCGACGTAAAATGCTGTGAATTTTTCAGAGATGTTGCTTTCATTGATTGGCTCAATTTTACGTGCTCCATTATTTAATGTGCGGATTTCATTAAAAATGGTGCTTTTCCAATCAATATTAAAAAAAAATCAACTTATTGAAGATGAGGACGCACTTATAAGTCACAGGTTTTATTATTCGGGAGTCCTCTGTTGACGCTGACACATAACATAGCTAAATTAATGAGATTAGCGTCTGAATATCGAGTTAGAGACTAACAACATGACCCTAATGTCCTGACAACACTGTTATATCATCTGAAGCCAAATATGCCAAATGCATTTCCAGTTTTTAAGTACAAATCAACAAACATGTTTAAGATAGTTTATATAGCATTAACACATTGGGAAAATATAATTTTTGACGTGATTTTGATCGTCAGAACAGAAACGCAGAGAAATATATTTAATAGCTTAGCTGGAAGATACAACACTGACTAACAGGACCCCATTAGAATACTTAATACCATTAACTAGTTCGACAAAATAATACTTTAATGCACTTTTTATTTGAAAAATCACAGAAGTTATGTAATAGGATCGTTGACCATATTTAAAAAAATGTATATTCAAGTACTTTATTTAGTAGTTGGATGGGTGACCATTCCAACGGAAACCACGTCCTCGCCTCACACATCTTCCAGCGGCTTGTATATTAGTGTATGCGCGGAAGTTATACAACCTTAGGCGAGGGTTGTATAGGAGATATACCATCCTTCGGAGGGGATGTAAAGCCGTCGGTCCCTTGTCTATTAAATGTAAGGCAAGTAAAAGATCCCTACTCTTCTTAAGGGAAGAGGTTCGGCAAAATTCCTGGTTGGGGGTAGCTCGTCTACAGGCGTCGGTGTTAGGTCTCAGTAGCGGAAATAGGCCGACGTTAAATAAATGTATAAAAAAAAAGTACTTTATTAAATTTTATTTGACCCACATTTATTTTTACATTCTAAACTCGTTTTATTAATGAAAATATTTATTTAAGTTAAGAAATTTTTTATTGGCGTCGATGGTATAGTGTATACGACCGGAATTGAAACCATATAAAAACTAAAAGCCGGCAAAAACAGTCGGCATCTCTTTATTGTTTTTCTTATGACAAGCTTTTCTATTTACCTCCGCAAGCGATGCCGGCTGTTTTTACCGGCTTTTAGTTTTTATACGGTTTCAATTCTGGTCGTATACACTATAACGTCAAATGTGAGAGCATGCGCAGTTAACAGATAAAGGAATAATGGACGGGGCCGGGCGTCGTTCGTTTACTCCATAGACTTCTATGGTTTACTGTTAGTATCGACGTCATTGTCATATTATTTTAAAGAAATTCTAACCTCAAATTTTTAACACGCCGGGTTTCAGCACTTAAATAGTTCGAATTGTTTACCTACATAAAACTCGTGAATCATATAAAAATTCACTATAGGTAAGTTTTCTGAAGTACCTACCTTTCATAAAATCAGGTTCCATTATAAAAAAATATGCAATGTAAACAACAAATCAATAGATGGCTACAGTAATTCTAAAGGAGAACGGAAACCTCGAATTTTTGCACAATTTTTTCAGGATACCCTATTTTGTGGTCGTAGAACACGAATCTGAAATTAGTTTTGGGTGCATACGAACCGTTTGTCCAAAAACATTTTTGAAAATTTTTCTTATGACACGCACTTTTTCGTGCGCCTATTTATACACCAACACTTGTATATCGCCTTTTTCTTTGTTAAGATCGCCGTTTGCCCCAGATTTGCAGAAGAGGGAGTTGTTCTATGGATTGACCCATACCGGTTTCACGAGGAATATTAATTTAACATTGAGAACGTGAAAAATTGCCTGATGATATTGGTCGGTACTTTAGACATAACTTTGTAAGTGCATGCGCATTGAGTTGACAGTTGTGCAGTTTTCAGTAGCTGTTTTGCAAACTATCTATTTTTTTTTATTAAAGGAAAGTAAGTTTTCCGCCATGAATGAATGATTTAGTTCTATAAAGGCCATAGTGTGATCTTAACAAGGAAAAAGGCGATATACAAGTGTTGTTGGTGTATAAATAGGCGCATGAAAAAGTACGTGTCACACGAAAAATTTATTTTTTTTGACAAACAGTTCGTATGAACCCAAAACTGATTTCAGATTTGTGTTCTACGACCCCAAAATAGGGTACCCTGAAAAAATTACGCAAGAATTCGAGGTTTCCGTTCTCCTTTAAAATTACCATGGCTACTGCCAACATGAAAAATGAAAATATGAAAATTCTCTAAAATTGTAATCTCATTATATACGTTACCGCCTTTTTATTTTCAATGTGAATTTGTTCTTGCATGTGATGATTAGAACTTTTTAAATATGATTTATAAAATGTATATTTAATGCTTATACTTTTTGATTATTTAACAATATTTTATAAATTTTGTTGGAGGAAACGATCCTATATCACGCCAACATAATTAAGCTTCCATTAAAACTCAATAGTATAAACTGATTTGCTGTTTACTATACAAGAGCTTATGCTGTCAAAATGTAGATGTCGCTAGTCGCTCTATGATTTTCGCCTATTATGACACCTTAAATAGAAGTTTTAGTTTTGTTTTTTATTAAACCCTAACGAGAGCTTCTAGCTCTTATAAAGTTTCACCAACATAACAAATAATTAAAAAAATATTTACATTGGCATGGGTATAAATAACAGAAAGTATAGTCCATAGATACTATTATTAGTATTATTATATTACTTTTAATTAAGCAATGCTATAAATTTAAGTACCAAAATTTTTTCAATACCATCTCAACCTCGACCTTAACACAGCAAGGTCAATACCTGGATTGTTTACAAAAATATATTTAATTACCTAACCTTGCAATATCAAAATATCTACTTACTTAAAATTTCCCTACAGGAAAAAACTGGGAATTTGTGGACATTTTTGTTATTACTCATCAATCATCATACATTAACTTAAATCATAATAATAATCTTGATAACATCATGCAATTATTCAAGTTGAAAATACTGTCACAAGTAATATAAATTTTAAATCGAATGGCATCTTACCTTAAACTTAATCTGTTAAGTATCCAAAAAAACTTATCACCAATACATAATCCAAAACATCACTTGAGTCATAATTAATCACACACTCATTCAACAACCATACAAACAATCCCTGATTACAGTGTCAACTTCATCAGTCACTAAAATCCACAAAAAATCAGTTCTCGATCACCTCGTTAACAACATAACCTAGAAATCAGTCAGCACAAAATTCTCGTTCCGATTTCATTTAATTCAAAACGGTAATATTGTTGAGAGAACGACTGATACACGTTTACAGCACAGCCTCGATCAACAACTAGCCAACTACCTCAAAATCTTTAACTGACGTACTAAAGAATTGTTCGTCGCGGCAACAGGTAGTCGTTGGGGTTACCACTGCAATTTTACACTTGGTCGTGTGGTATCGTTGACCATCGCTAGTAATTTTGCACACATATGTGGACTGTCCAATCCTCACATGTCTATGAAATGTTCCGGTTGTTTATTTTTTCAAATTGATGTTTAAAAATTTAAAGTAACGAATTTTGTTGGGCATGCAAAGTGACTTCTGTATGAATCATACTGGACACGAGGCTTTGCATAAAAAAGCAAAGCATGAAAAATGAATTCAAGACTCGCTATATTTTCAAACTATACAAAAGGATAAAGACGATTCGAGACTGTAAATATAGGTACCTATATTAAACAGTTAAATACAGTGTGTTTCTCCCGCGTGATACTATGGGTTAGAAATTAGAAATGTTCACAATAGACAAGAAGACAACGTGTATTTATTTCTCAAAACAGCATAACTATTGTATTAACTAAAGAGCATACATATACAGTGTGTCTCACGTAAAAGTGTAACAGCATAGTAATTCTTTTGTTTTTTGTCCGATTTATATCAAACTGATCTCAAAAGATAGAGGTCATCAAGGTCTATTTAAGATCACAAAATCACTTTTCACCTTTAAATGCAAGGCCATCTACAATGGTAAATTATGTGAAAAAAATCAAAAAATCATAGTAGGCATTTTTAAATAAAAGAAATTTATTAACAAAAACCATCCAAAAACCCTGTGTCCGAAGTTTAGTTAAATTCTAATAGGTTTTGATGAAAAACATTATTTCTAAATTTATTTTTTTAAAACAATTTACACAAATGAATAATAAATACAACCAAAATAATTAAAGGTAATTCTGCAGTTTATCCACTTCTCGATTTTTGAGGTTTTTTTGTGGATAGATTAATAAACGAGTTATATGAAGCGTTTGTGACTAATGAAACGTTGCGCAAATGTTTAATAATCGAAGAAATTGAAGAAAGTGGAGCGAATAGGGGTGCTGGTTGTGTAAAAACAAGTGAAAGTACGACGTTTTTTGGTAATTTTCATTTCCTAAAAATGTATAGGGTGGCCAAAAATTATTTTGCAATTAAGAACAATTCAAATTAAATCTGAATTTTTTTCATATAGAACACCCTGTATATTTTTCGACGATGTGATGTAGAAATGAAAAACGAATATTTTTTGTAAGTACTTCCCTATGGCTAATTGCAACCATTTTCGTTTTATAAATAAATAAGTGCCAAATTCAAGAATAAACTTTAAAAAAGAGGTTCCCTCAAATAATTTATTAGAAAAATTTATAATAGGTGTTTGACGTGTTGTCCATTTTGATTGACACACGTCTTTATGCAATTTTGATGAGGCCATTTAGTAGGACCATTTCTTCCAATCCATTGAAATGAGTAAATATTATTTAACCGGTCCTTTACTGTAATGTTTTTTTGTACATTTTTTTGCTGTTTTCATTATCCGACAAGCAATAAAACCTCAGTTTGGTATAAATTGTCGTGTACAAAGGAGTCTTTTATCACACTTATCGGTCGTTTCAATTTGTATTGAATTTAAAATATTTGGAATTTTACAATATAAATTTTAATAAAGCGGAACTTGTAAATATAACTTTTGTTTTGGGCAAGTCAGACAGAAATTGTTTACTTGCCAATATAATTTATCACCAACGTTATCCTGAAAGAAGGATTCCTGATGTTAGCAGCTTCCATAACCTTCTCGATAGATGCCTGGAAACTGGAAATATCGAATATAAATAAAAAAAGTGAAAGAATAAAACGTGTTGTGAACGAAGAAAATGAGTTTTCTGTGGTGCTGGCAACGGTTGAGAATCCCCATGTTAGTCAAAGAGAAATGAGCTCATTAGTAGGAATAAGTAGACGATCTGTGGGTCGAATCTTAAAAACAAATATTTATCTTCATTTTGTGGAAAACTATCTGTCACAATTATTGGTAAATCTCCATGAAAGAATTTGAAATAGGATGTGGTTTCAGTAAGATGGTGCTCCACCACATTATTTAAATGCAGTTAGAGACCACTTAAATAATACCTGCCCTAATCAATGAGTTGGAAGAAATGGACCCACTAAATGGCCTGATAGATCCCCAGATCTTACAAAAATGGATTTCTTTTTATGGGGATACGTGAAGGAAATTGTTTATAGAGACACACCAACAACAGTATAAAATATGAAGGAAGGAATAATAACTGCCTTTACATCTATCACACCGGCAGTTTTCCAATAAAGGCCAAGTTTTCGATTTCGATTGAAAATTCAGTTTGCAAACAAATTAGAAAATGTTCCGTGTTCAAATTTCGCTGAAAAAAATATGGTCCAATTATTTGTTGTCAAAATATTGCACCTCATATTCACCTTTTCTGAATACCTGGCGGCGACAGTTTACAACCCAACGAGGGTTTTCAACGGATCAATATCTAGTATTTTGGGAGTTAACTGTGCCGTTAGTTGTAAATGTCGCTTGATCTGAGAATAAAATATTTTTAAAAAAATTAGGATTGTTCAAAAACTCTCCCTGACACCAAAAGCAATATTCCAGCCTCCTTGCTTCGTTTCCTTCTTCTAATGTGTGTAAGAAAACGGACTTGAAGGGACGTAATTTATTTCGACGGAGACATCGCCAAATTGTATCCTTGGGTACATTTAAAATTGTGGACATTCTCCTTAGGCTACATCTTGGATTTTTTCTCACAAACTGAAGAATTTCTGCATCTCTAACATGATCTTTCAGACGTTGTTCTTCTTTGTTGCACACTTTGTCAGTTCTATTATTGTTAGTTATTATTTATATTATTTGTTAATGATCTAGAACAACACCTGCTCTCAAACAACGTTAATTTTAAATTAATTATGTATGCCGATGATGTTTCTACTAAAATATCATCAGAAACACCCGAGACTCTCCAAAACATGTCATCAAGTCTTTTTTACAATCATTCTCTGAATGGTGCAATAAAAACAGACTAATACTAAAGTTACAGAAAACCACGTATATATTGTTTCAGGCTAGATGCCAACAACCTCAAATAAAACTCAAAATAAAAGACTTTCAACTACAAAAATACTCAAATATTAAATTACTAGGTATTGTGATTGATGAAAAATTAAATTGGAAGGATCACATCAGTGTAGTCAGTGATAAATTAAATTCAGCTTTTTTTGTAATTAGAAATTTAAAAAATATTCTCTCTCAAGCTCAGTTGCTCAATGTATACTATAGCCTTGCCTACTTGTGATTCTCTGGGGTTCTACTGCTGCATCAGATAGGATTTTTATCCAACAGAAAAGGATTATTCGATTAATTTTCTCCCTCGGCCCTTTCGACTCATGTAGGCCAACTTTCACAGAAAATAATATCCTAACATTAGCATCCATATTAATTCTAGAGGTCGCTATTTTCGTATATAACAATAAAAGTAAATTTGAAAGTAACATTCACTCTAACACCAGATCGGGAAATGATATCCGTAAAAACCACTATTCACTAACACTTTTCACGAAGAGTCCTTACTATACTTGTGCCACCATCTACAACAAACTACCACAAAGAATAAAGATCCAAAATAGTGTCCACAAATTTAAAAGACATTTAAAAAAATTTCTTATAACTAATTGTTATTATAGCCTACGAGAATCCTTCGATTTCAACGATTAGACAGATCTCTTACAATCATGATATATGTAAAATTTTATATCTAAACTATTTTCAACTATTGTTAAGTTTTATATGAGCTTATTGGCTCTTTTTTTCAATTCTTAAATTTCTTTTGTCATGAAAGTGTACCATTCTTGTAGATTTTAAACGTTTTGTTTTTGTGCCCCATATTATATTTACTGTATTTTATTATTACATACTGTATACTTCTGTTTAGTTTATAAGTAACCACATTTTATATACTATTTTTGACCTGTCCTATCCATTGCTGGCAAATTGGAACTAATAAAAATATCTATCTATCTATCTATCTATCTATCTATCTATCTATTGAATAAACTATTAATTCGCCAAACTTTTACATGGTCTATTGGGGGTTCTCTGGATACCGATTATTAAATTATGTAGCAGCTTCCCTGGTTGTACAAGAATTATCACCAACTAATCTAACAATTTCCACTTTTTCCGCAGTTTTGAGCATTTTAATTAAAATAAAATATGCTAGAATACAAAAAAATCAAACAGAAGGCTACAGATTTACTTGACAACTAATCTGACATTTACAAAATTGTTTCAGTAGAAACAAACGAGTCAGAGCATGTTTATCAAAACGAGAAATTTGGAACTGGAATTTTTTTCATCAAGCCTCATATTTTTAGAATTTAATTAAACTTCGGATTCAGGCTTCTTGAATGATTTCAAACAAATTTTGTTGTTAAAATTTTTTGATTAAAAAATGACTGCTATGATTTTTTGATTTTTTTCATATAATTTAGCATCGTAGATAGCCTTTCATTTGAAGATTGAAATTGATTTTGTAGTCTGAAATAGATCTTGGTGACCTTTATCTTTTGAGATCAGTTTGATTTAAATCGGACAAAAAATAAAAGAATTATTATGCTCTTACCCTCTCAAGTGCAGGAAAAATATTTTCATAGGTATTATTGATCATTGTATTGGTGATCGAATTCTGTCTTTCCATTCATTCGTCTGAGAAGCCATTGCACGATAAGCTCCCTCAGCTATAACAGGACAACTGTATGGGGGGGGGGGGTGAGATCGTGCTTTACAGTTCCATTTCTATGCGACAGCTAAGAGAGGTGAAATGGACATTTTACCCCTAAACTGTTCTAGTTTTTTCTCATTATCTAACCGATCGAATTGCTTCAATTTTTTAATAAATATTATTTATGTACGGTCGTGAACAAAAAAATAAGACAAGTCTTATAACGATATTTTACTAAAAACTAGTTGTGTACATCTAACTTTAATTTTTGGTGACATTGTCAGTTAGTTGTCATAATTTATTGCAAGTGTGCAAAAAACTAATATGCCTCATATAAGCGATTTAGTTAAATCTGGAGTTATTGCTAAAGCAGAAGATCCAGATCTTAACCCTGTGGAAGAAGTATGGGGACTACTCGTAAGAAGTATCCAAAAACGAAATGTGAGACCAAGAATTACTGGAAATAGTAAATAATGCATGGGAAAATATTATTACTAATGATTATTGTATAAGGTTATTTAATTCTATGCCAAACAGACTTATAGAAGTCGTAAATAAAAATGGTGCAATAACGAAATATTAATAGTTAGTTTCTTGTTAAGTAGTCCTTTGATTCAGGATTTCTACTAATCATACCGTTTATTCTCCACTTTCTTAAAATGTTACACACCAAATTTTTGTTAATCTTATGACGCAGTGCAATTTGTCTCATTAACCATCCATCATTTACTATAGCAATAACTGCAGCATTAAAATAAAAAATAAATTAAAAGTAATATATGTTTTATTTCGGCTACTCATTACATATTCAAATAGAGACACATTTACATTAGAAAAAAAAAGTTGTCCTATTTTTTCTGCTCATGGCAGTACGATATAACACAATTAATTAAAAAATGAAAAGCTCTGCAAGCCTCTTTCAATTTGCTAAAGAAATATAATATATTTATTTATTTTTCAATCCTTATTTGTCACCCTTTGTCACCATCCATAAACAAAAAATAAATAAATCATCCTATGTACCTTTTTTATATTATTTTGCAAAATAGAAATGTTATAACTTTCACACTTAAATGGAGCATATACATTTTCGTACACTTTCTACCACCAATCCTCTCTTGCCCCTCTTTGAATTTTGAAATATTGATAGAGATATCCTACTGTTCTTATTTAAATTTATTGCCGATATTTTTAGTATTGTCATAAGTAAACCAGAACGAGTCATAAAATGTTATATACGCCAGACTTACAACAAAAATTACAAATTATATGCTCACAGTAAAGTTAATAGACGATATGAAAACCTGCCAATAACAACTGTTATTGGGAATTTATGCCACAGCTAAGTGAATATGACTAGGAATAAAATAATACATAAAACAAACGGTATTTTGAGTGTTAATGTTTTTAATAATTACGATGTTATTATTATATTGGACATTGTTAAAATTGATGCACTAGAAAAAGTTCACAAATTGACCAAATTTTATTTAATTTCATATAACCTTTACTTTTAAGCAGATACATATGACAAGCGAACTCACAAACTACAAATTGGGAAATGTAGAAAATGTTTAGAGTAGTGAGGATTCTTGATGGAGTTGTTTAAATATATTGGTTTAGAAAATTACCCATGCAAAAAATATTTGCGAAGTAGTTCAGTGTCCCCGTCCATCAATAAACAGTTTTATTTATTTTAATATAATGAAGGACATATAAGTGCCAACGAAGCTATATTTTTGGAGGTATAAATTTAAATTTTCTTCATACTTCCTGCCTGTATCATGTCGAATGCTACATGGGTGTCAAAAATAGAAATAAAAATAATAGGTAGGTACAAGTTTTTAATATTTTTGCCATACTTTTTGTGATTACTTAAAAAATATTAAGCAAAAAATACACCAACGGTATTTAAGAAAACGTCTCTAAGGTTTTTCTATAATAATAATAACACCACAGGTAATTACGACCCCCTTTATCCCGGAAGGCTCTAGAAGAAGAGCCTTGTGTGGGAGGGGGCTACACATTTAGAGACAAAGGACACACACCCAATATCCGTGTATAGTGAAAAAATCTCTCTCACAGTATTTTCCACTGCCACGACCGGGGATCGAACCCGGAACTTTTGGATGAGAGGCAAGTACGCTCACCTCTCAACCACCAGTCATACTTATGCTATATTTATGATTTTCATAACCAGCACTCCATTATTCAAGTCTTGACTTCACAAATGAATTAAGGAGAAGTTTTAGTGTATTTTCGTTAATTTTTTTATAATTATGGATAATGTAGCCTAAATTTTTGAAGGAATGTGCACGAGAGTATGTCAGAGAGCTACATTTTGAGATATTTAACTGTATATTGTTTACGCTGCACTAGACCATAGCTGTCAAGATCGTTTTGCAAATCAGCGGAGTCTTTTACATTAGTGATAGATGTGAAAATTTTTAGGTCATCGGCATAAAGTAAAGTTTTGCAGTGTAAGCAAAGGCCCAAGCACAGAACACCTGATGTCGCTGAGATGTCTGTAGACCAAACTCCACGGTATTCACATTTAGTCCAAATTCGGATAATTTGTTCAGCAATATTCTGTGGTCCAATCTGTTGAAGGCTTTAGAAAATTCTGCATAAATGACATCTACTTGGCCCCCAGCATCCAAATATTCAGCTGTGAACAGAGTAATGCACACCAGATTGCTGATGGTAAAGCGATATGACATGAATCCGTGTTGATTGAGGTAAATTTGAGATTTGACGCGATTTAAGAGAATATCATATATTATGCTTTCAAATAATTTACTGAAATTGTGCAATATTACTATTCGTCTATAAGTAGTTTTCAACAGCACATCTATAATTTTTTTTTTTTTTTGAATATCGGACAGATTCTAAATATTTTCCAGACTTCTGGAAAAGTAGCAAAAAGGTAAATTAAAAATACTAGCTAACGAGAAAGGTCGTACCATCATGACCTGTAGTGTTGTTTGGTTTAATTTTCTTAAATGTCTTGAGTACGTCATTTACGGTAATATAGAAATGCATAAATTGTTAGTAACGTAATGAGTGCTATTTACATCATAAGAAAAGTTTGTAGATGTAGAATATGACTCTTGAAAGTAATTAGCAAATGCGTCAACTATTACTTGTGGCTCGTTTAATATGAAGTCATTATAGGTCATAACGCTAGGAATACTGGATACATTTTTCCTACTGTTTACATATGACCAGAAGTGAGTTGGATTGGACTTAACTTGGTTCTCAATATTGATAAGATATTCTTTGTGCGCATTATCATTATCGATTTTTATGTTTGCTCTTAGAATTTTAAATTGGTTCAATTCATCTGCGTTACCATTTTTGAAAATTGCGCCAGTGTTTTGATTTTGTCTTTATATTGCGAATGATATTAATTACCATTAAACCAAGGTGGGCATCTATGTGTTTTAGTCAAAGTTTTTGGGATGCTATCAATGAAAACAGAGTCCAGGGTAGAATAAAATATATCACATGCCTCATTCACATCTTTACAATGATCAATACTAGCAAAATAAATATTAGTTAAGTCCTCGTAGAGCTCATAGAAATTAGCTTTTCTAAAATTATACATGGGAGAAGAATTAACAGAATTTTTATTTTGTTTTTGTTGTATTTGTAAATAAATATCCACAGGAGCGTGATGATCGTCCTCAGGTAGTAAGTAGTCAGTAGAATCATTTACCTCTATTTTATAATTATTAAGGATGCCTAAATAAAGGCATCTGAAGGGCAAAGATCTATATATTGTCTGATAGCCAGGCAGCACTAAAAGCCCCCGCAGCTATAATCCTATACTTTTGAGTCTAAAATTGCCTGGGAATGTAGACAATCCCTGAAGCAACTGGCCAACAACAACAAGGTTATATTGATGTGGGTGCGAGGGCATGAGGGAATACAAGGAAATGAACTTGCTGACAGCCTTGCAAAAAAAGGATCTAAAGCATCATTCATTGGACCCGAACCATTCTGTGGCCTGGCCAAGGGACACATAGCGTAGGACATCCAGGAATAGGAAAAGGATCAGAAAAAGTCCTACTGGAGGAATACTTCAGGCCAAAGACAAGCGAAAAAGTTTATAACTTATTCGACAAAGATGCCACAAGGCTTCTCGAACTTGAAAAGTCCGAATTAAGGCTAATCATAGGCCTTCTAACTGGCCACTGCCACTTGAGATATCATCTTAAGAATATGGACAAGGCGGTAGACAACAAATGCAGATATTGCGATACTGCAACTGAAACTGCGGAACATATACTTTGTGAATGCAAGGTGTTAGTCCACACTAGACTAAAATTCCTAGAACATGCGGAATTAACTCCTGAAGAGATAGGGAAATTAGCCCCCAGCAAAATCACAGGCTTTGTAAAAAGTCTTAGAATCCTGGGCAACAACTAGATGTAGGGTAAATCACAAAAGATCTTTTAGGTCGAAGTGAAGTAAGGCTGTTTGAAGCCAAACGACCCCATTAAACAATCTACAATCTACAAAGTTTAAGATACCGTTGTTTGTATTTACTATTCTATTATATTGGATAAGATTTGAGAATTCACAGAAATTATTTTGAATAGAGATGTTATTACTTGTAGCGTTATTAGTAAGAGAACTAAAGTAAACGCCACGAATGTTGGCGCTGGCACTATTTAGAATTACACCAATTAGGATAACCATGCTTACACTAGGTATATACTATTCTCTACATACAGCTTCCCCTTTGCTCGCCATCACTCGTGGCGTTTACGATAGCATATTAAGGTTCGCCATTTGATCAAACAAAGTTTCATAAATTTGTACGCCAAGATTTGGTGGTATGTACAAAACAATAACATATAAATAGTTACTCCGTAAAGCAATTTTTACAACAACCAACCATTTTTACTTCTAATAGCACAGTCAGCTGGCAAATTTGCAGATGGTAGGCTGATAGGAATCTACATTTTGCAATTAAGTGTAGGGATCAATATCACTCTAAACTTGATGTTTCGTGCAGTATTTTCTAAATGCGGAAGAAAATTGTGGTTTCAGCATCATGGGGTAACTATCAACGAAAAACTTCCTAGATAACCTTTTTCGAGGCTAGTGGACTGGTAGGTATTCAAATGTTCACTGACCAGCTAGGTCACCAGACCTTATCCGGATTACATTTATGGAGATATCTATAGGATATCTCAAAATATATTATACGGAAGAAGACCATTTCAAAGCGCAGATGAATTGGAAACCACCATAAGGGTGTCAATGATACCAAGAAGGTTAAAATTCGTCCATAAGCATTGTAAAGATCGTCATGTAAAAATTATATGATTTTAATAAGCTTATTCAGTTAATCTAATTTATTCAAATTCAAGCATGTTGATCTATTGATTTCTTTCTATCTTATAGCTTTCTTAAATCGTTTATTAATAAGACCATAAACAGCATTCACTGAACAGAAAGGAAAAATGTTTATTACTTTTCTTCTAAACACGACATCTCAGATTAAATTTGGAGTAATAAATACCATACTTGACTATATTTTCCACGTCATCATAAATATAATGCATTTTACTACCAGTAGATATCAACAAATAAATTATAACAATAAATATTAGATTACAATTTTTATTGTATTGCTCTAATATCAGTCTGAGACTTGTCTACACATTTGTAAATGGACGATAATATATTTTGATTAAGGTAGCTCCACAGGGAGTATAATGGTAGGGCCCTACAACATGGACTATTAATTATACGTTTCTTTCTACTATACAAATGATTTTTTGTAAAATAAGTCTATAATATCTGTACAGGGTAGTCCGCTTTAAAGAAGAGCGTATTTGTAAGTCAGAAATAAGCAGAATTATCAAAATATATTGTACTATGTTTCATTGTGTTATATTTTTCGTAACTTCTTTGGCCACAATACAGTTAATTTTGAAAATGGAATATAAAAAACTAATAAAGTATTGAATTCTCTATTTTTATTTCACATATTTTTATTTTAAAGTGTTCATTTGGGGAGTGATCTCAGTTAATAGTGGTATTTTAATGGACAGTAGGAAAAAGGTGTATATTTGTATTAAATCTTATTTTTTTGGGAATACACTGTTATTTATAAAAATATCGGAAGACAAATTTTGTACAATCTAACTAAGCAAGCAGTTGTCAAAACAGCTTCCAGCTTGTTATAAATACATAAATATTTTTCATATGAGAGGTAATACACTACTGTGGCTATGTGTGAAAAACAGCCAATGGCACATTCGCAACAATATCTAGTGCTACCCATAACATTTTTTCTACTCCCTTATGTAAATTTGCTGTTTTCCGTACAGTCTGTAGAATGGATAAATGGGCCATTCCAGTTAACTGAACGAATATATTTCATATACGTTCTAGAATGGATATGAAATCGACCAATCACAGTTCGTGTATTAAGTACATAGGCAACTATTCGTTTTAAAAAATTCAAGTTAGTGCGTAAGCTGTCAAAGTAATTGTCAGTGTGTATTCGCGCAGTTTGAGCTAGAAAATAATTTAAAATGAGTGATTCCAGTGAAGAATCGATAAACGGTATACCACCTAAAATTTTATTGAAATTATTATATACAGACAAAATTTTATAGATATATTATGACAAAAAAAAGTAGCTATATGTGGGGATTGAACCTATGATCTCTTACATTTCGAAGCGTACAATTCAATTCAATTCAAATAGTCTTTATTAATATTAAAATTACAAAAAGTTGCCTCACCAGGACCTGTTCCGGAACCGATCGTGCAACCACCGTGCTGACGTGGTGGCGGATTGCAGGATCGGGCGGAACAGGCCTGGGTGGGCGGAAACAACAATACAATAAACTTAACCTAAACTCCTTTTTACAAAAATAATATAAAAATAGGTATTAACTTTTAACAAAAATGCTTGAAAAACAAACTTAACGAAACTCATAACTATATTAATTTTAATAAAACTCGCGCACAAAACACTGTTAATTTTTTGTGTCTGAACGCAGGCACCACAAATTAAACAAGGTACCTTCCGCGAAACACTCCAATGCAAAGCTGCGCAGGGCTGGCCTAAACTTTGATTTCAAAAATTTTGATTTTGAAAGGTTTTGATTTTTTTTTTAAAGGTTAATGATGTGAAATGAATTTAGAAAGAGACATGTACAAAAAAAGACGAAGAAAAAACAAATGCAACAAAAATACACAAATAGAAAGGAAGAGGGGGACAGGAAAGGTTTAAAGATGAGTGAAAGGTATGAAATACTAGTGAAAGATGGATAGGATTAGTGAAAGGTATAGTTGGTGAAATTTGGCTATATAATAGTGGTTTCCGGAAAATCGGTAACGTCTGGTACGGTAAGGAGTGCTTGATCCGAAATGGGGGCATTATGCTGTCTAATTTGTGTTATGTGTCTTGTTAGTGGACTATCGCCCAGCTTGAACGAGTAGAAGTTTTGAGAGATGTGCTGGACGTAGCGCGCTATCGGGGTTATGTCGTTGCAGTGTGCGTATAGGTCTCTGAGGGAGGTGTACCTTCCTGAGTTCGATATGAGGCGCATAAATCTGTGTTCAAACACTTAGAGTTTTTTCATTGTCGTGGCTGGTATGCTGCACCACACCGGTGCCGCGTATGTGATGGACGGCCGGACCACCATCGTGTACAACAGTTTCTTATTCTGTCTGTTGAGTCTGCTACACCTGACCATGAGCGGATATCGAAGCGTGCATATAACCTCTAGGCTACTGAAGCTTTTATAAAATGTTTGCACCTAGAGCATAAGATTTAGCAGAAGCTAAGTTTGTATATTAAAATTTGATTAAAACTAGTATTTGTAGTTTTTTCTTAATCCGGCCGTAGAAAAAGTATACTGTACAACTCGAGTGGATTATCCATATCGCACTCGAAAGATTGAGGTATTCCGCCTACGGCGTCGTGCTCAAACTTCTTTCTCGTGCGATATGGCTATCAGATCCACTCTTGTTGCACAAAGTACTATTGTCAGGTAAACATTTTAGAAAAGAAGGCAAGGCAGTAGACGATAAATGCAGATATTGCGATGCTGCGACTGAGACTGCGGAACATATACTTTGTGAGTGCGAGGTATTAATCCCCTACTAGGCTAAAGTACCTGGAACAGGAGGAAATAATCCCTGAAGACATAGGAAATTAACTTCCAGTAAAACCACAAGCTTTGTAATATTCAAGTAAAAATAAATTGAGACATAAAAACCAAAAGAAACTTTACGACCTCATTAAAATACCGGTACTCTTTTTTGTGCTGTTCGCAAATTAACTCGCTTACCTTTATAGGTTTTTAATGTGCGTCGGGAATATCTCATGTCAGGCTTAGCGCCATGGCCCTCGGCGATAATAATTATGCCGTAAAGTTTTTGTTTAGTTTTTTTTTTGTCTCAGTCCAAGTCCTTACTTGGACTATAAAAGGTCTTGGAAAAAACATAAAATTTTTTAAAAAATCATAAAATCATGTGTGATATCAAATTACAGGAAATTTTATGCTGAAAAATAATATATTGCTAACCCATGTTTTACGGACTGGTAGTGAACAACATACCGATTTAACCCATGCAAAAATGGTCAGAGATTTCGAAGATATGAAAAAGATAATGAAATTTTTTATAGACCACAATCCATTTACTACTTCTTCAATTGATTTATGAAATATTTTCAATGGAATTACCGATAATGAAAACAAAGTTAAAATTGTTATTGCTGGTGAGACTCACCATGTAGATACGCGTGCTTTATCACAGAGGATGCTTGCTTGTATTTCCTTGGATAATAACGCTCAAGATACTAAGGAGTCTTTTAATCACGAGTTATCCACTCTTATCAATTTCATTATTCGACCATGGTACCCTGCAAATGAGAAAATCCGATAAATCATGATAGGCAAACTCATTAGATAGCACGAATGTTAATGAAATACAACGGTCTCGTTCCCAGCAAAATACTTCCCATGTTCTTGATGGTGGTGCATTAATTCACCAGTTACCATGGTCCACTTCTACGATGTCATAAGGTAACACGAGTAGTATGTCAACAGAAGTTAGGGAAAAGTGACAGATTGCGCATAAACACTCGTCTGTTGTAGAAGTCTGTGATGAAAATTGGCCTATTCTTTCTGACTTTACAAACAACGTTTTATCAATATACTGGGGAGTTATTTTCAAGGAAGAGGTCGTTCCGTCACTCACGCAGAAGGTGATGCAGACACACTAATCGTCAAAGAAGTTTTGAACATAGCCCTGGATAAACATGTCACACTGTAGCAGCCGATGATACTGATATTTTAATCCTACTACTATATCATTCTGATTATCAATCTGATAAAGTTCGTGACATTTAAGCTATGCAAAAATCTATTGGAAAGGAGCAGCGTGAATCGTGGTGGTATCTATTTCTGTCTTCCCAAAATTCCCCAAGAGGTGAGGTGATTCTTTAGCACCTTTCAGAGCAGCATGCTTTGTAAGAAAACTTGCCTGTTGTGTCACACCCAGACAAAGCATGAACAGCAGGTAAAATTTGAACAAGAGCGTAAATTAAACGTTCGGCAAGCTCGTGAATTGGAACATATCTGGTTGTGGCTCCTTTTTCACATAAAACCCAATCTCTATCAGCCTTAATAGCATAGTAGATGATCTGAAATTGCATCTTGCCTTCTTTGTGCTTCTACAGATATCTTGTGAGCGAGTATTAAATCAGAAATAATCTGGCCCCATTCTTTTGGGCGATTTTCTTTGCATGTCGACAAAGAAGGTTTTAAATCTTGCTCATCGCAAAAAGAATTATCAAGCTTGAAGTCATATTCTCTAAATACTTGAGGCACTTTATCCACAACATCTGGTAGTTGAAACGCGAAGAAAAACAAGCTGGGCCTTATTCCTGCCTCTAGGATAAGAAATCATTATTTCTTTTCCAAAATGCTTAATTAGTAAAACCTTGAGCTGCTTGTTAGTTAAATATTCAGTAGGGTGACATTCTTCATACATAAAAAAGCACAGTTCAAATAGTTCATATCCTTTGGAAGAAAATGTAACCCTTTGAAGAAGCTTTTGAAAAGCAGCTGCAATAATAGGGCTCTCATCTTTAGGCTGATTTTGTCCTATAGATCGGCTGTGTTTAAGCAAATAACCACTCATACACTGAGAATGATACATGATGTCACTAGCAAAAACACTATTTTCACCTGTTAAAGTGCTTGTTCTAGTGAATACATCCTCTTGAAAATATCGAGATGTAGATAAAAATTGGTTAACTCTGTCATTTTCACAAATTCTTGTTACATGTCCATTTAACAGTTTTATATAAAAACTAGTGTTTTGGTTATACTTAGCACGATCTGTATAACATTTTTGATTCAGTTTTTGTAAGTGAAACTGTTTTCAACTAACAGAATTTTACTTGTATAACTGCTAAAGCATTTCACACTGTTTTATGTACATATTTTAATATCTTAGGAAATCAGTCATGCTCTATTAACTATTATGTATTTCCGTTCTATACAGCATTATCCCAGGAAACGATTGTTGATTGTTTAAAAACATTTATTTACATCAGATACCTATATTTCAATTTATATTTTTGTTTACTATGTAAGTACATATGGTTATTTTCCTTACCTTTTCTCGTTACTATATATAGTATATCCTATAAGATGTAATATATTTACTGAGTTATCACAATACGTTTTTACTATTGATTGATTCAGTTTCTGTAAGTGAAACTGTTTTCAACTAACAGAATTTTACTTGTATAACTGCTAAACCATTTCACACTGTTTTATGTACATATTTTAATATCTTAGGAAATCAGTCATGTTCTATTAACTATTATGTATTTCCGTTCTATGCAGCATTATCCCAGGAAACGATTGTTGATTGTCTAAAAACATTTATTTACATCAGATACCTACATTTCAATTTATATTTTTGTTTACTATGTAAGTACATATGGTTATTTTCCTTACCTTTTCTCGTTACTATATATAGTATATCCTATAAGATGTAATATATTTACTGAGTTATCACAATACGTTTTTACTATTTATTTACAGCTGTTCATAGTGTTGGTTATGTATTGCATTTACAAATTGTGAGGTAAAGGCAAATCAACTGTGGTATGGAAGTAATAAAAACTTTTATTATAGATTCCTTTTATCAATCATATGCCACTATTTTAGTTGTGAGTAAAGGAAATTGTAGAATTGCGACCTGCAAGTTATTGCGCTTAACTGAACAATTGACAGATGGCCATACCTGTACTATTTTTATATTTTATAGCTTTCAATTTAAATAGGGAATTAGATTTCTCACGTTTATTTGGTAGCGTTATTTTCCAGTAAGTAGGACAAAAAAATTTACCTTATCAGTAAAACTCACCAGGAAATCATTTGCTTGAAGCCTTTGTACTGATTCGAACGTATATAAATTTTAACTGTGGACTTCAGTAATTGTTATTACATTTTTTAAAATCCGCGTTAACAACATACAGGTAATTTCATTTATTACTCATTTAAAATTTAATTAATATTCAATTTCTGTCTTTGATAATACTATATGTATCACATGGTTTAAAAAATATTTTTTTCTTCTTTTTCATTTTTTGGCAATTTATAGTCTAAGAAATCAGCTTATAAATTGTTATATTCTTATATGCTTAAATTCTTAGATGCTTAAATTCTAAGATGCTTAGATATTTAAATTCTTACATACTTATATATTTCTATATATTTATATGTACTTATGTACTTATATGTTTATGCACGTATATACTTATATATTTCTGTATACGTTTCTGCATAGCTTCTTCATTCCTGCATAGCTTTTGCAAAGCTTATCTTTCATGTAGAAGAAATTTCGTTAACTTTTCATAAACCACCTAGTTGGTTAATTTTTCTACAACTTTCACTCCATTTCATTAAGAGACGTAAATTGCCAAGGAAACATTAGAATCCATTCTCGCAACAAGAGACAATTGTGGGCCTGGATTGCTGTCCCAGAACCAGTCACCTCAACAATAGTCAATCTAGGATCCTGGTATAAATTTGTTATATATATATATATTTTTTAAAATTTCAATTAGTCTTTACAAACCGATTTGTCTATTATTCATGTAACATATTTTAACATTCATTTTAAACAATCTTTTTATTTCTCTTACCAACAATTTCAGTCTGATCTATAGTAGACTGGTTATTCGAGAAAAATAGACAATTCTACTTATTTTCACTATAGATGGTGCCCAATTTAACATCAATTTTCTTTGTCTCCTTTTCCCAAAGTAAACAGAAATATGTCGCTTATGCTGTACATATCGAAAAGGGTAAGTTTCTCCACTCTTACGAATACTCTGGATCCACGGCTCTCTGCTCCGACTTAAACCAGCTAGTCGTCCGCATATGTTGCCTCAATTATAACACACAATAAACACAACATTACAGTAAAGACTTTACCGGACTGTCTGCAATAATCTCATTAAAATAAGAGAAGCGACACAGTATGGAATAAAATGTTATACGTTATGCGTCCGGTAAATGATCTTTCACAACATCGAACATCGAACTCGTACTGTAAAGACTCATTTACCGAACTTGTAAGGTAAACAACTATTACAATATCAACAAACAGTAGACTAATAATAATGTTGCCATTTATTATGATTTTGTCTAAAAATGTTCGTTTTTATGAAAATGGTTGACTTTAGGAAAATAATGTAATAAGTAAATTTGCTCTAATCGTCTTGGGAATGTTTTTCCTGCAAAATTTATTTTCCTAAACCCAAAGGTTTGCAAGGCAAAGCGTAGTTGCTGAGGAAGTTATCGTAACGGGCGTATTATAGGTTGACGTCCATTTTGAAAATAAACTGACAGGGTTAAGAATATGTGACCAAGCCAGAAAGTATACTCTACTACCCTACAATGCATCCCAGAAGAGAAATCCCCTCTATAACAATTTTTAGAGTAAAATGCAGAAGGAATCATTTGTGTTGCACTTTTGACCAAGTCAATATTTATTTTGCCTGTACTATTTGGGGTATTTTTACCGTACTAAACTATTTGACAGAGTACTAGTAGTACATTTAAATTTTCATGTATTATAATAAACAATAATCAAAGCGAATAATAAAAGCGTGGATAATATTTACATTGTTACGGCTTTGGAATGCCATTAATAAATAAACCCCATACAACGTGCAGTCTCGTATACTACGTCTTCGCATAGAAAATTACACGTGTAATCTTGTGTAACCGCGTAAGTAGCCATTGAAGGCAAATGTAAAACGACAAAAAGCAAATAAATTAATATAATAATGTCGTAAGCCTAATGCACTTAGCGATTTTTTAAAAAAGGAACGTATGTCATTTCGAGCTCGGGCCATTGCATTGTCGCAATTCTATATCTGCTTGTTACATAACAAACGGCAATATTTATTATTGAGTGCATGTTTCCCATGGCAAAATTCTAGTTCCATTTGTATTCACTTAGAAAATGCGGCATTCCGCGCGGCCGTATTTTATACCGCACCTTAAAATTGAACGTTTTAAAATAATTAATTCCCTCCTGGGGTACGTACTGAAAGGGATTCTAATCATTTTCAAATGTTTGATGCCTCAGACAACCTGTTTACTATCGGCGTTTGAAAAATATGATGACGGACGGTCGATAAAATTACAGTAAATTTAAAATTGAAAGAGATATGAATCATTATCTTAAAACTGAATATACTAGATACATACAGGATATTTCAATTTATAAGCACAATAGCCTAGTCCACATCGTAGTTTACTAAAGGACCAGCTGACATTTTTGCGTTTATCGTCTTTCACTCTGCTAGCCGGGCTGCGAAACGATTTCGATACATTTTTCTGATGTATTTCGTTGCTCTTAATGGAACGTTCTACTGTCTCTAATCTTTTGTGATTGACACAATTTACATCTGCCATTGATGAGGAAAGTCAGGTAGGCGTTGTCTGCAGTGACTTCTCCAAAGCGTTTGATAGACTTGACCATGCTATACTTATAAACAGTCTTAAGGTGGGATCCAATAAGGAAATATTTATTATACTTCTCAACTTGCGCGCGCAGGTCACGAATTGGCGGGAAATTCAAACGTTAGTGGTCATGGGTGGTTCATGGAGGTATCATGACCTGTTTGAACTGTACAGACCTGTTTGAATAGCGTACAGGTCTGTAAAAATATTAAACAGAGTCGGCACGAAAAATAGACAGGTCTGTTTAATATTTGTACAGGTCTGTGCGGTTTTCAAACAGGTGTATACAGCTTTCAAATAGATCATGAAACCCCCATGAACCACCCATGACCGCTAACGTTTGAATTCCCCGCCAATTCGTGAACTGCGCGCGTCAGTTGTGAAGTTAGCTACAGGTGGGCAGAGCCTGGCGAAAAGTGGCCTTGAAAACCAGAATGAACCTCCATAAGAAATAGCATGGGATTTTGGCGCCGAAATCTCATTACTTATCTACTAAAATCCCTCCGGTCATATATCAATTCGAAAAGGGGACAACAGCAATACCGTATGCGCTAACCTATCACGATCGATACCTCGATGACCCAAGAGATGTTGCAAATAGCTTTGCTGAATTTTTTAAATCCTTTTATAAACCACCATCCCAAAACATTAGCAACACTTTTTGTACAAATATCACTTATCTCAACTTCAAGGAATTCTCCTCTAACGATATTCTTACTGCCCCACGACAACTTAAACATAAATGTACAAAAGGTCCAGACGAGATACCGGCTTTCATTATTAGAGACTGCACTGCTGTTCTTGTTGAACCCTTTAAAATAATCTATAATGTATATATGTATTAAAACGAGTACATTCCCTAACATCTGGAAGAGATCCAAAATTTGTCCCGTTCACAAAAAAAGTGAGAGTTAATTGAAAATCATCGCCGGATTTCAATTATGTGTAATTTCGCTAAAAATTGTTACATATGAAATCATATGCCCACGTTGAAGGGCATATCATATCCAGTCAAGCTAGATCCCGGACGAATATACTGAATTTTTCTCCCTTACATTTCATGTGTAACACCATAGTTCGGTTTCGTCCATTAAACGCTTGAATTTGCAATTAGTTTCGTGTAGTTTTTATCTGTGTTATTATTGTCGTTGTTATCTTACATTTTCTTTCCTTTTTTCTTCCTTCTATTGTAAATATGTATTGTTCTCATCCTGTAATTGGTCCTACGACTGTTGGATGATGTGTCTAAGTAAATAAATAAATATCCAGGGTTTAGATCCAGCTTGTTTTCTCAAACTTCAGGTGTTACCCAAGGATCAATTCTGGGACCCGCTTTTTTTATAATATTCATTTACGATATTGCTGAAAACGCCAATGTTCACTACCTGCTGTACGCCGATAACCTTAAATTGTATTGTAGAAGTTCGTCTGTCACTAATTGTGAGAACTTTCAGAGGAATATTACTTAAGTCGACAAGTGGCATTATGAGAACAAATTACCACTGAATCCAAAGAAGGGCAACGTTGTGCCTTTCTGTCGTAAAAAATTAGCACTTTCGTTTGATTATTTACTTGACGGTCAAGTATTAATTTTATCTTAGGGGAAAATTCCTGAACATGGTTAGTGGGCTCATGCAAAGGGCTCTGCAGGTCGTACAGCGATGATGCAATGACCAGGGCCTTGGAAGTTTCAAATTTGAAAAACGTTCGCAATCTTCAGAAGTTCCACAAGGTTTAATTCTGGGGCCGTTAGTTTAATGTATAAATTTAAGCGCTTCCTGTATTTATTTTATCTATTATCATGACCCTGTACATACTGTTTGTAATGATATCCATCTATATTTTAAATTGTTACTATGTTATTCTAAATTGTTACCATGATTCGCAGGGCCTATTGCATGAGCCCGCTAACCGTATTAGGAAATTTTCCTGATATGACAATGGCTAAATTTTGCATGTAAAGACCTTTGTCCTCAAGTTAAGGACGAGGCACCATAACAGAGGGGAAAGGATATCTCCTTGTGGGCAGCCATCCTTTACTGCTACTTTCACCGCCGTGTCTTCACTAGCAGCGATAATTTGCCTGTCCGCCAACATGGCTCTTATCCAACTAATGATGGTGTCTTAGAAACCATGATAGGCAGCCGCGGCATAAATACAGTCGAAAGAAGTGTTATCAAAGCTCCCTCGATGTCCAGAAAAGCTCCGGCTGCGAGTTCTTTGCGATGCAGCTCCTTCTAGATTCTAGATTCTAGAAACAATCGAATTAAGAGCCGGTAAGCATGTTGTGACGGATGCAGATGCTCCAAGACTAGTGCTCTATCTTTAACGTACCTTTCGACCAACCTCTCTAATGTTTTGAGCAGGAAGGATGAAAGGCTGATTGCTCTGTAAAATTTGCCGTACCGTAAGTAATACGTCCTGCTTTTGGGATGAAAACCACTCTGACAGTTCTCCAGGGTATAGGAACATACCCTAGGGCCAGTCAAGTTCTCAGCAGATGATAAATAGGACGAATGAGTGTCTCCAGGTCTTCCTGAAGAAGTGCCGGGAACACCCCATCCATCCCTGGACTTTTATAAGGATCGAAAATGGGGATAGCCCATTTGACTCTATCCACTGTTACTACCCTTGAGACCGTCCTCCAGTCCACCGTCGTGACGACTGTGGGGCTGGTTCTTCCTCTATATCTACCACAGATTCGGGGAAATGAGTTTCTAACAGGTGTTTGAGGCACTCCGCCGTGGTAGTCGTTAGTCTACCAGAGGGGAGCCTCAAATATTCGCATTGGTCTTTCTTGAGAGTTTTACATAACCTTGCAGCTTGCGGCAGATCTTCTATGCTTTCGCAGAAGTCCTTCCAAGCAGTCCTTTTGCTATCTAGTATGAGACTTTTATAGAGGCGTTGCGAACTATTGTGGTTTTCACAATCCTCTGGAAGCTGAGAGCGCATTGCCCTATTGAAGAACCTGCGTGTTTCTCTGCGTAAGTTTTGCAAGTCTCTGTTCCACCAGGGAACGTTGCTCTTCTCTTTCCTCATCCTGAAACGGTAGCTGTTCTATCTCCTCATATTCCTGGGTTGATTTACCCTCGTAATTTTCTCCTCACCTCATGGATTACTCCAGATTCTTGGTTTTGAACTTTCGGGGCGTTAATATGTGTTATTTCACTTTCCAATTTGCACTATTTAATTCATAAAATATGTGACACAACTCGGCTCAGAGAAGGATATGGAGACACATGAATGTTCATAGTAATATAATACAAAAACCAATGAATAGTAAATTATAAACTTATTTTCTGTGACTGATTGAATATTTTACTCGTATATACTAAAGAAAAAAATGGAAATACTATAAATTACTAAGCACTTGGTAATCTCCAGACTTATTATCTTTATTGTTCACCTTAACAACGTATTCAGTATTATGAGAGGGTAATAAACGTCTTTCTTTTTACGTTACAATGGGGTGGAGGGAAATTACGACAAGATTCTTTTCGAAATAAAAAATGTCCTGTCATTTGAAGAAACGAAACAAATGAGCCAAAATCAATAAATCTGTTTAATGTGGTAAAATAGCGTGATTCATGGTGGTTTCAATGATTCCACGAGGCAAAATTTAAGTGTTTGCTAGCTATATTTGTGTATGTTTTATATCACTTTTATTGCCATTGTGCTTACATATGTATAGGGTGACAGGTTTTAATAGAGAAAATTCAGAATTATCGGAAATATACAGAGTTGCATAATATATTAACTATAACCAACAAAAAAATTAGGAAATATAGAAAAATTATTTACCTCAAACAATTTTGCGACTAAAAATAGAAGATACGATAGATAGATCCGATTTAACAAAGAAATTAATTAATTAATCATGGTCGTTGGAAGAGGTTTTTATACTTTAAATCACATTTTCGCTTTACGGAGCGTTTTTTATGCAAAAATATCAGAAACTCATCAAGGTGTGTAATTTTAGAAAGTATAGTAAATGTCGCTGCATAGGGATGTAATGTCGCTCCATCCATCAAAATTTAGAAAGTGTAACAAAAATTTCAAAGTTAAAAACCCTTTTACGAATCCACGTTGTGCAGCACTGCAACTCATGCTTTGTGTTAAATACGAGGACAAGTTAATCCAGTCTCTAGTCATTTATTTCGAGAGTTTTAGTGAAAATAACCCTTAGCGTCGAGGGTGCCCTATCATTTTCTAGCTGTCGATTTTGACGGGAAAATGATGGGTTTTAACGGGATTTGTCCTAAACCGGTTCCTTAGTGATACGGTGTCAGAAAAGTATAGTTACCATGTACTCAGATGTGCACGGGACCGTCTTGCCTGAACGTATGAATATATAATTGCCACAATATAATTCAAAATCATTGCGATTCAAGCATTTTTAAGTTCCGAGGAGCGAACCAAATTACTATTGAACCGATAATATGTAAAAAGACAGGCAAGCAAAAGCCCACCAAAAATTTATAAATATTGAACTTTTCTTGGGGCGGGCGTAGGTGCGTCTTTACTATGCACATACTTCGGTATGCGATGTAAAGCAACGACAGGCGCAGTTAGTACTTGGATGGGTGACCATTCCAACGGAAACCGCGTTCTCGCCTCACACATCTTCCAGCGGCTTGTATATCAGTGTATGCGCGGAAGCTATACAACCTTAGGCGAGGGTTGTATAGGAGATATACCATCCTTCGGAGGGGATGTAAAGCCGTCGGTCCCTTGTCTATTAAATGTTAGGCAAGTAAAAGATCCCTACTCTTCTTAAGGGAAGAGGTTCGGCAAAATTCCTGGTTGGGGGTAGCTCGTCTACAGGCGTCGGTGTTAGGCCTCAGTAGCGGAAATAGGCCGACGTTAAATAAATGTATAAAAAAAAAAAAAAACTTTTCTTGAATCTTTTTGTGTAATCGTTAGCTGTAAACCGCACATTGGATGGTAGTTGATACATTATGAGTCGTTCCGTTCCTCACTATGTGCTGTACATGGGCCAGACTGTAGTTTGTCAATACATTTTTCTTGAACGTTTTTGTAAAACATGATTTTTTTTAAAGATATTTAATATACATTTATATTGTCTTTTTCTTGTGTTTTCAAAATTCCTTTTCAGGTTTAAATTTAAGAAAGTGTTAGTATTTACTGTGTTAGATTTATAGTGTGACGACGTCCAATTGGTACCATCAGTGAGGAAGTTAAGCAAAAACGAAACAGTAAGTATAGATTTTGTATTATTCTCTATCTGAAACAGTCGATTTGAACCCTTCTTTGTGAACGTTTAATATCCACTTTGGAAAATATAATAAAAGTCCTTCAGACGTGTAAAGATGGATCGTTCACAATGTCCCAACTTTTGATTTTTAATATGGAACATCCTATATATTATTATATTTTTTGAACCCTTGAAAAATTCTGAGTACTGTGATACCCCATAAGTGGCATTTTGACTCCATGAAAACAAATTGCCTTTGGGCACATCCACCGATTCCTTAGAACATCCGATATTTTATGGTAATACTCTACCATTATGGTTCCATTTGAAAAAATTAAGTTTTGGTAGAAAAATTATTCAGGCCAAATTTGATGGCCCACAAAATACACATTCTCAAATTTTTATGCTCGATTTGATTTTTCTGGCATCACACCGGTCCATTACAAGCAAATTTTTCTGGTCATGACACTCTAGATGTACCAACAAATTTCGAGTCAATTTTTTTTCATGGAGTCGAAATGTCACTTATGGGGCATCACCGTATTCAGAATTTTTCAAGGATTCCAAAAATATAATAATCAAAAGTTAGGGTCGTCTCCGGTGAGACCGGAAGTGGGGAAAGCAGTTATGCCACAAAATGTCTTCTTGGTCATATAATACATCTACCAAGTTTCATTCTGATATTCTTAAATATAAGGAAAGAAATGGGGTCTACCATGATCCATTGATACCCGGTATATATATTACAATTTACAACTACTTTACAATTTAACCCGATACAAAATGTCATTTTTAAAGAGGTTCTCCTTATTTTGCAAGTAAACTTCGTATTCAAGCTTTTCTTCATAATTGAAAATACTTTCTTAAATAAAATTTTTTGATTAAAAATGTAGAAAGATAGTTTGGTGAAAATCGATTTCATATTTTCGAATTCTTGGAATGTCCTGTATAATTGATCTTTGATAACTGTTTATGACCTCCTAAGACAAGCAATACTTTTTATAAAGACTATTTCTCTGCAAATCAGAAACAAGGACATTAACAAGACTGCGAACTCAGATTTACGCTGCACACAGAAAAGGCAATAAAAACTTTACGACCTCATTAAAATACCGTTAAACTAGTCGCAAAAGTAATTACGCACAGGTACGCACTTGAAATATGCAGGTCAGCAACTCAGTTGTTCAATTTTAACAGCGCGTTACAGTATAGTCTTATTGATATGTACATTCTAATACATACGAATTTTAATTACGGCTCTGTACTATTTCGTTCGCAAATTTACTCGCTTACCTTTAGGTTTTTAATGTGCCTCGGCTTGTTTGATGACTATAGGCCGAATGGTCCAACGGCGATAATAATGAAATCGTAAAGTTTTTGTTGCTTTTTTTGAGTGTACCGTAAATCTGAGCTCAACTATACCCCATCCGAGAGTACATTGTATAAAATTTTACTACCAGTTGACCCAGTTGCACATTTCGCCATTTAAAAAGACTCGCTGATTGTCTTTGCATATTGTTTTTCAAGATTCGTATAATTCTAATCTACTCTCAACTAAATAAAATTTCGATGAGTAAAGCTATTACCCTATTAGTAAGACAGTAATTTGTTTTTGACATAGGCGAAATTTATCGCTTTTAAACCTGTGGAAGAAGTAAGTCATAAATGCAAAGCGTAATTAATATTTTGTAATTTCTTTAACAATTATGAGTAATTTCGCAGGAGTGTTTAGGTCTTACTAATACATTAATAGGTACGTCTTGGAAAGTGATTTATAAAGTCTTATTAAGAACAATACCATAAATCGATAAACCGTGCCTGTCTGTGTACAGGGTTTAGCAATTATATTTAAATTACTTATATATAGTGAAAATAATCAAAAAGCATTATTTAAATTATTTTAGTAACGTCGTATCGAAAAAAAATCGTAAACGTTCAAATCATTCCAATTTTTGTACTATAAAACTTTATATTTGGTTGGTATGAAAAATATAAAAAATAGAAAAAATGGATTGTCATAAATACACGAAGTTGAAGAAGTGATGGATGAATTTGTAAGTGCGGAAAATTTCCATTCTCAGCCTTCTTTTATAATTCAATTTTTGTTTATTTTTAGTAAAATCCCGGACATGGTCAACCATTGAGAATATCCCTCTTTAATTATATATCTGTATTTTATCTAAGTAGAGACACTCTGGATAGAAAGTTGAAACATGAACCAAACAACTATAATCTAAAACAGGAATACACCACATGTAGGAATAAATTAACATAGCTAATAAAGAAAACCAAGAATGGTGTACCGCAAGGAACCGCACTAGGTCCAATTTTGTGTATCATCTACCTAAACCATCTGTTCGAAATTGACACAGAAGGTACCATATTAGTTTTGCTGACGATACCGCCATTTTCTATGAAAGTGGCACATGGTACAACTTAAGGGAAAAGGTGCAAAACGACTTTAAAGATATAAAACAATGGTTTGATAATAAGCTTCTTTCATCGAACTATGAAAAAACAATATATGTACCTTTTACTTCATAAAGTTCGTTTCTACGACTCTACCAATCTCTAGAAATAAAAGATGATCAGCAAAATACGTTTTTAATAAACATGTCATCAAAAAGTTAAGAATATGTATTCATCTTTTCAAATTTCTAAAGCGGGTATTGGATATTAAACATTTAAAAATATTATATATTTCCCTTGTAGAAGCACATATCAGGTATGGTATAATAGTATGGGGAGGTATATTCGAAATTCTGTTATAACTTTGAATGAAACAAATTGAATAAAGTACATCAAGAATGCAAAATACTCGAAGTCTACAAAACCAAATCACACAACGTCAAAAACTAGGTAATGTACTAACTGACATCATCATGTGAGGGACGCTGCAGTTTAAACAGTTCAACTGAATGTTCGGCATGAGCATTTTACATTCTTAAGTCACATCTTAACTACTGGTGAAATGCGTTATTTAAAGCCCGATGTCATTTTATGCATATTCACTCTACAACAATACAATTACATTGAAAGTAAGTTTATAACATATTCGAGAGTCATACTTTAATGCATTATGACTTTTAATATTGCTGTTACTGTCTATTCTCCCAGCATAATTACCATCATCATAATTATCATCGTCGTCGTTATCATCATATCATTATCATCGTTGTCGTCATCGTCGTCATTGTCTTCATTGTCATTAACATCAACATCGCCGTCAACATCAGCACTGCATTTCGTTGCCGGTGTTGGCTTATATAAATCTGTTTTTCAACGTGGTACAAGTTAATCATTAGATGGCTGTGAGACACAGCCCTCCAGTGTTTAATCCCTAGTTTTCTTGCACCTTCTGCAAAACCTCTGTCCATCTTAGTTTTGATTTGCCCCTGCAACGCGTCCCTGAAATCTCCACTCTAAAAACTTGCTTTGTTGGATTCATATCTTCTATGTGAGCGACATAACCAATCTATGTTAGCTGTTGCATCGTTATAAATCACGAATTCCTTATATTCGAAGTTCTATACTGCCCATATTTACAGATTAGGTCGTAGATCCGTCTTTGTACTTTCTTTTCAAAAACTCTAAACCTTTGCTCATCATCTTTACAAACTGTTCGTGCTTCAAAGGCATCACATATTTAAGAGGCAACCCAGATTTGAAAATCTATCATTTCTTGCAACCTTACCTAACCTAACCTTTTCTTACATTATTATGCATGGCGCTGTTCATTTCGTTTTCTTTCATCTCTAGTGAATAACATTAAATTACAATAGTTTTAACATGACAAGACGCCATCTTGACTGAGATTCGTAATTAAGGACTATTCTTATTGAATTTAGGAAATGTCTATTGCATAAGGAAAGAAAATTATATCGTTTAATATAATATTTATTTATACACCCTGTACGCTCACAAAGCTTTACTTGGAAATATTTCTTAATAGGCCTCATTCATATCAAGGACAAATTGCTTTATAACAATAGATAGAAAAGTATGATAATTACAGTAAATCAATTCTTACTATCTTCTACAAATCGATTAATAAATATTTCTTTAACAGGACAATCATGATATCGTATGTAGGATTAAAAGCCTCGGCAAACCAAATCGAGAATCAGTAAATTAAATAAAGGAATGTTACTGAAATTTTTCAATAATTTGTACGTACGGTCGCGAGCAAAAAAATAGGACGTCTTATAACGACATTTTGCTAAAATCTAGTTGTGTACATTTAACTTTAATTTTTGTGACATTGTCAGTTAGTTGTCATAATTTATTGCAAGTGTGCAAAAAACTAATATGCCTCGTATAAGTGATTTAGTTAAATCTGGAGTTTTTGCTAAAGCAGAAGATTGATGGTCAATGAGACAATTTGCACTGCGTTATAATATTGACAAAAATTCGGTGTGTAACATTTTAAGAAAGAGGAGAATAAACGGTGCGAATAGTAGAAATCCTGGATGAAGGCGACGAAGGACATCAACTCAACAACAAGATTTGCAATTGGTAAATGCTTTAGTAGAAAATCCATTTTACTCAGTTATTCAGGCTGCTGAAGAAACGAATTTTCCTGGATCGAGTAGTACAGGTCGCCGGCGAGTAAGAGAATCGGAACCAGCATAGAAATACTTACTTAAAGCTGAACATAAAGAAGCTCGAGTAGGATTTGCGCTTGAATTTTTAGCGCATAATGTAAATTTTTGGAATAATGTATTTGGAATAATAATTTGGAATAATCTTTAGAGACGAAAAAATTTTCCAGTCAACACACAGCGGTCATATTCGTGTTTACCGCCTTTCGAATACTTGATTCGATGAGAAATGTGTATCTAACAATGATAAAAGTGGTAGATTTTCCGTCAGTATGTGGGCTTGGATATCGGCAAGTGGTCCTGGTGGTTTGTGGCATATTGAGGAACGATTTAATAGTGAAACGCATATTAGGATTTTAGACAATATTATGCTCCCTTCTGTGTCACAATTATTTCCTAATAATGAGTTCATATTTCAAGAAGACAATTGTTCCGTTCATACTGCTCATACCGTAACTAACTGGTTTCAAGATACCAACACCAATGTTCTTAACTGGCCCAGTCATAGTCCAGATGTTAACCTGTGGAAGAAGTATGGGGACTACTCGTAAGAAGTATCCAAAAACGAAATGTGAGAACACAGAATGCCGAAGAATTACTGGAAATAGCATGGGAAAATATTATTACTAATGATTATTGTATAAGGTTATTTAATTATATGCCAAACAGACTTATAGAAGTTATAAATAGAAATGGTGCAATAACGAAATATTAATAGTTAGTTTCTTGTTAAGTAGGCAGGCCCCCCACAAGGGGGGGGTCAGTTGGACCCATGGTACCGGGGCCTGGCATTTAGCGGGGCCCGGCGCGAGCCGTTCGAAACGAACGCAGTTTGTAGCTGTGTGTATTCTACTAAAAATTTCTTGTACACTACCCGTAACAACTGCTGAAGCTGAAAGAGCTTTCAGCAAGTTGGGGAACCAGCTGAAAACCTGGCAAAGAGCCTCTATTGGTCAAGAACGGCTAAACTCTCTTGCCCATCTATCTGTTTGCTTTAAAAAAGCGAGAAAAGTATCAATTGAATTCTTGAAGCAGTAAAAAGGAATACTTAGTTTATTTTATTTATTTGTTTAGTTTAACCTATGTATACTTTTTAAATCTTAAAATAATATACTATATAAAAATTAAAGATGTTTTCAATTAAATGTTGTTGGTAAAGGGGCCCGCTGATGAACTTAGTACTGGGGCCCGAAATTTAATGTGTGGGGCCTGTAAGTAGGATATCCTTTGTCCTTTGATCCAGGATTTCTACTAATCGTACCGTTTATTCTCCACTTTCTTAAAATGTTACACACCAAATTTTTGGTAATGTTATAACGCAGTGCAATTTGTCTCATTAACCATCCATCATTTGCTATAGCAATAACTACAGCATTAAAATAAAAAATAAATTAAAAGTGATATCTGTTTTATTTCGGCTACTCATTACATATTCAAATAGAGACAGATTTACATTAGAAAACAAAAGTTGTTATTTTTTTCTGCTCACGACGGTACATATCTGGAGCATAACAAAATGTTTAAGAAGAATACACGAGGGCCGTGGATTGATTCCCTAAGGGAAACAATAATGGTTGTCAATACGTCGACTTAAAAGGGATATAAGGTTCAACTACCTAAGTAACCGATAAATACCAAACAGAAATGTAAAAGTTTTGGACATTTTTTTCCATTAAGTGATTGGATTAATTCATATTATTGTTGAATATGTGATTGTAACTTATTTATTGCATTTTACAATAGAGCAATTTTTTTAACTTTGTTTTGTTTGCCAATGAAGCAATGTTTCATAAAAATGAGCATGTTAATTGTCATAATTTTCATTATTACGACACAACTAATCCTTACATCTCACAAACAAATAACTAAACAAGATGGTCGTTGAATGTTTGAGGAGGAATTGTTGGGGATTTTATGATAGGACCATATATTTTTTTTATGGACGTGTGAATGGTCAAATTTATTTGGAATGTTTGCAAGACAGCTTGGAAGAATTACTGGAGGATGTGTCCAGGGATATTAGGGAGATAATATGATGCCTCCATGATGGAGCACCTGTGCACCACAGTGCAGTCCAAATGGTTGGATAGGAAGAGGAGGATCCCATAGTTGACCTGCCAGAAGCCCTGATTTGACCAAAATAGACTTCTTTTTGTGGGGTTATGTTAAAGAGCAAGTGTACGAGGCACCTATAACTACAAAAGATAATATGAAAGAAAGAATAAGGGAAGTATTTCAGGAAATTGCTGTAGATATTTTAAAAAATGTCGATAGATCATTCGAAAATCGTCTGCAGAAATGCATAGACGTACTGGGAGGCCATTTTGAACAGTTCCTATAAGCACTAGGTATTATTTATTTCATTACATTAGGTTCAAAATAACTTTGAATTTTTAAAATAGTTCCAATTTTTGTATTACCTAATATCGTATTTTCGGTTGCTATTACTTATGTCAACTTTTTTGTAATATTAAACGATTATTTATAAATTGTTAAGATAGACTCAAATGTGATTTAATTAAACTGTAATCATGATTACTAGATCAGTTTGAAATGAAAAGTATTATAATTTAACTGTTTTTAATGAAAAAGAAGAAAAAGTAAAAATATCTCTGGAAATATCGATTTTAAGTATAGGATATTATTCATAAAAATCGTGGAGAATTAACATGCCAATTCAGTAATACAATAATGTACAGTGTTCCATTTGAAAAAGTTGAGAAAATTCGCTTTGAAATGTCCTGAATTAACGCTAGTATAAAATACACCCTGTATAATTATAATTAACATTTGGTGGTTGTGTCGTTGTAGTACTACATACCTTGTCTACATAATTGCAAAATAAATCTTCTTAATTAATAATAATACACACACAGCAAATTAATTTGTTAAACCTTGTTCCGACAAAAATTTTCATATTTTTTCGAATAATTCGGCAACGCCACGTCAAAAACCAAAAATCTGGAGGTCGTTGGAAAGGTAATTTTTCGCTGAATCCATAAATGTAAACATATGTTAAGAACATTCCAAATATATCGGATTATTTTGCAGTTATGTGCGACATGGAAGTAGTTGTTAATAAATTAGATCCAATCGTAAGAAGTTACAGAGATTTCAAAAGATTTAATTTAGATGGTTATGAAAATGATTTACGAAAAATTCCATGGCATCAAATGTACGACCTGACGGAAGTAGATGACAACGTAAGGTTTCTAAATGATAATTTAAGTGTGTTAATGAATCTACATGCTCCTATTAAAACTGGAAGATTTACAAAACCTCCATCCCCTTGGATTACAAACAACATAAAATTAATGTAAGCCATTGGAATTACTACAAAGAACTTAAAAATTATACCACCTTTGCAATTAGAACCGAAAAAGAAACGCTATATGGAACATAAACTACTAAACTCAAATAATAAGCAGTTATGGAATTTAACAATTAAATATTAATAATAATAACAAAAACCAACAAATTTCACACTTTAACATTAACGAAATTAAAGAATATTTTTCAAATATATGTTCCACTAGAGAAGAACCAAACAATAAGTTAATAAACTTTTACAATAACAACAAAAAACCTAATAATCTGGACTGTTTAAATTAACCGGGGTCACAGAAATTGAAGTTTTAAAAGTCATTAGTGGTATCAAATCTAAAGCCTATGGGATGGATGGTATAAATATAGTAATGATTAAACTTTCTTGTCCATTTTTGTTGCCTTACATAACGCACATAATAAACTTTTGTTTTGTTTCCGAAACAATGGAAAGAGGACCGAGTCACCCCTATTCCAAAGATTGATTCCCCTAAGGAGATAAAAGTCCTCCGTCCAATCACTGTCTTACCTGCGTCTTCTAAGGTGATAGAAAGGATAATTGAAGGACAATTACGTAACCATTTAATTAAGTTTGATTTGTTACCTCAAAATCAATCAGGTTTTCGTCCTGGACATAGTTGTGGAACAGCACTTCTGAATACAACGGATGACATTATTAAACAACTAGACAAAAAAAACGTTGGAGCCTTAGTACTACTTGATTACACCAAAGCATTTGACATGATCAACCATGACATATTACTAGCAATACTCCACTTTATAGGTTTAAGTCAAAGTGCTATAATGTTGTTAAAAATTACTTGAATAATAGGACACAAAATGTTGTGTTATCTGAGGAAACTTCGGAAAGTTATAATGCCGTCAGAGGGGTTGCTCAAGGGTCAATCTTGGGACCACTCTTATTCACAATTTATTCTTGCAACTTTCCCACTACTCTTAACACCTGTAGTTACCATATGTATGCAGACGATACACAACTGTATCACTTTTTTGACCGCAATAACATTGCAGTTGAATGTCAAAATATCAATAATGATTTAAAAACCTTAGTAAATCTTCCCAAACAACATAATCTCAAAATTAACTCCGCAAAATCTTCTGTTGTATTATTTGGTGATCTCTCTGAAAAAGATATGGTAATTCAGGTAGACGGAGAGAAGATAGAGGTGGCATCCAGACCAAAAAATCTGGGTGTGCTTATTGATAACCAACTTAGGTTTACGGATCATGTTTCTTACATACTAAGAAATTCGTATGGTAAATTGAGAATGATGTACCCTATTAGACATACCTTAAAAAAAATCTAAAATATTTTTGTGTAATTCTCTTGTACCCTCTCAGTGCAATTACTGTGATTATGTTTGTGGACCATGCCTTACTTCAAGAGATGCTAGAAGAGTACAAGTATTACAAAATTCGTAAATACGACAGAATTTCACATACCCTGTCTAATGCACATTGGCTGAACATGACCAACCGTAGAAAATTACATGCAAACGTCCTATATTGTAAAATCTCAATTAGCAATACCCCGGCATATCTGCATAATAAAATAAAATACAGAACAGATATTCACAATATAAATATCAGGCGTAAAGATGTATTAACTATTCCTCAACATAAATCCTCACTGTTCCAAAGATCTTTTATTTACAATATAGCATTACATTTAAATGAATTGCCAAGAGAGTGTAAATTTCTGTCAGTAAAAAAGTTTCGTATTTTTATTTTAAATAGGTTATTCAAAATGCAAGAAAAGCCGCATTAAGATGTGTTTGTTTGTGTTTCTAATGATATATTGTATTATGTATCCCCAAATTATTTGTATTAGTAATATTTTTGTAAGAACCATAATATTTTGTTCATTATTCATTACTTCATTCTCTACTTACAGTTAAGTATTCTTAATATAATGTACCCGAGGCCAAAGTGGAAGAACAGTTAATTGCAACTGAACTTGCGCCTTTTAAACTTTTGCACTGCATAATTACTTTAATAATTATTTCCTAAAATGGGAAATTGAAATTGTTATTTTGCAGTATATTTTGTTTAATAAAGTTGTTTATTATTATTATTATTATTATGGACTTAAGCCGTGCACTTTCTCGGCCGAAGCCGGAAAAAAATTCACCGACCCCTCGCGCGCGCCGTTGGGGTTCGGCTCTGTGGGGGCCCGGGCCTGTCCCGGGCCCATTGCTGTTGGGGATCGGCTCGGTTAACGGGGATGAAATTCATCACGTCCCATTAATCCGGTGGATATTTCGGTTTTCTATCCTTCATCGTTCAAAAACTTTCTGGTAATATGGCATGTCTGGAGAATCACCGTCCTCTGGATAATCTTCACGAGGCCTTTAGGTAGATTAAGTTGCTCCAAATAACTCAAGAACTTCTTCGTCACCACGCCTGTAGCCGAAATTATGACCGGGATAATTCGAACCTCCTCTAATCTCCACACGTGTTTAAGTTCTATGGCCAAATTCTGATATTTGTTTCTCTTTTCCATCTCCGTTTTCTGCAGGTTGTTGGTTAGGGGGCATCCAATATCAATTATAGTGGCCTTCTTGTCTTTCTTTTTGATCACCAGGATGTCAGGGCGGTTGTGATCCAAGGTTCTATCAGACTGTATTGGTCTATCCCAGTACAGCAATGTTTCCTCGTTTTCTAAAACAGCTTGAGGTGTGTATTTATAGAAGGGCGGTGGATTAGTAATGAGTCCTAAGTTAAGTGCCAATTCTCTATGGATGATTTTCGCCACCTCGTTGTGCCTTCCCAAATACATTCCCGTAGCCAAAGCAGGGCAGCCTCCAGTGACATGTTCGATAGTTTCACCCGCTGCCTTACACTTTCTACACACATCGTTCACACCGGGGACTTTAAGAATGTACTTCTCATAATTTCTAGTACGGATAATGCTATCCTGAATGGCTGTTATGAATCCCTCAGTTTCTGGGTGTAACATTCCTTCCTTAAGCCATAGGAGCGATGTTTCCTTGTCGATCTCCGGATTGTTTAAGGCATTGGGATACTTTCCGTGGAGTACCTTGTCCTGCCATGCTGTTTGAATATCCTCGTTCGTTCGGATCATTATCTCGTGTTGTCGATCTTTGAGGTTTAACGGTGTATATCTGTTATCACTTTCCACTATTTTCCGAATGAGGACCCTGTCTGAATTGTAGAAATAGAGGCGCATGTTCTTCTCTTGCGTTCGGCACATCTTCTGAACGCTGCTTAATCCCCTGCCGCCTTGTGTTCTTGGCATGTATAGTCTTTCAACTGCGCTCTTTGGGTGATGCATTCGAAACTTTGTAAGTGTAGTTCTCGTCATTCTATCTAGGTCTTCCAGGTCTGTATCCGAGTACTTTAGTATTCCGAATGAGTATGCCGAATTATTATTATTTTTTTTGCATTGAGTGTGTGATGGACGCGTCTTAAGTTGGCGGCTAATCGACGCACTTTAGGCGTGAACGGCCTGTTGGCTGCCATATAGTCCATCACACATTGGATACGGGATGCGTGTTGCCTCGCCGACTGGATCTTGGCTTCCATCTTTTGTATGCGCCGCTGCGCTCTCTCCTGTGGGGAAGAGGTATTTCGCCTCTCCACCTGAGACGAGCGTTGAGCAGCGGCATACACGGCACAATTTATGTGCCAGATATCAGCCTCTTCTGGTAGCGCTGTACGAAGTTCAGCGTCCACTCTGGCCAGGTCTTGTGGCCCGGGGGTTTTCAGACGGTGTAACCCCCTTCTGGTACTGAGGCCCTCTGGTATTGGCGGAACGAGGAGAGCCACGTCCTCAACCGGTGAATGTGGCGGCTCTTCGGCCACCTCATTCACCGGCCCAGGAGCAGCCCTCACGTAGCCCCTACTACGAAGGTGGGATACATAGTCACGCAGATTTTGTGGCGTGAAGGCGCTATGCTCTGGTAGCCACTCACACCACAGAGCATGCATCCGCGCCATGTACCCCCTCCGCGCGGGCTCACTGCTTTCATAACAATGCAGAAGCTCATCCCTCAGTTCATCTGTCCACTCAAAGCGTCCTTGTTCATTGCGAACGTCGTCAACGGGCGGTCTATCCGGTTGGGCCCCACCACCTTGCCCTTGACCCCTATCCGAACGGGGTCGATCGTGGGGGCCCAGTCTTCGGCCTGCCGGAACCAAAGGTTAGAGCCTGTGGGTGGTTAGCCCTGCAGGCCCACGACACGACCGACACCAGAGGGGAAGATGCTTTCCCCTCCCGGGTGCACTAGGGCTGCCGGTTCGGTTTTGCACCCCTAGCTGGAGTAAGTGGTGGCGCTACTCACCAAAGGCTTAATAGATGGAAGTTAGCCCCTCCTGCTTATTATTATTATTATTTTTTTTTTTTTTTTTTTTTTTTTTTTTTTTTTTTTTTTTTTTTACAAAAAACCAGTCACCCTACTCTGTGGCTCCGACCCTCACAGAGGGGAGCTGGTAATACCAATAGCCACTCCCCACGCCCGTGGGGTGAGTGACTACCGGGTCCGCGAATCGTGTGCCCTGAGTAGACGTAATGAACCGAGGATGACAGCCTTCTGCATTCTGCCGGCTAAGATCTCTGCCGAATCTCGGCATGCCGGTATGATCTTTAGTTCTGAAAGCAGCGTCTGTCTCATTCCACCGAGGGCTCCTATAATCAGTACCACTATTTTAACAGAATGGCCTGGATAAAGCCTGCGGAGTTCGAAGAGCAAATCTCGATATTTTGTCCGTTTTTCCTCCTCTTTCAAGACAATGTTGCTCTCAGCGGGAGCTGAGAATTCCACGACATACATTGTCTTGAGTTGGTGGTCGAGGAGTACTATGTCAGGCTTGTTGGCTTGTATTTGCCTGACGGTGGGAAACGAGTAGTTCCAATAAATTAGGCACTTCTCATTCCCCACAACGGGCTCAATATCCCCCGGAACGTAAGGCAGCACTGGTGTTTCGTCTATCCCATACGAGTGCCTTAGATGATAGTAAAGCACTCGTAATGCTGCGTTGTGTCTATGAATATAGGCCGAGACTGCGTAAGTCGGGCAAGCCGACAGTAAGTGCATTACAGTCTCCGGCGCCCTGCGGCAGGCCCTGCAGCTGACATCAGGGACCTCCATACCCATGACACGACGTCGATAGACGAGAGTGTTAAATACACCATCCTGGCAAGCCATTATGAATCCCTCGGTCTCAGACTTCAGCCCAGCTGACCTTAAGAAGGCGAAGGTCAGCCTTTCGGATAAGCCGAGGTCTTCTATATTTTTATAGAAGATCCCGTGCAATGGCTTATCCTTATGGAGCTGCAGAAGGATGTTGTGTTCTGCAGCTCTAATGTGGGCTTTTAGTCGAACGGGTTCCAACTCGGTGACAGAGTCGGGGTTTACCCGCTCGACGTCGAAGATGAGACCAAGTTCATCGGCTGCTCTGCGTGCTGCCTTAAAGAGAAAAGCTCCTACCTCTGCATTTTCATGGTCTCGGACCATGCAGAGGAGGGGATCCGAACCCCTGATGACCTTACATGCTCCCTCCAGAACCATCCTGCTATGGAGACTCTCCAAGCTCAAGAGTCCACGGCCTCCCCGATGTCGTGGGAGATATAACCGTGGAACGGACGATTTAGGATGCAAGCTCCTATTGAGATGCATCTTCTTGCGGGTTACTACATCGAGTTGACGCAGCTCTTCTCTAGTCCACTTCACTACTCCGAAAGAGTAGAGAAGGATCGGAACGGCAAGCATATTTGTAGCAGACACCTTGTTCTTCCCCGACAGTTCTGAAGACCAGATCTGTCGGAGTAGGTGCTGATACTTGCCGCGGAGAGCGTTTTTCACTACACTCACTTCTTGGGTGGAGCGTTGCTCGACACCCAAGTAAGTGTACGACTCTCCGGCATCTAGATGGTGTAAGATGCTTCCGTCCACGAGCTGCGCGTCCTCTCCATAGTCACCGCATCGTCCTCTCTTGAGATGGATCAGTGCGCATTTGTCCAACCCGAACTGCATACCGACAGCCTGCGTATACTCCTGTACCACCCTAAGGGACTGTTGGAGATCCCTCTCTCCAGAGGCATAAAGTTTAAGGTCATCCATATAAAATAGATGGGTGACCTTATGCCTCCTGTCGCCGGGGGTACCGCAGTTGTAGCCACGGGTTTTCCGGAGCGAGACGGATAATGGCAGTAGTGAGATGCAAAACAGAAGGGGGCTGAGGGAATCTCCCTGAAATACTCCTCTTCTGAATGTTACCGACTCTGTTTGGACTCTATCGTTACCCGATGTTATGGTAAAGCGAGTCCTCCAGAGCGGCATCAGTTCTTCAATACATCTCACTACGGGACCGGGTACCACAAGACATCGGAGCAAGTGAACAATGAGCTCATGCGATGTCATGTCGAATGCCTTGCGGTAGTCGATCCAGGCCATAGAGAGGTTCCGCTTATACTGCATGGAGTCCTGCGTGACACATCTGTCAATCAACAGGTTCTCCTTGCAGCCAGCGACACCTCTCTTCGACCCTCGTTGCTCATATATCCGTTCGTAAACCGGTTCAACTGCGTGGAGCACCCGCATGTACAAAATGCGTGTAAACACTTTGTAACATGCGTTTAGACAGGTTATCGGTCTGTAATTCTTTGTTTTGGACAAATCTCCGTTCTTGGGGATCAGCACTGTCCGCCCCTCAACAACCCAAGAAGGGATTTGCTGCTCCCCATTTAACCAGGAATTAAATATTCTGGCCAAATGGTGGTGGGTGCTCGATAACTTTTTCCACCAAAAGTTATTTATCCCATCGGGACCTGGAGCAGCAAAGTTATTAGAGCCATCAAGAGCCCTACGAACCTCTTCTGGGGTTATTGGTTCGCACACTTCCTGTGGTTGCTGAAGCCTTTGACAAAAGGCTTCAAAGTGTGCAAGGGCAGGAGAATCTCGGTTGAGTGGAAGCCTCTCCTCGTACAGCGTTTTCCAGAAGTTCTCCACCTGATCTGCAGTCGGCGGATTGTCTACAACACGCGGAGGCGGTTGGAAAAGGCGCGAGGGCTTCTCGCGGAACAGTTTATTTTCCGCAAGCCCCCTCGCCCGCCTCACTAATGACTTTTTGCAAGTCACTAGCATCCGTATCCTGTCGAGACAGTGCTGTTTGGTGGTTCGCAGCACTGCCTCATTGAGTGTGTGATGGACGCGTCTTAAGTTGGCGGCTAATCGACGCACTTTAGGCGTGAACGGCCTGTTGGCCGCCATATAGTCCATCACACATTGGATACGGGATGCGTGTTGCCTCGCCGACTGGATCTTGGCTTCCATCTTTTGTATGCGCCGCTGCGCTCTCTCCTGTGGGGAAGAGGTATTTCGCCTCTCCACCTGAGACGAGCGTTGAGCAGCGGCATACACGGCACAATTTATGTGCCAGATGTCAGCCTCTTCTGGTAGCGCTGTACGAAGTTCAGCGTCCACTCTGGCCAGGTCTTGTGGCCCGGGGGTTTTCAGACGGTGTAACCCCCTTCTGGTACTGAGGCCCTCTGGTATTGGCGGAACGAGGAGAGCCACGTCCTCAACCGGTGAATGTGGCGGCTCTTCGGCCACCTCATTCAGCGGCCCAGGAGCAGCCCTCACGTAGCCCCTACTACGAAGGTGGGATACATAGTCACGCAGATTTTGTGGCGTGAAGGCGCTATGCTCTGGTAGCCTCTCACACCACAGAGCATGCATCCGCGCCATGTACCCCCTCCGCGCGGGCTCACTGCTTTCATAACAATGCAGAAGCTCATCCCTCAGTTCATCTGTCCACTCAAAGCGTCCTTGTTCGTTGCGTACGTCGTCAACGGGCGGTCTATCCGGTTGGGCCCCACCACCTTGCCCTTGACCCCTATCCGAACGGGGTCGATCGTGGGGGCCCAGTCTTCGGCCTGCTGGAACCAAAGGTTAGAGCCTGTGGGTGGTTAGCCCAGCAGGCCCACGACCGACACCAGAGGGGAAGATTATTTTTTTTTTTTTTTTTTTTTTTTTTTTTTTTTTTTTTTTTACAAAAAACCAGTCACCCTACTCTGTGGCTCCGATCCTCACAGAGGGGAGCTGGTAATACCAATAGCCACTCCCCACGCCCGTGGGGTGAGTGACTACCGGGTCCGCGAATCGTGTGCCCTGAGTAGACGTAATGAACCGAGGATGACAGCCTTCTGCATTCTGCCGGCTAAGATCTCTGCCGAATCTCGGCATGCCGGTATGATCTTTAGTTCTGAAAGCAGCGTCTGTCTCATTCCACCGAGGGCTCCTATAATCAGTACCACTATTTTAACAGAATGGCCTGGATAAAGCCTGCGGAGTTCGAAGAGCAAATCTCGATATTTTGTCCGTTTTTCCTCCTCTTTCAAGACAATGTTGCTCTCAGCGGGAGCTGAGAATTCCACGACATACATTGTCTTGAGTTGGTGGTCGAGGAGTACTATGTCAGGCTTGTTGGCTTGTATTTGCCTGACGGTGGGAAACGAGTAGTTCCAATAAATTAGGCACTTCTCATTCCCCACAACGGACTCAATATCCCCCGGAACGTAAGGCAGCACTGGTGTTTCGTCTATCCCATACGAGTGCCTTAGATGATAGTAAAGCACTCGTAATGCTGCGTTGTGTCTATGAATATAGGCCGAGACTGCGTAAGTCGGGCAAGCCGACAGTAAGTGCATTACAGTCTCCGGCGCCCTGCGGCAGGCCCTGCAGCTGACATCAGGGACCTCCATACCCATGTCACGACGTCGATAGACGAGAGTGTTAAATACACCATCCTGGCAAGCCATTATGAATCCCTCGGTCTCAGACTTCAGCCCAGCTGACCTTAAGAAGGCGAACGTCAGCCTTTCGGATAAGCCGAGGTCTTCTATATTTTTATAGAAGATCCCGTGCAATGGCTTATCCTTATGGAGCTGCAGAAGGATGTTGTGTTCTGCAGCTCTAATGTGGGCTTTTAGTCGAACGGGTTCCAACTCGGTGACAGAGTCGGGCTTTACCCGCTCGACGTCGAAGATGAGACCAAGTTCATCGGCTGCTCTGCGTGCTGCCTTAAAGAGAAAAGCTCCTACCTCTGCATTTTCATGGTCTCGGACCATGCAGAGGAGGGGATCCGAACTCCTGATGACCTTACATGCTCCATCCAGAACCATCCTGCTATGGAGACTCTCCAAGCTCAAGAGTCCACGGCCTCCCCGATGTCGTGGGAGATATAACCGTGGAACGGACGATTTAGGATGCAAGCTCCTATTGAGATGCATCTTCTTGCGGGTTACTACATCGAGTTGACGCAGCTCTTCTCTAGTCCACTTCACTACTCCGAAAGAGTAGAGAAGGATCGGAACGGCAAGCATATTTGTAGCAGACACCTTGTTCTTCCCCGACAGTTCTGAAGACCAGATCTGTCGGAGTAGGTGCTGATACTTGCCGCGGAGAGCGTTTTTCACTACACTCACTTCTTGGGTGGAGCGTTGCTCGACACCCAAGTAAGTGTACGACTCTCCGGCATCTAGATGGTGTAAGATGCTTCCGTCCACGAGCTGCGCGTCCTCTCCGTAGTCACCGCATCGCCCTCTCTTGAGATGGATCAGTGCGCATTTGTCCAACCCGAACTGCATACCGACAGCCTGCGTGTACTCCTGTACCACCCTAAGGGACTGCTGGAGATCCCTCTCTCCAGAGGCATAAAGTTTAAGGTCATCCATATAAAATAGATGGGTGACCTTATGCCTCCTGTCGCCGGGGGTACCGCAGTTGTAGCCACGGGTTTTCCGGAGCGAGACGGATAATGGCAGTAGTGAGATGCAAAAGAGAAGGGGGCTGAGGGAATCTCCCTGAAATACTCCTCTTCTGAATGTTACCGACTCTGTTTGGACTCTATCGTTACCCGATGTTATGGTAAAACGAGTCCTCCAGAGCGGCATCAGTTCTTCAATACATCTCACTACGGGGCCTGGTACCACAAGACATCGGAGCAAGTGAACAATGAGCTCATGCGATGTCATGTCAAATGCCTTGCGGTAGTCGATCCAGGCCATAGAGAGGTTCCGCTTATACTGCATGGAGTCCTGCGTGACACATCTGTCGATCAGCAGGTTTTCCTTGCAGCCAGCGACACCTCTCTTCGACCCTCGTTGCTCATATATCCGTTCGTAAACCGGTTCAACTGCGTGGAGCACCCGCATGTACAAAATGCGTGTAAACACCTTGTAGCATGCGTTTAGACAGGTTATCGGTCTGTAGTTCTTTGGGTTGGACAAATCTCCGTTCTTGGGGATCAGCACTGTCCGCCCCTCAACAACCCAAGAAGGGATTTGCTGCTCCCCATTTAACCAGGAATTAAAAATTCTGGCCAAATGGTGGTGGGTGCTCGATAACTTTTTCCACCAAAAGTTATTTATCCCATCGGGACCTGGAGCAGCAAAGTTCTTAGAGCCCTCAAGAGCCCTACGAACCTCTTCTGGGGTTATTGGTTCGCACACTTCCTGTGGTTGCTGAAGCCTTTGACAAAAGGCTTCAAAGTGTGCAAGGGCAGGAGAATCTCGGTTGAGTGGAAGCCTCTCCTCGTATAGCGTTTTCCAGAAGTTCTCCACCTGATCTGCAGTCGGCGGATTGTCTACAACACGCGGAGGCGGTTGGAAAAGGCGCGAGGGCTTCTCGCGGAACAGTTTATTTTCCGCAAGCCCTCTCGCCCGCCTCACTAGTGATTTTTTACAAGTCACTAGCATCCGTATCCTGTCGAGACAGTGCTGTTTGGTGGTTCGCAGCACTGCCTCATTGAGTGTGTGATGGACGCGTCTTAGGTTGGCGGCTAATCGACGCACTTTAGGCGTGAACGGCCTGTTGGCCGCCATATAGTCCATCACACATTGGATACGGGATGCGTGTTGCCTCGCCGACCGGATCTTGGCTTCCATCTTTTGTATGCGCCGCTGCGCTCTCTCCTGTGGGGAAGAGGTATTTCGCCTCTCCACCTGAGAAGAGCGTTGAGCAGCGGCATACACGGCACAATTTATGTGCCAGATGTCAGCCTCTTCTGGTAGCGCTGTACGAAGTTCAGCGTCCACTCTGGCCAGGTCTTGTGGCCCGGGGGTTTTCAGATGGTGTAACCCCCTTCTGGTACTGAGGCCCTCTGGTATTGGCGGAACGAGGAGTGCTACGTCCTCAACCGGTGATTGTGGCGGCTCTTCGGCCACCTCATTCACCGGTCCAGGAGCAGCCCTCACGTAGCCCCTACTACGAAGGTGGGATACATAGTCACGCAGATTTTGTGGCGTGAAGGCGCTATGCTCTGGTAGCCTCTCACACCACAGAGCATGCATCCGCGCCATGTATCCCCTCCGCGCGGGCTCACTGCTTTCATAGCAATGCAGAAGTTCATCTCTCAGTTCATCTGTCCACTCAAAGCGTCCTTGGACATTGCCAATTTCGTCAACGGGCGGTCCGTCCGGTTGGGCCCCACCACCTTGCCCTTGACCCCTATCCGCACGGGGTCGATCGTGGGGGCCCTGTCTTCGGCCTGCCGGAACCAAAGTTTAGGGTCTGTGGGTGGTTAGCCCAGCAGACCCACGACCGACACCAGAGGGGAAGACGCTTTCCCCTCCCGGGTGCACTAGGGCTGCCGGTTCGGTTTTGCACCCCAGCTGGAGTAAGTGGTGGCGCTACTCACCAAAGGCTTGATAGATGGAAGTCAGCCCCTCCTGCTTATTTATTATTATTATTATTATTATTTTTTTTTTTTTTTTTTTTTTTTTTTTTTTTTTTTTTTTTTACAAAAAACCAGTCACCCTACTCTGTGGCTCCGACCCTCACAGAGGGGAGCTGGTAATACCAATAGCCACTCCCCACGCCCGTGGGGTGAGTGACTACCGGGTCCGCGAATCGTGTGCCCTGAGTAGACGTAATGAACCGAGGATGACAGCCTTCTGCATTCTGCCGGCTAAGATCTCTGCCGAATCTCGGCATGCCGGTATGATCTTTAGTTCTGAAAGCAGCGTCTGTCTCATTCCACCGAGGGCTCCTATAATCAGTACCACTATTTTAACAGAATGGCCTGGATAAAGCCTGCGGAGTTCGAAGAGCAAATCTCGATATTTTGTCCGTTTTTCCTCCTCTTTCAAGACAATGTTGCTCTCAGCGGGAGCTGAGAATTCCACGACATACATTGTCTTGAGTTGGTGGTCGAGGAGTACTATGTCAGGCTTGTTGGCTTGTATTTGCCTGACGGTGGGAAACGAGTAGTTCCAATAAATTAGGCACTTCTCATTCCCCACAACGGACTCAATATCCCCCGGAACGTAAGGCAGCACTGGTGTTTCGTCTATCCCATACGAGTGCCTTAGATGATAGTAAAGCACTCGTAATGCTGCGTTGTGTCTATGAATATAGGCCGAGACTGCGTAAGTCGGGCAAGCCGACAGTAAGTGCATTACAGTCTCCGGCGCCCTGCGGCAGGCCCTGCAGCTGACATCAGGGACCTCCATACCCATGACACGACGTCGATAGACGAGAGTGTTAAATACACCATCCTGGCAAGCCATTATGAATCCCTCGGTCTCAGACTTCAGCCCAGCTGACCTTAAGAAGGCGAAGGTCAGCCTTTCGGATAAGCCGAGGTCTTCTATATTTTTATAGAAGATCCCGTGCAATGGCTTATCCTTATGGAGCTGCAGAAGGATGTTGTGTTCTGCAGCTCTAATGTGGGCTTTTAGTCGAACGGGTTCCAACTCGGTGACAGAGTCGGGGTTTACCCGCTCGACGTCGAAGATGAGACCAAGTTCATCGGCTGCTCTGCGTGCTGCCTTAAAGAGAAAAGCTCCTACCTCTGCATTTTCATGGTCTCGGACCATGCAGAGGAGGGGATCCGAACTCCTGATGACCTTACATGCTCCATCCAGAACCATCCTGCTATGGAGACTCTCCAAGCTCAAGAGTCCACGGCCTCCCCGATGTCGTGGGAGATATAACCGTGGAACGGACGATTTAGGATGCAAGCTCCTATTGAGATGCATCTTCTTGCGGGTTACTACATCGAGTTGACGCAGCTCTTCTCTAGTCCACTTCACTACTCCGAAAGAGTAGAGAAGGATCGGAACGGCAAGCATATTTGTAGCAGACACCTTGTTCTTCCCCGACAGTTCTGAAGACCAGATCTGTCGGAGTAGGTGCTGATACTTGCCGCGGAGAGCGTTTTTCACTACACTCACTTCTTGGGTGGAGCGTTGCTCGACACCCAAGTAAGTGTACGACTCTCCGGCATCTAGATGGTGTAAGATGCTTCCGTCCACGAGCTGCGCGTCCTCTCCGTAGTCACCGCATCGTCCTCTCTTGAGATGGATCAGTGCGCATTTGTCCAACCCGAACTGCATACCGACAGCCTGCGTGTACTCCTGTACCACCCTAAGGGACTGCTGGAGATCCCTCTCTCCAGAGGCATAAAGTTTAAGGTCATCCATATAAAATAGATGGGTGACCTTATGCCTCCTGTCGCCGGGGGTACCGCAGTTGTAGCCACGGGTTTTCCGGAGCGAGACGGATAATGGCAGTAGTGAGATGCAAAAGAGAAGGGGGCTGAGGGAATCTCCCTGAAATACTCCTCTTCTGAATGTTACCGACTCTGTTTGGACTCTATCGTTACCCGATGTTATGGTAAAACGAGTCCTCCAGAGCGGCATCAGTTCTTCAATACATCTCACTACGGGGCCTGGTACCACAAGACATCGGAGCAAGTGAACAATGAGCTCATGCGATGTCATGTCAAATGCCTTGCGGTAGTCGATCCAGGCCATAGAGAGGTTCCGCTTATACTGCATGGAGTCCTGCGTGACACATCTGTCGATCAGCAGGTTTTCCTTGCAGCCAGCGACACCTCTCTTCGACCCTCGTTGCTCATATATCCGTTCGTAAACCGGTTCAACTGCGTGGAGCACCCGCATGTACAAAATGCGTGTAAACACCTTGTAGCATGCGTTTAGACAGGTTATCGGTCTGTAGTTCTTTGGGTTGGACAAATCTCCGTTCTTGGGGATCAGCACTGTCCGCCCCTCAACAACCCAAGAAGGGATTTGCTGCTCCCCATTTAACCAGGAATTAAAAATTCTGGCCAAATGGTGGTGGGTGCTCGATATCTTTTTCCACCAAAAGTTATTTATCCCATCGGGACCTGGAGCAGCAAAGTTCTTAGAGCCCTCAAGAGCCCTACGAACCTCTTCTGGGGTTATTGGTTCGCACACTTCCTGTGGTTGCTGAAGCCTTTGACAAAAGGCTTCAAAGTGTGCAAGGGCAGGAGAATCTCGGTTGAGTGGAAGCCTCTCCTCGTATAGCGTTTTCCAGAAGTTCTCCACCTGATCTGCAGTCGGCGGATTGTCTACAACACGCGGAGGCGGTTGGAAAAGGCGCGAGGGCTTCTCGCGGAACAGTTTATTTTCCGCAAGCCCTCTCGCCCGCCTCACTAGTGATTTTTTACAAGTCACTAGCATCCGTATCCTGTCGAGACAGTGCTGTTTGGTGGTTCGCAGCACTGCCTCATTGAGTGTGTGATGGACGCGTCTTAGGTTGGCGGCTAATCGACGCACTTTAGGCGTGAACGGCCTGTTGGCCGCCATATAGTCCATCACACATTGGATACGGGATGCGTGTTGCCTCGCCGACCGGATCTTGGCTTCCATCTTTTGTATGCGCCGCTGCGCTCTCTCCTGTGGGGAAGAGGTATTTCGCCTCTCCACCTGAGAAGAGCGTTGAGCAGCGGCATACACGGCACAATTTATGTGCCAGATGTCAGCCTCTTCTGGTAGCGCTGTACGAAGTTCAGCGTCCACTCTGGCCAGGTCTTGTGGCCCGGGGGTTTTCAGATGGTGTAACCCCCTTCTGGTACTGAGGCCCTCTGGTATTGGCGGAACGAGGAGTGCTACGTCCTCAACCGGTGATTGTGGCGGCTCTTCGGCCACCTCATTCACCGGTCCAGGAGCAGCCCTCACGTAGCCCCTACTACGAAGGTGGGATACATAGTCACGCAGATTTTGTGGCGTGAAGGCGCTATGCTCTGGTAGCCTCTCACACCACAGAGCATGCATCCGCGCCATGTATCCCCTCCGCGCGGGCTCACTGCTTTCATAGCAATGCAGAAGTTCATCTCTCAGTTCATCTGTCCACTCAAAGCGTCCTTGGACATTGCCAATTTCGTCAACGGGCGGTCCGTCCGGTTGGGCCCCACCACCTTGCCCTTGACCCCTATCCGCACGGGGTCGATCGTGGGGGCCCTGTCTTCGGCCTGCCGGAACCAAAGTTTAGGGTCTGTGGGTGGTTAGCCCAGCAGACCCACGACCGACACCAGAGGGGAAGACGCTTTCCCCTCCCGGGTGCACTAGGGCTGCCGGTTCGGTTTTGCACCCCAGCTGGAGTAAGTGGTGGCGCTACTCACCAAAGGCTTGATAGATGGAAGTCAGCCCCTCCTGCTTATTTATTATTATTATTATTATTATTTTTTTTTTTTTTTTTTTTTTTTTTTTTTTTTTTTTTTTTACAAAAAACCAGTCACCCTACTCTGTGGCTCCGACCCTCACAGAGGGGAGCTGGTAATACCAATAGCCACTCCCCACGCCCGTGGGGTGAGTGACTACCGGGTCCGCGAATCGTGTGCCCTGAGTAGACGTAATGAACCGAGGATGACAGCCTTCTGCATTCTGCCGGCTAAGATCTCTGCCGAATCTCGGCATGCCGGTATGATCTTTAGTTCTGAAAGCAGCGTCTGTCTCATTCCACCGAGGGCTCCTATAATCAGTACCACTATTTTAACAGAATGGCCTGGATAAAGCCTGCGGAGTTCGAAGAGCAAATCTCGATATTTTGTCCGTTTTTCCTCCTCTTTCAAGACAATGTTGCTCTCAGCGGGAGCTGAGAATTCCACGACATACATTGTCTTGAGTTGGTGGTCGAGGAGTACTATGTCAGGCTTGTTGGCTTGTATTTGCCTGACGGTGGGAAACGAGTAGTTCCAATAAATTAGGCACTTCTCATTCCCCACAACGGACTCAATATCCCCCGGAACGTAAGGCAGCACTGGTGTTTCGTCTATCCCATACGAGTGCCTTAGATGATAGTAAAGCACTCGTAATGCTGCGTTGTGTCTATGAATATAGGCCGAGACTGCGTAAGTCGGGCAAGCCGACAGTAAGTGCATTACAGTCTCCGGCGCCCTGCGGCAGGCCCTGCAGCTGACATCAGGGACCTCCATACCCATGACACGACGTCGATAGACGAGAGTGTTAAATACACCATCCTGGCAAGCCATTATGAATCCCTCGGTCTCAGACTTCAGCCCAGCTGACCTTAAGAAGGCGAAGGTCAGCCTTTCGGATAAGCCGAGGTCTTCTATATTTTTATAGAAGATCCCGTGCAATGGCTTATCCTTATGGAGCTGCAGAAGGATGTTGTGTTCTGCAGCTCTAATGTGGGCTTTTAGTCGAACGGGTTCCAACTCGGTGACAGAGTCGGGGTTTACCCGCTCGACGTCGAAGATGAGACCAAGTTCATCGGCTGCTCTGCGTGCTGCCTTAAAGAGAAAAGCTCCTACCTCTGCATTTTCATGGTCTCGGACCATGCAGAGGAGGGGATCCGAACTCCTGATGACCTTACATGCTCCATCCAGAACCATCCTGCTATGGAGACTCTCCAAGCTCAAGAGTCCACGGCCTCCCCGATGTCGTGGGAGATATAACCGTGGAACGGACGATTTAGGATGCAAGCTCCTATTGAGATGCATCTTCTTGCGGGTTACTACATCGAGTTGACGCAGCTCTTCTCTAGTCCACTTCACTACTCCGAAAGAGTAGAGAAGGATCGGAACGGCAAGCATATTTGTAGCAGACACCTTGTTCTTCCCCGACAGTTCTGAAGACCAGATCTGTCGGAGTAGGTGCTGATACTTGCCGCGGAGAGCGTTTTTCACTACACTCACTTCTTGGGTGGAGCGTTGCTCGACACCCAAGTAAGTGTACGACTCTCCGGCATCTAGATGGTGTAAGATGCTTCCGTCCACGAGCTGCGCGTCCTCTCCGTAGTCACCGCATCGTCCTCTCTTGAGATGGATCAGTGCGCATTTGTCCAACCCGAACTGCATACCGACAGCCTGCGTGTACTCCTGTACCACCCTAAGGGACTGCTGGAGATCCCTCTCTCCAGAGGCATAAAGTTTAAGGTCATCCATATAAAATAGATGGGTGACCTTATGCCTCCTGTCGCCGGGGGTACCGCAGTTGTAGCCACGGGTTTTCCGGAGCGAGACGGATAATGGCAGTAGTGAGATGCAAAAGAGAAGGGGGCTGAGGGAATCTCCCTGAAATACTCCTCTTCTGAATGTTACCGACTCTGTTTGGACTCTATCGTTACCCGATGTTATGGTAAAACGAGTCCTCCAGAGCGGCATCAGTTCTTCAATACATCTCACTACGGGGCCTGGTACCACAAGACATCGGAGCAAGTGAACAATGAGCTCATGCGATGTCATGTCAAATGCCTTGCGGTAGTCGATCCAGGCCATAGAGAGGTTCCGCTTATACTGCATGGAGTCCTGCGTGACACATCTGTCGATCAGCAGGTTTTCCTTGCAGCCAGCGACACCTCTCTTCGACCCTCGTTGCTCATATATCCGTTCGTAAACCGGTTCAACTGCGTGGAGCACCCGCATGTACAAAATGCGTGTAAACACCTTGTAGCATGCGTTTAGACAGGTTATCGGTCTGTAGTTCTTTGGGTTGGACAAATCTCCGTTCTTAGGGATCAGCACTGTCCGCCCCTCAACAACCCAAGAAGGGATTTGCTGCTCCCCATTTAACCAGGAATTAAAAATTCTGGCCAAATGGTGGTGGGTGCTCGATAACTTTTTCCACCAAAAGTTATTTATCCCATCGGGACCTGGAGCAGCAAAGTTCTTAGAGCCCTCAAGAGCCCTACGAACCTCTTCTGGGGTTATTGGTTCGCACACTTCCTGTGGTTGCTGAAGCCTTTGACAAAAGGCTTCAAAGTGTGCAAGGGCAGGAGAATCTCGGTTGAGTGGAAGCCTCTCCTCGTATAGCGTTTTCCAGAAGTTCTCCACCTGATCTGCAGTCGGCGGATTGTCTACAACACGCGGAGGCGGTTGGAAAAGGCGCGAGGGCTTCTCGCGGAACAGTTTATTTTCCGCAAGCCCTCTCGCCCGCCTCACTAGTGATTTTTTACAAGTCACTAGCATCCGTATCCTGTCGAGACAGTGCTGTTTGGTGGTTCGCAGCACTGCCTCATTGAGTGTGTGATGGACGCGTCTTAGGTTGGCGGCTAATCGACGCACTTTAGGCGTGAACGGCCTGTTGGCCGCCATATAGTCCATCACACATTGGATACGGGATGCGTGTTGCCTCGCCGACCGGATCTTGGCTTCCATCTTTTGTATGCGCCGCTGCGCTCTCTCCTGTGGGGAAGAGGTATTTCGCCTCTCCACCTGAGAAGAGCGTTGAGCAGCGGCATACACGGCACAATTTATGTGCCAGATGTCAGCCTCTTCTGGTAGCGCTGTACGATTATTATTATTATTTTTTTTTTTTTTTTTTTTTTTTTTTTTTTTTTTTTTTTTTTTTACAAAAAACCAGTCACCCTACTCTGTGGCTCCGACCCTCACAGAGGGGAGCTGGTAATACCAATAGCCACTCCCCACGCCCGTGGGGTGAGTGACTACCGGGTCCGCGAATCGTGTGCCCTGAGTAGACGTAATGAACCGAGGATGACAGCCTTCTGCATTCTGCCGGCTAAGATCTCTGCCGAATCTCGGCATGCCGGTATGATCTTTAGTTCTGAAACCAGCGTCTGTCTCATTCCGCCGAGGGCTCCTATAATCAGTACCACTATTTTAACAGAATGGCCTGGATAAAGCCTGCGGAGTTCGAAGAGCAAATCTCGATATTTTGTCCGTTTTTCCTCCTCTTTCAAGACAATGTTGCTCTCAGCGGGAGCCGAGAATTCCACGACATACATTGTCTTGAGTTGGTGGTCGAGGAGTACTATGTCAGGCTTGTTGGCTTGTATTTGCCTGACGGTGGGAAACGAGTAGTTCCAATAAATTAGGCACTTCTCATTCCCCACAACGGACTCAATATCCCCCGGAACGTAAGGCAGCACTGGTGTTTCGTCTATCCCATACGAGTGCCTTAGATGATAGTAAAGCACTCGTAATGCTGCGTTGTGTCTATGAATATAGGCCGAGACTGCGTATGTCGGGCAAGCCGACAGTAAGTGCATTACAGTCTCCGGCGCCCTGCGGCAGGCCCTGCAGCTGACATCAGGGACCTCCATACCCATGACACGACGTCGATAGACGAGAGTGTTAAATACACCATCCTGGCAAGCCATTATGAATCCCTCGGTCTCAGACTTCAGCCCAGCTGACCTTAAGAAGGCGAAGGTCAGCCTTTCGGATAAGCCGAAGTCTTCTATATTTTTATAGAAGATCCCGTGCAATGGCTTATCCTTATGGAGCTGCAGAAGGATGTTGTGTTCTGCAGCTCTAATATGGGCTTTTAGTCGAACGGGTTCCAACTCGGTGACAGAGTCGGGGTTTACCCGCTCGACGTCGAAGATGAGACCAAGTTCATCGGCTGCTCTGCGTGCTGCCTTAAAGAGAAAAGCTCCTACCTCTGCATTTTCATGGTCTCGGACCATGCAGAGGAGGGGATCCGAACTCCTGATGACCTTACATGCTCCCTCCAGAACCATCCTGCTATGGAGACTCTCCAAGCTCAAGAGTCCACGGCCTCCCCGATGTCGTGGGAGATATAACCGTGGAACGGACGATTTAGGATGCAAGCTCCTATTGAGATGCATCTTCTTGCGGGTTACTACATCGAGTTGACGCAGCTCTTCTCTAGTCCACTTCACTACTCCGAAAGAGTAGAGAAGGATCGGAACGGCAAGCATATTTGTAGCAGACACCTTGTTCTTCCCCGACAGTTCTGAAGACCAGATCTGTCGGAGTAGGTGCTGATACTTGCCGCGGAGAGCGTTTTTCACTACACTCACTTCTTGGGTGGAGCGTTGCTCGACACCCAAGTAAGTGTACGACTCTCCGGCATCTAGATGGTGTAAGATGCTTCCGTCCACGAGCTGCGCGTCCTCTCCATAGTCACCGCATCGTCCTCTCTTGAGATGGATCAGTGCGCATTTGTCCAACCCGAACTGCATACCGACAGCCTGCGTATACTCCTGTACCACCCTAAGGGACTGTTGGAGATCCCTCTCTCCAGAGGCATAAAGTTTAAGGTCATCCATATAAAATAGATGGGTGACCTTATGCCTCCTGTCGCCGGGGGTACCGCAGTTGTAGCCACGGGTTTTCCGGAGCGAGACGGATAATGGCAGTAGTGAGATGCAAAACAGAAGGGGGCTGAGGGAATCTCCCTGAAATACTCCTCTTCTGAATGTTACCGACTCTGTTTGGACTCTATCGTTACCCGATGTTATGGTAAAGCGAGTCCTCCAGAGCGGCATCAGTTCTTCAATACATCTCACTACGGGACCGGGTACCACAAGACATCGGAGCAAGTGAACAATGAGCTCATGCGATGTCATGTCGAATGCCTTGCGGTAGTCGATCCAGGCCATAGAGAGGTTCCGCTTATACTGCATGGAGTCCTGCGTGATACATCTATCGATCAGCAGGTTCTCCTTGCAGCCAGCGACACCTCTCTTCGACCCTCGTTGCTCATATATCCGTTCGTAAACCGGTTCGACTGCGCGGAGCACCCGCATGTACAAAATGCGTGTAAACACCTTGTAACATGCGTTTAGACAGGTTATCGGTCTGTAGTTCTTTGGGTTGGACAAATCTCCGTTCTTGGGGATCAGCACTGTCCGCCCCTCAACAACCCAAGAAGGGATTTGCTGCTCCCCATTTAGCCAGGAATTAAAAATTCTGGCCAAATGGTGGTGGGTGCTCGATAACTTTTTCCACCAAAAGTTATTTATCCCATCGGGACCTGGAGCAGCAAAGTTCTTAGAGCCCTCAAGAGCCCTACGAACCTCTTCTGGGGTTATTGGTTCGCACACTTCCTGTGGTTGCTGAAGCCTTTGACAAAAGGCTTCAAAGTGTGCAAGGGCAGGAGAATCTCGGTTGAGTGGAAGCCTCTCCTCGTATAGCGTTTTCCAGAAGTTCTCCACCTGATCTGCAGTCGGCGGATTGTCTACAACACGCGGAGGCGGTTGGAAAAGGCGCGAGGGCTTCTCGCGGAACAGTTTATTTTCCGCAAGCCCTCTCGCCCGCCTCACTAGTGATTTTTTACAAGTCACTAGCATCCGTATCCTGTCGAGACAGTGCTGTTTGATGGTTTGCAGCACTGCCTCATTGAGTGTGTGATGGACGCGTCTTAGGTTGGCGGCTAATCGACGCACTTTAGGCGTGAACGGCCTGTTGGCCGCCATATAGTCCATCACACATTGGATACGGGATGCGTGTTGCCTCGCCGACCGGATCTTGGCTTCCATCTTTTGTATGCGCCGCTGCGCTCTCTCCTGTGGGGAAGAGGTATTTCGCCTCTCCACCTGAGAAGAGCGTTGAGCAGCGGCATACACGGCACAATTTATGTGCCAGATGTCAGCCTCTTCTGGTAGCGCTGTACGAAGTTCAGCGTCCACTCTGGCCAGGTCTTGTGGCCCGGGGGTTTTCAGATGGTGTAACCCCCTTCTGGTACTGAGGCCCTCTGGTATTGGCGGAACGAGGAGTGCTACGTCCTCAACCGGTGATTGTGGCGGCTCTTCGGCCACCTCATTCACCGGTCCAGGAGCAGCCCTCACGTAGCCCCTACTACGAAGGTGGGATACATAGTCACGCAGATTTTGTGGCGTGAAGGCGCTATGCTCTGGTAGCCTCTCACACCACAGAGCATGCATCCGCGCCATGTATCCCCTCCGCGCGGGCTCACTGCTTTCATAGCAATGCAGAAGTTCATCCCTCAGTTCATCTGTCCACTCAAAGCGTCCTTGGACATTGCCAATTTCGTCAACGGGCGGTCCGTCCGTTATTATTATTATTATCCGTTATTATTATTATTATTATTTTTTTTTTTTTTTTTTTTTTTTTTTTTTTTTTTTTTTTTTACAAAAAACCAGTCACCTTACTCTGTGGCTCCGACCCTCACAGAGGGGAGCTGGTAATACCAGTAGCCACTCCCCACGCCCGTGGGGTGAGTGACTACCGGGTCCGTGAATCGTGTGCCCTGAGTAGACGTAATGAACCGAGGATGACAGCCTTCTGCATTCTGCCGGCTAAGATCTCTGCCGAATCTCGGCATGCCGGTATGATCTTTAATTCTGAAAGCAGCGTCTGTCTCATTCCACCGAGGGCTCCTATAATCAGTACCACTATTTTAACAGAATGGCCTGGATAAAGCCTGCGGAGTTCGAAGAGCAAATCTCGATATTTTGTCCGTTTTTCCTCCTCTTTCAAGACAATGTTGCTCTCAGCGGGAGCCGAGAATTCCACGACATACATTGTCTTGAGTTGGTGGTCGAGGAGTACTATGTCAGGCTTGTTGGCTTGTATTTGCCTGACGGTGGGAAACGAGTAGTTCCAATAAATTAGGCACTTCTCATTCCCCACAACGGACTCAATATCCCCCGGAACGTAAGGCAGCACTGGTGTTTCGTCTATCCCATACGAGTGCCTTAGATGATAGTAAAGCACTCGTAATGCTGCGTTGTGTCTATGAATATAGGCCGAGACTGCGTATGTCGGGCAAGCCGACAGTAAGTGCATTACAGTCTCCGGCGCCCTGCGGCAGGCCCTGCAGCTGATATCAGGGACCTCCATACCCATGACACAACGTCGATAGACGAGAGTGTTAAATACACCATCCTGGCAAGCCATTATGAATCCCTCGGTCTCAGACTTCAGCCCAGCTGACCTTAAGAAGGCGAAGGTCAGCCTTTCGGATAAGCCGAGGTCTTCTATATTTTTATAGAAGACCCCGTGCAATGGCTTATCCTTATGGAGCTGCAGAAGGATGTTGTGTTCTGCAGCTCTAATGTGGGCTTTTAGTCGAACGGGTTCCAACTCGGTGACAGAGTCGGGGTTTACCCGCTCGACGTCGAAGATGAGACCAAGTTCATCGGCTGCTCTCCGTGCTGCCTTAAAGAGAAAAGCTCCTACCTCTGCATTTTCATGGTCTCGGACCATGCAGAGGAGGGGATCCGAACTCCTGATGACCTTACATGCTCCATCCAGAACCATCCTGCTATGGAGACTCTCCAAGCTCAAGAGTCCACGGCCTCCCCGATGTCGTGGGAGATATAACCGTGGAACGGACGATTTAGGATGCAAGCTCCTATTGAGATGCATCTTCTTGCGGGTTACTACATCGAGTTGACGCAGCTCTTCTCTAGTCCACTTCACTACTCCGAAAGAGTAGAGAAGGACCGGAACGGCAAGCATATTTGTAGCAGACACCTTGTTCTTCCCCGACAGTTCTGAAGACCAGATCTGTCGGAGTAGGTGCTGATACTTGCCGCGGAGAGCGTTTTTCACTACACTCACTTCTTGGGTGGAGCGTTGCTCGACACCCAAGTAAGTGTACGACTCTCCGGCATCTAGATGGTGTAAGATGCTTCCGTCCACGAGCTGCGCGTCCTCTCCATAGTCACCGCATCGTCCTCTCTTGAGATGGATCAGTGCGCATTTGTCCAACCCGAACTGCATACCGACAGCCTGCGTGTACTCCTGTACCACCCTAAGGGACTGTTGGAGATCCCTCTCTCCAGAGGCATAAAGTTTAAGGTCATCCATATAAAATAGATGGGTGACCTTATGCCTCCTGTCGCCGGGGGTACCGCAGTTGTAGCCACGGGTTTTCCGGAGCGAGACGGATAATGGCAGTAGTGAGATGCAAAACAGAAGGGGGCTGAGGGAATCTCCCTGAAATACTCCTCTTCTGAATGTCACCGACTCTGTTTGGACTCTATCGTTACCCGATGTTATGGTAAAGCGAGTCCTCCAGAGCGGCATCAGTTCTTCAATACATCTCACTACGGGACCGGGTACCACAAGACATCGGAGCAAGTGAACAATGAGCTCATGTGATGTCATGTCAAATGCCTTGCGGTAGTCGATCCAGGCCATAGAGAGGTTCCGCTTATACTGCATGGAGTCCTGCGTGATACATCTATCGATCAGCAGGTTCTCCTTGCAGCCAGCGACACCTCTCTTCGACCCTCGTTGCTCATATATCCGTTCGTAAACCGGTTCGACTGCGCGGAGCACCCGCATGTACAAAATGCGTGTAAACACCTTGTAACATGCGTTTAGACAGGTTATCGGTCTGTAGTTCTTTGGGTTGGACAAATCTCCGTTCTTGGGGATCAGCACTGTCCGCCCCTCAACAACCCAAGAAGGGATTTGCTGCTCCCCATTTAACCAGAAATTAAAAATTCTGGCCAAATGGTGGTGGGTGCTCGATAACTTTTTCCACCAAAAGTTATTTATCCCATCGGGACCTGGAGCAGCAAAGTTCTTAGAGCCCTCAAGAGCCCTACGAACCTCTTCTGGGGTTATTGGTTCGCACACTTCCTGTGGTTGCTGAAGCCTTTGACAAAAGGCTTCAAAGTGTGCAAGGGCAGGAGAATCTCGGTTGAGTGGAAGCCTCTCCTCGTATAGCGTTTTCCAGAAGTTCTCCACCTGATCTGCAGTCGGCGGATTGTCTACAACACGCGGAGGCGGTTGGAAAAGGCGCGAGGGCTTCTCGCGGAACAGTTTATTTTCCGCAAGCCCTCTCGCCCGCCTCACTAGTGATTTTTTACAAGTCACTAGCATCCGTATCCTGTCGAGACAGTGCTGTTTGGTGGTTCGCAGCACTGCCTCATTGAGTGTGTGATGGACGCGTCTTAGGTTGGCGGCTAATCGACGCACTTTAGGCGTGAACGGCCTGTTGGCCGCCATATAGTCCATCACACATTGGATACGGGATGCGTGTTGCCTCGCCGACCGGATCTTGGCTTCCATCTTTTGTATGCGCCGCTGCGCTCTCTCCTGTGGGGAAGAGGTATTTCGCCTCTCCACCTGAGAAGAGCGTTGAGCAGCGGCATACACGGCACAATTTATGTGCCAGATGTCAGCCTCTTCTGGTAGCGCTGTACGAAGTTCAGCGTCCACTCTGGCCAGGTCTTGTGGCCCGGGGGTTTTCAGATGGTGTAACCCCCTTCTGGTACTGAGGCCCTCTGGTATTGGCGGAACGAGGAGTGCTACGTCCTCAACCGGTGATTGTGGCGGCTCTTCGGCCACCTCATTCACCGGTCCAGGAGCAGCCCTCACGTAGCCCCTACTACGAAGGTGGGATACATAGTCACGCAGATTTTGTGGCGTGAAGGCGCTATGCTCTGGTAGCCTCTCACACCACAGAGCATGCATCCGCGCCATGTGTCCCCTCCGCGCGGGCTCACTGCTTTCATAGCAATGCAGAAGTTCATCTCTCAGTTCATCTGTCCACTCAAAGCGTCCTTGGACATTGCCAATTTCGTCAACGGGCGGTCCGTCCGGTTGGGCCCCACCACCTTGCCCTTGACCCCTATCCGCACGGGGTCGATCGTGGGGGCCCTGTCTTCGGCCTGCCGGAACCAAAGTTTAGGGTCTGTGGGTGGTTAGCCCAGCAGACCCACGACCGACACCAGAGGGGAAGACGCTTTCCCCTCCCGGGTGCACTAGGGCTGCCGGTTCGGTTTTGCACCCCAGCTGGAGTAAGTGGTGGCGCTACTCACCAAAGGCTTGATAGATGGAAGTCAGCCCCTCCTGCTATTTATTCCTGCTCCCCTCCTGCTATTTATTATTATTATTATTATTATTATTATTATTATTATTATTATTATTATTATTATTATATAGGGTATTCCATTAAAAAAATGACCTCGAAGTAGTAGCGAGTCACCCTGTATATTTATCACTTCCATAAAAAAATAATTTTTCAAAATCAATATTGGACTTTGGTGCACCATTGGGACACATCAGGTAATCCCCTTTTTTTCGTTTCACTGTGTGTCACGATTTTTGTACATTGAAAACCATCAACTTAGATGGTAAACCTTATTTAAAGTACTGAATCTCGTGGACAGAAACCGGTAAAGTTATACTACGTTTCCCACCTTCAAAAAAAATCTATTCTATAGCTTCCTCATTTTACTATGTGATTGTTAGACTGGAATGTATTTGTAAAAACGCGTATCACGATGTTCTTCTCACATAAATTCGCTGCACACGCATTTCGTACCTAGCAAACAATAAAAATAGAATAAAGAATAACAACTTCTGGTTGAAAATAAAATAAAACATTGTTGATGATAATCTTTGATAGATTCTGTAATGGCTTTTTCAGAGTAGATGTAGAGAAACAGGTGTATGGGCTGGGATGAAATGGGATATAAATAATTGAGGGGTGTTCACATTCTTAATAACATAAACTTGAAAACACAATTAATTTACTAAAAATGTTAATTGCTTTAACGAAGATTAGTTTAGTTTTATACCAGCTGATTTTTTATGCTTTGATGGAAATCTCATTCTCTGCCAGGTTGTAATTTCCATAGAGAAACCTCTTTAATATTTTAATAATTTTATTAAAATTTTAGTAATCAGTAAGTACACTGATAGCGGTAGAGGGTGGATGTGTTTTCAAATGTTCTAGCTTCAATTTTTATAGTTCAAAGAACATATACTTTTCGAAACTGTAATAAAATCCGAAACATTTCGCATGAAAAGCGTACTTCACGTAAAAATATCGTTGGAAGAGGTTTTTATATTTTTAATCATATTTTCGCTCTACGGAGCGTTTTTTATGCAAAAATTTCAATAACTCATCAAGGAGTGTAATTTTAGAAAGTGTAGTCAATGTCGCTGCACAGGGACGTAATGTCGCCCCGACCACCAAAATTTAGAAACAGTAACAAAATTTGACTTATTTCAAAATTAAAAACCCTTTTACGAATCCACGTTGTTAAGCCCTGCAACTCATGCGTTGTGTTAAATATGAGGACAAGTTAATTCAGTCTCTATTCAAAGTATACCGAGAGTTTTAGCGAAAATAGCCTTTAGCGACAAGGGTCCCCTATTATTTCCTAGCAGTCGATTTTGACAGGAAAATGATGGGTTTTAAGGGGATTTGCCCTAAACCGGTTCCTCGGTGATTCGGTGTCAGAAAAGTATAGTTACCATGTACTCATATGTGCATGGGACCGCCTTGCCTGAACGTATGAAATTGTAATTGCAAAATATAATTCAAAGTCGTTGCGATTCAAGCATTTTTAAGCTCCGAGGAGCGATCAAAATTGATATTGAACTGTAAATACCTAAATAGACAGGCAAGCAAAAGCCCACCAAAAATTTATTAACATTGAACTTCCTTCAGACGCAAAAGATGGATCGTTCACAATGGCAGGGGTCTTTTTTGCTCAAACTTGTAAAGTAATATATTGGAGTGTATCTGTATGGTAATAATAATGAGTTTATTGGTCACGGATACAGTTTAAAAACAAGCGGTAATAACTTCGTCAAATGATATATAACTTAACCGGAGTGCATCTATGGCATTCCTCAAAATATCGTGAATTTTTGAAAGAAATCGAAGAAATAATAATATATTAAATGTTAGACAATTATCGACGCAATAACTGTCGATAGATGAAATAACAGTTTTTAAGTGAATGCTCATGTCATTAAAATTATTAATGAAAACTGATGGTGTAGTACCGTCTGCATATAGACTGATAAAACTACTGTTAACCATATTGACATGAACTATACCATTTATAAAGGTTAAAAACAAAAAAAGGCCCAACACGCTGCCTTGCCACACCAGTGTGGGTAAGACAAGCAGAAAATTTAAAAATATTATACACCATACTTACTTAACACCTTTTGATCAGTTGTTTACACAAGATCTAATACAGTTTCGAGGAGGTCTTATTCCATATCTTAAATATTCACCAGCCAGCAACTCATGGTTTATCATGTCAAAGGCAGGAATTGTCGAGGGGAACAGCAGCCGTCTTATTTTTTGAATCAAAATTATAAATAGAAAAACTGCATCTTGCGTAGTAGACAAACTTTTTCTAAACCCATACTGATCATTTATAAATAGGTTTTCTGCATTTAAAAAGTTTGTCTTATACAATAAGCCTTTTCATAAAGTTTAGATGAAATTGACAAAAGGACCACTTGTCTATAATTAAAAATTTTTATGAATTTGTATCGCAAAGGGGTATTTCAGAATACTCGGAAAAGTTTTTTATTTATTTATTTATATTGGCATTGCTATTTAAATACAAAACGTTTTGTAAGACGATGCCGACCCTGAACAGAGAGGTAGAGGGGGTCATTTAGCATATATATGGCCAAACATACCTATATGAAAAATACTACGGTTTTTTTTTATTTTGCCGATTTTGTACTTTTTTAAAAACTCCATATTTCATCATTTATTAAGTATTATGTACTAAATTTAACTTTTGATATTCTTAAATGTTTTTTTCTTTGCCCAAAATACATAGACTTCCAATAAAAATAAAAGAAAATACAAGTTTCTGTAGCCTATTAAAAAAAATGACATTTATTATATAAGAAAATTGTAATGGTAATTAAAAATATCTATTTTCGTAGTCTTACAAAATTTTTAAAAAAAGTCATCTAGATATTACAATTACTTTTAAAATTTCTCTATTATATCCTCTTTAAGTGGCAATATCATACATACCATCAAGTTTTACCAGTCACTAAAAATAGACAAAAAACTAATCAAATTAAATATGCGCGTTTTTCAACAAAAACAAAGTTGTTAAAGTTTTCTTCCAGTGTGTTTGATTGCTTATGAAAAATATTTTTTTCTACGTGAAAATCTCCTGTCTTCACCTTGCTTGTTAATTCTTTAATGGTACTCCACATCCTTTTGTTATCACCTCTACATTCATCAATGTTCCTTTCACAATACATTACCCTTTCCTCCCTTATTACTGTTGTCATCCGATTTCTTTTTGATTTATATTCTTCCCAATAATAATCTGATCTTGTTAACTGGTATTTTTTTTAATTATAAGCCTCGTCTCTTTCCTTCTGTGTCTGTTTCACGTTCTTGTTTATCCAAGGTGTAATTTTCATTAAAATTTTCTTCTCAGGGCATATTTTATTTATCGATGACATAATATTCTCCATGAAATTTGTATATAATACGTTTATGTTACTAGAAGTGTAATTCTAGTTTTTCTCAATTAGATCTGCTATTATTTTGTCACTATTTTCTTTATAAAGGTTTCTTATGTACATATATCTTTTCTTTGTTTCAAGTTCATTCACAAAATGGCGCATTTACTAAGATACTTATAAGTCCACAAATACAACCAATTACATTGAGTAATATGAACCAAGACACTGTCAAACCCGCAGGAATCCTTGGAGGTCACAGACTTGATGATATATCTAACTTCGTGACTCATAACTGTCATTAAAAACAGTGAATTCGGATTGAATCATACGTGTTGAGAACTATTAGCCACAGTAATATTGCTAGTTAATAATTTAACTATAAAGAAACCATTACAGCTTTTCCCAGCACAATTAAAATTTGTTGTGGCATTACCTTCCTATCCGTCAATCACAATGGCATTTTGTTAACTGCTGAGTGGTTATTAGATTTTACAATATTTCAAGCCGTTTTAGATTTATTAAAGAATTTACCATTATAGAATCACAATATGTTCTTTTGGCTTGTTTGATATGAATACTGTGGTTTTACTTTAACCTTTTTGTATATTTAATGTACCTCATCATTGCTGGTATTTTCATATAATTTAAATATATCTCTCAGAAATGTTCCTTCATTAATTCATTGCTCGGTAATCTAAGGACTTTTATTAGCAATTGTTTTTATTTTGCGCTAAATCTAATTTCGTAAGATTATTAAGAAAGTTATCGAAAATTACAGCTAAAAGAAAATAAAAAAATACAATTTTGTTCTAATTAAATGTTACGAAGTAACTAAGGTAGCTTTAAAAACAATGAAATATTTAGCTTGTCAAACATTTGTTGGTTTAACGGTGTTTTTATTGTGTCTTTAAAAATTGTTTAAAATTCTTGTTAATTGTGTTCAAAATGCCGCAAACTTATACAAGAGATGAAAAAGTGGACATGTTAATTATTTATGGGGAATGTAAAAGAAATGCAGTTGCGGCTACCGACCTTTATGCCCAACGATATCCTGATAGACAATGTCCAGCGAAAAATTATTTTAAACGTGTTGAAAACCAATTCTGAAGAGAGCCCAACAATGATCCCGAAGAAAACTTCATTATTGACAAAGGAACGGAAATTAATGTTATGGTTCGAATAGAAGTTGATAAAACTGTTTCTTTAAGGCAAGTTAAGTTTGAATTGGACATCAGTCACCAAACAGTAAATCGAATTTTGCACAAATACCACTATAAATCTTTTAAATACCAATTGCACCAGCATTTGTACGAAAGTGATTATGAACGTAGGATGGAATATTGCAATTGGATTTTGTATAATAACATGAAGCCAAGCAATGATTTTTTGGGACTGATTTTATTTTCGGACGAGTCTAGGTTTACAAATTTAGGATAATTTAACCGACAAAATACAAAATATAGGTCACAAGAAAATCAAAATTTATTACGGGAGGGTAACTTTCAAGTGCGGTTCGGTTTCAATATTTGGCTTGGAATAATCGGTAGTAGAATCATTGGACCAATAATATTGGAAGGACCTCTGACTGGTGCCAGATACTTGAGATTCCTGGAAAATGAGATCGAGGACATTCTAGATGAGTTACCTTTAGATTTAGGACAGGGAATGTATTTCCAACAAGATGGCGCTCCTCCCCATAATTCGGAATAAACGCAATTTCGACTAATGGTCCTGTGAGGTGGCCTCCAAGGTTACCTGATTTAACGTCCCTTGATTTCTTTGTTTGGGGTCATTTAAAAATTATTGTCTATGCAACCGCCGTTATAACCCGTGAAGACCTGGAGCTACGACTAAGACGAGCAATTTGACACTGTTGTAATGTTTTATGTTAATTTTTTTTATTACAAAACCACTTTATGCGCAACAAGGTAAGTAGAATAAAATTGTATTTTCTTATTTTCTTTTAGCTGTAATTTTATTTGTATATACGACATATGAATAAATTCCTTATTAATAGTACTAATAAATGGTACCACGGTACCGATATGGTCCCATTTGAAAAAATTGAGTTTTACCCCAAAAACAGATTTGGTGAATTTTATTTCTTTTTAACGGGATTTCAATTTTTGTAGCATTACACAGGTCATTTAGAATAAATCGGAACCGTCAAAAATTGGTAAAAATAATGAGGATAGCACCCCTAAGTAGCGTGCTTGATCCTCTAGAACGCCGTTTCCACCCCCAGTTTGAGGTTTTCTAGATTATTTCGGGAACTGCGCACTTTTTGATAAAAATTCGCACTTGCTGGTAAAGTGAACAATACTGTAATCTTATCAGAACTACCACTAACTTCTGCTGCTTGGCAACACTCATATCGCGTTTTTTACCAAATTCAAACATGGAAAAACGTTACGCTAGAAGCTACTGATTGGGAATGGAAAAAAGTCGGCCGTATATTAATCTGAGCTCTGACAACAAAAGAACCAGCTCCAGAATCTGTTTTAACACTAATTTCTTGTTCATGCAAATTAGGGTGCGAAAATAGGTGCAGTTGCAGTAGAGTTATACACTATTAATAAGTTCTTTTTGGTTAAAATATCCCTTAGCTGATAGAATTTATGCATTATTTGTTTAATTCCCTTTGCTACGTAGCAAGCATGGTTCCTTCATTTTAAGTGTTGATCCATAATGATACCCAGATATTTGATACTTTCAACTTTTTTAATAATGAGGCATTGGCAATCTTGTGCTTTTGAGCAAATTTCACTGTACAGCGTTATATTTTGTTTCAGAGGTTGATCATCAGTTGCAATTGTAAAAACTATCATTTTTGTCTTGCTGCCTACGTTTAAACTTAATAAATTTGAATTTAACCAATTACCCATCAATTTTAGGTTATTTTCAGCTTGTTCATATAAGCTGCTCTATGATTCACCGGCAAATACAATCGTCGGGTCATCTGCAAATGAGATTATATTTGCCTTCAAATTTGGTATAGAAGCTATATCATTTATATAAACCAATAACAAGAATGACCCAAGCATGGTACCTTGGGGTGCACCCATGTTAATTGTTAAATAATTACTAAAGGCGTTGTCTGCTTTTGTTCTTTGTTTTCTGTATGAAAACAGGCCCTACGCATTAAATTTCAGGCCCCAGTACCAAGTTCATCACCAGGCCTCTTTACCGACAACATTTAATTGAAAAAATCTTTAATTTTTATATAGTATATTATTTTAAGATTTAAAAAGTATACATAGGTTAAACTAAACAAATAAATAAAATAAACTAAGTATTCCTTTTTACTGCTTCAAGAATTCAATTGATACTTGCTTTTCTCGCTTTTTTTAAAGCAAATATGTCTATGATGTCATTAAAGTCAATACTGGATGCAAGCTTGTACTCAACAGATAGACGGGCAAGAGAGTTTAGCCATTATTGACCAGTAGAGGCTCTTTGCCAGGTTTTCAGCTGGTGCCCCAATTTGCTGAAAGCTCTTTCAGCTTCAGCAGTTGTTACGGGTAGTGTACAAAAAATTCTTAGTAGAATACACACAGGTACAAACTGCGTTCGTTTCGAACGGTTGGCGCAGGGCCCCCCTACAGGACGGGTCCCGGTACCATGGGTCCAACTGACCCCCCCCCCTTGTGGGGGGCCTGTATGAAATTTAGTTTTTAAATAAATTTACAGTGAGTGGGATACCATGTCAAATGCCTTAGCTAGGTCTAGAAAACTATAAGACTTTTTATTTTCATCTAGGTTATTGACCACGTTAACCAGGTCTAAAATAGTGTCTTCTATACCAATACCAGTTTGGAAACCATACTGCTTATTTGATATCACCCTATATTTTGTTAAGTAATTTACCAATCTATTCTTTAAACACAATTCAAAAAATTTTGAAAAGTTGTTAATTAAATAAATTGGTCTATAGTTGGCCAAATTCATTTTATCTCCGGATTTGTAAATTGGGATAACTATAGATTCTTTCCATTCTTTAGGAATAATTTCAGTTTGAAATATTAAATTGATATTATGTGATAGTGGATTTAGTAACTGTTCATGTAGAGTATTTATTAAACTACTTGATATTCCAGCGGGACCTATTGTGTGTTTATTTTTTAGTTTCGACATTACTAGTATAGTTTTATTTCTAGTTATTGGTTGTAGAAACATGGAGTGAGCTTGCGTATTATTTACTTGAGAATTGTTATCATTTACTCTATTTAACTTACTTAACATTTTAGAACCTATGTTTATGAAGAGTAACAGGATCTATAATATTTGGGAATTGCTTATTCTCCAGGCGTTTTAGCTATAAAATTGACCTCTGTGCTAAATTCGTGCTCTACGAAATTTTTCTTTTATTGTGTTTATTTGGACGCCCTGAATAACAATTGGTAGTTACGCCACAATACTCCTGGAGGAATTCGTGAGAATCGCTTCGGAAGGTGACGGATTCGCGATTAACTCAGTTTTTATGGCCCAAACGGGAACAACACCTATTATAAAAGTTGTAAATTCTCTACCTTAAGGGTTCTATACATTTTTTTTGTACGCCTAAACGTTTTGGAGATACGACGCGAACTAAGTGAAAAATGCATTTAGTTTTTTTTAATATTTTTGTTATATTGGACAGTACAGAATTGTTGAGACGCTCAAACATGGTTGGGAAAAGATACTGATCCTGAGCAGTGGGGCTGGATTAGGAAGAATGATATTTTACAGTCAGTACCAACGCAGTTACCACCAGGACCAGACATATTGTTAAATTAAATTTTTTGCAACTGTACGAAGGGTTGTGCAGGAAAATGTAGCTGTAGGAAAGTAGGACTGAATTGTTCAACAGCTTGTGGACATTTTCACGGTCACTCCTGCTTGAAAAATTTTTCGCCAGAAATAAACATGGTTGCGAAATAACCAATTTATTGTTGTTATTGTCTTTAAAGAAAGTCATTTTTCGCCAGGAAGGAAAGGGGTGGGGGAGATTTTTTTTCGTCATCGAATATGAAATTGTTTTCTCTTTGATTTGAGCCCTACCAGATTGCGATCGGGTGATGAGGGGGGGAGGGAGGTGGCAGCAAAGTTTTTGCCCTGTAGAAGGGAAAGGGTTAGGGATTTCGGGCTAGCTCATTTTCAAGTGCAATCAATTCTCTTTCAAAACCAGATCGACCTCACTAACACGAACGTAGGAATGTCGGAAAGTATCTAAACTTCACTGCCACCCATTGCTGTTTTCTAGGTTAATAATCTGACAAATGTCAACCTGTCAATAACACTTTCATTGTGCCACGATAATCCCAATTAAAGTATTTCAAATTCAAGCATGGCTTCCACGCTATCCTTTGCAAATATAAGAAACAGAGCCGAACAGCATCATTTAAATGCAGAATTAAGCAGGATTGAAAGAGAAAAGCAGACTGAGTTACGGATATTGAAGACAGAGAAACAAAAATTCCGGTCGAAATATTCCAAAGTGTCTGCGGTTTATTTAAATGAGGTAAGTGAAAATCTTAATGATAATGAGTTTATATTGAAGTGTAATGCACCTTTATCTTTATTTAACAGCGACGTGGAACAATTTAAAGGTCTTATCTCTACACCGCATGTGATTTCTCCTGCTAGATTGCAGCTAATCGTCTGGTCTGGTTTTAAACACACAGTTATTTTGTAGGAAACAAAGTTCAAATGACCACGTATACCATGTCCAACCCCAGACTTGATTCAGCGTAACACGTGTTTACACAAATTGTTATAAAAAGCACTTCATTCATTTACTATTCTGGATTGAACGACATTACAATAAGAGGCAATTTTTTATTTTTATTTTAAAACATGAGTAGAATTTGTTTGGTCAAGCGCCACTGAAATATTAAAACATAATGCACGTTCAGAGGAAAGAACGTCGATATAAAGATGAAAACTAGGTAGTTTCTTATCAGTATAGAAGTTTGGCTTGAGTAATTCATAAATAATATATTTCTCTATGCTGAATTTTGCACAAAAATGAAGATTACTATACAGAAAAATTATTTCCACAAAATGTATCAGTTGAAAATTTAAAAATTATTTATCAGTTAAGTCTGGAAAGTGGGATAATCTTTTGTTGGTATTCTCAGATGCTTTCAAATCTCCCTTATGTTATGTAATGTAATAAAAGTCAAATTGTCACCCCACGTTTCCATTTTTACAGCAGAAGCAATGGCTATATACGAATCGCTTCAATTTATTTACTCTTATAATTCAGATACCTCCATGGTATTAACTGACTCTTTATCTGTTCTAAATAAAGAAATTGTTACATAATATAATAGAAATGGGAAAAGAAGTTCATTTCGTATGGTAAAAGCACATATCGGGATAAAAAATAAGGAAATTGTTGACCTTTCAGCCAAGGAAAATATCAACTCAGGTGTTCCATCAGAAACAAACATATGTCTAGCTGATTCTTCTAACAATTTAAAATTCAGATTGTGAGAGAGGTGGTTAACTTCGTATCCTCTATTGTTTTTCTTCGTAGCATCCTAATTTATAGTGATCCTCCAAAATTGTTTATTATTAAAAATGATCCGACAGACCTCAAGGCGAGAAGAGTGTGTCCATGTTTTCCTCTCTTTTTTATGATCCTCAAATATTTTCGTTTCTCTGTCGATGTAGGGTACTCTGTAATGAATGGTTTTCAGCGCAATATTTATTAAGTGTAACTTTGTTTGAAGTAGCAGCTGCGTGTATGGCTAATGGCCAAATGCCATGAAAAAAAATTAAGTCTATTATTTTTGTCAGCTGTATACAGGGCCTACCTGCGACTCGGCAGCTCAGCCTGAGACCACTCTTTTCCCATGCATGAGCCCAGATCTTCTCTCAATAAATTAATTCTAGGCCCACTTTTATGGACCTACTTGATGGTGTTTGAGACAGGCCCCCACTGTACAATACCCTGTATTTAATTTACGTGAAAGTCAATGTTCACTATCAACTGGTTTTTTAGGATATTATCGAAGTAGAAGTCATATGTCATCGCCATAATATAAAGAGACATTAACTTCGATTGGTTTCTTTAAACGATTACCTTTAATTATTAGAAAGTTACGGTAGAATCTTAAGCTAGATGGGAAGAGGCAAATTTATTATATTGGAAACAAAATGCAATTTTCATTAATAAATTAACAGAAGTGACTAAGAATAGGCATTCATTATGCCAGCACATGCTATTTTGTATTCCGCATACTGAGACAGACGTGTTTGCTGCGATCCTTTGAGATTAATGTAAATAGTTCTTAATTTGTTGCTATTTTAATTGCCGGTATCATCATTCACTGTACCTAATGAGAATAATAACTGTAGGCTTCGGTGTTCATCAAGTAAGTCTGGTCGAAAGTTTGTACACCTACTTTGCTTCTATAGTCAAGGTAGATTATGTCAGGTTTTGTTAACTTGGACCTAAGCACCAGTGGTAATTTTGTAAATTGTTAGACCTCATACGTTATAAAGTAGTAATTGTCTAGCTAGGACGATTGTTAAAGGTAGTATTACAACAATTATTAGGTAGTGCATCTGGGGTCCCGCAAGAATCAGTACTTGGTCCGCTAATTTTTAATTTATTTATTAGTGATAGTCTTGCCGAACTTAGAGTATTGCCTTCTATGTGCTGATGGTATAATTATATAAAGTGCAGTGAAGTATATAAATAATTGGTTAAGATTACAGGTTTGTACATTATCCTTAAAAGATTTAAGTGTCATCCAAGGTAGCATTTTAAAAGTTCTATATATAATAAAAAAAGAAACTATCCAAAAATAATAAAAGTGTAGTAAGTAAAAATATACCTACTACGACCGTCCAGTATCTTCTAAATAATTTTCAATCCATGTTAAGGCTGTTTCTGTCACACCATACCACATCTATCAATAGTCTGAAATGCTCGTTTTAGATCTACAAACACGCTCAAAACTACATTACCGTCATTGGTGTCTCTCCAATTCGCACACTAATTGTAAACTTGTTTCACATGAATGACTTTGTCTAAATCCCGATTGACCACTGCATAAAAGTGTATTTTGTTCAAAGTATTTCCTCAATTGGTCGGCCATTACGATTTCTAATATTTTATCCACTATCGGAATTAAATTTATTGGTCCTCATTCACTTGCTTGCTTCGGGTTTTGAATTTTTGGAACTGGTACTATAATGCTTGTTTTTAGTTCAGTCGGTATTTTTCCAGTTGTCAGCGATGAGTTTATTAAATTTAATAGTGGATATGCCACTGTCAAATATGTCTTTCAGCAAGTTAACATTTAATATTTCGTCTCCAGCTTATTGTATTAAACTCAAATAATTTAGTCGTTTCTGGCACCTTATTTTGTATCTCATCATTTTTATCTTCAGATATATTATCAATACTATTGGCATCTAATAAACTTAACACGCTACTTAACACCTATAGTCTGGTCCAAATTGTGGACTCCCCAACTCGCTTTACCCTCACATCAGCAACCCTTATTAATCTTATAATTACTACTAATAAAAATATTGTAGAAAATATAGAAGTTATTTCATTAAATCATATGTCTGATCACGAACTTATTTATTGCAAAGTAAATATCACTCATAAAAAACTGAACCCAGTATATAAAACAATTAGGGACTTTAAGCATTTTAACGAGGATCAATTTTATGCCGACCTTATGTCTATCCCTTTTGAAAATATTTATGATATAAATAATATTGATGAGAAAGTGAACTTTCTAAATGAAAATATATTATTTTTGTTTGATATACACGCTCCGATCAAAACAATAAAAATTACAAAAAAATATGCACCATGGATCACTGATAATATACGTTTACTTATGTCTCTAAGAGACAAAGCCTGCAGTAAATGGCGTCGTACAAAGAACGAATCTCATCATAATTATTATAGAATGTTAAAAAATTATACAACGCTAGTTTGCCGAAATGAACAAAAAAACATATTTTGAACATAGACTGAGGGTAGACGGCATAAATCAAACCTGAAAAGATTTGCGCCTTTTAAATATAGCTAAGCGGTTAAATAGTATTCCGGACGAATTAAAAAATGTTAATTACCTTAATCGTTATTCCATAAATTGCATCCCAAAATTACCTGCAGATCAAGATAACTCATTATAAAAATAATATTAAACCAAATATCGACTCATTTAAATTTAAGTCTACTTCTGAGTATAATGTTCAGAAAATTCTATATGGTATAAAAACCAATGCGCAGAAAAATGATGGTCTTAATATTAAATTATTACTCATGTGTTGTCCTTTAATATTGCCTTTTGTTACCCACATAATAAATTTTAGCTTAGAGAATTGCATTTTTCCAGACTCCTGGAAACAAGCCTTAGTGCAACCAGTGCCAAAAAAAACAACCCTGAAGAATTTAAGGACCTCCGCCCAATTAGTATTTTACCAACCCTATCAAAAGTCTTAGAGAAAGAGGTAGAGTGTCAGATGCGGGATCACTTAACAGAATTTCAATTGGTACCTGAAATACAATCTGGCTTCCGCCCTTTGCATAGTTGTGAAACTGCCCTCTTAAATAGCACGGATGACATTTTGAGAGGATTGGACCAAAAAAAAGTTACAGTGCTGGTACTCGTCGATTTTACAAAAGCATTTGATACGATTATCCACGAAATACTTTTCGCTATACTGGAATTTATAGGCTTTCATGTTAGTGTAGTTAACTTCTTTCGTAGCTATCTACAAAATAGAACACAACGTGTTGGAATTGACAATAGTGTGTCTGTGCCTCTCGAGGTGCCATCCGAGGTCCCACAGGGGTCGATTCTAGGACCGCTATTATATACGTTATATACGTCAGGTTTCGAAAAGACGGCTGAGTATTATCAAAATCACTTCTATGCTGACGACACTCAACTCTACCTTTCGCTTGATTCAGGGAAATGGGCTGAGGCAATAACCGCTATTAATAGCGACTTATATTCTCTAATTGAAAAATCCAGATGTTATGCATTAAATGTTAACGCCAGTAAAACATCAGTTTTAGTTTTCGATCATCATAATATTACATCAACAGTAAAGGAAAACATGCAAATATATGTTGACGGGCATTATATACCTTTTAAAGAATATGCAAAAAATTTGGGGGTAACATTTGATATGAATTTAAGATTTAATTCGCATATTAATAACTGTATACGTGCAGCATATACAAATTTAAAAGTAATATATAATATCAGGCATTATTTGAACAAAAAAATTAAAACAATTTTATGCGAGTCGTTAGTCTTATCAAGATTTAATTTTGCCGATTCTGTATATGGTCCTTGCTTGGATGCGGAGGATACGCGTAGAATACAAGTTCTACAAAACTCTTGTTTGAGACTAATACTTGGAGTTAGGCGCCATCAAAGTATCTCACATAAACTAATCCAGTTAAGTTGGCTCAATATGTCTAGGCGACGACTTCTGCTTGTTTATACCACAAAATTATTAATAATAAAACACCCAAATACTTGAGCAAAAAAATCTCATATAGAACAGACGTCCACAATTTGAATGTTCGTTTCAAAGGTACACTTACTCCTTCCCTCCATCGTACAGAATTATTCAAACGATCATTTACGTATCAAATAACTAAAGTATATAATTCCATTCCTTCATATATCAAAAGTAAATCTTTACCAACTTTTAAATTCACACTAAGAAGATATCTTTTGAATGAATCAAACTAATGCTCCGTAGGTGAATTCTTCTTTTAATTAGTATAAAAATATAATTTTATTTTTTTTCTTACTCTAGTGGCTACAAATATCATGTTACTACATCCATACTATCTGCTATTAGCAATATTGATTATTTTTTTTGCCATATTGCTATTACCTACGCTTAAGATTAAATACAGAGGTTCGTCTTGTGCGGCCACCTGATCTTCGGCGTTTTTCTCGTATTCTTTTAAATTATATTATCTAATCTTGTTACTTTTTTTGAGAAAATAGAGACCTATTATTATTATTATTATTATGTGTCTCGCTTTCACCTGAGCGATATAAAGTACGGACTTGGTGGTGCGTTATAAACTCCGTCTTACCGCGACCGCATTCTACTGTAGCGATTTCCTCGACTATACTTACATATATAAAAAAAGATGAATTCAAAATGTATGCTGATAATCAATATACGTACATGAAAATAGTTTTATTTATCGCAAATTACGACACTACGTACTGCACTGAACCTCAATGGCAATCTCGGTAAATGCCTACTGGATTACTTAACTATTAGTTATTATCAAGCAAGATTTGTGTGTAATTCCTTTATCGACTTTCCCTGACAGGGACAATTCATTTTGGGCTGTTCGACATTTTCGACTTCCAATTTTGAAAATAATTTTTGAATTAAAATGTGATTTTGCCCATGATTTAAATCGTACCATAATAAGCGAGTATTGAGAATAGCAATTTGTGTACACCCTGTTTGTAATAATAAGAAAAAAAACAAAAGAGAAACGCATTCCAGACAGATTTCGCAACTCGATATATGTCTGTCAAATCTACAAATCCGATCTCTTTGTTTGCACGAAAACATTTTGATGGACATTATCTCTGCGCGGCTCGACAATTAAAGGACCTACCTAAAGATTGATGTCTTAAAAATTTAAATGTTTAGAGAAACATGAAACAAGAGAAACGACATGAAAATTATCCCCTTTCAAATGGATATTTAAAGAGTATTTTTTCTTTAGTGTGTTAAAGGTATCACAGTAGAACATATCGCATTTATGGGAAATTTTAATATAACATTAGTGTTCGGCGGTGGACTGTAAAATGTAAGCATGCTGCGACTGCTAAGCCTTCGCGCCAAGAAATTTATTTGACTTAAATCGAGAGTCAATCCTGTTATGTAGCAGCATGCGTATAGAAACTATAAACTGTAAAAATGTCTCCTAAACTGCAACAAATCAAAATTAAGTCTATTTAATAAATATTGATAATCACAGCCTCTGTTGGGATACCTGCCGTCAATTAAAAAAGTTAGGAATTTGAAAAATTTCCTTTGAACAGACTCTATGGATTTGATATGGCAGGCGTAAATGAGGTTCAGTCCAGAGAGCAATCGTCAAGCTTAGAACGAACATTAGAATAATTATGACATCCTTATCCTAAAAATCTTAACTCAACCTAAGAATAAATATCAAAATTCTCATGGAGGATGAAACAATCTTCTCAATATGTCCAGGAAAGCTTAATTTATTTTCAAAGTGAAACCTAAGTCATTAAGTGCATTAACACGAATCAGAGCCTGCAAATCTACTAGTTTTGCGGGAGTAAGTGGCATCTTTACATTTAGAAATATTTAAGTTAACGCAATGCACAATATTATCTAGCACTGCTGGTTAATGCAGTCATCAATGAATTTAATTGATTAAAAGATTTTCAAATCATCTGCAAAAAACATTTTTTAAAGCGATTACGTCATTCAAATCGTTAATGAAAAGACAAAAAAAGAACGGACCACTGTAAGAGCCTTGTGGAACTCCCCAAGTAATTTCATACAGATTTGATTTGAAACGACATCTTGAAGATTTCTCTCTCGGTATAATCTGGTTTTTGGTTTGATCATCGATAGGGCCCAAATTATATGACCTACCCAAGATCCATAAGGAAGGAGTCACACTAAGACCTATTGTTAGCTCTGTAGAGTCACCATTACAGGAGTTAGCGAGATATCTGGCTAGACAGATACAGCCACTAGCAGAAAAAGCAACGTCTTATGTGAAAAACGCACAACATTTTATCGAGTTACTAAACAACGAGACTGTCCAACCAGAAGATATTCTAGTGAGCTTTAATGTAGTGTCACTATTCACTAACGAACCAACAGAGAGGTCACTCGAATTGATTAAACGAAAGTATCATCCAGAGGAGCATATTCTTAGCCTAACTAAACACTTTTTAAACAACACATACTTTATATACAATGACCAGCGCTACAAGCAAACGGAAGGAGCACCGATGGGTTCACCGTTACCTCCAGTCATCGCTAATCTCTTCATGGAGGACCTAGAAGTTCGTGCAATACAAACGGTACCACTGAAACTAAAATTTTGGTTGAGACATGTAGACGACACATTCGTAATCTGGACTCATGGAAGAGAACAACTAAATAGTTTCTTAGACCACCTGGATAGCATTCACGAGAAGATCAAATTCACCACGGAGGTAGAAACAGTAGGCAAGCTTCCATTTTTAGACGTATTAGTGAAAAAGAAACAAGACAGGACACTAGGTCACACAGTATATAGAAAATCCACTCACACGGACAGATATGTAAATGCGGCATCACATCACCATCCAGCACAATTAAATTCAGTAGTAAAGACTCTAGTGCCACGTTCTCAGAGGTTGGCAGACGTTGATCAAGGAGTATACGAAATCCCGTGCCAAGATTGCAACAAATCATACATAGGTCAGACCAATAGACGTATTAGTGTAAGAAAGGAAGAATATATGAATGCAGTACGAAAAGAGGAGAAAACGTCGTCCCTAGCACAGCATGTAAAATCCAGAGGACACAAAATAGACTTCGACAACACCAGAACAGTAGCTAATATCGAGCATTATAGGTCAAGGATTACCAGAAAGGCCATAAAGATCGAAAAAAGATCACAAAATCTTAATAAACGGGTTGATACGCAGAAATTGCCCGGTTCTTGGAAGCCCGCTCTTGTGGGAAGATACGTAACCGAAAACACACGACGATCCACCGTGGACGAACCAATCACGAGTAGGTACGTTCAAGTATTGACAAATAGTGAAAGAACCAAGCAACTTACCCGAAATAGACCTATTACGAGGAGTCAGAGCCGAGCGCTGATCAATCAAGGAAAATCACGACATTCTGCAGCACCGATTGGACACGAGGATGTCTCGAACACGTGGAGCGTGACGTTTCAACGAGGCCACTTGTCGGGTTGGCTCAGGCGCCCACTACGCCTACCACAGGTGGTGGGGGACCGGTAACACGTAGCCAAACGCGCAGGCGCGCCCTAGACTGCAGCATATATAAGTAGCCGCACAACGGGGAGAACGTCAGTTCAGTTCAAGCAACGAGGAGTAGCAGGAAGATGGTAGATGAGATTCTGCCGAAACGTCGTTTAGACAACCGTGACTCCTGGAGGAGTCGACAATCGACGCGGGAGAGCACCCGGAAGTACAATAACACTTCATTTAACATCCGCGAAAACCTAAAAATTGATTTGGAGAAATTATTCCATAAATATATAATGAATGAATACACATAAATACATATACACATATATAAATAGATAAATATAGAGTAGAACCAGTAAAGAACTTTAATTTTTCAGTAACAAATGGAAAAAGATAAAGTATTTGGAGTAGAATTTTTAGCTACGATTTTACGCTTCAGGAATTTTGGTAATTCGGGTCTTGGTATCTATTAAAACATGAAAAAGAATGATAGAATTTCTTTAAAATAGTCGCTAAATATTGCTTATAATGTGACCTAAAAATTTGAAAAATAAGCACAAAGGAATGTTTTTTTATCCACTTTATTTGTGGGAGATATTTTCCCAGAAAATTATATTATCCGTTTGTTTTTAAATCATCTAAAATATACCTAATTCATTTTTTTTTTTTATTTTAAGCCTCTAGCTGAAATAATGCATGTTTTAATGAATTGGCTGACAAGCACTTAATGTCACTGACTGCTTTCGGGTAATTTTGTTTAAGTTCTGCAACTTTTATTACGATGTCGTTTGAAAAAAGCGAAAAAGGTCGTAAAATCTACCCACGCAATTTTTTTCCAGAGATGTTTGATGTCATCTTATCTTCTCAGTGGTTATAAAAATGTAAATTTGTGTCATATGTTTAATTTAACCTATCGTGAGTTAAATAATCCTTGGGTCATATCCTTAACATCTAACAATATATTATGTATATAATTTTATTTGAAAGCAAGTCTTATCAGGAATTCTGAATTACGAAATTCAAGATTTGCTGATTAATTATTTAGATTAAAATAAGTTATCCACAAGAATACACTATTACATAAGATAGAAGGGGCGACAATAATAATAGTATAGTAGAATTAGACGTCGTTGTAAAAATCCCAAAACCACATTTTATGCAAAATAGTCATTTTTGGTGTCAATAATTATGCGCTAAAAGTATAGGACGCTAATAGTCCGGCAGTCAGCGAACTTTTTTGATGACCAAAAGTGCAAAAGCTGGAATTTTTTTCTCCGCCTTATTCAGCATCTACGCCATGGAATGGTCCATCAGCTTGCGCACTTAAAATAGTCCACTGATTTTTTTGCGGCGAATAAGTGCTCAGCAGATGAGTTATAGGCGCAGCGCATAGTGTTGTAGTGTATACTCCGTACAATCAAAAAATTAACTCAAAAAAATAACAAAATTTGAAAAATAACTCAATCTTTCCACGCGCAATCTCAACTATGAAAAAGTATCCATATATTTTTGATTACCAAAAAAACACAATTTTCTAAATTAAATTCCAAAAAAATTCAGCACAAACCAATAATTCTCAAAGATTCCAAAAATATCGTCAAAACAGTCAAATTATTCAAATTGCCCATTTTACAGCCAAAACTTCCAAAAATATTAACTTTTTACTCATAAGACTCTCCACATAGCCCTCGTATGAATTTTTAGTTCATTCAAATAAGAATTCTACAAGCATTTAGTCGCGCGATCTAAATGTCTATCCGATATTGCGTCTTAAATAATAAACTGTTATTTATCTTTCTACACGTCTTTCCGTAGCCCCTTATCAATATTTACTTCTGTTTCTTAAACATTCACCGGCACAAATATTTTATATAAAATCTACATTTCGCAGCACCTATAATTAATATTATGTCAAAATCTACTTTCGTTCAGAGTGCGCCAACTGTTGCACTTAGTATAACCGCAGCCGTGGGTAAGTTCTGGCCTGGGGATTAGTAGTACGGATGTTAGACGAAAATTAACATAATAGTTTTAGATAATTCTTCAAATAACTCCTATAATAAAATAGATACAGGGTTCATCAAAAAGCAAAATACTTCCCATGTTAAGCGCTACATAACTATATAATTTTCAATATAGATTTCAATCGATTTCAGTTATTACGCAGTTAAGTGCACGCACTGACTGGCTGGGGCAAACAACCAGTTTTAGACCAAGCGCGCACGGAATATGGGGACCTTTCAAGACAACAAAACAACGATCGTGCCTGACTCGACGGGGCACGAAAAACGAAACAAAGCAACGATATATAGCTCGGACACGACGAGACTCGAGCAAGTCAAACTCGTTACGTGCAATCCACTACAGCTTCTTCCAAGGCCGAAACCTTGTAGAAAAAGAGTTTTGTTTTAAATGAAATCTCTGTCCTTGCGCATTTGAAGCTTTAGTGAATATTTAACCGGCACCTTCGCCAAAAAGTGAACTTTTGAAATTCTTCAAAACAAATCGTGTTAATTTTTTCTCTTTACGACGAAACTTTTGCAGTTGAAAGTTACCAGAATATATTTTTAGTTATTTTTTTAAGCGTCTTAAACTCTGTGAAGTGAATTTAAATAAATGTTTTAATTTCGTTTTTAAACCAGTGTGTTTCACTGAACAGTAACATACAGGGTGATATAAAAATACCCTGCCCAACTTACCTAAAGTGATTTTTTCGAACTTTCAACCAAAGTTAAGTGCTCCGACTGCTTATACAGGGTGAAGCATTGACCGTGATACCAAAAATATTTTATTTCTCTCATTAAAAATAAGTGCACGAACGTCCTCGAGGGTCTCTATTCAAGCTCTCCGACAGGCACTAATTTTATTTTCCCATTCCGAAAGCACTATTTGTGTTCAATAGTTGTCCGCGCCCTCGCGTTACATGTTTGACTGAATCAGCTGAGCACTTTTCCCTCGCTTAATATGAATCGGAGTATGTTTTTCATTTGACTTATTAACTTGCATTATTAAATTTCAGCTTTTGCGGTATCAGATGTTTATTATTTTTATCACTAAACTTAATCTCTCTTAATATATCCATTATTGCTACTATGATTGCAGTGGAAAAAATGCATGGAATATATTTTCATTTAATATTATTTAATGAAATACAGGGGCGCGCGCTTTAAAATCGTAATAAATGTAATTTCCGGTTTGACAATTTGCAAATGCAAATAATCCTTAATTAATATGTATGCTTGCTTTCAGCCTTCGGAAGTAAGGATGTATGAGACACACACACCGGGATTTTGTTATAGGAGGAACGGTGAACAAAAGAACAGCCAACAAACGCCAGACAAACCGTCAATAGATTTTGAGGTAAAAAATACCTTTACTCATTTTAAAATGTATAACATTATATTTTCAGCACATACATTATCTCATTTTCACCGATGGCGAGGTAGACGTAAATAAAATACTGTGCCTTCATTTGGTCTCCGCACATAGGACGGAAACTGTCACTCCTCCAAGGAGGAAAATCAACTATATATGCAAGGAACACTCGCCCTTGGAAAGGCTCATAGACAGGTCCAAGAAAGGTTACACCAACTTTGAAAAATTGTCAAATTTGTTACCGCTGTACACCCTGGGTAAGACCCCAATGTATAAAATATAATTTTCTGCAAAATTCGGATTATGGGGGTTCATCACTTCTAGTTTCCCCGGAAACGTCTTCAACTTTAAAATTTTAAATGGACCACCCTGTATATTTTAACATTTTTGGATTCTGGATATGGTTTTAAGTACGATTGCATAGTTTTAAAAACATTTCTGATTATTTCTAATAGACCAAAATGATGAGAGAAAAATAAACCTAAAATTTTTCAAATTGGTTTGTACGGTCGTAAGCAAAAAAAAATAAGACAAGTCTTGTAACAGTATTTTTTATCTAACTTTAATTTTTGTGACATTGTCAGTTAGTTGTCATAATTTATTGCAAGTGTGCAAAAAACTAATATGCCTCATATAATCGATTTAGTTAAATCTGGAGTTATTGCTAAAGCAGAAGATGGATGGTCAATGAGACAAATTGCACTGCGTTATAATATTGACAAAAATTCGGTGTGTAACATTTTAAGACAGTGGAGAATAAACGGTACGATTAGTAGAATTTCTGGATCAGGGTGACGAAGGATATCAACTCAACAACAAGATTTGCAATTGGTAAATGGTTTAGTAGAAAATCCATTTTACTCAGTTATTCAGGCTGCTGCAGAAACGAATTTTCCTGGATCGAGTAGCACTGGTCGCCGGCGAGTAAGAGAATCGGAGCTATGCTGTCATGCAGCAGCAAGAAATACTTACTTAAAGCTGAACATAAAGAAGCTCAAATAGGATTTGCGCTTGAATTTTTAGCGCATGATATAAATTTTTGGAACAATGTAATCTTTACAGACGAAAAAACTTTCCAGTCAACGCACAGCGGTCGTATTCGTGTTTACCGCCCTCCGAATACTTGATTAGATGAGGAATATATATCTCACAATGATAAAGGTGGTAGATTTTCCGTCAATATGTGGGCTTGGATATCGGCACGTGGTCCTGGGATTTTGTGGCATATTGAGGAACGATTTTAGACAATATTATGCTCCCTTCTGTGTCACAATTATTTCCTAATAATGAGTCCATATTTCAACAAGACAATTGTTCCGTTCATACTGCTCAGACCGCAACTAACTGGTTTCAAGATAACAACATCAATGTTCTTAACTGGCCCAGTCATAGTCCAGATCTTAACCCTGCGGAAGAAGTATGGAAACTACTCGTAAGAAGTATCCAAAAACGAAATGTGAGACCACGGAATGGCGAAGAATTACTGGAAATAGTAAATAATGCATGGGAAAATATTATTACTAATGATTATTATATAAGGTTATTTAATTCTATGCCAAACAGACTTATATAAGTTATAAATAGAAATGGCGCAATACCGAAATATTAGTAGTTAGTTTTTTGTTAAGTAGGATATCCTTTGTTCTTTGATCCAGGATTTCTACTAATCGTACCGTTTATTCTCCACTTTCTTAAAATGTTACACACCAAATTTTTGTTAATGTTATAACGCATTGCAATTTGTCTCATTAACCATCCATCATTTACTATAGTAATAACTATAGCAGTAAAATAAAAAATAAATTAAAAGTGATATCTGTTTTATTTCGGCTACTGATTACATATTCAAATAGAGACAGATTTTCATTAGGAAAAAAAAGTTGTCCTATTTCTTTCTGCTCACGACAGTACACATATACTTACCAATGATTGCTAACGTATAAACCTGTATACAAATTTTTTTTACTATTTTTCTAAATATGAATACTTAGATAAAATTTATATAGTCTTCTAAATATAATGTTTTAAGTTTTATTTAAACAGGAAAATAGTAAATATTGTAATATAAATATTTGTTAGAAAAAGTTTTAAAGGCGAGGATTATTAGTAATATGGTAAAAACATTTTATTATTTAAAAATAAACATTTTGATTCTTATAAATGTACAAAATCGTAATTAATGAATTTTATATTTCTTGCTTGGTAACGTGTGCAATTCACATTCACTCCCTGAATCTGTTTCAAATAAAATGTTATCACCATTGTCTTCTTCATCACGAATTTGAACAGGAAGATCGGGTACCTACATTATATTGCAAGCTTTCGCACTGGCTTTCGGGTTCCGATTCTGATATATCGGTACTGCTTGAATCTGTATCTGGTCTGATTCATCTATATCGTCTTCTTGGTACATGTGTACATTTGCATTTGGAACTAAAAATACTAATTTTCATTATGAACAAAAAACTAAGTTGATGATCGCATTGCGAGGGAAAAAATAACATATTTAAAGAAAAGTCCTAAGAATTTTAAGAAACAAGAAAGTTATTGCATTTTGCAACTAAGCTCTATGAAAAAATTTAAAAAATAATAAATTTTAAATAAAAAAAACAAAAACTAAATTTCTCATCGTATTGCTAGGGAAAAAATAACATATTTAAAAAAAGTCCTAAGATTTTTAAGAAACAAGGAAGTTATTGCATTTTGCAACTAAGCTTTATGAAAAAATCAAAAAATCACTTTTTAGCTCTATTAACAATACTTACATTATAGTACTTGTAAATAAGTTTTTATAAAATTTTTGAATCTATTCCATGAAATGAATAGGTTTCAAAATGATACAGTCCAAGTTTTAGCTCAAAATATGCATTTGTTAATTAACAATTGGCCATAGTGTAAAAATTTATATATTTCGAGTTCATGTTAACAAAAATTAACTTAATTTTTTTATATTAAAAGTCCCAAAATTCTCTACCAGATATAATAAAAAAAATTTTTTTTTCAAAATGGACGAAAAAATGCATTGTTTTTATTTGAGTTATAAAAAAATCGGCAGCTACTGGAAGCGGCTGGAACCTCCCCACTCGGTGGATCTTTGAAGCCGAAAAGAGCATTAAATTGTGTAACAAAACTGCACTAAACGTAATCCGATCTCATCCAAAACCTTTTCAGATCTTCTAGGGCACTAAAAAACCCTCAACTTAATGAATTTACAATCATCTATGCGAGTTATTACCAACATTATCGCTCGTTGAATAATATACTATTAGGATATTAACAACTTTAACATCACTTGAACTACTAAGAAATTCTAGTTATCCTAAATACTACAGATTTGTAAAGCAACAAACTGAAAATTGGTAAAGTGATAATCTATAATAAATCCACCAACGAAGGTACAGAAAGCATATGATATTGATATTCTTACATCTACCTTTAAAGTTTGTGACAATCCACTAAAAGTTACAAATGTGCCGAAATCTTATTAACATAACATGACACCAACGTTATCGGATGACAAACGATGACAATGACAATCATCAAAATTTGCTCATTGCAATTCGATCGCTCGCGGCTGTCTTTGTTAAATCAAACATTAGCATTTCAGTAATTTTACTAGATTTTAGAGGAATATTTGTAGTTTAATTCTTCGATTTGTCTGTATATATATTTAAAAACGGCACTAAACGTAATCCGCTCTACTTCTAGAGCAGTGAAGAAACCCTCACACGTGAATTGACACGTGATGTGACGAGTTTCACGATGTAACCGCTACGCGCATCGATCATGTCATGCGAAATGCGATCTATGCCATATTTGCTTTGTTTTTAATTTTTTTCACGGAAACCAAATCAAAAGGGTGGAAGTGTGATATATCGTTGAAATCAGAATTTTAACTGCTTTTCAATGGTTCCATTGTAAATTGAAAGTAAATATAAAATAAACAACTTGTTGCGTCAAAATGGCACTAAACGTAATCCGATCTCAACCAAAACCTAAAGAAACGCACACGCAAAGTTTCATTCAAATCCGTTCAGTAGTTTCGGCGCTATCGTGCTAACACACATACACACATACATACACACATACACACACACAGACATTTTTCAAAAACCACTTTTTTGGGTTCCTAGGACCTCAAAACGTAAAGATTTGATGTTATCTCAATTTTCGTTTTTGAACCAATTTTAGTAACCTCTCACAATTTTATTGTGGAGAGGTTAAAAATGTAGAGAAAGTAACCAAAATTACATTAAAAAAATTTCTTTTTAATTCCATTCGAAAGCTGGCGTCTAGATCTACATTTTGAAACAATTTTTGGACTTAATGGCATAAAATATCAGGCATTTCAAATGTTAGATAACAAATGCAATTTTGGCCAATGGGTCTCAATACTTTGGCACCAACTTCGGTCGTTTTATTACATCAAAAAGTATATTTTCTGAAAGTTTCATGAAAATTGGTTTAGTTGACGGTCTTGGGCACTAAAATGAAAAAAATGTTTTTTCTCGTTTTTTCAGTTTTGTAGGTTATGTACGTACTTCAGAGACTTGAAACCAACAAGGATTTATTGGCAATTTTATTATGAAGAGATTAGTTTTTAATTTTCCCCGATCCGACTTATAAAACCGGTGTTATTCACATTTTAAGCTCGAAAAACGCGGTAAAAAACTTTAATTGTTTATAAAAAAAAGTAGCACAAGGTTCTCGAGGTCATAATCTATCATGCTCTATCCAGATTGTGCAAATTGTAATGCTTGTTTTACTGCGCTATATTGGATTTCAAAATTATGGAACTACTGTTATGACATCAACAGTTCAAAAACCCCGCCTGAAAATCAAAACAAACGCTTATCGTGATGATTCCAGTCTAGGGTTATTACACTTTAATATTTTTGTCTTAATGAGTAAATGTCGACTTAATGAAAAATGAACGTTTTCTATGATTAATTATTTTCGCAGATAAAAGATTACCAGAGCACGTTGTATGTAAATACACGCCCATTAAGGAAGTAATTACTTTCATTGAAAATTATTTAGATGTTATTTTTTTACTGGAATTCCTAACAGACAAGATAATTTCAGGGAAATAACTACACGAAAAAAGCCACGAACTAAATGGGTTTCAATTTTTTTTCTGTTATTAATATGAACTATGTATTACTAGTCGTCTTGATTTGAATATTAATAACAATATGTTAATAGAAACTATTACCAAATCAGAATAATTTACCTCCTAGATATTAGCTAATGAAATTATTTTATTAATGATTTCTTAGTCATTTAAACACTTTATGATGTTTAAATGAAAATTTTATAGACTTCCTGTCAAGTCGACCATTAAAAAAATATTTTAATGTGAATCTGTATCCCCGCCAACCAGAGATGACAAGGACTTCTTACTCATAAATGTTCATCAAAAGTGTTTTTTTTTAAGTTTTAAAGTAATCATGATATATCAGTAGTGTAATAAAGCACATGACACAGATATACGGAATCCCATTTATTCAGCCAATAACGGCTCTGACAGAATGAAGTACCCATTTTCAATCGAGTTGTTTCTATTAATCGCTAATAGCCCAATAAAATGGGACAAATTTGTCGATTTGGATGAAATAATTCAGAGCGGGCTGACATTTTGGAAATGGGCTTATTTTGTGGTACTTTTTAACATATCAAAAGTCCCCACCCGTAGACGCGGTGGGGAGCGGGGGGGGGGGATAAAATCGGTTTTCCGCAAAAAACTTGGAAAGTACCAATTTTGCTGTAAAATATGTACACATGAAAATTATAGATAATAAAAATCCGCACAATTTCGTTTTTTTTTTTTAACTTCATATGACCTATTGGAGCCGAGAAAGATTTTTTTGAAATTTTGACAGTTTTGCGACGCAACGGAAACGCGCGCGTTCTTCGCTAAAATCTCAAAAATGGTCGTTCGGATAGCAAAGTGTTTGAAATGAAAGTTTCAAAGAATTCGATTATGAACAATTTCCTTTTATTTTTCATTTCCATTCGATCAATATTGGCAGAGATATGAATTTTCAAACGTCTTTATCATTCATTCATTAGCCGTTACTCGAGTCCGAGTATAAAAATGTTACAGTCGATAGATTGTGTACAATAAAAAACAAGTAAAAGGTGTAGTCTATTGTAATTCCCATTCATCTACGGTGCACACGACTATGGCTATAGAGGCCAATTCGGGAGAGCACATGTCGACCGCAGTCAGGACAAACATAGACCTGGTTAGGTCTTGGATTCGGCCTTCTTGCAGCAACATTTCATTGATAGCTGGCCACAACCCCTCGCCATTCGGTTCTGTCCGCTGCAAGTTGTTCCCATTGCTGCTCGTCTGCAATACCGCAGGATTTTAGATTTTCATGGAGAGCGTCTTTGAACCTCTTTCGTTGACCGCCACGCCTTCTTCTACCGCTTAGCAATTCACCATAAAGTGTACATTTAGAAAGGCGGTTATCATGCATACGATGAACGTGACCTGCCCATCTTAGGCGTGCTCTAGAAATAAGCACCTCAATTGGAAGGCTGTTTGCTCTCCTGAGCACTTCCACGTTTGATATGTGATGGAACCAACGGATTTTCATGATACTTCTGAGGTGTCTTTGCTGAAAACGTTCTAATTCTTTCACATGACGACGGTAAGTGACCCAGCTTTCACATCCATATAGCAGTGTTGGAATGACAACTGCTCTGTAGACAGCCATTTTCGTTGACAAAGCAAGGTCGTGGTTGTCAAATACTCTCTCTCTAAGTCCCCAGAGTGCTCTAGATGCAGCGTTAATTCTATTGCGAATCTCGCTGTCCATGTTTGCTTTGTCATTAACAACGTTGCCTAAGTAATTGAACTGATCCACCACTTCAAGAGAATTTCCGTTAAGTGTAATGTCTATTTGGTTCACTTTCACTTGATGAGGAGTTGACATAATCTTAGTCTTTCCAATGTTGATTTTAAGTCCCAAGGAATCATAGCTCTGGGCATACACATCTAAAAGTTCTTGAAGCTCTTCCGGCGTAGAGGCTAAAAGTGCACAGTCATCCGCATACTGGAGATCACAAATGAATCGTGTGCGTGTCTTCGTGAAAGCTCTAAAGCGCCCTACGTTAAAGAGGCCGCCATCAAAACGGTATCTGAGACCTATTCCTCTGACTGTCAGTTTGTTGTCAACAATAATTGTTAGAGCAGTGGTAAACAAATTAAAAAGTAGGGGTGCCAGGACACATTCCTGCCTAACTCCAGTGAGGGTTTGGAAAGGTTCGGTTGCCTCATTATTATACATAACCTGGGCGTTGTTGTTTGTATGTAGACTGCGACATACTTCCACAAATTTTCTAGGGATACCTAAGCGGAGCATAATTTTCCAGAGCACTTTCCTGTCCACCGAGTCAAACGCCTTGGTTAAATCAATGAAGGCCATGTGAATTTCTCCTCGATGTTCGAGTGCTTTTTCTTGAAGCTGTTTAAGTGTGAAGATTAAATCCGATGTGCCTCGGTTTGGTCTAAAGCCATTCTGTGTTTCAGGAAGTAACTTTTCCATAACAAGTGTTAGCCTATTTGCCATCGCTCTAGTGAGTATCTACCCTCCAACAGCCAGGAGAGCTATACCCCTGTAATTTCCACAGTCCGCAGCGCTCCCTTTGTTTTTGAAGAGGTCTTTATAGCGCGCTACCAGAACACTTGTTTCATGATAAAATCGATAAAAACTCGAAAACGATAGATCCTGCGCATATAGTGTCTAATGAGTATTAAAGGGAATCAAATTTTAAATATGTTGGTGCATGTACAAAATCGTTTTGATAACGAGTGAATGGAGATAAAAGGGAAAAACATGAAAAATTGTCATTTTCAAGTGCATTTAGACAAATAGCTATTTTTTGATTGGCTTTAGGCAATAATGACACTGAAGGTTTTTTGAAGAGAATTAAATTATCTGTACAATGAGCTCCACGTGACCCTCATACGATGAATGGTTTACGAGTTACAGCTGTTTAAAGCTATGACCAAAAATTTGTTTTTAATTATAAATTGAATGAAGTTTTTACCGTAGCGGTTTGATACATTTCAAATCTTAATTCGTTCAGAGACATATTTTTTTTTACATTTATAAATAGACGCTATTAGTCTCAATCGATGTTTAGCAATTGTTGGGTTGTCTGCATTTTTCCGATAAAAAGTTTCTGCTACATTTGATAAATTTTAGTTAGCCAGTAATGATTTTACAATAGTTTTTTTTTCTTTTTCCGGTGAAACTGGAAATTGTATCACATCCAGAAAAACAATGTAAAAACGTTTTTTTTTATTCATGTTTGAGGAAGTTTGAGGTGTAGAAGGTGTCTTTTGTATTACTTGAACCCCGGTTTGTGAAAATAAATATTAAAATGATTTGAATTTAATTGGTTTAACGAACTAGAGGATCAATATCTTGACCAACAATTGTTTTAGTAGAATCTTCAGCTATTTCAATGGCCGTATTAATAATTAAGACATCGACATCTTCTTGAAATATTTATTTTAATTACATTATTTTCAATTTAATTTTGTCAATGAAGCATAAAAAAAAATTTTCTTGAACAGAGACTGTCATTTTTAGTATTTTTAACCTCTCCACAATTGTGAGAGGTTACTAAAATTGGTTCAAAAACGAAAATTGAGATAACATCAAATCTTTACATTTTGAGGTCCTAGGAACCCAAAAAAGTGGTTTTTGAAAAATATCTGTGTGTGTGCATATGTGTTCGCACGATAGCGCCGAAACTACTGAACGGATTTGAATGAAACTTTGCACGTGCATTTCTTTAGTGCCCCAGAAGATCTGAAAAGGTTTTGGTTGAGATCGGATTACGTTTAGTGCCATTTTGACGCAGCAAGTTGTTTATTTTATAATTACTTTCAATTTCTAATGGAACCATTGAAAAGAAGTTAAAATTCTGATTTCAACGATATATCACACTTCCACCTTTTCGATTTGGTTTCCGTGAAAAAAATTAAAAACAAAGCAAATATGAAGCATAGATCGCATTTCGCATGACATGATCGATGCACCTAGCCGTTACGTCGTGAAACTCATCACATCACGTGTCAATTCACGTATGAGGGTTTCTTCACTGCTCTAGAAGGAGAGCGGATTACGTTTAGTGCCGTTTTTAAATATATATACAGACAAATCGAAGAATTAAACTACAAATATTCCTCTAAAATCTAGTAAAATTACTGAAATGCTAATGTTTCATTTAACAAAGACAGCCGCGAGCGATCGGATTGCAATGAGCAAATTTTGACGATTGTCATTGTCATCGTTTGTCATCCGATAACGTTGGCGTCATGTCATGTTAATAAGATTTCGGCATATTTGTACCTTTTAGTGGATTGTCACAAACTTTAAAGGTAGATGTAACAATATCAATATCATATGCTTTCTGCAACTTCGTTGGTGAATTTATTATAGATTATCACTTTACCAATTTTCAGTTTGTTGCTTTACAAATCTGTAGTATTTAGGATAACTAGACTTTCTTAGTCGTTCAAGTGATGTTAAAGTTGTTAATATCCTAATAGTATATTATTCAACGAGCGATAATGTAGGTAATAACTCGCATAGATGATTGTAAATTCATTAAGTTGAGAGTTTTTTTTAGTGCCCCAGAAGATCTGAAAAGGTTTTGGATGAGATCGGATTACGTTTAGTGCCGTTTTGTCACACAATTTAATGCTCTTTTCGGCTTCAAAGATCCACCGAGTGGGGAGGTTCCAGCCGCTTCCAGTAGCTGCCGATTTTTTTATGTAAAATTATTGTATAAACAGCTTGTTTTTCAACAGCACGAACCTTAAACCTTAATTAAAGTTCCCTTATCTGATATTACATTGAAATTACTATTTTGCATCACTCTCAATACTTCATGTCAATGAAGAATTCGTGACATTTAGGGAAAAATCTTTGTTTTGGTTTTTCCCATTTTTGACAATGTTTTTCCACAGTAACAGTATGACTTTTTTACATCATCTCAAAGTAGAGATTTCAACGAAAAAAAAATCCATTCTGAAATTTTCAAAAATCAAAATTATGCCTTTTTTCAAATTAAATTCGCACAAAATTAAAAAATAAATATTTCGCTTCAAAAAAATTACATCTTATTTGAGACATAAAAATGTACATTTTCACCAAATTTCGTTAAAATCGAATGGCTTTTGTGGGAGAAAAATAAAAAATCAAAAAATTGGTTTTTGGTGTATTTCTCAATAGTTTGGAGGTTATGTTGAAAAATGTCTGAAATAAAAGTTGTAGATCTATCAATTATCTCCAACTTTTGCATTTAACTTTTTTCGATAGGAGGCCTAGTTTTGCCGGAAATCGTTTCCCCCTAACAAGCATAAAAAATTGACAATTTCAGTTCAGTAGTAGTCTGTATTTCTTATACTACTGTTAATTAAAGTAGGTATTGACTTAAGAAAGCTTTCCGTTTTTCGAAAATTACCTCTGTAATATTGCATTCATAATTAAAAGTAATATGGCTTTCTGGTTTTCTACAACTTTTATATTGTTGATAATAAAGGAAACTGAGAAAATTGTTTTGTACAGATGTTGCAACGACGCAAAGCTGTGTAGATCTGACTAACATTTTTCTTTAAGAATTAATTGAACAAGGTGCAATGGGAGAAAGCGCTAGCACTCTGATAAATGACGGCAGACTCGCAGCTAGAATTTTAGTAAACGAAAAAGTCAGGGAGCTGTTGAATACAGTTGTGACCGCTTTAGAACAATCTAACAATGAAAAATTAGATAAACTTAAGGAAATAGCCAACGACACAAGCCTAGTGAGGAAAATTCTTAAAAGACCAGAAATAGAGGAATTTTTGGACAAACTTTATGATCATTCATTGATTAACTGGTAAAGAGCATACTTTCATAATTATTTACACATTAATTTTATCACTTACAGGGTGTTTTTGAAATACACTTATATATTCAGGTCTATGAATACCCACATCTTCCTGATCTACGCAAAAACACTTATTTTTCAATATGTCAACTATGAGAAAACAAATTACGGCATTGGTCCTCACATTACATAAGTGCTTACGTATTAAAATATACTGCTACGATATTCTCACCTGATGAAGCTAAAATACCACACAGTATAATTTCTAAATTTAATTCTTATGGTCGAAACACTGAAGAGAACACATATAGAAACACACAAACAATAAAACAAATTCAAATCAACTTAACAATGTATTGTGATAACAAATATATCATACAACAAAAAATAAAATAATTATGATTCTAAAATTAAAATAATTTGGATATAATTAAGTTGAAAATAAAATTGTTTTATAAAAATGACGTTGACTGTCAAAAATTTACCAATTTAAAATATTTTTAATTATTTCCATGTTATCAATTTATCGATTTAATTTATACTAAAATAGTGAACATAAAATTTTATATTTAGTTCGCTACAACCACCATCAACACTGTAAAGAACCAGAAATGGGGGGATAAACTGGCAGCGCTAAATCCTCAGGACAACTCGTTGTGGAAGCTGACGAGGGCCTTAAAAAGCACGCGGGAGGCTATACCCGCGCTGACACGTGCGAACGGACAGACAGCGATGACAGACGCTCAAAAAGCGAGCGACTTAGCTACACATTTTGAAAACATTCACAATAACAACATACCAAATAATTTAGAGCACGACCGCATCGAAAATGACATTAACGAAATCATTGGTCATGACGTACAACTGACGAGACGAGAGTTTTTGAAGATCATGACCAAACCCTCGGAAATAGCAGGAATTGTCAAAGACCTACCTAACAATAAAGCCCCTGGAAAAGACGGCGTCGAGAACAAGCTGCTCAAATATCTCCCGAGGAAGGGTATTGTGCAGTTGACGTATATCGTTAACGCGATCCTGCGGCTACAGCACTGGCCTAACCAGTGGAAATGCGCCGTGGTCGTGCCCATCCTTAAGCCAAGCAAGAACGCGAAGTTCGCCGGCAGCTACAGGCCCATCTCGTTACTATCGGCGATCTCTAAGTTGGTGGAGAAGGTCGTCCTGACTAGACTAGACGCTATTCAGGAGGAGCTTCACATCGACGATGAGTCCCAGTTTGGCTTCAGGAAGGGCAGGAGTACGGTGCAGCAAGTCGTTAGGATAGTTAACGACATCAAAGTGCAATACAACCTCGGGAAGAACACCACCATGGTGCTTCTCGATATTGAGAAGGCATTTGACACCGTCTGGATCCCGGGGTTACTCTACAAGCTACACTACTATAACTTCCCGACTTATTTCATCAAACTCGTTCACTCGTTCTTGACGGGCAGATCCCTGCAGGTTCGAGTGAATAATAAACTTTCAACACTGCGGGACATTCGCGCGGGGGTCCCGCAAGGATCGTGCCTGTCACCAAAGTTATACAACCTATATGTCTCCGATTTCCCAGAGTTCCCGAATACGAAACTGGCCAAGTACGCCGATGACACAGCCATGTATGCGCATTCACATAATGCCCAAGCAGCGAACATGCTACTCAAGGCGCACATGGCTCGTGCCACGGCTTATTACGACCAGTGGAAGATTCGGATAAACGCTGAAAAGTCGGAGGCGATAGTCTTCACGCGCCGTTTCACCGAAAACAAAATCATAACACCAATCTCGATCCGGGGAAACAAAATTCCAACCAAGAGGTGCGTGAAGTACTTGGGGGTCAGACTGGACCAGCGACTGACGTTTAACACGCACATTAATGAGACAGTACGGACGGTCTACTCCCTGTCCAGGAGTCTGTATCCGCTTATGGTCAGGGGTAGCAGACTTAATAGACAAAATAAAAAATTGTTGTACACAATGGTGATCAGGCCGTCTATCACATACGCGGCGCCGGTGTGGTGCAGCATACCGGTCACGACAATGAAAAAACTAAAAGTTCTTGAACACAAATTTATGCGCCTCATTTCTAATTCTGGAAGGTACACCTCCCTCAGAGATCTATACGCACTTTGCCACGACATAATCCCAATAGCGGACTACGTCCAGGACATCTCTCAAAAATTCTACTCTTTCAAGCTGGGCGATAGCCCGCTAACAAGAAACATAACACAAATTAGACAGCATAATGCCCCATTTCGGATAAAACACACCCTACCATACCAGACGTTACCGATCTTCCGGCAACCTCTGTAGCCAAACTTCATCAACTATAACTTCCGCTTGCCCTATCCACCTTTACTGATATTTCATACCTGTTGTGTCTTTAAATCTTTCCTGTCTCTTCCTTTCTGTTTGTAACCTTTTTGTCGCGTTTGTTTTTTCGATTTCTTTTTGTACATGTTTGTCTCTAAATTCATTTTCATTCAAGTTTTTCAAAAATCATAATTTTTCGAAATCAAAATTTTTTAAAACTACAGTTTAGGCCAGCCTACGCACAGCCCAGCATTTTCACACCTCGCGGAAGGCCCCTCGTTTAGATTGAGGTGTCTGCGTCAGTATCAAAATTAAAAAAGTGTTTAGTGCAAAAGTTTTTAAAAATGTGTAGTTTGTAAGTTCAGTTAAGTCTGTTTTAGATATATATAATTTTATCACCTAATTTTATCCATCTGCGATGGAAGGAGTTTAGGTTAACTTGTTTTTAATTGTCTTTAAGCCGAACCAGTCCCATTCCGCCCGACTTTGCAATCCGCCACCACGAACAGCGCGCGGTGGTTGCACGGTCGGTCCCTGGGTGGGTTCTGGGGAGGCAGATGTAAATTTTAATTATTAATAAAGTAGTATTGATTGATTGATTGACAACCATGGAGTTAGAATAAACAGGGGAAGCAGTCACGTGGTCAAAAGCAGTATCACTCCGCCATTTTGTTATAACATTTTTGTTTAAAGTGACAGTTTGTTATCTGTTCATTTTTATTTGTTATCAACAATTTGTGAAGTTTTTCACCAAGAAAATAACGGTATCATGTGCCCAAAAAAATTGCTCTTTTAAAGACGATTTCATAGGTTAGCATAAAACACAAACAATACACAGAGCCGTGTTAAGAAAATGTATTTACTTAAATGAATTTGGTAGTATGTATCGTACTGTCGTGAGCAGAAAAAAAATAGCACAACTTTTTTTTCTAATGTAAATCTGTCTCTATTTGAATATGTAATAAGTAGCCGAAATAAAACAGATTTAATTTATTTTTTAGTAGAAATCCTAGATCAAAGGACAAAGGATATCCTATTTAACAAGAAACTAACTATTAATATTTCGTTATTGCACCATTTCTGTTTATAGCTTCTATAAGTCTGTTTGGCATAGAAATAAATAACCTTATAGAATAATCATTAGTAATAATATTTTCCCATGCATTATTTACTATTTTCAGTAATTCCTCGGCATTCCGTGGTCTCACATTTCGTCTTTGGATACTTCTTACGAGTAGTCCCCATACTTCTTCCACAGGGTTAAGATCTGGACTATGACTGGGCCAGTTAAGAACATTGATGTTGTTATCTTGAAACCAGTTAGTTACGGTATGAGCAGTATGAACGGAACAATTGTCTTGTTGAAATATTAACCCATTATTAGGAAATAATTGTGACACAGAAGGGAGCATAATATTGTCTAAAATCCTAATATACGTTTCACTATTAAATCGTTGCTCAATATGCCACAAAACACCAGGACCAGGTGCAGATATCCAAGCCCACATGTCGACGGAAAATCTACCACTTTTATCATTGTTAGATATATATTTCTCATCGAATCGAATATTCGGAGGGCGGTAAACACGAATACGACCGCTGTGTGTTGACTGGAAAGTTTTTTCGTCTAAAGATTACATTGTTCCAAAAATTTACATCGTGCTAAAAATTCAAGCGCAAATCCTACTCGAGCTTCTTTATGTTCAGCTTTAAGTAAGTATTTCTGTGCTGCTACATGACAGCGTAGCTCCGGTTCTCTTACTCGCCGGTGACCAGTACTTTTCTATCCAGAAAAATTCGTTTCTTCAGCAGCCTGAATAACTGAGTAAAATGGATTTTCTACAAAAGCATTTACCAATTGCAAATCTTGTTGAGTTGATATCCTTCGTCGCCCTGATCCAAGATTTATACTAATCGTACCTTTTATTCTCCACTTTCTTAAAATGTTACACACCGAATTTTTGTCAATATTATAACGCAGTGCAATTTGTCTCATTGACCATCTATCTTCTGCTTTAGCAATAACTCCAGATTTAACTAAACCGCTTATATGAGGTATATTAGTTTTTTGCACACTTGCAATAAATTATGACAACTAAATGACAATGTCATAAAAATTAAAGTTAGATATACACAACTAGATTTTAGCAAAATACCGTTATAAGATTTTTTTTGCTCACGATCGTACCATGTAAATAGGAGTTAAAATCATGGATGTGAGGCAACGGATATCGATCAGGGATAGTGACTGTGTTAAGCTGTCGATAGTCGCCACAAGGTCGCCAATCGTCAGATTCTTTCTTGGCAACCATGTGCAAAGGTGAAGAAACTGACGATAACGATTGTTCACAAATCCCCAACTCAACCAGTTGTTTGAGTCAATAGTTAATAGGGTCAAGACTACGCGGCCGACAAAAAGGTAAATTTCGCTATTGATTCTTTGGCCGATTGATTTTTTTTTTGCAGGGGGAATATCTGTGGCGTACACGCCTACCTCGTGTATTAGCCACTTAATGACCTACTCAAATATTTGTATATTGATGTAAACCAAGATTTGCAAAATAACAAATAAATGAATTATTATTATAACTTTCGAATCACAGCTGACATATATTTTATATCTGATAAATAGATTAAATAATCAACAATTATTGTCTATTTATTTAGCTACATCTCTATCTAACTTTAATGGCTGAAATACAAAAATTGCACGTATTTATTGGAAATATCTGTCTTCTGTAAAATACCTTGATATTTAGTCAAACAGAACAAATAAAATAAAACATAAAACATGCGTAAAACTCTCTACTCAGAATAAAATGCACCTTATTCACAATACACAACTGAAATTAACTTGAATGTGTTCTTTATCTTAAGTACAAGTAGATATCACGTCAATACATATGCATTTCAAGAACACTCTGTATATTTATATATGTGATAATAATATAGTGGTGCTATTTTGACCCGAACTACGCGCACCTAAATTATAGTCAATTTTGTCATCGACTGAAAAGAGGTTAGGAAAAAAATAGTGCCATCAATTCACGTCAAATGTCACCCAAAATTGTTTGTTTGTAGCTGTGAATCATTCATATTAACCCCACCGTTTAAGATAAAAACAAGAGACCTAGACATCAAAACACTATCCGGAAGCGTAGAGCAATTAGTAAAGCACATACGCCAAAATGTGTTGCAAATTTCTTCACAAAATGTTTGGGGCAAACTAAAGCAAGACGAGATAATTGATAAGATCCTATTATATAAAATTTCCTCCTCAAGTGTCGCTAAAGGCAAGATGGAACACAGACAAACAAGTGATTCTACTTCTCGATCTTCTAAGGCTTCCAAGTTTGACGTGCCTGCGAAGAAACCTCCAATGCGAAAACTCTCAGAGGAAGATCCACTATTGTCTCATTCTAACATTAATTACATAGCACGGAATATCGCAGCAGCGTCCAAAGTCAAACGGATAGAGTACGATATGGATGAGGAGGAAATAATAATAATAGCAAGTAAGAGGCCTAGTTTTGACACTGCTAGAGCTAAACGAAGGAGCTCAGACGCCCCGGTACTGATAAAGCAAAACGTTCAAAGTTTCCTGCCACCTGTCGTGGAATCTATAGAAGAAAAAACTAGTGCGGAACACGAGAAAGCTGAGAAGAATGAACAGGAGACGCTTAGTGAGAGGTAATTTCAAAACTTTAATATAGTAAATATATACTTACAGCTTTTGGTAGATCTTGTAACTAGAAAATATCAAATAATAAATAAGTATAACCCATCAAAAATCCAGATTCGACCCTGTAAATGATCGCATATTTGACTAAAGATTTAAAATAATGTCACTAAATAGGTTAATAGGTAATATTTTTGTTATCCCTTTATCCCGAAAACAAACGAAATATATATAGACCACAAGCCCCTGCTACATTTTTAGGGGTCATATGATACCGCTTGAAAAGTATAACTTTTGTAGTCTTACAAAAATAAATCGCTTTGAGCCCTATGCCGTACATTTTAAGTGGGACATGGGAAAACCGCGGAAAAATGAAAATCGTAACCCACTGGGGTTGCATTTTTTCAAACGATACTGTACGCCTTACGTTGGACTGTATTTGTATCTGTGACTCTTAAAAAGAGAATGCCGTACAAACACAATGGGACAGAAGTACAGGAATAATTTTCGTTTTCCGAAAAGTGACCTCTATGTACTAAGGTGGTACGATACCGTATTACTTTTATGAAATTCGATTTTTATATTAACAAGGATGAAATTTTTTGCTATGCCGTACAAACCAGTTGGACCATGGGGTGGCAAATGCGAGATCAACCGAGTTGTATCATCTGCAAAAAGATGATACAACTTAGACTTAGACGGATGTAGAAAGTATTTTATATCATTTATAAATAGTATGAACAACAACGGATCCAAAACAGATCCTTGTGGTACGCCATTTTTAACATTATTAAGAGTGGAATTAATATTATTTATGCTAACATATTTTTGCCTATTTTTTAAATAAGAATCAAATATGACTAGAGATGCACCTCTTATATCATAGTAAGATAACTTTATCAACAACAGTTCGTGAGGAACACAGTCAAAGTCTTTGGAGAGGTCACAAAAAGCTAGGCCAGTATGTTTTCCCTTCTCCATATCCTCGACTATATTACCCACCATTTGTTGAACAGCGTGTATGGTTGAAAATTTAGATCGATAACCAAATTGAAATTTTGAAATTATCTTATTTTGCCCGAGATACTTGGTTAACGACCATTTTAATAAAATTTCTATTAATTTGCCAAAAACAGGTATAATTAAAATAGGGCGATAGGTATCTAATGCCCCTATCAAAAAGCGGAATAACTTTCGTGATTTTAAATGAGGTGAGAAAAATTCCTTCGCTAAAACATCTATTAACATGATAAATGGAAGCAGAATTGTAGATAGATAGATAGATAGATAAACAAAGGAGCTGGTTATTTAACCTTTACCACCGCGACCTTTTCAGATCTATTGTGGTGCCCTAGAATACATTCCTTACCTCATCCAGCTTTGTCCTTTGTAATAGACTCCACAGTGTTGATAAAGACCCTTTTGTATAGCTGTCCGTCTTTGGTTTTTCTTCTCCGAGTACTTGGAATCTCAGTCTCACCAGGCCTTCACAGTCTGAAAGTTCTTGTTGAAGTTATACGTTGGGACCATTACGTACGTGGGCATGCCTAGAATGGGATTTGCCCTCATCTCCGAGTATAACTTCTGATACTCCCGTCCCGTGTTGCTGGCTAATTGGCGTTTGGCCTTGCATTAACCTGTACACCACTGACCAAGCTTCACCTTGTATGAATATGTGTAATGGTGGTAGGTCCAAGAAAACCTCAAGTGCAGCCGTAGCAGTAGTTATTATGGCCCTGTGGCGCACAGGCAAGCAAGCCTTTGTACGCCACTTAACAGCCTTATTGCTCCCGACTGCAGAGTCTTAGTCCACCATACCACACCACACAGTAACCTTTTTGCCATGAAGCGGTACTCCGTGCAATTGCAAAGGATTTTTCGTTGCCCAGTAGCTAAAGTTCTGGTTGTTAACATATCCGGAAAGATGAAAATGAGCTTCATCTGACATCAGAGCAAGAAATCAACGATATTCGGTTTTTCAGCTAATAGCCCTCCAAAACGTTTGCAAAAATCAACGCGTGTTCCAAAATCCTGAAGCAGAGGTTTTTGCACGACTTGAATTTTGTAGAAATGGAAGTGTATACCTTTAAGAATGCGGCGATAACTTGAGTTTACTGAAGAAACAAAAAGTATCATAGCTCTAAATAGCAGCATCCAATGTTAAAATATTTCGTTTAAGTCAATCATCAACTTGAAACACTTGAAAAAATCTGTGAGATGTACTATACAAAAATGACACAATGTTCTTCGGCAATGTATCCAGCAGTTATTAAAAAACAACGCACAAATCTTAAATATATCCACAAAGCTCTGAAGCATGTGTAGTATCAACACTACCTAATTTTAATTCTGTCTTCAAATTGGGTATTCTTGTCTAGTGGCGGTATGTCGATGTAAAGGATACGGCGCAGTCTTGCATATAAAACGACATGCTAACTACGTGTGTGTTTGAGTAATTGACACGAGAATTTAAATGAAATGGATGCAGCATGCATGATCGAGGTGCCAGCTACCTGGCAGTTGTAGTTTTTCCCGGAATCATTCCCCGTCCATTTAAATGCGTATGCTCAATCTGCTAAATTTGATCCTCTTGTATTTACTACGCATTTAGCTATTATTTTTTATTTTTATTTATTAATAACCACACTACAGGAACGATATTCCTAATTACAGGATTCTTTATACATACACATAGATGATTATACAACGACCATTCCCGACGACATTGCCATCTGTCGCAGCTGAGACTCGAGCTCAGGAGGTAGACCGACTAGATGTGTTGCCTCTCACACTCGGTAACACATGAAAACTCCATTAAACATCCATACCCTAGCCGGGATTCGAACCCGGTACTCTATGGTTGCAAGCCTAACATTAACCATTAAAAACATCTACTAAGTCATTTTAAATATTTACAATATATCTTTTATATATTTTATTTGCTTCGTTTATTTGCATTTAACAATATTCAGATTTTCCTTCCGCGTTACAACGTGGTGTAACTCACAGAAACGTCGGCAGGTGCGGATGGTACGGCCGTGAGCAAAAAAAAAAAATAGGACAAGTCTTATAACGGCATTTTGCTAAAATCTAATTGTATACATCTAACTTTAATTTTTGTGACATTGCCAGTTAGTTGTCATAACAACTATAAGTGTGCAAAAACTAATATGCCTCATATAAGCGATTTAGTTAAATCTGGAGCTTATTGCTAAAGCGGAAGATGGATGGTCAATGAGACAAATTGCATTGCGTTATAATATTGACAAAAATTCGGTTTGTAACATTATAAGAAAGTGTAGAATAAACGGTACGATTAGTAGAAATCCTGGATCAGGGCGACGAAGGATATCAAATCAACAACAAGATTTGCAATTGGTAAATGCTTTAGCAGAAAATCCATTTTACTCAGTTATTCAGGCGCTGAAGAAACGAATTTTCCTGGATTGAGTAGTACTGGTCGCCGGCGAGTAAAAGAATCGGATTTACGCAGTCATGCAGCAGCACAGAAATACTTACTTAAAGCTGAACATAAAGAAGCTCGAGTAGGATTTGCGCTTGAATTTTTAGCGCATGTTGTAAATTTTTGGAACAATGTAATCTTTACAGACGAAAAATCTTTCCAGTCAATACACAGCAGTCGTATTCGTGTTTACCGCCCTCCGAATACTCGATTCGATGAGAAATATATACCTAACAATAATAAAAGTGGTAGATTTTCCGTCAATATGTGGGCTTGGATATTGGCATGTGATCTTGGTGTTTTGTGGCATATTGAGGAACGATTTAATAGTGAAATGTATATTAGGATTTTAGGCAATATTATGCTCCCTTCTGTGTCACAATTATTTCCTAATAATGAGTTCATTATTTCAGACACACAGTGCAAACGACTACAAACTACGCAAAATAAAATATAAAGACTTTTAATGAACTCTAACAGATACATTCCGATCGTTGAATTACATCGTATAGCTGGGGTCTCAATGATGAGGGACTTCATTGTAGAGGCCTCTAGAAATTAAAATTTGTAAATTCTTGTATTTTTTTTTGAAATTTGTATGTACAAGGGGAAAGACAGGAGGGAAGGGGAGGGAGGAATTGGGAGTGTTAATGAGTGAGAGAGTGGCTTTGTCTGTCAGTATGTTCAGGTTATCGTCTTTAATAAAAAATAGGTAGTCGCGGGTGAATTAGTCTGTGAGTATGTGTCGGGTTGTCATGTATTCGTATGTCCGCTAGGTACGCCAGTCATTAGAGTAAAAAAGGTATGAAAAATTGCAAAAGTTTTCAAATTTTGAGACAACATTGGAGAAGGTTAAAAGCTTCTGCAATTAATCTCGGACCTTCCACTATCGAAGTCCATAACGACTGTCTAATCATTTCCGCTCATTGAATTTTTTGTCGGAAAAATTTCTGGGAGGTTTCTACAATGAAGTCCCTCATCATAGAGACCCCAGCTATCCGATGTAATTCAACGATCTAAATGTATCTTTTAAAAGTACATTAAAAGTCTTTATATTTTATTTTGCGTAGTTTGTAGTCGTTTTCACTGTGTGTCTAAAATAAAATTCCATGACACAAACATACGTAAGTATTGGTCTCAATTACCTTGTATAGTCAAGGCAAGAATTCAAGCGATGCACGTCATAGATCGATTCTATAAATAAGACAATACTGCTAAGAATCATGAAGCCCCATTAAACTGTATCTATTTCTGAACAAAAGCTTAATAACTGGGTGTCAAGAATTACTATTTTTAACGTAATTAATAGAGACTTTTTAAACCAACAAAAATAACGTCAGCTTTAAGCAACGTTATGGTTATCTTTATTAACGATAACGATTACCACGACTATTAAAAAGAGAGGTTTTAGGCCGCTTTTTAAAAATAAGATTTAACAGTTGACAGTTTGGTAACATAACCTCGACTAATTTGGCTAGGAGCTAGTTACTTGATGTCAGATAATGCCAGAGGAAAACACAATTGGTTCTTTGCCTTAACGTTAAAACGTTTAAAAGTTTACTACCCGTTACAAATTATTTCTTTATAAAAAAGGACTTCCTAATAGGCTTCAAGTAGCGGAAATAAAAGATTTTTTTTTTAAATTATTGTGGCAAAATACCATTGAACTTGCTTGCAGGGTGTTAAATGTTCTAAAATCTGCTACTTGTGGTTAATTGTGGCAACGCTGTCATTTGAAAAATAACCATAAGCATAATACGCCCTGCGGTATTTCTCCGTAAGTAACGGAATCCGTTATCGTTAATAAAGTTAAGCAGTTGACATTTTAGTATTGCGCATGCTCAGAATAACGATAACTATAAATGCATGACGAAATAAGGGGTTTAAAAAGTCTCTAATGATTAAAAATTATGTTAGTATTAAAATTTCTTTAATGAGATCACTTGTGACGTGCATCGCTTGAATTCTTGCCTCGACTTTAGAGGTAAGTTTGTTGTCAATTGTTAATTTACTGCGCCTGTTTACGAGAGGGTATAGTCTGCTGAGGGTTGCGTATGTCCTGTTTAGAATATTCGTGATGTATGCACCGAAACTCAGCCTCGTAAGCATTGAGCCACTGAGTCGGTTGGTTAACCATAATAGGCCGGTTTCCGTTTTTTGTTTTAATTTATTTTTATGGAATTTAAGTATTAACAATTTATTCATTGCAGTGTAAGTGTTGACGGCGAAAATAGACCGAATAAAAAGCGATCTATCGAAAGTCACGAATCAAAGTATCACATAAAGCAAACAACGTGTCCCGCCTGCATGGAAAAATGGAAAACTCCCCTGCCATCCCCTAAAACACCGAGGGTAAAGAAGTCCAGTGTGCTGGGTGAGTCTGAGTATCCTGTCTTAAAAACAAACAGTCAAAACAGGATTTCCATGTTGATCAGTAAAGAAATGTATAAGTTACATTCGTATGATAGGAAATATTCGATGGAAAATGAGTCTGTAAAGGCGCCTGTTTTGAAAAGAAAAGAGAATGAACATGACAGGTTGGAAGTAGTCCACTTAGACCCCATCGATCTAGCTAAAATTGAACAAGAAATCAAAGAAAAAGAAACACAAAAGAAACTTGAGAAATTTTTAAAAGAATTAGTATAATGATATTGACTGCATACTGTGTAAAGGTTAATAAATTATATGACCATGACATGCTAAGTTTTAATTATTTATCGATTTATGTATTTATTTGAATATATTTTCCAACCGCTGGGGCCAATTAGTAAGTATGAGTATATTTTTTTATCACCGTCTGTTTGTCACATATTACTAGTTAGTTAAAATAATAATATAGCGCGAAGGTATAGTGGATTTTTCCAGCCCTTTTTTAAATAATTTGTAAACAAATGGTACCATTTATACATTTTAACGCTCTCTCTCTCTCTCTTCAGACAAGTAGCGGCAATTTTGTGATAATACTGCACCATTTGTTGTAAAGGTAGATTGGTCTGTATACAGGGTATTTCGTGAGTGACTGACAATAAGCTAGTGAGGGGTACAGAACCTTTATTATATCCCTAATGCCTCGTTTCTTATATACAGCGTGTTTTTCTATTTCTTGCCAAAATGTAGAATGTAAAAATGTAACGTATTGAACCAAATAGTCCATGAAAAAGGTGCAGAAATTGGCTTAAAACACAAAAGTTATGTGACAGGAATGAAATATGGGTACTCTCCGGTTTTCGAGGACGCTGAATACGATGCTGATATTTTTAAGATTCCCACCCTTCAGCAACTACCCGTAAACTCGAAAAACCACACTTATATCGCGCTTTTTTACATCGTAGGCATGCGGATCGGTTTTTTGAGCAGGATTAGGGCAAGCCGTATGAAATTTAACCATAATTAACCATATAACCACCACCTTTTCATATCTCTTGATACTGGGCGTGTGGGGACCCGTTGAGTGATTTTTAAGGGGATTTCGACATTGTATACAATAAAAACCCCGATCCAACGAGTCCCTACATGCCGGGTATCAACAAATATGAAAAAGGAGTGGTTGGTGGATGGTGGGGGAGAAACGGGATTAAACAAATTATTAGGGGAGGGGGTAGTTTCAACCTCGGGGATGGATAAGACGTTGTATGGTTAAATTTCATACAGCCTACCCAATATCTGGTCAAAAAGCCGATCCGCATGCCTACGATGGAAAAAAACGAAAAATGGGGGTGGTTTTTTGAGTTTAGGGATAGTTGCTGAGTGGTGGGAACTTTAAAAATATCACCATTGTGTTCAGCGCCCTCGAAAGGGGGGGGGGCATGTTTCATTCCTGTCACAGAACTTTTGGGGTTTTTTCAATATTTTCATGGACTAAAATTTAGTAGATATGTTCCACTAATAGAGGTGTACAGTCGTGAGCAAAAAAAATAGGGCAAGTCTTATAACGGTATTTTGCTAAAATCTAGTTGTGTACATCTAACTTTAATTTTTGTGACATTGTCAGTTAGTTGTCATAATTTATTGCACGTGTGCAAAAAACTAATATGCCTCGTATAAACGATTTAGTTAAATCTGGAGTTATTGCTAAAGCAGAAGATGGATGGTCAATGAGAAAAATTGCACTGCGTTATAATATTGACAAAAATTCGGTGTGTAACATTTTAAGAAAGTGGATAATAAACGGTACGATTAGTAGAAACCCTGGATTAGGGCGACGAAGAAAATTTATAGAAAATTTCCGTTGTGATTATTTTTGGGATATGCCGTGAGGATTTTCCTCTGCCCATAAGCGCAAATCAAGTAGACTTGTAAGTAAATAAAACTCTTGAAATTGTTCTTCCATGATTTAACATCCAATGGCAAAGCGCTCTTCGAGAAATTTCATCTCATTCTTCAAGTCTTTGAACGATTTTGAAAGTAGAAAGGATGCAAGTATTGCCGTTTTTAAAAGTTTTCGAAACCCTTTAAAGAGAGATTTCTGAAGCTACACTTACTCTTCGCGTACTAATTGCAGAATTTTGCTATCTCTAGAATTTAATTTTGTTCATTTACATCTTGTGGAATAGAATAACGTTTACATCGCCTGAGAGCTGAAGTCACAACAACTTCCCGTGTTGTTTTTCATAGCAGTTAATAGAAGAAAATGTTGATTTATTGGGAATTCGTCAACTGGGAAATCGTCGACGATAGGATGATATTCTCTAACGGCGGCCCTGGGGTTCCCATTACAAAAACCATAAATGTAACTAATGTCAACGTACTATTTGTTAGAATAAAATATTTTAACTTTAAAAAACTATTTTCACTGCTGTTTTAAACAATAACTAAAGTTTTTAACAGGCCCTTTGAGTATTGTCTGTTGCAAAAGTTTATCAAGACTCACTTTTACATGGCCTATGTCCATTTAACAGTTTTATATAAAAAACTAGTGTTTTGGTTATATTTAGCACGATCTGTATAACATTTTCGATTCAGTTTTTGTAAGTGAAATTGTTTTCAACTAATAGAATTTTACTTGTATAACTGCTAAACCATTTCACACTGTTTTATGTACATATTTTTATATCTTAGGAACTCAGTCATGTTTTTCTACACTATTATGTATTTCCGTTCTAGACAGCATCCCAGGAAACAATTAATTTACAATTTGTCTACAAAACATTTATTTACATCAGATAATATTTCAATTATTATATTTTTGTTTACTATGTAAGTACATATGGTTATTTTCTTTACCTTTTCTCGTTACCATATATAGTATATCCTATATAAGATGTAATATATTTATCACAATACGTTTTAATATTTATTTACAGCTATTCATATTGTTGGTTATGTATTGTATTTACAAATTTGAGGCAAAGGCAAATCAGCTGAACATTCATTTTAAATTATCTTTTTATTTCTCTTACCAACAATTTCAGTCTGATCTATAGTAGACTGGTTATTCGAGAAAAATAGACAGTTTGCTTATTTTACTATAGATGGTGCCCAATTTAACATCAATTTTTCTTTGTCTTCTTTTCTCGTAATAAACAGAAATATGTCGCTTATGCTGTACATATCAGGAAGGGTAAGTTTCTCCACTCTTACGAATACTCTGGACCCACGGCTCTCTGCTCCGACTTAAACCAGCTAGTCGTCCGCATATGTTGTCTCAATTCTTTCTCAAAAATAAATAACAAGGAAAAGGAGGTAACATCACGAGGTGTTTGAAATGGATTTATTGTGAGACTTAGTTTTTCAATTCTGGAATCATTAAAACTGGTATAAGAATATGCCCATGAGAGAGAATACTTTTGGAAAATGGACTAAAGAAGCAGCCATGAAAATTGGGCTCGATTTCGACAATAAAATAACAACTTATCAGCAGTACAGTTTCAAATCTTGCTAAATGTGGTATTTACAGTGAACGTTTTATCAAAATAACTGGTCTTGCAAATACCAAAGCAATAAACCCGTATCTCCAGCTAGATAAATTTAACGGTAATTTTGAATTTAAGAAACCCTACAAGCGAAATTACAAATAATACTATTAATAACTTAAATTTGCTAAACCATGGAGAAGAATCTAAAAGTAATAGTATTGTTTATTATAATTGTGTATTTCATATAGATACAATGAATATGTTTGATGATAAAGAACATTAGAAAAAGTTTCTATATTATCATTTTAGATACTTAATATTTTTTAATCATATATTAATCTTCTGTAATACACACGAGGTTGATTTTCTACTCGGGAAATTTTTTTATTGAATAACACTCGAACCTGTTTTCCATGAAAATTTTGCTCGAATTAAGGGACATAAGAAAAATCTCCCCACGTCGTGTCGCGATTTTTCCATGCCCTCAATCCTCGAAAAAATTTCATGGGAAAACAGGTTTTTGTCCAAAATTTAAATTTACCCGGTATTAACCTGAAAAGATCATTTTTCAGTTTTCACAGAAATTAACGAGCTCCGGGAAAAACACAATAAACACCATTTAAAGTAAAACCCCAGCTTTAAAATCTCTAACGAAAATATGCTATACGTGAATGGGAACAGACTTTGAAACACGTATCTCATACACGCAATACTATTCTTAATAAATGAACAGATTTAATAGCTATATCAACTGATACCTAACGAGAGGTATGGCATACCTGGTCCACATCTCTTAATGTAAGGTAGGTCATAGCAAGAAAATTAATATTATAAATCTCAAACTGTAGCAAGTATAAATTATAATGATGATGATGAATAGGTATTCCAATTAAAACATATAACAATGATATATGTGATAAATGATAGTGTAATGTGGTTAATGACAATTAAAAATGAACATAACAAGCATTCCTTTCACAACTGGTACACGCTTAGCCCATGGGTGTCCCTCGGAATAATAATCCTAGTATAGCTTGTATTGTTTTCTCTCTAGATGAGGTTTTTCGTAAATTTTTGTCTTCTTCCTTAAGTATTTGTTCAGCAGCTCTAACTTTACTGTACTCGCCACCGGGGACTATTGAATAAAAAACGACGAATAGTGCACAATTTGAAGTGCAAGGGGGACGGTTCCATTGTTCAATCATTGTCGTGCATATTAGGGTGCACAATATGTGGTTAACGTTAACACAAGGAATTAGAGATTGCTTCTACTATCTATCATCTCTCAAATTTTGTTACGTGGCGGTCTTATAGTGTTATTAATTGTATGTGACACTGCTGATAGTACAAACTACCGCCATTAGCTGTATTAAATGCTGTGTTGTACATTTCTAGCATCATATCATCGCATATCCAGTGTAGTCTAATTTTAATAAGTCCAATATTATTTGTGCGTCCGCTTTCTATATATTTTGCCTTATCTTATAATTTAAACATTCGTTATTCTATCAATACATATAATTTTCAACTGCACCTTTACAATTAGGTGGGCGAGCGTAGGTGCGTCTTTACTATGTACATACTTCGGTATGCGATGTAAAGTAACGACAGGCGCAGTTAGTACTTGGATGGGTGACCTTTCCAACGAAGACCGCGTCCTCGCCTCAAACATCTTCCAGCTGCTTGTATATCAGTGTATGCGCGGAAGCTATACAACCTTAGGCGAGGGTTGTATAGGAGATATACCATCCTTCGGAGGGGATGTAAAGCCGTCGGTCCTTTGTCTATTAAATGTTAGGCAAGTAAAAGATCCCTACTCCTCTTAAGGGAAGAGGTTCGGCAAAATTCCTGGTTGGGGGTAGTTCGTCTACAGGCGTCGGTGATAGGCCTCAGTAGCGGAAATAGGCCGACGTTAAATAAATGTATAAAAAAAAAACCTTTACAACTACATCTTTATAAGCGTTTTTCAAATAGCCCATGCCCCAACGCCATCAAGACAATAAACTACCAGAAACTGTGAGAAACCTGGACTGTATCAGATTCAAAACGAGCATTAAAAGTCATCTTTTAAAATGCTGTTTTTATTTGGTAGATGAGTATATTACGAGCTTCTTTATGGAGAGCTAACTCTATATTTGATAGCTATTTCCTCTATGGAATATGCCCACACCATGTTTTATTTCATTATTTTATACTCTGTTGGAATTTTGAGTTTATTCGCAGTTGTGTTTCGTATTTTTAAAAATAAATACAAAAAATTAATAGAGTTAGTACGACAATATCAAATGACAACAGTACGTAATTAAAAGCTTCTCTCATTTGACAGTAACTAAAAAGCTGTTCCTTATTTTCCTCAAATCTTCCCAAACATGTTGAAATTCACCAAGTTCATTCATCTTTCTTCGTAGTTAACATCACAGAACAATATAAAAATGTACAAGAGTCAGAAAATCTACCGTTTGAATTTGCTAGCGTCGAAAAAAAAAACGTTATCAAATGCTAAAATGCTATTAAGAGCAACTCGGTTCTCTTAAAATGATAAAACTAGTAAGATTTTATTTAATTGATCATCTCACCTTCATCATGAACTGTGCTCTTACCACTGCAGTATTTCCTGAGGCATGGAAACATGCTAATGCATTACCTTTGGCTAAAATTCCAAATCCCACAGATTTAGGCCATTTACGATCTATCAGCGTGCTTCCCACTTTGTCAAAAGTTTTAGAATGTTTAATGAAAACTCAGATAACCCAGTACGTCTTTCAAAATAATATAGTGCCCAACTCGCAGTAAGGGTTTAGGAAATAGCACAGCACGACAACAGCTCTAGCTACAATAACTGATGATCTAATCCGAACCACAGATAAAGACAAAATAAGCTGTTTAGTGTTGTTAGATTACAGCATGGCATTTGATACTATGGATCCCAATATCTTATGTGATAAACTATTATGTTACTTCTTTTCTCAAAATTATGTTACTGTAATCAAGAGCCTACTTACACAGCAGGTGCCAACGTATAGTATACGGTAATCACATATCACAGTCATGTGTTAATTTAGGTGTCTCCCAGGGATCCATACTTGGACCCTTGCTGCTTTCAATACATATCAGATTTCCACAAGATAATAAAAAATTGCAATGTACATAATTATGCTGATGACACTCAGGCTTATTTTTCCTTCACCATTGAGAATAGCTTAACAAGTAGAGAAAAAATAAACGACTTAGGTAAATTGGTTGTTATATCGGCAGCTCATAATCTTAAATTAAACGGGGGTTTCATCATCTGTTATGTTGTTTGGACCAAAGCATAAAAGATACTATGAAAATACTTTTTTCAAAATAAAGATAAATGGGAAAGACCTACCCATTACAACCGAGGCAAGAAATTTTGGCTTGTGGATTGATTCAGATCTGAGATTTACGAAACACGTGAATTACTTATCTAAATCCTCATATAATATATTTAGGTAACTTTATCCTCATAGACAAATTTTAAATTCGAAATTGAAACTAAATATATGCGGAACCTTAATTACATCTAAGTTATCATATTGTGATGCGATTTATGGACCAGCTCTGAAAGGCTACAGGTCCACAATTCATGTTTCAGATTTTCCTATGGCATAAAGAAATTTGAGCATATCAGTTTTAAGATAGCCGAATCAAAAAAACAAAAACTTGACAAGCTTAGAAATGTTCACTTGTTGCCTCTGATCCACATAGTATTGCTATGTCAACTTATTTATACCTCAAATTAAATCGGTTTAGGTTCGGTTTATCAATTCAGGGTTAACTTTTAACTAGAGGATAAATGTCAAATAAAACAATAGGTATGTATTGTATTTGTAAATTGCGGTATTACATACGAATAAAGACGAATTATTATTATTATTATTATTAGAGCAGACATTCTGTTAAATTAAATTTTCAGTACGTTCTGTTAGCATATACACCGCAGTCAACGTTCGAAACCGACAGATCAAAATTCCGGATATTTCTCAGCTTTGTTTTAATCGCACGTTAATGCTAACTGGGAGAGAAGCCTAACATAGTTTTGAGTAGCTCATATTTTGTGATTAACGTTTCTACTCACCGTATATCGTGCCCTGTAAAGAGACCCAGTTCTGGCGGATGATAATGACTTAGAGAATCGTTGGTATGATGTTTTTTTTTTATTATGATATTCACCTTTCAATTTGCTCTGCTTCTTGGACTTGGGGATTAGTTAATTTATATGAAACAGTTGTGTATCTCGCATATTTGCCTGGTATAAATAAATATTATTGCTGTTAAAGTAAAGGTCTATTAGTTCTGCTCCGCCACTGCCTTCTCCGCCTTGTGCTTGAGTGTAAACAACTATACATACCTAATAAATAACACACATATACTGGGTCTTTATGTATTCATGTGCCTGGCAGTTCTAGCACTTGTTTGCTTATCAAGAAATGCGGAAATTACTTAAGGTGCAATATGATATGTAGACGAAGGCGGCTGGAACAAAACTATTAAATTGAATAGGGCACGTTTAAAAAATCAAGTTGGCTTTCGTGTAAAATTATTCTTGAATTCTGATTTAAATCTCCTGTACAAGGTGTATTTTATGTAAGTAAGTAAACATAGTCTATTTTACTAGGGTCACACCAACTAGCTCGCTTAATATCTATTGTAGTTACAAAAATCAATACACACATTTTCTTTTCAGTATCTTAGTTCGTAGGTAGTACATACATAGTTTTTCGGTTTTTTTTTTGATGTTCATTTTGGACTATTTGTATTTTTATTTATGAGATATTTGTTTGTTTGTATTAAATTGTAATAAATAATTACTGAATTAGAATTATTATAAAGCGAATTTTTACTATTATGGCATAACTGATTTTTACGATTGTGGTTTTCATAAAATATTAAATATTGGCGCTATCAGTTAAAATTTTTTTGACATATTTTATATCATTGGAAAGAGAAAAAATAAACGGAATTAATGGTGTCATGGTCTACTTTGAGATTTGTTCTTTTCATTTTTGCACAAGGGCGTATGTCAAAGCTAACTGCGTTTTTCGAGTTTTTTGATACACGTTATTATTCTTATTGTCTTTGCCGTCAACTTTCATCCCTTTAATTTCGTGTCGTATCTCCTCAAATAAAGGAGTTATAACCGTTTGTGGTTTTCCTATTTTTCAGGTTTTTGTAATATTTCTCACAAAGTAGACTATGGACCTCAAATTTCTTTTTACTGAAATATAGCTCACAAAAAATGGGATAACTGTTTCTAACTTTATTCTTCTACAATAGATATTAAGTGGGAATCGAGATATTTGGTATGGCCCTCGAAAAATAGACAAACGGTATAAGACTTGTGACGCTCTTTTTCTCGTACAGTGCGAGAACTAGGGCTGTCACTTTGACACCCGAGCTTTCTTACTTGTTACTCGGGCGCCAGTTCAAGTTTTTGAACAACACTATGCAAAAGTCGATAAGCGAGACTGAGCAGCTCAGTGAAGACACAGTTAATTCCAGTGGGTCAATAAGAGAACTTAGACTTTCATAAACATAACAGTAAAACGCAGAAATTTGATAATATTTAAGTATATTACAGTAATCCTATGGTTAACAGTCCTAAATAAAACAGAAAATCAAAATTAACACAAATTTATATACATAGGTTTAAGCAGTAGAGGGAGAGTAGCAAGCAATATTAGCGGCAAAAGCGTATAAGCGGTGAATTTAGCGAGTTTATAAAAAAAAACGGTTATTAAGCAGACAGTGTACGGATACCAGAAAATGCAAAGCAAACAGAATTATTTACAGTATTACAACAGGTTATAAAACAGACCGGAAATTTGGCTAGTGCTTGGTATCGGAAAATAAACAGTGAAATTTACAAGCTAAGTATAAAAATTTCAGTCAGTAAGTATGCAGTAATAAAATAAATATCAAGAATATTCAAACAGTGTAAAAATTTCAATCAGAATATAGGCAGTAAAATTTCGGTAAATAAGTATAAAATTATCAATCAGTAAATATGAAATAAATACCAAAAATATTCCGACAAGATAAAAATTTCAATCCGTAAATACGGAATAATAAATGCACTAGCCAAATATATATCTAAGTTTTCTTACTCTTTACAATCACAGCGGTGGACTCTGGGCAGAGGGTAGACGTCTGGTAGCTTCGAGAATTGGAACGAATTCTGATTTTACAGGTCTTTACGGTCAGTTTTATAGCAGATTCCCACTTGGGGTATCGCGAGGAACCTCACGTACTTTAGAATCGCGCATGGCCCATTGTATTGAATACAAGCCAGCGAGGACGGCTGTATTAATTTATTAAAAGTACTGGTTGGTAAATTATTATTACGGGCGTTGGTTAGTATAAATAAAGTATTCTGAAATTTGTAATGTATGTAATCGGTTTCAAATAATTATTCTAACCAACTACGAAAAAGAAATGGATTTAGTCGGCCATAGATAACTAATTAATGAATTAATTACGTCAAATAATAAACAATAATTCTGTTTACACATATTTCCCGCCTTAGATAAATATCTCGGTATTCAAATAGTGAATATTTTCGGATAATATACAGTAAGTCGCTTAAGGCGGTATAGAAAACAAGAAACATTAAATATAAATTTTATGCAGATTTCCGTAACGAAAAATGCTTTGTTACAAACTAGGTGCATATCAGGTGAACATATGACGAATTAAATTTACTTGCAATCAAAAGCTTTGAAGAATTAAAGCCCGCTAGTCGATTTCCTAAGAAGCCGGCGACAGGTACATAATAAAAATATTACGAAACAAAAATTTTATTAATTTATACGAAGGTTGCAGGCTTTCAGTTTAACTTCGTTATTTAATCCTCTCTAAAACGAATTGGAAGTATGGTAATATGTCGGCCAACAGCCAGCATTAAATGCCAATTCCATATATTTTGATGGGAAAAGGATCTCGTAAAAATCTTCAGTCATCGAGATAAGTAGGCTATGAATGCATGTCTATCAATAAGTTTTAATGTTTTATGAGTTGTATGGCTATTACATAATTTCCCAAGTAGGTAAGCATTTATTTTAATTGGAAACAAATCGATGGTGTACCTACCGTTTGTGCATCGAAGACGTCGCTATAGAAGCGATTATACAATTTATTTCCAATTTATCAATTCAATTAATGCTTTGATAATAAATTGAACTGAGAATAAAAGGAATTTTGAAAGGATAACTATCTGAAAACAACACCAGACATCAATATTTACCTCTCGCTTTTTCGTCGCCTCAAGCTTCTCCTCTTTTCTCACCTGATCATAATTTTAAAGTAATTTTGCAGGTGCATATAATGTTGAGATTATATTTTATACTGTTACGTTCGAAACAAGACCCAATTGATTTGAATGATAATAGATAATAAGTCGAAAATTGTGGTCCAGTATCTAGAGGTGAAAAAGATGCAATACTTAGAAAAAAAATTCATATAAATTCATATAATGTGATAATTTTGTTATGATTTTTGTAGTATAAAGTGTCTTTGATAGTGTCCATATGGTCCCAACACTTACTATACAGGGTGTCTCACCGGGAACTGAATCGATCGATATAGAGAAAAGTACGCATCAGAAAATTTTGAAAATTTAGATAATTACTAATGTCAGCGTGGCCAATCCAACTAAAATAATTACAAGCAGCTGGCACTTCCGCTTATACCGGAAGTCGATACCAACTTGCTTATTTCAAATGTAACAACCTATATATTTTAGAGTTTTCGAAAAGAGCATAAAATTCTGAGTCGAAAATATGTAGCATATCCTATACCTAAACTCAGCCGTTTCAGAGATATTTGACATTTTATAGAAAATTTGACAGGTGCAACGGTTTGCAAGAACCGTTATAACTTTCTTCGTGTAAAAGATCCTCATTTGCTTCTTGCCGCGTAAAAACAACACAAGGAGAACTACGTTCTACAACTGAAATAAATTCAATAATATCATACCAAGTGTTCCGTTTTTCGCGTTACATTTTGTCAACTTCAAACCGCGAAAACTTGTTTAGGTCAAATGGAACACCCTGTATTTTTTTACGTCAAGCTGTGTAAAATTGAATTCCCTTTTTTCTGATATTAGCATTGTGGGGGTTGAAGTTACAACTTTTTGAAATATTTGCGATTTTATTAGAAATTTATGAATTGTTGTAATCATTTCATCAAAATAGCCATGATTAGAAACAATCAGTCATTATATTATGTCAAAAAATGTCAGCACATTTAAATTATACCAAGGAAACTTTTTAAATTTGTTTATTATTTATGGAGAATGTGATAAAGTAATACCAAGAACTTGCAGCACATTTGCTACTCGATATCCACAAAAACGCAAAATAACACTAACACTGTAACATGCGTATTAATCGAATTGAAGATATGGCATGAACTAAAATAGCAGAGATAAGATCAATTTAAAATATGATTTCATTTTAATTTAATAATTGCTCAAAATTCCGCTCTCGAACCTCGACACATTTTTCGCATCTTCGGATTAGTTCCTTATGGTAGGTATCTCTTCTAATTGAATCCTGTGATATGTTTTGAAATACATTTCTTACTCTTTGCATATAATCTTCAATGGTTGTTAATGGGCTCTCATAAACTTTATTTTTAATGGTTCCCCAAATGAAATAATCCAGAACTGATAAATCGGGCGAGCGAGGAGGCCATAAGAAAGGTCCATTATTGGCAATCCATTGATCAAAAAAAGTTTCTTGTAAATAATTATTAATTAAATATGCGTTATGTGGGGGAGCACCGTCGTGCTGATAAAAATGTTTCTATGTTCGGCGAGAGGTAAATTTTCTAAATAGTTATTATTCAAATTCTGTAAGATATTCAGATATCTTTCACCTAAAAAAAAAAAACATAAATTCACCTATACATATTAGCAGAAGAGAAAATTTAATTTACCGTTTAAATTTCTCTGATAAAATTGTAATGCCACTACTCTATCGTTTCTTATGGCACAGTAAACATTGAACTGCCAACTTTCCTGAAAGTTTCGCTCTCTGAACATATGAGGATTTGAGTCATTCCAATAATGCGAATTGTGTCTATTAAAAAGTCCATTTTTAGTAAATTTTGCTTCATCTGTCCATATAATATTTCCCAAATGAGAATCGTGACCCTCAGACCTTATTAGAATAAACTCACAAAAATTCTGTCTTCTTAGGAAATCTGTTTCTTTTAATCCTTGAACCATACGGAATGAAAACGGGTGAAACTTATGTTTTAATAAGATTCTGTGAATTGAATCCTTGCATAGTCCCGATTCCAGAACGGCTTGTCTTAATGACATCCTTGGAAAATGCATGAAAATATCCTGGGATGACTATTTCAATGTTTTCGTCATCAACAATAGGCTTTCTTCTTTGCATTTTTGCCTTGACAGAGCCATAATTTTTAAAATTTTCCAGTATGCGTTTTACAGTGTTTGGTGACGGTTTCCGTTTTTCTGGATATCGAGTAGCAAATGTGCTGCAAGTTCTTGATATTACTTTATCACATTCTCCATAAATAATTAAAAAATTTAAAAAGTCTTCGTGGGTGTAATTTAAACGTGCTGGCATTTTTTGATATAAGATAATGACTGATTCTTACATGTTTTGTAGTTCAACCCCTGAAGAGGAGTGGCCCGCATAAAATAAAATTTCCTTTGATTCATCTAAACCATATTCACATTTCAAATTTAGATGTAAACAATTATTATGGTGAGTATTAAAAAAATATTGCCAATCTTCATATCTTGTAGTTTTAAATTAACTAATTTTGCAAAATCTTATACATTTTTACCAATATACGTATTTAAAAAAAGTTATGGCCAAAAATAATAAATATTTACTTATCGGATCTCTCTCTCTCTCTCTCTCTTGGATATGCTCACCTTAAACTAGCATGCGTTTCACAACGTTTGTTTACATCCTGTGAATTTGAAATGTGAATATACTGTACTATTGCTACTATACTATACCTAATCAAAAAATAAATTTAAATCATCACATTTTTTCCGAATTAAAAATATTAAAATTTCTAATTTTTGTACTAAATCCCTAATATACTAACAAAGTATTTGGCCTTGGTATGCATTTTTCCCTCCATTCGCCAACATTCATTGCGTTTACATTTATTCAAGAGACAAGAACAAGATGCAATAGACAGACAATGATTATAAACGATCATATCTTTCTGAACACCATAGGCTTGTTTTTTATATTTGTTTGAATATCGACGAAAATAGTTCTGTAGTTGAGGCAACCAGTTTTACATTCGTACTTTACTTTTAGTTGTCGCCTTATATATTATAGCAGAATACTAGAAAAGACAAGCACCCACTAGATGTCGCTGCTACACGGAAAGTGATAGGAGTTCAATAAAGTAGGACTCGCAAAAGTGAATTCGTACGTATATTCGTAGTTCCAGAATCTGTCACCCAAATAAGGTTGCCACTATGGTTATATATATACTCACACACAAGGATTCAAACAATCCCTGATATACGATACCATTGGATATTTTATAGAAATAAATAAATTAACAACTATCTGGTAATTCTATAGAACATGCCCATCTGCAATTTTGCAGTTTTTTTTTCATAGACGTCTAAAAAAAAAAATTTTTGACAGAAATTTTTTGTAAATTTTGTTTTAACCTTGCCCTTGTTATGTTTGTTGAAGGACGAAGGATAAAACAAAATTCACAAAAAATGGTCAAAAATTCCCCCCTCCACAAGGATAAAAAAATGCGTTTGCCCCAAGTTTCGTTAAGTCACAAATACTTCCTGCAACGTAGAACACGTATATGAAAAAAAAACTGCAAAATTGCAGATTGAGATGCTCTATAGAATGACCAACTATTTTCTTCAAAAAATTAATAGGTTTTGATGTAGTGGCAAAAAAGCTAAAATTTACCCCCCTTTACCCACTAAAAAAACACTAGCCCAATTAAGGTTACTTTTCAAGATTTCATTACATCAAAATAAAGGTCTCGATAAAAATCTAACCTATTCAGAATTTCTATGAAGTGAAATTTAATTTTATTGAAGTACATTCAACATATTATAGAGAGCATATAGATAATGCCAATTAGGTTGACATTATCTGCACAGACTTTCCTAAAGAGCCTTTGACCCCATAGACCATGCATCCAACATTACTGAAAAAATTAACCTTGTTCAGCATTAATGATTCCATTATTTTATTACATTAAGTTTTACCTTTACCACCGTAAGCAGTATGTTTGTTATAATGGAGATAAGGTCTTCATATTTCATTGCTAGCTCAGGTGTTTCTCGGGGATCGAATTTGGGACCTCTACTATTTTTACTTTTTATCAATGATTTAGCTGAGGAATAACGTGGCAGATTACTTTTTGCTGATGATCTTAAAATTTATTGTAACATCTCAAGCCTGGATGATTGTAGCAGTCTTCAGAATGAACTAAATAAATTAATTGAGCTGTTTAGTGCAAATAGAATGGATCTAAATGCTGGTAAGTATAAAGTAGTTTCCTATTCGGGAAAGACAAATCCCGGTCACTTTCGTTACCATATTCATCAAGTAAATTTGGCTAGAGTAGACACTATTAGGGACCTAGGTATTGGCTTTGATAGTAGATTATCTTTCGCAGGTCATATTAATAACATTACTGCATCCGCTCTTAAATCGCTTGGTTTCATAATAAGAATTGCAATAACTTTAATAATGTCAATGCTTGAAAATCTTTATATGGATATGTAATGTCAAAACTCATAAGGATTCGGTAGAAATCGTACAAAGAAAGCTTCTGAAATACCTTACATTTAATACATTCGCTGCTGATGGGATTTTGTTAGTCAGCAGCGAACGTGTTAAATGTGATAGATATTACCCTGAAAGGGGCACAGATTATAATATTCTACTTCTAAAATTTCATTTTGTTACTCTCGAGCAGACAAGCTATTTTTGCCATAAAATTTTTGTTTAACCTAGTGCAGCACAACATTGATTGTCCAAACCTCTTTATCACAATTAAGTTTTTTGGTTCCTAGGCCGACATCAAGGCAAGTTATCACATTTTATATCGACACAGCTAGAACTAATGTTCTTATGAAGTCACCCATTTATGCAATGTGTTCGTTTAATAAAATGTCTTCCAATTGCGACTTGTATTCACTCACTCAAGCAAGTCTTAAATGTGGCGCGCCTAACTATGAATACCATTACTATGTAGAATATATTTGTCAATTAAGTACCAAGTTAAGTCTAAATTATATTCGTATTTTGTTTCCCATAGTTAACTTGCATTTATGATATTTTAATTTCGGTTTTTGTTATTTTTAATCTAGTTAGTAAGTTCAAATTAATGTGTTTGTATATCTTGCATGGTATTTTTCTGGTTGTCCTGTTATTAGATTGTAAAAATCTGTGGGGCAAATAAATAAATGGTTAGTTTGTATTTTACTCTTGGTACTTCTACTCTTTACGATTTATTGTTTATCAAAAAATATATATTTCTTAAAACCTGTATTTTATTTAGGCATAATCAAAATTTGCTGATGACAATTTAAACAAAATAAATATTAACTCATGCAACCCTAATAACTAAAGGAGTTTTGTCAATTACAATATTTACAACAATCAGTTTTATTTAAGGGAGTGAGAAGAGTTCTGAACGTTCAGAACTCGTACAATACAGCAAAAGTTCCCAACGGTCGGAACCGCGTATTTAATAACACGGTTTCTGAACGCGCATGCACTTTGAAACTTTTCTTTAATGCATGCGTGTGTTAGTTCAGTATATTTTTGTTCAATTACATTTGTATCTGATCTGTCATAAGCAACTATACAGCAACAAATATTAATATATTTAACTTAATGAACTAACCTAAAGAAATATTCGTATTACATATTTTAGTCGTTAAAAAATGTAGTAAAAAAAAAACTGTAAGAAGTCGAGATTCGAACAGTCAACCTCACGTGCGAAAATCCGGGCAAGCAAGCAAGCAAAATAGATTTTCTAGAATTAAATGGTACAGAACAGTTGCCTAGTCAAGACCTGCCCCAGGGCCAATCGTGCAACCACCACGCTGATGCGGTGGCGGGTTGCATGGTCGGATGGGACAGGTCTGGGTCGGCGAAAACAATAATTAAGATCAACTAAACCTAAACTCCTATCGTACAATGAACAAATAAAAAATAGGTCCAGGCAGTGTACCCCTTGTCACTTTGTACCGGAGTACAAGTTCCTACCAGTCGGAACTCTTGTCACTCCCTTTATTTAATTATTGCAATGAAAAGACTATCAGACATAAAAATCAAATTCTATACTGAAAAAAAAAACACAATTACCTATATTAAAATAAGATTTAATAAGTTACTAAACTATGCAATAATCATCTACCGAGAGCTATTCTTGATTCGAATTTCTCAGCGAAGAATCCTCTGGCTCTTGTTTAATTACATCAAACTCATTAGCACCAAATATATTATTACGCTCCAGATTCAAACCCTCATCAGCATAGCTGTTAATATGCACTGCAGGTTCCTGTTCGACTTCCAACTCCATTTTATGTTCATTTTTATGTTTCCTATATTGGCGTAGTGTATCAAACCCTTCGCCACAAGACTCACACATGAAAACTCTCTCACCAGGGTGATGTACCTGTATATGTCTTTTCATCGTCCAAACCATTTTATATTTCTTATCACAGAATCTGCAGGTAAAGTCAAAAGTGGAATGTAGGTTCATATGTCTCCGTAACATTTCAGCAGTAATAAACTCCCTTGAGCATTCCACACACCTATTATTATTAGCAGCCTCTTTTAGTTTTCCTTTCTCTATGAAGCTTCTGCAAATTTTGAATATGAGATGTCTTCTATAGCTTTTACTAGACCTAAATTTTTTCTTACACAGTTTACATTGAAAACGTTTGTGTGATGCGCTGTTAGATGGTTTTTCCCCAGAAAATTTCTGTGCTTTAACGCTACTTTCTTTATGAATTGAATTATGGGTCCTCAATTCTTTTTTAGTTGTACATACAAAGTCGCAAGATGAACACTTGTGTTTAATTTTTCTGTTGTGTACGTGTGCCATGTGCGAGCCCATAATAAGTTTAGTCAAAAACCTCTTTCCGCAATCGTTGCACTTGAAATTTTTCACTGAATTTGCTTCGTGGACTAACTTGAAGTGTAAATTCAGCTGGTTCCGCGCCATATATTGCTTTCCGCAAATACTGCAAGGGTACGGTTTCTTTACAGTGGGGTGGCATTTCTGGTAGTGGTAATAAAGCTTCGCGCGTCCAGATATAACTTTGCGACAAACACGGCAGTGCAGCATCTGATGAAAAACTCTCATATGGGTATTTAAGCCATGATAGGTGTAAACATTTTGACACAAGTCACATTTCAAGGTCTTTTCCATATGTAAATCCATGTGCTTAAATAGTGTAGATTTAGCCAGAAATTGTTCAGTACAAGACTTACATTTGAACACTTTATTTTTCTTTGCTTCTTCTAAATCTTCTTCAGTATAATTCAGGTGAATGCGTCTATGTTTTAAGTACAAGCTTAATGTCGAAATTTTTTGCCCACATAATATACAGAGGTAATATTTGAATACTGAGAATACTTTTTTGCGCTTTGGTAATTGATGGTTATAATCATCGTGATATTGTTTATGTTTTTTAAAGTTATTTCTAGTACGGAACGTCTCCAAACATAGTGGACAAGTCCTCCTATATCCTACATCAGGATGAACATTATTCCTGTGAGTCCTAAAGTCAGCCATGTTCAAAAATTTGGCGTCGCAGTGTTTGCAATTTATGGTTTTCCCTTTATCATGCATTTTTCTCTTATGCCTCTTCAAGCTGGAAGATGTAGTGAAAGAACCATTACACATCTGAAATATAAATTAAACATTGGTTATCTCTTCCTAAAATATACTAATAGAGAATACTATACCTCACAGACGAAACGTTTTTCTTTAGTATGAGTGACATAATGATCCTTTAGAGTGCCTGTCTGCTTAAAACCTTCCCCACAAATTTCACACTTATGGGGCCTCTCATTCGTGTGTACCCTCACATGTAAAGTAAACTTCTTTTTGGAACTAAAACTTTTTTCGCAGTAATTACAACTGAATGCTAATTTCTTGTCTTCCTTAATTTGGTCCTTTATATGTTGATTTAAGTGCTGTCCGAGTTTCTTTTTACATGTATAAGTTTCATAACAGATTGGACAATACCTCTGAGGATCATGTAAAGCCTTATGTATTGTTAAATAAGCAATTTTTTTGTATTTATTAGGGCACTGGCTACACTGAAAAGTTTCTTGTGCACCATGAGCCTCAGTCTCTACCTTTACATTGGAAAATGTATTTACGTTTACATATTCAGGAATGTCTTTTTCTTGTTTGACAATGCCTCCTTCGAGCAAAGTTTCTACACTGTCTATTATTTCGTGTTTAACTTTAACCTTCACATCATTGATTTCAATCTTTATATCATTAGCTTCCTGTTCCATTTCAAATAAAATTGTATTCTAGTTAGTTTGGAACGTATTGTTCTTTGTCTTATCAGAACCAAACGTTCAATAGAACAAATTACGTGTGTTAGAAGTTGAAAGTGTAATTTATTGTCATCAACCTACCCTGTTCGTTCATTTTATTTTACAAAACCAAAGATTAATACTTTTCTTTGACAAAACATTGAAACACCACATCAAACAGGAAACAACCACAGACTACTTACACTTACATTACTTGTTGTCACTGCTGTGTGGCTGTGATACAACCATCATCTCATTACACCAATGACAATCGTACAACCATTGATCATAGGATATGTTCCGTTAATCACCTTGGTCGGTTTGGTTACACTTTTTGCGTTCCGTAAATGTCTAACGGAACGTGGTTCCTGACAAATTGGTAAATTATTTGGGTGAATGCGGTAAATGGGTGGGGGAGTCTGTCAAAAGTAAACTGTCAAATTAAGCATTGAGTGTGCTTCCGAGATAAACAAAGATTTGTGGACATAAAAACATTTAAGTTTTAAATTTGGGTTATCTTCTTCCAAGTTTATGGCCTTTACTTATCCTATAAGATAGTTTGGCCATAAATTTTAGGTTATGCTGTTCTATTAACTACTGCGATACGTTATACCCACCATTTGTTTGTTCTTTTGCGTCCCTTTAAAAAACCATAACCGGGCTTACCAAAAGAGAACCGCTATCAAATTATCAGTTACCGGTTCGGTTATTGAAGTTTGTTAACGGAACATATCCTGGTGTGATTGGTGTGTGACACAACCTACAACCCACTGAGTACAACCAGACTATAGACTACAACCAAATCATTTCTTATATATGACTACATCAACCGTCTTGTAAATAAAGTGAAATAAATTCAGTCACTAACTAAAATTTATTTTTCTTCCGCAGGCGTATTAGCACCTATAGTTTTATATTCTGCCATTTTTTAAAAGTGCTAAGTTAGACTTCAATTTCCTCGTCGTCAAACTCTGATGAATCAGAAAAGATTTCATTTAAAATAGGATGCCTGAGTGTTCTCCATTATGAAAAGAAAAACAAATTCGATTACTTTGAACGTCTCAACAAGGCTTGATTCGGCGGTACTTCCTGAAAGTGCTCCAGGAATGCCACTCTATTATAATATATATTCACAATTCTATCGCTTTGTGACTATAGTAGAAATCTACATGTAACTCTCCAATGGCAAGAGCAGAAATTGCATAACAGAGTACCAAACCTAGAAACCTATAGTTTCGAGTCGAACTATAGAATTCTACAATGATACAGAATGCCAACAAAGTGGATGACAGATGACAGCAGCTGACAGCAAACAAAAAACTTGTGTGTGACTGTGTGATTGTTAATATGTTAATTTATAATGGAAGAAAAACCAATAAAAACGGAACTAATTAACGAGGAAAACTTTGACAATTCTGATTTTTCTAATGTTAAGAAGCATGTAAAAGAAGAGCTAGAGGACACTCCAGATTTTGTGAATGTTGACAATTTTGCAGGTGTTATACCTAAAGAAGAAGTTAGAGAAATATATCAGTGCGTTTTCTGCAAAAACAAATATGGAAAATTTGAGTATTTGCAAATACACGAATATATTCACGATGCTAGCAAACATTGCCCCATTTGTAACTTTACTTTCAAAGCAAAAAAGGATTTTATTGTACACATAAATGGACATATTAAAGAAAAGATGGAAGATGAAAGGAGGAGTTTAATTTGTAATTTCTGTCAGAAATCCTTTAAGAAAAGAAGAGCACTTACACTTCACTTGAGAGTTCACACTAATGAACGCCCTTATAAATGCCACATATGTGGTAAAACATTTAAACAAAAAGGATCCTTAACGGACCACAACATCACTCATACAAATGTCAAAGCATTTCCATGTGAGGTAAGTATTTGGTGTATTTCTTGGGAAGAGTAATGGACAAATGTTTTTTCTCAGGTATGTTCAGGATCCTTCACCACTGCTTCAAGTTTGAGGAGACATGTAAAAAGGGTTCATGATGCGGGAAAAACTTATTTCTGCAAAATTTGTTCCAAAAAATTGGACAATTACACGCGTCTTCAGCAGCACAGGGCTGAACAGCATCCTGAAGCCAGCGACCGTCGTCCATGCCCTATTTGTCCCATGATACTTAAAAGTGCTTATACATTTAAAAAACATAGAAAACTGCATGAAAGTAATGGTGAGATTCCGGAAGAAACTTTACCATCCAAAACAAAAAGCAGGTGTCCGTTGTGCGGTGAAATATTTGTAAATTATAAATTGTATTTAGAACATAAAGATGAGCACTTTTATTATAGCAAAGAGGATTTTCAAAAAGCACAAGAGAATGAGTTGTTTAGTTGCAAATTGTGTCAACGGGATTTTCCAAGTAAAGAAGGCCTGTTTAAGCATATGCCGTTTCATATGGAAAAGACTGAGAAGTGTGATATTTGCCAAGAATTATACAGCTACTATGGATATGTGTACCACAAACGCAGAGTCCATTTGCCTCTAGAGTGCAAAATTTGCAAGGAAATTATCAAGGGTAAGGATCTAATCCCTGGTATTAATTATATTTCGCTATAATTAAATAACAACTACATGTGTTATCTAATTATCACCATCGTGATTTGGTCGAGCACACTTTAAAGATGGATTGTAAGATTTCATACCTATTCCTTATCGGTATCGGCTGACTCCCAGACCAGTTATTACACTGTTGTGGTTTGTCGAGAACATGCACTATTTAGAAAGTAAAAGTATGTAAAAATGCCGAATTTGAAGCTCTAAAGACAGTTCATAGGTAAAACTGTTAAACCTGACTTTAAACAGTCTATGCGATAAGATATTTAAGAGATCAACTGCGTTTAGAGAGAATCTATTTTACTTTGCACACGTTCAATCAGTGTTACAGTACAGTATAATGTATTCGTACCATTCTGTAGATAATGAAAAAAATTTTATATATCAGAAAAAAGTGATATGAGCCATGCTAAAGCGTTTTACAATACCCCTTGCAGAGAATACTTTTTAAAACTGTCTGTATATATTTAACATAGCCAATGTATATCAGAAAGAACATTAGTTATTTTCCCAAAAATAGGGATTTCTATAACAACATGGTAAGTAGGGGTGGAAAAAAAGGCGTAAGAAGCCGAGATATGTGTAGAGTTTCATTTTTACGTAATAAAACTTTCTGGAACATTAAAAAGTGTGCCTCCAGTTTTTATATATTTAGCAGTCATTAATTAATAAAGTAAATAAAATTGGTCCGCAATGTGACCCTTGTGGGACTCCAAATAGGACATCCATTGCATTTGATACATAATTATTAATTTTTACCTATTGAATCCTATCAGATATGAAGCTATAAATCTCTTTTCCTACTCCAAGTGCCTCAAGCTTATTTATTAGTAAATTGTGATTGATTTTGTCAAATGCCTTTGAGAAATCAATATATATATATATATATATATATATATATATATATATATATATATATATATATATATATTATCCACTGGAGTGCTGTGGTCAATGGTGGTCGATGATCTCCTCAATAAAATGACTAATTCATGGCTTCAACGTCCAGGGCTATGAAGATGACCTGGTCGTCACTGTGAGAGGCAAAAATGAGGTCATGATCTCCAACCTCATGCAAATTGCCTTAAACATAATATCCGAATGGTGCTCGTCAGAGGGGCTCAATGTCAATCCGAGCAAAAGCATTATTGTCTCGTTCACTAAAAGGAGAAAACTCAATCTTAGAAAAACTCCTATACTGAATGGAACAATGCTAAACTTTTCCAGTGAAGTCAAGTATCTAGGAGTAATCCTGGATCAAAAACTTACCTGGAACTCACATCTGGAAAGGACTCTTACTAAAACAACAGCGGCAATATGGACGTGCCGTAGGCTGTTTGGTAAGACTTGGGGTCTAAGACCGAAAATGACATATTGGTCTTATTTTTCGGTTGTCAGACCTATGGTGACCTATGCATCATGCGTATGGTGGCCAAAAACAGAGGAAAAAATAGCACAGGGAAAGTTGCAGAAACTGGAACGCCTTGCCTGTATAGGGACTACAGGAGCAATGCACTCATGTCCCACGGCAGCTATGGAAGCTATGCTTGACCTGCTTCCGTTGCACTTTCATGTAAGGAAGAAGGCAGCACTCCGTGTCTTACGACTGCACCAGGCACATAATTTAAACCAGGCGCGCTGGTTGGTCTCTTAAGGATTTTGGAGTTAATTCATTTGAAGTCCATGACCAAATCCACTGACTCAATGCCAATCAAACAAGACTTTGACTGCCCATTTGACAAGGGTCACTCATCTGGTATACAGATGGATCTAAGATGGTTGAAGGGGTAGGAGTGGGCGTAGCAGGGCCTAAATGTAGGCTATCCAAAGATCTCGGAAACATCCCAACCGCTATAGATCTGTGTGCCCAGGAGTACCTAAATAAAGGAATCCGAAGGGCAAAGATCTATATATTATCAGACAGCACTAAAAGCTCTAAGGTCCTATACCTTTGAGTCAAAAATTGCCTGGGAATGTAAACAATCCCTGAAGCAACTGGCCAACAATAACAAGGTTACCTTGGTGGTGTTTCTTTTGGAAATGTATGGCAATACATGTATTATTAGAGTCCCTTCCCTAATAATAAAGATAAATAAATAAAATGTATGTGTATGAAGTTTCTACTGTTCTACAATCTAAAATTGAAAGAAAGAATAACTGCTTTTCGATCGATCACACCGGTAATTTTAAAAACAGTAGAAACTGTGTTTTTTTAAAATTTCAATCTATCGTAGAACTCGAGCTATCGATGTTGAATTGCCCCACCCTATATAATTTGCTTAAGCATTCTTGCACTGTATTGAATTTTTGTAATCTGTTCGGCGCATAAATAAATAAAATGACAATATTCAACTGTTAATTCTCATATAATTATTATAACTAATTTCATTTGTATTTTAGGTACAGGAAGGCTGATCCGTCATTACAGGTCTAAGCACGCAGGTGTAAATAAAATAAGAGACGGAAAGTATGCATGTAACATATGTGACAAGCCTTATAAGTCTAAATACCCGCTAGATATGCATATGCAAATTTATCATGGGAAAACTGATATTAGAGAGACACATAAGTGTGAAGTTTGTGGTAGACAATTTACGACGAGGGCAACACTTGAAAGCCATATGACTCGAGTGCATCCAACCAGTGCGAGGTTTAAGTGTGATTCTTGCAATATTCTACTCCAAAATCGTTCGAAACTACTGAAGCATAACGCTGTCCATCACCAAGGAACTGTAAAGAAACGTAAAAATAAGTCACACCTTTGTACACATTGTAACAAAGTGTTTCCCACTGTCGCTCTACTGGAACATCACAGAAAAACGAAACATAAAGTAACAAAGTATCAATGTAAAATATGCCTGAAATATTTCCGAAACTTAAGGTATCGAACGGTTCATCTCGAAAATAAAGTATGCACAAAGTTCTTCGAGAAAACAAAAAAAGACCTGTATAGATGTACCGTCTGTCGACGAAATTTTGGGTTTAAGACTTTCCTTGTTGATCATATGGTCGTGCACTCGAAATTCTATACAACGTGTAGGTTTTGCAATCAAACTTACTCGGCTACTTGGAACCTTAAAACGCACATTGAAAAGGTGCATCCTACTGAGAAGGTGTATTACTGTGGATTCTGTGACATGGAATTCGATGTGTTAAGCCAGTTAAGAATGCACAGACATTCATCCGCCCATAAAGCAAATGTTGAATGTATAATTGAAGTTGCGGAAGAATCTGACGTTAAGACTTGTAACAGTGAGGAAACGATCAAGGAAATGGAATATGTTGATGTGAAAAAGGAACCGTCAGATTAATTACAGATCAATTACACAGGCCCACAAAGAAAAGTTGCCTGCGCCATGGATTAGGCCATCGGATCGTAAATAATAATAAATAAACACCACAGAAATTTCTCTGTATTTTTGCCCACTCAGAATATGACATCAGTTTTGCCCCCATATGTCAGGATTTTTCATATGGAAAATCCATTATATCGTAGATCTCACAATTTGAAATAAAATGCCATAGCTCACTCAATTCCGAACAGCCAAATTAAGAATCCCATAACCTTTTCATACCAATTCCGTAACTCTATAATTCGCCGTCTTGGTTCGACAAAGTCTATCTACGGCGGCCATGATTTTGAGCAGAACCTTCGCAAATGTTCAAACAGCGCCATCTATTCTAAATATATGTCAATTTCAATTACAACTGTTACAGTTACAGTCTTATAGTTTGAGGTAACTAAAGTCCATATTTACTCTGTCACTTCAGCATTGAGGCGCCAATTTTAAATACTACCATTTGCAGGTAGAACCTTGTCTACCAAACTTTGCTTATTTCACAATTCGACAAGGTTCTATTTAACAGATATCACCTTTTTCCACTGAAATAATATATAGAAAATGCGGCATCTTAAGATTTTTGCATCATGACTATAGAATAAATTTAAGACCTAGTTTAAAATACATTTTTTATTAATAATAATTAGTAAGGTCTGAATTTCTGAAAATTATGATTTAAGAAAAGAAAGGCGCTTATTTTTTTCGGTTGGATGATCTAGATTTTTGCTTGTTAGACTTAGGTCTTTGTTTGGAAGATTGAGATTTTTTATTAGTCCTTTTTTTCTTATTTTTGTTCTTAGGATTAACAGTGTCAGGTGGTATTTGAAGTAATGCTTTGAAAAATTGCTTATCCGCTTCAGGCATGCTTGGCATCATTTTCTTTATTGCGGTTATTTCACCTTCTGGAACAGGGCCATGTTTGTACAAAATCTTCAGTGCAGATATAGGTTCGGCCATAATAATTTTCTTCTCGGTTTTTTGCCGTGTTAAAGTTGGAACATGCACTTCGCCTTTTCTAATTGAAACTTGGATAATCCTTTTGCAGATGACTGGTTTTACATTCCACTTTGTGTACATCTTGACTAAATATCAAGGATGTAACTTTTTTAAAAGGAATCTTGCCATAATCAAATTGCTTTGAAAATTCTTCAAAATTCTTAAAATCCTTAAAATTCATTTGAAGAACTCTAAATAGATTTCTTATATCAACTTGAAGAAGATTTCGTACAAAACCAAGCGGAGAAAAAAATTCCTTCGTTTGTATCTTTCTATTTTGAAATGGACCGCATCCACCTCCTGCACGGCTCCATGCCCAAGTATAGAATATTTCATTGTTAGCGTTTCTAAAGAAGAATGTGATTTCATAATATGCACTACTGCAGAAGATATGTATGAATTACGATTTTGTGGAATACACGAGTCACTCCAAGTAGTCAAATCTGTAATATAGTTCTCAGATAACACTCTTTCGACAATTTTGGTGAAGACGCTTGCAAGGCAATTGCCAGAGCGTCCTTAGAGTACCTCAGTCCATATAGCACAGTAAACAGTTTTTGGGGTATCTAGATAAGCTGTCAAGTTGTACATACTTATTTTCTGCAAGTAAAAATAATTGCCGATCTCACTTCGGGGGCACGTAATCACGTTTTCTAAATCAAAAATTAAAACTGCTTTCTGCTTATCTTCAGAATCATCCTTTTTTTCCTGTTGCATTGCTTTTTTCTCTTGTATGTGACCAGTGTGTTTCGATTGATCCTCCCCCGTAAGGGTTTTCCCACGTTGTTTCGATTCATAAATTGTGCATTTTTCGCAGCGATCCTTTTTGGGCATGTGAAATCCATAATTAAAAGTGGTGACAAAAATGTATCTATACATAAGTTTCACAACTGGTTCCTTTCTATCAGGCCACTCCAAATAAAACTGATACATTTTATTAATACTTAATGTACTTTCTAAATACCTTCTTTTAGTCGTACTGCGACAGTAATGTAATTCCACCAGAGGGAACGTATTGATATGGTCAATAACATTTTGTTTTCGTTCGTCGCCAACTGAGTGAATAGTTCCTTTTTGGTCCTTTTTAGGAACTCCACTGTCAGACTTGTCTTTGTGTGTATTGTAAACAGGCTTCTGTGAAATATTGAGGGTTCCTAGGAAGAATGGTTTACACACTCGTTTTGTCTTTCTTAATTTGACCAACCTTTCTGTGTTTTGACTTAAGAACATATGCTTTTCTTTTGATTAAGTTGATAATATCACGTAAAAAGAGCTGCTCTTTCATCCAACGATATATTTTTACTACAGTTGAATTTACAGCTTTTAAGATAATCTTTAGTGGGTAATAAAACCTTTCCAGGAACAGTTTTTCCCCTTTTATTAATGTATGTTTCTCCTGCTTGGCATTTTCGTTTTCTTTGGACACTTTTCCATTCACCGGGTTTTCTGATTCGCTTTCTGACATTCTCTCTGCTTTTCAAATTATTTTCTTTATTATCACTAGGGCCTGGTTCATCGTTGTTCTGTATATTACTAGAATTATCAGTACCATCACCATTGTATCTATACCATACAAAAACGGAATTAAATTATTTGTTATAAGTATACAATAATAAAAACTTACAAATTAGCCTCTACACAATTGTCTTCATTTTCAATAATATCATCATGAAATTCAATTATTATTGTGTCTTCAAGTATCCCATCCTGTGAGGTAGTATGTTCTTCAGCTGAATATATTTGGAAATCAACCTCAATGTTATCACTAGAATTTCAAATATTAATTAACAAAATTAATAAAATACTTCGAAATTACACTTACGATTGATTACCGACATTTTCCATATTTTCTGTATAAATCAGAGCCTTATTGGCCAAATATATTTCTTTTAAAAGACAATCCATTCTATCCAAAACCATGAGCCACAAGTTTAGTTCAGAACTGTCAAAGAATTAGGCTATGAAACTATTAGTTATTGCATGCGTTTTGCAGATAGAACCTTTTAGTTGTAATTTTTAAGTAGATAGAACCTTGTTTTAAATTCTGAATTTTATTTCATGCAGATAGAACCTTTTGCCACAAATAATTTAAAAACTATTCGACAGATGGCTCTACATTTTACGGAACAGATAGACTGTAAAAAACAGAATACTTTAGTATCAAAACCTCAATTTCGCTAAAAAGTGCAGATAGAACCTTGTCGAACCAACACAACGAATAATAGACCTGTAAGCCCCATAACCTGATGACCCAATAATGCCATAACCCTGGGACTGAACCTAATTGGAAATTTCATGAGTTACAATATTTGAACCAGAAAAGTTTAATAATAATAGTAATAAAAGTACTTTATTGGATAAACCAAATGGCCATCTACTGAAGTCCTTCAACCAGTGTTACAAAAGATTTTTATGAGTTAACAACATTATATAACTAAAAAGGTAGTTTACATGTTGTATATGAAAAAAAAAATAAATTATATGTCAGTAATACAAGATATAAAAAAAACCGCTGCCCAAGGAATCACTACTTCCACATCCAGATTTTGTATGTAAGTTTTATACACACTAAATCTCAATATAATATTTTACTCCCTTTAATAATAGAGTAGGGGTGGTAGAGGGGGTCGCTAAGTCAAAAAAATTTTAAAGGCCCTTGGTTCTCGTATACCCACTAAATCCCAATTTAACTTTTTACTCCCTTTAATTAGAGTAGGGGTGGCTAACGGCAAAAAAATATTTTGAGATATTTCGTTTTTGTATACACACTAAATCACATTTTAATATTTTTTACTTCCTTTTATAATAGTGTTGGGGTGATAGTGGGGGGTGGCTGATCCCAAAAAAAATGTTGAGACCTTGACTTTTCGTACATGCCCTAAATTGCAATTTTATGGACTCTTACCTGCTCGCTTTGCCTATTTACCCTTATTTACCCCCGAACTCTTCAACAGAATTAGATCAAAATATAATCTAGTTCCAGATCTCGTTACAATACATAAGTGTACCAAATTTCAAGTCAATATCATAAACGGTTTCAGAGTAAATGTGCGTACAAAAAAAGTTACAGACCGACAGACAGAATTTTTTTTTCACTCAAATTTAAAATCACGATGTTTCATGACAATATAGAACACATGTAAATTCATTGTGCCGGCATGATGTTTGTTTTCATTCATGTCTTAGAATTCTCAGGCATTCCCATACTGTGTGTTCTGGGTGTTTTCTGTGGTTGTGGTGTTCTTCATTTCGTGTTTTGCAAAGGTGTTGGTATATTTCTACGTTGTAATCTGACGAGGGCAATTTTGTGGATAGTTTAGCAATTCTTTGGTGGATGGGTTCAATATTTGTGATTTGATAGAGAAGTTAGATAGGAGGATTATGAAGATTTCTGGGATGTCGAATTTTTGTACTGGATCTGATGGTGGAAGTTTTCACCACTTTTAGATTACGAATTTCTGGTGCCCTTGCACTTAAGTATATGGGGCAACATATATCTACATATCATTTTGTATACAGTGTATCCAGTCTCAAGTGGACACACCTTGGATATTTCGGTTATTCGGCAGATCGATTTCAAATTTTTCTCTTTTATGAAATTCTTCAAGGTGCATATTTTTATGATTTTCAATTGTCATACCAACCCACTGCGTTCGCTCAAAAATATGATTTTTCTATATTTCGATGAAACTCAGTATTTAGGGGTATTTTTTGACTCTGAAATAGTTTTTTGCTGTATCTCTAATGGTAAGTAGAATATAGAAAAATCACATTTTTGAGTGAACGCAGTGGGTTTGGTGTGACAATTGAAAATCATAAAAAGATGCGCCTTGAAAAGTTTCATGACAGAAAAATTTGAAATCGATCTGCCGAATAATAACCAAAATATCAAGATGTGTCCACTTGAGACGGGACACACTGTATGTGTTCATCAGTTTTGTGTTTTTATAGGTAAGATTTCTAAAATGTCTGCCTCTAGAAATATATTTCTTTTTAATTGATTTTGTGTGACGGTTCAAACTCAATTTTTGATCCAAGGTAACTCCAAAATATTTAATGTTTGGCTTCTTAGTAAATAGTTGTTAAATCTAATGTTTGGAGAGTTTGCTTTGATCTGGTGGTTAAAAATGATATGTATTGTGATTTGAACGGGTTTATTTTGATACACCATTTGTTACACTATACGATGATTGCGTCTAGGAGTCTTTGCAGTTCCTCTATTGTTTTACTTAACTTATCATTATGGCTTACTAATGCGGATGAATTATAATATACAAAAAATCTTACAAAGAATAAATACTACATTCCATGGATCACTCTTTTTGGGTATATATTTTTCAACTATACTATTTAATACAGACATATTTCTTACTTTCTCTTTTAAACATATTCAAGCTATGAGCAGTTTTTATTTGTAATGGCAAATTGTTAAATGATTTAAACATGATTTTATTTTGCCCAGATCTACTGCGACAGCTAGATATGTGAAGATTGTTTGCTGCTTGTATGTTGTGTCTGTGATGGTTTGAGTGCAATTGAGGTGTAATGTTTGAATTAAGTTACTTTTTATTTTATATACACGTTTTAGACTTCCATGCTGGATTATCTTGTGAACGTTCAACTGAAGGTTGTTGTAAAATAGTGCAGAATTAGTTCTAGGAGACATATTGAATGTGTTCAACAATTTATATTGGGCAAATTGCAGGTTGTTTGTATCACTTTCATTGCCCGAACCATAAACGGGTCATTGTACAGCATTTTTCTTGATTTGTCACTTAAGTAATATGAACTCTTGTGTAGCAGTGCCATTATATTATATATTGTCCTAATCAGGTTTCGTATATGTTCAGACTATGTCATTCTACTATCAAGGACTACCCCAAGATATTTTCACATTCACAAGAGATTTTTTTTATAAAAATGTCATTAAACATAATATTTTTAGTCGCAAACTCCTCTATAAAATCCTTATTTTACTATAAGGAACTTAACCAGACTGCAACCAACGGCTTAATTTTCACTTTTATATCATCGTTGTCTCTTATGTTGTAACTGTTACTGTAACTTTTTGAGGTTAATATATGTACACATTTTTTTTCGTTTATTTTCAGTAGGTTTTGTTTGGATCAGTTTGTTATAAATAATAAATAAACACCACAGAAATTAGACAACCCCCAATTCCAAAAACCAGAGGCTTGGGCAGAAGGAGGTTACACATTGAAAAAAGCGAACATACAACCATATCCCCCGACAGTACCAGAGCCAGAGCTCAAACCTAGTAGTGCGATACCATTTGATTAATTATGATTTCCACCACGCACTTTAACCAATCTGACTATCGGCAAGGCAAATGGTAGTAATGTCTTTATTCATATCATGTAAAGTGGTTTTTTATCACCAGCGTAGAAGATTGCAAGGTCATCTGCATGCATACCCGAAATCCTTTAAGGTTAGTGTGCAGGATGTCATTGATAAAAATACAAGAAACATGAGTGGTCCTAATAGACTTCCTTGGGATATACCACACTCAACTCTTAGGAAATTACTGTTTGCTACAGTACATTGTTTCCTCTCAGATAAGTATGAGTTGAGGACTTAAAATGCTGTGTTTTTTACTCCGAGACATTCTAATTTATTAAGCAGTAGTTGATGGTTTATTACTGCAAAAGCCTCTATGTAATCGATGAATAACCCCCGGCTTGTTCTGATTTATCCAGTGCTGTGTAAATGTATTCCATCAGATTTATTACAGCTGTTTGTGTGATTTTTCACTTAAATTGTGATATATGATATAATGGATTTTCCAAGTTTTTGACTATAGCAAAAAATCCTGACGTATAGGGGCAAAACGGATGTCATCAGTAAACGAAAATACGAGTCTAATGGTTTAATTCAAGGCGCAGACAACTTTTTTTTGTGTTATCAAAAATACTTTAAATGAAATAAGTAATAAACAGTGATATTTTTAAGTTGCATTTTCAATTTAAAATGAGATAGGTTGCGTTTTTTAAATTTTTAGCATATAACACATCGATTTTGTTCTGCTGGTAAATAGCAGTACAGTAACAGCATGTCAAGATGTAGATATGGTGTTGTGCTGCAAAGACATTTTTTGATGACAGGCAGTTTGAAATGGAGGGCCTTCTAAAAAAAATTTAATTTTCAATCCAATTTCGCTATATAAAATATTTTCGATAATCCAATCGTTCTCGATATACTTGAATTTAAATGTTGTAATTTTTTGAAAATTAAAATTTCTGTAACTATTATAAATTTTGCAAAATAGGTAACTGGAAATTTTCTTCAAAATTAAAGCGAATCATGCTACAATAAACGTTCTTCAAAATACAGCAATGCGAGTTCAGAAGTGCATTGACGGTAATGGACAGCATCCTGAACAACTTTTGTAATAGTGGTGAGAGGTAAGTGAATGCTCTCATGTGGTCAACTGCTATCATAGATGTTTCCATGGTGTATAGCGACTACCGAGGGCAGCGGCCTTTTAGCCCTAGGTGGACGTAACCTACTGTTGTAATATATGATTTGCAGGAAACAACTACTCAGTGGGCAAATACCCCGACCTGCATTGAATTATACCTTACAAATCATGAAGGAATTGACAAATGACGGCGACCCAATCTTTCATGATTTGTAAGGTATAATTCAATGCAGGTCGGGATATTTGATGATAAGTGTAATAAATGCTCCTTTCTACACAACAATTTATACCAAACTGAGGTTTTATTGCTTGTCGAATAACGAAGACAGCAAAATAATGTACAAAAAATATTATAGTAAAGGACCGGTTAAATACTATTTACTCATTTCAATGGATTGGAAGAAATGGTCCCACTAAATCAATCAAAATGAGCAACACGTCGATCACCTATTATAAATTTTTTTAATGAATTATTTGAGGGAACCTCTTTTTTTAAGTGTATTTTTGAATTTGACACTTATTTATTTATAAAAAAAATCGGCAGCTACTGGATCCACTCGGTGGATCTTTTAAGCCGAAAAGAGCATTAAACGTAATCCGATCTCATCCAAAACCTTTTCAGATCTTCTGGGGCACTAAAAAAACCCTTAATGAATTTACAATCATCTATGTGAGTTATTACCTACATTATCGCTCGTTCAATAATATGCTATTAGGATATTAACAACTTTAACATCACTTGAACGACTAAGAAAATCTAGTTATCCTAAATACTACAGATTTTTAAAGCAACAAATTGAAAATTGGTAAAGTGATAATCTATAATAAATTCACCAACGAAGGTACAGAAAGCATATGATATTGATATTGTTACATGTACCTTTAAAATTTGTGACAATCCACTAAAAGTTACAAATATGCCGAAATCTTATTAACATGACATGACACCAATGTTATCGGATGACATACGATAACAATGACAATCGTCAAAATTTACTCATTGCAATCCGATCGCTCACGGCTGTCTTTGTTAAATGAAACATTATCATTTCAGTAATTTTACTAGATTTTAGAGAAATATTTGTAGTTTAATTCTTCGATTTGTCTGTATATATATTTAAAAACGGCACTAAATGTAATCCCCTCTACTCCTAGAGCAGTGAAGAAACCCTCACACGTGAATTGACACGTGATGTGATGAGTTTCACGACGTAACGGCTACGTGCATCGATCATGTCATGCGAAATGCGATCTATGCTTTATATTTGCTTTGTTTTTAATTTTTTTCACGGAAACCAAATCGAAAGGATGGAAGTGTGATATATCGTTGAAATCAGAATTTTAACTGCTTTTCAATGGTTCCACTGCAAATTGAAAGTAATTATAAAATAAGCAACTTATTGCGTCAAAATGGCACTAAACGTAATCCGATCTCAACCAAAACCTTTTCAAATCTTCTGGGGCACTAAAGAAACGCACATGCAAAGTATCATTCAAATCCGTTCAGTAGTTTCGGCGCTATCGTGCTAACACACATACAGACATTTTTCAAAAACCACTTTTTTGGGTTCCTATGACCTCAAAACGTAAAGATTTGATGTTATCTCAATTTTCGTTTTTGAACCAATTTTAGTAACCTCTCACAATTTTATTGTGGAGAGGTTAAAAATGGTTGCAATTAGCCATAGGGAAGTACTTATTAAAAATGTTTGTTTTTCATTTCTACATCACATCGTCGAAAAATATACAGGGTGCTCCATTTGGAAAAATTGAGAAAATTCAATTTAAAATGTTCTTAATTGAAAAAAAATTTTTGGCCACTCTGTACATTTTTAGGAAATAAAAATGATTCAAAAACATTAATTAGATGTCTCGTTACTGGTATTCACATAAGTTTTTCTTAAAAACCATAATTGTGACTGTGGTGATTTTATTAATATCCATCTGCAGATTGTATTTCAACAAAAAAATTCATTACATCCAAGTGGTTGGGAGATATTCAATGCTAATGTAGGAATGATTAGAGCCTTGAAAGAGGCTTCAAAAAATGACTGATATATAGCCTTCTATTTAAAAAAAGGCACTTGGTCCTGTAATTTCGTCTTGGCTTGACCTGTATGTTCGAAAATAATTTCCAGTTATAGACTTTTTTATCTAGTTTACTTGGAATTTTTTAAAAAATTTCTAGCTATCGTAAAACTCGAGACATCGAGGTCCGACGCACTATTATCCCACCCTGTATAATAAGACATATCGTCCATAAAGGTTTTAAAACCTTCATCCAAAGTTATTATGCTGTATACCTCAAACTAATTTTCTTTGCTAACATAATTTTAAAAAGTGATAATTAGCATTACTAATTATTGCGTAACTATTATCTTGTTGTATCCAATTTGTTATATTTTTTAGCCGAGTTTTTAGTTTATAAAGAATCAGTTGTACATGTTTTTATTGTTCTTAAATAAATATAAAAAATATGGCAGAGTTCTATTTGATAATACCTAAAACAATATATCTCTATAATAAACAAACAAATATATAAAATTATGCTATCTTAAAAAATGTAATCAATTGGGAGCTTCATTTGGAAATTTTAGGTTTTCAGGGAGCCAGAAATTTGCATACAATAATTCACGGTAAAGCTAGATACGTATATATCTATACTTTGCAATTACTATAATTGCAGCAATTCTATGTATTTCCGAAACTCTGTAGGATTCAAATTCGGAGATCTTACAGGCCAATTCATTGTTTGAAGACATATTAAACAATCTCCTTTGGTCATCTTACTGTTACAATCTGTTCAAACCACCTCATCACTCAGTAAATTGTTGAATATGACACCAGTGCAGTATAATATTATGCTGTTGATAAAGAGCGATGCCAACTGCCATAGTCTTCACAGGAAGTTTTCTGTGCATCATCTTCCACTGAAGCCCGTTGTAACAGAGATACTTCAAAAATGTGAAACACTATACATAGAAATTACCATAATGGGGGTTAACTTTTCGCTTGTAAAGTCTCATTGCGAATCAAAAAAATCTAATAAAAGCAACTGTGCTCAGAAAACCTTTGTACAATCGATATTCGAGTATTTATGTCTATTTGACTTGAGTAACAATACGTTTATTAAGTAATACTCATATTACGTTAGCCTGAGATTATGAGTATCTGGGCTCTTCTTTAATCCAATGTGAATCACCATTAGGTAGTTTGCCGTCTTCGTTTTCTTGTTCGATTTTTACTTCAACGCCACCATCGTTCCTCAAAGTTTGGTCTGTAACGTTATCATCTATTTCACGTTTAATTAAATCCCTTCTATGAAAATATCTTTCGTGCTTGGTTAATTCGCTAACGGAGCTGAAACGTGAGGTGCATTTGTCACAAACAAACTTGGCCTCGCAAGGATGTGCCCTGTTGATATGTTCTTGCAGATCCTTCTGCTTAAACTTTGAATTACAAAACTTACACTTGTAGATCGTAATGTGGATACGCATGTGGGAAGATAAACACTGAATGGTACTATACTCTTTGTTACATAAAGTGCAAATAAAATATCTATCCTTTCTATTATCGTGATATTTAAGGCAAATATTTTGCCGCACGTGAAACATCAAATTTCTAAGATATAAGAAGTTTTTCTTGCAATTGTCACATTGATAACACTTTTTCTTATGCAATTTCATATGGTCCTTTAGTAGATTCTTTGTGCAGAACGATGATTTACAAGTCTTGCAATTATATTTGGTAACACGCTTGTCCGCATTTTGTACTTTATTTTCTGATACTCTTCTCACTCGAATAATAACGCGCTCAGGGGTATAATTCACTTTATGTTTTATTTTGATATGTCTTCTAAGCGCCAGATGCGTTACAAACTGAGTTTGACACAATTGACACTTCAAGTTGTGGTGCATTTTCCAGTGAGTTACAAGCAGTTGTCTGTACCTGAATTTGTGCCCGCAAATTTTACACGTAAACTTAACCTGTTTGTGATGTATCCTGTAATGCTTCTTCAAATTTTTTCTCCCGACAAAGGTTTCATCGCATTGGCTGCAGTGGAACTGATGAAAATGCCACTCGTTGTGAAGCCTGATACCCAAGTAAGTAAATTTTTCCGTGCAGTGTAATTTACATTCGTAAGTTTTATCTAAGTGTATATCCATGTGCCGGAAAAGGTTCTTCTTAAAATTGTACATCTTCCCACACACTTTACAGTTGAATTCTTTTGCTCTTGTGCACTTCTCTATCTCCTCGTCTGTCATTAATAGATGAACTTGTTGATGCTTGGCAAATGCTTTTCTCCCAACGGCTTCCTCGCCACAAAGGTAACAATCTATAGGTGTTACAAAAGTGTCTATATCTTGGCCAGCCTCCGCGTGTACACGCTGGTGCTTTATGAAAGTCTCTCTACAAGTGAACTGTTGACTACATAGTTGGCAAGTTCTACTGTAAACCAACTCTGGATGTGCCTCTATTTTATGCTGTTTCATCTGGAAGAAGTTTAGAAATGGTTCGCCACATTGTCGGCAAGGAAATGTCTTCCCCAACTCGTGAATTTTTCGAGTATGTTTATTTAGACTTGATACTGATGAGTAAGAGCCATTACAAATCTACAACAGTAAAATAAATTCCTCTCAAATAGGTAAAATTAATACTCAGAAAAAGTATAGTTAATACCTAGTTTGGTACTTACGTCACAAGGATATTTCATCTTAACAGTCTTCTTTGTCTGCACCGAATGTAAATTATCTACATGAGCCCTTAAACCACCCTTCTGCTTAAACGACTTGCCACAGACCTCACAGGGATAGGGTCTTTCGTTTGTATGGACCCTTATATGTATTTGTAAGTCCTTTTTATTTGACCATTCTTTCAAGCAATATTCGCAAATGTATGTTTTAATTTTTCTATGGCAATATAAATGCAAATTATATGATCTTTTGTCGAAAAATATTTCTGGACATTGTTGACATGTCAAAGGATTTTTTAAATGTGATTCTATGTGTTGAACAAAGTATCTTTCAGTTTTGAAAATTCTGTCACATGCAGGACAAACCAATTTCGAGCCATGTATAGCTTCATGAACTTGTACATATTTGAACTCAGAGAATACTTCTCCACAGTGATTGCAGTAATGATTCACTTTAGTTGTGGATTTTTCACTATTTTCTTGTTTTACATCCTTTTCTAGATTATCCTCGATTTTTGGATTAGACAAATCACTATCATTAACGAACTCAGGATAATCTTTCTCAGTTTTAATATGAGGAAGCAATAATGTCAGATTTTCTTGTTGGTTGGCCATCGGTAATGCACATTGGACATTATATTCCATCTTTTTATTGTGATGATTTTAATAATTAATAAATTACAGCAAATTTATCAATGTTAGCTTGACTCTAACACAACTAAAAATATAACATACTCTCTCCTTTTTGCAATTTTACATACAAGCTAAGTTGACAGTGACAGAACAGATGTTTTTGACTAATAAATATAAACAATGGAATGGTCATTTTTATTTCCTTGCAGTTATCTGCCCTGCAAACTGCAACAGTCTGCACATATATTTCTATCTGTGTTTCTATCATTCATGTTTCAACTTTACTAATACACAAAATCCTGTTATCTAATTACCGCACGACTAGTACTATAAAATTACCAAATTAAATATCTTTCATTATGCTGTTAGAAATAATTTGAAAATTAGAATCATCAAGTAGAAACCACAAAAATTTAAATAACCTCCAGGTTTTCATATATGAATCTTGTAAGAAATGAATTCCCTAAAATGTTATATTCACCCAAGGATTGTTAACTACAAAGGATTGCTCACTTCCATAAGAGTAAAGTTTCCCAGTCCCTCCACTCTGTTTGTATTGCGGTTGATTTCCCGGTGCTGCGATGGTAGTTGATTGAGCCACGGGCTCAACTACTATGATATAGCAGATATAGTAATATATCGCCATATCAGGCGCGGATTCAAGGGCGGGGGGCAATGGGTGCAATTGAAAACAATAACCTGCTATAAATATATATATTCTTAATATTTTAGTGTTTTTTTACAAAATTTTTTTACCAGGTACTTTTCAATATTTGTCAATTTGTGCGCTAGCAGACCTGTACTTTTGCCGACGTCACAAGTGGCTAACCGCGTATGACCTTGGGGAAATAAATCAGTGCAAATAAGCTATCCTTCGTAGTTAACAATCCTTGATGTTCATCTAGGTTGGGCATTCTACAATCGAAATACAGGTTCACCAACAATAATTTTCCCTAGTTATATATTTCGTTCAGAGATTCCTTATTTAATTTTATAAACAGTAAATCATCACGTGAATTGAACGTGTCGTTGAAAGTATATTTTCTTAAATCATTATCCATTTTAACGAGTGAAGGGAACTTAAATTGAAAAGAATCTATTAGGGATTTTTTTTTCAAATATTAAGAAGCGACAGCTATGAAGTTAAGCGTTTATTACTGTTTTGTCTCCAACTCCAACCGTCAAACCTCAACAAACCTAAATCGTCCGTCGATTTTTCAATAGAAAAGTAGAATCATCAAGTATAGTATATTGTAGTTATAAGATAGTTTTAAACCTGTGATCTTATAGCAAACAGGACAGAGTAACTACAAGCACCATAATCTGTTCTGCTTTGAACTACTACCAATTTAGGTAAGGATTTAGCATTAAAAATATAAATAACATTTTGCATGTCTGATTTAAAGTTTCTAAACGATTTTTCAGACTAATTCGTACCTAGGTTTACTTGTTTTACTAAATAATGAGTGATCAAGAATCCGAGCAAACCGAACAAAACCAGCCAGAGCTGTCGCCACAAGAACTGGAGAAGCAAGAGGAAGCAAAGTTAAAGGCTAAGTATGCTCTACCTGCAGCTCCTGGAGGCCCTCCAGGGCGTATTGTTGGCGGCCATTCTGCATTTCTACAAAAACGATTAGCAAAAGGTCAAAAGTTCTTTGATTCGGGGGACTATCAAATGGCTAAACAAAAAATGGGAGGAATCAATAAACCTGCAGCTAAATTACCTGGCCCGACTCCCTTTACGGCAACTGGAGAGGCTATTCCTACCCCTGAAACAGTCCCGGCAAGGAAAACGTCTTTAGTACAGCATTCAAAGCTGACGACTTCTAATGTAAGCTAGAATTTACTTGATAAGCTATTTGTTTAACAGATGTATAATTATTTTTTCATAAGCTTTTTGGTTACATGTCATGTTTTGTTTAAGGTTTTCACATAAGTTATTGATATTCGTTAATAAATAATTTAAATGATATATTTCATTTTTATTGTAAAGCAGAAAAAAGTAACGTCATTGGCTTTAAAGTCGTTCAAGTTTAAAATCTCTGTTGTTTTCATAACTATTGTATTATATACGTCGATATATGTCTCCTTATAACAACCAGTGAATTATAAATAATATGATACTCTTGATATAAGTATATTTGTTAATTATAAGTTGATGTTGATATACGATTTAAACAAAAGTACTTAATTTTTATTAAATATCCTTTATATATATAAATCCAATCAAATATGGCGTTTGTTCCCTATTTATTTATATACTGTTTAATTAATTGTATATGTAGTACACCACAGAACATTTCTGAAGATTTACAAACATTACCTACAAAAACAAGGTAAAACACATACTTACCTGCACATACTTTGTTATAGATGTATAGAATTTACAATTTGTCACATAGAAATTCACCAATTCTATAATAACACTTATCAATCAACAATTTTTTTATGCTTTGTTTAAAATATTTTGCATTAGTACTCATGTGGCAGTTTGTTGTAAACTTTAATAGCATAGGTATTCAGGAGTTTTTTCAAATATAGAAAACTCAAATGTGCTTCTAGAGGGCAGAATATTAAAACATTATATTTCAGTTGCAAACTCCTCTATAAAATCCTTATTTTACTATAAAGAACGTAACCAGACTGCAACCAACAGCTACTCTCCAGGCTATGTGTCCCGCCGAGCGCTGAATTACAAGCTTGGCGCGTGAAGTGTAATAATTGCATATTACCAATAGAACGCTAATACTTCGATTGTAACAAACATTTATAAGACATGCACATCTTCAGGGCCGGATAAACATAGATTGGGGGCTTATAGGCAAAATTGGGGTGCAGGCTTGCTCAAGACTGGTGAGAAATACAGAAGGAGAGCTAGAATTTGTAGCAGATAAAACGGCAGGGGCCGAATGAGATATTCTCTACAGGACAGGTACCTACAAGTTTACTCATGTAAATAAAACGGAGCAGGTTCGTTTTGGTATATTACTCATGGTCGATGTAATAAGAACCGCGTGCGTAACTTAGGGGCGGGAGTTTGATTTGTCATTCCAAATTTCGAAAACAGAAGTCGTTCATTTTTTAAATTTGTAGTAAAATAAATTTTCAAGGCAACTTTGGGTTAATTCGGCACTGCACGTCTTCATGAGTGGTGTATGATATCATTATCTTTAGCGTACAGCAAGCAGTGAAATATGAATAAGCAAGGAAAGGTTAAGATTTTCAGTCTTATAAATGCTGATCTACAATCATCTCTGTACGCTAAGCTCTCAATTATTCTAATGGCTTTTCTTTGTAGAGAGAATATTCTACGTGCTGATGTTGCATGACCCCATATAAGGATTGCATGGGACATATGAGGTTGTACGGTCGTGAGCAAAAAAAAAAAGGACAAGTCTTATAACGGTATTTTGCTAAAATCTAGTTGTGTACATCTAACTTTAATTTTTGTAACATTGTCAGTTAGTTGTCATAATTTATTTAAGTGTGCAAAAAACTAATATGCCCCATGTAAGCGATTTAGTTAAATTTGGAGTTATTGCTAAAGCAGAAGATGGATGGTCAATGAGACAAATTGCACTGCGTTATAAATATTGACCAAAAATCGGTGTGTAACATTTTAAGAAAGTGGAGAATAAACGGTATGATTAGTAGAAATTCTGGATCAGGGCGATGAAGGATATCAACTTAACAACAAGATTTGCAATTGGTAAATGCTTTAGTAGAAAATCCATTTTACTCAGTTATTCAGGCTGCTGAAGAAACGAATTTTCCTGGATCGAGTAGTACTGGTCGCCGGCGAGTAAGAGAATCCGGAGCTACGCTGTCATGCAGCAGCACAGAAATACTTTCTTAAAGCAGAACATAAAGAAGCTCGAGTAGGATTTGCGCTTGAATTTTTAGTGCATGATATACATTTTTGGAACAATGTAATCTTTACAGATGAAAAAAAATTTCTAGTCAACACACGGCGGTCGTATTCGTGTTTACCGCCCTCCGAATTCTCGATTCAATGAGAAATGTATATCTACCAATGATAAAAGTGGTAGATTTTCCGTCAATATGTGGGCTTGGATATCGGCACGTGATCCTGGTGTTTTGTGGCATATTGAGGAACAATTTAATAGTGAAACATATATTAGGATTTTAGACTATATTATGCTCCCTTCTGCGTCACAATTATTTCCTAATAATGAGTTCATATTTCAACAAGACAATTGTTCCCTTCATACTGATGCTCATACCTTAACTAACTGGTTTCAAGATAACAACATCAATGTTCTTAACTGGCCAGTCATAGTCCAGATCTTAACGAAGAAGTATGGGGATTACTCATAAGAAGTATCCAAAAACGAAATGTGAGACCACGGAATGCCGAAGCATTACTGGAAATAGTCAATAATGCATGGGAAAATATTATTACTAATAATTATTCTATAAGGTTATTTAATTCAATGCCAAACATACTTATAGAAGCTATAAATAGAAATGGTGCAATAACGAAATATTAATAGTTTCTTGTTAAGTAGGATATCCTTTGTCCTTTGATCCAGGATTTCTACTAATCTTACCGTTTATTCTCCACTTTCTTAAAATGTTACACACCAAATTTTTGTTAATGTTATAATGCAGTGCAATTTGTCTCATTAACCATCCATCATTTACTATAGCAATAACTACAGCATTAAAATAAAAAATAAATTAAAAGTGATATCTGTTTTATTTCGGCTACTCATTACATATTCAAATAGAGACAGATTTACATTAGAAAAAAAGTTGTCCTATTTTTTCTGCTCACGACAGTACTAGCATAAAATATGCTGTAATTATTGTTGTTTTGGAGTTCTAGTGAGGTTCCTTAATAGATAAACAGATGAAACCAGTCTCATGCACACAGCTTCTGTGTGGTATTTCCAGGTTAATTTAGAATCCAGATGAACACCCAGAAATTTCACAGGCCCATCATTTTTTGAAGGCAATTTTTTTATTGTTAAATGAAAGTTGATTGTTTGAAAACCAATCAGTCACATTTGATTGCATTGGCTTATTAATTTTATGCCATACATGGACCTGGGTATTGGCATTTCTAGTTACCCTTTACATTCTAGGTTGCAGACCAACAAGGATATATCATCAACATACATTGTGGAGTTATTAAAGTGACTGCTATTTACATATATATAAAAGTGGTCCAAAATGGATCTTCTAATTATACCCACCTTGGGTTTTATATAGTCTGACTTGCAGTTATTCACATACATAATGCTTTCGTCAAGTAACTTTTGAACCGCTGCAAGGTCGTCTCACCTCTAATGTCATAACATTCCAACTTACTTATAAGAATCTCATGATCTACTAAGTCGAAAGCTTTACTTCAGTCTAAAAATGTGCTAACACATTTATACAGTTGATCGACATTCTTATATAATAGATTTAGGATGTGTAAAATAGCAGTGGTAGTAGATAGACCCTTTTCCAAACTGTCCAGGATTAAATAAATTATATTTTACAAAAAAGTTACAATTCTTTTTGCAAAAGGACTTAGAATAGAAATGGGTCTATAATTTTCGACTTTTTGTATTCCTTTTCCCATTTTTGGATATCCTCCATTATGTGTCCTTAGCCAGGCCTCAAAATAGTTCAGGTCCAAAGAATGGCGTGTCAGTTCCTTTTTTTGCAAAGCTGTCAGCTAATTCGTTACTTTGTATTCCCTCATGTCCTGGCAACCACATCAAGGTAACCTTCTTGTTGTTAGGATTGTTTACATTCCCCAGGCAATTTTAGAAGGTATACGACATTAGAACCTTTAATGTTGCCTGGCTATATGATCTTTGCCCTTCAAATGCCTTTACTTAGGCATTCCTGGACACACAGCATAGCATAAATTTCTACCTGGAAAATGGTTGGAGTGTTGCCGAGGCTTCTTGGTAGCCTACATTTAGGCCCTGCTATGCCCATTCCTACCCCTTCAGCTATCTTAAGATTCATCTGTATACCAGATGAGTGACTGTTGCTCCAATCGCAGTGTCATCCTGGTCGTCTGACGGACGTTCAATCAACACATCAAATGGGCAGTCAAAGTCCTGTTTGATTAGCATTGAGTCAGTGGGTTTGGTCATCCTTAAGTGACCAACCAGATCCCCTGGTTTAAATTTAAGTGCCCGATATAGTCTTCAGGCACTAAATGTTGCCTCCCTCCTCACGTGCAAATACAGAGGAAGCAGGTCAAGCATTGCCTCCATAGCTGCTGTGGGACATGAGTGCATTGCTCCTGTAGTCCCTAAGTAGGCAAGGCGTTGCAATAAGCAACTTTCCTTGTGTTAGACGATTAAACAAATCATGCAATATTCCATATTAATACATCAATCAACTTGGGAGGTTCGGTCAGAAAATGCAAGGTTGCTGACAATGCTCACTCCTCGAATAAAGATGCCAAGCCTCAAGAGCAATTGTGATTTAGTTTCCAGCACGAACGCTGAGAGATAGGACAAAATTTCATATGAATAATTCTGTAGAGCACGAAATTTGAATTGTCAGTGGCGATGAGGTGTCTGTTACTTTGGCTGGCCACCCTACCACAGATTTCAAATTGAAACATAACCAGATTGTACAAAATTTTGAAAAATCACCATTATTAAAAACATCTAAATTAAAATGACCACAGACAATGATTTGCATGCAATTATTTAGTACATCTGTAATTTTTTCTTTAGTTAATACATAATTGCTTTTGTTTATGAGAACCTATAGGGATAGAACAAATAAATATTGTTAATTGGTTCACAAAAGAATTGAGACAAATGAGAGAGCAAATCTTAAATGATATGTGTAAAATATAAAAATAGGAAAACAAGAAACACTTTCAAATTACGATACAAATATGCTCTAAAAATGGCCAAAATTGCTGCAAATGACAACAGATTCACAATATCATACAATCTTCAAGTAACACACCAAGAAGCTGTCTGGGACTTGATAAAACCTAACAAAAATATTCTCCAACTTTAACATTAGACAGTAATGATTTTAATAATTTCTTTGTCAATGTCAGACTTCCAACAACCAACACTGATCCAATGGAATATATCTCGCACATATTAATATCCCTTATTACTAGCCAAAGTAAGTAATGAAGTAAGTTACAATCAAATTAGAGATATTATTAGTTCCCTAAAAAATAGTAAAATAAAGATATATATGGCCTAAATGTCGCATTAATTAAATGTAATAAACACTTAATAGTAATACCTCCAACTAAACTCATTTACATAAGCATTAGATGTGGTCAATTCCCTGAAGTCTTGAAGATAGCATCTGTAATGGCTATTTTCAAAAAAGGTGATATCAATGACGCGTCAAACTATAGACCTATTTCCTTGCTACCTATATTGTCAAAAATTTTTAAGAAAGCCTTAAAACTACAAATTGTAAATTATCTTGAGGAACATGAACTGTGAAATGATTCTCGGTATGAATTTAGGAGTAAACTTAGCACTATAGATGCTATAATCAAGTTTACAGAAATTACACTGAACTGCTTTGAAAATGGACTTTATTCAGCATCAATATTTTGCGATGTTAGTAAAGCATTCGACTGCGTATCCCACACGATCATGCTGTTAAAACTTTCCAAGTACAATTTCAGTGATCACAGCTTAATTGCTTGAATCCTACGTTGACAGTCGTAAACAGTTAGTCCGTATGGGTCAGGGCGTGTCCTAAATTATCAATTAAAGATGAAGTACCACAGGAATCCATAGGGAGCCCTTTGCTGTTCCTAATCTACATTGACATAAAGTTTGCCCTTAATGGTATCAGCTGTCTCTTGTACGCAGACACAACTTTACTGGGCGCATGCCCTGACCTACGCGAACTAAGGGAGGATTGTAGAAATATGCAGACTGAAGTTGAAAAACGGTTGCTATTTGGGGCCCTTGGCAACAGCCATCTGTCTGAGCTCCCACAAATGCTCAATTTATTCAAATAAAACAAAATAAAGTAGCCAATTATTCTAACATACAATTTGCAAGTTCAGCAAACGTAACTTTTTAGAATTCATCCGGTGTATAATAATAAAAAAACATTTAACTAGGAATAATATTTATAATTTGTACAGAAACCGTTACTTTTTTAATCTTTGCTTAATTTCCTCTATTTCTAACAGTAATTTTTCCTCTTGCAACAAAAATAATCTCCGTTGCTGAACACAGTCAGACTTCACTTTTTCGATTTCTCTCTCCACTAGTTCCATTTTTCGTCTCTGATAATCTTGCATGAAACTGTATTTTTGAAATCGTTGTGGCAAATTGTTTGTGCTTGTTAATCGATTATTTTTTTCGGATTGCGATTTGCCGTCAAAATTGTTGCAAGTCAAATCCTTTGCATCGCTGCTCTAAAAAGAGAGGAGAAACTTTGTGTGAGCCAGTCATTCTATACAAAAATTTGCAAAAGCAAAAAGGAAACGTCAAGCATTACCTTTCCAGAAATCCATTTTCTAACTACGGCCTTCTTGGTACATGTATACCTGCAATCATCTAAACATACCATTTCTTTTGGTACCTTATATGAAAAAAGAGGGATATAATACCAATTAAAAACATACTCATGAAATTAATTTTTGCTTATCAGCCCTTCAAGTAGAAAATGATAAAGGTATATTAAAAAAAAAACGGAAAAATACCAAGTTAGAAAATGAATTCTTTCTTTTTTCCATGGGATCAAGTTTGATTCTGGGAAAATGAGGGAACATTTTATCAATTTTATAGAACTTTTGCTAATAAAATGTGAAACCTCAAAACAAGTTCAATATTTAGAGGTATAGTCGAGTTCATCTGTTCCCGGCACTCAAAAAACGCAACAAAAACTTTACCGACATAATTATTATCTCCGTTGGGCCAAGCAGCATGCTGTCATCAAACAATTTGACATAGGTAAGGGAGTCAATTAGCGAACGAAATAGTACCGAGAATACCGGTATATTAATAAGATCGTAAAGTTTTTGTTGTGTTTTTTGAGTGCCGGGACCAGATGAACTCGACTATACAGGGTGTTGCATCATGAGAGGGACATAGCTTAATAGGGGGTAGAGAACATCAGTGGTAACCAGAACCTCCCATAGAAATGTCTCATTGGGCCTTCATTACGAGGTTGCTGGGTGTTAAATAATTTTTGGCCAAACCTGTTTTTTGTCATAACTTTGACAGGGAATGAAATAACGGATTCATATTTGGTACGGCTAATGTACTAACGAGCCCCAAGAGGTACATGTATAAAAAAAATATATCCAGGTCCGGACTCACTATAATTTATTTTTCTTCTTTGCATCAATAAAATATCACCCTGTATATATTTTTTTGAAATTTCGATACGATATTCGAAAAGAGCAAGAAAAAACAAACAAAATGGCCTATTTCATTTTTTTGTTACACCTTCGTGGTTATTTAAATACGTTGTTAAATGTGCAAGAAAATGGATTACAGAACCCTATTAAATGAGAGGCACGTGAAATAAATAGTTTTATAACTAAAATTTGCAAAAATTCTATTGAGCCTAGGTGGTCTCGGTGAATCCTAATTCCGGCACGTTTTAAAGGTCCATTTTGGTAAAAAACTGTGGTCCTAATAAGTAATCGGGTATGAAATAACAAAATTTTTAATCAATCAGAGTAGGCTTGTTCAAAGAATAAAAGTGACAGATAATTTAAACCATTTGGGCCTAAGCAACCAGTTACTTTGATCAAGAAAATCATCAACATTTTATACTTAATAAAAATTGGAAAAGGGAACAAACTAAAATCTAAATAAAAAAAATATTTTCCATTCAATTAACAATAAATAACAAAACAATAACTAAATGTGTTTAAAAATAAAACGTAATTGACACTAAAGTAAATTTTCAAAATGTCCTCCCCCATATTCTGTGCATTTTCTTGCGCGTTTAGAAAGGTCACCAATTGCTCGACGTATCATTTCTGGATTATTCCGTATTTCGTCGCAGGTTGTAACGATGCGCTGGATTAAATGTTGTCTACTTTCAATTTCAATGCTATAAACCTCGTTTTTAAGTGGCCCCATAAAAAGTAATCACAAGGGTTACAATCAGGAGATCTTGGTGGCCATTCATGTGGACCCCGCGTCCAATCCATCTATTAGGATACACATTGTTTAAGTGTTCTCTTACTTGAAGGTTAAAATGTGGTGGGGCCCCATCATGCTGAAACAACATGCCTCTTATACCGATATTTTCTAACATATTCGGTAAAATGTTTTGAAGAAAATCAAAGTAAATTTCACCATTCAATCTTTCTTCAAAAAAATGTGGCCCTATCAAATGTCTATTCACAAGTCCGACCCAAACATTTACAGAAAACCTGTGTTGCGGACGGCGTTGGCGTACCGCATGTGGGTTTTCCTGTGCCCATTTATGATTATTTCGTGAATTGTTTACTCCATCCCTTGTAAATTGTGCCTCATCCGTAAATAAGGTTCTGTAAATGACTGGGCGATGGTTAGACAACCAATGACAAAATGCCATGCGGGGGATATCGTCGCCTTGTTGAAGACGCTGTACCTGCTGGATATGATATGGATGGTAACGTTCTCTTTTTAGGGTTCTCCATACTCGCCAATGAGGAATACCAGTTGCCAAACTGATTCGTCTAGTGCTCATATTTGGGTTTTCTTGAACTACGTTTATAATATTGTTTTGTTCCTGCACACCTTGTTGTAAAACACGCTCCACAACTGCAGAATTAGGAAACTTTCCGTGTTGTCTTGCATACTGGAACACCGTACTAAAGGTTTTATGATTAGGGCATCGACGACCAGGAAAACGCAGCCGATATTCTCTTTCCGCCGACCTACCATTTCCATTACAGAAACCATAGATGAATATTATGTCAGCATATTCCACGTTTGTAAATTTTACTGTCATAGTTAAAATATTTTCACAAGTTTTCACTAACTAAATGCGGATTATTGACACATTAAATTACTAACAAACAATTATTCAACTGTTTAGGTGATTTCTTTTTATTATCTGTCACTTTGAACAAGCCTACTGTGATTGATTAAAAATTTTGTTATTTCATACCCGATTACTTATTAGGACCACAGTTTTTTACCAAAATGGACCTTTAAAATGTGCCGGAATTAGGATTCACTCAGACCACCTAGGCTCAATAGAATTTTTGCAAATTTTAGTTATAAAACTATTTATTTCACGTGCATCTCATTTAATAGGGTTCTGTAATCCAGTGGCGGTTTCTCTGAGGAGGCAGAGGAGGCCGGGCCTCCCTACTTCTGATTTGCCTTTACAGTTACTTTACATATTTACATTATTATAAATATAAATATACTTTACGAAACGACAAATTTAAATTAACAGAAATATTCCCTAAATCTGCGAATTAAAACTATTATTATTATAACCGGCAACGCTGCACAACTGTAACATTCTATCCATGGTGACTGGTGAGGCAGGCCTCCAAACGCTTCTAACATAGCTTTCGCGTTTAGAATGGTTCAATTTGAAACGTTTGAAGCTACCCATTAAAATCTGCTCTCAAAACCACGTGCCGGAGGCCAAGCTCCGGACCAATAGGAACAAAGATTAATAAACATCTGACTTTTATTTTCCCGCTTCCTGAGTCCAGACAGTCGTACCGTTTACCGTTTAGGTTAATTGAAAGTAAAAGTGCGTGGTGGTTGTATTTTATTAAGTGCAATAAATTCATTTAAAATTTTTGTTTAAATATTGATAAAACGTCAAAAATGGAATTAAACGTAAGTACAAGCAATAACAATGGTAATGTCAGTATCGGTGAAGTGTTTAAATCTGTAGATGATATTGTAAATTTCCTTTTGAAGAATGTTCATTTTAGTCAATTAACATATGATGACAAGATATTTATAATAAAAACTTTAAAAAGGCCCCAACGTACCATGCAAAATCTCATAGTAACTTCAAAACATAATCGTTCTTTTTGTGTACAATGGTATGATAAATGTGAGTGGTTAACTGGATGTCCAGTACAAAATAAATTATATTGCTGGTATTGTTTACTTTTTTCTAATGACCCAGAGAACACTGTTTGGTCAAAATTAGGATATAATGATTTAAAAAACTTACCCAGATCAATTGAAAGGCATGCTAGGTCAAAAGGACATTTAACTGCTTCAATAAAATTCAAGTTATTTGGCAAACAGAATATTTTAAATTCTATTGATCAAGGGCACAAACAGTCAATTGTAGATCATAATGTAAAGGTTAAAGAAAATAGAGATATCTTAAATAGACTAATTGATACGGTAATTTTTTTATGTTGTCAAGAATTGGCTTTTAGGGGACATGATGAGAATGTGCATTCAGATAATAGAGGAAATTTTCAAGAGCTTATTTCTTTTCTAAGCAGATACGATGGCAAAATGGAACAATTTTTAAACGAAGCTACAGTTTTTTCGGGAACTTCTAAAGCTATTCAAAACGATTTAATTGAATCAATTAGTTGTGTTGTAGTACAAAAAATTGAAAGCGAATTAAATGAAGTACCTTTCTTTTCTTGGCAAGCTGATGAAACCACAGACATCAGCTGCTGTTCACAGTTATCGGTTGTTTTCAGATATGTTATTAAAGGGCAAGTGGTTGAACGATTTGCAGGTTTTTACAATGTTAGTTCAGGTCGAACCGCAAATGATTTATTTAATTTTTTAACAGAAAAATTTGGAAAATATGACTTAAAAAATAAACTTGTTGCTCAGACATATGATGGGGCATCAGTTATGGCTGGTCACTTAAATGGCTTACAGGCAAAAATTAAAACAATGGCCCCTCAGGCACTTTTTACACATTGCTATGCGCATACGTTGAATTTAGTATTGAGTAAAGCCTGCACAGATAGAATAAAAGAATGTAAAATTTTTTTGCCAACTTGTCTGGATTTTCATCATATTTTTCAAAATCAACTAAAAGAACAGAGGTACTTAATACCATAGGATCTGACCGTTTACCGTCAAATGTGGCAACAAGGTGGAATTTTACATCTAGAGCAGTTTTTACAGTATTCAAAAACAGGGATAAGTTAATAGAAGTTTTTGATTATATTTTGACACATGATGATTTCAAACAAGATCAGCCAACTTTAAGAGAAGCTGTTGGCTTAAAAAGACATCTTAAAGATCCTCATTTTCTCTTTCTTTTACATACTTTTAAATTTATCTTTAAACACACCGATGTTGTATTTTCAATTTTACAAAATAAAAGCACAGACATTTCATACGCCAGGAAACGTTTGAATGCATTAACTATTACATTGCAAAATTTTAGAAATAATGAAATTCATTTTAATGATTTTTACAACCAACTGTCTGAAGATTTCCAAAGTGGTGAACCGGCGCCAAAGAAAAGAAAGACAACATTAAATCTTCAAGATTTGAGACTGAATTATAAACAGATTTTCAATGAAATTTTGGATACAATAATTAATCAACTACAGATAAGATTTTCCGATTTAGATAAATTAACAACTGTATACGCTGACAAAGAATTGTTTCAAAATTATCAAACCCCTACCGAAATGATTTCATTTATTTATAATAATGACTTAATTTCTTGTCTAACAGAATTTTATAGATTACTTACTTTAGCTGTCACAATTCCTGTTACGTCTGCTTCAGTAGAAAGGAGTTTTTCCGCCCTCAAACGAATCAAATCATTTACTAGAAATACTATTGAGCAAGAAAGATTAAAAAATATTTCTATCATTTCTATCGAAAAACGGCTTGTTAAGGAACTAACACAGAATAATACATTTTATGACGAAGTAATAGATATTTTTGCCAAACAAAAAGATAAGACGGATTTCATTAATTTACAAGAACATTTAGACATGTAGTTTTTTTGTTCAATTTCTTTTTTGTTTAAAATTTAAAAAACCACCACAGCAATTATTCTACTTCTGTAGATTATAAGTATACTACCAAGTATATTTTTATTTGTGTTGCTTTTCAGTTTGTTATTATTTAACTATTTTTAATTTGAGAATATTTTTATTTACGTTATCGTTTCAGAGTTTATTATTTATTTCATATTACTATATAATTGTTTTGATTGTGGTAGCATTTGTGCCATATTATTATTACTATTATTATATTAATAATTAACTCCCTCACCTATTAAAAGCACCCCTACCCCACAATCCCTTCCTGGCAAGATATAATTCAGACCTCCACGTTGGTTCTTGCTGGACGGTAGAATTTGTTTTTTACTTTATACTTTGATACTTATCATAAAACAAATTATACTGACTAACATGAAGAGAAAATTACTAATATTTGTGTAATGGTAAAGTTTAAAAGTTGACCTTGATATTCGCAAAATTTTCATCGCGGCGCACATGTGTATACCTCCCGCCCCTCGGAACCACCCAGGCCTATCTATCCCCTGCCTCCCCAGTTTAAAAACTGAGGAACCGCCACTGCTGTAATCCATTTTCTTGCACATTTAACAACGTATTTAAATAACCACGAAGGTGTAACAAAAAAATGAAATAGGCCATTTTGTTTGTTTTTTCTTGCTCTTTTCGAATATCGTATCGAAATTTCAAAAAAATATATACAGGGTGATGTTTTATTGATGCAAAGAAGAAACATAAATTATAGTGAGTCCGGACCTGGATATATTTTTTTTTATACATGTACCTCTTGGGGCTCGTTAGTACATTAGCCGTACCAAATATGAATCCGTTATTTCATTCCCTGTCAAAGTTATGCCAAGAAACAGGTTTTGCCAAAAATTATTTAACACCCAGCAACCTCATAATGAAGGCCCAATGAGACATTTCTATGGGAGGTTCCGGTTACCACTGATGTTCTCTACCTCCTATTAAGCTATGTCCCTCTCATGATGCAACACCCTGTACATACTTGAAAAATTTACAGAAACCTGTAAGTGGATTTCTGCTCCGAAATCAGACCTACCTCAACCTCTTTGGACAGTTTTTTTCTTCTCTTCTTAAGATTTTCATAAAACGTCTTTAATTGTAACGATGTTCTGTACTCCTCTGTGGTGATATCATTAAACTTTTGTGTAATTTCCGTCCATGTTTTATTTTTTAGTGTGTTTGTCTTATGATCATTTCTTTTTATTTCCAAAATATCAGCATAGTCTTCCAACAAAACGCTCAGTATATTGCATTCGCTTTGTGTAAAATTTCTTGTTCTTTTTCTCGTTAAACTTTTTAACTGAAAAAAATAAGGCTTTAATTACTTAACATTATAATTCATGTACAAAGCATTTCTTTTTCACACAGAATATGTCCATGTGTGTTGAAACAGAATCTTGTCTGCAAATGAAGGAAAATGTAGCCATCATGCCCCTTATGCAACAGAGCTTAAAGTTATTGGTCGTAATGTAATTACAGCAAATGATATTGAACCAAGATGGGCTTAACTTAATAACAGTAATAAAATAGACGATTTTGAAATCTGAAATAACTATTTTTTTTTACAAAATTACCTCTCCCCCCCCCCATCTGTTGGGTTGTAGAAGTTGTTCAAAATTCATATTTTTTATGTAAAATACAAATACTGAGTTGATCTTCATCTAACTCTCAAAAATAATAAGTTATGAATCAAGTTCTTTCAGTTTTCATTTATTAATTCCAACTTGTTGACAAACTATTTTCAAATTATTGATTCTATAAAGAATTGCCCTTGGAACTTACAGAGCTTGAGGTAGTATATTCATCATCTTGTCTTGTTTCTATCAATTCTCCATTTACCTCCTCATATTCAACATTTTCAAAATCTGAGTAGTTCAAACCATCTTCTCCAAAAGTAATTATCGTTTCATTTTCGGTCTTAACGGTATCCTCCTCGCTTGAATTTTCATTAACGTGAAGTGATGCGTCCATTTGTTGTTATTTAATTTATATAAAAAAAAAGTGTACAAAGGTTAGTGAATTTATATTGAGCAGCATTAGATTAATAATGATAAAAATCTATTATGGTACTTTTCAAAATGACATTTGACAGATCAAAAGCTCCAGTGCAAATCAAAAGGCTGTCATTGCCATAAGAGCGAAATACCATAAACTAAAATGGACAGTGGTTATTAACTATCAAGGTTGCAATGTCGATAATGAATGTTAGAGAAAATACCTAAGTTTATTAGATTTAGAATAAGGATAACATAACCTCTTTAACACAGGAAAATCTCGCGACTAGCTTTTATATCATAAACAAAATTATATAAGTAATGTAACAAAATGATGGGTCTGATTTACTTCAAAGTTTATTTTCTACTTTTTAGGGCATTTAATAAAAGCTTTTTTTATATAATTGTTTCTTTGTCTAACGGCTTTAATCGATTATTTACGTGTGACAAGTCATAAACGAAGTTGATGTTGATAATCAAGCCTTCCTTGTCTCACGCAACTTAACTAGCTGCCCATAATAGAGAGTTTTGCGAGTAATTTTTGACCTTCGCTAATTTTCTATAACTTAAACATTATTTTTTATTATATTTGCATTATGATCTCGTCGTGTTAATCTATTAAAGTAATTTCAATGAGTTTAAATTTTCATTTTAACTTTCCATATTTTTTATGCCCGATAAGAATACCTGTATTTTGCAGAACTTTTCTTTATCAACTATGAAAATTCGAACAATATGTTAAACAGCAATGGGGAACAATCTAAGCCAGTTCCTAATATATCCAATAGATTGCGCCATGCGTATTCGGTTTAATGTCATTCTAAACTGGTATCACATAATATAACCGTTAAATAGTTTAAATTTCCAGATTTTAGAGACTTTCCCAATCTTTTATTGATAAAAAGAATTACAGTAGTTGGTCATTTACATCTTTTAAAAGCGGAGCTGAGAAAAAGAGGTGCTAGAGTTATGGAAAAAAAGCTAATTTGATTGAAATGCATATATAATTACATTTATGAGCTTGTCGAATTTTTTGTTTGCAAATTTTCTTTTATTCTATATTAATCAATTATAGCAATATTATAGAGCTAGTACACTTGAAGATAAATATATAGATTACAATTTTATATTATATTATCTTATATTTGATACACAGCAACAAGTTTTCATTTTACATACCAATTAACTGTTTATCTGAATAAAAAAAAATTAAAAATAAATGTCAATACGAAAAATATGTTCAGACATATTTTGACATTGACGGGCAAACAACCGAATACAGCTGGTCCACTCTTTCTTTATGTTTGTAATCTTTTGTCGCGTTTGTTTTTTCTTTCTTTCTTTTTGTACATTTTTGTCTCTAAATTCATTTCTCATCGCACATTTTTACAAAATCAAAACCTTGTGAAATCAAAATTTTTAAAATCAAAGTTTAGGCCCGCCTTTGCGCAGCCCGGAATTTATACACCTCGCGGAAGGCTCCTCGTTTGGATTGAGGTGCCTGTGTCAGTGATGTTTTCTAAAAAATGTGTAGTTTTAAGTGTTGTTAAAAATCTTTTATGTTAGATGTAAGTAATTTTAATACCTTTTTAATCTGTTTGTCTCAGAAGGAGTCTAGGTTTAAGTTTTTAATTGTTTTTTAACCGAACCAGACCCGTTCCTCCCGACCCTGCAATCCACCATCGCGTAGCGCGGTGGTTGCACGGCCGGTCCCGGGATGGGTTCTGGGGACGTACGTATTATATCATAATGTTAATAAAGTTATATTGAATTGAATTGGTCCACTCTGGCGGATAAAATAAAAAAGAATGTTCCCCATTGCGGTCTTCTGTGCCATCCCATGTCAATAATACGTGAAAACATCAGGCGACCTATTAAAATTTAAGAAAAATGATTTGCATCTTTATACCAATGTTATTTCAAAATATTATAGTACCTATGCTCAGATAAACAAGCTTTTAGATAATTTTTTTCATAATTGATCTTCTACTTCTATGTACGGATTGAATGTAAGCATAACCCCTCCTTTCCCCTTCCATCATTTTGCTATTTGTAAAGGATATTATACATCTATATCTTTTGTAAATCTGTGATTTGGAATATCACTTTAGTTTTACTTACTGTCCAAAGATGGCACATATCAGAACACTGTCAAAAACATGCGCGCGATTTGTACATCAAGCAGGCGGGAAAATTAAGTCTGAATCATCCAGTATTTCACCATATCGGTTTGATAGTGCAAATTTAATAATTAATCGGTTACTAAATAGCTCATGTGAATTAACTAAAGTGAATGTCTCTGGGGCCTGATCCTTTCTTCCCAATCCCAAACAGGGTTTTACAGCAATAGGATAATTGTAAGTAGTTTTTTGTTCACCTCGCATTATAATTTTCAAGCATATAATCTACTAATTAACATCGCCAATATAAAGTCAAGTATTTTGCAGTCAATTTATTAATCCCTTATATTATTATTTGAAATCTATTCTATAGTAGTTCATATACTTACTATACATACTTACGTAGTAAGACCAATGTATCTGAGATGAGAGGAAAACATAAATTTCAAGAATATTATTCATAGTAAGAAATCAGAAATCTACTTTTTGCATTCATATATTAGATCAAAAGCTACTGAAAATTGGAAAAGTTGTCTGAGAACTTCTTTAAACTCGTATGGTCCATAGTCCTGTTTAAGGAGGCAACCTTGTGCTGGATCCGTGTCTGCAGTGTGGTGGTATTTTTATAGGAGGAGTATTTTATGCAAATCAATGTCTGAAAGGTAGTTGAATACATTACTCAACGCGTATTTCGCTAACCATGATAGCATCATCAGACAACAATTAAGACTGGTGACCAGTCGAGTGTGGCATTCTATGTTTAATTAAATTTTCTAATCCCTCTCTTTAGAGCTAATTGAAGTGACAGCACAGTGTTTTCTTATTACTGTTTACTTTATAGGTTGCGGTGCTTAGCACCCGCTGTACTGAAGATTATTATTCGTATCAGTAGCAACATTTATCCATTTTATACACATATGCACACTAAAATATGGAGTTAGTTAAGACAGACTCTTTAAACGAATGAGAAAACTAACAAAATTATCACAGAATATATCAACAAAAAGCGGCAATTCATTGTATTGTCTAGACATAGTGAGTAAGGGTGAATTCATATGCTGAATTGTGTACACCCCACACTTCATATTTAAATGTTAACGACTGCCTAGCTCCAAATCTGGGTATATTCCATTTCACCTGCTCTAAGATTTGAAGATTATCATGACCATGAATAATTTTATATAAATATGTGATATTCACTATACTCTATGCCATACAAATAACGTCTCAATATCAAATTCTTTTAGCAGGCCACTATAACAAAATTCCAGAGCTGGTTCGGGTCACTTTTAATGTTATTTTCAATAGACCTAATTAAATTATAATCACAACGAATACTTACTGTACTTTATATCACGCTTTAGGATTTTCACCTTCGAGGATATTATGCTCTTGACACATCTTAAAATAATGCTCCTTCAATTTTATTTTTTGTACTAAATCTCTGGTGTACCAATGCGGGAAGTGTGAAGTTCTAGGTGTAGATTTTGGTACGTGCATGTCAAGTGTTGTGTAGAGTTTATCATAAAATATATCACATGCAGTCAACATCATCAACTAGATGCAGGTAGCTCCAATCGACCTCCGATAACGCATGATATAATTCAAGGAAATTAATCTTTTGAAAGTTGAATCGAGGACAGCTTGTATTATTGTAAGATGACAACTTTAAAGTGATGTGCAGCCCCGGATGGTGAGGATCTTCATCAACTAAAATACATTAGCCTCTTATTACGGAGCAACCAAGGTCTTCTGTTATAACAATTAGATCTAGGAGCCTGTTATTACTTTTTCTTGTATAAATGTGTGCATTAAACAATCTTTGACCTTAAATTTTAATGCACCTGCTTCGATTTCATAATATTATTGTAGGAAATAACTAAAATAGAAGGCAACAAGGTAAATGTCAAATGCATATCAATATACGCATATATCAAAATATGCATATTGACATCAAGACATTAAACAGTTTCTATCTTTTTGTCGGAAACAAGTGAGTCCGAAATCATAGAGATAATAAGTAATCTCAAAAATAGTAATGCTGTAGGAGAAGACAAAATACCTATAAAAATTTTAAAATCTCTAAAAACATATATTGCTGCACCTTTAATGCACATAGCCAATTTAATATTACATAATCAAGTATTTCCTGAAAGACTGAAGAGATCTGTCGTAAGACCAATATTTAAAAAAGGAGAAAAAAATGAAATAAAAAACTACAGACCAATTTCAATTTTAAATAACATCTCAAAAATTTTTGAGGAACTATTAGCAAGAAGGCTAATAACATTTTTCAACCGAAATAATATATTCTCATTAAATCAAAATGCTTACTTAAAATAACGATCAACAGAACGAGCTGTCTTTCAGGCAATAGATAAAATTTTAAAATCAATTAATGAAAAAAACAAAACTGAGGGTATATTTCTAGATCTATCGAAAGCTTTCGACGCATTAGATCATGGTCGATTAATGGCAAAATTAGAAAGACTTGGTATAAGAGGTGTAGCTTATAATATTATAAAATCATATTTAACGGATAAGTTGCAAAAAGTTGAAGCAGTCAATTTAAATGGACAAAATCTTAGTTCTGAATGGAGATCTGTGCATCGCGGAATACCTCAGGGCTCAGTGTTGGGGCTGCTGCTGTTCATAATCTATGTAAATGACTTACCTGATGTCATTCCAGAGGCAGTGATAGCATTTGCTGATGATACCTCTGCCATTTTATCTGCAAAAAATACTGAGGACCTAGAAAATAAAATATTACATTCTATCAACTTATTAAACATCTGGTATGATCACAATTTACTCATCTTGAACTTGGAAACAACTGAGGTAATGCAGTTGCATTCATCATATGAAGCGGCAGAAGAAATCAATATAAAAACTGATAAAATGGTACTCAAAGATGCGAAAACAGTAAAATTCCTTGGTTTACATCTTGATTGAAGATTAACTTGGAAGAAACATATTGAAGAACTAGCCCCAAAGCTAAGCTCATTATGTTACCAACTCCGCACTTTACGAGACAATATTAGCATAAATATGGGTTTAAATGTATATCAATCCTATTTCCAATCAATTATAAAATATGGAATTATTTTTTGGGGAAACTCTGTGGAGGTAAAGAGAATACAAGTTCTACAAAAAAAGTGTATACGTAACATATTTAGTCTAAATAGAACAGACTCTTGTAAACCATATTTTAAAAACTATAGCATACTAACCTTTATGTCTCTCTACATCTTTGAGTGTACAGTGTTCTACAAAAAAAAACCACACATTTTTTGAACAATACAAACAAACACATTTTGCATCCAACTCGCCACAGATATCCTAGTACCGTATAACACCATTCTCACACAAGTTCAAAAAGGTGTAACAACCTCAGTGATTAAAGTATATAATCACTTGCCGGACGCAATGATACTACCTTTATATACTTGTAGAAGAGATTTTAAACAAATTTTAATAAAAAAATGTTATTATACATTGAATGAATATTTTTCTGACTGAATTTTAATGTGTCTACTTTTTTATTCTCTAAAATATTTGTTAATTAAGGTGTTTTATATTTATTACTGCAGTTTGCATTTTCTTGTTTTGACGTGTTTTATACCTTGTATGGTTTTTATTGAATAAAGTTTATTATTATTATTATATTAATCTATGGTGCAATGAATGAAAGTCTTGCAGGGGCTGTACAAAAATACGGGAGAAAATTTCCCCATAGGCGCAAACCTAATGAGAGAAAAAATTTAAGTGCAGTGCAACGAGTTTGTGACACCGGGTTTTGTTTATCAAGCGACAGAGAATGTGTAGTAAATCGTCCTGTTGAAGTTCTAGAATTGCTAGAACAAGACCCTTCAGTAAGTACCCTATACACGAGAATCGTTTTTACCCATACCACATAAAAAAGGAAGTTATTTCGTTGCACCGTATTACGTCAGATTGGTTAGTCATAGGCACTTCTACAAAAAAATAAGGTAACTTTTTTTCCAAATTTTTTTTATTTCTTAATTTTTTAACTCCTTTTGGTGGGGACAACCCACTGAATAATTTTCCGCATGTTTAGGTAAATCACCCTGTATAATTATGTAATCATTCATATGAAATTAGGCTATTCGTTTGTACATTCGTCACCACCCGTTACGATGTTAGTGATTCTGAGGAGAAAGAAGTCTGTAAAGAAATAGCTAAGTCAAATTGTTAAAAATGGTAAAAAAGTATAGCCAGGTAGCATGTATATATGGATGTAATTAGATTTATGTCATTAAAAAAAAACTGGTAATGGGTAACGACTAGACAATTACCTATCTTATTACATGCACTCTTAGTGTATGTAATACTGCCACTAAGTTCGATTTCGTAGCACTTAGTATCATGAAGCTAACAAATGAAAAATAAATGTGTCCTTTCTACTCCTTCGTACAATTTTGAATCTGCTGTATAATTTTCACCCAGATGCAGTGGCGGTTCCAGAATTTCGACATAGTGGTGGTGGGGGGGACCCCTATGCCCATGCCCCCCTTTCGGACCGCCACTGCCCGGATGTCTGAACTCTCTATACAAAATAAAGATTGATCATTTCAATAAATGGATTATTTTCTATTCTTCTGCCACACTTCAATTAATCGAAAAAGTATATAAATTGTAACAATTGGTACATATATCATCTAGCTGTTTCCGCTAATATAAGTATCTGGGATTAAATGATTATAATAACATTTTGAAACTAGGTATATAAAGCAAATTTAAATCGCTTCCAAGATCATTCAATACTAATTATTTAAATGGTAACTATAGTATCATAAAAGAATAATAATAATAATGCATTTGAAAATTATTGTTTGTGGTTTAATTCTCGTTGTGGCCTTTATGTCTGTTGATGCTGGTATAGCAGCTAGATTGAACACGTTGAGTAAAGAAGGTAAAAAATGTTTTTATAGCTAAAGTTACAAATATCAAAGTTGAAAGAAAATTTATAGAAATACAAAGTATAAAAATGTTGATCCTATACATTTTTTCAGATAGAAAAAAGTTTTTCACATATCAGATATATTTGGGGTACTTTCTGAAGCACGCAGGTGATGTGGTAAGAATAATTTTAATGTTATAGTACGATCTTTCATATCTATATAATTATTATTATATATAATTATGATGTACACAAAAAAAGAGCTAAAATGTAAAATATTTGCACATGTAAGTAACAGTGATAGCATGGAGCAATTGTGGATCACTTTCATTAACAAGAATACAGTTATGTGGTTGGACCGACCTTACAGACGTATACCTTTTGATGATACACATAGCGAACTTTGTCTGGAGTTTGATAGTGTACTATTTATGAGCGATTTAAATGAAAACTTACTGGTGGGAAACAGATATTCTGATGAAATTTTAATGATGGCAGACACATATGATATGAAGCAACTAATAACTTGTCCTACCAGAATTACTGTCACCACTGAAATATTACTTGACATCATATGCATTAATAATAATTGGAGTTACAGTGATTGAGGAACTATAGACACGTCAAATATATTAGATCATGATGCTGTTTATGTTGTGGTTGACCTAGCTACAGAAGTGCCGGACAAAGTAAGCTATTATAGAAACTTTAAAAATATAGACATGGATCGGTTTGCAGAAGATGCTCAGAAAATGAATTGGTCAAGGGTATACTACTTGGATGACATCAATGAAAAAGTGGAGTATTTTTAATTCTTGTGTAATATCAAGATTACTATGCCCGCAAAGTTCCCATGAACAGAAAAAAAAAACAAAAACCACCATGGATGACATACAATATCCGAAACATGTTGAAAATATGCAATAAAGCGCTTATAAAAAAATATACTTGCACAAGATCAGAAGTAGACAGGCGCTTTTACTGTGATCTACAGAACTACATAAATAAAGCAGTAAAAAGAGAAAAGAAAAGTTACTATGCATTTTCGATACAAACTAACATAAAAGACTCAAAGAACTTTTGGAATAAAATGCGTCAGTGGGGATTTGTAAACAAGGAAAAAGGAAATAGCATTAGTGCAGATAATTTTGATGCTATCCTGTATGACATAAAAACTAATGCAATAGATCTTGATGCCATATCAGCTTTGATGCTCAAACTCTGTTTCCCCTTTTGTAAAAATGAATTCAGTCATATTATAAACATTTCATTGTACTCCATTATCATGGAAGTTTTCCAAAGTGATACCGTTTAAGAGGAAAGACACCACCTCTCTGTTGAATTGGAGGATCTATGACCTATTAGCATACTACCTCCAGGATCAAAGGTTTTAGAAAAGATAGTGCATGTACAGTTAACTGGCTACTTGGAAACAAACAAAATTTTATTAAAATCTGTCAGGGTTTCGTAAAGCATATAGCACCATTACCACTCTAACGAAAATTAATGATGATATAATAAGAGCTACAGTAAAGGAATGATAACCATAGTAGTGCTAATTGATATGTCCAAAGCTTTTGATAGTTTAAATATTGAACTAGCTCTATCAAAATTATTCTTCTATGGCTGCAAAGGATATGTATGGGAATGGTTTAGAAATTATCTATCAGAAAGGAGGCAACAAGTGGAAATTAGTAATAGCACTGATATAAGGCTGTCAAATGAATGGACAATCGAGAAAGGAGTTCCTCAAGAGTCAATACTAGATCCCGTAATATTTAACATATTTGTTAGACTTGGCTAACGTTAAGAAGTATTGTAATATTCATTATTACACCGATGATATACAAATTATGTTGAGTTACAAACCTGAAGATACTGCACTCGCTTTTCAAAAAGTTAACGAAGATCTGAATAACATATAGTGCTGGACAAATGGGGCTGAAAATCACCACAAATAAAACTCATGCTATAATCTTTGGTAACAGAAAGCTGCGACAAAATACAGTAGTGGAGGATTTGTACACCAATAACATACCGATAACATTTAGTGAAGTGGTATGTAATGTAGGACTACAGATGGATAATAACCTGAATTATGCTGCATATACCTCCACTCTTAGTATAACGGCCTTCCTCAAGCTTAAAAGTATGTATCATCTAAAGGAATATCTATCGAAAGATGCTAAAATAAAACTCTGCAACTCACTAGTGTTGTCAAGATTAAATTATCATGATGTGATATATGGCTCATGCCTATGTATTGAAGACGCAAACAGATTGTTTACAGAAAATTATAAACACGTAACAGTATATATGTGATATATATTTGGCTAATTATTAATTGTATTTTAATTACTTGATATATTGTTCACAGGCAAATCAACTATATAAAACTAATTGTAACATGCCTGATTTTGTAAATTACTGAATTTGCAAAATAAATAGATTTATTATTATTATCTACACCAGTCGTAAGTCGTATTATGTCAACCATAAAATTGCCCAAAGCGGTTTGTTTGGCCATAACATCAACAGGGGCACAGGGGCGGACGGAAAGACAAGTGGTTTCATCTAAATAAAACATGTAGATTCAATAAATATACAGTAAATACATTATGTATATATATGTATTCTAATTTTCGATAATTTTTCTTGGGGATAAAGTTTGGCGAGGACAGTTTGTGTAGCAATGAACGTCTCGGCTAGGGGCCCTTAGCCTTCATCAGAAAGTAAATTATTTCTTGAAATTCATAGTATTGTTACGTGTTTATACCTTGTAGTAAACACTTCCAAGCATAAATCAAGTAATTGCAACACAGATTGTCTCCAACCACTCATTTATTCATAACTAAATTACAATAATTAGTCCTTGTAATAACATACAAATTACAACTTTTATTTACTATACTCACTACTATAATTCACAACTTGTTACTGTTCTTTATGTTATCGGACCACTTAACTCATTCAGAACTGTACTAACTGCGTGCGTTGGATCCGCTTCTTATATATCCGTGATGCTTTATTTTCAATTAATCCAATCTATCAATTGAAATATTTCTAGTGTATCCGTGTAATGGCGCCACTCTGACCAACTATCGTTTTACTGATAGTTAATTAGGGAGGCCTCCTTTCACTCTGCTGCCAGAGATTAAACCTCTCTCCGTAAGAGGGCGGCACGTAACAGTATAGAAATAGTTTTCTTCAGTCACATGATTATATATATTTTTATTTTTTAAGGATTCATATTAAGACTAATACAGCCAATCTATTTTAAACAATTTTTGGAAATAATTAGCAATGTGGTGGTAGCTTGGTGTGGCAAAGCTAAGCTACCACCATTTTTCATTTATTTTTATCAGAGTTATATGTATATGAACTGAATTTGTTCTTTTGTGTACATTTAAATGTTTAAGGCTTATCTACAATAATCATTTATTTATTGTAAAATAAAACAGTAAAAAAAATATGTACTTATATACCATAATCATACCGTAAACGATTTTTTCTATAGGTAGATGTACCCGAAGAAACAAGTCTCAAAATTTACGAATACTTTTCGAAAAAATACCAAATGGACACAATGAACGATGACCTGCTGAATGAATTTACATGCAAAGGGATAGAAATTCATGGAGAGTGTATTGAAATTGATGATCCTGGATTTTATCCAGACGGACCACAACTGAAAATTAGCAATTAATTATCATAGAAACTGTTTGCAGTTGTATTCTTTTACGTGAAATCGCTATGTAAAATCAATACAATAGGTTTATAAAAATTACTTATTACTAAACAACAATGAACTATGTGTCATTTGAATCCTTTAAATAAATCAATATAAAAAAAACCGCTACCCAAGGAATCACTACTTCCACATCCAGATTTTGTATTCAAGTCTTATACACATTAAATCCCAATGTAATATTTTAGTCCCTTTAACAATAGGATGGGGACGGTAGAGGGGGTGGCGGTAGCTAATGCCAAAATATATTTAAAAGAGCCTTGGTTCTGTTACACGCTAAATCCCAATGTTCCCATTCCCAATTTTTACTCCTTTTAATAATTGGGTGGGGGTGGCAGAGGGGGGTGGCTAATGCCGGAAAAATTTTAAAGGCCCTTAGTCCTTGTGTACAAACTAAATCCCAATTTAATTTTTTATTCCCTTTAATAATAGGGTGGGGGTGGCAACGGGGGCGGTAGAGGGGGTAGCTAACGCCAAAAAATTTTTTTGAGACGTTTCGTTTTTGTATACAGCATAATCACATTTTAATTTTTTTTACTCCATAATAGTGTGGTGGTAGTATTGGGGGTGATAGTGGGGAGGGGGGGCTGATGCCAAATTTTTTTTTAAGACCATGCCCTAAATTGCAATATTATGGACTCTTACTAGCTTGCTTTGCCTATTTACCCCCCCTCCGAACCCCCCAACGGAATTAGATCAAAATATAATCTAGTTCTAGATCTCGTTATAATACATAAGTGTACCAAATTTCAAATCAATATCATAAACGGTTCCAGAGTAAACGTGCGCATAAAAAAGTTACAGACCGACAGACAGGAATTTTTTTCTCTCAAATTTAAATTAATTAATTAAAAAAAAAATCGAATTTATGACCAAAGATGAATTATTTCAATTTTTGCAGCGACTACCAATGATAAAAAGCGATCACTGTATTCTGCATAAAGAAGTGTTCAGCAAATGGCCGCGCCATCAATTTGTGAGCGGCCTTAAATACTGTTGAAGAAATATTAACTGTGAAAAGTCGCTGAACTATTTATAAACAAGGGTTCTATATATCACGGCGCCATCTAGTAGTGTACAGACAAATATTACTGAAACAAAATTCATCTCACTAGTGCAGCAGTGTTCTTTCGCTCTTGCACTAATTCGTCTTTATATACATTCACCCCAACCTCTTACAGACATATGATTTTTTAGAATCTCATCAACAGCAGTTGTTGGTTAAAACTTTTCTGATCTACCTTTTTCTCATATTCCATTTATTCTTATCCCTCATAAGGTTTATTCTCTACACAATAATTAATATTAATTTTTATTTCTCCATTTTTGATTGCTTCAATTACAATTTTCTTACATAGACATACCAAAGTCCAGCACTAGATAAAATTTTGCTACAAGCTGCAGTGAAGAGTGGCGCCCATAAGCGGAGGGATTTTTTAAGTTCCATATTGATATGTTTTTGTTAATTTAATTAATTATTTTGTACACTTGGCGCCTTGGCCGGCCGGCGCTTGCATTGCTTGTACCATCCCCCGGTCCTTAATCCAATGCATCACACGTTCTTTCTCTCATTTCCGACGTTCAAAATGAATTGTCACACAAAAACTTAGAAACTCATGGTAATAACTACACCATTAATGAATCACTAAAAAATAATTCTTTAATATAACGACATGTACATGTATTGCAAACTAAATATGTCTCGACATTCATAATATACAAAAAGCTTTTTACAAAAAAAAGATGATAAACATTTACTCCTTATAAACGTATTTTAAAAAGGCATTTTCGAAAGGCGTGGTCTGCTCCTCGCTTTCATTATTCTGAAGAACGAAACCGCCATTTTCATCGATAACGGCCTCCATAACGACTTCATCGTGTTCTTCTTCCTTGATCATTTCCTCCTCTTCCGAGTCAGCTTCTTCTCTCTCTTCACTCTGTGCCACCACTTCCACATCACTGGAAACAATGGAAAAATTAGTGGCGTTAATCAAATCATCGGTAACATCTCCATCATATCGGTAAAAGCCCCAGATCCAAAGCTGGTTTTCCATACACTTAATATAACCCAAGACCTTCGAGAAGAAGTTGTTGATGTTGATTTTGGGATGACTCTCAATGTACTGCCAGGCTTTCAGTACGTTCTTCTTCTGAGAGCTGCTCAGATCTCTCGCAAACGATTTTTTATTTGGCGCAGAGTACGTTATCTGTAGGAAGTGTTCTAATTCTATCAGTTTCTCCACGACGGTGATGATACTTGTGTGTTGCTTCTGCATTTTCCCTTTGGACAGCATTATGAAATCTCTAAGCTTTTTAAAGGGTGCAATGACATTCTCGTTGATACGATTTTCTAGCCGGTGTACACAGAACAAATCAGGCGTTACCTTCATTATCCATTCGGTGCGGACGTGATCAAATATCGCTCTCGTTAGATCGGTTAGTCCCAGATCTCTGGCTTGAATCTCCATGTTGTTAAGACCATCGAGAATCGTATTAACAGGTAGCAACGGTAACATCAGAAGCATGTGGTAGATGTTCCTGAAGTAGGAGTTGGTTTCTAGGTCTCTCGAGAGGTTTAACGTGCACATTTTCTTGTACAAATTTTGGGTATAATAGAATACTGAACCACCAATGCTGGAATCAAGGTATGTTTCTCCGAGAGCATAGTAGAGATTTGCCTCGTAGTCGGTGACGATTTCCTCGGGATGTAATTCTGGCGCGAGGCTGTCGTGGAGGTATTCAAATATCTTTTTGTAGATTTCCTGGGATTTCTTGTTCACCAATGCGTATAGTGCTGGGTAATACTGAAAGAAATACATGGTAATTAGTACTTTATAATAATAATAATAATAAAAAGTCTTTATTTTCATAGGACCTTGTTTCAGGTACATAAATATAGTCAAAATTTGCTCAACTAATGAAACAATGTAAAGTATGATAAAAAATGAGTAAACTAAGTACAAACATGAAAGTTAGTGCAACTAAAATATTCATTCAAAGAATAGAAACTATTGTTATGTGTTGCCCTCTAATGGGGAGAGATGTGATTAAGTCCCTGGTCAAAGTGAGGGGAAACCTGTTATTCTGTTGATGGCAAACTATGTTCAATTAAAGTGGCTCGAACAGTGCTTTTAAAGAGGTGAATATTATTAATGTTTTTTATATTTATCGGGAGTTTATTATATAGCTTGATATACATGACAATAGGACCATTAGCTACTATCGATAATTTGTTTAGAGAGACGTTCAGATTATGATGGATCCTTAAGTTATGGTCAGTAAAGTTATCCCTAGGAATATAATTATTATAATGAGACTTAACATAGGACACACATCTGAGTATGTAAAGGGATGTTATCGTTAATATATTTAGCTCTTTAATTACAGTCCTGCAGGAATAACATAGGTTTTTAAAAGTCATAGTTCGTAAAATCTGTTTTTGTAATACAAGGACTTCATTTATGCGACAGCAGTTAGCCCAGCAGATAATGCAATAGTCAAGGCTAGATTGTACGTAAGCATCATTATATATTTTTAATATATTTATGTTGACAAATTTTCTCATTTGCCAAATAAGAAAGCAATGTTTGGATAATTTGCATAGTACCGTGCCGATATGATTGTTCTATGTTAAATGGAAGTCAATACGTATCCTAAAGTATTTTACAGCATTACCTTCGATGCTTTTATTACTTGCTCTCACTAGTACGTTTATATCTAACTGCTTTGTGGAGAATACCATCAGATTAATTCTTAAATTATTTAAAGCTAGGCCATTAATAGAGCAATAATTCTCCATCAGAGAAACTGTGTTATTTGCTTTTGAAAATAGTTGAATCGAAATTACTGTCACAGTCAACTGTAACTGTGTCATCTGCAAAAAGAGAAATAAAAGTATTGTGCGAGAGGGGACATCATTAAAAAATACAATAAAAATAATGGCCCCAACACACTCCCTTGGGGAACACCAGTGGGCACCTGTCTTAGTCTGAGATATAGTTTTTCCATTATGACTAACATTTACTTTTTCATGTCAATCTATCAAGTAAGTTTTTAACCAGGTTAGAGGAGGACCTCTAATACCATACCTAAGTTTATCCAGTAGCAGGTCATGATGGATTGTGTCAAATGTACGTGTTAAGTCATAGAAACCACGTGCACTTTTATTTTTATCCTCAAAACTAATTAATGAAGTTATATAAGGACAGTAGCCAAATTGGTTGTTTGAGTACATCTTGATAAATTAAATAATTGTATAACTGTTGTGATATGCCTTTTCATACAATTCTGAAAACTGAAAGAAGGGCTATACCCCTATAATTAGATAATAAAGATTTATTACTTTTCTTGTATAAAGGAATGATTAGAGAGCTTTTCAAGACACTAGGGAACACTCCTTCTGGAAAGAAATATTTATTAGGCTAGTTAAAGGTTCAACTATATAACCTATGACACTTAATAAAAGTGAACGAGGAATTTCATCATCCCCTGCAGAATTTTTAGTAGATACAGACTTAATAATTAATATAATTTCATCAATGGTAATGGAAGACAGAAAGAATGAAGTATTGGACGGTTCAATGTTGGAGGTATTAGTAATCACCATAGTTTGTGTTAACTGCTTGATGGAATTAATAAAAAATGCATTGAACGTTTCGACAGCGTGATGCATATCCGTTATTTTATTTCCATTAAAATCTATGAATGTATGCGGCGGTTGATTATGTTTACAATTGATGCTTTGATTCTTGATTATTTGCCATGCTGTTTAGAGTTTAAGAGTAAAGACTCATTATAACTTTTTTTAGCCCCTTTAATTTTTATTACATGGTTTTTTTCTCAAACTATTATGCCTAAGGAGAACGAACATCAATATCCCTTGTATAGTTTGCACTATAGGCGTTTCAGAAACCACACACAAGCAATCTTCCTTCTGCATCACAAGTAATAAACAACGCACAACATATCAATTACCCTTTTTTATACTTACACTATCATCTATCCACACCAATACAGTGACAAGCTGATATTTGAAGTCCTCATTAGTATCAATCTTGAAAGAAGCGTCTACATACATCAATGTACTATAAGATACTTGTTCGATGATATCAGCGTTGGCAAAAACTACTGCTTTGGAATCATCTTCGGCAGTGAATTTTTCCTGATAAAACTGCCTACCGTTGTGGGTGAAATGCAGTTTTTGAAAGGCATCGTCTTCAATGAGGTTATAAAACTGCTCAAACGAATTTATCACCGGTATCTTGTAGGTGAGTTGGTGGCGGCAAATTTCGTTAATGACATTGCGCAGAGGGACTAGCTCTTTAATTTCCGGATCGCTGGAGAAAACAAATCGCAATTTAGTCAAAAACTTTCATGGAAATGACAATTAATTAATGTAATGTATGTACTTACTGTTTGCATACTTCATCATATACACTTCTAAAGTTGAGGGTCTTGTCACTTTGCATTTTACGTTTCATAACGTAATAAAACATTTGCTTCTTCTTTTCTGGTGGGCTTGGCCTTTTGTGTGTGTGCGGTTTTTGAACTGCCACCTCATTCCTGTAAACTCCCGTCTTAATTCTGTTTTGGAGTGCTAACGCCTGGCATGAAGGCAGAACACACCTCAAATATCTGCAAGAAAATATTTAAGTTATAATAATGATAAACCTTTGTTTAGCACTTTTCTATTTTCTTACAAAATCCAGCACAATCCTTATCATAATGTTAGAATGTAAAAGTAAGTAAAACAGAAAAAAGCATACATACAACTATTTCATATTATAATATATTATGATATCCGCTGACGGCGTTTAAAAATATCACAGTAAATAATTTCTAATTTAGATCTCAAGTCGTAAGTTCGGACCATTGAAATTAAACACAATTCTAGAAAACACACAGCAATAAAACAAATTCAAATCGATTGGAACAATGTATTGTGAGAACATAAAATACGATACACATAAAAGATGAAATAAGATTCCCTATCTAGCTAAAATATAAATACGATACTAGAAATAAAATAATCTGGATAACTATTGTTTCAAATCAAATTTGTTAATAAAAAAATAGAATTAATGATCGAAATTTTCAAATTAAAATATACTCATTTATTTTCCAAAGTATTAAAAGATATACAAGAAATTTATATGAAGTTTATTACAACCTTTTAGTCCGCGTAGCTCAAATAAAGCCTCCAAGCGCACTGTAAAACTTAATTCGATGTTCATCTGCAATCTGCCAAACTCCCACACAATTCAAGTGATATCTTGGTTCCACTAGGAATTGTTTTCTGCACCTTAAAATAATTTATAATTATCTTCTCTCTCCAACTTGTCAGAATTTTGAAAAAATTAATTTTTCTTTCCCTTGTCTCAAATTTGTTAACTGGTTGTCTTCCTTCTTCTTACTATACTTTACTTTCACCAACAACACATGTTATAAACATTTTGAGAATTAGTAGAATAATAACTAAGTGAATTAAAATAACATATGACAACTGATTCTAATTACCATTAAATTGTGTTATAAATATCTCTGTTTTTAACGGCAGAAATATAAAAATTGCATGTAATTAATAAAAATATGTCTTCTATAAAATACTTTGGTATTTTATCAAACATGAACAAATGAACGAAAACAGAAAACAAAAAACATGCATGCAACTCTTTACTCAGATAAAATAAAATGCATTTTTATTCGCATTACATAACTCAAATTGATCCGAATGTGTTCTATTTTACTATAAGGAATGTAACCAGACTGCAACCAACAGCTACTCTCCGGGTTATGTGCCCCGCCGAGCGCTGAATTACAAGTTACAAGCCTGGCGCGTTAAGTGTAATAATCGCATATTACCAACAAACCGCTAATGCTTCGATTGCAACAAACACCCCAGCCGAAAGACTGATGCTACTTAAAGGAGCTCTCGTACCATATTGGCGACATACAAATAGGTCCCTGTATATATGTAGCAATTTTAAATAAACTAAGTACGTTTTGTGATATATATTCTACATAAATTTAAAAGGGATACGCAGTATTACTATGGAACATAAACATAATTTTTAGAATTTTTCAAATGAAGTACTTTCACACTATATTACTGTAGGCACTGTAACATTAACTCACCTCACATCTCCTTTGCAAAGCCTATACTCATATAAATAACCATCAATCTGGCAAAATTCTGTCCCGAACACATAACTCAATGATGTACCTTCGAAATTACCAATCTCCGACTTGAACGTTTCCTTGACAGTGACGTTTATTCCTTTCGGTAGTGTCACCTCGTTGGACTCGTTCGCTTTTATCTTCGTAGGAACCTTCGTATCGCCCTCAATTATCCTCCTCCTAGTGACAATTAAAGGCCCATCATTTTTGCTAACTTTCTTTGAGTCCAGCGGTTTAATTACGATCGGTAGCTTCAACCTGGACAGTGTCGCTACTTTGTCAGGGGAATGGTCTTCATCATCATTCTCAACATGAATTATGATGTTCTCAGCCTTGGCTTGCTCTTCAGTAAGTTGTCCTTCGAGAACCCTTCGAAGTTCCTCCTCGACTTTATCGAATTTCTTATCGATATCCGCCTGAGATTGTTTAGGTATGACGGTTGCATGGTTTTGGATGGGAATTAAAGGAGGGGGAGATACCGGTGTATAAGAATCTAATTTGTTCTCAAGAGGGTCAGATGTATTAGCAGTTTTTTTAACAAGAAAGTCACTAAGAGATTCAAGATCGTCTTCCTCATCATAGCTTTCAGAATCCATTATCACTTCTTCCACATGTTTCCTTTTATTAGAAACAGTACATGGGTCCACTTTTGCTTTACGTTTCTGTTTACTGTCTGGTGCTTTTTTGGAAAAAGTCGCTTCTTCAATTTGAGGTTCATCTTCGTTATATAGGTCTCTTTGTCTCTTGTCGTTTTCCAAACAAATGGATCTAAATTTGAAGTACGAATTTAATGTTTTCAGGCAATTGTAGCAAATTTCTTTTGACAGTTTATCATCTTCTGAAATCTAGAAAGAGACCAATATTTTTATACAATGCGTTTTGTACACTTTGCACACTAGGGTGGCCCTTACATATATATAGGAAAAATATAAAACATTTTTTTTCTTTCAGGGCTCCCAGGTTCCATTTGGTTAGAAAATACTCTGTGAAATATCTCACAACAAAAAATAACGGGAAGGTATGGTGTAAATGAGTGGAAAAAATAAAAATAAAATTTGTTTAAAAAATATATACCGGGTGTAACAGGATCATGGTATACCCCCCTTTTTTCCTTTAGTTTAGTTTAGTTCAAATGGAACTATATAGGTACCATTTATTAGTACTATTAATAAGGAATTTATTCATATGTCGTATTAAAATGTGCGATAAATACAAATAAAATTACAGCTAAAAAAACATAAGATACAATTTTATTCTAATTACCTTGTTACACATAAGGTAGTTTTGGAATACAAAAATTAACACAAGACATTACAACAGTTGTTTCAAAATACTGTCCATTAACGTCAATGCACTTCTGAACTCGCATAGCTGTTTCTCGAAGAACGTTCACCAATTGCTGGGCTGTTATGCTATTAATTGCTCGTCTTACTCCTAGCTCCAGGTCTTCACAGGTTGTAACGGCGGTTGCATAGACAATATTTTTTAAATGACCCCAAATAAAGAAATCAAGGGGCGTTAAATCAGGTGACCTTGGAGGCCGCATCACAGGACCATTTGTCGAAATTACGGTTTCTCCAAATCTCCATTGAGGGTAATCAATTACTATGCTTGAATTATGGGGAGGAGTGCCATCTTGTTGGAAATACATTCCCTGTCCTAAATCTAAAGGTAACTCATCTAAAATGTCCTCAATCTTATTTTCCAGGAATCTCAAGTATCTGGCACCAGTCAGAGGTCCTTCAAATATTATTGGATCAATGATTCTACCGATTATTCCAAGCCAAACATTGAAACCGAATCGCACTTGAAAGTTACCTTCCCGTAATAAATTTTGATTTTATTGTGACCAATATTTTGTATTTTGTCGGTTAAATAATCCCAAATTTGTAAATCTAGACTCGCCTGAAAATAAAATCAGTCCCAAACAATGATTTTTTGGTGACTGATGTCCAATTCAAACCCAACTTGCCCTAAAGAAACAGTCTTATCAACTTCTATTCGAGCCAAAACATTAATTTCCGTTCCTTCGTCAATAATGAAGTTTTCTTCTGGATCATTGTTGGGCTCTCTTCGGAATTGATTTTCAACATGTTTAAAATAGTTTTTTGCTGGACATTGTCTATCAGGATATCGTTGGGCATAAAGGTCGGTAGCCGCAACTACATTTCTTTTACATTCCCCATAAATAATGAATATGTCCACTCTCTTGTATAAATTTGCGGCATTTTGAACACAATTAACAAAAATTTTAAACAATTTTTAAAGACACAATAAAAACACCGTTAAACCAACAAATGTTTGACAAGCTAAGTATTTCATTGTTTTCAAAGCTACCTTAGTTACTTCTTAACATTTAATTAGAACAAAATTGTATTTTCTTATTTTCTTTTAGCTGTAATTTTGTTTGTAGTTATCGCACATTTTAATACAACATATGAATAAATTCCTTATTAATAGTACTAATAAGTGGTGCCACAGTACCGAGATGGTTCCATTTTAAAAAAATGAGTATTGCCCCAAAAACAATTTTTGTGAATTTTTGGTTTTTAACGGGATTTCGATTTTTGTAGCATTACACTGGTCATTTAGAATAAATCGAAACCGTCATGGCACACTTAAATGGAATTCAAAAATGCAATAATATACAGGGTCCGGCGAAACCGGAAGTGAAAGAAATCAATTGTATGTCAAAAAGTGCCGCTTATTATGTATGTAGTACATCCTAAACTTCAATCAATTATCTTCAAAACTAAAGGAGAAAAGGGGGGTATACCATGATCCTGCTACACCCAGTATATATATTTTAGTGCACAATATTTATTTTTTTGTCAATATAAAATACTTATAAAAGTTTCGATAATGACTTTTCATATTTGGAAATTTCCGACGATAGTCTGCAACAAATTTGAAGTATAAATTGCTTCTCGGGGCGAGCGTAGGTGCGTCTTTACTATGTACATACTTCGGTATGCGATGTAAAGCAACGACAGGCGCGGTTAGTACTTGGATTGGTGACCATTCCAACGGAAACCGCGTTCTCGCCTCACACATCTTCCAGCGGCTTGTATATTAGTGTATGCGCGGAAGCTATACAACCTTAGGCGAGGGTTGAATAGGAGATATACCATCCTTCGGAGGGGATGTAAAGCCGTCGGTCCCTTGTCTATTAAATGTTAGGCAAGTAAAAGATCCCTACTCTTCTTAAGGGAAGAGGTTCGGCAAAATTCCTGGTTGGGGGTAGCTCGTCTACAGGCGTCGGTGTTAGGCCTCAGTAGCGGAAATAGGCCGACGTTAAATAAATGTATAAAAAAAAAAAAAAAACTGCTTCTCGTCTTCGTTTTTTGTTAAAATCTGATTGTAGTCGTACGTGAGTTTCACTATTCGTTCTGCAACATAATTAAAAACTTGCATTTGCTTCCCACATTGTAGACTCCTTCTCCAAAAAGTCAGTTGGTAACACAAATCTTTCGAAAAAATTTGGAAATGAATTTCTCAATTTCTTGGTTCATATAGTTGCCAATATCTCCCGGTAAAATTGTATATCTTTTTATAGGTTCTTCAAACATCTTGTATTTAAGATCGTATAGCATTCTCCTTCTGTTGTCTACTGAAAGTTTGCTGTTAAAGAACGACATTGCCGCTGTTTCAGATACTAAGTACCACCACAGATGGTTACACATTGTATTTAATGCTGCATGGCTTATATTCTTGTCACTTTTGGCATAAATATGAAGATTTTGAATAAATATCAAATCTCTGCAGTATTAGGGGCGAAAGTCCAGGCTCGAACATATATATGAGGTAAGAAAATACAAAAATACAAAGAATTCCACATTATTTTGCTCCCAAATCGAACTCCTCGCGAAACAGAAACATATTGATATAATAAACTGTCTTTGCCATCCACCTAGCATGGTGGAAAGCACCCAGAACTTTGAAAAATATTTCTTCAGGGGGGGGGGGGGGTGGTTTCCACCAAGAAAGCAAACTAGTAGCTCCAGCAGTTCTCTGTAATCTTCCCGCGGTTGCTGGTCTTGCTGCAAATTCTTCTGTGCAAAAGTTAGTGTTGGCGCAGTATCCTTTAATGCTTTTCTGACAGCTATGTCAAAAATACTCCATGCTTAAGCTTGATCTTATTTATATTAGGCAAAGCTTGCTGAATTTTTTTGAGGCATGGAATATTCGGTCCCGAAGATTTAGAATTTTTTTCCTCAAATACACCTCTCAGAACAATTTCATAAATATGATGCCTGCAGGGTAAGTAAAGAATGTCCTTTCCAAGTTTTTGTTCCAGTATAACAGAGGCACCTGTTAAACGACCCATGTTTGAGGCGGTAGTGTCACAACAAAGTTCCTGCACTTTTTCTGTCAGTTCCCACTCTTTCAGTAACTTATGCACTGCAGAAGTTTGGTTTTCTCCAGTGCTAGAGCAAATAGCAGATATTCCGAGTAGTTGCTCTTTTCCTCTTCCCGTTATTAAAACTGGCAGCATCTACTTGCTCTTTGCCTGTTAATACAGGCAAGAGCTTCCCATCCCAACGAACAGTTACAGCTTCAAAATCGTTGATTGGGATTCGAGTCTTTTCAAAATGTCCACTGCTTTCACAGCCAAATGTGCACTAGACTATAAATTTAACTTGACTTTGCGGATATCATAAAATAAAATGCTCAGAACTTGTCCATTTGACGGTAATTTAGCTCCAACCAATAATTTGACTTTTTGTCGTGTTCAAAAAGATACAGCTTCGCTTTTTGTCTTGTAATTTTACCTGCCGTTTCTCTTTGCTTTATTTTGCAATCAGCACAATGAATTCGTCTGGTAAGAACTTGAATTTTTAATGGTATTGTGCCACGTGATCCTGTGCTCCAAAAAATTTCAAAGGCAGGAATTATTTTTTTACCAAGTACAACAAATATAGAGGGCATCATGAAGAAAAAAATAATATTGAAAAATAAGGGCCACCCTAATGCACACATTTAGTATTGTACAATGTTATATGTACCTACCTCAATTGGATAAATACATTCCATAATGGCAACAGATACAGGTACATTTTCGATTTTTTCTTTAAATATATTTTTTGTGTTAGTTTCCTCATTTGCACACAGTCTGCATGTATTGGTGTCCACATGAAACATTACTATTTCTGCAAAAATATAGTTTTATTTCAATTATTACTGAGAGTAAAATGGCTTTAAAATAATCTGGAAACAGAGAAAGCTGGTATTTATAAAAAGTATGGTTATGTGGACATTGCGAATGTTATGAATTACTTAAAAGACTGTCGTTCTTAAAGGACTTCACAGTTGGAGTGTTATAAAGCTACTTTCAATAATTCAGTACCTATTTCCTCATTCTCAGCTTTGCCTGATTCGTCCACTTGACTTCCAACAGTTTCAGTACTAATTTCTTTACCATCATTTATTCCACTATTATTTTCCTGTATGGTTTCACAGTTCGATCCATCAAATGGCTGATCAACAACTTTATTATTAGAGTCAGTGTCTACCTGTGTACCTGATGTCCTTTCACTTTCAACATTTTGTAGATTATCTTTTTCCCAATGGTCTGCTTTGGTAGTGTTTTTTTTCAAAGGTATGCTAGGTATAGCACCCTCCTTTACACTGCCTAAAAATTTTACACTTCATATTTCTCTTTCATCAAGCTCACAAAATGTAGAAATTTTACCTGTCTCATCGTCTAAGTCGGCGTCTGCGAAATGGTCCAAACACAAAATGCTTGAAAGGTTAGGATTTACATGTTTAATTTTCAAAGCATTCAACCATTTCTTCTTTAATTCTGTATCTTCTGGAAAAGGTACGCCTACCGTGCTTTTACAGTTCGGTACGAAGCACTTCGAACTCATTTATAAATTTGCGTATTTGTCCTAAGAATTTTATTTAATGGCGTGTAGACAGTTCTTGTTTTATAACTGGTGGGATCTGGCCTATGGGATTTTTTATATGTTGGCATTTAGATTTAGTAATTTGTAACTCAATGTGGTCGGTCAAATGAATTGTGTTTGTAATTCGAAAGAAACATGTGCCAATATTTGTGTTCAACTTTAAATTGATGTAAAAGTATAGAATGAACTGAAGCAAAATCACGAAAGTAGAAATAAAATTATTCTACATATAATAATTTAATTACAGAAATGAATCAATGAATTTTGTTTCAGCAATATTTGTCTGTACACTACTAGATGGCGCCGAGATATATAGAACCCTCGCTTATAAATAATTCGGTGATTTTATAGAGTTAATATTTCTTCAATAGTATTTAAGATTAATCATAAATAGATGGCGCCACCATTTGCAGAACAGTTCTTTATGCAAAATTTCAGTGATCGCTATGACACTGCAAAAATTAAACTAATTTATCTTTGGCTACGGCCACGGTATAATATACTACACCGTGGCTACGGCCAAAGTTGGGCTTGTTTTTATACATCACACGTCAGAAATATATATATACGCATGGTTAGATGTTAAACTAAGGCTATAGAGTTATATGTCATGTGTTTGCGATAACTATATTTTAATTAATTTGTAATAAAATTTTATGATTATGATCCAACCAATGATAGTGTAGAAAACAATCGATAGTTGTCGCGGTCGACATTAACTACTAAAGACCCCATAAAATAGAGATTGGCCACTCGAGCGGGAGGCACTGATTGGTCCGTATGAAAAGTAGATGCATAATGGCGGCGGAGTTGCGTTTATTTTGACGAGCATATAGTGTCATTTATTAGACTCAATGCAATAGGTTAAAATTAAAATAACAGTCTGATATGACTGATTTGGTCACGAAACAATTAATGGTAACGTTATTACTTACATATATTTTTCCACTTTATCAAAACAAATACTGCTACCTGCTTTTGGCACTTGCGTTACGTTGTAGACACACTGATGTCGCCACCACCTAGATGCTAGGTGGTATTGCTGATGCAAGGACTGTCCTTGTTGCTGATGCACACGCGCTAGGGTCACTATACACGCGCACACTGAAACCATCGCCGCCATGATGCATCCAATTGGGCGGAGTGGCCAAGTGGCCAGTCTCTGCTTTATAGGGTCTCTTAAGTACCAAGTATTGTAACACTGTTTTATTACTAAATGACGTTTTACACAGAATACGGCAACAGCGCAAGGTTTGTAAAGTAAGATAGGTAGTAACTTTCGACCAACCAGAGATCACTATTTAAAATGCGGGAACGCGTCACTCTGCCTGCTCATTCAAATTTCTGGCATTCAAACCATTAGTATAGAAGTATAATTAGTTATGAATTTGAATTCCGTGTTTTGTATTTTTTAATGTACAAGCACAAATTAATAAATTGACTTTTTTGATTAATGATTATTAACATCCATAACGTTTCCTTGGAATTTAAAATTGACATTACTATATATCAAATTTATAACTAATTAATGTATGCAGTTAAAGAAGTACATTTTATATCAAGGGACTGAAGTAGGTTCTTTTAATCTTGTGTGCAATTTCTTGCCCGAGACTTCAGTCTTGATTTCATTGCTTTATATAATTCTTAGCGAATTTAATAAGTTATAAGATAGATGAAGAATCATACATGATACTAATTTTCGCCCTAACGAAAAGAGTTACTTGTTTCTTATTTTATGACGTACTGAGTAGAAATTTTTCCCCAGGCCAACCTTTACAATTATGTAATATCAAAAAATTTTAATGCAAATTTTTTATTATAATTAGATGTGCATACAATAATTTATTAATAAAATTTAACAAGAGGGCCATTAAATTTTATCATGTCATATTAGACACAGCAATTAATAAGAAAAAATCACTCATTGGTTTTTTCTAATATTTCTTTGTATCATATGAAAATAAATTTTATTTCCTGTATTAAGTAATTTTTTTAGGGAAGGAAAAAACATCAACATCTCACCACTCTCTTTTGCCTTTTTTGAGTTGTTTTTGCAAACAGCTACACTACAAACCTTTCCTCCAGTCATCTAATAATTATATGTAACATTGTTATTTGTTATTATTATGGACGGAAAATAATAAAAGCTGTTTACCTTAAAATTATTTCTGTAAATACACAGGTTACAAACTTCTATATACTATGAGTCTTTTCTCTTTAACAGTAATTATCAATTAGATTATACACTAAATAACTATTACTGCACGATTATAAACACAAACACAACAAATATTTCGAAATAACTCAACAAATAAGCGCAACGTCTCAAAAAATGCATACGTACAATTAAGTTTCGGTATGGCCGAAGGTTTCAGCAGGCACGATGACGCGCAAGATGGCCGCCTTCATCGTAACCCCTCCATTCCGTTCAAGTTACCATGCTACCTACAAACCTTGGCAACAGTGTTCTATAACTTCGGTCACCGTACTCAGGGCCAATCGAGTAAGGTAATATAATGTTTAGAGGATTATCTATAGATGTCGCGGAAGATATTAAATATGTAAATATATAGGTATTTCTTTTATATTGATTTATTCAAAAGATCCAAATGATACATAGACACATAGTTCATTGTTGTTTAGTACTAAGTAATTTTTGCAAACCCTCGTGTTGATTTTACATAGCCATTCCACGTAAAAGAACACTGAACAGGTAGTAGAGGTATTCTGCAAACAGTTTATATTATAATTAATTGCTAATTTTCAATTGTGGATAAAAGCCAGGATCATCAGGGTCAACACACTCTCCATCAAATTCTATCCAATTGCATGTGAATTCATTTAGAAGGTCGTCGTTCATTGTGTTTATTTGGTATTTTTTCGAAAAGTATTCGTAAATTTTGATACTTGTTTCTTCGGGTACATCTGCCTGGAGAAAAATTCATGTAAGTTATGATTACGGTATATACATAGTTTTCACTATGTTTTATTTTACAATAACTTACAATGATTATTGTACATAAGTTTAGAAAAGTACACAAAAGAACAAATTGATATACCGGGTGTCAACGCTGGGTCATGGTAGACCCCCTTTTTTCATTATTTTTTAGAATGTCAGAATGAAACTTCGTAGATGTATTATATGAACAAGAAGACACTTTGTGACATAACTGTCTTCCCTCCAACAATTGAACACCCTGTATATTATTATATTTTTCGAATCCTTGAAAAACTCTGAGTACAGTGATACCCCATATGTGACATTTTCACTCAAAATTTGGTGGTGCATCTAGAGTGGTATGACCAGAAAAAAATGCACATCCACGGATTCCTTAGAACACCCACTATTTTATAGTACTCTACCATTATGTTTCCATGTGAAAAAAATAAGATTTGTTAAAAAAACTGTTTAGGCCAAATTTGATGGCCCACGAAATACACATTCTCAAATTTTTATGCTCGATTTGATTTTTCTGACATCACACCGGTTCATTACAAGCAATTTTTTCTGGTCATGGCACTCTAGATGCACTAACAAATTTCGAGTCAAATTTATTTCATAGAATAGAAATGTCACTTATGTATCACTGTACTCAGAGTTTTTCAAGGATTCCATAAATATAATAATATACAGGGTGTTCTATTTAAAAATGAAAAGTTGAGGTCATTTCCGGTGAAACCGGAAGGGGGAAAAATGACAGTTATGTCACAAAATATCTTCTTGGTCATATAATACATCCACCAAGTTTCATTCTGATATTCTAAAAAATAAGGAAAAAAGGGGGTCTATCATGATCCTCTGACACTTAGTAGATTTAATAAACTTAGTTCACATATCTCTGATAAAAATGAATGAAAAACGGTGGTAGCTTGGCTTTGTCACACCAAAAGCTACCACCACGTTGCTGATTGTTCCCAAAAATTGTTTAAAAAAGATTGGCAGTATTAATCTTAATATGAATCCTTTAAAAAAGGAAAAATATAATCATAATACCGTGACAAACCAAAAAACCATGTTTTAGTTTAACCTGCTTTTAAAACTGGAAATGTGTTCCTGTGGTACATTTACATAGGCTAACTTAAGGGTGGATTTTCCAAGAATGTGTATTAGCGTCTTTTTTACAAAAAATCTAGTCAGATATTATTAATCAGCACATTTAAAAATCCGTTTGTTCAAAATTTCGTTACAATGGGTTCAAAGGTGGTTCAGATATAGGCCACAAGAAAAGATATTTTTCAACGAAATATATTTTTTTTAATTTGCACAACGGTTACCCAAATTGGAAAAAAAATCTTCATATTTTGTTCAGAATAATGTATTTTACAAGTGTGATTTGGATTTGAAAGAAAATTCTTAATCTTTTAATAATGCAAAAATTCGAATACAAATATTATATGTATTCTTGCATGTCGTATAACTTTTCGAATCTCACCAGGTGTGATTTCAGCACATGCTTGCCTAACTCTGTCCTCTAATTCTTCTTGGCTACGGGGTCTGTTCTTGTAAATTTTATTTTTTAAATGATCCCTCAAATATAATTCAAGAGGTGTGAGATCAGAAGACCTCGGGGGAAACTCCTGAACAGGACTTCTATGATCTATCCATTTGCCCGGAAAATTAGTTTCTAAAAATACTCTTCCAACGTTGTGAGCTGGAGCACCATCAAGTTGATAATGTAAGTTTTCTCTAATATATTGTGGCAGATCATCCCGCAACAAATGAGAAAAGGCCGCCACATTTAATCTTGGGATGAAGAATGGCCCAATGATCTGTTCATGCCACACCAAACATTGACTTTCGAAACATATTGCCGTTTGGTATTGATAACCCATTTGGGATTTTCGTTAGCACAAAAGAGAGAATTCTGGGAGGATACTACCCCATTTGTCGTAAAGGTGGTTCATCAGTAAAAATTATATTTTTCAGAAAATTTGTATTATTTAAAAATTCGCCCTGTGCCCAAAAACAAAAATCTAACCTTCTTTCTCTGTGTATCTCCATCCTCTAAAGTATGCAGTATTTTTGGCGCGAAAGCTCTTTTTTTCTTAATTAACGCCTTACCTTACTTGCGTTAAGATTTACTGCTGCTTGCCTCTTGTTTTACACTAGATTTTGGGTTTTGTCTAAAATATTGTAAAATACGTTCTTCATGTGGATATTATCTACTTTCTAAAGCATATTTTTTTTGTCTTAATTTACGTACGTTTCCTGTGTTTTTAAAATTATTCATGATCTTTGCCCCCAATTTATGTCGAACAGGAAAGGACAGCTCAGGATGCCGTGCGTTAAATTCAGCAGCAGCTTCTATATATAGTAGTCCCGCATATGTACAGGATCTGGCATTATTTTCAACTAATACATCCAACTCATTTTTTTCCTCGACCGTTAAACGGCGCACCATATTTTTTATAATACAAAAATTTACTCTATTTAGGTACTTATTTGAAATACATTCACGTATAAACAGTACATTGTACATTTACAAATGTATGTATTTTCAATAATAAATTGACACCTGTCATAACCTTTGTTTTCATTGCTTACTTCTAATGCAGTAACAGGCAGTGATCAACCACCCAAATTTCAAAAAAATCGCACAATCGGTTTCTGAGATATAAGAGTGTCCCATGGAACTTGCGACACGCTGTATATATATTGTTCCGAGAAGCTTCCGCGGTCGTTGGTATGTAAAATACTAGGTTCTCGGGTTGAACCGCGTCTGAGAGACATTAACAATCTCAGACGCGGTTCAACCCGAGAACCTAGTATTTTTCATATATATATATATAAAGAAGAAGGGTAGTCTTGACTGACTAGTTAAGAAAACCAAAATTAAACACACGTAGTGTATCTTGAGGTTGCAGTCAGAGGTGAAAAGTTTACGGCCACCAAACAGAAAAAGAAAAAACTCTTTTGTTACTTTGTCAAGCTTTCGGAAATTATTTATTCCCTTTATCAAGACATCTATAAATAAAATTATTATTTAATAAGAGTCACATAATATAGTTTGCTAAAATACTTACTAACTTGAGGTTAAAAGTTAAGGTCACATGTATTATAAAATAATCGCATTTTTTAACTTAATATAGACAAATTCATACACAAATTCCTTTACAGGTACACAATTTAAGGTAAACAACTACTGATTATTTAAAATTAAGGATTAAAACCATGATTAAAATAGATATAACAAAATGAACATGAATAATTACCACATGTGAGTATAGAACTAAATTTCTTTATCAAACTGTATACAAAAAATTTTGAATGACAGAAAGGTATTTCAATTGGCTGGCTTGTACTAGGAACTAACTTAGGAACATTAATTCCAACGTGACTGTTACCAACTGTGATCCAGCGGGAGGTTTGAATTTTGAAAAATGCGAAAATTCTCTTTTTCTAATTTGAGGATGTATGTATAAATCTTACTTAGATTATCAATATCAGATTTTTTATTTAATCCATATTAATAATGAGACAAATAGCTTAAATAAAAAATCTGATATTGATAATCTAAGTAAGATTTATACATACATCCTCAAATTAGAAAAAGAGAATTTTCGCATTTTTCAAAATTCAAACCTCCCGCTGGATCACAGTTGGTAACAGTCACGTTGGAATTAATGTTCCTAACTTAATTCCTAGTACAAACCAGCCAATTGAAATACCTCTCTGTCATTCAAAATTTTTTGTATACAGTTTGATAAAGAAATTTAGTTCTATACTCACGTGTTAATTATTCATGTTCATTTTTTATATATATTTTAATCATGGTTTTAATCCTTAATTTTAAATAATCAGTAGTTGTTTACCTTAAATTGTGTACCTGTAAAGGAATTTGTGTATGAATTTGTCTATATTAAGTTTAAAAATGCGACGATTTTATAATACATGTGACCTTAACTTTTAACCTCAAGTTAGTAAGTATTTTAGCAAACTATATTATATGACTCTTATTAAATAATAATTTTATTTATAGATGTCTTGATAAAGGGAATAAATAATTTCCGAAAGCTTGACAAAGTCACAAAAGAGTTTTTCTTTTTCTGTTTTGTGGCCGTAAACTTTTCACCTCAGACTGCAACCTCAAGATACACTACGTGTGTTTAATTTTGGTTTTATATATATATATATATATATATATATATGTATGTATATATATATATATATATATATATATATATATATATATAATATACCGGATGTAACAGGATCATGGTATACCCCTTTTCTCCTTTAGTTTTGAAGGTAATTACATAATAAGCGGCACTTTTTGACATGCAATTGATTTTTTTTCGCTTCCGGTTACGCCGGAAGTGACACTAACTTTCGATTTTTAAATCAAACACCCTGTATATTATTACATTTTTTAATTCTGCATAATTTACTGAATCCAACGAAGCCAAATAAGTGAATTTCAAACATCAATTTTTTTTTTATAATATAATTTTAAGTTTTCCATTTAAGTGTGCCATGACGGTTCCGATTTATTCTAAACGACCCGTGTAATGCTACAAAAATCGAAATCCCGTTAAAAGCACTAAATTACGTGATTTATGAGCAAATAAAATTCACCAAAATTGTTTTTGGAGCAAAACTCAATTTTTTCAAATGGAACCATATCGGTACCGTAGTATGATTTATTAGTACTATTAATAAGGAATTTATTCATATGTCGTATTAAAATGTGCCATAAATACAAACAAAATTACCGTTAGAAGAAAATAAGAAAATACAATTTTGTTCTAATTAAATGTTAAGAACTAAGGTGGCTTTAAAAACAATGAAATATTTAGCTTGTCAAACATTTGTTGGTTTAACGGTGTTTTATTGTGTCTTTGAAAATTGTTTAAAATTCTTGTTAATTGTGTTCAAAATGCCGCAAATATATACAAGAGATGAAAAAGTGGACATGTTAATTATTTATGGCGAATGTAAAAGAAATGCAGTTGCACAAATACCACTATAAATCTTTTAAATACCAATTGCACCAGCATTTGTACGAAAGTGATTAGGAACGTAGGATGGAATATTGCAATTGGATTTTGTATAATAACGTGCAGCAAACAATGATTCTTTGGGACTGATTTAATTTTCGGACGAGTCTAGGTTTACAAATTTGGGATTATTTAACCGACAAAATGCAAAATACTGGTCACAAGAAAATCAAAATTTATTACGGGAGGGTAACTTTCAAGTTTGGCTTGGAATAATTGGTAGTAAAATCATTGGTCCAATAATATTTGAAGGACCTCTGACTGGTGCCAGATACTTGAGATTCCTGGAAAATGAGATTGAGGACATTTTAGATGAGTTACCTTTAGATTTAGGACAGGGAATGATTTCCAACAAGATGGCGCTCCTCCCCATAATTCAAGAATAGTAATTGATTACCTTCAACGGAGATTCGGAGAAAACGTAATTTCGACGAATGGTCCTGTGCGGTGGCCTCCAAGGTCACCTGATTTAACGCCCCTTGATTTCATTGTTTGGGGTTATTTTAAAAATATTGCCTATGCAACCGCTGTTATAACCTGTGCAGACCTGGAGCTACGAGTAAGATGAGCAAATTATAGCATAACGGCCCAGCAATTGGCGAACGTTCTTCGAGAAATAGCTATGCGTGTTCAGAAGTGCATTGACGTTAATGAACAGTATTTTGACAACTGTTGTAATGTTTTGTGTTAATTTTCTGTATTACAAAACCACCTATGTTTAACAAAGTAATTAGAATAAAATTGTATTTTCTTATTTTCTTTTAGCTGTAATTTTATTTTTATTTATCGCACATTTTAATACGACATATGAAGAAATTTCTTATTAATAGTACTAATAAATGGTACCACGGTACCGATATGGTTCCATTTGAAAAAATTGAGTTTTACCCCAAAAACAATTTTGGTGAATTTTATTTGTTTTTAACGGGATTTCGATTTTTGTAGCATTACACGGGTCATTTAGAATAAATCGGAACCGTCATGGCACACTTAAATGGAATACCAAAAATTATATTATAAAAAAAATGACGTTTGAAATGTCACTTAATTGACATCGTTGGATTCAGAAAATTATTCAAAAATGCAATAATATACAGGGTGTTCAATTTCAAAATCGAAAGTTAGTGAAAAAAAATCAATTGTGTGTCAAAAAGTGCCGCTTATTATGTACGTAGTATATCCTAAATTTCAATCAATTATCTTCAAAACTAAAGAAGAAAAGAGGGGTATACCATGATCCTGTTACATCCGGTATATTCACTGTATATTTATGGAACCTACATGTGCTATCTATAACCCATCCGCCTCTGTACCGTTGTTGATGTTACTGCCAAACAAATCGCTTTGGGCAAATTTATGATCGACATATCACGACTGTAGATATGAAAGATCACATTATAACTTCAAAATTATTCTTACCACATCGCCTGCGTGCTTCAGAAAGTACCCCAAATATATCTGATATGTGAAAAACTTTTTTCTATCTGAAAAAAATATATATTATCAACATTTTTTATTTTCGTAATTCTTCAACTTCGATATTTGTAACTTTGGTTATAAAAACACTTTTTTACCTTCTTTGCTCATCGTGCTCAATTTAGTTGCTATATTACCAGCATCAACAAACATAAAGGCCACAACGAGACTTAAACCACAAACAATAATTTTCAAGTGCATTATTACTAGGTACTATTCTTTTATGATACTAGTTACCAATTAACTAATTAATGTCGAATAATCTTCGAAGCGATTTAAATTTGCTTTATATACCAAGTTTGAAATTGTTATAATCATTTAATCCCAGATATATTAGCGGAAACAAATAATTAGATGACATATTTAACCAATTGTTACATATTTTTTCGATAAATCATGACGTTGAAGTGTAGTCAGAGGAATAGAAAATAATCCATTTATTGAAATCATCAATCATTATTTTGTACAAAGTTCAGTCATCTGGGTGAAAATTATATATAGTAGATTCAAAATAGTGTCATACCATTTTTTATTTTAAATTATTCAATTTGTAAAAGAACAATATTGTCTATTTCCTCAAATTGTTTAACAAAGAAAAAAAATATGAAGAGGGTAAAATAAGTTGATTGGTACTATCTTGTCACACTTTTCTAGGACTGCTACAGATCAAGGTACGAAGCTGTATGTAAATTATCTTAGTTATCTTATCTTACATAATATTTATATATTTAAGATAAGTAGCAACAGTATTACAACACATCACTATACATTATACTGTTAAATCAATATGTATAGCTACTAATTTTAAGTATAATTACAACTCCGAATTTATTGTCCTCGGTGACTTTAACAGCCCCGAATATTCCTCTTTTAATAGTAATACGGCAACGCCCAGGGCCGGTCTAAGACATTTACCGCCCCTAGGCACTCATTTGTTTGCCGCCCTATATTGTATCATCATCATCTTTTGGCACTACAACCCCGGGCGGGTCTTGGCCTGTTCCAATATCAGTTTCCATTCTTCCTTATTTTTCGCTTTGGTTTTCCAATTTCTAATTCCTAGCATTCTTAGATTTTCCTCCACCTGATCCTTAAATCTAGCTCTAGCCATACCTCTCTTCCTCTGTCCAGCCGATGTTTGCTGGAATATTTTCTTTGGTGGTCCCATATCGTCCATCCTTTCAAGGTGTCCAAGCCACCTTAGCCTATTTATTTTGATCGACCTAATAATATCAGGTTCCTCATAAAGGCGATATAGCTCAAAATTGTAACGCCTGCGCCACGTCCCATTCTCCAGTATACCTCTATATATATGACGCAAGATCTTTCTTTCGAAGCAGCCTAACATCTCCTCATCATTTTTTGCCATGGTCCATGCTTCCGATGCGTAGGAGAGTACTGGTTTAATAAGAGTTTTATATATCAATATCTTGGTTTTTTTGGTCGCTATGCTTGATGTTAGAAGCTTTTTCAGTCAAAAGTAAGCTCTATTAGCTAAGTATATCCTTCTCTTGATTTCTGCACTTATTATGTTGTTTTCGTTTATTTGAGATCCAAGATATATAAACTCTCTTACCCCCCCCAAAAATATATGTGTATCTATCCAGGTCTTCGGGCGGTGCTACTTGAGTGTTGTTAGTAACTTCCATATACTTTGTTTTCGATATGTTAACTTGTAGCCCCGCTCTCTTCGCGGCCGTTTCTAACGATTTGAAGGCTTGTATTAGGTCTCTCTTTGTCCTTGCTACTAGATCGATGTCATCTGCGTACGCTAGTATTTGTACGCTTCTATTTACAATGGTTGCCCTTGCCGCTATGCCTGATTCTCTTATAGCTTTTTCCAAAGCAATGTTGAATAACAGATATGGTAGACTATCTCCCTGACGTAGTCCTGTGTACGTCTGAAAGGATCTTGATATGCTGTTTTGTTTACTTTACATTCGATTTTAGCGAGAGTTGCCTTTACTAGTCTTACTAAGTGTATAGGGATGCCAAATTCTACCATGGTGTTATAGAGTGCGTTTCTGTCTATGCTATCATAGGCACATTTGAAGTTTATAAATAAGTGATGGGTATCAATCCCGTATTCGTATGTCTTTTCTAGGACCTGCCTGAGAAGAAATATTTGGTCGGTTGTAGACTTTCCCTTCCGGAAATCACTTTGATATTTTCTTACGATTCCTTCACTGCCTAAGCGATCGTATAATATGTAGGCCAATACTTTATAGGCTACGTTTAGTAGCGTAACTCCTCGGTAATTGTCACACTTCATTTGGTCCCCTTTTTTGTGTATAGGTATAATTATACCTATGTTCCAGTTATCTGGGAGTTTTACGCGTCTCCAGATTAGTGCTACTAACCTACATATATGTAGTTTTAGCTTTATCACCCCATATTTCAGCAGCTCAGAGGGTATACCATCCATGCCAGCTTCAGTTTTTTTATTGCCCTAACTACTTCTTCCTCTGTTGGGATGCTATCTCTTTCTCTTTCATCTTCTGTGCCTTCTAGCTCTACTTCTGCTTCGCCTGCTTCTCCCTGGTTTCCAATGTTTAATCTTTCTTCAAAGTTTTCAGCTCATCTCTCTAATATCTTATCTTGTTCGCTGATAATCTCTCCTCCCGCGCTTTTAATAATTGATATTCTGGGCTTGAATTCCTTTCTATTTTGGTTAACATTTTTGTCGAACTTTCGCGATTCGTTTAGGGTATTTAGTCTTTCTAGTTGTCGCATTTGGCTTTCCTATATTGTACACCGACTTTAAAATGCCAGAGTCTGTCTTTTATAGATAATAATACTGAGTTGGGAGGAATTAGGAAAATAACAAGTAAGCAAAAATGAATAAACGGACTTACCATTCAACACTGATTTTTTATGCACTCGAATCTTCAGTTTTTAAAAATGTTACGCAAAAAAGTTTGTAGTACTTAGACTAGAACACTTTTTTGCGCGACTTCATTGCGGCAAAACTGTCAATTATTGAATTGAATTGAAATTGCACGAAATGTTTCACCCTCAATGTACATCAGTGCTAAAGAGTTTAAGTATATCTTCACTGATTGAGGATCGTAAATAATTTTGACACGTCGAAGTGTAGAGAACGGACGCTCGCTTGAACAATTGGTAGCTGGTTTGTAAAGGAATATTCTCAGTGCAATTAATACATTTGGATAAATTTCTTGCAGCTCTCTTTTACATATCGGTTTTGATAAATCCATTAGTTGAATTAATTTTTCATTGGTGATTGTGCGTAAATAGGCTCCAAAATTAATGCATTCATCTACAAAACAGTCTTCTAATTCATTTGAATACATTTTTAATAAACCATTGGCTGACTGTCTTGGTGCAGTTTCGTCTTTTCCAGAAAGCGAAAATGGGAAAGCAAATTTTCGTACACTATTTTACGGCGACTTAATTCTTACTGCAAATTATCTATAATAACATAGATAGAGTTAATTTTGAAGTGATGACTGCCGTTTTCAAATGATGTCTCTCCAGCAAGACTTTCATCAAACTGAAGCTTTCTCCATTTTGTACGCTTTAAATCAAATTGGAATTGGTAACAAGACTTGGCCAAATTTTCAAAGCTACTTAAATCGATCCGTAGTGTTTTAAGAATTTCGTCAAGGAGTTGTAAAGACTGACCACACTTGCAAGATCAACATTAATGCTTTGTAGCTTTTTATTGACTACATTAAATTGTTCCAGAATAGATGTCCACAATTTTACATAAATCGCTGATTCAAATTTATTTAACTTTTGCACAAGACGGATTTTAACTTTTGCCTCGGACTTAGCAGCTGATTTTTCATTTGGATCACTTGCAATTTGGTTCAAAATTTTAATAATATTAGGAAACTGCTTGCTTAAATCTTCACAAGCATCACACCTCGCTGACTAACGAGTTTTTGATAGTGTTTTGAGGGTTAGAAACTGCTTATCTTCATTATCAGAAGCACATTTTTGCCACCCATGTGTTGATGCCGTAAAGAAATTGCAAAGTTCTTGCAAATTAGAAAAAAAACTTGTAGCTTCCTGGCAAGCCAATGTTTGATTACTACAAATGAATTTATAAAAAATCATGACATTGACTTTTTTAACATAAGTAGAAGTAAACTGTTAAATTGTATGTAATATTAGCATAATATGATAAATTATATATTATATTAGCTTTGTATATAATTATATGTAATATTAGCTTTACATGTCAAATGTATATTTTTCCTCCATACTACTGTTTCTTAGTTTTAGCCTGTAGTATATACACTACTAAAACCCTGTACACCATGTAAGTGGAATATTGTATTCTGTATGATGTGCAGTATAAATAAAGTTCTAATTAAAAAAAAAACTTAGAGTCAGATGAACCAATTAAATTTAGTTAATGTGCAGTGCATGGTACATAATCAATGAAGGGATTTCTTTCTTTTAATCTCGCTTGTAAACCTGAATATTGTCCCGACATATTAGATGCATTGTCATATGATTGATCGTGACAATTATTCAAGTTTAAATCATTTTCTTATATGAAGTTGACTACTGCAACTTCTAGTTCTTCACTTTTATGACCGGGATTTGAAATAAATGCTAAAAATGTTTCTTGGGGTACTCCTGTATTGTTTGCATATCTAATGATGAAGGTTAACTGGTCAATATGGTCAAGGTCAGGAGTAGAATCTGTACTTTTTGAAAAGTATTTAGCTGCTCTAATTGTTTCCAAAATCTCTGTTTTCATTTCTTTGCCATAACTTCTATAAATTTATCGCAAATTCTTTTCGAAAGATAAGACGTGCCACCAGGTCCAATATTTTTAGTGTTTGTTTAAAAAGGAGTCAGATTCCGCTATCAACTCCAAAATTCCAAGAAAATTACCATTACGTTCCCGTACTGCCAAGCAGAAAATAATAAACTAATTCTCGACGTCACGTAGTGTGATTCGGCTGATTCGGGATTCGGGGGAATTCCAGTATCGTTTTACTTTCAAAAAATAATTCATATGGTCTCTCTTGAAGTCCGAGGCGATAAATAGGCCACCTCAAGTACAAAGCAATAGCACCGCCTGGCGCTGCTGAACCGTAGTAGTCTCACAAACCAATACAATTTTATTTCTGTTTATATTCTTGTTCCTTATTGCTTATTGATCTTTGCATTATAACAATTATCCCTTTAATAGTTTTTGACACAATTTAACCGTAATTTACATTCAGTTTTCACTTTGTATTATTTGTTACACTTTTTTTTTTATACATTTATTTAACGTCGGCCTATTTCCGCTACTGAGGCCTAACACCGACGCCTGTAGACGAGCTACCCCCAACCAGGAATTTTGCCGAACCTCTTCCCTTAAGAAGAGTAGGGATCTTTTACTTGCCTAACATTTAATAGACAAGGGACCGACGGCTTTACATCTCCTCCGAAGGATGGTATATCTCCTATACAACCCTCGCCTAAGATTGTATAGCTTCCGCGCATACACTGATATACAAGCCGCTGGAAGATGTGTGAGGCGAGAACGCGGTTTCCGTTGGAATGGTTTGTTACACTTAGGTTGGTTCAATTTGCCCTTCTTAGATTTCGGCATCTATTTACTTTGCCGGATGTTATTATTCCCTCGATTTTATGGAGTTCGAGGTAGGTATAAGATAGTTGTCACTTGTCAACACGTGTTGACCACTTACTTAAGAAATGAACGAATTTAAGTAATATTAAAGCTGATATTTCACCATATTAATTTAATGTCACCTAGGTATATACAATAACTAATATTATGTTGATATACATCAATTTATGCAGAATTTTTTACGTTTTAATCCGATATAATTTACAGATCAATCATGAAAATTTACATATTACATACAAAAATTACCATGAACCAAAAAGTTTTCTATTATTTGGTTTCCTAACTACCTAGCATATACAGGGTGTCCCACGACGAACTGCGGCGATCGATATCTCGAAAAGTAGACATCGGAAAATTTTGAAAATTTGGTAGTAAACTAATGTCGATTTTCAAGATTGTGGCACTTCCGGTTATACCGGAAGTCGATACCAACTTGTTTATTTTAAATGGGACACCCTTTATATTATTACATTTTTGGATTGTATGCAAAATTCTAGGCCGATTTTGTGTATCATGTCCTATACCTAGGTCTCTTCGTTTTGAAATATTTCAATTTTTATGTCAAAAATGACGTTTGCGGGCCCTAAAAGAATTATCAATTTTTCCTATAAGGAAGCCTTTATTATCTAATTTGGGTTCGATTCTTTATTGAAAAAGACCTACTTTAATAGAGTTTTTATAATATTTTGATAAGTATTAATACAGAGTGTTCAAAAAATAAGAATAAAGATGATATTGAGAAAACTGTCAAAAATCAATTTTTTCAAATGGAAACACCCAATTTTTATAATCTCATCTTATTCTCCATTAAAAATAAGGATAAGTTTGTATATGGATGTCTATTCCGAAAATTTTTAGTTTTCGAGATATTCCCAATTCAATATTTCTATATGGGGATTTTGCTATGGATTTTAAGTTCAATTACTATTAGTTGGCTATGGCGGCGTTGAGCGCTAAACAAATGTATGTAGCTGTCACTTATCAATTGACAAGTATTAATTATCATTATTATTATCTATTTCGTATCCTTAGGTTTTTTAATTGAATTTTCCTCGTCGGTGTAGGACAATAAACACAGAAATTTTACACTATGTCGACGTTTCGATTTATTTTTAAAATCTTCTTCAGGACTGAAAAGTACAGATAATGAGTAAGTAAATAAATACATTCAGTTTTAAAAATATAACAAATACTGATTTTTAACATACAGAACTATTAAAATATAAAAATAAAACTATAAAAATGTTGTAAATGTCTCGATATATAGCTCTAAATTAAAATTAAGATATAACAAAAATTACGGACAGAGAGACAAAACGGAAAAAAACATACACGTGAGCATCCTTACCTAGTGTAAAATATTCTTATCAAAAGACATGGTCCTTATCGTTAAATATACATAAATAAATATGAAAAATATATAAGACATACGTTGCCGTTTCGGAAAATAATAGTTAATTGAATATATAGCGGTACCTTATCAATACAAAACAGGGACTCGGACAAGAAACACTTCCACATTTACATCTAAAAACTAATGAAATTATTTATTATATGATTATAAATAATACTTAAATTATCAGTGTCTGTTTTTTTATTGACTGCAATTGCCTTATGTGCTTGTATGCATATCATTTCACTGATAAGTCTTTTGTTATAATTAGTTTCTTTATCCAAAATAGATACCTCGTCAAAGTTAAAATTATGATTTTCAGTGAAATGATGTGCAGCTAGAGCAGTTTTTTCTTTTTTGTTTTTATGCTTTTCATTGCATGAATATTCATGTTCGTATACGCGGGCTTTCAAATTTTGTTTTGTTTGGCCGATATACACCAAACCGCATTCACAAGGAATTTTGTAAACCACTTCAGAATTGTAATTTATGTCCAATTTATCTTTCATTGTGTTATAAAGATTACCCACCGTTTTGTCTCTCTGTCCGTAATTTTTGTTATATCTTAATTTTAATTTAGAGCTATATATCGAGACATTTACAATATTTTTATAGTTTTATTTTTATATTTTAATAGTTCTGTATGTTAAAAATCAGTATTTGTTATATTTTTAAAACTGAATGTATTTATTTACTTACTCATTATCTGTACTTTTCAGTCCTGAAGAAGATTTTAAAAATAAATCGAAACGTCGACATAGTGTAAAATTTCTGTGTTTATTGTCCTACACCGACGAGGAAAATTCAATTAATTATTAATTATCATGCTGGGGCGCTTAAATTATGCACACGAGGATTACTTAAATTTGTTTATAATCTATGGAGAATGTTACAAATATTTGCTAATAGATATCCAGAGAAACAAAAACCGTCTCCGAACAGTATTTAATGAATAATGGAGAATTTCAAAAAATTTGGCACTGCAACAGTTCATGAAATAATTAAACAAATGTAACTTAGATACAAAAGGTTCTTACATAAAATACTAACAGTATAACTACTTATACTCAGGAAAATATTTTATTTTAATAAGTGTTCAAAGTGTCCACCCTGAACTTCCAAACATTTTTCTCACCTCTTGATTAGTGGCCGCTCTAATAGAACCTGGAGATAATCTTTCAAAAGCATTCCTTACTCTTGCCTGACAATCTTCCATTGTTGTGACTGGATTAAAATAAACCATATCTTTTATCGTTCCCCATATAAAATAGTCTAAGACAGACAGATCAGGAGAACGGGGAGGCCACAGAAAAGGTCCATTGTTAGCAATCCACTTATCGTAAAAAGTTTCTTCCAAGAAGTTGTTAACTATGAAGCTGCTGTGTGGTGGCGCGCCATCGTGTTGGTAAAATATTTGCCTATGTTCAGCTAGCGGTAAATTGTTCAAATATTCATTATCTAAATCTTGTAATATATTCAAATATTTTTCACCTAAAAGAAAATTGATACGTAATTTGAAAAACAGAAACTATTTATGTATTAATTCATTACCATTTATGTTTTCTTCATAAAAATTAAGTTTTACGACTCCATCATTTCTCACAGCACAGTACACATTAAATTGCCAGGTTTCTTGATAATTTCGCAATCTCACGGCATGGGGATTTGAATCACACCAAAAGTGGGAATTATGTCTGTTGAAAAGTCCATTTTTCGTAAATTTTGCCTCGTCAGTCCAAATTATGTTGTCCAAAAATCGAAAGTCGCCTTGTTAAAATAAATTCGCAATTCTGGTCAAATCGGTGTCCTTTAGGTGTTGAACCATAGAAATGGAATAGGGATGGAATTTGTGTTTCAAAAGAATTCTATGAATAGAGTTCTTGGAGATTCCTGTTTGTAAGGCCACTTGTCTTAAGGATGTCATAGGATATGCCGCAAAATATCCCAAAATAGCAATTTCGATATTTTCATCATCGACAATTGGTTTTATTTTATGAACTGTTGCCTTAACGGTGCCAAAATTTTTGAATTTCTCCATTATTCGTTTAATACTGTTCGGAGACGGTTTTTGTTTATCTGGATATCTATTAGCAAATATTTCACACGTTGTTGATAAAACTTTGTTACATTCTCCATAGATTATAAACAAATATAAGTAATCCTCGTGCGTATAATTTAAGCTCCCCGGCATGATAATTGATACTTGTCAAATGGTAAATGACAGCTACATACATTTGTCTAGCACTCAACGCCTCCATAGTCAACTAAGAGTAATTTAACTTAATATCCATAACAAAATCCCTATATAGAAATATTGAATTGGGAATATCTCGAAAACTAAAGATTTTCGGAATAGACATCCATATACAAACTTAACTTACCCTTATTTTTAATGGCGAATAAGATAAGATTATAAAAATTGGGAGTTTCCATTTGAGAAAATTGATTTTTGACAGTTTTCTCAATTTCATCTTTATTCTTATTTTTTGAACGCTCTGTATTAATACTTATCAAAATATTATAAAAACACTATTAAAGTAGATCTTTTTCAACAAAGAATCGAACCCAAATTAGATAATAAAGGCTTCCTTATAGGAAAAATTGATAATTCTTTTAGGGCCCGCAAACGTCATTTTTGACATAAAAATTGAAGTATTTCAAAAACGGAGAGACCTAAGTGTAGGACATGATACACAAAATCGGCCTAGAATTTTGCGTACAATCCAAAAATGTAATAATATAGAGGGTGTCCCATTTAAAATAAGCAAGTTGGTATCGACTTCCGGTATAACCGGAAGTGCCACCATCTTGAAAAGCCGAGTTGCCCCCATCGACGTTAATTTACTACCAAATTTTCAAAATTTTCCAATGTCTACTTTTTGAGATATCGATCGCCGCAGTTCGTCGTGGGACACCCTGTATTGATAATTTGGAAAACAAAGGGAGCGCTGCGGACTGTGGAAATTACAGGGGTATAGCTCTCCTGGCTGTTGGAGGGAAGATACTCACTAAAGCGATGGCAAATAGGCTAACACCTGTTATGGAAAAGTTACTTCCTGAAACACAGAGTGGCTTTAGACCAAACCGAGGCACATCGGATTTAATCTTCACACTTAAACAGCTTCAAGAAAAAGCACTCGAACATCAAGGAGAAATTCACATGGCCTTCATTGATTTAACCAAGGCGTTTGACTCGGTGGACAGGGAAGTGCTCTGGAAAATTATGTTCCGCTTAGGTATCCCCAGAAAATTTGTGGAAGTATGTCGCAGTCTACATACAAACAACAACGCCCAGGTTATGTATAATAATGAGGCAACCGAACCTTTCCAAACCCTCACTGGAGTTAGGCAGGGATGTGTCCTGGCACCCCTACTTTTTAATTTGTTTACCACTGCTCTAACAATTATTGTTGACAACAAACTGACAGTCAGAGGAATAGGTCTCAGATACCGTTTTGATGGCGGTCTCTTTAACATAGGGCGCTTTAGAGCTTTCACGAAGACACGCACACGATTCATTTGTGATCTCCAGTATGCGGATGACTGTGCACTTTTAGCCTCTACGCCGGAAGAGCTTCAAGAACTTTTAGATGTGTATGCCCAGAGCTATGATTCCTTGGGACTTAAAATCAACATTGGAAAGACTAAGATTATGTCAACTCCCCATCAAGTGAACCAAATAGACATTACACTTAACGGAAATTCTCTTGAAGTGGTGGATCAGTTCAATTACTTAGGCAACGTTGTTAATGACAAAGCAAACATGGACAGCGAGATTCGCAATAGAATTAACGCTGCATCTAGAGCACTCTGGGGACTTAGAGAGAGAGTATTTGACAACCACGACCTTGCTTTGTCAACGAAAATGGCTGTCTACAGAGCAGTTGTCATTCCAACACTGCTATATGGATGTGAAAGCTGGGTCACTTACCGTCGTCATGTGAAAGAATTAGAACGTTTTCAGCAAAGACACCTCAGAAGTATGATGAAAATCCGTTGGTTCCATCACATATCAAACGTGGAAGTACTCAGGAGAGCAAACAGCCTTCCAATTGAGGTGCTTATTTCAAGAGCACGCCTAAGATGGGCAGGTCACGTTCATCGTATGCATGATAACCGCCTTCCTAAATGTACACTTTATGGTGAATTGCCAAGCGGTAGAAGAAGGCGTGGCGGTCAACGAAAGAGGTTCAAAGACGCTCTCCATGAAAATCTAAAATCCTGCGGTATTGCAGACGAGCAATGGGAACAACTTGCAGCGGACAGAACCGAATGGCGAGGAGTTGTGGCCAGCTATCAAGGAAATGTTGCTGCAAGAAGGCTGAATCCAAGACCTAACCAGGTCTATGTTTGTCCTGACTGCGGTCGACATGTGCTCTCCCGAATTGGCCTCTATAGCCATAGTCGTGTGCACCGTAGATAAATGGGAATTACAATAGACTAGACCTTTTACTTGTTTTTTATTGTACACAATTTATCGACTGTAACATTTTTATACTCGGAGTCGAGTAACGGCTAATAAATAAATTTGGAAATATGGTCTAGAATGGAAGGGGAATATCCTCCTATAGGATTTCCCGAAACTGAACTTCTCATAAACGGCTTCAACTCACTCGAACACAGGCGCATAAAAGCTTACATGATTTTATAACACAAGATAATTCATAACAACATAAACTTCTCAGAAATTTTATGTACCTATGTTAAATTTTGATACTCCCAGAGCTGAGGCAAGACAGACAAATGCGTGGTATATCTATTTAATATTTCATTTAAACTTTAATACACCTATTGTCAAAACTATTTTGTCTTATAATTTTCAAGGCAACTGTGATTATATTGTTTGACATATGTAACATATCTTATCGCTTTAAATTTTAACCAAACCTTTTATCATTCTAAAGTAGGTATTAAATATAATCCAAAGTTTATTTTTGTTTCAATGAATGTATTGATATTATAAATTTATAATGAAAAACATTTTCAAAAGTTTTAAAAAAATGTATTTTAAGTTTTAACATAAAAGCAATAAAACAGAAATTTAAGGCATTTTTGTAACGATCCATGGTAGTCTGCCAGTTCTCTTGAAGTGGTAGTAATCGTATGCAAGTTTGCCCAATATAAATATTATTAGACAAGCCAGTACAGCGTTCAGTAGGTCCAAGGCCTCCTGGACTGAATATTCCGTCGGAAATCTGCAGACGGAACTACGTGACAATTCGGCAATCTAAAATAATAATAATAATAATAATATTTAAAGATAGTGACAATGCGTAGAAATTTAATAAATGTTAATATTAATTTGCAACTAAAAGTTGATAAGTCCATAAAATTCAGATGGCAATTTGATATCGTTTTCTCAAACTGATATATATCTCGGCTGAAGTCGATTTTTCACAGGCGCTTTTATTATCAATAGTATGCCACACAATCACAATGCAATTGAACAATGTAATAATACCGTTAGAGATTGTATTATTGATACCTTTGAATTTCATCCTCTATCTGAATATATGGTCAAAAAAATTATATACTGTTAAATCAAACGCATAAGGCTCAGACGGACTTAACATTAAATTGCTGTTAATATGTTGTCCCTTTGTTTTACCATTTGTCACACATATTATTTATTACCTTTTGTTTACGGATTGGTGTATTTCAGGAAATTTGGAAGGAAGCTATAATACAACCGGTTCCTAAAAAATCGAATGCCTAGGAATTTAAAGATTTGCGTCCCATTAATATACCGCCAGTTTTGTTGAAGATACTGGAAAGAGAGGTAGACTCGCAACTCCGTCAGCATGTTTCAAAACTTCACATTTCGCCTGAGGTACAATCAGGTTTCGTCCGTTCCATAGCTGTGAAATAGCCCTGCTGAACTTCACTGATGACATACTCAGAGGGACTGATAAAGAAATGGCCACAGTGCTAATGCTTTTGGACTTTTCGAAAGCATTCGACACTATCAATCACGAAATACTTTTAGCTATATTAAAATCTCTATCCGTTTAAGTAACAATGTTATCAGTTTCCTTCGGAGTTTCCTATCCAACTGAATACAAAGAGTTGAAATTGACAACAACGTGTCTGCTCCTCTCAGTGTGTCGTCGGGAGTTCCACAGGGATTTACTTTAGGTCCATTTCTGTATACTTTATATACTTCAGATTATATAAAAATATTTAAGCACTGTCACGTTCATTTTTGCGCTGTCGATACGCAGTTATACCTCTCTTTTGATCCCTCTAAGCATGTCGAGGCATCATCGGCTATTATCAATCCAGACATTGCGGATCTATTAGAGGCATCTATGAATCAAGTTTTAAATATGAATACCGATAAAACTGCCATGTTTATTTGTGGGCTTCAAAATGTAAGGCCAATTCAAGCAGAAACTTTAAATTAATGTACGGCCAATATATATTTCCCTCTGAATCCGCAAATAGTCTAGGTCTTACCTTTGACACAATGATGAGAACCAAGGCTCATATTAACAACTGTATTCGCACAGCATATATGATAAAAATGATTTTTAATAACTGCTATTTTTTAAATCAAAGGATAAAACACTATGCGAATCTCTTCTTTTATCAAAATTTAATTTTGCTGACTTGGTATACGGCCCATATTTAGATTCAAAGGACTCTCGTAGAATACAGGTCATTCATAACTCCTGTTTAAGGTTCATTTTCGGTGTCCGGCGCTGGCAGGGCATTTTGCATATCCTAAATGAAATTGGATGGCGTACCATGGTGACACGTCGTTTCTTACAATCGGCGTGCTTATTTCACAAGATCATTATAAATACAATTCCAAATTATCTACATAAAAAAAAATCGTATAGCTCAGATGTTTACAATCTCAACATCAGATTTAAAGAAACCCTAATATCTCCCACGCACCGCCCTGAATTATTCAAACGTTCAATTATTTACCAAATTTCCAAAATTTACAATTCCGTATCATCTAATTTTAAAACATGTTTCACATTATGTTAAAAAGTATCTTTTTAGTAAATATAGTCGAGGATAATGGAAAAAGAGAGAAAAAGAAGAAAAAAGAAAATGGGGAGAAATAGGGGAAAAATGAGAGAAAAGGGAAAAGAGAAAAATAAAAAGGAAAGAAAGGGGGAAAAGGGGGGAAAATGGCACATTCTCTATTCTCGCTTTCCTGCATTGTTGTTGTTATTGCATTGCATTGTTATTGAGTTGTAGGATATGTTTCTATTGGGTAATATTGTTTATTTGTTTATAAGTTTTACTGTTCTTATGAGTTGTGTATGATATAATTATTATACAGGGTGTCTCATCGGGAACTGAATCGATCGATATAAAGAAAAGTACGCATCAGAAAATTTTGAAAATTTAAATAATTACTAATGTCGGTGTGGCCAATCCAACTAAAATAATTACAAGCAGCTGGCACTTCCGCTTATACCAGAAGTCGATACCAGCTTGCTTATTTCAAATGGAACACCCTATATGTTTTAGGGTTTTCGAAAAGAGCATAAAATTCTGAGTCGAAAATCCTATACCTAAACCTAGCCGTTTCAGAGATATTTGACATTTTATAGAAAATCTAACAGGTGCAACGGTTTGCAAGAACTGTTATAGCTTTCTTCGTGTAAAAGATCCTCATTTGCTTCTTGTCACATAAAAAGAACACAAGAAGAACTACGTTCTACAATTGAAATAAATTCAATAATATCCTATCAAGTGTTCCGTTTTTCGCGTTACATTTTGTCAACTTCAAACCGCGAAAACTTGTTTAGGTCAAATGGAACACCCTGTATTTTTTACGCCAAGTTGTGTAAAATTGAATTCTCTTTTTTCTGATATTAGCATTGTGGGGGTTAAAGTTAAAATTTTTTGAAATATTTGCGATTTTATTAGAGATCCATGAATTGTTGTAATCATTTCATCAAAATAGCCATGATTAGAAACAATCAATCATTATCTTATGTCAAAAAATGCCAGCACGTTTAAATTATACCAACGAAAACTTTTTAAATTTTTTTATTATTTATGGAGAATGATAAAGTAATATCAAGAACTTGCAGCACATTTGCTACTCGATATCCACAAAAACGCAAAATAACACTAACACTGTAACATGCGTATTAATCGAATTGATGATATGGCATGAACTAAAATAGCAGAGATAAGATCAATTTAAAATATGATTTCATTTTAATTTAACAATTGCTCAAAATTCCGCCCTCGAACCTCTACACATTTTTCGCACCTTCGGATTAATTCCTCATGGGTAGCTCTTCTAATTGAAACCTGTGGTATGTTTTGAAATGCATTTCTTACTCTTTGCATACAATCTTCAGTGGTTGTTAATGGGCTCTCATAAACTTTATTTTTAATAGTTCCCCAAATGAAATAATCCAGAACTGATAAATCGGGCGAGCGAGGAGGCCATAAGAAAGGTCCATTATTGGCAATCCATTGATCATAAAAAGTTACTTGTAAATAATTATTAATTAAATATGCGTTATGTGAGGGAGCACCGTCGTGCTGATAAAAAATGTTTCTATGTTCGGCGAGAGGTAAATTTTCTAAATAGTTATTATTCAAATTTTGTAAGATATTCAGATATTTTTCACCTAAAAAAAAAAACAAAAATTTACCTATACATATTAGCAGAAGAGAAAATTTAATTTACCGTTTAAATTTTCCTGATAAAATTGTAATGCCACCACTCTATCGTTTCTTATGGCAAAGTAAACATTGAACTACCAAATTTCCTGAAAGTTTCACTCTCTGAACATATGAGGAGTTGAGTCACTCCAATAATGCGAATTGTGTCTATTAAAAAGTCCATTCTTAGTAAATTTTGCTTCATCCGTCCATATAATATTTCCCAAATAAGAATCGTGACCCTCAGACCTTATTAGAATAAACTCACAAAAATGCTGTCTTCTTAGGAAATCTGTTTCTTTTAATCCTTGAACCATATGGAATGAAAACGTGTGAAACTTATATTTTAATAAGATTCTGTGAATTGAATCCTTGCATAGTCCCGATTCCAGAGCAGCTTGTCTTAATGACATCCTTGAAATGCATGAAAATATCCCAGAATGACTATTTCAATGTTTTCGTCATCAACAATAGGCTTTCTTATTTGCATTTTTGCCTTGATAGAGCCATAATTTTTAAAATTTTCCAGTATGCGTTTTACAGTGTTTGGTGACGGCTTCCGTTTTTCTGGATATCGAGTAGCAAATGTGCTGCAAGTTCTTGATATTACTTTATCACATTCTCCATAAATAATAAACAGATTTAAAAAGTCTTCGTGGGTGTAATTTAAACGTGCTGGCATTTTTTGACATAAGATAATGACTGATTGTTTCTAATCATGGCTATTTTGATGAATGATTACAACAATTCATGGATCTCTAATAAAATCGCAAATATTTCAAAAAGTTGTAACTTTAATCCCCACAATGCTAATATCACAGAAAAGGGAATTCAATTTTACACAACTTGACGTAAAAAAATACAGAGTGTTCCATTTGACTTAAACAAGTTTTCGCGGTTTGAAGTTGACAAAATGTAACTCGAAAAACGGACACTTGATATGATATTATTGAATTTATTTCAGTTGTAGAACGTAGTTCTTCTTGTGTTCTTTTTATGTGGCAAGAACCAAATGAGGATCTTTTACACGAAGACAGTTATAACGGTTCTTGCAAACCATTGCACCTGTCAAATTTTCTATAAAATGTCAAATATCTCTGAAACGGCTAGGTTTAGGTATAGGATATGCTACATATTTTCGACTCAGAATTTTATGCTCTTTTCGAAAATCTTAAAATATATAGGATATTACATTTGAAATAAGCAAGTTGGTATCGACTTCCGGTATAAGTGGAAGTGCCAGCTGCTTGTAATTATTTTAGTTGGATTGGCCACACCGACATTAGTAATTGTCTAAATTTTCAAAATTTTTTGATGTGTACTTTTCTCTATATCGATCGATTCAGTTCCCGGTGAGACACCCTGTATAGTATGCTATATGCTTAAGAGGAAAACAGGGGTAGTGTCATTCACTACCATCTGATATTCGACATTTTTTCATTAGGTCATCTTAAAATTGAGAAATTTTAGAAGTAATTTAATTCATCAGGAGCACGATATCATATTTTTGAAGAGAGAGAGAGAGGTAGTGGGGTTGAAAAACCCAAAAAAATTTACCAAATTAGTATCAGAAATACAAAAAAGCAATAATTCCAGTCGAGAAACTTCTGGCCGACAACAGACGTAAAGTGACATACACAAAATTTTGTCACATTCTTGTAATATTCAGATTGACTTTTTGCTACCTTCAACAATCTTTTGTCTTTTGTTCCGACTGTAATGTTCAAAACAACCATTTTACGCAATTATTTTGTTTACTGAAAAATGTAGACTTACCGGAAGTAAAGAGTTTTCGTCTCCTTCAACATACGAACATTTTACGTCATGAATATCCTTTACTTGAGAAGCATATTTCTGTAGCATTTCCTGAAAATATGTTATATTAAAATATGAGGAAGTCAATTTGTTTAGCTACGTGCTTTTAGCTTTACTATGCTACTCTAAAGTATAAGAATTTCAAGTACTTTCCTCCTGGAGAAATTTATAAAATACGCATAAAACATTTTTAAAGAATGTACGTTGAGAAGTAAAGCGTTCTAAATTGCGAAGTGAAAATAAAAAAAGGAAATAGTACATAAATTCGTACAAATTCAGTTTAATTTCTGTTGGTAAGCTAACGAGATAGAAATAATAACATTTTGCATTGTCCAAACAATTTGCCGAAGATAGGAAGGAGTACTGTTCTCAAAGGACTGATACACATTTTTTACATTGCCCGACCCCCGAAAGTCATTTTGTTTTTAACTTTCTTATAAAAATGGCTATTTGTATATTTTCTTCTATAGGTTTCTGTAAATATCTTCTTCTTCTACTGATCGAATTGCAAAAGAGTAATTTGATTTCTTCATTATTAATTTATCTACGATATCAGGCGGATTTCAACCCTATAATTTTATTACGTAGCTTATAAAATTTAAAGACAGTAAATAGTAGTCAAGTATTTGTGAAGGTCTTACAAAAATTTCAAGATTCATGTGCTTTTAGCCTAGTTGTTAACAAAATATCAAAAAGTTACAGTTTACTGTGATAATAACACTGTTAGATACGAAAATCAATGACATCTCAAGAAATATTACATCACAATACGTGTATGGTTCATTTTTAAAGATGTATAAAATTACCTGAAAGATAGGTGTGAATACGCAATCACATCTCCAAGGATTCCCACCAAGAAATATGCCTACCGCGTTTGGCATATTTGAATTTTTCTCCAAGGCATTATCCAGTGCATATGAAGGCAACTAAAAAATAAAACCCAAAAATTAAAAGTTCATTGTGTAACGCAGAAAAATGAGAAAATATAAGGTAGCAACCTCCAAATAAATTGACCAAAAAGGTTTCCATTGAAATCTGCTTCACTTGCTTTGTTAAATTATTTTGTCGGTAATTTTCTCGATATACAGGGATATATCGTGGACTTGTAATGCCTTCGTGGGAAATTGTATTCCATAGTAATATGGAAATGAGAGAGAGAACTTCGGTTCAGGTTCAGGATCAGGACCATGATCAGTGATCAGATTAGGGGTGGGGGATAATGAGAGTAGTGGGAGGTAATTAGAAGGCGGAGCTTAGGGGGCGGGACGTTAGAGGGCGGAGCCTAGGAGTGGTGGTGGAAGGCAATTACAGTGATGGGAGGTAATTGAAATGGTGAGAGGTAATTGAATTGGCGTGGCAATTAGCGTGGTGGGGGTAATTAGAGTGACAGGTGGTAATTAGAGCGGTGGGGACAATTTAAGTATAATTAAGTGTAATTAATCAATTAATTAATAATAAAAAAATAAGGGTAATTGTAGTAACAATGAGGGCAATTGCAGTAACATTAATATAAAGAAAGGCTTCCTTGAACCAGAAATGTTTATTGAGATATGACATATAAACTGCAATATACAGTATGTTTCCCAAGGCATGCCAGTCGCCCAAGCCCCCTTGGATGAATTATAAGGATAGCTAAGGGTGTTGAAAGTAAAAAATAAGGACAATTAAGATCAATTAAGGTAAGAATAAGGATATCTCGACACCTTGCAACCTTTAGGTATGTAATCAAGAATGAATGTTTGTTATGATATTGTAAAAAAAATACACAGATACTATAATTGTGCAATAGGACAGACGAGCAGGTGGGCAGATAGAAGTACAGGTGGGCAAACAGACAGATGGATGGGCGGACATAATTCCTTTAATCATTATTATTTTTAATTCAATTATCCTTATTGTTACTGTAATTACCCTTATCGTTACTGAAATTACCCTTAATTGTCCTTATTGTTACTGCAATTACCCTCATTGCTACTGCAATTACCCTCATTGTTGCTGCAATTATCATCATTGTTACTGCAAGTCTCCTTAATGCAATTACCCCATGCTTACTGCATTTACCCCCACTGTTACCGCAATTACCCTCATTGTTACTGCAATCACACTTAAATTGCCCTCCCACCACTCTAATTACCACCTGTCACTCTTATAACCCCCCACCATGCTAATTACCACCCACCCCGCTAATTATCATCCACCACGCTAATTACCACCCACCACTCTAATTGCCACGTCACTTCAATTATCTCTCACCATTTCAATTACCTCCCACCACTGCAATTGCCCTCCACTCCTAGGTTCCGGTCTCTAATGTCCCGCCCCCTAAGCCCCGCCCACTAACTACCTACCACCACTCTCATTACTTCCCATCCGTAATCTGATCACTGATCATGATCCTGATCCCGAACCGAGTTTTTCTCATTTCCATACTACTTTCCATTGTTAAAAAATATATCCGGGAACATTTTACACATTTACACTCAGTTTCCTCTGCCACTCCCTATTTTATCTATGCCTTTCCAGCCATTTTCTGTAGTTGATATGGTTCTATAACCGATCGGCGTGAGGGTCTATGACCCACTGGCACTGCATCCTGCAAAAAGGCAATGGCTTTGGAACGCAATGTTCCTGTCAAATAAGCTTTTTAATGACATTTGACATGCAGAAAGGCACAAGAGTTAAGTCAAAGAAGTAGCTTCACTCACTAAAAGCCGATCTGTTCATACGCCATGAAACCCTGCAGAGGGATCTTCAGAACTGCAACGAACTCTAACTTAAACAAATTTGCAATCGCACGCGACATGTATACCGTTTTCAAGTAAATTTTAGGTGAAAAGCTGTTAGTTTATTTATTTGGAGGCTCTATTACTGATTTTAGTGAACTAGTGGTGCACTTTAACTCGACACTACACAATTAAATACACTCCACCTTAGTAAGTTTGTTGCCCCTCAAAGAAAATGCTCTGAAATGAGTCAGCCAGTGAGATCCTTCCAACACCGCTATGGTGTCCACCTTATTATTATCCAGGTACAAATCCAACAGACTTCCATAAACGGGATTAGTCTTTAAAGGTTTCAGATTTGCTATCACGTTCCCTTCTAGATGTAAAATCTTTGTTTTACGCGGAAGCTTCGATGGGAGCTCTGTAAAATCTCTGTTCGAACAATTTACCATTATGATTGGTTCTAGGAGGTTAGTCTTTGGTTCTCTGACCACATGTCGAAGGCTGCAATCACATTTTTCTGTACATTCGTCTCTGATGTCCTGCAAAAATAGTAGTTAAACAGTTTAAAATACGTTCAAAACAACATGGGTTGAGAAATAATTATTTTAATGTAAATTAAATCTTCATAAATCGATTGTATGCGTGGTCTATAAAATCCACGTTTTTTGGTTATAGAAAGTTAATAGCTTGAACATATTCACCTTCATATATTGAGCAATTGGAACCAAAGGTTTTCCTGGATGAGGAATGCCATGGCAAAATAGTTGATCCAAGTCTTTGACGATGGTTCTATTCAAATTTAAAACCCACTCAAGACTGCCAGAGCATTTCCATTTGTTGTCTACAACAAAATTCTAAATAAAGAATAAAGTTTCTTGATTGTGGGGTGGAAATTGTGTCTTTGACATTAACTTAAATGGTTGTGATTATCGATATTAGGCCTCGAGTTTAATAGAACGGTATTTTGCCTACGTCTCGTTTATATTGAAAATAACCTTCTTCCGGGCTGGATGGACTTATAGTAGAGTGATCCCCATTCAGAAAGTCTTTAAAAATTGATTCCGTGGGACCTAGAATGCTAAAAGGTGGCATATGACAAAATATAATGTCCTAAACAGCTTAAATTCAAATTTACGTGAGTAGTGTATTCGAGTATAGTGTTCAAATGTTTTGGCGTTTTGCAAAAGTGATTTTTAGACATTAAAGATGTTAATTTGAAAAAATACACCCCATATGAAAATGATTCCACCGTCAGGACCCACAACCAGATTCGGGTTGTTTCGTTAAACATGATGACGCACCACAAAAATTGGAGGCAGTCGTCAGACGCTCATTAAAAAATTCATTAGCTCTTTAGTCTATTTTAGTGTTTTGATAGAACTAACAGATATTTTTAAAATATGAAATATATGTAGAATGTGTGAAATTAGCAGGGCGCGGTAGCTCAGTGGTTAACGCGTCTAGCTTTCCCTTAGGTTCGGGCCACACTTACTGCGAATACTCCCTAAAAAGTGGTTCGGATTCCACTATAACTGTACGGTCCCGTCTCCTTCACTCACACAAAGCGAAACCTAAACTTACGAGGGTCATTCAGATGGTCTGGAAGGCGGTTAAGAAACATTTAAAATAAGCAATAAACAAACAATGCCATAAAAATGAGGTTCTACCTTTCAGTTCCAGTTCCCTAAGACTTCCAAAATAAAAGTTTTTATCCAGGGCTTCCAAATGGTTCCCTTCTAAACGCAAAACTTCAATGGCGGGGAAGTTCTTTAAAAATGTCGCACTTATATTTGTTAATACTAGTCGTTTTAGTTCCAGAACCTAAAAATTTAAACGTAAACACTCCATGAAATGGCAATGAAAGATATGATTTTAAACTTTTCTTGATGAATAGTATGCTACTATTGAATTTAAAAAGGTTGAAAATCAGCTACAAATTCATTTACAAAAATATGCGCATCTTTGTCATTTTAGGTCTAGAAAAATTTAAATTGTCCTGTGCAAGACCGTAACTACTTTTTTTTGGTTAGGGGGGGGGAGGGGTGACATGAAAAATTAAAAAAAAAAATAGATTTTTTTCTTTTTAATGCCACAGAAATACCATAGCGTATCATTCGTATCGAATAAAATAGGTAACAATTAGTTAGATGTTATTAAACCATTCAAACTAAGTATCTGCAAGTAAAACACTCTAACTCTCTCGCCTGACTTTTTATGTTCAAGCCCTTCTGGGAGGGGGGGGGGGAATTACCACCTCTACCCCCTTATCTATTCATAACAAGAACCATGTTTTCGTTTCAATAAATGTATTCTGATGAAGGCTAAGGGCCGCTAGCCGAGATGTAATAATATTTTATATAACAAGTGGCTAAAATGGTGTTTATGAGGGGTTTACATAAACACATTTTAGTCCCGGAGCTATATACAACATTTTTTGTATCGCCATTTGAAATTAGAAAACAATATAATTTTGTAAAATGTCAGGATAAGTTGGTTCGAATCCGGGGCATCAATCTGCCTTCTCTCTAAAGGGGCCCCTACTTGCTCAATTATATTGCTCAATATTATATTCCGCCATATGTTTTAACACAAACGATTCAATATTATTGTGAAATATCTAGTAGTTCCAAAGCAAATTGCAAAAGTTCAATAACAAATTCGTGGTCTTCAGTTCGCTTCGCCATAGTGACTGATACAAATAATTATTTTGCAAATTGTCTCACGTAAATAATGCAATATTGCACAATGAATTTCAAATAAGCTCAATCTTTATTCAATACTTGCGCAATATACACAATATACTCCTCAGACGCACAATAATATTGCGCAATGTCAAATATTGCGCAATATAATTGAGCGTGTAGGCGTACCTTAAGGCTCTTAGAGTAGTTTCGGGGATTGCCCTTTATATCGTCAACAGCTCTTCGCTCTTAGAAAAATGAGCGCAATTTGCACTTACCTAATCTCGGTATCCTAAATATTGAGTGTTGGTAGATTTACTTTATTCGCTCAGAAGCAAAATGGTAATAATTCCGAATGTAGATGAATTGATGAAAATTAAATAAAACACGATTTTAAAACTTATACTTGTCTAGTCGATAGCTGCGATGGTTAAGGCGCGAAGTGACAATCGCGATTAATCTAACGGGTATCAAGCTACCGGGTTCGAGCCCCGGCGGCACTGGCACTGTCGGAGGATATTGTTGTATGTCCGCGTTTTTCAATGTGTAGTAACCCCCTTCAGCACAAGCCTCTGGCTTCTGGAATTGAGAGTATATCTGCGGTTTTACATATTTATTTATTATATGCCGAACCATGACATAACTACTTCTAGTCAATTGACCTATTTGGATTTCTAAAAGTGAATGAAGTGGGATTTAAAAAATAGGAGAATTATTCAATTTCCATGATAAATAATATAATCTGGCAACGCTGCTTCAGCAAGGTCTCACAGAAGTTTTGTATTATTTGTATCGAGTTGTCTAGAATTGTTTTGATACCGAAAAGTACATATGCCCCTCTGCAAAATCGAATACACCGCATACAGGGTCGATTTTAAAGACATTTATTCTATGGAAAAAACATATAACTTGGAAAGTGAAAAAAATTGTAGACGAATTTTAAAAAATTGAGATGGTAAATTGACCTGGTTTTCCTATGATCGAACATCGTTTGCGTTGTCTGTGGAGTTTGATATTACATTTCTAATAATAACTAATAATAATCACCCTAATATTTGTCTTGTTTTCTGGCGGCACTACACTGATAATATTCCGCCCAAAAACTTTCAATTTTTGAAGTTTGGGGAACTTTTCCGTTAAACTGCTGAGATCGAGAGTTTCCCAATTGAGATCAAATAGCTCTAGTACAGTTATATTACTAGGATAGGAGATGTTTGGCAAGTGTTCGTCGCATTTGAGTTTGTCGCCTTCAAAAATACAGAGGTCGGATGGGGGCCGGGCAGTTATCATACTTGTATATAGTATCTCCAGAAATATCAACCTGAAACAAAACAAAGGAAATTCAGTTTTCCAATTTTTATTCCATGGATTATTTGCTAAGGATAAATAAAATAATAATGCCATATTTCTTCATGAAATTTTGTACGGGCCCATTTCAGAGGGCGCTTAATCCAATGGTCGTGAGCAGAAAAATAGGACAACTTTTTTTTCTAATGTAAATCTGTCTCTATTTGAATATGTAATGAGTAGCCGAAATAAAACAGATATCACTTTTAATGTATTTTTTATTTTAATGCTGTAGTTATTGCTATAGTAAATGATGGATGGTTAATGAGACAAATTGCACTTCGTTATAACATTAACAAAAATTTGGTGTGTAACATTTTAAGAAAGTGGAGAATACACGGTATGGTTAGTAGAAATCCTGGATCAAAGGACAAAGGATATCCTACTTAACAAGAAACTAACTATTAATATTTTGTTATTGCACCATTTCTATTTATAACTTCTATAAGTCTGTTTGGCATAGAATTAAATAACCTTATACAATAATCATTAGCAATAATATTTTCCCATACATTATTTACTATTTCCAGTAATTCCTCGGCATTCCGTGGTCTCACATTTCGTTTCTGGATATGTCTTACGGGTAGTCCCCATACTTCTTCCACAGGGTTAAGATATGGGCTATGACTGGGCCAGCTAAGAATATTGATGTTGTTATCTTGAAACCAATTAGTTACGGTATGAGAAGTATGAATGGAACAATTGTCTTGTTGAAATATGAACTCATTATTAAGAAATAATTGTGATACAGAAGGGAGCATAATATTGTCTAAAATCCTAATATACGTTACACTATTAAATCGTTCCTCAATATGCCACAAAACACCAGGACCACGTGCCGATATCCAGCCCACATATTGACGGAAAATCTACCACTTTTATCATTTTTAGATATATATTTCTCATCGAATCGAGTATTCGGAGGGCGGTAAACACGAATACGACCGCTGTGTGTTGACTGGAAAGTTTTTTCGTGTGTAAAGATTACATTGTTCCAAAAATTTACATCATGCGCTAAAAATTCAAGCGCAAATCCTACTCGAGCTTCTTTATGTTCAGCTTTAAGTAAGTATTTCTGTGCTGCTGCATGACAGCGTAGCTCCGATTCTCTTACTCGACGGCGACCAGTACTAATCGATCCAGGAAAATTCGTTTCTTCAGCAGCCTGAATAACTGAGTAAAATGGATTTTTTACTAAAACATTTACCAATTGCAAATCTTGTTGTTGAATTGATATCCTTCGTCCCCCTGATCCAGGTTTTCTACTAATCGTACTGTTTATTCTCCACTTTCTTAAAATGTTACACACCGAATTTTTGTCAATATTATAACGCAGCGCAACTTGTCTCATTGACCATCTATCTTTTGCTCTAGCAATAACTCCAGATTTAACTAAATCGTTTATATAAGGCATATTAGTTTTTTGCACACTTGCAATAAATTATGACAACTAACTGACAATGTCACAGAAATTAAAGTTAGATGTATACAACTAGATTTTAGCAAAATACCGTTATAAGACTTGTCCAATTTTTTTTGCTCACGACCGTACTCAGATTTTTTGTAAAAATAATGGTTAATACAGTTTTGTAACTTACAGCCCCCAAAAAATTACACAATAGTCAATAGTCTTACAAGCCTGACGCGTTAAGTGCAATGATCACATATTACCATCAGAACGCTTAGCTAAGCAAAAATAATGACATCCATTATTTAAAACGCACAGTTCATATCTTTTTCTTAAATTATTTAGACAAGTTGAAACAGAGTTATTATTGTCCTGGTTTAAGTCGCCAATTGTCTCCCCAATTAAAGTTTCAATCATTTCAAAATACTGATCAAAATTATAATTAAATTTGTTCTTCAAGAACGCCCACAAAAATGCATGCAAAGGTGTTAAATCTGGGCTGTTTGGTGGCCATTTGTCATGTGCCTCCCACCGAGTTCGATAATGCCGGAATATTTTCTGAAGATGAGATTGATTACCAATCCTGGTTTCATAAATGAAACATATACTTTTTCTCACTAGAGATATCAACGTTACATTTTCATCTGAACCGCACTAAAGGTATCCTCTGTTCCAATATTTTCAGTTATCATTCAGAGTAGACAAATAAAAAATATTTAAATGTTAATAACAATATGAATACAGCTATTAGGTTTGTGGTTACGCAAATTCATTTCATAATAGATATGTTAATGATAAGTAAATTCTTTGTCATCAATCAACATTTAAATTAATAAACCTGTTTCGACGGCTTAAATATTCATGTGCCCTACTATAAATGTAAATTAATAATAAATTAACTAAATAGTTTTTTGATCATAATTAATTTGCAGGTAATAATGTTAAATTATTGTACCAGTTCACCTGTGCCAGGTTCGGGGACACCATGAATGGTTTTTACAAGCTTTTATTAAAGTTCACTTGCTAGTTCGTTTGTTTGTTTGTTAGTATTGGTCAAATCTTGCAATTCGATTTTATTTATTTATTTATTAATCATCACTCTACAGGAACGATGTTCCCAGTTTCAAAGTTGTTATACATATACACATAGACACCCATACAACGACTATTTCCTACGACATTGTCATCTGTCGCAGCTGAGACTCGAACTCAGGAGTGGTACAGCGACTAGACGTGTTGTCTCTCACACAACCTCGTCTAGTCCATTGCTACCAATTCGGTAACACATGAAAAATGCCAATAAACATCCATACCTTAGCCAGGATTGGAACCCGGGACTCCATGGTTGCAAGCCTAACACGTAAGCATTGAGCCACTGAGCCGATCCACGTCTAAACATCCGATTGATTTGAAATTTTACGCATATGCGTAGTTCAGACAACCTTTTTGTGGGTATCTATGGATAAATCTTAGAGTCTTACAATGGAAATTGTACTTAATCCTAAGCACATTTTTTTCTTTTCTGCATAGGTAACATATAGGAAAGGATTGTGATCGGATACAAGTCAGTTTTGAATTTTGAAATGTTATTATAATAGATACTTAATACCGAATACTTATGGCACTGGTAAAACATGGAGGTGCCATCAGTTGTGAAAAATGTTGAGGTAAATATTTGGAGAATATGCATTAACTAAATTAAATCCTTTTACATTAAATGTCTTCTATGGCAGAATGTGAAATAAAGAAAACTACTGAAGAAGCAGTAAACAACAATTAATGGAAGTCACGAACAAATTAAAAAAAAAACGCCAAGAAGCAGTCGTCCTACCAACTTTATTACTTTTTCAGCCGAGCCAGCCAGAAGTGCATAAGAGAAATAAATAAAACTAATTTTAATATTTACACACAAATTTTATTTTCTACCTTTTAATATTTCAAAGGAAACAGTTATTAATGTGCGGCAAATCAGCAAAATTTGAGATATGAACGAATATTGAAAGTAAAGAATATTATCAAAGGAAAATTATTAGTTGTATGTAGAGTGGTGAAGTATATTCTGTATACAAAAATTAATTGTTATTAAAAACGGAATATCCCAATATACCTAATAATTGATTCGTAAACAAATCATAAGCTATAGAGGCATTGTTCTAGTTGTTTTGATATAAAATTATTTATTGTAGGTTTATACAGGGTGATTTATGTAAATATGCGGAAAATGAAATGCTATACAAGTCTGTTATGTGGGAAAGTCTCTGTAAAATTTTAAAGCGATCCGAGGTAATTTATTATATTTTTTTGCATTAAAACCTGCAAAGATACGCTTCTGAACAGGTCAGTTATGCTATCGTGACGCGTTCACACACGTGTCGCTTGTTTGTTTAGCAGGTAATATCAGCTGTCTTTTGTCTAACATCAGTGCGCCACGCGTTCACTGTTCAGTTCAGTGACTCTTCGATTTCCGTTTAGAGTATTTCCCATTTTTGTTAAATTTTAAACTGTATTCATAAATATCGATTATGTCAGAGTTCACATCGCAAGGGTACTGCGACATGATATTAACCTATGGTGCAATGAATGAAAGTTTTGCAGGGGCTGTACGAAAATACTAGAGAAAATTTCCCCATAGGCGCAAATCTAATGAGAGAAAAAAATTAGGTGCAGTGCAACGAGTTCGTGACACCGGGTTTTGTTTACCAGGCGACAGAGAACGTGTAGTAAATCGTCCTGTTGAAGTAGACGAAGAAGTTCTAGAATTACTAGAATAAGACCCTTCAATAAGTACCCTATACGCGAGAATCGTTTTTACCCATACCACATAAGAAAGGAAGTGATTTCGTTGCATCGTATTACGTCAGATAGGTTAGTCATAGGTGGCGCACTTTTACAAAAAAAAATAAGGTAATTTTTTTTCCAAATTTTTTTATTTATTAATTTTTTTTAACTCCTTTTGGTGGGGACAACCCACTGAATAATTTTTCGCATGTTTAGGTAAATCACCCTGTACCTATACAACGAATTATTTACGATGAATATTTAAAAGATGAAAACAATATATATTGTTAAGACGAAAATTTGCGACAAATATAAATATAATACTGTACTGATATCGCAAACAAGTTCTTGGTGTTTTTCAAATTTTTACTTACTATTAAAAGGAAAAGGAAAATGAACGGCGATAAAGAAACAAAATCTAATAACATTCATTAGGAAACTACAAGAGCGTAGAAAGGTCATGGCGTTTATTTTTTCTAAGAAAAATTTCAGAATTCATAATTGCAGGCCGGAATTCAGAAACATATCTTTAAATTTAGAAGTGTAAATCAAAATTCACAGTATTATATCGGAATTCATAATTGTAAGTCGAAATTCACAAATTGCACTTTGGAACTGACAATTGTAAACCGAAAGTCACAATTATAAGTCGGAATTGATAATTATATTTCGGAATTCTCAATTGTTTCTAACAATTCACAATTCGGACTTCGTAACCATAAGTTGAAATATATAGCTGTGTCTTGGAACTTACAATGGTAAATCTAAATTCACAGTGCTATATCGGAATTCATAATTCTAAGTCGAAATTCACAATTGTAAACCGAAATTCACAATTGTAAGTCGGAATTGATAATTGTATTTCGGAGTCGTAATTTCAATCTAGTACTTAACTTTTTCAAGATTTTTAATTTTAATCAATATAACAATGTATTAAATTATAGTAATAAACTCCTTGATCTGGTTATTTCCAACTGTGTGTGCAACGTTATTAAGTCACCCGACGTTTTAATTTCTGAGGATCAACACCATCCTGCCTTAATTGTTGAAACCACATTTAGCAAAAGTAACTTATTTCCGCAGAGAAGCAACGAAGGCTTTAATTTTAAAAAAGCAAACTTCCCGGCGTTATATCAAGAACTGGCCGTGGTTGATTGGACGCCTTTAACTTTGCATCCGGATGTCAATGTAGCAGTCTGTGAGTTTTATGATATGTTAAACTCAATTTTTTTAAAGCATGTACCAAAAAAAATTCTTACCAATAAAAGTTATCCACAGTGGTTTGATAGTGATTTGATATCTCATGTTAGACAAAAAAAGCGAGCCTGACGTTCAAAGCCTTAAGATCAGCGGCAAAAACTAAAGCAAATGCTGCTTATAAAAGATATGTCGCCAAAATAGAGTCAGATATTAAAACTGAGCCAAAAAATTTCTGGTCATTTATCAATGCTAAGAAAGGTAACACGTCTATTCCAACATCAATGACTTATAACGAACGTCATTTAGATGATCCCCAATCAATTGTAAACAGTTTTGCCGATTTCTTTTCCAGCGCTTACACTAATTCGTCTGAAGTCGATCCCAACAATTTATCGTTTGCAAACAATCATTTATTTCACATAAAAAATATCACCACTGAGGAAGTACGGAAATCTATAAGACTAATTAAGCCTAAAATGACCAGTGGGCCTGACCTTATACCAGCGTTCCTAATTAGGGACTGCGACATCATTTTCTCACAACCGCTGTGTATAATATTTAATTTAATTCTACATACCTGTACCTTTCCCGACATCTGGAAAATTTCCAGAATATCTCCTCTTTATAAGAAGGGTTCAAAGAATGAAATCGCTAATCACAGACCAATTGCTATCCTGTGCAATTTCTTCAAAGTCTTTGAAATGTTAATTCATACTTTTATGTCAGGTCATCTGAAAAATATTATTTTACCAGAACAGCACGGTTTTATTGAAGGACGCTCCACTGTCACTAATTTAATATGTAAGACGTAATTTACTAACGAAATCCTTGATCGAAGAAGTCAGGTAGATGTTATCTACACTGACTTCTCCAAAGCATTTGACAGACTTGACCATGGTTTACTCTTGAGCAAGCTGGAGAATATCGGTCTCAGTGGTGGCCTGACTGCCATGTTTAGGTCCTACTTGACCGGTAGAACCCAGTTTGTTCAATGCCACGGTCATCGCTCTGCTGATTTTGCCCAGATATCTGGAGTTCCCCAGGGTTCGATTTTGGGGCCTCTTTTGTTTGTGATATTTATTAACGATATTGCTACCAAATTGGAAGTGAGATTTCTTCTATATGCAGATGATTTAAAGATACTTTGTGAGATAAATTCGTTCCACGATTGTGTTAGGTTGCAAGGAAATTTAAATTTAATAAACTTCTGGTGTATTGATAATCATCTCCCTCTCAACATCAACAAATGCAATGTAATGTCGTACTGTCGTAAGAAAGACTTGCTTATACACGATTATGCTCTTGATGGTTCCATCCTTAGTCGGCCAGACTTAATAGTCGACCTTGGTGTTACCTTTGACTCCAAACTATCTTTTAATTACCATATTGGTACCACTGTAGCTGCTGCATATAAGAGTCTCGGTTTTATAACTCGCAATATGAAGGATTTTGAATCTATCCACATATTGCGCCTGTTGTTTGTAACATTTGTAAGGTCCAAGCTGGAATATGCATCGGTGGTATGGAGTCCAATATACTCTGTACACGTCGCCTCCATCGAGAAAGTTCAACGACGTTTTTTTAAGTCAGCCACGTTCGTCCTAGACAGTTCCTATCCTCTCAGAGGCACTCCACAAGAGGTATTTTATGAGCGGTTTCAAATGAGTAGCTTAATTAGCCGGCGAGCTATGCACTCGGTCATCATATTGTATAAAGTACTCCATAACAAACTGGACTGCGACTTTATAGTTTCACGACTTGATTTTCATGTCCCTAGAACTAATGCTAGAAGCAACCACCTGTTTTATATCCACACCCACAGAACAAACATCTACAAATGTTCTCCATTGTATCAGATGGTACGTAACTACTCGGATATTGAGCTCCAGCTTATATATCATTATATATTTATATATTTTTTTTCCTTTCTTTTATTTGTCATTAGATTAGATTATTCCTTTCGTGTCACTTTTTCACTTGTTTATTCGTGTCTTGTTATTCTATTTATGCTGTTTATTTAGTTTTATGTTCATCGTGTATTTCACACCTCTTTGTTTTACTTTACAGTTTACTGTTATACTTATCCTGTAATTTGGGTTGATACCCGCTGAATATTTTATAAAAATAAATAAATAATTGTAAGTTGAAATTCATAACTAACTGTGTCTTGGAATTTACAATGGTAAATCAAAATTCACAGTACTATATCGGAATTCATAATTGTAAGTCGAAATTCACAATTGTACCTTGAAACTCACAATTCGCAATTGTATCTCGGAATTCACAATTGTATCTCGGAATTCGTAATAATACAGTCACATTTTAAATGTCATTACATCATATTCCTTTCCAGATTTTTAAGATAAGGACGTCAAATTTGAATGAAACACAATTTTTGAGCTAGACATATCAGTAGATCTTCATCCAATTGTGGTTAAAGAGTGAGGTAAGATTTTTTAAATGTTTCTAATGTCACAAAAATACTATATCGTACCGAATAAAACAACAGTTAATTCGGGATTATTAAAGCATTAAAACTAAAAAATTATAAGTATCTGCAGATAAGCCACTCTAACTCTCGCCTGACTTTTTATGTTCTTGGGGGAGGGAAGGAGGGTTAATTACCATCTCTACCTCCTTATCTAAGCCCTTGCTTAAAATTTACGGAATATATAAATAATACTGACATTATAAGGAATAGTTGAAGAAAATTAAAGTACATTCGACTTTTTAACAACTTAAGGGCCGATTGTAAGCGATTTCTGCATTATAACAATGGTAGTTTTAACCGATGTTGCTTTGTCAGTTGTTTTAATGCTCATGCGACTCCTGATTTAGTGCTTACAAAGCTAACGCACTGAATAATAGGTCTAAATTCTGGTCATTAAATAGATTTCTTACTAGATCTAAACAATAGGCAATACAATATTTATTATTTTACGCTTCTGATTTAATAGATTTTAATTTTTAAGCCTTTATATATATTGCCGTATATACCCCTCGTCAATCTGAAATGCAAATTACACCTGTACAACCCTTTCAAATAAAAAACTAACCCCTTTATTAATGTGCTGGAATTAAATTCCCACTCTAAATTATTATTAACAAAAATACTCCTAATGCTCAGAGCATGAATTCTGAACTTCAAATTTGACACTCGACATACACATAAAGAGACAAATTCGAATTCAAATTATATTTTTATAAAATGTAAAATATAAAACAGCAATATTAACTTAATCTGCCTGATCTAACTTAAAATATAAAATATAAAAATGACAACAAATGGATAAAAGTTCAGTATTAAAATTAATAAAACTCAAGAATGTTTTAAAAGGATATTAGATTTGAAAATAAATTCCAAACGTCTATGTATTCTCTCCTGGCTTTAAAAAAAACTCCAACTTTATTTCGTTTCCACTCCAATATTAAATTTCTATGATACCAATTTTAAAATGTTTAGACTTTTCTTCAAAATTATATTTTTGACAACTCTTGTCAAATCTCCAATTTTCAGGTTACGTTTTTACATGTTTTCAGATTCGTGGTCTAATTGAAAAAACATTTTTTTCAGCTATTGCAGCTCTTTATATAGGGTCGGTTTGACGTTTAATATTGCCATAGTAACGCAAATGTTACAGTTCTAACAATACGTCTTCTGTCTACCCCTTTTAAATTGGGGTTGACATTCGTTAATAAAATGTGTGACCGAGAGTCTTACACATCTTTTGTGCTAATTTTGATCTTATTTTGTGAGTATTTATTTCCTGGTACAGCTTAGATCCTTTTTGTGTCAAAATTCGCACTCACGCACAAATTAATTTACAAATTTAAAAGTAATAGAACAATAAAAATGCAATAAACAATTAGAGATGGTTTAGAAGTAGAATTATGATCACTAACGATGATTTTGAGTAATCTCAGTTTTATGACTGTCCGATACAGATACCCAGATGTATAAAAGCTATTCATATCATAATTCAACTCTTCTTAAACAGTTTATATAATCTCTAATTGCTTATATTGACTAAATTAAGAAATTGTATGGAAAATACGAAACTATTTGACTTATGTCAAAACCAAATATTAAAATTTGCTTTAAAATAGCAATCAAACCCAATAACTAGCCATACAGATTCCCTAATTAAAATGGTTTGCTTCACAAACACAATATACTATAGAATTTATTCGAATTCATTCGATTGCTTATAAAATATGAATTTGTCCCTTTCTCTTTATCTATACCAGTCCTTCTTGTATCTACCATAATAAAACCCAGTACAATATCCCATCAAAGGTAAGTTAAATATAATAGATAACATGCAATAAGTATAAATACTTTAAATTAAAATACTGATAAAGATAAGTTTTTTAAAACTAAAAACCCCCATTGAAAGTATAAACTGAAAACACTTTTCAGTGTATTGCGATCTACAGACTCGAATTCCTACAAAGAATACCAAGAATACTCAAAGATAATAATAATTTGTGTAAAATACAGAGTATTCATCTAATTCCACACACTAGAAAACATATTCCTCATGTTTGTAATTAAGTATAAGTGAATATCATAGCAATATATCTTCATTATTGATGTATTTCCTGGAAAATTGCCCATCATTCAATTTGTTATTGTTATAGTAATTTAATAATTCGTTATTTACACTCGACCTGCTTGTAATACTTAGAAAACATTGGTTTATCTCATTCAGTTTCATTAAATCTTCAGGTAAATTGTTAATACAGTTTCTCCTTCTATTACAAACTCCCCAGTCGTGTAAGGTTCAACTTTTTTGGATCTTTTTTATTTATTTCAAGAATAAACTGAATATAAGCCATTTTCACGTTTAATAGCATTTTTAACATAGTTTCTTAAGTTAGCATAAATATAGTCTGCTAGTCTCTGATTTATTTTTTTAGATAATTTAAATGAGATTAATTTTTTTGTTAAATCATCTTTTCTAAATCGTATGTAATATATGGCTGGTAATTTTCCTTCGTTTGAATTATACATAGTGGAGCATATACATCAAAAAGAAACAGTATGGTGTTGTTCAGTATTTCAGTTCTAATATATATCTTAAACAATTAAACATCAATAATCACGATGGATGATTTATTTTTGTTCAACAAAATTGGAGATGATTTTTGATTTTGTGGTGACTCTCAATGTATATACTGCGCGAAGGGGGGGGGGGGAGGCGATTTTCAGCTACGCCACTGAAACATATATATGTCTAATGGCTTCTTCACAGACATTCTTGTATTAAAAATAGGAAAAGGAAACGTAATGACAGCCACGAGTTATAGACTTTAGGTGTCCGATCCTCCCACAAGTTCCAGTCAGCCTAATAATTGACGAAAGTTATTTACAAAATAATGAAAAGGAGATTATTTAATGAGGATGTCCACCCACTGAGACTATAATTTAATAAATTTATTATTAGCACATGTTGCGGGGTCTTAATTAAACTGGTTAACCTATATTTTCATTCACACTAAAATTGAAATTGAAAATTTAAATAGATGGAGGTATTTCGAAAATTAAAAATTAAGTTGAGAGCTTTTCACTATGTTGAGTATAACAATAGCCTTGTTATCATATAGGAGTTGTGTTAACGGGAATAGGCCAATAAATTTTGAAAGCCAATTTCTTATAATTGTCGATGTTTTGATTTATTATTAAATTATCCTCAGGAATCTGTGAATACAATAAATAGTACATAATTAATATAACTTATGATAATTTAAATTAAAAATATATCTAAAAATTTTAAAATCCACTAAAATTTGATTAAAATTATAGTAAACGAAGTTACATTTAGTATTGAAATTTTAAACTAAAAATGGTTAAAACAATTAATGAATAACTACAATGAATGTAAAAAACAACTCATATGTAATTTTTCGGAAAATATAAGTAGTAAGGCAAAGCCGTTTCTGGACCACTTCAGAACTGGATGGCATGTGTCCATCAGGAGTGACCACGAGAGGGGTGTTTTCGTCTAGGCGATGGCGAAGAAGTAACCAGAGGCTGCTGGCGGGGGTCGCGAAGACAGGTGGACAGTGAAGAAGTAATGACAATGACCAGAGTTGCGCGGCGAAGAAGTAGCAACAATGACCAGGGGCTGCTGAAGACAGGTGAGTGGTTCGGGGGAGTGGTTAAGAAGTAACGACAATGATCAGAGGATGACGAAGAGGCGGACGGCTGCAAGAAGTAACCAGAGGCTACTGAAGACAGGTGGGCGACAAGGATCAAGGGCTGCCGAAGACAGGTGAGCAGTAATGACCAGAGGGTCGTTTAGTCTTACTGATCACGATGGATAATGGAATAACTGTCAAGGAAGTAATAAATTACATTTCTTTATTTGAAAATCACGTTTTTTGTGAATGATGTCATCAATGGTCTCGACCGCACCTCTCAAGTCGTAACCCCCGCCTCTCCAGCCCAGAACTCTCTGTGTACAGTTGTGTTAGTTGTAGATTCGTTTTGATGTTAAAGACTGGCGATATTACCCTCATAATTTCCATTTTAGAGAGAAGTTTTATTTGGTTAGTGAAAGACGCCTTCATTGACGGTGTAAACAGTAAGTCCGTCATATTACCAGAGTCTCACTTTAAGTTCTGTTAGTTTACGGTATTAGTCCGTATACTGTACTGTTTTATCGAAACTTGAGAAACTCTTAGTGAAATAAAGACTTCTTTAGGGCACAGACCCTTGTGTAGTGCGTGCAACCCTCAGTGAATTAGGAGTTAACTTGTAAATTTTCGAACAATACGCCCTCCAGGTAGGTATTTGGAAGATTTTTGTCAGTGCCGATTATAGCCTCAAGTGACAAAGTGCAACATAAACTGTAAGTACGTTCTTGTTAAGTTCACTGAATGGTTTTCGGCTTTTTACCAAAAAATAAAATCCGTGGGGTCCAACTTTCTTTTCGAGATTTTGACTTTAAAATTATTTGTATTAATGTCGAAGTATTTAAATGAGTTTTGACTCCAGTTATACTCCGGATTTTGTTCATGTTTGTAAATTATTTTTGTTACCATAAAAAAAATCCCTCCTTGTATTAGTTTAGTTATTGCTCTATGACTTTATTGCGTATTCGAATACCGTATAGTTTAAAGAACTCTTGATTTGTTTTTGACATTGATGTATTTTTTATGTTCCACGGCCTCAAGGTCATAAATTTTATTGTAATATAGGATTAAATTTTACATTGCTTGTTTCTCTTTAACCCATTTCTGCCTCACCCCTTGCTGTTGGGTTAACTAGGGCCATTTAAGTACAAACGTTCTTAAAGAAATTTATAGTTTAAAAAAGAGTTGTTTCAACTACCATTATTTTTGGATGAAGTATCAGTCGCTAGAATATCGGGAGATAATTTTGGACCACCTTGTATATCTTCGCAAGCTGTGGTCGAGTTTTAAAATCAAGAATTGCCCAAATGGAATATTTTTGAGGAAATATTTCAACAGTTCTTTTATGTAAGTACTCACATTTTATTTATATTTTAACCATAATATATATGTTGAGATCCTGTTGATGTTTTTCTCCATTTATATATTTTAAAAAATTTAACGGTTATGTTTAATTATATTATATAGCTGTAATAAATGTTACAGCAATAATAAAAAATGATTTCTCGATTTAAAAGTGACTCAAGCAATTTTATTTCGATTATATTTATAGACGGCATGTTTTGCGTTTCTTTATAGACTGAGGTATCGCCTTCTTGGAGTCTATAATTAACTAAAATTATAAAACACACGATAGCAATTACTATTGTAACCTATTTTATAGATGTAATTTATATTGGCGAACTTTCACTGCGATGAAAGATTTATCCGTATAATAATAGTAGTATTTTATTTAGAGCAATATAAGAAAATAGTAATATTCCATGTGTATATGAATTATTCACAAATCAAAAACATTTTAGAGAATTTAGGTATTTTATACACTATAAATAAAAGTAATTTGTGTATTATTTTGTTTGTTTCTAATGTGTACAGTCCGGATACACACGAGAATAAAGTAAATAAATAAATATTGTAAATTCGCAATGCAGACCTTGTTCTTATTATAGCATTTGTATGTATAAAGTGGTACCCTTTAGTTAAAATTTATTGCCTATGTTCCCGATAAACAGAAGGTTCAAATATTAATATCACCTTTGTTTATAATTTATAAATCTAGACTAGAGGCAGGCGAATACAGAAATCGAAATTCTGTTTGAGGTTAGCAAAGCAAACGGTGTAAAAACTAATTTCGTTAAAAGCAAGTAGATAGTAGAACTAAAATTTTATGGATGGCACTGAATTTATTTCTTTTTATAAGAAATAGGGGGTTTGTAGTATTTCGTATTATATATTTTATAGACATTTATAATTTTTATAATAATAATTAATCCCTGCTTTGCATTGGTTTTGTATTATATTGATATACCTAGTTACCACACCCTTCATATATGGCTCTCTGGAACTTCTCTGACATTGTGGCTGGTTGTAGAAGTCAAATATCACTTTTGACGTATTTCATTAATTTTCGTCAAAGTCAAAAACTACTTTTGACTTTTTCGAGATTACGTGAAATTAGAACACTTTTGTTTAAACGAAAATAAAAGTATTTATTTAAGAAAATTAAAACAGAGTTTCTATAAAGTTTTAAACTACATATTTGATTCAAGAGAGTAACGAGTAAGCGAAAAAATAAATGTATGAAAAAAAAATGAAAAATGTAATTTAAACTGAAAAAAATGCACTATGTGCAAAATAATCACTACGGCGTCGGGGTGCGTTTCTTGACTTTAACAAGGAAGCTGTCATGGTGACCGGGTTACACGGAAATAAGCGGTGGTCAAAGTAGGAAAGCTCACTAGCTAGAAGGCACTAAAACAGTATTAGTTGGAAACCTACAGGTACACTAGATCATCACTTCACTAGAAACTGTCTTGCTGGAGTGTGGAATCCTCGGCCTTTTATAGGTCCAGTAGCGTCTTGTTTAGACGGGTACTTGATCTCGCCCAAATGTTTTATCCCATTTTTTATGTTCGTTTAGAGTGCCACGTCCATTCCTTGGGCTAGGAAACGATTTTCTCATAGAAACAAAATATTTTCATACTGAAACTTATATAAAGATGTAGACAATGATAAGGGGCATATTTTGGAAAAATAATTAGATCTGTATCGGAAACGGCTATTGAATTATTTCGAGTTAACTGTTGGATATAATAAACTGGTTTTGTAATGACCCGGTAATGTATCACGAGGGTCGGTAATTCGAGTGGGCTGGGCTTTGCGTATCGGAGAGCTTTCGCAGTTAACTCGGGACTGAGTTTATCGCGGGCGCTATTATAGCGGATAGGTAGGTAGTCTGCCTTCGTTGAAGCGGAAAGTAGTTTTGATGAAAACAGCTAACTTTTTGGGGAACGGCGATTTGGATGTTTTACTACTAGATATTCTAAAAGGACGTGAAGTAGAAATAGAAATTATAATTTGAAACAAAATCAGACATTGAATGAATAAAAGAAGATTAATAGAAGTGGAAATAAATATTGTGAATATGGGTTTGGAAGGTAATTTCGATATGATTGAAGTTAATGAATTTAGTTTATTTTTGAGTTCGTGAATTTTTTCAGAATTTATTTGCAAAAATTGTAGTTTTTTGTGAATTTAAATATCTGTATGACTATTTTATTGTAATTTGACATTATAGACTTAATAATATGTTTATTTTGAAAATTATGCAACTTTTAAATTTTATTTTTGTCTATGTACGAAATGTACTATAACAGTATTCGCCTATGTTGTGCTTAATAATAATATAATAATAACGTTTATTAGCGAAATATACATAAAAAAATCAGGTAAAACCTTTCCTGTGTCAAAAAAGACACAATGAAAAATTATTATAGATTAATTGCTCAACTGATCCCTAAAATAGTAATCTACCTTACATTTACACACTATTTTACCCATAATACACTAAGTCTATATACACATACAGATAGTAAGCGAGTGCGAGAAAGAAACTAAAAACCACTTACGTGAAAACGAGAGAGATAATTGTTATATTAGTGGGGCACGAATGAAAGTTTCTCGACATTCCGTTTCACCACGACCGCATTCTACTATACAGTTTGCCTGGACAATACTGATGCCCTCCATACACTGATGCATCAACATACACGACAAGGTGATAAAAAAAGATTTCACGAAGTGTGCAGAGCACTGGGCAGTATATCCGACTTTCTGTTCCTAATTTTTGTTGTCTTCTTTTTCGCACTCATTTACTTCAGGATATACAAATTCACTAAAACTAGTTTTATATATTCTCAGATTCAGGCAGCGTAGGGTTGTCTCCTTAAACGGGACTATGGACCATATAAGTTTGAAGAGATTCTCAGACAACTTTTTAAAACTTTAGTAGCTCTCAGTAGGAGAAATATCTATTACGATGGCCTTGGTATATATTCATTAGCTTAGGCATACAACATGTAAACATAATTTACATATGTCAGTTTATAGGTTTAAAATCGCTTATTTTACCATAAAATCATATAAACAATCTCTAAACAAGTAGGCGTATGCAAACACTATTACGCCAAGTTCACGTAATAGTACGGGTAGCCCGTAACCAAGATAACTTTTATCGCCTTATAATTTCGATCATCAGGCTATAGTTTATTACAATACAAAATCGATTTTCCTCCGACAAAAACTCTCATAACACAGCAGTATTGGTAAAACGATTTACCGTCCGATAAAAAAAAAGGCGGGATTTTTATGAATAATAAAGCGCGAATCGATTTCTTTTTAGTTGAAAAAATGATTCCGCGTAACTTTTTTTCAAATTTTTTTATAGTTTGATAACATTGGACTAATAAAGTTGAAATAAAAAAAAAAAAATTACAAAATATATAAGCCCACGGCGGTCCAGTATATGTTGCAATCGAAAAATATTATATTCTGCCCTCTAAAAGCACATTTGAACTATGCTAAGCCCAGTCACGCTATTTATTTTTCGATTGCTTTCGATTGTTTTGCATGTCGCTATCCTAACGATACCGAGATGTACCAAATAGTCCAAGGATCCTCGTGTCGGTCGTCACATGCCTACCTTGCACTGACGAGAGCCAACAGCTCGAAACTGCAGTCTGCAAGTGGTGTGGACGACTGGCACGAGAGCTCCTTTAAGTAGGATCAGTCTTTCGGATGGTGTTTGTTGCAATCGAAGCATTAACGTTTTGATGGTAATATGCAATTATTACACTTAACGCGCCAGGCTTGTAACTTGTAATTCAGCGCTCGGCGGGGCACATAGCCCGGAGAGTAGCTGTTGGTTGCAGTCTGATTACGTTCCTTATAGTAAAATAAGGATTTTATAGAGGAGTTTGCGACTAAAAATATTATGTTTCAACTTAAAATCAATAGAAACGGCGTAAATCAGGAATTAAAATTAATTATCGGATTCATAATCAGCGACCCCAAAAACCCCCATTATATGAATTTTAGCCGATTTCGTTGAAAACTTTGGGAGTTATTGAATTGGGCTTATAAAATTTCCATTTTTCCCTCAAACTATGCATATTTATTAACACCAACAAATAGTAAACGGACATAAGGCGATGATAAGTCGAAACTATTGGTTACGGGCTGCCGTACTATAATATGTCAACAATTAAGCGATTTCCAAAACGCCAATCGTCGTAATCTTATTTAAATTCATCTCGAAGAGTATGGTAATTTTATCGGTTTGTCCCCGCTTCACAAATCCATAATATTAAGATATTCTTTGTCGGTAGTATCTATTACTCATTCGGTTAAGGTATTTTATGAATGAAAACACTTCGCCTTGAGCAGAGGCAGACCACTATTTGCATTACGATTAAACGTTGACCCAGTTTCGGTAGGTAATTATACTCGATTGGATTGCGGTGTTAACTTATAATCAACTATGTCCACTGTAGTTTTCTTCTGAAATCAATTGCTGGCATATGCAAAGTAAACTGTGGATCAGCTTGTGATGGTCGATTATTTGTCAATACCAAAGACTCCCGATTTATATATAAAGCGGTATATACCTACTCGTACATATACAAGTCGAACTCACAGTGGGTGCCGATGAACAGCTGTCAACAGCTTTTATTACTTAACCATCTTGTCAACCAACGATTGCAAATGTAAGTCGAGGCAAGAATTCAAGCGATGCACGTCACGAATGATCTCATTAAAGAAATTTTAATACTAACATAATTTTTAATCATTAATTACGTTAAAAAGAGTAATTCTTGACACCCAGTTATTAAGCTTTTTCAGAAATAGGTACAGTTTAATGGGGCTTCATGATTCTTAGCAGTATTGTCTTATTTATATAATCGATCTGTGACGAGTATTGCTTGAATTTTTGCCTCAACTATACCTATGCCTTTGGAATAACTCTCGTGACTACACGAGAGCAAAACGAATCGTTATCTCTTTGGTTTATTTTCAAACAGCACATGTCCTATTGGTAACAGTTTAGCATAAGACTTCTACCGATTTGAATGGACTGAAGTTTTTGGAAAAATTGAAAGATTTTTATCGATTCTAATTGACAAACTTGTAAAAGTGAATATATGTCGTTAAGAAGTCGTAACCTTTTTAATTAATCGAACAAGAATGAGTGCTGCAAGGTGCAACTTTGGTTTTTAATAATAATAATAATAATCAGACCTTGGAAAGAATGACACTGGCTCGGAAAAAGAAATTTGATTGATGCTAATAAGACTATCATTTTCACAAGACTAATAAAGACCTAAAGCTTTCCCTGCTGATCCACATTATTGCAAATACCCCATATTTTCTTCTTACTGCTGAAATATTTTGTCTACTTCTACGTTTTGTCTTCTTACCGAGACAGTTAAATATTTTCAACATGAGCGATTACTTCAGAAGTCTTTGGATACATAGTGGGTAAGGAGTAGATATATCTGTAGATGGGTTTGTTCTCCAAGTGTTTGTTGCAAATGTCTTTGTTTAGGACTGACTTCACAAGCATCTACGCTTCCCATCCCCTATTTTCGTACCAAGCATGGTCTCAGTCCAATCCAGCGTAGACATAGCCGGCCCGGCAATGTATTCTTCGGCAAAGGCAGCAAATCCTATCGTACGATGGTAAATCAAATTATATAAAAACGCATTCGATGTAAGCTTTTACGGATACTTGATACATACATGTAAAATGAAATGAATACAGCGACCTCAACAAATACTGTAATTGATAGGAAAACAATGTGATATAGTTTTACTTTTACTTTCATGAAACCTACTTCTACCGCACATAATATTTGTTTCCTCATGAGTTTAATTAGTGAACTTCCATTCACACTCAAAGTTTAATTACTTCACTCCTCACTTGTCCTATTCATACGTTGATGTATAAGACGTCAACGTGTAGTATATTAATACGTATCTTATGAAAGGCTTATAGTATTACCAAGTATTACAGTAGCAAGTTTGTAGTCCGCGGTACTTTAATTGAAAGCATAATATAACTATTTTAGCCGTTATAATCGTAAATCAAACGAGAACTTTAACGTTAATAAATGAATCTATTAGAAAATGCCAGGTTTTAAATAATTAAGTTTCTTTAAAAAAACTGAAAACCATAGAAATCCTATAACGTTGGAAAAGAGAAAATGTATTATTATTTTTACTAAAATTACGTAATGAACAAATCATGAAAATAATTAGTGTTAGAGAAACTTAAGTTGAGAGGCAACGCATTGATTTTTTTGTGTAACATTTTTCTTCGACTAGACCACCACGCACCATTAAACTTCTAGTTTACATTAATGGTAATATAGCGTCTCCTTGAGTCCACCTGGGCATCCTATTTAACTAAACAGCCATTAGTATTCGTACGTTCAATAATGACCATCAGTCACTATTTTAATTATACCGGTTTGCGACATATTTAAAATTAGAGGATCATTATTATTTATTATTATAGGCTAAGTATCTGTGTTAATGTCACTGTATATACCCGGTGTTCAATAAGAGATGTCAGGAAATTCGGGAGCAGATTCTACAACTTAAAATATCGGAATAGGTTCATTTAGCTGAGGCGGGGGTCCGAAAATGCTTCCCAGGATCCTTCTCAGATGGCTATCAAAAAGCAGTTTTTGTATCAAGTCTTTGAGTATTGGCTTAGTAAGTCAATCTCACATGATGTGCTTCATAAAAGAAAATATTGGTTTAACTGCCATTACAATGTACCAGTACAGGGTGTCTCACCGGGAACTAAATCGATCGATATAGAGAAAAGTACACATCAGAAAATTTTGAAAATTTAGATAATTACTAATGTCGGTGTGGCCAATCCAACTAAAATAATTACAAGCAGCTGGCACTTCTGGTTATACTGGAACACCCTATATTTTAGGGTTTTCGAAAAGAGCATAAAATTCTGAGTCGAAAATATGTATCCTATACCTAAACCTAGCCGTTTCAGAGATATTTGACATTTTATAGAAAATTTGACAGGTGCAACGGTTTGCAAGAACCGCTATAACTTTCTTCGTGTAAAAGATCCTCATTTGCTTCTTGTCACATAAAAAGAACACAAGCAGAACTACGTTCTACAACTGAAATAAATTCAATAATATCATACCAAGTGTTCCGTTTTTCGCGTTACATTTTGTCAACTTCAAACCGCGAGAAACTTGTTTAGGTCAAATGGAACACCCTGTATTTTTTACGACAAGTTGTGTAAAATTGAATTCCTTTTTTCAGATATCAGCATTGTGGGGCTTAAAGTTACAACTTTTTGAAATATTTGCGATTTTATTAGAAATTCATGACTTGTTGTAATCATTGCATCAAAATAGCCATGATTAGAAACAATCAGTCATTATCTTATGTCAAAAAATGCGAGCACGTTTAAATTACACCCACGAAGACTTTTTAAATTTGTTTATTATTTATGGAGAAGGTGATAAAGTAATATCAAGAACTTGCAGCACATTTACTACTCGATATCCAGAAAAACGGAAACCGTCACCAAACACTGTAAAATGCATGCTGGAAAATTTTAAAAATTATGGATCTGTCAAGGCAAAAATGCAAAGAAGAAAGCCTATTGTTGATGACGAAAACATTGAAATAGTCATTCTGGGATATTTTCATGCATTTCCAAGGATGTCATTAAGACAAGCTGCTCTGGAATCGGGACTATACAAGGATTCAATTCACAGAATCTTATTAAAACATAAGTTTCATCAGTTTTCATTCCATATGGTTCAAGGATTAAAAGAAACAGATTTCCTAAGGAGACAAAATTTTTGTGAGTTTATTCTAATAAGGTCTGAGGGTCACGATTCTTATTTGGGAAATATTATTGTAGTATTTATGTATAAAGTTAATTTGTGTGACCATCATATCGCTGTGTATTGTTTTTTACCAGCTGAAGTTTTTGTACTCGATGTCTATATTTACTTGGTGAAAATAAATCAGTCAGTAACCCGCCTTGGTAGTATCATTATCAATTAATTAATTGCTAAATAGAACTGTATATTTGAGCTATTACAGTATAATTGTTACATGAGATACCCAAAGATATAACAATTATATGGACAGATGAAGCAAAATTTACTAAAAATGGACTTTTTAATAGACACAATTCGCATTATTGGAGTGACTCAAATCCTCATATGTTCAGAGAGCGAAACTTTCAGGAAAGTTGGCAGTTCAATGTTTACTGTGCCATAAGAAACGATAGAGTGGTGGCATTACAATTTTATCAGGAAAATTTAAACTGTAAATTAAATTTTCTCTTCTGCTAATATGTATAGGTAAATTTTTGGTTTTTTTTTAGGTGAAAGATATCTCAATATCTTTAAAAATTTGAATAATAATTATTTAGAAAATTTACCTCTCGCCGAACATAGAAACATTTTTTATCAGCACGATTGTGCTCCCCCACATAACGCATATGGAATTAATAACTATTTACAAGAAACTTTTTATGATCAATGGATTGCCAATAATGAACCTTTCTTATGGCCTCCACGCTCGCCCGATTTATAAGTTCTGGATTATTTCATTTGGAGAACTATTAAAAATAAAGTTTATGAGAGCCCATTATCAACCATTGAAGATTGTATGCAAAAAGTAAGAAATGCGTTTCAAAACATATCACAGGATTCAATAAGAAGAGCTACCCATGAGGAACTAACTCGAAGGTGCGAAAAATGTGCCGAGGTTCGAGGGCGGAATTTTGAGCAATTATTAAATTAAAATGAAATCATATTTTAAATTGGTCTTATCTCTGCTAGTTCATACCATATCTTCAATTCGATTAATACGCATGTTACAGTGTAAGTGTTATTTTGCGTTTTTGTGGATATCGAGTAGCAAATGTGCTGCAAGTTCTTGATATTACTTTATCACATTCTCCATAAATAATAAACAAATTTAAAAAGTCTTCGTGGGTGTAGTTCAAACGTGCTGGCATTTTTTGACATAAGATGACTGATTGTTTCTAATCATGGCTATTTTGATGAAATGATTACAACAATTCATGAATTTCTAATAGAATCGCAAATATTTCAAAAAGTTGTAACTCCACAATGCCGATATCAGAAAAAAGGGAATTCAATTTTACACAACTTGACGTAAAAAAATACAGGGTGTTCCATTTGACCTAAACAAGTTTTCGCGGTTTGAAGTTGACAAAATGTAACGCGAAAGACGGAACACTTGGTATGATATTATTGAATTTATTTCAGTTGTAGAACGTAGCTCTCTTTGTGTTCTTTTTACGTGACAAGACGCAAATGAGGATCTTTTACACGAAGAAAATTATAACGGTTCTTGCAAACCATTGCACCTGTCAATTTTTCTATAAAATGTCAAATATCTCTGAAACGGCTAGGTTTAGGTATAGAATATGCTACATATTTTCGACTCAGAATTTTATGATCTTTTCGAAAATCGTAAAATACATAGGATGTTCCATTTGAAATAAGCAAGTTGGTATCGACTTCCGGTATAAACGGAAGTGTCAGCTGCTAGTAATTATTTTAGTTGGATTGACCACACCGACATTAGTAATTATCTAAATTTTCAAAATTTTCTGATGCGTACTTTTCTCTACACCGATCGATTCATTTCCCGGTGGGACAGCCTGTATAGTATTACTGTCATCTATGTCTAAAATTTTGTAACGAGTTGTTTTCAAAAGAATAATTGCATTTTCTATACAACATGATATTTTATGTGACAAGCAGCATGGTTTTCAGGGAGATAAATCAACAACAACCGCCATGCTTAGTTTTCTCAATAATTTGTATGATAATTTAAATAAAAACTATAAATGTTTTGGTTTGTTCATGGATTTGAGCAAGATTTTTGATCTAGTTGAACATAAATTAATTATGGAAAAATAAGCCAAATACGGATTCAGAGGGAAATAGAGAGGGGTTGATGCCATATCTGTCTAACAGAAAACAAGTCGTAGAAATAAATGACGTCATGTCTCACACATTAGGTGTAAATTGTGGTGTGCTACAAGGTTCGGTATCGAGTCCGCTACTATTTATACTTTTTGTAAATGACCTTCCAAATGTTGCTAATGAATGTAACTTAATAATATTTGCTGATGATAATTCTTGTCGAAACTCTAATGAAAATATCAACGATTTCAACGACACAGCAAAAAATTGAAAATTTTGTTACAAAATTCAGTACTAACAAACTGCGAATATAAACAGTTTTTATTATTTTACACATAAAATTATAAATTACAATCAAAGTTACCTTCTCAGGAGTAAATACAAGTCTTTAGCCCAAGTTAATTTTACAAAGTTTTTAGGCCTCCACATTGATAATTCATTAAATTGGCATGTTCATATTGATACATTATGTAATAAACTATATATGTTTTGCGTTGTATAAGTTAAAATATATCACTAATCAAAGTATTTTACTGTCATTATGCACAGTTTTATTCCAGCCTAACATATGGTTTTATCTTTTAGGGCTCTTCACGTTACAATGAAAGGGGTTTTTATATTTCAAAAAAGATAGATCACTACATCGTATAGTAGGAGTTGATCATTTAACTTCCTGTAGGGATATATTTAAAGAATTACAAATATGGTCACACGGCATCACGATAATTTAATAATCCCAAGCCATACACTATCATTGTATGAAAAGGGTCCAAAATATATGGGTATACAATTATATAATAAGCTACCTGACCACTTAAAGCAGCTTAATAATGTTAAACGTTTTAGAAGGATAGTACGCTTATATTTTTATTAGATCATGTTATATGGATTTTGTTCTTAGATAATTAGATACTTAACGTTTTTTGTTATTATTTATTTATTTTTCCTAAACTTAGTGACTGATTTGATATTTTTTATAGTCCCAAGACTTTCTGACGTATTCATTTAATGTTTTAAATTTAAATTGTGTTTGTGACGAGTTCAATACCACTGTAACTGATTTTATGAACAATAAATATTATTATAATTATTACATCAATATCGCGTAACCAGTTACATTTTATACTAGATTCATTCATAGTTATGTGTTTTTATTTTCGTTGCATACAACGACATGGGATTTTTATAATTATGACTTTTTGTCTTACTTTGTTGTGTAATAATTTGTATATATTCATTTGTTTAAGCATACTAATATGTCCACTAATGGATATGGAAAAGTTCAAATGGACTATCAAATGAACGTTTTCCAGTATTTATTTCATATACATTAGCAGGCATCTTAAACATACTTAAAGCAACTCGATTTACATATAAATTATTAAAATATTTCTAAATATTCCAAGAGCTTCTCTCTCAGTTACATAAAATTGATTCTCGAGAGGAATATAACATAGTTATTTCTGGGAGTGGACCGGAGCTTTGGCATCATATAGCTCTAGAGATCTAATTATCAAATACATTGGTGTGTAGAAATCCAATTATAAACTTTTCAGTACTCTGATTCAATGGGAATGTTTTCAAACTGATTTTCACATAAAATTTTATTAATGCCCTGGAAATATAGGCATTTGAATTAGTTGCGTCTCCATCGATAAGATGAATTTAGCATCGTGATATTGACGAAATAGCTCATGAACTCGAAGAAGCAATACAATTTGACTAAGTTAAAGTTATTGTAGTGAACTTTATTCAATATTATGTTGAAATAGATAGTCTGAAATGAAATAATTGGAAAGCTGGTGAACAACTAGGTTGTTAAAACTGTTCTATGTGAAGGAATTTCAGGTATTTTGTTAAAGCTGAAACTTTTACAACATATTTTTAATATTATCAAAGTAATGTGTGTGGGAATTCAGGACAATTTAACGGTAACGGAAACATTTCAGGAAGCTACCCGAATTATTAACGAATTCGTTTACAATTGATTTATTTACTCACAAATTTTAACAATATCAAAAACGTGTAATCACCAATGGTTTATCAGACCACTCCGCGCAAAGGATTACATCAAAGGATTACATTTCTAATCACAGAGGAGAAATGAGATGCATCATCATTTTCCCAATAAAATAGGAAATCACCTTAAAAATCAGCAATGGAATGACCAACGGGGACGACAAAAATCTTAATATCTTGTCATTTTATTATAATTACAGTTTCAAACTTGTGACAATAAATAAATATGATTACCCAGATAATAAATACTGGATTATGCCAGGAATTATCACAGTAAATATTCATTCGCGATAGGTTCATTTCGGGCAGGTTGCTGTGTTTCTTCACTATTTAACAATACTTGAACGTACCTCCTCGTGATTGGTTCGTCCACGGTGGATCGTCGTGTGTTTTCGGTTACGTATCTTCCCACAAGAGCGGGCTTCCAAGAACTGGGCAATATCTGAGTATCATCTCGTTTATTAAGATTTTGTGGTCTTTTTTCGATCCCTATGGTCTCTTTGGTAATCCTTGACCTATAATGCTCGATATTAGCTACTGTTCTGGTGTTGCCGAAGTCTATTTTGTGTCCTGTGGATACATGCTGTGCTAAAGACGATGTTTTCTCCTCTTTTCGTACTGCATTCATATGTTCTTCCTTTCTTACACTAATACGTCTATTAGTCTGTCCTATGTATGATTTGTTGCAATCTTGGCTCGGGATTTCGTATTTCGTAGGAGATCGCAGCATGGTCAGTGTCTGGGTTTGCTCTGCACTGATGAGAGCCAAAAGCTCGAAACCGGTCTGCAGATGACTCTGGACATTGCCGATACTGCGGAACTCCTCTGTTTTAGTAATGGGTACCTTCACCGGTATTTGCTATAAACACTTTATTGCATTTCTAGTAATTGGTAGCTAAAATACCATTCAGAGCGCACGTCCTAATAAAAATATTAGGTTTCAAAAGGAATACCACGAAACGTGCCTTTGTGCATTTTAACATCTATCATTCCTCTAGTTGACTTTATTTGTCATATATATATAAAACATTATAAAGACGTACTAGTTTTCAAAATGAATTTCATGATTATTATACAAGACATGGAAATAATTTACAATACGATCTAGAACGGAACTATATAGGTCAAATCTTTATTACATGGGCACTGTTTTCTATAACAAATTACCAGTTAGAATTAAAAACGAAACATATTTTATTTTGTCTGTGAAAAATATGTTACTGAACCAAGCATTCTATTCCGTTGATAGTTATTTATTGCAGACTTTGATTAGTAGTTACTGGCTCTATGCCCATTTAATATTGCTCTCTCTGTTTGATTTTCCGACATTTCTATATTCTGTATTGTGATCTATGGGATAAATAAATTATTATATTGTAAAATATGAAAAAGTTCCAAAAGAGTAATTAGGTAAAGAGATTTTTACGGCCTTGATTCTATATGGTTACTCTACCCGTTAAAAGGCTGTAAAAATCCTACCCGCATTGAAACTTTCGGAATTTTTAGTGCATATGCAGGTCCATTTTTTTTAGTTGGAAATTTTCTGGAAGCAACTGATGCTGTTCATACTCATTTGGCAGCAAACCCTCTTCCAAACAAAACAGCAGCCAAAACATAACAAACTTTTAAGATAAACAATCGATAGCAAAAATAATTCAATAAGGGCTTTGTTATTTGCAATAAACCGTGTTGTTTAAATAATCATAAAGGATATATAATAACTTAATAAAAAAAGTAAAAAAAGAATATTATTGCAATAAAATAATTGAAAACAAAAATAGTATGAAAAAATTATGGGACACTATAAAAGATGGATTGAATGTGGGGGAAAATAATAATATTTTTGAAATTGATCACAACGACGAAAAAATAAATGATATAAACTTTCTGGAATTTTCAACAATTATTTTCTAAATATTGATAAAGATATAGCGAGCAAAATCAAAGTAATTAATACATTAAAGATGAGAAAAATATCAGTGAGTAGCTTATTTTTAAATCTAATTTCATAACAGGAGGTAATTAATAAGATAAATGAGCTAAAAAATACTGCAGCGCCTGGATATGACAAAATTTCCTCTAAAATGCTTAAACTTATAAAAGACGACATGCATCATCTTTGACTTACATTTTTAATTTATGTCTAGGAAACAGTATATTTCCTGATGCATTAAAATTATCTGTTGCGACACCCATCTTTAAAAAAGGCAAAAAATCTTTGATTTGCAATTACAGGCCAATATCTGTGATAAACAACATTGGCAAATTATTAGAAATGTGTTTATAATCAGGGTTAATGAATCATTTAAATCATAATAAAATATTATCTAATTATCATTTCGGATTTAGGGAAAATATGAGTACTGACGATGCAATGTATATGGTTACAAATACATTATAAAGTCGAGGCAAGAATTCAAGCGATGCACGTCACGAGTGATCTCATTAAAGAAATTTTAATACTAACATAATTTTTAATCATTAATTACTTCAAAAAGAGTAATTCTTGACACCCAGTCATTAAGTTTTTTCAGAAATAAGTACAGTTTAATGGGGCTTCATGATTCTTAGCAGTATTGTCTTATTTATAGAATCGATCTGTGACGTGCATCGCTTGAATTCTTGCCTCGACTATATAACAACATTGACAACAACAAAAAAACCAGATCGCAGTATTTCTTGATTTAGCCAAGGCATTTGATACAGTGTCTCGCAATATGTTTATTGACAAACTGTATGATTATGGTATATGAGGAATAGCTAATAACTTATTTCGTAGTTACTTACAGAACAGAAGACAATGTGTTAAAATCGGTGAGTACGTTTAAACAGCAATTGGAATATGGCATACCTCAAGGAACCGTTCTGGGACCAACACTATTTTTAATTTATATTAACGAGCTATTACTTCTAAATACTAAATGTAAAATTGTATCTTATGCTGATGATACTATTCTTTTAGTGGAAGGTGATAGTTGGGATGAAGTAGAAGAAAATACCATTGAAGAATTTTCAAAAGTACAACATTGGCTTTCGGAAAACCTTTTGACAATTAACATGGAAAAAACGTTCAAGATAATTGCACATGTACATAACAGATAACAGCTGTAACCAACATAAAATACCTTGGATTGATTATTGATCAGAACCTCAAATGGATAGAGCATATCAACAATTTAAATAGGAAACTTCGTTTGGTAATTTAAAAATTTTACCAAGTAAGAGATATATTATCAAGTTATATATCAAAAATGCTGTACCATGCCTTGGCTGAATCAATACTGCGATATGGAATAATAATATGGGAGGGGAGGTGCATATTTAACAAATATTGGAGGATTAAAAATTACCCAAAAGTATCTCATAAAAGTAATTTTATCAAAAAATAAGCAATATCCCACAGATATCCTTTATAATGAATTTAATATTTTGAGTCCAGAAGCGCGTGGGTTAAAGCGCGAGGTGGCAATCGCGATTAATCACACGGGTATCGCACCACCGGGTTCGAATCCTGGCTCCGGCACTGGCACTGTCGGACGAAATGGTTGTATATCCGCGTTTCTTTCAATGTGTAACCCCCTTCCATACAAGCCTCTGGTTTTTGGAATTGGGGGTTGTCTAATTTCTGTGGTGTTTATAAATAAGACTGTTATCTCAAATTTGCTATCAAATAAATAAGTTACTTTAATTCTAAAATTCTATATTTATTTTTTTCTTTTAATTATAATAATAATAATAATAATAATAATAATAATAATAATAAGAGGTCTTTATTTTCTCAAAAAAAAGTAACAAGATTAGATAATATAATTTAAAAGAATACGAGAAAAACGCCGAAGATCAGGTGGCCGTACAAGACGAACCTCTGTATTTAATCTTAAGCGTAGATAATAGCAATATGGCAAAAAAAAAACAATCAGTATTACTAGTGACAGATAGTATGTATGTAGTAACATGATATTTGTAGGCACTAGAGTAAGAAAAAAATTAAATCATATTTTTACACTAATTAAAAGAATAATTCACCTATGGAACATTAGTTTGATTCATTCAAAAGATATCTTCTTAGTGTGAATTTAAAAGCTGGTAATGGTTTACTTTTGATCTATGAAGAAATGGAATTATATACTTTAGTTATTTGATACGTAAATGATCGTTTGAATAATTCTGTACGATGGAGGGGAGGAGTAAGTGTACCTTTGAAACGAATATTCAAATTGTGGACGTCTGTTCTATATGAGATTTTTTTGCTCAAGTATTTGGGAGTTTTATTATTAATAACTTTATGGTATAAACAAGCAGAATGCAGAAGTCGTCGCCTAGACATATTGAGCCAATTTAACTGGATTAGTTTATGTGAGATACTTTGATGGCGCCTAACTCCAAATATTAGTCTCAAACAAGAGTTTTGTAGAACTTGTATTCTACGCGTATCCTCCGCATCTAAGCAAGGACCATATACAGAATCGGTAAAATTAAATCTTGATAAGACTAACGACTCGCATAAAATTGTTTTAATTTTTTGATTCAAATAATGCCTGATATTATATATTACTTTTAAATTTGTATATGCTGCACGTATACAGTTATTAATATGCGATTTAAATCTTAAATTCGTGTCAAATGTTACCCCCAAATTTTTTACATTTTCTTTAAAAAGGTATATAATGTCCCGTCAACATATATTTGCATGTTTTCCTTTACTGTTGATATGACATTATGATGACCGAAAGCTAAAACTGATGTTTTACTGGCGTTAACATTTAATGCATGACATCTGGATTTTTCAATTAGAGAATACAAGTCTCTATTAATAGCAGCCATTGCCTCAGTCCATTTCCCTGAATCAAACGAAAAGTAGAGTTGAGTGCCGTCAGCATAAAAGTGAATTTGACAATACTCAGCCGCTTTTTCGAAACCTGACGTATATAACGTATATAATAGCGGTCCTAGAATCGACCCCTGTGGGACCCCGGATAACACATCGAGAGGCATAGACACACTATTGTCAATTCTAACACGTTGTGTTCTATTTTGTAGATAGCTACGAAAAAAGTTAACTACACTAGCATGAAAGCCCATAGATTCCAGTATAGCGAAAAGTAATTCGTGGTTAATCGTATCAAATGCTTTTGTAAAATCGACGAGTACCAGCACTGTAATTTTTTTTTCATCCAATCCTCTCAAAATGTCATCCGTGATATTTAAGAGGGCAGTTTCATAACTATGCAAAGGGCGGAAGCCAGATTGTATTTCAGGTAACAATTGAAATTTTGTTAAGTGATCAATTTTGACTGTGATGGACAGCCCCAGGAATCATGTTTGCCTAATTATTATATTATTATGTAATACATATATCTGAGGACAAATATAGACATATTATATTAATTGAATATTTGCAAAAACTATAATTGTATATACACACACAGGTATATTTCATATCTAGGTGTATTCTAATAAGTATTATAAATATTTTTAAAACTATGTATGAATGTAAATGTGGTCAATAAATTTTGATTTGATTTGATCTAAAAACTTGTTTAATTCTAACACTTTGGCGCTAAATAGAATAGAATATTTGCTTACTAATTACATCATATTTCAATATATTATCAAATACGCACAATTGAAATAAAAGCATCAATATTCATGCGAAAGAATACTTATAAAAATTTTAAATAGAATGTATTTAAATACTTATACATAAAAAATCTTTTGGCTATATTTGATAGAAATATCTGCGATTGTTTTATATTCATATGTTTTAGCCAATTAATACTTATTTATGATGTAAGTGTTATTCAAGGCACTCATTTCGGAGCATTACTGCAGCATTTCTCGCTGACACAGGTATTGAGACATTAAGTTTACAAAGGCATGGAAGCTGGAAATCCAGCACCGCTGCCGAACCAATAAAGTAGAAGTAGCTCGTAGAATCTTATACAATAAAATAGATACAAATAAACATGTAGAAACTAGAGTACCATCTACAAGTTCTTTTACCGATACAAATAAAAATGTCACACATTTTAAAAGCCAGAATGATACAAATATACGTTCTAATGCAATAAAAGATCATAGGCATAGTTCAAATTGCACATTTACATTTAATATGAGGTTTAATATTAATTAGTAGGTGTATTATATCATATTTAATTTGACAGTTACGTTGTGTTGTTTGATTTAAAAATAAATATCATTTAATTTAATTAATATTTAGCTTCCTTGTTACTTTGCTATTATACCTTGGGCATAAAAGCAAATTCTGTTCTGTTTTGCTCGTAGACTGTAAGTGATATTTTAATAAGACTGAGAGGCATCAAGAATGCCACTTACCAAGCTAGTATAACGAACAAGATATTCTGAAATCTGAAACGTGTTCTGTTACGATTATGGTGGAGGCGCAAAGAGTACAAGGAAATGGAAACAATTTTTATTTAAAACAATTTCTAAGCTGTTCAAATAGTTCTTTACTTGTTAAGAAATCGGTGTAAATACTTGAATTTCATTTTGTTCTAATTTAATATTCATAAATAACTTTTGAAATACAAAAATAAATATAATTATTGTCACTTACGATATTGCAAACCACTTCTCTAGAAAAGTCGATACCTCAGTCACTACTTGACGGAGTAACTTTGCAGTATGATATACGCTCTTTACGATCTAATTAAATTGAGTGGTTAACAGAGGTTGGCGATTATTTTCATTAAGCTGATGGCGGTATTTCATCTAAAAAAAGTGTAAATATTTGACAAAATATTGCAAAGCTTTCTGAGTGCCAAAAATTAAAAAAGAGACGAGGCGTAGGTCAGTATAATACAAAGGGTGATAACATGTGTAAGTATTGGATTATCTGTCATTAGTGAAATAATTACCGTATATTTATACATTTATAGTCCATAACAACGCAGTCAAACAGGATATTCAATGGGTGGTCAGAAAATTATTGTTTCAAAAATTAGTATAGTACAGTCGAGACTACAACAAGGTTCCAATCCTATTATTCCTATTTAAATTAGGATTCTTTCCATAATTTATTTTCATCCCATTTTTTAGCAAAGATTAATTCATTAGGTGGTCTTTTATTACAAAGTTTTTGAAAAGGTTTTATGACCGCCAGAAAAGGTTTAGTGACCGCCAAAAATGTATAGGCAGAAATTTATGTTTTAAAAGTCAATAAAGAAATAACAATAATAATAATAATTAGATAGAGATACCCTCAAGATGATGAATATTCAACGTAGGATTCATCCTAAATCGTCCGTTCCTCGACGGGACTCTTGAACCAGGAGTATATGCATGGCCGAGTAATACTGAGTATAGCATGTAACAATCCTTAGGAGCTCAGACCCACTCCGGCAATTAGTGAGGGATCACGAAAATGCAGATGTGGGTGCAGTATTGTTCAAAGCAGCACAAAGAGCCGCAGATGAACTCAGGTGAGGAGGCCGGCGAGGTGCCGACCCAGAGTCGGTCACTGAGCTTCGCCAAATTATATCAACTATAGAGGAATCAGCCTGTCACCCAGTGTATCAAAAATCTTTGAATTTGCAATTAATATGCAGCTTGTAGATTTTCTTACAATTAATAATATGCTCTCCCAAAATCAACATGGTTTTACAAAACAGAAAAGTATAGACTCAGCACTAAGCGAGTTTGTAAATGGGATAGCAAATGCACTGGACAAATCAGAAATGGCTATGGGACTTTTTGTAGACTTCTCTAAAGCGTTTGACTGTGTCAATCACTCTCTTCTATTAACTAAACTGGAAAAATATGGTGTTAGGGGTATTGCTCATGAATGGTTCAACGCCTATTTGTCAAATTGCCTTCAACAGGTTAAAATTAAAGATACTCTTTCCAGCTTAGCAGCTATTAATACTGGAATTCCGCAAGGATCCATATTGGGTCCAACGCTTTTTGTTGTTTTTATTAACGATTTGATAAATTATTTAGAACAACCACTGTGCTCAATAGTATCATATGCAGATGACACTAATATTTCGATTAGGTGTAGGAACTTGTCTGATGCGGAGAATTGTGCCATTTCAATCTATAAAAAAATTAACTATTGGGTTGAAAAAAACAAATTATGTATAAACCGTGAAAAGACAGTGGTCGTAGTTTTTAAAATCTCACAGTCTAGTCTAAATGTAAATAGTAGTCTAGTTTTAGATGTCAACACAAATATTAAGTATTCTGATAACTCAAAAATGCTAGGGTTAAGGATTGATTGTCATCTAAAATGGTCTAGTCATATACAGGATGTCTGTATTAAATTGTCTAAAGTATGCTATGCTTTAGCTTTAACATCTAAACAATGCAGCGGATCAATTATAAGGCAATTGTATTTTGCATCTTTTCATTCTGGCATTAAATATGCCATTGTTCATTGGGGCCAATCACCTGATGCGCATAGCGTTTTTCTCCTACAAAAACGAGCAGTGCGTATCATGGCTAATTTAAAATACAATGAATCTTATAGGGATACTTTCAAATCATTAAATATTTTGACTATGATATTTGTATATATTTATGAACTTACTTGTTTTGTGTATAAAAACAAAGCAAATTTATTTGAAAATAGAGCTCCACATCTATATAATACCAGAAAGAAAAATCTCCTTATACCACATAAACACGAAACAGCGTTGTATCAAAAAAGTCTTTTTTTTAATGGATGTAAATTTTTTAATGCTCTACCTGAAAATGTTAAATGTATACCAACAATCTATAAGTTCAAAACTGCAGTAAAATCGTTATTGTTAAACAAAAATTGCTACACCATTGATGAATTTTTATCGACTACTTAAAACATAAATATGCGGATCTTTATACTATTGCAAGTCATACCTAATAAAAATATTGTAAATTTTATTATTTATATACTATGATTTTATATGTATATATATTTAGTACTTAAGGCTTTCTAAAAATTTTAAATTAAATGTATCACTTTTAAAACTAGTTTTTAGATAACACAATTTTATTGTATGTATATTTTTATTTATTTGGACAAAATTTCTTAAACTCCATTAATGTAGTTTTCTGAAATTAACAAAAAAAAAAAAGTCTGGAAGCCCAGATTAAAGCTGCCGAGCAGGCAAATTTGCTTAGGCAGCATGTCGATAAATCTCTGCATGGCTTATTCTACAAGAACATAGAAACACTGATTTTACCGACTAGGCTGAAATTTGCCTTTTTAATGTCAGCTAGGCTTAAGTCGGAGACCGAGGGATTCATTGTGGCCTGCCAAGATGGTGTTATTAATACCTTGGTCTACCGATGTCGTGTGATGGGTGTAGGTGTTCCTGATATCAGCTGCAGGATCAGCCGTCTGGCGCCGGGATCGCTCGTGCATTTACAGTCTGCGTACCCAGTATATGCGATTTCGGCCTACAACCATCGCCATAAAGCGGCATTACAAATGCTCTACTACTATCTACGGCACTCGTACGGGGTAGACCAAACACCAGTGCTGCCTTGCGTCCCCGGAGATATTGAGTCCGTTGTCCAGAACGAGAGGTGCAGGATATACTGGAACTACTCATTCCCGACCGTCAGGCTAATTCAAGCCAACAAACCTGACATAGTACTCCTCGACCACCAAACCAAGGCGTTGTACGTCATCGAGTTTTCGACACCTGCTGAAATAAACATCGCCTTGAAAGAGGAGGAAGAACGAACTAAATATCGCAATCTCCGGCACGAGCTCCTAGTGCTGTACCCAGGCTACTCAGTCAAGATGATCGTCCTCATAATCGAAGTACTCGGAGGTATGAAGCCCACGCTGCTCCCGCAATTGAAGACCATACCGGCCTGTCAGAAATCTGTCGAATGGCTAGCAGGTCAAATGTATAAAGCAGTTATCCTGGGGTCCCTTCGTCTACTTAGGGCACGATTCGGGTGTTTATAATCACTGACCCTACAGGTGTGGTGAGTGGCTGTAATTTTAATTGCCGACGCCATTTCCCTGTTAGGTTCGGAGACCGGGAGAGTCCTCCCTGTTATCGGGAAACCGGGAAGAAAATATATAGCGGGGAGAGCCTAGTTAGGTCCTTACTTGAACCTGTGTATGGGCGTCTAGGGGTATCCTTCCCTTCCTGCACTGCAATTCCTGTCTTGGGAGAAGCCCCCTAAGTGCGGCGTTGCAGCAAAGGAAAAAGGAATGCAGCAGTTATTAAGGGGATTTAATACATATATAATGTTAAGATGAAACTATATCCTACTGAAGAAAGACATAGGAAAAAAGTGAATATATAAACCTACCTTAACAATCTTCACCAAAACATCAAATTTACCATGGAAATTGAGAAAGATGGAGAGCTCCCATCTCCAAGAGGAATACTAGGCTTTAAAGACATCTCTACAGAAAAATGGATATAGACCCAAGGACATAAACAACGCCATGAAGAAACAGAGTATAGTTAATACGAAAGAAGAAAATAAATATACAGCGATCATTTATTTACCATATATCCAAGGTTGCATGGACAGGATTAGAAGAATGCTAACAAAGAAGAATATGAAAGTGATCTACAACGCACAACAAAAAATCGGATAACATTTTCCTAAATATGTTCTACCAGATGAACTCGATTTCCCAGGAGTTTATAGCATTCCATGTTTGTGTGGAGAAGTTTACATAGGAGAGACCAAGAGATATATTAATACCAGACTTAACGAACATACCAGGCACACAAAGATGGAAAACATCATTAAGTCTGCAGTTGCGGAGCACTCTAAGGGAACCGGCCACTGGATAAAATTTGACTAGACCAGAAGATTGGCGAGCACGCGACACTACTGGCCCAGAAGATACAGAGAAGCCATAGAAATACATAAAATCCAAATAATTTCAACCGTGACGCCGGACTACAGCTACCATTGACATGGAAATCAATGTTCTGATCCACTGACCCCGACCATGTGTCATCACCGGAACGAAGCCACGCCTTCTGACGATACGTATAAATAGAGGAGCTCAGGTCAACAGAGCTCACTTCGCTTCAGAAGAAGACCACGACAAGATGGTCGAAATGTCAAGTATTCAAAACTATCACCGCGGACCCTGAAATCTAACTATGGATCATCATCAGCTCCGCGAAAGCCTTAGAAATTAGTTGTGAAAAAAAAAACCATTTTTATGGCCATAAAAATGTGACCTTCCACGTGGAGCACTTGTTATAATTGTATTTATTGAATTATTTCAAAATACTTCTAATATTTTTAGTTTATTCTTGAATTTTATATTTATTGCTCAATAAACCGAAAATGGTTACAAGTAAGGATGTAAATACAAAAATGTTCGTTTTTCATTTCTATATTCCATCATATCAAGGTATCATGAAATTTTTAATTATAATAGTAATTAGTGAAACTTTAAATTAGATTTTTAATTGCGGTACCAAGCCAACAAACAAATTGAATTTGAAATTAATGCTTGCATAAATATCACAAAATAATTACTAGTAGTATACTTTAATTAAAAGTTTTGTTACATGCCACATCAAAAAATTATTGTTACGTAATTTTAAAACAAATGTGTTGAACAATAATTTAATACTTGAATTAATTAAAATAAATAGTTAACATATTCTTTTTTTGTTTTTCTGCAGAATGTCGATCGTTCCCAACATTCATTGAATAAATCAAAAAACAAATTTAAATATAATATGCAAATTGAGGTATCCATTTGTGATTTAGAGCTCTTTACATTTTAAGCAGTGCGCTGAACTATTTTCGTGACAGGGCAAAATAATTTAAAAAAAATTGTGATACTGTTCCGTTCAAACGCATAAACTACTAAATAAATATCAATAATAATAATAATGATCTCTATTGTCCATTAGATTATACAAGAAAATGACATATGACAAGTTAAATTAGAACAAAATTGTACAAATGAAACATGCGTTTGACATATTATGTAAACTATACTTTGGAACTATTGAACCAGAAAATAAAGTTAACTCAAAAAAGTTTGGTTTTTCTTCAATTCAAATAATAATTTGTCGCCTATACCGTTTATCTTATACTATAACAACGAGGAAATAGAAGACCCACAAGCAGTTGTCAATAGTTTTGATGGTTATTTTGCCAAGTTATTCACATTATCTGTTAAGAACCAAATTTTAAGTCTAATAATAACAACATATTGCTTACTCTAACAGAAATAACTTAAGAACACGTTCTAACCTCTACCAGAAAGTTAAAGGCTAATATCAGATATTGTGCGCTAATATTTGCTAAACCCATTAAACACATCTTTCCATCTTCCGGGCAAATGGAAACTATCTCGAGTTCGTACTATATTCAACAAAGGTGATAAGAGCGACTTGTCAAACTATATGCCAATTGTTATAATTTGCAATTTTGCCAAAATTCTGGAAATTATTTTACACTTTGTTATTTTGACCATACATCCGGCATGAGTTCATCTAACTAACAAGGATTTATGAGAGGCAGATTCACAGTAACCAATCTCGTTTGCATCACTCAATACTTATGTGATAAACTTGATCTCTCTCCAGTCAGGTAGATGTGATTTACATGAACATTTCCAAGGCTTTCGACAGACTTGATACAGTGTTTTACTTTCAAAGATTGCCACATTCGGTTTATCGGTAGATCTAATAAACTTAATTAAAACATATTTGAAAAATAGAAACCAATATATTGTCTGAAAGTTATTTGTGGCATTCTATGAATATTCTTTCCTATTATTTGGGTTTTCTACCACATGTATTATTATCCTCTTCAAAAACAAATCACCGAATCTACAAAATAATAGAATTATTGGAAAAAAGCCTTTGCGCCCGTGACGTTTACGCCAAAGAAATAGTCAGAGGTTATGTTTTGCAAATAATATAAATCGGAATAAACACAGAAATAATGTATTTTGCTGACGTTTCGGAAAGTAATCTCTTTCCGTTTTCAAAGATTTTTTTTGGAAGAATTCTTATTTCGATGTATATGTCAAATACACAGCTTTCTGTTTATGTTATTTCCAGTTTCTTTTAGATAATGTTGAGTTTGTTAAGTTCTTCTTTTAACATTGGTAGCCAGGTTGTACAAATATCTGCAGAACAATTCGATACGCACTTATCTTCATTTAATTAGATTATTCGTGGTTCTTTAATTTTTCTTTTTTTGATATCTGCTTCGTTTGTTAAAATTTTTGCCGAGTCCCAGTTTACTCTATGTCTGTTTTCCCAAGCATGTTCACAAATCTTTGATTTCTGAATTTCATTATTTCTAATGTAATTCTTGTGCTTATCCAACCTCACACTGAAAGGTCTGGATGACTCACCCACATAACATTTATCACATTCGCACGGGATATTGTAAATACAGTTTTTTTAATTCTGCTCCCTGTTTATCGGTTTTGTTTTTGTTAAAATAGATCTTAAATTGTTCCCCGTTTGAAACATCGTCCTAACATCAATTTTGTCACCTATACGGCGTAGCTTTTCCGATAGTCCGTATACATAAGGAATTATTGTTGTATAATGACGTTCAGGTTTTTGTCGTACCTGATTGTCCCTACTTTCAACATTTATGAAAATTCTATCAACAAAGGCTTCAAGATATTGATTTTGTACTAGAACCTCTTTGATAAATTTTTTCTCGTTTTTTAATATTTCATTATTAGATGAAATTATTCAGAAACGTACACCTCGGGATATTTTCTATTGAAAAGATCAATTGCATATTTGTACCCTATTTCATCTTTACCGCCGTAACATTTAACTAAATAAATTCGTTCTAGACTCAACATTATTTGAAAAGTTCTCTGACAAGGACTTTTTCATAAATAAATGTCTGTGTATGTTGCTATGGATACAATACATAGAATAGTTTTGTTATCATTTTATTCAATAAATTATGTGCTTTCGTTGAATATTTATAAAATTATTTTAATCATAATTTTTGCAAAAATATCAACTTTGAGATACGACGTTCAAATTTCATATCTGGACTACTATTAACATAAAAACAACTTCTTTCAGTAACATTTTTATATTCCTCTAAAACAAAAAAAAGTAATACTTTACTCTTGGCACAAGTTCACGTTTTCTTATTTGATAACCACTCTGTATGTTATTTTGAAAGTCTGAGCATGGCTAATGACTTTTCATAATAAGCAAAACTTTTTATGAAGAATGACTTTTTTCTTAAATTAAAATGCGAAATAAGAAAAATTACAAGTATAGTTAGGTTCATCCAGGGACGCACTGTATAATTACAAAAAAAATGTGCAATTTCTAAAAACTTTGCAGTAATAAATAAATAATAAAATAAATAATAAAATAAATAATAAAACAATATTTCAATCCAGTTTATTAGTATGTAGTAATCTTGGCTATACTATTTAAGGACTTACCACCATAATACGGGCATCGTATCCTTTACGAATAAAGTTCACTCTCAACTACCATATTAACGTTAAAATCAAGTAATCCTCTATTTTTTAATATGGAGCAAACGCTAATTCACAAAATCAACAAAACTTTCATTATCACTGACACAAACAACACTTCACACCATCATAACAATTTAATTGCCCTCTTAGAGGCATTTGAAAATGGGTAAACCTGTTGAAGGTGTTCGACTGTTGTTTAACTTTTTAGCGAATAATTTATATTAAACCTGCGAGATCTAATTTAGTCGAAAACATAATTTCTGACGTAGATATTGTAATTCAAGTTTTAATCTTTTTTTAAAAAATAATCTGTTTGTTCTTCTGCTTTGATAATGACAATGCAAACACACGTGCGTGCGTAAATTCGGCGAGTGGGACAGTACGAGTACGGTTCGCTGCAAAGTTGATAAATGCACTATTTGCGAATTCGTCCCATTCCGCAGAAGGCAGATCTGACAGACTCCGTAGTAATGTTGGCGGATTCCAGTCGGATTTGCTCCTCTTAAAGCGAGCCAAGGTGAAAAGTTACAGGTGGTTTTGATAAGCGTTTGTTTTGCTTTCTGCGTGATGTTGTGGTAGGTAAGCTGGCAATTGTCCGCTGTTTTTGAAGTCCGACAAGCTAACAATACCGGCAAGCTAGAGATTATACTGACGTATTTGTTGTAAACGGAGCTGGGTCGATTACTTTGGAATATATGTTAAGTAATTAAAATTATAAATTGCTTTATCTAAGAAGGTATTTAATTTTTACTTTTGTTTGGCATAAACAAGCTATAATATATTTTTTCGCATTTTGACAGATAATAAGCTATTTTGCTAAATTCAGAATCGTTTAATAAAGTGGCACTTTACCACGTTAAAGTATCACTTTACTATACAGGGTGGACCACTAATAATAGGCCATAGTTCAGGAGTAGATTCTTTGGGTCAAAATATGAGGATATAACCAAATATGTTTTAGTAAAATGTTGTTGTGGAAAAAGATATAGGGTGTTAAAGTTCAAATTATCTTTTTTTTTTCGACGAAACGTTGTGATACTTCTGATGGTACCAATTTGACGTTGTAAAACTATAAATCTAACACAGTAAATACGAATACTTTCTTAAATTTAAACCTGAAAAGGAATTTTGAAACATACAAAAAAAGACAATATAAAGTTCAAAAATACTTATATATTAAATCTTTCAAAAATTATGTTTTTACAAAACGTTTAAGAAAAATGTATTGACAAACTATAGTCTGGCCCGTGTACAACACATAGTGAGGAACGGAACGGCTCATAATGTACCAACTACCATCCAATGTTTAGTTTTCAGCTAACGATTACACAAAAAGATTCAGTAAAAAGTTCAATGTTTATAATTTTTTGGTGAGCTTTTGCTTGCCTGTCTATTGACGTATTTTTAGTTCAATATCAATTTTGATCGCTCCTCGGAGCTTAAAACTGCTTGAATCGCAACGACTTTGAATTATATTCTGCAATTATAGATTCATACGTTCAGGCAAGGCGGTCTGAGTACATGGTAACTATACTGTTTTGACACCGAATCTCTGAGGAACCGGTTTAAGGAAATACCGTTAAAAACCCATAATTTTCCCGTCAAAATCGACTGCTAGAAAATAATAGGGCACCCTCGACGCTAAGGGCTATTTTCGCTAAAACTCTTAAAATACTTTGACTAGAGACTGGATTAACTTGTCCTCATATTTAACACAACGCATGAGTTGCAATGCTTAACAACGTGGATTCGTAAAAAAATTTTATTTTCAAAATTTCTGTCGGTTTTTGTTATACTTTCTAAATTTTGTGGTCTGGGCGACATTACGTCCCCCGTATTTAGTATACTTTCTAAAATTACACTCCTTGATGAGTTTCTGATATTTTTGCATAAAAAAGGCTCCGTAGAGCGAAAATGTGATTGAATGTATAAAAACCTTTTCCAACGGCATTTTTACGTGAAGCACACTTTTCATGCGAAATGTCGGATTTTGTTACAGTTTCGAAAAGTTCATCGAGGGTTTTGGCGTGTTCTTTAACATTGCCGCTGCGAGCTGACTTGAGAATCTTCATCCACACAAACTAAAATTTCTAGTTCTTGATCGGGTGGAATTAGTTTCGGTCGTCCTACATCGTTTTTATGGCGAAAGGAACTCCTTTCTTCCAAACGACAAAACAGATCTTATGGTCTGGCTGTACTCTGTTTGGATATTGCAATGGGTATCTACTCGCTGCCGCACGTCCGTTAAAATTATTTTGTGCGTAAACAGATATCATATCCCTCATTTTCCTATTTGAAAAAATATGTCTAGGCATTGTAAATAAAAAAGTTAAAGAAATTATCTTGAGAAACACAAGAGCAAAATAAAATGATTAAATAACATAAATTACAGAATTAAAACGTAACCAAAGCACACTTTTCAATAAATACACTTTGTTTCATTAAATTTGAATTTGTCTTTCAAAAAATTATTAAAATGTTTAACGGCACTGTCCTCGAAAACGGTTGGAGTTATCAAGTTCTACCAAGTGTACCTTTTATACGTGGAAATGACGTCCTCATCAGATATTCTAGTCAGAAGTATCACAACGTTTCGTAAAAAAAAAAATATGAAAAAGTTCATCATCAGATACAGGTCCTGCGGCGCGTTCTATGACCTAACGTGATGCAATACATAAGTAATTGTTTCTTATAATAAAAGAAGTTCCTCTAGCAAATTTGGCGAAGGTCAGTCAAGAGACTGTTGAGTTATTGCAAAAAAATAATTTGAACTTTGACACCCTGTATCTTTTTCCACAGTAACATTTTACTAAAGCATATTTGGTTATATCTTCATATTTTGACCAAAAGAATCTACCCCTGAACTATGGCCTATTATTAATGGTCCACTCTGTATATAGTAATTACTTATCTTTTACAAAATTTGGAGTTTCCAGGCGCTCCAGACTTGAAGGTTGTTGACTGAGGTCCTTGCTGGTTTAGATAGGGAGTTTTTCCGTTCGTAAAGAGTGAATCGTATACCAAAAATCGTGTACCAAAGAATAGCAAATGATCCAATAGTCCAAAATCCAAATAATCCAAAAATAGAATAGTTGGCAAGTTCTGTACTCAAAATTTAGCCGTACCCAAATGGAAATCTGGCCTTACCAAAATCGTCTAGAATACTACTTTATAGACGATACCCTGCTTATTAATCCGAATATATTGAAATTTCAATTAAACAAACCAAAATATTAATTGAAAATTAGGTTAAATTTAGTTTTTGATCCGGTATCAAACCGACTAGCAACCACGTGCCGTTTAACTTAATTAATTCCTAGCAAAGTTTTCGGCTTCCAAATGCTACGTACTATTGCGGCCGAGAATAAGTAATAGGCTGATTTTCCCATTGTAAATATGGTTCTCACCAGTGACGCATCACTCATAATATATTTTATTATTTTTATTAGTGTCAATGTCATTGTGATACTGTTACCTCCTTTCCCTTGTTATTTGTTTTTGAGAAAGAATTGAGGTAACATATGCGGACGACTAGCTGGTTTAAGTCGGAGCAGAGAGCCGTGGGTCCAGAGTATTCGTAAGAGTGGAGAAACTTACCCTTTTCGATATGTACAGCATAAGCGACAGATTTCTGTTTATTTCGAGAAAAGGAGTCAAAGAAAAATTTATGTTAAATTGGGCACCATCTATAGTGAAAATAAGTAGTATTGTCTCTTTTTCTCGAATAAATGGAGTGAAAGTTGTAGGAAAATTAACCAACTATATGATTTATGAAAAGATAACGAAATTTTATCTATATGTAAGATAAGCTGTGCAAAAGCTATGCAGGAATAAAGAAGCTATGCAGAAACGTATACAGAAATGTATAAGTATATATGTGCATAAACATATAGAATATAAGAATTTAAGTATATAAGTATATACAAATATATGCATCTAAGCTGATTTCATAAAAACTATAAATTGCCAAAAAATGAAAAAGAAAGAAAAAAAAAATTTTAAACCATGTGGTACATATAGTATTTTAACTACTTATTAAATTAGAAAGAATTGACCTTGAATTTAAATTTATTTTAAAAATAATTGAAATTACATCAAAGACAAAAATTGAAGGTTAATTAAATTTTTAAATGAGTAATAAATGAAATTACCAGTATGTTGTTATTAACGCGGATATAAAATATGTCATATTAATTACTGAAGTCCACAGTTAAAATTTATATACGTTCGAATCAGTACAAAGGCTGCAAGCAAATGATTTCCTGTTGAGTTTTACTGATAAGGTAAACTTTTTTTGTCCTACTTACTGGAAAATAATGCTACCGAATAAACTTGAGAAATCTAATTCCCTAATTAAATTAAAAGCTATAAAATATAAAAATAGTACAGGTATGGCCATCTGTCAATGGTTGAGTTAAGCGCAACAATTTGCAGGTCGCAAATTCTACAAGTTCCTTTACTCAAAACTAAAATAGTGGCATATGGTCGATAAAAGGAATCTATAATAATAGTTTTTATTACTTCCATACCACAGCAGATTTGCCTTCACCTCAGTTTGTAATTTCTATTTTGTACATAACCAACAATATGAACAGCTGTAAATAAATATTAAAAACGTATTGTGATAACTCAGTAAATATATTACATCTTATAGGATATACTATATATAGAATGAGAAAAGGTAAAGAAAATAACCATATGTGCTTACATAGTAAACAAAAATATAAAAATTGAAATATAGGTATCTGATGTAAATAAATGTTTAGTAGACAAATTGTTTCCTGGAATAATGCTGTATTGCAACGAAACAGAGATACATAATAGTTAATAGAACATAACTGAGTTCCTAAGATATAAAACTAAGTACAGAAAACAGTGTGAAATGGTTTAGCAGTTATACAAGTAAAATTCTGTTAGTTGAAAACAGTTTCACTTACAAAAACTGAATCAAAAATGTTATACAGATCGTGCTAAATATAACCATAACACTAGTTTTTATATAAAACTGTTAAATGGACATAGGCCATGTAACAATACCCACCAATGATTCATTGTCAAAATAATTTAATTGACATAACTGACATAAAAAGCCCTAATTACAATAGACTTTCTTTGCAACTGTAGTAGTGACATTGATATTGAGTTCAGACGCTTCGTTTTTGATATTACTATAAGAAACTCAGCAGCAAGTAAGCTCGGTAGCTGCTCTAATCGGTCAGTTATATCAATTCCTTCATCCCATATTATTGCCAGCTACAATAAAATCATATACCCGTATTTCACCACCTCCCTAGCTATTAGAATCACGTTATTGATATGCTTAATGCCATTAACATGTTTTTCTTGAATTGCCAGGGCGCTTTTAAATCAGTTGACACGAAACAATTAATGCCTTTAGCAATTTCTCTTATCGATTAACTTCTTTACAGACCCAGTCAACCACATTATCACCATACAGTTCATTTACTTCTGTTGACCAACCTTCTGGTTCACTATCCCCTACATAAATGCGATCTAACTAACAATCGCACAAACAAACAATTAAACATCGATCCAGTATTTAACGCTTACGGTAAATTGCTTTAATGTGGTCATGAATGCAGAGTTAGAGCAACTATAATGGTAGCACTTGTCGATGCAGTCTAGCTCTTAAGTCCTAACAATAGCCATGAAATTGATGCTCGTGATGGCTTACTTTACAAATATTGAATATCCTCATTCCACCATATGTATAGGGATATGTTTAACAATATGGTTTAATACTACTACTACTATAGCTCCAGTGGCGTACCACAAGGTAGCAACCTGGGCCTACTACTGTTTTTATTGTTCGTGAATGATGTTGTAACATTTGTTAAGTAGAATATCCTTATGCATGCAGATGATATAAAACCTTTAATGCAAATTAATAATATATGTGATTGTCTAAAAATAAAAACTGGTATTAGCATGCTTTAGTCTTGGTCATTGGTCAATGCTTTTTGCAATTTAACATAGCCAAATGCTGTGTATTGTCTTTTTCTCGTAAACAAAATACTATTATATTTTATTACGCAATGGCAGAAACATCAATGACTAGAAATAATATAGGTAATGATTTGGATGTCAAATTTGATAGTCAATTAACGTTTCCACAGCATATCGAAGATATGTATAAAAGTGCTCAGCGAACACTTGGGTTTGTAATAAGAAACGCTAAAGATTTTTCTTCTCTTGAAGCCGTTAAAAAGTTATAGACTTTTTTATCTAGTTTACTTTCAATTTTTAAAAAAATTTCTAGCTATCGTAGAACTCGAGATATCGAAGTCCGACGCACTATTGCCCCCCCTGTATATACCCCAGTAGGAGACATGTTATAAACATTAGGGTGGTTGACAATTTGGGAGAGTATTAAAAGGGTGAACTTAATACTATAATCTATAAAATAGGACACAAACAATTACCTACATACTTAAACGAATTTCTCGTTAAAAGGCTAAACTTTCACAACTAAAGTTGTTGTAAGCAAAATATGGTATTGATACAGTTAAACTGACGTCCTTACAAAAATCCTAGTTTTTCGAAGAGGTTCGTCTTTTTGATTGTCTCAGGAAGACTATTATCTTCCTGAGACAATCAAAGTTTCACCAAATCTAAATGTCTTTAAACGTGAAGTGTTCAGTTATTTAAGCTAGATAATAGTGTAATTTATTATTATTAGATATAGAAATCTGTGTTTTTACTAACCAAGTGTTAAATAATAGTATATTATTCAACGAGCGGTAGTGTAGTTATAATTCATCAAGTGAGTTATTACCATTATCGCAAGTTGAATACTATACTTTATCTACGATTATAACATAAATATTAAATTGCAGAGGGGGTGAAACACACCCCTTTAAGGCGAAAAATGGTTGTAACTGATTTTTTCACGCTGTTCGAAGGGAATGTAACTAAAGAAAGGTCGAGGAGGATGAGGGAGGCAAAATTCAACCACCCACCTCTTACCTTCAGTCAAGGGGGTGAAAACTACCCTGCAGGGATTGCGGCCACCCTCAATTTTTCTGCCGGTTTTCCAAAAGGATTTTGATTGGGAGGTGGTGATCCCGGCAGGGGGCAGTTTCACCCCTTGACTAGAAATAAAGGGTGGATGAATGAATTTTTCTTCCCTCATCTATTTTGACCACCTTCCAATCGAACCATCAGAAAAATTGATGTGGTCCGTCATCCCTGCAGCGGGTAGTTTTCTCCCCCTTGACTGAAAATAAGAGGTGGATGGTTTATTTTACCTCCTTCATCCTTGTCGACCTTTTTTTGTTGCATTCCCTCCGAACAGTGCGATAAAATCATTTACGACCGTTTCTTGCTTCAAAGGGGTGGCTGTCACCCACTTTGATCAAGCCTCTCGGTGGCTCCGTATAAAAAATCATTTTTACAGAAAAAATTCCGCACAAAAAATGCGCCCCCACTTACTACACCTTTTTGGGGGTGATTATTGGCCAATCTGGGGCGAAGGCAGATGTTTTTCACCCTCAGACCTATCGCAATCAATTCTTCGCCCCAAAAAAGGGGGAGAAATGTATTTTAGCCCTGGGGTAGTTTTCACCCCCTTGACTGGGAATAAGGGATGGATGGTTGATTTTACCTCCCTTATCCTCTTCGATTTTTTTTAGTTACATTCCCTCCAAACAACAAGCAAAAATCATTTACGACTATTTTTTGCTTCAAAGGGGTGGTTTTCACCCCTTTGATCAACTTTCTCCTATCAAAAATCATTTTTACAGGAAAAATTTCGTACAAAAATTGCGCCTCCACTTGCTACACCTTTTGGGGGTGGTTTTTGGCCAATAGGGGATGAAGGCAGGTTTTTTCACCCTCGGACCTATCACAATCGATTCTCCACCCCAAAACACAGGAGAAGAAATGTCTTTTAGTTCTGGCTCAGAAATGTCTAACTTCCCATTTATTTGCCTGGACAGAAGGTAAAGGAGACTGGCACTGTACCTAGTGAGTTATTATAACTCACGCTATTTGTTTACGGATACTATTACTTGCTCAAAAGCAGTTCATTAATGAAGCCAAGAGTCACATTTTTTCGAGTGGATTGAAGGCTTGTTAATCCAATTTAATTCAACATTTTATCCACGACCACGGCCAAATTAGGAACGTGAAAGCCGTATGAGAGCAAGTGAAAAATTCTGATTTTGAAAAACGTCAGTTTATTTTGATTAAGAATCTTTTGATTTTGAGCAAAAAACTAGAAGGTCTTTGAATAGTTTCTATAACAAGAGTTTTTTTATTAGTTGACAAAAGCGAAAAAATTTGCAAAATCGACAGAGAAAATGAGTTTGAATGCTGAGAATTTCTTCATTCGTGGTATTATTATGAATTCTAATCCACTAGCGATTAAAAGGTATTTAATCGACGGAAACAGACGTATTAAATCTTCCTAATATAGTGGTCCTGAATAAAATATTTTTTTTTGCATCAAAATGCTATGAATTCTACTACTATTGAGTTCAAGTCTCAGCTGCGGTACATGTCAATGTCACCTTAGGAAATTGTTGTTGTATAGTTGCGTCCTGATTGAGTGGTGAAAGCTGTGATTAAATTCCTCCAAGCCGTTAATGTAAAGACAAGCAAAATAAATAAATTATTTTGTGTAAAAAATTACATTCTGTATTTCAACATAAGGATGAATTTAAGGAATTTTTTTAATATACAATTAATTGATCTCATTAATTATAGTAATTCTTAAAGAAAGGAAAGTCATTATCCAGCGACACTTAATTTCGACACAACCTTGTTCTTTTTAAATTTATTGTTTTTACTTTTAACCTTAATTAGCCATGTTTCGTTATTGTTTCATGAGATAAAATCTCCAACTTGAAGGTGACGACAACACGGATTCAAAATAGTGTTGACATTTTCTTTCTGCATTTGTCATAGCTCGAATTAAAACTAATGTTATATATTGTTATAAAGACTTGATTTTTTGCAATCAATTACATATGGTGTCATATTTTAGCACAAATGCTTTATATTATTTACAGATATTGTCTAAATTAAATATAAAATATTACGTTTTATTGAAATTTTTTGAAAATTAATTGATCTTTTAATAATGATAATTTTACTTTCCATAATGATAACATTACCGTTTTATAGGAATAGTGAAGTTACACAAAAAGAATAAAATAGAAATAAAATGCACACGTTAAAAAAATAGGTAAAAAAATTACATAGAGAATAAAAACATTTTTATAACAACAGTTTTAATTTCATTTTTAAATTTAGCAAATTTCTAGCAATTTTACACTCTGTTGGTAAGTAATAAAATAATTTTGGACCCATGTAATTCGGGGAATTACAAGTTATATTGACCTACCTAGTGAGTTATTATAACTCACGCTATTTGTTTACGGATACTACTACTTGTTCAAAAGCAGTTCATTAATGAAGCCAAGAGTCACATTTTTTCGAGTGGAATTGAAGGCTTATTAATCCAATGTAATTCAACGTTTTATCCACGACCACGGCCAAATTAGGAGCGTGAAAACCGTATGAGAGCAGGTGGAAAATTCTGATTTTGAAAAACGTCAGATTTGACAAGTTTATTTTGATTAAGAATCTTTTGATTTTGAGCAAAAAAATGAAGGTCTGAATCGTTTCTATAACAAGAGTTTTTTTATTAGTTGACAAAAGCGAAAAAAATTGCAAAATTGACAGAAAGAATGAGTGAGAATGCTGAGAATTTCTTCATTCGTGGTATTATTATGAATTCTAATCCACTAGTGATTAAAAGGTATTTAATCGACGGAAACAGACGTATTAAATCTTTCTAATATAGTGGTCCTGGATAAAATATTTTTTTTTGCATTAAAATGCTATGAATTCTACTATTATTGAGTTCAAGTCTCAGCTGCGGTACATGTCAATGTCACCTTAGGAAATTGTTGTTGTATAGTTGCGTCCTGATTGAGTGGTGAAAGCTGTGATTAAATTCCTCCAGGCCGTTAATATAAAGACAAGCAAAATAAATAAATTATTTTGTGTAAAAAATTACATTCTATATTTCAACATAAGGATGAATTTAAGGAATTATTTTAATATACAATTAATTGATCGCATTAATTATAATAATTCTTAAAGAAAGGAAAGTCATTACCCAGCGACACTTAATTTCGACACAACCTTGTTCTTTTTAAATTTATTGTTTTTACTTTTAACCTTAATTGGCCATGTTTCGTTATTGTTTCATGAGATAAAATCTCCAACTTGAAGGTGACGACAACACGGATTCAAAATAGTGTTGACATTTTCTTTCTGCATTTGTCATAGCTCGAATTAAAACTAATGTTATATATTGTTATAAAGACTTGATTTTTTGCAATCAATTACATATGGTGTCCTATTTTAGCACAAATGCTTTATATTACTTACAGATATTGTCTAAATTAAATATAAATATTATGTTTTATTAATTTTTTGAAAATTAATTGATCTTTTAATAATGATAATTTTACTTTCCATAATGATAACATTACGGTTTTATAGGAATAGTGAAGTTGCACAAAAAGAATAAAATAGAAATAAAATGCATACGTTAAAAAACTAGGTAAAAAAATGACATAGAGAATAAGAATAAAAACATTTTTATATCAACAGTTTTAATTTAATTTTTAAATTTAGCAAATTTCTAGCAATTTTACACTCTGTTGGTAAGTAATAAAATAATTTTGGACCCATGTAATTCGGGGAATTACATGTTATATTGAGTTGAGAAATGATACTCGAAAGTCTTCCCTGCTACGCGTATTTACACTATAAATATTTTTATTCACAATAAATATATTTTTATTTTGGTATACATAAATACACATTTCAAAAATGTATAAAAATGGCAAGGTTAAAATTTTATACTCTCTAAACAATTCTTTGCAAGAATCCAAAACATCTAGAAATTATCATGCATGTCTTACTTTCACCTGCATATTGTATACTTACATGCTGTTGGTTTCTTATGATACGACACGAATAAAAAAAATTAAAACGTAATTCAGTGTGTATACAAGAACGAAACGTCTAAAAAAAAATTTTTAGCTACCAACTATGTTATTAAAGGGGTTAAAAAAATTAAAATGTGCACCCACATTGCCACCCTATTATTAAAGGGGGTAAAAAAAATTAAAATGTGATTTAGTATGTATACAAGAACGAAACGTCTCAAAAAATTTTTTGGTGTTAGCTACCCTCTCTACCACCACCATTGCCACCCCCACCCTATTATTAAAGGTAGTAAAAAAACTAAAATGTGATTTAGTGTGTATACAAAAACGAAATGTCTAAAAAAAAATTTTGGCGTTAGCTATCAAAATGTGGACAATGGAGTGAGTTGAATCTAAATATTTTAATATTGGTAATCTTATTTTGCTGTACCTGCTTCTCTTGTTTATAATTTATTTTTCTAGTTTGAAAATGAATGACATTTCAACCCGTAAATAATAATAATTTAAACGTCAACGTTGTGTTGGAAAATGTAGGCTCTGCTTATGTAATGTGGTAATGTGGGGTTTACTACATGTGGTAAAGTGATTGTATCGCAGGGGCTGGTGCTGGTTTCTGTAGCGACAAATATACAAGAAAGTTTGACAATAATTGTTAGCTAATGAAGTGACGTATATTTAAAAAATATTTTTTGGTTTTTATGGATTATTTCAGGGCTATAGATAAAAAGTCGTATACATCCATTATTTAGTTCGGTAAAGTATAGATGATAGCCCGATTGCATATATAATTAATTATTTCAGCCAACTCAATGTTTGAATGTTCAATACATCATAATTTTTCAAGATATATAAATATTATACACAACCACAGAAAACTGGAGACATATAGTCTTTTTTGTTTTAAATACTTAAAACTTTATAGATGAAGTATATTTCTAGACGATTCGGCATCAATAGTTTTCTATAGGAATATCAATAAAATTGCACACAAAAATTCTCCTTCGATTGAAACGTATTTCAACTGTGAAGTGCAATAAAATCGTCAAGTTTTCTAATCCTACTTCAGAGTCACTTCGTAGTCGTCATCATTGGAAGAGATTTAATTGATATCTTGCAGCCTAGTTTTAATTCTCCGTCGAATAATTGTGATTGTTTAATGAGTTTATATGGACTCACTGAAGTGTAGATTGAATTAGTTTTTTATAAGTCGATAACTTAATTATTTGTCTTACAGAAACACGGATAACACGAGGATATAATAATAAAATGTATCTAACAAAAATATCCAGCTAAGAGAAATTGCGCCACAAAAAAATATGCAGTTATAAAAATACTCGATGCATATTCGGTAGTTTCTGCCTCAAAACATCTATAATGGGTAGTGAAATACTTTTTTACACTTGTTCCTTAAAATATCACATGAAAATAAATATGAGCAATGTATTTTCTTAATATTCTTAAAATAGTTCTGTGGCAGTAGTAGAGTAAATGTAATGTGTCGACCTGTGTGGTACTAGAGGTCTTGGGTTCAAAACTGGTCCAGCACGATGATTCAATCGGGGATCACTCATGAAGGGGGGGGGGGGGACAATAATCTTATGCATTCTCTCAAATAGTGCCTTTCAGACCCAGCAATAAATTGTAAGACGGCAGTTGCCTCACTCTATTTAAATGGAGCGAATGGAGATTGGTGAACATTATAGTCGAAGAGCTGGTGAATATTTCAGTGATTTTTTATTTAAGGCCTATTTTTTGTGACGATGTTGAATGAAGGATGTTAAAACAACTATTAGTTGTTCAAGGCTGTAACTTTTTGTATTGTTCGTCTAGTGGCCCGTAAATGCTATTATAATATTTGTAGATAGTTTGATCGGTATTACAAGGGTTGCAGATCACTCCAAACGTGTCGTGTAAACGATGATGTTTTTGTTGTTCGTTCAAGCTTACAATTTTAATGTGTTATTTATTACGGCTATTGAAGAATAATTAAGGATAACCAATGGTAATTTAGACAAAAAATAAGGATAATTAAGGATATTAGTATTGGGACATCCTTATTTATTATCCCTAATTATTCTTAATTATTCTCAATTATCCTTATTTTTAACTAAATTATCATTGCTTGCCAATTACCTTTGGGTCCTTATTTTTACCTAAATTACCATTGGTTGTCCTTAATTATTCTTTGACTACTCTTAAAATTAGGCCATGGGGACTTGGTAAAATAAACACCACCACAGAAATTAGACAACCCCCAATTTCAGAAGCCAGAGCTTGTGCGGAAGGGGGTTACACATTGAAAAAACGCGGACATACAACCATTTCCTCCGGCAGTGCCGGAGCCAGGATTCGAACCCGGTGGTGCTATGTCCGTGTGATTAATTGCGATTGCCACCTCGCGTCTTAACCCACTCGGCTATCGACCAGACAAACATGCTATATATTGCAGATTAGATACTATGTCTCAATAAATATCTCCGGTCGTCCAAGGAAACTTTAGATTTTATCGTTTTATTTACCACATATTTATTTTATTACATACAATATACACCGATGTAAAAAATGCCTTTGGTAGCGTCAATCATAATATCCCCTTACAACGTCCTGAAAAATTCTTTAATATGTTTGCTGAAAAGGCAATATTAATTAATAATGATCTTAGATGTTAAGGGTCGCACTATCATTGTCAATTATGATATAAAGACGAAGTATGTGATCCTCTGACGACGACTGAGATCGGTATTGCCGCATATGTTGCAACACAGGGTAGCCCTACACTCTACAGTTATCTAGAAAAATTAGACAAACTATTAATTAGTGCCAAGCTAAAGAACTCGCAGCACAATAGTAGACTTTATGGCATTTCACACCCATCCCACTTATGACATCAGGATGTTTCTATACACAATAGTAAGTACATACAACCGTTAAAGAGATGTTTATCACAAGAACAGAGTACACATATCCAACTATAAGATACCCTTGAGGTAGATAATCTGCAATCATAAGACAAATAATAAAAAGAGTACCGAAATGCAGTTAAAATTCTTCTACACCCTTCAATATTTCACTAGAAATAACAAGAAGTTGTTGTCATAAAACAATCCACATAAATTATGTAAATGCTCCTTTTCATAATATAATAAACTAAAAACCATAAATTCAGTGATAAAAATCTCAGTAGATAAATCACGCAGATAAAACAATTTTTATCGCAAATGTTCATCTCATATAAATCAGCATAAAATATGCACAAAGATAAGGTACCTACCGATATGCAGGCAAAGTATTTATCGCAAATGTAAATTGTAATAAAACTCTTTAGGTTTATCTTTTAATTATGTAATCAAAAATAGGTAATAAAATAAATGCATCATTTTATAACTAATCTCATAGTATAAAAATACAAAGATGTTATAATTGTGTAATAGGACAACACAATAATTATTGTTTATGACCAATTGTAAACACAACATAATAAAGAATTATTTAACTGCCTGTATACGGGCAGACGGTCGGGTGGTCGGACAGACGGATGGTCGGACTGATGAATGGACGGCATAATCATATTAGTAAAGCCACCTTGAATTTCATCCACACTCTAATTACCCCCACCACTTGGTCTTGACCTTAACCCCATGACCTCTGCTTATGTCACTCCCCCCCCAGCACTTGAATTTGACCCCCATGAACTGTGCTTACGTCACCCCCCACCACTTGACCAGCCGCTGTGCGAAAACCTGTTGAACCCCACCACGTTAATTATCCTCACCTCGTTAATTACCCCCACCCCTAAACTGAGCACTGCTTCTGCTACGATCCTCTCTCATTTCCATACTACTGTAGTATTTTGTAGCAATTGCACTTCTAGAAGATGAGCTTAAAATTGGAATTTTAAATCTCGGTTTTAACTGAACAGAAAAATTGTGGAATAGAAAATGTTGAAATAGGGCCTAAAAAATTAAGGTACGTTGACATTATCAGGACATACTTTCAGTAGGTAATCAGTTGCATGTGTAAAAGTCTCTTAGGAAAGTCTTCACCATCACAATAGACTAAGATGTTGAAAAAACCAACTGTACAAACCATATTCTATTATATTGATAAACGTATTTTTATTACTGATTTTTTATTATATTATATTAATTATTAAACTAGTCTATTATCCTGTCTACTATCATATTTGGGGAAACAATATTAATGTTAGGTAATCTCTGACACATAATTCCATAGATTAAATATATCAACTAACTATTTGCTCATTTTAATTATATGCATTATATTTTGATTGTGTACTAGAAATATAACAATACCTCAAAATAATAAAATTTACTGCATATTTGAATTATTTATGAGTTATTTTCTTTGTGTTATTTATCGAAATTAAATCGAAATAATATTTATTTATTTATAATATCCAACGGGTAAATTCTAATTACAGGATGAAGTTATGAATTACAAAACATTTAAGAAACATACAAAAAAGAAGGAAAAAAAAATAACAATAATTACGAAATATAAAACAAATTATTTAGATGTTTAAGACTAGATTACAAATCATTGTCATATAATTTAACCATGTTATATATTATATCATACTATTCATAAAACCCTTTGATGCTTCCAATATTACAGAAAAAATATCTAAATCATCTTCAGCAGTTGACTAATTGTATAATATTCCATTATGCTCTTCCTTGTGACTACATCACATTGCATTTAGCCGCAGTACGTAATAGTTTATTTTCTATACACCACGAATTTGATGTTTAAATTTTCCTGTAGTAAGACACCAATCATTTTCAGATTCAGTTTTCAAAAAAGTTTTAAGTCATTCGCATATATAATACTTGCACGTTAATTGTACACTGGACCACTAGATGGCGCCTGGTTACATTCTTTATAGTAAAATAAGGATTTTATAGAGGAGCTTGCGACAGCCAAGCGGCCCTCAAGGACCTGGCATCAGTTGAAACTAAATCTTCTTTGGTTCAGGACTGTAAAAAGGCGTTCTGCGAACTTGGCTCATCCACTTGGGTCAGGCTCCTCTGGATACCTGGGCACAGTAACATTGAGGGTAATGAGAAGGCAGATGCTCTGGCCAGAGAGGGCTCTCAACAATCGTTGAGGGGCCCGGAGCCAGCCATGGCTTGCCCTAAAGCAAACGCCAATAGGTCAATAGAGGACTGGTTCCCAGTTCGTGGACCCCTGGAACTCCCACCCACGACTTCGGCAAGCGAAGCTCCTCATCTCAGGACCCTTGCCGATGAGGGTGGAACAATTACTGCATCTAGGCAGAAAGCAGGTTAGGGTCGTGGTTAGTCTCTTGACTGGACACAGCTCTTTCGGGAAACATCTGCACACCATCGGAGTGGTTAACCACTCCGAGTACAGGTTTTGTGGAGAAGAGGAGGAAACTTCTATCCACCTCCTAACCTTGTGCTCCAGTCTCATGAACTTGAGGCATAAACACTTCGGTATGGGCTTCCCTATACCGGAGGAAGTAAGGAATGCTCCGCTGGGAAGGATTCTGGCCTTTGGTCTGGAGTCCGGCCTGGATGGGGACATCCACTGATCAGCTAGCGGATGCACAATGGGCCACAAGGCCTGAGTGCTGCGATTTATAATTGCGCCGCTAAGAAGAAGGATCCTATTTAACTTCATAAGTAATAAACCAGGATCAAGCTATCGAAAGCCTTGGAGAAGTCAGTGTATTTGACAAATTGTTTAAATAAATTAAACTATGCGTTCATGTATTATATTACTTCTGGCTTGAAAAGAGACGTGACTAAATAAGACTTCTGAAAGTTTTGCTGAAATTATATACTATTGTTATTGGTGTGTAGTTTTGTATGTCTATGTTATTAACTTTTTTATATACCGAGCTCACTTAGAAATTTTCCAAACATCTGGAAATACTGTGTGTTAAAAATTACACTGAATATAATTTATAACGGTTTGGAAAGTGTAATGGCCCCAACCTTCTAACAAAAACGCTATAATTAAGTCTGAATCTGCAGTAATTGGGCTTGATTTATATTCTTCATATTCTTCATCAATAGGCATCAGAATGTTGAATACCGTGGTTACAAGTCGTTTGACATCCTAGCCCCTCTGGTGCACCCCAGGGTTCTGTACTGAGCCCGCTTATGTTTGTCGTCTTTATAAATGATATTGCAAATAATCTTAATGTATAGAGTCTCTTGTATGCCGATGATTTGAAAATGTACTGTGTAATAGAAAACGAATAAACTTCAGCATAACCTAAACATGGTAAATGACTGGTGCTTATCTAATAACTTGTCTCTCAGCATATCTAAATGTAACTCATTCACCTTCTCTAAAATGCGTAACCCTATCAATTACGATTACCATATAAACAACCAAATCTTGCAAAAACCAGATACAGTAAAGGATCTTGGAATTATATTTGATGTGTCTAAGTTTTAAGGAACTATTAATTTCATCATCGTATCGGTTTTAAAAAGTTTAATTGCAAAGGGTTCAGTAATTATTGATATTATGAAACTGCTGTAGTGCTGTACTACTTATTTGTACGTTCAAAATTTGTGCTTTATTGAAGATAATTTTATCCAATAATTTGGTATCCGCAAAATGTTATGTTGGAAAGATTTCTAATTTGGAAAATAGAAGAATAGTACATTCAATATTTCTTCTTTACAAAATTATGCATAACATGTTAGTTTCCCTGTGATTTTTGAGCAGCTGAATTTTCATATACCTCGTATAACAAGTCGGAATTGTGAAACATTTTATCTTCCTACACCACGAACTAATTTATTAAAATTTTCCCTCTATATTTTATATGTAAAAATTATAATCTACTGCAAGATCGGTTTGATATATTCAACTGTAGCATTGGGGCGAGCGTAGGTGTGCGTCTTTACTATGTACATACTTCGATATTCGATGTAAAGCAACGTTAGGCGTGGTTAGTAGTTGGATGGGTGACTATTCCAACGAAGACCGCGTCCTCGCCTCACACATCTTCCAGCGGCTTGTGTATCAGTGTATGCGCGGAAGCTATACAACCTTAGGCGAGGGTTGTATAGGAGATATAACATCCTTCGGAGGGGATGTAAAGCCGTCGGTCCCTTGTCTATTAAATGTTAGGCAAGTAAAAGATCCCTACCTTCTTAAGGGAAGAGGTTCGGCAAAATTCCTGGTTGGGAGTAGCTCGTCTACAGGCGTCGATGTTAGGTCTCAGTAGCGGAAATAGGCCGACGTTAAATAAATGTATAAAAAAAAATATATATTCCCACCCTGTAAAGGGTTACCTGTTGGATGGTAGTATCCAAATAAATAAATAAATAATTATTAATGCTTTTGTGATTTCACTTAATGAAATTATATGTAAAATGCCTCTAGTATTGTATATCGACATACAGTCTGTATCATATGTAGTGGGATTAAGAAAAATGTTACCAACAAGTCTGCAAATCCATCTACCACAGTTTAGTTTCTTTGTAAATCATCACAGATGGTATGGAGGAGTGTTCTTTTTAAGTACGCTTCTGATGTTCGGTCACTCATTCCGATTCGTCAATTATTAATATTCCACTCTAGTTCCTTAGAACAGTATTTCTATGCAGATAGCATCTAATTCGATTCGTGTCATAGTTAAGTATTATGAGTATTATTAAAGTTACCATTAATAATTATGTATTCTCATGAAGTCTCCTGATTTCACTTTAATTCGAACAGTTGCCCATGGCAAATTGAGAATATCTAACATCGATTAACCTTTTACTCAAATGCAGCACATTTCACTCGTACCTGGAGCCACGTAACGTAGCTGTGAATGTTTTTTTTTAATTGACCACGATTATACTTAGACAATTGATTGTGTCATAAAAAACAGGGAAATAAGGAACTAAGAATAAAACAATGTATTTCAAGCTAATTTGTTAATAATGTATAATTATTTTCACAAATGTATAAAACTGCGATGGTTTTTTAAACAAAATAACAATAAATTATTCTTAAATATTGTTTCTATATCTATTTGATATATAGAGATATGTCTCTTCTTCCGATAAAAATATTATAATTTTAGCAAATTTGAAGATTTCATTCAATAAAGCTTATTCAGGTAAAAATATTTTATTAAACTATTTGCAAATTTTAAACATTTCATTGCATCTCTTCAATAACATTTTCAAATTGAATATCAATATCTTCATCCACGTCTTCAAGGACATCCTCTTCTGCAACCTCTGCTTTTTGTATACCGGGTGTAACGGGATCATGGTATATAGTTTTGAAGATAATTGATTGAAATTTAGGATAAACTACATACATAATAAACAGCACTTTTTGATATAAAATTGATTTTGACACTAACTTTCGATTTTTAAATGGAACACCCTGCATATTATTGCATTTTTTAATTTTGCATAAGTTTAGGAGTCCAACGATGCCAAATAAGTGACATTTCAAACATCAATTTTTTTTGTAATATAATTAATTAAGTGTGTCATGACGGTTCCGATTTATTCTAAATGACCAGTGTAATGCTACAAAAATCGAAATCCCGTTAAAAACACTAAACTACGTGATTTATGAGCAAATAAAATTCACCAAAATTGTTTTTGGGGCAAAACTAATTTTTTTCAAATGGAACCATATCGGCACTGTTTTACCATTTATTATTACTATTAATAAGGAATTTATTCATATGTCGTATTAAAATGTGCGATAAATGCAAATAAAATTACAGCTAAAAGAAAATAAGAAAATACAATTTTATTCTAATTACATTATTACACATAAGGTGGTTTTGGAATACAAAAAATTAATACAAAACATTACAACAGTTGTTCAAAATGCTGTCCATTAACGTCAATGCACTTCTGAACTCGCATAGCTGTTTCTCGAAGAACGTTCGCCAATTGCTGGCCCATTATGCTATTAATTGCTCGTCTTACCGTAGCTCCAGGTCTCATGGGTTGTAACGACGGTTGCATAGACAATATTTTTTAAATGACCCCAAACAAAGAAATCAAGGGGCGTTAAATCAGTAACCCTGGAGACCACCTCACAAGACCATTCCTCGAAATTACGTTTTCTCCGAATCTCCGTTGGAGGTAATCACTTACTATCCTCGAATTATGGGGAGGAGCGCCATCTTGTTGGAAATACATTCCCTGTCCTAAATCTAAAGGTAACTCATTTAAAATGTCCTCAATCTCACTTTCCAAGAATCTCAAGTATCTGGCACCAGCCAGAGGTCCTTCAAATATTATTAGACCAATGATTCTACTACCGATTATTCCAAGCCAAACATTGAAACCGAACCGCACTTGAAAGTTACCTTCCCGTATAAATTTTGATTTTCTTGTGACCAATATTTTGTATTTTGTCGGTTAAATAATCCCAATTTGTAAAAAAATCATTGTTTGGCTGCACTTTTTTGTACAAAATCCAATTGCAATATTCCATCCTACGTTCGTAATCACTTTCGTGCAAATGCTGGTGCAATTGGTATTTAAAAGATTTATAGTGGTATTTGTGCAAAATTCGGCTTACTGCTTGGTGACTGATGTCCAACTCAAACCCAACTTGCCTTGAAGAAACAATCTTATCAACTTCTATTCGAGCCAAAACATTAATTTCCGTTCCTCTGTCAATAATGAAGTTTTCTTCGGGATCATTGTTGGGCTCTCTTCGGAATTGGTTTTCAATACGTTTAAAATAATTTTTCGCTGGACATTATCTATCAGGATATCGTTGGGCATAAAGTCCGGTAGCCGCAACTGCATTTCTTTTACATTCCCTATAATAATTAATTAACATGTCCACTTTTTCACCTCTTGTATAAATTTGCGGCATTTTGAACACAATTAACAAGAATTTTAAACAATTTTTAAAGACACAATAAAAACACCGTTAAACCTACAAATGTTTGACAAACTAAATATTTTATTGTTTTCAAAGCCACTTTCTTCACATTCAATTAGAACAAAATTGTATTTTCTTATTTTCTTTTAGCTGTAATTTTATTTGTATTTATCGCACATTTTAATACGACGTGTGAATAAATTTCTTATTAACAGTACTAATAAATGGTACCACGGTACCGATATAGTTTCATTTGAAAAAATTGAGTTTTGCCCCAAAAACAATTTTGGTAAATTTTATTTACTCATAAATCACGTAATTTAATGTTTTTAACGGGATTTCGATTATTGTAGCATTATACGGGTCATGTAGAATAAATCGGAACCGTCATGGCACACTTAAATGGAAAACTAAAAATTATGTCATAAAAAAAAATTGATGTTTGAATGTCACTTACTTGGCATCGTCGGATTCAGAAAATTATGCAGAATTCAAAAATGCAATAATATAGAGGGTGTTCCATTTAAAAGTCGAAAGTTAGTATCACTTCCGACAAAACCGGAAGTGAAGAAAAAATAAATTGTATGTCAAAAACTGCCGCTTATTTAGTATATAGTATATCCGAAATTTCAATCAATTATCTTCAAAACTAAAGAAGAAAAGTGGGCTATAACATGATCCTGTTATACCCGGTATTGGCGCAATTGACAGCCATACATTTTTGCAAAACATAGAACAAGTTAGTCCTAGTTTCCTGCAACCACAGATTCCGTGACAATTTGTGGTATATCCGCAAGCCACTTTTTTGAGCAAAATCTCTAGTGCAGGAGGTTCATTTATCGAGTAAAAATCAATTTTGTTATAAAAAATAAGATTTAAGACAAAAACGCGATAAAAATCGAAAAAATTGCTAAGTTTGAGCGACTATATCTCAGTCAATTTTCATTGAAAAAACTTTTAAAAGAAATTTCATCAACTTTTTTTCTACAAAGCAATGCCTATAGGTATAGGGCAGAGATAGGTATCTCTGCCCAAAATAAAGTTATATTCAAAAAAGTAAAAAGAAAACAAAAAAATGAATTTTTGCTTTTTTTAATTGTTTTTCTGGACGCTTTTTGCACAAGGAATCGTTTTTATTTTTTTTTAAATAAGCCATTTAACTGGGAAATTTGATTCTCTACAAAAGATTTCCTATTAACTATACCTGAATTTTGCTTCGTTTTCGAGTTACATTTAAAAAACTGAAAGGGTTGCATTTTCACACCTTCCTTTAATTTGCGCCCTCTAATTTAATAGTTTCCTCATCTTAAATGACCAATTGAACGATTTATGTAATAAAAACTCTTGAACGTCTTAGTTCCTTTCTATATAACATAATCAATAGCCTAACTCTACCCTCGACAATATCGACGGCTTTCGGCGGTTTTCTTAAAAATTCTACAGAATATGAAAGAGGAGGATGGAAGTGGCCCACCCGGTACAACATTTCTATCAAAGGCTTTTTATTTTAATATTTGAGAGTTGCTAAAGGACAAGAACTGTCATACTCAGTTCTGGAAAGGAAATAGAGTAAATGACGAAAATTGCAGTTTAAGGAAGCTATAACAGCTGTGGCTGATGGATTGATTAGAGAAAATACAAATCTTAAACAAAGGCATTAAAATAAATCGCTTTATTAACTAACGCGCTAAAAAAATACACCAACAGATGTCAAGCGTTGAATAAAACTGCTCAGTTCTGTGTTATTTGTTGGAAAAACAGTGAAAATTGGAATTAATGAAATAATATAGTAAAATCCATAACATCAGTTCACAAGTGAGTTGCTAACAAATATTTATTTCCTCATCATACGAGTTTTTAAATTAAAATATTTCAAAACCAGTCAAAAAAGTTTAATTAAGCTTCAAGCAACAATAGTTTTTGCGTATACAAAGGTTTTATTTCGAATCTGGCAATGCGAAATTCATTTACATTGTATGCTTTTAAAATTATGTTTAATAATTACTTTATAACAAGGTGCACCCAAAAATACGAGGTTATGTTATACAGAGTTATACAGGACAGGGTGTCCCGTGATAACATGGAAAAAATTTAACTGTAAATTTCCTGTCGAAAATTAAAATGGATTCTTCGTATACATTTTTTCAAAATAATCCTTTCTTGTCCAGTTACACCCCCTCCCCTTACTACTCACCAAAAAGCATCTAACGAAACTATTTCATGCACCTAGCGTGTACACAAAGGGGCGAAATTAACTACCCTTCTTGAAATTTTGTAAATATCTTTCTGCTTGCTATTTTTTTCAATTAAAAAAATAACCAAACATTATGATTCGTTTAGGAAGTTTTTATGTGTTGAAAGAATTTCGTAAAATCGACCATTTTTGAGAAAAAAATTAAATCACACCTGTCAAGTGATCAATTAAAAGCGATGAGCACAATTATATTAGTGTAAAATACTAAAAGTAGGCTAATATCAAATTATAATTTGATAATATTACGTTGTTTCTGCCTTTAAAATAATCATTCCTTAATACTTAATATTAGTAGTTTTCAAACCAAATTCTAAAATGCATAGTTTTAATAATGAGAAATATGCAGACATTCATTTAATTTATGGTGAATGTGAAGGAAATGCCTCAGCGGCAAAAGAACGATATCGTCGTAAACTCCCTACTACTACTGTACCAAATGTTTGTACTTTTTCTAATATTCACTTGAGGTTAAAACAAAGGGGGTGTTTCAAAAAAAGAAGTCATGATTGTGGTCGTCGGAGACAAACATGCTGCTCTTCAATTTCAAATAACAAGAACATCAGTATGGAGCATTTTGAAAAGGCAAGGACTTTACCCCTATCATTTTCAGAGAGTACAAGAGCTGTTCCCCCGTGACTTTCCAGTAAGACTTGATTTTTGTAGAATTATACTTAGGAAGCCGTTAGATTTTACAAGAAAAGTACTATTCACAGATGAATACCGCTTTACTCGACATGAAGTTTTAAATTTTCGTAACCAGCATCTATGGAGCGACCATAATCCAGACAACTTCTCAATAAATATTAGGCTGGAACTATAGGCAATAAATTAATAGGGCCTTTTGAGTTACCAAACAGACTAACTCGTCCAGCTTATTTAACCTTTTTACAAAATGACCTGTATCAACTTATAGATGATTTGCCTCTTGCATTACGTCAAACACTGTGGTTTATGCAGCATGGTGCGCCACCTCATTATTCTTTAGAGGTTCGAGAATGGCTACACTAAACATTTAGAAACCGATGGATTGGAAGGGGGCGAGAAGACAAAATTAAATGGCCCCCTCGGCCCCCAGATATGAATCCATTGGACTTTTACTTCTGGGGCCACTTGAAAAATGTTGTATACTCGACACCTGTTCCTAACTTCGAAGTTTTAAGAGAGAATTTTTAATGCTGCCAATGAAGTTCAAAACTCTTCACATGTTTTAAATAGCTTGTATGGTAATTTTAGGAAATGGTTGCAAATGTATAGTCAAGTTGGAGGTCGTCATTTTGAACAAATGCATTAATATCTAAAAACAACATCGTTGTCTTCATGTTTAAATTTTTTTACTGTTTAAATTCATCTTTTGTGTGTGTATTTTGTGTTAGTTTTTTTTTTAGTTTACTAATAAATTTGCTTTTCAATACTTTCGTCTTTAATTTGTAATATTTCGTGAAATTTATAAGCACCAAATGATCATATTAGTACATAATATTGCCAAATTATAATTTGACACCAGCCTACTTTTAGTATTATTGTACTTTAATATAATTGTGCTCATCGCTTTTGATTGATCATTTAGGCAGATGTAATTTAATTACTTTCTGAAAAATGGTCGATTTTATGAAATTTTTTCAAGAGATAAAAAGTTTCTAAATGAATCATAATGTTTAGTTATTTTTTTAATTGAAAAAAAATAGCAGGCAGAAAGATATTTACAAAATTTCAAGAAGGGTGGTTAATTTCACCCCTTTGTGTACATGCTAGGTGGACGAAGTGATTTCGTTAGATGATGTAACCGAGATGTGCCAAATTTTCGTATTTTTCTGATTACGTTATTTTGAGATTGAAATTAAAAATAGTTTTTTTTGTACACCCTTTTAAAGGGGTGTAGCCTGTATAAACAGGATATTTGATGTTTCAGCAAATTTTCAGGTCTACTGTATTTTCTATTTTATATGGACCAGTATTTTCAACTCATCCTAATATTTTAAATAGGTAAATTCCTCTTGAAACTCTATTTAAAATTATCGATTACATTTTAATAAAACTGCGGTATAAACTTTAATAAAGAGTTGAAACATGAAAAAAAAACATTGTATTTAAAACAGACTCCAATTTTGAATTATACCCTGGAACCTGAATATTTTCAGTCGTACTCGCCAGTATAAAATTACTTAAATATTTATGAACTAATAACGAAAAATAGTACGTCATACTATCTGACTCTATCCCGTTTCCTCCCTGTCCTTTTAAGTTTGTTAAGCAGTTAAGTTATTTTACAAGTAGGCCAGTATATTTATTGCCAAATAACATACCGGGTGTTAGAAAAGTATGGGAACGGTGGAAAATCTCGAACAGTTTGCATCAAATCGAAAAATAAAAAAATACGTGTCAAAATTTTTTTATAGCGGATTCGGATTCTACGGCCAAAAATACGTGAATTTTATATCGGGCATTTTTTTCGATTCTCGCAAGGTGTCGCTGCAATCGCACAAAACTGAAATAAACCTTAAGCGTCCATAAGTTTGTAAATATTTACAAACTCTAGCTACTCGTGTTGACAAAAAAACATTCAGTTTAAAAAACAATGTCTGTGATATCTTATTTTTATGAATGTTTTTTTTAAGTGTTCTTAATAACAGTATTTGTTTTGTGAAATTTCTACGAGAACGTTCAGTTCCTTCAAACTTTTGTAGAGGCGCGCACTTTTGTACGGAAAAAGTTATTTCATTTTTCATTAGTTCTCGTGTTTTTTCTGCATAATGGCTACTTTAACAGAGGAAGAGAGAGTTTATCTTTTAATTATGCGAGGGTGGGGTGATAAAGAAAGGTCCTATGATGAAGTTGTGATTTTATTCAACGAAACTTTCCGTGTAGATCGAGTGGGAATTTCGAAATCTACTGTGTCCCGTACCATCAAACGATTCCTAGACACAAGGACAAATAAAAATCGCCCAAAATCTGGAAGACCAAAATCTGAACCATAAGAAGCTCGACAAATGGAAGTGGCCCAGGCATTTGTTGAAAATCGAAGGTTATCAATCAGAAAAGCCAGTCAACAGCTTGCATTTTCAGTTCATAAGAATTTGAAACTTTTGAAATTTCATCCTTACAAAATTCGCCTTCACCAAGAGTTTAATGAAAATGATTTTGATCGGCGACTTGAATTTAGTGAATTAATTTTATTCAATTAGTTTTCTTTTCCTCCCTTCCTTTTTTTCTCTTTCTTCTTTTCTTGTGATACTGTACACAAGCTTTTACAGTTTAGACAGATCGCGGGGAAGGATGAGAGAGGGGAAGAGTTGGGGAAACAAGAAAATTTAAAGGCACGAGATACATAAATAATAAACTTCATCGCTTTAAAAGCAAATGTACTTAAGTAATGCAATGTAAATTTTTAAGATCAATAAATGAATTTGAATTAAGATCAATAAATGAATTTGAATTTTGAATGATGGAAAGGAGTAACCAAAACCCAAATTTGATGAAGCAACTCGAGCTCAGTGGAAAAGTTAATCGCCATAATTTCAGATATTAGAGTGACGAAAACCCTCACTGGATGCTTGAAACACACACGCAGTATCCACAAAAATTAAATGTTTGGGCAGGAGTTTTCAGGGATCGAATCATAGGACCGTTTTTCATAGATGGAAATTTGAATGGAGAAAAATGCCTGGAAATATTGACAAACCAAAACTTCCCGCAAAACAAGAGATTGTTGGTCATGAGTTCGATAATGTTTGGTTCCAGCAAGATGGGGGATGGGGCTCCTCCACACTATCGGGATATTGTTAGGGACTATTTGAATGGTACTTTCGAAAATCGATGGATAGATCTCCCGACCTCGCGCCACTTGATTATTTTGTTTGGGACTACGTGAAGGGTAAGGTTTATTTCACTAAACCTCGTGATTTGGAAGAGCTGAGGCAACGCATAATACACATTTTTGCAGAAATACCACCTCAAATGATAAGAAGTGCTAAATTTTTACGTTTGTCTCGGACAATGCCAAGAAGTCAATGGGCACCATTTTAAACACCTGCTGTAATCTTGAAATTAAAACCTGCTAGTGTAGCAGTTAAGCTGTAAAGTAATTGCCTCAACTGACCGAAATCCTCACCTTGCCTTAAATGGCTGAGTTACCTCCTTGCCTTCACTGGCTGGGATCAAGAACTTGTCTGAAGTGGCTGAATTAAGAGGTAAAACCACTGTTAGTTTTTTTTTAAATCGAGTTGTTTTTTGCCCTGTAAAAAATGTAAATTGAAAATTACTAGCTGCTAATAAATTTACAGAATGTTAATAGTTGTTGTAATTTCCGCACGACCGTGTAAAATCACTGTTCTCAAAACAGCTCGGGAAATCATTCACTCTGAGATCAGTAGTTTTACTTTTCGTATTTTTTTAAGTATGCGTTCAAAAATTTCATGTTTCCACTCATTTTTTTGCGATTGCAGAGGCACCTTGCGAGAATAGAAAAAAATGCCTGATATAAAATTCACGTATTTTTGGCCGTAGAATCCGAATCCGCTATAAAGAAATAGGGATTTTCATTACAAATTTCAAAGTTGCCCCCGCCCCACCCACTGGGTTAGGGGTGGGAGAGTCGAATCCAATGTCATTGGATAGATTTCGTAAAAATAACAAATATGCGTTTTCCAGTTTTTGAATTGGACGTTTTTCATGGGCACAAGACGCTACTCTTGAAACAGTAATGTTTTCTTTTCATTTTTTGCGATTACAGCGACACCATGCAAGAATCGAAAAAAATGTCCGGAATAAAATTTACGTATTTTTTGTCGTAAAATCCGATTCCGCAATAAAAAGTAGGGGTTTCCATTTGACATTTTAAAGTTGCCCCTCGCCCCACCCACAGGGTGGTGGGTGGGGAGGTCATTTTGGTAACAGTAGATAGTTTTTTGAAAAATGTTTGAAACGTATTTTTTTATTTTTCGATTTGATGCAAACTGTTCGAGATTTTCCACCGTTCCCATACTTTTCTAACACCCGGTATATATCACATCACATGTGGAAGTTATGTCAGTTGATAATTTAACGAGAAAGTCGACAAATTTTGTGGAAAATGATGACTGTATTAAAGCCATTATGAATTTATACATTCAGAATTTAATTAACATCAAATTAGTCCACCCCTTTAACGGGATCTTTCAGTATACTGTTTCATCTGAAGCTGTCACCCTCAAAAGTATCTACAGTTAATTTTTTTGCACATTTTGAAACATTTTAATCATATTAGCATGGACTCGTTGGTAATGAAACCTTCCATTTACTGATAATGAAGCAGTAAATAGAGAAAGATCTCATTCAACAGTACTCAAACGAAAAGTAAATATATACAGATGGGTTAGAAGTCTCAATCAAATATAGACTTTCAAATCAAGCTTCTATGGCTGATGAAATCGATATGGGTTTTTAGATGCCATGTTGGAAAACATACTCAGCAGAGGGTATGGCTATTTTTAAATATTCCTGCAATATACAGGGTGTCCCGAAAATGGTTGGCAATCTCTCGGATTTGGGTAGAACTAGTGAAAATAAGGTCACAAGTTCGTATATTTTTCTTTCCCCTGAGGTACCCCTACGAAGATATTCGCTTTTGAAGTTGAAGGTTAAAAATAGATTTTTTGTGATAACTTTCTTATTGTTCAATCGATATTAATCATTTTTGGATCAGTATCATTTATTTCAATCCAGTTAGGTCAATGTATAAGAACCTTGGATAACATTCTTGGGGGCTCGGGGGCAGAGCACCCATTGCCTTAATAAGCTGAAAAAAAATTTTCAGCCTATTTTCTTTTATTTCTAAGGTTATTTTCAAATTTTTGAGCCATTTTTACGTAAAAAACGTATACTTGTTTGATGTTGGTAATATGAACCGTTTTCGAGATAAATGCACGATGAAATTGCGATTTTCAATCGCACAAATAATAGTAATTTCTATAAATTAAATAAACACGAGGATTATGTACAAAACAACATTTATTTATCTGAGGTAGTAAGTACTTACCTAAACTTATAAAAACAAAAAATCTTGAACACACAAAACACAAAATTTGAAACCCTACTCTAGAAAACTAATTAGGGACATGGAAAAATACAGATTTATGAAATTTCATAACAAATGCCCAATATGAGTACCTCCTTCTCTAATGTATGCTTGTCCACGACGAACTGACGATCGCTGGACTCGCCACAACATTCCTTCGTTTTCCCTAATTGCATTTGAATGGCACATAATTCTCTCGTATAATTCTTCTCTTGTCCCTACTGGTGTGGTGTATACGAGACTTTCTAAATGCCCCCACAGGAAGAAATCGAGGTGATTTAAATCGGGTGATCGGGGAGGCCAAGGAACAAGCCCGCCCTGACCTATCCACCGGTTTGGACATACTCTATTCAAATGACCCCTCATTATAAGACTAAAGTGCGGGGGCGCCCTATTATGCATAAGCCACATGTTCTCTCGAGATGCAATGTCAACGTCTTCTAAAAGTTGTGGTAACTGCTGTTGGAGAAATTCAAGATAAAGTTGCCCATTCAATCGATTTGGTAACAAGTACCGGCCAATAATTTCGGCCCAAACATTAATATGAAATTGCCTTTGATAGGGCGTTTGAATTGTGGCATGTGGATTTTCCTCGCTCCAAACGTGTAAGTTGTGGGAGTTAATGACTCCATTTCTTCCAAAGCTCGCTTCATCCGTATACAAAACCGATCGAATGAAGGCATGGTTTTGTTCATATTTCTGTATAGACCACTGCGAAAATTGCACCCTAGCAGGAAAGTCATCTGGGCTAATGGCATGTACTTTCTGTATATGGTACTGATGAAGCAATCGCCCTTTTAAAATTCTTCGATCGATTTTGGGACATTCATTTGTAATGATAATGATCTGATACTGACAGATGAATTCGCAGCGACTGCATCCAATACGTTCTCTTCTACTTCAACAGTACGTGTGGTCCGCCGAGCACCCCTGTTTACGTCATTTGGCGCAAATCGACCTAAGTAGAGATATAATTCTTAGATTTTTAGTTTTCAAAAAATTATCATATTTTTTAACTGTTTGTCTCAGCCGTTGATCAACACGTTCAAAACTTTTGCGATCAAGAATCCTTCGATGGTGATACCGTCGAGCGTATAGTCTTCGTGCTTTCGAGGCATTACAAGAAGCTATTCCATACATTAAATGCATATCTGCGTATTCATTGTTAGTGTAAGCCATATTTCAACCAATTAATTACTTAATTAATGTCGGATTAAGCTAATACTGAAAAATTATGTATTATTATGTATTAATTGGCAACCATAAACTGTCATTATTACTCGTTTAGTTTTATACAGAAGCAGCTACATCGTCTTATCTACATATATAAGACGATGTAGCTGTTTTTTGAAATATTTAAAAAGAATTAATATTAACACGTTCAATTCTGACCCCAGAACTTGGGCTTCAGCATGTGCGGCACCATTTTTTGTCGTTTTTTTTCAAATAATCGACGGGTAGGTTATACATAATATGACAAAGTAATAGTAAGTAAGTAGTCTTTGTTTATTTATTTTTAAAAGTTACTATTATTTGTGCGATTGAAAATCGCAATTTCATCGTTAGATGCAATTATTTCGAAAACAGCATCAAACAAGTATACGTTTTTTACGTAAAAATTGCTAAATATTTGAAAGTAACCTTAGAAATAAAAGAAAATAGGCTCAAATTTTTTTTTCAACTTATTAAGGCAATGAGTGCTCTGCCCCCGAGCCCCCAAGAATTTTATCCAAGGTTCTAATACACTGAACTAACTGGATTGAAATAATATGATACTGATCCAAAAATGATTAAAATCGATTGAACAATAAAAAAGTTATTGCGAAAAATCGATTTTTAACCTTCAACTCGGGACACCCTGGATGATAGGGTTTGTTAATTAATGAATTGTTCTTAGGAAGAAATAGTTTTAAAAGTTCTTGTGAACTGCTTATAATTTTTTTACTGTTATAAATTGAAGAATTTCTTATGAAACTACATGATGGGTAGGTTTATGTTATTTGGCCTGGCGAGTGTTACTACAATTTTTTGCATACTCAAACTCATATCGTTTTTTTGTGAAATAAACATACTGTTTCATGCATGAAATAATCCAAAATACTTGGTATGAATTCTGTTTCCTAGAATATAATTTTCAAAGGGAAGTGTCGTCAAGTTGCAACCGAACGCTTGTAATTTTAAATGTGAGAAGACTCGAATCATACCATCTTTTACTAAGGAAATATCAGAACAAATTTCCTCATGTAATAATTCCGAATCTTTATTAGGGCATAAAATTACGGTCTCATCACAAAAAGCGTGGAACTTCCAGACATAATGATCGATGCCAAGTCATTTATATACAGCAAACAAATTATATTATAATAGGTAAAAATGATAGTAATTCATTAATATCTTTCGGTACCTCAAAAAAAGTGGAAAAATACGATTTTTGACAGTTTTCTCTGTATAATCTGAAACTGGACCATTTCAGGGGCCTAGGACTTACGTCAACCAATCCTGAATATCAAAATACATAAAACAGAAGATTTCTATATTAATATTTCTATATACCTTAGAAGAAAATGTGAAAACACATTCATAAAGCCTTTCAGACCACTTAAGGCTGGCGGAAGATCAGAATTTTTAGCTTGTTCCTCTCCCATTTCCTCATTGTAAATAACCTTCTACTCACCGTCCTCCTGTGTTGTTCTTTGTTTAAATTACAAATCGCCTTACCAGGCTTCTAAGCTTGAAATGAGTGTCTTCTTTTATATCGTTTCTCTATTTGAATTAAGATTAATTCAGCGTTGCCTCAGAAATAAATCTCTTGACTATATCTTTAATGCAATAAAAAAATAAAAAATCCCCAATAAAATTTTATTCATATACAAGTAAATCATAATATAAACAACAAAAATCCTTATTCCTTTACAAGAGCTTGGCACACATTGCCAGAATCTGCTACACACAGTTGTAGTGATTCTTGTGCTAGATGGGTTTTTTTATGTGGCGCACAGGACACCCTGAAAAAACAAACATTTAGTAACTTTCCAGCGCTAAGTAAATATTTGTTCCAGCCTAGTACACCAAAATTTTATGCTGACTGCTTCGTATATGTTCATAACTGTGCTCAATCCACAATATATTAAAGCCATTGGTTTAATGTACCGTATAAAGCTTCATGCATAAACAAAGTGCATTCATTAACAATAGGATGGTCACTGATTTTTACTTTGCATTTTAATTGTATGACCTACCTGTGAAATACATCAATGGCAGTGGAAAGGATTTGGATGGCTTTTTCAGGCTGATTAGCTTTCATAGATTCAAATCCAATATCATATTGGTCTTCGCACCATTTCAATAGTCGTATTTGTTCCGTTAAACAAACAGTTTCGCTGCATTTCGGACATTTGACAGATTCATTTGATACAGGCAGCGTAAAGAAGTAGGGGCATTTTTTGTTTGCACATCTACAAATTAAAAAGATTTAAATTAAGGCAGGCTTATAAGATGTTTTGGATATAAGCTTGATAGTAATTAGTATTGAGACAAAATTTGAATCAATTTTATTCACCAGACATGCAGCATTGAACTGGCCCGGTCGGCAGATTGACAATTGCCGACAGGCCCCGCTTTTTGAGGCCAAGCCGCAAAATAAAATAATATTAAAATGCATTTTTACTGGCTCTCTTCGTCTAAAGGAACCTCTGGGGGTTGTACTATAGATTGGACAAAATGAGTTAACTGCTATTTCAACAGCATCTCTCATATAATCAATATGATTGAGATCGGTTAACTTAGTTGGCCAACCTATTACGTTTAATATTACTGTCTAACGCTCGTACTGTAGAGTTGGACATTACCGTGCATTCAGTGAATTCTTAGTCAAAAAGTGAGGTAATAGAAAATATATACATATTACTATAGGATGTTCTCTATGTACCCCTTAGTAATCGGAGTCCTGCTAGCAAATGGCCCGTAACTCTGGGCGTATTTAAAATGTGATATTTTCCTAGATATTTATATTTTGCTGTAATGTTTCAAAAAATTCCAAAAATTAAGATTCGAGAGATCAATGATTTGTGTAAGATAACAATCATATTATCAAATTGAATTTTAAAGAAAGAGAGTAAGACTCTTATTAATTCCACCATACTAAACTTGTTGATAGTCCGCTTATAAACAACATACTTTCGCATAAAGCACAAATTACCGCACCAAGCTTTGCCTACCTTCCTTCAATTTATCTAGTTCTACCCCTTTTTCTATAAAACTGTAAACACTGTCAAACAGAATTTCCAACTTCAATCTTCCTTATTCTCCTCGTTTCTGTTTGATTTTTGTTTCATTTTTGTCTCTCCCTCCATAAATATAATCTCGTTAAATATTACAAAATTTTTAAAAAATCTCAGAGCTTTATTACCATAAATATATAATTCGTGCGCTCTCAAACAGCAGCTTACTTTCACTGTAGTTTCCTGGAATCAGTTTTTTCTTCATTAATTTCCATCTGCGTTAGTATGTGGAATAACCTTGCTGCAGCTCGTTTGATATCCTGATATATATAATAATTTTTTATTGTGTAACAGAAACTTTGGAATAGCCCAAACATGGTTCATGACTAGTGCATATATAATCATTTTCATCTTCTCTAAAATGCCTCCTAACTCTATCAAATATAATTATCACATAAATGAATTTTGGAGCTGTTTTTGACAGGTGTCTAAGTTTTAAATAACATATATATTTTACAATTGCATCAGTCATCAGCCATATATGTAGGTATACAGGCTGTCCATTTTATGAGGGCCCTCGAGAATATCTCACTTAATATCGGTCGTACAAAAAAAAATATTTTTACGAAAATTGTGCCGATTTATATAACCTACAAAATGGTTTAAAGACATTTGAAATCCATGGCCTACTTTAAGAGTTATGGCGGAAAATATCGAAAATGGGGAAAACGTCTAGCCCAAATATCTCCGTTATTTGAAGATATATGAGAAAAATTCTAAGGCGAAAATGTTTTGCAAAACAGAGTGTTTATTTCAACGAGGTTTTATCTAATTTTTTCAAAGCCGCTATATTTTGAGATTTACTCTTCAGACTGTTAAAAAAATTATTTTGAAACGGGCTGGAAATTGTGCCATTAAATAGAGTATTTCCTCCCTTTTCAACGATATATCACATGCCATATTTATTCATTGGTACTACGTTAGTAATTATAAAAACATTTTTAAAACCAATAATTTTTTTTAACAAGCATTATATTTGCCGTGGAGAAGTATGATTAAATAAAACGATAAAATAATTCAATAAGTTGTTCAAATCTTTGCTATAATAAAACATTAACACAATTAAGAAGAATAAAGTAAATGCAAGTAACAAAAACAAATTAATAATAAAAAGAATATAACACACAGACCATTAATATTTATCTAATTCTCAAAATAATTTTTAAGATATCATATAAAGTGTTCAAAGTGTCCACCGCGATTTCTTATGCACAATCGAGCGCGGCGAGGCACTGCATTTAATACATTACTCAACATTTCGGGGGTAACTGTAATACATGCCTGTTGAATTCGAGCTTTTAGGTCCTCTACATTTTGCGGTGTCGTCGAAAACACCTTATCTTTAATATACCCCCATAGAAAAAAATCCATTGGGGTTATATCTAGAGAACGAGGGGGGCATCGAATAAATCCATTGGTACCTATCCAATATTGAGGCAAAATTTCGTCTAAATAATCTAGGCAAATCTGGGAATTGTGGGTAGGAGCTCCATCTTGTTGAAAATATTGAAAGTTGTGTCGATTCTCTAAAGGAACTCATTAAATTCATTTCTCAAAAAGTTTAGGTACCTTTGACCACTGAGGTGATCATCATAAAAATAAGGACCTATTAAATTGGTGCCTAAAATACCTATCCACACATTTATTGAAAAGCGATTTTGAAACCCAGTCGGTTTATGCCAGTGTGTATTTTCAGAAATCGATTTGCAATGAATACTGCGATTAAAAAATCCATTATTGGAAAAATTTGCCTCGTCGGACCACAGTATTTTACTACATATTAATGGATCGGCACGCTTCTTTTTTCCAAAAGCCTCCTCCTTGGTATGTCCCCCGCTTGTAAATTGTGAACTATTTTGGCTTTATAACACCGGTAACCATTTTTCTTTAAAATTTCTCTAGCACTTGTTTTATTTATATGAGAAGCAATTTGAATTACTCTTAATGATGTTTTCAAATTTTCTGTACTTTTATTTCTTACATAATTGATAACTCGGTTTACCTTATTTACATTATCAGTAACACTGTTCAACCTTGTCTTCTTCTTCAAAAATGAACCATTATTTTTCAGTTTCGTAGCTAATTTTCTGAACAGAGTTTTATTCGGCTGTAGTGCTTGTGGAAATCTGTTTCTATATTTTACTTGAGCTAATCCAGAGTTAAAATTGCATTGGCAATATGTAACAAACATATTATAACGAACAATGTGAGTGAAAAATCATTTTTGAAAAATCTAAATTCTTAAACGAGTGTGATTGAGCGAGAGTTTAAGTATTAACTGAGATGATCTGTCAAAAAATTAAATTGTCAAGTTTGTTCATACCAACTATTTTAAAATAATTGAAATAATAGTGAAATCATGAAATACAAAACAAATGGATATTATACTTAAATTAATTAGTAAAGACATTTTAACTTTCTGAGCAAGGAGTGACGCTTTTATTGAGAACCTCTATACATTGGCATAACTGCGAATACTCTTTCCATAATTGCTCCATGTTGCTTTCTTGATTATTATTTTGTTTTTGTTACCTGAATTTACTTTATTCTTCTTAATTGTGTTAATGTTTTATCAGTGGCGTCGCCAGAGGGTGGGCCGGGTGGGCATTGGCCCACCCTTTGGCCCACCCTGACTCATTCTGGGAAAACCATATATTTTATATAAATCATCTCGTAATCGTAATTACTGGAATTACAAACAACATTATTAACATATTAAATTAGTCGAAATCGTTTTAAAATTTAAATTTAAGCGCCATTTCTGAACTTGTAGATACCTAGTTTATTAAAATTTCAGCGACCGTCGTGTGGCGCTGGCGCTTGCATCGAAATTTGTACAGTTTTCTAAGCTATAACCTAATTGTATTATTGGCCGTGCCATGTTGCAATGTTTTCAGTTTCAGTTATATTATCAGCGTTATAGCGTTAAGTATTAAGTATTAGTATAGTATTAAGTAAAAGCTTTGTACTTTAGCAATAATAAACATTGAAAAACAGATCTCGAAAAACATTTCTTTGGAAGAAGTTGTGGATGTATTTGCCAAGAAGCATCCGAGAAGACTGTTAGATTAGATTAATAAAATAAAGTTTAAGAAACTATGAAACTTGACTACTCAAAAAATAACTAAGAAGTTAAAAACAAGATTTACCTGTTTACAGAAAAGCGTAGGAGAGTAGTGGATACTTAATATCCCAGACAGATGTACTACTCTCCTATGCTTTCTGTAAATAGGTAAATCTTGTTTTTAACTTTTTAGTAATTTATTGAGTAGTCGGGATTCATAGTTATTTAAACTTTATTTTGTTCCAACCTTTTTATTTTTTATTTTTATTTTATTTCAACAATAGCACCCAATAGCCGCCATTTTGGTTTCTCATTAATTTCATGTCAGCATTCACACTCTTGTCTTCGAGACGAGTCATTTGACACCTCATTTGTCAAAATCGGTGCATTAGTATAGGTGCTACGAGAGAACAACCATACGTACATACATACATACATACATACATCCTTCTTGCTTCGCGTAGTCGGATAAAAAATATTAAACTAATTAAACTTTGCAACCAAAACCGAAAATATCAATATTTAAATTAGTTTTTAAGTATTTACCTTATACTGCTTGTATTAGTATTTAGATGTTTTTTGTTGTTTTCATATTTTTCTTAGTCTGCATATAGCATAATAATATACCTGTTCTTAAATATAATAAGCCTGCATATTTAATGTTTTATTTTTCATTGATACTAATGATACTTATGTCCCATTTTTAAAAAATACTAACCCCAAAATAATGAAATAAAATAACGTTGGCCCACCTTCAGAGCACCATGCCTAATACTGGCCCACCCGAGCCAAAAAGTCTGGCGACGCCATTGTGTTTTATTATAGTAAAGATTTGAATAACTTATTTAATTATTTTATCGTTTTATTTAATCATACTTCTCCACGACAAGTCTATCTAATGCTTGTTAAAAAAAAATTATTGGTTTTAAAAAAATGTTTTCATAATTACTAATGTAGCGCCAATGAATAAATATGGCATGTGATATATCGTTGAAAGGGAGGAAAATACTCTATTTAATGGCGCCATTTCCCGCCCGTTTCAAAATAATTTTTTCAACAGCCTGAAGAGTAAATCTCAAAATACAGCGGTTTTGAAAAAACTTAGATAAAACGTCGTTAAAACACATTTTCGCCTTAGAATTTTTCTCGTATCTCTTCAAATAACGGAGATATTTGGCCTAGACGTTTTCCCCATTTTCGATATTTTCCGCCATAACTCTTAAAGTAGGCCATGGATTTCAAATGTCTTTAAACCATTTTGTAGGTTATACATAACGGCACAATTTTCATAAAAATATTTCTTTTTGTACGGCCGATATTAAGTGAGATATTCTCGAGTGCCCTGATAAAATGGACAGCCTGTATATGAAGTTGCTGTACTATTCATTTGTACGATCAAAATTGCAATACTGCTCGCTGAAATGGTCTCCAAGATATGCTATTTACATAAATAATGTACAGAATGTTCAACACCGTTTTGTTAAGTATTTGTGTTTTATCGAAGATGGTATATATCTGATAGCTGCGGCAAGATATTATACTGGAAAGATTTTACATGTGTATCAATGGTCTGACCTGACCTAGTCACCCATTCAGTCCTTCAATTACCGTGGCGACTGGCGCCTTGGCTAATGTCTGTCATTTGTAGAAGGTATTGTTTAATTTATAATGAACCAACGAAACAGAAAGCAATCCCTGTTTTTTCCTTACGGTGTGTTTAATATTTTATTTTGTATTTTGTAGGACAGCATTACTCAAAATAATTGTAGTCATACTTATTATATAAATTTGAATAAAATAATTCCATTAAGTCCAACAAAATTTATCATGCTTACGAGATACGATCTAAACCCATTCAGTAAGTCAAATATAAATACATTTTTTGATTATTTGAAGCTACGAAACAGATTTGAATGCCTCCTTTGATGATTTTTTGTCTGATTTGGATATACCTATTTGACAAACAACATTGAATACTAGCTTATGAAAGAAGTATAAAAACAGAATTCTCATTTTGTAAGGTAGATATATTATTCAACTTACTTTATTCGTTTACTGAAATGTTCCAAACCTGCATCCAACGTAGGCCAGTTGAACTTGCAAGCATCGCACTGGCAACTAAACCAGTACCTCGACGATAGGGATCTCTGTCTTTCCTGCAAACACTTCCTGGTAAATATCGGGCCGTAATTCTCCGCGACCACATCCTGTGCTTGTAGAGGTCTAGCTGCTTTAATGACAATTTTTTTCCCGACAAAGTGTCTGCAAAAGCCAATACGTAATATTTAATGGGTAGTATATAAACTTGACAATCAGTTATCAGTATCATTATTATTAGTTTTTTATTTAGCTTTCGACACACAATTAGGAATCTGTGTTTCCCAATTTGAAAATAAAAATGTGAATATATTATTAGCTGTCTTTTATTTTATACTAAGCTTCATAAAATCGTGGTACAAATATAACTAATATTAATTATTACTTTTGCCCGCTGAAAAACAAACGCAGGACATGATAGCAGAATTTAGAGAAATTATAAGAGATCATAGAAATATGATGCCAAATCAAGAAAAGAGATGTCAAGGAGAATAAGAAAAGAAATGTTAAGAAGAAAAGGAAGTACCAGAAAAGAGACACCAAGAAGAGAGAAGAACAAAAGCGACGTCAGGAAGAATTGAGAAATACCTGGAAATAAGACGTGATGAGGAAAATAGGACACACCAAGAAGAATTAAGAAAGTAAGAAAGTACACACTAGGAATAATTAAGAAAGACAAAAAGAAAGAGACGCTAGAAAAACTGAGGAAAATTATGCATATGCAACAAGACACTACCCTTTAAACCACTGAGAAAATGAAAAATGAAATCAAGGAGAATATGGGCGTTGTAAAGGATTTTAAAGTTTTGGGAGCTGCCTTACAAAAATTTGAAGCTGCTGTGGAGAGACTGGCATACCTGGCTTACCCAAACGCACCAAAGGAATTCCAGAAGCAATTGACAGTTGGGAGCTTCATTGATGGTATAAGAGACGAGGGAATTAGGTAAATCCTTAGATTATCTCGACGTAAGGGTAGTAGCGAAGCTTTGATCCATGTCCACGAGGTTGAAGCATCTAGAGGTTAACAAAAGTCAAAATTGATCAATCAATTCAGACAGCCACGGGAGACAGGACAACGGTTTATGGTGAAGAGGACCTGGATCTGGAAATTGGACAGCTATGGCATTAGGTTATCGTGGTTGATACTTCAGATTACTTCATTTTGGGATTGGACATTATGAAACAGTATGGTAGAACGAGTTCTAAAGATTGGAAATGAAGAATTTGTTCTTTCAATAGCATTAGATGATCGGTTCCATGTTTTAAATGCAGTGCCTCGCCGCGCTCGATTGTGCATAAGAAATCGCGGTGGACACTTTGAACACTTGATATGATATCTTAAGAATTATTTTGAGGATTAGATAAATATTAATGGTCTGTGTGTTATATTCTTTTTATTATTAATTTATTTTTGTTACCTGCATTTACTTTATTCTTCTTAATTGTGTTAATGTTTTATTATAGCAAAGATTAGAACAACTTATTGAATTATTTTATCGTTTTATTTAATCATACTTCTCCACGGCAAGTATAATGCTTGTTAAAAAAAAATTTATTGGTTTTAAAAAATGTTTTTATAATTACTAACGTAGTACCAATGAAAAAATATGGCATGTGATATATCGTTGAAAAGGGAGGAAGAAACTATATTTAATGGCGCCATTTCCCGCCCGTTTCAAAATAACTTTTTTAACAGCCTGAAGAGTAAATCTCAAAATGCAGCGGTTTTGAAAAAAAATTAGATAAAACCTCGTTGAAACACTATGTTTTGCAAAAAATTTTCGCCTTAGAATTTTTCTCGTATCTCTTCAAATAACGGAGATATTTGGCCTAGACGTTTTCCGCATTTTCGATATTTTCTGCCATAACTCTTAAAGTAAGGCATGGATTTCAAATGTCTTTAAATCATTTTGTAGGTTATATAAATAGGCACAATTTTCGTAAAAATATTTTTTTTTGTACGACCGATATTGAGATATTCTCGAGGGCCTTGATAAAATGGACAGCCTGTATATAATTATTTACATTTTTTTGGTATACGAAATAGTCAATTTAAATTAAGATTGTGGGAATATTTAGCAATGACTAAAGTACATTTGACTAAATTTGCGCCAAATTATACCTTGTAACAGCAGGATAACAGTCGTGGTTGAACAACGCCACAGTGGGATATACCGCAACCCCAATATATACAGCTTTGGATCCTTTGAAGGGATGGTGAGGCGAACTTCTAGTTTCATATATCTCATGAGCGTTGAATTGTAACATTTGTAGATGAAATAGTAATAGTTCTCCTATGCAGAATTCTTCATCAGTCGGTATAACTGCAAAATGTATTGAAATATTACCTAAATAACAGTGGTAGCCAAAAGGATTTTGAAATAAAGTGCGTTGATCGTTAAGTAATCAAGAAGCCAATTTAATCCCACTAAGTAATAATTATTTATCTTAATTTTATATAAAGATAAATAAACAAATTGGGCATTTACGTGATCGTCTAATTTTATAAAGTTAGGACCCTAATTACGTTGTGTTTGTAGTATGTGTACTCAAATTCTTTATGCAAAGTTTAATATCACGGCACTGTGAATTAATGGTTAAAGTTTGTTTTTATTTGATTGAAATTAAATCATTATTTTTTATTTATTTTATTGCTCGTATTTTCAGAAAGTTAAAGTTGAAAAGAAAGACAGAAGTCGTTTTAATACATATATTATCGTTGGGACAATATATAATAAAAATTGTTGCAGGAAATAACCAAACATGAAGTTCAAACAATCCAAATATTTGAAACAACTGTCTAAATATTATATAGGAAAGTTTATGTTGTTACAGTAATGACCATGCTGTATATGTTTTAGAATTGGTTATGGAAATAACAAGAACCATGTTATGCAATAGAATTTCCGTGTTATTTTGATTGAATTGAGAGGCGCGGCAGTGGCCGATATAATGATTGTTTGAAATTAATGTGGTAGGAATCGCTACGATAAAGTATGCAAAACAGACGATACTAATCATGTGAATGTTCGTGCATTATAAAATTTAAGTGGTAAATAAGAATTAAATATTCATGTAAAATTTCATAGAATGTTGAAGAAATATCCTTTAATTAATTACCAAGTTGTGTAAGACTGTCCAACAATGTAAACCATGGTTGGTCGAAGTAATTTAAATAGGCTAGACATCCCAGTTCAGAACTTCGTCGAAAAGTAACCCCCTCAAATATGAGAAAGGTGTACAGGGCCAATGGGCCCAAGCACTGGCCAATGGTATATAACCGTTTGGAGTTCGTAGAACAATTATAGTGGCGGATCATAATTGAACAATCGTCGAAAACTAGATATATCGCCGATAAGAAACCTCATGCAATAATTTGAACTGCAAAACATTCCTGTGAAATCTTACGTGTTAAAGGGCATACGGTAAGCCACTGGTATTACATTAATTGAAGTTAAAGTCGCTTGTCATTGCGAAACTCTGAGCAGGTACAGTTCAACGATATGAACTTGTTATTTAGCAAAACATAAATCTCCGTAATAAAATATTTAGCATGTGCACTTCACGTTATTATTAGTGAACATAATAACTGAGTAAATTGCAATATAAATTTATACTACTCTCCTGTTAAAACTCAAAGCTAATATTTCACAAAAATCTAGTGTTTCTTTTAATACCACAAACACTCAAATTACCCATTTCCTACCCGAAATCAAAATGCAAATTCAATTTTTAAATAATAACTCGAATCCGAAACAAAATAATAAACCCCTATGTCATTCTCTGGGGCTCTATCGGCGCTCCCGTCTATGCATGCGTAAGGAAATTTTATTGTTGGTGTGGCCTTGAATATTGAAATGAAGTCGAAGTAAATAAGTTCGTTGTCGATGCTTATGGCGGCAATTTTGGTGATAATAATAAACCCGAAGAGTAGCTTCTAAGGTGTGAAAATGATAGATTATTTCCAGTTGGTACAAAGATTCGTTATGTGGAAATAACTTGTACAGCAAATAGTTTGGTAATGTGTCTGGAGAGAACCGCTCGTCAAACAGACATGTAGCTCGAAGATCGCGTAGTCATCGTAAGTATTTGTCCCCCTTCTGGGGGTACGTCGGCTTTCCAACCGATAGGTGCTTGCCGCAAGATGTATTATGTGTATGTAAGTGTCGTGCTCATGGCTAACTAGTGTGTAAGATATGCTGTGTGAAGATTGTATTGGGAAGTGTGCGTTGTGGCTGTTTTAGTATTAGGATATTTTATGTTAGGATGTTGTTAGTGGCTGGTGGTGGTATAGTGGCATCTTTTGTGACTAAACGAATCTATTTTTAAAAATGGCTCTTTTCAGATTCGGCCTGAAAGGCAAAGTAATATAGTAGTAAATGATTTTTTTTTGGTTTTATTGCATGTTTTAAGAATTTTTTGGTTTAATTTTGTATGTTTTTAATATTCTTTTGGTTTTTAATTTTTTGTTTATTTTTTGTATTTTTTGCATTTTTTCAGAAAACAAGTACAAATGTTAGGGGGTGAAAATGTAGTTTAAGGATGGGTATTTAGGGGCGGTGTAAAATTTGGGAGTGAGGGGATCTAGGCGCGTGGGATTATTAGAGGATACGAGTGTATTTGCGAAATTTGGCAGCAGTCTTTTGTATACAAAATCAGAAAGAAACGGGGTACCTGTAATGTTATGTAGATCTGTGTTGCGTGTGCGGGATGGAAGATGTAAAGAAATTTTTAAAATTTTGTTTTGTACAGTCTGGAGTTGGGCTTGTAGGTAAGGAGCAATTAGGGGATACCAGATAGGAGAGGCATAGGTAAGGATGGGGCGGAGGTAGGATTTGTAGATGTGGGATGGGGAATTTTTAAGGATAGGAAATAAGGGAAGATCGCGTAATGAATCTAGCTCGCGCTTTTATATCATTCGTGACAGAGAGGAAATGATACTCTTTACCTCTTTTAACGAGCTGGTTATATGTACATTCTCCTAGTCAGAATTTCGTTTTGCACCCAGCACTATAGCGCACTGACCAACACAACGTAGGGATCACCCCTATATAATGGGATGGTCTTGTTTATTTTAACACAATTTAGATAAGAGCTAACAACACCTTACGTGAAGGCATGTTTTAAACGTTATTTTATATTTATCTAAACTTACGTCTCGAGATTTTAAAACATTCGAAAGGCTGTTGTAATTTTCTATTGAATTTAATTTCTTGTAAGATGTAATGATAATTACTGTTTAATCGTTGTTATAAAATAATGTTTACATATATTTGAAAAAAAAATAGGAATTACTTTCGAATAGAAGCCGATCTAGTACAGGAGTGTGAAACTGACATAAATACATTTTCCAACGTTATTGAGACTTCGTAATAATGTAAGAGAGTGACGTTTAATATGAGTATAATTATTATTTTTTTATTGTTATTAATGATAAAATAAAGCAATTATCTTTTTTATGTTTATTTAATATCCATTTCAATTGATGTACATAATTGTGAATTATTACTGGCAACCTTTGTAATGACGTATATAAAACGCCTTGATTAATAGCACATCAGTTAGGTTGTTATAATATATTGAAATTTCAGATAATAATATTAATGTTCGTAAAAAGTGACATGTCAACTTACCGCTTCTACTGTCGCTTCTAGTGAAATATCCACTTTTCTGGAGACACCTCAACAGGAAGGCAGCCATCAGGGTCCTCTGTAAAAAATCCCCCGCAGGTCTACTTCCAGCATTTGTACACAAAGAGTACACTTTTTCTTTCGTTCGATCCTTGTAAATTTCCAGGCATCTACTTAAATTGTTTTGAGTTACCATTCTTAAGGCAGTATGGCACAGAATACTCATACCAGATCCTATTAGTAGATCTAAATATTTGCATTCGTATTTGTGATATGACGAAAGGGCTGCGTCTCTACATTCCAGTCGGCAAAAAGCCACGTTGGAACAATCTGGGCAGCCGATTGGAGATAATAATCTAAAATAAATTATTAGATAGAATACTCCACCAAATAATGAAACAAATAATTCTCTTTGATTTCCATATTATCCAAAATGTTAAAAATGCTAATCTAACGGGATTGTGAAATCACAGCAAAAGTATACATCACTTCAAGCGAAGAAAGTCGCATCAAATGACCTATTTATGAATAGTAACATCAGTAACATATCGGAAAACTACTTAATGTTATTCGTACACATACTTCACAGATAGTTGCTTGGAAATTCAGTTTCAGCGAATTTATTTATAAATCAAGAACCTTGCTGAGTTGAATATGATATTCCCAAAGAAATGCTTGCAATTTCCGTCGCTTCTAGTATATACCATCAATCAAAGATTCTTTTGATAGGCTTTTAGAGAAAACTCGATAGAAACAAAAATTAATTGTTTTCAAGAGTCCAGTATCATTCTAATAATGTAATGGTCCCCAAGTATGACTTCAACAAGAACTTTCAGATTGTTATACCAGAGAGGGAGGACTGGAAAAACGGTCCTCCCATAACAGCACAAACAGTCTGGTACACTGACGCCTCCAAGACAGAACAAGGAGTCGGAGCCGGGATTTACGGGACAAGGTCAAAAGCCAGTATCCCGATAAGTCTAGGGAAATATGCAACGGTGTTTCAGGCTGAAGTAATAGCCATATACTATTGCGCAAGGGAGATAATAGGACAAGGTACTGTTAACCAGTCGATTGCCATTTTCTCTGGTAACCAAGCGGCAATAAAAGCAATCAGTTCCATGCGAATCAACTCAAGATTAGTATGGGACTGCTTGACGGCCCTTACAGAGCTGAGAAGCCAGAACAGAGTGATCCTAGCAGGGGTACCAGGACACGAGGGACACAGAGGAAACGAAAAGGCCGACCAACTGGCCAAGGAGGGCGCACTTGAAGACCCGATAGGACCCGAGCCCTTTTTTGGCATAGCAAAGCCAGGCATACGAGCAGCCATTAAGGAATGGGTGCAAAATAAATCTCTGGAATGGTGGAGGAATCTCCCAAGACAGAGACAGGCCAAGGAGTTCATTAAAGAACGTTCGGCCAATTTTACGGAAGATCTACTAAGCCAGAATAGGAAGGCCATCAGAGTAATAGTAGGCCTTCTAACTGGCCACTGCCGGCTCAATAGATACATGAGTCTAATGGGCCTGGCAGAGGACGCAACGTGCAGATTCTGCCAAGAGGAAGAGGAAACCTCAGTTCACGTATTGTGCCACTGTGAAGGCCTGGCGAAACTGAGATTCCAAGTACTCGGAGAAGAAAAGCCAAGGGCGGACAGCTATACAAAAGGGCCTTTATCGAAGCTGTGGAGTCTAGTACAAAGGACAAAGCTGGATGAGGTAATATAAGGAAGCTATTCTGGGAGCATCACAATAGACCTGAAAAGGTCGCGGTGGTAAAGGCTAAATAACCAGCTCCTTTGCTAATCTAATCTAATCTAATCTAATCTAATCATTATATCGAGTGTTCTCTAAACGCCTATGGAATCGGTTTAGGGATGTAGGAGAAATTATCGAATTACGATACCATCTTTTAAAAACGATGCTGTCATCTTTAAATCATGTCATAAAGTATTGCTCTACAAACATTTGTAATGAAGTTTTCAATTATATTTTGATTCTGGTATCTTAAGTTCTGAGGCGGCCAAGGAAGAATAAACTACGACTTAAATACAACAAAAAACTAGACCCTTTAAGAGCGCTCCGGATATAAGCCTGAAAGAGGGTTCAATTTACTCTCATATAAATCATTATCTTAAAAAACGGCTTTCACTAAAAGACATTAAAAATATGTTACAATGTGGGATGGCGAGAGAAAAAAAAGTATATATAGAATTTTTCTTCTATTTTCGATTTGCAAAAATAATTCTTATCACCCCACACAGGTATTATTAAAATAAACATTTTCCCTTTTGTAGAACTAAAATAAAATTAGCTCTAATGTCCTCAAGTGTACCGAGAAATTTAACGATTAGGTATAATAAATTTGTCCAATGTCATATTCTAATACATCTCTATCTCTCTCTTTCCAAGCACACCGTACATTAGGTTGCGTCATTTTATTGACGTGAAGTCATTTACAATTAAAATTGGAAGCATGGATGACTAATACACTCCGAACAACTCTTAATATACATTGCTATTAACGTCAAATCAAAGTAAAAATATTGTTATTGCTAACTCATTATTAAAACATCTCTCTATTTTTTAAATTTAGAGTTCCTTAAAAAATTACCTGCAGTCAAATAAAACCACAATAATATCAAATCCTACGTACCTGTCAAAGCAGTGATGACAATTTGTACCGAACCTTTCAGGTAACAAACATGCTGCATATGGTGGCTCTACAACCAAAGTTTCTCCAGTTTTAATATTCTCATTTGCAATAACGTAACGTCCCATTCCTTTCTTTTGTCTCACTGTAAGTTTTCTTGATGCGCAGGGAAAGATCTGGTGAGGTTTGCCCTCAATCGAAGGAAGACCTAAAACATAAAACGTATTTTTCGCTCTGGTTCTTTGAATATTAAAAAATTGTTAGCATTTGCAATTGAAGTAAATTCCAAATGACTTAACTTACTTCTTCTATCCTCTCTTTTATTTTGAACGAAATTTGCAGTTTTGTCTTTTATCAAATTCTCAATTTTCAACTTGCTGTCGAATAATTTCTCAGCCACACCAAACGAGACGTTAGCTCGATTATCTTCGTTTAAAGCTTTATAACAAATTCCCATTTTCCAAAATGCTTCAGCTTTGTGTGTGTTTGGAAGGCTCTCCTTTAACGCCAATTGTATGTCGGCTAGAGCTAACGAATACTCGTTCAGTGTTAATAATACTTGAGATCGACTCCATAGCGCCAGTGATAGAGATAAGCCGCAGTCAATTGCGGTGTTGTTACCTAGAAATAATAAAATAAAGTACATATAAGAATTGTTAGTAATTATTGTAATTATATACCAAAGATGTAAAGTAGTCCTCGTTATTGTAAGATTGTTTTTCACGCTCAGGTTTAAAGGTCACTTTAGGTCAATTTTTCACACATCCATTTAGAAGTTAACTTTCCTATTAGTCCATTGAATAAGTCGGATGAGCTACCGAATGTTTGCGACTGGGACTAGATAATGTCCTCCCGTTTTTAAGGGTGCTGAATCGATTCTCGGGGTCAAACCAATTTTTCCACCTTGGCAACCCCCTCAAACTCCCAAAACCACCTTCAAAGTCCTCTTTTCCGTGAAACCGTTTATTTTCCCTAGTTTTCGACTAATTGTTGTTCCCTCGAGTAGAACGGAAGGTCCTTCGAGGATTTAACCTCAGCCACCCCTACCCTATTCCACCCCTGTAGGGGTTTGCAAAATTGATATTTTTTTGTAAAAAAAAAAGATATTTTACAGGAGGTGTTTCTTTGCATAAGATGGTAGGTGACCAGGATTGTGTAACGACCCCCTGGTGTTGTTTTCACCCTTTAAACGGGTGGCATTTTTTTTTAAATTAATGTTTTGTAGGTGTCTCTTTGAGGTAGGTGGTAGGTGACCAGGATTGTGTAACCAAGCCCGGGGGTTGTTTTCACCCATCAAGAGGGTGGAAATTTTTCCCCATCTATAATTGAATCAATCCCGAGCGTTATTAAATTTTCATCCCCTTGAAGGGCGAAAACAACCCCTGGGGTTGGTTTTACAATCCAGGTCACATACGACCTTCCTCAAAGAAATGCCTCTTATAAAATATTGATTTTTTCCCCAGGAAAAGAACTTCCATCTCTTTGAAGGGTGAGAATAACCCTTTGGTCACCTACCATCTTCAAAGAAACACCTCCTGTAAAATATCAATTTTTAAGTTGATAGTATAATATATTGATTTCTCAAAGGCGTTTGACAAAGTAAATCACAATTTTTTAATAAATAAGCTTTAGGTACTTGGAATAGGTAGGGTTTTAGATTGAATCTGATAGGATTCAATGGGCAAAAGTTAATAATTATCTATCAGATGCAATTGATGTCCTCTGGAATCTAACAAGAGTCACATTGCGGAAAAATTTTATTTAATTTATTTATTAATGGTATTTGCCAAATTTTGAATCATTCTGAGTATCTTCTTTTCGCCGACGATCTAAAAATATATAGGTCAATATCTCAAGATAGTGACTCTGATATTTTGCAGGTTGCAGTCGTGCCAAATGAGAGCAATTCAAATCAGATATGATTCACAAAAGATTCCAGTAGAATGCTGCATCTCAATTGACAAGGTCGACTCCGTATCTCTAGCAAACGAGATACTTCCAAAGGAAAGTGGTCAACCAGCCTATAAATTTTTGAAATACGTGGATAAGTTCGGAAAAGATGGCGATAATAAGGTTACTCACATGTACACCTAAATTTCGCACAAATGCGGATAAACTCCTTCCGTAACAACAAAATACCCTGACAAACAGAAACAACCAAAACGGAGGAAATTTTATCGTCACCGATCATTCCAAAATCCACTAAGATGACTTAAATAATTAAGTTTTAGGGATTTACGGCAGCGTACAACACAGGAGCCCTTTTACCTTTCGACAAGACGGAAGTCACGTCACCGTTCCAAATCTCTGCCACTCACGGCTCGCGGCTGTTGGCGATTTGTGGCCCGCGAAACACAAATGTGTATTGCGGGTCGCATATGCATTAAGCATGTAATAAAATAACTGTTTTTTCTTTTCGTCGGCTAATTTAGATTATCGTTCTGGCGGAGTTTAGCATTAGCCATTCCACCACTCGAGCAGGACACATACACGTAGCTGAGACTCGAACTCAGGAGTGGTACAGCGACTAGACCTGTTGCCTCTCACACAACCCCGTCCACAGTTACCAACTCGGTAACACGTTAGAAACGCCAACAAAATGAAAAAATGAAAAAAGACGGCTTTAATTTATGATCTTCTATTATAAAATGGGACGTTATTTATAACCCAGAAGACGCAATTGATAATAAATTCATTCATATTAACAATTATATAAGCAAACATACTCACTTTTTGAAAAAAAAAAAAGTTATAAAATAGTTAATAAGCTTCCTTGATAAACGCAGACAGGATTTTGTTCCATTTATAATATGAGTTTAGGCAGGGCAGATCCACGTAAGATACTATTTATGATATAAATTTGTGAATCGTTAGACAAAAGTGAATCTAAAATGCAAATTACACCTGTACAACCCTTTTAAAAAACAAACCCCTTTATTAATGTGCTGGAATTAAATTCCCACTCTAAATTATTATTAACAAAAATACTCTTAATGCTCAGAGCATGAATTCTGATCTTCAAATTTGACACTCTACATACACACAAAGAAACAAATTCGAATTCATATCTAACAATATATTGTATTTTTATAAAAATGTAAAATATAAAAACAACAATATTAACTTAATCTGCCTGATCTAACTTAAAATATAAAATATAAAAATGACAACGAATGGATAAAAGTTCAGTATTAAAATTAATAAAACTCACGAATGTTTTAAAAGGATATTAGATTTCAAAATAAATTCCAATCGTCTATGTACTCTCTCCTGGCTTTCCAAAATTATTAATTAAAAAAAAAACTCCAACTCTATTTCGTTTCCACTCCAATATTAAATTTCTATGATACCAATTTCAAAATGTTTAGACTTTTCTTCAAAATTATATTTTTGACAACTCTTGTCAAATCTCCAATTTTCAGGTGACGTTGTTACATGTTTTCAGATTCGTGGTCTAATTGAAAAAAAACATTTTTTTAGCTATTGCAGCTCTTTATATAGGGTCGGTTTGACGTTTAATATTGCCATAGCAACGCAAATGTTACAGTTCTAACAATACGTTTTCTGTCTACCCCTTTTAAATTGTGGTTGACATTCCTTAATAAAATGTGTGACCGAGAGTCTTACACATCTTTTGTGCTAATTTTTATCTTATTCTGTGAGTATTTATTTCCTGGTACAGCTTAGATCCTTTTTGTGTCAAAATTCGCACTCACGCACAAATTAATTTACAAATTTAAAAGTAATAGAACAATAAAAATGCAATAAACAATTAGAGATGGTTTAGAAGTAGAATTATGATCACTAACGATGATTTTGAGTAATCTCAGTTTTATGACTGTCCGATACAGATACCCAGATGTATAAAAACTATTCATATCATAATTCAATTCTTCTTAAACAGTTTATATAATCTCTAATTGCTTATATTGGCTAAATTAAGAAATTGTATGGAAAATAAGAAATTATTTGACTTATGTCAAAACAAAATATTAAAATTTGCTTTAAAATAGCAATAAAACCCAATAACTATCCATACAGATTCCCTAATTAAAATGGTTTGCATCACAAACACAATATACTATAGAATTTATTCGAATTCATTCCATTGCTTATAAAATATGAATTTGTCCCTTTCTCTTTATCTATACCAGATCTTCGTGCTATCTACCATAATAAAACCCAGTACAATATCCCATCAAAGGTAATTTAAATATAATAGATAACATGCAATAAGTATAAATACTTTAAATTAAAATACAGATAAAGAAAAGTTTTTAAAACTAAAAACCCCCATGGAAAGTATAAACTGTGTGTTTTCAGTGTATTGCGATCTACAGACTCGAATTCCTACAAAGCATACCAAGAGTACTCAAATATAATAATAATTTGTGTATAATACAGAGTATTCATCTAATTCCACACACTAGAAAACATATTCCTCATGTTTGTAATTAAGTATAAGTGAATATCAGCAATATTTTCACTTTTATCTAACGAGCCACGAAGATAGCAACTGTAGCTCTACTTACCAGTTTTTGGGGCCCTTAACACGCTTTGACTAAAAAGTAACAAAGATTTTTGTGCATTTCCTTCTTTGAATACTTTGTCAGCCTCCAGTCTTTTCGCTTGCGATATTTCTGCACTCTTCTGTCTATATATTTCTTGTACGTTAGATAATACGTCTACTATGGGTTCCTTTGTCTGAAATATAATAAAAATTTAATTACTGTCAATATAGGGTTTCATCCGTGGGAGTTCCTACAGACAATATAAGTAGACTATTGTTACGATCCCGTTTTCGCCTTTTACCAGGGTATAATAAAAATTTTAAAAGCCGTGGCCATTTCTGTTTATGATGTAAATAATATATTTGAGAAGGTATCAACCTGTATAGTTGTTTGCAATTTCACTCTGCAGATAAAAAAGGTAACAAAAACTTTACGAACCAATACCGTTAACTATTTCACCGCAAATAGAATCACTTACTTTTGTATGTTTACGTACGTCGGCTTGTTGGCACTTTACCGAATGATTTACCGCCTTTAATAATGAGCTCGTAAAGTTTTTATCTGCACCGTAAATCCACAGGTTACTATACCTACCTTTTTGTAAATGCCATTTGAGATACTGTTTATTGTTCTTTAGCGCAAGTTGACATAGTATCCCTATCTCTATTTAATTATGTTTATTTATTGTTTTATTTTATAAAATATGAACAATATTATTATTTTATATAAAGCTATATAAATATATCTGTGGCGCCACTGGATGACAAGCTATATGACTATTTGACCTTCGTCTATAACAGCTCCGCCTATATCACAGCAGTCAACAAATTATTAGGTATAAATGCGGCATTTTCACACATTCAACCCATTTCGTCGACTATGGCATTTACCCAGAATGTCCTAGTCGTGGTTGTCATTTATGGTAAGAGGCAAACACGGATGAAATTTAATATATTTCTATGGTAGAACGAAGTGCCACTTCAGTATTAAATAACAGCTAAATCCCTTGGCGAGAATGCCGCTGATTTTTTGCTCTTATGTACTCTTTTTTGGCTCCACTGTACATGTTTACAAGTTTTGTTAATGTTCTTTAATGTCAGTATTATTGTGCAGTTCATTATTAAGATCACGATTGACGTACTAGAGTTAAATTTAAGTTATAAATTCCCGTATTAACTTTGGACATTTTCTTGATTAATCGAAATTTTGTTATCCTTAGTATAGCTGTTGCTTTATTTATGTTCTACCCGTGTAATTACGGAATGCATTTTACGTAGCATATGTGTTATAACATTTTTTGTTATTCTAAAATTCAGTTGTCCTCCACCCCCTGATTTTGAGCTACTCTAGGGGCCTTCTGCATAAAATACCTTTTAAAAAACCGCTGCTCAAGGAATCACTACTTCCACAGATTTTGTATCCAAGTCTTATACACACTAAATTCCACTCCCTTTAGTAATAGGGTGGGGGTGGTAGAGGGGTGCCTAATGTCGAAATTTTTTTATAGGCCCTTGGTTCTCGTATACATACTAAATCCCAATTTAATTTTTTATTCCCTTAAACAATAGGGTGGGGGCGGCAATGGGGGTGGTAGAGGGGGTAGCTAATGCCAAAATAAATTTTAAAGGCCCTTGGTTCTCGTACACACACTAAATCCCAATTTAATTTTTTTACGCTCTTTAATAATGGGGTGGGAGTGGCAATGGGGGTGTTAGAGGGGCTAACGCCAAAAACATTTTTTGAGACGTTTCGTTCGTATATACTGAATCATATTTTGATTTTTTTACTCTCTTTCACAATAGTGTGGGGGTGGTATTGTGGGTGATAGCGGGGGGTGGCTGATGCCAAAAAAAAATTTGAGACCTTGACTTTTCGTACATGCCATAAATTGCAATTGTATGGACTCTTACCTGCTTGCTTTGCCTACTTACCCTTATTTACCCCTTTTTCCCTCGAACCCCTCAACGGAATTAGATTGAAATAAAATCTCGATCCTGATCTCGTTATAATACATAAGTGTACCAAATTTTAAGTCAATATTATAAACGGTTCCACAGTAAACATGCGCACAAAAAAGTTACAGACCGACCGACAGGCAGACATTTTTTTTGCTCAAATTTAAAATCTCGACGTTTCATATTTTTTTGCGTTACTATACTTCCACTGAACGTGAAAGTAAAATTTTTAAAAAATCATAAATTGTTTCATAATTTAATAGATGGTTTTTTAAGGGAGCGCGTCCCTTTTAGGTGGACAAAATTAATAAAATATTTAATCGTTGATGGAGAATAACTGTGATGCAACGAAAGGTATAGTAGACCTTAAAATAAGTGGACTTTTCTGGACGCCAAAAATGTGAAATCTTTGGGAAAGTTCACATATTTTGATATCTTTCAGTTACATTGTTGAAGATGAACGACAATATAAAATTGGTAATATGTGGCTGGTATAGTAAAAAATACGTGTGTTTATTATTAGTGTTACATTCATTAACACTTTCAACCATCTTTCAGTGTTTATAATAATTTGTTCCTATTAACTTTGAACGCTATAAGATTCACAAAAAAAAATTACAACGTAATACGCGATGACACATTAATACCTAGAGCCACTCCTGCGTTTAGATTACTTTAAATACTTCTATACCCTGAAACAAACTAAATAAAGTGTGATATAACTTTATTAGCGTTGTTAGCTGTAATAAATATCCTCCATTTACTTGTCATTTCCAAACATGTGTTTTATTGTTTATTTTTGTAATATGTAATTATATTTGCTCTCTAATGGAAAAATTATTATTTCAGTTCAAGGTAAAGTTGCATATTTAAAAAAAAATATCTTTACCATTTCGTAGTCGTAAATAATCCTTATCCGCTCTCGGTCCGTCTTCAGTTTACCGAAAACATTTTTTATCCAATTCTCGCCGGCATTTTCACTAACAAGCTGAGCGAAGTTCATAAAGAACCCGTTGGAATTAACTTGTAAAGTTCTTTCACTGCATATTGCCATATAGAGCTTATCACTGTACTGATTTGCCATTATTAAAATAAGGTTTCCGAATTTTTATATCAATTAAAACGTTTAATGTGCGTTACACCTTTGACGGTAGCGGTAGGCTAACAACTAGTCGGAAGACACAAATAGAGGCTTTTATTTTTAGCTGTAACTATTAACGCTATCCTAATAATAAAAGAAATTGCATCCTGGTTAGTAGAGGAAAAAATGTGCGAGAAACAGGTCGTAGTTGGATTAAAGGTTCCAAATATAAATTACGTATTGTATAAAGGTAGATCAAGTATTGCCAATAGTTGATTTAAACATAAGTAATAGAGATTTACTATTACAAAAATTGGCTGGAGTAAGTTCAGAGATCAATTGCGACATATTGCTGAAGAAATTTTTTTTTTTGAGAATTTGACTTTTCGTTCATGCCCTAAATTGCAATTTAATGAACTCTTACCTGCTTGCTTTGTCTATTTACCCCATTTACCCCCGAACGCATCAACGGAATTAGATCAAAATATAATCTAGTTCCAGATCTCATTATAATACATAAGTGTATACTTTATACGAGCACAATTGGAACTGGTCAGTGTTAAAGCACAGGACCGTGCGCACTGAACTTGATATTTTATCCTATATATTTAGCAATGGTATCGAGATTTGAATGGTAGTTGAAACTGTGCAGGCGAGTCCGAGACTGGCAATGTAATCACCCTGAATGAACCATCTACGACTGCACTGGTTTAAAGATAATAAAACGGACAGGCCTACTAACATAAAGAAAATTCGTAAATCGTTTCTCAGAAGTAACGTGGACTTGTGAAATGTGTTGTCAATGTGACAGTGCAGTGCATAAATACCTATTATAATATCAAACGTAAGAGTTTAGTTAATTATTGTTCATATTTATAAATATTTCCTACTATATAAAAGGTAAAATATTTTAATTATTCGCTAATTTACCATGGCTTTCTGGAGACCATTTGAAACAGAGGATAATATAATAACGTCCGAAAATCTTATCATTTTCTTATAACAAGCATTTCTATTTACCTCCGCCCATGTACAATAAAGAGTGCCGACTGTTTTTGCCGCCTTTTAGTTTTTATACGGTTTCAATTAAGTTCGTATACACTTTACCAAAACACCGTGCAACAAATCGACGCGCATTTCTATTCAAGTTGCTTCCGTAGTTGTTTAAAAACCTGGATGCGCGAGTGCAGTCATCATATAATCTGGCCGTAGCATGTGGAGCTTTCATGCTAATAGAAGAATTAGCAATGGGCAAAAAGTCACGAAGATGGATGGATGGATCTGTATAAAGAGAGAACTGAAACTAATTTGCTTCCGGATCTAAAATCGCAGAAGTGGTCAATATAAAAGTTTCGTCTGGATGTCTAGTACAGACTGAAAATTTAATACAATTAATTGGTCCTAGAATTGGGGTCACTTGAGCCAGACAGTGACGTCACAACATTGGCGCCAGGCCCGGCAAGTAGGGAATCCGCATTACCGACTGGGCGGGGGAAATTCAAATCTTCAGGAAATTCAAATTTAGCGGGAAATTCGAATGGTAAAGGATATTCAAATTTAGCTGGAAAATCCTACTATATTGGCGTTAGACAAAATTATCAAAACAGCAAAAAAGACATATTATGAAATCATGCTAGCTGAAAATCAAAATGATATGAAAAAAGCTTGGAATATAATAAATGAAGTAATAGGTAACAATAGAAAAAATAACAAAGATATTGTCCTCTGCACTGAACCAAATGGAGCAATAGTGCAAGAGGAAACCGATGTGTCAGAACACCTCTGCGAGTACTTCACCAATGTACCCAAAGTGTTAATGAGCAAGTAGAGCAGGAGTACAAATACTTAAATGGTCAAGAACTTAATTCGAAGCATGTAAATAACTCATTTGTAGTACTTCCAGTAGATCAGTCCGAGGTCAGAAACATAATTAGGGACTTAAAAAATGGGAAAAGTGGGGGGACCGATAAATTAGGAACCAGGTTAGTTAAAGACCTGGAAGTTCAACTATCGCCAGTAATTGCATATCTATTCAATATCTCGATATCAAATGGTGTGTTTCCAGATGCACTTAAGAAAGCAGTCTTAGTACCTATATATAAGAGAGGAGACAAACTACAAGCGAGCAACTACAGACCAATAGCTCTTCTATCAATAATCTCAAAAATCCTAGAAAAGCTAATATTAGATAAATTAGTGAAATTCCTTCAAAAAAGCAAATTCTTTTCAGAAAACCAGTTTGGGTTTCTGAAAGAGAGGAGTACAGATATTGCTCTCTTGAAATTCACTAATGACATTAACAAAGGATTAAACAGCAGAAAAAAGTTACTGGACTTTTGTTGACATTAACAAGGCATTTGATACAGTTAAAATTAGTAGAAAAACTGGAGACAGCTGGAATTAGAGGGGTGATGAAGAGGTGGTTTCAAAGCTATCTGGGTAGCCGAATACAGGCAGTTCATATCAGGAACCATACTTGTGCAGAAAAGCAAGTAGATTCGGGAGTCCCGCAAGGCTCAGCACTGGGTCCTAGCCTATTTATTGTTTATATAAATGATTTATGCTCAGCAAAGTTAAAAGGGAAAATGTCACCTTTGCCGACGACACTGCCCTATTATATGCTGGTGAGTCGAAAGACCAAAATCAACGAGATATTGAGTGCGACCTAAAATTCCTAAAAAAATGGTTTGTATACAACAAAATGTTAATGAATGCCACAAATACCAAATTTATAAACTTTACTCTAGGGAAAAGTTGGAAATATGAAAATAAAATAAAATATCACAAGATAGGTTGCGATGCGCAAATGGATTGTTAATGCCACACGATAAAGCAAACAGAGACAATTAAATATCTAGGAGTAACTTATGACGAATATATTTCTTGGAAACCTCATATACAGAACACCAGAAAAAAACTCCTAGGCATCCTTGCAAAATGTAATCAAGCAGCACAGCTTATGCCAAAACACTTTTAGAAAATGATATATTACGCCCTGGCATATTCCGTTCTCACATATGGAATTGTAGTATGGGGAGGAACCTATGTGAGTAACCTTAAAGCACTATCTACCCTGCAGAAATCATTTATAAGAATGATGTGTAAAAAACCTAGGGACCACAAGCTATTTGTAGCACTAAAAATACCTAATTTAAAAAGACAGTTCTGCATTACTATTTGTACTGTCGTGAGCAGAAAAATATAGTACATTTTTTTTTAATGTAAATCTGTCTCTATTTGAATATGTAATGAGTAGCGGAAATAAAACAGATATCACTTTTAATTTATTTTTTATTTTAATGCTATAGTTATTGCTATAGTAAATGATGGATGGTTAATGAAACAAATTGCACTGCGTTATAACATTAACAAAAATTAGGTGTGTAACATTTTAAGAAAGTGGAGAATAAACGGTACGATTAGTAGAAATCCTGGATCAACGGACAAAGGATATCCTACTTAACAAGAAACTAACTATTAATATTTCGTTATTGCACAATTTCTATTTATAACTTTTGTAAGTGGTTAGTACTTGGATTGGTGACCATTCCAACGGAAACCGCGTTCTCGCCTCACACATCTTCCAGCGGCTTGTATATCAGTGTATGCGCGGAAGCTATACAACCTTAGGCGAGGGTTGTATAGGAGATATACCATCCTTCGGAGGGGATGTAAAGCCGTCGGTCCCTTGTCTATTAAATGTTAGGCAAGTAAAAGGTCCCTACTCTTCTTAAGGGAAGAGGTTCGGCAAAATTCCTGGTTGGGGGTAGCTCGTCTACAGGCGTCGGTGTTAGGCCTCAGTAGCGGAAATAGGCCGACGTTAAATAAATGTATAAAAAAAACAAACTTTTGTAAGTCTGTTTGGCATAGAATTATAACCTTATACAATAATCATTAGTAATAATATTTTCCCCTGCATTATTTACTATTTCCAGTAATTCTTCGGCAATCCGTGGTCTCACATTACGTTTTTGGATACTTCTTACGAGTAATCCCCATACTTCTTCCACAGGGTTAAAATCTGTACTATGACTGGGCCAGTTAAGAATATTGATGTTGTTATCTTGAAACCAGTTAGTTACGGTATGAGCAGTATGAACGAAACAATTGTCTTGTTGAAATATGAACTCATTAGGAAATAATTGTGACACAGAAGGGAGCATAATATTGTCTAAAATCCTAATATACGTTTTACTATTAAATCGTTCTTCAATATGCCACAAAACACCAGGACCACGTGCCGATATCCAAGCCCATATATTGACGGAAAATCTACCACTTTTATCATTGTTAAATATATATTTCTCATCGAATCGAGTATTCGGAGGGCGGTAAACACGAATACGACCGCTGTGTCTTAACTGGAAAGTTTTTTGGTCTGTAAAGATTACATTGTTCAAAAAATTTACATCAAGCGCTAAAAATTCAAGCGCAAATCCTATATTCGAGCTTCTTTATGTTCAGCTTTAAGTAAGTATTTCTGTGTTGTACTGATTTTTTTTTTGCTCACGACCGTACACTAATATACAAACACTATAAGTCATTACAATTAGATATATTTACAAAAAATTAACTAGAACCCAAAATGAAGTATTATTAGAAATTCCCTTTACGTACATGACAGGAATACAAAAGTCTATACTAGTTTTAGCTCCTAAAATATTTAATTGGCTTCCAAATTATTTAAGAGAAATTATTGTGGGAAAAAATTCAGTATAAACGTAGTTAAAAGTAAACTAAAAAAAAATATTCATATCGCCTATTAAAGACGACAACTTAATAGCAAACATTTTTTAAACACAGCAATAAACGAGGTACAATTATCTCACTAATCTTGGTACATATGTAATAATATATTATATTATCATATTTTTATATTTATTTTTTTCGTCTCTACTGTATTGTGTATTTTATTTTTATAGATATATTTCTATTACTGTATTAATGTCAAATTACGACTGTAGATAAATAGAAGAAAACAGAGTTTTTTTTCTTGTCCTAAACTGCTAAACGCAAGCTGAAAATTGTATTCTACTCACAAGTGTTAAATTTGTAGAATTTAAGATTATATGATGTAAATGCAAAATGTATCTTAAGTATTTTCATAAACTTCTTTCTATAAAGGAACTTTTATTAATAATATATTATACTGTGAAATAATATTACAGGATTTACCACTAAGTTTGTATATCAGACAATATTTTTTTTAATTATAAATTATTACCTACTTTATTAAAATTAGAATAAAATGTTATAATGGCGACACCTCTACCAGTTAAATTTTATTTTAGTTCAAAATATAACAACACTAAGAAGAACTCTCGCTTGAAACATACTGCTTAGGATAATATCGAACAGATGTCACCACGCGTTAGAAATTACTTATAAAATTACGGTGTTGCCAGCATATGAATAATAAAATTTTTACTTCTTTAATTTAAAATGACGATTTGTATCTACACAGATCTTCTGATACTTTAAAACATATTACAGTACAGTTTGGGGTTATACATACTTTTTCATGCGTAAGTAGTATATCGCCAATTTGTTTTTAAGTTTTAATTTTGTTCCAGGTATCGCCCCTTTCAGATGCAGACTGCAGATTGGCAACAGCGTGTGTCAGAATCAGCTGATTCAAATAAACATAATCCTTTAAACTGTTATTAAATTAGAGTAAATCGATGGAAAACAATGAAGAAAAAAGCAAGTTTGTACCGATTGAAAACAATTTATTAAAAATGTTGCATTTAGAACAGTATGTGTATCGAGTTTTAAACTACACTTCAAGGTATAATAATTCTAATAGTTATTATTATGCTCCTATTAATTTAGTGGGAAAATATGTGAAATATCCATCGTATGGTGACTTTCCAGAGGCCTATTTTCTTGTAAGTACCTTGAGTTTTGTTATTGTTTGTTGTTTCTTTTTCACCTAACCTCTAACCTAAGTAAAAACATTGTGAATTTTGAAGCACTTGGCAAATTGTCCAACACAAAATAATAAAGGGACCGTTTGTGAACGTTCTATAAAATGTTCCCTCTGCAATATTATTGTAACAAGGGTTAAATGAAGCGTGCAACATGATTGTATATCTTGTTCACGTAAATCTTCATGCCCTTTTGGGTATTCACTATGCGGTCACAGTGTTGCCAGATGAGAATTAATTCCGCTAACATGTGGAATCTTATTTATTTTATGAAAATAATTTATTATATTTTATACTCTTTTTCAATACCAGAATTATAAATACGACTATTATAAATGCGAAAATTGTATCCCGTAGCGAAGCCGCAGGGTACAAGGCGCCAGTGCCGGCTTTAGAGGATTTTTGGAACTGTTAGCATCCGAATTTGGAGGCATTTTCTAATTCCTTATGTTCAGATAAAAACTAAGAAATTATATTGTTCCCCTCCCACACGCGCATTCCATATGGACCTGTTTAGTGGTGACGTCAAGACTAGTTAAAATCGCCCGAATATATGCAACCACATACTAGAGTGCAGTGGAAAGTAAAAACAGCTTGAACCTTATGACGCGTGACATAAAAAACGAAATAAAAACTTTACGAGCTCATTATTAACGCCGTTGAACCATTAGGTATGGTGTCATCAAACAAGTCGACGTACAAATACCTATAAGGTAAGCGACCCAATTTGCAGACGAAATAGTACAGAGCTGTACTTAAAATTTGTATGTATTAGAATGTACATATATAAACCATAACGCGCTGTTAAAATTGAACGACTGAGTTGCTGATATAATTCCGACTTTGAATTCGCAATTCCGACTTTAAACTCGGAATTTCCACTTTGAACTTAGAGTTCCGTCTTTGAACTCATAACCCAACCTAATCTAACACTCGTATTTTATTTTACGTCATGAAGTAATTTCGATTTTGTGATAGTATCATGAAGCCAATAAATGAAAAATAAATGTGTCCCTTCTACACTTTAGTCAAATCGAATTTACTTCATGAAATAAAATAAAATACTATGGGTAAGGTTATAGTCTAAGAGCTGCCAACGTTTTCGAGAGAGAATTTTAAGGTCTGGCTGGCGGGGGACGTTGCGTTTAACATTTATATAGGTGAAAATAAAAATTTGTAAGGTACAGACATGCGGTTGTAGAGACGACGTTTTAAAAACTAGCAGCCGCAGCCGTACCAACTGTCACTGCCTGTCCCTCGCGCTACCAACGCATAATCGACTACTCTTCTAGCACACTTGCTCTCTAGTCTCCCCGTCTTAAATCGGTCTGGCTCCTTTTATACAATCGAATTATTGTCTGGCAAATTAATTTTAAATATTTTAATAGCTAAATTACAGCATATCAAAATTTTAGCAATACTGAAATTCTTTATTATTTTTTTATTATTATAAAATTCAATCTGGTAGGGTGTTATCAATGACGAAAATGTCTGGCAATAATAGATTTGTGTTCTTAAAAGTCAACAAAAACCAATGAGAGAAAAAAAAAACTAGCCTTCTTAAAATCGTTGTTTTGGCGACGTTGCTAGCTCTCGTACTATTAGTTTAAGTTCGGTTCCGAGTTCAAAGTCGGAATTTCAATAAAAACGGTGTAGTGTGCAGTATCCCGCCTTTGGAATTTTTAGTCCGCTCTTTGAGAAAAATGATTTGACGGTTACTGTTACATGACAAAGTTACCAACACGAATTTCGTAACTTTGAACAACAACTTCGTAATGTTGGTGTGGATATTCTTATTTCTTAAAATTAACTAAGGAATATCCACCTAAAATATAATAATAATGATAACATTTATTGATCCAAAGATACACGAGGTATACGGGGTGTCAACGGATCATGGTAGACCCCTCTTTTTTTTCTTATTTTTAAGAATATCGGAATGAAACTTTCCAGATGTATTATATGTCCTAGAAGGCACTTTGTGGCATAACTTGTCTTTTTCCCCACTTCCGGTTTCACCGGAAATGACCCCAACTTTTGATTTTTAAATAGAACACCCTGTATATTATTACATTTTTGGAATCCTCGAAAAATTTTGAGTACGGTGACGCCCCATAAGTGACATTTCGACCGCATGAAAAAAATTTGACTTAAAATTTAAAATCAGCCCACTGGTAATATAGTTACATAAATCATTTGCATATACCAAAAATAAGAGGGGACCCAGGAGAGAACCTTGTCGAACACCAAGTTTTACGTTGTGTGCCTGAAATCTGGCCCCATTAATATCAATGATCATACTTCGCCCTTCCATATATGACTTAATCCAGTGCAAAATATAAAGTAGTAGTCCGATATTTGATAATTTAGTAATTAAGAATTGTGAACATACTGTGACAAATGCTTCGGAAAGGTCAAAAAGTAGTGAAACAAGAAACGACTATTTTACCATTGTCCAGATTTTCATATACATAATTCAGCATTTGATATGTGGCTGTTCAGTACATTTATTTGCCCTGAATCCAGTTATGACACGCACAGTATGTGACTAAATTCAAGATAAGTCGTCAAGCGATTTCAGACACTTCTTTCTAACAGTTTAGATAAAAGTTGAGTAGGGAAATTCGCCTGTAGTTGACGATGTCCTCAACATCACCTTTTTTATGTAGTGGTACAATTAAAGAAGTTTTTAATATTTCTGGAAAGTGCCCTTCGAATAAAGATTGATTTATCAGATAAAAGAATGGCTGAACAATGTCAATTATATTCAAGAGAATTAAAATATACAGTTCATCTATCCCAGATGTTTTTTTTTACTTTCTACTTGATTTAATATATCTAAAACTTCGTGCACGGTTACAGGCAACGAATTAAACTCAAATTGAGCAGTATTTAAATTAGCTTTCGTACATGGCAGCGGTAAATTTTGTTCAAAATGATTTAAAATGCTTTCTGTACCTGCACAAGAGAAATGGTGAGCAAATATTTCAGCAATTTTACTAGCGTTGTTGACCTCATTTGAATTATGATTAATAGAAGTGATTTTCTTATTAGAAGTTCTACTTAATTTGGAGTTTATAATGTTTGTGTACACAGAGTAAACAAACTTCTACCGTAAAATATATGTCCCATCTGGCAACATTCTTCTCGTGTACGGCGGAGTTTCGTGATATACGATTAGGTTCGGGCTCACGAATCGATCGTGTGCTGGCCTCATACACAGCCACGTTCGCCTAGATCACGGCCGTTTTGGGTCGTGGCGTTTAGAATTATAGAATTGTTAGTTTAAGTCGACGGATACGATGAACTTTCCGAATTCAAGCATTTTAAGAATGAATGATGCTGATACACTTCGGTTTGTGAGTTTATATGAAAAGGAACCAACTCTGTGGAATTCGACCTTAGCTAATTACAAAAATCGCCACGCGCGTGCGGCCGCCGTGAAGAGAATAGCAGCAGCGTTGAATATAAAGAACTTTGGCCCGCCGTATGTTTTAATGAAATTTAAAAACTTAAGAAGTTCGTACTGCCAGGAACTCAAAAAAATTGCGGAGAGCGAGAAGTCTGGGGGTGAAGTTTATGTACCGAAGGTTGTTTGGTTCAAGAAAATGAACTCTTTCCTGAGGCCCTTTGTGCAGGCGAGAGCAGCACACTCCGGCGTGGTAAGTATGCTGACTTTGTTGAGTTTTGTATTTTCTTAGTTTATTTATTTAAAATGTTTGTACTTTTTGCTGAATTTCGGGAATTATTTTTATTAACCTCGTTACATACAGGGTCTCATCAGGAACTGCATCGATGGATATAGGGAAAAGTGCGCACCAGAAAATTTAAGGAGCTATTAATGTCAGTGTGGCCAATCCAACTAAAATAATTATAAGCATCTGGCACTTCCGTTTATACCGGACGTCGATACCAACTTGCTTATTTTAAATGGAATACCCTATATATTTTACTGTTTTCGAAAAGAGCATAAAATCCTGAGTCAAAAGCATGTAGGATACTCTATGCCTAAACCACGGTGTAGTATATTAGGTGATGCGACAAGACCCGTACGAATGGCTGCGTAAGTGTTTAGTTGTGTGTAAATGCAATAGATGGCAGGACAAATAAAGTCTCGTCGTTACTTACCCATAGAAATATTAGAAATATAGTTTACATACATACAATAATTAATGTTCTGTAGATTTATTTTATTTTTATTTAAAGAGCCTTTTATTTCGTTCTTTTTGTCTTAGTTTTGCCGTTTAGTTGTGTATATATGCAACACTACATGCATCAAAGGAAATCCGTCTATCTATGCCTAGGTAAAGTGTATACGAACTTAATTGAAACCGTATAAAACTAAAAGCCGACAAAAACAGTCGGCATCTCTTTATTGTACATGGGCGGAGGTAAATAGGAATGCTTGTCATAAGAAAATGATAAGGTTTTCGGACGTCATTATATTATCCTCTGTTTCAAATGGTCTCCAGAAAGCCATGGTATACTAGTAAATAATTAAAATATTTTACCTTTTATATAGTAGCAAATATTTATAAATATGAACAATAACTAACTAAACTCTTACGCTTGATATTATAATAGGTATTTATGCACTGCACTGGCACATTGGCAACACATCTCACAAGTCCACATAACTTCTAAGAAACAATTTACGAATTTTCTTTATGCTAGTAGACCTGTCCGTTTTATTATCTTTAAACCAGTGCAGTCGTAGATGGTTCATTCAGGCTGATTACATTGCCAATCTCGGACTCGCCTGCATAGTTTCAACTACCATTCGAATCTCGATACCATTGCTAAATATATAGGACAAAATATCAAGTTCAGTGCACATGGTCCTGTGCTTTAACACTGACCAGTTTTAATTGTGCTCATATAAAGTATAATTGCAGGGGGTATATTTCGGGCGCCATCTACTGAATTAAATAGAAACTAAGCACTTATGAAGCCGTCGTTTAACATGGCAAGTGCCGTGTGTCGGACCACCTAATATGCTACACCGTGGCCTAAACCCAGCCGTTTCAGAGATATTTGACATTTTAAAAAAGTCTGACAGGTGTACATAATGGTTTATAATAACCTTTATAACTTTCTTCTTTGCGGGTGGCCAAAACGCGAGTTCGTAAGGCCAAAAATGGAGGAAAAAACGCGAAACTTGTGTAGGTCAAACGGAACACCCTATATCTTTTGATATCGAGTTATGTAAAGTTAAGTTCCTATTTTTTCTGATATAAGCATTATGGGGGTTTGAGTTACAACTTTTTGAAATATTTGCGATTTTCTTAGAAATTCAAGAATTGTTTGTTAGTAAAAAATTTATCAAATTAGCCATGATTAGAAATAACCAGTAATGCCAGTCATTCTTTTATATCAAAAAATGCCAGATTGTTTAAATACACCCACGAAGACTTTTTGAATTTGTTTATTATTTGGAGAATGTGACAAATAGTGGTCAGACAAGCATCATTTTAGTGAAAAAGGAATTCTATCCAGTGCCAATTTTTTTTTAACATGTTAGTTACATCGAATATATGAAATGGACATTTTCTACTTCTAACAACCGCCGTTACTCAAGTCATCGGCCATTTTGTGAAAAATCGACCATTTTGGTCGTTCTTTCTAAATATAGGTGAGTATATCTCGGTATGTGTAGGTCCAAAAAAGTAAAAAAAAATGAGGCTGTTCGTTATGATATAGGCTATCAGCGGTTACAATATGAAATTTTTATCTACACACATAACCTCAAAAAAAAAACTGAAAACTGCTAAATTTTGGTTCTTTGGTTATAACTTCGGATTTTTTTAGTGAAATTTGATGAAATTTTCAGAAATTATACTATATAATGCGAGCAATAACTAGTTAAAATTTCAAGTCAAAATATCTAATACAAGTCTCGAAAATTGACTTCAAATTTTAAAATCGATTGAGTAATAACTTTTGTGCATCGCATCGTATGAGGTTCTTTAAAAAAAATGTAGGTTTTTTTTACTTTATGATGGTGAACAAGAATTTTTTTTAAACTTGAATAAAAGTGAAAAAAAATCGATTTTAAATTTTTATTCATATGCAAATTCAATTATCCATTAGATTGACAATGATAAATATTGATGACATGGCGTCTTGAATTGGATATTTCATTTTATGTATTTTTGGGTATTTATTCTAAAATCGTTAGTAATAGCAAAATCATTTATTCATTTGAATTTTTTATTTGATTAAACTAAATAAAATTAAATTATTCATTAATTCTGGCAATAACTGATGCTATAAGCACCACACCCTCAACTGCTTTGGAAATCCTCCTAGACTTACCACCTCTCCATATTTACTTGGAGAGAGAAGCTAAGTGGGCAACATATGGACTATGGATGTGATGCCTACCAGAACCATCCATGAGCTGCCTTTTAACCTATTCCTATTTCCTGAAAGAGATGAGTGGAATCAGAATAAAACCGACAGCTGTTGTTATGCAAATGGTTCCAAAACTCCTGAAGGAGCAGAAGCTGGAGTTTATAGTCGCTATCCAAAGGTAAGAATAACCTCGAGCCTGGGTGACACCGCGACAATTTTTTAGGCTGAAATATATGCCATTGAACTTTGTGTTCGGAGGCTGGAACTAACGCGCCCTAGACACAGATCAATAAAAATTTTCTCAGACAGCCAAGCAGCCCTTAAAGCTCTTGGATCCTATCGCTGTAATTCTAAAACTATGTGGAACTGCCAAAAAGCTCTAATCCAATTGGGTAGGAACAACAAACTGACTCCAGAGTCAGTCTGGGTGCCTGGCCACTCTGGGTTGGAGGGCAATGAAATTGCCTATTGCCAAGCTAGAGAGGGTGCGGCATCAAAATTTATAGGACCAGAACCAGTTCTTGGCATATCTTCAAACACTGCCAAAACAAGTATCCTAGACTGGGCCGAGAGCAAGACTCTCCACCATTGGCAGGAACTACCAGGGTTAGCTCATTCGAAGGAATTCATTACATATCCTTTGAAATTAAGAGCTAAGAAAATTGCTAGAGTTGAATAGGTTACACCTAAGGACTCTAATCGGCCTATACACTGGGCACTTGCAGATTAAGTTATCACCTACACAGACTTGGACTGGTGGAAAACACCGAGTGCCGTCTGTGTCTAGAGGAAGATGAAACGGCAAGGTATGTCTTGTGCACTTGTCTCGCTGCAGAAAGAATCAGGTTCTCATTATTTGGCAAAAGGTAGCTTTTGTCTGAGGACCTGGACAATCTCTCTTATCACCTATTGGGTGAAATATAAATTAGGAGTGAGCCATAATAGACCGATTGGTCGCGGTGGAGGGTCTGGTATAGACCCACTCACATTTCAACCCAACCTAACCGAATAACTATTTAGAAAATTTACCTCTCCCCGAACATAGAAACATTTTTTTATCAGCACGACGGTGTTGCCCTAAACAACGCGTATTTGATAAATAATTTTTTACAAGAAACTTTTTACGATCAATGGATCCCCCAAAATGGATCTTTCCTATGGCCTCTTCTCTCCCCCGATTTATCAATTCTATATTATTTTATTTGGGGAACTATTAAAAATAAAGTTTATGAGAGCCCATTACCAAATATTGAAGATTGTATGCAGAGAGCAAGAAATGCATTTCAAAACTTATCACAGGATTCAATTAGAAGAGGTACCTATGAAGAACTAATCCGACGCGACGGCGCGAAAAATGTGTGGAGGTTCGAGAGCGAAATTATGAGTAATTATTAAATTAAAATGGAACCAAGTTTTTAGTCGATTTTATCTTAGCTATTTGAGTTTATGCAAAGTGTCTTCAATCCAATTAATAGTCATATTACTGTGTATAGTGTTATTTTCCGTTTTTGTGGATACCTAGTACCAAATGTAGCACAAGTTCTTGATATATATTACATTATCGCTTTCTCCATAAATCATAAACAAAATCAAAAACTCTTCGTTAGTGTAATTTAAACGTCCTGGCATTTTTTGGGATAAGAGAATGGCTGACATTACTGAATGTTTCTAATCACAGCTAATTTGATAAAATTTTTACCAACGTCATTTTGACGTTACTAATTTGACCTGAATTTGCTAATTTACGTTGTTATTCTTAATCTTGTTATTAATTATTGGTTAGTATGACGGATAATCATTTCATAACATCCCTAACATGTTAATCTAAAACCACAGCATTCTTTTTAAATGTTTCAACGTTTTAACAATAATGACGTGACGCTACCGGTTACGAATGACGTCATTCGTTAGGGATAGAGCGTTTTAATGGTTTTAAATTCGCAGCCGAAATAAATTTGGCTACGCTAGCTCAGGGGTACTAAATAGATAAGTGGACTGTATTATCAAATATTGCAAATTATAACTAAAATAATAAATCATGTGTCGAAAACTTACCACAGTGGTTTTTGTTGTGTCCCTCGTGTATGATGATATACGGATAAGAAAGGTGGAACAGGAAATAGTTTCCGACACAGTAAACACAACTGAAATTTCTTAATTCACGAAATAAATTGTACAATTGTAATTCACTTCACTTAAAGAAAATTCTACCTTGTAAACTAAAAATGCGGGAGCCACTATCAATCTAAAAATGCTATGCGACAGTAAGTATCTCACCCGCTTCTACCTACCCATTTCACAAAAAACTATCTTTTTTGTCCCTTTTTTTTTAAATGTCTCCATTTGAAATTAAACTATTCTATAAAAAATAAAAGGCGCGTCACCAAAATTTTTTTTCACCCTCAATTTTAACAAAAAGGAAAATAAGAGGAAGTATATATTTTTTTGTCTATCTATCTGTGATATAAAAGAAATCATACAACTTCCTCATTGTAGAGTGCAGCCCTCCTTGTGTTCTTGCTACAAGCCAAAAAGCAAATGAGTATCTTTAACACGAAGAAAGTTATGAAGGTTATTGTAAACCATTACATCTGTCAAAATTTTTTTAATGTTAAATATTGCAATTTTGCAAAAGCCTTTGAGTTTACCTTGAATGCGTCATTATCCAGACACGTACAAAATCAGATCGTAACAAATCAACATGGATTGTACCAGGTAGATCCACTGAAACTAATCTAACCTGTGTTACACAATATCTTTCCGAAAAACTGGATGACAACAAACAGGTTGACATTATCTATACTGATTTTTCCAAAGCTTTTGATCGCTTGGACCACGGCATTCTGATACAGAAACTAAGTAATTTCGTATTATCGTTAGCATTATTAGATTTAATCACTTCATATTTAACAAACAGGCGACAGTATGTAGAATACCGTGGTTTCAAGTCTTTTGATATTGTAGCTAGCTCAGGTGTTCCTCAGAGATCGGTACTGGGACCACTACTTTTTAATATTTTTATTAACGATATTGTTATAGACTTGGATGTTTCAAGTCTATTATACGCAGATGATTTGAAAATCTATCATGTAATTGAAACTGAGGCAGATTGTGATAAGCTGCAGAATAACTTGGATAAGATAAATCATTGGTGTATATTATATCATTAAAGATCTTGGTGTTACTTTTGACAGAAATCTAAGTTTCAATGAGCATATGAACTTAACTGTATCGTCAGTGTTAAAAAACTTAGGGTTCGTAATTAGGAATTGTAAGGGTTTTAATAATACGGGCATTATCAAACTGTTATATTTTTCCTTTGTGCGGTCGAAACTAGAATATTGTTCACTGGTATGGTCTCCGGGATATGCTACATACATAAACAATATAGAGACCATCCAGCGTCGTCTGGCTAAGTATTTATGTTTTGTTGAAGATGGCAACTATCCTACAATCGGTTACCCACAAAGCATTATGTTAGAAAGGTTTCACATATCGAGTCTACAAAACAGAAGAATGGCACACTCCGTGGTATTCTTATATAAAATTATTCACAATATCTTTGATTGCTCATCTATTTTGGAACAACTATGTTTTCGGGTACCTCGTATAGAAAGTAGAAATCGTGAAACTTTTTATCTCGTTGCCCCTCGGACTAATCTATTAAAAACTTCACCCATATATTTTATGTGTAAAAATTATAATTCGCTGCAAAATGAGCTAGATATTTTTATATGTAAAAAATCTATTATCTGTGTAACATGAATATTACTGTATAATAAGCTTAATACTATTTGTATGATAATTGTATCTTTTCTCTTTTCTCTATCTTTTTCACCTATTCTGTTTTCTATAACTCTACATTCTGTTTATTGTATTATATTCTACTGATCTGTAGTATATTTGTACCTTATATACATTATTATTGTAATTGTTCCCACCCTGTAACTGGTTACCTGTTGGGTGGTTGTATCTAATAAATAAAATAAAATATCCCTGAAACGGCTGGGTTTAGGTTAGGGTACCTATTCTACATGTTTTTGACTCAGAATTTTATGCTCTTTTCGAATACCTTAAAATATATAGGGTGCTACATTTACAATAAGCAGGTTGGTATCGACTTCCGGTATAACCGAAAGCGCCAGATGCTTGTAATTATTTTAATTGGATTGACCACACTGTCATTGGTAGCTCCATCAATTTTAAAAATTTTGTGGTACGTACTTTTCCCTATATCGATCGATGCAGTTCGTGGTGAGACACACTGTATAGTAAAATTTCAACTGTAACTCGGCGTGTAAATGCAGCAATACTAAAATACAAAGTGTCTCAAATTAATGGAGTATCGAGACAGGCAGACAAATAATATTACATTTCAAACATCTATGTTCGATGCAGTAAATTTGGAATAATTAGCCATTATTATTGAATGAAGTTCAGATAATATACAGATGTGAAAATTAATAGATTTGATAAGCGGTTTATGCTGTTTTTATATTTCCTTGTTTATCGGAACTATGAATGCAATAGCGATTTCGCTGATAAATAGAAAAATGATAACTACCACAAAATATCATTGTAAATAACCGATAAAGATAAAAAATATGTGGACATGTAAAAATTCAGCATTCAATTTGTGAAATCAACCAGACACTTAATAGACTTTCAATATATTTTTTAAATATTCGAAATTTGGAGTAAGTTATATCTTACAAAATGCTACATATTATTATTATAATGTAGCATTTTGTAGAGGTGATGTAGCCATCTAGGTAAATGGCGGTCGAAATTCCATTTTTCGTACTTTCCTCAGAAACTGTCCACGGTGCCAGAAATATTTCAAAGAAAAAGTGTTTGTCATAAAACTGTCTATATTTGTATAAATTTATTTAAAAAAAAAAGTTTTTCTCTACAGAACCTTGGCTCAGATTCTTCAAGTGAAAATTTCGAAACCACCCAACTAGACTACACATTATTGAGGACGTCCAGCCAATCATCAACCTCGCCAATCGTGAATTCCCAAAGTTGTTTTCAATTTATTGAAAGAGCGCCGAAGAGATCAGCTGTAGAAATACCAGACGCATATGCGAGTAACAAGGTTATTAAAACAGAAGACAGTTTTGATAGCGAAGTTGAGATAAATCACACCTTAGTCACGGAGGAGCTAGAAGAACTTGCAGATGAAGCCCAAAATTGCGCACTGGGCAGAGAAGACGTATTTGATAATTTCGGGAGATATATTGCATCACTTTTGCGCGACCTACCGCGTGAAACTGCGCTAAATCTTCAGCAAGAGATCATCAATTTAGTTCTGAATGCCCATATTTGCTCTACAGCCTACTAATTTTAGGAGAAAGATTTGAAAAGTCTTAAATACAATTACATATCACACTACGGGGATTGCTATTAGGCGTATAGGCGTATAGGGAAACCCTACGTACGCACAATAAATAAATCTATTGTATCACGCAATGAATGCCCACCATAATACGATTTAAATATTTGTACTTTCTCTTCTATTAAATAGATATTCATTTTAACAGGTTAAAATTATTTTGTATGTAATAATACTTAAATTTTGTAAGGTTACCTGTGACCTAAGCTCAACGGACTCCATAATATCGACAATCATAGCAGCGCCAGCGTACAGCGCATTGGATCGCCCCACCCCTATTACACTCCATTAGATGACATTCTCACCCGTATTGCACATGTATATAAGTGTATAGGATTTCGCTATACGCCTACTAGCGATCCCCGTACAGTATGCTTCTATGTATTTGTGTACATGTACATAATTTTCATGTATATTCATTAATGTGTGTAAATTTGACTGTTATATTCACCCACAATTTATGTCATCTTTGACATAGTTATACTATTGTAAATGTTTCCAACCGAATAAATTACCAAAAGATAGCAATTTTAAATATTACATATTATTCAAAAAAGTACAACTAAAGTAAAAATGCATATAAAAAAACAACAATAGTAAGGATGCTGCGACAAAGCAGATGTTGACATATACTAATATATACATAGTAAAGTATGAAGTAAAATACAGAATTACATATAAAAAGAAGAAAAAAATTCGAACAAACAATGTAAAAAATTAAGTAGATATACACATATGTACAAAAAAATATACATATACACACTAAAATATGGAGTTAGTTAAGACAGTCTCTTTAGACGAACGAGAAAAACTAGCAAAATTATCACAAAATATATCAACAAAGTGCTGGAATCTGGAATTGGTTGGGAGGGTCGTCAATAAAATTATTGAATTACAGCACTTAGGCCCCTTGGGCCCCTTGTACATCCTCCCTGTAGGCAGACTCTCGCCTAGACCTCCAACCAACCTAATCTTCCGAAATAGTTGGTGATGCTGCCTAGGGGTATCTCCCTTACATCAGCCAAAGTAGGCCAATGTTCTCCCAAAATGAATTCTCTGATTGATGAGACAGCAGAACAGTACTTGTTGAACCGTCTCATCTTCTTGTTCACAACCTCTACAGAGAGGTGTTTCGCTTAATCTCATATTATGGAGATGTTTCCTTAACGGACAGTGTCCAGTCTGGATTCTCGTTATAAAACGTAGGTTCCTTCTGGACATTGTCAGGTAGTCCATTACTGTACTCTTGTTGGGATATTTTAGCAGTTCCCTAGCAAGCTGACAGCTGTTTATTTCATCCCACAGTTTCTTGAATTCATTGTGGGTGTTCTCTTTAATTATTTGTATTATCGCCGTGATCGGTAACAGACTGGCTGGGCCTGGTCCAAAGACATTTAGGTCTTCTGCCTGCTGCAACGAAGTGCTGTAATTCATAGTATTGTCTAGACATAGTGAGTAAGGGTGAATTCATGTGCTGAATGGTGCGGGGTGTATCGTATTTAAATATTAACGACTGCCTAGCTCCAAATCTGGGTATATTCCATTGCATCTGCTCTAAGAGTTGAGGATTGTCAACATTACCATGAATAATTTTATACAAATATGTGATATTCGCTGCTCTACGCCGTACGAATAACGGCTCAATATCAAACTCTTTTAGCAGGTCACTATAACTATAATTCTACGCGGGGTATCTCTTATGCCTTATAAAATACAGATCATTATATTCCGGGCACCAAGCGACACTACAGTACTCCAGTATGCAAAATATAATATTTTTAGGCATTCAACACTTGTAAATTGTTGTGTATTTCGAATTATAAATCCTAGTATTCTTAAACATTGACCATTATTATACTCGTAATGAGGAATAAATGATAAAGCAGGATCTAAAATAATACCTAGGTCTTTTTTCCTAATGCATCGTTCCAAACGAACATCACCTATTTTGTAATCACGCCCAATCACATTTATTTTTCTCGAGAACGTCATTGCCTCACATTTCTTAATATTTAAATTTAATTTATTATCTAAACACCATGCACATAACGAAATCGACATTATTCTGTAAATAACGGCAACCTTGCTCATTGTTTATTATTTTTGCAATCTGCAATATAGGAATCTAGAGATTTCTCAATGTCATTGACAAACATAAAACATAAGAGGACCCAAAATGGATCCGTGAGTTACACCACTTGTTGCACAGTAAGTACTATGTTCTACATAGTTTTTCCTAGCTGTTAATAGTGAATAAAATAGCTCAATCAAATTTTCACACAATCTATATTGTTTAAGTTTTTTTATGATCGTACCATGATGCACTTGATCAAACGCTTTAGTGAAATCAGTGAAAATTATGTCAACTTGTAACTTATTATCGAGAGCATTAGAACGAACCCTAAGAAATCCATGTTGATTAATGGATATCTGCTTGCAAAAATGGTTATACACTACAAATGATAAGATACACTGAAAAAAATTTGCGATATTTGGAATTATACCAATAGGCCGGTAATTAATAATGGTTGATGTAGTAGCTGCTTCAAAAATTGGACAGATTTTCGAAATTTTCCAGCACCTTGGAAATACACATTTATCAATAATTAAGTTAAAAATCTTACATAAAGGTTCTTCAAAGCAGCTAATACAGTCTCTGATAAAAATGCCGGAATAAGATCCAAATCCATTGTGAAACTGGCTTTAATATTCATCATTGCTCTTCTGATATCACTAATATCAATGGTAAAACTGTGCAAGACATTGGCACCAACAGACGTATCATGACAGAGGGAATGACTACTTACTGAGTTGTCCTTTAAAAATACACTACTGAAATACCTTGCAAAACCATCGACAATATCTTAGAGGACGATCATTATAAACCGTATACCCAGGTATTCTCGACGAATTCTTCTTAGCGTTCACAAAATTCCGGAGCTGGTTCGAATAATTTTTAATATTATTTTCAGTAGACCTAATTAAATTATAATATTCACGACGAATGCTGTGCTTTATATCACGCTTCCGGATTTTCACCTAATCTATATATTCGAGGATATTATGCTTTTTATACATCTTAAAATAATGATCTTTCAATTTTGTTTTTTGTATTAAATCTCTGGTATACAAATGCTGGAAGTGTAAAGTTCTAGGTGTAGTTTCATGTACATGCATGCCAAGTGTCGTGTAGAGTTTATCATAAAATATATCACATGCAGTGTCAACTAGATTCAGGTCGCTCCAATCGACCTTCGATAACGCATGAGATATAGTTCATGGAAATTAACCTTTCGAAAGTTGTATCGAGGACAGCTTGTATTATTTTCAAACAAGTCATTATTGTAAGATGAGAACTTCAAAGTGACGTGCAGCTTCGGATGGTGAGGATCTTCGTCACTAAAGTACAATCGTCTTTTATTAAAGAGCAACCAAGGTCTTCTGAAGTAACAATTAGATCTAGGAACCTGTTATTACCATTTTTACATAATTATGTTGTACCATATGACAGATACTTAGAAAACTATATGTCATATATTATTTACTTATTGATGGATGATGTGGACGCACTCATATATCTATCAAAAATTCATCAATGATACCCCGATTAAATAGAATTATTTAGAATATATTCACTTATAGGCGTTATAATTACATGTATAAACATAATAAAATTATCCAGTATTATTATTGTTATTATTTTTATTTCTATTATACCACGAAGACCAACATTACAATATATATATTTTCTTTCGCACTCGTTTACTTCGGGATATATGAAACTACTTTTGCCGAATCTGTACGTATATGAAAAATACTTGGTTCTCGGATTGAATCTGGCCAATAGCCGTGATGGTTAAGGCGTGAGGTGGCAATCTCGATTAATCACACGGGTATCGCGCCACCAAGTTCGAACCCCGGCTCCTGCACTGTCGTATGAAATGGTTGTATGTCCGCGTTTCTTCAATGTGTAACCCCCTTCCACACAAGCCTCTGGCTTCTGGAATTGAGGGTTGCCTAATTTCTATGGTGTTTATTATTAAACAACCAAGCCCTTTTAAACGTCTATTCCCCTATTGCATACAACATTACAGTTTGGGGATAAGCTAGTGATATTTGCAGAATATTTATACTTTAGAAAAGAATACTCAGGCTTCTGTTTAGTCTTGGCTATAACGAATCGTGCCGCGAAATCTTTAAAAAGTTTAAAATTCTTACTGTGACGTCTATATATCTGATGAAACTGTTGACATATATCCATGTAAATAAAAACAAATTTATACTTAACGGAGATTATCATAATTATGATACAAGAGGAAGAAAATTAATTTCCTTAAGTAAACATAAACACGAATTTTATAAAAAGTCGCCTATTAATTCGGGTGGTCGCATTTATAACCTTCTACCAAAAGAAATAAAAGACCGCGTATCTTTGGTCAGTTTTAAAAACAGTCTAAAAACGATTTAATAAAAAACTCATTTTATTCAGTAAATGAGTTATACTTTTTTTACAAGCCAAATGACTTATTACATTAATATTGTATGTTATACTTTTTAACTATATATCTTCGGATATACTATGCTTTTAATGTCACTATTCATTGTTTATTGTAAATTTTGTGATACCCTGTATATGTCTGTATTTACTCTTTTTTACATATATATGTATATAATATATTACTTCTGCAAGCCATTAACATGGCAGTATTTTGACATGTCTTATCTATAATTTATTATAGCTAAAAAGATCAATCAAATATTATTATTATTATTATTATCGTGTCTGAGATTATTGATGTCTGAAAGTTTCGGCTCCCGTTTTGGAAGCATTTTCAAGAGAAAAAAAAAGGGGTCAAGAAAAAATGGTTAAGAGAAGTAGTGTCAGAAGGGAAACTCTCTGGATAGGTTGGTCCGAACCTGGGTTTCAGTCTGCCTACTCCCCAGATTTCACCATGATCCTTCTCTAAGGCTCCAATCTGCCCACTCCTTAGAGTGAACTCTCTCCACACATGAAAATGAAGCGTTGTGTCATATATCCGAAACAAATATTTTGTTTATATAAAACAAATGCTTTTCAGCCGAAATAAATTTATTTATTACAAACTTATAGACATTTCTCCCTTCAATATTTGTTTTATAAGAACAAAATAATTATTTTCTGTTATATGACATAGAAATTTATTTGATTCAACACTTATTTCTATACATGTCCAATGATAACGAAATGAAGCCGGTTTCTTAGAGTTAGCTTAATTTTATTTAAAAAATCATATTTTTTATAAAACGTCTTTTGACTTGTTATATATACTCATAATTACATACAGTGTTCTTCACTTTTCATCATCACTTTGTAATCCTGTGTTCGTAAGATGTACAACCTATTGCGACGGTCAGATGATCATTCCACGGGGTGCTATGTTTTTTCTATGAGATTTTTCGAGAATTCATATTAGCGATTTTCAGTGCTCTCTAAAATTTAAATATCCCGAGTTTCGTGAACTTTCAGACAAAATAGTTTTCATACGGAGCTTTCAATTTACGAAAACTGGAAATTATTATTTTACTGTAAATATTCAGAAGGCTTTTGAAATAAATGAAACCTATAAAATTGAATGCAGGCGAATACATTAAATAGCATTACAATTGAAAAATATTAAAAACAAATGCGTTTTTGATGAGATTTTAAAAATTTGTGAGTTATAGTGTTTCTCAATAGATGGCAGCACAGTTAATCGCTTTCTAACTCAATCCTCAAGTCATTAAGTCATAAGAGTGGGGTACTGGAGGGTTAACATTTTTGTAAACTATTTTCTCCCATCCTGCCAATAATTTTCAATGAAAATTCCATAAGATTTTAAATTCACCTACCTACTTATTTGTTCTAGAGATCTTATGGTGACTGGTGGAAAAAAAGTGAAGGCTATCAAGTAGATTATAGGCCCCAGGATTCTGATCCTTTTGGAGCCGAAGATTATATTACATTAGAGTAAGAAAACAAAATTATATTTAATTAATTAGATACATACAGGTGTAAATATTCAGAATAATTTCAATGACATCTGGGGATGTAGTCGTGAGAATCTAGACATTAATAGATTCAAGATTCTTTATTTGTTTTTCGGTGTAATTTGCACAATCATATATACATAATATACACTAAATTTAAAAATAATACAGTTTATAGTAATAACTAATATATACAATATTATAGTGGACCGTGAGAGTCAGAAAAAAAAGCCGAAAATTGTAAGTATTTTGCTATGCAATAAGAGTACCTTCCCACCCATTTTCGAAGATGCCGAGTACGATGGTGCTGGTAGAATTTCTCTTTGGAGTTGCGCAATCCCCCCAACAGCCAAAAACCACCCCCAAAACGAATTAAATGCTTATCTTTTCTAATGAAACTTAGCATACCCCCCGTTTTCGAGGATGCTGAACACGGTGGCGATGCTGAATGTCTCTTCCGACCTCTTCCAATCCCTCTACCGACTAATAAACGCCCCCGAAAGAGGTGAAAATCTTTTTTCTTATATCACCGGCAAAGTGCATGTAACGCACGTTTTCGAGGATGCTGAATGTTTTTTCTGGCCCCCTCTAACCCCTCTAACGGCTAACAAAACACCCCCGAAAGGGGCAAATTTTTTTTTTTATCTCACCGGTAAAATGTATATACCGCCCGTTTCTGAGGACACTGAGCACGCCGCACGGTGTTGATGGTGAATGTTTTTTTACCCCGTCCAACTCCGGTAACGGTTAATAAACACCCCCGAGAGGAGTGAAAATCTTTTTTTGTAAAATAGCGGCAAAATTCATGTACGTCTTCGAGGATGTTTTTCTGACGAGAGTACATTCAAACGTGGGTTCCCGAGGGTACAACATCCGGCGCAGCTTCCACGCATCTATTCGCGCCAAGAAGAGGAGTAGCAGCATCCGCGCCTCTGCTTTTATTTTAGCTTCTTCACGTGCATCAGTACCGCTGGACGTGCATTCCTTAACTTTGTCGAGTAGGCTCGAAACTTAGTTTTTTTTAACGGTAAAGAATTTGATAATTTATCATTTTTATTTTAATAAGTGACTGCTTGGAAACTTCAGAAAACGTAAGTAACTAACCAATTAAAATCTCACCTTATAAATTCGGTATTCTCATGAATGTGATTAGAATAACACGAATATTGTACTGAATTCCATTCAATTCAAAATATTTCTCAGAATTATTCCCTTTTACATCTTTTTTTATCATTTCTTTTTCATTATCAGAATTCCATGAAAAAACAACTTTTTTTTCTAATGTAAATCTGTCTCTATTTGAATATGCAATGAGTAGCCGAAATAAAACAGATATCACTTTTAATTTATTTTTTATTTTAATGCTGTAGTTATTGCTATAGTAATAATAGTTATTACTATAGTTAATGAGACAAATTGCACTGCGTTATAACATTAACAATAATTTGGTGTGTAACATTTCAGATATCACTTTTAATTTATTTTTTATTTTAATGCTGTAGTTATTGCTATAGTAATAATAGTTATTACTGTAGTTAATGAGACAAATTGCACTGCGTTATAACATTAACAATAATTTGGTGTGTAACATTTTAAGAAAGTGGAGAATAAACGGTACGACTAGTAGAAATCCTGGATCAAAGGACAAAGGATATCCTACTTAACAAGAAACTAACTATTAATGTTTCGTTATTGCACCATTTCTATTTATAATTTTGTAAGTCTGTTTGGCATAGAATTAAATAACCTTATACAATAATTATTAGTAATAATATTTTCCCATGCATTATTTACTATTGCCAGTAATTCTTCGGCATTCCGTGGTCTCGCATTTCGTTTTTGGATACTTCTTACGAGTAGTCCCCATACTTCTTCCACAGGGTTAAGATCTGGACTATGACTGGACCAGTTAAGAACATTGAGGTTGTTATCTTGAAACCAGTTAGTTACGGTATGAGCAGTATGAACGGAACAATTGTCTTGTTGAAATATGAACACATTATTAGGAAATAATTGTGACACAGAAGGGAGCATAATATTGTCTAAAATCCTAATATTCGTTTCACTATTAAATCGTTCCTCAATATGCCACAAAACACCAGGACCACGTGCCGATATCCAAGCCCACATATTGACGGAAAATCTACCACTTTTATCATTGTTAGATATATATTTCTCATCGATTCGGAGGGTGGTAAACACGAATACGACCGCTATGTGTTGACTGGAAAGTTTTTACGTCTGTAAAGATTACATTGTTCCAAAAATTTACATCATGCGCTAAAAATTCAAGCGCAAATCCTACTCGAGTTTCTTTATGTTCAGCTTTAAGTAAGTATTTATGTGCTGCTGCATGACAGCGTAGCTCCGATTCTCTTACTCGCCGGCGACCAGTACTACTCGATCCAGGAAAATTCGTTTCTTCAGCAGCCTGAATAACTGAGTAAAATTGATTTTCTACTAAAGCCTTTACCAATTGCAAATCTTGTTGTTGAGTTGATAGCCTTCGTCGCCCTGATCCAGGATTTCTACTAATCGTACCGTTTATTCTCCACTTTCTTATAATGTTACACACCGAATTTTTGTCAATATTATAACACAGTGCAATTTGTCTTATTGACTATCCATCTTCTCCTTTAGCAATAACTCCAGGATTTAGCTAAATCGCTTATATGAGGCATATTAGTTTTTTGCACACTTGCAATAAATTATGACAACTAACTGACAATGTCACAAAAATTAAAGTTACATGTACACAACTAGATTTTAGCAAAATATCGTTATAAGACTTGTCCTATTTTTTTTGCTCACGAGCATACGAAGCCTGACAAACCGAATCAATGATTCAATAGACTTGTTTTTTAAGTACTATACACCACAGGTAATGATGACCCCCTTTATCCCGGAAGGCTCTAGAAGAGCCTTGTGTGGAAGGGGGCTACACATTTAGAGACAAGGGACACACGCCCAATATCCGTGTATAGCGGAAAAATCCCTCTCACAGTATTTTCCACTGCCACGACCGGGGATCGAACCCAGAACTTTTGGGTGAGAGGCAAGTGCGCTCACCTCTCGACTATCAGTCATACTCGATTTTTTTTAGCTAAAGGGTAAAGACTATTATAACCACGAAGAGAAGTATGATTATGTTTCCCATGCTCAGCATCCTCGAAAACGGCCGGTGATATTAAAAAAATATTTTTACCCATTTTGGGGGTGTTCGTTAGTCGTTAGAGGGGTTGGAAGGGGTCGGAAAAACTGTTGATCATCACCACCGTGCTCAGCATTCTCGAAAACGGGCGTTACATACATTTTGCCGGTGATATAAAAAAACGATTTTCACCCCCTTGAGAGGTGTTTATTAGTCGTTAGAGAGGTTGGTTAGAAGAAACATTAAGCATCACCACGGTGTGATATAGTCCAGGCAAGAATTCAAGCGATGCACGTCACAGATCGATTCTATAAATAAGACAATACTGCTAAGAATCATGAAGCCCCATTAAACTGTACCTATTTCTGAAAAAAACTTAATAACTGAGTGTCAAAAATTACTCTTTTTAACGTAATTAATGATTAAAAATTATGTTAGTATTAAAATTTCTTTAATGAGATCACTCGTGATGTGCATCGCTTGAATTCTTGCCTCGACTTTAAGCGTCTAACCCCGTCTTGGGGGTGGTTTTGGCCGTTTGGAGATTGTGTAACTCCAAAGAGAAATTCTACGAGCACCATCCTGTTCAGCATCATCGAAAACGGGGTGGGGGAGGTACTCTCGTTGCATAGCAAAATATTTACAAGTTCGTCCGACTCACACTCCACTATTATACAGAGCTTTCAATAATGATCACAGGACACGTGACCACAAAAATATAGACAACCAACTATACACGATGGTATTGCACTAAACAGAAATACCCTAAATCCATTGGCGTTCTAGTTAAAGGAAAAAAAAATATGATAATTCATTTATTCATCAAATTTAAGAGTTTTTTAATATTAAAAGCAAATTTAAATGGGATGCCTTTTATAGTCTAGTATACTTTAACTTCGCGTGTGTATGTATGAGTTAATATTTCCGTACGATTTCATTTTCTCTTGTACAAAAAGATCCAGAAATATTGTCCACGTAGACAATGTTTCTGGACTATTGCTTTAACTTTGTCTACAATATGGGAGAAAATGAAATCGTACGGAAATATTAACTCATACATACACACGCCAAGTTAAAGTATAGTAGACTATATCTGAATAAAAAAAATGTTCGCAAGAAATAAATTGTTACACCTAATTCAAAATAATCTTTATTTCCACAGACAACATGAATATAAACATTCGAATCAAACAATCCACAGTAAATAATTAAAAGAAATTACATAATAAAAACTTTTGTTACATGAGATTTAAATTAGAAGATGAATGAATACATTTTAATACGAAATGCCAAGAAATTATAACAAATGCTCAAAATGGCTGCCTTGAGTTTCTAAACACACATGGACTCTTCGTTTCATATTTTCGAATACGTTCTGTAACTGATCAACACTAATATTGCGGATTTCTCTTTCTATTGCCTCTTGTAATTCGTCAATGGTATGTAATCTATTTTTAAAAACATTGTTCTTCATGTGCCCAAATAAGAAATAATCACAGGGCGTTTGATCTGGAGACCGTGCAGGCCATAGTCCCTGGCTGACTAATCGGTCATCGTAAAACTCCCGTAAAAAATCAAGTGAAGCTCTTGCTGTATGGGCAGTAGCGCCGCCTTGCTGGAAATACACATCTTGCAGTTCATCATCATGCAACTGCGCCAGAAATGGCTCTAAAATGAGAGTTTGATACCTTTGGGCATTAATTGTTTCACGAAAAAATATAGGGCCTATAATTCGCCTTCTGGATATTGCCACCCATACACCAACTTTTAAGGGGTGTAAACTTGTTTCTACGTAAATGTGAGGGTTTTTTGTAGCCCATGTCCTGTAGTTCTGACTATTGATATAACCTGTTAAGTGGAACCATGCTTCATCAGTAAAATAGGTTAAATCCAATACATCGTTGTTATTTAAATTTCCGTTGAACCAACGGCAATACCTTACTCGACTTTCAAAATCAGGGGGTAATAGTTCTTGAACAACGGTTACCTTGTATGGATGCAAATGGAGTTTTTTGAGTGCTTTATGGGTTGTTCCAACTAAAAGACCTAAAAAAAATAAATTTCGTTGATTTGTCGTTTAGGTATATTAAGACATCTGAAGAGAACCGAATCCCAGTTTTATATATTTTTTTATTTGCATTCAGGTTTTATATATAAACAAGAGTTTTAGTAGGTATCGTTATTAGTTGTTGATAATAATTTTCGCCAAAGAAATTCATATTGTATATTTTCAAGAAACTAAATTTAAATGGTATGTAACGTATTCAGTAATTAAAAAAATTTAGTGTAAAAGTACCTACCTGTTTGAGCGGACAACTTTGGTATGGATGTTGTCGGGCTTTGATTCATTTTTTCTCGAACGTCGTTCATAACCACTTCAGTTAAAACAGTTGGCCTACCAGTGGATTTTCCCTTGCAAAGGCAGTGTAGTGTGTCTTTGCAAAACGATCAACGAGTACATATTTACGATTTGAAAATGTGTCATATGGAATATTTGCGTCAGGAAATTTTTCCATAAATTGTTCGATGCATGATTGCAATGAATACTTCCATGATCCATCTTCGTTGCGAGTTCCACTTCGAAAATGAGCCATCAAAATGAAGGCATCTTGCTCTGGCGTAAAAACCATGGCAAGACAGGACTAGAATAAAATTTAAAAAACATTACTTAACCTAACATTCTTTTTCTCTTTATCATTACTCACCAGAAGATAACTGATGTAAATTATGTAGTTCTGAAAAGAACTGATTAGTACTCAAATAATAATTAAAACAATTCAAAACCCGTGAAAAAGAACTGATAATTATGCAATATCCACCAAAACACTACTACTACGTCTATGATATGACATTTTAGATTAAAATAAATAGTTAAATGTTAGGATATGCCTACAAGAAGACTGTACGGCGCTAAATATTCTGCGTAGACAAACCGTTGCCTTATTGGTTCCGCTGGGCGTGTTCAGCTTCAGAGCCAATTAAACTGTGCGTTGCGTCGAGATTTCGTGAAACTTCGTCGAAAAAAACCATCAGCAAAGATACTTGAAAACGCACCCTTAGATACATACGAATTAAAATATCCCTATTATGGACGGTTCTGACATGGCTAAAACATGACAAGCGTAAAAGATGAACTAAAAAATCACGTGTCCTGTGATCATTGTTGAAAGCTCTGTACATACACAAAGATTTGAATATATATATTTATATACATATATGGCTAATTTGTCTGGCATTATGAAGATGTGTTATTTACAAGACTATATTGACGTTCATTGTAAAAAATCAAAGACTTTATTTATGACTCATCATTCATTAATATTCTTTTAATAGATTTGAAACAGCAGTAGTTCCTAGAGATATTTGCATTTATGAAATATACAATCCTGGTGCTGTGGTTAGGATATGGGGTAAATTGTTATGTTCCACAACACGTCCCTGGATCCTATTGTGGGAGGGTCCTCCACAAAGTTGCCCCCATAAAAGTAGGAAATTTCACCCCAGCATTAGAAAAATTAATTATTTAATGAAGTAAGTACCTTACGATTTAGTTATATTGTTGCCTAGAACTGTCCTTTATTTTTCAAACACACTAGTTTTACTCTCTTATTTAAAACCAGACTAGCTAGATCAAGTTTAAAATTTAGTTTAGAATGTTTCTTATATTCTTTAAATCTGTAGCTTATCGAATTTTTTCTTTGCTGCATGTACTAATCTAAAGAAAGAGTGTTAAATGAACTTTTTCTCGACATGTCCCCGATGCGAGGATAATTTTTTTTTACAATTTTAGTACAATCCGTTTAGAATTTAACCAAAGCCATTTGCAATATCATTGTTCCATAGATGCCGTTTTGCTGGGAGGATATGAACCATCCACTTTTTTACAGTATAATATGATGGTGAAGGGGTTAATTGGTAATTTTCATAAAACTGGTTCTGTGGACAGGCAATCTGAACCTAAACTTATCTGTGATATAAATAGTGATAATGAAGACTTATTCTTAAATCTTCCAGTAAGTATAAGTAACTGTTAATTCTTGACTAAATAGAATATTAATAATGCCGACAAGGTCACCCACAATAGAGTTTCCAAATGCGACCCTAGAATTAGTGCGCATTGGGCCCATATATTCTAAAAATGCATCCTGAAGGCACTACATATTCTTAAAGTGGGTCAGAAAACAATACACAACTCAGATTTTCCTTCTCCACATATTCCAGTCTAGTGGAGTGCTCTAAAACCACAGATGGCAGTGCCTCCAGTGGAGTGTATGTGTTGGACGAAGTTGTAAACATTTTTCTATGCAACGAGAGTACCTTCCCCTCCCCAGTTTTCTGAGCACTAGAAAAATAATCATACTTCTCATGCTGTACTCTCGGAAACCCGTGTAACTTTAAATGAACTCTCGTCAGAAAAACATTCATCATCACCACTGTACCTCAGCATCCTCGATGACGGGCGTTACATGAATTTTGCCGCTGATATTTTACAAAAATAGATTTCCACCACTTTCGGGTGTGTTTATTAGCCGTTAGTGGATTTGGAGGGGGCAAAAAAAAAACATTCAGCATCACCACCGTGCTCAGTATCACTACCATGGTCAGCATCCTCAAAAATGGGCGGCATATACATTTTACCGGTGAGATAAAAAAAACTTTATCATTCCATTAGGGGGTGTTTTGTTAGCCGTTAGAGGGGCACCCCTAAAAAGATGAATAAAAAAGAACCTCCCAAATAAAGTTGCCGGATTGAAACCAATTAGAATCGATTAGTGACAAAAAGTGTTTATTTTTGCCCAATTAACTTAGAAAATGTATTTTCAAATAAATGTTTTACATTTTTTTTACTTTGCAATTTCATTGTTAATAACAAATTACTTGCCACTCGGACAAAAAAATTATATTTAGGTTTTTGTTCCCTAAAATGTAACTAATCGATTGGTTTCAATCCGGCAACTTTATTTGGGAGGTTCTGCGATTTTTTTATTAATCTTTTTAGGGGTGCACCGCTCACCTACATCGTGCTCAGCATCCTCGAAAACGGGGGATACATGCATTTTCCGGTGATATATAAAAAAAGATTTTCACCCCTTTCGGGGGTGTTTATTAGCCGGTAGAGGGGTTGGAAGATACATTCAGCATCCTCGAAAACGAGGGGGGAGAGGTACTCTTATTGCATAGCAAAATACTTACAATTTTCGGCTTTTTTCCGGGGCCTGTAGCGGGCGTATAATTAGATGTTATTTCCAGCAAAACTCAAATAATATTTTTTTCAAATGATCTTGGTTTGATTTTTTGTATACAAAAATAAATATTGAAATGAAATATAATCATTATACGTTTTGTTTTCAGTATGAAGTGATAATACACATATTTCAATATTTAGATTTGAAATCGTTAAGCCGATGTGCGCAAGTCAATAGGAGATGGAATGAGGCATCAGCAGATCCAGCTCTTTACCAGAATCTGAGTTTGAAAGTAAGTAGACATAAGTAGAAATTGTATAGTTGCGGCAAACAGTATAGTAGAATGCGGTCGCGGTGAGACGGAAGGTCAAGAAGCTTGCTACGCCTCCGAAAGCAAATTGTTTCATTAGGTCGAAGGCTAACTTATAACTTCAATTATTTTTAAATAAAGTAAATAGACAAATAAATAATTATTATTACCTATAATATTCCACAATTAAACTCGCACAAATCTGTAACTAGGCAAGGCCGACTCTGGACACATACAATTATTCGTTCGGTAACAACATCTGTCACGGGGCGAGCGTAGGTGCGCCTTTACTATGTACATACTTCGATATGCGATGTAAAGCAACGTAAGGCGCGGTTAGTACTTGGATGGGCGACCCTTTCAAAGAAGACCGCGTCCTCGCCGCACACATCTTCCAGCGGCTTGTATATCAGTGTATGCGCGGAAGCTATACAACCTTAGGCGAGGGTTGTATAGGGGCATAGGGGATATACCATCCTTCGGAGGGGATGTAAAGCCGTCGGTCCCTTGTCTATTAAATGTTAGGCAAGTAAAAGATCCCTACTCTTCTTAAGGGAAGAAGTTCAGCAAAATTCTTGGTTGGGGGTAGCTCGTCTACATGCGTCGGTGTTAGGCCTAGTAGCGGAAATAGGCCGACGTTAAATAAATGTATAAAAAAACATCTGTCTCGCGCTCACAGCGATGTAAAGGACGGACTAGGTGGCAGGGTATAAACTCCGCCCGTCTCATCGCGGCTGCGTTCTATTATAGTGATTTCCTCAACTGTACATACTTACTCGTTTCTAGCCCTATTGGTATTTGGTTAACTGTAGTACCATGGAGTATTTCATGAACAAATGCAAGACGTTGAAGAAGCTTGACTTGTCTTGGTGTGGCAATGACGCTCAAGGATTCAGGGACCAACTGATAGCGTAAGTATTTTGAGGATGATATTATTTTCTGTCCATTTTTGTACCCGTTGATCTTATAATGCTTCTAATTGTTTTAAGTCTCTACATAGGGCGATTTCGCTCAGTATGTAACGCATTACTCTTTAAGCGCGAACTTATTTTGATTTATTGCCTATTTTGTGTGGCTGTATTCTCTTTAATTCCTGTAAAGCTATGATTTCTTTGTCTTATCTAAACCCAAACCGAACAATTTCTAGCAGCTTTGTTTATAGAGTTACTATTCAACCTCGCTGTTAGATCATTGGTTACACGTTGTGGTTTATTAAAAGTTACGAGCATTATAACTGTGGCGAATTTTACTATACCTTTTATAGTAAAAGTCACAGTTACATAAGTCGCAATGTTTGTTAATTTTTATTTATCGAGGCATTCAAATTAAATTGTCTGGCCGATATCCGTGTTGGCTAAGGCGCGAAGTGGCAATTGCGATTAATCACACGGTATCGCGCCACCGGGTCCGAATCCCGGCTCCGGCCCTGGCACTATCGGAGGAAATGGTTGTATGTCTGCGTTTTTTCAATGTGTAACTCCCTTCCGCACAAGCCTCTGGCGTCTGAAATTGGGGGTTGTCTAATTTCTGTGGTGTTTATTTATTTATTTATTAAAAAACAACAACAACAGTGGTTGAGTAATTAGTACGAAAATTTTGGCGTTTTCTTACAGATGTTTAAGGAAAAACTGCAAAACCCTGACACATTTGTCACTAGGAAATTGTGCCTACATAAATCTAGAAGTTATGGTTGAGGTTTCCGCTTGTAAGGAACTGCTTGGTATGTATTTATTATACAAAACCCACTGAATCTTTACACATTTTATTTTAGATTTAAGGTTAAAAAACATAAATCAGTGGATGCAGCCTTCCTTGGAGCACTTGACGAAACTGATTTCTCTGGATTTAACGGCAACGGACATTCAAGACAACGATTTAATGAAAATTTTGAGGGCAAATCCTCATTTGAAACATATCATTTTAGGTACGAATAAAAAATAATATATTGTTTCTCATATCGAAAGGAAGCTTGAGTTAAATTCACGAATAGGAATAGGTCTGTCCACAAAAAAATTAATATGTATTAAATGTAGGGCAAAATAAAGATTTGTACCTAATAATAACAATATTAGAACTGTGGGTGGAAAAAGTCAATCAGAACAACAACAGAGGCCGTAGAAATTGCGTCAGATAAACGTGTATGACGTCACATGCCTGCTGGCTCGGCTGCATTAAGTTTATTCCGTGTCGTTCAAATAAGAAAAAAGTTTAAATTCACGGTAACAGTGCCTTTACTATTTAGAACATCAAATAGAGTTTGTTTATTGCTATCAAATATGGAGGAAGGTTTCTAGAAAGGAGATTCACATAATTTGTCGAATGATAGTATCCGATTTTCTTTCAAAGCATAGATAAATACGACTATAACAAATATCGGCAAAAATATCCGGCCCGTTCGAGTTCATGACAGTCGCAAAATTCACTACATCACAATACTAGAATCTAGAGTATCGGGACGGTAGCTCAGCGTGCTAAAGCGTCTGGCTAGCAAACTGAGCGAATCGAACCCACTTCGCTTTGCGAAGTGGGTTCGATTCCTGCAAGGCGAAACAATTTTTCATTAAAAAAATTGCCCCAAGAGTGGTTCGGAGTCCACATTAAAACTGTAGGGCCTCGTCTCTCTTTACATAGCACAAGATCCTTGTGATCTTCCAGGGGGTTACTTCGGTAACTTGAGAGGCGGTTAAGAAAACATTTTTAAGAAAAAACAAAACAAAACATATCGCGTAGCAGGCATGTATAGTCAACCGCCTAACCTCGCACCATGGAAGCGTTTTCTAGCCTTGACGCGTTGAGGTAATTTCTATTATAAATAACGCCGAACTACTTTCTAAAAATTTTGTAGGGGTCTATAACACCCATAAATCTATCATTTTCAATTAAAAACTAAATTTTATGGACAGACCTATTATCTAGAAAAACTTGGTCATTTCAGACTTGTGTGAAAACCTCTTCAAACTTGATCAGGTCGTGGAAACGATAGTAAGTTACAACAGAAATTTGACTACGTGGAGTTCTTGGAAGACCCTTTCTTTAACGTCCGATGGCGTTAAGCTTTTTAGGGCTTGCCCGAAGGTGAAAGAGCTGGATTTGGGTTGGTGTTTGATTAATAAGGATCCCGGGGACTGTCTTGAGCATGTCGCCGATGGATGTCGGCAATTAAAGAGGTAAAGTAGTCTTGAGTATTTAAAATCAACCTATTTTTTTCTATCTATACCCATATTTTTGCTGTGTATTTCTAATATTTATATTATATTGTTTAAAAACGATATTTTTTTAGATTAATTTTATCAGAATGGAGAGGTCTAAGTGATCATTTGCTAATGTCTGTAATTATGGCATGTAAAGAACTGACACAGCTTGACCTGTTGGGAATAAAAAACATTTCAGCCGATTTCTGCGAAAAAGCCTTATTGCTTTTACCAAAACTCAGGCTGTTGGATATAAGTTTTTGCGAATCGATTAGGCAAGATGAGGTAAGGGAAATATCCATTTTTATTAGAGATCACCTTAATTCTGTTGAGGACTGAAAGTGTAAGAAGCTGTATATTTCTCTTATTTTAGGTTGAGATTTGGAGGCAACAATACCCCCATATTACGATACAAAGAAGCTGTCAGTATGTAGTTAATGATTATTTAAATTAAATAAGAAGTTGCCATAAATTTGTACTTGATTTTGTAAAGTAGCACTAGAAAATAAAGTCTGGCATACTTTGGACCTGATCATTGATATGAAAGTGAATATAGTCTAGTATACTTTAACTTGGCGTGTGTATGTATGAGTTAATATTTCCGTACGATTTCATTTTCTCTTGTACACAAAGATCCAGAAATATTGTCCACGTAGACAATGTTTCAAGTTAAAGTATACTAGACTATATCTATCTCATTAATAAAATGTACAAATAATATTTTTAATAGAAGTATTGCGATATTTTGCGTGGGTAGTTATTTTTTAAATACATTTTTTGAAAACTGAGTTGTGTAAACCGTTACTTTGCCTTAATTACTAAGCATGACAAAAAGAAATTAGTTGGTCCGTCAACCTATTTATATCAAAATTTATTATACCAATAGTGTTTCTTATTTATAAGGCCTGTGTAAGGAGGAAATCCTACGCTGGACCGGGGTCCTGACGGTGGAGGCTAAAACATTTGAACACTACACTAGAATACACTGCTCGACGCGCGTTTCTCTAATCATATGGGAGACAAAGAAGACTGCTTTTCACTTTTAGTTATCTCTTGAAATCATGAAGTATGTTTTTAAAAGAGTCGGTGAAATTACGTTTCAACTCCTAGACCTCATCAAAACTGGCTTGAGAAGGTAGCAGGTGGCCAGTAAAAATGGAAAGGCGTCTTAATCAAGAAATCCGCTCGGGTTTAGCAGCTAATTTTCTCTTTCTTCCATGCGAAAGCTAAACGGGACCGGGCTTCATATACAGCAAGATATTGCTTTCTACGCCATCTGGATATTCTTTTTTTTTATATAAAAAACAATCATTTAACATTGGTTCGTTACTACTTCAATGTAAAGACTTGAAGCCTTTTGCATTATGTTAAGTTCTGGCAACAATGAAATGTATACTTTTGAAAATTAGTGCACTCACCCCGGGGGGTTGCAGCCCCCATTTTACACCCCCAATTCAATAACTCGCAAAGTTTTCAACGAAATTGGTTAAAATTCATATGGTGGTTTTTTTTTGGGTCGCTGAATACGAAAATGGTGGACCTAAAATGGCGGACTTTAAGAATTAATTCCAGATTTAAGCCGTTTCTGTCGATTTTGCTGAAAAATATGTAAAGTAAAAAAATGTTTAGAATACCATTTTGCATTGGATTACACCATTTTGGTAACCACATTATTTAAACCTTTCGCGTTTCCCCCGTGGGAAACCTCCCACGCCTGACCCTTTCTAATCGTTTCAAGCCTTTACTGGGGGAGGGGGGGGGGGGTGGACATGATTTTTCCTAAACTTTTACTGAACTGATTTTTAACCTCACCACAATAAAATTGTGAGGTTACTAAAATTGGTTCAAAATCGAAAATTGAGATAACATCAAATCTTTACGTTTTGAGGTCTTAGGAACCCAAAAAAGTGGTTTTTGAAAAATGCCTGTGTGTGTGTATTTGTGTTAGCACGATAACGCCGAAACTACTGAATTGAATTGAATGAAATTTTGCATGTTCGTTTCTTTAGTGTTCCAGAAGATCTGAAAAGGTTTTGGTTGAGATCGGATTACGTTTAGTGCCGTTTTGGCGGAACAAGTTTATTTTGTAATTATTTACAATGTTTACAATCGAATCATTGAAAAGCAATTAAAATTCCAATTTCAACGGTATATCACACTTCCGCCCTTTCGATTTGGTTTCCGTGAAAAAAATTAAAAATAAGGCAAATGTGAAGCATAGATCTCATTTCGCGTGACATGATCGATGCGCGTAGCCGTTACGTCGTGAAACTGGACACGTCACGTGTATTCCTATTCAACAACAACTATACAGCTTTACTACTATCGCATTTAATTTCAAATATTTTCAATTGGAGAACGGATTTGGATAAAAGTTTGCATGATGGTTTCATCAATGTTCTAGAAGATCTGAAAAGGTTTTGGTTGAGATGGGATTAGGTTTAGGGTCGTTTTTTTAAATATATACAGAGACAAATCGACGAAAAAAATTACACTACAAGTATTCCTCTAAAATCTAGTAAAATTACTGAAATGCAAGCTAACTAATATTTATTTAGTCATGAGCGATCGGTTTGCAATGAGCAAATTTTGTCAATTGACGTGTGTTCCCCGCGCTATGTTTTAGTAGTTTGTCATCCGATACGTTGGTGTCATGTCACATATAAGATTTCGGCATATTTGCAACTTTTAGTGACTGTGTACAAGTGGATTGTCACAAATTTTAAAGGTAGGTGTAACAATAGCAATATCATATGCTTTTTTATAGATTATCACTTTACCAATTTTCAGTTTGTTACTTTACGAATCTGTAATGTTTATGGTACCTAACTAGACTTTCTTAGTTGTTCAAGTGATGTTAAAGTTGTTAATAGGGTAATAGTACATTACTCAATGAGCGATAATGTAGCAAATTGAATACTATACTTTATCTACGATTATAACAATTAATATTAAATTACAAGTATACAGAAACATTATTTACAAAATTATGTCAACAGTTAAACGTCAAAACTAATCAAACATGTCAAATCACCTTCCTTTCCTCAATAATAATAATAATGGACCTTTCCATTTCACCGCATCGGAAAGGTGATTGGCTGTATCTAGTGAATTATAATATGTAACTCTCGTTTATAATCCACTCTATTTGTTTATGGATACTATTACGTGTTCAAAACCAGTTGATTATTGAATATATTATAATCTTATATGAGTAGATAAAGAGATATAATAGTTTCAAATAGATTATAGCCATATTAGAATCAGTTATTAACTTCTGGATGTGTGTTAAAGTTGGAAATTTAATTACATATAACTTAAAATTTCAAATTTTATTTTTTCCATTTTTGGTTTTTTCTAAAAAATCAAACACAGAAAATGATTCGTTTCAAGTATTATTTTCTCGAATATTGCAAATTATTTTTTGGGGAATTTACTTACGTTACTTTGCAAATTAGATCTGTTCTTATTTTTAATTTATTTAGTTCATGCACTGAAGAAGTTTAGTGGAAATTTATTTCAGTAATTGGGAAAATTATCTTAACATAGTATCTTGATATCTTTTGATCATTCTTGGATCAAAGTAAATGTTTTGATTAGGTACATTCTGCTTGTAATTTTGTTATTTTTTTATTATTTTTTCTCGCAATATTTGCTTTGTTGTCCGGTTAGCAACGCAAAGTTTACATATTTTCTCTTTCTTTTGCTGTAAAAGATATTTGACTGATAACGTTTATTTTTCTATGCACGAGGCCACGAAGAGGGTTCAACTTAGGAAGATTTCTGTTATATAAGATCTGACAGCAATATAACTTCCATCCGCAATAATCACCTTGTCTAGAGTAGTAGAGGTCATGAATATCTTCCATATTTGGAGAAAATTCCAGGACAGCCATTAGCTAATGTGCCACCATGTTGTCCGGAAAACCGCTTTGGAGATTATACCTACCACCTCAACTACCAGCATAGGAAAGGTATATGTTCGTCTGTCTATTTCTAAATTGTCTTGGAACTCAACAGGTCTTAGTACATTTCATTTTATCTTAATTTTTCATTGGAATTAAATTGCATTCACTCATTCAACTAATTATAATAGTAGTAATTTTGTTTTTTATAGAAAATGTGCTTTTGTCAAACTTTTATTTTTAATATAGGTACATATTTTAAACTGCTGTGATATTTGTTCCACATTTGATTGCGATAAGATATTGTTTGTTTTGAGACAGTCTAGTTTTATTTTTTCGGCTTGTCAGTCTGAAATTTCAGAGTTTAAACCACCAATCACATTCAAATTACTTTAATCTTGATTTAGTTTGTTGAATTTAGCAGTTTAAATTCGCAGCTAATATGTATATTGGTTGCGTGGCGTCCAACGCTATCTTATAGCGTTATTTTTGTGTTAACTGTTAGAACCAATCAAATTAAAAGATTTAAATTTTTTTGTCAAATTGTTTACTGAAAGTGTCCTGTTAGCAAATAGTAAGTCATAAACCAATTTGTTTTAGTTTGTTAACTTTCAAAATCTATACTTACTCATACCCACCGTATAAACCCGAACAGCCGACAGGCACCATAGCGCCGAAACTACTGAAAGGATTTGCATCAAAATTTTTAGTGCTCCAGAAGATCTGAAAAGGTTTTGGTTGAGATCGGATTACATTTAGTGCCGTTTTTTGGCACACAAGCTAATGCTCTTTTTTGGCTTCAAAGATCCACCGGGTGGGGAGGTTCCAGCCGCTTCCAGTAGCTGCCGATTTTTACTCTACATATTTTTCAGTAAAATCAATACAAAATCAGGAATGAATTCTTAAAGTCCGCCATTTTGATTTTTTTAATTCTCACTTCAGATTAAGAACTTATATCCTTTTCTTGCATTCATTTCGTCTACTAGCGATAGAGTTCATTCTTATTGTAAACAAGAATATCGATGCAATAGTAATAGAATGAAAAAAAAGGTAGAATTTAATTTTCCTTCATATGTATTTTAATTTTTCTTCATATATATTTCAATAAAAGTTATAACGTAATGTTACTACTTCCAGGAGTTGAAGGTAGTTTCCAAGCATTGTCCATGAGATCCAGATCAAATAGAGGTCGAATCATTTTATCGAAATACGCGGTGTCATCTGAAACAGAACACATAATACATGGCTAAATTTTTATCTAGATCGTTCTACTTTTTAACAACAAATCAGATAAAGCCTTAGAAAGTCAGTTCTTTAATCACACAGCGTAAATATTACACAAGGTGTCAATGGATATTGATTCTTGATGGAAATCTACAAAGTTACACGCTAAACAGACACATGTCTAAAAATCACGCAGCTTATTTTTGACCACTAGGCCGATCTCGAGACCTCCTCGACCTATAATATGATAATGCCAACGAAAATCCGAATTTACTTAGCTTTTGTATCAGAATACCGTGATCTAGATGATCAAATGCCTTAGAAAAATCAGTGTAAATGATATCAACTTGTTTGTTGTCATCCAGTTTTTCAGAAACATACTGTGTAACACAAGTTAGGTTAGTTTCAGTGGAACTGAAACCAAATTGTAACAAGTCAATGTTGACTTGTTACAATTTGGTTTTGTACATGCCTAGATACGTATTGAGAGTAAACTCATAAACTTTCGCAAAATTGCAAAAATGATGGTTATTGGTCTATAACAATATATCTTAAACATCTCCCCAAGTGCCTATTAATACTTTACTGATCATATTTTTTCCAATGGGAACTGGAAGGTCAAAAGTACACAAACATATTTTCAGTAAATATCGTACAAATAGTTAATGAAATGATACCTTGTGGTGGGACATAGTCTTCAGGCATAAGATAATACGGAATCTGCCAACAAGGGAAGTAACTTTGCATGTCCGTCCGTAAAGTATACAGTCCCTTCTCGTATTTTGATAAGGAGAAGACCGAGTCTGTTTGAGGCGGCCCTATCAATGCATCTAATAGCGCAGACGGGCCAAAACGTTGGAATCTATCCAATTCTTCTTCTGCCATGTAGTCTGGAGGTGGATTGAAGATCAGTTCTCCAGTCTTGGTTATATCGATTGGCACTTTTGGGGACTGGTAAAAGGTGGGTACTTCTTCGATCTTCCTTAGCACTTCCCCTCCTTGTATTAGCTGACTGGGAGAAAATAATTACGTGATTTGAAAATAAATATTATGTTAAAGCATTGCCTCTGTTGTAGCACCCACAGAGAGAAATTTAGAACATTTTCCTCAATATTTTGGGACAAAATCTTGTTCCATTGCGTTGCAATATGTTTCGGCCGTTTTTATCAGATTAGATTCGCTTGTCCATTAAGTACATGCTCAACACAAAAAAAATCACTTTTGTTCTACCGAGTGACCCAGAAAGTACCAACCCTCCTCACTTTTTCTACAATTTTAAAAATAAAATTCTGAAATTTGAGAAATCAAATATAGGTATCAATAATGGCCACATTTTGACCAACTTTCTTATGAATAAATAGCACCCTGTATATTTAAGTCACTTTTCTCATAAAGCTGTAATTTCTCTTTCGAACGCTTTTTTCAAATTTAAAATCGAATGAAAAATAAGCTTGGAAATGACATTTATTTGCTATTTCTAGTTGGCTTTGGAATTCAGGAACAAATTTAAAAAATTTTGAAGTAGACTTTGAATTTCAATAAAAAGGTATCTCTCAACAAATTAAATGTAAAATTGGCCTATCCTACCCAGATAGAGCGGTAAATTTGCGTTAGACTGTTTTTTCCTTATTAAAAATTGAATATAAATTAAAATAAATATTAAGCTTTTGTTTTGTGGGAAATTACCTTAGTGCAAAGTTTGACAACCGGGTAATATCTACTAATGGAACTATTAGGTGGCCTTCTAGGTCACCAGACCTAACTCCACTTGATTTTTTATTGGGGGTTATCATTAGAAGAACTCCAAAATAAAATTTTAAATGCCTTGGAATCCATAACTATAGTTATGTTACAAAGTGTTATGAGAGAAACTAAGAGTTCTAAAATGGGTGAGCGTCATTTTGAGCACCTGTTATAGGTTTGGTATTTAGTTGTGTTGTATTGTTCTAATTATAATATTTATAAATTTTAAGTTGCTGTCCAGATAGGTATCATAACTTATAAATTGGTTTTGATTGTGTGAATTTTTGTTTTCTTGCTTCATCAAATTTTTTGTTATGTTTATCAAAATAAATGTTCTCTAATTACAAATAACTCATCTGTTTCTCATAGCTTACTGCAAGATATGGACACATAATTCGAAATGCTTCTACAAAAAGCTTAATATTTATTTTAATTTATATTCAATTTTCAATCGGGAAAAAACAGTCTAAAGCAAATTTACCATTCTATCTGATAAAAAATAAAACATATACTATATGTACTATTTGAAAAATTGGAGTTATGACAAATTGAATTTCCATGAAATGGAAAAATAGGAAAAACATTGCAAATGTATCACCTTCTGGAAGAGAGGGGTTTGAATCTTTGGGGAGACACTGACGATAAGGTAGTTTTCGCAAACATTAAAGCGCATTAAAGATGTGTACGGTCGTGAGCAAAAAAAAATAGGACAAGTCTTATAACAGTATTTTGCTAAAATCTAGTTTGTACATCGAGCTTTAATTTTTGTGACATTATCAGTTACTTGTCATAACTTATTGCAAGTGTGCAAAAAACGAATATGCCTCATATAAGCGATTTAGTTAAATCTGGAGTTATTGCTAAAGCAGAAGATGGATGGTCAATGAGACAAATTGCACTGCGTTATAATATTAACAAAAATTCGGTGTGTAACATTTCAAGAAAGTGTAGAATAAACGGTACGATTAGTAGAAATCCTGGATCAGGGCGACGAAGGATATCAACTCAACAACGAGATTTGCAATTAGTAAATGCTTTACTAGAAAATCCATTTTACTCAGTTATTCAGGCTGCTGAAGAAACGAATTTTCCTGGATCGAGTAGTAATGGTCGCCGGCGAGTAAGAGAATCGGAGCTACGCTGTCATGCAGCAGCACAGAAATACTTACTTAAAGCTGAACATAAAGAAGCTCGAGTAGGATTTGCGCGTGAATTTTTAGCGCATGATGTAAATTTTTGGAACAATGCAATCTTTACAGACGAAAAAACTTTCCAGTCAACAGACAGCGGTCGTATTCGTGTTTACCGCCCTTCGAATACTCGATTCGATGAGAAATATATGTATAACAATGATAAGTGGTAGATTTTCCGTCAATATGTGGGCTTGGATGTCGGCACGTGGCCCTGGTGTTTTGTGGCATATTGAGAAACGATTTAATAGTGAAACGTATATTAGGATTTTAGACAATATTATGCTCCCTTCTGTGTCACAATTATTTCCTAATAATGAGTTCATATTTCAACAAGACAATTGTTCCGTTCATACTGCTCATGCCGTAACGATCTGGTTTCAAGATAACAATATCAATGTTCTCAACTGGCCCAGTCATAGGCCAGATCTTAACCCTGTGGAAGAAGTATGGGACTACTCATAAGAAGTATCCAAAAACGAAATGTGAGACCACGGAATGCCGAAGAATTACTAGAAATAGTAAATAATGCATGGGAAAATATTATTACTAATGATTATTGTATACGGTTATTTAATTCTATGCCAAGCAGACTTATAGAAGTTATAAATAGAAATGGTGCAATAACGAAATATTAATAGTTAGTTTCTTGTTAAGTAGGATATCCATTGTCCTTTGATCCAGGATTTCTACTAATCGTACCGTTCATTCTCCACTTTCTTAAAATGTTACACACCAAATTTTTGTTAATATTATAACGCAGTGCAATTTGTCTCATTAACCATCAATCATTTACTATAGCAATAACTACAGCATTAAAATAAAAAATTAATTAAAAATGATCTGTTTTATTTCGGCTACTCATCGCATAGTCAAATAGAGACAGATTTACATTAGAAAAAAAGTTGTCCTATTTTTTCTGCGCACGACAGTACTTTGCCAAACAAGTTGGCATTTATTGAAAATGATTAAAACCAAATGATATCAACATAGTTGGCGAAACAGGCGTTGACGACAGTATTTTAGTATAGTTTTCAGTATTGCGTAATTTTATCAGTTCAGTATCATCCGCCAATAGGAAAAGATGAAAGTCTGTGTTTTACCCGAACGCAACGTATTTGTAGTCCATCCAAGGTGCAGGTGCCAGCGTTATGAAAAATTGTGTGGTGTTGTCTGTGTGCCTTCCATTATTGCAGGTGCACAGGACGCCTCTTCGATTGTGCGGAATAACGTAGTTTTCGCAACGCATTTGCTTTTCCGTCAGATGCCATCCGCCACATTGAATCCAACCGTTCTTCACGATCCTTAAAAATAATCAGTCAATTTATGCATAGTCAACAACCTTAATAGCACGGGATATCCAGTAGACGTCCGATTAAAGTACATTTATTGTCCACATCTCATGGATGTGAATTTTATGTACATGAAAAGACGTCTGCTATGAGGTATTAAATGGACGAACATTTTATGTATGTTCCTACTTGGACAGCCAGCGGACGTTCCATAAAGAACCATTTACTGAAGAAACGTCACTAGAGAATAAATGGACGTTCCGTAAATGTCCATTTTATGTACATAAAAGAGAACTTTTATGGACATTAAATGGGTGCCCGAAGGACGTCCATTTATTATACACAAACGTATGAAGTAATACCACAAAAAGTCACATTCGTTATAAAACTCCGCATCCGCTTTTAAATCGTAGTACTAAAAATAAATATGAAACTGTATAATTCGTAATTGCTCTATTTTGAAGCAACCCAGAATGGTAATTGGAGGTCTGTTTTAATTGGTCCAAATAAGAGCAAAAAATTGACATTATGAGGTCTATTTTAATTGGTCCAAAGGATGTCTATCGTGGACCACCATTTAAGGTGCAATATTGAACCTTCAAAAACTGTACAATGTAGTGACATTTGGACGTCCCTGGGACGTCCAGAGGACATCCAACTGACATCCGTAGGGCGTCTGAAATGTCCGGTGTGGAGGTCTACTGGACGTCCATAAGACATGTATGTGCTATATGGAAATGTAGCTACCTACGCGAATAGATATATTGTCCCTTTAAAGTAAACAAGTCAATGCCCTGTATACAAATATGAATGATTTTAGGACGGTAAGTGATTCAGGGAAAAGATGCGGGACATTGTGAATGAGATGAAGAACCTCAGTATTTCCTTATAAGGTTATGTTTCAACAGTGGAACAGTAACGGATAATATAATGAAATGAAGTGAATACCTACCTATGTATAGGGGCGCCTACATAACCTCCTACATCTCGTTTACATTTCGTTAAAAAATTCTCACAGGCAAGCGGAACAAGGTCGTTGTAAAGCTTAAAAATCGAATTCGCAAATATTAGTAAAATATCGGTAGGCGGGAGAGAAAAAATAATTTATTTTTCAGCCTCACCTACCTCAAATAACATCGTGCCTACTATGCGATTATTTATGGAAACTGTTATATATACCAGCTGACGCTAAAATTTTGCAAAATTATTTTCATGTAATATCAAAACTGAGTGAGAATATTTACAAATTTTCTCATAATATTCCCTAAATATTCTGTGAGATGACATTTTCCTATTTCATACCAGTCTTGGTTCAAAGAGAACCGTAATTTTTTTGATAAATAAGCGGTTAGCGCATTATCGTCTCCTAGATACTCATCGTTCAGGAAAACGACGCATGATTTTTTCAATTCCCAGACGCCATCGCCGTATCTCCTTTGTATCTAAAACATAATATTTGCTAAGATATAACGATTACTTTCATTCCAACTACTAGAACCACGTAGCATAAATTCAAAATTGTAACAAAACCTCGATGTTATCAGATACATAACCATAGAAATCAATAAGGATGTTTTGTGTTTACACCCTTCAGTAAATACCCCGTATGTAGGTTCAATAAATTGCAACAGAAATTCTCACTAACCATTGATTTATTAACCACTAAATTACAATAATAAGTCCTTACAATTACACATTAACTTTAACTCTTAACTCATTCACTATTATAATATACAGCTTGCTACTGTTCTTTAGCTTATCTGATCACTTACAAATTTAATATACGGGGTTACTGGTAATTCGATACATTCCTTTGGAGATGTGATGGGGCATGATCTAAGGAGTAAATTTAGCCCTAACATACATTATGCAAAACTCAATAGTTTTTGAGATATTTAATTTATTTTGTTTTTCTCAAAAAGTAGATCTTAATGTCCTAAAAGTTAAGTTCTCAATACGTTGGATATATATATTTATTCGTGGTAAACGTACTCAAATTCTCGTTACTAAAGAATGTAAACACGTAACAATATTGAAACGACTACTTTATCCCAGTTAATACTAGAATAAATTGAATTATATAATAGAGTTGGTTGAAGCAAAAAAAAATAGTTTATTTTGCAGAGGAAACATTCGCGTGTAAAAATGAATAAACCAAAGCCTCAATTATAGTAACCGTTTCGGATTTTGTTAATTCGTTATGTACAAAAACTGCTCAGAAGTGGTCAACCACCATATACAGTAGAGCGACAAGATCTTCGTCCGCAACTTACAATGAGAAGATCCTACCCTTTATGCTTCTCAATTAAGAAGCGCGTAAGGACGTGCAATACTTGGGATTACAGTGAGCTTTTAATAATAATAATAATCGGACTCGTCAAGAAACATACAAACTTATTTTGGTAAAAACCTAAATTAAATGCTTACATTCGTACAACACAAATTAAATCGTGGAAAAAAAATACATTGCAATATTTGATTTAATCACACTCACAAAAGCACAAACATTAATTCATAAATATTGTTTATAACGTTAGAGATTTGTTATTTAAACTAAGATTTCAGATACACTAAAACACAAATTCTAAAAATTCTCCCACATTATAAAAACATGTTCCAATAGTAAGGTACGTAGCTCATTTTTAAATTTAACTCTACCGTTAATCTGTTTTAAGCGGCCAGGAAGCTTATTGTACAGTTTTATTCCCATATAATAGGAACTCTTTTCATAGAGTGATAACGAGTGAGCAGGTATTAGTAAAGTATTCTGACCTTTAATGTTATAATGATGGTTATAGTTATTTCTCAGAAATTTATCGGGATTAGATTTAACAAGCATAACAATTTCCATTATATATAAACAAGTAAGCGGTAATATTTTTAGTTCTCTAAAATATCTTCTGCATGATGTTCGCTATACTCCTATACTCCGTAATTTGGAGACGAAGGTATTAATTTTTTCTTGACTATTTTGTGCTAAACCTAAGTGGTTATCTTTTGTAATCAATAGGGAATTGTCATCAGCAAACATACTTAAATAGCATTCGCTAACAATGTTAGATAAGTCATTAATAAATAGTACAAAAAGTTGTGGCCCCAGAACTGATCCTTGGGGGACACCACATAATATGTCGACTTAGATGACTTACTGTGATCTATTTCAATGATTTGTTGACGATTAGACAAATACTACTGTAACCAGCCACCCAACTTACCACGAAGACCATACTTCCTTAATTTTCTAAAGCATGATTTACATGATCAAATGCCTTACTCAAATCCATAAAAATACCAAGGCATTTCGTATTTTTATCTAAGTTTGTGTAAAGTTCACTGAGGAAGTCTGAGTCGACCCTTTCGAAAACCATGTTGTTCATCACACAAAATCTCATGTTTTGTACAAAAATTAATGATTCTATTGTACACAATTCTTTCTAAAATTTTTGAAATGGAGGACAGAAGTGAAATAGGTCGGCGTTGTCGATGATTAACGGATCTCCTTTTTTATGTAGCGCAATTATTTTAGCGATCTTTAAGTCTTCTGGAAACACTCCTTCAGATAATGACCAGTTTATTAAATAAGTTAAAGGACTTAGAATATAATATACAACTGATTTCAACATGTTAGCACTAACATTATCCATACCAAATGAATTTGTATGTCCATAATACCTCAGACTCTGTAGCTGGTTCAATGGATATAGTTGGGTATTCCCTTTTAATTTCTACATTATTAACATTTAGATTACTAAATTTTGCAGAGAGATTTCTTGGCAGATTCACAAAATGATCATTCACGACGTTAGCAACTTCTTGTGGCCTATTTATTATTTTGTCATTAATTTTTAATTGATATGTAAAGTTCGATTTACTTAATTGATTACCGAGGTCTTCATTTATAATGGTCCAGGCAGCTTTTGATTTATTAGCAGCTCTGTTATAGAATTTATCATAATGTATTCACTTGGCTCTTTTTAATATTTTATTATAAACTTTTTTATAAGATCGGTATTTATTTATATTTTCGATACTTTTGGTTATCATTAATTTATGTAAAAGTTTAAGCTTTTTACATGAGGTTCTGATACCCGACGTTACCCAATATTTCTTGTTATTTATTCTAATATTTGTAAAAGGAAAGCATATATCACCATAGTATGTTAGATTACCGAGAAATTCCCTGTAACCATCATTTACCGTTTGAGCACTGTATACATTTTATCAAGATTCTTTACTAACGTATTGTTGATACATCTCATAGTTACTTTTAGTAAATAATCTTCTTTTCTTATTATCTGCAATTAATGGAGAATGTGGTAAGTCAAAAGAAAATACTTGTGCGGTGTGATCAGAAAGCCCGTTTAATGTAACACCACACTTAAATTTGTTAGAATAAGTCAAAAAATTTGTACTAACTCATCCATCTGTATAGATTATATTATAATCTATTCAGATGGATGAGTTAGTACTTAATCTAGTTGGTTTGCTTATATGACTGATCATATTATATGTACTCACTCAGAAGATCACTAAGTCGATATTTATTATTATTATTTGACATATAATCAATATTTAGGTCTCCGCACAACATTAGTAAAGATTCATCAAGTAACATATCATTAAGGAGCTCTTCTAGTATGTAAAAAAATACATTTATGTCACCAGTAGGCGATCTGTATATGTTAACTATTTTAATTTTTTTGTTGCCAAGTTCTATTTCAATGCCTGTTACTTCTATGTCTTTTTCAGCTATATTAAAATTGAGCGAGGACCTATACAAAATCATGACACCATTTTTATGTATAAATATTATATATAATCAGAACATAATAGATTCAGTGAGTTGAGTCTACGCAGTCGTCTTTCGAATTGACCGTGTTGTCGATTTTTGGTGGGCAAGGAATCATCGAAACTGTTACATAGATTGGATATTTGGCGATGAGTCTCGTTTCAGCTTGAGCAGCTGTAGTATATGAGACGTCTACGAGTATGAGAGATATCCAAAGATTTGTCCAGCCCACAGTAGCTTTTAGAGGTAGCTTTAGAGCTGTATTTCAAGATTACCGTTACCTGGTGGATAAAACCGCCAAATTTGGCATGTAGGTACCTTACGATATACTAATAAATGTTATCCTAGGAGCCCTCTGGAATTTATAAAAATTTCCATGTACAGCACTAAAATCCCAAATGGCCGACAAATACGACTACATATCACTTAACATAATGATTTATACTGTTAATTTTGAATTACAGCTTTAAGTCAACTAAGTACATAACACACCTAACTTAGGGTAGTCTACACATGAAATAAAATACGATAAAATATATCCATACCATTTATTACAGAAATAAGTTCAAATATAACGCTAATAAGAGTTCTCAATAACAAAAAGATATTTATAGTTATTCATTCAATGGAATTCAGTATGCAACAGTTATAATAAATTACATTTGGTCCAGATTGGCTTTCAGTCAGTCGTTCCAGGTTCTTGAAGTGTCAGAGTCAGCTTTCAGCAGTTGGACTGAATGAGTAGCCGAATACACAAATGTATCAGTGATGTCTTGAAGTGCTTGCCATGCTTCCCAAATGGACTTCTCACTCTTACCTTTAAAGACGGAGGTTGTGCCGCAAGCAGAAAAATTGAGTGAAACGCAAGTAGTGCTCGTGATTTTGGCTTCCCTAGCCTTGAACAGATGGCGTTGATGTGGTAAAACCTGTAACGCTTACCCATGCCAAGGGCCATTCAAATATCGCCCACCAAAGATCATAGAATGTGCCAACAAGGCTAACGATCACATCTGTGCATAATATGCACAAGGATACTCTTTGCCCCTTGCTGTAGTGAATGGAGTACATGAATCACAAACCTCGTGTCTTCCCCTTCATGATTGCAGTTTTCCATGGGTGTGTTCGAACCGGTTTGTGCCTTCCCTCTGTTGTATGGTGGCCAGTTGGACTCTTCAACCTTGGAAGTCAAGAAGTTGAACAATTCTTCCATTGAGTCCCGGAGAAAGACCATCCAATTTCGTTTTACCAGATACTTTCCTGCGGATCCCTTCATCTCCTTTTTCCCGGGTAGACTCCTTTAAATTGTCTGGAATGTAGGTGTCCCAAACAACATCTAACCTTTGGGCATTCTCCAGCTGCTTATGAAGGTAAGGTAGAAATATCTTATCAGCATACTGATTGAAGGTGTCGACACTAGTAGCGGGCAGGTAGTGGACGATGACGGCACTCCTGCTTGATTGGCTCCTCTTGATTGGATCACGTATAGAGAGGGTGCACTCATCAAACACATTCTTGACAAAGTCCTGATACCGGTGTTTGCCTATGTCTAACAAGGTGCGTAATGTTACAACCACCGATAATGTTAATTAGAATTTAGTTTATGAGAAACACTACATAAACAGTAATGAAATCCAAGATGGTCAACATCTGCAACACAACATCACAAATCCCACTTTTCATGGTTTTTGTGGTACCTATTGGTCGGCCATTTTGGATTTATATGAAAATTTTTAGAAATTTCAGAGGGCTCCTAGGTTAATATTTATAGGTATACCCTCAGGTACCTTCATACCAAATTTTGTGTTTTTATCTGCTAGGGAACGGTAACTTCAATAATCCACCTCACTAGACTGGACAAATGTATGCCAATGATATTGTCAAGAGGTATGTGATGACTTTTCAAAATATTAAGACGAACATTTTATTTTTATTGATGATGATGTGACTCTGAAGGACAATAAGAATTGTCAGATATTCTTCCCATTTTATGGACACAAACTCTATAAGATGTGGTTGACTACATCATCAAAGTGTGTCTAGAGGTATAACTTAAAGTAGTTGAGTGTGGGTTCAGAATACTAATCATAGATTTAGGATATATTTAGTTTGCCACTGCTAACAATTATAAAATTTTAATTAACCATTAAATTGTGGCGTTCACATTATTTTTCTAGAATTACCCCAGAAGTAGCTTCTAGCCCTAGTGGAACTTATCTGTGTGGCTCATCTATTGCCGTTCAATTTTCTTTGTTTTTTCTACTTTTGTTTAAACTCTTACACTCCTAATAGCACCACGCAACTTTAGTTTCGATTCACCAGTTGGTTCTTGCTAAATTCTTTAAAAAAAGCGGGTGTGTAGCTACTCGTCTTGTTACTTCCATTATAGAGAGATTACGCAGTTGGATTTTAAGATTTAATATACCAAATTCATGTCTAGTTAAAGATGAATGGCAGTTCAGTAATAGGCAAAATACTAGTTTAGTTAGGTACTTACTTTGATTAGATAATCCTCCCATTCTACATTTAACATGGGCCTTATGTTAGGTACACCATACATATTTGGGAAACTGCTGTGCAATTTTTGTACGATGAACCGACATTTTTGAAAGGCTTCATTTGTAATAATCCCAACAACTAGAAATTTATCAGTAGGAATCGGAAGGGAATCATCAGACATTTTTAGTAGTTTCTATTAAAAAAAACTTGAAAAAAAATGACGCATGAATGTACGAGTCGCAAACTGTCAAAGGAAGATTTCCGATTATTGGGCCAGTGTTGCCAAAACCCAATATTTAGGTATAAAAGTAATAAATCTAGTGTCGTTGTGGAAGTTATTTTGAGCACTTAAAAATTTGGAACATCACTATTTGCAATTTTGAACGAAATCTGACAAATACTGTCAAAAAATAAAGGATCAAATAGTTTAGGAACGTTGAGAGACAAGCCCATTTAACGAGGTTCCGAACATGAAAAGTTTGTAGGATCTTTTGCAATAGGTACATTTCCCTCCCTGTTTACGAGGATGAGAAAAACGATCACAAAGGTTTCGAGTTCTGAAATCCTTGCGTACTAACTCTATCAAGGAAAAACCACCCCAATTTCCGCCTTCTCAGTCTTGGTCTTGCGAGGGATCGTCGGATCGGGTTTTTTGAGTCCGTAATAGCAATATCTCCAAATAATAATAATAATAATAATATTTATTTTTAATAGGAAACTCCTAATATACAAACATTTGTGCTCTATTATAACACATATAATCATTACTAAAATAATATATAAACATTTCATACAACATGAATTTTACATTATATAATACATTAATAAACACTCAACAGTAACTCACTGGGAGAAAAAAGACAATTGTATATAAAAATTGTATATATAGTAACATATAAACGTACTTCTGACAAGATTAAAATATATATGTAAATCTAAGCACGACGCGTGGACATAAATAGAAATAACTGTTTTTTAAATGAGGGTAAGCTTTGACATTTTCTAACTTCCATTGATAAATTATTGAACTCATTTAAACCCTTAAAAAATAACGATTGCATTGATTTTTTGAGACGTGTTCTTGAAACATGAAAACTATTTTGATTCCTTGTATTGTGATTATGAACTTCGTTGTTATAAATAATAAATGGGCTAAAATATTCAGGTAACATGTTTTTAGTTATTTTCAAAATGAAAACCATTGCTAAATAGTAAAGTCTATCTTCAACAGTAACCCAATTTAAAGTTTTAAGCATTGACGCAATTGGAGTGTGACGATTGCAACGCAATAAGATTCTCATACCACTATTTTGAAGTTTTTGTAAAGCTCCTTACTATTATTATCTAAAATATATACGAGAGAAGAACAGTAATCAAAGTGAGGTTGAATTATTGTATTATAAATAGTTTTTCTGGCATATAACGACAAGTCAGCGGCTATTCTTGAAAAAAAAATTCAATTTCTTAGACATTTTCTTATGAATATATTCGTAATGGGATTTCAATGTTAAACATTCATCTATAATAAAACCTAAATACTTTATATCATGCACCCATTCAATAGCTTCATTTTCTATTTTTATTTGTACTAATTCATAATTAATATAACTTAACACAGACTACCAGACTGGCAACTTCCCTGAGAAATTTATCCGGTCAAGGTCGAGGCAACAGAAGCCAAATTCAGATGTCGCTCTTAACGCAAATGTCGTTTGTCACGTCAAACGTCATCCATTGTTATTTATTGTGTACTGTGATTGTGTTGTGCTGGTGATAGTATTTTTGTAGAAACTTGACTTTTTAACATAGAATACGTAGTTTTTAGTGCCCTTTAAAAATTTCGATTTCCAAAGAGGAGTTAGGTGAGTGTTATTGTGCAAATATACATTGGATTACAGTAATATATAATATTGCATTTTACAGAGTATTTCTTAAAATGTCTTCTGCCTTCTGCATTGTTGTGGAACTGAAGAAGATGATGTGCAAAAATTGCACTATTTTCCCAGGAACCTTCATAAGTAAGTGTGCATTTGCTCCAGTCTTTGTTTTCAGTTTTTGGTTTTTGCACAGTGCAATATATATTTCTAAATATCGTAAGACTACTTTAAATTATTGTTCTGCCTTACCACAGTATCTACTTCAAATAAATAAATAAATATTACCGTTTTCAGATCGAAAATGTGGCAGGACTTAATGGGAATGAAAGTGTAATAAGCACTTCACACTAGAGTCATACTCAAATGATACCGATTACATCCTCAATAGAAATTCAGTTCCTACCCGGTATCCATGTGGAGACAGAGTAGAAATACAAAGGGATGGTACATCTGTACCCATACAGGTCGAGGAACCCAAAGAAGATATATGTCTATCATCGACATCACGTGGTCTTTGTGTTTCTTCTGCACATAATGATGAATTAGAAAACTCACATCCAGAAACATCTAGTAGTGTGCCAAGTACTCCAGTTGATCGTTCATCAACACGTCTACCATCGTATACCAAATCTGGGGGATTCAGAGGCCAAAGTTCAATTTTTAAAAAATTGTGTCAAGAAAATACAACCCCAAGGAAGAAAGTTATGTTTAAGGTAATTTAAAAAAAGGCAGATCACATACGAAAATTAAAAAAGTAAATAAAATAAAAGAAATGTGTGACCTGAGTAACTCTGATGTTGTCAGAAATATTTTTAAGGACCTAAAGTCAAGTACTGTTGACTTTTTAATATCTCTCTAATATATTTCATCAGGTCCAGTCATGTTTGCCTTTAGTTTTTTTTATTGAGGTACTAACCTCGTCATCACTGAAAATTCGAATTTGGAGAACATTGTTATCATGTAAGAGGTTGCAAGGCGAGTATTTACTACAATTAATAAATGCACACGAGAAGAAATTAGCAAGAGAGTTATTGTAAAATATAAATATGGTTCTCTTGATATTGATAATTTAATTGAATATAACAAAACAAAAGTGCCTTAAATATTAATGATAATAATAAACTGTCTTTATTTGTGGCGGAGTTCAGCAAAGCTGCTCTTCCACTCGACCACATAAAAATACAAGTTTCATGATGTAATTTTTATAGTATCTATTTAGGTTAAGGATATGTGTATTTTAATTCTTATGCTTTCTTTTACTATGTATTTTTCCTTTGTCATACTTTTTATTACATGTTTATTTATATCTGACAAAATAAAGTTCTATGATGTATTACAAATTTGACTTTTAATTTCCTATAGTATATATATAATATGGCGTATTTGACATTGAAATTTATGATCAAAGATTAAGCATGAAACGGCATTGCACTTTGATCACAAATTTTAAATGTCAAATATGTTCATAAACTGTAAGTTAAAGTAAACAAATGGTCAAATCTCCCACGTCTGCAACTGTGGCGCCCTCTGAATTTGGCTTCCGCAAATCGGAGAGAGAACGATAGATTTCTGGACAAAAATTTAACATTGAGTTGCCAGTCTGGTAGTCTGTGAACTTAATTTATACTTACTGCCTAAAATCATTGCCTTTGTTTTTTTAACATTTAATTTTAGTTTGTTGACCTTTATATATTTAGCAACCATTTCCATGACTAAGTTCGCTCTCGTAACAGTTTCATTTAGGTCTTCACCGTAAAAAGCAACAAGTGTATCATCATCAAACAGATTTAAAAAATCATACCCCCCGGTATAGTTTATATCATTTAAATAAATAATAAATAAGATTGGGCCTAACATGCTTCCTTGCGGTACCCCTATATCATTTACTGCGTCATCAGATACTTTGTTACAAACGTTAGTTAACTGTGACCTATTACTAAGATATTGTTGGAACCATTTTAAAACATTCTCACCAATCCCGTAATATTGCAACTTCCTTAAGAGGATTTGCCTATCTACTGTTTCAAATGCTCTTTTAAAATCAAGAAAATTTGCAACAATATATTTTCCTTCATCAAGTAACTGTTTCCACTTGGATATTGTAAGTTGAAGAGCGGTTTCACAGGAATGATTTTCCCTAAAATCGGACTGGTTGCCATCAAATAAATTGTTGTTATTAAAATACTCTAACAGCCGTTTTTAACAGAGATTTCAAGCACTTTTTCTATATTGGGGAGGGTATTTATGGGTCGATGATCGGATACTTCATTTGTGTTCTGAATTTTTGGAACAGGCACTACTATACTTGTTTTTAATTTACTAGGAAAATTACCAGTCTGAAGCGATGTATTAATAAAGTTTAGTAGTATGTAGCCAAGCGTTCAAAAAGTTTTTTTCAAGAATTGAGCATTTATAACTTCATTGCAATCACCCTTGTTCTTTAGTGATTGTATGATTAATGTTAATTTATTTAACGTAATTGGCCCAAAATTATTAAAAGTTGAGGGAATGACTCTATAATTTTCAGATGACCATTCGCTAGGTGGATCAATGGAATTTGAAATGGAGATAATACTATTAATAAAAAATAGCTTAAATTTATTGGCGGCCTCTAATTCATTTATTGCTAGACATACAGAACCTTCAATGTCAAAATTAATTAACTTGAAATTTATTGGTTGATTTTCACCTTTAATGAATTTTTTAAAAGTTTTCCGCATAGCCTTAGGGTCATTTTTTAGCATCTATTTGATTTTCAAAATACTCACGTTTTTTCTTTTTAATTAAATTTACTACATTGTTTCGTTTTGCTTTATAATTATTCCAACATAACTCGCTTTCTAAGCCCATACTTTTCCTATATTTTTTGTATGCTGAATCACGTCCTCTCGCTTTTAATTTAATATCTTCATCATACCAAGGAAGACGATTTACTTTACAATTTATATCCACAATAGGTGCAACATTATCTAGTATTATTTTACAATTACTTAGAATATCATTAAGTATTTCATCTACATTATTTGTGTTGAGCATCCAATTACATGAAATTAACTGCAAATTGATGATATGAAAAGCTTCGTCATTCAACTTTCGATATGAAAGCTGTGAATTACATTTAATTTGATTTTGACTCGTTGACCAATTAACACTTATAATAGAATGATCAGTAATTTTGGGAAATTCATGAACTTTAACCATTAAATCATTTTGCCTAGACAGTACATAATCAATTATTGTGAAAGTAGACTAATAGCATCTAGTGTATTCTGTAACATGCTGCGTAATACCAAAAGTTTGGAGTAAGTGCCTTATTTTTTTACTATAAAAATTATCATTTTCAATGAAGTTTATATTAATATCACCAACTATAATACACTTTTTATTTGATGTAAAGTAATCTTCACACAATTCCTCAAATTTTTGAAGAACCGTACCATGATTAGCGTTTGGTGAGTGGTAAAGCCCAGCGATTAACCATTTCACACCACTAATGTTAACAGCCACAAACTGACACCAAAAGTTTAATTCTAATACGTACTTTCTTTTGACTTTAAAAGTAACATTTTCTTTTATGTAGATTAGGACTCCGCCAGTATGTCGGCTACTGGAATCACATCTGAAAGGATTCAATATCATAGATACCAAAAAGAACAAACTATTGGGGACATTACTTACACGGAGAATGAATTAAGCAGAAACATTATAGAACAGGATTATCAGTTTATAATCCAGAATGTCAGGTTGAGTTACGAAAAATATTTTAATCTGCAAAAAGGTACGCATTTACATAAATTTAGAAACTTAATAAGGGAAAAACAGATTAGGCAATTACAAAATATAAATAATAATCCTTTAATTGACAGGACTGTCATTAATATGTCAAAAAGACTTTTGTCCATTTCAGACAGGCTTGTACTATCAAAAGGTTTAAATTTTGCAATAAACCCGAAAACTGTTCCAAAATTTCACATAGTAGCGGCAATAGAAAAAACGGCTCAAAATTTACCAACAGATAGTGGTAATGAATATCGCATACGGGCAAAAATTGCTTTAGAGAAGCAATACAAAATTAAAGATAATTTAACTCCAGAAGAAAAGTTATCGATAAATTCTTTAAAACACGATGAAAGTATAAAAATATTGCCAGCAGACAAAAGTAATGCCACAGTCATTATAGATAAAGATATATATAACACAAAAATCATGACTCTTGTAAATGAGGGACCCTACTCAAAACTAAACAAAGATCCAACAAAATCAATAGAGAGCAAAATTTACAGAACTTTGTTTAAATACAAACATGAATTTAATGATTTTGAACGAAGGAAACTTACACCACATCATAGTAAGCCCCCTCATTTTTATGGCTTACCAAAGACACATAAACAAAATATTCCTTTAAGACCAATTGTTAGTTCTATTAATTCACCATGTCATAATTTGGCAAAATTTTTACTTAAAATTATTGATCCATTATCTGGAAATACCGATTCATATATTAAAAATAGTAAACATTTCATAGAAAAAATTTATGAAACCGATATTCATGAATCACACCTGATGGTTAGTTTTGATATAGTTAGCCTCTTTACCAATGTTCCGGTAGATGAAACATTAAAAATAGTTAAAGACAGGTTGCTAAATGATAATAATTTGGAAACTAGAACTAAATTAAGTGTAAATAGCATAATGGAACTCTTAACACTGTGTATAAAAACAACCTATTTTCAATTGGACAATGAGTTCTATCAGCAGGATTTTGGTATGGCTATGGGGTCTGCATTATCACCAATTTTAAGCAACATATTTATGGAGAACTTTGAGAACACACATGTTCAAAATTGTATAAACAAACCGGTTGTCTGGTGGAGATATGTTGACGACATCTTTGCAATTTGGCCTCATGGTGTTGATTTACTAGATAGTTTTTTAGAAAATATAAATAGTAAGGAACCGTCTATTAAATTCACATTAGAAGTAGAAAGTAGGAATGAACTACCGTTTTTAGATGTTTTAATTAGAAGGATAAATAATACAATTGAAACAAGCGTTTATAGAAAACCAACACATACTAATAGATATCTAAATTTTAACTCAAATCAGTCAATAAATGTTAAAAGGGGTGTTGTAAAATGTTTATACGATAGGGCCAAAATAATTTCGTCTAATAATGAAATATTAAATAACGAGAAAAAATTTATCAAAGAGGTTCTAGTACAAAATCAACATCCTGAAGCCTTTGTTGATAGAGTTTTCATGAATGTTGAAAATAGGGACAATCAGGTACGACAAAAACCTGAACGTCATTATACAGCAATAATTCCATATGTATACGGACTATCGGAAAAACTACGCCGTATAGGTGACAAATTTGATGATGTTAGGACGATATTTCAAACGGGGAACACTTTAAGATCTATTTTAACAAAAACAAAACCGATAAACAGGGAGCAGAATTCAAAAAACTGTATTTACAATATCCCGTGCGAATGTGATAAATGTTATGTGGGTGAGTCATCCAGACCTTTCAGTGTGAGGTTGGATGAGCACAAGAATTACATTAGAAAGAATGAAATTCAGAAATCAAAGATTTGTGAACATGCTTGGGAAAACGGACATAGAATAAACTGGGACTCGGCAAAAATTTTAACAAAAGAAACAGATACCAAAAAAAGAAAAATTAAAGAATCAGCAATAATCTTATTAAATGAAGATAAATGCGTATCGAATTGTTCTGTAGATATTTGTACAATCTGGCTACCAATGTTAAAAGAAGAACTTAACAAACTCAACATTATCTAAAAAATATCATCAGTTCTATGTTCTGTGTAAATAGTAAGTATCTATGGAAATAACATAAACAGAATCTTAAAGCTGTGTATTTGACATACACAGCAAAATAAGAGTTCTTCCAAAAAAAGCTTTGAAAACGGAAAGAGATTACTTTCCGAAACGTCAGCAAAATACATTATTTTTGTGTTTATTCCGATTTATATTATTTGCAAAACATAACCTCTGACTTTTCCTTTGGCGTAAACGCCACGGGCGCAGAGGCTTTTTTTCCAATAATTCTATTATTTTGTAGATTCGGTGATTTGTTTTTTAAGAGGATAATAATACATGTGGTAGAAAACCCAAATAATAGGAAAGAATAGACCATTGAATAGTTTTTAATGAACAGTTCAACCTCTTCAACTTCACTTGTACACCATGCTTCACTTAATACCACCAATAATGGTTCATAGCAAAATATTTCAGCAATAAGTTCATCTTTATGTGCAAAAAAACTTTCAATGTTGACATGTATAATATAGCTGTGATAAAGTATATTAGGACTATTTGCTAGTTTTTTCTTTGTTGATTTTTAATATCAACAATCGTTGGAATATTATTTGTATATCTAATAGTCTTATTTTCACCCTTATCTTTAAGATCTTGCAATTGTTTCTTAACAGTTAAATAGTAGTTTCTTTGAATCTTTGTTTGATCTGAGAAAATCCTGACGCTCGGCACAGCGATTTCTTTTTTATTTTTTAATACATTAAGTGCTTCATGCGGATTCGAGAAAGCTACTTTTATAGGTCTATTTTTGGTCTGATCATATTTGCCCAGTCTAAAAACATTAATATTGGAGGTATCAACATCAATATTTTTAAAAATTTTCTGTACTGACTTTTTGCCTTCTGTAGTTCCGAACGAGTATTTTGACTAGGTTCCTTTACATTAAGCATTATGATGTTTGATGCTCTTTTTTGTCTCTCACAATATTCCACAATAAGCTGTTTATTGTTTAAAGTAAGTTGTTCACTATTTAAGGAAGTATTGCCTATTATATTTTTCTCATCCTTGATTGTTTTAATTTGAGCCTCAAGTTCTTCAATTTTTTTAATAAGTACAGGTACTAATCTGACGCCTTCACTACATTCTACACAATAGAATTTCAATACTCGTTTGCCTTTTAAATCCATCACCTTTAATTCTAATGCTACTAGCTCTGAACATTCACGATGCACATAAGATTCGCAACTATCGCAAACTATCATTTTATCAGTCCCCTTTTCTTCACATTTAATACACTTTATATTTGTTTAGGTTGTAGATTTCAGAGAGAGCTATCACAAACGTTTTATAGTCCAGACCTGCCTTTAATTTTTAGTTCTTTATGAAAAAATAAGAAAATACGGACTCAACAAGGTTTTTTTATGGGTTTTGGAGGGCAGGGATCATGACGGAGGTGCTTTCCCCTCGGTCTGACGAATCACCGCATGTCTAAGACCGACAGCATGGAAGAGGGGGTGGTTTTATACAGAGCTTTCAATAATGATCACAGGACACGTGACCACAAAAATATAGACAACCAACTATACACGATGGTATTGCACTAAACAGAAATACCCTAAATCCATTGGCGTTCTAGTTAAAGGTAAAAAGTTTATGATAATTCATTTATTCATCAAATTTAAGAGTTTTTTAATATTAAAAGCAAATTTAAATGGGATGCCTTTTATAGTCTAGTATACTTTAACTTGGCGTGTGTATGTATGAGTTAATATTTCCGTACTATTTCATTTTCTCTTGTACACAAAGATCCAGAAATATTGTCCACGTAGGCAATGTTTCTGGACTATTGCTTTAACTTTGTGTACAATATGGGAGAAAATGAAATCGTACGGAAATATTAACTCATACATACACACGCCAAGTTAAAGTATAGTAGACTATATCTTAATAAAAAAACGTTCGCAAGAAATAAATTGTTACACCTAATTCAAAATAATCTTTATTTCTACAGACATGAATATAAACATTCGAATCAAACAATCCACAGTAAATAAAAGAAATTACATAATAAAAACTTTTGTTACATGAGATTTAAATTAGAAGATGAATGAATACATTTTAATACGAAATGCCAAGAAATTATAACAAATGCTCAAAATGGCTGCCTTGAGTTTCTAAACACACATGGATTCTTCGTTTCATATTTTCGAATACGTTCTGTAACTGATCAACACTAATATTGCGGATTTCTCTTTCTATTGCCTCTTGTAATTCGTCAATGGTATGTAATCTATTTTTAAAAACATTGTTCTTCATGTGTCCAAATAAGAAATAATCATAGGGCGTTAGATCTGGAGACCGTGCAGGCCATAGTCCCTGGCTGACTAATCGGTCATTGTAAAACTCCCGTAAAAAATCAAGTAAAGCTCTTGCTGTATGGGCAGTAGCGCCGTCTTGCTGGAAATACCCATCTTGCAGTTCATCACCATGAAACTGCGCCAGAAATGGCTCTAAAATAAGAGTTTGATACCTTTGGGCATTAATTGTTTCACGAAAAAATATAGGGCCATAATGCGCCTTCTGGATATTGCCACCCATACACCAACTTTTAAGGGGTGTAAACTTGTTTCTACATAAGTGTGAGGGTTTTCTGTAGCCCATGTCCTGTAGTTCTGACTATTGATATAACCTGTTAAGTGGAACCGTGCTTCATCAGTAAAGTAGGTTAAATCCAATACATCGTTGTTATTTAAATTTCCGTTGAACCAACGACAATATCTTACTCGACTTTCAAAATCAGGGGGTAATAGTTCTTGAACAATGGTTACCTTGTATGCATGCAAATGGAGTTTTTTGAGTGCTTTATGGGTTGTTCCAACTGAAAGACCTAAAAAAAAAAATTTCGTTGATTTGTCGTTTAGGTATATTAAGACATCTGAAGAGAACCGATTCCCAGTTTTATATATTTTTTTATTTGCATTCAGGTTTTATATATAAACAAGAGTTTTAGTAGGTATCGTTATTAGTTGTTGATAATAATTTTCACCAAAGAAATTCATATTGTATATTTTCAAGAAACTAAATTTAAATGGTATGTAACGTATTCAGTAATTAAAAAATTTAGTGTAAAAGTACCTACCTGTTTGAGCGGACAACTTTGGTATGGATTCTGTCTTTGATTCATTCTTTCTCGAACGTCGTTCATAACCACTTCAGTTAAAACAGTTGGCCTACCAGTGGATTTTCCCTTGCAAAGGCAGTGTGTCTTTGCAAAACAATCAACGAGTACATATTTACGATTTGAAAACGTGTCATATGGAATATTTGCGTCAGGAAATTTTTCCATAAATTGTTCGATGCATGATTGCAATGAATACTTCCATGATCCATCTTCGTTACGAGTTCCACTTCGAAAATGAGCCATCAAAATGAAGGCATCTTGCTCTGGCGTAAAAACCATGGCAAGACAGGACTAGAATAAAATTTAAAAAACATTACTTAACCTAACATTCTTTTTCTCTTTATCATTACTCACCAGAAGATAACTGATGTAAATTATGTAGTTCTGAAAAGAACTGATTAGTACTCAAATAATAATTAAAACAATTCAAAATCCGTGAAAAAGAACTGATAATTATGCAATATCCACCAAAACACTACTACTACGTCTATGATATGACATTTCAGATTAAAATAAATAGTTAAATGTTAGGATATGCCTACAAGAAGACTGTACGGCGCTAAATATTCTGCGTAGACAAACCGTTGCCTTATTGGTTCCACTAGGCGTGTTCAGCTTCAGAGCCAATTAAACCGAGCGTTGCGTCGAGATTTCGTGAAACTTCGTCGAAAAAAACCGTCAGCGAAGATACTTGAAAACGCACCCTTAGATACATACGAATTAAAATATCCCTAGTATGGAAGGTTCTGACATGGCTAAAACATGACAAGCCTAAAAGATGAACTAAAAAATCACGTGTCCTGTGATCATTGTTGAAAGCTCTGTATGTTGGGGGTAGCTGCGGAAGGGAAGGGTGAAAAAGACTTTCACACGTTGTGATTTTAGGGTCAATGTGCAAAATGACATAAGGATGCTAAAAAATAAACTACGGAAATTGAGAACACTAATTTATTTATATTTCTTTAGGTACAATATAAATTATTTTGAAAGAGCAGGTAAATTTACCTAGATAAATATTTATAATCACATAGATTCTGATATGTATAAATTTTACATTTTAACTTGACATGTATTTTTGGAATGTTTAAACACTGAAAATGGGTTAAACAAAAAATTATATAATGTAGGTACATCAATGTGTTTTTCTTACATTATTCGAAGAATATTTAACAATTCCAAAAAGAATTCAGCAATGAAAGATGTACAATTGGATTCTAAAAGCTTATTATTGGGTTTGAGATATATACGTAAATACTTCTAAGAAAGTGAAATTCACAAAAATATAATGATAAGGTTTACCACTGAAAAAACATTACGGCCCAAAAATGGATCAGATTTTTAGTTTAAAATCATGGTTACAAGTGCTACAATAATGATACCCTTGGATTTTGAATCAAGTTTAACTGAACCTTGTTAATCCATATTTATACAAGTGAAGCTCGAAGTGACTCAAATAACAGAAAATAGAGTTATTTCAGGTGCAGTAGGAAGTTTATCACTTTGTGCAGGTGAACTAATAATTAATTTTTCCTACATATTATTTCTGTTGACTTTTCACTTCTATGCTCCTTGCATGTGGATTCAAATTCTTAAGAGTTTTAGGTATATACAGGTTTTGGGATTATTTTTCTACTAACAAGCTCTTAAAATCCAATAGAATGGAACGTCTTGACTAATCAATCATAATTATTTGATTGAACACTGGGTAAATAATTATCAACAAGTTTCTTATGTTAATTATTTAAATAGGAACAGATGTTGATATATTGTAAAGGGGACGTCGAGGAATTACTCGATTTGCTGAAGTATAATAGAAAATTTAAATTTCATTGGATTTTGAACAGCAGTCTTTAGAATAGTGATCCTATTTATTTGAACTTTCTTGCGGGTTCTGAAGCATTGGCATTTTTTAATTGATTTTCAAAAATTTATTTTCAGAAAATAAGTACAAGGTGATATATAAAACTGTGCAACTGGCATGATAGAAAGAATCTAGGATGCTTTGTAGATGTTATTACTCTTCAAAATACTATACGTCGCTTATGAGAATTTTAATGGGTTGAATAAAATTGTACCTCTCAATTTCTAATTCGCACAGCTAGATTTGTCATTTTTGGTATACAATCACGGTCGAGATGTGACTAATCGCTTAAATCACATGCTGGAACTGTGGGAGAATAGAAAACAGAGTTCAAGAACTGACCAAAGATGAGAAGGGGAGTAGGCCAGTCCATCAAAGGTTTTAAAGAGGAGCAAATTGGAGATTAAAATTTTTCTGTATTTTGGATAAACGGACTGATAACATTATTAGCATCCCTCGTTTGTCCCTTGTTATGCAAGACATCAAAATAAAACTCGCCACAGTTGATAAAGACACAAAATGCTACAATTTCATATATTTGATGTTTTCGAGGGCTTCTGGTTTAGCTAGAAGCGAGGCCAATTCTTGATTTTTATATGAAACACCTTGGTGATTGGTGCATTTTCTGTAATCCTCAGAAAATTTTGAATAGGTTTGTACTATTTTGGCCAGTTTTTACGTAAACTTGATTTTTTTGGAACCAATTTTTGTTTTAATTCTAGAGTGCTGTGATTAACTTTAAATCATTATAAGTGACAGAAAAATAATAGAGAAATACAAGTTGGCCTTTTCATTAACAAATTTATTAACTAAATCCTTCGAAATTAGTTTTTTGCAAAGAGCACAAGATCATTTTAATAGAGTTTTTCAAGGTCATCAACGGCATTCTCAAATCTAAAATTTATTTAGTGTTAAATTCAAAGACCCTGTCATTTGTTTTTGGTTGGGATTAGCTTCAAAAAATTAGGTCAAGGTGAAAATAATCACCAGAATAGTGCAAACTTATTTAGAATTTTCCCAGAATTTAAAACAATTATTATCAATAATTTGTGCCACTTCCGACCAAACCGGAAGTTCGAAAGAAATTGATATATATATCAAAATGTGACATTATTTTACATCCATATTAATTGTGCTGAGTTTTATGTTGATACCTTGATAACAGGGGGCGCTGGTGGTGAATTTGTCATGCTCAATGTTATCAGGATCACTTAAAAGGCCTAAAACCAAAAAGGTGACCTCCCCACTTTTGCTTCAGCCACCATCTTGAAAAATTTTTGAATCATTTTGTCTTGTGTTCTATTGGTTGCACGGAAAGAGTTATTGAACAAAAAAATGTTGTAAATAAAATTCTACATATTTTCGGTAATTTCCGCGATGCCGAGAAGTTAATATTTCGAGCGGTAGAGGGCGCCGAAGTTACCAAAAAACAGTTTTTTGAAAGCAGTGTTGTGAAATTCAACTTACCAGCTGTTTAGGTAGAAATATTAGTCATACACGTATCCAAATAAATTTTTCATTGATTTTAGATTTCCAATTAAATTTAAAACTGTTAAAATTGGTAAAAGGGGGAGGGAGGTCACCTTTTTTGTTTTAGACCTGACAACATTGAGCATGAACATTTTTTCCAGGTCATGGGACTTGGCAAGGTTAAAGACAAGAATCTGACTTACATAATCACCCTTTAGTTTTTAAAATAAATTAAGTTTTAGTCAATTTAAAAATTTTAAATTAGGAAAAATTTTGTACATATCCCCTGTTACTTTGAAAACGTGAAATCATGTGATACTCCGCGTTACTGTATACATGTGACATTTTAAAATCTTAAGTCGAAAAAATAAGCAGGATGGAGCCCTTCTAAGTTCAGTTGGGCCTCAAACTAGGATATAATAAAACCTAAAAGTATTTTTAGCCATTTTAATTAGTCTGGTTTTATTTTAGAAACTATGCAAAATATCGTAATAACAGTATTAAATATATTCTTAGTTAAAACTAATTTATCCTTATTACCCTTCTGAAGAAGCTGATAGTACAATCTGCTAAACGTCAAGTCAAGTTTGACGACCACGATGAAACCTGAAAGAAACTACTGCCTGTATTCTACTAAATTGATCCCTTTGTGAAAGCATGGAGAAGTCATTTTGAAATTTCAGAACGGCCGTAATAAATTTTTAAACTTGTGGTATTATTAAACGCTGCTTAGTTGGACGACCATAAGCAAACGCATGACCTCGCTCCATTCTCTGTTTTTACATGCGAGTGTCGGACGTTGATCGTACAAAGCAGTTTATATTTTAGTTTTCATTTGATCTCGCCGAGCCTTTAACAAGTCAATTAGTGCTTTTATATCTGATTTATTTGGCATTGTTTTTGAAATTATAAGTAAACATGTGTCCATTAGATATAGCTTTTCTATGGCTGCTATTTTTAATGATTTTTTACAAATATATTCAAAATTTATACGGCGATGTGAAATTTGTATAGTATTTTTTTCTGGAGGCATTTATATAGTGAGGTTTAGCTGTTGTAACAATAGTAGGGATGTACAAAATTTATACTTATTTAAAATGATGTTAAAGTATTGAAAATTGAACAAGATTTTATTCATTTTAAAGGTATATTACGTTAGATTAGGATCTAAGCTTGCCGTTATAGAATTTGTTTTTGTGATTCCTCGGCTGTGAATTGGTTTTGAGCTGTTGGATACAATTTTATTGCATTGCAATCTACCAAGAGTCCAGTGGCGTGCACGAATTTGTTTTTAAATGATTGAAATTGTTTTCTAGAATTTTCTTCGCGCTATCGTATTTATATGGATTTGTTTTACATCGCTTTAAAATGTTAAGGATAACAGAACTGGTTAAATCCTGTTGTGTTTTCATTCTGTTCCCATTTAAATAATACCAAACGTAAAGTGGAATACTGGACACGAGATAGCGATGTGAAAATTACTTTCAATCCACAACCATTTCGAATATCAATATTGATAAATCTGGAAAATTTACATACAAAAAAGCATTATTCTACTAATAGGTAACAGAAGCATTTACAAAAATACTTATTGCTTATACAAAATATACAAAATAATATAAAGGTATACTACAGAGAAGTTTCAATTAAGTAAAATATATTAGAAATAATTTCATGACCAGAAATGGTTTCTTAAATTAAAATGTCATGCTAAACAAATCGCTTATGTCAGAAAAATATCGTGTATGAGTTTCGAGATTGTAGAAAATATTCTGGACGGATTTTCTTCATAATTGTTAAAAAAACGCTAAACTGTGAAGACATTATTTGTGATTGAACTGAACTTCAAAATGTGTGCTTCAGGAGGAGATTCTAACCCCAAATACATGAAGGATAAGCGTGAGCCAAACAATGGTTGCGTCCGCATTTTTTTGGGAGGTTTTCTAATTGTTTAACCTGAAATCAATTTTTTCAGACAAATTTTTGACAAAATGTTCTCTTGGCAATAACACGTAGGTCATACCGATTTTAAAATTTTATACATAGGTCATCGACAATGAGGAAGATGCATGGATTTTAAAAATGCTTAATTTTATTATTTTTCCATAATATGTACTATATAAGTTGATAATATAATGAAAGAAACTCATAGAAAAATGTTGCTTCGTAAATATGCCACATTAAAATTTGAACTTTTGTGTAAACAAAACCACGTGACTGAAAACGCTATAGTATTGCTTTGACGTCATTTTGACGTCACTAATTGGACCTGAATTTGCTAATTTACGTTGTTATTCTTAATCTTGTTATTAATTATTGGTTAATATGACGGACAATCATTTCATGACATCCCTAACGCGTTAATCTATAACCACAGCATTCTTTTTAGATGTTTCAACGTTTTAACAATAACGACGTGACGCTACAGGTTACGAATGACACTATTCGTTAGGGATAGAGCGTTTTAATAGTTTTAAATTATCAGCCGAAATAAATATTTTTTTTCACCCTCAATTTTAACAAAAAAGAAAAAGAACAAATACGAGGAAGCATATTTTTCTGTCGTCTATCTATCTATGATATAAAAAAACAATCATGCAACTTCCTCATTGGGCCAGCAAGAGAAAATCGAGGTTGGCTTGATTCAAATCCGAATTCCTTTGTTTCATGTTTGAATTAATCTCAAATGCCATTAATTTTAATTTTGGTTATCTGGCTTTAGGAGGTTTGATTATTCATGCATCAAATATTGGTCTTGGTCAACACAACTACTTTCATTATGGCCAAATGCTGTTTCGTGCCAAATTTACTCCTTGGAGTAAATTTTACCCCTTACGATTAAAATACGATTTATATATATTTCCCAAGGTCTATGATAATTTTTAATACATTTCTTCATATATTTCGTTGTAAAATCATCTTCCGAATATACTAACGCTACTTCCAACCTCTTAAGGGTAGATTTTAGACACAAATATACTTCTGCTAATTGCAGTGGTGCCATTTCTGAGAAAGGACCTTCAAAAGAAGATGAATTGAACCTTGATTCTTTAAACCTCCACAAGACCGTTTGAAATTTATTTCCAGTTTTAGAACACGACGCGCACTCCCGTAGATTTTGGAACTCGTTAATTATTATATATTAAATATATATATTCCCCGGTGTTAGTCAGAGGCTTGTGTAAGTTTACATTCAATTAACACCACCTCCAGGCTTCCCTTGAAATACACCGACAGAGACTCCTCCTCCTCTAATTAACAGCTCTCCGGCGGAGACCCCCCTCCCCCTCGACGGAAAAAGTTCCCGAAATTATAAGGGCAAAACTGCATCTATAGCTGTATAGTATGAAAAACAAAACGGGGCGTTTAATTCCTTCAAATCTTACCGCTGTCCGGAGTGTAGGGGTTCTGTATAACAGTATACATAGTAAATACGCGTCCGGGCATTTGAATCACGCGATTTTTCAAATGGATGGTGATGAGAAGCTATTATCCATTGAGCTAAAAGTCTTTAAGGCAGTGGCTCTTCTAGCCAATCTGCCAACGATTGTCCCAACGTTTCGACTATGAAATATCCTTAAAGATGCAGTTTTGTTAAAATAGATATGATCTGGAACCTTTAGTCATCCAGGACATTCAACTTAACGAAACTTTTAGCAAAACGATATTTAGGGGTCCTAACCAAAATTGACAAATATTTCTTTAACGGTTCGGAAGGTAGCTGAAACAATACAGTTTAACCCATTCATGTCTGAAACATCTCATCAGAAGTAGAGGTATATTCGGTACATATACAGGAAGTCTGAAAATATCTGTCGTTAATTTTAGATGATGAATTTTTTCCATATTTCTCCAAATATCATCACCTAAAGATAATGACAATACACTCTGTATATATTTTGGGAGTAAAATGCCTTCAATTTGTGTCTAAAATCTACCATTACAATCAAATTGATTTTTCGAAAATACTTGGAGGTATGTGCATAACAAAAAAAATATTGACCTTAAACGACATTGCACATTTGAAGACGTGATAAAAATCATAATACAATAAACAACAAAGTGAAAATATATGTGTTGAGTCCCGTTTTAATGACTCACCCCAGCAAATAAAGAAAATATATGTACCTAATGATTGTTTTTTGTTGAAAAGTCAATACACCAGAATATTTTCTAATTGTTTATACTATCTGTACATTATTGAGCTGTTTACACGTAGTGCGCATTATAGCAACATATTCTTTGTCTTAAAAGTAGTAAATCTTGTTTAATGTAACAAATTGCAGGTGGACATATTTTAATCCCGACTTTAGTAAATTAGACCTATGAATTATACAGATTCGGCAAAACTAATGTTATATACAGTACGGGGAATGCTACTAGCCATATAGGCAGGGCTGGATTTAAGGGTGTGGAAGCCCTGGGGCAACGACGATGTGAGGCTCCTTAATTATTTTAAAAGCAAGGGAAAATGAAATTATTTGCTATTGAGTCAACAAATAATTTATCGACAAATCCAAAATTCACATCAAACAGCATATTGTGTAGATTATATAAATTATAAAAAATAAATAAATGAAATCTTTCTCGCTAAGCAAATGATACTTTGCAGAGTAAATCACTTTCGGTGCAGAGCAGATTTGTGGAGGCTCCGGTTGCCCTTCCCTAAATCAAGCCCTGATAGAGAGATCCTATACACTTATGTACATGTGCAATATGGGTTAGAATCACGAGATGATATGAAATGGATATGGTGAATGTCCACCATAGTACCATTTAATTATTTGTACTTTCTCTTCAGTTAAATAAATGTCTATCTTAACAGGTTAATATTATTTGGAGTGCAATAATACTTAAGTTTCTTAAGGTTACCTAAGCCTAACGCACTCTAGTAAATAATAAATAAATCTATAATATCGACAATCACAGCGGCGTCAGCGTACAGCACATTAGATCGCCCCACCCCAATTACGTTCCATTAGATGACATTCATATCCGTATTGCATATGTATATAAGTGTATAAGATATCTCTAGACGGCTAGTAGCTGTCTCCGTGCGGTATGTACAATAAGATACATATTTTGAAAAAACAAGTGCAAGAAAGAAAATATAAGAGATAGAAAGACCCCCACCACTGACAGCCTTTACATCGCTTATGTGAAAACGAGACAGACGACTGTTCCATTATAGCGCACGAATGAAACTTTCTCGACCTCCCATCCCACCGCTTCCGTATTCTGCTATACTGTTTGCCGGCGACAATACCGATGCCCTACGTTGATACACGACAAGGCGATAAAAATAAGATTTCACGAAGTGTGGAGCGTGCTGGGAGCAGTATATCCGATTTTCTGTTCCTAATTTTTATTTTCCTTCTCGCACTCGTTTACTTCATGATATATAAAACTGCTTTTTCCGAACCTGAATGTAGTCAAAAATCACACAAAACCTCTTGATTTTTCCACTCGGTATGCGGTATGCTTCATATACCCGTATACTAAGAGATACCAGCCTCTTTATTTCTAACCGAAACCCGCATAACACAGCTCAACAATATAAAATAGCAATCTCGGTAATGCAAAATAATACAAATACCGGTTCCTACTAACAAAATAATAAATAGAATTAAAACTGATATCAGTACGGCCTCCAAACACTGGAGGGGTCATTTTGAGATTGCGACCTCTCAGAGTCCTCGATCCTCAGAGGGTCGACGTGCGCGTGCGCGACCTCACTCGTTGCAGTTTGAGCCACTTCCACCCTTTGCGGCGTTGTCAAACTAACACTGTCCGCGAGGTATTGGTCGTTTTTTTCACTTGCCGTCGCGTGGACGTGGAAATGGATTTGATTCTGGTTGACAGTTGAGTAGAACGATGGCGGATAGACAACAACAGCAGGATGGTGATTCAGGTATTGTTGCTGGTTGTACGGGGGGTTGTAGTAGTTGTTGTTGGGGTAGGTAGTGTTGGCGCTCCAGTTGTTGGGACAGTACGTGTTGCTGTCTGGGTAGCGCGGTGTGATCATCGAGTCCAGGTCGGCTTTCGCACTGTTGAACATTGGCGCCGGAGGCGGCGGTGACGTCAGGGAGGTGGTGATGTATTCGCTGGAACTGGGATCTGGAAGAACTATAAAAAAAGTTAATACCTATAACATTAAAATATGTCTATGTAGTATTGCATAGTACTAGATCCCGCAACTACCCCCCAACGTATAAAAACATCCCCTCTTCCATGCTGTAGAGTAAAAAAAACACCAGAATAGTCATTGTTGTGCGTCGGACCTCGATATTTCGAGTTCTACGATAGCTAGAAATTTTTAAAAAAATTGCAAGTAAACTAGATAAAAAAGTCTTTAACTGGAAATTACTTTTGAATGTACAGGACGAGCCAAGATGAAACTACAGGACCAAGTGCTTTTTTTTTAAATGGAATGCTATGTACATCAGTACATTTTTTGAAGCGTCTTTCTAGGCTCTATTCATTCCTATATTAGCATTGAATATCTCCCAACCCACTTGGATGTAATGAATTTTTTTGTTGAAATAATGCAATCTGCAGATGGATATTTAAAAAATCAATGTGCAAATATTTGATGGTTTGCATGATTATAACACAACAGGTAGAAATAATATTTTGTGCTACAACGTGTAAACACAAACTTTGCCCAAAGATCAATCTTCGTCAAAGGATTAAACACATACAATAACCTCAAAGAAGCTAAAGAGGCTAGTAACTTAACTTCTTTCAAAGGAATAAGTAAATTTATACTTTTTTTCTTTTGGTATTATTTTGTAAAACGTAAGTAGTAAAGTTATGCAGCCTTACTACTAACGTATTATGTATAGCAAAGTGCTAAATAAAGGATTATTATATTTATATACAGGGTGTCCCGAAAATGGTGGGTAATCTTTCGGATTTGGGTAAAACTAGTGAAAATAAAGTCACAGGTTCATATATTTTTCTTTCCCCCGAGGTACCCCTACGAAGATATTCGCTCTTGAAGTTGAAGGTTAAAAATCGATTTTTCGCGATAACTTTTTTATTGTTCAATCGATTTTAATCATTTTTGGATCAGTATCACATTATTTCAATCTAGTTAGGTCAGTGTATTAGAACATTGGATAACATTCTTGGGGGCTCGGGGGCAGAGCACCCATTGCCTTAATAAGTTGAAAAAAAAATTCAGCCTATTTTCTTTTATTTCTAAGATTATTTCAAATTTTTGAGCCATTTTTACGTAAAAAACGTATACTTGCTTAATGTCGGTAATATTAACCGTTTTCGAGATAACCTAATGATGAAATTGCGATTTTCAATTGCACAAATATAATATAATAACTTTTAAAAATAAATAAACAAAGCTATTTACTTAGTATTACTTTGTCATATATTTCCCGTCGATTATTTGAAAAAAAAAACGACAGAAAATGGTGTCGCATATGCTGAAGCCCAAGTTCTGGGGTCAGCATTGAACGTGTTAATATTAATTTTTTCAAATATTAAAAAAAAACAGCTACATCGTCTTATCTAATTTGATAAGACGATGTAGCTTTTTATGTACAAAACCAAACGAGTAATAATGACAGTTTATGGTTGCCATGGATCAAAATATCAGATAATTGGAGTGACATAATTTTTCAGAATTAGCTTAATCCGACATTAATTAAGTAATTAATTGGTTGAAATATGTCTTACACTAACAATGAATACGCAAATATGCATTTAATGTATGGAAATGGAATGGCTTCTTGTAATGCCTCGAAAGCAAGAAGACTATACGCTCGACGGTATCGCCATCGAAGGGTTCCTGATCGCAAAACTTTTGAACGTGTTGACCAACGGCTGAGAGAAACTGGTAAAAAATATGATAATTTTTTTGAAAACTAAAAATCTAAGAATTATAATCTCTACTTGGGTCGGTTTACGCCAAATGACGTAAACAGGGATGCTCCGCGGACAACACGTACTGTTGAAGTAGAAGAGAACGTATTGGATTCAGTCGCTGCGAATTCATTTGTCAGTATCAGATCATTATCATTACAAATGAATGTCCCAAAATCGATCGTTGGAAGAATTTAGAAAGAGCAACTGCTTCATCCGTACCATATACAGAAAGTACATGCCATTAGCCCAGATGACTTTCCTGCTGGGGTGCAGTATTCGCAGTGGTTTATACAGAAATATGAACAAAACCATGCCTTCATTCAATCGGTTTTGTATACAGATTCAACGAATTTTTTTTTGTATATAGCAGCATCATCTACTTCTATGGTCATTAGCTGCATCAACCCTATGAATTTAAAAATACGTGATATTAATAGGTATGGTAGGTGTAAAGGGCCTCCACTGAGTTTGTAAACGATATATACTCACACATATACAATGCTTTACACAAACTACATACAAAATTAAAATAATTTAGCATACAAACATGTCATAATTTGTAAAATAACATAGTGGTCTTCAGGTATCATTCTCAACATTACTTCTTCTCTATTGCTAAGCATTCTGCTATGGCAGGACGACGGGTGATCTCATACTCAGTACATTTCAAAAGAATATGTTTAATAGCTAGCCCCACTCGGCATCTAGGACATATGGGTTGTCTAGTACCTAACAATAGATATGAGGAGGTAAGGTGAGTATGTCCAATTCTAAGACGGGTAATAACTACGGTTTCTCGTCGTGTAAGCTTACAAGGGAGCCTCCACGGTTTTACAGATGGCTTGATATGTTTTAAATTGCCTCCATACTCACTCGTCCCATTCAGCCTGCCACATATAATTAAACTTCTCTTTAAGGAATGCTTTTGCATCTTCAGAACGGGCAGGTATATCGTCAGTATTTCCGTTAAACGTGCACATAAAAGTGACAGACAGACAGACAAACAGACAGATAGACCGACAGACAGACAGGACTTTTTTTGCTCAAATTTAAAATCTCGACGTTTCTTGACATTTTAAGCCTATTTCAACAAAAAAAATATATTTTTTTTGCGTTACGTATATGAGCGAATTTTTGCCCTTTTCCTTTTTAACGACTTTACTCCAAATTTATTCCACCCTTTACGTGCTCTGTATATAGCAAGGAGTAGTAAAATAATGCATTTGAATTTAAAAGGACAATTAACTTTTCTACATTTTTTTGACAACATTACACAATTTGATCATAAAAATAACTGCGTACACAAATTCATATTATTTCGGCACCTACTTATTTTTCATTAATAAATAAATAATACTTTTTTTAAATCTATTATACGATGAAAATAATTTATAGTCCTGGGGGAAAACCGAGCAAAGAAACAGTTCATGGAAAAACATAGGGAATAACCCCCAAGGTTACTTTTGCATCATAAATTCTATTTTTTTAAACAAACGTATGTTTGTATACATATTTATTAGTTTTGGGTACACCGATACGTTGTCATTGTTTCGAAGTAAACTACTGAAGGCTACTTTTTCTCCAGATAATGCTATGCAAATCTTGTCTTAATCGCGGTAGCGATACAAATTTGGACCTAGATGACAATATTTTCAGACGGGACGAGAATATTGACTGAACATAAGAAATGCCAACATATCTACAGTTCTTTTTCCAAACAGTTGGCTCAAATAGAATATATTAATGAACCACCAGATCAATTAAGAATTAATGGTAAGGTTCAACAAGAATATCTAAAATAGTTAAATGCTTATGCCTTGCTCCTAATAATTCTAATAATATAATCCTAGCTAGAATTATAAGATTTGATGGTTGTTATAGTGGTATTTACCTTCATAAATGAAGCAAATACTTAATTTTCGAATCGATTCAACAGGTCGAATTATCGGAAACATAAAGCATCATTAACTTAGGAAAAAGATTTTTGAGCAACCTAAATATTTAAGTGCAGATTTATCTTGAGATTTTCATACCTTAGTTCAAAAGTGCTTCCTTTAGGAGTTATAGGGCATTAACACATTTTTTTTAAATTCTGTAATGGGCATAGTTCGGAAAACAAACGACTAATCTAGCTGAAAATTGGTACACATATAATTTAGGGGAGTCCGAATATTATGAGCATATATGTATTTCTGCATATCATAGATGAAGTTGTCGGATGACTTCACATTATGATACAAAAATTAATTTGATCAAAATAAGGTCTACTTGTTTCACGTCGATAAAATGCACCGTTTTCAATACAATCACACTTAAATATTTCAGCACATGCCAATAATAGCTATCATGCAAATTATTGATATTCGATCAAGTTAGCGTTTGTCAAATTACTCCACTTTGCGTATAGATATTTTTATAAAATATTTCATATTTTTTATGTTTACTGAGCATTTTTTTTAAACAATAGGGTTCTTTCAATAGCAGCACTAACTGTTAAAATTTTGTTCAAATCAGACGTGCCCGTGTCAAGTTATTATGCTTACAAGAAACGTGAGGGACAGACAGACAGATAGACACTTCAAAAGTTGCTTAATTTGGTAATGATATGAAATTTTTTAGTCCACGAGTGATATATACGGTTTTAGAAATGCCGATTAAATGCATTATACTCGTCTGCGAAAACTCGAAACGTATAATAAAACGGAATAATTTTAATAATTTGTTCAAACAAAATTATTCATTAATTAACTATTATTCATATAAACAGTCAAATGAACAATTATTTATTGCGAGAACAGGCGATACTGTGCCTTAAAATACCTCGTGAAGCTCGAATACAAATGAAAGTCTACCTTAAAAGATCTTGTGCGAGCGCTCTTAAAAAAGTTATTAAAAAATCACAGAGCGATCGGATAAACCAGTCTCTTTATAATTTAAAAACCTTAAAACTTTATTTTGTATTGTTTCTAAGCTATTTTTGTGTATTTGATAAAATGGATTCCAGACAATTGAGCAATATTCCAACTGAGATCTTACATACGAAATATATAATCGTCTAATAGCTCCTGTATTGTTAAACATCTTCGTATTGTGTACTATGAATCCATACATTTTATTGGCCTTATTTATCATGGCGTAAATATGGTTACTAAATGTGAGCTGGGTGTCAAATGTTATGCCTAGGTCCCTCATGGTTTCAACCCTAGCCAAATCTGTATCATTTATTTTGTAATTAAATATAATTGGAGTTTTCCTTCTAGTATAGGTCATAGTGAAGCATTTATTAAGGTTAAGATAGAATATATTTTGAAGTGTACATTGATATGTGCGGATTTAGTTTTATGTGTGTCATCTCCATGGAAATCTACATTGTATACACTTTTAAAATGACTTGCGAATGCATCTGCAATTGCCTCCCCGCTTTTACATTCTAGGTGATCTAGGTGCATAGTATTTGGGAAGGAGACTGCTCCTTTTTTGTCCTTCATAAATTGCCAGAATGTCCTTGAATCATCGCTAATATCCTCTTGTATTTTATTTATGTACTGTTTGTATGCTTGATCAATATCCTTTTTTAGTTTTGCTCTTAGATTACTATATTCATTTTTTAAATCGTTTGATTGAGAGGTTATATTTTTACGAATTCTGTCCTTTTTTCTTAGATCTTTATGATTTGGTTGTTAAACCAAACTGGATATTTCTTGGAAGTTTTTGTTTTTGGGATACATTTATCAAATATATTGTATATAATGGAATGGAAATATTCTACAGCTTCATTTACATCAGAAAACCTTCCAATATCAGTCCAATCCGCGTTTCTAAATAGTTCATATAATAGATTGAAATTCGCCTTTTTATAATTATAGGTAGATTTTAATGGAGACGACAATTGCGTTAATTTATTGATTACTAAAGAGATCTCCATAAACAAAGTTGGATGATGTGCATCCTCATCTACTAAACAAAATGGGCTACGTTGGACTGTACAATTTTGATTCGATATCACCAGATCTAATATACGGTCTAAATAATATGTTATTCTGTTATACTGCTTACAGTCAAAAAAGTTCCTGTGGACTCCACTATTAAGGAATCACTTTTGGACTAAGGTATGTTTGGTTTAATCGGCTCCATTTGACCTCCGAGGACTATAGTTAAGCTGAGTCCCTTTACTTTTCGGATATGTTTACAGAAGGAAAATTTTTTAAATATAACAAAAAAAGTGTGGAGGAGACATTTTATGCAGCTTTCCCTGTAAGTGCATACATAACGGTCATATAAACTTTTCGTATCATTTTCACTATTAATAATTATGACAGATCTATTAGATTACAGAAAAACGTACGAATACCACAATAATTCCAAGTTAATTATAGCAAATATCGTATGTTAAAACCAGATAAAAACTTTGATCTAAATTCTTCGTTTACCAATGTTTACAGTGGATCATATCACACTCAAAGGATACAGTTTCCCGTTGACCACGAATAAAATTCTTTGTTTGACGACCTGATTCTGTGTTCTGCTCAAAAGTGTTTGAAATAGTACGTGATTGAATCTAGACGTTAAGTTTCTGCCGAAGGCGCAGGTACAAATATTCTAATTGTTTGATTTAAGAAATATAAACTTTTCTTAAATAGAAAAGGTCCAGTTAAAAATTTTATGACTAAAACGCCAATTCAAAAAAGAAGGTCATCTTCTGTGAAATGGCTATAGGGAAACACTATAAATTCATAGTTATAAAAACTTCATCATCATACCCAATAAACCAAATTTCAACTTAGTCATTGTTGTGCTTCAAAGCGATTGTCACAGTGTAAATCATTGTAATTAAATATTAAATAAATATTAATTATTACCTGTGGGTAAATGTATGGGCGTCCCGTGCGCTGAATCTTGATGTGGTTCGTAATAATTTGTTTGCGGGCTATACGGGGTATAGTTTGTGTAATCCGGCCACGAACTCGACGGGCAATGTGCCGCAGAACCGTTTGGATTTCCATCTGAAAATATAAACAAAATGTTAATGAGTCAATGAAGATATAAAATCAAATTATGTTAGCTATTTAATTTTTTTCTTTAGTGTTAGTTTGTAGTAAAAATTTAGGAAAAATCGTATTCTTTTGGAGGTCACACTATGCTCACCCCCCCCCCCCCCCGGTAAAGGGTTAGGGTTATTTTTTTATTATTTCAATTTTATTAGTCCAATAATATCAAATTATAATAGAAAATTAAAAAAAAAATTACCGCAATTTTTGCAAAGGAAAGGGTCAGGTATAGGAGGTTTTCCACGGGGGAGAAGCGAAAAGGTTAAATAATGTGGCTACTAAAATGGTGTATTCTTATGCAAAATGGCATTTTAAAGACTTTTTTACTCTACATATTTTTCAGTAAAATCCATAGAAACGGCGTAAATCAGGAATTAATTCTTATAGTCCGCTATTTCAGGTCTGCCATTTTGAATTTTCCAATTTTTCACTTCGGATTCCTAATTAGCGACCCCAGAAACCGCCATGATATGAATTTTAGCCGATTTCGTTGAAAACTTCGCAAGTTATTGAACTGGGGGTGTAAAATGGGGGCTGCAACCCCTAGTGGATTTTGTCGGAGTCGGAAAAAAAAACCGAAAAACGTAAGTATTTCTGACGCGATCAGACCACTACCTCCCCCCCGCTCGTTTTCGAGAATGCTGAAAACGATGGTGGTGGGCAAAATTCTTTTTAAGCATGCACAGCCCTCCAAACGGCCAAAAAACACCCCCAAATTGAGGGAACGGACGGACTTCCGTCCGACAAACATTGGTTTGTCCCCGTTTTCGAGGATGCTGAGACCGACGCCAACCTTGAAAATTATCCCCGATGCAAACCCACCCTCCAAACAACCAAAAAAACCCCGTAAAAGGGGGTGAAACGTGAAGGAGCGGGCTTCTGTCCAACAGATATTGGTTTACCCCCGTTTTCAAGGATGCTGGGACCGACGCCGACCTTGAAAATCATCCCTGATGTAAAACCCACCCCACAAACGGCCAAACCGCTCTCAAAAGGGGTGAAACTGTAGTTCCCTTCTCCCCACGGCAAGAACAGTGCACTTGGTCGTTTTCGAGGATGCTGAGACAGACGTGCGACGCCAGCCTTCAAAATCTCACCTGAGATGAGTCCATCTATCAAACAGTAAAAAAACCGTTACTTTGACGGATGTTTGTGACGCAAAATATAGGAGATGCAAGGAAATTATCTATTATTTCGTACTGCATGCAGCTAATATGTCTCTGGATTAAATGTCAAAGAGAAAAAATCCAAATGGGTTTCAATACCATAAAATCTGCAATATCGTGTTCGGTATCGTTTTGGTTATCTTTTTCAAAGTTCTCTTCGTCATCTTTAACGTTAGTATTTTGACGCATCTCATCCCGACAGCCTTTGCAAAAAGCTGCAGAGTAGACCTAGATTTATGCATGTATGTATTTTCGAACAAACGTTTTTGCAAGAACAGTTATATTCTTTCGCAAAGAAATCAGACACCAATGGCTGATTTAATATTATAAATAAAATCTATGTGTAGTTCTGTATACATGATTTTTCAAGTCAACCCTTCAGTCGCAGTGTACGCCGATTTTTTCTGTTTGACATTTAATCCAGAGACATATTAGTTGCATGCAGTACGAAAGAATAGATGATTTCCTTGCATCTCCTATACTTCACGTACACAGACATTCGTCAAAGTTTTTTGCAGTTTGATATATGGACTCATCTCAGGTGAGATTTTCAAGCTGGCGTCGGTCTCAGAATCCTCGAAAACGGGCGAGTACACTGGTTTTGCCGCGGGTAGAAGGGAATTGCAATTTCACTTCTTTCGATAGCTGTTTTGGCCGTTTGTGGGTTGGGTTTTACATTGGGGGATGATTTTCAAGGCCGGCGTCGGTCTCAGCATCCTCGAAAACAGGGATAAACCGGTGTTTGTCCGGAAGCGCGCTCCTTTGCGTTTCACCCCAATTTGGGGGTATTTTTTGGCCGTTTGGGGGTTTGTGTTAAAAAGGATTTTGCCCACCACCATCATATTCAGCATCCTGCAAAACGGGAAGGGGAGGTTGTCTAGTTCGTCTGACTCACAAAATCCACTACCCCCCTCCCGAGTGAGTGCACTAATCACTTATTTGATCAATATATTATAAAAATTGATATGCTAGACTACCAATGAAATGTATTTTTAGAGATAAACAACATAATGATGGTTTATTAAAGATTAAATTAAATAATATACAAGTTAATTATAGGAAACCTGATATAGATAAAATATATGATTTTCTGTATAGTAGTCTTTTGAAAGTATTAGATGACATTTGTCCAAAAAAAGAGGTCATAATTCGAAATGCTGGTTCAATGCTAAGGTATTAGAGGTTATTAAGGACATAGATAGGAAATACAAAAATTTTAAAATAATTAATAATCAAAATGATTGGTTAACCTATAAAATTAGTAGAAGAAATGTTGTCACGATAATCAGACAGGAAAAATGTAAGTATTATGAAGAAAAAATTGATAAATGCAAGACCGACCCAAAGAAAATGTGACAGTCTCTGAAATCTTCAGTATCAAGTAAACATGAAGAACTTATTAAAGAAATTCGATTCAAAAATGAAACCTGTAAAAACCCAAAACTATTTCCTGGAAAATGTAATGAATACTATATATCTAGTATTAACGGCATAGTGCATAGTATTACCTCATAGCAACTATCAGTCTGAACTTGTCGAGTTAGGAGGAGCAAAAAAGCAAAATTTTAAGCTCTCGACAAAAACTAAATTAAAAACAATCGTATTTGATCTAGCCAACAAAAGTAGTCTGGATGAAAATTATATGGCTTTCTATAAGGATAATTTTGATATTCTATCCGATCAATCGATTCATATAATTAATGGCTCATTAGAGCGTGTTATTGTGCCAAATTATTTAAAAGTATCGACAATAATTCCTGTAAGGAAAATACCTAAAACCTTTAAAGCTGAAGACTGTAGATCTATAAATATGTTACCAGCTTTTAAAAAAATATTAGAGAAAGTAGTAATATCTACAATTTTTAGGTTTTATAATAGAGAAGAAAAATACATAATGAATACTAGTCTGGCTTTAGAGAAGGTTTTAGTTTTGAAAGTGCATTACAATATGTTGTTAATGAGTGGAAGAAAGCTAAGAACAAAGGAAAAATGTCAGGAGTAATATTTTTAGATTTGAAAAGAGCATTTGAGACAATTGATGAGAGACTTTATTAGATAAGCCAAGCAAGTATAGAATTGATGGTGTAGTATGAAAGTGCTTTGAATGTTATTTAAAAAACAGAAGGCAAAGGGTGAAATGTGTTATGAAGTGAGCTGCCTATACACATGGGAGTGCTTCAGGGGTGCATACTTGATCCTCTATTATTTGTAATATATATTAATGATATGTCAAGAATCCTTAAAAATTGCAAACAGCACTTTTTTGCTGACGACATTATAGTCTACATTGATGAACATGATCCTAGAGAGTTGGTACGGAAATTAAATCAAGATTTAGAACTTGTTTCTAAATGGTTGGAAATAAAAAACTTAATACTGAATATCACAAAAAAATCACTCCTTTCACGACATGAGGGAAAAACTAAAATTGCTGCCTCGCGAGTCTGAAAAAGTAGGTTTGAAAATCAATATTGGTAAAACCAAGGAAATGCGGATAAACACAGACATAGAAACAAACCTACACATCAGCGACCAATCCATAGAAAGAGTGGACGAGTTTGTGTACCTCGGCAGCGTAATTGGTCACACGGGTGACACAGAGAAAGATGTTACAGAGAGAATCCTAAAAGCACGCAGAGCTTTTGGAATATTAAATCCAGTATGGAGCTCGAGGACATACAGAGATTCTTCTAAACTCCGAATATTTAACACGAACGTGAAATCTGTGTAGTTGTATGGATTCGAAACATGGAAAGTCACCAAGTCGATAACTAAAAAACTCCAAGTATTTATAAACAAATGCTAACGCAAAGTGCGAGAAATTTTTTCGTGGAGGCCTTATGTTCCACCTGAGGAATAACGGGAACCTACATATATATATATATATATATATATATATATATATATATATATATATATATGTGCCCCGCCGAGCGCTGAATTACAAGTTACAAGCCTGGCGCGTTAAGTGTAATAATTGCATATTACCATCAAAACGCTAATGCTTCGATTGCAACAAACACCAGCCGAAAGACTGATCCTACTTAAAGGAGCTCTCATGCCAGTCGTCACACACCACTTGCAGACTGCAGTGACTATTTAGTACATTCGGTCAATAGTTTTTGTGATTTATCAACATCTGCAGTGGTAGAGGCTAAAAATAATCAGCAAGTATTACTGTTTTTCAAGTTTCACCAGACTTGCTCTAGCTATTCTTAATTTTGTTAAAATAATAGTGTAATTTGGCCTTCTTAATGTTACTTGGGTAACTTGGAACTCTTATTTTTTGGCTTATTTGTTGCAAGGAGTCTGCACACGCCGGCGCTGTATAAAATACTTTTGTTTTGATCATTTATTGATGTACTGGCGGACTGTGCTTTGTTTCTGTGCCATAAGTTTTTACGTTTCCCAGGCAAACACGTAATAGAATGAATTTTACTAAAACAGTTTAACGTTAGAAAAAATATAAAAAACTGCAATTCGAAATAGGTAAGGCAGAGGTCGAAAGGCAGCGCGAGCACATAACCTTGAACACTATTTGATCGAGAAACTTATAATGATTTTTTTATTAAAAAAGATAATAAAATCGAACAGTTGGAACAAAACAGGATATATCTAAGAAACGTAGATTTGATTTGAAGTCAAGAACGTGCGACGTATTTCCTTTTTCTATTTATTTAACATCGACTTCCTATTTTAATGTAATATTTTATCATATTTATTTATAACAATTGCAAAATTTATAAACAGAAACCGTAACGGAAACAACAGTTTGATAATAAAAAAATACTTCCATGTCGGCGTCGGTCGTTTCCATTATTCTTCGATCTGATAAATTTGCTTCTATGTAACCTTTTATTCAGGGAACACAATTTCGGTTCTTCTTGGAATTAGAGGCGCATTGTTGAGATCATCATACAGATTTCAATTTTCTTCCAAACAGTTTAAAAACGAGGACATATTCTTGGTATTTTGTGTTTATGTCATCGAAATTTAAATATTAAATCGTAAGTAATTCACACACAAATTACTTCTAGTGGTGTCAATCTATCCATATATTTGCCTTATACGGACCCAAGTAACAATTTAAATGCTGTTTAGTCTGGCTTTCGTTTTATAGGGGTTTTATAAAAAATGTTTGCAGAGTAATCAGTTTTAAATTTGATCAATTCAAGCAACTATAAAACAATGAAACGTTCAAATGGTTTTAAAATTGCTTTATAAAATATATACCGGGTGACACAGGAGACATGTATCACCGGAAGTGATATCTACTCTGTTATTTTAAATGGCACTCTGTATATTTTCTTTACCTATCTGATTCTTCCCTAGATTCTCTTTTCAACCATGTATCGGAACACGGCATTTGTTTTTAAAATGACAGTTAATATCAATTTTAGTTTGTTAAGTCTAGGTGGCCCTGATATGAACCTTGGCAGATATTGATGCGTAGTGTGCCGTGATATCGAAAGACCTCTGGTATGCGACTTTGTGCCTCATATTTTTTTGGGAATAACCAGTAGCTGAACAGACTAATAAGATCTAACTTATTTTAAAAATATATCTTTAAACAACCCACGATATCATAAAAACCAAGATAGGAACCCCATTTTTTTATTTCATCTAGTTAAAAAATACTTATTTATCTTTTATTTTTGTGCAATACAATTGCTGTGCCTATCCTATTTTACTTTCTTCATTAAAATTAGTATCGAATGTTATTGCATAGTAATGAATATTGTACTTCAACAAAAATATAGCGGTAATATAAGCAGGCGGTGGAAAGAAAATAAAAGTAAGTAAAACGATTTTTTTAATAAATAAGAAACATCAGTAAAACACATTTGAACAAAATTGATGAAAAACCATTACACTATGTAATACATTTTTACAACGAATGAATGAAATTAAAATGAAATATTTACTGAAGTACTACATACAAAAGCATTTTTTACCGCAGATGCTCAAAATGTTGTCCGTTATTATCTCTGCACAATCGTGTTTTTGTGACGGTAGCCCTAAGCACGTTATCTAACTGTAATTCAGTAATCCCATCGATTGCTCTTCTTACTCTCATTTCCATGTCTTCTCTGTTTGTTGGTGGAGTTCTATAAACGTTTTCCTTGAGGTGGCCCCATACAAAAAAATCAAGCGGCGTAAGGTCTGGTGACCTTGCAGGCCATTTGTTCCCATCCAGTTTTCTCCAAACATTTCATTTAAATAATTCACTACAACTCTGCTGTTATGTGGTGGAGCCCCATCCTGTTGAAAAATTATTGGGTTAACATTAGGTGGCAGTTCTTCCAAAAAATATTGTATCTGGTTTTGCAAAAACCCCAAATATCTTTTTCCATTTAATGGACCATCAAAAATTATTGACCCAATTCTTCTGCCAATTACTTCTAACCATACATTAAAACTAAACCGCTCCTGGTATGCACTTTCTCTCATATTTCTGGGATTTTCTTGTGCCCAATAACGGGTGTTGTTACGATTAAATAATCCCAAATTAGTGAACCTGGACTCGTCGGAAAATAAAATTTGTTCATGAAAATTATTGTCCAAATTGTGTCTGTTCAGAAACCAATTGCAATAAAGTTCAATCTTCTTTGAAAATCATTTTCGTATAAATGCTGGTGTATTTGGTACTTGTATGATTTAAGTTTGTGTTTTTTCAAAATGCGTCGAGCTCATTCCCGTTTTACACCGGTTTGGTCTTCAATCTGTCTTATCGAAATCGTGGGTTCTGCCTCGACAATTGCAAGTACATTGATTTCCGACTCTTCATCGATAATGAAATTATTTTCCAGTACATCTGGTTCACTTCTGAATTGCTGTTCATCCCTTACAAAATAGTTGTTTGGTGGATAAATTATTTCGGGAAATCTTTTTTGAGCAGCCCGCCTTCTATTTTTCTTACATTCGTCACAGATTAGTAGCATATCTACTTTTTCATTTCGTGAATACATGGCAAAACAGAGTTAAAAACGTGATAACTTAGGTATAATTTAATGAAAAATACTTATATAGCTGCCAAGTAAACAGTTCTTAATTGTCAAATCAAAATGACGCCTCGTTTTACCTTCTTTTGTTTCCACCGCTTGCTTACTATTTTTGTTGCAGTACAATATTCATTACTATGCAATAACATTCGTTACTAACTTTAATGAAGAAAGTAAAATAGGATAGGCACAGCAATTGTATTGGACAAAAATAAAAGATAAATAAGTATTTTTTAACTAAGTCGAATTAAAAAAATGGGGTTCTTATCTTGGTTTTTATGATATCGTGGGTTGTTTAAAGATATTTTTTTTTAAATAAGTTAGATCTTATTAGTCTGTTCAGCTACTGGTTATTCCCAAAAAAATATGAGGCACAAAGTCACATACCAGAGGTCTTTCGATATCACGGCACACTACGCATCAATATCTGGTAAGGTTCATATCAGGGCCACCTAGACTTAACAAACTAAAATTGATATTAACTGTCATTTTAAAAACAAATGCCGTGTTCCGATACATGGCTGAAAAGATAATCTAGAGACGAATCAGATAGGTAAAAAAAATATACAGGGTGCCATTTAAAATAACAGTGTAGATGTCACTTCCGGTGAAACCGGAAGTGGTGGGATTTTTTTTTGTACTTATAAAAGGACAATGACGCATTATATAAGTGTACCAAATTTCAAAATAATATCTTATTAAATAAACATGCTACGGGGTGTTGCATGTCTCCTGTTTCACCCGGTATAGAGATCTCCTATATCCTCTTTTAAAACCTTCTTCTCCTAAGAAAGCGGTCTTTTGTCAAAATTCGCAATAAAACAATGAGTCGTTTATCAAATACACTACAAATCTTATTGGCTTTTAATATACGTGAATGAAACTAAAATCTTTTAAGAAAATGAGGCTATGATATATTAATTTGACAGGAATTCTGAGGCGATGTATACGGAATGTCTAAGTCATCGTCAACAAGCAAGTAGAAAAAATTAAAAACAGTGTTAATTTTTTTTAAGAGCCAAGAAATACAACGTTGCCGATCGTCCATTGGATCAAGTAATATTAGATGCTGTTAATGCTGAACCACGTGTTAGTTAGTGTCAGAAATTTATCACTAAATTTGAATGTAGCCAGAAATAAAATTTGGAGGTGCCTTAAACGTCATAATTTAAAATCATATAAGCCCAAGTTTTTACACACTATGGAAGAAAGAGACAGACATTTTTTGAAAAAAATTATTTTCAGTGGTAAGGCGACTTTTACAACAAATGGCGTGGTCTCATCGCGAAACTCAAGGTATTGGTCAACGATAAACCCACACTGGGTTATAAATTGTGAACAGAAATACTCCGAAAAAGTAAATGTCTGGTGTGGAATTTTAAATGAAACCTGGATTGGACCATTTTTCTTTGATGACACTTTAAATAGTGTGAAATTCCTACATTTGAGACATGAATTTCGAGATGTCGTTCAAAATTTACCTTTAGCCGTACAACAAAACCTCTATTTCCAACTGGACGAGGCTTCCATTCATGATAGAGTAATAATTAAAAATTGGCTGAATAACAACTTTCCTATGCGTTGGATTGGAAGAAATCGTCCTTTAATTGCGTGGCCACCTAGATCACCAGACGCCACCCCTATGGATTTTTATCTTTGAGGTACCATAAAAAATAAAGTGTATAAAAATAGGCCACGAAATAGAGCGGAACTATGTGATAGAATTAGAGAAGCATGTAATTGAAGTAACAGTTGAAGAACTAAGAAAAGTTGTTAAAAATAATAAGAAGAGAATTCAAAAATGTATCGGAATTGATGGAGGAGGGTTGTTTAAGTTACAATGACTTTACAAAAATAAAAGTTTAGTTTTTGATAATATTCTTTAAAGAAAAAATGTGTCCTAATGCTTAATTAGCGTCATTATTACACGACTACCAAGTTATGTAAATATCCGGCAATAAATAACTCGAATAGTAGGGGGATAAATATTGAAATCTTAGAAATGATTTTTTTTTGTATAGGAATGAATATTTTTTAACGAAATTTGATATACAGGGTTTGAGGTCATGCCGAACAAGATTCTATAAAAACAGGAATCCTATCTCCATCGCTAATATAAATTCCTAATTTTTGCCCATTTCGTTTGATCTAGTAGGCGTACTTAATTTAATTTTTTTTTAAATAACTATTTAATTACAATCTGAAACAAAATTTCATCTAAGTCGATCAACAAATGGTCGAGATATTGGGGTGTAGTAGTGAAATGTGAGATACATTGTATAAAAAATATATACTATATAAAACAATAAATAAGCCGGCGAAGAGTACAATGTCTCTATCCTATTTATTAGTTTAGTTTTCTTGTTTATACCAGTTGACGACGAAAAGAGAAGCAAAGCATTTTGTCCAGACTATTAACATTAACATTTAAGTGCAGATTTATTTGGGATTTAGACGTCTAAGAAACTGAATACTAATAGCTTTAGGTTTACTACGGCTTCACCTTTTAAGAATCATACGTGGAATGCATAATTTTAGCCAAATGAAATTAATAAAAATACGTGCAGTGAAGCATGCTCTTGAAAATCAACAGATTCAATGACATTTATTCACTTACTTACAATTTTCAGTAAGAGAGCAACAATACAGTGAGATAATTTATATCAAATAATAGTACCTATTATTCACAGCCTATATCCGATACAGTTTCATCATAGCTTAATTTAAAGATAATTACTGACCTGAGAAAATGATTATCTTTTTCCTAATTTAGGAAATAATTAGAAAACAGTTAGATATGCGAACAGGGTGACTTTTGAATTTCTCTATCCATAAAGCGACGCTAGTGGAGCCAAAGCAGATCTCTGGAAATCACAATTTACTATTAACATTGTGAGACTAGTGCGTCGTAATTTTTAAAGTATGTTAATCGCCTGACCACATATTTTTGTCCATATATATAAGATAAAAACACACTCCTGTGGTGAAGTCTTTTAAAGTATATTCAAAGTATATATATACAGGGTGTCTCACCGGGAACTGAATCGATCGATATAGAGAAAAGTACGCATCAGAAAATTTTGAAAATTTAGATAATTACTAATGTCGGTGTGGCCAATCCAACTAAAATAATTACAAGCAGCTGGCACTTCCGCTTATACGGAAGTCGATACCAACTTGCTTATTTCAAATGGAACACCCTATATATTTTAGGGTTCTCGAAAAGAGCATGAAATTGTGAGTCGAAAATATGTAGCATATCCTATACCTAAACCTAGCCGTTTCAGAGATATTTGACATTCTATAGGAAATTTGACAGGTCAAATGGAACACCCTGTATTTTATTACGCCAAGTTGTGTAAAATTGATTTCCCTTTTTTCTGATATTAGTATTGTGGGGGTTAAAGTTGCAACTTTTTGAAATATTTGCGATTTTATTAGAAATTCATGAATTCTTGTAATCATTTCATCAAAATAGCCATAATTAGAAACAATCAGTCATTATCGTATGTCAAAAAATGCCAGCACATTTAAATTATACCAACGAAAACTTTTTAAATTTGGTAATTATTTATGGAGAATGTGATAAAGTAATATTAAGAACTTGCAGCACATTTGCTACTCGATATCCAGAAAAACGGAAACCGTCACCAAACACTGTAAAACGCATACTGGAAAATTTTAAAAATTACGGCTCTGTCAAGGCAAAAATGCTAAGAAGAAAGCCTATTGTTGATGACGAAAACATTGAAATAGTCATTCAGGGACATTTTCATGCATTTCCAAGGATGTCATTAAGACACTGCTCTGGAATCGGGACTATGCAAGGATTCAATTCACAGAATCTTATTAAAACATAAGTTTCACCCGTTGTCATTCCATATGGTTCAAGGATTAAAAGAAACAGATTTCCTAAGAAGGCAGAATTTTTGTGAGTTTATTCTAACAAGGTCTGAGGGTCCTGATTCTTATTTGGGAAATATTATATGGACAGATGTAGCAAAATTTACTAAAAATGGACTTTTTAATAGACACAATTCGCATTATTGGAGTGACTCAAATCCTCATATGTTCAGAGAGCGAAACTTTCAGGAAAGTTGGCAGTTCAATGTTTACTGTGCCATAGGAAATAATAAGAGTGGTGGCATTATAATTTTAAACGGTAAATTAAAATTTTCTCTTCTGCTAATATGTATAGGTAATTTTTTGTTTTTTTTTTTTAGATGAAAGAATATCTTACAAAATTTGAATAATAACTATTTAGAAAATTTACCTCTCGCCGAACATAGAAACATGTTTTATCAGCACGACGGTGCTCCCCCACATAACGCATATTTAATTAATAATTATTTACAAGAAACTTTTTATGATCAATGTATTGCCAATAATGGACCTTTCTTATGGGCTCCTCGCTCGCCCGATTTATCAGTTCTGGATTATTTCATTTGGGGAACTATTAAAAATAAAGTTTATGAGAGCCCATTAACAACTATTGAAGATTGTATGCAAAGAGTAAGAAATGAATTTCAAACATATCACAGGATTCAATTAGAAGAACTACCCATGAGGAACTAATCCGAAGGTGCGAAAAATGTGTCGAGGTTCGAGGGCGGAATTTTGAGCAATTATTAAATAAAAATGAAATCATATTTTAAATTGATCTTATCTCTGCTATTTTAGTTCATGCCATATCTTCAATTCGATTAATACGCATGTTAGTGTTAGTGTTATTTTGCGTTTTTGTGGATATCGAGTAGCAAATGTGCTGCAAGTTCTTGATATTACTTTATCACATTCTCCATAAATAATAAACAAATTTAAAAAGTTTTCGTTGGTATAATTTAAACGTGCTGGCATTTTTTGACATAAGATAGGGACTGATTGTTTCTAATCATGGCTATTTTGATGAAATGATTACAACAATTCATAAATTTCTAATAAAATCGCAAATGTTTCAAAAAGTTGTAACTTTAACCTCCACAATGCTAATATCAGAAAAAAGGGAAATCAATTTTACACAACTTGACGTAAAAAAATACAGGGTGTTCCATTTGACCTAAAAAATTATCGCGGTTTGAACTTGACAAAATGTAACACGAAAAACGGAACACTTGGTATGATGTTATTGAATTTATTTCAGTTGTAGAACGTAGTTCTCCTTGCGTTCTCTTTATGTGACAAGAAGCAAATGAGGATCTTTTACACGAAGAAAGTTATAACAGTTCTTGCAAACCGTTGCACCTGTCACATTTTCTATAGAATGTCAAATATCTCTGAAACGGCTAGGTTTAGTTATAGGATATGCTACATATTTTCGACTCAGAATTATATGCTCTTTTCGAAAACCCTAAAATATATAAGGTGTTCAATTTGAAATAAGCAAGTTGGTATCGACTTCCGGTATAAGCGGAAGTGTCAGCTGCTTGTAATTATTTTAATTGGATTGGCCACACCGACATTAGTAATTATCTAAATTTTCAAAATTTTCTGATGCGTACTTTTCTCTATATCGATCGATTGAGTTCCCGGTGAGACACCCTGTATATATGGTGTACCGGTGAGAGGTAAGTGAATCCTCTCATGTGGTCAAATGCTACTATACACCAGACATCATAGATGTCTCCATGGTGTATAGCGACTTGCTATTTTGCAAGTACCGAGAGCGGCGACCTTCAGCCCTTGGTGGACTTAACCTATACTGTTATTACATATGATTTGCAGGAAACAACTACTCAGCGGGCAAATACCCCGACCTGCATTGAATTATACCTTACAAATCATGAATTGTAGCCAATGTCATTTGTCAATTTCCCGACCAGGCATAGACCGGTTTCGAACTTATTAGTTTTCATCAGTATGCCATAGGTCATGCAACAGACAAATGACAGTGGCCAACCTGCTAGTTTTTTTAAAGTAGTTTGGGTACAAGAACTAGAAGGAAGAAATAACAAACCAATGGAAGGTTTTTGAAAACTGAAGGAAAATAGTGTTTGAAAGGGATAAGAAGACAGAATTTTTATTCGGTGGAGATTTTGATTTTGACAAGTGAGGAAATCTAACGAAATTGAGAAGAGGCTTGTATGGTAACGTGAACCAGTGAAATATAAATGCTATAAGTATACGATCTAGGACTATAAAGGTATAAACTTTTAATATGTTAAAGCTACTTTGCAAAGTAAAATTATAGACAGAAAAGCTCGAGCTTAGTAATAATTAAGATTTTAGTTTTAAGATACATTCATATGTTAATATAATTTGGTGTGTTGCAATTAGAATTTTATTCCAATCTCAATAATAATTAAAAATTAATATAAGCCTTTTGGAATCCACTACCCCGAGATAAAGAGAATTGAGTTACATAATATTAACAACATTTTAAACCTAAATTTTCATTTGTTAAAAATTTGCTGCTATTATTGTTCTGAGACTGGCAATACTTCTATTTGGTTACACAAGAGCAAAAGTAATCAAAAGGTTAATTTGCAAATAATTTTTTTATTGTCAAATTGAACATAATATAACAAATTTTGGCGCCCAACGTGGGGCGTATGCAATATCTAGCAAACGCAAAATCATTATTCATTTCATTTACTTGAAATATAACATATTGTCCTGACACAGGTAATACAAATTTTGGAATTTAGTTGAGACAATAAAATTCTTAATCGAATTATTAAAATGAAACTTTCAATAGTGAATATTATAACATTCCCCCCCCCCCCTCCAGATTAATTAGATTTTACTGCCAAAGAAAAATTTGATTCATCTAGTATTAGAATATAATATTCAGTGGTCAATTTGATGCACTGTATTCACTGGAGTGCATGGATAGATCAACTCAATATGGAAATTGTAACTTGGATCATATGAATATTAACTATTTTTAAACTTTAAGGTTCATAAACGAAAAACAAAATTAGACTACCTTGGATCGGGAACTGAGTTTTTTAACATTGCCAGTGGCGTTTATGCACCTGTAATAATCAGAATAGATAATGTTTAATCTATATCCTTTATAATGTTTTATTTTAAGACAATTGTAGTTCTCTTTAACAAATCGTTTTTTTTTTGTTACAAAAAGCCAGTCACCCTACTCTGTGACTCCGACCCTCACAGAGCGGAGCTGGTAATAAATACCAATAGCCACTCCCCACGCCCTGGGGTGAGAGACTACCCGGTCCGTGAATCGTGTGCCCTGAGTAGACGCAATGAACCGAGGATGACAACCTTCTGCATTCTGCCGAATCTCGGCATGCCGGTATGATCTTTAGTTCTGAAAGCAGTGTCCGTCTCATTCCACCGAGGGCTCCTATAATCAGTACCACTATTTTAACAGAATGGCCTGGATAAAGCCTGCGGGGTTCGAAGAGCAAATCTCAATATTTTGTCCGTTTTTCCTCCTCTTTCAAGACAATATTGCTCTCAGCGGGAGCTGAGAATTCTACGACATACATTGTCTTGAGTTGGTGGTCGAGGAGTACTATGTCAGGCTTGTTGGCTTGTATTTGCCTGACAGTGGGAAACGAGTAGTTCCAATAAATTAGACACTTCTGTTTTAAAAATTTATTTTCTGAGAGAATGATTTAAAACCCTTCTTCACTTCCAATTTTATTATTATTATTATTATTGTTATTATTATTTAAACTTCCTTACTTTAATATAAGTTCTATTTTAATTGAGCTAAAATAACCATGAATTTAATAAAATTGGATAAAGTATACAATAAATGGTTGACATCGTTTTTAAAACACCCTATACAATGTATAATTTTATGATTCTTGCTATGGATATCCCAACTAATTGTTATAAGTAACTATCAAGGATGATTTCAAAAACCATTACGCATCATTTAGGAACAATATAAAGGTGGTTTTACCACTTGTTTATTATTCAGAAGAAGTGTACCTATATAATATGACATATTGTATGCTAATTAGCTGAAAGAAAATATTTAAGTGGTTCATATGATGTTATGCTGTTAAAAACATATTGGAACAATGTAAATATAACCTCGTTCGTGATACGTATTAAGGAAAATCATGTATTGTTTAATTAATTGGGTTGTTTTGTGGCAGTTGCCGAAAGTGTGAAGGAGTGATGAGTATTTATTTAACTGCCAAAGTTGTATGGCTCTTATATTTATACAAAATTACAATAGAAGATTCGTATAATTTTATTCTAAATTACAAATCGTATTGGTAAAGGTAGGGCGGACACTATAGACCTCTTATTATTAGTTAACATTTATTAAAAAAATAATATTATGCAGAAAAGCCAGAAAAAAATGCATATTAAGTTCCATAGAACATCTGTGGGACGATCAAGCAGAAGGTCCCCACTACTCAAATAAAATAAAACAATCGTACAATAATAGGTGGCTATGAGTTTTGTTATTATGACAAAAAATAAAACAATGCTTAGTTGACGCTTCTTGTTGTTGTTGTTTTGAGTCTTCTGAGTCCTCGTTGTTTTCGTGAGCAGGTGAGGTGAAGTCCGAGCACCCCGATTTTTTTATATTTATTCTATTTTTTTCTTGCTTTTTTTATTCAAAGAAACAACAATTTATGTATTATATCACGTTAGATCTGTATCTGATGATGAATTTTTTTCATATTTTTTTTTGACGAAATGTTGTGGTACCCCTGACAAGAAAATCTGATGAGGGCGTCATTTCCACGTGGAAAGATACACTTGGTGGAACTTGATAACTCCAACCATTTTCGAGGAAAGTGCCGTTAAACATTTCAATAATTTTTTGACAGACAAATTCAAATTTAATGAAACAAAGTGTATTTATTGAAAAGTGTGCTTTGGTGACGTTTTAGTTGTGGCATTTACGTCATTTAGTCATTTTATTTTGTTCTTGTGGTCCTCGAGCTAATTTCTTTAACTTCTTTATTTGCAATGCCTAGACATAATATTTTTTCAAATAGGGAAATGAGGGATATGATATGTGTTTACACACAAAATAATTTGAACTTTGACACCCTGTATACCCCTGACCTATTATTAATGGTCCGCCCTGTATATTCCATTTTTCGGGGGAAGATTTGGGTTAGTCGTTGTAATGCTGAGAGGGCTTCCACGCTTTCGAAAAATACTCTCGCATTTATCTTGTCAAGGCTTTCTCCGCTTTCCTCTTTTTTCCTTCAAGGCTCCTTCAGTCTTTTGTTTTGGCTTCGGTTTATTGTTTCATCTAGCTATTATTTTCACAAAATAAATGTGTATTGTGAATATATTTGTTGACATTCTGGAGAAAATAAATTATCGCGCGATATAATAGTATATTGTTTATTAATTCGGGTCCAATTTCAATTTAATTTAAACCGTTGTCTCGATATTTGAAATGCAGTATTTTGAAATAATTTCTTTCATAGCCGACTTAGAAAATCTGTTTTTTGTGTATTTTACACTAGTAACCAATTTCTTTTTCTAACACTGTCGTACAGAGTTGGAAAGTACTGAACTATTTGAGAATTGAATAAGGCGCCTTTAAGAAAGAACCATAGTTAGTGGCATTAACTCGAAAACGAATGACAATAAAGATGTTCTGGTAACGTCAACCAAAGCACATTAGAAAATATCCTAACCAATGTACATATTATAATTCTATTGTTACTAGTCTTATGCCGAGATAGCCAAGACCCGCCTGATCTCCTCGTCTTTTGCGCGCCATCAATAAACGCATCGACTGCCAATTGCTCCTGGAACTGCCTTGGTGCATTCGGGTAAGGCAAGTGTGCCAGTCTTTCTTCTGTAGCCTCAAATTCTCGTAAGCTCTCCCCAGCTTTTTGTATACGTGATTTTAGCTGAGTCCGATATAGTTGAGCAAAGTGTTGGTCTCCATATCTTAAGTCGAATGCAGCTTCTAAAACTGTAAAACCCTTTTGCTGCGTCACTGGCATCGCTTGCAACAATTCTAAAGCTTTCCCTCTCAATGCTAGAACTAATACCATAGCTTTGTCTTCATTACTCCAGTTGTTTGCGCATGCAGCTGCCTCAAACTGTTTCTTATATATCGTCCAGAAGTTTGTCAGTCAAAGGAGGGAGGTTGTAATCGAGGACCCGATGACATTACTAACTGGCCTCCCTTTTTCCTCGACTGTCGCTTAAGCCGTTCTACTTAACTGCACGAAATTTTCCATCTATATCTGTAATCTTTTCTTCGACGCCAGTAACTTTAGCATTTACAATTTCTATATCCTCCTGAATTTCGTTTGTAATTTCTTCAGTGGCTGAGAGGATAGCACCCTGTTGCACCTGTCGTGCCATTTCTTCCTGTTTTTTATCGTGAAATCTTATTTCCAGGTTCTCCTTAATTTTCTGTAATTCATCTTTGTCTTCTTTGCGCCCTTCTAGACGTTTCTTTTCTTCTTCTTGACGTCGTCTTTCTTGTGCCTGTTGTTTATTTTCCTGATCTAGAAACATTTTTCTTACTTCTACGAATATGTTTTGCATTTTTCCAGAAGCCATGCTTCTTGTTTCCATTCGAAACGGCACTAACAAGTCTTATTTAAAGTCTATATTAGGTACAATCCAAATATGTCCACAAAGTCCGGAATAGAATATTCTAGAGAATTTTCTCAAAATGTCACCAATAGGTCTTATTTAGTGTCTATACCACATTCCAGTTGACAGAACTTAACTAACTGCACTAGTTTCCAAATAGAAAAAGTCTTATTTGATGTCTATATCACTTTCGAGCTGACAAAATTTAACTAACTATACTAGTTTACAAATGGAATATTCTGGAAATTTCTTCATACTAGCGCAACTAAGTCTTGTCTATTATCTATATCACTTTCCAATTCAAAGCACTTCAATTAACTCCAGCGGTTTCCAAATAGAATATTCTCGAACTTCCTCGAATTTTTCAGAAATCTTGTTGCAATTCCGCTTCTGACACCAATTGTTACGTGTTTACAATCTCCAGTAAACACCCTGTACGTAGGTTCAATAAATTGCAAAAGAACTTTCATAAACCACTTCTTTATTAACCATTTAATTACAATTATTAAATCTCTATCGTAACACACGAATACAACATTGATCTACCATAATCTCATTACTATAATTCACAACTAGTTACTGTTCTTCATCTCATCTTATCACTTGCTCATCTCCAACATAACTGTCTCCAGTAAACTTAGATCCACGTATATAAACGCGTCGAATGTACTCGATTATTCTAGAATGTTCCAGTGCATCGTTCGAGATCTTTCGAGTCCTTCTAGTGTTTTCCACGAGTCAGTGGCGTTAGTTTGCACATAGCACTATTAATCATCATGATATTAGGCAAATTCAGTTTTTTGAAAATATATCTAAAACGGAGAAAATTAGGCAAAATTTTAGAACGCCATCGATACAGTCCTAAAATTCTTAGAAAATGTTCCCATTTACCAATTTCTATATCTCTAATAATAGTCGATATATCAATGTATGCACCACCATTTGATACGCAGTGTAAACCTGACATTATTAAGATACCCCCAGAGACTGGTTATTGTCCATGTTTCTTTGCTTATAAAAAAAAATGCCAATGAATACTACGTAGTTCGATATTACATTCAACAGGTAACTGTTTGATCCGGTTGAATGTGTTTGTATTAATAAAATGTTTCGCCATATTCAGAGAGCCACCACGAATATGGTGATATAGAAGAATAAGTTTTCAAAACACAGAAAACTAAAATCGGTATTACCGAGCCACTGCTGTGATATGCAGTGATATCTACGTTTTCACTGAATAAAATCAACTCTAATGAATTTAGTTTACTAATAAGACCCTGAAAATCAACGTGAATTTCTGAATCATAGCATAAATAAATTTATAGCACAAATAAACGAACCTTATATACAATCGCACTGAACACAGTTCTTCCTTCTCTAAATCTGCTGAATATGTGTCAAAATCTTAAGAAACCCACACTAACCATTCAAAATTTAAACTTAACAATCATTATTATTATTTACTTCAACTTTACGTCCCTCGACTGCTTGCGGTCATTGGCTACAAAATATGATTGAATTACTAAGCATAAAGTAAAAGTTGTAAACCGCATATGAGTATTTATTAATAGTAAACTTTTAGGTTTAGGTTATTCAACCAAAAAGATGACCAACGACTGTGAAACTAGTTGTTAAAATTATAAAATCATTTATACTAAATTTTCATCTTCGTATCAGTTCTAATACGAAAAATAATTTAGCATTACCAATAATTAATTGAACACACATTCTATTTCAATAGAATTTTGATCCTATTATATGCAACAGTACAAAACGAAAGAGCTACTCGCAAATAGTACACCCGGTATAACTATATATGGATCGAAATAAAATATTAAAAATATTCGAGCAATTTCTTTACACATTTAAGCATGGAAGAATTAATTATCCTTTTATTTTTTCCCATCTGCGTCATTTACCTATAATTTTTCTTTTTATTAATGAATTATATTTTTAATTGGTTTTCCCCATATTCGTACTTTAATTTCTGCCAATAATTCTCATATATGTTCTCCAGGTATTAACAGTATGTCAGTTTCCTCCGTATTGTTTGATTTACATCTGTTCAAGGTTGATCGTGACACTGCTAGTTTTACGAAGAAAGTAACAGCATTTTCGTATGTAAATTTGTATTATTTACGGTTGAAATGGGATAATAATTTTAGAAATAAAGTTAGTTAATTCTATTAATGGATATTTCGTATAAAACATCTATTAACATAACCTAACTTAATTTACTTAATAATAAAATTAATAATAAAAACATCATACTATAAGTAACGTTCCTGATTATATTTTAAAAAAATTTACACCACAAATACTTTTTCAAAAATTACGTGCTATACTGTAAAATTCTGGAAGTAATCATCATAATCGCAAAACAATCCTATGCATATAATTGTATAATAAACTCATCGAACAAAATAAGATCTACTTGAAAATTAATTGATTCAATCATAAAACAAAAAGCGGCTAAGACACAGGATGACATTAATATTTTAAATCAAGAAAATGAAACAATCATGAATCCACTCTCAGTTACATCAAAATTTCAAAAATTTTACTTAAATGTAGGAGAAGAACTAACAAAAACATAATTAGCAAAAAAGAAGCTATGGCTTACATAACGGCAGTAGAATCAAATAAATGTAATTTTTTTTAACCAATGGCAGAAGCAGATATAAAGCAAATTATAAAATATTTCAAACAAAAAAACAGTACAGGCACGGATGATACCCCAATAACAAAAACAAGTGAAGTAATAGACTACCTTATAAAACCAATAAATTACCTGATCCACTTATCTTTAATTACCCGGAAATTTTTCAAATTGCCTCAAACACGCAGTAATTAAACCACTATTTAAAAAAGGTGAGAAAACCGAAATTTCAAATTACAGAACAACTTCACTTTTATCAGTTATCTCTAAAATCTTGGAACCTGCTGTTAAGGAGCAAATTACCAAACACTTAGAAAATACAACAGCAGCCACTTAATCTGTAATGTAAATGAAATATTAGATAATAAAGACATACCAGTTACTGTCTTTTGAAATTTATCGAAGGCTTTCGACTGCGTCGACCACAAAATTTTACTGGACAAAATGGAGTATTATGGAATATGTATTGTTCATGATTGGTTTAAGTCTTACTTAAGCGACCGTAATATGTCTGTGAGCGAATAAACAAACTATCAACAAACCCGGGCTATATAAAATGTGGGGTTCCGCAAGGCTCTATCTTGAGACCAACTTTATTTTTAATATACGTAAATGATGTAGCAGCAAATTTCCCACTCGCGAAATTCTCAAAATTTGGTGACGATATAAGCATCACTTTACAGCACAAAAATTTGGACGATCTAATTAGTATAACAAAGACTTTACTAGAGGAAGTATGCAATTGGTTCACAGCTAATAATCTGGCTTTAAATGTCAATAAAACTTTTAATATTTTATTCCAACCTAATAAAATACTACCTCATCTGTTATCTCAACAAATGGTAGAGATGTCATCCCTACTCCCACCACTAAATTTTTAGATATTCACTTGGACCAACAGTTACACTGGAAAAACCACATAATAAAATTACATAAAAAATTAAGCCATGCAGTCTATGACATAACATCAGTTCCAATGTTGGTAAAACAGTGTATTATGCATACTTCTATTCTCTTATGCAATATGGAGTAGAATTTTGGGGAAACTCAACCAATGCCAAGACAACATTTCTAGTACAAAAAAGCCATTAGAGCATTATTTAATCTAAAAAATCTAAACACAGGACTCATGTAGAGATTACTTTAAAAAACACAACATATTTACGTTAACGAATTTATACAGATAAGATCAGCATAATAATATACAAAGAACAAAATAGTCTTTCCACGCCATCTGATATCCATAACCATGATACATGATGCAAAAGCATGTACCAAACTCCTTCTTGCAATTTGGATGTAAACAGAAGAGGACCCGTACATGCAGGTGTAAAAATACTTAATAATCTACCAAAAACAGTTCAGCGTAAACTGTCTTTAAATCTATTTAAAAAGGAGTTGAAACACATTCTACAATTCAAGGTCTTCTATAACTTAAATGAATATGTATTTATCTCAATACCATAAAAATAATCAATTAGTTCATAAAAAAATGAGAAAGAGTTTATACTGTTATTACGATTTTGTTTTCTCTTACATTTTGTACTTTTTTCAATAAATACATTGAAGTGTTTAACCGCACTTTTCTCGAAAACCGTTGGAGTTATCAAGTTCTACCAAGTGTACCTTTAATACGTGGAAATGACGCCCTCGTCAGTTTTTCTGGTCAGAAGTACCCCAATGAAGTAGTTTCTTCCCGTTCTTGCTGCGGTCGTCGAACATGAATGGAAGTTTCGCTGCTCATCCTGTCATCTTCTTCAGAAGGATTCTAAAGAGTGAATTTGTTGTGTTACACTCCTAGTTATATACCTAGGCGCCGCTTCGCTGGTCATTGGTCGTGCTTGGTTCGCTTCGCTGCTCATGCGTCGTGTTTGGTTGACCGTGACTTACTACGGTGCTGGTACCTGGCAATACCAGTCTCCACGTGTTACTAAGCCGATACCCATCCTCTTTGTTAAAGTTGGTCACGTTTTTCATAATTTCCAGTGATTCCCTAATGATTCGCGGATAATAGCGCGTATTCCTGTCTAATATATTGACGTTCTCGTAGTCGATTTTATGGCTCTCGTTATTATGGACATGTTCTGCTATTGCCGACCTATCCGTGTATCCAAATCTGATACTTCTGATTCTGCACTGGATACTCCGTCCTGTTTGTCCGATGTATCATCAACAGGTCCTGCGGCGCACTCTTTGATCTAACGTGATGTAATACATAAATTATTGTTTCTTAGAATAAAAAAAGTTCCTCTAGCAAATTTGGCGAAGACCAGCCAAGTAGCTGTTGAGTTATTGCAAAAAAGAAACGAAAAAATAATTTGAACTTTGACACCCTGTATCTTTTTCCACAACAACATTTTACTAAAGCATGTTTGGTTATATCCTCATATTTTGGCCCAAGGAATCTATCCCTGAACTATGGCCTATTATTAATAGTCCACCCTGTATACTGTGGGAAATAAAATATTTCTATCTCCATCTAAACACAGTCTCTCAATTTTTTCTATCGGTTGCCCTTAACATTATTACAGATATTTATGTAGAGTTAAGTTTATATCATTATTTAAAACGTAAGGAAATCTCGGAGACTGATTTTTCACTATTGGAATACTTGCCTTCAGTAAACAAATTAATAATTTTGCTTCAAATAAATGGAATTACATTCCCTTTAAGTATATTACATCCCAACCTCGTTTGTTTTCTGTTACAAGAAACCAATTATCTTATACAAAAATTATAGTAGCATTGGAACGTTTATTTAACTTAAATCAAAAAAATATTACCGATTACTCAATAGCATAACAAGAACAGGTTTATGAAGTAAAATAACAATTTACATTTTCAATGTTTTTAAAAATTGCAAGGTTAAAAATAACAATATTGATTTCAATTACTCACAATATCTATAGAAATTCATTAAAATCTTAATTACGTATAACAACAGTATGCTGTAACTGAGTTAATACTTAATTGATATTCAATTATTTCTAGGAATATCTGTATTGTGATGACGATATTTTTGATTTGGTTGACTGCCTAAACAATGCTACAAATTAAGTAATTACAAGAAATATTTGTCTTGCGTTAAAATGAAAACGAAACTTACATTGTTTTTATCACGGATTAAAACGCTTTGTACTTAAAAGTGATGTATTTTCTATTTTGCTATGACATGACGCCACAACCAAGATATGTCCAAGAAGTCTCATCTGAAGTATGACGTTTGGAAGTGTACGTTGTGGATAGAAAACGTAATTGTTTCGTTTCAGAAACTTAAGTGACATCAAAAATAGAATGGAAACAATGAACTGTAATTCTGCAGCGCATGCCTAATCGATAGGTCAGTTTCTATATGTCTCTATACAGGGTGTCTCACCGGGAACTGAATCGATCGATATAGAGAAAAGTACGTGTCAGAAAATTTTTAAAATTTAGATAATTACTAATGTCGGTGTGGCCAATCCAACTAAAATAATTACAAGCAGCTGGCACTTCCGCTTATACCGGAAGTCGATACCAACTTGCTTATTTCAAATGTAACACCCTATATATTTTAGGGTTTTCGAAAAGAGCATAAAATTCTGAGTCGAATATGTAGTATATCCTATACCTAAACCTAGCCGTTTCAGAGATATTTGACATTTTATAGAAAATTTGACAGGTGCAACGGTTTGCAAGAACCGTTATAACTTTATTCGTGTAAAAGATCCTCATTTCCTTCTTGTCACATAAAAAGAACACAAGGAAAACTACGTTCTACAACTGAAATAAATTCAATAATATCATACCAAGTGTTCCGTTTTTCGCGTTACATTTTGTCAACTTCAAACCGCGAAAATTTGTTTAGGTCAAATGGAACACCCTGTATTTTTTTACGACAAGTTGTGTAAAATTGAATTCCCTTTTTTCTGATATTAGCATTGTGGGAGTTAAAGTTACAACTTTTTGAAATATTTGCGATTTTATTAGAAATTCATGAATTGTTGTAATCATTTCATCAAAATAGCCATGATTAGAAACAGTCAGTCATTATCTTATGTTAAAAAATACCATCACGTTTAAATTATACCAACGAAAACTTTTTAAATTCGTCTTAAATGTGTCTTTTCGAAAACCCTAAAATATATAGGGTATTCCATTTGAAATAAGCAAGTTGGTATCGATTTCCGATATAAGCGGAAGTGCCAGCTGCTTGTAATTATTTTAGTTAGATTGGCCACACCGACATTAGTAATTATATAAAGTTTCAAAATTTTCTGATGCGTACTTTTCTTTATATCGATCGATTCAGTTCCCGGTGAGACACCCTGTATATTACCTTTTATTTCACATGTTATTAATACTTGTCTTATTGAAGGTGGTTTCCCTGACTCATGGAAACTTTCCAATATTTTACATCTAGCTAAAAAAATCTGTACCTAAAAAATATTTGCCAATTCTGTCGAAAGTATTAGAGAAACTTATGAAATTTCAAATTTGCTCGCGTATTAATGAGTGCGATGTTATTCCGGCAAGGCAATATAGATTTAGGCCAGGATATAACTGCACCTCAATTTTATTAAGGGTTACAGACGATTGATAATAATAACAAGACTGCGGCATTAATAGATTACTCGAAAGCCTTCGATACCATTAATCATGAGATATTACTGTCAATCTTGCTTTTCATTGGATGCTCTAATATTCTTTAAAACCTTTCGAAATGTATCTTCTTAATCGTAAGCAGTGTGTGGTAACTAGTATTGGTGTCTCTGCCTTAAAACCAATTAGGTGCGCGGCACCTCAGGGTTGGATATTAGGTCCCGTTCAGTCCTCTGTGTATACATGTGACTTTATCAAATGTATTAGTAAGACTTATTTATATGTCGATGTTATTCAAATTAAGTATTCCTTTGATTATCGTGAATGATTTTGTGACATGCCATCTTTCGCTGGTGTCCGCAAGTTAATAAGTAGATCAATTCATCACTCTATGGTATAGAATTGCACTTTTACCTCTAGCTGGCATTCCATTTGAGTTACCATCTTATAAGCCTTTCGCCAACAGAAATCTACAATATAAATTATTATTATAATTAGGGTATAAAATTGTCTGTAAAATGATAGTGTGAAGATGGTTAATGATCGAAAGTCCATAAAAATCGATTTAGTTTTTAACATTTCACAAGTTGGTACCCTAACAGTAGAACTGTCAGCTTAAGTCATTTCCCGTTGTTTTTGTGAGTTACTAGTTATAAAATCACTCAAATTTGTTCTTATTTTATTTGTACTGCATTTTACTTATTTTTATAATAAATTGTATTTGTTTTTACTTGTTGTTTTATTTGTTCACTCTCACTACAAGGATTTGTACACACTATAGGTCGTAAAAATTTATGAGGGTGAATGCTAAAATGCGATTTTATCGAAAACGGTCAATTTCTAAGACTAATGACATGTATACTTTTTTTTTGCTAAAAAGAGATAGGTTTAGGATTTTTTAATAAAAAAAGGGATAATGTTACGGGTAAAAAAGTTAAGAGTACATTTACACATTAAACAATGTTTATGTGATGCCCTCTAGGATCTACACAAAAAATGGGAGCAGATTTGAATTTTTAATCTCAAAAAATCCCCATAGAGCCCCAAAAGAGCATAAAATTCTGAGTCGAATATGTAGCATATCCTATACCTAAACCTAGCCATTTCAGAGATATTTGACATTTTATAGAAAATTTGACAGGTGCAACGGTTTGCAAGAACCGTTATAACTTTATTCGTGTGAAAGATCCTCATTTCCTTCTTGTCACATAAAAAGAAGGATGTGGCTATTTATACATACTGTCCAGGCAATTCACGCCGCACATGCGCGATGACGTTCAAACATATTGATATAGTAAGAATTATAAGGTTAACCATCAGCAGTCTGTGGTGTAATACTTAGTGTTCCCGATTCTCACACGTGAGGTCGACGGTTCGAATCCGCTTGCTACAGTTTTTTTTTTACCACATTTTGTTAACTAAAATACGTAATACGAATATTTCTTTAGGTTAGTTCGTTGGGTTAAATATGTTAATATTTTTTGATGTAGTATAGTTGTTTATGATAGATAATGTCCCTTGCCCTCGACGGCTATACTGTATGTATAAATAGCCAATTTCTTATACATACTGTATGTATAAATAGCCAATTGCCTATACATACTGTATGTATAAATAGCCAATTGCGTATACATACAGTATGTATAAATAGCCACATCCTAAAAAGAACACAAGGAAAACTACGTTCTACAACTGAAATAAATTCAATAATATCATACCCAGTGTTCCGTTTTTCGCGTTACATTTTGTCAATTTCAAACCGCGAAAACTTGTTTAGGTCAAATGGAACACCCTGTATTTTTTTACGACAAGTTGTGTAAAATTGAATTCCCTTTTTTCTGATATTAGCATTGTGGGAGTTAAAGTTACAACTTTTTGAAATATTTGCGATTTTATTAGAAATTCATGAATTGTTGTGATCATTTCATCAAAATAGCCATGATTAGAAACAGTCAATCATTATCTTATGTTAAAAAATGCCATCACGTTTAAATTATACCAACGAAAACTTTTTAAATTTGTCTTAAATGTGTCTTTTCGAAAACCCTAAAATATATAGGGTATTCCATTTGAAATAAGCAAGTTGGTATCGATTTCCGATATAAGCGGAAGTGCCAGCTGCTTGTAATTATTTTAGTTAGATTGGCCACACCGACATTAGTAATTATATAAAGTTTCAAAATTTTCTGATGCGTACTTTTCTTTATATCGATCGATTCAGTTCCCGGTGAGACACCCTGTATATTACCTTTTATTTCACATGTTATTAATACTTGTCTTATTGAAGGTGGTTTCCCTGACTCATGGAAACTTTCCAATATTTTACATCTAGCTAAAAAAATCTGTACCTAAAAAATATTTGCCAATTCTGTCGAAAGTATTAGAGAAACTTATGAAATTTCAAATTTGCTCGCGTATTAATGAGTGCGATGTTATTCCGGCAAGGCAATATAGATTTAGGCCAGGATATAACTGCACCTCAATTTTATTAAGGGTTACAGATGATTGATAATAATAACAAGACTGCGGCATTAATAGATTACTCGAAAGCCTTCGATACCATTAATCATGAGATATTACTGTCAATCTTGCTTTTCATTGGATGCTCTAATATTCCTTAAAACCTTTCGAAATTTATCTTCTTAATCGTAAGCAGTGTGTGGTAACTAGTATTGGTGTCTCTGCCTTAAAACCAATTAGGTGCGCGGTACCTCAGGGTTGGATATTAGGTCCCGTTCAGTCCTCTCTGTATACATGTGACTTTATCAAATGTATTAGTAAGACTTATTTATATGTCGATGTTATTCAAATAAAAGTATTCCTTTGATTATCGTGAGTGATTTTGTGACATGCCATCTTTCGCTGGTGTCCGCAAGTTAATAAGTAGATCAATTCATCACTCTATGGTATAGAATTGCACTTTTACCTCTAGCTGGCATGCCATTTGAGTTACCATCTTATAAGCCTTTCGCCAACAGAAATCTACAATATAAATTATTATTATAATTAGCGTATAAAATTGTCTGTAAAATGATAGTGTGAAGATGGTTAATGATCGAAAGTCCATAAAAATCGATTTAGTTTTTAACATTTCACAAGTTGGTACCCTGACAGTAGAACTGTCAGCTTAAGTCATTTCCCGTTGTTTTTGTGAGTTACTAGTTATAAAATCACTCAAATTTGTTCTTATTTTATTTGTACTGCATTTTACTTATTTTTATAATAAATTGTATTTGTTTTTACTTGTTGTTTTATTTGTTCACTCTCACTACAAGGATTTGTACACACTATAGGTCGTAAAAATTTATGAGGGTGAATGCTAAAATGCGATTTTATCGAAAACGGTCAATTTCTAAGACTAATGACATGTATACTTTTTTTTTGCTAAAAAGAGATAGGTTTAGGATTTTTTAATAAAAAAAGGGATAATGTTACGGGTAAAAAAGTTAAGAGTACATTTACACATTAAACAATGTTTATGTGATGCCCTCTAGGATCTGCACAAAAAATGGGAGCAGATTTGAATTTTTAATCTCAAAAAATCCCCATTCACCAATTTTCACAACAATATTTAAAAAACTTCAAAAGTTATATGAGAAAATTAAAAATATAATATTGACTTTGACACCGTGTATCTCTGTTAATATCAACTTTTGTATTAAGGTAAGTTTAGATAAATCGTAATATTTTAATGTCAGAAACCCTATGCTGCTCTATGGATCAGTACTTACGGACTACCCTGTATAAATAATATATAGAAAACGTTATAGCATTTAATTATCTGCCCTTCTGATTTATTGGGTCGCTTAGGAGCAATAAGCAAAAATGTGACATTAGAGAGTAGTCCCCTCCCATAATTTTTGTAGTGAGAGAAAAAAATTACGGTTTTTTTATCAACGAAAAAATATTTGTGTGATATAAAATTTTATTTTATTCTGACTAGCTTAAACCACAACTTTTTCGTGAAAATGAAATAAAATATACAACTCTGTGCGCCACCTCTTTGAGTAGGGGATGGGGTGGCTTTTGTGAGTTTTCTGGCTATTTTTAGGCTCGTGGGGTCTTAACTATTATATATATTTTTGAAATCATAGTTTAATTATTTTGCATCTTATATTTCAATTGTTTTGTTGATTTCTACGTGGATACATCATTTTCATCTCAAAAACCAATGAAAGGGGTTATAAATATACGCGAAGAACCTACACATTCAGTGATTAGAGAACGTGGAAAGATTGTTCGCGTCTTAACAAGCACATTTTTTTTTTCGGGTTTATACACAACCAGACCACAACTCTATTTATTCATTATTTATTTTAATCGCCGGCATGCCGCAGGCGAAAACCACGAGGACTGTCTATTATACCTAACCCAACAGTGATCTTGACCATTCCAACTTAATAATTATTGTGTGTGTATTTAATATCGTGCCCACTTTGAATGCCAAATTTTTTGCTAATTGGAAGTATTCAGAACGATTTTGTACACCTCATTAAACTATTAAATGTTTTTCTTGTGCAGGTATTAATGGGTTTTTACAATTTTGTAATGCGTGCAACATATTGCAGCCAGTATAGGCATTTTGCTTATAGCCGGGAATTTAAATTATTTTGTACGGCTGGCTTTTTATTTACATTTGTTGATCAAAGTGAAATAAGCATAAATTAAAATACTAACCACGAAAATTTGTTTCAATTACTTCCAGGTCCCGTGGAAGTACCTACAGTAGGTAACGCAAAAAAAAATATATATTATTTTGTTGAAATAGGCTTAAAATGTCATGAAACGTCAAGATTTTACTTTGAGCGAAAAAAAATTTTGTGCCTGTCTGTAACTTTTTTTGTGCGCACGTTTACTCTGGAACCGTTTATGATATTGACTGAAATTTAAAATTGGTATACTTATGTATTAGAACGAGATCTGGAACTAGATTATATTTTGATCTAATTCCGTTGAAGGGTTCGGGGGTAAAAATAGGCAAAGTAAGCAGGTAAGAGTCCATAAAACTGCAATTTAGGGCATGTACGAAGAGTCAAGGTTGGAATTTAGTTTGTGTACGAGAACCAAGGGCCTCCAAAATTTATTTTGGCGCTAGCCACCCTCTCTACCACCCCCACCCTATTAATAAAGAGAGTAAAATATTACATTGGGATTTAGTGTGTATAAGACTTGGATACAAAATCTGGATGTGGAAGTAGCGATTCGTTGGCCATCGGTTTTACATTTGATCCGTCTCAAGATCCGATGAGATCAGCGTGCATTATTTTTCTTTTACAATTCTCAAGTCATCACCTTTGCATTATCTCCTACTAATCCGTTTAAATGTTTAACCTTACACTGACGTCGTGAGATGTTTCGGTACAATTTACTATAAATTTTCAAATTCAAAAACATTAGTCATTATATTACTATAGATATATCTTAATTTTTGAACAGGCATATCCATAGGAGAAAGTACATGTTGAAGCCACAGCGCAGAATTGATATTATGAGATCAAAAACTGTGCACATGCTTCAAACTTAACTATTAAAAACAAGTGTACTACCGTGTTTAGTTCATTTGTTTAATAGTAAGTTTAGTAAGCCAGGGTTGTTTTCCTGACCTATTGAAAGAAGAAGAAGAAATAGAAAATTACCGTCAAATTTTTATACTGAGTGTAATTTTCAAAATATTTGAAAGAATTATTTAGAACAGAATTATTTCGTTTATTAAAAGATACAATGTTTTGACGGTTTTTCAACATGACTTCACTACTGGAAAATTGAAACCTATTTTTTTTTCAAGAGGAATACGACGAAACGTACCTTTGTGCATTTTAACATCTACCATTCCTCTAGTTGACTTTATTTGTCACATTTGCATTAGTCGAGGCTTCTTAAAGTGTTTGTGGCAGATGCCGTTGGAGGGACCTATTTGTACCATTTGTAAGTCGCCGATATGGTGTTACTTGCAATGTATATAACATCAGGAGACCGCAGCATGGTCAGTGTCTGGGTCTGCTCTGCACTGATGAGAGCCAAAAGCTCGAAAACGGTCTGCAGATGACCCTGGACATTGCCGATGCTGTGGAACTCTTCTGTTTTAATAATGGGTACTTTCACCGGTATCTACTATAAACACTTTATTGCGTTTCTAATAATTGGTAACTAAAATAACATTCAGAGAGCACATCCTAATAAAAATATTAGGTTTCAAGAGGAATACGACGAAATGTGCCTTTATGCATTTTAACGTCTATCATCCTCTAGTTGACTGTATTTGTGACATCACCGTCACATCATAGACTCAATAGCGTAACTAGAATCAGTATTCGATGAAACATTTCAAGAGAGAGTATTTGGGCACAAAGGGACGGACTAACTTTAAATGTGAGTAAGACAATCATTATCAACTCTGCTTTGCAAAAACAATTGCCACACAGTACGATACAGGACGATATTGTCTTATCACAAAATGTCAAATTCCTTGGTATACAGATAAATAGTAAATTGTCGTGGGGCAAAAATATCGACCACGTGTGTTCATAGCCTAATAAGGACTATTTTGCTATATTATAATTGAAAAATACACTTAATGAAACAGGGTTATTGAACACTACTACGCTCTTGCTTATTCACATATCTCTCTTAATATTATTACTTGGGGTAATTCAAATAATTAAAATAGCATTCAAATTATGTGGTTTTATTCGTAGACAATGTGAAGATTTTTTTGTGATATAAATTCGATTTTAATATTATATAAATCTTCGGTACTAGTTTTGAATATTATTCAGTCAATTGGAAACTAAATTATAATAATAATATTTACTCAAATAAAAACACTCGATATGAAAACTCATGAACTTTATCAGTTCTTTTTCACTCACTAATTCGTAAGGCTAAGATTTGAAAAGTCTGTTTCTCCGATTATTTTTTCATCTTACATTTCGACAGAAGCAAGTTTCACTGTTAGGTTGGTAAGAAAGCTTCAATAGATATGTTAATGCCCTTGTCAGTTGTGATGCATCTCTTATTTTAATGCCGTAGTTAAGACGCAATCTGCTCACAAAACAATTTTAGTGCATTTACGGATAATAGACACTCTGTATAATAGTTAGTTCAGCTCAAGTAATATAAAACACTAAGGTATTGTGTATTTTACACAAACTTTGCTTAATTGCCCACTGAATCAAGCACCTGAGCCAAAAAAGAAACCACAACAGCTTTTTCTCGTACTACAGCATATTTCGGTTGTACAAAAACTACTGATTTTACACATTTTAGCGATTTTTTGACGTCGGCTATTCAAGAAACCAACAGACGTTGGTGCTAACAGGAAGTAACATCGAAAATCTTAATTTTTTTTTTGTTTCTGCTATTAGTTATTAGTCATACTAATTTTTGTTGTTACAGCATTAATTACGTTTCCTAGGTTACTGCTCTCGAAATCGTAAATTATAAATACTAATTTTCTCATGCAATATTGGTTATTCTAGCCGATGACGCAAGTGTATTTATAACAGCAATTATTTATTTGCAAAAAATTCCATGTATAGATTATTAATTTTTCCTGTTTTAAATAATTGCCTCCTGGGAAATTGAAAATGGGGAATTACTACTTAATATTCATTTTTTATATATTTATGTATACGATGATATATTTGCATAGAATACTAAATATATCTACAAATAACTTACTAATAAGTTTTAATAAGTCATATTTTTCATCAATAAACCAACTTAAAAATATCATATTAGTTTTAAAATTGTTATGGTAGATATGCAAGCAAAATATATTTTAGATTGTTTTTATTTTTGAGGAAAATCTCATACACACTTTCAGTGCCGCTGTTTTCAGTCTCTAAATTTAAGATGTCACCTACAATGAAATGATATTGTTACGTGCTTACAATTTTCAGTAAACACTCCGTGGATTCGAATAACTTGCAACAAGAATTTTCACAAACCACTGATTTATTTAATCACTAAAATTACACTAGTAAATACTTAAAACTCACACAACTAATAATAACTTAATCTAACATGAATTCACTACTTTTAAAACACTATGTACTTTTCTTCTTAAACTTGACAACTTTTGTCTAACCTAAAAACTATCTGTCTATTTACTTCACTGAACTGAACTGTATTGCCTACTTCACTCAACTGAACTCTTCTTCTACAAACTGTCTCTGTAACCAGAACCACAGATTACCCAGAACTGTACTGGATAATAAACTGAACTGTTCCTTATACTTCACTAAACTGTCCTGTTCTCTTCTTTATACTTTAAACTATACTGTTCCGTTCCCCCATCTGCTGGCTTCACCTCTTTATATACCCATGTCCAGAATATCATTGTAGAACTTTCCAGAAATATACTGGAATTCTCTATAATTTTCTTAGGCACTACTAAATGGTGGTTCGCCAGTTGGCCCACAGATGGCGCCACCCTTCTGGCCAGGGAGTAATTACAACTCTCCTCTCTGTTAGAGGGCAGCACATAACACTGCCCCCTCCTTAAGCCTGAACGTCCCGGTCAGGCATTTCAGATACCCCAGTATACTTTGCCAACCTGTCCAGGTGCACGATCTTCATCTTGGACTTCTTTCTACGTTGAATCCTATAAACAACGTCGTTGATCCGAGTGATGACAGAATACGGTCCTTCCCAAGGTGAGCGAGGCTTCGAGAATCCTTCTTCATTCTGCTGTGGGTTATACAGCCAAACCGAGTCCCCCACCTTGAATCCTGCTGAACTGGCATTGCGGTCATATCTAGCGGTCATTCGATCACCACTCCCTGTAGGTGACCTCTTGGCAGCCACATTCGCACAAACCTTGCAACTGCGACACCAAGCCTCTACATCCTGACAGCTATTTACCCAGTAAAATCGCTCCCGTACTCTAGCCAAAGTCTTATTTCTGCTAAAGTGCTCTCTGGATATTCCCTCGTGCACTTCCCGAAGTACTTTTGGTACTCGGCACCTGGGTATCAGCAACCGCATGGTAACTTCTTTCCCATCCGGGCTCTCCCATGCTCTCCGTAATAGGCCATCTATAACCCTAAGTGAATCCCATTGCGCCCATAAAGCCTTCAGTCCAACACTTTTACTGGAAACGTCCTTCCATTCCGGGCGGATTCCTTTTTCTTTCGCCTTCAACATTGGTCCAATTTCATCGTCGTTCAGTTGTTCCTCTCTTAAAACTTTCTTTGGCCAGTCCTTCGGAACCTCTATCTTAACTGCCTTCACTTCTGCTATATCCTGCTGCGTTTTTACATTCTCGGCATTCACTTCCTTAGGGCTCCTCTGGCGACAGTACCTCTTGACATGCCCCAATTTGCCGCAATTATAACAGTGGATTACTTTTGTCGGACCTCCAGCACTTCGCTGCTGCTTCGGCTCCTGTTTCGGCGGTTGCGGTTCCTGTTTCAGCTCCGGTCGCGAACTTAATTCGTTTAGTAATTGTGCGACCATTTTCTGTATGTCTGTTAACATAACAATCAATCTCATCTTATCAGAGCGAACTTCCTCTTTCTTTGCAGTGTTTACTTCCCCAGGATTCCGTTCTCGACACTGCCACATCATATGTCCTGGTTTGCTGCACTGATAACACCGAATCACCTGCCTTGGCTGTCCATCGCTCTGTTCTCTTTCCTGCTTCCTTGGAGCATCTGGTTTGGTCATCAACTGGCTTATCATTTTGTGCAGGTCAGCCATCAAAGATTCCATATTTGACTTTTCTAAATGGTTCTCTTCTTCTACTTTCATGGCTCGTACTCTCGGATGTAGAGTCTCTTCATAAGCGGCCTCAACTTCGAGGGCATGGATCAAGGCTTCGCTACCAGTCTTAGCTCGAGTTAATCTAAGGACTCGCCTGATCTCCTCATCTCTTATGCCATCGATGAAAATACCAACTATTAATTGTTCCTGGAATTCTTTGGGTGCATCCGGGTAAGCCAGGTATGTCAGTCGCTCAACAGCTGCTTCAGAATCTTGTAAACTTTCCCCAGCCTTTTGTGTGCGTGATTTGAGCTGAGTCCGGTATACTTGGGCGAGGTGTTGGTCGCCATATCTTAGATCTAGTGCAGCTTCCAAAACTTTAAAATCCCGTTGCTGCGTCACTGGGATACTCTGAAGCAACTCTGAGGCTTGGCCCCTTAATGCCAGCACCAATGCCATAGCTTTGTCTTCATTACTCCAATTGTTTGCGTATGCCGCTGCCTCAAATTGTCTTTTATAGGTTGACCAAGAAGTTTGACCATCAAAGGAAGGCGGTTGTAATCGAGGGCCTGACGATGATAATACCAGTTGGCCTCCTTGTTCTCTTAACAGTCGCTTAAGTCGCTCTACCTCTCCTTCAACTGCACGAAATTTTCCTTCTATATCGGTAACTTTCCCTTCAACGCCAGTAACTTTTTCTTCGACACCAGTAACTTTTTCTTCGACGCCAGTAACTTTTTCTTCAACGCCAGTAACTTTTCCCTTAATGTCACTAATTTCTCCTTCGACGTTACCAACTTTTTGTTCAACTTTATCTACTTTTTCCTTGACTTCATTAGTGGCTGACAGGATAGCATCTTGTTGCACCTGTATAATTTTTCTCAATTCTTCCTTTTCTTCTTGTCGTTTTCTTTCTTTTTCTTCTTCACGTCTCTCCTGTTCTTATTTCTCTTCTAGACGTCGTTTTTCTTGTTCTTCTTTTTCTTTCTGACGTCGTCTTTCTTTTTCTTCTTGACGTCTTTCTTGTTCTTCTTTTTCTGCCTGACGTTTCCTTTCTTTTTCTTCTTCGCGTCTCTCTTGTTCTTCTTTTTGGTCTAGCATCATTTTTCTAAATTGCTCGAACATGTCTTGCATTTGCTTTTCGGCAGCCATGCTTCTTGTTTCCATCCAAACAATTAACTCGAAACAGCACGAACAAGTCTTATTTAAAGTCTATATCGCTTCTCAGTTGAAACCACTTAAAAACTACACTAATTTCTAAACAGAATGTCCCAGAAATTTCCTCACACTAGCACAAATAAGTCTCGTCTAATGTCTATATCACTTTCCAGTTCGACTCACTTCACTATCTCCAGTGGTTTCCAAATAGAACACTATGGAACTTCGTCGAATTCTTCCGAAATTCTGTTGCAATTCCGCTTCTGACACCAATTGTTACGTGCTTACAATTTTCAGTAAACACTCCGTGGATTCGAATAACTTGCAACAAGAATTTTCACAAACCACTGATTTATTTAATCACTAAAATTACACCAGTAAATACTTAAAACTCACACAACTAATAATAACTTAATCTAACATGAATTCACTACTTTTAAAACACTATGTACTTTTCTTCTTAAACTTGACAACTTTTGTCTAACCTAAAAACTATCTGTCTATTTACTTCACTGAACTGAACTGTATTGCCTACTTCACTCAACTGAACTCTTCTTCTACAAACTGTCTCTGTAACCAGAACCACAGATTACCCAGAACTGTACTGGATACTAAACTGAACTCTTCCTTATACTTCACTAAACTGTCCTGTTCTCTTCTTTATACTTTAAACTATACTGTTCCGTTCCCCCATCTGCTGGCTTCACCTCTTTATATACCCACTTGGAATGTCCAGAATATCATTGTAGAACTTTCCAGAAATATACTGGAATTCTCTATAATTTTCTTAGGCACTACTAAATGGTGGTTCGCCAGTTGGCCCACAGATGGCGCCACCCTTCTGGCCAGGGAGTAATTACAACTCTCCTCTCTGTTAGAGGGCAGCACATAACAATATTTGTATTGTTTTAAAAATTGCCGATGGGATCGTTCGAAAAGCATTTATTATTCTTTCTTTCATATTTTGGACTGTAGAACAGTAGAATCTTCATTTCAAAGACGCATAGAGATTTGTGTTAATCAAAATTGGTAACATGTGAAGCACTTATAATTTCTTTTGTTCAATTATTTGAAAAACTTCTAATTTTTTACTTATTATTCAATAAATCGAAAATAGTTACAAATAGCCATAGAGATGACATGCAAAAAATGTTGATTTTTCATTCCTACATCATATGGTCGAAAGATATCCGATATATCTTCCACCATATTCCATTTGAAAAAAATTGAGAAACTTCAATTAAAAAATTCTAGATTCGTTTGTGGTTACCCTGTATATTTTTTAGGAAATAAAAATGATTGAATAATATCACACAAGTGTTTCTAAACTGGTACCTATAAAAAATTTTTAAATTCATAATGGTGACCAGTTATTTTTCCAAAAAGCATTTGCAGATAGCATTATTTCAACAAAAAAATCACTACGTCTAGATCGTTGAGAGATGGTCAATAATAATATAGGAGTGAAAGAGCTTCTCTTTAGAAGCTCTTTCACTCCTACTACTACTCCAAGACGATATATTAAATGACATATGACTGTAAGCCAAAGCGTAAAGCGAACCATTAACATCTAGTGAACTTTTCATTGGCTAAATTGCAAAATATGTAGAATTTAATTTATTGCAGACATGACTAGTATGCAATGAGCATCTCAGATATGGATCGAGGTGAGTACCAAGAAATTTAACCGAATGCTTAAAGTGGGGGGTATTGATTTATGCATATTAAAATTTAAACATACTGTTTTGTTATTATTCAGAATCAGCCTGTTTCTCTGACACCAACAGTTGAATTCCATAACTATGGTTGACATTTGCAGCTCTTCCAAGTTTTTAGAGACTACAGTGATGGTAGGTGTCATATTGCGCCAGAAGAGACCTCTGCCAGCGAGGTTGAAGAGCCAGGACCAGGGGAGGTCCGCAGAAAATACCACGACACATCTCGCATTTGCGAGCTGGGTCTGGTCGAAGTAAGCGGGCCCACCTATCACGAAGGCCGGTCCAGGTCTACAGAGATAATCTAGGAGCAAAGAGTAGAGTCCTACTCGGCCCTAGTTATCGAGACCGTCATCAAGCCAATGGATATTGGCGCGGTGTCATAAGCAAACCTAGTTACTCTGCCGTGGCTAATGTGGTTCGGTAGTTCATTGACATATACCATGAATAGTAAAGGGCCTAAAATCGATCCCTGCGGAACACCCAGTAATACGTCAAAGACCTCTGAATTTGTCTCCTGCAGTTTAATCATCATAGATCTCTCACTCATAAAGAAAATTAACCAGAATTGGATGTGTCCTCTAATTCCTAAATGAGGCAGTTTCTTTTTAAGCATACCTTTGTAAACGGTATCAAAAGCTTTGGATAGGTCAAAGAACAATGATACAACATAATGACCCTGACCCATATATGTATATGCATATTCCCGAAGATGCAAACTAGCAGTGTCGATAGATTTTTCAGACCTAAATCCTTTCTGGCATACCGTTATAATATTTTTATGTTCAATGTAATTACAAATTCTATTATGAACAACTTTTTCAATCATTTTAGACAACATACTTAGAACAGAGATTTGTCTGTAATTCCCAACATCTCAATTATTTAACAAATTGCCAAGTGCCGCTAAGAACCTCTCAATTAACAAATTTAAACGCAAAATAAAATCATTGTTATTATCTAAGGCATATTACTCAGTTGTTGAATTTTTAAATGACGAATTTTCTCTGTAATAAATTTTTCACCTTAAAATCTCTTATAGATATAGCACATTGCTATTTTAGGATTAGATACATTTCAGAGTGACGATCTATTCTTTCTTAATATGTATTAATTTATGTAAGTGCCATTCACAATATACTTTTCTATACATGTACATGTTCAGCAAATAAATTTTCTATTCAATTCTATTATACTCAGATAAGGTGCAAGGTAAAAACAGATTAGAATCAAAATGTTTATTAATGTTATCCGAGACAGCTGTGGAAAAAAAGAATTACCAAAAATATTGACTATTTCCGATAATTTTAAACTATAGGAATATTACTATTTCTATTGTTACGCCCTAAGTTATTATTTATTATACTCCATATTTTTTTAGTTTTATTTGTAGAATTTATGATTTGATCATCATAATATTTCTGTTTATTTTCGTTTTTATAAGTTGCTTTTTCCTGGCGGTATAAAGTTTTGATTTCTAAAGAGTTAATATTTATCATTACCCAGTAAGTTTTTAGTCGTGTGCTGTGTTCATTTGTTAACCACATGTTACTGTTTCTACCTGCGCACATAGATATCTCTCTTACAGGACAGTGTATGTTCAGATATCAAATTATCGCATCATCAGAGATATTTAAGTCATAAAAATTTTACTCCAGTCAATGTTAATAATATTGAATTTAGTTGACTTGAATTGTTATAATTTATTGACCTGCATAACAAAGTATTGGAGTTCATAACTTTCTTTCTTTCTTGGCGTAATTGAAATTGGTTTTAATGCAAGATAAATGGCATTCGATTGTAAAAAATTCTTAGTTCTTAGTTCACCCTGTATATCCGAAAATAATTTCCATATAGACTTTTTTGACAGTTTAACTGTATTTCTTACAATTTTTTAATTGAAAGTAAAGTAATTAGTTGTGGATAGCTATACGACATTTACGTTCTTTAAACATATATTTTCTTTCCAATATCTCATATTTCCCTCGCAGACAGAACAAATATCTTTATGTTAAGGAAAATGTCGTTAAACCAAGGACGCTGTTTTCTCCGAGTGTGGCTAAAATAGAAAGTGTTTAAAATGGTCGAAACGAGCTGCTCTATCCTCAATTTGGCTTATAATTAATTCCTATTTTTTACTGGACACCGTAATTTTTTTGGATGCAACAAAATAAGAAAGTGTTGAAATAATTATTTTTTTACCGCAATAAATCAATTTGCGATTCGACCGTAAAAAAACTCATTAAGTAAGCGAGCAAGTTTAGCCGAGAGAAGTACGACAATAATTATTATTATTTTATTTAAATAGTGGATGAATCACGAGTTAAAAGATCTACACCATACATGTGTTTGACAGACTATACAAAAGCATTATAAATATGCTAACATGAATCACGAATACGTGTTGGCGTTTACTAAGAATTATTAAGGAAAGAATTGTGGCAATTAAGAAACTATTTAATTAATGTGTTCGCTAGGCTACTACTACTAACTACCCTAGTGTCATCATATGGATTGCAAATGTTCATAATGTATAGGAGATTTAGATTTTTTAAAATGTTTGTTATACATATTTAATTTCATCAAATACCTAGTGGCACAAAATGTTTAATAAATATCGTAGAAAAAAAATTGTACAGAAATATGTTTGCCAAAACGCTAAAACTCAAGTGTGTTGTGTATGGATGTTATTTTATATATCTATGACTCTATGAAAAATACTTGATTCTCGGGTTGAACCGCGTTAGTAGAGTGATAGGCGCCCCGCAAAATAAACATGAACATAAAGATGCGCTTTTCAAAAATCTATATTTTTAAAAAAATTAAGAGAGTCCCTTGAGCAGTTCTAAGAGCTCAGATTTACCTTGGCAGTATTTTCTCTTAGCCATTTCTTGTCTTGGCCTTTTTGCCCTTGGATCTTTTCTTTTGAAAATGGCTCCACAATCAGAGCCGAAATGTCGACATTTTAACAATTTCAGACGTAGTAGAGTAACCGGCGCTCCGAAAAATGCTTAAAATGCTATCTGTGGGGGTTTCAGGGTTACAACTTGAAACCTTGACCAAACGACGGTTTGTATTTTGATATTTCAAAATCCAAAAGCCGTCAAAAATCGGCCTGTGCAGAAAGGCAGTATAATCAAAATTCGAGTTATCTAGCGTACTTTATAGAAGAGAACGTGAACAATCTTTCGATGCCAAATTTGTAAATAGTTTTTAGAATTGATTTTTTTATGATTTTTTGAAAATTGCCTAATGCATAAAAATAACTTAAATCATCGATATCTCGATTCGTAAAACCGCATCAAGTTTCTATCAACATTTGGGTTGATATTCTGGGAGGGAATTTAATCATTTACATGCTGCCACTTACGTCTCCAGTTCTTGCAAAATGTTTTGCTGAACGTTTGGACATAATACAACATATGTGGTTTCGGCATGACGGATCAACTTCCCATTTTAAACTTGTCTCAGGATCTAGATCAGCTTTTTCTGAACATATGGATTGGAACAGGGAGTCCTGTGGTATGGCCTGCACGATTCCCGATCTTAATCCCTTCGACGTCTTCTTTTTGTGAAATTTCTGGTATATATGCGAAACTATTGTTTTTGGGAAGAAAGATCTTCTGACATGAGTTATGGACGCTTGCACACGTATTATACAAATTTCCTTCAAGCTGCGTATTTCTATAAACTGACGATGTATAGAAGTTAATGAGCAACTGCTGTGATTTCAAATAATTTACTTCAATACCAGAACAATTCAATTTTGGCTATTAGTATATTAACAAAAATTGCTTTTGGTGTTACCTCCCCTCCAGCTTTGTCGGTATTTATCTGGGACAACCTCTATATAGAGTAATAAATAGAGTATACTTAAAGATTTGACACTAATCTATTTCTTTATACAACATAACAAGATAAACCTTATTGAAAGTTTTACAATTCGAAATTGTATCATTTTGATATGAATTCGCTTTAAAACACTATACAGAGTGTCTCACCGGGAAATTTTAAAAATTTAAATAATCACTAATATCGGTGTGGCCAATCCAACTAAAATAATTACAAGCAGATGGCACTTCCGCTTATACCGGAAGTCGATACCAACTTGCTTATTTCAGATGGAACACCCTATATATTTTGGGGTTTTCGAAAAGAGCATAAAATTCTGAGTCGAAGATATGTAGCATACCCTATACCCAAACCTAGCCGTTTCAGAGATATTTGACATTTTGTAGAAAATTTGACAAGTGCAACGGTTTGCTGGAACCGTTATAACTTTCTTCGTGTAAAAGATCCTCATTTGCTTCTTGTCACGTAAAAAGAACACAAGGAGAACTACGTTTTACAACTGAAATAAATTTAATAGTATCATACTAAGTGTTCCGTTTTTCGCGTTACATTTTGTAAACATCAAACCGCGAAAATTTGTTTAGGTCAAATGGAACATCCTGTATTTTTTTACGTCAAGTTGTGTAAAATTGAATTCCCTTTTTTCTGATATTAGCATTGTGGGGGTTGAAGTTACAATTTTTTGAAATATTTGTGATTTTATTAGAAATTCATGAATTGTTGTAATCATTTCATCAAAATAGCCATGATTAGAAACAATCAGTCATTTTCTTATGTCAAAAAATGCCAGCACGTTTAAATTATACCAACGAAAACTTTTTTAATTTGTTTATTACTTATGGAGAATATGATAAAGTAATATCAAGAACTTGCAGCACATTTGCTGCTCGATATCCACAAAAACGCAAAATAACACTAACACTGTAACATGCGTATTAATCGAATTGAAGATATGGCATGAACTAAAATAGCAGAGATAAGATCAATTTAAAATATGATTTTATTTTAATTTAATAATTGCTCAAATTTCCGCCCTCGAACCTCGACACATTTTTCGCACCTTCGGATTAGTTCCTCATGGGTAGCTCTTCTAATTGAATCCTGTGATATGTTTTGAAATGCATTTCTTACTCTTTGCATACAATCTTCAATGGTTGTTAATGGGCTCTCATAAACTTTATTTTGAATAGTTCCCCAAATGAAATAATCCAGAACTCATAAATCGGGCGAGCGAGGAGGCCATAAAAAATGTTTCTATGTTCGGCGAGAGGTAAATTTTATAAATAGTTATTATTCAAATTTTGTAAGATAGTCAGATATCTTTCACCTAAAAAAAAACAAAAAATTTACCTATATATATATATTAGCAGAAGAGAAAATTTAATTTACCGTTTAAATTTTTCTGATAAAATTGTAATGCCACCACTCTATCGTTTCTTATGGTACAGTAAACCATGAACTGCCAACTTTCCTGAAAGTTTCGCTGTCTGAACATATGAGGATTTGAGTAATTCCAATAATGCGAATTGTGTCTATTAAAAAGTTCATTTTTAGTAAATTTTGCTTCATCTGTCTATATAATATTTCCCAAATAAGAATCGTGACCCTCAGACCTTATTAAAATAAACTCACAAAAATTCTGTCCTTTTAGGAAATCTGTTTTTTTTAATCCTTGAACCATGTGGAATGAAAACGGGTGAAACTTATGTTTTAATAAGATTCTGCGAATTGAATGCTTGCATAGTCCCGATTCCAGGGCAGCATGTCTTAATGACATCCTTGGAAATGCATGAAAATATCCAGGAATGACTATTTCAATATCTTCGTCATCAACAATAGGCTTTCCTCTTTGCATTTTTGCCTTGACAGAGCCATAATTTTTAAAATTTTCCAGTATGCGTTTTGCGTTTTACAGTGTTTGGTGACGGTTTCCGTTTATCTGGATATCGAGTAGCAAATGTGCTTCGTGGGTGTAATTTAAACGTGCTGGCATTTTTTGTCATAAGATAATGACTGATTGTTTCTAATCATGGCTATTTTGATGAAATGATTACAAAAATTCAAGAATTTCTAATAAAAGCTGTAACTTTAACCCCCACAATGCTAATATCAGAAAAAAAGGAATTCAATTTTACACAACTTGCCGTAAAGAAATACAAGATGTTCCATTTGACCTTAACAAGTTTTCGCGGTATGAAATTGACAAAATGTAACGCGAAAAACGGAGCACTTGGTATGGTATTATTGAATTTATTTTTTTTATTTATTTTTTTTGTAGAACGTAGTTCTCCTTGTATTCTTTTTACGTGACAAGAAGCAAATGAGGATCTTTTACACGAAGAAAGTTATAACGGTTCTTGCAAACCGTTGCACCTGTCAAATTTTCTATAAAATGTCAAATATCTCTGAAACCGTTAGGTTTAGATATAGGATATGCTACATATTTTCGACTCAGAATTTTATGCTATTTTCGAAAACCCTAAAATATGTAGGGTGTTCCATTTGAAATAAGCAAGTTGGTATCTACTTCCGGTATAAGCGGAAGTACCAGCTGCTTGTAATTTTAGTTGGATTGGCCATGCCAACATTAGTAATTATCTAAATTTTCAAAATTTTCTGATGCGTACTTTTCTCTATATCGATCGATTCAGTTCCCGGTGAGACACCCTGTATAATTCATCATTTTGATCAAAATTAGAGCCACTGTCCACTATAACTTTTTGTCCTATTTAGAATTCCTATTCAATGACTTTGGAGTCTTAGTAACTAGAGTTGACAAAACTGAATTTAATGAAACAAATCAAACAAAATACTGTAAATTATTGCAACTTAAGAACACTACCTCAAAGTGAAGGCGATCTCATTCCATCCTGATATGAATTTAATTGCCAATATTTTCTAAAACAAACAGCAATTCCAACGCGTTTGTATGAGAATTCAGCGGCATTTAACATAAAGACGTAACGTGTGTGGCAATGTCAAGCCACCTTCCAAACCTTGTTATTAAATAATACGGACTATTTTGACAATTAGTCATCTGTCTCGATATAAATCTCGAGGCTCCGAGGTAGGTAAGGCAAGCAGCCGACGGTAGTGTCGAAACATACAAATTAAATAGTCCACCCGGAAAATTGTCCTATAATTTAAAGCTGCCTAATGATGTTATCCTATGGCCCGTAGAATTGTTTAAATCCTGGACAAGCTTTTCAATATAAGAATCGTATTTAACACCGAAGTTAATGAATATTTACCATAACAAAGAAAAATAGAATTATCGGTGTAGTAAAAGATTATGGGAAAAAACGAGTGAAATTTGTATCGGGAAATTGCTGATTGTAACATAGCACAATTTACTTAGAACAATTTTATTGTAAATATACATTATGTAGTTCTATAACAGCCGTGTGATGGTACCGGATTTAACTGAAGTTTTCGTTTCCAGCAGTTCTGAAAATTTGTCTAACAATAGTTAAATAATATCTTCGGTATTGCCAAATCTTAGTTAATACAAGTACACAGAAAATGTTTTAATATTATTATAAAACTAAAATACTACGATGAGTGCGTTAAACCTCGACAATCAGTTTAGTTAAAACTAAAAGCAGTTAATACTTTATTCCAAAGTGTATAATACAATAAGTTTATTGAAGAAAATAAGCAGTACATCTACAAATTTTCTCAAAGGGAAGTGTATCAACAATGTTGTTTTTCAACACTTCCTGAGTATAGAAATAAAAAAGGATATAACATGTACATAAACAAAACAACTTAACTTAATTTTTGCAATTAGGCAATTCATATCTAAAGAGTCAAAAGCTTCAGTCATATTCAGAAATGTCAAAGAGATGCCTTTCGTGTTGTCAATGGCTCGCTGAATTTTATCAGTTATGTTACTTAGTAGTGTAGAAGTACTGAAACTTTTTCGAAATCCGGACTGAGAAGGAATTATTGAGTTTTGAAAGACATATTCAGAAAGTTGTTCATACATAGCTAATTTTACAATTTTTAGTGGAACAGAAAGTTGTTCAGGATTCTTTTTATTAGGTATAGGCTTGATACAGGACCTTTTCCCTTGAGGAGGAAGAACACCTAGTTCTAATGATATATTGATAATATGCCTATAATAATATTTATGCCTACATCAGATTGACACCCATTCTCTCTTTTTGTTTGTAAGTACAACACGTTTATTTACTCCTGCACCAAAATCAATTCAACATGGAGGCTGCAGAAATTTCCATTAATATAATAATAATAATACGTTTACCGTTTAAGACTGAGCCGTGTAAATTATATATGAGCTAACTATCACGTGTAAATAATTAATATGACATTAGAATTAATTTCATATTCAATTTATTAAAAACCAGATTTAACAAAGCAATAGAAAACTATTTATAATAAAATAATACTACATAAGTAATCAATTAAAGAAATTGTTCAAAGTGGCTACCATTATTTTCAACGCAAAAGCTCATAGCGTCTTCTTAAGTTTAGGAAAATATTGCAAATAGAGTTATTATGGTTTCTGTTTAAGTTGTTAATTTCTTCTCGAATTTTTGCTTTAATCTCCTAAAGATTGTGGTTATGATTAAAATTGACTTTGTCTTTTAAAAACCCCCATGAAAAGCTATCAGGCAGGCGTCAAATCAGGGCTATTCGGAGGCCATCGAATGGTCTCAGCATTGCCTATCCAATTGGGAAATTGATTATTTAAATGTTCTCGAACTTCTAAAATGCTATGTGGTCGCTCTGTCCTGATGCCAAATCATTCTATACAATACTTCCCGAGGGAATTCTTAAATTAGACGATTTACCTCTAGCAAAATTATTTCGAGATATGTTTGTCGTGTCAAAGTAAAATTATAAAATATAAGCCCAACTACTTTGTTTTGAAAAATTCCGCACCAAACGTGGATTGATTTTCTACCCGATTTTTTTATTTGCTTGATCTTTCTCTGTCTTTGGTTTTTATTCTCTAAGGAACGTCTGTTTTTTCTTCTATTAAAACTCTCGCCGACACCGTGGAAAACTTGACTCATCTGTCCACATAATTTCTTTAAAAAAAAAAAATCAGAATTTTCATCTAATTCATGAAGCATAATCTGACAAAACTCCAATCTTCTACGTTTTTGGTCTTCATTCAGTTCCTGGAAAGGCAATATTGTGTAAGGCCTATATTGATGCTTTTTCAAAGTTCTTTGAATGTTGGAATAACTTTTTTCCATCTCACGACAAGCATTTAATAAACCATTAACCAAATTTTCTAAAACAAATATTAAAATAAGGTATCGATCTATTTTTATAATAAATTATTTTTTTACCTTCAATATATAACAATATATCTAGATCTTCTTCTTATTTTTCACATAAAGGGAAAATATTTCGACCTTTTCAGCCTTACTATAACCGATTTTGATTAAGTAAATGTTAATAATGACGGTTTGAAATGTCAAAATTGAATAAACAGTAAAATAATTATTTTATTTTCGTGGCCTGCCTTGTTATTTTTGATTTGCTTGTATTTTGACACGCATGGCTCACTTTTCTTGCAATAAATCAGCTCATTTGCAAGAGTATTTAGGATAGACTTATACAATATTATATATTTGAAATCAGGGGAAAAAGGGCTGCTCGAAAATGCAATAATATACATATAGTATTGTCCTAAAATAATTACAATCAGGTAATATTATATAGTTATAAACTGTATTTGTGTATTTCTTGCATCTGTTCTTCGTCCACACCCCTCTTTCCTCTACCTTAATACCGGTCGTCGACTACGTCTCAAACGGCGCCCATGGTTACATCCTAGCAAATAATTACGTCAATATCGCCAATTTTGTTTTCTATTCCGTCAAAAACTATAAAAACGTTACCGATTTGTCGCAATGATTAATACATGTAGCTAATTTTATTTAATTTTGTTCGTCAGCGCTGCTCGTCTACCGTGGACGAAACATCCACTTTTTTGTGCACGATGTTCGCCAAAATTAAGCAGGTATATCGCAGCCGCCTTCGGCTGGGATAATTATAGGCATCTCGAAGTGAAGGACGGTGATGCCGATATTGTGCTTCCGGTATATTAACCGATGGCTTTGATGCGCCGATTTGTATTCAATCGTCGTGAGATCCTCAGTTTTATTTGTAAAGAGTGAGTCGTTTAAGGCCGACTTTATTGTGTAAAATATGGGCTAAACTCTTATTTTAACAAGTTTTTAGATTTAATAGATATTTTAATAACGTTTAATAGCCAATCCGTCAATCAAAAGACGTTGCATATCGGATGCCCTAGAAAACTTGATTGATTACCATTAGTAAATTGATATAAAAAAATCTTACATGCTTTTTTTACCTGCTTCAAATTTTTATGAAATTTAATTAAATATAATCTAATAGGTGCGTAACTGATTTTATAATAACCTTATCCTATGTCAATTATCAATTTTTAGGAAATTATAACAGTCATTTTAGAGATAATAGCAAAAATAATTCAAGCGAAGTTATTTTTTATATGAATTTTTGAAATTCAGGCCAACTTGGACAATATCATGGTAAAAATTGAGTTTAAAAAGGATTATATCACTTGCCATCGGTAACTAAAAAATCAATCAAAAACACCTATGATTTCTTTTCCACATGAATTTATGCCCATACGAAGATACTGTTTAAGACCTTTCTTTTGAGATATCATACACTTTGATATAGTATACAGTTTTAATGCAATTAATTAATAAAGCCGCGAATCAAACACAAATTCGCGACCTAGAGGGGCCCGGCGATGAGCGCTGAGACCACGAGCTCACCGTTCAGTCTACGTATCATGCGCACGCGGAGCACCTGGGCATGACTTTTCAAAGTTGGCGAAATCCTGACCACAAACGCCAATCGGGGTCACCTCACAGGGATAGTATCCTTGGACCTCGAGAAGGCGTTTGACAAAGTCAGGCATCTCGGGCTGTTTTACAAGCTCCATGTCGCGGACACTCTGATTCATATTATTAAATTAATACAAGCATACCTGTCTAATCGCTATTTCCGAGTGGCAGTCGACGAGGGGTGCTCCAGTCCCCTTCCTTTATTCTCTGGCGTCCCCCATGGGTCATCCCTTGGTGCCACCTTTTCCTTTACTACATAAACGACATTCCAACCACCAAAGACCAACGACTGACATATGCAATCTACGCCAAATCATCCAAAACAACCACCTCCGCCTCGCTGCCAACCTCCCCCGAGCAACCGAAATCCTTCACCTCCATAACAGCACCTGCGCTCCTACAATTTCCGACAACATCTCACTCCAGTTGATTCCTAAATTTGAAGAGAAGCTCCTAACCCATCCTAATCCCCTTTTAAAACTCCTCCACACTGCCAAATTCGCGCAAAAACCTAAATTTCCATCCCTCAATTACGTACACTGTCCTTAATTTAAAACATGAAGATGGCAACCACACCCCCGACACCGTCGCCGCCTAATACAATAACATCACTGTATTTTCCCCTCTACCTCACATACTTACAACCCAAGACTCAAACGAAATTAACATACACACCATCGAAAGCGCCTACAGGGCGGAAACCATATGCAGCCTCTGCGCGCTCGATACTATGCAGACCTAGGCACGAGTTCAGCGTTCAACCTCAACTAGTAAACATATCTGATATCAGTTCATTGTCCGACTTCAAGTAATACATATCATCAGTTCAGCGATTGACTTCAAGTAGTAAACATATCAGTAATACCAAGACACTTCTCTGCAATAGCGAATAATCTGAAAATCATATTTTATTTCGACTACCTATCCACGACGTCGCAGCGTAGCAGCTCCTGCGCATATCGGACAACAAACACGGGCAACAAATCGTTGGTTTCCCAACGATTTGTGTCGCTTGGGAGAATCTTTTTAAAAATTCGGATCAAAACAAATCTCTGGTCTCCCGACGACGTCGACGTCGACGTCGTCGACGCCAGACGTCTTTCCTTCACCAGATGCCGACGTAGCCAGTCATCATTCAGTCGATGGCCAAAGCAGTGAGAAAACTCTCCGACGTCGCCAGATGTCTGACGCTTAGGTTCGCTGTTAGGCCACATACCACCTCCAGATCAACTACTCATCCACCAGAGAGGAATCGAACCCGACCACCAGCAACACCAATGATGCTGTTTGCCGATCCAGTGCCTGTGATGTCACGATCAGCTCTGCCCAAAACGGAAACGGGCCTCCAAGAAAAGCATTCACAACAACTCATACAATGAAATCGACAGCCGTGTACCGGCCGGCACCACCCGAAGTCGAGAAGGTGCCATTCCGTCACCAAACAACGAATTTCGATGACACACCGTTGTCGCAAAAAATTATAAATAATCTGTTTTTGGATTTCCAGAAGCCTCTGATGCTATGCTTTTGAATATACTACTCAACGCATGGTTCGCCAACCATGCCGCGCTGTAAAGAAACGTGGTACACTCCTAAAGTTATGGATCCAAGCCACTTCCAAATAAGCGACTCTCCAACATAAATGATGTTATAAAGGTGGTAGTTGGAGATCCTCACGGTACTGTGTTGGAGAGTTTGCATCCGCGAAGTCGAAAGCTAAGGGCGGCATGGGTGGTTGCCACTGTTTTCAGAACCTATTTAATAATTACTCCTCTAGGAGACCCGCAGAACTATATCGCAGCGAATATTTTTTTTTTAAAATAGTACATAATATAGCACATCGTAGCGCTGTATTCGGGTTTCTAGATTTTTACTAGCTTTTTTTTACTCACAATGTAGCATTTTTCGTGTTCAAATCTTGCATCCATTATTTAACACACTTCCTGACATAATCGATTGATGAAATTTTGCAACAGTTACTAAGATCGGATGACAATACAGTGTTCTACCGTTACTTTTGAAAATATCCGCACGTAGGAGGCGTGGGGGTAAACCGGCACCTCCGGCAAAACGTAGAATACAAAAGGTTTCTCGCTTGCTTAGAGACTTCTACGTCCGTTTTTTCCCGTACAAATGGTACGATATTGGTTCCGGTCACATAATGGTATGCCGTTAGGTTTATATCTCGAAACCCAGCTCCAATGAATGAATTTATGTAAATTGGTTCTATACGTTATGAATAATTAAAGTATGACTAAAAAATGGAAAAAAGAAAACTTAAAACTTGCCTTTCTTAAAGTCGCACTAAAAAGTAAAAAATAATTGCAATAAAAACAAGGCGTGCGCATCATACGTACAATCATACAGAGTGCGCACACCTTGCGTTTGTTGCAATTAATTTTTACCTTTTAGTAAGACTTTAAGAAAAGTAAGTTTTTAAAAATACATATATATTTTTTTTAATACCTGAACCGGATCCTAGGCAAAATTCATTATTCTATTTGACGACTCCCATAACTAAAATTCAGAAATCCGCGTCCATCTAAGATAATAATTATAATAATTTTTAAGGCTACCTTAATACTTTAGTTCTGAAAATACCTACACAATGCTTTATATGGGAACTGAGAACGCTAAAAGAGACGACATGCGACACGTTTGCCGGACTGACGCCTGCGCAGCACCGGAGAATGAGAGAAGATAGACTTTGCTCACACGCGGTTAGCGGTTGCTTGTTTATTATGTTTTATTGATGATTATGTGTAATTTATTGTTAGATATGGATTGTGTATAGCCTTTGGAAAACTAAATGGTAATGTTTTGTGAAATAAAACTAGATACAATGTTTTGATGTTCGAATATTATAAGGTAAAAATGCGAAACATGAAAAATTAGAATAAATAGAATTTGGAAAAGTTTAAAAGTCGAAAAATGATATCAAAGGCGAATGTTAAAATAAAGTAAAATCCGAATATGTGGAACTTTAATGCAAATAAGTAATAATGTAAATAATAATGCCTAAATATGGAAACAATATTCTTTGGGTTCATGGCAACGGATTTTGTATGAACCTAATGTTATCTACTTAATGGACGAAGCGAATCAGTTCCGTAAAAACGCCGGTATAACAATATCATGATGTCTAATCGAAGTAAAATATTACATGGGTATATTCTTTCCTATTATTTGGGTTTTCTACCACATGTATTATTATCCTCTTCAAAAACAAATCACCGAATCTACAAAATAATAGAATTATTGGAAAAAAGCCTCTGCGCCCGTGACGTTTACGTCAAAGGAATAGTTAGAGGTTATGTTTTGCAAATAATATAAATCGGAATAAACACAGAAATAATGTATTTTGCTAACGTTTCGGAAAGTAGTATCTTTCCGTTTTCAAAGCTTTTTTTTGGAAGAACTCTTATTTTGCTGTGTGTGTCAAATACACAGCTTTAAGATTATGTTTATGTTATTTCCATAGATACTTACTACTTACACAGAACATAGAACTGATGATATTTTCTTTTAGATAATGTTGAGTTTGTTAAGTTCTTCTTTTAACATTGGTAGCCAGGTTGTACAAATATCTAGAGAACAATTCGATACGCACTTATCTTCATTTAATAAGATTATTGCTGATTCTTTAATTTTTCTTTTTTTGGTATCTACTTCTTTTGTTAAAATTTTTGCCGAGTCCCAGTTTATTCTATTTCCGTTTTCCCAAACATGTTCACAAATTTTTGATTTCTGAATTTCATTCTTTTTAATGTAATTTTTGGGCTCATCCAACCTCACACTGAAAGGTTTGAATGACTCACCCACATAACATTTAGCATATCTCGTGCGAATGTATGGAATTCAAAATGGCTTATACCTTTAACTTTGTCCGGTTTCAAAAGCCAAAGATTAAGATTCATAAAAAAATTTACCGGACAAAATCACAAGAGGTAATATTTTTGCTTTACAAGGTTGAAACCAAATTCAATCAAAACAATTAAAAAATTCTTTTATAAGCTCCAAAAATCTTCAAATAGTTTTCTGAGATATTTAAAAAAAAATTACTTTATCTCACATTAGACATACATTTGATTACCTGAATACTTGAGACTGACCGATTTCTTAAAGCTATATTATTATTACTATTTTTCATGTACTAATATCATTAATTAAATGTAAAGCATATGATGTGTTTTCTAGGTGCAAATAACTTTACGTTACTTTGTTTTTTATATTTCCATATTTCATTTATGTGATGTAATTTTAGCTGTATCCTCTAATAGGATTTCAGCATGTTGATTATGCAATTAAATAAAAAAAGAGTGAATAAATAATGTACTGTGAAATTTCTTGGGTACGTCTTATGACCATTTTTAACCATTGAGAGCGTTTGTTTATTAGCACCGAATCAATTACTGGTAAAGTTACTGTTAAAAGAACTATATCTCTGGCATATATGTGTGTATTAAAGTTAATTGACTGACGTAGCAAATAAGCAAATGGCCATCAAACATCGCTCTTAAGCTTCTGTGAATAAGTTTTCTGCCAGTATCTAGGAGAAAAAAATAATAAAATAAATAAAATAATTTGGGACTTGCCGCCTTCATTTTCTACAAAATATCACTGAGATACGATACAACAGCATTATGACGTTAAAATCTATTTTCGCGCCTTTGAAAAACTCGAACTTTTACACTCTATTTTCTTAATTTAATCAAATAATAATGCTTAGCTCATATATGTTCCAAAAAAGAAACCATCCTCGCGAAAGTACCCAGTTTGGTTCAACGGTCACTTAATTATTCTGCTGAAAAATAAATATAAAGCTTACGATGCTTACAAAAAATGTAAGAATTATGAAGTGTTTAAAAAACTGAGAGCCGAGTTTAAAACTGAAAATAATTTGGCATACCGACAGTACATACGTAAAATCGAAAATGATATGGATCCTAATAATTTCTGATCCTTTTTAAAAGCCAAAAGATCTCTTTCGGGCATACCGTCTAATATGAAATATAACGAAACAAATCTCGATAATCCCACTGAAATTGTTTCAGCATTTGCCAACTTCTTTTCTGAATCTTTTTCAGATACCAAAGTTAACACTACGCCGTATAAACTCGATGGCATCACTCCAAATAATATCTTGCATTTAAGGAAAGTTACTTTGGATGATGTAAAAAAACGCTATTAGTCAGTTAAAAGCAAATATCACTATGGGACCGGATAACATTCCTGCATTTTTAATTCGAGATTGTGCCATTCTTCTTGCATACCCGCTATCTATTATATATAATGCGATCTTAGAGAATTTTGTATTTCCAGACTTATGGAAATTATCTAAAGTTACACCCATATTTAAAAAAGGTGATAATAACGACGTAACTAATTACAGACTAATTACTATAATTTGCAATTTTAGTAAGTTACTCGAAATTATTTTATACGATCCTTTATATGCCCACGTTAATAATTGTCTATTACCAGAGCAACACGAGTTTATCTCGTCAGTAACAAATTTGGTTATAAAAACTCAATGTATTAGTGAAGTCTTGGATCAGAGTGGTCAGGTAGATGTTATCTACACTGACTTCTCTAAGGCCTTTGATAAATTAGATCATAATATATTATTACATAAGCTTCAATATTTGAATATATTTACAGAGTTCTTAAATTTAATAACATTCTACCTAGTGATCGTTGGCAATATGTTCAAGTAAGAGGTTACAAGTCGAACAAATGTTTACAATCATCCAGAGTCCCACAGGGATCCATTCTAGGTCCTTTATTTTTCATAATTTTTATAAATGATATTATCGCCAATATTGATGTAGAATACCTTCTATACGCTGACGATTTAAAAATATTCTGTCAAATTGACTCGGTGGTCGATTGTGAACATTTGCAAATTAACCTAAATCGCATAAATACATGGTATGGAAAATAACCTGTTATTAAACGTCAATAAATGCAACGTTATGTCGTATTCAAGAAAGCAATTCACTTATGAATTTGATTATAAAATTGAAAGTATCTCTCTGAATAGACCTAACAATGTTAAAGATATCAGAGTTATGTTTGACTCAAAGTTAACATTTGTTGATCACATTGACTCTACTGTGACATCATCTTTTAAGACATTAGGATTCATCTTGAGAAACATTAAAGATTTTCAAAATATAGATACGTGCAAATTATTGTTCAATTGTTCAGTAAGATCAAAATTAGAATACGCCTCGATTATATGGAATCCAATATATCATTGTCACATAACATCGTTAGAAAATATTCAACCTCGGTTCCTAAAGAACTTACACTTTAAATCATTTGGCAACTATCCGCCTAGAGGATATCCACATGATATTCTTTTATCTACTTTTAATTTTATTTGTCTTTTAAAGAGGAGGGTGACGCAATCTACAACAGTATTTTTTACGCTGTACCTCGTCTTAACTCAAGACATTGTGAAACTTTCTTAATACGTACTCCAAGAACTAACATCTTAATTCAATCCCCCCCCCCCCTTCTTTCAAATGTTTTCTAATTACAGTAATGTCAATACTATAATAGATATTTTCAACACAAACATTCGCAGTATTAAACAGTTATAATTATTTAATGCTAGGTGTTTATCATTATATACTTCGTTTGTTTGTTCCATAGATACTTGTTATGTAATTTATAATTTCATATTTGTTTGACTTTGTTTGTTCTTATTTACTTGTTTTTTTATCATTTTTGTGTTATATTTTGCTTTTCTTCTAACCTTGTCCTGTAAATGGACCTCGGTCTGTTGGATATTGTAACTCAATAAATAAATAAATAAATAAAATAAGGTTAAAAGTTTCAATCCGAGGCCTATCTCATTCCTCTATTATAGAAGTTAGAGAAATATTAAGCAAATATCCCCAAAAAATGCGCGTTCATAAAAATTCAATATTGGTAAATGGACTCGTTGTTTATATATGAATCTTTATTTAGCCAATTGATTAATATACAATTAATCCAATCAAATAGTGATTCAACCTCGGAATGAAAGAAAACTTGTATAAATGTTTGTTTTGATCATTTATAATATTCCAGTCGAATTGCGGGGTTGATTATATTATCAGTTACCGGAACAAAATATACTTTGGACTAAGTCTTTTTGGTCCCTGATTACGGTCCAAAAATTTCGCTCGGTGGAAATTCCGGAAATACCCCTTTTTGGGGGTTTATCGCAATATTCTGAGTGTAAATATTATTTCCTATTATTTGGGTTTCCTACCACATGTATTATTATCCTCTTCAAAAACAAATCACCGAATCTACAAAATAATAGAATTATTGTAAAAAAGCCTCTGCGCCCGTGACGTTTACATCAAAGGAATAGTCAGAGGTTATGTTTTGCAAATAATATAAATCGGAATAAATACAGAAATAATGTATTTTGCTGACATTTCGGAAAGTAGTCTTTCCGTTTTCAAAGCTTTTTTTGGAAGAACTCTTATTTTGCTGTGTATGTCAAATACACAGCTTTAAGATTCTGTTTATGTTATTTCCATAGATACTTACTACTTACACAGAACACAGAACTGATGATATTTTATTTTACATAATGTTGAGTTTGTTAAGTTCTTCTTTTAACATTGGTAGCCAGATTGTACAAATATCTACAGAACAATTCGATACGCACTTATCTTTATTTAATAAGATTATTGCTAATTCTTTAATTTTTCTTTTTTTGGTATCTGCTTTTTTTGCTAAAATTTTTGCCGAGTCTCAGTTTATTCTATGTCCGTTTTCCCAAGCATGTTCACAAATCTTTGATTTCTGAATTTTTTTCTAATGTAATTCTTGTGCTCATCCAACCTCACACTGAAAGGTCCGGATGACTCACCCACATAACATTTATCACATTCGCATGGGATATTGTAAATACAGTTTTTTGAATTCTGCTCCCTGTTTATCGGTTTTGTTTTTGTTAAAATAGAAAAGTGTTCCCCGTTGCAAATATCGTCCTGACATCAAATTTGTCACCTATACGACGTAGCTTCCCCGATAGTCCGTATACATAAGGAATTATTGCTGTATAATGACGTTCAGGTTTCTGTCGTACCTGATTGTCGCTATTTTCAACATTTATGAAAACTTTATCAACAATGGCTTCAGGATATTGATTTTGTACTGGAACCTCTTTGATACATTTTTTCTCGTTATTTAATATTTCATTCTTAGATGAAATTATTTTGTCCCTATCGTATAAACAATTTACAACACCCCTTTTAACATTTATTGATTGATTTGAGTTAAAATTTAGATATCTATTAGTATGTGTTGGTTTTCTATAATCCCTTTTAATTAAAACATCTAAAAATGTTAGTTCATTCCTACTTTCTACTTCTAATGTGAATTTAATAGACGGTTCCTTACTATTTATATTTTCCAAAAAACTATCGACACCATGAGGCCAAATTGCAAAGATGTCGTCAACATATCTCCACCAGACAACCGGTTTGTTTATACAATTTTGAACATGTGTGTTCTCAAAGTTCTGCATAAATATGTTGCTTAAAATTGGTGATAATGCAGACCCCATAGCCATATAAAAATAGATGATAGAAAAATAGGTTGTTTTTATACACATTGTTAAGAGTTCCATTATGCTATTTACACTTAATTTAGTTTTAGTTTCCAAATTATTATCATTTAGCAACCTGTCTTTAACTATTTTTCAGGTTTCATTTACCGGAACATTGGTAAAAAGACTAACTACATCAAAACTAACCATCAGGTGTGATTCATGAATATCGTTTTCATACTATTTTTAATATATGAATCGGTATTTCCAGATAATGGATCAATAATTTTAAGTAAAAATGTTGCCAAATTATGACATGGTGAATTAATAGAACTAACAATTGATCTTAAAGGAATATTTTGTTTATATGTCTTTGGTAAGCCATAAAAGTGAGGAGGCTTACTATGATGTGGTGTAAGGTTCCTTCGTTTTTAAAGAAAACGCGATGAAAGTATAAAAATATTGCCAGCAGACAATGGTAATGCCACAGTCATTATAGATAAAGATATATATAACACAAAAATCATGACTCTTGTAAATGAGGGGCCCTACTCAAAACTAAACAAAGATCCAACAAAATCAATAAAGAGCAAAATTTACAGAACTTTGTTTAAATACAAACATGAATTTAATGATTTTGAGTAAAAGTTTACTCAAAAATTTCGTAGAATCTCGTGTACGCGAGTCAAAATAATCAAGATCGCAAAAATAGGTGTACATATGTTGACCATTCGGTGGTAAAAAAATCAGAAATTGCCACAACTTTTTTATTTTAAATAGAGCCGTGTATATTTAAGTCGCTTTTCTTATAAAGCTGTGATTTCTTTTTCAAAGGCTTATTTCAGATTTAAAATGGGATGAAAAATAACCTTGGAAATGGCATTTATTTGCTATTTCTAGTTGGTTTTGGAATGCAGGAAGAAATTTAAAAAATTAATAATAATAGAAGGGTATTTCTCAACAAATAAAATGTAAAATTGACCTATTTTGTTCATTTGCTTGGACCTAGAAACGTTTTTCCCCTTTTCCCATTTCATAAAAATTCAATTTGTCATAACTCTAATTTTTCAAATAGTTCCCTGTATGTTTTATTTTTTTAATCAGATAGAGTAGTAAATTTGCATTGGACTGGTTTTTCCAGATTAAAAATCGAATATATATAAATATTAAGCTTTTTGTAGAAATATTTCGAATTGTGTCCATATCTTGCAGTAAGCCATGAATAACAGCAGAAAAATTGCACACAGCATCTGTCAAAACGTTATTGTTGAATGAAATAGGGGCGTATTCAAAATAAGATACGATTTGCGATGCAATATACACAAAATGTAAAGGTAGATTTACTTCTAATTTACGGCGAATGTCAGAAAAATGCCCATGCGGTCGCATACGAAGGCGTAGAGGGGCCAACAATAATTTTCACAAGTTTCAACCAAAATTCACTTTGATTTTTGCAATTTTAACTAAACGATTGTAGTTTCGACCTACAATTGTAACTTCGATCTACAATTGTAAGTTCAACCTACAATTGTAAGTTCAACCTACAATTGTAACTTCGACGTACAATTGTAACTTCGACCTACAATTGTAACTTCGACCTACAATTGTAACTTCGACCTACAATTGTAACTTCGACCTACAATTGTAAGTTCAACCTACAATTGTAACTTCAACCTACAATTGTAACTTCGACCTACAATTGTAAGTTCGACCTACAATTATTATCCAGATGACAGAAAATAAAAGCACCACAATCAGTTCTGTTCGTAGTTCTGAATTGTTCTCCCACAACCAATATTATATGAGATGCATCGAGAGATGCATAGACAGTGCCCAAAGGAAAGGTGAGCGTTTTTTTTTCTCTTTTTTCTCTATGGTATAACCAATTTAGTATTTTCATTAGATATGGATTTCACTGATAGACTAATAAAACAATATTTCGAAATGAGACTTCAACAAATAGAAATATTATCATTTCTCCGAGGCAAACATAATGTGTTTATAAGTCCGAGAACCTTAAAACGGCACCTATGCAGACTCGGTCTTGTAAGAAGGAAATTTAGTCCTTTCGAACACGTTTATGCTTTTATTATGTCTCAGATCACTACTTCTGCCCAATTACACGGTTACAGGTAGATGCATTTAAAATGCATTCAGCATGGACTTGTTGTTAGTCAAAATGTAGTGCGACAAATTCTTTTTGAGGTAGACCATAAGGGCGTAGAATATCGGAGAAGAATTTGGCATGTCGATTCATACAATAAATTGAAAAGATACGGGATTTGCATAAACGGATGTATATACGGATTTTCGAGACATATAATCTGGCTGTGAGCAAGCACAACGTCTAATGATCCAAAAGTTATTGCAAGCTATTACTTGACAGCTGTTGGCAACTTGAACGGATGTCCACTTACCCTAAGAAGTGATTGCGGCACAGAAAATGTAATCCTGGAAATTCTGCAAACTGTTTTTCGGGATTCCTTTGGAACTGTAAATGGCAGACCCTCGCATATAAAAGGAAGAAGTACTGCGAATCAGCGCATAGAGTCATGGTGGTCGATATTAAGAACTGTACTGAATCAATTTATTTGAATCCATTCGAGATGAAGGTTTATCCACCGGAAGTTACTTGGATAAAGCTTTGATCCAATTTTGTTTTATGGAAATAATACAAGTAAGTTTTTAATACCTATTAACACGGGCTTTCTTCAGTGGCGGGTCGTCTGTAATGGCGCTAGAGCGCTTCCGCCCCTAAAGAATTTTCAATTATTATGTCCAGTGGAAGTATAGTAACGCAAAAAAAAAATTAATTTCTTTTTGTTGAAATAGGCTTAAAATGTCATGAAACGTCGAGATTTTAAATTTGGGCGAAAAAAAAATTCCAGTCTGTCTGTAACTTTTTTTGTGCGCACGTTTACTCTGGAACCGTTTGTGATATTAACATTGAAATTTGGTACACTTATGTATTGTAACGAGATCTGGAACTAGATTATATTTTGATCTAATTCCATTGAGGGGGGTCGGAGGTGAATGGGGTAAATAGGTAACACAAGCAAGTAAGGATCCATAAAATTGCAATTTAGGGCATGTGCGAAAAGTTAAGGTCTCAAAAATTTTTTGATATCAGCCCCCCCCCCCTCCACTATCACCCTCAATACCACCCCTACACTATTATGAAAGGGAGTAAAAAAAATCAAAATGTGATATAGTGTATATAGAAAAACGAAACGTCTATAAAAAAGTTGTTTTAGCGTTATCCACCCCCTCTACCAACCCCATTGCCACCCCCACCCTGTTATTAAAAGGAGTAAAAAAAAGTAAAATGACATTTAGTGTGTATTATACAAGAACGAACCGTCTCAAAAAATATTTTGGCGTTAGATACCCCCTCTACCACCCCATTGCCACCCCCACCCTATCATTAAAGGGGGTAAAAAAAAATTTGATTTAGTGTGTATACAAGAACGAAACGTCTAAAAAAATTTTTTTGCGTTAGCTACCCCCTCTACCACCCCCACCCTATTATTAAAGGGGGTAAAAAAAACTAAATTGGAACTACCAAGGGCCTTTAAATTTCTTTTTACATTAGTCACCCCCTCTGCTACCCCCACTCTATTATTAAAGGGAATAAAATATTATATTGGGATTTAGTGTGCATAAGACTTGGATACAAAATCTGGATGTGGAAGTAGTGATTCCTATGCTGAGTCGTTCATTCCATCACTTCTCACCCTGGTCCCTGACAGCGCTCGAATCAATGATAAGTTGGGCAGAATCGAATAAAAGTAAGTATCGGTTTATTCGATACTAGAATGTATCGAATAAGAAAAAATCGAATCGAATCGAATGAAAAAAATGTATCGAATTACTTGAATAATAATATTCGGATCACAACATATTATTATTTATTTTCGATATTTGATATTTTATTTGAATCGAATAAGCGAATTAATGAAAGAAACATGAAACGATATAATTGTTGACGAATCGTCGGCGTCGGTCGTTACGCGTATCGACTGAGCACAGCAAACATGGGTCCAGGCTCTGCCTGCCTATTTACTAATCTATCTAATGATATTTTGTTTCATTTAATTTTAATGTAGCGAAAATTGAAAATAATAATAACCATTTATTATTTGACAACACAAACACAATTGAATGCTTTTTATCGAATAATAATTATACGATTATTAATTCAAGTATTGATATCTGTATCGATACAAAAAAATATCGATACTGCCTAACACTTTTATTGTAAATCGATATCGGATGTACAATTGTAGGTCGAACTTACAATTGTAGGTCGAAGTTACAATTGTAGATCGAAGTTACAATTGTAGGTTGAACTTACAATTGTAGGTTGAACTTACAATTGTAGGTCGAAGTTACAATTGTAAGTCGAAGTTACAATTGTAAGTCAAGTTACAATTGTAGGTCGAAGTTACAATTGTAGGTCGAACTTACAATTGTAGGTCGAAACTACAATCGTTTAGTTAAAATTGCAAAAAATCAAAGTGAATTTTGGTTGAAACTTGTGAAAATTATTGTTGGCCCCTCTACGCCTTCGTAGTCGCACGTCTATATTATGAAAGATTGTCAGCCATACCGACAGTATTTTGCACAAAATATTGAGTTAGCAGAGGACAGATTTATATTAAGTGAAGAAATTGAGACAAATGTATTGGTTTACACACATGTATACACAAATGTTTCTACATGAGATCCGGCAAAAGAGTTGGTCATGAGACAGTAATGCATATATTAAAAGAACATGGCTTTAAATGCTACAAATACCAATTATATCAAGAATTCTATGAAAACGACAGAAACCGGGGATCGATCTTTTGTAATTGGTTTACTCAACACGTATACTTATTATTTAAACAATAGAATTTATATAATGATGAATCTCCTTTTACGAATAATGGCATATAAAATAGACATAATATACTTATGTATAAAATTATTGGTCCCATATTATTCCAAGGACCGCTAACCGGTTACTTAAGCTTTTTGCAAAATGGAATAGAAAACAAAATGGATGAACGTTCCTTGGAAGATTTCAGAAATATGTACTTCCAACAAGATGAAGCACCTCGCAAAATGCTGGTTTTGTGGGAAATTACCTTAGTGCATGGTTTGACAGCCGGGTAATATCTACTAATGGAACTATTAGGTGGCCTGCTAGGTCACCAGACCTAGCTCCACTTGATTTTTTCTTTGGGGGTTATCTGAAGGACAAAGTATACGCTTCGCCATCTGCAACATTAGAAGAACTAAAAAATAAAATTTTAAATGCCTTTGAATCCATAACTCCAGTCATGTTACAAAGTGTTATGAAAGAAGCTATTCGAAGAGTGAACAAGTATTCTGAAATGGGTGGGCGTAATTCTGAGCACCTGTTATAGATTTGGTATTTAGTTGTGTGTATTTTTCTAATTATGATATTTATAAATTTAGTAAGTTGCTGTCCAGATAGGTACCATAACTTATAAATTGATTTTGATTGTGTGCATTTTTGTTTTTTTGCTAATAATTCATTAAAATTCGAACAAAAATTATACAGATGGATCGGAGTCTCTTATATTTCCATTCTTATCGAATTGTATTAAGTCTGTAGTTTTTATTACGATATTTTTAAGCTGGGCTATAAGAACGTCTAGCTGGATCCGCGAAAAAACTTAGTAACGTTTGATAGAAATTCTGTACCTAAGACTTGCAGCGGCAATTATATTTTTTTGTCCGAGTGGCCTGCTTAATTTCTTTCGGATTATATAAATCCCAATATTTTCACATAACACTAGATTGATCTAGTGACGGCAAAAACTGGGCTGAAATAAATTACCATTTCACATTCTCCAACGTAGCTAATTCAGTCCAATTCATTCAGAAACTGGCCGAAAAAAAAGCAGTTAAAATTTATTTGTAACAGCGTTAATGGTTGTTAAAAATTAATACAATAACGTATAGATTTTACAAAAACATCATTATCCGTATCTTTCACAGAATCCAATTACGATTGATATGCATTATCTTAAAGCGTAAATGCTCCCAACTTTACTGCTAATATAGATGTTAAATTTCAAATGAAAATTTGTATTATACTCAACATCAATTTGTTTTTGTCCGAGTGGTAGGTGTAACAAAAAGACGAGATCCGTTAAAGAATTTATGAATGAATGAATGGGAACATGTAACTTCTTTGAAGCAGTGGCGAAGCCTTGGGATCCTCTAAGTAGGCTAAGGGAACAAAAAATTTATTGGTTTCGTTATTTTTAAAACATTTATAATACTAATCAACCGTAGTTCCTGCTTGTTCTTTTGCCGAGACGTTAAAATCTTATATAAAATAGATGCTGCCTTCAATGATTAATATACAGGATAAAATCCATATTTTATGTATACTCATGATAATACCATTTTGATTTCAAGGGATAAGCATAATATGTATTACGTTTTTCAATCTTATGTCTTTTAAGAACAGTCCCTTGAAATATTAAAATTAAAATTTTTTGAAACAAAATATCCTGTCCTATATTTAATAATTATCTACATTGTACTGTAACATTTAACAACAAACAACACATGAAAAATGCACAGTTTTGATTAAACAGTCTGTTTATAGTTTATAAGAAGGAATAAGATGTAAAAGAATTCTATAAAGGTGGAAAATTAGAGCTAGACAAATTTAAAAGAAAGTTATAGTTGTATAAAAGCTTTAATACTCATTTCACTGCATATAGAAAGCCACTTTAAGTAGTCTATATCAGGGCTGACGTCGATGGTATTTGACTATGTTGCATAAAATTTTACTTTAGAAGCCTTTAAGATCAAATGACTACATTACAAATATACATACATATACAAATATAGATAAAAAATCATATAATTTTAAAAAAGCCAATTTTCCTGCATTATATAATGCCTTGCTAGGTATCGACTGGTCTTTCTTGAGTGTAATACACGATGTAAACATTGCTACTGATTTATTTTATTCAAAGCTGTATGAGCTTCTCGATAATCACGTACCTACATACAGAAATTTCAAACGTACTTATCCAAAATGGTATTCTTCAGAAATAATAAAAAACATACGTTCGAAAGTCAGACATTGGGACAAATATAATAAAACTCAATCTAACTATCATTTGCTGGAGTTTAAACGTCTAAGGGCACTTATAAAAGTACAGCCTGAATTGGCTTACAAAACTTATCTGGATAATGTTCAATCCTCAATTAATTCTGACCCTCATAATTTCTGGTCATACATTCATACAAAAAGAACCTCTTCTAGAATACGAGGAAAAATGGAGCTTGAAGGAAACCACTATGATTGTCCTCAAAATATTGTAAATGCTTTTGGCCTTTCTTTCAAAGTGTTTATTTGCCTAAAAATGATAATCCCAATATTGCTGATTCCATCGTAAACATGCTAAATAACTATTCTATTACAATCAATTGCATAACTGAGATAGAAATCCAAAATGCAATTTCTAAACTGAAAAACAAGATGACCTCAGGTCTTGACTTAATACCCTCTTTTCTTGTTAAGGACTGTAACAATGCACTAGTCAAACCTTTATTAATTATATTTAATTTATCTTTGAAAACTTTAACGTTTCCTAACACGTGGAAAAGGGCTAAAATTTGTCCAGTCTTTAAAACAGGTGACTCGTCTGTTATTAGTAATTATAGAGCGATTGCAATTCTATCGAACTTTGCAAAGGTCTTTGAGATTATCCTATATGATCGCATCTACATGCCAGTCAGTAAGAGAATATCGCTATACCAACATGGTTTTGTGTCCCACCGTTCAACAGTTACCAATTTGGCTATCTTTAGTCAGTTTGTATCTCATGCTATTGATTAATCTGGACAGGTTGATGTGATCTATATGGACTTCTCTAAGGCCTTCGATCGGATTGATCACAGTATCTTATTTAGTAAATTAGGCAACTGGGGCTTAAGCTCTTCATTACCATCATTTATGCAATCGTACCTTACCAACCGTGAACAATTTGTTTCTTATAATGGTTATAACTCTGAGCCGTTTATAGCTACGTCAGGGGTTCCCCAGGGCTCTAACTTGGGACCTCTTCTATTTCTACTTTTTATTGATGATATTACCTCAATTACTGACAATAGTAGTAGGCTATTATTTGCTGATGATCTTAAGATATATAAGAAAATAACATGTCAGAAAGATTGTGTTTTGCTGCAAAATGATATTAATCAGGTTCAAAACTGGTGTATGAGTAATAGATTACATCTTAATGCCTCTAAATGTAAAGCTATCACATTTACTAAGAAACTCTCCAGTATTGAAAATGTTTATTATATCGGTGGAATGTCATTATCTAGATCCAATTCTACGAAAGATCTTGGAGTCATATTTGATTCTAGATTATCATTCATTGATCACATTCATTTAAAGGTGAATGAAGCTACTAAAATGATTGGCTTCATAATCAGGAACTGCAAAATGTTTACCAGCATTATTGTCTGGTCGATAGCCGAGTGGGTTAAGGCGCGAGGTGGCAATCGCGATTAATCACACGGACATCGCACCACCGGGTTCGAATCCTGGCTCCGGCAATGGCACTGTCGAAGGAAATGGTTGTATGTCCGCGTTTTTTCAATGTGTAACCCCCTTCCGCACAAGCACTGGCTTCTGGAACTGGGGGTTGTCTAATTTCTGTGGTGTTTATTTATTTATTATTAAATCTCTAAAAATCCTTTACTTTTCTTATGTGAGGTCTAAACTTGAGTATGGTTCACTTATCTGGTACCCCTATTTCATAAATCATAAATTGGCTTTAGAAAATGTGCAGAGAAGGTTTCTTAAATTTTTATCATTTAAAATTGATGCAATTTACCCTGAAAGAGGTATTGAACAAAGCACACTTTTATCTAGGTTTGAAATTAACAGCTTGGAATTAAGAAGAAAGTGCAGTTGCTGAATAAACTGATGCCGATGAGGACTAATAAATCTCCTCTGATTTATTAGTCCTCATCGGCATCAGTTTATTCAGCAAACAACAGCTGCCATCCAAAATCCTGGCAATTTTGGTACTTCAGAGAATATCTCAGATGTATACGACTTTAACGATGACGAAGGTGAAGAAATATTCCAAACTTCAGTTACCGATAGCACAACTAATACAACTACTAGAAAAAGAAAACATGAATAAAATAAAATAATCATCAATATATGTAAAAAGTTTAATAAAAATCGAGTGGGTTTTCTAAAAAAAAATATCTTACTTTTTTTTATCTAAATATTTAAAACTTGCTCACAATCACTTTTTATTATTAATATTGTAATTTTTATAATAAATAATTACACGTATACTTATGCGCGCATACGTATAATGCTGGAAATGACGAGAAATCGCCGCGCGCATGTATATACCAAAAGTGACAAAAAAATCGGCTGAATTAAAAAAGTTATTATTTAGTACATCATGAGAAAGTACATAAGAATACCTTCATTTTGGTGAAAAAAAAAAATTGGTTTGATCATTTGGGCAAATTGGGGAAAGTTTTGAAAATTTTGTGAAATTTGAACTAGAAATAAAATTGAAGCCAAACTGTTAGATATTTTTTGCTAACATTTGGTAAGCTATTTGTTGGTTATATAGGTTACTCTCACTTAAAATTTCATCAAATTCGGTTTAATTTTGGCCAAGTTAGCCGTAATTCAATTTTGACGTTTTTTCAGTATATTTATATACATATCGTGGGAGGCGATGAACCGATTTTCACAAAATTTGAACTGAACGTTCTTTGAACATCTGCAATAAAAGAGTACCATTCTCGTTTCTTAACTAGCATTTTAAAGGGTCCAAAATTAATTAAAACTGAAAGACCACCCTTAAAAATGACCAATTCACCCCTTTTTCACGAAAAAAAGGGTTCCCCATCTACTCGAAGCGGAAAACTCAGGGTATTCTTAGTTTCACCAAAACAAAGTTATTTTTCTATGTCGCGTTGCTCCATGTAAAATTTTCTCTATCGCCTTATTTTGGGCTATTTTTACTCCACTAATATTAATGCCATTGTGAATAGTGTCATTGTGAATAGTGTAATAATTGCATATTGCCATCAAAACGCTAATGCTTCATTTTGATGGTAATATGTAATTATTACACTTAACGCGCCAGGCTTGTAACTTGCAATTCAGCGCTCGGCGGGGCACATAGCCCGGAGAGTAGCTGTTGGTTGCAGTCTGGTTACGTTCCTTATAATAAAATAAGGATTTTATAGAGGAATTTGCGACTAAAAATATTATGTTTTAATATTCTAAAAGCACATTTGAACTATATAGAAAAATAGTTTGATTTCTTTTATTTGTACCGATAATTAAAATGGAAGAAGCTAAAGAGAAGCAAAAACTTTCATCGCAAAGTAGCAATTTTGCAGGCATTATTATAACAAACAGAGAAATAATTGCAACAACAAAGTGTACTGACTAGGTAATGGTATCACTTCATTTGAATCAAGATGACTGAAGAGTCCTTTTGTCATTGAACAATATGACTGCTCAAGGCAATATTTCTGAAGAAAATAAGTCCTAGTGTGGATGAAATAAGCGAAATCGAAAGACAAACAGATGTGGAAACAACTGAGGAGAGGGTAATACAGAAGAAATGGAAATGTTGGGAACTCATATCATAAACCAAAGAGGATTAAGAGCTCTTTTCACTATCTGGATCCTAAAATTTTTTTCAAATAGTGAACAGTACATTACCAGTAATGTCCCCAGCTTGAATCATTTAGTAGTTGAAGTAAAAAACTTGGGCATTTATCAATATCTAACGCAAATCTTTGAAAGCAAATTACATCAAATAACAAAGTTGTTAAGAAATGGAAACAATTCTGTAACTCAGGTGGCTAAGAGATTAACTAAAATTTTGCAAGTTGAAGTGGATACAGGCGTTGATAAGATAAAACATTTTCCAGCTCGAGTCTCCTTAATGATAGAATTTAGAGATTTTTCACTATGTACAATAAAGAAAGATATATGGTTCTCAATATTAAATAATAAAATTGTTGAGATTGTTACTGGAGTCATATAAGGATTTTAATGTGAATGTGAGGTCGGCGGCGTAGTGTTTATTGAAATTTTTTAGAACGTATTTTAAATCGTTTTTTTTAAATATCTAACTAATCTAATATATATTTTATAATATTAAATATATATATATATATATATATATATATATATATATATATATATATATATATATCCTTTCCTTGTCATACAATGTTTAAGGTGGGAGTATCTAATAGAGAGAGATCCGATAAGGAAGTATTTATCATTTTTGGCCATAACTTTTTTTTAATACATATATTGTTAACAAAAAGTATAAGCCTATCTAAGTAGATCTATGACAGGTGTAGTGATATGAATTTTTACTCAATAATTTCAGTTGTTTGCAAAATAGTTAATTTTAAAAATTACGTCAATTTTCGTATTTCCTAAATTTAAATCTAACTATTTCGTATATGTTTAAAATTATTGAGTGAAAATTTATAACACTACTTTTGTTATAGTTCTACTTAGGTAGTCTTATAGTTTGTTTGCAATGTGTTTTAAAATAAGAAGTTATGGTCAAAAACAGTAAATATTTTCCTATCGGACCTCTCTCTCTCTTGCATATTCTCACGGTAAGGAGAACAAATCGGAAAATTGGAGATGATCTCCTGATTTGTAAGGCTCATCCCACCATCTATTTTTATTCCGATTTTCAGTCTTTCTTAAGAGACTCTATGGTCTATTTCCTTGTATCTAGGAAGAAAAGTTGCTATCTCTTTTTACCAGGGGTGTAGTCGGAGGCTACCGATGATAAGCAGAGTTTTTCCTCAGCAGCACAGTGATAGCGTAATCCCACACAGCAGAGCCTTATTCTAATAAATAATATTTTTATGTTAAACATTTATAATCTGTTAAAAGTTTTGACAGAGGTAGTTGTGTGTGTTGAGCTTGGCTGTTTTCATAAAGGCTCTTCCATTATTCTCTCCATGAGCATGGGTTCATAAGATAAGAGCATTTAGCGCTTGGAAACCATATTCCATGTCAAAAGAATAGCATGATAACAGTTTTTGACGTTACACGAGCAGTTAAGTAGTTTTCACAAATATCAAAATATCTGAAGCATTTCTTGATTTAATTAGAGAATTGTCAGCCCAGGGTCTTCAAAAATTAATATTATGAAACTGTTTTACCATGAGGTAAAACCATTACCATCCTTCGTCCCCCGCAATTGAGCGGAATGATTTTCTGTACGTGCCCTGGTTATTTCTTGAGGTAGCTTGGCTAAATTCCAACAAGGCGTTATGATTAATGTGATAAACAAAACAAAAAAAAGATTAAGAAAGAGGAGATTGTGGTGTTTTGATGCACATAATTTTCAATAATTTCATATTTTCTGAAGATGTTTAAAAATTAAGACTCGAACTCAGGACAGGAGAGCCACGAGCCCGGGACTCCTTGGTCTCCAGCTTAACACGTAAGCACTGAGCCACTGAATCTATTATAAGAAATATGAAGTATTTCGATCATTTTTTGCTTTTTTGTTGGTTCTCACTCAAACATGGAATATGCATTTTTCGGAAATAGCGGTTAATGACAGCTTCGCGTCGGTATTATTTCAATTTTTTTCGCGATGAATCTGTTCCACTTTGAGGCAGCTGCGGGGATTCTTCTTGCGAATGGTGTATTTATTAATTATTTATTTTAGAGAAAATTTAATAAGTTGGTCTGTAAAAGATACTTTTCCTTTTCTAATATACTCAGAGTTAATAGTTGACATAAAACAAAAGTCAGATAATAAAGAAAATTTCACCCCTAAATTCAACCCCTTCGAATGGCAGTTGCAACCCCTAATTTTTTTAATGGGAAATAGGGGCTTGTGATACCTCTGGAATTGGTCGAGAGGATGGTCAATAAAAATTGTTGAACCACAGCACTTAGGCCCCATTGGGTCCCTTGTAGGCAGACCCTCGCCTAGGCCTCCAACCAACCTAGTCTTGCGAAATAGGTGGTGATGTTGCCTAGGGTCATCTCACTTTCATCGGCCAAAGTAGGCCAACGTCCTCCCAAAATGAATTCTCTGATTGATGAGATGGCAGAACAGTCACAAAGTCAATCAAGACAACTAGCAGTTTTAGCATTGAATGTTTCCCATACTTTTCCCAGAATAAAATGCATCCCTATAAACTGACCCCAACTCAGGAGCTTAGCGATGACGATTTTGATAGAAGAACGTATTTTTGTGAACAAATGATGCAAAGGTTAGATAAAAATGTTATCCAACTGGAAAATGTTTTGTTTTCGGATGAGTCCACTTTTATTCTTCATGGCCATGTTATTCGTCAAAACTGTCGCTATTGGGCTACTGAAAATTCTCACTGGATAAGAGAATTACATACGCAAAATCATAAAAAAGTTAAGGGTTGGGCGGGGATAATTGGAAACCATATCATTGGTTCCTTTTTCGTTTATGGCAATTTGAATGCAGATAATTATTTAGTTCTGCTGCAAAATAATATACTTGCCAACTTTGGCAAACTTATATCCTGCTCATGCAAACGCACAGGTTCCAGCGGATGTAATATGGTTCCAGCAGGATGGAGCTCCATCACATTACCTAATCGATGTCCGGCAATACCTCGCCTTAACATTTCCAAATCGGTGAATAGGCAGGCGAGGATTGCTAGAATGGCCAGCACGTTCTCCTAATTTTACATCCTTAGATTTCTTTCTATGGGGATATGTGAACAGTGTATACGAAACTAAGCTACGCGATATAGCTGACTTAAGAAGAAGAATAACGGACGTGGTTAGGTCGGTCACGCTTCAGATGTTGGAAAACGTTAGAACACATTTCTATTTACGACACACCAGCTTGAATAATCTTCTAGCTTATCTAGTTAATTTAGAATCAACCAATGTTAATACTAAGGACATTTAAAATTAAATGTTGCTTAGCGCAGATAACATACACAATATACAATTTTTGTTTGATTTGTAGTTGAAATCGAAATTTAAAATCTCTTTCTATGATTATCGTGTTCTGTCCGCATAATTTTCTCACTTGTTCAGGAACCCCGTTAAACACATTGTTTCGCCACTGCGTCTATTCGATCGAATATTCAACAGGTTGTTTGATAGACTCAATTTACGTTTGATAGTCTGAAGTCTAATTACGATTAAAGCCATAGATAGGCAGTACACTTCAGAAAACAATATACAAACCTATAATTATTTGTAATGTGCTAAGCCAGATACGTTTCTACACAGCTACCTGAATAAATGACTGCTGTTTATTCCTCGTGGTTTTGTTTATGTAAAAGTTTATTTTTTACATGGGAAGGTCGCTACAAGTTTTTATGCATGTTTAAAAATAAATCAACGAAAGGATATATTTCATGTACGCGATATGTAATTCTGCAATGGGTCGTTCCCATGTAATGAAATTTCAGGATTTTATCACACTATTTACTCTATATTTAGATTGATCATTTGTATACGTATTTTCTTCGACTAAGTTTAAAACATTCTATATAGTTTGAAATATTCTTAAAAGGGTTAAAATGTCTGATGTTTTGTTGCTGTACAGACCATGGACCACAATGTGAAACATTTCGCTCCCCTATGGGAATTTACGTCGAGTGTAACTTTTTTGTTACTAGTATAAGGGGTTATTTGTCATTTGCAAAACTACAGCATAACCCGGAAAACCCTGAAGAACCAAAGAAGACTGGTTTATGGCATTTTCCATTTCTTATTATTCTATTAAAATATTTCCAAAGCTACTTAGGTCGTAAAACACAATATGCCGAATATCGTGGTTTCAAGTCAGTCGAAATTCAAGCTAAGCTTGTGGTACCTCAGGGTTCCATTTTGGATCCCTACTTGTTTTAAATTGAATGTAAGTTCAAATGTTTAACAGCATATTTGTATCCACGTTTAGCATATGCATTTCATGTAAAAAGATGCCTTGTTCGCGAGACTTCGAAGATGTTTGGGAACTATAAAGTGCTTGAGAGCTTTTAGGAGTACTCACAAGATCTAAAGTGGTTACTAGCCTTTACGAGTGCTAATGAGCATTTTACGAGATTACTAAGCACTACTTTCGAGAAGTGCGAGAAGCATTGAATGCCGATTATAAAAAGTGCTCTTAAACAAATTGCTCTCTAGCACAAAAGTGCTTCGAATGCTTAAACCAGCACCAAGCACAGGCTATTAACTACATTAACTCGAAAATGGTAACAGAAGTAAAAAGAAGAGGTTAAATACGTTTATTATTGATAACATAGTAAGACATTTTATGCCAATCATAAATAAAGCTGCAAATTGTGATTTTGTTCCATCAGTTGAATCATACAAAATTAATTTGGAAATAGTATCTTCTTCTATGTTATTATTTACATATGTGCAAAGAGAGTGTTTGCATATTAAAGATGATATATTATGATATTACTGTACAATTTTTTTTTACCTAGTTGATACAAAAAGCAGTGGTCGAACTCCTCTTCCATTTTGAATAAAAAAAATTACTCCTCAAGTAGTTTCTTTACTTGCCAATTAATATTTAATATAATATTGTATTTCCTTGAAAAATAACATTCAGTTGATTGTATAAATGTGTCATTGATCAGTTAATATTTTTACATGAAAAATAATATTTGTGTGAGTTACAAGAAGTAAAAGCAAAAGAAAAAAATGATATAAAAAAATATTTTTTAAAAAGCTTTTTTTAAAAGCTTTTATTTAAATGCTCTAAAAAGTAGAAAGTAAAGTTTGAAGTAAATCAAACCCATCGCTTTGTTACATTATATAATTTTTTTATGATATAAAAACTTATCGCGAGCAATCTCGACAGGAACTTTAGGCTGGTTCTCAAAAGCCGTATGAAACTGTTAACGTGCTATATTATGTTGGTTGCGTTTGTCGGTCGTTTCTCTAACCAACTAGAGCCCATTTTATGTCCTCCAGGTTTTTGTTTATTTTTGCCTGTGTGCGTCGTCTCGAGCTTTATGAAGTAATGAGTTTAACTGCCAGTCTAAATCTCTAATTGAAAGTTTAGTGTGGTATCCTACGAGATCATATTGTTGGATCTTTTCTTATCGACGGAAACCTAAATAGTGAATCTTATTTGGAATTACTTAGAGATGCAGTTGATGCAGTGGCCACCTTGGTCACCAAATTTGACTCCATTTGACTTTTTGTGTGAAGGTGTTTGAAGAAGAACGTCAACCAGCGTAGCTAGATTATTTTATGCCAAAGGATTGTTCAAGAACTTAACTCCATAAGTTTTTAGTAATAAATAGACGGGAGTTTGAAATGCGACGTATCGTTGTATGAAAGTCAGTTTAAACACATAATAACTGATTTTTGGTATTGAGGCGTATTTTTAGATAGACAGATATAGTTTATTGATGCTAAAATATACAAAATATTTACACAGGTCAAAAAGAAAACAAACAATATACTTATATAAAAAACAAAAATGCGCCACAAAATATTTGTAGTATAATAAGTATAAAAAATGTTAAAGGAATAAAAATCTGTAAATATACAATGCGGATATTTAAATAAGACTTAGATTACTATTTATAAACTCTATATCATTATAAAATGCTTTAGACATAAGATATTATTTTACCTTATTTTTTTTTCTCGGGTAATGCTTTTACATACTGTGGCAATACGTTAAAGTAATAACCCGTTCTATCTCTGGTATTATTGAGTCTTAAATCATTTACATTTATGTTATCCACATTTCTCGTAAAATATGAGTGTATTTGACTTCGTTTTGAATATGATTCTTCATTGGTTTTGGTATAGAAAAGACACTGTAGTGTACAAACTGAGGGTAATGTCATTATATTGAGTTTTTTAAAAGATTCTTTGCAGTCTAGATACGAACAGCCCTTCTTTGGAGTCTAAATACATTATTGCGGGAAGCAGCATGCCCCCAAACAAGAATGCCATACGATATCACCGAATAGGCAAGGCTATGATATGCAGTAAGGAGAGTATGTTGAGATACATTGCTTGATAAATTTCTTGGCAGGTATATGTTCTTTGATATTTTATTACAAACATAAGTGGTGTGTTCATCCCATGTTAGCTTAGAATCTGGTTATAGTCCTTAAAATTTTAGAGTCAGGGTTATTGAAGTTAGGTATATTTCGTAGGGCAAAAATCATTGTTTCATTTTTTGCGTTATCTAAACTCAATTCATTCGAAATAAACCAGTTTTGAGTAATTGATTGAGTTAGCTTGACCTCGTCTAACAAGACTGACATGTCCGAGTTGCATCCGTTATATTACAATCAGCAAACATAATTAATCTAGAATCACTATTAAATTTGAGAGGTTATTTGTATATATTAAAAATAGTGTGGGTCCCAAGACAGATCCTTGTGGGGCTTCATGTTCAATACTTAGTAGATCAGGTTTCATCTCATAAAAAGGGTACTGTTTTCTTTCGATAAGATAGGATGATAATAAAAGTTTGCTACTGGTTGTAAAGCCATAAAAATCGAGTTTATCAATTAATATTTGATGAGATATACAGTTTTTTTTAATTTAGAATAATGCGTAACTTCTAAACTAATCACCTAAAGAAATATGGGGTGTTCCATTAAAAAAAAATGCTCTAGGGATGAGATGATAATCTCGGGTCTATTCATAAGTAAGTGTGTCCTCCTATTATTTCTTTTTGATGGATTTTAGCATTTTTTGAAAAAATCTATACAGGCTGTCCATTGTATCAGGGCACTCGAGAATATCTCACTTAATATCGGTCGTACAAAAAAATTATTTCTACGAAAATTGTGCCGATTTATATAACCTACAAAATGGTTTAAAGACATTTGAAATCCATGGCCTACTTTAAGAGTTATGGCGGAAAATATCGAAAATGCGGAAAACGTCTAGGCCAAATATCTCCGTTTGAAGAGATACGAGAAAAATTCTAAGGCGACAATTTTTTGCAAAACAGAGTGTTTCAACGAGGTTTTATCTAATTTTTTTCAAAACCGCTGTATTTTGAGATTTCCTCTTCAGGCTGTTAAAAAAATTATTTTGAAACGGGCGGGAAATGGTGCCTAAGTAGAGTATTTTTCTCCCTTTTCGAGGATATATCACATGCCATATTTATTCATTGGTACTACGTTAGTAATTATAAAAACATTTTTTTAAAACCAATTTTTTTTAACAAGCTTTATAATACTTGCTATGGAAAAGTATGATTAAATAAAACGATAAAATAATTCAATAAGTTGTTCAAATCTTTGCTATAATAAAACATTAACACAATTAAGAAGAATAAAGTAAATTCAGGTAACAAAAACAAATTAATAATAAAAAGAATATAGCACGCAGAACATTAATATATATCTAATCCTCAAAATAATTTTTAAGATATCATATTAAGTGTTCAAAGTGTCCACCGCGATTTCTTATGCACAATCGAGCGCGGCGAGGCACTGCATTTAAAACATTACTCAGTATTTCGGGGGTAACTGTAATCCATGCCTGTTGAATTCGAGCTTTTAGGTCCTCTGCATTTTGCGGTGTCGTCGAAAACACCTTATCTTTAATACACCCCATAGAAAAAATCCATTGGGGTTATATCTGGAGAACGAGGGAACCATCGAGTAAATCCATTAGTACCTATCCAATGTTGAGGCAAAATTTCGTCTAAATAATCTAGGCAAATCTGGGAATTGTGGGGAGGAGCTCCATCTTACTGAAAATATTGAAAGTTGTATCGATACTCTAGAGGTAGGTCATCTAAGAATTAATTAAATTCATTTCTCAAAAAGTTTAGGTACCTTTGACCACTGAGGTGACCATCATAAAAATAAGGACCTATTAAATTGGTTCCTAAAATACATATCCACACATTTATTGAAAAACGATTTTGAAACCCAGTCGGTCTAGCCAGTGTGTATCTTCAGAAGTCCATTTGTAATGAATATTGCGATTAAAAAATCCATTATTGGAAAAATTTGCCTCGTCGGACCAAAGTATTTTACTACATATTAATGGATCGGCACGCTTCCTTTCCAACAGCCACCTACAAAAAGTCCTCCTTGGTTTGTCCCTCGCTTGTAAATTGTGAACTTTTTGGCTTTATAACACCGGTAACCATTTTTCTTTAAAATGTTTCTAGCACTTGTTTTATTTATATGACAAGCAATTTGAATTTCTCTTAATGATGATTTATTTCTTACATAATTAATAACTCGGTACCTTATTTACATTATCAGTAACACTGTTCAACCTTGCCTTCTTCTTTAAAAATGAACCATTATTTTTCAGTTTCGTAGCTAATTTTCGGCTGCAGTGCTTGTGGAAATCTGTTTCTATATTTTACTTGAGCTAATCCAGAGTTAAAATTGCATTGGCAATATGTAACGAACATATTATAATGATCAACGTAAGTGAAAATCATTTTTGAAAATTCTAAATTCTTAAACGAGTGTGATTGAGTGAGAGTTTAAGTATTAACTGAGATGATCTGTCAAAAAATTAAATTGTCAAGTTTGTTCATAGCCAACTATTTTAATATAATTGAAATAATAGTGAAATCATGATTATACTTAAATTAATTGGTAAAGACATTTTAACTTTCTGAGCAAGAAGTGACGCTTTTCAGGAGGATCTCTATACATTGGCATAACTGCGAATACTCTTTCCATAATTGCTTTCTTGATTATTATTTTGTTTTTGTTACCTGAATTTACTTTATTCTTCTTAATTGTGTTAATGTTTTATTATAGCAAAGATTTGAACAACTTATTGAATTATTTTATCGTTTTATTTAATCATGCTTCTCCACGGTAAGTATAATGCTTGTTAAAAAAAATTATTGGTTTTAAAAAAATGTTTTTATAATTACTAACGTAGTACCAATGAGTAAATATGGCATGTGATATATCGTTGAAAAGGGGGGAAAATGCTCTATTTAACGGCGCCATTTCCCGCCCGTTTCAAAATAATTTTTTTAACAGCCTGAAGAGTAAATCTCAAAATATAGCAGTTTTGAAAAAAAATTAGATAAAACCTCGTTGAAACGCTCTGTTTTGTTAAAATTTTCGCCTTAGAATTTTTCTCGTATCTCTTCAAATAACAGAGATATTTGGCCTAGACGTTTTCCGCATTTTCGATATTTTCCGCCATAACTCTTAAAGTAGGCCATGGATTTCAAATGTCTTTAAACCATTTTTTAGGTTATATAAATCGGCACAATTTTCGTAAAAATATTTTTTTCTTGTACGACCGATATTAAGTGAGATATTCTCGAGTGCCCTGATAAAATGGACAGCCTGTATATTCAAATATATTTAGGGTGGACAGCTTTTATTAAAACGCACTGTATAAAATTTTGTGGCCGAGACAACTACTTGATTAAATTTTCTAGAATCCTATTGTTTCTACGATAAACTGGGCACTTTTAAAATCAGTTTGTTACTTGCCAGTGCCTATAGTATTTATATAATTAGAATTCTCCTCATTAAGTTGTTAAAAGTAAAATCAAAAATGTACGTTTTAAGCTCGTCTGGGACTTCAAGTCACTGAACCAGACTAAACCTTACTGTTTTCGTTTTATTCGCATTATAAACGGAAACACAATAAAAATAACAAAAACAAAATATGAAATACTGACCTGAACTAAAATACTGAGTGTTCATGCGTAACGTTATACAAGCACCGTTTTTTATCGACCTTTTGTTTTCATAATTATGCTGTTCCACTACAGATGGAAAATGGAATCTCGGCGATACGGGCTACATTTATATAGATCGATTCTCATGAGAACATTGTTTACAACAATAATTTTGAATGATGTCTACAGAATATGGATAGTGACTAGATGATCATGTAGAAATTGTATGGAATAGGTGTTGTAATAATACAATACCATGAATACCGTGTTTTCATTTTATTTTAATGTAAACAGTGAAGGAAGCGATAGAAATAGTAGCCCCTGAATTTATGCACATATTTTATTGCCACCAAAATTATACGACGACAAAAACAGTGAGTAATTAAGGTGGGCGGTGCCGTGCACAAAATTCCATAGTTCTTTGTATATCCCTAAACTGATTTAAAAAAAATATTTTGAAAGACATTTAGAGAAAACTCCTAAACACCAAATTAGTAAGTTTGTACAACAATGCATCTGCCACATACTTCGATATGCGATGTAAAACAACGTTAGGCGCGGTTAGTACTTGGATGGGCCATCGTTCTCCATCGCCTCACACATCTTTCAGCGGCTTGTATATCAGTGTAGGCGCGGAAGCTATGCAACCTTAGGCGAGGGTTGTATAGGGGATATACCATCCTTCGGAGGGGATGTAAAGCCGTCGGTCCCTTGTCTATTAAATGTTAGGTAAGTAAAAGATCCCTACTCGTCTTAAGAGAAGAGGTTCGGTAAAATTCCTGGTTGGGGTAGCTCGTTTACAGGCATCGGTGATAGGCCTCAGTAGCGGAAATAGACCGACGTTAAATAAATGTTTAAAAAAATGTATCTGCCAGTAACTACGACATCCACGCCTTCTCGGAGACGTGGTTTAATGGAGGTCTAGAAAACCCGGAAATCCTAGATAATAAATTTACTATCTTTATATCTGATCATAATTTCAAAGAAATAAATTGTAGTAGAGGCGGTGGAGTTATGTTAGCAATTACTAGCCGTAGATTTAAAATTAGGTAATTCGGACTTTAAATCTATTCCATTATCGACATAGTTGGTGTTAAAATATCAATTCATTTCAGTCACATCTACATATTTGTCATTTATATTCCCTCTAATAGCTCCGCTGATGTTTGCATCAACTTATTTGAGTCGTTTTGTTCTCTTATTTATTTGACTCTGAATTTCTTGTCCTCAGTAACTTTAACATCTGCGAGTAATCTGCTTTTAATAATAATATGACAACGCCTACACTAAAAACGATTGTTAACTTCCAAAACTTCATTAATTTAAACAAGTACAATAATATAGTAAATATTAACAGTCGCATTCTAGATCTAGTTGTATGTAATACATTTTGTTCAGTCGAGAACGCTGTTGATGTTATTGTTAACGAAGATTTGCACCATTTGCGTCAATTATCATATGCTGCGAATTTGCTAGAGAAAAAATCGGCAGCTACTGGAAGCGGCTGGAACCTCCCCACTCGGTGGAACTTTGAAGCCGAAAAGAGCATTAAATTGTGTGACAAAACGGCACTAAACGTAATCCGATCTCATCCAAAACCTTTTCAGATCATCTGGGGCACTAAAAAAACCCGCAACTTAAGAATTTACAATCATCTATGCGAGCTATTACCTGCATTATCGCTCGTTGAATAATATACTATTAGGATATTAACAAATTTAACATCACTTGAACGACTAAGAAAGTCTAGTTATCCTAAATACTATAGATTTGTAAAGCAACAAACTGAAAATTGGTAAATTGATAATCTATAATAAATTCACCAATGAAGGTACAGAAGGCATATGATATTGATATTGTTACATACCTTTAAAGTTTGTGGCAATCCACTAAAAGTTATAATGATAATATGCCGAAATCTTATTAACATGACATGACACCAACGTTATCGGATGACAAACGATGACAAATGACAATCGTCAAAATTTGCTCATTGCAATCCGATCACTCGCGGCTGTCTTTGTTAAATGAAACATTAGCATTTCAGTAATTTTACTAGATTTTAGAGGAATATTTGTAGTTTAATTCTTCGATTTGTCTGTATATATATTTAAAAACGGCACTAAACGTAATCCGCTCTACCTCTAGAGCAGTGAAGAAACCCTCACACGTGAATTGACACGTGATGTGATGAGTTTCACGGCGTAACGGCTACGCGCATCGATCATGTCATGCGAAATGCGATCTATGCCATATTTGCCTTGTTTTTAATTTTTTTCACGGAAACCAAATCGAAAGGGTGAAAGTGTGATATATCGGTGAAATCAGAATTTTAACTGCTTTTCAATGGTTCCATTGCAAATTGAAAGTAATTACAAAATAAGCAACTTGTTGTGTCAAACTGGCACTAAACGTAATCCGATCTCAGCCAAAACCTTTTCAGATCTTCTGGGGCACTAAAGAAACGCACATGCAAAGTTTCATTCAAATCTGTTCAGTAGTTTCGGCGCTATCGTGCTAACACACATACACACACACAGACATTTTTCAAAAACCACTTTTTTGGGTTCCTGGGACCTCAAAACGTAAAGATTTGATGTTATTTCAATTTTCGTTTTTGAACCAATTTTAGTAACCTCTCACAATTTTATTGTGGAGAGGTTAAAAACTGATCATAATCGATATAGTTTTAAGAAAGCCAATTTTCCTCTACTTTGTTACTATGAAATTTATTTCTATCAAGTTTATTACGTTATCTGGTCGATATCCGCGTGGGTTAAAGCGCGAGGTGGCAATCGCGATTAATCACACGGGTATCGCGCCACAGGGTTCGAATCCTGACTCCGGCACTGTCGGAGGAAATGGTTGTACGTCCGCGTTTTTTCAATGTGTAACCCCCATCAATACAAGCCTCTGGCTTCTGGAATTGGGGGTTGTCTAATTTCTGTGGTGTTTATTTATTTATATACATATTACATATACGTTAATACAAATGGTCTAGCCGTAATTGATTTTTTTGAACCTTTGTCGCCTTTTTACCTGCATATACGCTTTTCTGGACCGACCGTACTCAATAACTTAGTAGTTATTAATAGATTTTAAATTTCTAACCATGTCTATAAAATTTATAACAAAAATAAACACACTTTAATTGTTAAAATGAAAGGTCTATTGAAATAACTCCACCGCCTAGCTTTTAATAACATTTCCTCGAATAAAACGTTGACCACCTTAACCAAAAAAGATTAAAATTTTATCAGTTTATTGCGCTTCCGTTTCAGGCGCGGAAGACTCCACTAAAAATTCAGACCCCTCATTGCTGCTTTCCTTACGCCACGCCAAAGTAATAATCGGATTAAAACAAAGTTTTCCATCTCATACTTGAGATATCCTTTACGTTTTGCTTGAGGACTTATGTAGGTATTTATATTTGAAGCAAAAAAGGACAATGAACAACAAAGAAGTTATTTATATTTTTGATTCTTAATAACACAGACATTAAAATTGATTAATAGTAAAGTATATGAAGGGATTATGGAAATATTTGTGTTATGTTATGTACAGAGGAATACAATTGCAGAATATGACACTATATGGGTAGACAGCGAAAGAAAATTAAGGTACAAATGCGTTTCCAATATCAAATTACGTACTTCGAGACTGTTATTAAACGATTATTTTATAGCGCAATTGACGCTACCTCCTGCAAAAATCATTGCAAATGAATTTTCTCATGAGTTTTTCACCAGAATCTTTTGCGTGAGGTGTACGAATCCATTGCACCGAGACCTAATTTGTTGCGGAGAAAATGTTCCCAAAATTCGATGAAACTTTAAATTTCCAGTGCAACTTGGCACTACCTGCAAAAACCGTTGAAAATACATCTTCTCATGCGTTTTTCACTTCGAGACTTTGTTGCATTGAGATACATGATAATAAAGTCGATTTCTGCGAGTGGTAATACTATTTTCAAGTTAGCATTTGAATGGGTTATTTAAAAAAAATAAAGAGCTACAAATGTTTCCTCACCGCAACAAATTCGCAACAAATTGATAAGATAATATTTGTGTACTTTTTAAATCCATTTCTGTGAGTGGTAATGCAATCTTCACTGTCAAGTTAGCATTACCACGGGTTATTTAGAAAAAATAAAGAGCTACAAAAATGTTTTCTTGCTGTAACAAATTCGCAACAAAAAAGCTTCAATTGATGATACGATACTTTATAAATAAATGAGTATTCAGACAGTATGTTTTAAAAACACGCTCATGTACCCGCAAAATATTAAAAATTACCAAATTCTGTAAACATATTCATCAACTGGAAATGACAAAGTCTAAGATAAATATTCTTGCTTCACGTTCGATTTTTCATAACTCAAGCAACTCAATTAGGCTCATTTTCTCCTACATCATTATAAATGTATCAAGGAATGTGAGTGGCGAACACTTCTTGCACGATTTGCACGTATCTGTTGGAAGAATTTTACGTAATAAGAATCCTGAATCGCATCTTATTTAACGAGTCGCTGATGTGTAAAGGCTGCAACCGAAATTCAATCCATAGCCTACTATCCGTTACTGTGTAATGTAAGATATATTTGCCGCTTGACTGGCTCCCAATCAGTTACTAGTATAAACCACTATTTTTATAAATCTAATCACCTTAAAAATAGAATCAACATAATCTGAAAGCCGAGAAATTACGATTGTCACTACGGCAATTGATTTTCAATGAGAATTCATTCTTGGTGAAATTTATAGGTGAAACGATGGACTAATTAGTGATTTTACAGGTGCAAATTGGGCCTGCGTCATAGTATAACCAAACACAAAGGACTGTTTTTTGAAGTTTGTAAAAAATAAACTCTACTTCATTAGCTGGAATTTGCGTTAAAATTTATATATGGAAGAAGCCAAAAGTTATCCCGTACAATGTAAACCACATCTGCCATCTCTCTTTGAGATTTTCTCTAGCTGAAATATGCTCCGAGGTATAGTTGATTGCAAGAAACTGCTATGAAGGAAAAGGACGATCGAAAAGATGTAGTTTTATGGGGGGAATACAAACTTTATTTTCAACATGTCTCAGATCTCTGCTGAGTTCGTCTTTGTATTTTATGAAATAAGTTACTAGGTTTGCCTGTTCCTACTACGTGTATGAATCTCCTTTCACGCTTATTTAATAGTTTGAAACCGCGTAAACATGAACCATACTTGAGCACTGTTGTGAAATATCGTACACAGCAATTTTCAATTTCTTGTAAACGGTGTGTGTCTTCTTGAGAAAGACTGAAACCCGTACCAACGTGACCAGAAAAGCTCAGTAAATGATCAAAGTTAATACCAAGATCTTTACGCCATTAATTGATACAATGATCTCATTATTTATTTGAACATTCAATTCTGCAAGTTTGACTAACTGTTGAGAGGTTCAAAAAACAATGTTTTGGACTTTTGTTAGTATTTACTACAATAATATGTTGGAGTGTCAATTAGTATATAAGACTTAAGCCATCATTAATGTAAAATGTATATGTGTATATGTATAGATTAGAATATTGGGAGTAGCCTTGAGATATCTGCAATGAATATACTAAAAAGAAGTGGTCTAAGAATAGATCCTTGCGGGACATCGGATAGAAGTGACATATTTTGATGTTCCTGTATTATTTTTAGGAAATTGTTGTCTGTCATTGTGATCATATTGAAACAAGTACTTCCAGATATGCCATAACTTAATTTTGCAATTAGGAAATTAATATCTCTAAAGAGTCAAATGCTTTAGTCATATCAAGTAATGTCAAAGAGGTGACTATCAGTTATATTAATACTGAAGCCTTTTCGTAATCCGGACTCATTAGAAGGACTTATTGAATTTTGGAAGACGTAATCAAAAAGTTGTTCATACATTTCTATTAGCTAATAGACCGTAGATTCCTAAATTGTTCAGGATTATTTTTCTTAGGTGTAGACTTAATGCAGGACATTTTCAATTGAGGAGGAAGAACACTTAGTTCTAATGTAAGCCCCAACTTTTTGGTTGTTTTTGAGTTTAATAATTTCGTTTTTGGTTCACATAAATTAGACAAGAGTAGGCTACTTTTAGATCAACAGGAGGAATAATATCACTTCCGGTTGAAATGGAACTAACTGACTTTCTTGGTGGTTTCTTATTAAGCATGAAATGCTAACTACACCAGTTTTATTTTATATACTTAAAAAATTCCAAAAATTAAATGCTACAAAATTTTAGTATTTATTTCAAAATGGCGGCGTCATATATGTGCAATTTGGCGCCAGATTCTTTCTTTTAGGTCTTGCTATGAAGTAGGAGCAGTCTATTTTCCAAATGCGCCTATATTAAAAAATCGATTGGGGATAAGTCAGGAGATCTTGCAGGTCATCTGACTCATGCGTCCCAATCCAACAAATCTTCTTTTTTTTTTAACTCATATAAAGTCTCTGTAAACCATGGTTCTGGATGCTACTAACGCAATCTATTTCTTAGTAAATCATGCCCGGCCGACGAAAATGTGTAATCTATATATTTGTGATTTATGCAAAATTAAAACAGAGAAAATAGCCTACAGGAAATTATTTTCTATCACTTTGGACTTTGGACCACTCGGTATATGCCAAATACCTTTCACAAATTAATTTTTAATTATAATTATTATTGCTGCCTCTTTATGTTCACTAAAATTAATTTTAAGGAATTTATATGGTTATTTAAAAATACGAGAATATTAAATTTAAAATTTTAATCGACCCGCCTCTGTTTGTCACAGGTAATTTCTTTTCTAAACGCCTGATAGTGTATTCGATAGTGTTTCATTCACTACTCACGGTTGTCTATTACCCATTAGAGTAGAAAATCTATATTAAAAAACCATTTAAACAATGATACATCAAATTACAAATAAACTTGGAATTCGAATGGGATACGTCGTTGTTAATCATTTACAAGAATAATAGATTATCTGCTGGAGTTGATGATTACGAAGATTGATGATATTTATATGTTGTTATAATATGAAATGAATGAATGAATTTTAGAGAGCTATTATTGGGTATTATACAAAGCAATTCACATATTTTATATTTAATATGAAGAAAATTATTTAATCTGAACAGACAGACGTACACTTGATTGTAAGAATAACTGGGACACAATAATTCCCTAACTGTCAGTTTGACGGTAATAAAATGGGATAATTACTAAGAATACTTAGATATCTTGACATGTAACAAATATTCAAAAGCTTCCAATTGTTATATATTATAAATTATTCACGAGAAAACCCTTTTGAGACTGAAGTAAATGTCACTTCGGATATTTTCCTTCCTTAATAAAGCTTTTTAACTTTGTGTATTCTTTGTCAACAAAATTAAAAGTCAATATAATGTATTTGTATGTATACAATCAAGTAGGTTCTGTAACCAAGTAACATTAAACTGTGTATGCCTACATATCAAATATCTATAAAGTCTGGCTAGTCTATTAAATTTGGTGTCTTAAACATTCAATTTCAAAACTACACAATTTATTTTTTGTGGAGTAGCAGTTTGGAACCGCATCATAGTTTGCATTGAAAGGCCGGAGCCTAGCGCAATCAAATTTCTCCCAGTGGATAGGCAGATGCGGTAAAATTGAGTGGACAGCCCGTTCCTCCGATTTGACCCCGCCTGATTATTTTATATCAGGTCAGGTTTACAATGACCCGTATCAATGCACGTATTATAACAAATATAAATACGCGCATGACCCATCCTCATAAATGTGGACCAATTAAAAGTATATAAATAGAATTTATTACAAATAAAAATAATGCTTTAATCCAGTCAACAAGTACAGGGAAAAAATGAGTAGCACTAATTCTTTCTATTACATATGACATGTGTTTTGTGCTGTTGCTTTTCTTGCATAATTTAATGGGTATTCCAGCCAGTCAAAAGGTACCTCTACTGCTAGTAGTACTACTAGAAGTAAAGACAAAATAGAAGTTCAAGTAAAGTAAAGTAATCAGTTATTTACTTACGTTTGGAAAATAAAGTTTTTCTGCAACAAGTCCCGTCCCGTGTTAGATTCCAACTGTGGAATCCAGCTTCAGATTTTTTGTTGTATTGTTATGAAAACAATGTTGAAACATCAGCTGTACATGATTTCAACAATTTATAACCTGTAATATTTTGTTTTTGGCTATCATTATGTATTAAAAAAATGAATTTCACAATAAACCAGGTTTAACATAAGCTCTACACAATTTTGGAAATTTCTGATCAGTAATATTTTATTCCTTACCACCAATCAGTGTATATTAAGGCAAAACAGAAAAAACTTAGTCCGTTAAACTGAATAAGGGTAAAAATGAACTCTACACGATTTCATAAATTTCTAATCTATATTTTGTTATGGTAACAATAAAGCGATTTTCATTATATTTTATTCTCTATCATCAATGCACATTAATAGGAGAAATTTTAGTCTAGGGAAATGTAATATTTTGTTTTTGGCTATCATTATGTATTAAAAAATGAATTTCACAATAAATCAGGTTTAACATAAGCTCTACACAATTTTGGAAATTTCTGATCAGTAATATTTTATTCCTTACCACCAATCAGTGTATATTAAGGCAAAACAGAAAAAACTTAGTCTGTTAAACTGAATAAGGGTAAACATTAACTCTACACGATTTCATAAATTTCTAATCTGTATTTTGTTATGGTAACAGTAAAGCGATTTTCATTATATTTTATTCTCTATCATCAATGCACATTAATAGGAGAAATTTTAGTCTAAGGAAAGGTAGTTTACTTTAGGGTAAAAATGAGCTTTACATGATTTCATGAATTTTTAATCTGTATCAGAAAGTAAAGGTGGTCAGAAGTTGTAGGAGAGTACGATAAAGCGCTTTTTTTTATTGTCTTCCGGTTTGGTTATGTTGCTCATCGAGACTGTTATTAAACGATTATTTTATAGCGCAATTGACGCTACCTCCTGCAAAAATCATTGCAAATGAATTTTCTCATGAGTTTTTCACCAGAATCTTTTGTAATATTTTGTTTTTGGCTATCATTATGTATTAAAAAATGAATTTCACAATAAATCAGGTTTAACATAAGCTCTACACAATTTTGGAAATTTCTGATCAGTAATATTTTATTCCTTACCACCAATCAGTGTATATTAAGGCAAAACAGAAAAAACTTAGTCTGTTAAACTGAATAAGGGTAAACATTAACTCTACACGATTTCATAAATTTCTAATCTGTATTTTGTTATGGTAACAGTAAAGCGATTTTCATTATATTTTATTCTCTATCATCAATGCACATTAATAGGAGAAATTTTAGTCTAAGGAAAGGTAGTTTACTTTAGGGTAAAAATGAGCTTTACATGATTTCATGAATTTTTAATCTGTATCAGAAAGTAAAGGTGGTCAGAAGTTGTAGGAGAGTACGATAAAGCGCTTTTTTTTATTGTCTTCCGGTTTGGTTATGTTGCTCATCGTAAAGTATATAGTCAAAAAGATAAATATGATGGATGGTCAGGGGGTGCGGGGAAGCCATATAGAAAATTAGCTTGCAGTATACATTGGCATCAGTGTTAGAGTATTAGTGTACTATAAACATACATTTTATACTTGTAATAGAAATTTGAAATGAGAGAGAGAGAGAGAGAGAGATTCAAGGTCATTTCAATTTAAAAAAACGCAACTCTTAAACACATTATTAACGTTAAATTTATGCCAACAACATTGCAACATGCATTATATTATTAGTAAAGTTATTGTATAACCGAAAAGTTACAGAATAGACCCAAGAAAGTTGTAAACTTATATAGTTTACTTGCCATTCGAATAACGCATTGTTGGCTGTCACGGCCCTTTTTGGCTAACTGGCACAGTCTTTTTACCTTTAACCGAGTTTTAAAAATTGCCCACATCGCTCATTAAAAGCAATTCCGGGGATTTAGAACGAAAGCAACAACAGAAGTAAATTTTTCGCTGCCCCCAGCGCACTGGAAACTTCTTAAACTAGTTGTTAATTATTATTTCTCTTCAAGCTGAAACACTAATCACACGGCAAAAAACCGCTCGAGTTAGAAAATCGAATGCGAACTAGGTGCCGTACTAATTAAGATACGGTGACACTTTAATAATACGTCAGTGTTGGGTGGATGTCGTCAGGGTGGCTGTAGGGGGTGGACTGTCAAAATCTGTACATTACGGGGCAATTACGGCAGTGTCAGTAGCACTCCCTCAGAGACTGTGGTCACCGCCACCCGTGCAACTTTAGCTAACTTAACAGTATTGCAATTAATAAGCTCTCTGTTAACTGCACTGTCAAAGATTACAACGAAACTTATTCGGAACTTTAAGGAGATTTACTTTATATCGGAACTAAATACATGACACGTGCTCGAGTTTTCTGTCGGGGTTGGTTGGAACTTAAATGATTTATGTCAAGGATCGCAGGAAAATTATTTTCAGGATTATTTAATTTATGCCAAGTTCCGTATTTGTGCTTGTTGGTCTTTTAGCAATTATCTCACTCACATTAACTGATACTTTCCGTAATTGTGTCATTTGTAGCTGATGAAAATGTCTCTTTAAGTATTTTTCTAAAGCTCACATCCCCGTCAATTTGTATCACATGGAAATGGAAATAGAAACAAGTTGAACTTTTTTAAGTTTCATTTTTGGTATCGCTAAATATTTTTGATGATTTCTGCAGTTTTTGAAATATTCACGAAATAATCAACTTCTGCAGCAATCTTTTCAAAATGGTATTAAGCATGTTTCAAACTTAAATCGTGAAGATAGTGGTGGAAAGGTGTACCCTTCTGACTTTAGCTGGCCCCATAAAGAATAGTCTAGAAGTGTAAGATCAGGAGACCTCGGTAGCCAGTTATGGTTGATGTAGTTTCTGTTGCCCTAGTGGTTTTATTTACACAAAAGTCACTTTTACTCAATATAATGTAATAACAATAATGTTTATTTGATTCAATTTTTCTTTATAGTACAATGAAACATACCTACATAATTCAATGCAACATATACAGAACAGAACATATACGATACGATGTTATATTAAACTGGAAGTACATGTATCAAATTTTAATTTTACCTAGTTAATGAACACAAATGAACAGAAAATAAACCGCAAAGGAACGCATTATCCCTTGAACGCGGTTTACTAGTGATGGCAGCTAGTGCCTACAAAATTAAAAGTAAATAAATAATAAGTTTAGAATGCTTCCTGCATTTTTTGCGTTAATAGATGTTTATGTAAGTTTTTATTAAGGTTAACAATTGCTTGGGTTAGGTTAGGTTAGGTTAGGTTAGGTTAGGTTAACCTGCATTTTTTGCGTTAATAGATGTTTATGTAAGTTTTTATTAAGGTTAACAATTGCTTGGGTTATGGTTCAGCCATTTAACAATTGGTAATTATTTTTTATGTCTATAAGTTGGTGAATTAGATATCGTGGTTGATCATCGTTCCATTTTTTAATTTTCTTTTTAAACACAAGATTTATTTTTTTTTGGCATTGGACGTGAAATCCATTAGCCAGTCACTGAATTCTACAAATAGAATAAAAATAACAAAAAAAAAAAAACGATGAAAAAATACCAATACGAAGCTAACCCAACACGATTTTAAGGGAAAATTAATAGACGACCAACACAATGGGGAAAGCACAGGGGGTGACACTCTTCCCGCTCGGGGGCCCATCAGAGCATTAATAATTAGACACACAGGTTAAAGGCCACGGATAGGAGGTATAATAAACAAAAAGTAAAACATTAGGATACGATTCTAATCTATGTACTTCATAACGGTATGTTGGTGTTCAGAAAATTCATTATTTCTTTATATATGTTCTTAAGTGACAATAGATGTAACAGATTAGTGGGCAGAGGAATCTTTAATTTCAGTAACCCCTTAATAAGTTTCTCAGAAGCTCCATTATGGCATGTACATCCAAAGAAAATGTGATCCAAGTCACAAATAACATGGCATGCTGTGCATATATCTGTTTCCACAACCCCAATTCTCTTCAGATGTTGAGCATGACAAGCATGGCCAAACCTCAATCTAGAAATAGTGGTGATAAATTTTCTGCTTAATGTCAAATGTCTAAACCAAGGGACCTTGGGTAAACTATCCTCAATTTGAATATAACGGTTGAACACAGGAATTGAATTTAATCTTTTTATTTTATTTCGAAGTTCATTGTGAATTTTAGGTCCCAAATAGTAAAAACTTCTTTGGCCAATTGTTTTTTGGGCTTTGGGAATGTCAGTTTAATCACCTCTATACCTTGTTTTATAAAGATGTTCGATAAGGTGACTACTAGATTTTATATTGATATAATAGACATTTACAGAATGATTGTCTAATATCGTATACTTTCGTATCATTATATAAACTATTCCCTGGGTATGTGCAACCTTTATTAAATATTATTCGAATTATCGATTTTTTACAACGTCCAAATTTTTTAAACATGATTTTGTTGCCCTTCTGTATGCGATAATGTCATATATAAGATACGATTCAGCTAATGCAATGTACATTAAGTTTAGATGATTTACACCAAAAAATACTTGAATTTTGTCAATAAGGTACGTAATTTTTTTTACTAAGATTTTATGTGATCATTCCATGTGAGATGTGGGTGAATTATGATGCCTAAGTACTTAACACGTTTTGTAGATATAATTTGTACATCATGATCCTCACCTCTTACCTGGAGCCTATTAAATGTTGGCATGTTAGAAGTAAAGAGGAGAAGGTGGTTTTTTTACGTTAATCGTGAGAAGTTTCTATTTAAAGAATTCAATTTAGTCCCAGAATCGCGTTCCACGTTTTCTTTTAAATTTAGCCAAGTTGTGTCTTTATAGAATACCGCCGTGTCATCTGCGAAACTTATAATATAGACAGCGACGTTCAGTTAAAACATATAATTTATATATAGTGTGAATAGAACGGGACCTAATATGGTGCCTTGTGGGACCCTATATGTAATAGTACTTTCATCACTCATAAAGTTTCTGTAAGGTAGCTTCTCATTAGGTTATATGCAATTTTGCGGATGCCAATGCTCTCAAGCGTAACTAGTAAATCTTGATGACTGACTATGTCGAAAGCCTTGACCAGATCAACTAAGATGCAAAGTGAAGGCTCATCAGCATCACCAGTTACGAGATCCGCTATTGCATCTTGTGTCGATCTACCCTCCCTAAATCCATATTGGTTTTCTGATATACAATACAATACAATACGTTCATTGAAAAAAGCAGTACAGGTACATACATTTTTCCAAAAGGAAGTGTATCAACAATGTTGCTTTACAACACTTCCTGAGTACAGAAATATTTATACATGTAAAAAATGTATATTTAATTTTAAACAATTGTACATTAAAGTTTTCTAATCTTGATAGGCTAATGTCTTCCTTTAACTTACATTTTACAGTTGCCACTGATATGTTGTGATATTGAGCTTGCGGGTCATTAATAATATATGCTACTATGAATGAAAAGGAAGATCGAAAAGATACACTTTTGTGAGCGGGAATACAAACTTTATTTTCAACATGTCTTAGATAACTATGGTGGATTTCAGAACGCCTATGTATTTTATTAAATAGATAATTTGGTTTTTCTGTTTTGAAAATGTTTAATACGAATCCTACAATGTGTATAAATCTCATTTCGCACATATTTAATAAGTTGAAAGCACGTAAATGCGGAGTTATATGACCAAATTGAGGCACAGTTGTAAAATATCGTACACAGCAATTTTGAATTTTTTGCAAACGGAATTTGTCTTCCTGTGAGAGACAGGGACCGTACACAGTATCTGCGTAATTTAAGTGCGATAGAACCATAGTTTCAGAAAGCAATATTTTAGTATTTGTGTCTAGATATTTTTTGAATGAGTATAACTGTTTTAAACAATAAAAAGCTTTTTTACAAATAGTATTTACGCGATTAGAGAAATTTAATAAAGGATCAAAATTAACACCCAGATTTTTAACGTTGTTGGTTGATGCAATGATCTCATTTTTATTTGAATATTCAGTTCTCTAAGATTCAATAGCTGCTGAGATGTTTCAAAAACAATATTTTGATTTTTGTTAGCATTTAGCATAAGAGTATTTTGGATTGTCCATTCGTATATAAACGTAAATCATTATTTATGTAAAATTCAGTCATTTAAACTTCTGTAGAGGAGAAACTATGCATTAGCTGAATATCATCAGCGTACATGTATAATTTTGAATTAAGTGGGAGCCTTGCTACATCCGCAATAAAAATGTTAAAAAGAAGTGGTCCAAGGATAGATCCCTGTGGAACACCGGATTTAACTGATCTATAATGTGATGTTAGTATCGAATTTCCTGTATTAACACTCGTAAACTGTTGTCTGCCGAGGAGATAATTTTGAAACCAGGAGAAAGTACTTCCAGATACGCCATAATAACTTAGTTTCGCAAACAAGCATCTAGAGAGTCAAAAGCCTTTGTCATATCAAGTAATGTCAGGGAGGTGACTTGCGTGGTATCAATGGCTCGCAAGATAGCGTCAGTTATATTACTTAGTAAAGTAGACGTACTAAAACCTTTTCGGAATCCAGACTGGTTAGAAGAAATTATTGAGTGTTGATAAACATATTCAGACAGTTGTTCATATATAGCTGATTCCGTAATTTTTAGAGGAACCGAGAGCAGACTAATAGGGCGCAGATCTTTAAGTCGTTCTGAATTTTTTTTTTTTGGTATGGGCTTAATACAAGATAGTTTCCATTGAGGAGGTAGAATACCTAATTTGAACGATATATTAATAATATGTGTTAGCGGGGCTGATATCCATGGTAAAGCAAGTTGTAGCATTTTAGCTGATAATCCATCGGGACCTATGGTGTGAGGTTTTTGCTTATTGTGATCTTATATTATATTGTATTTTTCATAAATTTCGTTATAGCCCGGTTGTCAGAGACTAATTTTAATGAAAAGTTAGAATTAATTGTTACCTCGCTAATTTTTTCATGAAAGACCAGTTTTTTACTACTAGAAAGTGGCTCAAAAAAGTTTACCAAAATCTACCCCCGTGAACCCTTAAAAACAACCGTCTGAAACGGAGAAAATCAGTTTTTTGCTAATATCTCGAAAAATAATAACAATAATAAAAACGGATAGCACCACGTGAAAGAGCGGGAAATTTTACATCAAAATAGTATAAAAGTTTTTTAAATAGATTTTTCCCTTAGTATGAGAAATTATTACAGTTCGCTCAATATTTCAAGAGCGTCACACAGGCAAATGAAGCATTTCTCGACCGCCGCTACATAATAGAGAAAATTTTTATTTATTTTTTTTAATACATTTATTTAACGTCGGCCTATTTCCGCTACTGAGGCCTATCACCGACGCCTGTAGACGAGCTACCCCCAACCAGGAATTTTACCGAGCCTCTTCCCTTAAGAAGAGTAGGGATCTTTTACTTGCCTAACATTTAATAGACAAGGGATCGACGGCTTTACATCCCCTCCGAAGGATGGTATATCCCCTATACAACCCTCGCCTGAGGTTGTATAGCTTCCGCCCATACACTGATATACAAGCCGCTGGAAGATGTGTGAGGCGAGGACGCGGTCTTCGTTGGAACGGTCACCCATCCAACTACTAACTGCGCCTGACGTTGCTTTACATCGCATTTCGAAGTATGTACATAGTAAAGACGCACCTACGCTCGCCGCTATAAAGATAATTTGTACCCATTAAAAACTATATGTGTTTTTATTTAATGACTTATAATTACTGTCTTCGCCGCTAAAAAACTACAAAACTTTATACCTCTTGCTACACAGGCTTCCTCAATAACTGGGGGGGGGGGGGGGGGCGTAAAAAAGAGTATACCGATAAATTATTTGGCAACATAACATCAAAAATATGAAGCTTTCGTGACTCGACAACTTTTCTTGAGGCCCTCATATTTCGCAAACTTACTTACTTTCAGATCCCTTCATATGTATAATAATCCCAATTTTGGCTTGTCTTGTATTTTTCGAATCGAATCGAATATTTTCTATTCTTTCCTACTACTTCATTATTCTAATATGCGAATGACACCGTCTCACTTTCTTCAAACTACTGTTTTCACATTGTCACATAACAATTAGCAAAGCACGTTACAGCTTTGCCACAATAAAAATAGCCCGCTGCCAAATTTTCGTCGCTGTGTGAAGCATGACAACAACATTAGAAACACCTGGCGGTGCGTGCGTGAAATGTCACTGCAAGAAATCCAATATTCAAAACATTTTCTCCTGGCAAAGAAAAAATCACGGAGATTCGTTACGCCAAGGTGTGATACATTTGAGTTGGCTTGTCAGCTAACTGTTAAAAATGATGTTGAATGACCGTCGCTCTTTTATATTCTATATAAATTAATAAGACAGGGACGGAAGCGAAAAAAATTAAATGCTTCACAGATTCAAACTTTCGATTTTCATGCTCCGTAATTTATTTTATTCTATTCGAGAAATCGTGGTAACTGTGTAATCAACTGGGATTATTAGTTTTGTTAATGGATTTCATATAATTTCAAGTATAATGTTAGCCGATTTAACCATCTTATTGAGTTGATGAAAGAACGATAAAATAAAACGGATATTAGCGAGGAAGGAAATGGCGATCACATAGTTTTATATACTCGCTGGAAAATAGATTTGCGTCAAAACAGACTTTTATGTGGGTCTCTTATTTCCTTAATCTGTGACTTTTCTTAGGCGAACTCTTGGATCACACAATAATTATAGTTAAGCGCTGTCATTAATTAATAATAATATTTTTTGAAAAAATATACAGGGTGGGGCAATAGACCAAGTGCCTTTTTTTTAAATGGAATGCTATGTGTATCAGTATATTTTTTTAACCTGCTCTCTAGCCTCCATTTATTCCTATATTAACATTGAATATCTCCCAACCACTTTGATGTAATGAATTTTTTTGTTGAAATAATGTAATCTGCAGATGGATATTAAAAAATCACCACAGTCACAGTTATGGGTTTTAAGAAAAACTTATGTGTATACCAGTTACGAGACATCTAATTAATGTTTTTGAATCATTTTCACTTCTTAAAAATATACAGGGTGGCCAAAAATTATTTTTCAATTAAGAACATTTTAAATTGAATTTTCTCAATTTTTTCAAATGGAACACCCTGTATATTTTTCGACGATATGATGTAGAAATGAAAAACAAATTTTTTTCATAAGTACTTCCTTATGGCTAATTGCAACCATTTTCGTTTTATAAATGAATAAATGTCAAATTCAAGAATAAACTTAAAAAAATAGGTTTCCTCAAATAATTCATTAGAAAAATTTATAATAGGTGTTCGACGTGTTGCCCATTTTGAATGACACACGTCTTTATGCAATGAGGCCTTTTAGTGGGACCATTTCTTCCAATCCATTGAAATGAGTAAATAGCATTTAACCGGTCCTTTACTGTAATGTTTTATTTTGTACATCTCTTTGCGTTTTCGTTATTCGACAAACGATAAAACCTCAGTTTGGTATAAACTGTCGTGTACAAAGGAGCATTTATCACACTTATCGGTCGTTACAATTTGTATTGAATTTAAAATATTTGGAATTTTACAATATGAATTTTAATAAAGCGGAACTTGTAGACATGACTTTTGTTTTGGGCGAGTCAGACAGGAATTGTTTACTTGCCAATAGAATTTATCACCAACGTTGTCCTGAAAGAAGGATTTCTGATGTTAGCAGCTTCCAAAACCTTCTCGATAGATTTCTGGAAATGTCAAATATAAAAAAGTGATAGAATAAAAAGTGTTGTGAATGAAGAAAATGAGTTTTCTGTGGTGCTGGCAACGGTTGAGAATCCCCATGTTAGTCAAAGAGAAGTGAGCTCATTAGTAGGAATAAGTAGATGGTATGTGGGTCGAATCTTAAAAATAAATAAGTTGCATGCATACCACATTCAAATGCACCTGGAATTATCTAATGACGATTTTCAAAAGCACCTACAATTCTGTAATTGAGCCAGAGGTGAAATGCAACATGATGTCAACTTCTTCAATACTGTTTTATTCAGTGATGAGGCAACTTTTCATGAAAATGGATTTGTTAATAGGCACAATTTCCATTATTATATTTCGTAAAAATCCTCACTTTTTTATGCAAGTTGATAACCGACACAGATAGTCTTTAAATGTTTGGGGAGGAATTATTGGAGAACATGTAATAGGCCCACATTTCTGATGGTGCATTGACTGGAGCTATTTATCTTAATTTTTTGGAAAACTATCTGCCACAGTTTTTGGTAAATCTCCCTGAAGAATTCGAAATTGGACATGGTTTCAGCAAGATGGTGATCCACCACATTATTTAAATGCAGTTAGAGACAACTTAAATAATACCTACCCTAATCAATGGATTGGAAGAAATGGACCCACTAAATGGCCTGCTATATCCCCAGATCTTACAAAAATGGATTTCTTTTTATGGGAATACGTGAAGGAAATTTTTTAAAGAGACACATCAACAACAGTACAAAATATGAAGGAAAGAATAATAACTGCATTTACATCTATCACGCCGGCAGTTTTAGGAACAGTGGGAAACTTATTTGAAAAGCGCATAGAGATATGTGTCAATCAAAATGGGATTTTCAATTTTTACTAAATTTAAGCTATTGTAATAGGGAGTGATATGGTGCATTTTACTGATATTGTATGCGTACCTTAAACAACTATTTTGTATAATATATATTTTGTTTTGAAAAGACTTAGTCAAATGCCAATAATATACACCACTGCAGTAATCAAAATTGCTTAGAATTATCGAGTTTACAAATTTCCACTTAACATCTGATGGTAGAACATATTTAAATTTATAAAGAGTTTAAAATTTTACAGCTTACTCTAAGGTTTTTAGCACTTGTCACATGGCCTAGGTCCATTTAACAATTTTATATAAAAACTAGTATTTTTCTTATATTTAGCACGATCTGTATAACATTTTGATTCAGTTTTTGTAAGTGAAACTGTTTTCAACTAGCAGAATTTTACTTATATAACTGCTAAATCATCTTACACTGTTTTATGTACTATTTTTATGTCTTAGCAACTCAGTCATGTTTTTTTACACTATTATGTATTTCCGTTCTATTACAGCATCTCAGGAAACGATTGTCGATTGTCTATAAAACATTTATTTGCACTCATATACCTATATTTCAATTTCAAATTCAATTTCAAATTGATAAGGTTATTTTGCATTTGTAGCTCCTTAAATCAATCTGTAAATTAAGGTATCTTTTTTAGTAGTTTTATTAGTTTGTGGTGGTTTCTCGCACTGTGCTTGCAATAAATAAAAGTCGCACAGGATACAGCTTTTTAAATGTTGCTGTTGGGTTTTGTTTTTGTCAAAATAAATCTCAGTGTTTCTCGCTTGAAATACCTTCCTAATATTAAATTTATCACCTTATACGGCGTAGTTTTTCTGATAATCCGCATACATAAGTCTTTATTTCTGGTTTTAATATTTACAAAGTTCTATGGACAAAGACCTCAGGATATTGGTTGTTTATTAGAACTTAGACATTAATTTGGGCTAGTCGTTCATACCTTCCAGTGTAAGACAAATACATTTGACAAAATTAATTTAAAAATAAAAATTTTGGGAACACGCTTAGGAAAACGGACACAAAGTAAAGTGGGACGCAGCAAAAATTTCACTAAAAGCGACAGATAATAAAAAATCCAGAGTACTATTATTGAACGAATTGTTGTGTATTTAACATAAACAGCAAACAGGGAATTGTTTTTATAACTTTGAAGAAGGAAACAGATTTTGTCAGCGAAATATTTTATCCAAATTTCAATAGCATCTAATTTATTACACAAAATGCTCAGCGTTGATCTAGTGGCCGTACATAATATTGAAGGGGAATTCTAAAATAAATGCTGAGACTTATTTGTTTTAGATAAGGTTAGTTATTTCATCGACTATTTCGTCTATTTCTACGGTGCTGTTTGTGCTATAGAAGTGTTTTTTCTTAAAACATGCTTTGTTATTAAATATTTTGTGAACATTTAGTTTCTATTGTTCATAATAAGGTAAATTGATAAGGAAAAGTGAATCTATTGGAAAAATGCTGTCTTCCTAATTTTTGGTACTTTATTTGCGTAGAAGCTATTTATTAAGAAAATTAACATGTTTATTTTGGGCATAATTTCATTTTGCATCAAATTCTGCAACAAAAATATCGACGTATCTTATTATTACCAGAATTCGATGGACGATAAAAGACCTGGTAAAACTGCACCGACCTACAAGTACTGAGGTATTCCCGTGACTCCCTTTTATTACACGTTATGTAAATATGTTATTTTTTACCAAATGACCGTGGCATTTGCCTTTTACTTCGATTCCGATGAGTAGTTTTGATTTCCCAATTATTAAGCAGTTTTCTAGAAGCGAATATATTTTATAAAAAAAATTGCATATTATGGACAAAACATTTACTGTTTATGTAATAATATACGTCTTTGGGGAATTTGCTAAAGAAATCGGTCAGGGATTTATATTAAATGTGAATCTAATTATTAACTTGTAATTTACTAGGTTTGGAAATAGTTTTCTCTTACATCATTCAATATCCATGTGATTCTGATTGGCCAAATCCCTTAAATTCAGATAATTTCTTCACATGATGCACTATTGTTTATTAATTTGGTAACTGGCAAGTGAAAATGGAGATAAGAGAGAAAATAGGTAACATTTGCATCATCAGTGCTTACCATCGAGGCATTAACTCCCATTTTAAAACTTGTATCAATAGCGAAATGCGGGTACTTAGAGGAACCGAAAGTAAATTGTTTATGTAACGCAGTATGAGACTAATTCATGTAGTATAATGTCTCTAAATGTGAGATTAAACAATCGTATCAAACACAAGAGTTGGAATAGTATTATTTCATAGTTATTCAGTATCCCTGCATTTTGCCCCAAAACAATTTAAATATAGCTAAAACAAATCTTTTTACAATATTAATTTATAAAAAAATGTTTTTTAAAAAATTTTTCATTCAAAAAATGCTCTAAAAAGTAGAAAATAAACTTTGAAGTAAATCAAACTATATATATATATATGAAGTGTTGTTGTACTTCCGGGTGCTCTCCCGCGTCGATGATCGACTCCTCCAGGAGTCACGGTTGTCTATACGACGTTTCGGCAGAATCTCATCTGCCATCTTCAGGTTCTCACTGAAAGCTGCCTACTGCTGCTTCTCGTTGCTCGAACTGAACTGAACTGAGCAACGAGAAGCAGCAGTAGGCAGCTTTCAGTGAGAACCTGAAGATGGCAGATGAGATTCTGCCGAAACGTCGTATAGACAACCGTGACTCCTGGAGGAGTCGATCATCGACGCGGGAGAGCACCCGAAAGTACAACAGCACTTCATTTAACACCCGCGAAAACTAAAAAACAACATATATATATATATATATATATATATATATATATATATTGCCGTGTAAACCCCTGTGCAATCTGAAATGCAAACTACACCTGTACAACCCTTTAAAAAAAAAAAAAACCCCTTTATTAATGTGCTGGAATTAAATTCCCACTCTAAATTATTATTAACAAAAATACTCCTAATGCTCAGAGCATGAATTCTGATCTTCAAATTTGACACTCGACATACAACGAAACAAATTCGAATTCAAATCTAACAATATATTGAATTTTTATAAAAATGTAAAATATAAAAACAACAATATTAACTTAATCTGCCTGATCTAACTTAAGATATAAAATATAAAAATGACAACAAATGGATAAAAGTTCAGTATTAAAATGAGTAAAACTCACGAATGTTTTAAAAGGATACTAGATTTCAAAATAAATTCCAAACGTCTATGTACGCTCTCCTGGCTTTCCAAAATTATTAATTAAAAAAAAACTCCAACTCAATTTCGTTTCCACTCCAATATTAAATTTCTATGGTACCAATTTCAAAATGTTTAGACTTTTCTTCAAAATTATATTTTTGACAACTCTTGTCAAATCTCCAATTTTCAGGTTACGTTGTTACATGTTTTCAGATTCGTGATCTAATTGAAAAAACTTTTTTTTTCAGCTATTGCAGCTCTTTATATGGGGTCGGTTTGACGTTTAATATTGCTATAACAACGCAAATGTTACAGTTCTAACAATACGTTTTCTGTCTACCCCTTTAAAATTGGGGTTGACATTCCTTAATAAAATGTGTGACCGAGAGTCTTACACATCTTTTGTGCTAATTTTTATCTTATTCTGTGAGTATTTATTTCCTGGTACAGCTTAGATCTTTTTTGTGTCAAAATTCGCACTCACGCACAAATTAACTTACAAATTTAAAAGTAATAGAACAATAAAAATGCAATAAACAATTAGAGATGGTTTAGAAGTAGAATTATGATCACTATCGATGATTTTAGGTAATCTCAGTTTTATGACTGTCCGATACAGATACCCAGATGTATAAAAACTATTCATATCATAATTCAACTCTTCTTAAACAGTTTATATAATTCCAATTGCTTATATTGGCTAAATTAAGAAATTGTATGAAAAATAAGAAATTATTTGACTTATGTCAAAACCAAATATTAAAATTTGCTTTAAAATAGCAATAAAACCCAATAACTATCCATACAGATTCCCTAATTAAAATGGTTTACATCACAAACACAATATACTATAGCATTTATTCGAATTCATTCCATTGCTTATAAAATATGAATTTGCCCTTTTCTCTTTATCTATACCAGTCCTTCTTGCTATCTATCATAATAAAACCCAGTACAATATCCCATCAAAGGTAAGTTAAATATAATAGATAACATGCAATAAGTATAAATACTTTAAATTAAAATACTGATAAAGATAAGTTTTTTTTTAAACTAAAAAACCCCCATCGAAAGTATAAACTGAAAACGCTTTTCAGTGTATTGCGATCTACAGACTCGAATTCCTACAAAGAATACCAAGAGTACTTAAAGATAATAATAATTTGTGTATAATACAGAGTATTCATCTAATTCCACACACTAGAAAACATATTCCTCATGTTTGTAATTAAGTATAAGTGAATATCATAGCAATATATAACAAAATAATGGGTTTGATTTACTTCAAAGTTTATTTTCTACTTTTTAGAGCATTTTTAAATAAAAGATGTTTTTAAAGAATATTTTTTTATATAATTTTATTTTTACTTTTTAGTCTTTTGATATGCTGTAATCCCCAGATATCGATCTTGAGACGGATCATAAACGGTCCGCCATCTTGAACTAAATTTTTGACTAGAAATTCGTAATCCGCGACCCCAAAAACCCCCAGATATTGATTTTGATAGATTTGGATCTAAATAACAAAAGTCGTCAGCCATATTGGCGCCGCCATTTTCAATTTCTGAATTTTGACCAAGAATCCATAATTGGAGATCTCGAAAACACCCAGATGTCGATTTTGAATCGAATGGGATCATAAACGATAAAGTCGTCCGCCATTTTGAAGCCGCCATCTTGTTTTTTTCTTATATGAAAATGTTAAAGTGTATTGTCACCAGACTTATATGTGCAAAATTTCAAAGCTCTAGCTTAATTAGAACTAATCCAAACTTTGACTGCAAAATTTTACCTAAACCAACTGACAAACATTGCAAGTTTAATAAAAGCTTTTAAAAATACAATCCGCAAATGCGACACAGAAACAACGCCTGCCTGTATAAGAAAAATTACACACTCAGATAGACTTCATTATGTGTACTTCCTCTCCACTTGCTTGTTAAATTATCGCCACGTCTTGTCTCGTTGCCTACCTATATTGTACATGATTAAACACAAACGTTATTACACTTGAACTAGATATTCAAAGTTACGACAAAATAAAAATAAAGATTTGGCCAACTTCCTTTTATATCACACTAAAAGTAGACTTGCAGCAGAAAGAACACAAAAGGAAAGACTGACTTTAAGGTTTCTTAAATATCGTCTTACAAAATCACTCCCTATATTTGAAATTCCCATGAAATTCAACCCTTCACTATAAAGTAATGTGAAAAATATCAAGGACTTTAAGTACAAGTGGATAATACCACGCGATACGCGTTTTATAATTACTCTGTTATATTATATACACTTGCTAACAGTCAAAAAATATTTTTGAAATGAATTATCTTAACCATTATAGATAACAACCGAAGATTGCACGTATATACTTACATATATGCAGGGTGTTTTTAAACAGTATGTCAATCACTTAAACATATAATAAGAACATCAAAAGAAGTTGATACAACCTGATTTATATCTGTCCAAGATAATAATAATAATAATAAACGACTTTATTGGGGAAATGTAAATGTACATATATAATATATAAGCACATTACACAGAGTGACTTAAAGGTGAAGTTTAGCCACATGGCTATTGTTACACTTAACCTTTTAAATTACTTAGATACATAAATAAAAAAAGGAAGAAAAGAAGAAGAGAAAAAGAAGAAGAAAAAAAGAAAGAAAGAAAGAAAGAAAGAAGAAAGAAGAGAAAAGAATGAGAAGTTTCGAGCTATTGGCTCTCGTCAGTGCAAGGTAGGCATGTGACGACCGACACGAGGATCACTTGATTATTTACTGCATTTCGGTATCTTTGGGATAGCGACATGTAAAATAGAGGGCGAAATATTAAAACATAATATTTTTAGTCGCAAACTCTTCTATAAAATCCTTATTCTACTATGTACTAAATAATCAAGTGATCCTCGTGTCGTTCGTCACATGTCTACCTTGCATTGACGAGAGCTAAGAGCTTGAAACTGCAATCTGCAAGTGGCGTGGGATGACTGGTATGAGAGCTCCTTTAAGTAGGATCAGTCTTTCGGCTGGTGTTTGTTGCAATCGAAGCATTAGCGTTTTGATGGTAATATGCAATTATTACACTTAACGCGCCAGACTTGTAACTTGTAATTCAGCGCTCGGCGGGGCACATAGCCCGGAGAGTAGCTGTTGGTTGCAGTCTGGTTACGTTCCTTATAGTAAAATAAGGATTTTATAGAGGAGTTTGCGACTAAATATATTATGTTTTAAGATGCAAAATGGTACCTAAAAATGTCTAAAAATATCTAGGTATTGTTGGCATTCATAAACCAAGCTTTCATTTTATCACTATCAACAGATTTTAGTATATGGAATCAATTGAGTTGTATAAGTGCACGATGTGTAAGAAATACTACGCTAAATAAGTGCAGTGCGATGTTGCGGCATTGTTAGAGCGTGTGGATGTCTAATATTTATATTGTGAACTGTGGATCTGAAAACTAACTAACTCAGATAACTTGGGACAGAGAATTTTATTAAGCAGAACAAGAATACCGCAAAGTGAAATTTAACGAGTTGCTCCATCTTTAACCAACGCATCCCAATACATAAAAGAAATACATAAAATAATTGAATACGGGCATGACTAGAGTTTCACAAAGTTATTTACGTTGTTTAAAATTCAGAGTTGGCCTGTTTGCATACAGTACCTTTAACCGGCAATAAAAAAAATTTTGTGAAAGCATTTTTATGTGTTGCACGAAACGTAATTTTTCTCTATTATTACCCCTAGATTTTTGGAAAAGGTTGAAAACGATAGATTTTCTTGATTAATTTTCAATTGAACAGATGTCTTTAAGTGATGTCAATTATTTTCTGAGCAATATAAGATAACAACCGATTTGGTTGGGTTAATTTCAAGATTATTTTGCTATACATATTGACAGATGATGTTAGATGGGTCAAAACAATGAAGAAGTTGAGTATCATCAGCATAGGCTTGCAAATACGAACTGGTTACTACCTTAAATATATCTGATGTGTATATAAGAAACAGAAGAAGACCAAGAATGAACCTCTTGGGGGGCGCCTGACGTTACTGTTTTAAAATCAGATACTTTTTCAGCAACTGCTACACATTGACAGTATTCACTCAAATAAGAACCAAAAAACGGTAGAGATATTATATTAAAGCCATAGTAATCTAGCTTTGCACAGAGAAGCGTACGATCAATGGTGTCAAATGCCTTGAAATAGTCTAACGAGACAAGAATGGCTGCCAAGCATTTATCTAGCGCGTTGATATTGTCACTAAGGTTCATCAGAGCAATAGTGGTGCTGTGTGCTTTACGAAATCCCAATTGATGTAACAAATATAAGTTATGTGATGATGGATAAGCAGCTATTTGATCATGGACTATTCTTTCTTGAATTTTCGAGAGAACCGGTAATAAGCTAATAGGCCGCAAATTCTCGACAGATGTAGGATTTGCTATTTTTGGTACCGGGCAGATAATTGCATATTTCCATTGTATAGGAAAGTAACCCTGTTCAAGAAAGCAGTTTATAATGTGGGTGATATGATTCAAAATTGTTTGCATACACAGTTTTAACATGTTTATAATTTCATTATAAACAGTATCAGCATCAGCAAGAGTGAAAGTGAATGATAAATTGTCGTTAAGTTTTGTGTTAGCATAGAAGTCTATAGCTCTAATGCAGATATCATTCTTGCAAAAGACGCCAAAAAAGAAACCATTAACATCTGCTGCATTTTGTAAACTAGGAGGCGAGGAGGCACAGTTTTATCACGTTTAAATCGTATATTTAGTTATTGTAGCCGTTTCCAGAATTCGAGATTAGAAGTTAAGTACGCGGCATTTTTTCTTCGCACTGATGCTAAGACGAAATTACGTGTATTTATATAAGCATCCTAGTTTTCTGTGTTTGTTGTAAACAGATAGTGCCCTGTTTTTTCTCTTATAATTAACTTTAATGGATGTGTTACCCAAGGTTTACTTACCATCACTATTTTTATTGGCGCATGTACATTAAATAGTTCTGTAATGTAATCTGTTAATAATGACACTTTATCCTCAATGGTATCGGTGTAAAGTCTCACCCCTATGAAGTTACAGCTCTCTATTGGAATTAAAAATATTTATTTTTTTAATATTGTGCAAATAGCTAATATTTTTTCAATTCTGGTTCCTGGTAGACTGAAGCATAAGTCAAAAAGTAATAGTTGACAGTAAAAACGTTTCAAAATTAAGTTTAATAAGTAAACAATCTTTTCCTCTTACCCCCTTTACTAATGGTACGTCTATGTATATTGTATTTTATGTAAAATTTAATTGTACAACTTTTTGTTACCTTGTTCTTTTTTCGTTTGAGTAAGTATTTTCAAATGAAACTGGAAATACTAAAACCATTGTCGTGCCTGTTGATTAAAAATTGATGATGATAAAAATAAAGTAAAATCAATTATTTTATCAGTTATTTCTTAATTTCAGTTCCACATAAACTCCGAGTACACTATACTTACTTTTATTCTGTCTCAAATCAAAATACAATAATTTTAGATATGTCTGTGGAAACAATTATTTCATTTGAGAAACAAACCATGTTGAAATAAAACTGAAAAGTGGACCATATGACATAAAAAAAGTACTTCTTTATAATTTTGGCATTTGAAGTTACTCGTTAAGGTATTATAAAAGATGTGCATGGCACAACAAAATTTTTGGTGATACATAGATAGATATGTTTCTAAATGGTTTTTTTGAAATGTTTGTTTTCTTAACCGCCTCTCAAGTTACCGAAGTAACCCCCTCGAAGATCTCAAGGATCTTGTGCTAGGAGACGAGGCCCTACAGTGTAATGTGGGCTCCGAACCACTCTCGGGGCAATTTTTTAAATGAAAAATTGTTTCGCCTTGCGGGAATGGAATCCACTTCGCTAAACAACTCAGTTTGCTAGCCAGACGCTTTAACACACTGAGCTATCGCCCCCTACCGTCCCCTAATTCATCGGCTGATTGCTGAATTCTTTATCGCATATGTTTAACGCTCTCTATTGGAACAAAGTAAACTTTGTACTTCATGTCTTCCCAAATGCAGAAGTCAATTGGGTGTAAATCAGGGGACGGAGCAGGATAACTGATTAGAGCATGAGCCCCTCGGTCTATCCAACGTCATGGAAAAAGCCTTGAAAAACATCGCCTAACTGGCAGGCTATAGTGGGGTGGAGTACCGTCTTTTAAATCCCACATGTTTTTTCTAATATCAAGATTAACAATATCTAATTGCTCAGGCAATTCATTTCCGGAAAATGTAGATAGTCAGCTCCATTTAAAAAGTGTGGAAGGAAAACAGGTCCAATTAGATGATTAACAACAATTCCTGCCCAAACATTAACCGAAAAATTATGTTGAAAATGTGTTTCCACTTTGCACTAGAATTTCTTGAAATGAAGCCTCATCAGCTGACAAAAGTGTGTTTACAAAACTTAAGTTTCTTCCATTTTTACTGAGAAGCCAGTTACAAAATTCCATAAGAGAACCATAATCTTGGGGTTCCAATGTCTGGATAATCTGTATATGAAATAGAAATTATAATTTTTCGTTTGATGTCCTCCATATTGAATAATGCGAGTGTGCAGGTTGAAAAAATAAAGTTTTTGGTTAGTTTAAGCGGTAACATGTGAAGGTGTAATATCAGGGCGTGCTATTTTATGTGCTTCAGGCCTAATGAGCTATTTTGGTTTTTGCCGCATACCAAAATCGCTTTCCTCGAAACACAAATAACTTATTTTATATGAAGCATGAACAAGTTTGTTCCAAATCTTTTTCCATACCTCGTCAGGTGCCCAGAACTAATTTCAGAAATAAACTGTTTACAAGTTTTCACAATTTTAAGCAAGTAAAACGATCAGTAAGTGGCAAAGGTATGTACCTCGACAGTATGCCACATTGGAAAAATAGAAAACCGGAGCACAACTGAGCCATATAAGGGGGTCCACTATCCACTGATTGTTTTTATTAGAGTGACCTACTTGATTATTTTGATACAGGGCCCATTCAACGTCAGTTACGCCACTGATAGAAAGTATTAACCAACGAAATACGTTATTCAAAGTGGCTATTAGAACTGTACATAAAAACAGTTATATATAAAATAATTCCAATTACAATAAGATATACTTAACGTTGATTTTTCTCTTATTTTCACATTTCTTCTTATATTTATTTATGCAGAACGATGCGTTTAAAAAGTATTTGCCTCATTTTTTTCTGTAAAAATTAGAAAGCCTGGGAAGAAACAAATTCTGCTAATTGCTGATATATTGCCTTCTAAAAACATCCACAAAGAAACCACAAGTTGGCTTTAAACACTTGTTTGCTTAAGGAGCATAAAAAAATCGGTTTTTATACATGGCTACTTTTGAAATCGGCATCAACTAGAAACCATAAATAATATTTCAAATTCTGAGTGAAAATTTTGTTTTATGCACATATATCTGAATGGTCTTGTGGATAAAGCAAAAAAAATTGCATTATTTTGTGAAATAAAATATCGTTAAGTGTTCTACCAGACTCATTTTTTGTCTACTATAAAAGTTCCTTTACTTGTTTGTGCCCTGAAACGATTTCTATATAATTTTATATAGACCGTAGAAAGGACCATCTTGATGGAGGTATACTAGTATGATCCGCGAAGGTAACTTCTGAATTGAGTAAATTCTACTAGAACTCATGTAGCATGTGTAAGAAAATCAAACAGCAAAACTTCGAATATAGAGTAAAGAAAATATAAATAAACTACCGTTTAAGATCTACAGAAAATATATTCAGACGCCACTATACCAGTCGACTCAAATCATCCTTTTCCACATAAAATAGCCACATACATATCTGTGGTTCATAGAGCTTTCGCTATGCCCCTGTCCAAAAAAAACCTGAATGTTGAAATAGAAGTCATAAAAGAAATGGCAACAACTATTTTCAGAAAATAGGTAAATAAATCGGTTATTCGCAAAAAACTCGGAAAGTATCAACTTTACTGTAAAATATGTACACATGGAAATTATAGGTAGTAAAAATCCGCACAATTTCGTTTTTTTACATGCTTTATATTAGCTTCACCTGTATGTTTGTTTGTTTGTTTGTATGTATGTATGTAACAGAATCTTTGAACGTGATGATTGAACTTCAAAGATTAAACTGAAACTTTGCACACTTATCAAAGACCGATGGCAACACAATAATTTAACAACTTTGTCCTAATGTCTTCACCAGGATCATCAGGATAAAAAAAAAAGAGTAATGTATTGTCGACATTTTGCCGGAGGCGCCGCTGTCATTAATATAACGTATTTGCCGTTGTATAAGCTGTAGTTAACCTTTCGGAGGTCGCGCGCGGACTCCCACTCCGCAACTTCAATATTTTTGCAATAATTCCATAACGCGCCATCAGTTGCTCTAGCGCTGAAGAGTATTCTCATGAATTACCCTAAAAACGATCAGTATGCAGTTACAGGTCAATGCGTTCACTTGTTTGATTGCTGTGGGTGATTCATTTCTTTTGCGGACTGAGAGTCCGCGCGCGAGCCTTCATGCACTTATTTTATGTAAAGCGAGATTTCATTATATGATTTGTTATTGTTGTAATCAAAGGTAAGTCTGTATACATATTTTTTAAAACGTGTCTAAAAAGTCAAAAATACTTTTTAGATGGGCTCACGTTCTCATGAGTCATGGGAGAAAGAACAAGAACGTTTGGAAAAGCTTATGTCAGAGTGCTTGGCTGAGGATGATCCAATAGAAGCTGTTGATTTTGACGACGACGAAGACGAAACAGAAGAGGATAATCTAGAAATACAAGACATCAATACTGACACCGAGCAAGAAATTTCAGACTCTGAGGAGGATGAAGAACCTTCAGACTCTGAGGAGGATGAAGAACCTTCCGACTCTGAGGAGGATGAAGAAACTTCAGGCTCTGAGGAGGCTGTTGAATTTCAAATTGAAGGGCCACAATTTATAGGACAAGGAAAAAAAGACACAACCTTATGGTCTAAACATCCAATATTCAGACGTGGAAAAACTAGAAGAGAGAACCTAATAAAACCCGGGTGCGAAACTACCAGTGAAGAACTTGAAGAAGGAATAAAAAATTTGGAACTACTTTTTTTCTGATACAATTTTGAATAAAATTGTTGAATGCACGAATCAACATATAGAAGCAAATCATGATAACTATGAACGAGAGAGAGGTGCCAAAGAAACGGACATAATAGAAATCAAGGTGTTGATTGGGCTTCTGTATTTAGCTGGAGCTCTAAAATCTAATCGTCTAAATCTTGAAGAGTTATGGAGCAAAACTGGTACAGGAGTAGAGATATTTCGACTAACGATGTCTCAAAGGAGATTTCGTTTCCTCTTGCAAAATATGAGATTTAATGATTCAACTACACGTGACGAACAAAAGAAATATGACAACCTTGCTCCGATACGAGAAGTTTTTGATAATGTCGTCAATAACTGTAAAACTGCATATTCTCCATTTGAAAACGTAACTATTGACGAAAAACTCGAAGCATTTCGCGGCAAGTGCCGTTTTCGCCAATACATACCCAGCAAACCTGCCAAATATGGCGTGAAAATATTTGCACTGGTTGATTCAAAAACATTTTTTACGACCAATTTGGAAGTGTATTGTGGCCGGCAACCTAAGGGCCCTTTTGCAGTGAGTAATAAGCCAAAAGATGTTGTTGAAAGACCTATAAAAGGAACTGGCAGAAATCTTACAGTTGACAACTGGTTTACTAGTATAGATCTTCTTGAAAGTCTGCGAAAAAATTCGAATTGACTCTTCTGGGTACAATAAAGAAAAACAAAAAAGAATTGCCCCCAGAAATTGCTCGTCCTTCAAGTCGCCCTCTTCTAACTAGCATGTTTGCTTTCCGGCCAAATGTTACACTGGTGTCTTACATTCCAAGGAAGTTTACATTTTGGCGACGAAATAAATAAAAACCCAAATAAGCCGGAAATAATTATGGACTACAACCAAACCAAGGGAGGTGTCGACTGCGTGGATAAGTTGTGTGCGGCTTACGATGTTTCAAGGAACACTCGAAGATGGCCCATGGTAGTATTTTATTCTTTGCTGAATGTTGCTGGAATCAATACATTCGTCATACATTCAATGAACAATGCCACCTGGAACATTCAAAGACGACCATTTCTACGATCGTTAGCTTTTCAATTGATTGAAGGCTACCTTCGTCGGCGAACAACTCAGCATATTCCAAACATGATGAAACTTCGAATCAATGACATTTTAGGACTTGAGACAGCTCAACCACCTCCTGTTGCTGCTGTTCGTGGCCGTTGTGCCTACTGTGACCGAAAAAAAAACAGACCAACACGATTTTCGTGTGTAAATTGTCAAAAATTTATGTGCTTAGAGCACTCATTAAATATTTGTCGTGAGTGTTCAGTCATTGAGCTCTCGGAAGATGACAGCGAATGAAATCTTTTTTTCTCTTACAAGTTTTTAAATTTAATAATTGTGTTTCTTAATAATTGTAATAGAATGTGTTCTAATATAACATTTTTCGTCATACGCTGTTGTTTTTTATGTCAAAAATGAATTTACAATAGCTAATTCTGATTGCGGACTTACAGTCCGCGCGCGACCTTTCTTGTCTGAAATTAGGCGCGACCTCCGAAAGGTTAAACGCTAGTTCCAACTTTAATACATACATTATGATTAATATTAACTATGCACTACTAGCGGATACTCAGCGGTTGCGAATAGCAGGATGAATGGCAAAAGGGTGACTAAAAAAAATATAGTTTGAAAAACTAAAAAAACACGCTTTAATAGCAAACCGAACTAAAAAGTAAAAAATAAGAATGGAGTGACTGACAAAAAAAATTCATTTTATTGTTAAAAGTGTGAGGTGCTTTTTACTATATCCACCCAACTTTTTTTACAATAAAATGATTTTGTTTTGTCAATCACTTCATTCTTATTTTTTACTTTTTAGTTCGGTTTGCTATTGAAGCGTCTTTTTTTTAGTTCTTTTAAACTATAATTTTTTAACTTCGTACGACCTACTGGAGCCGAGATAGTTTTTTATGAAATTGTGACATTTTTGCAATGCAACGGAAACACGCACGGTGCATATATAGGTGCGTTCTTTGCTAAAATCTCAAAAATGCTCGTTTGGATCGCAAAATGTTTCAAATGAAAGTTGTAGAGAATTCGATTACGAACAATTTCCTTTTATTTTTCATTTCAATTTGATCGATATTGGCAGAGATATGAATTTTTAAACATCTTTATACCGCTCTATCAGAACACTTGTTTCATGATAAAATCGATATAAACTCGAAAACGATAGATCGTATGCATATAGTTTATCTAATGAAAGTTAAAGAGAATTAAATTTTGAATATGTTGGTGTATGTACAAAATAGTTTTAATAACGAGTAAATGGTCGACAAGGAACTGACGATTGAAAATGCGGTTGATTTTTAGCAAACAGACAATTTTCGTCACGTTAGAAGTACAGAAAAGTACATTTAATAATATTTTTTCGCTTTTTGAAGTATCCGAAGTCATTCTGTGAGCATTTGTAAGTCGTTTCATACTGGGCCCATATTTTTAAAGAAATTGTTATGCACAGTTCTTGCAGGAAAATCTTAATTCATAATAAAAATAAATTTTTACTCATGGCTTTAAACAGCTGTAACTCGTGAATCATTCATCGTGTGAAGGTCACTTGGAGCTCATTTTATACATAATTTAATTCTCTTCAAAAAACCTTTAGGGTCATTATTGCCTAAAGCCAATCAAAAAATAGCTATTTGTCTAAATGCACTTGAAAATGACAATTTTTCATGTTTTTCCCTTTTATCATAATTCATTCTTTATCAAAACGATTTTGTACATATAGCAACACATTCAAAATTTGATTCTCCTTAACTTTCATTAGATACACTATATCCGATTTATTGTTTTCGAGTTTTTATCAATTTTATCATGAAACAAGTGTTCTGATAGCGCGCTATAAAGATATTTAAAAATTCATAACTCTGCCAATATTGATCGAATGCAATCGAATCCTTCACAACTTTCATTTGAAACATTTTGCGATCTGATCGACCATTTTTGAGATTTTAGCGAAGAACGCGCGCGTGTCCGTTGCGTCGCAAAACCGTCAAAATTTCAAAAAAATTATCTCGGCTCCAATAGGTCGTACGAAGTTAAAAAAGAAACTAAATTGTGAGGATTTCTATTATCTATAATTTTCATGTGTACATATTTTATAGTAGCATTGATACTTTCTAAAATTCCTAAAATTTCAGCCCGCTTTGAATTATTTCATCCAAATCGACAAATTTCGTCCCATTTTATTGAGCTAATAAGCTTCAGGTAGCATTCAAACCTAGCCAAAAAATTTGAAATATTCTCTATAATGCCAAACAGAAAACATAAAAAAAGTAAAAAATCAGGGGTTTATAAGCTGTCGTGTGAAGAATGCAATAGCTGCTATAAAGGCCAAACAGGAAGGTCACTTAACATAAGTTGCTCGGAACATTTAAAATCATTTGAAAAAAGGAAAAACAACTCAAATTTTGCAAATCATTTTTTAGAAGCCAACCACAAATTTCCGTCTATATTATGCAACTTGTTCCTACCCTGGGTTCGATACCACTGATGTATATTCTAACCTGGAGGGTACACATGCTTTGAACAATAGCATAATAGTATTTGTAATATCAAATTGTTCACTATTTCTTATTAATGAATCCTAGACACTTAAAACCTTTTCAGTCATTTAAATGTACTACATACATCGGTGTATATTCACATTATGCTATACAAAAAATCGTATGGCGTTTGTCTTCTAAGGTATGTAATAATTTTGCACTTACTGGTCTGGTTACTGTCTGGTCGATAGCCGAGTGGGTTAATGCGCGAGGTGATAATCGCCATTAATCACACGGATATTGCACCACCGGGTTCGAATTCTGGCTCCGGCACTGTCGGAGGAAATGGTTGTATGTCCGCGTTTTTTCAATGTGTAACCCCCTTCCGCACAAGCCCTGGCTTCTGGAATTGGAGGTTGTCTAATTTCTGTGGTGTTTATTTTATTATTTTTTTTTTACTAGTTTGAGGTAAAGCTTATTTTGTATGCACTAATCGTTAAGCACGTTGAGATGCTCTTAAAGCCTGTGGCAGTCATCAACAGCGTTAATCACATGCCGTAACTTTAAGTTATTTGCCAAAAGTAACGCTTTACATTGTAAGTTGGCGGTGATGTCATGTATATAAAGAAAGAAAAGTAGAGGCCCCAGTATGGAACCTTGGGGCACCCCCGAGGTAACATAAAAGACACAGGCTTCGACAACTGTCAAATATGGACAATGTTGCATTGCCCCTTAACTTTTCCCAATTCAACTTTTTAACCTCATGATTTTATGATAATATTTTTAATTCTTACTTTTCCTTTGCTGTTACCGTTTTTATTAAATGGGTTATTATCCTTGATTAAGTTAGTAATATGCACTAAATTTTGTTGGTAAATCGTGTTTGCTAATTTAAAAGTACTAGGATAAAAAAAATATTGGCTGTAATGCTACTGAAAAATCTCACCTGGAGATTCTTGTTTATAAGAATTAAGAGAGCCATCAGTGCTTTGGGAAGACCGGACACCTTTGTTCCTTGCTTCTAAATCCCGCAAATGTGATGTGAAAGGAGTTTCTAAAAAGGGACGTTGTATCCCTATCGCCCTATATGACGAGTGCTGAACACCTACAACAAAATATAAAAGAAAAATAATATGTCAGAATGAAAGAGGAATGATTCAAATGTCAATGGCAAAGGCGGATGGTACCGCGAAAATCGAACTGATGAGGATCATTAAAAGCGAGATGGGAACTTAAGGCGTGAAAGCAAATTTTCCTACTATGTACAACTGAATGATAAAAATGTATAGTTGATATTTAACATATTGTGGTGTAACTATTCCTAAAGAAATACTTTGGCATTGGTAAGTAAAATATTTTTCCGATTAAAAAATAACAGTACTTTGTTGGTACCGGTACATTGTGTAATTATTTTTTCTTCTTAGATAAAAACATAGAACTTTAAATTATCTTAATTTTTACTCGGAATGTTGTTTTATATTTGTACTAAAATTGTATTTTGTCTTCTGATATTATCTTTATTAAAAATATTGTATTTTGCGATATCTCGCCATATATGGAAATGTGTGTGCTGTGCATTAATTTCGTGGATTTAAAACGGTTTTTTATAATAATGGTGTAGTATTAGTTTCATTATTACCTAGTAGAGAAGTATGTTTTTTTTATAATAATGGTGTAGGATTAGTTTCATTATTACCTAGTAGAGAAGCATGTTAACGATTCAATGCAAGTCCTAGAGACAATTTCTTACCTAACGATATTGTGGCAGAAGCGCAAGCTAGGTGTTTATATCTGAATTTGTTTGGTAGCTCGATTAAATTTGAGATGTTCAATCGTTTAATGTAACATTGCCGTCTTTGTGCTTTGAAAATCCAAATAAGTAAAACTAACAGTTATTAAAATTAAAAATTAAAATAGTATGTAGATATTTCAAAGGCCACTACAAACTATTACTCCTGATAAGAGTCATAAATCAGACAATATGTCTTTAATAAATAATAATAATTATGCTCCACTGGTCTTTGACAACATGTATTTAACGCACAACGGTACTTTCGAAATTTTCAAAAATCTCTTGTGTACAAAATCAGAGGTATTAACAAACTTCTCTGCAGACCTCAACTTTTTTCAATGAATCTATTTTATTTCGTAAAGGGTACCTATAACCCTTATAGAGTGTGAAGATAATGGATTGCTAACAGCTGACGTCACAACTATCTGCAATTTCAGATTAATTAAGTTTTAAATAATTTCAGAGTTTTTTTAAAAGTTTTTTTTGTGTAAAATTGATTATTAGTGTTTCCTTTTACTGATATGGTGGCATGTTGAACCAACTTTAATTTAGTGTTTTATTTGTGATTTTAACTGACGTGTTTTTTGCGAAATTGTTTATTTTCGAAATGATGAGATTTTTGTTTTTTTTTATGGCTTTGGATCATAGACCATGCAGCCAGTCACAAGAGTATTAATAAAAATATTTAAAAAATCAGTGGGAAAAACAGGGTCACACGCTTCTCGCCCAGGGGTCTTTCAGGACATTAAGAAAATAGATAAACAAGAGGAGACCACGGAAAAGCTGGGAAAAACACAAGGTACTGATTCGATTAATATATGTAACATATTTTCTGGGTATATTAAGATAATGGTGCCAAGAATACCTTGGGATAAAAGATTGTATCTTGCAATATTTGGAGCTACTGTTTGCAACATATCTTTGCCAGTAGGCTTCCCAATTATTTCTTGCACCTGCTTTAAATAAATGGTGATTTTAGCAATTAGGATTGTTAAATTTGTTGAAATTTGATCTATACACTTCATTGTAGGAGTCACCAAATAATATTTCTGAGTTAGATTATATTAATGGTGTTGGTATATATACTTTAAAACTAGGAGATTTAACTCCATCGTTAGATGATATCCCAAAGATTTCTAAAAGTGTGGTGATGGGTTATTTGTTATTTCGAACGGGCTTTATGACCAATGATGAAATTAGAGCATATAAAAGTTTAGATGTCTTTGCTCAGCTTGCCTGTAAATGTACAGAATCACTGGGTGCGAAGAAAATTAGCGAGGGATGTCTCAGTGTATAGTCAAAGTTCAAATTATTTTTTCGTTTTTTTGCAATAACTCAACAGCCTCTTGACTGATCTTCGCTAAATTTGCTAGAGGAACTTTTTTATTCCAAGACACAATAATTTATGTATTACATCACGTTAGATCTATCTGTATCTGATGATTAATTTTTTTCATATTTTTTTTTTGACGAAACGTTGTGGTACTTCCGATCAGAAAATCTGATGAGGGAGTCATTTCCATTTATAAAACGTACACTTGGTAGAACTTCATGACTCCAACCGTTCTCGAGGAAAGTGCCGTTAAACATTTGAATAATTTTTTGACAGACAAATTCAAATTTAATGAAACAAAGTGTACTTATTGAAAAAAGTACAAAACGTTAGGGAAAACAAAATCGTAAAAATAGCGTAAACTCTTTCTCACTTTCTGAAGAACTAATGGATTATTCTCATGGTATTGAGATAGATACATAAATCAAAATTGGTGCCACTTAGAGTAAATGTTCGATATGGTCTACACCTACTTCTATGCCTTTTCTAATTCTATGCCCTGCGTTTTGTATTTTGTCCAACAGTTCTCCTCTTGAGTTGATAATATTTGCATAGACTAAGGACTTCATATGTCCCCACATATAATAATTCAAAGGATTATAATCAGGACTCCTTGGTGGTCAAGTAAACTCACTTCCTCGATCGATCCATCTACGTGGGAAAGTCTCATCAAGATAATTTCTGACTTCAATGGAGAAATGAGTGGGAGCTCCATCTTGCATGAACCACATTCTATTCCATATGTCTATCATGAAAGCATCTGATATATCAGCAAGAGTATTTTGAAGAAAAAACAGATAAGACTGTCCATTTAAATTTGGAGGAAGAACAAATGGTCCCAATAATTGATCGCCGATGATACCACACCAAACGTTAATTTTAAATTATTGCTGAAAATGCCCTTCTTTAACGGCTTTTCTACTTCCCAGTAATGGATATTTCTCCAGTTAAAAGCGCCTCGGCGAGTAAAAGATGTTTCGTCCGTAAATAAAGTGTTCTTAACAAAATTTCGATCTCTGTTGTGTTTAAATTGTAAATTGTAGCCTTTGTGGAAGATCCCTATGAAGTAAGTTTTGTACAGGATTGAGATGATATGGGTAGAAGCATTCTTTACGTAAGACTCTTAGGATAGATTGTTTACTCACCCCTGTTGCCGCTGCTAAACGACTTGAGCTGACATGAGGATCTTCATCCACACGAACTAAAATTTCTAGTTCTTGATCTGGAGTAATTCTTTTCGGTCGTCCCACATCGTTTTTATGGCGAAATGATACCAAACGACGAAACAGACCTCTGATCAAGTGAACCATGTAATATTACTAAAGTAGTTCAGTGGGTATTTTTAATATGTATCTTCTGGTTTCAGTTATATCACAAGTCATATGGAAGGTACAATAAAGTTCGTTCATTTATACTTCCGCAGGGTTCAGTATTTGTCCCATTTCTCGTTTACATGAGCTATTAACATATTTTGAGGTTTTACAGCTTCTCTCCCTGTGATTTCATGGTACAGGTTTATTTATAATTAACAACCCTGTACAGTGTACGATAAAGATTTAAAGTTGTTATATAGAAGAGAATAGAATGATATCCATCGAATCAAATATACAAAGTAGGTATAGTATTTAAGGATCGGTAAAGCCGTTTTCCACCATAGTTTTTTTAAACATTTTTTGTATCATTTATTTAACGTCGGCCTATTTCCGCTACTGAAGCCTAACACCGACGCCTGTAGACGAGCTACCCCCAACCAGGAATTTTGCCGAACCTCTTCCCTTAAGAAGAGTAGGGATCTTTTACATGCCTAACATTTAATAGACAAGGGACCGACGGCTTTACATCCCCTCCGAAGGATGGTATATCTCCTATACAACCCTCGCCTAAGGTTGTATAGCTTCCGCGCATACAATGATATACAAGCCGCTGGAAAATGTGAGGCGAGGACGCGATCTTTCTTGCGAACATGAACGGGCCCCCGTCTTTGGTAAAATAAAAAAATGTTTCTGTGGGAGAGCTTGAGTAGAGACCCTTGAGGGCATTCGTGCACTTTATTTCGTTGAGAGAAGCCTTGGGGTTCGAATTCTGTAGTGGTTCGGAGCAATTGCTACACCCTGTATAACATGGTCTGGAACTGTTTTAGCACTTGGTCTTAAAGGTTTAATTTTATTTAGCATTATTTGGGTTTTTATGGTTTCTGTCAGGGTCGAAGGCTACACCCTGTATTTGATATTCTTGAATTAATAACACTTGAATTTAACGGAACGAACAAATTATTATTTAAGTTTAATTAACAAAGTTTCAAACGGGTTGTATTTTATTTAACAATATTTGGGAATAGATAACTATTCGGCAGCAGAAATTCAGTCGTGTATAAATTTCGCGAAACAATATATTTATTAAATGTTTGTCTTAAAATACAAACTACAACTTAAGTTAAATAGAAACCGAACCGATTGCACTAGTATATTCATTACACTTAAAGTCACTTTTAAAATAACTACTTTGGATACCACTCGCGAAAACATAACATCCCGTGACTCCTGTCACTGTCAATTTCTGAATTTGCTTTGGGTTCACGGTGTTCCGGTATTTGTATGTTTAGGGACAGTTGCGTTTTTCGTGCCCCGCGAGTCTTGCACTCTGTTTTAAGATCTGGAAAAGGCTGAATATCGCTCCGTGCAGGCGAGGATGACTTAATGATTGCCTAATATTGCGCAATATTGTGCAATACTATAAAAGTTGAAATTTTGAAAGGAAACCTATACGAACGTGTTGGACATCAAGAAACGAATTTTTTGTCATAAGATTTATGTCGGAATCAATTTGGATTAAAAAGTTATTGGTTTTTTTATATCGATAATTTGTAAACATATCGGATACCCTGTAATGCAGCGTTAAAGCCACGCAAGTACTATTAAAGTGGATACAATTTGTGTGTCGGTGCCGGCAGGCTGAATGATGCGAACGGAAACTATGTTTTAAGGAATAGAGAAAGGTTATAGATGTAGTATACGGGGGGCGATCAGAAAGTAAAGGGTATCCAAATCTGCTAAGTATCCATATCTGGGCAATAAGAAAATAAGGATAATAGGAATTAACTAGGAATGTCGTATACAGGGGCGATGAGAAAATTAAGGATAATAAAAATTAACAACGATTTGAGAATGGCGGAGAATGTCATATACAGGGGGCGATGAGAAGTTAACTAAGAATTGGAAAGGCTGCGATTGTTGTATACGGGGGCGATGAGAAAGTAAGGATGAGAGGTATTAACTAAGAATTGAGAAAGGCGGCGAATGTCGTATACGGAGGCATCGAGAAAGTATTGCTTATGAAAATAAAGTGGCGAATGTAATATACGAGGGGCGGTCACTAAGTATTGAAAATTGAAATTGAAAACAGGTTGTAGACAATTAACGAAACGAAGTAAAATTTTGCGACTATAGGTACGGAAAGTATCTTGTTGATGACTATAGGCGCGTGGTAATTTTAAGGTTTTTTTTTTAATAATGTTTTGTTTGTAAAATGACTAGATTGAATGTTGAAGGTTCAGTATCGGTGAATTTAGGTTACTTTAGAATTATGGAATGCTCGTGAATTTTTTCAGATTTTATTGACCTTGAATGTGGTTTTTTGATGGTTTCAATGTCTAAGTGACTTTTCTTCTTAGTTTGTCATGGTGAGTGAATTTATGTAATTTTTTTGTTAATTTACGATTTTCTGTTTTTATTTTTTCGCTTGTAGGTGAAATACCCTACAACACTTGAAACGGTCGCCCATCTAAGTACTAACCGCACCTAACGTTGCTTTACATCGCATATCGAAATATGTACATAGTAAAGACGCACCTACGCTCGCCCCTACCCTTCCGCCGTAGTAAAATAGTATATTGTTTTATTAGGAGTAAAAGTGATACTTTTGTGACGAATCTGTAGGTTTGCCGGACGAACGAAGTGAGTAGGTAGCTTTAAGCTAGACTTGATATTTTGTTTATAATTTATTGTTTTCTAAAGATTCATAAACGATCTGTAAGAACTTATATACAGCGGTCATAGTTGAATGTTTTGGCTTAACACCGTGTTGCTTATTGCTCAGCAAATTAAATAATGTTAGGATATTCCTAAACTCATACGTGGACTATTTTTTCGAATACTTTTGATATAAATAAGTTTTATGTTACCATTCTGTAATGTTCTTCGTCAACTTTCTTGTACAGTGGTGTAACATAGCCAATTTTTAAGTTATTGGGAGGTGACATATTTTCAACACTGCTCTACTGATAACGTAAATAACCTAATAACACTGATCGACCAACATCGAGCGCTTACTGCGAGCGATGACAAATGAAACATTGCCGGCTTGTGCCAGTTTTCCATATATCTTAGAAATTAACTATTTTTTTATTTCGATTATTTGGCGTCATTGTAGATAAAAATATTAAATAGAGTTACTCGAGCGCAACTATTCTTTAAAAATGCTACCACAAATTAGTGAACACCCCGTGTAATATCTAATAAGTGATCTTCAACGACCCCGCTTCACCTTCTAGTAGTTTGTATATCAGCTTAACGCTGAAATTACGCAATCTTAAGCGAGGATTGCGTGGTGGATATACAGGTAAGGTGTAAAGCAGTAGTCCCATTAAATGTTCAGCATGTAAGAAATCCTCTTTGACAGAGGTGAGTTTCGACTGAGCAGTTCGTCCCCTGGCATCGGTTATAGGCCTTAGCTGCGGAAGACCGTCGATGTTTAAAAAATTCATTAGACAATTAAGTCTGTCTAATATTTACCATTTCTAATCTATTACCAGAGCCATTTTTTGCTTATAGGAGTATGTGGAAATGTTCAGATATTTCGTAGGACTCGCTATTTTTAACGAGCATGTAACTGTTTTCTAATGAGCCCATTATGGCTGATTTTTAATTTAAAATATGACATTTTGCGGAGAGCATCGGTTTAAATTTAATGAATAAATAAATACTAACACTTTACGAGTGGTGTAATCATGTTATAAATTTTCCAGAATTAAATACGGTTTTAAAAATTTATTATTATTTATGCGGCAATAACTTATTATTACATTGTGTTTTAGTTTAATATTTAATTGTTTGTGTAAATACAATATTATAAGCTAAATTGAATGGATGTATAAAAATAATTACGCGCGATTGCCATGAAATTACAACATATTTATTGTATGCATTAGCGTTATTTTATGTAAATTATCATGATTTTCACTTCAATGTTGCGGGAATTTACGCGATGGAACGTTTAAACTAGACGGCAACTATTTTGTTGAAAAAACAGGGGCTGCAGGGGTAATATTATTAATATGCAATAATTGGCCATCACCATTGTGAGTAATGCTTTCAATATTTTCAGTAGGTTGGCAATGAGAAAGATTTTGTCTTATTTACGATATATTACGATAGATCCAAATTGTACATACGCCCAAACACAACTTTGCATTTCATTTTCTCTTGAACCAACTAATGAAGAGGCAGTTAAGCAAATTATTAAACTCTTAAAGCACGGAGAATCTCCAGGCGTTGACGGTGTAAAATCTGAAACACTTCAGGATATATCCGAATTTATTATTGTGTCACTATCATTTTTAATAAATTTGTCCATGGAAACTGGTATTTTTTCGGAACCATCAAAAAAACCATTTATAAAGACCTTATACAAATCTGGCGATAAATTAGATACTTCAAATCACAGGCCAATCTCCCTATTAAGTCACTTGTCAAAAATTTATGAAAACATTCTGAAGAAAAGAATGATGAATTACCTCAATAAATATAACGTCTTGTCGGAGAAGCAATATGGTTTCCGGAAACTAAGTCAACTGAAGATGCAATGGCTGACTCGATTTCTGAAATATATAAATCACTGGACGATGGTAAAAAGTCGTTGTGACACTGAAGCTAATGACAAGTTATTTAAGAGTTGTTCGGGGTGTATTAGTCATCCATGCTTCCAATTTTAATTGTAAATGACTTCACGTCAATAAAATGACGCAGCCTAATGTACGGTGTGCTTGGAAAGAGAGTTATAGAGATGTAATAGAATATGACATTGGACAAATTTATTATACCTAATCTCTAAATTTCTCGGTGCACTTGAGGACATTAGGGCTAATTTTATTTTACTTCTACAAAAGGGAAAATGTTTATTTTAATAATATCTACGCGGGATGATAAGAATTATTTTTGCAAATCGAAAATAGAAGAAAAACAAAATATTTTTTTATATATACTTTTTTTCTCTCATCGTCCTACATTGTAACATGTTTTTAATGTCTTTTAGTGAAAGCCATTTTTTAAAATAATGATTTATATGAGAGTAAATTGCACCGTCTTTCCGGCTTATATCCGGAGCGCTCTTAATAGGTAGAGTACAAGTGTAAAGGTAAATAATGTTTTAAGTTCAGAAAGAGAAGTTAATCATGGAGTACTACAAGGTACAGTATTAGACCCTGTGTTGTTTAATATTTACATTAATGGCTTGTTTACACTCCTATCTGTAGGAAATATTATTAGTTTCCCGGACGATACTGCAGTGTTTTACAACGCCGCAAGTTGGACGGAATTAAAACGAATAGTAGAGCTAGATTTTGCAAATATAGTACATTTTCTTAATAGCCAATGTTATTTACAAAAACATTATATTTTCCATTTAGTCGCTATAATGATAACCTTCCTACATATAATACACTTGATACAATGCAATATAAAGGTGCATTATTGTCTGAAGCAGTTCAAGAATGGAAAAAATTAATGGCTATTTTTGGCAGCTTTGAAAATGAAAGAAGCTTGCATCAAACTCAACTATTTCAGAAAAGATGTTACAGCTCTAACCTCCTTTCAGTTTTTGTCATATATATTGGATCCTACAATAAGCAAAGAAGAATATCCATTACTGGCTGAAGAAAAGAGAGATGCTCTAAATATTGTTAACAAATATTTTGCAGACACAGGACTATTACCATTACTAATTAAGTTGGGAGCCAGGTCGAACCCTTTTCACACGTTTTCGGATGAAATAATCAAAACAGCAGTGGTGGAGATCCCAAGAAAATGTTCCAGAAATTAAGCAAGTGCTACCTATAGTGATTTCTGTTTTATGTGCCTGTGCATCATCTGCTGATGTAGAGAGGATGTTTTCTTCCTATGGATTCGTACATTCAGATATAAGAAACAGACTAGGCAATGACAAAGCAGCTAAACTAGTATTTATATTTAAGCATTATAACACTTAGGTATTTATAAAAGTTCAACAATATTTAGTTTTCCTTTAGGTAGACTTCTCTTTTTTTTGTTATTAAAAAGATTTTTTTAAAGTTGTATTTTAATTTTTGTAAAAAGCAGCTAAGCAGCTAAATTCATTTTCAATTATTATAATAAATAATAAATATGACCATAAAAATGCGCCTAGGTATTTTTTTATGAATAAATACTAAATACATTTTTAAGTGTCTAAATTTTAGCCTCATTTTTAAAAATTAATCATGATTTTATTTTAAAAAAATCAGATTGATTAAAATCATGATTTTAATCAACTGATTTAAATCATCTCAACCCTGTATCTCTGTTGATATCAACTTCTGGACCAAGCTAAGTTTAATTAAATAGTAATATTTTCACGTAAGAAATCTGCCATTACTCTGTGCATCATTGCTTATGGCTCTTATGGGACTCCTTGTATATTTAAAATTTTAAATTCCTAGTTTTAGTTTCTACATTTAAGTTGCTGTAGAAATGGAAGAACGGCTATATGTGCCAAATTCGTTCGTTTTTACTTTGGAACTACGTATTTGTTCTAGTAAATAAACACATTACTTATTTGCTTACTTACTAACCTCCTGAAGGCCTTAGGTTTAAAAAACTTCACATATAAAGTCACATCTTACACATCCCTAGTAAACATTTCCAACGCTTATTTACCTTGCTAGCTTAGCTGTATTATAAATCCTCTTTATCAAAAGCCTTTATTTATCGATACATGAACAAGCAATAAATTTCTGTTAGATAATTTATTTATATTTGTCAGGTTATTTGTTAGCAGGAAACACGTACGCCAGAAATTACAAATCTATAAAACATCAATTGGTTCAATTAGTAGTCTCATATATTATTAACTTCAGTACTGACTAAAACAAGTGTTAGCTTTACAAAACACATCATATATTGGTGAATGCTCTAGCGGAGGATAGCAAATGCTCTGGCACCTCCAAAAAACATAACGGGGCCAGACAACGAACATATACCCATTCTGAAACAAAGATTTTTCGTGTGTGTTGAAGTATGAGGTCTGATAATTGTCGCTGTCACGTGTCTCTTGCTTGATATTATTTTCTAGTAAGAAAAGTGTCATTAATATTAATAGCTCAAGAACTACTGTGTCTCAGTGTCTAAGAACTTGCGGGCTCAGTGGCTCAACGCTTACGTATCGTATCAGACTGGAGACTAAGGGGTCCCGAGGTCAAATCCTGGCTAGGGTATGGATGTTTAGTAGCGTTTTCCATGTGTTGCCGAGTTGGTAGCAGTAGCTTAGACGGGGCTGTATGTGAGACAACACATCTAGTCGCTGTACTATTCTTGAGTTTGAATCTCAGCTGCAACAGATGAAAAGTTCAATAACTCTGATAAACTACTAAGATTAGTAAAAGTGGAAATATCGAAAGTCGTCTGCAAATTACAGTCTGGCCTACCGGAAAACTTGGAAAGCAATATAAGACTGAGACAAGATGCGCTGGCATGTCTTCTTTTTAATATAGCACTGGAAAAAGCCGTAAGAGACGCTGGACTAAAAAACAGAGGAACCATCTTTAATAAATCCTCACAAATCATGGAATATGCAGACGACCTGGATCTGATGGCGCACGCTTCCTGCAGAGCTAAAGAGATGTTCGCTACCTTCTCAGTCGTTCAAATGGTTCGCTGGTTGCCCATGACAATTCCATTTCTGGTAAAATTAATAGAAGGATTGTTCTTTCGAGCAAATGCTACTGTGAGAAATAAGGACCCGAAATCTAAACCAAATAACCAAACAGGTGAAAGCGGATGCAGAGTCAAGTCAGAGTTGAGATGGAAAGGCGACGTGGGTGAAGATATCAGAAAAATTGGAGCTTAAAACAGGCAGCGATTGACAAGAGATAGAGAAAAGACTTAGGAAGGTCGAGGCTCAACAAAGGCCAGAGTACCAATGATGATGAGGTTCAGAATATAATATGGACATCAAATAGTGGAAGATTCTGTTTGAAGGAATTTTGGCAATATTTAGTCCCTGCTAGGGAAGCTTAAATATGTTAAGAAATACAACAAATATACTTAATAACCGTCATTATTATATTATTAAATTAATTGATTGATTGATTGATGAAATTTTTTGTGTTTTTGATTATTTGAGGGTATAAACTAATAATTTCTCGGTTATTAATGTATTATAGGGTATGCCAGCTAATCAGAGAAGAGAAGCAAATTTAATTATACCAATTTGTTAACGATATAATGAAGGTTGTTAATATTGTTATATTTCTTTAGTCATCAATACAAGTTATAACTAAATATATTTTTAAGCCATCAGCATAGAATAGTTTACAAAAATCAATAACATCGTTTAGATCATTAACACAAATTGAAACCATTGGACGTGACATACTGTTGCCTTTTCCATAAATAAAATTTAAGGAGTTCTATAGAGCTTGGGTGCAAATCAAATTTTGACAATTTAATTTAAATGCCCTATGGCCGCCCTTATACACCGGGCAAACTTTGGTCATCTGATTGGGAAAGTCTTTGTTTTTAATGTAAGATGAAATAGCATACGCAGTGGTAAAGCTAGAACACTTATACAACCTTTTACAATAAATATCACATTGGTTTTTAATTTTTTGTAGCACTTAGGAAGTCATTTTCAGATATATTTTGAAAAAAAATATTTTCATGATTAATACACATCTGTAATCTTTTCTGTCGCCTATTTCTGATAGTAGGTATTCCTTTAAAATTCTGTAAAAATATTCACAACATCTTGAAGCCTTTTATAAAACGTATGTTGTCATATGTGATTTTACTGGAGATTCTAGAAGTTCAAATTTTGGAGTGAACATATGACCAGAAATATTGAGGATCACCGGACAATAAGGATTGGACATGTTCAATATAATTACTATACGCAGTACTTATTTATTCCTTTACCGAAAATGATAGCCTTCTAAATTCTTGTTAAAAATAAGTCATTATACTTACTTCTTAAACAATCTAGCTTTGCTTTTTATATTCTCAATAATATTTGCATCAAACTAACCGAGCATGGTTTAAACTATCTGTTGTTTGATCAAGGACTTCAATACTTCTTCCTGTATTTACAAAAGTTGTATCATCAACAAATAGTACAGTTTTGTTTAACCTCATATATACAGGCAAGCTATTGATATAAACTAAGAAAAAATAGGTCCAAGGTTGAACCCAAAATATATATCTATCCTATTTTTTTTATTAAGATATAGGCTACGAATGCTAAAGAATACCATTTTGAAAGAAGGCCACCCACAAAATGACCTTGGACTTGGAAAAATGTTAGCCAGTACTAGCATTTTTCTAGGTTAGTGTAAAGTTATGAACGTTCAAGAATATCACCGCAAGATCGCAAGAAAAAACGTCATAACGTAATTTACCTTATAACTTTCTTCTTGTCCAAATTTAAGATAGAATATGATACTTCTACACAAAAATATCCCTTGCTTCTTTTCTTGATAACCTTGTTACCAGTTCGTCTTAAAATTATTTCCGTCTGAATTTACTGACATTAGTAAATTACCTATCTGCTCTCAAACCCATCTAATTATTGCGGCCTGTAAGCGACGTCCGAGGTCCTATTTCAGGATTACATTTGAAATGTAACTGAAATACACTAGAATTTCAGTTGCACACATCGGAGGCACGCATATAGAAACCAATCACTGACAAATGCGTCAGATTAGCAATTTACAAATCTGCTATTGCTGCAATTACTGGCTCATTATTCTGTAAGTAATTACTCCATTTACCACCGATAGAACTACTATAGCCCCGCTTGACCAAAGCTCATTATTATCACTGCAAGAGTGCTCTCAAAACTACTCTCAGTCCGCTACCTGACCTTTACTCTACTAATTATGTGATCTATTTATTAATTATTGTCAGTGCAAGAAGTGGCAGTGGCATTAATTTCACAGGATCTACGCTTGAAATTTTAAGAAATTGGTAAAACTGTTGTCGTTGTATTTGTATTTTAACTCTAACTTTAGATTTTGGTAATAGGGAATGACGATATTTGCATATTTGAGATCATACAAGGTGGTCCAAAATTGTCTCTCACCGGGAACTGAATCGAACGATATAGAGAAAAGTACGCATCAGAAAATTTTGAAAATTTAGATAATTACTAATGTCGGTGTGGCCAATCCAACTAAAATAATTACAAGCAGCTGGCACTTCCGCTTATACCGGAAGTCGATACCAACTTGCTTATTTCAAATGGAGCGCCCTATATGCTTTAGGGTTTTCAAAAAGAGCATAAAATTCTGAGTCGAAAATATGTAGCATATCCTATACCTAAACCTAGCCGTTTCAGAGATATTTGACATTTTATAGATAATTTGACAGGTGCAACGGTTTGCAGGAACCGTTACAACTTTCTTCATGTAAAAGATCCTCATTTGCTTCTTGTCACGTAAAAAGAACACAAGGAGAACTACGTTCTACAACTGAAATAAATTCAATAATATCATACAAAGTGTTCCGTTTTTCAGGTTACATTTTGTCAATCGCAAAAATTTATTTAGGTCAAATGGAACACCCTGTATTTATTTACGTCAAGTTGTGTAAAATTGAATTCCCTTTTTTCTGATATCAGCATTGTGGGGGTTAAAGTTACAACTTTTTGAAATATTTGCGATTTTATTAGAAATTCATGAATTGTAATCATTTCATCAAAATAGCCATGATTAGAAACAATCATCATCTTATGTCAAAAAATGCCAGCACGTTTAAATTACACTCACGAAGACTTTTTAAATTTGTTTATTATTTATGGAGAATGTGATAAAGCACATTTGCTACTCGATATCCAGAAAAACGGAAACCGCCACCAAACATTGTAAAACGCATACGAAATTTTTTTAAAATTATGGCTCTGTCAAGGCAAAAATGCAAAGAAGAAAGCCTATTGTTGATGACGAAAACATTGAAATAGTCATTCTGAGATATTTTCATGCATTTTCAAAGATGTCATTAAGACAAGCTGCTCTGGAATCGGGACTATTCAAGGATTCAATTCACAGAATCTTATTAAAACAAAAGTTTCACCCGTTTTCATTCCATATGGTTCAAGGATTAAGAGAAACAGATTTCCTAAGAAGACAGAATTTTTGTGAGTTTATTCTTATAAGGTCTGAGGGTCACGATTCTTATTTGGGAAATATTATATGGACAGATGAAGCAAAATTTACTAAAAATGGATTTTTTAATAAACACAATTCGCGTTATTGGAGTGACTCAAATCCTCATATGTTCAGAGAGCGAAACTTTCAGGAAAGTTGACAGTTCAATGTTTACTGTGCCATAAGAAACGATAGAGTGGTGGCATTACAATTTTATCAGGAAAATTTAAACGGTAAATTAAATTTTCTCTTCTGCTAATACGTATAGGTAAATTTTTGTTTTTTTTTTTTTTAGGTGAAGGATATCTGAATATCTACAAAATTTTAATAATAACTATTTAGAAAATTTACCTCTCGCTGAACATAGAAACAATCAGCACGACAGTGCTCCCCCACATGACGCATATTTAATTAATAATTAGTTACAAGAAACTTTTTATGATCAATGGATTGCCAATAATGGACCTTTTTTATGGCCTTCTCGCTCGCCCGATTTATCAGTTCTGGATTATTTCATTTGGAGAACTATTAAAAATAAAGTTTATGAGAGCCCATTAACAACCATTGAAGATTGTATACAAAGAGTAAGAAATGCAGTTCAAAAATATCACAGGATTCAATTAGAAGAGCTACCCATGAGGAACTAATCCAAAGGTGCGAAAAATGTGTCGAGGTTCGAGGGCGGAATTTTGAGTAATTATTAAATTAAAATGAAATAATATTTTAAATTGATCTTATCTCTGCTATTTTAGTTCATATGCCATATCTTCAATTCGATTAATACGCATGTTACATAACAGTGTTAGTGTTATTTTGCGGTTTTGTGAATATCGAGTAGCAAATGTGCTGCAAGTTCTTGATATTACTTTATCATATTCTCCATAAATAATAAACAAATTTAAAAAGTTTTCGTTAGTATAATTTAAACGTGCTGGCATTTTTTGACATAAGATAATGACTGATTGTTTCTAATCATGGCTATTTTGATGAAATGATTACAACAATTCATGAATTTCTAATAAAATCGCAAATATTTCAAAAAGTTGTAACTTTAACCCGCACAATACTGATATCAGAAAAAATGGAATTCAATTTTACACAACTTGACGTAAAAAAATACAGGGTGTTCCATTTGACCTAAACAAGTTTTCGCGATTTGAAGTTGACAAAATGTAACGCGAAAAACGGAATACTTGGTATGATATTATTGAATTTATTTCAGTTGTGTTCTTTTTACGTGACAAGAAGCAAATGAGGATCTTTTACACGAAGAAAGTTATAACGGTTCTTGCAAACCATTGCACCTGTCAAATTTCTATAAAATGCCAAATATCTCTGAAACGGCTAGGTTTAGGCATAGGATATGCTACATATTTTCTACTCAGAATTTTATGCTCTTTTTCTAAAACCCTAAAATATATAGAGTGTTCCATTTGAAATAAGAACGTTGGTATCGACTTCCGGTATAAGCGGAAGTGCCAGCTGCTTGTAATTATTTTAGTTGGATTGGCCATACCGACATTAGTAATTATATAAATTTTCAAAGTTTTCTGATGCGTACTTTTCTCTATATCGATTGATTCAGTTGCCGGTGAGACACCCTGTATTTCTGCGACCGATATATATAAAAAAAATAATGGTTATGCACTTTGAAAATAAATAATAAGGAACAAGTTCCAATATGTCCAAAGAAATGCCAAGCCGTTATTATCGACAAAAAACTAAGTCTGAATCGGTAACCAAATAGAGTCCAAGTCCAGGGCACAAAGTTTATGTAAACGTTACAGCCAGATCTCAAAGAATTTAAGTAATTTTGGAAGAATGACAGGTAGCTGCTAACGCCAGACGTACAAAATGATGTGTCATATACAAGAATATCGACGAATGCTTTGACCAGGCTTACTTGTTAAAAATTTCAACTGATAAATTTCGCTCATCCACCATTCAAACAGCTGTATCTTTTTTCTAACAAGACAACTCAGATTTCTTATACCATTTTAAAATTTAATAAGTAGGCAAGTTTTTAGAAGTGGCAAGTATCGCTTGGCACTTTTCTTTGCACCATAAAAGGTCAAAGTCAGCAGACGAAATCTTGGTAGAACCGAAATTTAAGAAAAACATTTTTTTTGAGAATACTGTCGGCGTTATCCAAAAACTCTTATACACGTTTGATAGCACAACTGTTCTAGAATACTCACCAAAAAACAGAATGAGATAGTTCTTACTTGGTGACAGTGGCATGCAAAATGCTGTCCTAGAGTAGAACCTATTACACAAAATTAAAACCTAATCATCCAAGTCATCTTCTAAAAATTCTTGTACTGAATAGTAGCATTTTGTAGTTAAAATATTATTACATTATTGGAATCACGTCCATTTAATTTGTTTATTCTTGGTGGCAATTTATTATACAGTATAATATCCATATATTGTGGACTCTCTTTATATTTAGATAAATTATGCATACCGATGTTAATTATTTTGCCATATTATTAATATGTGGTTCCCAGCTAAGCGCATTATCCAAACTTACACCAAGAAATTTTGTTGAGTCAATTTGTTGGATGGATTTAGCCTCAATCTCTAATAAATCACTTTCTAAAATTAGGAATATTTTTTGTGTAAAATTTATAAATACCATCTTTGATATATTCAAGACCAATTTATTATTCTTAAACCAGTCAGTGAATTTGAATATCTCCGTTTTAGCGTTATTTAAGGCGTCTGTCAAAGTAGTTGAACAACATAAATAAGAATTATCATCCGTTAACATAATCAAATTGTTTTTAATTAACACATTATTGGCAAATCATTTACATAAAGTAAAAATAGCAATGGTCCCGAGACTGACCCTTGAGGAACACCACATTATATATTTTTGCCGAGTAATTTACTACAACAACTTGGTGTAGTATGTTGCAAGTTATAGGACATTACTTTCAATTGTTTTGAAAACGCATGTTGTACACCTTGGTGGATGGCAATGAATACGAAACAATGGAATATTTGGACTTTCATAGTATGTTTGTCTGGTCCATAGCCGCGTGGGTTAAGGCGCAAGGTGGCAATCGCGATTAATCACACGGGCATCGCACCACCGGGTTCGAATCCTGGCTCCGTCACTGGCATTGTCGGAGGAAATTGTTGTATGTCCGCGTTTTTTCAATGTGTAACCCCTTTCTGTTGAGTTATTGACAGGAAACGAAAAAATAATTTGAAGTTTAACACCCTGTATCTTTTCTACAGCAACATTTTACTAAAGCATATTTGGTTATATCCTCATATTTGGGCCCAAAAAATGTACCCATGAACTATGGCCTATTATTAATGGTCCACTCTGTATATTAATGATGTGGAACAATCTATACCCATTTTTTTACTGTGCCATTGCAGATGATATGACATTAATTGTAAGCGATGTAACTATAGGGAACACGGCATCAAAATTCGAAAACACTTTGAAAAAATTAATATTTATTTTAAAGACTCCGGGCTGACTATGAATGAAGACAAATCCTTCTCATTTCAGGTTTATCCAATTGGATGCAGTTATGTATCTAGTCCTCTGAGAAAATTTAAAGGAAAATCTATTCAACAAGTGGTTGATTTCAAGCTACTAGGAATCCATATTGATATGTCATTAAGTAGGAAAAAACATGTAAATTTTATTTGCAAAAAATGCGTTAGTCTATGTTTCGCTGTAAGAAGATTGTGCCAAATCGTCAACATAAATATCGTAAAAACTTTCCACTATTTAAACTTTGAGGCAAGAATTAAATATGGTGTTATTTTCTGAGGAAATTCAATAACAGCTGATTGAGTTTTTATCTTACAAAAGAGAGTAATTCGATTTATGTTTGGTCTGTCTTACAGGGAATCATGTAAAAGTACTTTTATTCAGAATAAAATTTTGACATTTCCATGTTTGTACATCTTGGACGTGTTGATTTTCGGAAAAACCAATATATCCAAGCTTGTGCATCAAAATACTTACCATTAATATATTACTTGTCACAGTTTTAATCTTCAGTTCAACATGTACCGTCTAGAATTATATAAGTCCAATCCGTATTACATGAGTGCAGTCCTGTATAATAAGTTAAATAGTAATATAAAATCCAAAAATTTAAATCTGCTGTTAGACGATATTTCGTAAGTAATGCTATTCGGTTGAAGAATTTTTGACATCTGAAGGTGTACACTGTGTTTAATATTTAATTTCAATTTTTCTGCAAATAATTGTTGTATCTCCATGTATATATTTTGTCTGCTTTTCGTATAATATGAAAACACCTTAATTTATAGATGTATATATATTTTCTGCTTTTGCTCTTTTTATTATTTGTAATTTTATTGACTTATCCTATATCAACGTTTTGATCTCTTGGAATAATAAAGTTATTCTATTCTCTTCTATATAGTCTATAGGAAATAGTATATGACAATCCTATTGTGTATTGATAATTCACAATAAGCATTTTTTTATAACATTCACAAGATAAGTATATGTATATTCGATAAGGTACAGAAATTTACAGATCGGCTAATTCCCCTGTTCACCCAGTACTGCATTTTTATAACCCATCTCTTATTAAAATGGAAAAAGTATTATTGTTAGCCCATGTTAGCGGCGACAATCTACATTTTTATCGCATAGTTTTACGGCGGAATGCAGATCGAGACTATCCATCACGGAATCTAACACTAGTTTCGGTCTAGTGTGGCACACTATTTCACAATATAGTGCAGTCCGGAAGCCATCAGGTCCGCCATGCAATCATTTCCGCCCTACGCCATTTCCGCCACCATTAATACTAAATTATTTGTAGAATTTTGCGTTCACTGATGACCCGACATCTGTTAATGATTTGTCCTAATTAACCCATTCCACCACACCTATCGCGCCATAACATACAAATCGAGGATGAGCGATCCCACCCGCTCAGGCAGCCCTTGTCTCATTTCGTTTTGAAATTGCCAAATTAATTGATTTTTAAACAAACGTGGAATATTCAAAACGATATATTGTAAACCCTTGTATTGAATCTAGGGTTAATAAGGAGGGAGGGGGATGTGTGTCAATGGGTTGGTATAGCTTTTAAAATGCAATCCATAATATTTGTATAATATTGGGCAGGACAGAATTATTTTCTGAAATTTGGTTGAGAAATAACGGAGTTACGCTAGATGTTAGAAAGTATCATGCAGTCATATTGAATTTAAATGGCGGATAAATGACCAGGATCTGGTTTAAGTGACTATTAATTTTTGCACTTATAGTGTTTTAAAACGTACATGTGGCATGAGCTAGCGCATAGACTAGAAAAGTGTTGGTTAAACTTTTTATTTTTTCAAACTAGTAGACGTTACTTTAAACTACAGAATAATAATAATAAATTATTTATTATTCATCCAAATTCACAACAGTAGATTATATAAGTAGTGATACAGTTAATAGGTACTAAAAGGCAAAATAGTTCAGTATACTGACTCAATCAGCAACTGCTCTTCCACTGCAACTTAAACTATGTGACAAAAAATAACTATAATATGGCTTTCAATTCATATCTATAACAGTCATAAAATGCATAATATAATTAAATTAGGGAAATATATCAAAACAGATAGAGAAAAAAGAGGAAAGCAGAATACTAGAGGAGATAGAAGAAAAAAAGAAGGATTTTTTGGTTTCGCATTAAATATTTTTTATATGTCTTTTTATAACTTTCACATGTAAGGATTAGTCCATTAAAATGTCATTTATTTATACAGGTAGCAATGTTATAAGAGAATGACCTTTTGAAAATTTCCTTACTATGTTGAGGTATAGTAAGAATGCGTTTGTGTCTAATACTAATGTTATTAACATCAGCGCGAAAGGATACCTTGTTGAGAAGATAGGTGGTGGCTTAAATTTTAAAATTTTATGAAAAAAACAAGCCATGTGAAGTTCACGACGATTGTACATATTTAGCCAACCAGCAGTTTACAGTTTGTGAGATATTTTTTGACGACGTTGAATTTCAAAATTTAAACGAATGGAAGAATTCTGTACTTTTTGTATACGTCGCACCTCGATGTTGTCAATATAATAATCATGATCCGTACCACAGTGGTTAAAATTGAACAAAACATAAAATTACATTTTTTTCACATCAATGCTTAAACAGTGTCTCTAAGTATACCGGGTGTTAGAAAAGTATGGGAACGGTGGAAAATCTCGAACAGTTTGCATCAAATCAAAAAATAAAAAAATACGTGTCAAAAAATTTACTTCATTACTGATACCAAAATGACCTCCCCACCCACCACCCTGTGGGTGGGACGAGGGGCAACTTTAAAATTTCAAATGGAAATTCCTATTTTTTATTGCGGAATCGGATTCTACGGCAAAAAATACTTAAATTTTATTCCGGACATTTTTTTCGATTCTTGCATGGTATCGCTGTAATCGCAAAAAATGAAAAGAAAACATTACTGTTTCAAGAGTAGCGTCTTGTGCCCATAAGAAAACGTCCAATTCAAAAACTGAAAAACACGTATTTATTATTTTTACGAAATCTATCCAATGACATTGGATTAGACTCTCCCACCCCTAACCCAGTGGGAGGGGCGGGGGCAACTTTGAAATTTGTAATGAAATCCCTATTTTTTTATAGCGGATTCGGATTTTACGGCCAAAAATACGTGAATTTTACATCGGGCGTTTTTTTCGATTTTCGCAAGGTGTCGCTGCAATCGAACAAAATTGAAATAAACCTTAAGCGTCCATAAGTTTGTAAATATTTACAAACTCTAGCTACTCGTGTTGACAAAAAAACATTCAGTTTAAAAAACAATATCTGTGATATCTTGGTATTTATGAATGTTTTTTTTTAAGTGGTCTTAATAACAGTATTTGTTTTGTGAAATTTCTACGAGAACATTCAGTTCCTTCCAACTTTTGTAGAGGCAGGAGCACACTTTTGTACGGAAAAAGTTATTTCATTTTTCATTAGTTCTCGTGTTTTTTTCCGCATAATGGCTACTTTAACAGAGGAAGAGGGAGTTTCTCTTTTAATGATGCGAGGGTGGGGCGATAAAGAAAGGTCCTATGATGAAGTTGTGATTTTATTCAACGAAACTTTCCGTGTAGATCAAGAGGGAATTTCGAAATCTACTGTGTCCCGTACCATCAAACGATTCCTAGACACAAGGACAAATAAAAATCGCCCAAAATCTGGAAGCCCAAAGTCTGAAACATCGGAAGCTCGACAAAGGGAAGTGGCCCAGGCATTTGTTGAAAATCTAAGGTTATCAATCAGAAAAGCCAGTCAACAGCTTGATATTAGTGCATTTTCAGTTCATAAGAATTTGAAACTTTTGAAATTTCATCCTTACAAAATTCACCTTCACCAAGAGTTAAATGAAGATGATTTTGATCGGCGACTTGAATTTAGTGAATTAATGATGGAAAGGAGTAACCAAAACCCAAATTTTTTTGTCATCTCTACTTGTCTTCTCAGATGAAGCAACTTTCGAACTCAGTGGAAAAGTTAATCGCCATAATTTCAGATATTGGAGTGACGAAAACCTTCACTGGATGCTTGAAACACACACGCAGTATCCACAAAAATTAAATTTTTGGGCAGGAGTTTTCAGGGATCGTTTTTCATAGATGGAAATTTGAATGGAGAAAAATACCTGGAAATGTTGACAAATCAAATAGTTCCCGCAGTACAAGAGATTGCTGGTGATGAGTTCGATAATATTCGGTTCCAGCAAGATGAGGCTCCTTCACACTATCGGGATATTGTTAGGGACTATTTGAATGGTACTTTATTTTATTTTATTTATTTATTTATGAAAATTTGATATGAAGAAAGCAACTAATAATGGGCCAAGTATACTTTCCTGCAGAACTTCTGAAAGTACTGTTAGCGGTTGCGAAATATTGTTATTGAGTACCGTTTATTGAATTCTATCCGACAAAAATGATAAAATTAAATGGGCAGAATTTTGTCAAAGCCACAAAAATGCAAAATTGAATTGATGATTTATCATATCAAAAGTTTTAGTATAATCTAATAATACTAAAACACTGATTTTATTAATATCAATAGCTCTAATGATGCCATCAGTTACGTCAGCAAGGGCTGCCTGAAACCAAAGCTAAATCCAGACTGTTTAAAGGTATAATATTGTTAATATTTAAAAATTCTCTAACTTAATTTTAAATTTATTTCAAAAAATTTTGATAAGCTAAAACATTAATAGACCTTTGGTGACTTAATTGATTAGGTTGATGAATTTTAGGCAGAGGAAATACTAAAGCCCTTTTCCAGATTTTACGGAAATAGTTTCTATGTATACACTCGTTAAAGATATGCGCTAAAAATGGAACTATATAAGGACAGCATAAATGCATTCATGTTCAATTTAATTTATCATATCCATACGCTCTTGATTTTATGTTTTGAATTATTTTAATAACATCTATATCAGATGTCCGTTTAAAAGAAAACAAACCATCTGTACCTTCTTTAACATTGGTATTATAAAAATTAATTAACTAGTCTTTAGATGTCTCATAATTATTTGAGGAATTAATAAAAAAAACATTGACATTATTTAACTTTTCAGGTATCTTGATATGTCGGTTTTTACAAATATTTAGTTTTCAATTCACTCCATTTGTCTTCTGTATTCAATTCACTCCATTTGTGTTCTGTATTACAATTACTAAATCCATATCTTAAATAATAAGCCTTCTTTTCAGCATTAATGGCAGTATTAGTTAAATTTTGGAGTTGTTTATAATAAGACCAATGACCATTATTCTGCCCGGTTTGTTTGAATTTTGTCAGAGCTTTGTTACGTAGTTTCTGCATACACTTAATATTATCCGTAATCCATGGAGCATAACTTATTTTAGAACATTTTATATTTCATAGGTGCATGCGTTTAACTAATTGTAAAATGTTATCAGTAACAAAATCAATTTTATCATCAATATTATTGATGTAATAAATATTATTCCAAGGCATAGATTCTAAATCTAATTCAAAGTTAATTAATATGCTTTAACGGTCTGTAAATTAAAAATCCTTTCCGATTCTTCAGTGACATTAAATATCATTGTATAGTGAACTAAAAATGATCAGAAAATTTGAGCAGTTGAATAGTTGATATTCCAACATCACAAACATTTTCAAAATTTACCAGAATTAAATCTAACAGTGATGTGATAATTTTAGTCGATTCGGTAATTAATTGTCCAAAATTGAAGGTTTGATATAAATGTTTAAATTGCGTAGAAAAATGTGTATCCAAGTTAATATTAAAGTCACATAAATAAACTATATTATCATAATTTGCAAAAATATTTGGAAATGTATCATCATATCTTATGTTAAATACGATATGGATGTAGGTATTCTGTCTCTCCATGAACAGTAAGCTTAACATATAATTTAATAAAACAATAAAAACGGAGCATCATTTATAACTCGTACAATTTTAATTAATGTTTGCGGTGGGATGCATAAATCAAATGACAATATCCAGATTATATTAAATTAAGCTTAATTGAGATATTCATAATATTAATAAAACAAATGGAAATATTTTTGATTTTCATCAGCAACAGAAACCGCACTAAATCAAATCCATTTGCGGTTGATATTCTGTTATAATGACAAATATTGAAAATTTAAATTGGAAATAAATCGGATACCAACAAAAAATAACTCTTTATTAAACATATCAATTACACTTATAAATAGATTCGTAATATTTTCAACCACAACCAAGTGATAATAACAAAGACTGCCAAATGGCTTTTCCTGGATTACTAAAGTTCATCTCGCCTTTATTTAAATTTAACTTTTAATAGATAAACGTAACTTGCTATAAAGCCTTCGTTTATACTGTCAATACCATCTATACAGGGTGCCTCACCGGGAACTGAATAGATAGATATAGAGAAAAGTACGCATTAGGAAATTTTGAAAATTTAGATAATTACTAATGTCGGTGTGGCCAATCCATCTAAAATAATTACAAGCAGCTGGCACTTCCGCTTATACCGGAAGCCCTATATATTTCAGAGTTTTTGAGAAAAAGAGCATAAAATTCTGAGTCGAAAATATGTAGCATATCCTATACCTAAACCTAACCGTTTCAGAGATATTTGACATTTTATAGAAAATTTGACGGGTGCAACGGTTTGCAAGAACCGTTATAACTTTCTTCGTGTAAAAGATCCACATTTGCTTCTTATCACGTAAAAAGAACACAAGGAGAAATACGTTTTGCAACTGAAATAAATTCAATAATATCATACCAAGTGTTCCGTTTTTCGCGTTACATTTTGTTAACTTCAAACCGCGAAAACTTGTTTAGGTCAAATGGAACACCCTGTCTTTTTTTACGTCAGATTGTATAAAATTGAATTCCCTTTTTTCTGATATTAGCATTGTGGGAGTTAAACTTACAAATTTTTGAAATATTTGGGATTTTATTAGAAATTCATGAATTGTTGTAATCATTTCATCAAACTAGCCATGATTAGAAACAATCAGTCACTATCTTATGTCAAAAAATGCCAGCACGTTTAAATTATACCAACGAAAACTTTTTAAATTTGTTTATTATTTATGGTGAATGTGATAAAATAATTTCAAGAACTCGATATCCACAAAAACGCAAAATAACTAGTGATGCAACGGTTTCGGGTTTTACGGTTAAGATTACGGTTACGGTTATTCCTACGGTTACGGTTATGGTTACGGTTTCTAAAATGAACCACATAATGATAAAATAATAAACTTTATTCTTCAAAATAAAACACAACACTTTGAAAGGGCATATTTAAAACAAAACAAAAACGTAAAAAACTAAACTACATTTTTGTAGTGGTATTACAAAAAAACAGCGTAAAATTAAACGTTCTAAATATAAATAAACAGGAATCATTTTAAACAATAAAAGCTGATAGAGATTAAAAAAGAAAACAAACATTTATTTAAATTTTTAAATATAGGTCGGCATCTGTATCTACATACTTAAAAATGTAGTTAAAATATTTAAACTGAAAATTTAAAATACAAAAAAGAACAAAAGAACAAAAATTAGTATTCAAAATTTACAGAAGGCAAATTTTTATTTAGGAAACATAACATTTGCAAATTCTGCGGATTCAACCTATTCCTCTTGGGTGTTTGCACAAGCCCTGCAATGGAGAACAGCTAGATTGAGAATTATCCATTTCTGTTTCTATATCTTCACTGTGCCATCGTTTAAGGTGATTCCATAAATTTGAAGTTGAAAAACCCTTAACTGACGCATTTTTGCCCCCTCGTGATATTTTTGCATCACAGAATTTACAAACAGCGCTGGTGGCCGCATCGGATGCCTTTGTAAAATATTTCCATACATTGCTAATTTCTCTTTTACGTGTATGCGACATTTTTACCGCGAAAACACAAACACAACACAGAGTCCGATGGACGCGCTTTCAGAAACTGCACGTCAATTAACAGGCTCTTATCCGTATCGGTGCCGCCGCGCCCGCTGTTACGAGTTGCATGTTCAGACCTGCAAGAACCGTATAACAACCGTGAAAAATAGACGGTTACGGTTAACCGTATAATAGCAAAAACCGTGAACTAAACCGTTCCCCAACCGTAACCGTTGCAACACCTAAAAATAACACTAACACTGTAACATGCGTATTAATCGAACTAAAATAGCCGATATAAGATCAATTTAAAATATGATTTCATTTTAATTTAATAATTGCTCAAAATTCCGCCCTCGAACCTCAACACATTCTCGCACCTTCGGATTAGTTCCTCATGGGTAGCTCTTCTAATTGAATCCTGTGATATGTTTTGAAATGCGTTTCTTACTCTTTGCATACAATCTTCAATGGTTGTTAATGGGCTCTCATAAGCTTTATTTTTAATAGTTCGCCAAATGAAATAATCCAGAACTGATAAATTGGGCGAGCGAGGAGGCCATAAGAAAGATCCATTATTGGCAATCCATTGATCATAAAAAGTTTCTTGTAAATAATCATTAATTAAATATGCGTTATGTGGGGGAGCACCGTCGTGCTGATAAAAAATGATTCTATGTTCGGCGAGAGGTAAATTTTCTAAATAGTTATTATTCAAATTTTGTAAGATATTCAGATATCTTTCACCTAAAAAAAAAACGAAAATTTACCTATACATATTAGCAGAAGAGAAAATTTTATTTACCGTTTAAATTTTCCTTATAAAATTGTAATGCCACCACTCTATCGTTTCTTATGGCACAGTAAACATTTAACTGCCAACTTTCCTGAAAGTTTCGCTCTCTGAACATATGAGGATTTGAGTTACGCCAATAATGCGAATTGTGTCTATTAAAAAGTCCATTTTTAGTAAATTTTGCTTCATCTGTCCATATAACATTTCCCAAATAAGAATCGTGACCCTCAGACCTTATTAGAATAAACTCACAAAAAATTCTGTCTTCTTAGGAAATCTGTTTCTTTTAATCCTTAAACCATATGGAATGAAAACGGGTGAAACTTACGTTTTAATAAGATTCTGTGAATTGAATCCTTGCATAGTCCCGATTCTAGAGCAGCTTGTCTTAATGACATCTTTGGAAATGCATGAAAATATCCGAGAAGGACTATTTCAATGTTTTCGTCATCAGCAATAGGCTTTCTTCTTTGCATTTTTGCCTTGACAAAGCCATAATTTTTAAAATTTTCCAGTATGCGTTTTTCAGTGTTTGGTGACGGTTTCCGTTTTCTGGATTTAAATTTAAAAAGTCTTCGTGGGTGTAATTTAAACGTGCCGGCATTTTTTGACATAAGATAATGACTGATTGTTTCTAATCATGGCTATTTTGATGAAATGATTACAATAATTCATGAATTTCTAATAAAATCGCAAATATTTCAAAAAGTTGTAGCTTTAGTCCCCACAATGCTAATACCAGAAAAAAGGGAAATCAATTTTACATAACTTGACGTAAAAAAACGCAGGGTGTTCCATTTGACCTGAACAAGTTTTCGCGGTTTGAAGTTGACAAAATGTAACGCGAAAAACGGAACACTTGGTATGATATTATTGAATTTATTTCAGTTGTAGAACGTAGTTCTCCTTGTGTTCTTTTTACATGACAAGAAGCAAATGAGGATCTTTTACACGAAGAAAGTTATAACGGTTCTTGCAAACCGTTGCACCTGTCAAATTTTCTATAAAATGTTAAATATCTCTGAAACGGCTAGGTTTAGGTATAAGATATGTTACATATTTTCGACTCAGAATTTTATACTCTTTTCGAAAACCTTAAAATATATAGGGTCTTCCGTTTGAAATAAGCAAGTTGGTATCGACTTCCGATATAAGCGGAAGTGCCAGCTGCTTGTAATTATTTTAGTTGGATTGGCCACACCGACATTAGTAATTATCTAAATTTTCAAAATTTTCTGATGCGTACTTTCGTCGTCGATATTAATCGCACATAGTTAACAACCATCTGTAAGTGGCAATTTATTTTCTGTCTAAAATGGAATGAAAATAAATTAATTAATCATGTATATTTTACGGTATCGCCGCTTTTATTTAAATTTAAAAAAAATCATCTCAGCGTACTCATTCTTAGTTAACCATTAAATTAACAGTAAATAAAACAGGAGCAGTTATATTAAAATATTATTGGTATTACATGGTAGGCATAGTCTGAAATACGATCCTAATTACGCTTGTAGCATGAAACCGGTTCACCCGCTAGAAAAATGCATCTCATTGCCTACTAGACAGAACGGAAAGTATAATTTACCTAGTCCAGGGTATATCCTGTTTCAAAAAATACATTACAGTTTGTATTTTTCATATTCAATCACACTTAAACTTTAGAAATCGGATATTATAGACTTTATATACAATAATATCTAAAAGTACAACTACAAATGTCTAATTTAAAATAAAAATATTATTTTTATGCGCAGGTCAAAAGTTGGATTATAGAGAAAGTTATTTTAAGTCTTGATTATTCACATACTGTTTTTAATATGCGTCTTTACATCCATAAAAGGGTAGTCATCTTCTCTGAAGGAATTGTGATCATTTGATTTGATGTATCTAATCGATTGTCCATCAATACCTGAATTATTTTGTTTAAACAGTCGGACTATAACCAAATAAATTTTTTTTATTAAAAAAAATCCTAATAACTTTCTGCAACCTAATACATGAAAAGGGCATGGTTAAGAAATGTCAATCAATTAATTACGACGTTAGTAAGATAAGGAATTTAAAATTACAAAGGATATTTTCATTAAATGCAGAGCTGATGGAGTAAAATAGTGTACATTTTAAAACATCACTTGAAAAAATATTTCTATAGAACTCTTGTATATCAGATGATAATGAAATTAGTATAAATCTAATTTTAGGATATTATTTGGGTCTCACTTTTGTACTTGCAGCGCAAACTATGCTAATTCAAGTCTAACCAGAAGTGATCTCGATGCTTAATTCATAAATGGCAACTGTATATACGTTGTGCCCCCCAACAGGATATCGCAGATGTTTATTTTTGATTTTTCGAAAAATCTTTCAAATTTAGGGAATATCCTGTACAAGGATTAAAGTTAGGATCATTTATATACAAGAAAATATTAAATTAATAATTAGCAAACTATCTACCTTTGTTATTAATGTCAGCGAAAGAAGTTGTAAATTGAAGTTGTTCTATAGTATCCACACAAAATTTTGAATAAAGCTTTGGATTGGAAGTAGAACGGATTTTAAGTTTACTATTGTAATTTTACTTGTATATATGTTTCAATAATAAACCGTAAATGTGTATTTGCAGTTTTTATATATCACATGAGAGTCATCGTCTTGATTATTATGATTCATAGTAGACGAAAGGACTGAACGTCAAAATGTTACTAGAATTATACTTTTAAGCAGACTTTCATTTTAATGTAATACATGTTTTTTATTTTTATTTTATTTTATATTACACTAACCAACAGAACAAGTTCCATTTAGATGATGGGGTAACACTACAATTGAATTAAATATGAACTATAATACATAACCAATTTATTTTAATATAACTAAGTTAACAACGAACATATTGCACATAGTTTCTCAACATATAATAACAATAGCTAATTATAAGGTAAAGCGGCCAAAGAAATGGGTTTGGATGTAAACCAGGAGAAAACCAAGTACATGTTGGCAAGTAAGAACACGATGCTAATTGTTCAACAGGGCATTCCATTTGGAAACTATACCTTTGAACGGGTTAGCCAATTTACCTACCTTGGCGCCCTGGTAAGCACAACAAACACAAATACCCCTGAAATACAAAGAAGAATTAACATCGCTAACCGACTCTTTATTGTCTCCAAAAACACATCCGCAACAATAACAGCCAGCGAAGAACAAAAATAAACATCTGTAAGACACTGATACGACCAGTCCTTACATACGGGGCAGAAACCTGGACCCTCACGCAAAGCAATGAAAGGCTCCTGGGTATTTCCGAGAGGAAAGCTCTCAGGAAAATCCTAGGAGCAATAAACGAGGGAGGACTGTGGCGCCGAAGATACAATTTTGAATTATACCAGACCTATAAAGACCCAGGCATCGTCACATTTATAAAAACACAAAGATTGAAATGGGCAGGACATCTAGCCAGAATGCCAGACAACGACGTGACTCACTATGACCATTCCAGAAGGCAGGAGAAGCAGAGGTCGACCACGTGCAAGATGGATGGACGGAGTCGAAGAAGACCTTGAAATCCTAAGAGTCAGAAGATGGAAGGAACTCGCTAGGAATAGAACAAAATGGAGACGAGTCTTAGAGCAGGCCAAGATCCACCAAGGATTGTCGAGCCAATGATGATGATGAATTATAAGGTAAAGTAAGTAAAAATTGTGGTGCACATAACGATAGGATATTATCTGCGGCAAACAATTTTATCCGAACATACATTGGAGTAGTTTTTTTTTTAATATATTTATTTAACGTTGGCCTATTTCCGCTACTGAGGCCTAACACCGACGCCTGTAGACAAGCTACCCCCAACCAGGAATTTTGCCGAACCTCTTCCCTTAACAAGAGTAGGGATCTTTTACTTGCCTAACATTTAATAGACAAGGGACCGACGGCTTTACATCCCCTCCGAAGGATGGTATATCTCCTATACAACCCTCGCCTAAGGTTGTATAGCTTCCGCGCATACACTGATATACAAGCCGCTGGAAGATGTGTGAGGCGAGAACGCGGTTTCCGTTAGATCGGAGTAGTTGTGTCGCTTGTTTTATTTTTATATAGTGGAGATAATTTCAAAGTACTTGTACCTGGGGCGCGAAAATTATTGACATTATCAAAGTTGTTACTAAAAGTGTTGTTTAAAAGTTTAAGTTGAAAGATATTGCTAGTCCAGGGTGGTATATAATACATCTTCCTTTAATAACAACCCAAGTAACAACAGTTTCTTAGTAACCCATGGGACTTTCGTAAAAACCGTTTATATAACTACTGATAAAATAAATCAAATTGAACTTGAATAAATTCGTAGAATCCTAGTTAAAACTAAAAGTTCGCATGTATAGTTCAATATGTACTTGAATAAAGTCTTATAATCCTGGTTAAAACTAAACTGTTTGAAGTCAGGCCCTTTATAAGACTGCTTAGTTTTAAAGTGGTTTTAAGATTATTCGAACGTTTCCCGCCTAAATTTCTAACCTATTTGCTAGTGATTGACTGATTGGAGTATCATTAAGAAGTTTTAAATAATTTAGTTTCATTTTTCTTTTAATATTGCTACTATTTTTAATTTTTTTCCATTTGCTTGGTGGCGTTGACTTAGACATTCTATATACGTCGCCTCAGAATTCCTGTCAAATTAATATATCATAACCTCATTTTCTTAAAAGATTTAGTTTCATTCATTTATATCAAAAGCTAATAAGATTTTTGGTGTATTTAATAACGAGTCATTGTTTTATTGCACATTTTGATAAGAGACCGCATTCTTAGGGGGAGAAGCTTTTAAAAGAAGATGCAAGAGATCTAAATGTATATTTTATAATGCAATTTTAAACCATTTGGAGCCTTCATAGTTTTATAGTCGCTTCAATTGTTCAACTTTGCATTCGAAGGCTTTTTTAAAACCAAACTGTTTTGTTAATTCCTTTTAACATTAATAATGAAACTTTTACAAAACTTCTGCCAGAGAAAGTCCAAAACGTTTTATGGTCAAATTTTAAGAGATATTACAAGGCTTTCCAATAAACTTTTGTACCCTAGAAATACATTTGGTTTCAAATAAACCTAATTTAAAATGAATTAAGCCCAAATATCCTCCATAAAACCTTTATAAAACATGAGCCAGACCAAACAGCATTTGTTACTTGACTTGGGAAACCCTCCTCGCTTTTTCCTACTGAACATTGAAACTTAGACATGACGAAATCAAGTATTTTGTTATAAATGTAAGGTATGAAATTGTATTGACTTGTGGCGCTATTTTAAATTTACTAATTTTTCGAAAATCTAGACTGGGTTGTAGGCAAAACTAATGTTCTCTTTGCCGTCTCCTGGAAGTAACTTTCAAAAATCTCGTCACTGCAAAAGCGTGATAATTTTAATAATCTTCAAGACCAGTTTGGTATCTTCCACTGCAATGTAGCTGGGACCGAATAATTCATAAATTATAATTTTCATTTATTATCTATCTTTATTTCTATCTATCTATTACATTCTGATGTTTCTGTATTCTTTTGCCATATACTGGTAAAGTACATGCTTGTAATTTGCTGCCCAGTAGTTGGATTGTTCTGTTAGGGAGTGTTTTGTTAAAAAATTAAATGAATTAAACATGAGTATCAACATTAACGAAATGTATTTTTGATTTCGTGCTGACTTGAAATTGAATTTGGTAATAATCATTTACACTAATAAGATATTTGGCCTTTTCTTTGTAGCATTGCATATGCTACATTTTTCATAGTAATCAATTTAAAAAGTAAACTGGTGCATAGTGAGTTAGGCCACCCAGTATGTGGATAAATGTATTACTGGTTGCAGTGAAAAATCTCCTGAAAAGAAATTTATTAGACAAATATAAATATTTTTTTTATTCTTTCTTTCCTGCAAAAACATGCTCCACATGCAGTTAAATATATAAGTAAATAATAATGAAAATAATGCGGCACCGTTTCAGACAATTAACACTGCAATTATAACTTGTTCAGGTTGAAAAGCACTTGACACCTCATTTTGAGTTAACACCAAAATATAGTAAACATACGACGTCTTCTCTTCCTGGCTGGTTTAACAGCCTGTTTCTTATGAACTTGTTTTATTTATTTCTTCAGAAGCACATAGTAGCACACTCTCTATTTTAAGGTTAAATTTTAGATATTTTAAATTCCTCTTCTTCTTCTTATAGTTCGATTTTGCCAAGAGCACAATTCTGTGATTTGAGTTGGTAATTAAGACCTGCGTGTAGGGATCGTTAGTTTTTTTAAAATTCGCAAGACCGCGTTAGAAAGCTAAGCCATCTTAGCAGCCCTTTTAAGCGTGATCCATTGAAGGAGCCGGTAGTGCTTAGGCTTGGGGCAGTAGCCTAACTAGTAAATTTGGTTAAGCCATAATTTTTATTCACGCCATAAGCTTAGGCTTATAATCGATACTGAGCCCCCACAGGTCACTTGGGGTAAGTCTTGCGAATTCGTTTGAATTTCATTTTGTAAGGTGTATTTTTTTTTATATCTTAGGGTTGCCAGTATCCCTCATATGAGGCAATTTTCTTTGGTGTGATATCATTATTGGTATATCATCTTTCCGATGTAGCGGCCACACACAGATGGTATTATTTTAAGAAGCAAGAGGTCAATAAGCGAAAGAATCCGAGTCGTCGATTTTTTTTTTGGACCACGTAGACAGTGGAGACAATTTGAGAGTGGAGGCAGCGTGTTGTAGAGGGGTCCCTGCAGTCATACCTGATTCTGGAACAAAGTTACACCAGGGCCTTCTGTTGGGTGGTATTATTTATAACATTTTGTTTGATTTAAATTTCTACTTTTCATATATTTTTTTACTTGTAAGAAATGGTACCATTTTAATTAAATTTTAACATTTTTCAAATATTCATACATTTTCACATAAATATTTTTACATAAAATTTTCTTAAATAATACTTGTTAAACCTTGTCATAATTTAATATTTTTTTTATCAATCATTCAAATTTCAACTTAACTAAATTTTTTTGCTATTGCTAAATAAATTATTCAACTGTCCCATTGTCAAATATTAAAGTCAACTTATTATTAACATGTGTGTTTCCTTTCTTCTACTCATTTAGCTGGATATATATTATTGGTGAGCTTATTACATAACTTAGGTACTCAGTATTGTTTTCCTTAGCTTTCACAATACTCATGGTTCATATAGTAAGTTAAGGTGGCGCCCTGAACATCTATTTTTTGTTTATATATATATTCACTATTTTATATTTTTTTTTGCAAGTTAACAAATGAGTAAATATCGAACCACGACCTCGCTTTCCCATAACCCAGAGCTGCCGTTCGCATAATTGAAACACTTCCTGGTTTTAAGCCAAGGGGTGTTACATCTTTGAGGCTGTTACGTTTTTTAAAGTTTTTATCACTTCAGCATCATTAATAATCAAGTTATTTCTTACTTTCAAATTTAGCGTTTTTAAGGCACTATATTTCAGTATTCATCCGTCGTCATTCAGCACTCACCGGTTCATTCTACTACTCGCTGCTTCATTGAAACTGCCCCGAGCAGGGCCACTACAAATACTACAGCAGCAAAAAAAAATAATTAAACCGAAATAAAAAAGTCCCGGTAAAAAACCAACGAAGGTTTGAACCAATTGAATATATCACAGGTAATTTGTGAACACTTTTGTAAATTGGATTTCATCTTTCGTGATCTCAGCCGGCTATGATTATAACAAATCAGAAGCGGGATTCTATTACCGATTGAATGCTTATTTACCGAGCAGAAGGCCTGCCAGCGTTGTGCAAGGGCATCATTACAAGGCGGTTTTTATGGGTAATTTAGAAACCCACCTTGTTGCTACCGTATATTTTTAGATTTCTTAATGCTGTTATTTATTTATTTTCTTTTGAGGATCATTGCAAAACTAGATATAAAAATTCCACATTTTAATGACATGTTGGGTGCTGATACACTATTAGTTTATATGTTCTTAATTTATTATTTACCAATATTAGTAACTTACTAATTAAAGTTGGTAAAACTTCAGTTTTTTTACTTGCTTTTCTTTAACTCACAATGTAGTCAGAATGTCTGTCTTCGAATCTTGCATCCTTTTTTTAATACACTTCTTGATATAATCAATTGATGAAATTTTGCACAGTTACTAAGATCGGATGACAATATAGTATTCTACCGTTATTTTTGCAAATATCCGCAGGTAGTGAGCGGGGTGAAAATTGGAAAATCTGCAAAACGAAGGAACGAGAAATCAAAACAAACAACCTACTAATTAAACTTAGGCAATGTGTGATAATAATTTAATTAAAATATGACTAAAAAGTAGGAAATAATAATGCACGACTGTAAAAAAGTAAGGTGTGCGCACTTTGTATGATTGTACGCATCATTGTATGAAAAGGGTGGAATCGTTATATACATATTGCCTTCAATCATGTGTACATAAAGATCATACATATCCTTATATACAAAGTGCGCACGCCTTGCTCTTCTTGCAGTCGTACATTATTATTTTTTACTTTTAATTACGAAAAAAATATTTTTTTCCAAATGAAATTGTTCTATGGGTGATTGTCAAGCACTTCATTATTTCGGTTAATTGCACGTATAATTCCTATTGTTGATAGTTCTGTCAGTTAAGTCATTGTGTGTACAATGTAGTATGAAAATGAAGAACTTTGAAATGTACAGTTTATGCATTTATTATAAGGAATTAGGTGAATACAAAAATGTAAAATTTCAGACTCATTTAGTTGAAGAATGTGATCCGGAGGTGGACTCAAGTAAATACTTGACATGGGGAAGAAATAACATATACATGTTCCATCAAATAAAAACTACAAATATGCATTTATAGTGTTATTGAAAAATATATGTAAGTAAAATTAGAATAATAAACCGAAATCTTTTCCACTTCCAATTCAAACTATTATTTTGTGTAGACCATCCAAGGCAAATTTGTGAGTAATAGAGGCCGGAAGAAAAGCTACATGCGAAAATATATAACATGGTCGATAGCCGAGTGGGTTAAGGCGCGAGGTGGAAATCGCGAATAATCACACGGGCATCGCACCACCGGGTTCGAATCCTGGCTCCGGCTCTGGCACTGTCGAAGGAAATGGTTGTATGTCCGCGTTTTTTCAATGTGTAACCCCTTTCCGCACAAGCCCCTGGCTTCTGGAATTGGGGGTTGTCTAATTTCTGTGGTGTTTATTATTACGTAGACTAAAACATAATATCTTAGTCGCAAACTCCTCTATAAAATCCTTATTTTACTATAAGGAACGTAACCAGACTGGAACCAACAGCTACTCTCAGGGCTATATGCCCCGCCGAGCACTGAATTACAAGTTACAAGCCTGGCGGGTTAAGTGTAATAGTTGCGTATTACCTTCAAAACGCTGATGCTTTGATTGTAAGAAACACCAGCCGAAAGACTGATCCCACTTAAAGGAGCTTTCGTGCCAGTCGCCACACACTACTTGCAGACTGCAGTTTCGAGCTGTTGGCTCTCGTCAGTGCAAGGCAGGCATGTGACGACCGACACGAGGATCACCTGACCATTTAGTACATTTCGGTATCTTTGGGATAGCGACATGTAAAATAGTCAGCAGGCGCCATCTAACGGTCCAGTGTCTGTTGCAATCGAAAAATAAAAAGCCTGACTTGGCTTAGCATAGTTCAAATGTGCTTTTAGAGGGCTGTGCCTTATTAATACTTCACTGATCATATTTTTTCCAATGGGAACTGGAAGGTCAAAAGTACACAAACATATTTTCAGTAAATATTGTACAAATAGTTGATGAAATGATACCTTGTGGTGGGACATAGTCTTCAGGCATAAGATAATACGGAATCTGCCAACAAGGGAAGTAACTTTTCATGTCCGTCCGTAAAGCATACAGTCCCTTCTCCGATTTTGATAAGGAGAAGACCGAGTCCATTTGAGACGGCCCTATCAATGCATCTAGTAGCGCTAACGGGCCAAAACGTTGGAATCTAACCAACTCTTCTTCTGCCATGTAGTCTGGAGGTGGATTGAAGATCAGTTCTCCAGTCTTAATTATATCGATTGGCACTTTTGGAGACTGGTAAAAGGTGGATACTTCTTCGATTTTCTTTAGCACTTCCCCTCCTTGTATTAGCTGACTTATTATTGCAGTCTGCAAGTGGTGTGTGACGACTGGCACGAGAGCTCCTTTAAGTAGGATCAGTCCTTCGGCTGGTGTTTGTTGCAATCGAAGCATTAGCGTTTTGATGGTAATATGCAATTATTACACTTAACGCGCCAGGCATGTAACTTGTAATTCAGCGCTCAGCGGGGCACATAGCCCGGAGAGTAGCTGTTGGTTGCAGTCGGTTACGTTCCTTATAGTAAAAAAAAAGGATTTTATTGAGGAGTTTGCGACTAAAATATTATGTTTTAATATTCCGCCCTCTAAAAGCACATTTGAACTATTACGTAGACTAGTTACATTCTTAATGACCCGTTCTTATTTTATTTAAAAATTTAATTTAACCAACCGCTTTCAGTTCTAGTTTTTGAAATTTTTTAATAAATTTTGTATTGCAGATTTTCTCTTAACTTAAGACAACTTATAACTTTTTGTGACATTAGTAACAAAGGTAGATAGTTAAATGTTAATTTAATATCTTCACCTGTATAAATTATCCTAGGATATTTGCAGGCTAATTAGTTTTAAATTAGGTTTATTGTTTTCATGGCATCACGAAATTCTCAATAAACTCTTTCGTCTAAGACCAAATACTCTTATTATATGCGGTTATTGAACATTTACTATTATTCATTATTAATCTTTATCCAGGACATCCCCGAAAGGCGAACGATTTTCCTAAAAATGGAAAAATAAAGGTCTAAAAGACTGCGGTAGCCTATCGGAGGACACAGCGTATATACAGTTGGCATTTATGAATTAAACGATGGGATCACTACTGGCTAGACTTGAATCATCATAGTTTGCGAAACAAGTATATAAGTGATTGATCATGATCATTTTCTTAGTAGCGTTGTAATTAATTGATTGACATTTTATAACCATGTCCATTTCATGTATTATGTTGCAAAAATTATTATGAATTAACTTTTTTGGCAATAGAAAAATTATATTTGGTTATAACTTAGATATAAGATGGCCATATTTATTATTTTTGACTATAACTCTCTTCTTAACACATATATTGTGAAATCTAATACTACTTATGTAGAACAACTATGACAAGAAGGTGAGTATTATGAATTTTCGCTTAATAATTTTAGTTGTTTGTAAAATCAGTGAATTTAAATTGAAAAATTCCGTCAATCTTCATATTTTGTAGTTTTAAATTTATCGAGTAGAAATTCATAATTGTAGTTTTGTCACCGACCTACTTAGATAGTCTTATAATTTTTAAGTGTATAATATGAATAAAAGTTATGACCAAATATATTAAACATTTTCCTATCGGAACTCCTCTCTCTCTCTCTCTCTCTCTCTCTTGGATATTGTCACTTTAAGCCCTCAATTCATATAAACTATATTGCAATAGGTTAGTCATCGCTTGGTGCGAAGCTTCGCTATGCTTGTACCTTTAGCATCTATAGTATTAGACGTAATATTAATATATAATATATATACAATATTGTATAAAAAATACGAGAGAAAAGTATTCGCGTCTGGTAACCAAAGAATTTATAGAAAATCTAGCTAGGAGTTCTTGCTGCGGGAAGCTAACCCCCGGGTATACACCATCCGACTTAAACCAGAGCAATTTTACAAATCGTGTCTGCACACTCTCCAAGGCGTCAATGTGAATATTGCAATGGGGATTCCAGACGAGAGATGCATACTCTAGTTTAGACAGGACAAAAGCAAAATAGAGGATCTTTAGTGTACAAATTTTTAAGAAATCTCTGCTCATTCTGATTATAAAGCCCAGAGTTTTAAAAGATTTGGTACAACATTGTTTACATGCGGTACAAATGTAAGCTCTTTATCGAAGATTACGCCAAGGTCTACAAGGGTATCAGGTCTCTGAAGCACTGCGCCATCTACATTATAGTCGAATATAACCGGCCTTGCACTAGTTGTGTAGGTCATAACATTACATTTTGACACGTACACCAGTTGCATATGCGTGCTAGACTATCCTGCAGTGTGGCGCAGTCATCCAGAGATGAGACTGTATAATATTTTAAGATCGTCAGCGTGCAGCAAACAGGATACTTGAATACAATTCACGATGTCATTTACGAAGATGTTGAATAACAGGGGTCCAAGAACTGATCCCTGCGGAATACCAGATGTTGCACCGTATTAGACAGACCGAAACCCACCATAAGCAAGATATTGCTTCCTATTTGACAGGTAGGAGTGAAAAAATGAAATGCGTTGAAAAGAGAATCCAAAATCAGACAATTTATTTAGCAATATAGTGTGATCCAGTCTGTCGAATGCCTTAGAGAAAACAGTATATATTAGGTCCGTTTGCTTACACTGGTCAATGGCTTCTGAGATATACTGGGTGATACAAGTTAAATTAGAGGTGGTGGAGCGCCCTTTCATAAAGCCATGTTGATACACCGATAATTGGGTACTAACACTAAAGTAAATAATATCATGTAGTAAGATTTCAAAAGTTTTACTAAAATTTCACAGAATAGATATAGGTCTAAAATTGGAGGTCATTTATATCGCCTTTTTTGAAAACTGGGTACACTTTTGAACATTTCCAAATATCTGGTAGACAGCAGTTTTTCATACACAGATTGAAAAGTACCGATAGTGGAGCTGCAAAGATACAAGCACAGTCTCTAATAAAGCGGGAACGCCATCCGGACCAGTAGTTAACTTAGGTTTAAGTTGTTTCAGCGCATTAAGTACAGCAACCTCACTAAAAGAGGTAACGTTAAATGCAAGGTTATTCGACGCCTGAATATATGTAGAGTCAATATTATCAGAGGGCGGTAGGAAAGAATTACTGAAGAAATCCGCAAACGCATTCAATATGTCGATTATATTATCTTGAGCTAAATAATTTAACAAAATATATTAATGAATTGTCATTTATCCATACGCAAGCTTTCATACTTAATATGGACACAAATCTATATTTATTTACTTTGTTTTGTAATATTATATATATATATATTATTTGTGAGTAAATAAATATTATTATTATTATTATATTTCAGTCACAAGTTTCTCTGTAAATTATGATTTACATAAGGACCGATTTTCTTCTAGATTGTGTCAATTCTGCGAGTGGGACACCTCATAAGCAGTTTTTTGTCCACTGCAAAAATAACTATTGTGCATCAATAATTGATTTTTAACTCAACAAATATACACTGACTGTCAAAATGTGTATGAACAATACTTTCAAAACCGCCTCTTTTATTTAAAAAACTTACTATAACATATCTGATAACAAATATTTTGTGTAAATATTTAAGTATTTAAACAAAACAGTATATTTTGAATTAACTAATTGTGAGCATTTTTACATGATGCAGCTTCAAGCATTCATTATAAATTCTTGTTCAATTAAACATTACTGGAATTTCTCTAGGACAATTATTAAACACATTTGGCAAATAATTAAATTGTTATATATAATTTCTGCAACTTATGTTATCATTAAAGTGAGTAATATCATGTTATCTATCATATATTATAAGGTTAATTATACATACTGAAAAGTAAATTTTGTGTCAACGATCGTATTATTGCGAGAAATAATATAGGTTGCCTGTTGACTACCACGTACTTTATCAGGCGTACATTGCACATATTAAGTAGTATAATAATTTCATTATTATACAGGGTGAGGCAACAGTGCGTCGGACTTCGACGCTAGATTAAAAAAAAAGTATATAACCGGAAATTATTCTCGAAAATACAGAGCAAGCCAAGACTAAATTACAGGATCAAGTGACCTTTTTTAAATGGAATGCTATGCATGTTAGTACATTTTTGAAGCCACTTTCATTTCTGTATTATTATTGACTATCTTCCAACCACTTGAATGCAATTAATTTTTTTTGTTGACATAATGGATGGTTTACCAGCTTTCTTCTTAAGAGACTGCTCAGGTATATTGGCTGCGTCGCTTGCACATATTTTTAACCTGTCCTTACAAACTTGTGCATATCCTGATAAATGTAAAGCATCTAAAATTTGTCCCATACACAAAAAAGGCAACAAATCGGATATAAAAAATTACCGCCCTATTACAATCATAAATAACTTTGGCAAAGTATTTGAAATCGTCATGCATACTGCACTTTATCCCCAGATTCATCAACGTATATGCATCAACCAACATGGTTTTGTCTCTCAACGATCGACAACAACAAACCTACTTTGTATAACACAATACTTAGCTGAAGTTATGGATGACGGTGGACAAGTCGATGTTATCTATATGGACTTCTCTAAGGCCTTTGATAGGTTGGACCATGGTGTTTTGCTAACGAAATTAATCTCGTTTGGTTTTAACCTTAGTCTAATAACTTTCTTTGAATCCTATCTGATTAACAGAAGTCAGTTTGTACAATATCATGGTCATAGGTCTATCGAATTTATATCTCAATCAGGAGTTCCGCAAGGGTCGGTCTTAGGCCCCTTACTGTTTATCATTTTCATTAACGATATCGTCATCGATATCAGTTGTAAATCTCTCTTATATGCTGACGACTTGAAGATATACTATAAGATCAACGACGAATCAGACTGCGAAAAGCTGCAGACAGACTTAAGCACAATTCACGAGTGGTGTAACAAATTCAGATTGTCTCTGAACATAAATAAATGCAATGTAGTCTCGTTTACGAGGAAATTAAATAAAATACAATATGAGTATACTATTAATAAGGCAAATCTGACACGTCATGGTAGCTTTAAAGATCTAGGAGTAACATTTGACTCACATCTTTCGTTCAGAGAACACATAAGCAACACAGTGACATCATCTTTTAAAATGTTAGGATTTCTCATACGAAATGCTCGAGATTTTCAAAATACGCGTACCATAAAAACTCTATATAATATCTTTGTGCGACCCCGACTAGAATACGCGAGCGTGATATGGAACCCCCACTACGACGTACATATTAACAATATTGAAGGCATTCAAAGACGTTTCTTAAAATTCTTGGCATTTACAATCGATCATCAATATCCCCCAATAGGTTATGATCACTCATTACTACTTAATCGTTTTTCATACAATTCTATGAAGCAGCGGAGAGAGATGCAAAGTGTTATACTTTTATACAAACTTCTAAACAACATGATCGACTGTCCGCAATTACTTGAACAAATCAACTTTAGAGCACCTACCACGTCAACCAGATCTACATCCTTGTTTTACTTTTCTAATACACACACAAATGTTTTAATGTTTTCACCACTATATCGTATCTGTCGTAGCTACGAAATTATTGCACATGATGTCGACATTTTTAACACTAGATTAAGTCAAACTAAGTCAAGATTCTCTTAGATTAACAGTTTTTGTTTGTTTCTTTTTTCTTATTTAATGCTTTTCCCTATTCACTTTTCCTTTATATTGTATATAATTGTATATGTGCGTGTATAGATAAATATGTATACATTAAATCATTAAGTCATATGTTCACCAAATTCATTTATAGAATTTTGCAATAGTTATATTAGTATTAAGATTTAGGTTATAGTAAGCCATAATATATAACACTAACGTGTATTCTAGTTTTAATTTATATCACAAGTTTTGATAATATATATGTATGTTAGTTTCCGGCCCTGTAAATGGAATGTAAATTCTGTTGGGTTTGTGCATGTAAATAAATAAATAAATAAATAAATAAATAAATAATGCCATCTGTAGATGCATATTGAAAATACGACCAAAGTCACAATTGTGGGTTTTAATAAAATCTTGTATGAATACTAGTTACGAGACATCTAATTAATGTTTCTAAATCATTGTTACTTCCTAAAAGTGTACAGAGTGGCCAAAAATTATTTTTCAATTAAGGACTTTTTAAATTGAATTTTCTCAATTTCTTCAAATGGAACGCCCTTTGTATTCTTCGACGATGTGATGTGGAAATAAAAAATGAACATTTTTTGTAAGTACTTCCCTAAATATTAAGATAATATAACAAAAATATATAAATTATAATAAACTAGGTACCTATTAGTCGATTCTCAGTAAATAAAATAACCTTCAGTAGAAAACTTTAAGGTAGTTTAAAAAAATATAGTGGCTTGCTCTTCAACAGTTACAGCATCATTATTCCGAAAATTTTGCTTGATTGATAATTTTTATCTATTCGATAAATAATAGATGCAAGCTTCATGTAATAACATATATTGCGACGTGGGCTACTTGCCAAGAAATAACAATTTGACGCTTTACAGTTTAATAATTTGCGTAATTTTTGAATTCAAGAAGTGCTATTGAGACATGTATTTATTTTACTTTTTGAAATAATTACTTTATGTGGTTTTATACAAAGAGACACAATGGACTAGGAAGGTATATTAGAGATAAAGGTGCAACTTATTTAAAAAAGATTGTGATACTAACAGGAACAATATACTACTCAAAAAACAATCGATGACCATAATAACCGTAAAGCAAACGATATAAAGTTGAATTATTTAATATTAAAATCTAATAGGAATGGCTCTAATCATTACGTTTTTCAACAAATTACTTTACTGGACGACATATCTGCCTGTTAGTATTAAAAAAATATATATAAAAAAATTGTTATTGTCATCAGCCTTTTATACTATTAGTGAATTTTTAGATTTCAATATATCTGATGCCACTGAACTCTAATGTTTTAATGTGTTTTACATATTTGTATACTCTGTTTTTTAAACATTTCCTGTATATATTATTCTTATTCAATGTCTAACATGTCACTGTCCTTAACACAATGACCTTAAATAAATAAATAAATAAATAAAATATATAAATAAATGTTTGTGTTAACAAAAAAAAATTTTTGTTGATTGTAATATGGTAAAAAATTGTAGTTCACCATACAGTAGTAATCGATATGTGAATAGATAGTCTAGCCGATAGCCGCGTGTCTAGCGGATAGCCGTATTGGTTAAGGTGCGAGGTGGCAATCGCGATTAATCAAACGGGTATCGCGCTACCGGGTTCGAGCCCCGGCTCCTGCACTGTCCGACGATATGGTTGTATGTCTGCGTTTTGTATTCTCATTTGTCTGATATTTTAAATGGTATGTTGGCTTCAATTTAAGAAATGAAACTTGGTTAACTAGATCATTAAAACATATTTTGGTATCAATAAAAAGACCGAGATTCTTTGCTGAAGATATCCACTCTATTGTGGAGATATTAATTTCCAGGTGATTATTATAAATATAATCTCGTTGGCAGTCAGAACCTATACAGAGAGATACAGTTTTAGTTAGATTTACTTTAAGCCCATTTTTACCACACCAATCAAAGATACTTTTTAGATCAATATTTACAAGAGCCAACTGCATATCATCAGCATACAACTGAAGTTGATAATATTTTATAGCATTAGGTAGATTAAATGTAAAAATCGAGAATAACAATGGGCCAATAATGCTACCCTGGGGTAGAATGGCTAGATTATGTAAATCGGTACAGCATACACTCAACGTTATTGTTATGTTCTAAAAATAAATATATATATTTTTTTTTCTTAAGGATTCAAGTCCGTTTTCCAGTATATTTTACAAAAGTTTACAAAAAAATTAATATTCTCCTGTTAGACAAAGAAATACTTAATAACTTCAAAGTACATTATCAGCAATTATATAATAACAAAAAAATATATGTAGTAATCTAGCTCATTAACAATCATTCTGAAACTTAAAATAGTATATAATTATTGTTAAGTCTTAAATACTTTTTATAGAATTTATGTGATATGTGAATTTTTTCTCATTTTTTAAGAAAGAGTTAAGTAATTATAAATAATTCATTGGAGGCAAGTTGGGATTCCTAGAGGATCAACTAATATCAGCCTTCCTAGAACTTAACTTTTCAGAAACCATTATTTTATAGCCTCGAAAGTAACATTTGTCTTATATTTAGAGGACTTATGTTGCTGCCATTAAAACCATTAAGTTTTTGAATTGCAGTACTGAAATATTCTAGAATCATAGCCCTCCCATTAACTTATGCCTCAACGAAGGCAGTTTTCCTAATGTCTCAGTATTATAAAAAATTATTTGCTTGTATATAACAGGTGATCTAAAATCAGTAGTAAACTATCGTCCAATTTCTCTTTTCTCGGTATTACCAAAAATTATTGAAAACATTTTGGCCAAAAAAATTATAACCTTTTAGAAGAAAGAAGATTTTATCAAATAGTCAACTTGGATTTAGATAAAGAAGATCAATTCCTAGATTTCAGATTTTATCTATAAATAGTTCAATGAAACTGACAAAGTTAGAGTAGTGTTTGTTGACTTAACAAAGGCGTTTGTCTGCGCTCATCATGAGGCTCTATTACAAAAATTAGAGGCTTATAGACTTCGCGGTAATTGTCACATTTTCAAAAAAGTTATCAGTGCAACAGAAAACAACTGATTCACTTTCCCAGCGAAAATTCAATAGAACTACTAACAGAAATTTGAATCCCTCAAGGTAGACCTTTTCCTTGCATTTTGTTCCTCAAGCTTCAAGTTTTACAAGTTGTGGTAAAATCTATACAGTATATTAAATGCTTGAAGCCCCTTGGTTTATACTTAGATCTACCATTAAACAGGAAAGACCAGGTGTTGAATATCTGTAATAAAACCGCTAAATAATGCTTTGCCTTATAATGGAGTCCACAGGATGTCAACTTGTGATATCTGTTTGCACTTCGATATTACCAGCTAAAACCTATTTCAAATGACTCCTTACTTTCTAAAACATCAAAATCTGAAGGTCGTCAACATGTCGTCCTGTACGGGGTGACTACAGGGCGTGAAATGTGAAAAACACCCTAAAAATTTTTTTGTCTAGGTTTTAGCTGTTAATATCGAAGTCCAAACAGAAATCATTTATTTGAAGCTGTCGTAGCCTATACTATTAAGAAATATTAATCAGATTAATATGTATTTAATGCATTTGATCATTGAAGCTGTGGATCATGATACGTTATGACATCATTTATTGATGAGACACATCTGAAGCAAACAGAATCATATTACAAAAAAGGCAATAAAATGCATCTTTGGGTTAAAATTTAGGGAAACCCGTAAGTCTATTTTCATAAAAGAGAAAATTTATATTCATTCTAAAATTCAAATTTGTAAAGAACAGTATTTTTAATTTTCAAAATATTTATCATAAATATCATACAGTACACGTAGAGTATGACTTGCAAAGGATAAAATTATATAGAGCAAATCCATATTACATTAATGCTGTATTATATATAAGTTACCCTATAGAATTAAACAGTGTACTTATACAAGAATTCTAAAAAAGATCAGAATCACATTTTCCTTCATACTGTATATCAATCACATGATCAGAATTAGACCTAGAGAGTTTTCATACCAGAATTTGAATGAATGATAATTATCTGTTAGAAGTCCAAAGAAAGCATTTTTCAATATTTATTTTAGCTACATTTTTCATATCTCTTTTTCTTATTGACTTGTCCTATATATTATTGAAATACACTGTAACTGCGTGTACTAGTTGCTCTTAAAAAAAAACATGTAATGGGAAGACAATGCAGTCCATACGGTGACTTAGGCTATGCAAGTATACCGGGATACTTCGTGTTTCGGTTGCTGTGAAGGTACGATAGATAAATAAATTGAGGTACAGTTGAGTACTAATGTTGATTTTCTTATAGTTGATTCAATTGCCTCTGACACAGGAAGAACCTAAGAATTCTTTTGTTACACAAAGAGATGATGTAACGAACCAAATGCACTTACTTTTAGTATTTTTGTGCATTTGAAAGATTTCTTTTTTAAAACGAACGAAACAGGAGGTTTGGGACACCAGCAACAAGAAAAGTTAAATTTATGTAGTCTAATAAGTGTAAAAAATATGTTAAATGATTTTCAACGCCGAACTAAGTTGCAGTGATTGGTTTTCTGCTGCCAATACACACAACTATTTCATTCGGGCTGTGGTTTAGCTTATTGTATCGATAATTTCAATGCAAGTTTTGTTATTGTTATTAAAAGGCATCAACGTACTGATGTCTTTTATTTTTATTTTTTAAATTTTATTGCTCCATGTTAACTACACAAAAGATATGTGTAATTTCATTGATTATTGGTTCTAGATGATTAACTTAGTGTTTCTTATAAAGAGTTCGTAAAATTACGAATTGTTAAAGTAATTTTTATTGTTAGATGGTGAAACATTAAACTGAAAACCTTATGCATGTTAAATAAACTTATAACGCCTACGTGCGTCCGTCGGAATTGCGACGTAATTTTTTTAGTAGGTACCGAATTATTAAAATATTTCATATTTTTATTGAAACACATGTAAGGTATATTAGATAAAGTTATATTCTCTAATAGTTCATAGGAATTTGACACAATGTAAGATGCTGTGAGAACTTTACTGGGTTTGTTGATAACTTCTGCTTCCTGTGTTTTTGATAACAAAATCATTTAATTTTATACGTGTAAAGTAATATATTATAAATGGATCATTTTAAAAAAATACGTTCTGTGCTTGTGGATCGCTTTCAACATAAGTTATTTTTACGACTTTTTATTTTATAAGAAAAATAACGGGCGAACAAAACACCACACGGATGCAAGTATCAATCGACTATTTTTATTGTACAATAAAGGCAAGTGCACATAAAAACCTATAGGTATTACGTGTTCGGAAAAATTTATGAAAAAATTGCCATTTGAAATTATTAAATTATTCTTGTCATTACACTGGACACTGGTTCCGCCGGTCTTTCGCAACATTGTTAATGGACGCTGGTACTGGTATAACCAGCTAGAGAATTTGGTTATAAAAACTCTAAAAACAAGCGGTAAAAACTTACGATATATAATAACTTCTTCTCCCCATTTTTTATAGAAAGATCAGCCTAAACTTTCCTTTCAAGGAATAAATAATACTTTTGTTCCTAAAACAGTCTTAGACACTCCAAGTATATCTGATCATTGTATTATAAAATTTAGTATTTTAGACTATTATAGTGCACCAAAGAAATGTATTTTTAGATGTGATTAATTTAAATAATATACACGTTGTCATAGGGAACCTGATATAGATAAAAAAATGTGATTTTGTGTATGGTAGTCTTTTGAAATTAGAAATACATATAAAGAGATGGTTTTTTTTTATACATTTATTTAACGTCGGCCTATTTCCGCTACTGAGGCCTAACACCGACGCCTGTAGACGAGTTACCCCCAACCAGGAATTTTGCCGAACCTCTTCGCTTAAGAAGAGTAGGGATCTTTTACTTGCCTAACATTTAATAGGCAAGGGGCCGACGGCTTTACATCCCCTCCGAAGGATGGTATATCTCCTATACAACCCTCGCCTAAGGTTGTATAGCTTCCGCGCATACATTGATATACAAGCCGCTGGAAGATGTGTGAGGCGAGGACGCGGTTTCCGTTGGAATGGTCACCCATCCAAGTACTAACTGCGCCTGTCATTGCTTTACATCGCATACCGAAGTATGTACATAGTAAAGACGCACCTACGCTCGCCCCCAAAAAGATGGTTCAATGGTTCAATGCTAGGGTATTAGAGGCTATTAAGGATAGGGACAGGAAATACAAAAATTTTAAAATAACTAATAATCAAAATGATTGATTAAACTATAACTCAAAATCACACCACCATCCATCACAAATAAATTCCGTTGTCAACACTCTTGTAACCAGATCCCTGAGACTAACAGACAATCACAACAGACAATCCGAACTACAAACATTAGAAAAAGCACTTCTACAAAACGGTTACGACAAAGGACATATAACGCGATCCGTACACAAAGCACAAAATTCTTCCCAAATTCAACAGACAGAAACTCTTCCTCAGCAAAAAGCTTTCCTACCCTACATCAAAGGTATCACAGACAAAATTTCAAAAGTCCTGAGATCCAATAACATAAAAACCATATTCACAACACACCAAACAATTTCCAATTTATTCAGAACCCCAAAAGACCAAATACCTAATGATTCCCACGGTGTATACGAAATACCTTGCTCAAACCTACATTGGACAAACCAATAGACGGATTAACAATAGAATATATGAACATCGTCTTGCAGTTAGAAAATCCGATCCCACATCATCACTTGCCCAACACCGCCTCCTAACAGGCCATAATATAGACTTCGATAATACTAAAACCATAGCACCATCATTTTTCCAGAAACCGCGAATCATCCGCGAAGCAATTGAGATTGAAAAACGTCCCAATTGTCTAAACAAAAGGGATGACGGTCATCGTCTTCCAGTCGCTTGGAAATCATTGATCTCCAGGCTAGCCCCACAATCTTCATCCACACTTCATAATCCTGATAGCAGCCGTTCTGCTCTGATGCCTCCATCAACAGACTCTCAAACCCCCACCACTCTCCCACCCACAGACAGCTTTGGTATAAATAACACTTCGTCCGACACTGCAAGCGAGTTCGCTCTAAGGAGTAGGCAGATTGAGTCCTTAGAGACAGATCATGGTGAGATCTGGGGAGTAGGCAGATGAGACCCCGGAATCGAACCAGTTCCACGAACTCCTAGCATTATTTTCTTTGACAATTTTTCTTGACCCACTTTTTCTCTTGAAAATGGCTCCAAAACGGGAGCCGCGACGTCGAGACATTAACAATCTCAGACGCGGTTCAACCGGAGAACCTAGTATTTTTCATACCAACGACCGCGGAAGCTTCTCGGAACACATATATATTTTCTTTTACTTTCATTTTAAATATGTTTTGTTTTTATTTTTGTTTTGTGTAAATATGGTTCTAATATAAAACATGGATTATACTATGTATTTTTTATTGTATAACCAGGGGCTAAATAAACGTATTATCTATCTATCTAACCCGACTAATTTTTGTTTAAAAAGCAAAATTATTGGATTGTTCAAAGATTTGGCACGAGACTATAACTTGGAAAGCTTTAATGCATCACTTACAGAAATCAGTTTTTCTTATTTACCAAGACAAATTTGACACTTCCTAACAAAGCAGAGTGAGATCCCAAAGAAAGTTAACTCAACAAATGTTCGGAGTGGTACATCTAACTTTACGCCGATTCGAAGTCACGGTATATATGATATATTAAACTGTTTATTATTAATTATATGACACAAAAACAAAACTATCCTCGCCCAACATTTGAAAATCGTTCTATATATTATTACATATTATTCCAAAAACAACAAAGCCTCTACGCACACATGTTCCCGTAATTAAACATATGTTTTTTACACGAGAAATGTTCTTTTTCAATGGTTAATATTTTGAATAAATATTCCCAATTACATGTCAATAATACAAAAGCAAAAAATTCACAGATAATCGACCCTATCGAATAGAGGCTTAAGGTGGTCGGTGTTTACACCCCAAAGTAAAATATGTTTTTTAAATTGGTATAATTTGCGGCACGCAATGGAGTTCACATTTGTCACGAATCGTCCCGATTTTTTTATTGCCGGTTCATTTAATACATTTTTATATTCCACTCATATCGCCTATGCATTAGCACAATTTTTTCATACGCAATATCTACCGGTTTACGTATTGTTTATGATGAGATGAAACTAAATTTGAAAGTGCAACAGACTGTATCAATTTCGAGGAACCTTGCATTAAGATAATACAAATAAAAATTTCGTTTAGACTTGCATGTATTTGGTCTCGCAATAACAACCACAATTATTATAACAATTAGATCTAATTTATTGGAAGACGTTGGTAAAGCAGTCCATAGCACCAATAATTCTAAATTAGGTTTATTGATTACAAAAGCTTACAGATGTGATATTGATGATTTCCTGAAGACAGAAATACTTGAACTCTTAACGTATATTGATAGTTTGATAGTTTATTGAAGATATTTACAAAATTAATTACAAAATATGTGTCTAATAATATGAGTTCTTAGACTCTAAGCTTAACAAGAAGCTTCTCTTGTGTAAGAATGGCCCCTACATAATAATAAAGTTATTGTATGCAGTGGCGGCCAGTGGCTTTTAGCTCTGGGTGGGCAGGATAGAACCGAATAATAATGACACTTCACAAAAATTTAGTGGGTGTAAAAATCACGCAAAAAACATTCAATGGTGTCTCTGCTCATTTCAGTCGCCTTGTATAATGTTTTTAAATTATCTATCCCTGTTGAATTCCACGGATTTTTATTATTTTTACTGAATACCTATGCAAGGCCAGCAATAAAGTTTATTTTTTATTTCACTTCCAACATTTCTGATGCCCTGTGACACAAAATTTTCTATTGGACGAATTTGAATTTACATTAATGAGATTTCTCATAGTGGGGCGAGCATCACGACACTGTAAAAGAGAAGGGAAGGGTTGAGGGTGGCAATGTCCACATCCCACCGAACGCGAAGTCCCATATTTGAATATTATACATTTATTTCATTTACATACTAAATCAATTTCACAGCTAAAACTGCTAAAATAAAATTAAACATTATTTTAGTTCTTTTTGGTGTTCTAATACATTATACCTTAAAACGCAAAGAAAAATAAAATTATAGTTATAGGTAACTTAACTATATGGCACCGCTAACATGTATTTTAACTTTTTGATCCTATTTATCAAATTAGAATTACTATCATATTTAATATTCATAAGGGATCGACTAATCAATTTTAACACATTAGTTATTTTTCCTGTTTGATATTTTTTCAATTGTGAACATATTCTATTCAATATTCATATTGTTTATTACAAGTTTTACTCAGGGATGGCATGCCCACTTTAGGTTGTAAATAGCCTAAGCATGCAAGACGTACGTCTCGCTTTGATATGCATTACAAGCGTAAGATCGAAGTGAACAACCAACATGCACGTAGATGTATTATGACTGAATTCACAATTTCCGAGCGATGCTTGCCCGCCCTAGCTTGGCGCATGACACTTTTGACAGTATTACGCCCGATTTCTAAACGGATTCATAAGTGCACCTATATGAGGCAGATTAATGTGTAGTAAAAATAATATTATAAATAAAACTAACTTTTTAATATTAAAAATTTGGGGCGAGCGTGGGTGCGTCTTTACTATGTACATATTTCGATATGCGATGTAAGGCAACGTTAGGCGCAGTTAGTAGTTGGATGGGTGACCGTAACAACGAAGACCGCGTCCTCGCCTCACAGATCTTCCAGCGGCTTGTATATCAGTGTATGCGCGGAAGCTATACAACCTTAGGCGAGAGTTGTATGGGGGATATACAATCCTTCGGAGGGAATCTAAAGCCGTCGGTCCCTTGTCTATTAAATGTTAGGCAAGTAAAAGATCCCTACTCTTCTTAAGGGAAGAGGTTCGGCAAAAATTCCTGGTAGTGCAGTAGCGGAAATAGATCAACGTTAAATAAATAAATAATAATAAAAAAAATATTAATATTACAATTAATTAACCGTAAAATTTTACTTGATAATTTAACTACAAAAACTACCGCTTATGTAATTGGGTGGGCAGTGCCTACCCTGTCATCCCTGACGGGCCGCCACTGATTGTATGTTGTATTTTTTGACTGTTCAACAATTGTAATAAATAATATTTCATGGCATTGGCCAAAAATTAAAGTGGAATAGAATAGGAAGAATAATACCTGTAGATGCTAACATGCGGGTTAAAATTATATTGAATAAATAAATTCATGCAGGCATTTTTTAAAGTTTCTTGGAGATCTTTTATATTTTATGTCAGGTGGTATCAGCAATGATTTTTCATTGTAATACAATAAATGTTTCAGCAAATACCAATGACTTCAGAATAGGATAGACAAAGCATGTCCTATACATTAACAGATGAGTTGTTGTGTTTCCTACTATCTCATACATTCTATTATTAAAAAATGATGGAGATAGTTTTGTTTATGTTTTGGAACTCGTTGCCAGTGGCGTATATGTTAAAGAGGGTGTTTATTTGGTATAATTAATATATTAATTTCTCTTCTAGTTTGACTTCAAAGTAATATGAATAAATTGCTTTTTTATTAAATGATTTATTTAAATATTAAATTTACACTGACAAATTGGTATAGATATATGTTACATAAACAAAATGATTAATACAGTTTTCCTTTTACTGCATTACTAACCCAAAAAATAAAAACATGTTATAATTATTCCCATCATGTACTACTTTTTTTAATTGATAACTTACCCAACTTGCACATTTTCCTTAAATGAACTTGGTAAGTCAGATACTGCAAATTCTTTAAGAACAACTCGGCCACTGGGACTTGTAAAATCATCTGATGAGAAGTGATCTGAGCACACAACACTATCATCAGGGATTTTTTCATTTCCCAAATGTTTCAAAATACGACAAACCCATATTTTTCGGCATTTAATATTCCTTGGAATTCTACAAATAATATAATATTGCACTTTTAAATAATATCTTTTCATTTTGCCCTTCAACTTTATTTTCATTTACTATATTACTCAATTTTAAAACATAAAAACATTTTCTATACTTCCAATAGTATTGCACTGAACATTTACAATTTTGCCTATTTGTCGTTCCAACCCGAGGTTACGCTTATGAGATAATTTCACCTACCTGTGAAAAGATCGATTAACTCCAATTTTAAAGAGACATCTACATACAACACAATATTTTCCCATTGTTTATTCACAATAACAAATTCTGTCTTCAAAAACACTACAAAACCACTGTAATTACAACATTTAACTTCGGTTTATCACAAACACTTTAATGGCTGCCAACGTTGCAACTGGATTGTAAACAAAACGTGTTGAGAGGGACTGCGTGCGCATATACCCACGTGCCTTTAGCCAATAGACTGCTGAGTTCCAGTATTTATTTTTAACGCAGTGTAAACAAATAAATGATACACAACAAACCAAGAGGATGCTTTGCCTATTCTAATCTGAAGTCATTGGCAAATACAATATTGTTTTTGTTACTAACCTATTTTGAAAGCCAATTATTTCTGTTTCTTATAATTGATAAACAACAATACATCGTTTCCTGATATAAACTGTATTTTTATTTAACTGAATCTTAGGAGAAAAAGTTTTTTTTACTTACCGGCTTTAGATCTGGGCTCTCTAGGTCCATCTACAGTCACTTTTATTGCTTTATTGTACGTTGCGACTTGTGGGGGACTTGTTGATACTGTTATCGTTATTGAGAACGACTTTCCTGAAAATAAATGAAAATTGCTTCATTTCAAATATTTACTGAGACGTGTTATGATGTATGTGTTATATATGCAATTTATAATTCATCATATACCGTATGTCTATTTTACGAAGGTCACACCAAATATCTGGCTTAATATCTGTTGCAGAAGAATAAAGTTTCAGAAATAGTTATCCCATTTTTGTGAGCTATATGTCAGTAAAAATAAATTTGTAATCCATAGCCTACTTTGTGAGATATATTACAAAAACCTGAAAAATAGCAAAAACCATACGGTTATGCTTCCTTATTTGAGGAGATATGAAAAAAGTTAAAGGGATGAATGTTGACGGCAAAGACAATAAGAATGATAATGTGTATAAATTTTTTTTAAAAACGTTGTTGGCTTTGACATGCGCTCTTGCACAACCATGAAAAGAACAAATCTCAAAGCAGGTCATGACACCATTAATTCCGTTTATTTTTTCTCTTTCCAACGATATAAAACATGTCACAAAAATTTTAACTCATAGTGTTAATATTTAATATTTTACGAAAACCACAATTCATATCATTGAATCGTAAAAATCAGCTATGCCATAATTAGTGAAAAACAATGTATATGTCGTAGTCACATAGTGAAAAACGGCTTTTCAGGAAAAGCCTAGGCAGTTCATGTAATGCCGGCAGATAGTGTGAAACACCTCATGTTACATCATGTGACTAGGCTTCTCATGAAGTGCCTTAAAATTTTAGTATTTTGATGCAATGAGAAGTTTACAGGATCTGCCGTGACTTAGGCCATCGGCGTTTCATGAAATGACGTGATCTAGGCGTATTGTAAAATAAAGTAATTATTAAAATACAAAAGTAAGAGTTTTTGGTTCTTTTTATTTATTTTATGCGAAAACTGGATTATTAACCTAAAATACATCTCTAAATAAATACCTAACACCTAAACTCTCTACCTATCACCTAACCTCAATTTAATATTAAATGAAGAATCTTACCTAATTTAAATGTTTTTGTTTCATGGACGTTTATTAGGCTTCTTCTCGTAATATGTTTTATAGTGTTCATAAAATAAAGATTTTTTCTTCCATTACAATTTAGTTAAATTGGAAAAAAAGAATAGTAACGGTACAATTACAAACTTTTTGTATGTTTATTTTTGACATTATACAATGAGCCTAGCGATGAAGCCGGCAGATTGTGTAAAACACGAACCATAACATTAAATGACGAAATAAACCAGGCTCTTCATGAAGAGTAAGTAACAAAATTCTTTGGTCGGACGAATCACATTTTTCTGATAATGGATTTTTCAATAGAAATATGTATTATAAGTGAACACGAGAAAATACACATTGGTGCAGAGATACTGCTTTCCAAGAAAGATTTTCTATGAATTTGGATGTTAATTTTGTATTTGTATTTATGAGATATTTGTTTGTTTGTATTAAATTGTAATAAATAATTACTGGATTATAATTATTATAAAGTGAATTGTTACTATCATGGCATAGCTGATTTTTACGATTCAATGATTTTCGTAAAATATTAAAATTGACACTATCAGTTAAAATGTTTGTGATATGTTTTATACCGTTGGAAAGAGAAAAAATAAACAGAATTATTGGTGTGATGGCCTACTTTAAGATTTGTTCTTTTCATTTTCGCACAAGAGCGTATGTCAAAGTCAACTACGTTTTTCGATTTTTTTGTTACACATTATTATTCTCATTGTCTTTGCCGTCAATTTTCATCAATTTAACTTTTTTCGTATCTTCTCAAATAAGGAAGCTGTAACCGTTTCTAGTTTTCCTATTTTTCAGGTTTGATAAGCACATATTTCGTCGATTTTTTATCATTATGAACTCAGCTATAATCATTTTGGAATCGCCTAGGATAAAAGAATAAGTAACATGGACAATATGAGTAAACGTAGCTGAGTGCCTTTTACGACTTTTTCAACCGCAAATTTAACTTTAATAATATATAACAGGTTAATGGTAATTACTTGCCTAAGTAAATTGGAAAAAACTCTTCAATACGTTATTTTCATTTCCCATTCCCACTATATTTAATATTGCATTACATGTTTTGTATACAGATACCGAACACAAAGCGTTCTCAACAAAAACGTAAAATGCTCCTGTGTTCATTGAATGGCAAAGTCTCTTTCCATAAAGATTATTGAAAAACATACGTCATTCTTGCATAACAATTTTTTTAAATTTGTTTATACAGTTATGTTAATAATATTGCAGTTTTTGTTAGCCGCTGCACTCATCATATTGTTGTGGATTATTTATTGTGGGAAATGATATTTTGTATTTTTGTTTTCATTTGCTTAGCAAAATATAATAATAATAATAATAATAAATAACACCACAGAAATTAGACAACCCCCAATTCCAGAAGCCAGGGCTTGTGCGGAAGGGGGTTACACATTGAAAAAACGCGGACATACAACCATTTCCTCCGACAGTGCCAGTACCGGAGCCAGGATTCGAACCCGGTGGTGCGATGTCCGTGTGAGATTAATCGCGATTGCCACCTCGCGCCTTAACCCACTCGGCTATCGACCAGACCATATGTATAACTATTTCTAATTGTCTGATCATAACTCATTTTTTCTTGTAGTTAAAATATCTATAATTAAATAGGATCTAAAATATATTTATTATGGGGAATATGATAAAATTAATATGAAATATTTTGAAGAAGACTGCGCTAATTTAAATTGGGATGCAATATATTATATTAATATTAAATATTTTCAATAACAATGTTTTGTATTTAATTAATAAACATGCTCCGCTAAAACATAAACTGATAAAAGAAAAGACTTTTTACACCATGGGTTACTAGCAACATTAAACTTCTTATGAAAATGGGAGATAAAGCTAAAGCAAAATATGTAAAAAGCAAAATTCACCAGAATCTAGAATATTAGATTAGATAGTTTTTTTGAAAAATTTTTGACACGTATTTTTTTATTTTGATGCAAACTGTTCGAGATTTTCCACCGTTCCCATACTTTTCTAACACCCCGTATATATTGATTGTAGCTTACTGTAAATTTTGTACTGTAAATGAATTTCTGTCGGGCAAATAAATAAATAAAATAAAAAAATAAACTGATCAAATATGTACAAGCGGTACATGCATACGATATACAAATATTGGCGAGAAAAAATATGACCTATTAATGAAAATAAGAGTAGCCAACACATTAATTGCTCAAATGCGTGTTTCTATCGCTATAAAATTTACGTTTATAATAATTTCCCGTAAATTTGAACAAAAATTTGAAAATCAAAGCATGAAATTTTATTACACATACATTCCTCGTACTAAAGTACATACCCATTTTGAAAGTAACAGTTTTACGTTAACAAAAACAATAATTATCTAAAACAAATTTCGTTACAAAATAATTATTTATTCCTCGACCCAGTTCAAACATGACTATAATATGTTTGTATAACTTTCGTTAAGTATGTACTTTATATCTGCACAAAATTGAAGAAAAAAAAAATTATTGAAAATTAGTAGCTAGAAAGCATGAAACAAAAGAGAATGGTTTATTTTTATTTCCAACAAAACTCGTAACATGTTACTGATTCTTTCAGCATAGTATCGTAATATTCAGATTAGCTCTTTCAATGTGTACAAGAAATTCAAAAAAATGATAATTACAAGTTAACATCATTTAATAAAGAGAGTTTACGTGAAAACTTTGTGTTACACTCTTCGTAAACAAGATCTTGCGTTTGATTTACATAATATAATACCATAAACATCGATCATAGAGAAATACTTTTATAATTGTGTTAAGTTATATATCAAAATGTCTGTATGTATGTCTGGCATTCATATTTCTCTAACGAGGGTAATTTTAAAGGTATAGCATATTAGGAATAACAGAGTTACAGGGAGAAATAAGACATCCAACCCGTATCAATATGGTAGAACCACCGTCTCGAACGCAGTTGATGTAAATTCTCTCGGATTTGGGTAGAACTAGTGAAAATAAGGTCACAAGTTCGTATATTTTTCTTTCCCCCGAGGTACCTCTTCGAAGATATCCGCTCTTGAATTTGAAGGTTAAAAATTGTTATTGTTCAATCGATATTAATCATTTTTGGATCAGTATCATATTATTTCAATCCAGTTAGGTCAGTGTATTAGAACCTTGAATAACATTCTTGGGCGCTCGGGGGCAGAGCACCCATTGCCTTAATAAGTTGAAAAAAAATTTCAGCCTATTTTTTTTTTCTAAGGTCATTTTCAAATTTTTGAGCCATTTTTACGTAAAAAACGTATATTTGTTTGATGTTGGTAATATGAACCGTTTTCGAGATAAATGCACCTAACGATGAAATTGCAATTTTCAATCGCACAAATAATAGTAATTTTTAAAAATTAAATAAACACGAGGATTATGTACAAAACAACATTTATTTCTCTATGAAGTAGTAAGTACTTATCTAAACTTATAAAAACAAAATATCTTGAACACACAAAACACAAAATTTGAAACCTTACTGTAGAAAACTAATTAGGGACATGGAAAAATGAAGATTTATGAAATTTCATAACAAACGCTCAATATGAGCACCTCCTTCTCTAATGCATGCTACTCCACAAAGAACTGACGATCGCTGGACTCGCCACAACATTCCTTCCTTTTCTCCAATTGCATTTGAATGGTACATAATTCTCTCGTATAATTCTTCTCTCGTCTCTATTGGTGTGGCATATACGAGACTCTATAAATGCCCCCACGGGAAAAAATCAAGGGGATGTAAATCGGGTGATCGGGGAGGCCAAGGAACAGGCCCACCCCGACTTATCCACCGGTTTGGGTATACTCTATTCAAATGACCCCTCACTATAAGACTAATATGCGGGGGTGCCCCATCATGCATAAACCACATGTTCTCTCGAGATGCAATGTCAACGTCTTCTAAAAGTTGTGGTAACTGCTGTTGGAGAAATTCAAGATAAAGTCGCTCATTCAATCGATTTGGTAACACGAATGGGCCCAACAAGTTCCGGCCCAAACATTAATATGAAATTGCCTTTGATGGCGCGTTTGAATTGTAGCATGTGGGTTTTCCTCGCTCCAAACGTGTAAGTTGTGGGAGTTAATGACTCCATTTCTTCCAAAGCTCGCTTCATCCGTATACAAAACCCGATCGAATGAAGGCATGTTACCCAAGGTTCTAATACACTGACCTAACTGGATTGAAATAATAAGATACTGATCCAATAATGATCAATATCGATTGAACAACAAAAAAGTTATCGCGAAAATCGATTTTTAACCTTCAACTTCAAGAGCGAATATCTTCGTAGGGGTACCTCGGGGGAAAGAAAAATATACGAACTTGTGACCTTATTTTCACTAGTTCTACCCAAATCCGAGAGATTGCCCACCATTTTCGGGACACCCTGTATACTAGCCGCTTTGGTGCAATGGTTGCTTATAAATTTCTTCGATAAAAAATATAGTCAAAAATTTTTAATAATCGTGGACAAAGTTAGTATTATACTCGTATATAACCGTTGATTGTAAAGGAAAACTTACTGAACTTTATTTGAAACCCAAAAAGAAAAGTCATATCGGTTGGTCTTAATGTTCTCAAGATACGAATCAATAAATCATTAGCAAGCAGTCTGCACGTCCACCGCTTCTCCATCTCTCGTTGGATTTTTTTTTTTTTTTTGAGTACCCGGGTTTTTTGCGGTGTATATAAACAAAACATATTGGGTGCCAAAATGACATATGATTTGTCAACACAAGTTATCAATACAGAATTTTCTTTTAAGACTATCTAAGAAAAATACTAAGCCCAACAAATACTAATTGTTTTCAAGATGCATAAAAATATTTATTATTATGTTATTCTAATAAAATTAATTACCTTATCAAATTTTCTTATCACTAAGCAGTCGACGGTTCGTGGTATTTTAAGAAAATTTAACGCAACAACCTGCGGATGTGGCTTGATTATACTTGCAGAAATCCACAATTTCCAGAAATTCGTATTATAATTTATAATAACATAAACCTTTAGTTACACATTGAAAAATCCCTGTATGGTTGTTACGTAATGAATATTTTTAAATCCTACTTCCGTTAATATAGGAAGTAGCTGTATACAGGGTGGCTACATCTCATATTGAACAATATTTCTATCTTACAAACCATAACAGTTACAAAGTGGGTTAGATAGGAAACAAGTTTCTCATTTTAAAAGACAATAAAATTTCATCGTATATCTCCGAAATATTTTAAATTTTGCAACCTATTTCATTGAAAATAATATAATAATAATAATAATATTTATTTGCCCATTTAGTGTGTACAATTTTATATATACAATTATATGAAGAAATAAAACAGCAAACAAATAGGAGAAAATCACAAAAGTGAATTTTGTCTGTGGTTATTCTTACTACATTTCCTTGCTTCTCCATTGCTTAGATATTTATAATAAAAAGAGAAATAACGAAAACAGATGGCAAAATTATCAAAAAAGGTAAGGGGCTCGCAGATTCTCACTTTTATTTTACATTTTACGTACAAATGCTCATTACGAAACAGCCACCCCCCCCCCCCACTATCACCCCTAATACCACCCCCACACTATTAGGAAAGGGAGCAAAAAAATTGAAATGTGATTTAGTGTATATACAAAAACGAAAATTTTTTTTGCGTTAGCTATTTTAAACCTGGATTATTGTGAAATACATTTTTTAATACATAATGATAGCCAAAAGCAAAATATTACAGGTTATAAATTGTTGAAATCATATACAGTTAATATTTCAACATTGTTTTCACAACAATACAACCAAGAATCTGAAGCTGGACTCCACAGTTAGAATCTAACACGGGACTTGTTGGAGAAAAACTTTATTTTCCAAACGTAGCTAAATAATTAATTACTTTACCTTTTTTATATATAAATTTATTTAACGTCGGCCTATTTCCGCTACTGAGACCTAACGCCGACGCCTGTAGACGAGCTACCCCAACCAGGAATTTTGCCAAACCTCTTCCCTTAAGAAGAGTAGGGATCTTTTACTTGCCTAATATTTAATAGACAAGGGACCGACGGCTATACATCCCCTCCGAAGGATTGTATATCCCCTATACAACCCTCGCCTAAGGTTGTATAGCTTCCGCGCATACATACACTGATATACAAGCTGCTGGAAGATGTGTGAAGCGAGGACGCGATCTTCGTTGGAACGGTCACCCATCCAACTACTAACCACGCTTACGTGCTTTACATCGCATATCGAAGTATGTACATAGTAAAGACGCACCCACGCTCGCCCCTGTTACTTTACTTGAATTTCTATTTTGTCTTTACTTCTAATAGTACTACTACCGTAGTACCGTTATTGGCTGGGATACCTATTGAATTATGCAAGAAAAGCAGCAGCACAAAACACATTCCGTGTAATAGAAAAAAGTAGAGCTATTCATTTGTTAACTTAACAAATACTAAACTAGTCAGACATCACGTCCACCTCCATATATTCACATACATATATAGTCTAGTATACTTTAACTTGGCGTGTGTATGTATGAGTTAATATTTCCGTACGATTTCATTTTCTCCCATATTGTACACAAAGTTAAAGCAATAGTTCAGAAACATTGTCTACGTGGACAATATTTCTGGATCTTTGTGTACAAAAGAAAATGAAATCGTACGGGAATATTAACTCATACATACACACACCAAGTTAAAATATACTAGACTATATAGACAATCATATAACCATGCCGTTTTATTAACTATACATATTTTTAATATCAATTAGCCGATGAGCATATATCTATTTAAGTTCAATAACCATTTTTTTTACTTCGAATTATATATATATATATATATATATATGTGGTCCCAGGTAAGTGAAACATCTTTGCTTAGTAGTTTTAGTTACCTTTGGAATCTTAATTGTGCCTTCCACATATCTGGTTTTATACCCATGATTAATTGTTTCTTTGCATTTGCTTCTTCTTTTTCTAGAAGTATGATATAAAAATAGAGCTGTCTGACATCTAGAATATTGGCAAGTTTATATAGAGAGTCGGTTAGATAAGTTATTTCTTTCTTATATATAATTTTAATAATCCATTTTTGCACAACTTCCAAACCTTTCACACGGCAATTGTACGCCACTCCAAGCTATTATTCCATATCGTAGTTGGGATTCTACAAAAGCATAGTACAATGTATGCAATTGCTTGATATCTAGGATTTGCCTAAAATATTTAAATTTGGCAAGTAGGCTTCTAACTTTCCGACTTAAGTTATTGATATGTTTATCCCATTTTAAATGACAATCTACAGTTATACCCAAATACTTAATTTCATTAACTGGCTTGATTTCTAAATTTTCTACTATTGAAGGTAGCGTATCCATTTTGTTGATTGAAAAGGCACGTATTTGGTTTCAGTAACATTTATTGTTAGGATTTTTGAATCGAACCAACATTTAATCTCGGTGAAATCATTTTCAGCTTTTTGCAATATAGCCTCCCAAGTAATGTCCGTGTACAGTACAGTCGTATCATCCGCAACGCTAATTATCTGGCCTATGTAACTTTGCAGAAACAGATTATTCAGATAAATATTGAACAGTAAGGGTCCGAGTACTGTTCCTTGCGGCACTCCGTATTCAACTTCTCGTATTTTACTAAGACTTTTATGTATTATTACTTGTTGCGTTCTTTCAGATAAATAACTTTCCATAAGAGCCGGCGCTGTACCTCGGAAGCCTATTTGTTCGAGAGCCTTGAGTAGTTTGGAATGGCTAACAGTATCAAAAGATTTGGCCAGATCTACAAAGATACATATTGTTGGCTTACTGTCCTTCACAGCTTGACATAGTTTTGTTGTTAAAAAGCCAATTGCATCTTCAGTATGTCTGGCTTGTCCAAAACCATGTCGAGTGTCATTTAATATTTCATACTTTTCTAAATAGCTAGTCACCCCTATTAAAATAATTTCGTCAATAAATTCTGCTATATTAGAAAGTAACGAAATTGATCGGTAATTTGAACACTCCAGGTTATCTTCCCTCTTAAAAAAAGGTTTGATTAACGCCGTTTTAAGTGTTCTAGGAAATATTCCGGTGTTTATTATATTATTAATTATAAAACGCATATTGTTGCTTATATCTGTAAAGAAATCTACAAACTAATTAGCAATGTCTTTTTCATTTAAAATAGTTTCATTGTTTATATTTTTTATGTCTTTTATTTCTTTTTCACTGTTTTTTTTTTCGACCTTATACTTTTTACAGTGTTCCATAGTAAAGTGTATACGACCGGAATTGAAACCGTATAAAAACTAAAAGCCGGCAAAAACAGTCGGTATCTCTTTATTGTATATGGGCGGAGGTAAATAGAAATGATTATCATAATAAAATGTTAAAATTGTATTCATTTTTATTATTTTTTGTTTATTAGGTTCATTTCGCCAATAATATATTTTTGAGGTATTATATCAGTTTTAGATATAAAGTCTAAATATTTAAATTTATTGGTTTTAGTTTTAAAGTTAACCCATATTATATTGGAATATGTTATTGCTCAGCAAGGACCAACGAGAAGGTATGAACATATCTTACCAGGAGGGTATGGGACAGGTTAGATTAACGAGGGGCAACGATTTTAGTCAAAAATAAAATAAAAATTTAAGTTTCTTCTAAAATAAAAACGTAAGTTTCTTGAACAAAGCAAAGAATTATTATATGAAAACAAAAATAAATATTTGTATATATAAAACATAAATAAAAACAAAATTAAAATATTTCTCTAGAATGAAGTAACTTAAATTGAAATTTCTTGTCAACTAAATAAAAGATATTCCACGAAATGTAACAATAAAAAAGTGAATGAAAAAAAGTTAAATGTTAATTGAGCGTCCGAATCTTCACTTTCTGAGGAGGAATCATTATTAATTACATGCCTAACGCAATTTTTCTATAAATCAGTATTATTGTCAATGTCATTTATTACTTCTCTTATATGATCAACTAGTATCGCGCTTAACGTTGGAGAGTTATTACATTTTCGTAAACGTACTTTTAGTGTTCCCCAAACCATCTCGATAGGATTAAATATGCAATAGTATGGACGTAACCGCAAAAGTGTATGACCGTGTATATTGGATAAGTTATCAATAACATATTCCTTTTTGAAATTCTGTTCTTTTATTCTTTTCAGTAATTCGCGTTTTATTGGAACTTTTACAGGAATTTCCATTTTTTTTTTCTCATGAATTTTAAAATGTCTTCCTTTTTTGTGCTGTTATTTGGTATTTTATTTAATATACGCGATTGATAAGAAGCATTATCTAATACAGTTACCGAATTTGGCGGAATATTTTGTAGAAGCTATTGAGAAAACCATTTTTCGAATAGATCGGCTGTCATGTCTTCGTGATAGTGATTTTTTTGGCCGACAAGAGCAACGCATTGGGTACAAACCCATTTTCACTTCCCGCATGAAGTATGATAACGCGTTTTCCTCTAGAACACGGAGTATTTAAAACACAATTGTGCGAACTATCTACCCAACCATACCGAACAACATCATGCGTGTCAAACCACGTCTCGTCTAGATACACTATATGCCTGTTTAGTTTACGATATTCTCTAAATTTTTCCAAATAATCTACTCGAAGTGAAACTATATGTCGCAATTCCATAATTACCATACGACTGTCAAGTTTTTTATGTTTAAAACCGCATTCTAATAAGACATTTCGTAGTGTAAAGACCTGTAATTATAATCAGGATAATCGCTCAATTTTTCTTGAATCATTTTTAACGTAGGAACTATATTTTCTTCATACATATTATAAATTATACGCCGTATTACATCTCTAGTGACATCATCAATATTTTTTAATTTCGTATTTTTCCGTTTCCTCTTTGCGCCTTCTTGAATTACGCGATAAATTGTTGATTTTGATATTTTAGTTAATTCGTTAATACGTCGTATTATTTCTTTCTCACATTGTTCAGGATTTTCGCTTTTCAAACATTTATGTATATTTAAAATAATACAAAGTCAACGTATGTGTAAATTTTGGTTTTTAAACTCTAAATTTATTTCGGCTTTTTCGACAATAACCGGTTCAACTACTTCGGGATTTTCGGGCGTTATTATATTATCCTTCGTTTCAAATGGTCTCCAGAAAGCCATGGTAAATTAGTAAATAATTAAAATATTTTACCTTTTATACAGTAGTAAATATTTATAAATATGAACAGTAACCAACTAAACTCCTGCGCTTGATATTATAATGGGTATTTATGCACTGGACTGGCACATAGACAGCACGTTGTTAGACTTCTACGTTGGCTGATAAGAAACGATTTACGAGTTTTTTTGTGCTAGTAGGACTGTCCGTTTTATTACCTTTCTTTAAACCAGTGCAGTCGTAAATGGTTCATTCAGGCTGATTACATTGCCAGTCTCGGACTCGCCTGCACAGTTTCAACTACCGTTCGAATCTCGATACCATTGCCAAATATATAGGACAAAATATCAAGTTCAGTGCGCACGGTCCTGTGCTTTAAAACTGACCAGTTTCAATTTTGGCCGTACTTACTATACCTTTGAATTATTTTTATTTTCATTATATTTTTATAATAACTATTCTTTTCTTCCTTAATTAATATATTTAATTTATTGCGAGTCTTCGAGTCTTTTTAAATCAATTTATTTGTTTTGCCATTTTTTAAAGAGTAAATCCCGATGTTTTATAGACTTCATTAATATGGATTTTTTTTCTAAACGACTTTGTAACTGTTATGGTTGGCGAGATAACAATATTGTTCAATATAAAAAGAAGCCACCCTGTATGTCTAATATCTCTGTCTAAATTACAAAACCACACTTCGATAATACCTAGGGCTAGAAAGGAGTGTCGATTCTTCGCAGATAAAGTACCCTCTGTGTTTAATGTTTTTAAAATAACAAAATATATGTTGACATTTCACAAAAAAAAAACTGTTACTATCTACCTCTATTCTGCGCAAATCAATTTTCATTCATTTCAAACGGTGATTTATTGCAAGCCATAAATATAACAGTGCATGTGAAAAAGGAAAAACCGCAGAAGCAAACCACGAAAATCACAAAAAATTCTCTTAATACACGATTTCACAGTTTGGTAAAATGTCAACAAGTATAACCACATTTAATAAGACCGTGGTTAAAGAGCCTAGGCACTTTTCATCGTCCATGGCTTTAACTATGCCTTTTTGTATTTTTAAATTTAAATGACTTGTAAGGAGAAATTTTCTTATATAGAATGGTTGTCGGTTAAATTTTCTGGGTTTATAATGTGATATAGATTTCATTTTAAGATTAAAAATATCGATTGTCCAACTTAATTTTATGACTAGTTTTGGAGGTACGTTCATGTTAAAAGTGGTTATTTAAATAAAAATGCAATTGAAGGAATCAACTACATTTTTGCATGCGTATTTTTCCTTTAAAATCAAATAATGTACTATGATGAAATATGTAATATTGATGTTTGAATTTTGAGATCTGTCATTCCGGTTATATTCGTGTACTAGACGGAAGTACGTCTTCAAAAACGGAAGTATGATGTCGACGGATAAGTCGTTTAATTTAGACACAAACAAACTAGTATAAACGTAACTTAAATTTTTTTAAAATATAGTGAAGTTAGGCGTGAGTGGGTTTTCTAACCTAAAAATCGAACATTTAAATAGGATTTTTCGCAAGAACCCCCTCCCCGGTCGAAACCGGCCGGGGGTACATAACCTCAAAGAGATTTAGAACAATTTTTAGAGAAAGAGGGTCGGCGTCCTCCGAGTACAGGCCGAGAAATTATCCACGAAGAGTGTTGTGATAAAACAGGTCAGGATGTTATCCACGGAAAGTATTGCGCAAAGACAGACCGGGATATTGTCGCCCGCGGAGGGTGTTGCGCATCGCGAAAAGGACGCAAAAATAAAGATGCGGGAAAGTTAGGCGAGCGTGTCGGGGGGGTTCTTGTGCCGTCAAGGCCGCCCTCTGCCAACCAACATACAGAAAGTGAAGCAGACAGATGTACCGCCAGCCTAGAGAGGTCTACATTTCTTAGAGAAAAACTAAAGAAACGAACCAAGAGGACACAAATGGAAAGTAACCAAAAAAATTAAGACCTGTTTAAGGTGAACTTGTCATCTTATTATGGTATTGCTATTGATGTTTAAATTTTGAGATCTATCATTTCAGTTATAAAAATGTACTAGATGGAAGTGGCGTCGGGCGACGGACATGGAAGTTAAATCGCTTAATTCAAACAGTGGATAAATTTGTGAATAAATAAATACAAGTGATTGCTTCTTTTCTTTTACAAAAAAAACAATCATTTAACATTGGTAATTACATTTATCGTTTCATCTTTCAAATAAATACCGGTCTTTAACTTGTCATCTTATTACGGCATTGGTATTACTGATGTTTGAATTTTGAGATCTGTCAAAATAATACGAAGAATTAATCACGTGTGCAGTTTTAATTTCTGATTTTTGGATCAAACATCAAAATATGAATTGTGCTAACTTTAAAAATATCCAAAATAACAAATTCGTAATTATCTGATGTGAAAAATGGAAATGTTTAATCGCAAAGACACATTGAGTGTAGTGTCGGAATACGTGCCTGATAAATTGTGAAATAGATGTTTTCTAAGTATTACACATATTGTTTTATAGATTTTTAGGGGACCGTCGGTAAAGTTTACGTTTGCACCGGACATTTAAGTAAGTGCGTCAGTATAAAGGTTCAATTCTTTTTACATTAGGATTTTTTTTCATTGTCAACGTGGATAAAGAATTTGTGCGCAGAGAATTAACGAAAACAGATGTCAAAATTATCAAAGAATGTCAGTGGCTCGAAGGTTCTCACTTTTTTTCGTACATTTTACGTACAAATGTTCATTACGAAATACCATACCAGTCAGGAAGACATGACTGACAGTCCTGAGCTTGCAAATGGGAAGGGAATATTCTTTCTTCTTATCTGATCCAACTAGTGAAGACGAAGAGCATTGCTTGAAGCAAATATTAGAAGTATCCTATGGTATTGTACTTGACTACTGCTTGCAGTGCTTTACTTCTTCGGTTGTTAGAAATAAATTTTTAAGCATGTCTGTATTCTAATTTCACGGTTCTTTTACATAAGATAGATAGTGAAATCACCCCCCCCCTCCCCATCTACAACATTTCCAATGCATAATACTACAAGCTAATTTCCTATGTGGTTTCCCCGCACCCCCTGACCATCCATCATGTTTATCTTTTTGACTATATACTTCATGATGAGCAAGATAACCTTTGGTTAATCCAAACTGGAAGACAATAACAAAAAGCGCTTTACCGTTATCGTGGTCTCCTGTACCTTCTGACCACCTTTACTTACTGATACAGATTAAAAATTCATGAAATCGTGTAAAGCTCATATTTATCCTTATTTATGTTTTTTAACAGACTAAAATTCCTCGTATTAATGTGCATTGATGGTAGAGAATAAAATATAAGAAAAATCGCTTTACTGTTATAGTTCAAGTAATAAGTTCCCGATACATAAAAAACGCAACAAAAACTTTACGACCTCATTAAAATACCATTACTCTTTGTGCTACCTCGACCGCAAATCATCTCGCTTACCTTAGATTAGAAATTAATGAAATCGTGTAGAGCTTATTTTAAACCTGATTTATTGTGAAACACATTTTTTTAATGCATAATGATAACCAAAAGCAAAATATTGCAAGTTATAAATTATTGAAATCATGTACAGTTAATTTTTCAACATTGTTTTCATGACAATACCACCAACAATCTAAAGCTAAGAATCTAACACGGGACTTGATGGAGAAAACTGTATTTTCTAAACGTAGGTAATTAATTGATTACTTTACTTGAACTTCTATTTTGTCTTTACTTTTAGTAGTGCTACCGTAGTAGAGGTAGGGGTACCTTTTTCGCTGGCTGGGATACTTATAGAAATATGCAAGAAAAGCAGCAGCACAAAACACATTCCATATGTAATAGAAAAAATTAGTTCTACTCATTTTTTCCAAGTGCAAACAATTCCAAAGAATTTCCTTTACATACGGGAAAACATATATAGTGTAATATATGTACAGTCTAGCGCAATCATGCCTGGTACTTTCGATATCTTCCATCCTTTTCTGTCATTATATGAACTTTAATGCCAGAAAAGGAAAGAAAATATCGAAAGTACCAGGCATTACCGCACGGAAAGAAATAAACTAGTGCAGCACTTTCGAAACAAAAGTGCGTAAGTATCAAATATTGACACCGAAGATTCGACAGTGGAACACTATATCGAGGCAACAGCGCTTCACTACCGACACGCAACACTAGCGAAATACAGTGTTTCAGTTCCGAAATCAACAGTAAATTACTCTTATTTGGCGTTTTCTTCGGGATTGCAGCACAGTTTTGTCGGCAGTGTTTCGACTGGACAGTATTTCAGTTGGAAATGTCAACTGGGTTTTTCAGCAGGGCCCCTATTTTTTGTGCCTGTGAAAAAAAACGTATGTGTTCGTTGCTAAGAATTTTGAACCTGCTCCGAGTCATATCGCCGTCGGCCCGAAATCCGACACCTTCAACCCGTGGATCAGGTCTACAATGAACCCTTATCAATGCACTTGTTGCAAGAAATATAAATATATGCATATGACCCATACTCATAAATGTGGGGCAATTAAAAGCATATAAATAGAACTTATTACAAATGAAAGTAATGCTTTAATCCAGTCAACAAGTACAGGGAAAAGTGAGTAGCGCCATTTTTTCTATTATATATGGAATGTGTTTTGTGCTGCTGCTTTTCTTGCATAATTCAGTGGGTATCCCAGCCAGCGGAAAAGGTACCCCTACCACGGTAGTACTACTAGAAGTAAAGACAAAATAGAAATTCTAGTAAAGTAATCAATTATTTACCTAAGTTTGGAAAATACAGTTTTTCTCCAACAAGTCCTGTTTTAGATTCCAACTGTGAAATTTGAAACATTAACTGTACATGATTTCAAGAATTTATAACCTGCAATGTTTTGCTTTTGGTTATCATTATGTATTAAAAAAATGTATTTCACAGTAGATCTGATTTAAAGTAAGCTCTACAGGATTTCATAAATATCTAATCTGTATTTTGGTATGGTAACAGTAAAGCGATTTTTATTATATTTTATTCTCTACCATTAATGTTCATTAATAGGAGAAATTTTAGTCCGTTAGCATAACATAAATAAGGATAAAAATGAGCCTTACAAGATTTCACGTATTTTTAATCTGTATCAGAAAGTAAAGGTGGTCAGAAGGTACAGGGGACTACGTTAACGGTAAAGCGCTTTTTGTTATTGTTTTCCAGTTGGTTTAAACAAAGGTTATGTTGCTCATCATGAAATATATAGTCAAAAAGATAAACATGATGGATGGTCAGGGGTGCGGGGAAGCCACATAACAAATTAACTTTTATACATTGGAAGTGTTGTTGGAGGGGGGTGGTGGAGGGGGTTGGCGGCGTCAGTTTGTTAATGAATGATATCATTCCTATTATCATTTCCGCCACTTTCGATACTGTCTTTTAAACTCTCTGCATAAAACGTATTAAAATTGTCCATTGATCTACCCTTCTTATTTTCAAAAACCATTTTCTCCATATTCGTTCTGTCCCCCTTTGTATTGATTATTATTTAAAATTTTCCACATATTTTTACTGCCCCCCTTAAATCGGTCGATATATTGTTTGTAAAACTTTTTCGTGCCCTGTTTTATCGTATATCAAAAATGCGACTAATATTTTCTATAATAACATAAGTTTAAAAATAGGGAAAGCAACAATAACAGATAAAATGACAAATAAAGATTCCCATTTCTATTTTTAAGAAAAATTCTGCAGCTCCAACTGAAACTCCTTAGGTGTTAACAAAATTACTAGCTTTAAAACTGTAATTTGCACGACACTGAAGTTTTAATTCTAGTCATTTTACAAACAACAGACATTATTGAATGAAAATGTATAGCTCCATTCTTGTTAGTATTCTATTTAGCTATTCGTAGAGTTTTTTTGAATATCTCTCTCTTTCTCTCTCTTTAATATGGCAACGTCGGTGACGAGCTAACTACCCAAAAAATCATTTTAAAAACCTATTTCAATGGTCACGCCAAATATTCATACAATACTGGCTAGCTAGCAACACAAATTTAATTTGATATCAATCCAAGCTCCCAGGATATTTTTTTGTACCTAAGAATGTTAAATAGCCTGCTTGATGATGCGTCTCAAATTTCTTTTTATTAATATTATTCACTATATGATGCTATTTCCATTGTAAATATGGTGTAAAATGACGTGCAATTTATTGTATACAAAATGTAAGGGTTTATTACAATTGCTATGAGGAATACGGAATTGAATACACAATTCCTTTGTTGAATGAATCACGTTCGTCGAATAGTTTATAAATACATAATAAGTTTTCTTTTATATTAGATAATTTCCTAATTATAAATATTACTTTGAAAACTTTTATGTATTTATTTATCTATTTATATGGCTCAACGAATTTTTTTATCGAAAATCTAGAACGCAAAATAGGTCAACGCCGCAACGCCCTCTAAAACCTAAAAATCACGAGTTTCTTGAAATTCTCAGATATACCTCTAACTTTTATATAGACCTTTCAATTTACGAAAATTGTAGCATTATTATTACACTGTAAATATCCAGAAAGCCATAGAAACAAATGAAAACTGTATAATTAAATACAATAAAATACAGGGTGCCTCATAATTGAACAATTTTCATCAGTGACGTCCCTGCAATATTTTTAATTTAAAAAATGATACGCCACTGTTTCTTTAAATAAATATCATTTTCGATTTCTATGGCATCAAAATTGTGACAGAAGTAAAGCATTTACTCCCTAGGGACGAAATAAGACAATAATTTCCCTATAGGAGTTTTTATTTCATGCCCAATAGTTAAACAAAATGTAATTCTTAATTATTAATTAATAAGATATTGCATATTTACTTATATAAGTTAATAGTTAAACAAAATGTAATTCTTATTTATTAACATTGATAGTAAATGTTACATTCTCACAACTATTGAAATTAATATTCGAAGTAACTTCACTAAATGAAACATATCTGTTGCCATGATACGTTGAATGGAAATATCCCAAAGGCTTCTAAATATTGTAATTTCGCTCCAATTTATTATAATTCTTTATTTATGAAATAAATGTTTCTACTCCCGATCGTGGAAATAATAGTATATACACCTCGGGAGAGACCGCCATTTTTCCCTCGATGTATTTGTTGCCCTCGGGCTTCGCCCTCGAGACTCAAATTACACCTCAGGAAAAATAAGACGTTTCTCTCCCTTAGTCTATAATGTACTATTTCATATTTGCGACTTATCTTATCAAAAAAATGGTCCCTTGACCTTTTTTCGTGCGGCGGACGGTTTTCGATTTAAAAAATAAGATGCTTGTCCCTATGCGCTTTTTTCTCTTAGTCTTAATTACATAATTTGTGCTAACCAAAGCATCTAAGCAAGATTTTTATAATTTTATTAGTAACTATTATTTAATTTTAGTAATAAGTATGCAGAAAAAGACATTTTTTTTTAATTCAAAAACTTATAGTGGGGTGGATCGGGATTTTCAATTCGTAGTCCTCAAATAGGAGAGTTTTTTTCCCAATAATTAATTTAATTTTGGTATTTTTTTTTTCAAAATAGTTTTAATAGTGGAGTGGATCGGGCAGAAAAAAGATCCTCAATTGGTAGTCCTCAAATTGAAGAATTCTTTTCCTAATCGACTAAGTCGAGTCTCGGCATTGTTTCCCCACTTAGTTCCACAGATCTGAGGGCAAAAAATGCGAATAGAAGAAGAACAAAGCTCAATTGCCATTAAAAAAGAACATTTAAATGAAATTATGCAAGTTTGGGATGAAGAAACGCCTGATGGGTTACAGAGAAAATTTTACCACGTGGCATGGAAAGAAGGAGAGGCTATTAAATGTAAAATCGATCATTTCAGATTTCAAAAAAAAACATAGGAAAAGTTTCTGTTTTTTAATATAAATTGTTATTTTTTAAATTTTAAATAAACAGTTTTTTAGTTCTAATAATTATTTTAGATAATATTATAATTAACTTTGTGCTTTAAAAATGCCCATAAAAATGTATCCAAAGGTGCTAAATCAGGGCTATTTGGTGACCATGGAATTGGTCCGCCATTACCAATCCAAATGTCATATTGACCATTTAAATGAAAGTGTAAGAAATATTTTAATTGGATCACACAGACCACGACATACATATTTATTAACGATAAAATGACGATAATACCGAACACCCATCCAGTAAATTGAACTATTTGTAAATTGCATTGCACTTGTAGGCTTCATTCGTCTATTGAAAAGCAATTGGGCGTATGCACCAACGAGGGGTACAATATCAAATCCCAACTAACTGTTTATTATATGACTAGAATAGTAGTCAAAACTGCATCTGCTTATGAACGCTTTACAATTTGCGATACCCAACGGAATGGCGTTCTAAATACGCTGTGCACTGTTTGTTTTCGTGGCTATTGATCAGTCAGTTTCTGTCATTGCTGACACTTTTATAAATAAATATTAGGCAAAGTTAAAGTGATTAAGGAAAATTAGAGGTAAAATCGCTAATTAATAAAACTTGGAAACTGCGCAGAAATAAGGGAAAGTATCTACACCTGTTTAAAAAAAGGAAATAAAGAACTATTGACGAAATACAACAGACAACAGCTCTTTGATGGATAATAATTAAAGTATCGAGAAAATACGGTTATGGGGTAAGAATGCCGTGGAAATTGAATAAAACTAGATTCAAAACATTCATTTTGTCAACAAAACAACGTTCTGTTCGAAATGATTTATTTTAACAATAAAAAAAAATTAAAACTTGCTTGCTTCATCTTGTTATTTTTTGGTTCGATCAGTGGTGTTTCACATAACATTTGCTTATAGTTTTATTCGATTTCCATGACACACTTTTCTCGATTTTTTAATTATTATTCACCAAAAAACTATTTGCGTTAATATCAAATCTATTTTCGATTTGAAAGTATCAATAGATTTGTCGTGAAAATTAGTATTCAATCACTGTACTCTAGATGCAAAAATGAAAATAGCGCTCAAAATCAAATAGTAATTTTTTAAAAAACTGTCAAAACTTATTTCTCATTAACAGAAATTCTAGTAAAAAAAACAAAAAACAGACACATTATTTATAAATAACAATTTCAACAACAAATAAACGTGATCCGGGTCGAAGGACCATGTTCAGTTGTTATTCAGTAGGATTTGATTTAGTTTTAATGTCCGACTTTAATGAATAATACAATACTTTGGCTAGCCAAACGAAATGTTTCGAAGAATGTGACACTGACAATAATACCAGCATTATTCTTCACATGGTTGCTAAATAACTTTTTATATAATTGTTAACTGACTGAATATTTGGATACATTTTTATATGAGAATTCAAAATCCATGTTTGCAATTAGTATTTGTAAATTAATAGTCTATACAAATTATCTTTAATAACATACATTTTCTTAACCCACATATGGTTGGAATATTCGTCAATTAAAACTACAAATAAACATGATCCGGCTCGAAGGACCATGTTTATTTGTTATTCATTAGTATGTTGTTTACTTTTAATATCCAACTTTAATGAACAACACAAACAAGACTCGTGCTAACGAAACTAGATGTATTGAAAAATGTGACACTGACAATAGTACCAGCATTATTCTTCACATGGCTGCTAAATAACCTTTTATATAGTTACTAACCGACTCGATATTTTGATACATTTTTATATGAGAATTCAAAATCCATGTTTGCCATTGGTATTTGTAAATTAATAATCTATAGAGATTACCTTTAATTAAATATATTTTCTTAATCCACGTATGGTTGGAGTATTCGCCAATTAAAACTACAAATAAACATGATCCGGCTCGAAGGACCATGTTTATTTGTTATTCATTAGGATTTTGTTAACTTTTAATGTCCAAAACTTTAATGAATAACATAAAACTTTTGCTAGAGAAACGAGATGTATCGAAAAATGTGACACTGAATACCAGTATTTTTCACATGGTTGCTAAGTGGCTTTTTATATAGTTACTAATTAATTGTATATTAATTCATATATTCTTATATGACAATTCAAGATCCATATTTGCAATTGGAATTTTAAATTAATATTCTATACAATGTATTTTTTATAACTGGGAAGAATATATTTTCTCAACCCACCCATGGTATTCGTGAAAAAGCACGTGTTTTTTCTTTTATTTAATCGGTTCGCATGCAACATTTTATATATTTTTAAAATGTTCGTGTGTGGTTCAACACAGAACTATGAATTTATCAATATTTTAGTTACTCTGTGACTTTTATTGCGACGTTAATCATACTTTACAATAGGTACAGAAAGTCCATACGTTCGCGATGTAATGCTTGGAGGTAATTATAAATGCCTGTTATAACGTTTAAGTCCATTTCAACTATTCATAATACTCGGTCATAATTTTTGTGGAGAAATTGTTCATTCGTCGAAGTTCAAAGTTTCAATGGACAGAAATATTTATTTACCTTTGGATGTATTAGAATGGCGATTTACATGCTCAATGGTTTTTTAAACACGCTTGAATAAAAATTGCACTATAAAGTGGAGAAAAATAGCTCTAATAATATATTGTTTGTAACGCCATATCCTAAAATTTATTTGACAGTTTTAATGAATAAAAAAAATGTCATTATTAACAATTGAAATATAAAAAAAAGTGTGAAATACCGAAGGAGCATTTTTTCGTTGAAAAAAAGGCCCGAAAGTGCCGAAAACAGGTTTTTTCACGTTTTATATGCGAAAAGAAATTTTTTTATATAAAAAATACTACGAAATAGCTCGTAAAAAGACGAAAAAAAATAGTTTTTGACAATTAAAATCGGTCAATAACTTTTGCACAAAAAATTAAAAACCGCTAAATATGGCCATTTTGCCATTTAATTACAGGGACTGTAATTATCGTAGGAGGTTGTTTCGGAGCTTAAATTGTAGCTTTTGTTGGTACATACCTACTCTGCAAAAATACCAATAACTTTTAGCAGAAATAGCGAAAATGTAAAAAAAAGATGTTTCCGAAAAACGGCGTGGAAATGGTCAAAAATGGTCATAGCACGATTTTTCAAAAAGCTATTTATTTCTGATGAAATTTTCTACAATTCTTTTATCTTTAAATTTTCGTAAGGTGTCGTTTAGTACTTTAAAAACACATTTGAAACTTGGGCTATTTCTGAATTTTGGACGTTCGGGCGCTCGAGCGGACGGGAAATGATGAGCTGTAGTCATCCATGGCGTGCAATTCAAATTTCGCTCGGGACCACTGGAGAATATGCTTTTGGTCCTTTCGGAGCAGATGCTAGGTAACGCATGCGCAAAAAAGAGTCGGCAAGAAACCGCGATCATTTAGCGGCGCTCCAAGTCCGGCTGCGGGAGAGACTTCTCCCACCACGCTACTCAAATCAACTCTTATCAGGCATACTTTTTTAGGTAAAAGACGTTGGAGAATAAGAATGTTTATTTAAAAGTTAAATACAGTGTGGCTCAAAAAAGTTATATTGTTTTAAATATATGCAAAGTCGCAGGTGGCGCTCTCTAAATTGTACAATGAAAATGAGGGCAGATTTTAATTTGTCACCCCACAAACCCCCCTAGCCGAATATTGTGGCAATACAACAATTATTAAAAGAATTATTTATGAAAAATTAAAATCAAATTGAACTTTGGACACCCTGTATCTACGATCTAGGTTTGATTCCGATGCAGGTGAACGTTAAGTTTTATTCTGAAAGAAAATATGTTTTCAATTGTTTATAGAATGATAAAAATTTTCCACACTTATTAGTCCCTTCAAATTAGGAAAAATTAATGAAATTTTTCCCACAGTTATGAGACCTGTAAAAAGTTAAGCATTTGGGTTGTCTAAACATGATTTTCACTCCCCGCAATTCCAAAAAGGGTTGTTTTTGAGAAATATATACGCATATATATGAATTTTAGCGGCTTTTCGCCTTTCTCTCTGTTTTCAGGAAGAACTATGCATTTCGTAATTTTTTCGAGTTTCTCATAGTTTCGCCGTTAGAGGGCGCTATGTAACTGTCTACGTGTATATAGATGTATGTATGTATATATATATATATATATATATATATATATATATATATATATATATATATATATATATATATATATTGTTATTATACATGATTTGCCGGAAACAACTACTCAGCGGGCAAATACCCCGACCTGCATTGAATTACACCTTACAAATCATGAAAAATTGGTAGCCAATGTCATTTGTCTACTCCCTGACCAGACATAGACCGGTTTCGAACTTATTAGTTCTCCTCAGTATGCCATAGGTCATGGAGCAGACAAATGACAGTGGCCAACCTGCTAGTCTTATACAGACTAATGTAAATGGTGTAGTGGTGAGAGGTAAGTGAATCCTCTCATGTGGTCTAATGCTACTATGCACCAGACATCATAGATGTCTCCATGGTGCATAGCGACTTGCCATTTTGCAAGTACCGAGAGCGGCGACCTTCAGCCCTTGGTGGACTTAACCTATATACTGTTATTATACATGGTTTGCCGGAAACAACTACTCAGCGGGCAAATACCCCGACCTGCATTGAATTACACCTTACAAATCATGAAAAATTGGTAACCAATGTCATTTGTCTACTCCCTGACCAGACATAGACCGGTTTCGAACTTATTAGTTCTCCTCAGTATGCCATAGGTCATGGAGCAGACAAATGACAGTGGCCAACCTGCTAGTCTTATACAGACTAATGTAAATGGTGTAGTGGTGAGAGGTAAGTGAATCCTCTCATGTGGTCTAATGCTACTATGGAGACATCTATGATGTCTGGTGCATAGTAGCATTATACGGTTATAAATCATAGAAAATCTAGAATTTGAAGAAAGTTGTGCTATATTTCATTGCAGGATTTTTATTAATTAAAATTGCAAAAAGATTAAATAATTTTGAGCAATTGGTATTTCGCAAAGATGATGAAGAAATACTGTTTATACATATGGATTTAAGGAATTTGAAGAGTGCATTGAATTTTTCCATTAAATAAAACAACAATATTGTCTGAAAGTTATTTGTGGCATTCTACGAATATTCTTTCCTATTATTTGGGTTTTCTACCACATGTATTATTATCCTCTTCAAAACAAATCACCGAATCTACAAAATAATAGAATTATTGGAAAAAGCCTCTGCGCCCGTGACGTTTACGCCAAAGGAAAAGTCAGAGGTTATGTTTTGCAAATAATATAAATCGGAATAAACACAGAAATAATGTATTTTGCTGACGTTTCGGAAAGTAATTTCTTTCCGTTTTCAAAGCTATTTTTTGGAAGAACTCTTATTTCGCTGTGTATGTCAAATACACAGCTTTAAGATTCTGTTTATGTTATTTCCATAGATACTTACTACTTACACAGAACATAGAACTGATGATATTTTCTTTTAGAAAATGTTGAGTTTGTTAAGTTCTTCTTTTAACATTGATAGCCAGGTTGTACAAATATCTACAGAACAATTCGATACGCACTTATCTTCATTTAATAAGATTATTGCTGAGTCCCAGTTTATTCTATGTCCGTTTTCCCAAGCATGTTCACAAATCTTTGATTTCTGAATTTCATTCTTTCTAATGTTATTGAAAACAATATTGAAAAAAAAAATTATATTATAACAAAATCATTTGTAATCTATAATAACCGTCGTAATAATAATAATAATAATAATACTAATAATAAAAACCGCTGCCGAGAGAATCACTACTTCCACGCCCAGCAGATATTTGTATCCAAGTCTTATACACACTAAATCCCAATGTAATATTTCACTCCCTTTAATAATAGGGTGTGTGTGGCATAAGGGATGGTAGAGGGGGTGGCTAATGCCAAAATAAGTTTTTGAAACATTTCGTTCTTGTATACACACTAAATCACATTTTACTACACTTCCACTGGACGTGAAATTGAAATTAATAAAAATACCAATAATACTAATAATCATTGCATTGAAAATATTAGATTAATAATTACAAAATCTTACTCTTTTCGATAATAAGAATTCATCTTCACTAGAACTAGATACAGCAAATTTTTAAATTAATAATAAGTACATGAAAAAATTATTAAAAATTAAAATTTATAAATTATACTTTATTTTGTTTAAATATACAGGGTTACTGGTAATTCGATACATTCCTTTGGAGATGTGATGGGGCATGAGCTAAGGAGTAAATCTAGCCCTAACATACATTATGCAAAACTCAATAGTTTTTGAGATATTTAAATTTTTTTGTTTTTCTCAAAAAAGTAGATCTTAATGTCTTAAAAGTTAATTTCCGAAAAATCTACTTGACATTTTTAAATTTTTTTTTACTGGATTACTTGTCCAATATTATAGATATCCGTTTGGAATGAAAAATATCCGGAAACATTTCGATCATGTGAACATTTAAAATAAAAACTTGTAAATTTTTTTTTATTAATCAGTTATGAAATTTACCTATTAGGTTTTTTCAAAAAAATATTAATGTAGCACGCGTACAAATTATTATAAAAACTTCCTTATTTCAATAGCTATCTAACTAGGTAGAAATGTTTAATGTACCCTTGATAGTTCTAATAAAAAAATGAGTAAAGATAATGCTGGTGGCGGAATTTATTAAACGACTAATCGTTCATTTTCATTTAAGTCAGTCAGTCCTTGACTTTGACGTTTGTGCATATATGTCATTAACTGACATTCTTATCTCCGTGTCCCTTAAGTTTGTTGGTCTTGTTAAATTAGTTATCGAAGATTTTGATTTTGCTCGTAGTTGTTGTTATTACTTGTTGTTAGGCTTGTTGTTATTGTATTTTCTGTGCCATGGCCGCGTATGCCAACGCAGAATACGCTGATATCTTGTTTGTCTATGGATACTGTGGCGGCAACGCTGCTAAAGCTCGCCGACAATATGGCCTTTGGTACCCTAACCGCCGATTACCAAATGCACGTGTATTCAGTACGGCATATCGAAATATCGCTGAAACTGGCTCCGTGAAATGTAGAAGAAGTGACGCTGGTGCTCCTCCCGTTTATGAACCAGATGGTGAGGAAGAAATATTGAGGTATTTTGAGGAAGACCCAACTATTTCAACTAATAAAGTCGCAAGACTAACCGGAGCGTCACAATGGAAAGTTTGGTCTACGATACGTAGAGTTGGATGTCATCCTTACCACTATACCTCTGTCCAAGGCTTGGAGGAAGGTGATCCTGGAAGGAGAGTGGAATTCTGCCGCTTTATGTTAAATTCAGATGCAGAAAGTGCAAATTTTTTAACAAGTATTTTATGGACGGACGAGTCGAAATTTAATCGCGAGGGTATAACAAATTTCCACAACCTACATTATTGGGCAGAGGAAAATCCCAAGTTAGCACGTGAAACTAGTTTCCAAATGAAGTTTTCTATTAATGTGTGGATGGGAGTCATTGGCCACTATTTAATAGGGCCACACTTTCTTCCTCAAAATTTAAACGGGGAAATCTATGAAATTTTTTTAAGAAATGATCTGGCGGTGATTTTAGAAGATGTTCCTCTCGGCGTCAGACAGCGAATGATGTTTCAGAACGACGGTTGTCCAGCATATTATCGGCTGACAGTACGACAGTTACTTGATCAACGTTTTCCTAACCGTTGGATTGGAAGAGCGGGCCCAAAACCTTGGCCAGCGCGAAGCCCTGACTTAACACCCCTTGATTATTACGTATGGGGTCATATGAAGGAGATGGTCTATGCCACACCAGTCAATACTATAGAAAACCCTAGACAAAGGATAGTCGATGCTGCCCAACACATAAGGCATAATCTGACAACCAGAGTAACAAGGACGGAAATAAGAAGACGCTGCCGTGTCTGTATACGGAATTTTGAGCAAGACATATAAAAAATAAAGTACAACTTTGAAATTAATGAAGAATTAAACTGTACTTTTATATACTCTATATTTTTTACTGTTTTTTACTGTGTTTCTAGTTATAACAAACACCATTTTCCGACAAAAGGATAAATTTAAAGGCACCTGGCGTCACCCCAGATCAGGTCACTGGCATCTACTGGACTATGTTATCGTACGTAGGAAGCATCTCAAGGACGTCCAAATTACAAAGGCGCGCATTGATAGCGAATGTTGGACCGATCATCGTCCTGTTGTCTCTAAAATGAAAATTGTTATGAGACCCAAACACCGAAGAACTCAAGTAAAACGTAGACTCCGTCTCTGTATTAGTAAATTGCGTGACCAACAAACCGTCGAACAGCTAAAGCAAAAAGTTCAAGAGAATTTGAGTGCACTAGAAGAAACCAATTCTGTAGATGTCGCTGCTACCTGGACACAAATTAAAGACAGTTTAAAAAGTGCGAGTGAGGAAATTCTTGGCACTGCAGCAAGTAAAAAACAGGAGGACTGGTTCAATGATAATGAAGCTCTTATACAAGAACTTCTTAACCGCAAACATACTGCCTTCCAAAACGCTATCAACCACCCCAATGACCCATCAAAAGCAGAAGCTTTTACCCAATCTAAGTATGAAACGCAACGCGAAATCAGAAGAATAAAGAACGAGTGGTGGGCAAGCAAGGCCAGAGAAATTCAAGGGTACGCCGATTCACACGACTACAGGAATTTCTTTCAAGGAGTAAAAGCAGTGTACGGCCCCAGTCGGAAAAATATGTGCCCTATTAAAGATTTAAATGGAAATCTCCTCAAAGAAGACCAGGAAATAAGAGCCCGTTGGAAAGAACACTACTCTAACATTCTTAACCAGCAAAGTCAAGCCGATCACGATATTATAAATCTTATCCCTCAATATGACACCTTCGAAGACTTAGATAAACCACTAACAACGGAAGAGATCTTAACCGCCATTGGGCAGCTAAAAAATAACAAATCTCCCGGCGCCGACTCACTCCCAGCTGAGATCTTTAAAGCTGTGTCGTCAGAGCTCATACCCTACCTCAAAAAACTGTTTGATGTCGTGTGGGAAAGTGGTCAAGCTCCGCAGGAGTTTCGTGATACACTTTTAATCAACCTCTTCAAAAACAAAGGGAGCGCTGCGGACTGTGGAAATTACAGGGGTATAGCTCTCCTGGCTGTTGGAGGGAAGATACTCACTAAAGCGATGGCAAATAGGCTAACACCTGTTATGGAAAAGTTACTTCCTGAAACACAGAGTGGCTTTAGACCAAACCGAGGCACATCGGATTTAATCTTCACACTTAAACAGCTTCAAGAAAAAGCACTCGAACATCAAGGAGAAATTCACATGGCCTTCATTGATTTAACCAAGGCGTTTGACTCGGTGGACAGGGAAGTGCTCTGGAAAATTATGTTCCGCTTAGGTATCCCTAGAAAATTTGTAGAAGTATGTCGCAGTCTACATACAAACAACAACGCCCAGGTTATGTATAATAATGAGGCAACCGAACCTTTCCAAACCCTCACTGGAGTTAGGCAGGGATGTGTCCTGGCACCCCTACTCTTTAATTTGTTTACCACTGCTCTAACAATTATTGTTGACAACAAACTGACAGTCAGAGGAATAGGTCTCAGATACCGTTTTGATGGCGGCCTCTTTAACATAGGGCGCTTTAGAGCTTTCACGAAGACACGCACACGATTCATTTGTGATCTCCAGTATGCGGATGACTGTGCACTTTTAGCCTCTATGCCGGAAGAGCTTCAAGAACTTTTAGATGTGTATGCCCAGAGCTATGATTCCTTGGGACTTAAAATCAACATTGGAAAGACTAAGATTATGTCAACTCCTCATCAAGTGAACCAAATAGACATTACACTTAACGGAAATTCTCTTGAAGTGGTGGATCAGTTCAATTACTTAGGCAACGTTGTTAATGACAAAGCAAACATGGACAGCGAGATTCGCAATAGAATTAACGCTGCATCTAGAGCACTCTGGGGACTTAGAGAGAGAGTATTTGACAACCACGACCTTGCTTTGTCAACGAAAATGGCTGTCTACAGAGCAGTTGTCATTCCAACACTGCTATATGGATGTGAAAGCTGGGTCACTTACCGTCGTCATGTGAAAGAATTAGAACGTTTTCAGCAAAGACACCTCAGAAGTATGATGAAAATCCGTTGGTTCCACCACATATCAAACGTGGAAGTACTCAGGAGAGCAAACAGCCTTCCAATTGAGGTGCTTATTTCAAGAGCACGCTTAAGATGGGCAGGTCACGTTCATCGTATGCATGATAACCGCCTTCCTAAATGCACACTTTATGGTGAATTGTTAAGCGGTAGAAGAAGGCGTGGCGGTCAACGAAAGAGGTTCAAAGACGGTCTCCATGAAAATCTAAAATCCTGCGGTATTGCAGACGAGCAATGGGAACAACTTGCAGCGGACAGAACCGAATGGCGAGGGGTTGTGGCCAGCTATCAAGGAAATGTTGCTGCAAGAAGGCCGAATCCAAGACCTAACCAGGTCTATGTTTGTCCTGACTGCGGTCGACATGTGCTCTCCCGAATTGGCCTCTATAGCCATAGTCGTGTGCACCGTAGATGAATGGGAATTACAATAGACTACACCTTTTACTTGTTTTTATTGTACACAATTTATCGACTGTAACATTTTTATACTCGGACTCGAGTAACGGCTAATAATAATAATTTTTTACTGTTTATCTAAAAATAAAATTCGTAGTACTGTTATTTTTACTAGTATTTTCTTAGAACTATTAAGGGTACATTGAACATTTGTACCTTGTTAGATAGCTATTGAAATAAGGCAGTTTTTATAATAATTTATACGCGTGTTACGTTAACATTTTTTTGAAAAATCCTAATAGGTAAATTTCATAGCTGATTTAAAAAACAAAATTTTAAGTTTTTATTTCAGATATTCACATGATTGAAATGTTTCCAAATGTTTTTCATACCAAACGCATATCTATAGTATTGGACAAGTAATCCAGTAAAAAAAAATTTAAAAATGTCAAATAGATTTTTCGAAAATTAACTTTTAGGACATTAAGATCTACTTTTTGAGAAAAACAAAAAAAATTAAATATCTCAAAAACTATTGAGTTTTGCATAATATATGTTAGGGCTAAATTAACTTCTTAGATCATGCCCCATCACATCTCCAAAGGAATGTATCGAATTACCAGTAACCCTGTATACTTATACACGGGAATAGAATGTACTTTTTTGCCAAAATTTAATTATAATTTTGGCTTAATATCTAGAAAAAAGCGCAAAAGTATGTATATATATAGGAAATTTTATGCTCTACAACTTTGTTCTCTTAATATTTTTCACACCAAAATGCATAGTTCTTCCTGAAAACGGAGAAATAGGCGAAAAACCGCTAAAATTCATATATATGTATATACTTCTCAAAAACAACCCTTTTTAAAACTGCGGGGAGTGATAATCATGTTTAAACAACCCAAATGCTTAACTTTTTACAGGTTTTATAACTGTGGGAAAATTTTCCATAAAACGGCGATTTTTTCAATTTGAAGGGACTATACCGATACTTAAGCTCATATTTAGAGGTCTCTGAATAAGCTAAAGATTATTGTTTTTAGCTGCTCACGTGACTGACCCAATACTTAATTTAACTTTACCCGAAATGCAATTCAATTCAAAATTAATTATTTTCCGTTTCAGAGTAATAACCCCTGGTCTAATTTTGACACAGTAAATTATTTATTTATACCAAATTCTTTGTCGAAAATGCATACAATAGAGAATCCATAAATATGTAATTTAATAATGGGGCCATAATTATTTGAAATTTTTCAGGAGGAACAAAACCTTATTGTAGCAGCTTTAGTCTGGCCGTGCCTTATACTAAATAATAATATTCAATAGAGAATTCTCATAGAAGACATCATGTGTCCAATTTGGGCTGAGCTGCAGAAAACACGAAAGGAGTTTTTTATGTTATACTTTATACATATTAAATTAACTCGTTCATAATGACAAAAGCAATTTACATTTAAAATTGTATGAGCTGTTTAGTTCTACCACATGGCACGCGACAAGGCTAATATATATATATTTTTTTATTTTTACCACATTTATTAAGAAAAATTACAATAATTGGCCTGCACATGTGGTATTCGCCTACCATACGTAATTTGAGCGAGTGTGCGGGAATATATTTTTTTTACCAGTGTTATTATTAGATCATGCAGCATGTACTATATATAAAAAAAAGAACTTATATTAGTTACCAGTGGAAGAATTTTTTGAAGAGGACGTATACAAGAATATATATAGCTTTATTATAGTAGTATTCTGGTTCAATAAGAATCTTTTCAAATCAAATTAGATAATATTATAATAATGTTTATTTACATAAAAAAAATTACTGGTGTACAAAATAAATGGAAGTGCACATTTTAATAGCATGTAAATAAATATGGAAAGCCCACAAAGGAAACCTTGTAAGTGGGGTAATTTATGTTCAATTAGAGTTATAAAACCAGTATACTGAAATTTGTAATAATATATACTTAGTGATGTATATAAAGTTAGCGAAATACTTTTAGCTATTGATCTCGAGTATAGGCTGATTATTTGCTGTTTTTTTTTCGCTAACTAGTTGTGCTAATGGCAATTTTGGCGTTTCAATTAAAGAAAAAAACGATGTGTTTCGCTAACTTTATGTAAAGTTAGCGAAACACATTTTCAAGAATTGTCCGTTTTCAAAAATTGGTACGTGGAAATTGTCAATTGATTTTGTCGTTAATTAGTTGTGTTAATGACAGAAGGCCTATTAAATTTAAAAAAAAACGAAGTGCTTCGCTAACTACATATAATGTTAGCGAAACATATTAAAATTGTTTGTTTTCAAAACGTGAAAATTGTTAGTTGATTTTATCTCTAATTGTTGTGCTACAACGGATATTGTAATAGTTTATTCATTTACAAACATTTAAAGAATCCTAGTTCAATATAAGATTCGCTAAGTTTCATTAAATAATTACATAATTAATTAATAAAAAATGTTCTGCGTTTGAGACAAAATCAAAATCTTCACAACAAATTATAATCGACCGAACAGCGAATTCTTGAACCAAAATCGAGTCAAATAAACTTTTTTTATCATACTTAAATCGATGATTTGCTAAATTTTATCGAATAACTCTGTAATTAATTGATAAAATAATTTCCCCTTTTACGACAAAATCAAAATCATTGCAACAGACACTGGACCGCTAGATGGTGCCTGCTTACTATTTTACATGTCGTTATCATAAAGATGCCGAGATGTACCAAATAGTCAAGGTATCCTCGCGTCGTTCGCCACATGCTACCTTGCACTGACGAGAGCCAACAGCTCGAAACTGCAGTCTGCAAGTGGTATGGTACGACTGGCACGAGAGCTCCTTTAAGTAGGATCAGTCTTTCGGCTGGTGTTTGTTGCAATCGAAGCATTAGCATTTTGTTGGTAATATGCGATTATTACACTTAACGCCCCAAGCTTGTAACTTGTAATTCAGCGCTCGGCGGGGCACATAACCCGGAGAGTAGCTGTTGGTTGCAGTCTGGTTACATGCCTGATAGTAAAATAAGGATTTTATAGAAGAGCTTGCGACTGAAATATTATATTTTGATATACATATATATATATATATGTTTCGCTTGTATAGTACCTATAACCACGCGCTATATTTTACTATTATAATTTCGTCCCTACAATTGCTTTTAATCATTATATTATTTGTAGAGTATTTTTCGCTATTGTGTTTGTAAATGTGGAATTTATGGACCCGTACTATTTGGTCTGGAGTTAGATTACTTCGCAGGAAGTCGGAGGGCCCTCCATATTACATCAGACTGTGCTGGCAGTTGAACACATTGAGGGCAGAAATTGAGGTAAGCCGTTCTTCATTAGCTCATTTGACTGTTTACAATTTTGAAATTATTACGTAAGATATTCTATTTATCTCTTGCTAGCTTCGAGTTTTATAATTTACCGCAATCACATAAATTGATACATTAATACATTGAGAAAATATGTTTGTCTAATATCTAATATTTCACTTTCGCGATAAAGTAGATCAGATGGGTAAATGCGATCTTTCATGTATATTATTTTTATAAATAATTTTTGAATGATTTCCATTCTTTTAACTGGCTTGCAGCGATCAGCTATCCACCCCAACCAAGGATCCCATAAGAAAATCGTGATTCTACTAAAGCATTAAAGCATAGTACAATAATTTTAAATAATGTACATCCAATATATTTCTTAGATATTTAAATCTAAAGAGTAAGATTTTAAGACTATTTGAAATAGTTACTATGTGACTGTCCCACCTAAGGTGGCTGTCAATACTTATAGGTACCTAGATGTGTCATTAGCAAAACTATTAATTGAACTACTGGTATTCAACATGAACACCATATACAATAATAGTTAATAAAATTGGCCCTAAGACTGTACCCTGTAGGACACCACATACTATTGTCCTTTCTCTGCTAAGATTAGAGTTTATTTTAACATATTGTTTACGGTCGTTCGAGTAACTTGATATTAAGTTATTCGCATTGCCTTTATCACCTGCGTTTAAAGTTATTATGTAACTAAACACCAGCTGCTGATCATTAGTAATGTATTACGGAAAATTGTATATTTGGTCAGGGAAACCTGGAAAAGTCAATGAATTTCAAAGAGGAAGCGTGATTTCGGCCCTGACGTACCAACAAGTGAAACTAAACAATGATTTGTAAAATCACTCAGCACAAGTCAGGAAAAATTCAGCCTATTTGTAAATATTTGATACTCAGCACTTCTTTCAATCTAAAATAGATTTGTATAAAAATCGCGACGATTTATTATCTACTAACAAGAGATCCAAAAACTAACTGATAGTTTTATACCTAACAGAACATTCAAATGTTGAAGAAATAAGACAACAAGGATCTAATCGTAATGAACTTCGTAATTAAGTCTTTTCCTTATTTTAAAAATTCCGCAACTCCACATATGGCTAGTTGCACCAATTAATTAGCAGCAAATGAGCCGAATTGCAAGCTTTAGATTTAATTTACGACCATTAAAAATATCATCGTTGACGTGTGGTGTGGTTTAAAATTAATTTAGTTTCCGGCACATCTCAAAGACATTTGTTGACGGGCAGTAAAACACAATGCTTTATAATGACATTTACAACTTTTTAACTTTTCAAATATTAAATTGCATGTAGCATATCTTTAGATTTTTATAGCAATGATAATGTGCAAGTATTTTATTTTACATATATTATATGTAACAGTTAATAAATAGCTCCTAAAATTCACTATGAAGTGAAATATCACGTGTTAATTATTACCTTAACGTTTTCTTTTAGATGAGGGAGGTTTACTCTACTATACAGGGCGTGCCACAATTAGCCTGCCGAATTTTACCAGCACATTATACGTTCAAAAATATTAAAAATGTTTGAATAAACTTAAGTTGGAAAATGCTTCATAAAGGAGCAACAGACCCTTAAATATGCGCTCCTGAAGATGGTTCTTATTCAATATCCCCGAGACGGATAAAGATAATATAGTAAAATTTTGGAAATCGAGATGGGTTGATAGCTATCTAAATATTATACTTAGGGTTGCGTCAAGTAGGGAGGGATAACAGCTATTCTTATATTTGTCTTTTCTCGGTTGTGATGAAGAAGATGGAGTTGTTTGAGAAATAACTCGGCTAGTCGCTGTACCACTCTGAGTTCGAGTCTCAGCTACGGCTGATAGTAATGTCGTAGAGAATGGTTGTGCAATTGTTTGTGTGCATGTACCCTGACTGACTGGTGGAATAGTTGATGTTGAACTCCGCCAGGATGGTAGACGAAATAAGTCAATAAAATTTAAAAAATAAATGAAATTTGTATTGCTATCAACGTGTGTAAGATTTAATGCCACACGATTTTTTACCCCGAGAACAGTTATAACAGGCATAATAATAGTTATTATGCGTATTAAAATGGTTCTATGATGTGACTAAAGCTTTTGTATCCTTAGATATTAATTGTCTAATTGTAAAATTAAGTTATTATGATATATCTGGAAATACTTTTACTTGGTTTTAAAATTACCTCAATGGCAGACATCAGCTTACTGGTTTTAGTACAAGAAACTCGATACGTATATCACAAAATAAGTCCGGTGTCCTGCAAGGATCTATTCTTGAACCACTTATTTTTAATATATTTATTGCCATATCACGAGACTTTCACTACATTCAAAACTATACATGTACGCTGACGATATTTAACTAATCTAAAATTTTCTCCACACTCCAAAATATTCTTCTACTAAATTTTAACAAGTCATACTATTGTTTTTGGAATTTCTCAACAGAACAATGTAAATGTTCAAATAAATAATGAGATCATTGTATCAACCAATAGCATAAAAATCTTTGTATTAACTTTGATTCTTTAGTAAGCTTTTCTCGTCACGTTTGTATTATTTATAAAATAGCTATCTGTTGTCTATCCTTTATACCTTTAAAAAATATTTGGATACAAATACTGAAACATTACTTTTTTTATACATTTATTTAATGTCGGCCTATTTCCGCTACTGAGGTGTAACACCGAAGCCCGTAGACGGGCTACCCCCAACCAGGAATTTTGCCGAACCTCTTCCCTTAAGAAGAGTAGGGATCTTTTACTTGCCTAACATTTAATAGACAAGGGCCCGACGGCTTCTCATTCCCTCCGAAGAATGGTATATCCCCTATACAACCCTCGCCTAAGGTTGTATAGCTTCCGCGCATACACTGATATACAAGCCGCTGAAAGATGTGTGAGGCGAGGACGCGGTCTTCGTTATGGACACGAACGGGCCCTCAGTTTGGTGAAATAAAAAATCTGGAGCAGTGGGGGTTTAGAGCTGAGACCCTAGAGGGCGTTCGTGCACTTATTTTTAATGTGAGAGGCTTTTGGGTTCGATTTTTGTGATGATAGATTGAGTCAAATGTTACACCCTGTGTATTGTGGTCTGGAACCGTGGTAACACTGGTTTTTTAATTTTTATTTTTATTTTTTCACTGGATAGTCTTTGAGTTTTCGACAGCATAAATTCGGACTGTGGAATTTAGCAAAAATGTTTATTGAAGTATTGTTGACTTGATTTATCTGAAAAATTCACTTTGATTTGAAACGGTGTGGGCCATAAAGGCGAAACAAAATGGGGTCACTTAAGACGAAATAAAATGGGGTCACTTAAGACGAAAATAAAATGAGGTCACTTAAGACAAAAATAAAATAGGGCCACTTAATTAGGCAATTTCCTAAAAGTACTCTTTTTAACCAGGTTTCGGCCTGGGAAGCTAGTTCTGAACAGCTAGTCACGAAAAGTATGCTAGGACAGGGAGTAAGAAAGCCTAACTAGACGGTGGGTATCTACAACTTAAGTTAAATAGTAACCGGACCGGAAGCATTAGCAAATTAGCTTATTACACTTAAAATCACTTTTAAATAACTTTTTCCACTAAATCACTTCGCGAATACTAAACATAGGAGTCACTGCCAAAACTGAACTTGCCTCGGGTAAGCTGTGCTCTTGTATTTATACGTTTTGAAAAGTTGCGTTTATCGCGCCCCATCGAGTCTCGCATCCCGTTTTAAAACGTCTGGAAAGGCTGGAAATCGCTCCGTGCGGGCGAGGATGTGTCATTGATTGCAACATATTGCGCAATACTGGAAATTTAAGATTTAAAAAATGAAAATTACATAGAAAAATCGGCAATGAAAAGAGGAATTTATTGAAATAAGAAGGAATTTTGAATCCATTTTTGTTTGGCAGTTTTTAACGTTTGATTGTTGAAATTTGAAACGACCCCGTAAAGTATTAACGGAGGTCCGATGTTTACCAGTTGAAATGAAATGAGAATATTTCCGATAGGTGCGTGGTCTCTGGAAATAAGATATGAAAATGTTCCTAACGGGTACGGGTCAAGTTGAACCGAGATATTGTATGCAGTTACGAGGAGCGATCAAAAATGGTGAAAATTAAAATAGCAATCGGGTTGCAAGAAATTGATGAAATTAAATTAGAATTTTAAGACTCGAGGCACGGAACGTGGTTTGAAGTATACAGGGAGTGATCAAAAAATAAATGTTAAGTTTTAACGTAGTTAACGTATACGAGGGGTGGTCAAGAAGTATTAAAATTTTGAATATGAAATAGTTTATAGAAAATTTACGAAATGGAATAAGACGTTGAAAATTTAGGTTTAGATAGTGACCTGGATCTTGTTGATGAATATACGGGGGCTGTATTTTTAAGTGGCGTTTTTTTGTAATGAATCTGTTATGAATGGACTAGATTGAATGTTTGAAGTTTGGTATTAGTGAATATATGTTATTTTTGAATTATCGAGTGCTTGTGAATTTTTCCAGATTTATTTGACCTTAACTGTGGTTTTTGGATGTAAGTAGTGTCTGGTTGATTTTTTTATGTAGTTTGCCATGGTGCACGGATTGATATGATTTTTTGGTTATTTTTGGAATTTTTTGTTTTTTGTTTATGACTTGTAGGGGACATACCTTACAACAGTTGTAACGGTCACCCATCCAACTACTAACCGCGCCTGACGTTGACGTTGTTGAAAAATTGAAAATAAAGTTCGTATCAGTCCTCATAAAAATTCATCATTTCCCTCGTCTTTTTCTCGAATACTCTATCTTGCAACTCTTGTTACATCTACCGTTGGATACACAATATTTCGTGGATACAGATTTTAATATTCTACACAAAACACAAAATAAGTTATTAACCTAAATCAATAAACAGTGTTAATAAAAGTATAGTGAAAATAATTATTTATGGTTGCATAAAAATTTCGATATTTTTTCAGCTAGTGGTAATGACTTGATTTGATGATAAAATAATTATTAAAGAACTGGCTCAAATTCCAGAAGATCTGTATGTTACCATCACTCCCAGGCAAATTCCACTTTTACTTCATTAATATCAGACATGTTCCTTTATAATAATACGTGCAGTATAAGGAAAAATTAGTAATCAGAGAAGAGGTACTCACCCCTGCCACTTCTTCCGACAAATCGAAGATCGTTGAACTTGGCTACTTGATTCTTCATCACAGCTGTACAATTCCGTAGTTCAGCGCAAAAGTTCTCATCGTTACCCGCTCTCACGGTAACAAGAGTCCCGTCCCCAACGTCCCCCACCGCCACAACTTTAAACGCTATAGGTAAAGTTTTATTGGACCGCCAATGGTTTGGCAACTGAGTGCACAGAATATAAGGACTACCCGTCCTCACCAGCTGGTCCCCGGAATGCTCTGACTGGATCTCGTGAATTCGGTGCTCGAACCAGTATAGGTCTGGATTAGTCCCGTACCCTGAGGATGGTTCACACATTGTTGATTTAGGCCACGCTTCCTCTGAAACGTTGCAGGAAGTAACTGACACTGGCAGATGCATCACCTAATGTGTCCTTTTTAGAAAATAATAACTAGATTGTTTGGTAGGATTGCTGAGTATTTCTTTGAAGCAGTTTTTCTTGGAAGGTTTATTAGCAGGTGCTCCTCGTTGACGTACACCTGTAATCAAAACGTATAGATGTATAAGCTGTCTCTTACTAAAATTTTAAAAAATAGATATAGATTACATCGAATAATATCGAGAGTAGTACACTATCTATGACGGAATGCTGTATATTGTTGAGATTTTTATTAGTTACCATGAAAGCTTCAAAATGCCACTTCAATTGTTTAAAACTTGATACTTCCACTCCTTCCTTGAAATTTAAGTATTTCATAAAATTTTAATTTCAAGAAATATGTTAACATTTTAACTTTGTTTAATTGAATTTGCATTGATTTGTAAATCGGTCGCAACTAAGAGGTGTCAAACATATATGTTACATGATTCGGCAACAGGTACTTCAAGAATTGTATAAAATAGAGTTTCGTCATAATCGTAATATCTCAAGTTATATCTAATTAAATAACAAATATATACCACTACATTCATCGGTTAGTTGAATGTTTTGTTTTAGTGTAAATCATCAGTGTTTTAGAAGGTGCGGCCAGCATTAAAAAAATATTTTTATTAGTTTCCGACGTTACAAAAATTTCTATAGGTGACTTTATATACCATAAGAAATTTAGGTAAAGGTCACGCTTGCGGTTTTACTGATGTATTATATAAATTATTGACATAATTAGTTACTTTATGTTTTAAATAGAATTGCTAGATTAATATTCTCAGTCATTAGCATTAAACGGAAATCACAGAGTGTGGTAATTTGTATACATTTCATTGACAATTATCGACCCTAAATAAATTTGCAAAAACGCAAAAATATGTCAAAAAATAATAACAGGGGGATCCAGTTTCTCATGAATAGACCTAGGACTAACTCAACCCCCTCACCTCCACAGCCTCGCTTACAATTTCTGTAAATAGAACATCCCATATTTCTTTAGGCCACTACTTTATTATTTATTTACTTACAATATCCAACGGGTAAATCCCAATTAAAAGGTAAGTATATGAAACGCAAAAACATTTTAGAAAAAAATATAAAATACAAAAATACAAACTATAACAAAAAGAAAATAATAATACTTATAAATATAAGACAAATTAAAAGTTTACGACTATATTACAAATCAATATCACAAAACTGATCGTGGTATATCATATCATTTATTCCACTATTACACAATAAAATATTAAATCACATTCAGTATGTGAATAACTTTTAATCATATGATATTTTATGTACATTTGTATTATGATTTCTTATAAAATAGTTGTTTGTGTCTAGCATGCATTCTCTGTATATGAAAGTCCAACATTTTAAGTAATGATTCACTGAAGAGGCTCAGTTTACCAGAGACCGTATTTATAGTAATAGCACTTATATTCCAGTCGAATTGCGGGGGGGGGGGGGGGTTGTATTATCAGTTACCGAAACAAAATATATTTTGAACCAAGTCTTTTTGGTCCCTGATTATGATTCAAAAGTTTTTGCTCGGTGCAAATTCCGGAAACACCCCTTTTGGGGCAAAAAAAACCCTTTCACTAGTCATTAGTCTTCTTCTATATTTCTGTAAATATAGAAGAAGACTAATGACCTTCAGTGTACACATTAACATAAACTATAAATAAAAAAGTATTATTTTTGTAATATGAAAATTATTTTTGTATATTGAAAAATAAAATAAACAAGGTTCATTATAATTCTGAATAAAAATAGTTACCAAAAAATCATATTCAATTTATTTAATTTATATACATATTTATCCATACCGGGTGTTAGAAAAGTATGGGAACGGTGGAAAATCTCGAACAGTTTGCATCAAATCGAAAAATAAAAAAATACGTGTCAAAAATTTTTCAAAAAACTATCTACTGATACCAAAATGACCTCCCAATCGGATTCAACAGCAAAAAATACGTAAATTTTATTCCGGATATTTTTTCGATTCTTGCATGGTGTCGCTGTAATCGCAAAAAATGGAAAGAAAACATTACTGTTTCAAGAATATCGTTCGAATCCGCTATAAAAAATAGGGATTTTCATTATAAATTTCAAAGTTTCCCCCCGCCCTACCCACTAGGTTAGGGGTGGAAGAGACGAATCCAATGTCATCGGATAGATTTCGTAAAAATAACAAATACGTGTTTTTCAGTTTTTGAATTGGGCGTTTTTTTATGGGCACAAGACGCTACTGTTGAAACAGTAATGTTTTCTTTTCATTTTTTGCGATTACAGCGACACCATGCAAGAATCGAAAAAAATGTCCGGAATAAAATTTACGTATTTTTTTTATATACGCTCTTGTGCAAAAATGAAAAGAACAAATCTCAAAGTAGACTGCTTTCCAAGAAAGATTTTCTACGAATATTTGGATGGATCTTTTAGGGACTAAAATAATTGGACCTTATTTTTATAATGGCAAATTAACCGCTCGTAGATGCTTTAATTTCCTGCAAAATGAATTTCAAGATTTTCTTTATGAATTAAGAGTGGCAGAAAGATTAAATTATTTATATTTTCAACAAGATGGGGTGCTACGCTTTTCCTCTGTTCTGACCAAAAGAATGCTCATAACAGAACAAAAGCACAACATATTGGCCCGGCTAGCTCAGTCGGTAGAGCGTGAAACTCTTAGTCTCAGGGTCGTGGGTTCGGGCACCACGTTGGGCGCCAAATTTATGTTACGCTCTTCCTCTGTTCTGACCAAAAGAATGCTCAAAACAGAACAAAAGCACAACATGTTGGCGAACGGCTAGCTGGTATAGTACGGGAGCTTAAATGGGCCGTGAGCAGGGAAAAACCAATTTTATTTATATGGAAAATATTCTGTGTTAATCAGTCCAATTCTTTTTGCCAATAAAAAGAGAACAATTTAAGGTAAATAATTAGTGATATTTAAAGGGCGCCATCTATAGTTTATTCAGTGTTGCTCTTTGAATTTTCCAAAACAAATTTCTATAGAAAAATTTGAATTATCTGAAATGTTCAATAAAACGATAGTAATTTAAAATAAGTGTATATTAATAGAGAAAATTGATGATTATTGTAATTGTTATAAAAAAAATATGCACAAGAAAAATATTTGTTATATCATAAATATCTAGGAGTCGTTGAAATTAATTCAATTTAACAATTAAAACATATATTACCAAGTTGCTTATTTGGAGTTGGTGAATTCTGAAGGAAAGTTCCCTACTAGTTCCGGCTTCCAGTAGTCTTGATCCTTGTCGATCTAATTGTGATGGAATCAGTTTATATTACAAGCGGTAGTTCGGTATCAAAGCATAAATACTTTCTGGTACTATATTTTAATAAAATGTAACAATTCTACTGGGGAACTTAGGTAGTTACGTATCCTAGCAATAATACGTGCTCCAAATATATATATACATATATATATCATAATCTTAAGTATGATAATTAAACCTCAAAATCTTCCCCAAGTCACTGTTTAGAGGGAATATTAGTGTATAGAAAACTAGAGGCAGAAATTATAATTATAAGGAGTAATAATTATAAAGGATTATAATTATATAAGACAGGATGAATCATATAGTAAATATAAATTTAAATTTAAAATGAATTTTGAATTGAATTTTTTAAATTGAATTATGAACTGAAGCCATGAGGAACAAAAAAGAAAAAATAAATTAGTAACACTGATTGATAAATGTGAAACTATATAAAAAATTACAGATATAATAATTTAAAAAAGATTGATAAAAAAAATAAATATTGAAATAATAGTTACTGATATTTTAATTATTAATAAAAGATTTACATCTTTCTGATGTAAGCACACTATGAATTTACGAAGCCAAAGTTGTAATGTTGAAAAATTACTGTAATTTCGCTAATGAGTTCTAAAGTGGTCTTCCAATTTTAAAAGTCGAATAGAAAATGATTGTTCTATGCCACTATTTGAATAAAGAACACTATTTTCGTATAAAAAATGAACCAGTAAAGAACTTTATAAATTGAAAGGAATTAAGTTAAAATAGCAGATTGGGTATCATAATAATTACAATTTCGGTATATTAGCGAAAGTAAAGGAACCTACTTTATTAGCTAATGCTTATACCAATGGTTTAAAAACGCATTTTATAAAAGATAACGCCATCTGGTATTGAATTATGTAAGTTTTACTACTATGCAAATAAACCGCTCTGTAAATACTAAACTATTAGTTTCTACACTATAGATATCAGTACTTTACATTAAGTTGACAATAAAGTCTGCGATAATAAATGTTGATTTGTTATGATTTATTGCAATTATTGGATAACCTATAAATCATAGAGGTAAGTAAATATTTAACATTTAAGCCTAAATATTAGGAATAATGGAAAGTATGAATTGACATAATATGCACCTGTATAGTATCACAAGTGTTAACAGTAGTTAAATAAAGTTACGTTTTAAGATGAAGCCGTCTGGAAGAATTGGAAACTGTACAAAAATAAAAATGATAGAATGAAATAAAATATAACTAAAGTATGATTAATATACAAGACTTACTAAAGTATGGTATTAACAATAATAGTACAAACTAGTAATACACTATATTAACAAATAGTTGTCACCTTCAATGGATTTCAGCTACAAAAATCCACCTATGTATTATACAGGGCGTGTTAAGCATAAAGAATATGGAGAAATTTTAATAAATGGTAAATTTGATTTTTCAAATGTTACAGGGGCTCCATCTCACACTGCTGTAATATGTACAAATTATTTAAATCAAGTTATGCCAGATAGCTGGATAGGCACCTATGGACCCATTCTATAGCCAGCTCGATCACCAGATATTACTCCCTTGGTTTTTTTCATCTGGGGTACATCAAAGACAAGGTATTTCAAACTGCCCCCGAAAATATTGAGGACATCAAAACCAGAATGTGAGGCAATTACTCCTGAAATGCACGTTTGTGTATTAGAATGCATGGTGCACAAGAAAAATAAATACACACATTTTCTTTTCAGTATGGTATAGTGTATACGACCAGAATTGAAGCCGCATAAAAACTAAAAGCCGGCAAAAGCAGTCGTCATCTCTTTATTGTTTTTCTTATGACAAGCATTTCTATTTACCTCCTCAAGAGATGCCGACTGTTTTTGCCGGCTTTTAGTTTTTATACGGTTTCAATTCTGATCGTATACACTTAGTAGGTAGTACTGTTATACATAGTTTTCCGTTTTTTTGGATGTTCATTTTGTATTTGTATTTTTATTTATGAGATATTTGTTTGCTTGTAATAAATAATTACTGAATTATAATATTATAATGTTTTACTATTATGGCATAGTTGATTTTTACGATTCAATGATATGAATTGTAGTTTTCGTAAAATATTAAATATTGACACTATCATAATAATAATAATAATAATATTTATTATGTAACAAACAAACAAACGTTGATTACATGAATGGTAAGAGTACGGCTACGCCGTTCTTCCGCTCTACCGAAATACAGAGAATTAAAAAAAATGAAAACGAGAAAGAAACGAGCATCCACAATAAAAAGCAATAGCACTAAAAATATACGTAAAAACTTAATAAAAAGAAAGAAATGCAAAAAGTGTATATATAGTACGAGTTACAAATTTAATAACGTATATTTAATATTTTTTGTAAATGAATAAATTGATAAATTGAGCCAGTCTGAAACCTTATTTAGTAAATGCGGCGCCATATATGCAAATGAACTCTCAAATTTGGAATGTTGTGGTACACAAATGGTGTTAGTTCTTACATTTAAATTATGAACATCAGATCTTCTTGTAAGTAGGTTTTTGATACACTATAACTTTATAAAAAGGAGTATATAATAAAGATAGATTGCCCTACTGGTCACATTAAGTACTTTAAATCTGATTAAATGAGGGGTTATATGACTTCAAGGAGGGATACAACAGATAAAGCGCATACACGAATTTTGAATTTTCTGCAACTTGTACTTATTATAATTTGTTAGAAAATGGTAATAAACTGGAGAACAATAGTAAACGTGATGATCAATAAAGGACTTTCTAGTTTTAGTTTTGTCTGCTCGCTTAACTGATTTTTTAGGTGGTATAATGACTTTAACTTAAAGTAAGAAGTTTTAGTTATGTAATTAATATGTTGGTTAAAGCTGAAGAATTGATCAATAAACACTCCAAGATTTTTTGCTGATTCTACCCAATTAATTTGCACATTATTTATCCATAAACTTTCTTGGCAAATGATGTTTCTTTGTCGTTCATTGCCAATACATAAAGCGTTCGTTTTGCTAGGATTCACTTTTAGACCATTGTTAGAGCACCAGGTTGTGGATGAACACAAATCCTCGTTTATGGAATTGATAGATTCCTCTAATTGTGATAATGTACAGGCTTTGTATACCTGGGCGCCATCCGCATATAAATGGATTTTGCAGCGTTTTATACAATTGGGTAAATCAAAAGTATATATCGAAAATAATATAGGCCCAAGTATACTGCCTTGTGGCACGCCATTAGTAGTAATACCTAATTGTGACTCATTATCAGATGTTAAAATAACTTTTTGGGAGCGCTCTTTTAAATAACTAAATTATTAGTGTTATGGCCTACTTTGTGATTTATTCATTTCATTTTTGCACAAGAATGTATGTCAAAGCCAGCTGCGTTTTTCGAATTTTTTTATATAAACCGTTTGTGGTTTTCTTTTTATTGAAATATAGCTCACAAAAAGTGGGATAACTGTTTCCAGAACTACATTCTTCTACAATAGATATTATTTAGTGTGGTCCTTGTAAAATAGACAGACGGTATAACAAGTTACTTCAAGTGGAAAAGAATTTAAGGAAAATTGCAATTTGTAATAATAATAAATAAATAAACACCACAGAAATTAGACAACCTCCAATTCCAGAAGCCAGGGCTTGTGCGGAAGGGGGTTACACATTGAAAAAACGCGGACATACAACCATTTCCTCCGACAGTGCCAGTGCTGGCGCCAGGATTCGAACCCGGTGGTGCGATGTCCGTGTGATTAATCGCGATTGCCACCTCGCGCCTTAACCCATTCGGCCAGACAATATATTTAAAGTTAAACTATTTTCTGTTGTAAAGGCTTTTATTCTGTTGTGATTATGTAATTATAAGGATCTTTTTATTACTTTTTAAAGGTTCTTTCTGACTTACCCAGTGATCATGTGGTGAATAAAGATTATTATTATTATATTATTATTATTATTATTATTGGCCTGATTACATTCTATAAGTCTATATTGTATACTATAAAAGTAGACGTAATCTCAGTTTAGCACCTGCGAACTGTACATTGCTAGAAAAGTACTTAAAAATTATATTTCCAAAACAATATTTCATCAAGGAACCTTTACCAGCCCACGAATGAGCTAACTGTAGAAGAACCATCAGCAGATTCGCTAACATTTTTTGGTCACCGCAATTTTGTAACATGGTTTTAGACGAAATTTAGCAGAGAAACCAGAGAGTATAGTGGAATAAAAAACTAATTAATTCATGTGTAATCAAGTTACCATTTGTGTATTTTTTCATAGTGTGCTTTCGGAAAATTGCATAGTACCTTTATACAATGAATCGGACAGAATTCAATTAAGAAACAATTTAATTACAATTCGTCTGGTTTTTATCAAAGCGTACTGTTTATGCTTACTGTTTATACAATACGGTGGAACTGTTAGTTGAAAATAAATAGTGCATAAAAAAACCTAAAAATTGTAACCAATTTTTTACTGTGTCTTCGGATGATTAGATTTCACCGTTTTTGAAAGAGCGTGAGAACCAGGAATTAGTCTGAAAATAATTAAGCAATAATTTTCTTATAGTGACGAAAACCTTTACGTTAAACACTTGCTTTGTAATTTCTTTTAAATTTCTAAATTTGTATTCCGTTTAATTGATTACAAATGTTACCAATTAAACAAACTTTTTTACAGAGCATTGTTTTTAAATACAATTGAAGAAATTTTTATTTTTACATCGTTTATAAATGTATATAAGCTTATACATGGTGTCCGGAAACAAAGTAGAAAAAAATTAACTGTAGATTCCTTAGCCCAAATTAATTGGGGATCTCCATATAATATTTTTCAAGGTACCCCTTCATTTTCAAGTTATAGCCCCTTTAAAGGGGTACGTTAAAAACTATTTTTATTTTTTTATTCAAAAAATAAAATTCCAAAAAACTAAATATTTAGCGTATCTACTACAGTTATTGAAAGGCATCTTGTGAATTTTTTTCATCCTCTTGAGTGCTTCACCAAGGAGTGGAATGGGCAAAGCCCTAATATATTTTAAAAAATATTTTTTCAATCCATTCATTTTACATTTCAGAATAAAATATTTTTTTATTCCCTTGTTGATTCTAAAACTGTTTCTTCTCTTTAAAAAATGTCGTGTCACCAACCGTTTTCGTAGATAGATAGATAGATTAACTTTATTAGCACATTTCTGCTATACAAATACAATAAATACAATAAATGAAAAACTATACAATTAATTAACACAAATATCTACATATTACTCATTATAAAACAATAAATATCAATAATTACTTTTCACATATTGAGAAATATTTCTCTTAAATATATTTAGACTATTAATGGTTTTAATATGATGTGGCAACGAATTATAAATAACTAAGCCTTTATGAAACAATGAGTTTTGTGTACTAGTTTTTTTCGCCGTAGGAACATAAATATGACGAGCATTCCTTGTATTATAATTGTGAATATCATTTACAAAAGTAATTTTCTCAGCCATATATTCTGGTAGTAAATTGTGAATCATTTTAAAAATAAATAACAAATTCAGGTATACAAGCCTTTGGTCTACATATATATAAAATAAAATTTACGTTCATGCATTTCAATCATTACTGATACCGATAATGTTCTTAAAGTTTTAGTGGGCTGCTATAATCGAATAATTCAAATATTCATTAACAACTTCTATGCAATAATAATCGTACACATTTTTTAAATCAAATTGACAAATATTGTATTTATAATGGAATAATATATTAAATACAAATGATAATATTAAAGAAGTGAAACAATTTAAAAATTTATTAGGGCTTGCCCATTCCACCCCTTGGTGAAACATTCAAGGAGATGTAAAAAACTCACAAGATGCCTTTCAATAATTGTAGTAGATATGTCAAATATTTTATTTTTTGGAATTTTAATACATTTTTAAATTGTTTCACCTCTTTAATATCATTATTACGTTACAGATCTCGATCTAGTGATTAAAAGTAACATGGGCCCAATCTAATCCTATGACTAGTTTTTGAGATAGAGGATGTCAAAATTTTGTTGTTTTAGCATAAACACATCTATTTTAAAAATCCACTTCGTCCCTGTATATAAGCCCATATTTTTATCACAATATATTATCTGACGTTACAGGAATGATATTCGAGAGAAAAAAAATCGAATCCTTCAATTGTCATGGATATATTTTATAAAAATAGCCACTTCTTAACTTTAACACCCTGTATCTCAAAAACTAGTCATAGAATTAAATTGGATCCATGTTACTTTCGATCAGGAGAAAATTCAGAAAATTTAACCGAGAACCATTTTATATAAGAAAAGTGCGGGGTTCATTAAGCAAATAATCTTATAGCCCAAAATCAAATGAAAGTTGTAGAGAATTCGCTTATGAACAATTTCCTTTTATTTTTCATTTCCATTCGATCAATATTGGCAGATATATGAATGTTTAAACATTTTTATAGCGCGTTATCAGAACACTCGTTTCATGATAAAATTGATAAAAATTTTAAAACGATAGATAGCACGCATATGGTGTAGAGAACCAAATTTTGAATACGTTGCTGTTTGTACCAAATCGTTTAGATAACGAGTGAATGAAGATAAAATGGAAAAACATGGAAAATTGTCATTTTCAAGTGCATTTTGAGAAATAGCTATTTTTTTATGGGCTTTAGGCAAATGACCCTAAAGGTTTTTTGAAGAGACTAAATTATCTGTAAAATGAGCTCCAAGTGACCTTCACACGATGAATGATTATTATAGACTAAGATTTTCCTGCAAGAACTGTGCATAACAATTATTTAAAAATTGGTTTTGGTATATTTTTTTTTATATACATTTATTTAACGTCGTCCTATTTCCGCTACTGAGGCCTGACGCCTGTAGACGAGCTACCCCCAACCAGGAATTTTGCCGAACCTCTTCTCTTAAGAGTAGGGATCTTTTACTTGCCTAACATTTAATAGACAAGGGACCGACGGCTTTACATCCCCTCCGAAGGATGGTATATCCCCTGTACAACCCTCGTCTAAGCATGTATAACTTCCGTGTATACACTGATATACAAACCGCTGGAAGATGTGTGAGGCGTGGACGCGGTCTTCGTTGGAACGGTCATCCATCCAACTACAAACCGCGCCTGACGTTGCTTTATATCACTTATCGAAGTATGTACATAGTAAAGACGCAGAGCTCCGCTCGCTCTCTGGTTTTGGTATGATTTTATTAGTTTATATACATATGAAAGCAATGCAATAGCATAAGTCGTTTGTAAGGTATATTTTCTTTAAAAAAGGGGTTCTTAAAAACTGTTTATTCAGAAAAATTGAACTAATATTATTTTTTAATTCCTTTTTTACCGAATATGTTAGAAAATATCGGTATAAGAGGCATGTTGTTTCAGCATGATGGGGCCCCACCACATTTTAACCTTCAAGTAAGAGAACACTTAAACAATGTGTATCCTAATAGATGGATTGGACGCGGGGGTCCACATGAATGGTCACCAAGATCTCCTGATTGTAACCCTTGTGATTACTTTTTATGGGGCCACTTAAAAAACGAGGTTTATAGCATTGAAATTGAAAGTAGACAACAGTTAATCCAGCGCATCGTTACAACCTGCGACGAAATACGGAATAATCCAGAAATGATACGTCGAGCAATTGGTGACCTTTCTAAACGCGCAAGAAAATGCACAGAATGTGGGGGAGCACATTTTGAAAATTTACTTTAGTGTCAATTACGTTTTATTTTTAAACACATTTAGTTATTGTTTTGTTATTTATTGTTAATTGAATGGAAAATATTTTATTTATTTAGATTTTAGTTTGTTTTCTTTTCCAATTTTTATTAAGTATAAAATGTTGATGATTTTCTTGATCAAAGTAACTGGTTGCTTAGGCCTAAATGGTTTAAATTATCTGTCACTTTTATTCTTTGAACAAGCCTACTGTGATTGATTAAAAATTTTGTTATTTCATACCCGATTACTTATTAGGACCACAGTTTTTTACCAAAATGGACCTTTAAAACGTGCCGGAATTAGGATTCACCCAGACCACCTAGGCTCAATAGAATTTTTGCAAATTTTAGTTATAAAGCTATTTATTTCACGTGCCTCTCATTTAATAGGGTTCTGTAATCCATTTTCTTGCACATTTAACAACGTATTTAAATAACCACGAAGGTGTAACAAAAAAATGAAATAGGCCATTTTGTTTGTCTTTTCTTGCTCTTTTCGAATATCGTATCGAAATTTCCAAAAAATATATACAGGATGATGTTTTATTAATGCAAAGAAGAAACATAAATTATAGTGAGTCCGGACCTGGATATATATTTTTTAATACATGTACCTCTTGGGGCTCGTTAGTACATTAGCCGTACCAAATATGAATCCGTTATTTCATTCCCTGTCAAAGTTATGACAAAAAACAGGTTTGGCCAAAAATTATTTAACACCCTGTAACTTCGTAATGAAGGCCCAATGAGACATTCCTATGGGAGGTTCCGGTTACCACTGATGTTCTCTACCTCCTATTAAGCTATGTCCCTCTCATGATGCAACACCCTGTATAGCATCGTTTCTTTTCACTTTACGACAAAATTTAATAAGACCTAAATGAAAGCTTATAAAATTTCCTACAAAAAAACACTTTTTCGTGTATGATTTTCAATAAGTAGCGACAAGGAACTAACGATTGAAAATGCGGTTGATTTTTAATTTTTAACAAACAGGCAATTTTGGGGACGTTTGAAGTACAAAAAAGTACATTTAATAATATTTTTTCACTTTTTGAAGTATAAGAAGTTATTCTATGAGCATTTCTGAGTCGTGGGCTCATATATTTATTGGGCTATTAATAAAGATGAATAACACGAAAAGGTTATGTCTACAATTTCGCAAGTTTATGCCATCAATTAAAAAAACAAACATCCGAATTATTTCTATTTCCTAACATTACTCATAACATATAACGTTTCTTCAAGAGACTCGTGTTTACGGTCGTTTTACAATTTAAAATCCTTCTAGCAACGTCACTTCAATATTGCCGTGTCATTTTTTAAACATTTAATCAAAAACAGCGGAACTAAAGCGCAAAAACTATTCAAAATTTTTTATAAGGTTACAGCTAAATTGGTTGATTTTACTGGCTGTACAAGTATCTCACTATTTAAGTTGTCATTTCTCAAGTGGATACTAAAAATAATAGCTTAAAAGAAAAATATTGCAAGTAATTATTTTACAAAAAGAAAAAGAGAATTATTTGATAGATTACATTTGGAATTGTTTTAAAGTTAACTATCCTGACAGGCACTATATAATATAAAAAGAAGTATCGTTAAAGCAGGCCACTCATTGCTTGCAAACATGCTGGCGAATATACCTCATACTGGCCTTGCACTATATCGAACTTCAGTTGCTTTTAAAACACTTATATCAAAATATTTTAGTATATGAAGGTACGTTCAGGAAATTGTTTTTTAAGCACATGGTTACAGAAATATATATTATAAATGAGTGGGAATATTAAACTAGGCTATTTAATAAGCACATGTTAGGATTTTTACAAAGAGGATAAAATAGACAAAATAATTATTACGTTCGTAGAGGTACAAGTTAAAATAATTATAAGGTAGATAGAGTTTTGTCTTAAAAGTACTACATTCTTTGGATTGCAAAGACTACGCTACTAACAGATGAATGCCCCCAAATAGAATAGCGTAAGAGATAATTGAATGTATTAAACCATGATATGTAATAGACGATGTTTTCTGTGGGACATTGCATCCGAGATGGCGTAATAAATATATGTTTTTGGTTACTTTTCTATATATATAATTTGCGTGTTTCCCAGCTTAACTTTTTGTCAAGGTAGACACCTAGGAATTCTACCTCATTACTAAGGGATCAATCTTTGTCGTTCATATTTTTTAGCGTAAAAACCACTTTTTCAGTTTTAGAATCATTCTGTGCCAACTGATTAGCTATGAACCTATCTTACACTGAGTTTTATGTCGAATTTATTTCAAATATTAAGTCTTTATCATATTTAAATGATTTTATTACTGTCGTACCATCAGCAAATTGAACAAAATTGGCGTCTAATGTAATGCTTGGTGGTTTATTTATATAGATCAGGAATAGTATCGGCCCTAACACCGATCCCTGAGGAACGCCGTATTTCATGGGAAGGAGGCTTGAGTTTCTATTTTGCGACGATACATATTGAAAATGATTGGTTAGATAGGAAACTATTAAGTTGGTACTATTCTTGTTAGAACCATAAAATTTTAATTTATCAACTAATATTTTATGCGACACAAAGTCAAAGGCTTTTGTAAGATCTAAAGAATATGAATATGTTAATAAGCCCTCCTCAAAACCTTAATTGCTAATTTTAATTACCTAATGAATTTATAGCTAATGTTGTGGTATGTTTAGCCCTAAAACCAAATTGGCGTGAGTCAAATAGATCATTTCCTTCAAAATGGCTACCTAGTGATTTGGTTTTTCAATATTATTTCCAATATTTTTGCGAGAAAAGGAATGATGGCAATTGGTCGATAATTTGAAGGATTATCTTTAGCATCTTTTTTACAGATTGGTAAAGTATATACGATTGGAATTGAAACTGATCAGATTTAAAGCACAGGACCGTGCGTACTGAACTTGATATTTTGTCCTATATATTTGGCAATGGTATTGAGATTCGAACGGTAGTTGAAACTGTGCAGGCGAGTCCGAGACTGGCAATGTAATCAGCCTGAATGAACCATCTACGACTGCACTGGTTTAAAGGTAATAAAACGGACAGGCCTACTAGCACAAAAAAACTCGTAAATCGTTTCTTTATCTTGGAACGTGGAAGTCTAATATCGTGCTGTCTATGTGCCAGTGCAGCGCATAAATACCTATTATAATATCAAGCGTAGGAGCTTAGTTAGTTACTGTTCATATTTATAAATATTTACTACTGTATAAAAGGTAAAATATTTTAATTATTTACTAATTTACCATGGCTTTCTGGAGACCATTTGAAACAGAGGATAATATAATAACGCCCGAAAATCTTATCATTTTGTTATGACAAGCATTTCTATTTACCTCCGCCCATGTACAATAAAGAAATGCCGACTGTTTTTGCCGGCTTTTAGTTTTTATACGGTTTCAATTCCAATCGTATATACTTTATAAATTTGGAGACTTTTAAGAAATTTGGGAAAATATTTCTATCTTATCTCTAATACGCAAATTAAGAAATATTTGTTAAAGGAAACTAAGATTATAGATTTAATTATTATTGATATTTTCATGTTAGTATCATAAGGATTGCTGGAGTTTATCCTCTTAAGATTATGTATTATATCGGAAACTTCATTATAATAAATTATTTACCTGAAGCAAAATTCTTTATCGGGATGTTTAAAATCACATTATTCAAATAGTCATTATAATTTAATTGATCAGAATGAAGGTGACTTAATATTCTACGAGCAATATTAATAAAGTATTCGTTCGATTATTTTGAGTATATGTTGACTTCAGAGTTTTGCTTTTTTAGATTGTTTGCTATTATTCTCTACATCGCTTTTTGTTGGTTACTGGAGTTAAAAATAGAATTATCATGAGTCAGCTTCCTTACATTTGTCAAGTCTTTACGTCTTTATTCCTCTTAAATCTAGTGTTTTTATATCAAACGGTCAAACTACAAATTGAAAGTGATCCTGCAGGATAGGATATTACCCTTCTATTTTGTAAGAACACTTTTGCTAAGCACAAAATCGTTTGTTCTCGATAGTGATATGTAGCCCGAAAACCATCCAATGTCACTCTATCCTCTGGGGTTCCGCAAGGCTTAGTATTAGGGCTCTCATTGTTTATAATTTTCATCAATGACATCGCAACAGGCCTAAATGTATATTATTTATTAAAACTTTTTTGAAAATTGAATCTAAAAATGTATTCTGTCGTTTTCTTGTGTAAAACAGTCAATAATATAATTAGGACCCTACCCTCGGTCCGCGTCCTGGCAGTGGAGGCTATTTGCATGAGGGTTATTATTCACAAAATCTTTGATGTCTAAACTGTACAAGACGCCAAAATATTTGAATACTACATCAAAATACACCACATGACGCGCGTTTCACTAACCATGTCAACATCATCGGGGGCCGAATAAGACAGGTTTTCAGCTTTAATAATCTCCTGCTGATGCTAACATGGTTAGTGAAACTCACGTTACTGAATGATGCACTTTTAAACTTTTTCATCTAAAAATGTTTTATTTGTTCACTTGTAAAACAATACTTTTTGAAACAATACATATAAACATTGAAGATCATTGTTAACTAGCTACTAACTTGTAAAATGTTTACAATTCAGCTGTCAGTATTACAAGTTAGTAGTGTTAACATTAGAAATTTGTATTTTATATATTTAAAAACCACGCTCGCGGTTTTATCTAAAATAACTTCTGGCACATCTGTATCAGTACAATTTAATAACCATAAGCTTTGCACAAGTAGTAGGTACTTGCAAAAGTTACCTTTTACATAAAAATTTGACATTAGTTGAATTGTTTTAATACGCGAACATCAAACAAACGAACCCGGTGAAGATTTACCTCAGATACACACTAATTCCCCGTTACCATTTTCATAAAAATTTATTAATTATTTATCAGTAAAAATATATACAACTTATTTGGCTAAGCTGAATGCTGAAGAGAGTGTTTTTATAAGTAAACATATTTCTAAATATTGATTATCAACTTACATATAACTTGTGTTAAAATGAAAATATCTAGAATTAAACAACAAACAACACCATGCCGCATTACATAAATTGTTGGATTCCTTTATCGCGTGCATCGTCAAATGAAGACACAGCTGTAGATGGTCAGTCAGTAAAAATAGTAAAAATTCGAGTAAAAATTTTAAACACAAATTGAGATAGCAGGAAGAAATAAAGCAAAATAACCAATACCTTCATCTTTAAACCTATACGTGCGCATTAAGCCTCGTATAAATATCTTAAAATAGTTATATTCTGCAATTATAGAGATTTTTTAAATTTATTATCATTACAACAATATTAAAAATAATATTAAAACGATATCGTAGTTTTGTGAGACAAATTACTTTATAGGTAATTCAAAACATCAAACATGACAATTATTCTCTATTTGTATATTTCCATAACCGTGTAAGACAATATATTATCAACCAGTAGAAAAATTTGAATTTCGTTCCGTTAAGGGTGTTTATTAACATTTAATAAGTTTATAAATATTTAATAATTTATGAAGTTTGTCTGTCGGTCAAGAAATCCGGTCGGGTTTCGCAGCTAATTTTCTCTCTCTCACTCTCTCATGCGAGCGCGAAACGGGACAGGGATTCATATACAGCAGGATGTTGTTTTCTGCGCCATCTGGATATTTTTCTTTTAAAAAGAATATAATCATTTAACATTGGTAGTTACATGCGAAATGAGTTGTTTATCGTCTCATCTTTCAAATAAATACCTGTCTTTAACTTGTCATCTTATTACGGCATTGTTATTGATAGAAGATGAAGGACTTATGAGGTTAAATAATATAAGAAAGAAATAAGTTATTGTCTTATACCTCAAAGAGAAACAACTTTTTGGAATTGTTTGTACGTGGGAAAAATGAGTAGCGCTAATTTTTTCTATTACATACGGGAAGTGTTTTGTGCTGCTGCTTTTCTTGCATAATTCAATGGGTATCCCAGCCAGGAAAAAAGGTACCACCCCTATTACGATAGTACTACTAGACGTAAAGACAAAATGAAATTCAAGTAAAGTAATCAATTATTTACCTACGTTTGGAAAATAAAATTTTTCTCCAACAATTCCCTTATTAGATTCCAACTGTAGAATCCAGCTTCAGATTTTTTGTTATATTGTTATGAAAACAATGTTGAAACATTAACTGTACATGTTTTCAACAATTTATAATCTGCAATATTTTGCTTTTGGCTATCATTATGCATTTAAAAAATGTATTTCACAATAAATCAGGTTTAAAATAACCTCTACGCGATTTTAGAAATTTCTGATCTGTAATATTTTATTCCTTACCATAAATTAGTGTATATTAATAGGAAAAATAAAAAACTTACTTTGTTAATATGAATAAGGGTAAAAATCAGCTCTACACAATTTTATAAATTTCTAATCTGTATTTTGTTGTGGTAACAGTAAAACGATTTTTGTTATATTTTATTCTCTACCATCAATGCACATTAGTAGGACAAATTTTGGTCTGTTAAAATAAAATAAATAAGGGTAAAAATGAGCTTTACACGATTTCATGGATTTTTAATCTGTATCAGAAAGTAAAGGTGGTCAGAAGGTGCAGGGGACTATGATAACGGTAAAGCGCTTTTTTTTATTGTCTTCCAGTTTGGTTTAAGCAAAGGTTATGTTGCTCTTCATGAAGTATATAGTCAAAAAGATAAACATGAGAACAGCTTGGATTTAGATTTTTTTAAAACCTCTGTAATCAAGGAATGGGATTGGTAAGGAGCCACGAGGAAAAGGTGTCAGGGGGGAGAGGGGAGTAGGATATGATAAAGGGATGATGGATGATCAGGGGTGCGGGGAAGCCACATAGAAAATTAGCTTAGGGTATACATTGGCAATGTTGGTTGAGTGTGTGTGTGTGGGAGTGGGGGGTTGGTTGTGTGTGTGTGTGTGGGGGGGGGTGTATTATTGCCGCAGCTTTTTCTGGCAGCTTGCCCAAATACTACATATTGGAATAGGAGTAATTTGGGCAAAAAGCGAGAACGATATTAAAGGATATAAAATTTTATTTCTTTGTATGGTAAGAACATCATCAATGTTAAAAAAAAAAATTCCCATCTAAAATGTTTAGGTATTTGATCCATTTGTCCATTCAGTTGTTATACATCCTAATATTCGCAAATTTTTCGGCCGTAAGGTACACATGTTAAACTTTTGTTCATTTACTATATTTCTTCACTAAATCATGTCAAACATTGGCACATTACATATCACATTTTTCTACTGGTCCAAAGGCTAAATAAAAATAATGTTGGTACTATGGTACGCACTAATTGTATTCCCCAATAAATTATAGGGCATGATTTGACCACAGAGGAATAGATACCAGAAAATAAGAATGTTTTCTGATTTAATTACAGCAAACAGAAAATAATTTATATTAAAAAAACGATTCAAGTTTTATTGAGAATGAGACATAGATATAGTTGATTTTAAATTGGCAGCCTAAGTCCTCTTTAATCGCACTAAAATGTTGGTTCCTAACACTTTCTAATTAATGTTAAAGTTGATTTTAGAACTGACACTATGCAAAATGCAATTTCAAAACGGCAAGACAAAAAAATGGCTGAATAATATCAAGTTTAGAGAAACTACCAAAATTATTGTATGCTTGGCAATTAATTTTGTATACAATTACACATATTTCAATATAAATTACAACCCAGTGATGTTTTCAATATTTCATTATACAGATTTGTAGGAAATCAATAAAATAGCCACTGTCTTAAACTCACAGATTTGAACAAAAACAGCGTGAACTTAAGATGTCACAACAATAACTTTTAAAGACGATAATATTTAATAAACTATTTTGGATTCTTACTAAGTACACGAGTAGGCTATACACAACATCCCAATCATCTTCCAGGCAGAAATTTATGCTATAGATCTGTGCCTCCAAGAATGCATTCTATAGGCAAAGATCTATATACTTTTGGATAACCAGGCCCTTAAAGGTTCAAAATATTTAAATAGAATTGGATTTCTTGATACAGATACTTATAGTACATGCGGTACTGTAGGTGATCTGGACCATATTTTCTTTAACTGCAAAAACCCCCAAATAGCTGCTAACGCTATATTAAAAAGCTTAGCTGATATTAATGTACCTCTTCCAACTAATGCCGTTTATCTATTTATTATCCCTTAATAATATTCATATCTATAGCATATTAGCCAAATTTTTAAACACCATAAAACTATCTCTTTAATTAACATTGCGATAGTCTATCCACAATTAGATTAGCTTTGTACTCCTTATGTCTTTCCTATTGTGATATAATCCCCCTATCCGAGGACTACCTGTGTATTGTTATAATAAAAATGTCCTGACAGACCCCTGCACGAGAAGAGAGTGTCCTCGTGTAGTTTCCTGTGTTTTATCGAATTAAAGAGACAATATGGTATTGGCTAATAGAGGAAATCCAATGCCAAAAAGAAAAAGGACACGAGTAAAGATCGAATCCTGAGTGTGCACGATATCTTATTTGCCATTCTCGTCATAAGGCTCATGGTACCAAATTTTGCTAGAAAATGTTACTTCAATGCTGTGGTACATTTTGTTTTTATTTTTCATGGCATCAGCTGTCAAAATGAAAGCGCGTGCATCGTAGGACGTTAAGTCGGTAACGTTCACTAGTAGCAAAATCATAATTGAGTAATTCTGGAACAACCTGTTTTTAAAGGACTGGTGAGGATGGTAAGAAAGTTCATCTCCCGTGATTTTGTCCCAATAAAAAGGAACTGAACCTACTTCAACTGATGTTGGAAAGCTGCCTAAATAACAATTGAGCACCTAATGTTGCAACAATTGCTGTTCTGTAATGAAAGTATGATATTGAGGATTGAAATTAAACAGAGATTAATACCTCGACTTGCACGTATCTTCTCATCGATTAATGACACATGTCGTGGGTCCTAAAATACTTCGACATTTCTTTCTGTATAATGGATTCTGCCAAAGGTAAAACAGTTTTCAAAGGGTCCTCCCCAATTCCCTTCATATATCTGTATGACAGTAACATTCAGGTAAGTGGATAATTACTATGTTTTTTATACAGGCGAATATGTCAGCATAAAATAAATAGATAATAGGGCTTTATTCAATCTACCCATCTCTATCAAATATCAAATTCCAATAATAATACATTTTGTTGGTTTTTTCCTAGTTACCGAACTCAAAATATGATTTTTAGTTGACCATCAAGTAGAAGTGTACGCCACAGATATTCCCTCTGCAATAAAAAAAAATCAATCTGTTAAAAAATCACCATTGAAATGTACTTTTTTGAAGGCGGGTTTGACAGGAGAATCAGTAATACCATCTAACAAATACGCAGGAGTAACTCTTTCAAGACTGACAGTAAAGTGATTCACACATTTAAGGACCGTAATCATTTTGTCAGTACAAAAAATTACGTACCCCTTTGTACAAAGGGGCGAAAGATGGTTTCAGTCTGTCCTGACAAATGAAAATATACTTACAAGAAGTGATGCCAGGACTGACGACGAAAGTTCTGTGAGCAAAATTTGGTTTAAGGGATCTAAAATGTAAATTATCAAAATAGGTTTGTAATTTAGTAATGAAGAGCGAGACACGAGTACCGGTATGTGACTTGATAAAATAGTCTCCAAGGAAACACAAGGTTTGTCCGTAAACAAGCTCCTCAGATGGACAAACTAAGTCCTCTATGGGCATGATACTTAAAACCAATAAAATAATTGGCAATTCATCATACCAGTGAATTGCATTAGCCGTAGCCAACAATGGAGCCTTCAAGGTTCTATGGAATCTCTCAACCATACCATTGCTTTAAGGACGATATGTTGTTGTTTGAATTCAACGGAACCCTAAAAATTTGGAAAAATAAATTTGATTCGAACTGGATATCTTGATCTACAGTGACAATTAATGAAACTCCAAAACGACAAATAAAATTTTGAAATAAAGTCTTGTAAGGGATACGCTCTTGGCCAGCCTGTGAATTGTTCGACCACAGTGAGGATGTAACGGCACACGTTGGAAGGTGGGAAGGGTTCTACGAGGTCTATGTGAATGTGTTTAAACGCCCCTTAGGAACATCAAAAGAATACTATATATATAAATAAATTAATTTTCAAAAGTTTGTTAGAATCTGATGTCCATTGCAGATATTCTTTTCACTTCCTCCCATGATTTTTCTCTGAAAAATATGGCGGTGTCTACTGCATCTCCCTTAATATTTAACTGAATATGTCATTTAGACACATAATAAATAAAATTGAGGCAAAAACCATGCCTTGTGGAAAATCATAGAGCACATTTGTCGCCTCGTATGATTTCCTATTTTTACAACTTGTGTTCATTTATTTAAATAAGTTTTCAATAAATTTTGGCTCACTAAAATTTGACTAATTGTATCAAAGACCCTTCCAGATCTAAAAATATACACAGTGATGATGTACTATTATCGAAACATTCATAAATTTTAAACTAAGGTGTTTCGTATCCACAAATTTTGTTAATCTCGTGTGCAGTAGTCGGTTTGGATAATTTCTTCCTGAGGAAGGCAATAAAGTTTGTTGAAACGTCGACTTAATGAGAATGTGAGGTTTTTTTTTTCTAAGAAATTATCCAAACCGCCTACTGCACACGAGATTCATAAATTTTTTCAGGCAGGCTATAGCATCAGTCATCTTGTTGAAGTTTTTTCTCGCAATCCGTAAATATTAGTTTATTGAGGTGTTTTTTATTTTTGAAATATCGGATATCAAAGATATACCTAGGTCAGTTATTTTACATTAAATTTTTATCCCCCTCATCTTCTATTAAGGTTTAACTATAACGATCTTGAAATTGGGTGGACATACTCCGGATTGAAAAAAAATTTATGAGACTGAATAACAATGGTATTATTATATTTATCGTTTTTATTAAAATTTCTAGCCTAATACCATCAATTCCAGGTATATTCTTATTCTTCAGTTCTTCATTCTCATTTTTAAATTTTGATATTTTGGAATTATGTAAATTATACAATGATTTATGAAGCAAATGTTGATATGACTATTTGAATAGCCAACTCAGTGGCTCAGCTTTAACTTAATTGTCCCATACATGATACAGTCTGTCGTATGATAACTTTGAACATATGCACACCCAATAAATCCCTTGTAGTAGCCGAGACCCTTTTGATATGTACGTATTTCGCGTTTTCTTTTGTCAATGATGACATCAGCTTCCCTCGTGGTAATTTTAATAAACAAAATTGACGAAAAATTGGTGGCTGCATCTCCAGAAATATACACATACTTTACTATGGGGTTGTGGGTTAGTGAACCATTAGATGTCAAAAATTATGCAAGAATGGATAACGGCACATTTAATTTTACTAGGTAGAATTAGTTCGAACCAACATTCCCAAAAAATTGTCAGTAAACTTTTAGGAAGGCCACCATGCCAGTTCAATACATGAGGGGAATAATTCCTGAAGCATGCTGGACTATATGTATATATGAAGTACATATTTATAAAAAATCTAGCTTGCATTTGTTTTATGTTTTGTTAAATAATCTTCAGATTTGACATTTTGACCTCCCATAACAATAATAATTAATAATAATGTGTCTTTATTTATCTATGTACATACAAATTTACAACAATTTTGTGGAGGTGGCGACGTTCAACATTGTTGCTCTTCCACGTAACCACCTCTATATTACCAACAGATTGACAATTAATAGATCTCTACTAAAAGAAAAATAAGTATTCATTAATATAAGAAAAAAAGATAATTCACAAGCTTGTACAGTGTACGAATCACATAAAGGATGAAAGAAAAAAAATCTAAAAGTTAATTTCGAAAAGAAATAATAATATGGGTTTTGACAAGTTTTTTGAATGTGGAAACTGATGGCAAAGACTTTATTATAGGAGGCAGGCTGTTAAAAAAATTTATCGAATTATAAGTGAAAGATCTTTCGAATAGAGCTGAGCTATGCCTGGGGACCACATATAAGTCACAGGCGCGCGTCGGGCGAGAATGGATATCCGAACCCTTAATCAGTTTATCTAATAAATATCTAGGCATTTGAGTTGTGTTAATTTTAAAAATAAGGCATGACATTTGAATCAGAAATCTTTCATTTAAGTTAAACCATTTTGATTCTCGGAAACTATCATTGATATGATCATATTTTCTAAGATTAAAGCTGTACCTGATACATGAATTTTGGATTTTTTGTAGACTAATTTTATCAATGTTTAAAAGTGCAGACCAGTACACAATATGACAGTAAGAAAGTCCAGACAAAATTAAAGAGTCGCATAATCTAAGTTTTAAGACAGCATTCAAAATATCTTTGTGAATATATAACATTTTTAATTTTCCATAAGATTTTCTAATTAGATTATTTACATTCTCGGAAAATCTTAGATCTACATCCAAATATAATCCTAGATTTTTACAATAGGTAGACGATGTCAGAACCTGATTATTAATGACAATTTTAAAATCCCTATTTTCTATAATGGCCATCCTGTTATATCCAAATACCAACATCTCCGTTTTGGCTTCGTTTAAAACTAAATCATGAGCTTTTGAGATTTGTGATATAAGTTGCAGATCTAAATTAATTTTGCCGACTGCAGAATCCAATTCATTTAAATAAAAAGAAAAATACAATTGCGTGTCATCAGCATACTGATGCATTTTGCAGAAATTTAAATTTTTATAGAAATCTGCTATATAAACTGAAAACAAAAGTGGCCCAAATATGCTACCCTGAGGAACCCCTCGTTTAATAAGTTTATTGTCAGAAGAATTACCATTTAAAATTACACGCTGTTGTCTATTAGTCAAATAGCTATGAATAAGAGAGGTTGATTCTTCACTGAGACCAAAATATTTTAGATTTGTGCACAGAGTGGCATGATTTAGGGTGTCCAATGCTTTGCTAAAATCTAGGAGGATCAGGCAAGTGTTTTTTTTATTGTTACTAGCTCTAAATATGTCGTCAGTCACATGTAGAAGTGCGTTAGTGGTACTGTGACCTCTGCGGAAACCAGACTGTATCGCGGGCAAAATGTTATTTTCAGCAAAAATAGCATTTAACTGATTTGAGATAATTTTTTCAATAATTTTAGAAATGGTTGGTAATATACTAATCGCCCTGAAGTGAGAGATGTCAGTAGGATTGTTATTTTTGGGGACTGGAATTATATTTGAATATTTCCAAGTATCAGGAAAGATATTATTTATTAAACAAGTGTTAATAATGAATGTTAAATATTCACTTAAATGTGGTAACACCAACATTAGCATATTTAAGTCAATACCGTCAACTCTCTTAACATTAGATTTAATAAGTCGGACAATTTTTTCTACTTCTTCTACGGTGACTGTAGAGAAATTAAATTTTATATTTTCCCCAAATGCTCTATTTGAATATTTTTTCAAAATTAAATTATTCACAAAATCATCAGTAACTTGAGGTATGTTATTAACAAAATAATCATTAAAAACGTTAGGGTCAGTAAAAATATTATTAGCATTATTATTCTTAGGAGTAATATTTAAGTAATTTAAAGCTTTCCAAAATTCTTTGGGGTTCGACTTTGATTTAAACCTCAGATATGCTTTTTTCTCAGACTTCACTGCCATATTTACAGTGTTTCTAATATCTTTTTCCAGGCAGCCTCAGAACGATCTTTCTTATTTAATCAATTATGTATATATCAATTTGGGTAAATTTGATGCAAAATTTCTCGTTTTCAATTCTTAATAAGCTTGACCAATCTTATCAACTGTTTCACGGATGTCCATATACGTTCCAACTAGTCTACTACATAGTAAAATTATAGACAGGTACTACAGATAATATCCATACCAAATGTTCAAACGACTCGACGGGGTAGCAGGGCAAATTGAAAAATAGACTTTGCGGTTCCCTTCTAATGGTAGTGTCCAAATAAGTTATACAGTAATTACATTATATCACAGATTATATCGCATAGGGAAAGATATCGGGGAAAAGACGGAATTTTAGTAAAACCAAGAAAAAAACAGGAGAAAGACGGGAATTTCGCAAGATAATCGGGAATCGTAAATTATATTATCATGGATAGAGAAAATCGCTTAACAAAATACAGTTGTCTCTATTTTTCCTGTTAAATATAATTTTGTGTTATCTGGAGAGGTTGGAGGGTTGCATCCCAGGCTGAGCCCCAGACGAATACCATACCTAATTAGGGATTCCGCTAGGCTGTTTGTTACATATCACTAAGAGACCCTTTCTACTTAGTATACTTTTTAGATTATAGAATTTATATATTAGTTTTCTTAGCTTCCCGTTTAAATATTTAATATGGTTATCCCATTTTAGTTGATTATGGAAAATATATCGTCGAGGTATTTGATAGTAGTAGTGTTTAGAATATAAATATTCGTTTCTCTATCTATAAGAATCGGTTGCGCCGTTTGGAGTAGTCCTGCCCTTCGTTGGAGAAAAGGCCATAAATTATATTCAGCTTTAACAAATTTGTGTCCAGCCAGTTTTTGACTTTACTAATTGCCTCAGCCGCCTATTTCCGCGCTAAGTTCCAGGTCTCTCCCGAACATATCAATACAGTGTCATCTACATATGATATGATGTTGCATCTAAAGTTTTTGTCCAGCAATCCCTTGATAAACAACAGGAATAAGGTAAGACCTAGACCGTTCCCTGTGCTGTGGAACTCCAGTTTTTATTATTTTCTTGGTACTAAGATCATTGCAAATTTTTACTTGCTGTGGTCTATTTGACAGATATTGTTTTAATAAGTTGTTTATCGGTTAGTAACTGAAGAGGATTTGCGTTTAAATTTCTTTGGAATCCAAATAGTTTTCAAGATATGAACGAAGCTTATGGTTCCGAAATTTTTCGAAACACATCATTTACAATACCTTTTTATTTTAACCGGTAGGAAATGTGATCAGAAATCAGAAATAATTTTTTTTTGCAAAGTCACAAAGTATTGCAGAATTCTTTTATTGATTGGTTTTGCAAAATTTCGAATTTTAAAGAAAACATCGTTTATTCATTCGTTTCTAGCGCTTACTTTAGAAGACAATACGATTAGAAGATATCAAAAATGTTGTTTTTTTAGTAAGATACAAGTCAAATTTTCGAGCAAACTGACACAAATGAAAACTATCAGAGATTATCTTGTAATGTACAATTATTCAAGAGTCAAATTATTATACGCTGGTTTTTCCAAAAATTGTGTATTAGTATTACTATTACTACATTAATCGCAGATACGCGCTCCCTTGAAAAACCACCTGTTAAATAATTGGATTCATTTGATTATTATTTCGTACATCCATAGATATGATATAACATATTATTATTACTATTTGCAAGTTCATTTTAAACAATCTTTATTTCTTAACCCCCTCAAATCCCTATGCCTTGATCTTTTATTATTTCTGATGTATTCACAAGTATAGTATTATCCATATTCATAAAATTCCGGAGTTCAAAGCCAAATTTATATTCCAACCCCCTCAAAAAGTACCCAATTATTACTTAGGCTTTTTTTATTATTTCGATGTTTGCACAGGTATAATATTGACAAGGTTCTAGGAGTTCTTAACGAAATGCATAAATCAACCCTCTCAAAACCACCACCCCCCCATAATGCCTAAAATTTTTTCATTACTTTCCCGGCATTGTAACCAATATTTTGAGATCATTTGGAAATGATATGTGTCCCCTTGAAAGATACCAATAGATGCCAATCGCCCAGTGTGAAGCATTTGAATTGACAATCGATTTGATTTATTGTATTTGCTATGCTATTAGAAAAAAAATCTAATAGGGGGCCTCAAAATTGCCCCCCCCCCCCCCCCTCAAAGCGATCAACGTAGTTACGGCCCTGCTTGTATAAAACAAATTCCAAACAAAAACTTTTATATAATTAGGTACAACGAAGAGTCATTACATACCTACTACGTTTCACTTAATTGAAAAGAGTCATAAACCTCCTATTAAACATTGTATTTTCTTTATACTATTTGAAATAAAAGATGGCGGCAGTGTTGTTAATTTACCCTCGGGCATTTCTGTGTTTAAAATTGCATTTGCTGAAACTCCCCCTCCCCAATTTCGCAGCAAGTCCAAATCGCTTATTTAATTTACTGACGCCAAAGTTAACTACGCGTCGTCTCGTCGTCCCAAATAATAACAACAGCTGTTCAGTTAAGTCTTCTTCTAAATCTCAATGCCAAATTTAACAGTAATTCCACGAAGCAAACAAATATATAAACAAATTCCTATAAAAAATGGTAAAGAATTCGAACCTTTCCGGATTAAGATCCAGCGTGGTAGAGTTAACTTTCACATGTTGTCCAACTGATGAATCACTCATATAACTAGAATCTACTTGGGAATTTACGTTGTACAGTAATTAAAATTTCTCAGTGGGAAGTCGAGCAATCTTTGGCACAAAACCGTGTTATCACAAACGTGTTGGCGGGTTATTCGAAAACACCACGCGACGGCTGAACGCTTGCCATGCGCTTTGGCCGTAATTTTTTGCGCACACGTTATAAACCGTACGGAAAACCGAGGTTTAACGCGAGGCTGGTAAGTTTACCGACGGCTAGTGTACGACTAGCTCAGCTTTGAGAAATGTATAGTCATCCAAAAGCATTGTGTGGTAGAACTGTGGTTTATCCTTCCCATTTACAAGAGAGCGCGACAGGTATATCGGTCGGCTGACGGCTGGACGCAGATGGAGATACGAACGCACGCGCGACGTAGTAGGCTGGTTATACAAAATCTCCTGATTCATATTACGCCAATGCATAAGGTGGATTATTGTTTTTGTGGAATAGGACGAAGAGCCGGAGTCGATTTTAAGCTTAAAGTCTACTTTACTTTGTGGAGAAAAGACTTGGCGTAACTTACCGGAAAAGGCGTTACGGAGGCGGGCTTTACCACCGCAAATTGATATGATACAGTGTTTATTAAAATTTATTTATGCCACTTCATGTTTGTTGTTGAGGCTGATAGCGGTGTCGTTCATTTTTTACTTTATTTGCTGTTCACGTCGTGTTATCGGTTTTGGATTTATCTGTATCCGCTGGGATTTTTGCTCGATTAATGCCTGTAATCTCTTAATTAACTTTATACCTTCGTGGCCATTCATTAATTATTTTCAAACAGACTGTCGATTGCTGCAGTTCTTTCACTGACAGAATATAGCTAGACATTTCATAGAAATTATGATTGTTACTGAATATTCCGACTTAAATGATTGTAGATATAATAATTTTTCTAATATTATAGGTTAGTTACATCTGTCCACTTCTCATAATGCACCTTGCACTAAATTTTATGAGAAGTCAAATCCTACAATTTTTAAAGAGCGTTTTCGATAATAAATCCCATGGCACAATAGAACTATATAACAGGTCTTGAAATCTCATGTATGGGATTTGTATAAAAACTGGAATGAAAGCAAAACACTTTAACCAATTTAAATTTTTCCGTGCCAAAATGAAAAGAAAAACTAAACTTGCACAAACGACGCCGACATTGAAATTAGATAAATGAATATGAAAACTATAACCCAATCAATTTAGGATTTTTCTTAATAATCCCTTCCAAAAATGCCCGATTAAGACATAAAAACATCATCAACATCTTTAAGAATTTATCATCTTAATCTGTAATGTATAAGTATGTGATATTACCGTATACTCTTTCTACACAGTTTCATGATTTCCTATAAGAAAATATAGGAATTTTAATGAGGCAATACAGTTGTAATTTTGTTTTGTTTTCTATGAGTTTCTACAAGACGATAAATGTTTGAAAGTTTACCGGTTATAATAAGATAAACAGTTTGAATTTTTATCGTTTTCTATTGGCGTTCATTAGACAGGGAATTATGATGGATATATGAGTTGTATTAAGACATCAGCGCAGATCAAATATCAAATTTTGATAATTATCTATGAGTAATTATTCAGCAAAAAATACTTGGAACTTATGAATGTTTAGGAGAAACTGCAATTGTAAGTTATATCATATACTATTAGTTGTTAGCCAGGTTTGTGATGGATTTATGTATTTTGAAGAGTATGGAGTAGAGTAGAGTGTATTACTGAATCAGACATGAAATTCTTGATCTATTTCATGTTTTTGTACCGTAATACGGTTCTTATTTTTATCGTATTCTATGAGTTGTTCAAGAGATAAAAAGTTCTTGAGATTTATTAGTTTTCATTAGAAAACAGAGCTTCAGTTTTTATCATATCCCAAGAGTTTTTATCCGATAAAAAATAATTGAGGATACATGAGTCTTTATAAGTCAATACAATTAAAGTTTTTATCATATCCTTTGAGCTTTTTTATTTGGGAAAATACTCGAGGATTTAGGAGTACTTATAGGACAATACAAATTGAGTATTTATCGTATCCTAAAACTTTGTAACCGATAAGAAATACATCAGTAATTATGAATTCTATTTCTTAGAAGACAATACAGTTCTAATATTCATTGTATCCTATGAGTTTTTCATCAGAAATGGATGTATCTACTTGATGATTGTATTAGTTTTCATGAGATAATTAAGTTGATATTTTATCGAACATTCGATTTTGAACTATTTTGTAAGACAATACAACTTTAATTTTTATCCTATTCGATTAATTGCTCAACACATAAAAGATGTTTGACAATTTGAGTTTTTATGACGACCCCCTTTATCCCGGAAGGCTCTAGAAGAGCCTTGTGTGGGAGGGAGCTGCACGTTTAGAAAAAAGGAACACACACCCAATATCCGTGTATATTGGAAAAATAATTAATGGCTTTAAGTCGAATTCCTCTGGTATTGACGAAGTTTCGTTGCAAATGGTAAAGCTGTGTTGTCCGTTAATTATACTATATTTAACACATTTAATAAATGTCTGCCTTGTTGAAGGTTTTTTCCCCTCAATGTGGAAAGAAGCAATAATATGCCCAATACCAAAGATAAATTGCCCAGCCGGAATCAAAGATCTTCGACCGATTATTCTATTGGCAATATTTAGTAAAACATTGGAAAAAGCAGTTTATTTTCAAACAGAAACATACTTACTCAAAAATAAGTTATTCTATTCCCAGAATATCAATCAGGTTTTAGAGCAGGACACAGCAATTGTACAGCACTTACCAATATGTCGGACAATATTTTACGGGATTTGGATAATAAACTTGCTGACATTTTAGTTTTCCTTAATTATTCAAAAGCGTTTGATTGATTCATTACTATCAGCAAAGTTAAAATTTCATGGTTTTAATAATGTATGTGTTAGGTTTCTTAAAAGTTTTTTAATTGGTCCTTCCCAGAGGGTTAAAACCGAGTCTAGAACATCAGAGCCAAAACCCGTGTTTTCTGGTGTTCCACAAGGTTCGGTTCTAGGACCACTTCTGTTTATATTATATACAATGGATCTTGGCGATAACCTTAAATATATGAAAATCCAATCTTACTCAGACGATATACAACTTAAGTATAGTTTTAACGTAGACAATCTACCCGCAGCTGAGAGACAAAAATAGTGATCTAAATTTCTTAAACGTTTACGGCACCAATCACAATTTGAAATTAAACGTAGAAAAGTGTTCTGCTATGGTATTGTCTTCCAGATTTCGCTATAATTATGTAATTAATCATATAGAAATAGCAGTTGATAATATGATAATTCCATTTGTAGAAGAGTCGAAAAACCTTGGCGTTATATTTGATAATAAATTAAGTTTTAACACACATGTGAGCAACTCAGTTAAGAAATCTTATATATGTCTAAAGTTACTATATGCCAACAAGCAGTTTCTGAATTTTAAAACAAGGAGAAAGCTGTGCGAGACGATTATTTTACCAATCTTTTACTACTGTAACACTATGTACTATCCATTTCGATACAGTTAACAAAAAACGCACCCAGAAAGTTCAAAATACTTGTTGTCGACTAATATTTGATTTAAGAAAGTTGGATCACATTAGCGAAAAATTCTCTGAGCTAAATTGGCTAAAGATGGACAGTGCATGGAAATTGCATTCCTTAGTTTTTATATATAGAATTTGTATCACGTCTTCTCCTGCCTATCTTAGAGACAAACTAATTACTTGTAACCAGACGCACGATCTAAATATTCGTCACATCAACAATTTCACCATGCCCCATCACTCTCCGCAATGTTTCAGAAATATTTTACATATAATACTGTTAAATTGTACAATTCATTAAATTCAGAGTTAAAAAAATATAACAACACTTTTAGCAGCGCAATGATGAAACGGTTTTCATTGTTACTTATTAGTGTCATATGATTATTATTGTTACTACTTATTATTACTTTCTAATTGCCACTGTTTTCACCTTTTCTTTTTTTGTCTTTTATATTATTTTACGCTTTGTTTATATCTACATACTTAACTTGTAATTACAGAGTTAAATGGAGGAATAGCCTTTGGCTAAACTTCGCCCTTTAAATAAAGACGTTTTATTATTATTATTATCATATACCTCAACTTAATATTTTGACAGTTACTGAACAAAAAATCAATAATAAACGTTATTTTATGGCAATATAGTTTTCTTCTCAGATAGCGCAAGACATTCTCAGAATAATCTGATAAACTTCTCAATGAACAACATTTTATTAATTATAAATGTTACCTTTAAATTATTCATAAAATAACCAAATGATTTATGATTATTTTTAGAATTTTACAATAACACTTGTAAATGATATTAGAACAATCTATGCTCTATTTACTGAATAGAAATAGTTAAGCCACTTCCCATTAATTTATGTTTGCTTTGACCAATGTATGCAATGGCCAGTTTTACACACGACAAATTAATAAAAGCGGGAAAATTAAAAAATATGCAATTTGATGTAATATTTTTTGAGAAAATAAGGTGGTAAAATGTATAGTTTAAACAAATATAAAAAAATTAAAATTCTCCATTATTTATAACAAAAAACAAATATATATGGTTATACTTAATTTTTGGATCTCTATATAAAAAATGTTATGATACATTTTATGATATAGGGTGAAACAGTTTTCATTTATTTTATCTAAAATATATACTTGTACATAATTATTTACAATTATATCATGTCATACAGCTGTTAGTCCATTTCTGATTCAGACGAAGAAGAGTCACTTCCTCCATGAACTATCAGTGGCTCTACTACAATGTCCATTGTAACGTCAACCTTCCACATTTTTTTCTTTGTACTTTACGCTTGTCGAATGGCCTTTTTCCAATTTTCGACAGATGCATTAAAAATAGCTTGCTAAAATAATGGGTGGAGATCTTTCATTTTAAACGTTGTATTGTTCCTGGCGACTTCGCCTTTTATTGGGTTCCACATTAATTCAATAGGATTGAATTCACAATGATATGGGAGCAATCGTAATACTGTGTGACCTTATTCTTTGGCCATTTTATCTAGTACATATTTCAAAAAAGAAGTTTTAAATAACTTTGTGATGCCAGTATCATCCATCAGTAATTTAAAGGTCACGTATGTAAATAATGCAATATTAATATTGATAATATAAAACAAACAATACAAATATTGCGAAAAATACAAATATCATAATAAGCGAAAAAAACAAACAAGCATCTAAAAAACAAATACAGGAATAAACATTAAATTACATTAATCGATCAAAAAATATTTAAAAAATAATTCATTAAGTAAATAAAACTATAAGATATACTTATAGGGATACAAGTTCGTCAACTCTATAGAAACCATTTTCTAGTAATGTCTGTTTCTAAATTTATTTATTTATTTATTTAATCTGAACATGGAAAACCTCCCTGAATGTGAATAGCTTATATTATTATGTTTTTGTTTTGTAGTGTTTTATTTTTTATCAAAAAAATTACATATAAGTTGTTTCTTCACAATCATTGTAATTATTTATTAATTGTTTTAACCATTTATGGTTTAAAATTTCAATAATAAATGTAACTTTGTTTACTATAATTTTAATTATATTTTAGTCGATTTTAAGTTTTTAGACAGATTTTTAATGTATAGAACATAAGTTATATTAGAGTCCTGAGGATGATTTAATAATGAATCGAACCGTCGACAATTGTCAAAAATTGGTTTAAATAATTTATTGGTGTATTCCCGTTAATGTGAACGATCCATCTTTACACGTCTAAAGGACTTTTATTATATTTTCCAAAGTGGATATTAAACGTTCACAAAGAAGGGTTCAAATCGACTGTTTCAGACAGAGAACAATACTACACTACTATACTTACTGTTCGTTTTTACTTAACTGCTTCACTGATGGTACCAATTGGATGTCGTAACACTATAAATCTAACACAGTAAATACTAACACTTTCCTAAATTTAAACCTGAAAAGGAATTTTGAAACACAAGTAGATAATATAAAGTTCAAAAATATATATTAAATCTTTTAAAAAATTATGTTTTTACAAAACGTTCAAGAACAATGTATTGACAAACTATAGTCTGGCCCGTGTACAACACATAGTGAGCAACGGAACGACTCATAATGTACCAACTACCATCCGATGTTTAGTTTTTAGCTAATGATTACACAAAAAGATTCAGTAAAAAGTTCATGTTTATAATATTTTGGTGGGCTTTTGCTTGCCTGTCTATAGACGTATTTCCAGTTCAATATCAATTTAGTTCGCTCCTCGGAGCTTAAAAATGTTTGAATCGCAACGACTTTGTATTATATTCTGCAATTATAGATTCATACGTTCAGGCAAGGCAGTCCCATGCACGTTCGGAGTACATGGTAACTATACTTTTCTGACACTGAATCACTGAGGAGCCGGTTTAGGGCAAATACCGTTAAAACCAATCATTTTCCCGTCAAAATCGACTGCTAGAAAATGATAGGGCACCTTCGACGCTAAAGGCTATTTTCGCTAAAACTTTCGAGATACTTTGATTAGAGACTGGATAACTTGTCCTCATATTTAACACAATGCATGAGTTGCAGTGCTTAACAACGTGGATTCGTAAAAAGGTTTTTATTCTCAACATTTCATGGCCATATTTTCGGTCGGTTTTCGTTATACTTTCTAAATTTTGTGGTCGGGGCGACATTACGTCTCCGTGCAGCGACATTTAGTATACTTTCTAAAATTGCACTGCTTGATGAGTTTCTGATATTTTTGCGTAAAAAATGCTCCGTAGAGCGAAAATGTGATTGAACGTATAAGAACCTCTTCCTACGACATTTTCACGTGAAGCACGCTTTTCATGCGAAATGTCGGATTTTGTTCCAGTTTCCAAAAGTTCATCGAGGGTTTTGGCATTGTTCTTTAACATTAACACTACCCCCATTTCAAAATTAATATATAATTGTTGTTAGCACAGTTATCAGGCTGATTTTTGGTACAAATTATTGTATCATAAATTAAACAAGTTCCTACTATACTTACACTCGAGAAAAACGGCCAAAATCAAAAGAGAAGTTACTCACCGAGAACTGCCAGTCCGTGGCCAATAAACTAATTACTATTTTTATAAAACCATTGATATTTGCACTTTATCCACTTCCTGAAATACACATCGATACGTTTGGGGAAATCAACCACCAATCTCGTGATAAAGCGGACTTTTTTCAGCGTTAACATCGTTCGCTCACAAACATGGCATCACCGCAACAACTTGGTCGGCCGACTATGGTGCTTTAAAAAATAATTAGTGGTGAGTCTGTGGGCTAGGATTTTATTAGCTGAGTGACAGTATTTTAACACTTTGCCCTGCGGTCGCGGTTGTGCGTTAAAGCTTATTGTCGATTCTTGGTTTCATACCAACCACATCGTTCTATTTATTCTTTTAAATGTTTTAAATGCTGACATTAAAATAATTTGTAAGCAACACAACAACAAAAGGGCAGTGACAAATATTAAAACTATTAAATATACTGCCAACAGCGACATGTAATAAACCAAGCATATACTGAATGTGCATATAATATACACCAACTGATAATTAAAAAGAAAATCCTCCCTTATGGAAACAATCCTTAATTAAATATGTTGACAACAATAATTCCACTCATTTTTCTAGTTTTAGGCCAATGAGTTTGCTGTCTGTTGTGTATAATTATATTAAATATTCTGTTTTGTATAATTTATTAAAGATGGACATTCATATCTAAATCATTGAAAACAAAAATAAAGTAGTAAAGTAGGATTATTTCTTGTAAATAAATCGAAAACTTAGGACTTAGAATCGTTAGAGTCAATGTTAAAATTTTGAGTATCATGTCTTATTTAAATTGAAATTAGTGGAGTAAATATAGATTTGTAGAGAAAATTTTACATGAAGCAACGCGTCTTCTGTTTATCATGCTTCGGATACGTACATGTTGAAGAACTTCAACATTTAATCTACGAAATTCAATTAGTATTCTATTTTTAAGATCTTAGACGTCATTTAGAGGTGTAAAGTAAACTCTTTCTTTTAGGTAAAGCCAAAGAAAAAATACGACGGTGTAAGATCCGGAGATCTGGCAGACCACTTAACTCCCTCGTTATGATTTCCGATCCATCTAACTAGATAAGCTGTATTTAAATAATTTGTTACAATTATAGCATTATGTGGCGGTGCCCCATCTTGGTGTAATATCATGTTATGCCTAATATGTAATGGAACATCTTCTATGAAGTTTAACAATTCTTCTCTTAAAAACTATAGGTATAGGTAAGTGTGTCTTCGTAAAACTTGGGTCCTATAATTTGTCCGTTAAGAATTTCGCACCATACATTAATTCCCCAAATATTTTGGAAATTAGTTTATCTAAGCCAGTGAGGATTATTCTGAGACCAATAATGCCATCTATGTCGATTGACTATTCCATTATTATGGATACGGGATTCATCTGACCACATGATACCATCTAAGATAGTTATTTCTTAAGCAGCTGCCAACCATGCTACAAAATATAGACGTCACTCGTAATCTCCAAGAACCAAACCCTGATGTAAATGTATTTTATATTGACGCAGTTTATTGTCTGTCAGAATTCTTTGAATCGAAGAATGTGAAATACCAGTTTCTGTCGCAAATTGACGAATAGAAATATGCGGGCTAAAACAACTGATGCATGTTCTTCATCTCGTGCGGTTCTGGATTTAAAAACGTTTATTTTTTAACACGCTTTTATTAGCTTCACTTGTATGTTTGTTTGTTTGTTTGTAACGGAGTCTTTCAACGTGATTCTCATCAACTTCAAAACGTCAGATTAAACTGAAACTTTGCACACTTCTCAAGGACCGATGACAATACTCTATTGTCGAGATTTTGTCAGAGGCACCACTGTTATTAATATATATATTTTATTATTTTAATGTTAAAGGCTAGTTCCAACTTTAATACATACATTATGATGTAATATTACTTATGTACTACTAGCAGATAGTCAGCTGTTTCGAAAATCAGGCGGGTATCAGCTGGTTTCTATATGTATCGGTGTTCATGATGCTAATTCTAAAATTCACCCAATCGAATGTATTGGTGAGAAACGTGCCGAGGGATGAATGGCAAGAGGGTGACTAAAAATGTCATGTCGCTACCGTCAACCTCAGAGAAGCGGGCACACCCTTTTCTATAAGAGCCTTACCCTTCTATCGGACCTCTGGGACCGTTTAATTGTCCATTACCCGTGTGAACAAAATGAAACTACAACACAAAAAAGAGGAGATTGGCGAAAAAAGATCAAAAGTTAACAGGAAAAAAAATTATAGTTTAAAAAAACTAAAAAAACACGATTTAATAGCAAACGAAACTTAGAAGTAAAAAATAGTGTTTATATATTAAGATTTTGTTCAACAGCGATAGAAAGCTCACTAACTCAATATAATTAAATGATTTTTAATAAGTTTAAAACGGGAATGAAGTGATTGACAAAAAAAAATCATTTTATTATAAAAAGCGTTGGGTGCTTTTTACTATATTTTTATAATTCTACTTTTATTAATAGCTATCAATAACATATTTATAACAATTGATTACTGATTATAATTTGCAAAAATGATAATAAGAATTATTTGCCTTGGCTTCTAGATGTGATTTTAGTTATAAAAAATATAACTGGTCGCTGCTTTCTAATTTAGTAATAATAGTAATAATAATAAATGCCTTTATTTAACCTGGCGGGATGTCAGCGTAAAGCTGCTATTAACTCCAACCAGGAGAATTTCATTATGTCAGTGATCTGCTTATAGAATTTTATGTTATAATAATAAACCCATTGCGTGATAAAAATATTATTGACAAAATCTAATTATTAATCAAAAAGTTAAACAGTTACTGAGTTTACAATAACGGATCTGAAATAAACATCTTTATTAAATCGAGATATCCGATAATTTCGAGACTTTTGGAGGACACTGTATATCTGTCATAATCTCATAATAGAGAAAACACGACTTTATTTATCCTTTTCACATATAAGAGGTAATAGCAGCAACTCATTGTCATTCAGTGCGAAATTCTAAGAAAACGGTAAAATATTGCTGTGCCCGGAACCTTCGCCAGAAATTTAAAAATTCATGTTTACCTCATTATTTTGTCGTAATCGGTTACAGAAGTAATTATAATTATTATAATTCTCTCATTCTGATTTGATATGGGGTGTTTCCCACAAATGCTGAAGACTAGCTTAATAAAAACAATGCATAAAGGTGGAGATATCACCCGCCTTGTAAACCAATATGGTTTAATTTCTAATATAGCTAAAATTATTGAGAGAATATTAAAATATAGAATTGTTGAATTTTTGGACAAGCATAAAATAATGTCAGACCGGCAATATGGATTTCGCAAAGAAAAATCAACAGAAGATGCCATATTGTCGCCTAACCGAAAGTGTATAATAATTGTTTGGACAAAAAGAGGACAGGCTTGTGCGTATTCATAGATCTCGCAAAAGCATTCTACACGGTGTGCCATAAACTTTTATGCAAATTAAAATGTGGATTGAATGGAAAAATTTGTAACATTCTAAAAAGTTATTTGGAAAACAAGATGCAGAACATAAAAGTGGATGTTAGTATAAGTTATGCAATTTCTGTGAAATATGAAATTCCTCAGGGCACAGTGCTAGGGTTCAATAACGTTTTTAATATACATAAGCAGCATGTTATCTCTTAACATCTCAGGGTCAATTCTATCGTTTGCGTTTTTATATATGGGGAAAAGCAAAACAATAGTGTAGTGAGGGTGGCATTCAAGATCAACCGTTTGAAAGAAAGAGAGAGAGAGAGAGAGAGAGTCTGATGCTTTCAGCAGTACGAAACTAGTAAAGGACACATTGCAAACAGTAGCATTTCATTTTATAAAACACGTTAGAGCCTGGCCTGGTTATTAGAACTGACGCGCCGGCTACTTTGAATAGCTAGTAAGTAATCTTTATTTATCCATTTAAGTCAGTCAGTCCTTGACTTTGACGTTTGTACATATATGTCATTAACTGACATTCTTATCTCCGTGTTCTTTAAGTTTGTTGGTCTTGTTAAATTAGTTATCGAAGATTTTGATTTTGCTCGTAGTTGTTGTTATTAGTTGTCGTTATTGTATTTTCTGTGCCATGGCCGCGTATGCCAACGCAGAATACGCTGATATCTTGTTTGTCTATGGATACTGTGGCGGCAACGCTGCTGAAGCTCGCCGAGAATATGGTCTTTGGTACCCTAACCGCCGCTTACCAAATGCACGTGTATTCAGTACGGCATATCGAAAGATCGCTGAAACTGGCTCCGTGAAATGTAGAAGAAGTGACGCTGGTGCTCCTCCCGTTTATGAACCAGATGATGAGGAAGAAATATTGAGGTATTTTGAGGAAGACCCAACTATTTCAACTAATAAAGTCGCAAGACTAACCGGAGCGTCACAATGGAAAGTTTGGTCTACGATATGTAGAGTTGGATGTCATCCTCATCACTATACCCCTGTCCAAGGCTTGGAGGAAGGTGATCCTGGAAGGAGAGTGGAATTCTGCCGCTTTATGTTAAATTCAGATGCAGAAAGTACAAATTTTTTAACAAGTATTTTATGGACGGACGAGTCGAAATTTAATCGCGAGGGTATAACAAATTTCCACAACCTACATTATTGGGCAGAGGAAAATCCCAAGTTAACACGTGAAACTAGTTTCCAAATGAAGTTTTCTATTAATGTGTGGATGGGAGTCATTGGCCACTATTTAATACGGCCACACTTTCTTCCTCAAAATTTAAACGGGGAAATCTATGAAAATTTTTTAAGAAATGATCTAGTGATGATTTTAGAAGATGTTCCTCTCGCCGTCAGACAGCGAATGATGTTTCAGAACGACGGTTGTCCAGCACATTATCGGCTGACAGTACGACAGTTACTTTATCAACGTTTCCATAACCGTTGGATTGGAAGAGAGGGCCCAATACCTTAGCCAGCGCGAAGCCCTGACTTAACACCCCTTGATTATTACGTATGGGGTCATATGAAGGAGATGGTCTATGCCACACCAGTCAATACTATAGAAAACCTTAGACAAAGGATAGTCGATGCTGCCCAACACATAAGGCATAATCTGAGATCTGGGGAGTAGGCAGATTGAGACCCCGGAATCGAACTAGTTCCACAAACTCCTAGCATTATTTTCTTTGACAATTTTTTATTGACTCACTTTTTCTCTTGAAAATGGCTCCAAAACGGGAGCCGAAACGTCGAGACATTAACAATCTCAGACGCGGTTCAACCCGAGAACCTAGTATTTTTCATATATATATATATATATATATATATATATTTACAGCTGCAAGCTTAGAGACTAAATGGGTCTCAATGTTGCTAGTGATTGGAAATAATTTTGGGCAATTATCAAACCCCTAGCTTTATTCGTTTTTGAGAAATGGGGGTTGCAACTCTAACTTCAAAATCGTTTTTCTACGCGATTTTTGAATGAAATTAAAGTGACTACTAATTAGAATTACATTACATATTTTTTTCATAATTTTCCAACAAACAATGAGGCAGCAAAAAAAATTTAAAAAATCAGGGGTGGTTTTTCGTGGCTATTTCTCGAGGTACCCCGTCCAAAAAAATCACATATAATCAGTAATTATTCAACTATAATGCGTGGCAATTACATAGATGTGAGATGGGTGTAATATTTTTATCATAAAATAACTTTTATTTTCCGTGTAAAAAATATTGAAATAATTCAGTCTTCGTCACTATTGTCTTACATAGTTGTAGTAACATTTGTAACATCAAATATATTATGTGTTAATATTTCAGCGGGCTTAATGATTTTTGATTGATAACGGCCATGTAACAAATAATATCTCTTTATACCCTTATAGTTGTTCATATTTGGTTAGTATTCAATAAAACATTGATATGTCTTGCTATTGATGAGTCGAGAATGAACTTTCATCCTTATTATATTGCCATCTTCTTTTAAGTGCTCGATAATAATATCGTCCAGCAAATCAGCGAGGTAACATATCGCATGTGACATTTGATATGTTTCTGTACAGAGTATTTTAAAATCGTTTTCAGTTAATTCTGGAAAATTTGTGTTTCTGCTGACACCATAATCGTTATAGGAGAGAACGTGGAACAGAACAAAATACATTACAAGTCCTAACTGAAGAAAAAAAAAATTAATCGCCCCAAAAAACCTTTTACGTCTTCCACTTCCCATAGAGGAGAATTGTTCTCATTCATCAGAAAAATAATTACGTTCTAAGAACAAGTTGGGTATATAGGCGGGGTTGGTTACGCCCCCTTTCGAAAATGGTGACAGTTTCAACATTTTATATATTAGATTTATGGAAAAGATAACATATTATCCAAGTCGATTAAGTACTTTTTTAAGAATTGACAAAAACATTATTTATACGAACCTTTACATATGACCCCTTAAAAATTATATTTCAACAAAACCAAAAAATATGCGTCTCTTTATTCTCAACATTTATATACTAGTTTCTAGTTTCGTTTTGGCAGCAGAAAACATTACAACTACCCTTTATTTTTCTTTTAAGTGACTCCATTGTATGTGTTCAAGTTCGGCTTTATGTATAATTTAAAATAAACAGCTTGTAAAAATCTGTATCAATGAATTCAGTCTTATCTTATCTCGACTTAAGTGAGCGGTATTTTCACATAGTCACATAGCTTCATGAGAACTTGGCATGTGAATTTATTAACTTATCACAAAAATAATATCTTTTCTGGTTATCGCCAGTAACAATGTTGTTTTTGACCAACTTTATTGTTTTCAATTAATAAGTATTATCTGAAACCTGTCAACATACTGAGTAAACATGTGGTAGGATGAAAAATGTCATCCAAAATAAATGATTTAAGTGCACTGCTCGTTGTTATTTTCTACATCTTTTTGCAGCGTATCAATTACATTTGATTTCATAAAAATGTACTCATAAATTAGGCCAGGATTCAGAAACACTGAGTTTTTTCTATTATTTTGTTGAGAGATCCCTAAATAGTAATAAATAATCTGATATTTGCAAATGTTGATTTTTTATCACTGCTTAAACAATTGAAAATAGGAGTTTTGATGAAAACTACTTTTGTTTTAATAACTATTAACCCACTTTAAACTTTGTATATAATTTCATAGAGAAAATAGTGTAAACTATTTTTTAGAATTTCTAGAACATGTTTTAAGACGTGCTTTCTCAGAGATTAAAAAGCAAAATTTTTATTTTAAAATTTGCAAAAAGCCTCCTTGAATTGTATGTTATAGGAAACGCTAAATATAATCAAAATCTGGCACGACATAATTCAATTCAATTAAATAAATATCCTCAAATTTAATTGTAGCTTTCAGCAAAGAAGTACGTAGGATAATATAGCAAGAATATATACAAGATCTGATACTACTAGTAGGTGTTCAAAGCTTAAGTACATCTTCAACTGGTGAATTGTTTTTTATACCAATTAACTGGTAGATTTTATGTCGCCTTTGAAGGTTTATCCAATTTTTGTTTTTAAATAATGTATGTGAGGTCAAACTTATTACATATTCAGGTAGCAAATAGTCGTTCTGTTTGCGCAGGTTTTGACTTGTTCAAGAATTTGGTTATAAATGAAGATTTTTGGTAGGTCTTTCTGAAACCTGGTTGGATGAAAAGATTCCAAATAATACTATAGATATCGAAAATTGTAACCTAGTGTGTAAAGATAGGGAGATGTGACTTTTACGTACAAAATTCTATTAGATTTCAAATATTAAATGTTCCAAATAACAGCCCCATTGAGCTGATGTTTCAAATTACATCGCGTTTATTGCGAACAGAAACATATATTTTTATCACGCTTCGTCTACTTATACTGTAACTTTCTACCATTAATTATTTTGTATATTTTCATTCCTTTCTTTTGTACTTTGAATTTCACATGGAATAGTTAGGTGGTAGAGCAACTGTGTTGAACCTCGCCATTCCTGTTATAGTTTTTTTGTTTTGTTCAATTGTTAAAATATCAATAAAGACACATTATTATTGTTATTAAATTATATACTTTTGGCACAATATATTGATAACTTCTTTGATCAAATGTTTTACACATTTTTGGGAGATTAATCTAATCTATCAAAAATTTTTCACGATAAATTTATCTTGGATCAAGTATACGACTTTCTAAGTATATGTCATTGGATGGATAACTATAACTCTTACCGTACATCATCTTTACAATTCACTTTTGTACTGTTTCATTCAACGTTAAAAAGGGGCCAAATCTCCGAAATCTAAAGTACTGCTCCGATCTTCTTGAAAATTTAGAATTAAGTTCATCTTACCCTACTCTTCAAACCTGACTTGGTCGCAAAGTGTACTTTTTATTTTTAAGGGGTGAAACCACCCCTTACTCCAATAAATTGAAAACTAATAAATTAACGCAGTGATGGGCTATAATTATGTTCAAATATGTTAAATATCAATTGTTTTCAATCATGGATCTAATATTTCAATATTTTAGTATTTAACTATCCTTAAAAACAACCCCTGACAGGAAAATTAATAAAAAAATGTGTTTAAAAAGCATGAAACCTTATTATTTTGGATCGTAAAAGGAGAAGTTTTCCCTTTAAGTATAAGAAATCTGATACTTCACTTTTTTAATTATGCAACCCCCAAAAGCCACCCCTAACAATAAAACTTAGGAAAAATTGAAAACTAATAGATGGAAGCAGTGATATAGGTTCTCATTATGTTCAAATATGTTAAATATTTGTTGTTTTTATAATGAAACTAATATTTCGATATTTTACTTAAAAACCTTAAAAACTACCCCTCACACAATTATTTAAAAAACGGTTTAAAAAGCATAAAATCTTTTTATTTTGGGTCTTGAATAGAAAAAATATATTCTTTAAGTGTAAACGACCTGATACATCATTTTTCAATATGATTCAACCCCTAAAAACCATCCCTTACAATAAAAATTAGGGAAAAAATCCTTTTGAAAGCTCCAAGTAGTGGAATGCATAAAAAAATGAATGAATTATGATATACCTAATGAAATTTTTCTAAAATTTTCATCCCTTAAAAACATCCCTTTCAGGGAAATTAAACTCTTAAAACTTCACATTGTAATTATAATAAAAATATAAGAGCCCCTTCCTCTATTGAAGATCGCCTTCAGAGGAATTTCGTAGAGAAGCGCACCTTTTCTTTTCTATCTTTTACTCATATTATCTATATAACATCTTTTTATGCATCTGTTTATACATGTGGGAATCCAGATATGTATGTATCAAGAAGACACAGCATGTTCAAAAGAATAAATGCACCAATACGTTCAAAATTTAGGCACTCCGTAATTTTCCTACGTTATCTCTAGAAAAATGTATTTAGTTTTTTAACGATAACTCGGCTTCCTTTTAAGCTTTTTGCATTCACCCCACACATCATTTTGTAGGGAATTTTCATAAGCTATAAAGTCATGATGATTGCAATATTTCTACATCCTTTCGTTCAGAGAATTTTAAGGTTGAAGGATTAAAAAGAGGTTTCCTTCGCATAGAGATCAAAGCTTTAAATGCCCATATCTCGCTTAATTTTTAAGCTACATGAATTTTCAATAAAAAGAAAGCTAAATTTTTGTTAAGAACACTTTTTTTTCGTAAAACCATTATTTTTGAGTTATTTTGAAAAAACAACGTATTTTTTGAAAATTTGAAAAAAAAAATTTACTCAAAACAACTTTTTTCAAAATGTACATTCTCTAAACTATTCAAACATTTGGAACGTGTTATTGGAACGTAAATAAAGTTAATTTTTCATGGGCTACGATCAATTTAAATTTTGCCGCTCATGGCGCCAATTTTATTGTCAATTTCTTTTAAAAAATTCCAGAGACTTAACTTATTTTCGTTATAACTTCCTTAATTTTCATGCTAGAGGCTTTTGTAAAAGCTTATTTTAAAGGTCTAGTAAAGTACTTTAAAAAAGGTTATGAACATTTTCTCTGAAAAATTACTCATTTTTCCGTTATTTGAGTTTAAATCTTTAGATAAATTTACAACAAGAATTCGTCTTCAATGACTCATAAGTCGCATATGACCTAAAACATTAAAGCTTCAATTTTGATAAGAATAGTTTTTTCCAGAAAATGTTTAATTTTCGAGTTATTCACGAAAAACTGTTGAAAATCGTGTTTTTTATAGGAATTTTCAATCGCGAGTAACTCAGAAATTATTAGGTTGTCGAAAAAACATTATACTACATTCTCTTCTTAAAATTTGATCCTCTATCGATTCCCGGTGTCATATTGAATATTTAAATTTCCACCCCCGGGAAAGGGTGGAATTCACCCCCGGGGTGGAAGCACATATCGGTACCAAGTCAGGTTTGTTATTGGCATCATTTTTGAGCTACTGTCAAAATTTCAAACAAATCGGTTGAGTTGATCAGATTTCGGAGGTGAATCGGTTCATTGATTGTACTAGAAGCAATTTTTTACCCCTCCCCAATCTATGATCCTATATGTAATATGTAACCCGGCTAATGCATGGTACATTATTTTAAGGTGTTTCTTATCACAAATTTGTTTAAAATATTTAAATATTGGCAGTAAACTTCTTAATTTTTTTACTGTTATTAACATGTACATTTTGCATTGCATGACATTTTAAATGACAGCCAATGGTGATACCTAGATACTTGATAATTTTTACAGGAGCTACTCCCCTAGAATCTTCATGCACTATATTAACTGAATTATACTTGGGTAGGCCATTGATATAGCCGGAGAACGGTAAGTAATGTGTCTTATCAAAGTTTATTATTAGCAGTTTACTATTAAATAAATTTACTAGCTTTTTAAGATTTCTCTGAACCTTATCTTTCAATGGTTACCAAGTAGTTAGTATATTTAAAGAAAATAGCCCATCGGCATAGTTTATTATTTCGGCATCGATTGGTAATTTAAATAGATCGTTAATATATATGCAAAATAAGATTGATCCCAAAATTGAGCCTTATGGAACTCCGTACCGAACGTTCTTTATGGTGCGAATATATGTAACAAGTTATTTAGATAAATAGTAGCAAGACTGTTAATTGATATATTAATACTTAGATCACCCATTACAATAGAGATATTATTATGTATCTTATCTTCTAATAAATAATTATTTATGTAGGTTAGTATACAAATGTTGGTATAATAAGAATTTTGTGGCTTATACCTATAAACATATATATACCTGGTTAACAGTAGGTTAAGTCCACCTAGGACTGAAAGGTCGCCGCTCTCAGGTACTTGCAGAATCGCAAGTCGCTATACGCCCATAGAGACATCTATGGTGTATAGTAGCAATTGACCATTTGAGAGGTTTCACTTACCTCTCACCACTACTCAATTTACTATAGTTTGTATGAAACTAGCAGGTTGGCCACTATCATTTGTCTGCTCCATGACCTATGGCATACTGATGAGAACTAATAAGTTCGAAACCGGTCTATGTCTGGTCAGGGAGTTGACAAATGATATTGGTTACCATTCTTTAATGATTTGTAAGGTGTAATTCAATGCAGGTCGGGGTATTTGCCCGCTGAGTAGTTGTTTCCTGCAAATCATATATTATAAAAAAAAAATTTGTATTCTTGTTGTGTTGTGATATTGTCTCCTTATCGCCCTTTATAAGACCCTATAATAATAAAAAAATATTCAGTACAATCTTAGATCTATATGCTCCCTCCTTGTTTAAAGTATTGTATTTATTTATATCTTATTGTTGATTCTCTTTTCTATGTTCCCATGTATTAATTTTAACTATTTATTACAATACAGTACCTTCTCCTTCCGTATACAATTGTATATGTATCTATAAGAGTAGTTTTTAGTGGAGTCGATCTGGATTTGCAAATGGGCTCTTTTTCTTCGATTTTTTTGTGACGTTATGAAGTCGGACCCCCTCTATCACCCGAGAAATTTTCCGGTCGAACTTTTCGCGAGCAGGGGGAAGGGTTAGGGACTTTGGGCCAGGCTCAAGATTTTTTTATCCCGAAGCTCTAACTTGATTAGGGCCTACACGCGCGCGTGATACATTTATAAAAACGGACGAGCGGAGTGGGTTGTTATTTGGCAACCATTTGTTTATTTATGGCGAAAATTAAAAATACGTGAGCGGAACTCAAAGTAGGCATATTAGTACACAATCTCACGTTTGCTGCGCGATGTATGGAAAAAATTGCGGAAGTTACAACAGTTTTAATTTCATTTACGTAAATTCCCTCCCCCCTTCTCGCGAAAAGTTCGACCGGAAAATTTTTCGGATGATAGGGGTTCCGACTTCATAACATCACAAAAAAAAAATCGAAAAAACGGGTCCGTTTCAAACTATGTTTAATACCAGATCGACTCCACTATTTATGTAACTTAGAAGTCTGCATGAACACTCACAGATAATTTTATATTTCTGTGAAATTCGCTGTATATTTATTATGTATTTCGCATATACGTCAAACGCTTATTTTAAATAAGTATAAGTTACTGCATATTAGTAAAACGTTCGTAATGTTTCTGCATACACATAAAGAGCAATATCCCCCTTTTGTTATGCTGTCGCCTCTTATTAATTCATAGACAGGTAAAGTATTTCCAACATATTATCCACCAAGTTTTACTGATTCTAACTACCCAATATGAGTTTTGATTAAGACGTGATTTACTGTCATTAAATTTAGTTACAACAGATTTAAATGAAAATGACATAGTCTGTTTAATTTTAAATTAGATACATTTCTTTTGACTCTGATGACATTGAATATAAAATTTATTGTTAAACTTTAAAAAATTGGCATTATTAATTTTTTGCTTTTGATTTTCCACTTTCTTAATATAGACAAAGCACTTACGTCAAAAATAAGGTGATTAACGTCAATATCAATTTTCAGTTTTTACTTCATTTCAATTTTTGCTCTACTCGTTTATCAGAACGCAGTGTATAAGGATAAATGGCTGTTGAATTACTTCATGATATTCGTCGCAAAAGTTGTTAATTTCATAACGAATTTTGAAGAAAATTGACAATGTGACAAAAATTGGCATATATGTTTATGGAAAATTTGTGATAATATGAATGAAATTAGGTTCAAAATAAAATCAGCTATGCTAGAACATTATATTTTACAAATTAAACCACATAAATTCACTGTTTTAAAATATTCACATTTTTACACCATAAATGTCCAAAACAACATTATCTTCCAACATATTTATACCACCGTATTCAAGACTCATAAACACATCGCTGTTAATATGTAAACCTCTGTTTCCTTCGACAGCATGCCACATGTAACCTGGATTGTTTTGCTTCATATAAAGTACCATGTTTTTGGTCACATCTTCAGGATGGAGCAGGAATGTTTTTGTAGCTCCCATAAGTGAAGTAGCCAGCATTTGATGAGTTGCGTTGGTAGCATCTACCACGGAAGTCTAATAAAAACAATAACATTAGTTACATTTATTAATGTTATTGACAAACAGATTATAGAGCAAGGACCCCCCAAGCGAGAACTAGGAAAATCAAAATTATATAAAAAAAATAACAAGAGTCCCACAATGGAACCCTGGGGTGCTTCCAACTTAAAAGTCAAGGTGCCTGAAATATGAGATTCTATAGTCATATTGTGTGTTTCCATCTTAACATCCAAAATACGTCAGGAATCACGTCTCAAATATAGAAGGTAGATCGGAAAATATTTCTTCTAAAATTTTAACGTCCTAGATGTTATGGCTTAAATAGATACCACTGCGACTAGACTTAATTATAATTACTTACAAGAAGCTCAGGTACAATAACAGAGTCTGCTAAGTTGAAGGTTCTATCTACATTCCATTTTAATACACTCATGCCAACGTTAGTATCGTACTTCATTTGTTTTGTGATCATTTGGATTTGACCCATATTGGAAACTGTCATGTTTCTATACCACATCGTGACACCATCATCATTGAGAATGTACTACAAATGGACAAAATGTATTTATTTAGTGTATACCGGGTGCCTACGATATTACTAGAAAGTCTATAAATTTCTTGTAAAAAAATATATCGATTTTGAATTTTAGAAAGTTGTATGGTTGAATATGGTGTACAGTTTGTTCTCCAAAATCTGATTTTCATTTCCGGTACCGAAAATAGTATAAACTTTGTATCACATACACGTATCTATTATTCGAAATTTAGATTGTCTAAGAAATTCTAGGTCCAAAACATGCGGCATACCTTATATCTATCTTTGACAACTTTCGAGAAAATGGCGGTTGAAATTGTTATATCGAACATAAATTATTTCATTTTTATATAAAATAAAATGAAAGGACGAATATATTTACTTTTTTTGGTAAGTAAAATTTGATAAAGTCATAACAATTTCATTTCCGGCTGAACCGGAAGTACTACGAAAAGTGATTTTCAGGCTCAATTACTTCGATATTTTGAAACAGCCTGTATAAATAAACACCACATAAATTAGACAACATCCAATTCCAGAAGCTAGGGCTTGTGCTGAAGGGGGTTACACATTGAAAAAACGCGGACATACAATCATTTCCTCCGACAGTGCCGGAACCAGGATTCGAACCTGGCGGTGTGATGTCCGTGTGATTAATCGCAATTGCCACCTCGCGCCTTAACCCACTCGGCTATCGACCAGACAACGACCAGAGTATTGGACCTTAAATTTACATTCTACTAACCTTTCTGGATATTTTTTGTTTCTGATGTCCTCTGTCTAAACCTAATAGTTTATGAGATATTGGCGATTGAATGTTCACCTGCACTGTCACAAAGGCTAACCAATAAACGATGTTTAAACAGAACTTTGATTCAAGAGGGCTGTGTAAAACAAAATAACTATTTACCGATTTTCATTTAGATTTTGACAGTGCTGCTGCATCGTTTAAGAGTTTCTCTTGACAGTTGCCATTTAATTTTAGCGTTTTATTCTTGATTTACCTTTTAGTAAGCGTTTAAGTGTCTTCTGGTTGTTCAAAATTGTCGTGTTTAGGCGCGAGCATCAAATTGATATATGTTATTAGTATATGAAGAGGTAAGAAAAAACAGAAGGGAAGCCGGTAGCAATGTATATTCGACGTTATCCATAACGTGACCAACCTTATGCACAATATTTTACATGGTTGGAAGAACATTTAAAAAGGGAAAATCATAATGAACATGAGAACAGATTTATTGTAAATGAGGAGGCAGAGATAAACATACTGGAGTGTGTTGAGATTGATCCAACAAGTTCTACAAGAAAAATTGCCAGTGGTATCAGGATACCTCCCAAAAGTGGTAGAAAGATTCTACATAAACATAATTACAAATTTTTTAATCCATCAGCATCTTTGCGAGGGAGGTTATCAACGAAGATTGAATTTTTGCAATTGGTATCTAGAAACTGAGCGCCATCAGCCAAATATAAAATCATGCATTTTATTTTCGGACGAATCCCGATTTACCAACATGGGAACGTTTAACAAGAACAATACGAGATATTGGGCAACTGAAAATAATCATCTATTTAGAGAAGGAGCTTTCCAAAAAAGATTCGGCATCAACGTTCGGCTATGCGTTATAGGAACATGCATTGTAGGACCAATATTTTTTGATGGACCTTTAAACGGGGCCCGGTACCTACATTTTCTACAGAAGGAAATTCAAAATTTTATTGAAGTTTTACCAGTGCAGCATGAGCATTGAGCATGTCCTCTATCAGTAAGATAGTGTACAGCAGTCAGGAAAATTTTAAAATTATTGCCTAATAATAAAGCACCCGGTGTGGATGGTGTCCACAACCTAATGTTAAAAAACATGCCAAATAAATGCATTGTACAACTTGTTTACATAATAAATGCAATCTTAAGAACACAGCATTACCCGGGTGCTTGGAAGAAAGCTATAATAATTCCACTATTAAAACCAAGAAAACCATCCCACCTCCCATCCAGCTACCGTCCCATATCACTCCTTAACACCCTCTCTAAAGTCGTGGACAAGGTGTTACTGAAAATTATAAATAAACACTTACATAAAAACCACATTTTACCACACGTCCAATTTGGCTTTAGAGAGGGTCACAGTACCACTTTAGCTTTATCCAGGGTGGTGCAGGACACCATTGAGGCATATAATAAAAAAAATTGCAATGCTATGATTTTAATTGATATTGAGAAGGCTTATGATTCGGTTTGGATCAACGGCCTTGTATACAAACTCGCGAATGTGTGTGAACTTCCCATGTATTTGGTATCGCTAATAAAAAATTATTTGTTAGGTAGATTTGCTGCGGTAAACATCAACGGTGCGATCTCCTCTTTCAGGAGATTGTCCGCTGGGGTACCGCAGGGGGCGATATTGTCGCCTACATTATACAATATTTATTTGGCTGATATACCAACCCATTTAAGTACAAACACATTATTATATGCAGACGATACTGCAATATACGCAAGATCGTTTTACGCAGAAACTGCGGTTAAAAAATTAAAATTTCATTTGGATCAACTCCTAAAATTTTATGACAAATGGAAGATATCCATTAACGATGACAAAACTGAACTCATAATTATGCATAGGAAGTTCACAAACATTCGCGTGTTTAACAAACTGAAAATTAAAAATACAGTTATAAGAGAGAAGAGCGCGGTCAAGTACCTGGGGGTTACCCTAGATACGAGACTGCGTTTCGGACCTCACATAACTAATATTATAAACAGTACGTATGCTGCCTTAAGTCGACTATATCCTTTAGTCAACAAAAGGAGCACTTTATCTAAGGACAACAAAATAACATTATATAAAACTATTTTTAAACCAATCCTCACATATGCATGTGCGTCATGGAATACCATTTCTGATGCGCAATGCAACCGCCTCCAGAGGACACAAAATAAGATCCTTAGACTACTGACAGAGTCTAATAGATACACACCCATTACTCAAATTCACAATGATGCAAATATCCAAATGATCAGAGATTATGTACAAGAAACGGCGGACAGGTTTTTTAAATATAAAGTGGGTAATTCCATACTTACCGCTAACTTGACCATGATGAGGAGTCATAATGCGACACCTCATACGCACAAACTAATTCATGAGGGGTTACCCCTCTACCATCAGAGGTAACATTGGGAATGTACTTATAACTGGCTTAGCCCTGTAAGGGGGGTATAACCATGTTTAGTGATATGTACAATTTCTGATTGTAACAGAATTGTCTTATTTTAAACAGAATTTTCTTTCATTTTACTCATTTAGAACAAATTTTCATTTTCATTCATTTATTTTAGAGTTCCATTTAGTTTCAAGAATCACTTTTAATTTCCCTTTTGACATACAAAATCGTTGTTGTATATATGTAAATAGCTTAATTAAAACAGGTTTTCGTATGCTTTCCTGTAATATATAATTTATAATTTGTAAATTTTATTTAATTTTAGAAGTTCGTAATCTTTTCATTATTTTAACCTTTTGGAAAACTAAATTTATTTTGTCTAAGCTATTAGGAGGGCAATGATAGTGTATTGAAAACAAAAATCATTGGTATGTCATTTCATAACAGGCATTAGATCCGCCGTCCCAACTGAATTCGTTTTCTTTGTAAAATTTGTATCCAGTCGGGATTTCTGCACTTAGTGCATTTGTACAAAAACCAAATAAATGAAATAAATAAAATACCACATGAAATGTAAACACAGTTAAATAGAATAAAGAATTTTTAATGGTTTTAATGGACTATTTAAGTGAAACTTTTAATAATCGCTGGAGAGGTACCCATGGTCCTATACGGTGGCCGGCGAGATTCCCAGACCTTACACCTTTTGATTTTTTTACTAGGCCCATATAAAAAGGTGTATCACACACAACCATATAACATAGGAGACCTTAGAAATTGAATTACGCAAGTGATAAACTCTATTACTCCAATTCAAATGAATTTCTTTGGGAATTTAAAGATAAGATTACTTCTTGCCGAGAAGTCAACGGTGTGCATTTTGAACATTTAAATTATGGTACTTATTTTATTTTTCGGCTTAGAGCAGATTTGTGACATATTTACAGTGCAGGTGAACATTCAGTCGCCGATATCTCATAAACTATTAGGTTTAGACAGAGGACACTACAAACAAAAAATATCCAGAAAAATTAGTAGAATGCAAATTTAAGGTTCAATACAGGGTTCCATTAAAAGTATCGAAGTAATTTGAGCCTGAAAATCATTTTTCGTGGTACTTCCGGTTCAGCCGGAAATGAAATTGTTATGACTTTATATCCCAAAAACCTTAAATAACCGTAACAGATTTGTTGCTACATTCATTTATTTCATATGAAAAGAAATAATGTATGATCGATATAACAATTTCAACCGCCATTTTGTCGAAAACTGTCAAAGATAGATATAGGGTATACATATTTTGGACCTAGAATTTCTTGGACAATCCAAAATTTGAATAATGTACAGGGTGTTCTATTAAAAATAACAAAGTTTATACTATTTCCGGTTAAACCGGAAATGAAAATCCGATCTTGTAGCAATCAAACTGTACACCGTATTCAATTATACAACTTCCTAAAATTTGAAATCGATATCTTTTTATACAAAATATTTATAGGCTGGCTAGTAATATCGTAGGCACCCGGTATATTTAAAAATAATAAATAAGTATTAGAGGAATATAAAAGAATACCACTTACTACATTTTGTCCGTGTATGTGGAGGGATTCTTCTAATCTACCATATGCTGACCACTGTTGCAATGAAGTTGAGGTAATCATTTGGCTACCTGATATATCCATCATTTCCAAAACTTTTGGTATTTCCTCGAATATATCCATATCTACTAGATTCCAAGTACGCGAAAGAACAGACTAAAGAGAAAAACAACTAATTATAAATTTTTATTAATACAAAATAATTTACAACAATTGTAATAGAAACAATTGCTACAAAACTGTTGTGCATGCGTGGGTTCTCAATTATACAAAATATCAACCATTTTGAAAAATTCAGCTTCAGATGAACGTGTGTGATCAATTTTTAGTATATCTGGCCTGATACCGATAGAGACCGAAATGGCACCCTCGACTCCAGATACAATTTAAGACAGGATTCGAGAACAGGCTCAAAGTGTTAACCATCCGAGATGTTAAAGAAAACCCAAGCAAAACAGTACTACCTGGGCTAATAATTCGAGTCAGTAGTTGCGACCAACAAGAATGGAGCGGACAAGAAAGACCGCGCACGCACTGCCATAAGCATACTAATAGCATGTGCCGCTCCGCCTATACATGGGCCATCTAGCATTCCTTTACTGACTCGAATTATTGGCCCTAGTTTAGTAAGCTTCAACATGCTTAATTACCTCTCTTAAGATGGTTAGTTCAATCATCCTCACTTCTTTGAGCGACCCGTCGGTATTCCAAACATTTTGCCATCCGATGAGTGTCACGTTTCCAACTTCTGTGAGAGTTTCCAATAACTCTACCAGCGAATTCAATTTTTCTTTCTGCCAGTCGAGGTTTTGCTAAAAAAAAAAAGAAAAATGTGGTTGATTAGGCCCTCAAAAATCATGAGATAAGGAATGCAGCATACACAATCTAATTCGGATTTTAGTATCAAAGCACATAAAAAAACAAGACAAACATTTCAAGATGAAATTATCCTATAGTTAGAGAATAGACCATAAACACTGTAGATGTCAAAACTACACTAATAATATGTCTTTCTTTAACACAGTTAACTTGATACAAACAAAAACATACGTAAATTAATATCTTCGTGTAACGGTAAGTAAAGGTAACTTAACGTAACACAAGTGAAATAATTGAAAGATTACAGGTAATATAATTAATAATTAATTATGTTAGCGACCCTGTGATCCAGGAGCTTTCAAGACCAGGATGCTCGAATGCTGACAGGTGGCGCCACCGTGTGCCCAAATGGATATCTAGACGGTCAAAATTCTAAGTATTTGGTGTTGGGATGGAGTTACAGGGTGGAAATTATATACTATGACGTTTAGAGTGTTGCAACACGAAGCATTTATTAAATATGCTATGAAGAATAAACTAAAATTTTTTAAAAAACTTCAGCGATATAGGGGTGAATTTGGGGTATAGGGGATAAACCCAAAATGTCGATTGCATGTAGTAATTTGAGACTCTTATAAAACGTATGAACAGAAAAACAGTAAAAATATATATTTATAAATTTACGAAGGGAATACTTAGACAAAAATTTGTCCCATCCCTTTTTTATTTAATTACAATATTTTTGAAGAATAAAGTGCCTCACTTCAAATTCATCACTTAAACTTGCGAATACTTAGTTGCTTTGAAAAACTCAATACCTCCACCGCGAATTATAGAAAAGCTCTCGTCTAGACACAAATAGTTGAATACCCAACAAAAGAAAATATCATAGATAATTGCAGATAACTGTAAATATGCTTAGTTGTTATAAGATGTATAAGGACTAAATTATAAAAAAAGAAAAAGTATGTACGATATGTATATAAATATACAGAAATAACGTAAAAAGTTGAATTACGGCTAACTTAGCCAAAATTAAACTGAAGTTAATAAAATTTTAGGCGAAAGTAACATATATAACTAAAAAATATCCTGCCAAATTTTAGCAAAAAATATCTAACAGTTTGGCCGCAATTCCATTTGTAGTCCAAATTCCACAAAATTTTCAAAACGTTCCCCAATTTGTCCAAATGGTCGAACGAATATGTTCTCTACCACAATGAAAGTATTCTTATGTACTTTCACATGATGTAACTAAAATAACTTTTTTTTTAATATAGCCGATTTTTTGTCATTTAGGATATATACATGCGCACGGCGATTTCCCGTCATTTACGGTATTACAAGTATGCGCGCGCAAGTATAAATATAAACACCACAGAAATTAGACAACCCCCAATTCCAGAAGCCAGGGACTTGTGCGGAAGGGAGTTACACATTGAAAAAACGTGGACATACAACCATTTCCTCCGACAGTGCCAGTGCCGGAGCCAGGATTCGAACCCGGTGGTGCGATGTCCGTGTGATTAATCGCGATTGCCACCTCGCGCCTTAACCCACTCGGCTATCGACCAGTACATCTGAGATATTCTCTCAAGTATCAAAATTGACAAGATTTTGGATAACAGCAAATAACAGATAATGAACTCATGCCAATAAGAACTGATGCTCCTCTTTCTAATGAATTACTCAATATAATTGCTTGTGATTGTAAGATCAGCTGCAAAACTAAACGTTACTCATGCAAAATCATTGGCATCACATGCAGCAATTTATGCCACAATGGAAGGAATACTGTGTGTCAAAATGCACATAATGTTGACGAAGCTGTGGTTGATGAAGAGCCTGAGCAATTAGAAATTAGTCCTGATATTTATGATATTGAAGAATTCGAAGAGGATAATTATGAAGAAGACTTGTACTTCAGAGAATATCACAGATGTATGCGATTTTAGCGATGACGGGGGTGAAGAAATATTCCAAATTCCAGTTACCTATTCGGAAGTAGACACTTCTTGTAGTAGCACATCTAGTACAACTACTAGAAAAAGAAAACACGAATAAAGTAAAATAATAATCAATATATGTAAAAAGTTTAATAAGAATCAAGTGAATTTAAAAAAAAAATTATATATTGCCTTCGAGAGTTTTTTTATCTAAATGTTTAAAGCCTGCTCACAATCACTTTTTATTATTAATATTGAAATTTTTATAATGAATAATTACACATATACTTGTGCGCGCATACGTATAATACCGAAAATGACGGGAAATCGCCGCGACTAAATTAAAAAAAGTTATTTTTTGTTACAGCACGTGAAAGTACATAAAAATACTTTAATTTTAGTAAAAAAAAATCGTTCGACCATTTGGACAAATTGGGGAAAGTTTTGAAAATATTGTGGAATTTGGACTAAATCTGGAATTGCGGCCAATCTATTGGATATTTTTTACCAAAATTTGGTAGGCTATTTCTTGGTTATATAGGTTAGGCCAAGTTAGCCGTAATTCAATTTTTTACATTTTTTCAATATATTTATATACATATCGTAGGCTCAACCGATTTACACTAAATTTAAACTAAAGATTCCTTGAATGTCTACAATAAAATGGTGCCTTTCTTGTATCTTAACTAGCATTTTAAAGGGTCGAGAATAAATTAAAACTGAAAAACCACCCTTAAATATGACCAATTACCCCTTTTCCGCGAAAAAAATGGTTCCCCCACCTACTGGAAATAGAAAACTCAGGGTATTCTTAGTTTCACCAAAACAAACTTATTTTTCTATTCGCGCTGCTCCATGTAAAATTTTCTCTATCCCTTATTTTGGGCAATTTTTACTCCACTATATGGCTACAATTGTAAAAATATCTTTACTGCATTTCCCACAGCATAAAAACTGCACATTTCAATCTTGAATCTGAATGTTAATACATTCTCTAAATCTACCCCTCACACTTTTAGAATTTAAAAAAATATTTACACAAACTAGAATTTTGAGTGACTAGATCCTCATTTGCGGAGTCTGTGGGGTGACGTAACTAGACATTTTATAAACTCAAGCTGATAAGACTATAGACTACTACAGCTTCAACCATTTTGATAATAGAGAAAAAAAATTTTGAACAACACCAATCGATTAACTTGGACAATTTCCTCAAATTTTCTGCATATTTCTTGCTCAATTATTTGAGAACTCGGGGTTGGCGTCGTCAAAATATAGCATATTCGTTCTCGCTCGACGAAAATTAAGGAAAGTTATTTGGTACGAAGATGAACAAAACAATAAAACCGCTGCCCGAGGAATCACTACTTCCAAATCCAGATTTTGTAGCCAAGTCTTATACACACTAAATCCTAATATAATATTTTATTTCCTTTAATAATAGAGTGGGGGTGAGAGAGGGGGTGGCACAACGTAAAAAAAATTAGAAGCCCTTGGTTCTTGTATATCCACTAAATCCCAATTTAATTTTTTATTCCCTTAAACAATAGGGTGGGGGTGGAAATGGGGGTAGTAGAAGGGGTAACTAATACCAAAATAAATTTAAAAGGCCCTTGGTTCTCGTACACACACTAAATCCCAATTTAATTTTTTACTCTCTTTAATAATAGGGAGGGGGTTGGCAATGGGGGTGGTAGAGGAGGTGGTTGATGCCAAAAAAAATTTTTGAGACGTTTCGTTCTTGCATACACGTTAAATCACATTTTATTTTTTTCTTTACTCCCTTTTATAATAGTGTGGGGGGTGGTCTGGTGGTGACAGTGAGGGTGGGGGGGGTGGCTGATGCCAAAAAAAATTTTGAGACCTTAACTCTTCGTACATGTTCTAAATTGCAATCTTACCTGCTTGCTTTGCCTATTTACCATTATTTACCCGATTTACCCCCAAACTCTTCAACGGAATTAGATGAAAATATAATTTAGTTCCAGATCTCGTTACAATACATAAGTGTACCAAATTTCAAGTCAATATCATAAACGGTTCCAGAGTAAACGTGCGCACAAAAAAAGTTACAGATTCGACGTTTCATGACATTTTAAGCAATTTCAACAACAAAATTTAAAAAATACATATTTATTTTTTTTGCGTTACAATACTTCCACTGGACGTGGAAGTAATATACAGGGTGTCTCACCTGGAACTGAATCGATCGATATAGAGAAAACTACGCATCAGAAAATTTTGAAAATTTAGATAATTACTAATGTCGGTGTGGCCAATCCAACTAAAATAATTACAAGCAGCTGGCACTCCCGCTTATACCGGAAGTCGAAACCAACTTGCTTATTTCAAATAGAACACCCTATATATTTTAGGGTTTTCGAAAAGAGCATAAAATTCTGAGTCGAAAATATGTAGCATATCCTATACCTAAGCCTAGCCGTTTCAGCCGTTGACATTTTAGAGAAAATTTGACAAATGCAACGGTTTGCAAGAACCGTTATAACTTTCTGCGTGTAAAAGATCCTCATTTGCTTCTTGTCACGTAAAAGGAACACAAGGAGAACTCCGTTCTACAACTGAAATAAATTCAATAATACCATACCAAGTGTTCCGTTTTTCGCGTTACATTTTGTCAACTTCAAACCGCGAAAACTTGTTTAGATCAAATGGAACACCTTGTATCTTTTTACGTCAAGTTGTGTAAAATTGAATTCCCTTTTTTCTGATATTAGCATTGTGGTGGTTAAAGTTACAACTTTTTGAAATATTTGCGATGTTATTAGAAATTCATGAATTGTTGTAATCATTTCATCAAAATAGCCATGATTAGAAACAGTCAGTCATTATCTTATGTCAAAAAATTCCAGCACTTTTAAATTACACCCACGAAGACATTTTAAATTTGTTTATTATTTATGGAGAATATGATAAAGTAATAAAGTCTAGTATACTAGTAGTAGTAACTTGGCGTGTGTATGTATGAGTTAATATTTCCGTACGATTTCATTTTCTCTTGTACACAAAGATCCAGAAATATTGTCCATGTAGACAATGTTTCTGGACTATTGCTTTAACTTTGTGTATAATATGGGAGAAAATGAAATCGTACGGAAATATTAACTCATACATACACACGCCAAGTTAAAGTATACTACACTATATCAAGAACTTGCAGCACATTTGCTACTCGATGTCCAGAAAAACGGAAACCGTCGCTAAACATTGTAATACGCATACTGGAAAATTTTAAAAATTATGGCTCTGTCAAGGCAAAAATGCAAAAAAAAAAGCCTATTGTTGATGACGAAAACATTGAAATAGTGATTCTGGGATATTTTCATTCATTTCCAAGGATGTCATGAAGACAAGCTGCTCTGGAATCAGGACTATGCAAGGATTCAATTCACACAACCTTATTAAAACATAAGTTTCACCCGTTTTCATTCCATATAGTTCAAGGATTAAAAGAAACAGATTTCCTAAGAAGACAGAATTTTTGTGAGTTTATTCTAATAAGGTCTGAGGGTCACGATTCTTATTTGGGAAATATTATATGGACAGATGAAGCAAAATTTACTAAAAATGGACTTTTTAATAGACACAATTCGCATTATTAAAGTGACTCAAATCCTCATATGTTCAGAGAGCGAAACTTTCAGGAAAGTTGGCAGTTTAATGTTTACTGTGCCATAAGAAAGATAGAGTGGTGGCATTACAATTTTATCAGGAAAATTTAAACGGTAAATTAAATTTCCTCTTCTGCTAATATGTATAGGTAAATTTTTTTTTTTTAGGTGAAAGATATCTGAATATCTTACAAAATTTGAATAATAACTATTTAGAAAATTTACCTCTCGCCGAACATAGAAACATTTTTTATCAGCACGACGGTGCTCCCCCACATAACGCATATTTAATTAATAATTATTTACAAGAAACTTTTTATGATCAATGGATTGCCAATAATGGACCTTCCTTATGGCCTCCTCGCTCGCCCGATTTATCAGTTCTGGATTATTTCATTTGGGGAACTATTAAAAATAAAGTTTATGAGAGCTCATTAACAACCGTTGAAGATTGTATGCAAAGAGTAAGAAATGCATTTCAAAACATATCACAGGATTCAATTAGAAGAGCTACCCATGAGGAACTAATCCGAAGGTGCGAAAAATGTGTCGAGGTTCGAGTTCGGAATTTTGAGCAATTATTAAATTAAAATGAAATCGTATTTTAAATTGATCTTATCTCTTCTGTTATTTTAGTTCATGCCATATCTTGAATTCGATTAATACGCATGTTACAGTGTTAGTGTTATTTTGCGTTTTTGTGGATATCGAGTAACAAATGTGCTGCAGGTTCTTGTTATTACTTTATCACATTCTCCATAAATAATAAACAAATTTAAAAAGTTTTCGTTGGTATAATTTAAACGTGCTGGCATTCTTTGACATAAGATAATGACTGATTGTTTCTAATCATGGCTATTTTGATGAAATGATTACAACAATTCATGAATTTCTATAAAATCGTAAATATTTCAAAAAGTTGTAACTTTAACCACCACAATGCTGATATCAGAAAAAAGGGAATTAAATTTGACACAACTTGACGTAAAAAAATAGGGTGTTCTATTTGACCTAAACAAGTTTTCGCGGTTTGAAGTTGACAAAATGTAACGCGAAAAACGGAATACTTGGCATGATATTACTGAATTTATTTCAGTTGTAGAACGTAGTTCTCCTTGTGTTCTTTTTGCGTGACGAGAAGCAAATGAGGATCTTTTACAAGAAGAAAGTTACAACGGTTCTTGCAAACCATTGCACCTGTCAAATTTTCTATAAAATGTCAAATATCTTTGAAACAGCTAGGTTTAGGTATAGGATATGCTACATATTTTCGACTCAGAATTTTATGCTATTTTCGAAAATCCTAAAATATATAGGGTGTTCCACTTGAAATAAGCAAGTTGGTATCGTCTTCCGGTATAAGCGGAAGTGCCAGCTACTTGTAATTACTTTAGTTGGATTGGCCACACCGACATTAGTAATTATCTAAATTTTCTGATGCGTACTTTTCTCTATATCGATCGATTCAGTTCCCGGTGAGACACACTGTATGTAACGTAGGTAGATTAATCCCATGTGAGTAACAACTTATTTTTGAAGGGAAAAATAACCAAATCTCAGAAAATTCTTTATTATGTGACCGGTTTCTTGAACAAACTTTGCTTTACATCATCAGACACAAGAATTTGAATAAATCCTTGTATGTTTTGTTAAAATTCTTGTGTCTGATGATGTGAGGTAAAGTTTGTTCACGAAACCGACAAATGCAAATATATCTTTACGAAGATTATAAACGAAAAATTATGGTAGTACGAATTTTGTCATCCCTCAAAGCATAAACTTATTAAATTAGAACAACAAAGGACGTATAAATAGGTACTGAAAATACTCACATTGATATGTGGCCAGTCAGCAACGAGATTATTCCCCAATCCAAATACACACAGTATTTGGAGAGAGAAAAAGGTTAACAACCTCGCGGATATCATGTTGGTACTTTTTGTAAATAGCTAATGACAATTATTTAACTTCAGGTCAATTATATAGCATACGAAATCGTTTATCTATGACCTTATGACCGCAGCAGCTTTGCATGATACCTTGTTTTAGATTAACTTATTTTTATTGTTTATCAAGTTTCACTCTTAATTAATAGATTTAGATAACCAACAGTCCAGTTATTTTTTGAAAATTTGGTTTGACGTAAGATCCACTTTTTTATGGAAAAATATTTATACAATATAACCATACAGCACAGACTTTTGTATAAAAAATATTCGGATACTATTTGTATATTCCCTTCGCCCTAAACATGATAAAATCTAGCTCTTCTAGATTAATCTAGTTTACTAACGGGGTACTTTTTAGTTATAACAAACGAGGTAATAGTTTTTTTATCTTATGTATGTTGTAGAGAGTATGTAGCATTCAAGTTTTAGACCTCCAAACCCTTGACATATTTTTGATTTGCCGAAAAAACACGAAATTTTGGTACTTTTTCAGTTTGTGGGCTATAACTTAAAAACAATGTATCCAATCGAAAAATCATCTATTACCAAAATTAAAGAACATTAAATTTTGCTTCGAATGAGTACCTCAAAGTTGAAATTTCGTCAAGAGTTATGTGCGTAATTGGCAGTCGAATAACAACAATTTTTACCAAATCGTAAAAAATTCACACTGGGTAACTTTTTAAACGTAGTGCATTTACTGGCACCACGTCATCATTTTTTGGTGATGTGAAAGGAAAATTTTTATCCCTCATTGGGCAACATCCACACCTGTAAGCACAAGCAGCTGTATTTCCCGAGCCATCTGTTTCTCAAGACTTGATAGAACAGACAGAGGAACAGCTGACCTTGGCACTGTATGGACAGATGCACAGTGGGCCCCTGAACGAGCTGAGATACGAGCTTTTTATAAAATTCGCCTCAAGAAAATCGTTCAGCTTAGCACGGCTGGAAGAAAGACTTGTCAGGCTTATTGCCTATAACAATGTCAAAGGATGCTGCACCCGACATGCTGCTGAAAACGGTTTCATGTACATGCAAAAAAGGTTGCACTGCAACATGCAGCTGTTGAAAACACTGCCCTGGCCTCTCATGTCAGAACGCTCCTGAGATGGACATGATGATGAGTTGGATGAAGATGAAGATGACGACGAAGATTGCTTCGAGCTTGAGGAAGTTGGTGGTGCTGCTGCAATGAATCAGGAAGATAGGATGCAGTACGAGGACATTAGTCAGCCCCAATCCAAACGGATTTGACTACTATAACCACTACACGCAAATAATTCGTTCTTTCAAAAACTCATTTTTACTTCATTTCAGTCAGTCTTGCACTTTGTATTTGTTTATTTTTTTACACCTTGTTGTATTACTACTATTGGGTAAATTTTTATTTTTGGTTAATAAACTTTGGGCCTTTCTTTACATTATGCTTTTATTTCGGCAACCCATCCTCTCAAATTAATGTTAAAAAATAAAATAAAAAAGAATTACAGAGAATAATAAAAATATTTATATGTAGGACATTTTGGATATTGAGTGTATTTTGCTTAATACTGATCGAATTTAGAACACCAGGTAATCTATGAACTAGAAATTATATGCTCTATAACTTTCATTCTATGAATTTTTTTTCATTTAGATTAGCCGTTTCAGAGCTGAAGACGTTTGAAAAGTTACCCAGTGTGAATTTTTTACAAGTTGGTGAAAATTGCAGTTATTCAACTGCCAATTACGTCCATACCTTTTGATAAAATTTCAACTTTGAGGCACTCATTCGAAGTGAAGTTTAATGCTTTTTAATTTTGATAATAGATGACTTTTAGAATGAATGCATTGTTTTTAAGTTATAGGCCACAAACTGAAAAAAGTGCCAAAAATTCGTGGTTTTAGCATAAGCATTGGATAAAATTTATTGCAGATTGATATACATGCGTAGCAAATAGCAAAAGCTAAAACGCCGCGTCGCACACTGGGCAATTTATTTAGATTAGGACGACAAAAGTCAATTTTTAGTTAGAGTTAAAATATAACTGGTGTATTCTAAAATGTTTTTTAACAACTCGCTCTCTTAACCTCCTCGCCCATGTTTTATTTGTTTTCATAATCATAAATGCGCAATCGCGGTCCAAAAATTATTGCTTCTCCTCTTCACTGCTTTACGCACAAAATAATTTTAGCGGGCGTGCTGCAGCGAGGAGATACTCATTGCAATATCCAAATAGAATACGGCCAGACCATAAAATTTTCAAAGATCTGTTTCGTCGTTTTGGAGAAACGGGTTCATTTCGCCATAAAAACGATGTAGAACGACCGAAATGAATTACTCCAGATCAAGAACTAGAAATTTTAGTTCATGTGGATGAAGATCCTCAAGTCAGTTCAAGTCGTTTAGCAGTGGCAACGGGGGTGAGTAAACAATCTGTCCTAAGAGTCTTACGTAAATAACGCTTCTACCCGTATCATCTCACTCCTGTACAAAACTTACTTTGAAGGGATCTTCCACAAAGGCTACAATTTTGTCAAATTGTTCTAAATAAACACAACCGGCATCGAAATTTTGTTAAGAACACATTATTTACTCTCCGAGGCGTTTTTAATCGGATCCAATTACTGGGAAGTAGAAAATCCTCATGCTGTAAAAGAAAGGCATTTTCAGCAAGAATTTAAGATTAACGTTTGACATGGTATCAACGATGATTAATTATTGGGAGCATTTGTGCTTCCTCCAAATTTAAATGAACAGTCTAATCTGGTTTTTATTTAAAATACTTTTGCTGATATATTACCTGCTTTCATACGGAACAGAATGTGGTTTATGCAAGATGAAGCTCCCCTCATTTCTCCATTGAAGTTAGGAACTATCTTGATGAGACTTTCCCATGCAGATGGATCGGCCAAGAAAGTGAGTTTGCTTGGCCACCAAGAAGTCCTGATTATAATTATTAGTATTATTAGTAAAAACTCATCCACTTGCATTGACAATATAATTACAAGTTTTGATGAAGAGACTTATGAAGCTGGTGTGATCGAACCATGCCTGTCAGATCATCACGGACAATTCTTTAATCTCAAATCTATTATAAATACTAGTCAGATAGTGTATAAAAGGCATTATACAAAAAAAAACTAAATAAGCTCTGTAGCTCTTTAAAAGAAATAAAGTGGAGTATATTTTATCAAAACAAAAGTATAAATACCAATTTAGTAGCAAACTTTTTATGTACTACTATGTAGGTAAAACCTATAAGTCTGCTCTTTTAGAGTCTCATAGGTCAAAAACTCTCATATCAGGATTACATTTGTAATTCCGACAATAAAGTAAAAACCAGTTGGAATATAATGAATTTTGAGAGGAACAAAGGGGTAAAACAGCAAACTGCACCAACGTTATCCGAAAATGACTTTAACTAATTTTTTACCAGCATTACTGATAATATCAGTAGTTCACTTATACATGCTGATAACATATCTATCGATGACACAATGACTAATATCCCCTCACCTTCATGCTCTTTCTTTCTGGAACCGGTCACTGAAGCCGAAGTACTCGAAGCTGTCAAATCCCTAAAAAATTCTCCATGTACAGATGTTTTTGATTTTAATTCTAGGATTATCAAAGAAACAATCGATATAATACTTCCTTTATTGACTATTCTAATTAGTGCTTGCTTTAGTCACGGTGTTTTTCCAGACTGCTTTATGCTAGCAAAGGTTATACCTCTATTTAAAAAATGTGACCCAAATATGGCGGATAACTATCGGCCCATTTCAATTATTCCAATTTTTGGTAAAATCATTGAAATAATATTGAAAAAAGATTGTATAAATATCTTCAGTCAAATTCTATACTATGCAAATGTCAATTTGGCTTTAGAGTAGGTTGTTCTACAGCTGGCGCAGTACACAAAAGTCCCTCCACTGCGGAGGGTTTTGAGGTGGGAGAACATGTTGCTCTATGTGACCTTACAAAGGCCTTTGACTGCGTTCCACACGACATATTATTAAGAAAATTAGAACGCTATCGAATAAGAGGGTTACCACTACTCTTCTTCAAGTCTTATTTGGAAAATAGATCCCAGTATGTGATTATAAATAATAAAATGTCAGATCTTAAAAGAAGTACACATGGTGTCCCACAGGGATCAGTAATTGGACCAGTTCTGTTCTTGATGTTTATCAATGATATTAATTATTTTATATCCCCTAGTAAGTGTGTACTATTTGCAGACGATACCACACTTATCATATCTCATAAAAATTTTGTTGAATTGGATTCACTATTAGCCACACTCGAAAAAAAAGTTGAAAATTGGTTTATTGTCAACAAACCTAAATTAAATAATAGTAAAACTCAGAAACTTTTTATTTCTTCTAATCACATTCATACCCAGGGGAATAATGTGAAATTACTCGGTATAGTTTTAGATGATAACTTAAATTGGTCTGGACATATAGAGATACCCTAATTACCACTTATTTCACTTTGTTTCACTCACGTATAACTTACGCAGTGTATTTATGGGGAAATTCTGTTCAAGCATTTAAAGTATTTCACTTACAAAAGAGAGCGATTGCAAATATCGGTAGCAAAGAACATTGCCGACCCTTTTTTATTCAATTCGGTATCCTACCATTACCTTCGATTTATATTTATTCTACTGTATTTGAAATACATATTAAAATTAAAAATGTTTGCCTTCAATCGGATATTCATACCCATAATACCAGATACCAAATATGGTTAGAACAGAACGATTTAAGCTTTCAAAGTCAAAAATAAACTCTTCTATCTATCTATCTATCTATCTAATCATTTGGATTATTATGTGTGGAGACATATGAAGTCGTTAGTCTAAGCAAACACTATCAACTCAAGAGAAGAACTGTGGGACAAAATACAAATCGCAGCGAAAATGTATTTTTCAATGTAAGAAAATCTTTTATGAGTAGAATTAGAAAAGGCATAGAAGTAGGCGGAGACCATACCGAACATTTACTCTAACTTGCAGCAATGGGGTTTTTGCATGTGGGGAAGTCTATAATGTCATTAAGTCAACTTGTACGTTATTTTTTGGTCTTCTTATAAGATTAGATCTTTATTTTAGACAATCTTTTGATTTATGTATTTACCTCAATACCATGAAAATAATCCATTAGTTCATAAGAAAGTGAGAAAAAGTTTACGCTGTTACTATTATTTTGTTTTCCCCTACGTTTTGTACTTCTTTCAATAAATACGCTTTGTTTCATTAAATTTGAATTTGTCTTTCAAAAAATTATTGAAAAGTTTAACGGCACTTTCCTGGAAAACGGTTGGAGTTATCAAGTTCTACCAAGTGTATCTTTTATACGTGGAAATGACTCCCTCATCAGATTTTCTGGTCAAAAGTACCACAACGTTTCGTCAAAAAAAATGAAAAAAATTCATCATCAGATAAAGGTCCTGCGGCGCCCTCTATGATCTAACGTGATGTAATACATAAATTATTATTTCTTAGAATAAAAAATGTTCTTCTAGTAAATTTGGCGAAGATCAGTCAAGACGCTGTTGAGTTATTGCAAAAAAAACGAAAAAATAATTTGAACTTTGACACCCCGTATATTTTTCCACAGTAACATTTTACTAAAGCATATTTGGTTATATCCTCACATTTTGGCCCAAAGAATCTACCCCTGAACTATTGCCTATTATTAATGATCCACCCTGTATATGCTCCAGCAGATGACAGGATGCCGTCTCAACCGATTTTCCTTTTCTAAAACCATGCCGAGATAACGTCAATATATGGTTTTTTTCAAACCCTGTTATACTCCACCCTTTGCGATATTTTAGATAAGATACTCAACATAGATATTTGACGATAATTTTCGAGATCAGTGGATTCGCCTTATTTTAACATCCCTTCATATATAGCTTCTGTATTTTTGTGCATTTATTTTGGCTATTTTAATTGCAACAATGTATTGTAATCATTACAATTTTATTACGATTAATTAATTTATTTTTTTAACAAATAAATAATATTTATATTTGACTGATAATTACAAACTGGAAAATAAATGAGGTCAAATTGCAGAAGGTTCCTATTTTTAACATAATTATCTAAATAAGCCGCTCACAATTTCAATAGGTAATTTGTGACTTTTTTGCATCACACTAATGCACGCATATTGAATGAGTAAGTAAATCAAACAGGTCAGATACAGATGTCATAAGAATAAATAAATTATGTACAAAGCAAAGTTGAGAAATTTCGATAAATGTACGGTGATTGCTGTTATTAATATAGAGAATGCAGATAGTAATTCACTGAAAATAATTATCATGAAGTTCAGAAAAACAAAATCATTTGCTACCTAGTGATTTACGAGAAAATGGAAAATTGAAAGTAGAGTACGCTTGAAATTAAGACTATTTGAAACATTCATAACTCTTAAAGTTATAATCTTGAACGTCTAGTGTGGAAAGTAATTATATTTCTATTTGCATTTTTGGGCAATAGGCTAGTGGCAAATCAGATTTTGAAGGCTAAAAAAAATTATTAACAGGCAAGGACCAGCGTTAAGGTTATAATTAAGAGAAAAAACGGAAGAAATAAAGTCAAATTGTAAAATGGGGGTGCTTTTTAGGGGTTGAAAGTGATTTTTTGCGATTTTCGTGGAAACGTGACCTCCTAGCGGAACATGTTATTCACAAAAGTTATTGATAATAAAAAAAATTAAAACTTTCAACATTCAACTTTCAACATTTTTCGACATAACCTCACATTTTCCGAGAAAATGGCGGGACCCCGATTTTTCCGTTTTTTATTTCTTTTTCTCGTAAAAATAATTGAATTCACATGAAATTATATCTTTTTTGCATTGAATAAGCAAGATTTTTGGAATCTGGGACACAAGTAGTTTCCGAGATATTTACATTTTTCGAAAAAAAAAAAAAATTCCACGGAAAATTTTATTGGTGTTTTTTTTTATTGAAATATTCTATCCGGGCTCATTTTAACCGTTGAAATGTCCACTTTAATGGGGTCTACATATGTTGGTTGTTCATTTTTCATGAAACCGCTTAAAATTGAGAAAATCTAAAAAAATGACAAATGTAAACAATAAATTAAATTTCAGTACCAGAATTTAGCTCAATAAAATGGCATAATTTGGATGAAATAATTCAGAACGAGCTGAAATTATTTTGCTTATTTTGTAGTACTTTTTGACATGTCAAAAATCCCCACCCGTAAACGCCGGCGGAGAGGAGGGGGGGAGAGAAAATAAAATTGTTTTTTCGCAACAAATTCGGAAAATATCAATTTTACTATAAAATACGTACATATGAAAATTATAGGTAATACAAATCCGCACTGGGGCGACCGTGCGTGTGTTTTTACTATGTACATACTTCGATATGCGATATAAAGCAACGTAAGGCGCGGTTAGTAGTTGGACGGGTGACCGTTCCAACGAAGACCGCGTCCTCGCCTCACACATCTTCCAACGGCTTGTATATCAGTGTATGCGCGGAAGCTATACAACCTTAGGCGATGGTTGTATAGGGGATATACCATCCTTCGGAGAGGATGTAAAGCCGTCGGTCCCTTGTGTATTAAATGTTAGGCAAGTAAAAGACCCCTACTCTTCTTAAGGGAAGAGGTTCGGCAAAATTCCTGGTTGGGGGTAGCTCGTCTACAGGCGCCGGTGTTAGGCCTCAGTAGCGGAAATAGGCCGACGTTAAATAAATGTATAAAAGACAAAAAACACAAATCCGCACAATTTTGTTTTTTTTAACTTCGTACGACCTATTGGAGCCGAGAAAGGTTTTTTAAAATGTTGACAGTTTTGCAACGCAACGGCAGTCCCTGATTAACCCCAAGGCAAAGAGGCCAAAGTGTGGCCCCCCACCAAATTGCCTTCAAAATTTATTTTATAAAAAATAATGAATGATTTCTGATTTTTTTTCGAAATTTGGAATGACAAATCAAACTCCCACCCCTTAGTTACTGTACAAGTACTATCTGGTTGTCAGCAATATAGTGACCAAAGAAGTCGAGTACGCTGGCGTAATACTCATTTGGATGGCGAAAGAGGCGCTGCTGACAAATTCTGGGTGGAGAGTTTTCTACCTGTTATTGATATTTTACTTAATTTTTTAGCAAACCATATATCCCCATACGAAGAAGCTGATGAGCGTTTTGGTTTTCTGAGTAAGTTGGAGACTCTTTCTGATGATGATATTAAAAAACACTCGACAAATCTACTCAATATTTATAACACCGGTTTGGATGAATATTTATACACTGAGCTACTACAATTTAAAAAATTTGCAAGAATATTGATTCAACATTCTGAAGATGATGATGAACAAAAAAAATTAGCTATGAAGTTCACATCTATCAGATGTTGGTAGATAGAAATTTAAAAGGTTCGTTCCCCAATATAGAGACGCTATTAAAAATTTATCTTGTAATAACCACAAATTGTACTGATGAGGGATCATTTTCAAAACTAAAATTGAAGAAAAAAATAGATTAAGATCATCTATGAGCCAAGATAGGCTCAATCATTTAATGTAGTATGATGAGTATCAAGCTTTTTCGCTATTATTGAAAAATTTGTTAATAAAAAATCTCGAAAGGTCAATTTATCGGAATATTTGCTTATAAGTATAATGTAAAATGTTAAACACTTCTACGTTTGTTACCCTGCAATCACCAAAAATTATAAATATAAAAACGTTACTAAACAATATGTAAATAAGAAGGTTCTCATGATTTACACCCCAAATTCCAGAAATCTAGGGAGGTTGACTTTCTGAAAATCACCGCTATTTATACAGGCCCGCATCCATGTTCATCCGGCCCTGCGCAACGGAAACGCGCACGTTCCTCGCGAAAATCTCAAAAATGGTCGTTCAGATCGCAAAATGTTTCAAATGACAGTTACAGAGAATTCGATTACCTACAATTTCCTTTTATTTTTGATTTCCATTCGATCAATATTGGCAGAGATTTGAATTTTTAAACATCTTTATAGCGCGCTATCAGAGTACTTGTTTCATGATCAAATCGATAAAAACTCGAAAACGATAGATCGTACGCAAATAGTATATCTAATAAAAGTTAAAGAGAATAAAATTTTGAATATGTTGGTGTATGTACAAAATCGTTTTGATAACGAGTGAATGGAGATAAAAGGGAAAAACATGAAAGACTGTCACTTTCAAGTGCATTTTGACAAATAGCTATTTTTTGATTGACTTTAGGAAATAATGACACTAAAGGTTTTTTGAAGAGAATTAAATTATTTGTAAAATGAGCTCAAAGTGACCTTCATACGATGAATGGTTTACGAGTTACAGCTGTTTAAAGCTATGAGCAAAAATTTCTTTTTATATAAATTAAGATTTTCTTGCAAGAACTGTGCATAATAATTTTTTTTTTAATATGGGCCAGTATGAAACGACTCAGAAATGCTCACAGAGTAACTTCTGATACTTCAAAAAGTGGGAAAATTTTATTAAATGTACTTTTTTGTACTTCAAACGTGACGAAAATTGCCTGTTTGTTAAGAATTAAAAATGAACCGCATGTTCAATCGTCAGTTCCTTGTCGCTACTTATTGAAAATCATACACGAAAAAGTGTCTTTTGTGGGAACTTTTGTAAGCTTTCATTTATGTCTCATAACATTTTGTCATAAAATCAAAAGAAACGATGATATATACAAAAAAAGAATTAAAAAATAATATCGCTTAAATTTTTCTGAATACAAACAGTTTTCAAGAACCTTTTTTTTTAAGAAAATATACCTTGCGAACGACTTATGCTATTGCATTACTTTCATATGTATATAAACGAATAAAAATAGGTCAAAACCAATTTTTTTAAAAACTATTTTTTGCCTATTTTATTGATTTACTTCTTCATCAACTTAACTTAAATGGTCTCAGTATTTTTTCCAGAAAAAGGCTCAGACAAGGAAAAATATTTATTTTATACATCTAATTGTTTCAAACACGAATCGTACACAAATATAATAGCATTTCTTCACTATTTTTCAGGTTGCGATACAACTTCTGGTTTTACTGGAAAGGGAAAAAACAATAGTTATTGAGCAACAAAAATTTATCAAGTCCAGCAGTCTGGTTACGTTTCTTATAGTAAAATAAGGATTTTATAGAGGAGTTTGCGACTAAAAATATTATGTTTTAATATTCCGCCCTCTAAAAGCACATTTGAACTATGCTAAGCCCAGTCAGGCTATTTATTTTCGATTGCAACAGACGCTGACCGCTAGATGGCGCCTGCTGATGATTGTTTTGCATGTCGCTATCCTAAGGATAACGAGATGTACCAAATAGTCCAAGGATCCTCATGTCGGTCGTCACATGCCTACCTTGCACTGACGAGAGCCAACAGCTCGAAATTGCAGTCCACAAGTGGTATGGGACGACCAGCACGAGAGCTGCTTTTAGTAGGATCAGTCTTTAGGCTGGTGTTTGTTGCAGTCGAAGCATTAGCGTTTTGTTGGTAATATGCAATTATTACACTTAACGCACCAGGCTTGTAACTTGTAATTCAGCGCTCGGCGGGGCACATAGCTCGGAGTGTAGCTGTTGGTTGCAGTCTGGTTACATTCCTTATAGTAAAATAAGGATTTTATAGAGAAGTTTGCGACTAAAAATATTATGTTTTAATATTCTACCCTCTAAAAGCACATTTGAACTATTAGTTATTTTGTATCATATCATTTTCCGTAAATATAAGAAAGGTCAATATACTTTTATAAAAATAGAATTGGCCTTAGAAGAGACAGAAGAAAATTCATGTTGACACGAATGACAAATTACTTATTTATGTTTGTATTTACAAAAAACATATCTGCTTTAATTAAATTTCGGAATAACAAAATAAAAAATAAAATAATTACTGATCGTGACCTCTCCCGATTAAGCACTAACGGTGAACTAGATAAGATATTTGTATTAAACAAATAAAAGCTGTGGCAATTTTTTATTCAGCTTAAAGCAGTCAAAGTGTCAAAATGTTTTTCAGGCATATATTCTTGTTTGTCACCTTGGTGTTCGTAGCGGTAAGTAAATAAATATAACAAAATATGTTTACTAAACTTATATGTTAGTACTTTTTGAAAAATCAAATCTATCTACTTGTTGGTTCTCATAATTGAAGAAAAATTAAGGTGTTCAACTAAATTTTTTCAATAATTTTCACATGGGTAGAGAGATTTTTATTAATTCTTTGTGCAAATATACAGGGTGGGGCAATAGTGCGTCGAACTCGATATCTCGAGTTCTACGATAGCTAGAAATTTTTTAAAAAATTGCAAGTAAACTAGATAAAAAAGTCTATAACTGGAAATTATTTTCGAACATACAGGGCGAACCAAAACGAAATTACAGGACCAAGTGTCTTTTTTTTAAATGGAATGCTATGTATATCAGTACATTTTTTGAAGGCTCTTTCTAGGCTCTATTCATTCCTATATTAGCATTGAATGTCTCCCAACCACTTGGATGTAATAATTTTTTTGTTGTTGAAATAATGCAATCTGCAGATGGATATTAAAAAATCTCCACAGTCACAATTTCTTTGACTAACGTGGGGATTCTCAACCGTTGCCAGCACCACAGAAAACTCATTTTCGTCGTTCACAACACGTTTTATTCTTTCACTTTTTTTATATTCGACATTTCTAGTTTCCAGAAATCTATCGAGAAGGTTTTGGAAGCTGCTAACATCAGGAATTCTTCTTTCAGGATAACGTTAGTGATAAATTCTATTGGCAAGTAACCAATTTCTGTCTGACTCGCCCAAAACAAAAGTCATGTCTACTAGTTCCGCTTTATTAAACTTCATATTGTAAAATTCCAAATATTTTAAATTCAATACAAATTGTAACGACCGATAAGTGTGATAAATGCTCCTTTGTACACGACAATTTATACCAAACTGAGGTTTTATTGCTTGTCGAATAACGTAAACAGCAAAAAAATGTACAAAAAACATTAATAATAATAAGAATATGCCTTTATTACATAGAAAAATACAGTGAAATTGCAGTGAAGAACCGGTTAAATACTATTTACTCATTTCAATGGATTGGAAGAAATAGTCCCACTAAATGGCCTCATTTAAAAATTGGATAAAGACGTGTGTCAATCAAAATGGGCAACACGCCGAACACCTATTATAATTTTATCTAATGAATTATTTGAGGGATCCTCCACTGGACGTGGAAGTATAGATGCAACGCAAAAAAAAATATTTTTTTGTTGAAATAGGCTTAAAATGTCATGAAGCGTCGAGATTTTAAATTTGAGCGAAAAAAATTTCCTGTCTGTCGGTCTGTTTGTAACTTTTTTTGTGCGCACGTTTACTCTGGAACCGTTTATCATATTGACTTGAAATTTGGTACACTTATGTATTGTAACGAGATCTGGAACTAGATTATATTTTGATCTAAAAAGTTAAGATCTCAAAAATTCATTTGGCATCAGCCACCCCCCCCCCCCCCCTATCATCCCGTTACCACCACCACACTATTATGAAAGGGAGAAAAAAAAATTAAAATGTGATTTAGTATGTATGCAAGAACGAAGCGTCTAAAAAAATTTTTTTGGCTACCCCCTTTACTACCCTCACCCTATTATTAAAAGGGTAAAAAAATTAAAATGTGATTTACTGTGTATACAAGACCGAAACGTCTAAAAAACCGCCCTCATTGCCACCCTCACCCTATTATTAAAGGGGGTAAAAAAAAATAAAATGTGATTTAGTGTGTATACAAGAACGAAACGTCTAAATAAAATTTTTTGGCATTAGCTACCCCCTCTACCACCCCCATTGCCACCCCCACCCTATTATTATAGAGAGTAAAAAATTAAATTGGGATTTGAACCAAGAGCCTCTAAAATTTGTTTTGGCCTTAGTTACCCCCTCGACCACCCCCATTTCCACCCCCACCCTATTGTTTAAGGGAATAAAAAATTAAATTGGGGTTTAGTGTGTATACGAGAACCAAGGACTTCTAAATTTTTTTTTACATTAGCCACCCCCTCTACCACCCTCACTCTATTATTAAAGGGAATAAAATATTACATTGGGATTTAGTGTGCATAAGACTTGGATACAAAATCTGGATGTAGTGATACCTTGTTAGATTGTTTTGTCATAGTTAATAATGAGCCAATTCTTAAAGCACCATGTATTAAACTGGTCGAGGACAGTATTAACTAGGTCTTCCAGATCTTCAAGACTCCTGAATGAAACAATTATTGTGTCGTCTGCATACATGAAAATATTCCTGTATTTGATGAACTCAGGCAAGTCATTAATAAATAATAAGAATATCAGAGGACCGAGCACACTGCCCCGGGGTGTTCCTAATGATATATCACATCAAAAGTCTTCTGTCGGACAAATACGATATTGACCAGTCGTTAACGTTTCCTCTAATTCCATTTTTTTTCAATTTGTCTGCTTAAACGGAATGTGCAAAGTGTCAAATGCATTCGATAGATAAAAAAATAAACCCATTACATTTCCCTTGCATTTAATCCCTCATATACCTTTTGAATCATGTCTGTTGCTGCGGTTTCTCTAGAATAACAACCCCTGAAGCCATCCTGAGTCCCATACCTTGACAACTTTAAAAACTATTGGCTTGTCTAATGAATTCGTTGACATCCGGTTAATAGTATACGTTACATTTAGTTTTAGTTGTTCAATTAAGTTTTTGGTCATTCGCTACTTTGCTTATCTAGTAAACTTACTATGTAGGTAGAAATAGAATTATTGTTGATGATTATATAAATTCCGTCTCGACTTCTTCCCCGCCCAGCCCTTCAATTGCCGTGGCGCCATGGCATACGGACGTCCGGCTGGATACGGATGCGAGTGTCGAGAAGAAATATATTTTAATTAGAGATATTAAATAAGTCGATGTGGATGAGTCAAATCTAACGTTTTTTCAGATATTGATGCACGACACTGAAAAGTACGTATAATGTCAGCTTAATCCTTATAGGACTACAATAAAAGTCAGACTATTTCATTCACCAATAGGGAACATTCTCTTTTATTTTATCCGCCATAGTGCACCAGCTGTACTCGGTTGTTTGTCCGTCAATGTCAATACGAAAAAATATGTCTTTGAATAAACAAAGTTAATTAGAATGTAAGATGAAAACTTGTTGCTGTGTTACTACCGTAATCATTTTTATCAATTTGACTCATTTCTACGAATAAGAGATTGATAAATCGGGAAATTTAAACTATTTAAAGGTTATATATGATACAAGTTGAGAATGACATTAAACCGAGTGCAAATGGCGTCATCTATTGGATATATTAGGAACTGTCTTGGATTGTTCCTAATTCTTTTTATCAATTTGGCTCATTTCTACGAATAAGCTCTCAGAAATCTGGAAATTTAAACAATTTAAAAGTTATATTACTTTTAAATTGTTGCTTAATGTCATTCTCAATTTGTATCATATGATATATGATACAAATTGAGAATGACATTAAACCGAATACGCATGGCGTCATCTATTGGATATCTTAGGAACTGGCTTGGATTGTTCCCCATTAATGGTATAAATGAAAGACGTTCACGTAACCCATCACAATTATGTTATCATGTAGAGAGTGTCATTCTTTTAGCTTTTAGATAATTAAAACAGTAAAAAAATATATTACCTATACATATGATGATTGTATATCCGGTCCTACATGATCTAGAACTACCAATATCATTTTCATTGTTTAATATATTCTGTTATTCATATACTTTTTTGTTTTAGCGCAATGAGGCATCTGAAGCGTTGAAATCATCCGTCATTGACAAGGAGATTCTCCAAAAATTCTTAAACTTAGCAAAAGCCAACCAATTAAATGTGTCTATAATTACATCTAAAGACCAGTACTGGACGAATGGTCAGATGCAAGAACAGTGGGATGTGGCTTTAGCGTTACCCGTCAATAACGTAAGAAGTTGTAACTTTATAGTTTCCTGTAAAAAATGTGACAAGCAATAGTTTATTCTCAAATTTATCATTATCGGCAAAAAAACTGGTGGACATTCAATACTTGCAAATTGTTGTGTTAACTGATAATATATTTTACACAGAGGCCTTATTTTCCATTTCCTAGGCTCAAAACTAAGCACATTTTTATTTAAATTAGTATATCAGTAAAATCACACCAGAAGCTTGAAGTAAGCAGCCTTATCAATTACTTCGTTTTTTTGCTCGCAATGGTACCTATAATATATGACAACTGACAAGACAAAGAACGGGTCTGTCCTTTGATCTTGCCAGAAACACTATATTTGCTACTTTGTCCTTAAAGCTCCAGTAAAAATGACTTTTGTACTTTTGAAACCTGTTTTGGTTTTCATAGGTCCGTCTCACCGAATCTCTTCTAACTCCTCAAGTAGGCAAAAAATGGATATCAGACTTGCGTTCAATAACTACCGTTGGAAAGGGCATCGGGACATATCGAATGGTTGGCCTACAAAATGGAAAATACGTTCAACAAATGGTAGAGTCTAGCAATAAAGAAGCGGTAAGTTAATTGACAAACCCCTTCTACCAATTTCCTGAGTAACAATTTTTAACTTTTTTAGATACCACTCTCTCCATCTTACGAAGATATCGTAAGATTAACAAATGGGCATGGCGGTTCCTCTTCAGAAGACACCAACCAGATGCTCATCCACGAGTATGTAATCCCTGGAACAGATGGACACAATGAAACTGTCAAGGTGGTTGGAACTAACCTTAATGTAAGTATATTCTTTATTTTCTCCACTTATAATAACATTATTAACTTTCTACAGTATAACTTTAGTTATGTATATTTTTAGTTGTAGATTGTTTCAGGTTTTTTTTTATACATTTATTTAACGTCGGCCTATTTCCGCTACTGAGGCCTAACACCGACGCCTGTAGACGAGCTATTCCCAACCAGGAATTTTGCCAAACCTCTTCCCTTAAGAAGAATAGGGATCTTTTACTTGCCTAACATTTAATAGGCAAGGGACCGAGGGCTTTACATCCCCTCCGAAGGATGGTATACCTACCCCTATACAACCCTCGCCTAAGGTTGTATAGCTTCCGCGCATACACTGATATACAAGCTGCTGGAAGATGTGTGAGGCGAGGACGCGGTCTTCGTTGTGAACACGAACTCGTTCTCTGGTTGGTGAGAAATAAAAAAAATTGGGCTGGCTAGCTCCCACTGAGACTCCCAGAGGTCGTTTGTGCACTTAATTTTTTTAAAAGTAAGGTTGGGGTGGTATGTCCTTAAACGGAAGGATTCGGCCAATAGGTACACCCTGTATAAGTGCAGAGCGTAAAACTGCTTTTTATTTCTTTGTATGGGCTCAAAGCTTCACCCTGTATAAGCTTTTTATAGCTAATTTCACTTTTTGACTCTTGGGCAGGGCCTACTTGAGCACCCTGTATATATTTCTTGTTCAATAACAACACTTTATTTAAACACGAATTTATAATATTTTATTTAAATAAAAACACAAAGTTGAATATTTATATGATTTTAAAATTAACAAATTTTCTTTTTTGGTAACGTATCGACACTTAGAATTTTGCCTTGGACGTTGCGGGGTTCGTTATAATTTGATCAGATCTTAGATAATTCACTACAAACTAAAGTCACGAAGACGAATTTAATTTAACTAAAACTAGAGCCGCGTGGGAGATAAACAAAAATAGAGCACTTGGCTTAACAAAAATAATAACACCGATTTCTTACTAGGGGAGTCCTAGGAAGAGGGTACGGGTACACTTTCGGTTTCGTTGACTAAGCCGGGAAACACTACTTTGGATTTAGGCTCTGTGGCGACCAAAGGGCAACGCGGATAGTAAGAACTTATTCGTAGATACCGGAAACACAACTTGTCGGAGTCTCGGCCTCTTCTCCTTTTATACCCTTGATGGGGCACGACGTAGCCGAGAGCTGGATGAGAGCTGAATGAGAATTAAAAAGGGAACCGGACATTCATTTGGGCTATGATTGCGAAATATTGCGTAATGTTGTGCAATAGTTTTTGAAATTTTGGAAATTTAAAATGAAAATTATATTATTAAATCGGCTGTAAAAAAAGGTAAGGTTTTGATGTAAGAATGTCGGTGGAATCGAATTTACTTTGGGAGATATTTGCAATAACTGTGGATATGACCGCTGTCTGGAAATGGCCCCGTAAGGTAGCGTTGAGGGTTCAACTTTAATCCATATTGATGTTTAACTGTTACGTGCGATGCTGTATTTGGTCATAATAAATTTTATATGGGGTAACGGAGTGAAGTTGGCGACGAGTTGCCAGCATGGAAAAGGGATTTAGTAAATTGGACATAGGTTTTTGTGATTAAGAAAAAGAAGATGAATGTGGGATATTAATGAAGATAGGGACGAGTGGCCAGCAACTCAATGGAACACGTAAACTGGTCTGGATTTTAAAAAGATTATTTCATGGGTGGCTCGTGGAGATAATTAAAAGGGGTTTGAAGATAATTTAGGGAAATTGAAATTGATGCGAAAATTAAGATACGGGGGCTTGTAAAAAGTTTTGGGAAGTGAAATAAATTTTGATAGATTGAAGTTTGGGGAGTAAATTGGTAATGAATTGAGATGTTGAGGGGGCTGTATTTTTAAAGTGTGTCTTTTGTAAAAATGTATGGTTAATTTGACAGAATGGGGTGTTTTAGCTAATTTGGGGTTAGAATTTAGATGTCGGCGGATTATCGAGAATACTTCAAATTTATTAGATTTTTTGGTTACTAATTGTAGTTTTTCGGTGTGCTGGGTGTCTTAAGGACTTTTTTTATGGTGTTTGCCAGGTTGACCTTGACAAATGATTTATTAGTCAAATTTTGACTATTTTTTGGTCGGCCATTTTGATAGTATGGGGAATATACTACAACAGTTTGAACGGTCACCCATCCAACTACTAACCACGCCTTACGTTGCTTTACATCGCATATCGAAGTATGTAGATAGTAAAGTCGCACCCACGCTCGACCCTGTTTCAGGGTTCGTTGGCTCTGAATAGCCTTACTTCACTTCGACCTAAAGTATCTTTTGTAAATTATCCTACAACTAGTTGTTGCTCAGGATTCCAAGACTTTTACAAAGTTTGTGATTTCAGGCGTTAATTCCGCCTGCTCCAGGTACTTTAACCTAATGCGGATTAACACCTTGTATTCACAAAGTATTCTATTCCGCAGTTTCAGTTGCAACATCGCAATATTTGCAATTATCATCCCTGCGCAATTTACAATGTTGATTTCTATTAGATGCTTTTTTTAGGTCACAATGGTCGAGAAATCCGATTCCATGCCACCCGTCGAAGTAGACGCTATTATGAAAATGCTTCCCAAAATTTGGTTGATGTACGATGATTATTCGCTTATGGCCAAAGGTTTGGTAGAAATTTTAGATGGACGATACCCTCAAACCAACTGGCAGGTTATTACTGGTACTGAAAGATACTATTTGGATTCAGTTAAACATATTACAATTAGAATTGCTAATGTAAATATTACCATTTTTGCAATTCGCAAACCGTAAATTAGAGGCTATGTATGATTGTACGCGTATGTTAGGATGAAAAAATAAAATATTTCAGCTTATGGATTATTTATTTATTAATTTCTCAATGTAATTGGGGAAAAAGTGCTATATATACATAGTGTCGAACGCTGTACATCTTTATAATCCCTTTAAAGGAAAATGGCTCTAAATACGTAAAAAAATGTATACGATAAATGTTTAAACATTTTAGATGATTCTACGAAAACACAAATAATACATAGAATAGAATAGAATAGAAAATTTATTTTCTGAACATTTACATGTATAGAAAAGTATATTGTGAATGGCAACTTACATAAATTAATACATATTAAGAAAGAATAGATCGTCACTCTGAAATGTGTCTAATCCTAAAATAACAATATTCAAAATAACAATGTGCTATATTGAGATTTTAAGGTGAAGAATTTATTACAGAGAAATTTCGCCATTCAAAAATTCAACAACTGAGTAATATGCCTTAGATAATACCAATGATTTTATTTTGCGTTTAAATTTGTTAAATGAGAGGTTCTTAGCGGCACTTGGCAATTTGTTAAATAATTTGGCTCCCACGTAAAAATTAGATCTTTCATAAAAAGTGGTGTTATGCTGTGGCAGAATAATTAAGTGACCGTGATTTCGTGTGACAGAACTAGCAAAATTATATAAGCGTTTGTTTTTGACGACGTGTAATAAAGTCTCAAGTATGAATAGAGATGGCATAGTAAGAATTTTTAAATTGATTAAATGATTTCTGCAAGAATCAAATTTGTTTAAACCAAGCATAATTCGGATAGCCTTTTTTTGTAGTGTAAAACAAGAAGGGGCATCAATAGAGTTACCCCATATACGAATTCTGTAAGCCAGCTTGGACATGAAACAAGCAAAAAAGCTGTTTTAATAGTGTGCAGATCAAGAGGTTTGTTTGTTTTTTTTTGTGCGTATCGAATTGTTCTGTAGATATTTGTACAACCTGGCTACCGATGTTAAAAGAAGAACTTAACAAACTCAACATTATCTAAAAAAAATATCATCAGTTCTATGTAAATAGTAAGTATATATGGAAATAACATAAACAGAATCTTAAAGCTGTGTATTTGACATACACAGGAAAATAAGAGTTCTTCCAAAAAAGCTTTGAAAACGGAAAGAGATTACTTTCCGAAACGTCAGCAAAATACATTATTTCTGTGTTTATTCCGATTTATATTATTTGCAAAACATAACCTCCGACTATTCCTTTGGCGTAAACGACACGGGCGCAGAGGCTTTTTTCCAATAATTCTATTATTTTGTAGATTCGGTGATTTGTTTTTTGAAGAGGACAATAATACATGTGGTAGAAAACCCAAATAATAGGAAAGAATATTCTTTGTTAACCATTGCTCTAAGGCAAAAACAGCTGCTTGACAGCTTCTTGTTCAGAGTATAGCTACGTGTAGTTCCAATTTCAAATGAGAATCCAAAACTAAACCCAAAGACTCTAGTTTATCAACATACTCTATATCAAGTTCAGCTTTATCTAAAGGTACTACCTCCCTGTTTATTGAAAAGTTAATGCATTTTGTTTTAGTCAAATTTAATTGAATCTGATTTAATTTGCACCAATCAGTAATTGGGTGGATGTTAAAGTTTACTCTATCTCGAAGGCGATCCGTGGATTTGTCACTTATTATAACTAACGCGTCATCAGCATACAACGTGCATTCTGCTTCTTCAACGATATCTGCCAATTTATTGATATAGAGCAAAAAGAGAAGTGGTCCAAGGATTGAACCTTGCGGAACGCCACTTCTATCTCGCCCCAATCTGAGAGATAAGTGTTATTGTCTCTAGATATTACTGTTCTTTGACTGTTCTTGATAGATATGATGTAAACCAGTCAAGCACAACACCCCTGATGCCATAGAAATTAAGTTTTAACAGTAATATCTCAAAAATCACACTATCAAAAGCCTTGCTGAAATCACAAGCAATACCGCACACTTGGTTTCCCTTATCCAAGTTTTCATAAATTCTGTACGCTGAAACTGTCATAGCAGAACTAGTTGATCTGTTTTTTTGAAAACCGTGTTGGTGTTTACTTAGTAATTTTGACTTGTTTGCAAAGTTTAATAGTCTGTTATACACAAGTTTCTTGAAATTGTTGTGATAAGTGCTACAGGTCTATAAGTATTCATCGAATTTATGTCTCCCTTTTTGAAACTTGGTATTACATGTGATTTTTTCAGACAGTCCGGTACAACGCCTTGAATAAAAGATTCATTAAATAGATTTGATAATTCATCGGCTAAAGTGACAATGCATTTTTTTATTAATTTAATTCATATTTTATCGTAACCACTGGAGTTTTTGTTTGCGAGAGAATTTGTTATTTCAATTATTTCTTTTGCAGTTGTTGGGACGAGAAACATTGTTTTATTATTTTCTATTGTTCCCTTTTTTAGGTTACTGAGTACTTGATTTCGTTCGTTCATGGAAATAGATCTTTTTTTGATAACTCCTAAAAAGAAATAATTGTTAAAAGTAACTGCCATTTCTATTGGATCGCTGATTACGATCTCTTCCTGTAAAGTTCTCTCTCTTTTACCCGTATTTATACCTACTTCTTGATTGATATATGACCAAATAGTTTTTGATTTATTTTTTGAGGTCAGAATTTCTCTTTCGAGGTGAAGTTTTTTTGCGTTTGGGTATTTAATATTTTAGAATATTTTTTTAGGTAGTTTTTTAATATAACACTATTTACTTCATGTGCAATTTTAGAAATACTACGTTTGGTTTTACTTGATATACGAATACCACGGTTTATGTTCTTTGATTTGAAATTTTTTATAAGGAAAACTTAATTCATAATTTTCCTGTATAGAATTTATAAAAGCATCAAATTTAGAGGGTAACGAACTGTAAGATATTTTTTGGTATGGATTAGATGCTATAAAATCATACACTCTAGTGTTAAATGATTGGATATTATTTGACGAAAAACATCTTTTGAAATGGAAATTATTATTCAGACCATTTTGGGTTATTGTAAAGTTTAATTGTTGAGCGGTATGATCAGAAAAACCATAATCTGTATCTATCTGTAGTATGCTGATGAGAACATTGAGAACTTCTCTAACCAACCATCTGTTACCTCCTTTTCCCTTATTATATATTTTTGGTAAAGAATTGAGGCAACATACGCGGATGACTAGCTGGTTTAAGCCTGAGCAAAGAGCCGTGGATCCGGAGTATTCGTAAGAGTGGAGAAACTTACCCTTTTCGAATGTAGAGCATAAATGACAAATTCTTGTTTAGTTCGAGAAAAGGAGACAAGGAGAAATTGATGTTAAATTGGGCACCATCTATAGTGAAAATATGTAGAATTATCTCTTTTTCTCGAATAACCAGTCTCTTATAGATTAGACTGAAATTGTTGGTAAGAGAAATAAAAAGATATTGTAAAATGAATGATAAAATGTATTACATGAATAAATAAATCAATTTGTATAATGTGAAATGTGAAATTTTCAAGTTAATTACTGATATCGGCTAACAAAGACTAATTAAAATAAAAAAAGAAATTAATAACAAATATTTATACCAGGATCCTAGATTTCGGGAGATGAATGATTCTGGAACAGAAATTCAGGCCCACAATTGTCTTGTCTTGTTTTGAAAAAACTCTAATTTTCAATATGAAGAAGAATTTTGAAATTAGCAATATACAGAAATTAGAATTTTCAATATACAGAAAATATACAAAAGATATACAGAAGCTGATTCATGAATTGGTTGTTAAACACTTGTTAACGCGGATATAAAAATGTAATATTAATTACTGGATGTCACACGGCTAAGTTTGTTTGTTATTAAGGTCTGAATCAGTACAAAAGCTGCAGGCAAATATGTCTTGGTGAGTTTTACTAATAAGGTAATCTTTATTTATCCCACTCTCTGCAAAATAATACCACTAGACAAACCTGAAAATTCTATTATTACTAATTAAATAGAAAGTTGTAAAATGCTGGAATGGTACAGGTATCGCCATCTGTCAATTGTTGAGTTAAGCGCACAACCTGCAGGTCGTCTTATGTAGATTTCAGTACTCAAGCAAAATTAGAATCGATAAAAGGAATCTATAATTAATATTAATAATAGTTTGATATTGTTTGCATACCGCAGCTGATTTACTTTTCTATACATAACCAAAAATACGAACTGCCGTAATAAATAGTAAAACATATTGTGAGAATTCAGCAAATATATTACATTTTATAGGATATACTATAACACATTAATGAGAAAGGTAAAAAAAATAACCATATGTACTTATTTTTAAAAATGCTGAAGAGTATCCTAATATGTACAAGAATTATGTAAAAACATAAGAACTGCGAAGAATTTAGTAATTACATCCAGTTATTAATAATTTAAACCCTACATACCCCTCGCTCCATGTATTCTAGGAGGACCCAGTTATGTCATCTCTTATTGACGTCCGGTAAACATTTTTGTGACATTTATATAACAGTAATATATGGGTATAAAAGTCCAACTACACTCAGAAAACGCAAAAAAAACTTTACGACATAATTATATTGCCGCGGGCCATGGCGCCATGCCTATCATCAAACGATCAGACGCACATTAAAAAACTATAAAGGTAAGCGAGTCACCTTGCCAACAACAGTACAAAAAAAATACCGGTATTTTAAGTCTTTAAACTATAGAAAGGGTCTCTAACTTTAGAGACCATATAAAGTAGAGACTAGCCACTCGAGTGGGAGGCACTGATTGGTCCGTATGAAAAGTGGTTGCATAATGGCGGCGCCAATAAGAGTTGTTTTTTATGTAGCTTTTAGACCTACTCGGAAATATTTTAACGGCAAAGTTAAATTCAATATTTTTAAAGCACGTATGTTAATTTTCATTTTGTAGAATACAATTTAATATTAATTTGCAATCCTTTGGCGTGCGGTTAAATTTAACATAATACGTAGTTACAGAATTGCCTTTATACTGGTCATTAGACACAATGTAATAGGTTAAAATTAAAATAACAGTCTATTGTGACTGATTTGGTCATGGAACAATTAATGGTAACGTTATTATTTACATATTTTGGCCTATTTTTCACTCGGAGTATGCGAATTTATTTCACCACTTGTAAACACACTTGATAGACATGCGAACACTGAGACCATCGCCGCCATTATGCAACCAGTGACCAGCCTGTATAGGCACAGACGTATAGGGTCTCTATCTAAATACAGTGCTCTCTAAATATTACCTGATGCGACATCTGTCGATGATTCTCTAATACTAATAACGATAGAACAAAATTATTATAGTGTTGCATGTGCTGCCATCTCTGAAACAGTAGTTCTACTTAAATCATGTATTGATTCATTCGTCCATCTTAATGCACAAACAACCGTTACAAATACTTTTTTAAATATTTTGTAAAGGTAAAGGTCTAGTAATGCCTTAGAAAATATTTACAACGCAAATTCTCAATATTTTTCTTAGACAATGTAGTTCACAAACTACTCGCTCTGATTTGGGATGTAGTTGTTCCGGCACTTCCAATTTTAATATGATCATATGATATCTGCTTTACCCACACATTGTTAAAATTACCCTCAGTGTCTGTTTCTATTATGTAGTAATATTTTCAAATACAATACGCAACAAATAGGCATAATTTCATGAAATGCATACTTTGATTCATAAGTATTTACAGAAGACATATCGATAAAACACTATAGTAAATCAGCATTTTTTTCCATCCCAGTTACGATAATTTCAGACAATATTGTGTCACCAATGAACATTTCGTAATATTTGCGTTAATGACTTAAGCTTTTATCTCTTATGTGGATTATTGGAATTACCTATTACATAGATTTTCCTGTTGTGCTCAAGTATTTTGAATGTCTAGTTTAAAATTTACGTGAATATATGGATAGATAACGACATATCCGTATCAAAATTGTCTTAAAATGGAATATGAAACAACAGATACTCGAATAGATCTCTCTAATATTTTTTGGGTAACTTTATTGGAATAAATAAGTTTATTTCCTAGATCGCTTAGGCATCTATCCAGTTGATCGTAACATAAGAAACTTCATTTTTCAAAAATGAAGCTAGAACAGCTCGCTTTTTCACAGAAGTACCTAACCTCCCAAATGCGACTATTTCACTTGGAGCTATGTTTTTCTCCGGGTCGACACATCTCACAATAAATATAGCATGATGGCACACCGGATCACCAAAATATACTAAAAAGTCACCACCAAATTTGTCCCCGCGTGTCACGTAATATCCTTTTTCCCACAAGTCACAATAAACGGCACATTTTAATTCTGTAGTGCTTTTCAAAATATCTTCAGAACTAACAAGTTTTGCATCGGCTTGAGAAGAATTATTAAGTGGTTTAAGCAAAATAGGCCAAATCATGTTGTTTTTAGTAACAAGACTAGATTTCTCAAGTTCTTCATTTAATATTTCTTCAGGGGATCGATTATCATTGGTTTTCCTTCGCTTCTCCACAATCTTATCGATCATGCTCTCTAGTTGTACTCTTCGACTTTTCTTATATTCAATTATTTGCGACTGAAGTAGGTCATTTTCAAATTGTTCAAGGTCTCGCATATCTGAAGTACTACCAGCCTTAGTATTAGTAACTTCTCTAACGTTTACGATACCTTTTCTCAACAACAAAAAAGCTTCCTCAGGTAAGATTTTTACTGGTAGAGATGGAATGTAGGCGGTATTTCCGATAATTTCACCGATAATTCTGTGTTGTTTCCTCAATATATTCCAGTCGTCTACAGCATATGTAAATATGCCTTCTTTAGTATATATTAATTCTATCATAATTTATATTACTTTACATTAACAAGAACTGCACTCATCAACTAATTAATTCAATTATTCAGTATATGCAATTTTAAACAAACAAAAACGTTCATTAGTGTGTAACGACATAACCTTCAACAAAGTAGTTCAAATGTTCAAGGATCTTGAACGCCTCAGCCCAAGGGTGAGTTCAGAATCAACATATATTCGATGTTGCTTCTGAATATATATTTTAAATATATTTGAGTAAAATTTTACAGTTGAATGCGCAACATTTAAAAATAAGAAATGCTATTGTCATGTAACAATATTTGCAACCAAGAGCCGTTCGGTTAAATTCGGTGTTTGACAGGTTAACCAGGGTATGCCAACGAAAGTAAATTTTTACGTCACTTTTTGCAGCTCCTGTAGTGTTGCCATCCGTAAAAGAATATATCATTTTTAGGTACTGCGACATAAATAAACTGGTATTTTAAATTACGCGCCATTAAACTCGCACATAATTGAATTCTGTTCTGATCGTTGCTCCTGATCATTTAAAATATACATTAACTTCGCATTTAAAATCACAAAAACGTTATTATCAGCCAATGAACGATGAAATAATTATTTAATATTCTATAAATTAGAGGAATATTTCCTTTTGGATTAGGCGCGGCACGCCATGCCATATTCAAGCGAATGTCATGACATCACGCTTAAAGGCGCTTGCAGTAGTATCGTGCAACCCTAGTCACAGCATAATATGCTCGCTAGAAAATGTGTAAGCGAAAGATAGTTACGGGATATGATAGTCGAAGAAATAGAGATTCAAAGGTATTTTCTGCAATTTCTATTTGCGCATTTTAAATGGCAAGAAAAAAACATAATTTATAACTCTATCCTAATAAACTCCTCATAATAAATTGTACGAATGCGATGTTCTCTCTGATTTTTTATCTATATCCAAAACAAAACATACAGTTTCGCCTCTTGTCGAGGTGATATATTTCTTATTAAAAATGAGCTTTTCATTTGTCTCAAAGTTAAAAAATTACTTTCTTGGTCTGAGAAAAATTATCATATTAGGTTATGATTTAAAGACTGCAATGGAATTGCGACGGAGTATATGACGTCACGCTAGAAAATGCTGACATTCGTGTAAGTCGCAAGATCGCAAAAATTTCCCTTCGGAATAGAGCATGAGCATAGTCATCAGCCAACGAATGATGAATGATTTGATGTTCCTCAAATTAAGTGCGAGTAATTCAAAATAACAGTTTATTATGTTCACACTATCCAACAATCTCTTTGCTTATGAGGCTATTAAGAGCTACTGAATTTTTCAATAAGAATCTGAGAACCTAAAACTTTTATGGTGCCAATCCTGTTTGTGTTTAAGTGGTCCACCTTGTTCCGGGTCCTGATGGTGGGGACGTTTTCGTATGAGGGCTATGTTTTGACAAATCAAATATCATAAATGTATCAAAAAACGATTTTTATAGAACACTAGAACATTTGAGCGCTATACACTCGAATGCACTATACTCGACGCGGGTTTCACTCACCATGTCAACATCATCGAGAGACGAATAAAACTGGTTTTCTGTTTTAATCACCTGATGATGCTAGCATGGTTAGCGAAAGGCACGTCGAGTAGAGTAGTATTTTTTTAATTCAGTAGCTCTTGGTCTGTGTTGAAGGAAAATAAAAAAAAATTGCAACAAGTAACATTTTTATTTAATAAATTCTAAAAAATGTACTTCTAAAATAAGCTACGCGATAAACTTCCATACTTAATAACAATATATACTGGAAAATAATTATTGTGCTTAACAAACTAGTTATATAAATAAGTTAAACTAAACAATCGAAAATCGAGAGGAGAGAATACAATAGGTTCCCTGAGGTACAACAAGCAATTGAAAGAAAGAACTAAGAGTAAATTACGAAACATATCGAAAGCGAAATAGAGAAATAAACTTGTCACACAAATAAATACGAGATTTTGCAGATCACAAATATCACTGAACCGAATGCATAAATAATAGAAAATACTGATATGGCATACAAACGAATTCAAAAATAATCTATCAGTACGCAAAGAAAAACATATATATCTAAACTTGTTTGTATATCTAATTTAAGCAATTTACAAAACACGTGAAAATCTTTATATTGCTATAATGTGAGATTCCCAATGAATTAGTACATGTATTACAGTAGCTATAGATAGTATTGCTAAGAGTGTTGCTAATTTTAAGATTTAACACGTGTTCTTGGGAAATATAGATACTCTAAAAATAACAATGTCTTTAAACTTTAAGCGCAAATATATCCATTAGTCTAGTTTGTGTAGTGGAAAATTGTCCTACATGAATTTCTGACAGACAAATTGAAACAATAAAACCTATAAACACACAAATGATGTATAAAAATTATTGCTAGGATTATTTTCACTTTTCGAAATCTAATTTATTTCTAACAAATATAGAATGTTTGGAAATTCTGAGAATGTGTCAATCACTTATTTTAAAGCTATATATTTTTAAAACAACCAAATTTGGCACTTTAGAGTTCCTTTAAAAAGTACTCTTTGTGGGAATAAACTTATGTTAAAAACCTCACTAAACTGTGCGTGATTGACAGCTTTTAGATTATTCAAGATATTTTAGTTTTTGTAATATTTAAAAGCAAAATAGAATATATCTGATAATTTCCAGTACATCTGTCAATTTCCTTGTTCCACTTTTGTAAAAAGGAAAAATTGCAATATTAACGACTTCATCTTAAACACTTTTGATTAATCTTGTTTGATTACTAATTTATTCGTACCTTATGTTAATTTTCTACCTTTGGTCAAGACTTAAATGACGCAATGCAATACATAATTTACCAAGAACAGTTATCAATGAAATTTTGTCGGTCTGTTAGTTATTATTTGAATCTATATGTCAAAAAAAAACGTCAAGTAATTTTTATTTTTTAAAGTACTCAGGGATGTCTCCTGAGTATTTTGCCAAATTTACCAGTTCAGAGGTAGTGTCGGTTCCACCTTGGGGAAAAGCTCAAATATAAATATCTCACGAACCATTGATGTTCTGACAAAAATGGTAAGGACCATCTACGTTTAGTACTAAATTCTCTACAAATTGCTTTGCAGAGGCCTATTTTCCTAGAACTAACTGTTTACAAATTACAGAGCATCGAAATTGGTTTTACAAACTATTTCGTACGTTGTTGACCTCACGTCAAATTATCTAATAGCAAACCTGTAGAACAGTAAATTTACTAAAATTTCTATTTCAAACTTTTTTTGTAGCGACAATAGCTTACGAGTCATAGCCCATCATATTATAAAAATGTTTTTTTTTTAATTTTTCTAAACTATAGCAGCATATACTAAAATATGTTACTATTAAGCTTGTAAAGCACTAAATTCCCTACAATTTTCTCACTACATAGGGTGACTGGAAGTACCTATTAACTCTGATGCAAATAATTTTTAAAAATATCAAAAAAGTTCCCATGAACAAGGGTTTGTAAATGATTCCTAAGAAAGCAGGAGTGTTAGGAAGGGTCTCTAATCAAATAAAGTACACAAAAAAAAGTCTCCTTTGTGAAACGACGTACCACAACCAGTTTTTATAAAAACTGAAGTAATTTTGTTTCAATTAAATGTAAATAGGCTGATGTCTACAATTTAAACTCAAAATTTCATAATTTGGCAATTGAAATAGTTCACAAAGTGCCTAATGAAATATGTTAATTCTGGAAAAGAATCTTAAAAATGATATATTATATATTTAAAGCAACCCTATTTTGATTATTTGAAATAGGGTCACAAAAAAACAGTTGGTGGGACGATGTTTCACAAAGAGGACCTTCTTTGTGTAATTTTGATCAGGAACCATAGATAACAAAAATGTAAAATAGAAAAAAATGTCATAAAAAAAGTCGAACAACTCCTCCCTAACACTCCATAACATAGTTTAGTGTATACCGAATAGTTTGAGAAGTATTAAAAAAAAGGATTTTTTATGACGTGTGAAGGACTAATAAGCTATTGTTGCTTGCTACAAAAAACAGTTTGGAATAGAAATTGTAGAGAATTTAGGGCTCTTACGGGATTGCTATCAGACATTTTGATGCGTGATCAACAAAATGTTCAAAATATAGTTTGTAAAAACGACTTTTTGCAAATTTTAATGCACTGTAATTCGTAAATGGTTAGTTCTATAAAAATAACACTGCAAAGCAATTTGTAGAGAATTTAGAGGCGACTGAAAAAGATCCTTAAGATTTTTGTTGTAGCATCACGAGATATTCATGTTTGAACTCCTCGCCAAATGGCGGACAACACACACAACCTTACAAAATACTCAGGAGACATCCCGGAATACTTAAAAAAAGATAAATTGTGTGACGCTATTTTGCAAAAAAAGTGTACCTATTGATGAACTGTATAGTGGCTACCGAACCTGCTTATATTTAGCTCTAGCTGCACCAAATTTAATTTTTTTTATTCTAATTGACGATTTACAGCCTAAAATGTCATGAAATGTAGATCCTAGATTCCTTTTGGTAACATAACCTCATTTTTCTAGCTAATATGTAACCTTGAAATCTACTTTTCTCGTGCTTACAATTTGTTTAGTATAAAGTAAATGGTCAAATATTTCTAAGGTTTTTGCAGCCCTGATGATGATTAGTAGAATGTTACTTTCGTGTTGATTGGTTAGAATGTTTTGTTTCCATCATCACGGTTTTCACACCACTTCAGAAGAAAAATATGGCAAGACGGCAGAAAAGACAAGCATTCAAAATAGCCAAAGTGGAAGAAAATTTTTAAACCATTTTAGAAATCACTGTCAGAATAATTGGTTGAATAAGTGTCATTTAATTTTAGAGGATTGATATCAAGATTTGTAATTTGATTAACCAAACAGGATAATCCTGGTACAAAATCATAACCAGCTTGGTAATTTTGTATGTGCAGGGCCGAACTAAGCACACTGGTTACTGGAGAGTTTTCTGTAGGATACCGGGGCCCCAAAAAATTTGAGTATTTTCTTATATTATTTAGGTTTACTGAATTTATTTTGTTTCACAATAAATAACTAGGAATTACGCATGTTGCACATGGTATATATGTACCTTGCGGCACAGGAGGTAGTTCGCTAGCAAGTATTTATTTCTTATATGAGCCTCTTCGTAACGGGCCCATATAGGCCAATCCGGTCTTGTGAATTTGCAACTGTTTCAGCTACAAAAGGTTTATCTTTACAAAAATTCACTAGAATGGCTAGATGCCGATTTTAAATCATCATAATTGGGCTAGAGACACATTCTATCTCCTGTGGCCGCAACAAATTTAAAGCTTCTCTTCTCGATATAATTATTATAATGTCAAAGACTAACAGCTATGATCTATAAATAGTAGCCACTTCCTTTCAGTAGTTTTTCTCAAGCTATGGTTTAGGAACTTGTATTTGACTTCGGAAGCTGTAAAAATGTAAATTTTATCTACGGAACTGAGCAAATCAGAAAAAAATGTGGTTATGTTTACCAAGTCAAAGAATCTAGTTTAATAGCGCAGTGAAAGTTACGAAACAACGAATGAGAGAAGTTATATACCAAAAAGTGTGTTATTTTATTTACCAAAAGATCTTAAAAGAAAAAATTACAGTTAAGTAAAACATCACATTTTTCATTCGAAAATAAATTAAAACTAAAATACATAACATAAAATTAGAAGAGAACAATTTAGTGAGTATCAATCTATTAATCAATATTCAATATAGACTAGAAAGAGGAATAGAAAATCAAGTCTTTAATACTAAATTACAGCCTATTTTTTGAGTTGTTAATGTAAAAAAATGCAAAAGTGTTGGAAGCATTTAATGGGAATTTTACATATGTGGAATAAATTTTACATATTTATACATGCACAACTTTTGTTTATTTAACCGACGTCAAACTTTTTAAGTTAACTGTTTTGCTTTTACAATCTTTTTAAGTTGTCTTTCATTTTAACAGTTTCAATATTATATTTATTATTTTATAGAGAGTGACATTAAAAGTTATTTATTTGCAAAAGGATTTATTGTATCAGCCTTGAAAAGTATTGCTGAAGTTTCAAAGCTGCCAATTTTTGAATTAAATGGGGGAAGGCATCGTTTATTGAATTTTAGAAAGTAGATAATAACACGAAAAGTTTTGTACTACGTTTCATCCACACACTTTAATTTTGTGAGTTAAATGGATGGCTATCCAGCTGTTCTGATCTTACACCTACGGATTTTTAAAAAAACTTTAATTTTCTCTTAAATCTCTTGTCACGGCTAAAATATATTAACAGCAAAAATATTTTAAAATTGTGGAAATATCGCATTTTTATGAAGGTGCAAAAACGTTTTCTTTATCTCGAGTTTCTCAGGATTTCATTTAAAATCTTGGCGTTCCAATACTAACCTTGCAATCCTACTTTAATCTCCGAATACACACTCTGATCTCAAAATTCCTATTCAGAGATTAAGGAATTATGAATTTATATGAGAAAAGCAAGGAAAAACATTTCTTAAAGGATTTATAAGTAGCAACTGATATTTTAATAATACCTATTTGTGGTATTTTTGAAACGGTTTGAATTTCGAAACAAGTAATTTTTCACTTTTTTATTCCACATAACTTATTTCTCCACCAGCATGTCATCAAATTCCACAGTCTTCGCAGGTCTTTGAATAATCACAAATATTTTAAAGCCGGCTCTGGATAACCTTGAGAATAAATTTTGCGATAATAAATCAATTTCAACAAACGTAAACAAAGATGGAAATTATTGTAAGTTTTAAGAGAAAATTTGAAAACTCGCTTCCTTAACTGGCCTAGAATAAGGTACACAATATCACAGCTGTTAGAAAAACCTAGTCTGAACAGAAAGTGAAAAATGATTTCTTTTAAAACCATTTCCAAGTTGTTACATTATTCATACTCCTAATTTCAATGTTAATCCTAAAACAGAAATTAGAGATTTACATCTAAATTCCGAAATGTAGGTTTGGATTACAAGATTTAGGTTTAAATTCCGAGATTTGGACTTGAATACCAAGATTTAGGTTTAAATTAAGAATTTAAGTTTGAACTTTGAAATTTGGGCCTGAATTTCGAGATTTAGGTTTAAATTCTGAGATTTAAGCGTGACCTTTTGAAATTTTGGTCTGAATTTTGAAATATAGGTTTTAATTCCAAGATTTAAGTTTAAATGCCGTTACTTAAGTTTGAATTCGGAGATTTAGGTTTGGATTTCAAGATTCATATTTATATTCCAAGAACTGAATTTCGAGATTGAGGTCTGACGTTTGAAATTTGGGTCTGAATTCCGAAATCTAGGTTTAAATTCCAAGACTTAAGTGTGAGCTTTTGAGATTTTGGTCTGAATTTTGAAATATAGGTTTGCATTCTAAGATTTAAGTTTAAAATGCCGTTATTTAAGTTTGAATTTTGGGTCTGAATTAGGAGATTTAGGTTTGGACTCCAAGATTCATGTTTACATTCCGAGATTTAGCACTGAATTTCGAGGTTGAGGTCTGAAATTTTTGTCTGAATTCCGAAATCTAGCTATAAATTCCAAGATTTGGGTTCAAATTCCGAGATTTGAGTGTGAAAGTTTTTGAAATTTTGGTCTCATTTTTGGGTCTGAATTCCGAGATTCAAGTTTGGACTCCAAGATTTAGGTTCAAATTCCGAGATATGTGTGAAGGTTTTTGAAATTTTGATCTAAATTTTGAAATATAGGTTTGAATTCCAAGATTTAAGTTTAAATACCGTTATTGTAAATTTGAATTCCGAGATTTAGGTTTGAATTCCAAGATTCATGTTTAAATTCCGCGATTTAGAACTGAATTCCGAAATTGAGGTCTGATTTTTGAAATTTGAGTTTGAATTCCGAAATCTAGGTTTAAATTCCAAGATTTTGGGTCTGAATTCGGAGATTTAGGTTTGGATTCCAAGATTTAGAACTGAATTTCGAGATTGAGGTCTGACTTTTGAAATTTGGGTCTGAATTCCGAAATCTAGGTTTAAATTCCAAGATTTAGGTTCAAATTCCGAGATTTAAGTGTGAAAGCTTTTAAAATTTTGGTTTGAATTTTGAAATATAGCTTTGAATTCCAAGATTTAAGTTTACATGCCGTTACTTAAGTTTGAATTTTGGGTCTGAATTAAGAGATTTAGGTTTGGATTCCAAGATTCATGTTTAAATTTAGAGATTTAAACCTGAATTCAAAGATTGAAAGTTTGATTTTTGAAATTTGGGTCTGAACTCGAAAATCTAGATTTAAATTTCAAGATTTAGGTTTCAATTCTGAGATATTGGTATGAATTCGGAGATACAGGTATGAATTCCAAGATTCAGATTTAAATTTAGAGATTTAAGTCTCAATTCAAAGATCTAGGTTTGAATTCGAGAGAGGCCTTTTAAATTTCAATCTCTCTTCTATTATTGTGCAGAAATATAGCTAAACATTTTAAATAAGCTGGCCAAAAAAATAACAAAATCGAGGGAGTATAAATGAAAAATATGGAACACGGTATGATCAAGTAACAGCATCTGGATAACTGAATACAATACAGAAAAGTATGACACAAAAAAACGTTATTATTATAAATTTTAATGAAATGACAGCTTGACTTTTGTAAACAAGGAGAATATAATTTAGTCCACATCATAACTTTTTGGCAGGAAATTTGTTATTTCTTCATATATTGTTCCAGGAAAAAAAAAATTTTTATTCACCGTACATGTTACGATTCCCCACTGAAAAATTTGTTAAATTTTAATACTTTTGACTTTTCGTTCCCTCAGCTTGCAAAAAATGAATCGAAGTTTGCGGCTTCCGAAAAAAAAATTGACGTCATTTTACTATCGACACAAAATTTAAACAAATTCGTTAAGGCATATTTTCTGGACGTCTTATTAGCTACTCATTAGCTGATCATTACCACAGTTTGTGGCCGAAGGTATTAAACCATTTCCCGACGCTAAATATCGAATTCAACGACGTTTCGAGGCATTCTGCGATATGCACAATTACAAATTCGGCATATTAAATAACGATGGAACGAACAATTTAAAAAAGATACTAACATTTTATTGACACTGGCATTACAATATTAAAAAATTCAAACTGCCGGCAACGGTTTCGCCACGGCACTATCATCTACGACCTCCTTTAAAACTTCACGAAGAGAATTTAAAGCGGACGACAAGGATAACTTAAGACCTTTACTAACCGGAAGTAAAGGGAACTCAGGCGTCAACTGATCAGTATCGTTACAAAATTTATTTAAACGATCACATAATTTCTGTCCATTTTGAGCAAAATGTGTATAAACCTCCCGTTTAAAAATCTCAGGGGGAGAAATCAGCATTTCTGTCATAGACTGCACTAACTTTAAAATAACAAGTTCATTGTAAGTCCTGGAATTTTCATAACCCTGTTGGGTGTCAGTTTGCTTCTCGTATCCAGCTTCATTATAATAAGGCTCCGATACTAAAATAAGTCCTTGAATTGACACAATTAGTTGTAAAAGGGTACTCTTAGGTCCCCAGACTTCAGTCCCGCGACCCATCCACGTACCCAAAAGCGACACGCAAACTTTACCTTCTACGTATAGGTTAGGATTCAACCTTTCTGTGCTGTAGCTAATGTAATGAACAAGCGGCGGTGATCTTGGGTAGTCAGGACTCAACTGAATATCGAAGAGAAACAACCCATCCTCATAAGGAGTTTTAGCTGGACCTCGGATCATCACGGAGAGTAAATCAATTCTGTTTCCGTAAGACCGCGCCCACACCCCAGGCGGTAAAGACTCCTTCAACAACTTATACTCTTTCTGAACGGCTTTCAGAAACCGCTGCAAATCAGTTGGTTCGAATTTGCTGGAGTAAAAATGGTGCATTACAGGAGCATCTTCAATTATTGCATAAGGTTCGTTTTCTACATCGCTCGGTTTCTCGCAAAACTTTGGCCTGAGAGGACTTAAAGCTGAGAACGGCTCATCGGGCGTGGTGGGGCAGCTGGGTAGTGGTGTAGAGCTCGTCGGAGTAGGGATGTTCTCTGAGGCTTTCGTAAGGACAGAAAGGGCTTGGGTACCTCCAATTCTACTGATGATTTCTGCATAAGCCAAATCCATCCGCATTTTGAGCATCGACAGCAGTTCAACACAAAGATTTTCCTGGGACATGTAAGAGACCTCACTACAATCTGGAGTCAACGGAGTTGTGGGAGCTGAAAAAATACAGTTTATCCTAAATTTAGCCAAAGTAGTAGAATAAGCTTCTATGGGCATTATCTAACAAAATAGTTTCTTGCGGGTTTTGTTGTGGTCGTCAAATTGGACTTGATATTTATTCTAAGGGCTGGCATTACTTTGGTAAGGTAGTGAACTCCCATCTTCCATTCGGTAGCATGAAAGTATAGGCAATAGTGGAATGTCAAGTCAAATTTGACCATTATGCAAAACCCAGAAGAAACTATTTATTTCCCAGCTAACAATTTAGGTGTTGTAACGTTCGATTTGCACAATCGCACGTTCCACGTTCTAATAGTAAAGCTATTAGAAAATCTCAAATTATTAACTAAAATACATCTTTGATCGCTCTGCTCCCCGACTAATGAAATTTATCTCCGAACCTAAAACTTGAATTGAGTGGCAATTTTAGAAGTTGACTTATGCTACACAACCCTAGATGGTGCGAACTAGTTTCCAAAATAAATTACTTAAACAATTTGTTTTTAAAAGATTTAACATTACCTTAAGATTATTTATGTGGTAAAGACTAGTTTGTTTCTGCCAGAGTTTAAATAACATTTTAATCTCAAAATAAATGGTTTAGATCAGTATAAATCTATATGAAAGAGAGAGATGAAGGGAGTAGTTTTGCAAGATAGAACGCGGTGCGGCGAGGCTTCCTCCTTTTTGTATCCAGCCTTCATGCGAGTCGGTTGCTTGAACGAAAATTTTATCTATGCCTCTAAGAGAGGGGTTTTTTTAAAGCCTTATAGGAATAAGGTATGTAAAATTAGTTTAAGTTTATCGATGCAAATTTACAATGTGAAAAAATCTTTTTAGGCTTTTAATTACCGATTTGAAAAGAGGACTTCTTTTAAAATTTGGTTTCAGTAGATGAATTTTAAATTCGCCATTTAAATTTCATACATTTAATTAATGGATGTTATACCTAAATGATTAAAGAAATTATTACGCCCTCGCTATTCTACATGAACGAGAAATAACTCAACTTTGGTATGGAGCTGTAACCCGTTGGGAACATATTTTTTGCTGCCACAGTTTTTTTACTCTTGGTGAACACGTTTCGTAGAATATGGAAATGGAGTCAACTTCTAAGCTGTTAATAAAAGTATAATCTTTTTATTTCAATCACGAAGGAGACCTAAAGTGCAATCGGGTTGAAACATCTTACTTACCAAAAAGATAAGTACCATTTCAATAAATTTCTAAGAAATAGTCAATTGTTTATCAGTAAGGGACAGTTACCAACCCAGTTTTTTTTACAATTCAAGATCATAGACCGCATGTTCCTATAACGCCACATTAAATCTTTAAATAAAATTATCATCAATTATTTATTTACAAGATTCAGATTATTAACTTATAGGTAGTAAAAATTTAGTTTGTTACCTCTTGTAAAGGGCCAAGGATACATAAAGAAAATTTTGTCTGTAAACTTTACTCTAAATGTGTGTAGTTTTTTTGTTGTCAAATCTTCAGTCCCATATATTCTTTATACCTATATCGTTTTATACTATTAAATGTTAGTTCTGTATATATAAAATTATATTACCTTGTGGTTCTTGTAATATATAAAATTTTCTTAGCCTTGAAGATTTTTAAGGTTGAATTGGTGATGAAATATTTTTGATATCAATATATTGTCGCTGAGATATATTTTTGATATCAGGTTCAATTAATATAATTTGTGATATCAATTTGTTGTGATTTTTTTTTATATGAATCTATTGTGTGGTGATATATTTTCTATATCCAATTATTGTAATATAGTAAATTTAAAGAAGGGTATACTGTTTTGAAGTAATATAGGGTTACTAACCACAAACTTGTAATATATTTCTATTATTTAATTCTTATTACTCTTTCTTTGTTTCCTGCTTTTCATTTCCTCGACTTCCCTATAAATCTGGCGCCCTTGACTTAAACCCACGCCCATATTTGTTCTCCGAACTTTAGACTGAGCTTAGCTGGCAAAGAACCTCCAGTAAAAGAAATTAAAAACAGGCACCTAATAAGTAATATTTTCATTAAATAACTTAAGTAATTTTGTTGATGCTATCAACATACCCTAATAGGAGATATTAGTAAGATGTATTAAAATTACTAAATAGATCATTGTACTCTGTGATTTCTCCATGTAGGGGGACGGTAGCTCAGTGTGTTAAAGCGTCTGGCTAGCAAACTGAGTTGCCTAGCGAAGTGGGTTCGATTCCCGCAAGGCGAAACAATTTTTCATTAAAAAAATTGCTCCAAGAGTGGTTCGGAATCCATGTTAAACTGTAGGGCCTCGTCTCTCTTTCCTAGCATAAGATCCTTGAGATCTTCCAGGGAGTTACTTCGGTAACTTGAGAGGCGGTTAAGAAAACATTTTTTTTTTAAGGTGACGGTATATCTTGAACAAAGATTTTTAGACACCTAATAAGGACTCTAAAAATACTTATATTTCCACCAAACTGTCGAAATGACTTCATTATTCAACCAATAAGTTATTTGCACCTATTGGTCAATATTATCATTTACTTATTTAGTCAAATTTTACCAACATAAGTGATGTGCAAGAAACCCGGACTTGGTTACCTTTATGGAGTTAGTACACATCGGTTTGAAAACTATTTGGTTTACTTAAAGAGGTTATTACGCTCGGGTAGAGAACCTTTGCTCTAAGTTGCCAACAGAGTTAAGGAATTAACTCGGTTAAATAGCGATTCATGCAGCAACCAAATAGCACCCAATATACATTAAAAGTGAAATAAAGTCACCTATACTTGATAACTACACGACATCGAAATATACAAAAAAATTTACTTTGGAAATGGCTTTATGCTATATAACGATTGTAAGGACAGTTGGTTTTTAACGAAAGCGAACATCTCAAGACTTTACCAACACTTCATCCATTAAGCTCCTCTACTGGTCACTTGTAAGTGTCCTCACTCAGAATATGCTTCCTGTGTTTGGAGTCCCTTTTATAATATTCACATCCGGAACACAGAAACTGTTCAGCATAAATTCCTAAGATATATTGCGCATAAATCTAACGATAATTACGAGTACGCCAATAACTTTGATTATGATTCTCTTGAAAGCTAGCTACACATCAATCCTCTTGAAGTGTGTCGTATACACAGAGACCTTAAACTGCTGTATAATATAATCAACTCCAACGTGACCTGCCCATACTTACTTGAGAAGATCGGCATTCATGTTCCACCCAGAACTACCCATTCAGTTAACACATTTCATGTATGGTCGTGAGCAAAAAAAATAGGACAAGTCTTATAACGGTATTCTGCTAAAATCTAATTGTGTACATCTAACTTTAGTTTTTGTGACATTGTCAGTTAGTTGTCATAATTTATTGCAAGTGTGCAAAAAACTAATATGCCTCATATAAGCGATTTAGTTAAATCTGGAGTTATTGCTAGAGCAGAAGATGGATGGTCAATGAGACAAATTGCACTTCGTTATAATATTGACAAAAATTCGGCGTGTAACATTTTAAGAAACTGGGGAATAAACGGTAATATTAGTAGAAATCCTGGATCAGGGCGACGAAGGATATCAACTCAACAACAAGATTTGCAATTGGTAAATGCTTTAGCAGAAAACCCATTTTACTCAGTTATTCAGGCTGCTGAAGAAATGAATTTTCCTGGACCGAGTAGTTAATACTGGTCGCCAGCGAGTAAGAGAATCGGAGCTACGCTGTCATGCAGCAGCACAGAAATACTTACTTAAAGCACAGAAATACTTACTTAAAGGTGAACATAAAGAAGCGCTCAAGTAGGATTTGTGCTGATGCGCATGATGTAAATTTTTGGAACAATGTAATCTTTGCAGACGAAAAAACTTTCCAGTCAACACACAGCGGTCGTATTCGTGTTTACCGCCCTCCGAATACTCGATTCGATGAGAAATATATATCTAACAATGATAAAAGTGGTAGATTTTTCGTCAATATGTGGGCTTGGTTATCAGCACGTGGTCCTGGTGTTTTGTGGCATATTGAGGAACGATTTAATAGTGAAACATATATTAGGATTTTAAACAATATTATGCTTCCTTCTGTGTCACAATTATTTCCTAAGAATGAGTTCATATTTCAACAAGACAATTGTTCCGTTCATACTGCTCATACCGTAACTAACTGGTTTCAAGATAACACCATCAATGCTCTTAAGTGGCCCAGTCATAGTCCAGATCTTAACCCTGTGGAAGAAGTATGGGGACTACTCGTAAGAAGTATCCAAAAACAAAATGTGAGACCACGGAATGCCGATGAATTACTGGAAATAGTAAATAATGCATGTGAAAATATTATTACTAATGATTATTGTATAAGGTTATTTAATTCTATGCCAAACAGACTTACAGAAGTTATAAATAAAAATGGTGCAGGAACGAAATATTAATGGTTAGTTTTTTGTTAAGTAGGATATCCTTTGTCCTTTGATCCAGGATTTCTACTAATCGTACCGTTTATTCTCCACTTTCTTAAAATGTTACACAACAAATGTTTGTTAATGTTATAACGCAGTGCAATTTGTCTCATTAACCATCCATCATTTACTATAGCAATAACTATAGCATTAAAATAAAAAATAAATTAAAAGTGATATCTGTTTTATTTCGGCACCTCATTACATATTCAAAGAGAGAGATTTACATTAGAAAAAAAAAGTTGTCCTATTTTTTTCTACTTACGACAGTACCAAACAATATATAACAACTGTATTTTTAATAACTGTCCCTTCAAATAATTGTATAAATAAATATAATTATTGGTGTTATTCGTTCACATATTCTGTCGATAATTTATCTTGCCAAAAAATACTCGAGCTTTTCTTTTATGGATAAATTTCTATTTAACTCAAAATTTTGCTCAAAAAACTGACATTTGACAAAATCAGTTTTTCTTATAAAATCACTGATTGGCAAAATTATTTCGTTACAAAGAGAAATTTATCCGATAAAAAAATGCTCTTGCGATTTTACTGTTATCTAAAGTGCCCTGGTAAACTGCGCAAAGGCTTGTTTGTTTATTTTAACTGAAATCGAGAGATTTTATGATTAAAAAATGCTGTAAGCATTTTAAAAGCAAGGATCGGAGTGAGTCTAAAAAACGTACCTGTGCGCGAGACTAGGCCGCTCGACGTCAGTAGCCACACACAAGCTCCGTCATCGCAGGGAGAGTATACGGATTCACGTAAACTGTGACCTACGTTTGTGTATTTTATTTATTATTATTCGTGATCTATTTCTGTTCATTATCATAACACTAGCATTTTGTTAAATCATGTCTTTCACAAACTACAAAGGCGAATAACATTCCTGAAAAATGATTATTATAGTAACTACATTATTTATATTCAATAAAATAATCAAATAATGGATACTCTACCTACACCAGTCCATTCCGCTTTAGATTGTCAAACAGTGAGGTATTCTTTATTTATTTATCTTTTAAAAAATATTTTATTGGCCAAGTAGAAGTCCTTCCAATTTTCTGATAAGTAATCTGATTTGTTAATCATATATATTAGGTATAAAAAATTGTCACGAGCCAGCATTATGTTTTAATATTATTAACTTCTAATACAATGAAACAGAGCTGAAATTAATTTTTCGGAGAAATACGAAGAAATACTACCCATCGGTGCTACAACAAAATAAAATGCAGATGTATAATAGCTTAATATACTTACCGGACTACTTTTACACCGCTGCTCAGAGGTTCATTTTAATTAACAAAAACTAGTACACCATTTGCACACCCCCATGTAATAAATTTCACGAATCGGCTTTCTGATAACTTTGTAGCATTGTGCTAGCTAGTGTTATAATTATGAACAGAAATCAGATCACCAATAAGTAAAATGCAAAAACGTAGGTCACAGTTTACGTGAATCCATATAATCCCTGCAACGGCGGAGCTTGAGTGTGGCTACTGACGTCACGCGGCCTAGTCTCGCGCACAGGTACGTTTTCTAGCTTTCCGCCGATCCTTGTTTTTAAAATGCTTACAGCGAACGTAAATCTTAAAATTTTGCGTTCAAATTTTTTGTTATCATTTTTTAATCATAAAATCTCTTAATTTCGTTAAAATAAAAAAGTGTCAAACCTGCCTATTATACCTAAAAAGTTAAATCAACACACTACATACATTATTTATTAATTTGTTTATACTAGTTTAATCGAATTATCCTACCTGTTACCTCCTTTGTGCCATCCTTCTTTTCGATTTGTGCGTTGATTTTGTTCTCCAGTTTGATCATTTTATTAATATTTTCCTTCTCGGCTACTTTGATCTTTGAAATGGACGGACACAGATTGTCACTAGAAAAGAGCCTTCCTCTTAGCTCGACACCTAAAGATTTCGCCTTCTCCTTAGCGTTTAGCAACAAGGTCTGAAAATGTTTGCTTTTCAAGCTGAAGAAAGATGTACCGAGTAATTTATCTAGATAACTGGAGTTTTCATACACTAACAATAAATCCTTAAGAAACTGAAATGTAAAAACATTTAAAATTCGTATTAATTTATCAACATATAATATTTACAATGCAATTTTCTTACCGAAAAGTTTTCCGTTATAGTGTGCTGCTTGAAAGCTTCTTTTAAATATATTATCCTGTTACGGACAAAGTCAAGCCTAGCAGCCATATTTTGCAACACGGTCTCATCGGATAAGTCTCCGGCATACGATTCTATACTTTCAGTTTCCCAGGACACACAGGCCGCATCTTCGTCACTTGATTCTTCGTCTGAGAAATCGTATTCGGCAGTTTCAGGGATCAGCTCGATGTCTTGTGGCCAACAGTTCTCCTCCGTGCCGTCCAACCACTGCACTTTGACATAACCCTGAAAGCAGAAAATCTCTTTGGTACAAGAAATCGAAGCATGAACCAAAATTTAAGAGGACTTCCACAGGGATCCTCAGTGGAGCTACTGTTGCTGTTAATGGAAATAGTAATGAAAAAAAAAAAAATGGACTGGTATGCCGCATACAGTTATCCCAGCGATGTAACCTGTAAGATGTGCTGGGAGATATATTGTGCAAAAAGAACCTCATTTTCGCTATCACATTTTCAAGATGGCCGATAATGATAAAAACTTAGATTGTTGCTCAGGACTCCTAATTTTATGCTTATCAAAAACGAAACAACTATCCAGTTAAGGATAATAACACACTGAGCAATGTACAGATGGGGTTTAGAGAAAAACACTCCACCTGATTGTACAGGAATGGAAACAAAACAGGGACAAGAATGTAAATATCATCGCGGTCTTCCTAGATTTGAAACAGTAGATAGGGGTATACTCCTAAATAAACTAACTGCATATGGTTTCTCAGGCAAAGTAATTGAATAGTTCAAAAGTTACTTAGATGATAGAAGTCAGATGATTATGTGGCAAGGAGTGTTACTGTCTAATAAAGAAAACATTATACATGGTGTTCTTCGAGGCAGTATATTGGGACCACTTCAACCTAACCTAACCTATATTGGGACCACTACTGTTTGGAATTTTAAAATACACAGGAATTAGGCTCTTTGTGGATGATGTATTGGTGTTAATAGCTGGAAAGGATGTTAATGAACTGGTAATTAATGTGAATGAGGAATTATGAAATATTTCCAATTGATTAAACTGTAATAAGTTGAAGCTGAATATTAAAGAATCAAAAGCAATAGTGATATCCGTTAAAATAACAGAATTGTTATTAATGGTGAGCAATTAGAGTGGGTTGAAGAATATAAATACCTTGGTATTATTATTGACAGGAAGATAAAATTTAAGGAACATTGTAGCAATTACCCCCCACCCCTGTTATGTTTTTTGTGTACACATAACAGTAATTAAAAGTAATTTGTATGTATAATTTTATTTTAGACATTTTTTTTAAACGAATTTTTAATAGACTCTAAGACTCTATAGCTTGTGTTTTCGGATTATATTATAATTGAAAGGGTATATGGACTGAATATTAACATTGAGGAAAAAATCAATGTTTAGTATAACCTTGCCTGTACTATAGAAACGTTTTATACAAATTTATTATTCTGAATATTATTTTGTACATATAAAAGAATTTATCCTGAAGGGAACCGTTTAAAACATTTGAGTCGCCCAGATGCGGTAAGCTTATCTGGTCTAGATCACGGTGTAGTATATTAGGTGGTCCCACACACGGCACTCGCCATGTTAATCAACAACTTCATAAGTGCTTGATTTCTATTTAATTCAGTAGATGACACCCGGAATATACCCCTGCAATTACCTCGGCATAGATAGACGGATTTCCTTTGATGCATATAGTGTTATATACACAACTAAACGGCAAAACTAAGACAAAAATAACGAGCTAAAAAGCCCTTTAAATATAAATAAAACAAATCTACAGAGCATTAACTATTGTATGTATTTAAACTGTATTTCTAATATTTCTATGAGTAAGTAACGAAAAGACTTTATTTGTCCTGCCATCTATTGTATTACACACAACTAAACACGTACAAAGCCATTCGTACAAGTCTTGTCGCATCACCTAATATACTACACCGTGGTCTAGACCGAAAAGAAATGTAAATTTTTTCTTATCGGGTTTGAGAGAGCTTTCAATACGAGGTTTCCAGATGCATTGTAAGTAAGCCTTTTGCTGACGACTAAGGAATTATAATATAACGTCGGTTATTCAGATTTGTTAGAATAATAATAATAATAATAATAATAATTTATTAATTCTGTAGATTGTGGTTACACAATATAGAATAAGTCAGTACAGTACAAAAATAAATGTATAAATGTATAAAACAATACAATAATAAAAACAATATATGAACAGTACATAAATAAATTTTAAAAACTACAATAATGTAGCTAGTCAAACATAATCAATAAATAGAAAACATGAACTATTTTAAAAAGAAGCGACAGTCAAGTACCGAAACAAACCAGTAAAATAATAAGTCCAACAAAATATGTCAAAAAGTTAAAAAAAAGGAGAAAGAGAATACGGCAAACTGAAGGTGAATTATAATCTATCGTCTAAATACTCATTAAAGGAGTAATAACATTTATCTTGTAGGAATTTTTTTACCTCTTTCTTAAACTGTAATTCATTAAGAGGTTTATATTTGTCAGGCAATTTATTAAAGGCTTTAATTGCAAGGTATTTAGGACATCGTTCATATAAAGAAGTTCTATGGTAAGGTATGTGCAATATGCTATTATTACGTGTATTATAAGGATTATCTTGATTTAGTAGAGGAAAATTTTGTTCCTTAGCATATAACAATAAATTTAAGATAAGGATAGATGGCAGTGTTAAAATTCCCAAATTTCTAAAATGAGCCCGACAACTCATTCGTGCATTTACTCCAACCATATATCGGATTGCTTTCTTTTGTAGTAAAAATACCCTTGAACTATCACTGGAGTATCCCCAAGTAATTATTCCATATGAAGCGATTGAATGAAAATGTGCATAGTAGTACATTTTTAGCACTTCTGAATTGACCGTAAGCCGTAGTTGTTTTATACAATAGCAGATTGGTGCAGTTTTTTTGCATAACATATCGATGTGGACTTTCCAGTTGAAATCTTCAGATATATGTATGCCTAAGAATTTTGTGCTAGTAACCTGTTTTAGTGATCCCTTATTCGATTTTAATAACAAACTTTTATCAGCATTATCATGACGATTAAAATGAATAAAGACTGATTTATCATTATTCAATACCAATTGATTACTTAATAATAGAGAATGGACTACTGATAATTGTTTGTTTGTGTTTGCGATTGTGCTGTTTATATCTTTGCTCGTACTGAGAATTGACATATCATCGGCAAACATTATGAGATTCGAGAATTTTAGATCATTTACATAGATTATGAATAGCAACAGACCCAACACTGAGCCTTGTGGAACACCCACATCGGTTTGCAGATGGGAGGATCTTATGTTATCTACATCAACAAATTGAGTCCTTCCTCTTAGGTAGCTTTCAAACCAGTTTAAAATTTGGCCTCTTATACCGTATCTTTCCATTTTAAGAATTAGAGTTTCATGGCATACAAGGTCAAAGGCTTTGCTTAAATCCAAGAAAACTCCTACAGGTTTTTCACTAGCATCTAAATGTGAATGTAGTAGATTTAAAAATTGATTTATGCCATGTATAGTAGATAACCCTTTGCGGAAGCCAAACTGATTAGAGTTAAATAGTTTATATTTGTTAAAGAAAGAAACTATTTTATTTGAAATAACCTTTTCAAATATTTTTGAAAATGTGCTAACAAGAGCAATGGGCCTATAATTGTTAATGTCATGTCTATTACCTGATTTGAAGAGAGGTTTTATTTTTGATGATTTTAAAGCTTTGGGAAAAGTTCCTTCCATTATAGAGCTATTGATCAAGTAAGTGAGAGGCTTTATAAGGTACGGCACACATTTCTTTAGTAGATTTGAACTAATATTATCTGGCCCAAAGGAATTTGAATTTTTTAGGCTGTTAATAATTTCAGTTACTTCAAGTTCACTTACGGGTACGAAAACAAAACTATATGGGTTTATGTTCACATTATGCACTGGATTAGATTTATCTGCCATCATATTACTTATTAGAAGTTTAGGGACATTAATAAAGTGTTCATTAAACTTATTACTTAATTCAGCTGGATCTGTACTTAAAACATTATCAATATTCAGCTTTAGATTATTGTTATCAGATTTATTTTCTTTGTTATTGTTGATAATATTCCATGCCGTTTTAGACTTATTTGTGGAACTGGCCATACATGCATTATTGTGCATCTTTTTGGCGGCATGTATACATTTTCTATAAATACTTTTATATTTTCTATAAAATTTGATAATGTTTTTGTCTCCAGATAGTGTTAGAGAGTATAAGTCCTTTAGCTTTTGGGAGGAAACCCTTAAGCCCCTAGTCAACCAATTTTTACCCTGAACTTTATGCAGTGTAATTACTTTTTCAGGAAAAGCTAAATCAAAATAATATTGAAATGTTCTAAGAAAACTGTTAAATTTATCATCTATCATTGCATTGTCATATATCTCAACCCATTGTTCCTTCTCTATTAACGAGCAAAAATACCTAATTTGATGTATATTATTTACTCCTCTAATGATTTTCCTTGTATTTTTCATTTTATTCTTATTAGTAATTGGTATAGTCAGTAATTGGGCATTATGATCAGATATGGCATTTTTTATGACTATGCCATCGTAGCTACTGCAATGTATGTTGACGCAGATATTGTCAATGCAATTTCTAAGCCTAGTAGGCTCTTTGATAGTAGGTGTAAAATAGTACATATTTAAAATATCCATCAGATCAGTCAAATTCTTCCCCTCCACTGAAAAATTTATATTAAAATCACCACACAGAATGATTTTTCGGTTTTTATATTGACTAGTTAATTTATCTAATGTGATGGAGAGTTTCTGAAGAAAAACATCTAAAATTTTTATTGATGAGCTTCTATAGACAGCTAATATTATAACAAAATTAATATCATCCAAAAAATATTTTATCGCTGTACATTCAAAATGTTTTTCTATTGATATTTCATTGAAGAAGTTGAGCTTTTCATATTTCGAATTATATTTGACATATATACCAATGCCGCCATTTTTATACTCTGTCCTGCAATAAATATTAGCAACCTCATAATCATGGATTTTTAGTGATTGCACTTGTTCAGGTTTAGCCCAGTGCTCCGAAGCACAAAAAATATCACAGTTAATATTATTTAAGAATAATTCAAGTTCTAACAATTTATTACTAAGACACTGCACATTTTGATGTACTATATGGAGTTTATGTTGGTGTCTTAGGATGGCTTCTTCCATACGCATATCATCAACTCCGAGGACATCAACTGGAGACGCCTTAGACCTTCTAGTTCCTAGTTCCATAAAAGATTCTTTGGCTGTTTCTATGTCCTTCAGTTGGCTTATTTTGGTGATAGTTATTGCTTCTGTAATCTCTTGGTTGCCTACTATAGTTGTTCCGAAAAAACTGTTTTCCTCGTGGCAAGTATTCCGAAATTTCAATTCCATTTGGCCACATGTCAGGCATCAAAAAACTGTCCTTTGTATCACGGTCTACTGCTACTTTAAAGGTGTTAAACGTCCCTCGACTGTTTTTAACTTGATTGCATATAAAGTTTTGTTCTGGGAATTTTATTTTTAAGTACTCCTGAAGATTTTCTAGACTGTATGTTATTTTGTATTTCAACAAGAAAAGCCATACCTTTTCTTTTGCTGCTACATCCATATTACTAATGTCTGTCCCTACGATTTTTGGTGTCGATTTATTACTTATTCTTATAGCTGCGTCTTGGTAATCATTGTTAGTGCCTACTACTTTTTTGTTAGACTCTATATTTATTTTTTGTATATCTTTTTCTATAGTTTTAAGTCCATTCTCCTTCTCAGCTGTTTCCTTCTTTTTTTTGTCGGAGTTCATTACATTATTATTTATCGGCTCTATATAATTGTTGAGTGTCTGGATATCGTTAATTTTAGCTTTAGTGTGTACTTCTAATAAAGCTGAGGCTAGGTTTTGTTGCGATATAATATGCCTAGTCGTATTTTTCGCTCCTGTTCCATTTTTCACAGTGCTTACATTATGTTTTGAAGTTGATGGAATGTTGCTAACTTCTAACTGATTTTTCACTATATTGGCATTAGATGAATTAGCCATATTCACACAGTGGGCATGAGCGACTTTGTTAGGGACAGTAACGCTGTTTGAAATATTGTCGTTAATCTTAGGTACTTCCCATTTTGAGGTAGATTTATGAACTTTATTTATGTCAGCAATTGTGTTTAGTAGACTTATTTGATCCTTAAAACTTGCTACGGAGTCTTCTAATTTATTGATTATAATATCTTTTTGGTTAATAAGTTGTTTTAAGTATGATGTTTCTATTTCTAGAATTTTATAGTTATCTTTTATTATTTTAGAAGGTGCACCTGTGGTAATATTGTTGCACCCTGTATTCATAGGAGTTGAGGTAATATGAATTTCAGTATTTATAGCTTTTTCAGATGTGTTATCACTTGTTTGTGTAGAAATAGTTTTTGTTTCTTTATCGGTATTTAGATAAGTTTTTACTTGCTTTTTTAAGTCCACAATTAATTTATTTAGTTCACTAATTTCTACTTCTTGATCCTTTATTTTTTCAAAGAGTTCCTCTTCATTTTTTATGGCCTCTTCAGTAAAAGATTTATTATTGCATTTCAGTTTCTTGATATAATTTTCTTTGAATTCATTTTCTTTGGTCAAATCCTTAATTAGAGTTTCACAAGCTGATATGTCAACACTTTTCTCACTATTCACTTGTTTGCAGCAGACTAAATAATTGTCATTCAAAAATCTAAAGTCTTTGTTTGACTGAAGTGCACAACTCTTATGAAAGATACTGTGACACTCTACACAGATAAAATTATTAAATTCTTTGTTTTTACAACATCTAAAATAACTTTTGTGTATACTCTGAAAACTTGACTGATCATTTGCAGCCATCTTGAATACACACAGCGGCATCTGTGGGTAAACCACTGAACCAATATTGAACTGTATTGATCAAGCATATGATTGTTATATACGAATATATCCTGTGTAGCTCATAGGCTGCAGGAAGCTGTAAGCTAAAACGGGAAATTGAGAATAACATGTACAGAGGGCGCGGAGAATGTTAAAAGAAATTTAATAAATATGCAAAGAACAGAGTAAATTTTGAAAAGTCATCAATAAATTTAAAAAAGAGGAAAGCTAAAAGGGAACCGGAGGATCGGAAGGCAGTTCCCAGGGAAGTCTTGAATGGATTGGGCGAAAAAGTTCGAGGGTTCGAGTGAACGAGGCGCGAGGGTTCCTGGGGATTCTTGTATTAGTTAGGCGGTTAAAATAAGGCTTTAGAGTTCGTGTCGAGATTTCTTTGTTTTACAAGAAATTCAAGTATCAGGGCAGTTTATATTCGAGTGTGGAAAATTGTTCAAGGAAAAGTGATCAGAGCGAAGCCAGGGTTTTAAACCAGTTCGAGACGTGGTAGTAGGTGCCTAAGGGAGAATAGGCATACATAAAAGAAGGAGAAAAACTAGCAGTAGTGGAAAATTGAGGGAAAGTCGGTAAGCGCCTTTTACCCCTTTGGTAAATTTTTCTTCTCTCTCTCAGTAGTTGATAACACAAATAGATTTGGTTTCTATGGTTTAAGTAGCTAGTAATTAATAAAAAATAAGGGGGTTCTTTATGTTATATGAACGTGAATTGCTTAATAACTACAGGGTGGCTCAGGGATACACGGCTCTCCTTACATAATTTATATTGCCTTTAAAATCCTCTCTGGATAGTGGTGAGGTATATACAGGCTGTTTTACTGTAAAAATAAAGCTAAATTATCTTTGTTTATTAATTGCCTTTTGTTTAGAACTTGTTAAACCCTCAAGGAAGGACAGGGGAAATATATATAAGGTTTCTATTAAATTCTGTTGTTGCTGTAAAGGTTTTCTCTGAAAAGGTAATACATGTATACTTTATTCCTTTAAGTGGTGTTTCATTTAATCTCTCTACTCCAAAAGACCATGCATATAAACCGTGACTGAACTCACAGCCAAAAAAAATCAACACCTTTCCGCACTTCCAGGGTCAGGTGGAAGGATAATTTTCTGACCTGATGGCAGCAAACGCTACCCTTTTCAGGTAGCCAGCCTTCCTCTCTCATCTGATAGGAAGAGGGTGCCTAAAGGGGTAGGGGTAGGCTTAGGCTTAGGAGAGTTACAACATATTAACTATGTGATTAGGAAAATTGGAAGTAAAATTGGCTTCATGACCAGACTAACAGTCAAACCATGGCATTAAAAATAAAAATTTATAATGCAATAGTACTCCCACATTTTAACTACTGTTCAACAATATTCTATATGGCCAATAACGCCGAGCTAGATAGACTGCAAGTTTTGCAGAATTGAGGAATGAGAGCTATTTTAAGATGTGGTTCTTATACACACATAGAGGATAGGCTGAATACGCTGAAATGATTGAATGTGAGGCAATTTTGTCAATGTAGTGTATTTGTTTTCATTTTTAAAATATATAATTTAGCTGGGCCAGGTTTGAGGCACTTGCTAAAAACAAATTGTGAAAAGCATGAACATTACTCCAGAACCGGTAAACATTTTCAGTTGCCTTTGGTTAAAAAACCGTATAGATTACAATAGTTTACCAGAGGAGATTAAATACGCTGGAAATTCACTTGTCTTCAAGATGAAGCTAACAGAATACCTGGCAAGAAAAATGTGATGATTTATTTAGTAGCTTAATAGTTAGTTGCACTGCATCGTACAAATAATACGATAGAAATGCTCCAAATATAACATGCAAAAATTCAGACCAATTAAAATTCGGCGGCGACAACTCAAACGTGCTAGGCTTCTAGTTCCATCCACATGTTTTCATGACAGACGGATCAAGTCAACGTTTTGTTATTTATTTAATGTGAAGTTCTAGTAGTAGTAGTTCACGGTAATATTGTTTAATTCTGAGCTGCCTCAATTGAGATAGTTTAGACTCTAATTCTTAGCTCAAGTTAAGGCACAAAGCAAATATAAACTGCAATATGTTTAAAATACCTATTCCTTCTGAAATGAAATTGTGCTTTAAAAATAAATAATTATCTAGTTCAATATTTACCTCTATACAACTGTCGATGACTTTGCCCATCTTGTCGTCTTGAGCCGGTTTAGACTTGACTATACTACCAGGACGGAAAACAAACTTAGAGTGCTTCTTCAAGTCATAAACACTCATTTCATTTACCATTAAATCTACGGGCTTCTTTTCATTTTCTGAATAAGTAAACCACTTGACCTGCACAAAAAATATGATGTGTACATAGAAATTAAAGTTTCAACGTTTTGCTTACGCAGGCCGTTCTCTCTAAATAATTGACATTTTGGACGACGCCATACTTTTCGCATTCTACTTTGAGATTGTCAGTAATCACCCACTCTCCTGGGAAAAACTCGTGATCATCCAAGGAAATAGAGTAATAGAGCTGGGTGGAGGGTATATCCTTTTCTTCAGATCCATCCTGCCACACGACGGTAATTTTGGACTCCACGCATATTACCTATAAGTTATTCTCATAAAATTTAATTAAAACTAATTATTGTCCTTCTATATCAGACTACAACTAGTCTACAACAACTAACCTCAATTGGCAAAGTGTGGCCCGGAACAAGTTCCCTTGGCTTGGGTGGATAATGCCTCTTTCTAGTCTTGGATATTGATGTATTTTGAGAGGAGGCACTGCCGTTGTCGTCGGATTCTTCCCCCTCTTCGGTCCACCACTCGTCTTCTTCGGATTCTATACACGAATATAGAAGGGAAGAACTACGGATCTTAGGCACTCTGGATGAGCTACAAATATTTCAAGTTCATTGCTGTGACTGATTTTGTTTCATTTAAACTATGGGTGGAATAAAATCATATGTTTATTGTTTATGGAGGCTGTTTGACTTGGTATCCAACTAGCACAATTAGTCGCGGGAAGGTAGCAATAACTATTGTAGGCACTTTAAAGTGTTTTGGTACTAATCACAGGCATGTTATAGGAACGTTCCTAATACATGTTTACGACCAAAATGGGGAATATTTTTTGATGACGATAACATTCCAGTCACATTCCTGGAACTTGTCTGGCTACGTTCCAATGACGTTGTGATTGTGAGCGGCGACATTGTGGTGTAGACGCCGCAACTTTCAGAAAACTTTACAACTTCCCACTCTTTCAAATCGATGTTGCTCCTGCTTGGTCTTGCAACCGATTTTATTATATTTATGTTTCATTCTTATATATGATTCTTCTTCTTGTTCATTTCCCTAACTCAGAAACTTAATAGAATATCAGAAGAGTAATATTAGATACTTAGATAGCAAAACTTGTGCTATTTTCCAATGGTCTAAGGATCACAATTAAAACGAATGCAATATTACTGACAAATATAATGATAAAACGTCCGAATCTAACCACGCGCCTTTAAAATTTGCATTTCTTAATGAAAATATTGTCTTTAAAATATGTAATATCATGCGAAAATATGACACAGATGCCAAAACCTATTTTTTATTGCTCTTCGGAACTTAAAACTAATTTTTATGTATTCATTTGTTATATTTGGTGCAGAAATGGTGATAATTAAATTTTTAGTCACTTGTGAAATTATGGTTCATGTGTTATATAATAATGGCGTCGAAAGTTTTGGCCATCAAAATGGCGTATTTTAGAAAACTTTAGTGTCGTATTCACCAAGACATGCTACTTGAAAGTAATCACTACTTGGTGATAGTGACGAAAACTGTAAATAAGTAACTTTAAAGTTATTATTACTACAAATCTGCGAATGGGACTGTAGCACCGCTTTAAAGTCGTAGGAAAGTTGTGACTACCACAAATTACCTCTTCAAAGTTGCCGCTGCCACTTCATGGTTACATTTTTCCTGATGTTGATTAGGAGCGTCTCCTTGGTACGTGTTAGCCGTACGTTGAAGTCTAAACTAAACGCGCTCCTAATTTTAACTATTTATTATTTACCTAACTTCACATTGAAAAACCTGTCAGCTGTCGCAATCTATTTGAGTGGGTGTATGTGTTTAATTCTTTGATCTGTGTATATATATTTATTACCGTGATAGATAATTTAGAAGAAAAGGTAGGTGTAAGCACTTTGCTAATAAAACTGTGCTGAAATATTAAATATTGTTGCCTTATTTTGATTGTGGATTCTTTTAAAATTGTGTCTAACATAGGATTTATTTTACTGTTGTTCCACATCAGTTTTTGGCCTTAGAAACAAATTCTATTAGCTAGACTACTTGTTTTTTTCTTTTTTATTTATTTGTTTATTTTAATTAAGTATAATATTCCCCTTAGAAATCTAATATATATACAAAACCTTAATTATTATTATCATTTTTTTCTTATTTATTTATTTTTTTCTTTCCTTTTTTTAATATATTTATCTCATTTATATATTTCGTTCCTTTTTCTATTTTTATTTTATATATTTCTTTAAATACTTTATAAGTACATATTTTTTTCCTCATCAGTGAGAAAAAAAACGGAGATTTATTGTGGCCGGATAATTTAAGCCATTTCAATATAGCAGCATATAATTCTAAGTTAGGCAAATACATTGGTATATATAGGTTCAGTTTGTTGCTTTAACTTTATCTATGATCAACATGGGAACTAGATGGTGAAATTTACTTCATGGTAAATTTCAGAGGTGACGTGCACTTTGCAGTAGCCGTGCACAGTTCTATATGTAGCAGTAATGTCATTAACACCTATGAATATTACTTACAAGTTCCACTACTTTAAAGGAATGGTGAAGGTTCCAAGAACGTTGCGGCAATTATTAAAGCTACTTGAAAGGAATTGCAACTTTGAAGTCACATTTCAGTGACATGAGTTAGTCGCTGCTACTATCGTCTACCACCGTTAAGTTCTGAAAACTCGAAAGTCGTCCCACTGGTAAATACCACGTTCCCATGTACTACGAAAGCTACGTAGAAATTGCATAACTATTAAAGTAATCATCAGTGGTAGAAACTACGAGACAGGGACTGTAGACTTGTCAAAAGAAGTTATTTTTACAACAAAGTCGTAAATTTAGTCACAATTATGTAATGATTACTCATACGAGATTCCTATCTCAGTTACTGCCACTTTGGTGCTAGTTTAGGGAATTTGATGATGCTTGGGGAATTCAGATAGCATGGTAATGAACAAGGTAGGGATGGTTATTCTTTGCAAAGCATTTTTCTTCAGTTTATTCTGATGAAAACTGTATTACTCCCAACTAGATAAATAATGTCAAGGTATATGTCAATTAAAATCTAAATTATCTTCCGCCCCCGATGGGGCTTTGCTCTTGAAAAATTGTTAGTACTCTAGCTAACCCTTTGCATCTTTCATTTAACTTATTTTTGAGGATTTCAAGTCTTCCAAATTATTTGAAAAATAGTTTCATGAATATTCATAAATCTGGAGAAAATGAGGATGTAAAGAATTACGTGGAGTTTCACATGCAATAATATACAGCGTGTTGCATTTAAAAATCGAAAATTAGTGTCACTTCTGGCGAAACCGGAAGTGAAAAAAAATCAATTGTATGCCAAAAAGTGCCGCTTATTATGTATGTAGTATATCCCAAATTTCAATAAATTATCTTCAAAACTAAAGGAGAAAAGGGGGGTATACCATGATCTTGTTACACCTGGTATACAATGGATTATCCGTCAATAAAGTGAACTAAACTAAATTCAACTTACGTTTTGGTATTACAAGTAACGATGTGTCTCACTTTTTGCGTGTCAGGTCTGTAGGAAACTGATAATTTCCTGATCCAGTCTTTTTTCTTCAAGAGAACGTCACCTGGGCCTAACTTTAATAATCTCCGTTCTGCTAATTCTAAACAGGTGTCACTGGGGTGTTCGAGAACCTTCAACCTAAAATAAATAATTTTCATCATTACCAATGTTTTTGTACCTTAAAAACAGACGCAGATGTAACTATCTATATACCGGGTGACCACGAGACCAGGTAAACCTACATTTTTGGGTACAAAATAATTGATATAAAAATACATTTTTTGGCTTAGCCAGAGCCAAAAATGTTGTTATGTGTATACCCCCTTACGGACAGAGGTCTCTGTAGTTAGTCTTAGTAGAAGGAAGCTAGCAAAAGAATGGTAGTTCGTCAGTCAGCAAAAATGGCGGCTGATACTGTAGAGCAATTTTATACTAGATAATTTGAAACCTATCTAGAATCACAGACTAGAATAATAGGGCCAGATCTGGAAGTCACAGAGTATGAAGGAAGCAGAACTGAGGCACTGGAGTTGTTCTAGTTTGGATAGTAAAGTGATCAGATCAAGAGGAAGAACAAAATGATCTTTATTGACTATTAAAATTATTGTAGATTTTCCAAAATAATGCAGGCCAACAAAATTTCAAACTAGAAATGAGGTTTCGTAGGTTTTCAAAGCAATGAATCCGAATGCGACCTCAGAATTGCTCCGTCACGTCAGGTTTTCGAGAAAAACTAGGTTTATTTCATTTTAAAGTATGAATCTCTCGAAAACCTGATGTGATGGAGCAATTCTGAAGTAGCATTCGGATTCAGCAAAAACCTTCGATGAAGGAGTTTCATTTTTGGTTCAGAAAGTCGGTTAAATTTTGTCTGCCTGTGTACTTCATAAATCAGTCAGAGTAACTACGAACAAAGCATAAAAAAGTAGGATTTAAAGGTCGTACAAAATAGTATTCGCAATTTCCTTGGTCTACAAGTACCCTGCATTCTGCAATATTAAGCAACTTAGCTTCAGCTTTTAGTGGGGTTGATCTGAATTTGCAAACAGACTCGTTTTCTTTTAATTTTTTTTTTTGTGATATTATGACGTCTATCATCCGAAGTCACTAGGTTGATTAAGGGTGGGAGGGGGAAGGGTGAACGTAAATGAAATTAAAACTGCTGTAATTTCCGCAAATCGCGCAGCAAACGTGACATTGTGTACTAATGTGCCTACTTCGAGTTCCGCTTATATATTTTGAATTTTCGCCATAAATAAACAAATGGTTGAGAAATAACCAATTTATTGTTTTGATTACTTTTAAAAAGTCATTTTTCGTCAGGAAGGAAAGGGGTGGGGGGGGATTTTTTCGCTATCGAATGTGGAACTTGTTTCTCTTTGATTTAAGCCCGACCAGATTGCGATCGGATGATTAGGAGGGGAGGGGGGGCGCAAAGTTTTTGCCCTGCAGAAGGGCAAGGGATAGGATTTGGGACTTCGAGCCGGGCTCATTTTCAAGGGAAATCAATTCTCTTTCAAGATTTTTTTACCCCGAAGCTCTAACTTCATCAGGGCCTGCACGCGCGCGTGATACATTCAGCAATTCAGCAACCATGCAGCGAGATGCCGGGGGAGCAGCCTAGCACTCCGACTTCTCTCCCTTCTCTCTCACAAATACACATGCCACTCCGCCCGTCCGTTTTTATAAATGTATCACGAGCGCGTGCAGGCCCTAATGAAGTTAGAGCTTCGGGGTAAAAAAATCTTGAAAGAGAATTGATTGCCCTTAAAAATGAGCCCGGCCCGAAGTCCATAACCCTTTCCCTTGCCCTTCTACAGGGCAAAAATTTTGCGAGTCCGTTTAAACCATTTTTAGTGCCAGATCGACCCCACTATTTTAGTTAACTTACTTTTTGATGTCTTCTTGAGATATTTCCGTAATGTGAGAATAGCCGGAAGTGTTATTATACCAAGCTATTTCGATTAGAATATCCTCAACATTTTGGACGGTGAATCTCTGCCTTGCTTGAATGTTCCTTTTCATAGCTTTCGATTTCCGCACCCAGTGTGGTTGCTCAAAATTGCTTGGAATACATATCTAAAAATTGACAAAACCGCGTAATTAAAAAAAAATCAGATCTATAGTGTAATTTATTAACTCCGTTGTATCTTTTTAATATTAATAAAAAAATTTGTGTAAAGAAACACCACTCAAAGTTTCTTTAGAAGGCTTTCGTAGAGCTGATGATTTGTATGCTGATTTTCGGGTCTCCTGTGTTAAATTGTTTTCTTTATTTGTATTTTAAGTATTATCTCCTAAAGAATATTTTTTTATTGTGCAATGTATTCAGTATTTCTATACCTGTCCATGTTCCATCTAATGTAAAATTACCTGATCAAATCTACTTGATCTAAAAAAATTTTATTATTATTATTTCAATAATCTTGTCGTGGTCTCCTGAAAGAAAATCAACACAAAATCAAACATTTGATAAACTCAATGTAGAAGAAAATTTAGAAATCAGCATACAAACCATTCAGAGTGTGGTGTATAGTTGGGTACAGTTTTACTGGGCAGTCAAAAAACGCATCAAAAACTTTACTAGCTAATTATTAACGTCGGGGAACCATTCGGCATGGTCTCATCAAACAAGCCAACGAACAGTAAAAACCTATAAAGATAAGTTATACAATTTGCAGGCGAGATAGTAGAGAATAATGGTATTTTAATGAGATCTTAAAGTTTTTGCTGCGCTTCTTGACTCACTAAGTCGATTTATAGTTCTACTAGGAGCTTGACAGGTTACCCACCATTAAAAAAGTATTAAAAACTTATCTGAGGCAAGCCGAGAGCGACCGAAAGTCACGAATTTTCAACATATTTTACAGAAAAATGAATGCCGCTTGCAGTAATTTTTTTTACAGAAAAATATTCCTCTCTCCTTTTTCTAATAGCTCTCAGATTTTGAAGAAAATCGTAAGAAAACGATCATCGTAATTAAATAAAACATAAGTGCTTATGCAATTAATAAGACATTAGTACGTTAAAATGGCAATTTTAGGTACTAATATTTACAAATGTAGTACCGCAACAGCTACTCAAATTTGTCCCGCGTATACAGAACATTAAAAAAAAAAAAATTGGTAAGAAAACTGTTCTTGTTCGGAACGTCCTTAACAATCCTTATCGCTAAAATTAACTTATCAGTTCAAAAATAAATAACTTCTAACACATGAGCAACACAACATGTCTGCTAAAAAGCACAAATAAAACATTAAATTAAAGTCAGTTCGATAAATCACCAAATGTATAATACATAGAAAATATTTATAATTAATTTCATACAGGAAAATCTTTTAAAAAATATCTAAAAATACCTGAAAACTTCAGGCAACTTAAGAGAAGTCAAATGCAAAACAACTTTTTTACACCTACGTACAAATCCGTTGTTTCCATCATGCTGTGTCAGCTGCTACTGCTCTATTGTTTAAAATAAACAGTGATAAATTCTTTTAAAACACACTTGCTGAGAACTCTTTACTATTAAAATTGCCTCTATTTAAAAAAGTAGGTCACCTACTCAATAAAACATTTTCTTTATGTTGACATTAACACAACCCTTGAATACCCACATACCCACAAGCAAATCAAAATTATTTGTGATAAGCTTTTTGTGTATTTTTTTACATAATACATATAAAACACATTTCTACCTTTAACTCAGATACTGATAAATGAAGTATAAAAATAACAAATTACCAATTCTTGTCCTGGATAATATGCATCAAATGATATCCTATTTCTTTTCGACAACCAATAGTCATCCAAGTCATGATTGATACTTGTAAGGACGTCTACTACCGATCCACACTTTGACTGCATCGATATCATCTGTTCCACAGCCTATAAAACAAACGTTTTACTTTTAAAATTCCCTTAAGTTTTTTGACTTACCTCGATGCGCCCAAATTGACTACCCAAACACACCGCGTCATCTACATCATAAGGTCTAACACTGTGCAGCCTATCGCTGGCAACATGCTCTATTACTTTATCTGTACCAACGATCTGAACAGTAGCAATTTGTTTAGTCTCTTTACAATATCCCCTTTGGGTTTCCTTTCCTTTTTCTAAACGTCTTACAATATCACCCGGTATAACACTTCTGTTCATCAACCTCACTTTGCTCTGTCTCCAAACCTGTTCCCGTGAATTATTGCTCCATAATACCCTAATTTGTCCCTTTTGCAAAGAATGATACTCATCAACATCTGATGAAGCCTCATAACTATCAATAACAACACCAAAAATAATTCTTTTGTGCTTGTCAAACCTATATACGATATCGTTTGAATAGAACTCTTTTACTTTGTCGCTATTGCTGTTAGACATTTTCAGAAAATATTTTTGAAAGATATTCGGTTCACTACGATTTTGGAAACTGAATGACGGAACGTGGAATGAACTTCAATGTGGCAATGGCCAATGCGATACGGTTTTTTTGACTTTTCTCAGCGCATGACAGGTTGTAAACAAAAAACTGTCATAAAAAGTCTCAGGTTAGTCCCGCTAGAGTTTTCGTCCCGCAGTACGCGCTTATGTATTACTATCTGCCTAATATAGAACATCATTCACAGAGCGTTACTTACAGATATTTGCAGCTTGCAAAACAACTTGTGGTATAGAGTGCTGTCTATTTAATGTAGACTTTGCAGGACTAAATATGTTTCGATCACAGTAGCGAACTGGCTCGGCACAGCTGGCTTGTAAAATTTAAATTTCACATATACGTAGTATAATACATACCGGGTGTTAGAAAAGTATGGGAACGGAGGAAAATCTCGAACAGTTTGCATCAAATCGAAAAATAAAGAAATACGTGTCAATAATTTTTCAAAAAACTACCTACGATACCAAAATGACCTCCCCACCCACCACCCGTGAGTCGGGCGAGGGGCACCTTTAAAATTTCAAACCCCTATTTTTTATTGCGGAATCGGATTCTACGTCAAAAAATAAGTAAATTTTATTCCGGACATTTTTTTCGATTCTTGCATAGTGTCGCTGTAATCGCAAAAAATGAAAAGAAAACATTACTGTTTCAAGAGTAGCGTCTTGTGCCCATAAAAAACGTCCAATTCAAAAACTGAAAAACACGTATTTGTTATTTTTACGAAATCCATCCAATGACATTGGATTCGACTCTCCAATTTGTAATGAAAATCCCTATTTTTAATAGCAGATTCGGATTCTACGGCCAAAAATACGTTAATTTCATATCGGGCATTTTTTTCGATTCTCGCAAGGTTCGCTGCAATCGCACAAAATTGAAATAAACATTAAGCGTCCATAAGTTTGTAAATATTTACAAAGTCTAGCTACTCGTGTTGACAAAAAACCATTCAGTTTAAAAAACAATATCTGTGATATCTTGGTTTTTATGGATTTTTTTTAAAAGTATTCTTAATAACAGTATTTGTTTTGTGAAATTTCTACGAGAACGTTCAGTTCCTTCCAACTTTTGTAGAGGCAGGAGCGCACTTTTGTACGGAAAAAGTTATTTCATTTTTCATTAGTTCACGCGTTTTTTTCTGCATAATGGCTACTTTAACAGAGTTGATGAAGTTGTGATTTTATTCAACAAAACTTTCCGTGTAAATCAAGTGGGAATTTCGAAATCTACTGTGTCCCATACCATCAAACGATTCCTAGACACAAGGACAAATAAAAATCGCCCAAAATCTGGAAAACCAAAATCTGAAACATCGGAAACTCGACAAATGGAAGTGGCAAAGGCATTTGTTGAAAATCGAAGATTATCAATCAGAAAAGCCAGTCAACAGCTTGATATGAGTACATTTTCAGTTTATAAGAATTTGAAACTTTTGAAATTTTATCCTTACAAAATTCACCTTCACCAAGAGTTAAAAGAAGATGATTTTGATCAGAGACTTGAATTTAGTGAATTAATGATGGAAAGAAGTAACCAAAACCCAAATTTTTTCTCATCTCTACTTGTCTTCTCAGATGAAGCAACTTTCGAACTCAGTGGAAAAGTTAATCGCCATAATTTCAGATATTGGAGTGACGAAAACCCCTCACTGGATGCTTGAAACACACACGCAGTATCCATAAAAATTAAATGTTTGGGCAGGAGTTTTCAGGGATCGAATCATAGGACCGTTTTTTATAGATGGAAATTTGAATGGAGAAAAAAATGTCCGGAATAAAATTTACGTATTTTTTGCCGTAGAATCCGATTCCGCAATAAAAAAATAGGGGTTTCCATTTGAAATTTTAAAGTTGCCCCTCGCCTCACCCACAGGGTGGTGGGTGGGGAGGTCATTTTGGTATCAGTAGATAGTTTTTGAAAAATTTTTGACGTATTTTTTTATTTTTCGATTTGATATAAACTGCTTGAGATTTTCCACCGTTCCCATACTTTTCTTACACCCGGTATAAGGAAAGTATGGTGATCGTGCAAACATTCGAGTTTGAGGTTTTGATGGATTTACATGTTTTCACGTCCTCTAAACCCAAAAAAGCGGTTTTAAAAAAATGTCTGTCTGCCGTCTGTGGTCGCCTAGAGCCCAAACTACTGGATCGATTTTGTCAAATCTTACATGTATATTCAAGACGGCCACACCTCGAGGCGAAATCGTCAAATCGATCCTAGCTCAAATATGGGGGGGAGTAAACCCCTAAAAACAAAACAAAAAAAAACAAGATACTTTTATTCTCTAAAACGACTATAACGATAACGATTTTGATTAAATTTGACACATAAATACTCCCTTGGTACCAGCATGGCATAACCACATAACCAGTTGCTCCCAGAAAATGCAGGGAGGGGTGCTACAGAGGGGATGAGCTTTAAAGAATTTAATAATTGTTTATCTAAAAGGGTTGTAACGATTTTGATCAAGTTCAACATATGTTTACTTCCTTACTTTATTTAATATTTAATCTTTTTTCAATTTCATAAATGTGGAAATTAAAAAAAAATGCACCTCTCCCGGTTTCGAACCCACGATCTCAGTATTACAAGTCTCAAGGCTTAACAGGTATTTATTAGAATTAAACATACATATAACAGTTGCTTCAGAGCCTGTCCCGGGACCGAGCGTGCAACCACCGCACTAATGCTGTTTGGGTCTGCGAAAACGAAAAATTGACGAAAAATAACCTATATTCATTTCGAACAAAACAAATAAAAATAGGTGATAAAATTACACTTCCAAAAAACGGAATCAACAAAACTTAAATTACACAAAATTTAAAAACACTCGCGCACAAAAAACACATTAATTTCAGTATCTGACGTAGGCATCCTGACTTGAACGAGGTGCCTTCCGCGAGATACGTCAATGCAGGTGCCTAAACTTTGATTTTAAAAATTTTGATTTCGGAACGGTTTCAATTTTAAAGATGTTAATAGTGGGAACTGAATTTATAGAGGCAAAAATGTACAAAAAGGAACGAAGAAAAAACAAACGCGACAAAAATATACAAACAGAAAGGAACAGAGAAGCAGGAAAGATTTAAAGATGGGTAAAAGGTAAAACTCTAAATACTGCGCCAAGGTGCCTTTAAGCCTCGAGCGGTAAAGTAATTAAACATTATTTAATACAGAATTACCTACTTTCTGTGTGTGTTGGTATCTGGTCACGCTAATATACTAGAGAAATACTTATGGGAAAGTTTGTCTGAGTTATGTCAGACCGATTTTTTATTGAACGTTCATTAAATGTTGAAAAACATTTGAAGCTGCTCCAACAAAACGTATCCAAATGGCGAAAACACTAATGTATCGGAAAACTTCATATGATTTCAACAGGATATGGCGTACTACCGCATTATTCGGTATAAATTTTTCCACACATCAGGTGGATTGGTACTTTTAGTAGACGTGGATCAGTGAAATGACCGACTATATCTCCGGATCTAAACCTATTGGATTATTTTTTATGGGGTTACTTTAAATCCAAAATTTATATCACAACTTTTTTAAAAATGTTTGTGAAAAGATACCTATATAAGAGAATTGAAAAATGCATTTAAAAATCGACGTGTGAGCGAATTTATGTTCCTTGATTTTAAGAATTTTATGTCAACCTTTACGCGTTCACTGTATAGATGAATTATTAGTGGGACACCCTAGCAACCCTCACATTTTCAAAGACATCGGCATGAAATTTTATCTTTGGAAATTAGGCATAAATAGTTTCCAAATTTTCGAGACCCATTCCGATTTCACGGGAAATGGCCCGGATTTTTTCTCCGCTGCTCCTCAACAAATCCAGCTTGCCTTGCCATGAATTTCTACCAGCCTTTGTTCAGTCTAATAATGTTTTTTGGTTTTCTGGACAGCTTAAACCAACAATTAAAAAAGTAAAGCGTTGAATGATTTTTGAGTTTTTACAGGTAGAAAAATAAATAAAGAAGAATAAGTATGTCAAAAGTGCCATTTAAGTGAAAAGTTCTATTTGTATTCGCATGGTTTAAAAATCTATGCGCAGAGTTATAAATAAAGCAAAAAATAACGGTGCTGTGCTATCTTTCGTCATAATTTCGCATGTAATAAATATATATAACAACAAAGTAAATCAAGATCAAGGTGAATATGTGTGTGGTGTGGAATGTGTTTATTATAAACGCACGTGACAGTTGAATAACCGGACTATTGCCATTGCCAAGCCAATTGCCATCTAGTGAGCCATGAACCGAACTTGGTCAGTCTCGTAGCTTCGGCCAGCGCCGTCTACGACCTTGCACATTGAGAAACGGTTGATCAAGACGATCATATCCACTAAGGATCCACATTTATTTGATATGATCCTTGATTGCGAGTGATGTTAGAGGTATATACCTTATTAGTGATTATGTATCAGTATATGTACACTTCCATTGCCCACATACCTACGGCAAGAATATAACTATTTTGAAAATATTTCTATACTTAATATTTTAGAAATCGAGGAACTTTTAAAAATATTGTTAAAATGTCAGTTTCGGAAAATGATACATTTTTGAGATATTGAATTTGGTATAAGGAAAATGTTAAAATATTTTTTCAGTTTAATTTTATGTGATAATTGGCTATCATTGATAAAGTATCTGTCCTCTAATTTGATCATTTTTGGTGAATTGCTGGCTATAAGTGCCAAGTGCAACACCACGGCCAGCCCATCTATACAGGGTTACTGGTAATTCGATACATTCCTTTGGAGATGTGATGGGGCATGAGCTAAGGAGTAACATACATTATGCAAAACTCAATAGTTTTTGAGATATTTCAATTTTTTTGTTTTCTCAAAAAAGTAGATCTTAATGTCTTAAAGTTAATTTCCGAAAAATCTACTTGACATTTTTAAATTTTTTTTTACTGGATTACTTGTCCAATACTATAGATATCCGTTTGGAATGAAAAATATCCGGAAACATTTCGATCATATGAACATTTAAAATAAAAACTTCTAATTTTTTTTTTTTTTAAATCAGTTATGAAATTTACCTATTAGGTTTTTTCAAAAAAATATTAATGTAGCACGCGTACAAATTATTATAAAAACTTCTTTATTTCAATAGCTATCTAACTAGGTAGAAATGTTTAATGTACCCTTGATAGTTCTAATAAAAAATTAGTAAATATAATGCTGGTGGCGGAATTTATTAAACGACTAATCGCTCATTTTCATTTAAGTCAGTCAGTCCTTGACTTTGACGTTTGTGCATATATGTCATTAACTGACATTCTTATCTCCGTGTCCCTTAAGTTTGTTAGTCTTGTTAAATTAATTATCGAAGATTTTGATTTTGCTCGTAGTTGTTGTTATTGTATTTTGTGTGCCATGGCCGCGTATGCCAACGCAGAATACGCTGATATCTTGTTTGTCTATGGATACTGTGGCGGCAACGCTGCTGAAGCTCGCCGAGAATATGGCCTTTGGTACCCTAACCGCCGCTTACCAAATGCATATCGAAATATCGCTGAAACTGGCTCCGTGAAATGTAGAAGAAGCGACGCTGGTGCTCCTCCCATTCATGAACCAAATGATGAGGAAGAAATATTGAGGTATTTTGAGGAAGACCCAACTATTTCAACTAATAAAGTCGCAAGACTAACCGGAGCGTCACAATGGAAAGTTTGGTCTACGATACGTAGAGGTGGATGTCATCCTTACCACTATACCCCTGTCCAAGGCTTGGAGGAAGGTGATCCTGGAAGGAGAGTGAAATTCTGCCGCTTTATGTTAAATTCAGATGCAGAAAGTGCAAATTTTTTAACAAGTATTTTATGGACGGACGAGTCGAAATTTAATCGCGAGGGTATAACAAATTTCCACAACCTACATTATTGGGCAGAGGAAAATAGTTTCCAAATGAAGTTTTCTATTAATGTGTGAATGGGAGTCATTGGCCACTATTTAATAGGGCCACACTTTCTTCCTCAAAATTTAAACGGGGAAATCTATGAAAATTTTTTAAGAAATGATCTGGCGGTGATTTTAGAAGATGTTCCTCTCGCCGTCAGACAGCGAATGATGTTTCAGAACGACGGTTGTCCAGCACATTATCGGCTGACAGTACGACAGTTACTTGATCAACGTTTCCCTAACCGTTGGATTGGAAGAGCGGGCCCAATACCTTGGCCAGCACGAATCCCTGACTTAACACCCCTTGATTATTACGTATGGGGTCATATGAAGGAGATGGTCTATGCCACACCAGTCAATACTATAGAAAACCTTAGACAAAGGATAGTCGATGCTGCCCAACACATAAGGCATAATCTGACAACCAGAGTAACAAGGACGGAAATAAGAAGACGCTGCCGTGTCTGTATACGGAATAGGGGCTCCCATTTTGAGCAAGACATATAAAAAATAAAGTACACGTTTGAAATTAATGAAGAATTAAACTCTACTTTTAAAATATTTTTTACTGTTTATCTAAAAATAAAATTCGTACTACTTGTGCTATTTTTACTAGTATTTTCTTAGAACTATTAAGGGTACATTGAAGATTTCTACCTAGTTAGATAGCTATTGAAATAAGGAAGTTTTTATAATAATTTGTACGCGTGCTACATTAATATTTTTTTGAAAAAACCTAATAGGTAAATTTCATAGCTGATTTTAAAAAAAAATTTTAAAGTTTTTATTTCAGATGTTCACATGATCGAAATGTTTCCGGATATTTTTCATTCCAAACGGATATCTATAATATTGGACAAGTAATCCAGTAAAAAAAATGTCAAGTAGATTTTTCGGAAATTAACTTTTAAGACATTAAGATCTACTTTTTTGAGAAAAACAAAAAAATTGAAATATCTCAAAAACTATTCAGTTTTGCATGTTAGGGCTAGATTTACTCCTTAGCTCATCCCCCATCACGTCTCCAAAGGAATGTATCGAATTACCAGTAACCTTGTATATAATTGTACACTAATTGAAGATTGAGAGGGATTACATACCAAATCTAATCGGTAATATGCATGAAAACGATTTACAGCTTATCGGAGAGAGCGTAGGTAATTTTTTTGCATCAGATAGTTCTAAAAAGCAAACGGGCCTTCACAAGAAGCATTCACAGAAATATTGAAAACGCTTACTAGATTACATTCGATCCATTATAAACGCATAGCGACGACTCAATACAAACGTTTGTTATTTGAACTAGTGGTAATCTATATTCCAATGAGATAGAAAACTGCTCTCTCTTTCATAAGTTATAAAATGGATACAGGATGGATCTATGAGTGATTATTAACTGCTGAGCTAACAACAGAAAAAAATCGAAATAACTCTATTTATTCATTGTTTTGACAAACTTCGGACAATAACTTACATCGGGTAGGTATTAAATTACGTCATAGGTATAATGAAAAAAATGACCTGGCCCAATTTTAAGTCCAATTGGACTATAGATATTGAAACATACCATACCTGGATAGGTGATATTTAAAAGGAATTCTTGTGTTTGTTTTAAAGTCAGGGAAACATTTATTTTTACAACAAGTAAATAGAAATTATCAAAGCACTAGACGATTATTACTAAAAAAAAATAATTCGTATTTCTATTCCAAATTTGTGCAAATATTAATTTTACAACCGTTATTGAACAGAAATCTTTTTAAGAGTTATTAAATTCAATACATGTCTTGAAGGCACCTATACGTTTTAAAATATGGGGGTAGAAAGCTATACAAATGTGATGTGACACTTTAAAATCGCTTGTAACATGGTTATTACTTCTTATCTAATACTGGGAAATTTTTATCAAGACTAACGCATTAGTAAAACCAGGGAAGTGTCGAGAATTAGGTGTGAAGTGAATCGGACATCAAGCATACGTATAAGACAGAGTTGACGAAGAATTGGGCCTGTGATTTGGGAACCGCGGTACTGGGAGAACAGATTAAAAGCGAGGCGAGGCATTGCAGCGGGGCAGAACTTATTGAGGACACTTTCCAACGTTTACGAGCCTTCTAACTTCACTAGGAAGAATACTTATTGAGGGCGCTTGCCTGCGATTCGAGCCCTCTAAGCCCATTAAGAGCAAAATTCATCGAAGATGTTTGTCGTCGATTTTCGAACCCTCTGAATTTGCTAATTAGAGAACTAATTGCAGGACGCTTGACGAAGATCCCATATTCGAGCCCTCTGAGTTATCTCTAAAGACATCAACTGTTTCTACGAATCAATCCAGTTTGGCTACTAAAGATTTAGAGGACTAGAACCATTGAAGTAACTACGCTTGCGTGTCCATCGTCGACCCCGCGGTTTACACGGCGCCATTCTCATCGACCTAACTGTCTATGTATTACAACCTGTTTATTTCCCTGCTTTATTATTTAAAATTGAGTTTATATTCTGGTTTAGGGAGAATATGGGTACTTTGTTTATTTGTGGTACTAAAGATACATTAGATTTTTTATGAAATATTAGCTTCGATTTTCAACAAGAAAATATGATAAAATTATATCACACTTTGCTCAGTTATTATTTTCAATGGGGAGATTTATGTAGAAGTTCATATGCTGAATTTTTTATTAGGGATATTTACGTTTGCTAAATAACGAGTTTCTATTTTAGATCTATATATTTTCAGAGTTTATGCAATGACAAGCAACTTTAACTTCAAATCATACTTCAGTTGATATACTATCAGTGGCTACCGTGTGCCTTTATATGTGAGTTCACAAGAATGTTTTGCAGTTCAAATTATTGTGAGATATTTTTCACCTAGTTTTCTATGATTGTTTAATAACGTTCCGCCACAATAATTCCTTTAAGCACTACAAACTGTACAGGCCAGCGGTCAGTGCTGGGTCAATTGGCCCGGAGGTGGTTTCTTTTCGTCGAGTACTGATCCGGGACGTCTTGTCTGTTTGAATTATATCTACCCACCCCGTTTTACGTTGTTGAGCAGTCATACACAATTTGGTAGTTGAAGTTTGTGTAATCATTTAAAGGAGATTTCCCCCAACATTCCATGATATTTTACATGAGTTATAAATTCTCATTTAGCACTTAAATTCTATAATGCACGAACATGATTATTGTCCTCTGTTTTGCGTTAAGTTTTGTTTTCATCATAGCGTTTGCTAACACACCCTAATTTCGAACACCGTTTAATAGGCCTATTTGCCGTATCTTCAATTACAACCACAAAATAACACGGAATACTATTGTATCAAATCATCAAAGTATATAGGAGGGTTAATACAAAATTGTTAGTGTTCATTATTTCCGTTTTAACGCAAATACTATAAAAATTTCGCTGTAAAAAATAATAAATAGGTATCTATTATATATATACTACCTACGAACAGATGATATTTACGTCTAATTTGAAATATATTAAATTATCAGCACATACCGAGGTCATACATTATATAGGTATTTATCTATAGAAAGTTAGTAAAGCGAGTCGGTAGGTATTCCTATTATTAATACAAAATTATGTAGACGTGGAAATATAATAGATATACCGGAATATCGACATAACACGGAAGTACTGTCAAAATATAATACAAATTTTTTTGTCTAAAATCTATAGGTAACTGAACTGAAATGCTCTTATTTCATGAACCATCAGTTGGTATAGTCGGGTGTATATTTTCTGGGCAGTCAAAAAGTACAACAAAACTTTACGACCTCATTAAAATACCATTACTGTCTGTGCTATATCGCCTACAAATTGAACCACTTATCTTAATAGGTTTTTAATATACGTTGGCTTGTTTGATAAGACCATGCCGAATGGTTCACCGGCCGGCGTTAATAATTAAAGTTTTTGTTACGTTTTTTGACTGCCCAGTAAGTATACATCCTATTATAACAATTAGGTAAAATATGGATTTACGAAATTTCACTCGCAGTAATTTGAAAGTATCAGTCTCATGTTCTAAAACTATAAAAATAACAAAGATACAGACTTTGAGTCAATTTTCGTAAATCCTGATTGACGATCATGTTTTGTTTTCCACCATGTTTAATCTGTGATCTATAATAATGTATCATACTTTGCAATTTTTAACGTGCTTTTCCTTAATAATACTTAAAATCTAATAACAAAACTTTAAAATTACGTGATTGTGCGCCAATTTGTCTATATTTTAAAGGTATGTAATGATATAACGAATATTTTCCTTGTATATTATGGTGGGTACTTCGATGAATTAAACATAAATAAAATTTGCGCCGTTATGTAGTTGAGTACACATTTATTGGGCACTCAAAAAACGCAACAAAAACTTTACGATTTCATTAAAATACCGTTAAATTAGTCGTAAAAACAATTGTGTCCAGGCACGCACTTGAAATATTTAGATCAGCAACTCAGTCGTCAAATTTTAACAGCGCGTTACAGTCTATATTATTGATATGTACATTCGTTCGCAAATGGACTCGCTCTACCTATGTAGGTTTTTCGTGCGGTGGCTTGTTTGATAACAATATGCCGCATAGTCCAAAGGCTACAATAAGGAGGTCGTAAAGTTTTTGTTGCGTTTTTTGAGTGCACAGTAAATGCGTACTCGACTACACATACACAATAAACTACATTTAGCTGTAACCCGGCAACAATGACGACGTGGACGTAATGGTTTTCTGTTGCCACCGGGGTGCTTGTTTTAGGTGATTCCCCTTGCCTTTTCACCGCCGGGGCCATAACAGCAAAATCCCCTACTGAATATGTAAAATCAACATGCCTCACTGCATTTTGCGCAATATGCGTAAAATTTATTTTTACGGCTACAACGCCATCTGTCCAAGAATCGAAAACAATGTCTTGAATGAAATTGAATTATTTGTTCACCTGACTCTACATCCGCAATAAAAAACATTGGGTCCCGTTTAATATTTTAAGGTTGCCCACCACTTCTACCTTCATGGTGGGGGGGGGGGGAGAGCGCTTTTAAAATTATTATGGACATGTTTTTTCTTTTTGAATCCAATGTGTATTTCTCGAAATATTTGACCGTTTCCAGACGTTTTGGACACCCGGTATCTGTGTTCAAGGAATGTTAAGCTTAATAATGAAATTAAGACGAAAGTCTTACTAGAACATAACACCATCTGTTACTTTACTTCCACGTCCAACGGGCCGCAAAAAAAAGTTATTATTTTTTTTGTTGAAATAGGCTTAAAATTTCACGAAACGTCGAGATTTTAAATTTGAGCGAATAAAATTTCCTGTCGGTCTGTCTGTCTGTCGGCCTGTCTAACTTTTTTGTGCGCACGTTTACTCTGGAACCGCTTGTGATATTAAATTGAAATTTGGTACACTTGTGTATTGTAACGAGATCTGGAACAAGTATATTTTGATCTAATTCCGTTGAAGGGTTCGGGGTAAATGGGGTAAATAAGGGTAAATAGGCAAAACAAGCAAGTAAGAGTAAGAGTAAGTAGTTTTTAAGTTTATTCTGTTAAGAGATTATAGCTCAAATGAATAATTGTGGAGGGGTAAAGTAAAATAAAACAATTCTACACAATTTCACGCTGTCATTTTAAGACTTGGAATTTCTTTAATAGCCAAAATATTGTTTCTACTTACATGAACACGTCTACAAGAACAAAAGTAAAAAATGGGATAATATACACATAATATTTTTTAGAATCTAACAGTGTTAGTTATTCAAAACTTATTTGCTTGCACTGATAAGCATATATATTCTCCAAAATTGATAAATACAAAAAAATATGTATTGGTAAACAGTCAAATATACTTGACCTATAACTGGTGTGTACAGTTAAATCAATCATCTTCGACTGAAAGGATGAAGTAAATAAAAGAAAAAAACATTGTACATTGTGGATCGAAAAGTGCAGTACTCATGATGACTTGCTGGTGTAAAAACCGTTTAGGTTCTTTCCTCTTCATGGGTGGCACATTATTTATTTGCGTGGCAATTTGGCAATACTATTCAATTTGACAATAATAATAAATTATGGTAGTACACAATAAAAAAATGCTTTAGGCTCGGCTTTAGCTTTAGGGTAGATGGACTGGTTTTAATTCTTCGAATTAGGAATAACATTTGCAGTTATTTATATAGCTAAAACGATAACATTGCACGAGCAATTTCTCACGTATCAGAGTTTTGGACCTACGACCTACCTATTACAGTTCGATTCGATTCGATTCAATTCAGTTCTTTATTCACCTATATAACTACAGATTTTGTAGATATGTCACATCGCATAAGTCAAACTTTACAAGCTAAATTTTAAAATTGAATATATAAAAAAAGATCCAAAAAAAGTAAAAAAAGACATGATAATTTGTCTAACGTTTTAAAAAAGAAATAACTTGTGGGGTTCCACAAGGTTCATTGCTGGGTCCCTTACTCCTTTTAATTTACATATCTCTGTATAGCTACCAGTGACTCTGAGCTAATATTATTTGCAGACGATACGACAATAATAAATAAGAATAAAGATCAAACCGACTTAGAAATGAGTGTTGAGAAAGGTAGTATGGAACTTGTAGATTGGTATACAGTAAATCTAACTAAAACTGAAAAAATGTTTTTCTCAATATGTAACGATCAAATGCAAAATCCACCAATCAGTTAGATTTCTGTGCGTCACTTTTGATAATCAGTCATAATTTGATGCGCATGTTGACAGTATCTCAAAAAAATATCTAAAAAGATACATCTATTGAAAAACTTAAAACACAGCACTGGACAAAAAGTGTCTATGATAGCATATCATGCTTTAATACTGAAGAGGTTAGTGGCCTCCACTGTATATTTAAAAACGGAAATCCTGGTCACGGCACCAATGAAGAGGTTATTGGGTATGCGGTTTTATTACACTTAAAATACTGGTAATTTATATCACCAAACTAATTACTATTTATCTGAAGGATAAACAAATAAAATTGGCCATTTGCGTGATAACCAGTTTTACAAACTTAGGACCCAAATTTCGTTGTGGGTGTGCTAACCATTTTTAATTACCCCAGGTTCTTTTATATAAAGTTTAATATTACTTGTTTCTGTCTGATACTATTTAACTTAGAAATTTAAACATTTTGTTAATTTAAATACCTGGTAAACTTGAACACACAGTCTATTAATTGAGAGACCTAGTTAATTACATATGTTATTTATGTAGTATTTTGTTACTCAAGATTGCACTGTACATTTATAGTTGAAGTCTCTTTTCTATTTTGCTTTGAAATTAAACCATTTATTTAGTTTATTACCTGTATGGCGAAAAAGGTAAAGGTGAAAGAAAAGACAATAATTGATGGGAAAGAATGGTAAAAAAAACTCATTTTATTTTATATAAATTGATGCAACAATAGTCGAACATGAAATCAAAAGTAATCCAAATATTTGAGACAATTGTCTAAATATTATAATGGGAAAAATTGCGTCGTTATAGTAATGACCATACTATAGATATGCCGAGCGTTTTGATGCAATAACAAGAACTGTGTTGTACAAAAGTATGCTGTATTATTTTAATAGTAATTAGAGTTGTGGCAATGGCCTGGTAATGACAATTTATAATTAAAGCTGTTAGCAATCGCTAGGTAATAATGGTTTATAATTAAAGAAAGTTGTCAGCAATCGCTAAGTAATAATAATTTACAATTAGAGTTGCTAGCAATAGTCAAATAATGAATCGATGTAATAAAATATAACTTGGTGATCGAAATTAGCATAAGGTGATAACAGTTGATCTTGGTTAAGGGCTGCCGTTACTATTGTCACGTAAGGAGTATTCATATTTTAAGAGAAAACTATAAAACAGCTTTAGTAGGTTACATATTGATACAAATTATTTTTCCAAATTCTAAATTGATATACTTTGCAATAATATTAAACAAATATTGAGAACGAGACCTGACACTGGATTATTAAAAACAAACAATAAATACGAACTTGTACTCAATAGGTAACCTGCTAAATAAGCATGTAGTAAAATTATAAATACGAATTTTGTTAACGCGGGCGACAGTCGAATTCTTAAGACAGTCCTACTCTTAATGTGTTAAGAAGTGCGACTCCTTATCCTGACGCATTTCCCCACATCAGTGATATTGGTAAGAGCCCCCATTTGTTATTATTGTTGTTGTGCCTGTTGATACTGTGACACTATTTGTTGTTATTTTGTTAATAAATTATATTTGTTTTAAACTCGTCTTCTACTTTGACTACCCAATCTCCCACTCTCACAAGCCAAGTGGCCGTCAGTCGCGGCTTCCCCAAAGGGGGGTCGTGACATTTGGTGGAGGCGCCGGCTTCGGCTTTGTACAAGGGATGATTTGGCTGTCATAGTAGGCCCGAATTTACAACATAAAGTTTTCTAAGTCAATAATCGCGTTTTGTTTTTATTTCGTTTATTGTGTGTAAAGTACGAGGTCTTGTTGTCGGCAAATGAATTTAATTTTTTTATTTTTCAATTTTTTTTTTGTATGGAATATAATTTTTGGGGTTCTAAGAGGTTCCCAGAGGATAATTTATCGAATAATTTTTTTTAAACCTTCAGATTGTATATTAGTTACTTTTTATTAAAATATCTAGTTTCTTTTTAAACTATTTTATTTCATTGCTGACAAACAAAAAACAAATTAGATGTCTCACCTCATTAACCTTGCAGACGCTGCATAATAGTAGTGAAACTAGACCATGATCAGAATATGTTTATATTTGATGAAATATATTGAGTTATTATGAATGGTATGTCGTTTATTAAATATTGTAATTGTTTTACATGCATACATGTGTTACATTATATGGGTAAAATAAATATTATGCGTTGATTGATTATTGAATATTTTTATTGTGGTTCATGAAGTATACATGTATTAAACTGTTTTGAAATATATATACTAGGATATATAAATAAATATGTAATAACGTAACAATATACTGGATCATGGTCAGTAAAAAACAAATGGAGTAATTGTGGAGTGTCATATGTACAACAGGTAGAAACAATGAATTTGTATGGGAGTGATCTTGCTGATATCACATGGTGTCGGGGAATGTTGGGATAAGCACTAGATTAAATAATTTTTTAGATAGCTTTTCTTTTCTACTAGTAACGTCATTTGTTTTCAATTTCATTAATTTTTTATTCTTCAATATAAACATTTAAATGTAAAATATTTTAAAACTCAGATTAGTCTCTTTGATACCCAATATTTATTCTTAAATAAGATAATATAAAAGCATTAAGGTAAAATATATGGTGGGAAAGTAAAAACTTTTATTTTTACAGTCTTTTTATTTTTACTAATTTGCCAGGGGGGAAGAATTCCCTAGTTTCCAATATAAAATTAAATAATTTATTGAACTTATGAGTAATTTACACCAACAGTAAGACAGTGGCCAACGTCGCATATGTTGTTTGTTAAATTGCTCTGTGGACAAAAATATTATGGGAAGAACATTAGATAATAGTAAATTAAAAGTTAGGAAGGCAGAATTAAGTATTTAAAAAAGGACATAGAGAAGAACCATAGTACCAAACAATAGGTGTTAAAGAATTTGTTTTTTGTATGTGCATAGGGAATAACTAACGCCTCAAGAATTATGTATAAAAGTGTACAATGTGGATTATTATGAGGTTTTTGCACGAAGAAGTGCAAGTATATTTATGAGGTTTTTGCGTAAAGAAACGCAAGTGTTTTATGGAGGTTATGATGATGAATAATATGAGGTTTATTATGGTGAATATTATGAGGTATATTGATTTTTTGAGATTTGTTGCACAAAGGGATGCAACGTGATAGATGAGGAAGACGTGGAAGATGGTTTCACGATGAAACTGAACGTCAGCCCCATCAATTAAAGTTTTTTGTACAAAAGTACGTAAGTGACACGGGTTCTGTTATTTTTGTTTTATATGCAATAAGTTCAATTTTAACACGAAGGGTACAAATTTGAGTAGAAAGTTGTTTATACAGGAACTAGTCCTAGAAAAGTCAAATTTCATGCCAAAAGATAGAACTAACTTTAAATATACTCGGAAGCAGGAAAACATTTTGGATAATTTGTTAACTTAAACTCAAGAAGAAAAATATTTTGATGACTTTAGTAGAACTTCCCCCATTTTTCATTTATATTTACTTGTCTCTGGTGAAATAATAAAAAAAAAAACTTAGATGTACATACATTTTTTCTTTGGGAAATAAACAATATTTCTGGAATAATAATGCTTTTATAAAAAGATTTCTATAATAATGTTTTAAAGAAATTTTTTCGTTAGTAATAATGCTTTTGTAAAAATATTTTGTAATGTTTTCTGTATTTTTTTTTTTCATGTAAACGTACGAGGGCGAGGCACACTTAGCACTGAAAACCAGAGGATGGTAGTTGACATGGCGAATCCAGGAGGGTTGGATCCTGAGCAGAGCAAGGAATAAACACTTGGACCATTCATAGTATATAGGTCATTGTTAATGTTCAGAGAAGCAACATGGGACCTAAACATTAACCTTCCCCAACCACTACATGGTGGTGACTAATGGATTTTTAGCAGAGCCGTAGGGATAATCCATTCATCTATAGCCAGCCAAGGGCTAATATTTCTGCTGCAGTTCCCGAAGCTAGCTATCTAGCTATAAATGCAACACATGTTCCCATCATAGCTGCGCTAATTTCTTTCGGACAAATGTTTTGTTTATTTATGGTTTACAAGTGTCAGTAACCCAGGCGTCTGCTACAGCTAACTCAGCGACTTCACCTCCAATCCACTCAATAAGTAATGACTCAGTGTAAGTGCAAAAATGCTGACAAGGTGTGCCCGCAAAAACTATATTTCCTCGTAATGAATTAATTTGTTAATTTATAGAAATTTTTTATTGATGAAGCGTATTTTACCAATTTGTATAATTTTGTTATCTTGAACGATAGTTTTTAAATGAATGAATGAATTTCTGTGTTTAGTGTTAGGTTGAAACTTTGTTTTTTTCTATATTGAGAAATATCTTTTTTAGAGCTAGGGGCTAGCTCTATCTAAAAGGGGGAAATGTGTCACGTAAGGAGTATTCATATTTTAAGAGAAAACTATAAAACAGCTTTAGTAGGTTACATATTGATACAAATTATTTTTCCAAATTCTAAATTGATATACTTTGCAATAATATTAAACAAATATTGAGAACGAGACCTGACACTGGATTATTAAAAACAAACAATAAATACGAACTTGTACTCAATAGGTAACCTGCTAAATAAGCATGTAGTAAAATTATAAATACGAATTTTGTTAACGCGGGCGACAGTCGAATTCTTAAGACAGTCCTACTCTTAATGTGTTAAGAAGTGCGACTCCTTATCCTGACGCATTTCCCCACATCAGTGATATTGGTAAGAGCCCCCATTTGTTATTATTGTTGTTGTGCCTGTTGATACTGTGACACTATTTGTTGTTATTTTGTTAATAAATTATATTTGTTTTAAACTCGTCTTCTACTTTGACTACCCAATCTCCCACTCTCACAAGCCAAGTGGCCGTCAGTCGCGGCTTCCCCAAAGGGGGGTCGTGACACTATACTGAAATTGAGAACAGCTGTTGTGAATTTAATTTTCTGTTTTCCATATATATTTTTTAAATAAGTGTAAATTTTTAAGTATCATTATAATTACTTACTTACTTCCATATTCGGCAAAATTTACGTCCCCAGCACTGGGCTGTACTCATCTTCCGCTGTTAATATCACTTCGTGGAACTCGTTCTGATGCCTTTGCGTTTGTTTTTGAATTGTTTTGTGGGTCCTTAATAAGAAGTTCTCAACGTCGGGAGAATTTTAATGCAATTTGAAGTAATGATGCTTTATATTGTGAGCTTTCAAGATAAAAAAAGAGGTAGGCACCTGTAAATGATGCGTCTCGTCAGTGAAGATAAAAAAATTCACATAAAATTTTGTTGATTTTAAAATACGTATTTATGATGGTACTTAAAGAATCTGATAGGGCGTACTTAACGTTACAGGCAATTCTCCAATTCCAGTCCATAACTTTGATGTTTTCGTTTGTGGATAATTGTATACTTTACGTAAGCTTGCTTATACGGGTGAAACTTCTTGGAAATTTGAGGACGTACCTGAGAAATATAGCACTGTTTGTTTTGTAAGTTCATTACGGGTCACCGGGGTCACCCATTGAACCGAAATTTTATTACTTTGAAATGCTATTTGATCCTCTCACAATCAGTTAACTATCCATGTCGTACTGAATCTAGGTTATAGACATGCCAAAGATAAAAAAGCTTATAAAATGATGATGATATTGTGTTTTTTCATCAAAATAAATACAAGATGGTCCAAAATTGTCCTCGGATATTTCTGGGGTTGATAATATGATAGTACATCCAAAAATAATGGTAGTCTTTTATAAGTATAGACTTATTTCCGAAAATGAATAATAAGGGAAGTGCGTACGACTTGTTTTTCTGGCAAATATGTAGCAAAGAAATTATTTTTTAGTTTTTAGTACAACTTCTTTGTTTGATATTTTATGTTCTTTTTATATAAGAAAAGTAAGTTTTTAATTTTTTTTTAGATTTTCTTGTTTTTTAGTCAAACTTTATCATGATTTATTATTACGTATAGAACAAATTTACATAAATTCATTCATAATATCGTACCATTTGTACGGGAAAAACGGACGTAGAAGTCTTTGATCAGACGAAAAACCTTTTGTATTCTGCATTTTGCCGGTTGGATAGTATATTTAACTGTGCAGAATTTCATCAATTGATTATGTCAAGAAGTGTGTTAAATAAATATAGAATGCAAGATTTGAAGACGAACATTGTGGATGAAAACTGAAAAAACTACATTGTGAATTAAAGAAAAGCAAGTAAAATACAAGGTGCATTTACATTTTATTAATAAATAATTCTTTTACACGTAAAGAATGATTTGAAATATAATTAAACGTGGATAATAGCTAATTATCAATTACAAAAATTGTTATGCTCTCCATGCACAATCTAAGTCTTTTTTTTTAAGGAACGTTGAATATCCTGTAAAAATCATCATTCCGTAGCATTGTAAATTCTTGATGGATTGTTTCTCTCAATCGTGCCAATTTGAGTATTAGAAACTCTACACAGTGAAATCAAAAGGAGTTAGGTCAGTATTACCTCCTTTCCCTGATTAAATATTTTTGGGAAAGAATTGAGGCAATATATGCGGACGACTAGCTGGTTTAAGCCTGAGCAAAGAGTCGTAGATTCGGAGTACTTGTAAGAGATGTGAAATTTGGCCTCTTTGAATGTAAAACAAATTTTTGTTTTGTTCGAGAAAAGGAGACAATGAAAAATTTATATTACTTGGGCACCACCTTATAGTTGATATATGGTTGAGTTGTCTCTTTTACTCGTAAAACCGGCCTCCTATATATAGACGAGACTGAAATTATTGGTAAGGAAAATTTAAAAAATTGTATAAAATGAATGATAAAATATATTATATAAAAAATTAATTTTATAATGTGAAGTTGTTTGAAATTTTATGTTTATAAAATTGTATTAGCGTACAAAAAATAATTAATGCAAAAAAATAATAGTGAATATTATACCAATCTCGTAGATTTCCAGACTAAGTACGATTGAAGGTGGAAAGCTCTGGTACTACAAATCTGGCCCCAATTGTCTCGTGGAACATCCAATCTAAATATCTTTGGCACTTTATTCTTGAAAGACTGCGTTTTTCAAAGGAAGTTTATGTGTGAAGATTGTAGAAATGATACAAAATCGAAGACTTAAATGCCTTAACAAAATCAGAGAAGTATTATCCAACCATGCGACTTGGAAAAAGTAATAATCGCAAAAGTAAATGCTAAATTACGTAAAATTGAACGTGAATGCTAAAGGACTGCTAAATAAATCTGCTTAAAACGTAAAAGAAATTAATATGTATTATCGCTTAATACATAAAAGTAAATGTAGAAGCAGAATTAAAATAAAATTAGTGTAGAATAAATGTAAATTTAGAAGTTGAATTAATATAAATTTAGAAGCTGGTTCGCAAACTATAAATTGCCAAAAATGAAAAAAAGAGAATATTTTATTACCATGTGGTAACATGTAGTATTTTAATTACTTATTGAAATAAAAAGATTTGAATTTAGTTTATAAAAAAAATTGAAATTGCATTAAGGATAAAATTGAAAATTATTGAAATTTAAATTACTAATAAATAAAATTTACCTGGTTGTGTTAAACACACCAAACGTGGAAATGATGGTAGTGAACGTTTGAAAGTGTAAATCAGATCAAAATCAGCAGGCAAATGATCCCTTCGTGATTTTAATTAGTAAGGTAAACTTTTTTATGTTACAAAAATAATAAATATGTATGTATATATATATATATATATATATATATATATATTGAGTAGTGGTGAGAGGTAAGTGAAACCTCTCAAATGGTCAATTGCTACTATACACCATAGATGTCTCTATGGGCGTATATCGACTTGCGATTCTGCAAGTACCTGAGAGCGGCGACCTTTCAGTCCTAGGTGGACTTAACCTACTGTTATAATATATGATTTGCAGGAAACAACTACTCAGCGGGCAAATACCCCGACCTGCATTGAATTACACCTTACAAATCATTAAAGAATGGTAACCAATATCATTTGTCAACTCCCTGACCAGACATAGACCGGTTTCGAACTTATTAGTTCTCATCAGTATGCCATAGGTCATGGAGCAGACAAATGATAGTGGCCAACCTGCTAGTTTTATACAAACTATAGTAAATTGAGTAGTGGTGAGAGGTAAGTGAAACCTCTCAAATGGTCAATTGCTACTATACACCATAGATGTCTCTATGGGCGTATAGCGACTTGCGATTCTGCAAGTACCTGAGAGCGGCGACCTTTCAGTCCTAGGTGGACTTAACCTACTGTTATAATATATGATTTGCAGGAAACAACTACTCAGCGGGCAAATACCCCGACCTGCATTGAATTACACCTTACAAATCATTAAAGAATGGTAACCAATATCATTTGTCAACTCCCTGACCAGACATAGACCGGTTTCGAACTTATTAGTTCTCATCAGTATGCCATAGGTCATGGAGCAGACAAATGATAGTGGCCAACCTGCTAGTTTTATACAAACTATAGTAAATTGAGTAGTGGTGAGAGGTAAGTGAAACCTCTCAAATGGTCAATTGCTACTATACATCATAGATGTCTCTATGGGCGTATAGCGACTTGCGATTCTGCAAGTACCTGAGAGCGGCGACCTTTCAGTCCTAGGTGGACTTAACCTACTGTTATAATATATGATTTGCAGGAAACAACTACTCAGCGGGCAAATACCCCGACCTGCATTGAATTACACCTTACAAATCATTAAAGAATGGTAACCAATATCATTTGTCAACTCCCTGACCAGACATAGACCGGTTTCGAACTTATTAGTTCTCATCAGTATGCCATAGGTCATGGAGCAGACAAATGATAGTGGCCAACCTGCTAGTTTTATACAAACTATAGTAAATTGAGTAGTGGTGAGAGGTAAGTGAAACCTCTCAAATGGTCAATTGCTACTATACACCATAGATGTCTCTATGGGCGTATAGCGACTTGCGATTCTGCAAGTACCTGAGAGCGGCGACCTTTCAGTCCTAGGTGGACTTAACCTACTGTTATAATATATGATTTGCAGGAAACAACTACTCAGCGGGCAAATACCCCGACCTGCATTGAATTACACCTTACAAATCATTAAAGAATGGTAACCAATATCATTTGTCAACTCCCTGACCAGACATAGACCGGTTTCGAACTTATTAGTTCTCATCAGTATGCCATAGGTCATGGAGCAGACAAATGATAGTGGCCAACCTGCTAGTTTTATACAAACTATAGTAAATTGAGTAGTGGTGAGAGGTAAGTGAAACCTCTCAAATGGTCAATTGCTACTATACACCATAGATGTCTCTATGGGCGTATAGCGACTTGCGATTCTGCAAGTACCTGAGAGCGGCGACCTTTCAGTCCTAGGTGGACTTAACCTACTGTTATAATATATGATTTGCAGGAAACAACTACTCAGCGGGCAAATACCCCGACCTGCATTGAATTACACCTTACAAATCATTAAAGAATGGTAACCAATATCATTTGTCAACTCCCTGACCAGACATAGACCGGTTTCGAACTTATTAGTTCTCATCAGTATGCCATAGGTCATGGAGCAGACAAATGATAGTGGCCAACCTGCTAGTTTTATACAAACTATAGTAAATTGAGTAGTGGTGAGAGGTAAGTGAAACCTCTCAAATGGTCAATTGCTACTATACACCATAGATGTCTCTATGGGCGTATAGCGACTTGCGATTCTGCAAGTACCTGAGAGCGGCGACCTTTCAGTCCTAGGTGGACTTAACCTACTGTTATAATATATGATTTGCAGGAAACAACTACTCAGCGGGCAAATACCCCGACCTGCATTGAATTACACCTTACAAATCATTAAAGAATGGTAACCAATATCATTTGTCAACTCCCTGACCAGACATAGACCGGTTTCGAACTTATTAGTTCTCATCAGTATGCCATAGGTCATGGAGCAGACAAATGATAGTGGCCAACCTGCTAGTTTTATACAAACTATAGTAAATTGAGTAGTGGTGAGAGGTAAGTGAAACCTCTCAAATGGTCAATTGCTACTATACACCATAGATGTCTCTATGGGCGTATAGCGACTTGCGATTCTGCAAGTACCTGAGAGCGGCGACCTTTCAGTCCTAGGTGGACTTAACCTACTGTTATAATATATGATTTGCAGGAAACAACTACTCAGCGGGCAAATACCCCGACCTGCATTGAATTACACCTTACAAATCATTAAAGAATGGTAACCAATATATATATATATATGTATATATATATATATATATATATATAATATATTTTGTTACATATTTTATTTTTTATATTACCTTCTACAACATAGTAACAATACACAAACTTGGAAAATATAGATTTACTAAATAAAATGGGAAGCTGTAAAATTGGACAAGTGGTGCCATCTGTCGATGGGCGACTTAAGTGCATATCCTCGTTTCTAAGTTAGGTTTCTTTACTCACAATTAAAATAGTGAAAGGTATACAATCGATAAAAGGAATTTTTAATCAATAATAGGTTGACAATAGTTGCACACCACAGATTAGATACCTAGTTACTTCGCAATTTGTATACATAACGAAAAATACGAACTGTCGTAATAAATTACAAAATTATTTACAAACTGTATTGTTAAAATCCAGTAAATACATTACATTATATAGGATACACTATATAACAGGAGAATGAGCAAGTTTCAAAGGTAAAGAAAATAACCATATGTACATAGTAAACAAAGTATAGAGATGAAATATAAATGAATATAAATGTTTTGTAGACTTAGGTACAAAAGACAATACTTCTCTCGATGGGCAAGCTATTAGTGCATTCATGCATTTCAATAAATGCTCTAGCGTATTGATATATGTTTCTAATCAATGTAGTATACTCGAGAGTCTATTCGTGCATAGTTGAGTTCTTCTGTTAGTGCCCAGTGTTCAATAGAATCGAATGCCTTCTCATAGCCAATGAAGGCCATGTACAGATGGAAGTTATATTCGACTGATTTCTCTATTAGAATTTTCACTGTGAGAAAATGGTCGCAAGTACTAAACCCCTTCCAGAAGACCGCGTGCTCCATTAGCTGATAATCGTCTAGTTTTTGTGATAGTTGGTGAGCAATGATTTTTGTGAGTAATTTGTACATGTGTGAGAGCAGGTTGATCGGTCTGTAATTTTGAAGTAATGTTGCATCACCTTTTTTGAATAATATTATAACCAAGGCATTGTTCCAACTTTGGGGGACATTTCCTCGTTCTAGGCAATAGTTGAATAGAATTTTTAGTCTTCTGCGGCTTCTTGAATCATCTCTATTATGACGTTATCTTCACCTGGAGCTTCATTTCTATTCATCGATTGTAAGGCGTGCATGATTTCATCCTCGTTAATTTCACGAATTTCTTCCGAGCCAACGTTCATCATTTTAGGATGACAGGCTTTAAAATTGACATATTTATGTAGTTACAGAATAGCCAGTAAGATTCTCCAAAATTAGTTCGCTGACAAACGTCAAATTCTGCAAGGTTAGGACACTTTGATATGAAAACTTTTTGATTGTACAATAATTAAAACAATATTTATTGAAAATAAACGTGCATACAAACCTCATAGTCTTTGCCGCTTTAATTTCCGCACTTATGAAATCACGATTGTTGCACAAAATGCTGTCATCATGACAACGTCTACTCTGGGTAAATTGTCCGATTCGGCTTTCAAAAATCCCGTGTCCTTCATCGCGCAACTGAAACAGTCTTCAAACTCCACAAAACAGTCAAAACACTACAATCTTATTGGAGTAAAAACACACTTTTATCGTAATAAACTGTGCTTTTCACACCAATAAGAAACCAAACCCGTTTTCAGTCACATGGTTTTGTTTACATAACAATTCGAATTTTAAAGTCGAATATTTACCGAGTAAAATTTGTTTTAATTTTGTTTTATTATATTCTCAACTATACCGGGTGTTAGAAAAGTATGGGGACGGTGGAAAATCTCGAACAGTTTATGTCAAATTGAAAAATAAAAAAATACGTGTCAAAAATTTTTCAAAAAACCATCTACTGATACCAAAATGACCTCCCCACCCACCACCCTGTGGGTGGGACGAGGGGTAACTTTAAAACCCCTATTTTTTATCGCGGAATCGGATTCTACGGCAAAAAATACGTGAATTTTATATCGGGCATTTTTTTCGATTCTCGCAAGGTGTCGCTGCAATCGCACAAAATTGAAATAAACCTTAAGCGTCCATAAGTTTGTAAATATTTACAAACTCTAGTTACTCGTGTTGACAAAAAAACATTCAGTTTAAAAAACATTATCTGTGATATCTTGGTTTTTATGAATATTTTTTTAAAGTGTTCTTAATAACAGGATTTGTTTTGTGAAATTTCTATGAGAACGTTCAGTTCCTTCCAACTTTTGTTCAGGCAGGAACGCACTTTTGGACGGAAAAAGTTATTTCATTTTTCATTAGTTCTCGCGTTTTTTTCTGCATAATGGCTACTTTAACAGAGGAAGAGAGAGTTTCTCTTTTAATGATGCGAGGGTGGGGCGATAAAGGAAGGTCCTATGATGAAGTTGTGATTTTATTCAACGAAACTTTCCATGTAGATCAAGTGGGAATTTCGAAATCTACTGTGTCTCGTATCATCAAACGATTCCTAGACACAAGGACAAATAAAAATCGCCCAAAATCTGGAAGACCAAAATCTGAAATATCGGAAGCTCGATAAATGAAAGTGGCCCAGGCATTTGTTGAAAATCGAAGGTTATCAATCAGAAAAGCCAGTCAACAGCTTAATATGAGTGCATTTTCAGTTCATAAGAATTTGAAACTTTTGAAATTTCATCCTTACAAAATTCACCTTCACCAAGAGTTACATGAAGATGATATTGATCGGCGACTTGAATTAATGATGAAAAGGAGCAACCAAAACCCAAATTTTTGCCATCTCTACTGGTCTTCTCAGATGGAGCAACTTTCGAACTCAGTGGAAAAGTTAATCGCCATAATTTCAGATATTCGAGTGACGAAAACCCTCACTGGATGCTTGAGACACACACGCAGTATCCACAAAAATTAAATGTTTGGGCAGGAGTTTTCAGGGATCGAATCATAGGACCGTTTTTCATAGATGGAAATTTGAATGGAAAAAAATACCTGGAAATGTTGACAAATCAAATAGTTCCCGCAATACAAGAGATTGCTGGTGATGAGTTCGATAATGTTTGGTTCCAGCAAGATGGGGCTCCTCCACACTATCGGGATATTGTTAGGGACTATTTGAATGGTACTTTCAAAAATCGATAGATAGGTCGAAGAGGAACTATTGAATGACCAGCAAGATCTTCCAACGTCGCGCCACTTGATTATTTTCTTTGTGGCTACGTAAAGGGTAAGGTTTATTTCACTAAACCTCGTGATTTGGAAGAGCTGAGGCGACGCATAATAAACATTTTTACAGAAATACCACCCTAAATGATAAGAAGTGCTATTGAAAATTTTTACGTTCGTCTCGGACAATGCCAAGAAGTCAATGGGCTCCATTTTGAACACCTGCTATAATCTTGAAATTAAAACCTGCTAGTGTAGCAGTTAAGCTGTAAACTAATTGCCTCAACTGGCCGAAATCCTCACCTTGCCTTAAATGGCTGAGTTACCTCCTTGCCTTCACTGGCTGGGATCAAGAACTTGTCTGAAGTGGCTGAACTAAGAGGTAAAACCACTGTTTGTTTTTTTTTCAAATCGAGTTTTTTATTACCCTGTAAAAAATGTAAATTGAAAATTACTAGCTGCAAATAAATTTACAGAATGTTAATAGTTGTAATTTCCGCACGACCGTGTAAAATCACTGTTCTCAAAACAGCTCGGGAAATCATTTATTCTGAGATCAGTAGTTTTACTTTTCGTATTTTTTTAAGTATGCGTTCAAAACTTTCATGTTTCCACTCAATTTTTTGCGATTGCAGCGACACCTTGCGAGAATCGAGAAAAGTGCCCGATATAAAATTCACATATTTTTGGCCGTAGAATTTGACCGCCCCACCCACTGAGTTAGGGATGGGAGAGTCGAATCCAATGTCATTTGATAGATTTCGTAAAAATAACAAATACATGTTTTTCAGTTTTTGAATTGGACGTTTTTTTATGGGCCAAAGACGCTACTCTTGAAACAGTAATGTTTTCTTTTCATTTTTTGCGATTACAGCGACACCATGCAAGAATCGAAAAAAATTTCTGGAATAAAATGTACGTATTTTTTGCCGTAGAATCCGATACCGCAATAAAAAATAGGGATTTCCATTTGAAATTTTAAAGTTGCCCCTCACCCCACTCACAGGGTGGTGGGTGGGGAGGTCATTTTGGTATCAGTAGATAGTTTTTGAAAAATTTTTGACACGTATTTTTGATGTAAACTGTTCGAGGTTTTCCACCATTCCCATACTTTTCTAACACCCGGTATAGTACATAATAATATTATGGAGAAATAATAAATTTAAGCATTTTTAAAATTCATGCATCTTCCTCATTAGCGATCGACTTTAATCATTTCTTTAGTTCGACCCTGTATATTGAAGTTGCCTATTTACCGTAATGTATATTGCCAAACAATCATTGACAAGACGCAAGAGACTAAGAAAGAATTCTGAAGAAGATTGGCATGCGAATATTCGAGTACATCCCCGTTGACCGTTACGTTGCAGTTCAGCATTCGTTGCCGAAAATTGATAAACACCCATCATTTATTTAATAAATTGAATACCATATTCGAGTTGATGTTCCAGCGGGAGAACGAGATAAAAATAATGCGCGATCAATTTTAAATGTCACTTAACGTTGTGAATTATGAAAAATAAAAGGAAAATAAGATAAAGAGATAAAATTATTTTGAGAATCTTAGCATATCTTGTATGTTAATCATAAAAAATGAGATAAGGAAATTAATTGCTGTTACTGTAAATCGTGCATAAAAGCTTTTATGGTTGTTGAGATTCATAACAGTTTAGTGATGATTATTTCAGACAATTAATTATTGAAAGAGTTTTATTCTGCACTTTATAGTTGGAGAGCATGTGATTTTTTCCCGAGATTTGACCTTCCAGGATAGCGCGTTTTTAGAAAATAATTTACAAACCTCCTATTTCCCAAGCAACATGTCATGATGGTTTCATAAACGTTTATTATTCGAAATTATGGTTTACATTTCATTAGCGTATATTTAGTCAACGTTTTTGAAAAGCGTTTATTTCATAAACGATTTTTATAGGTATATTATATATTTGAAAAATAATGAATTGAGACTACATTTCTGTCAAATGCTTAAATTGTAAATTGGTGAAATTGACACTTGCATATTATAGTTTTTAATATACGATTTTTAAATGTATACGATAAATATGTATTTACGCAACGTTTTTTATAGGCATATCATAAACAATTGCATCTAAAAGTTCGAAAATTATAACAATATCTGAAAATATGAGTAGAATATTTACATTAATCATCTCATAAATATATGCATCTCTCTCATGGTCTCAACGGTCCAGCTGGTGAGCAACCGCGAATCGTCGTGTTAATTTGCTGTTTCGTGTGGTGGTAATCCACTTTAGTAGTGTGTCGTGTGCTTTTGTGATTGAAACAAAAAATATATACTGGTTTGTTTTTGTGTATATATTATTTGAATCAAATTCAACAAGTGTTGTATTGATGAGCCGCCCTTATCTTTGAGTTATCACGTTGTAGTGCGTTAAAGTTACAAGAATGAACCAACTTGCTGTGATTGGTAAGAATTATCGTTTATCTGAGTTCTCATAGTAACTGCATTTTTTTTATCACAGAAGGTATAAAACCCTGCATGGCTAGCGTTGAAGGTGTGGGTGAGACCAGCGGCAATAAAATTATAGGGGCGATTCAAGATTGGCTGAAGCTTGCCAAAAGCCGCTATAATTACAATAATAATAATAATAAATAGACTATATTTTTGGATTTCAGTAAAGAGTAATGAACAATGTTGTGTTTTGTTATCGCTGTCAAACGTCCTAGGTCCCCAAGGGTGAAATAGTAAATGATAAAATGGTTTTACGTATTTAGCCAATCCTGCGGAATGAAGCAATACTTAATACAATATAAAAAAATAAATATTTAAAAAAAATTACTATCTGCATACATATATACAATTGAATTATTTTTCCTTGATATCAATTATATATAGGTAGGAGGTTTAAAATATGTAGTTTTAAAAATATCGGAGATCATTTTAATATTAACTTTCGAATTTAAAAATGGGTACCTTCAATCTTTTTATAGTATTGTAGACCGATCAATTATAAGCAATTTTGCAAAGGGAAATGTATCACAAGTCAAAAAAAAACTCTAATTCTAATTTCCCTGTTATGATTAAAGAAAAATTAATATATTTTACAAAATAAGGCACTTAGTAAATTAATTTGTTTCAATGCCATCCCATTATTATGCAGCAATATAAATTAATACTTTTTTATCATAGATAGGAAATGATTTCTGATTTAAGTCAAAACTTGCAAACTTATTTGAAATCCATTAGTCTATAATACTGTATAACAGGATTTATCATTTGAATTTCGAAAGTTAGGTAATTTTGGTAAAAATAAAGTGATGGAAACTATTTAATCATTTATTAAATAAGCTCTTAGTTTATAAGACAATATAAAAAAGGTCTAAAGAACTTATAGCGTATATTCATTAACAAAGATACAAGATGGATTCCCTTTAAAAAATCTCCCAATATTTTCGATCTTTTTATTCTAAATTTTTTGAAAAAAACTAAACTCTTCAGAAAAGTTCAAATTTTCAAAAAAAAATTAAATAAAGAAAATTGTAATTTACGATTACATCTAATTTCATTCTAACTATAATTCTCCAGCTTTAAGAGGCTTTGAAACTTCTATATTTTTAATTTGAAATATTTTTACCTTATGCAAAGTCAGATATTTATATTTTCGGAATATATTAGGTACCTAAATTTTGGCATTGCCAAAAAAAGTTTGACAAGCTAAAGCAACACAAAATAGTTTGTATTATATTATATTATAATTTATATTCTATACTGGGACACCCTATGTAGGTTGAATTACAGAGGATAATAAAGGTTTATTACACGTATACCAATAACTGGAAAAAAAGGTTTTTCATAACCGTGAGAAAAACCTTTATGTCATACGTATTATCGACGTGTATGGAATATGTTTATTTGAGGTTCCACATAAACATATATATCATATCATATATGATAAGACAAATATATACGTTTTTTGTGCGGACATTCGAATGTTGGATATAGGGTCCGACAAACGCTATATATACCAGTGGTATAAACAAAATCAAAACGTTTATTAAACCATTTGGTGTTGCTTGGGTTACTTACATCTTTCAATTGGGCTACCGCTGTCTTCTACTTGACTAGTTTTCTTCTTCTTCTTCCTGTTCTTTAATTTGTAGGCGAAAATCTAGATGGCGGTGCTAATTTCTGAATTGACAAATTGAGTAGTGAACAACAAAGTTTCGACATTAACCATATAAGTATTTAATGGTCATTAATTATATAAGGGATTAACAAGCCTTTAATCTAGGAGAAAAAATGTGCACTCGAGACGCAGGCGCAGCCGAGAGTCACATTTTTTCGAGTGGGAAGGCTTGTTAATCCCCGAATGTAATTCAACGTTTTATCCACGACCACGGCCAAATTAGGAGCGTGAAGCTGTATGAGAGCAGGTGAAAAATTCTTATTAGAAAAACGTCAGATTTGACAAGTTTATTTTGATTAAGATTGGTTTTCATGGGGACATAAAAAATTGAAAAAATTAATTTCGACCATGCTGTCGCATAGAGAATTGAAAGACGCTTCAAATGAGGGGTCGCTCATTATCCCCTTTCCCTATTTAAATTCTTGAGTTAGCGGTTGCTGGAGCTAGGGGGTTGATATGTCAATGTCAAGTTTGACATCAAATATTGTCCCCCAAAAATCAAGAATCGATCTATTCGAGCGTTTTTTCAAGAAGCTAGTCTTAGTGCCCCTAAACAGGCGCATTTCGTTTTCAATGGTCCACTCTGTATATTTCCACCTTAACGTAATTTTGGATCTGCAGGGAGGATTAGTAGCTCAGCTGGAGCACTGAGAAACATAACAAAACATTCTCGATTTCACAGAAATAATTTTGTTAACCGTTTGCATCATTTTACCTGTAAAACTACTTAGACAAAATAATAATTTAAAACACTTTTTATTTGATAAATCAACAGTCAACAAAGTTAGGCTCCATTTAACCCCAATAGCAAATTGATTTGTTGTTCACTACATATAAGGTTATACTGTTAAAATGTAGATGTCGCCCACTCCGTGATTATCGCCTATACATTTACGAAAACTTGTGTTTAATTTCAAATACCAAGACAATTCTTTTTCAGCTTTTGCCAAACCATGACCACAATACCAAGAGTTGCACAAATTACAACTTTCCAGCTCATAATTATATTGCAATGTGAAAATTGTAATAATGTGCCAAGCTTCTATCTTTATTTCATCTACAACACACGCATGTGCTTTAACATTTCAGTTGACTCGTTCACATTATTCATTTCAAAATGGAAATCATGTTATCAAGCTTTTAAAAGCTTTAGCATGTAAACGCCTATTAATAAAATTAATTTAAACAACTTCTTTAATTTACTGCTTTATGTAATGATATATTCCCTGCATTTAGTAGACGTTGATGTAATCGCAAGAACTTACAGTAAAACATATCTTAGAAAAGAGAACTAGTATCAGTTAGCTGCTTGATTATACGTGTGGAAAACATCCACAGAATATATACAGTAAGGTCCATAAGTAACGGATAAATTACGGATTATCTACGTAATTAACAATTTATGAGTACAATCCTAAAACACGTCAATTTTTAATACTAAAATTACACTTTTTGAGCATAATTTTATACTTCCCTCTTTAACCCCATTGAAGTGACAGCTACCCCTTTAAAATTTTTAAGTGGAACGAAGATGCGTGGTGAAAGGGTCCCAAGCAACACATGATGGTTTAATAAACGTTTATTATATGAAATTATGGTTTAAATTTCGTTATCGTACATTTAATCAACGTCTATGAAAAGCGTTTATTTCATAAACGATTTTTGTACGCATATTAAAACTTATTTCTACGAAAATTTTTGGAGTAACACAGAATATTTGAGAAATAATTAATTGAGAGTTGAGAGTGCACTTCCGTCAAATGTTTAAATTGTAAATTGGTGAAATTGACATTACTTGCATTTTTTCAGCCATATTATAGTTTTTAGTACACGATTTTTAAATGTTCGAAGGTTATAACAATATCTGGAAATATGAGTAAAATATTTACTTTAATCAAAATTTGTTATAGAAGATGATGAATGAAAATATTTGCTCAGTAATATTGCAGTTTATAATATAAGGTTTTTAAACGTATATCAATCTGCATCGATTGCGCAGTCGTCAGCAACCGGGTTAGTATTGTTTTCTTTGTTGCAGAATACTTAAGCATTTCTCATAAATATATGCATCTCTCTTATTGTCTTAAGAACCGCGGATCGTCTTGTTAATTGCTGTTTCGTGTGGTGGTTTAGTAGTGTTGCCTTGTGATCGAAACAAAGAATAGTTACTTGTTTGTTTTTGCGTATATATTATTTGATTGAAATTCAACAAGTGTTATGTTGATGAGCCGCCCTTATCCTTGAGTTATCACATTGTAGTGCGTTAAAGTTACAAGAATGAACCCCAACTTATGGTTGGTAAGAATTATTGTTTATCTGAGCGATTTCATATTAACTGCATTTTTTTATCACAGAAGGTGTAAAACTCTCCATGGCTAGCGTTGAAGGCGTGGGTGAGACCAGTGACAATAAAATTAGAGGGACGATTCAAGATTGGTTGAAGCTTGCCAAAAGCCGCTATAGTTACAATAATAATAAATAGACTCTATATTTGGATTTTAGTTTTGTTATCGTTGTCAAACATCCTAGGTCCCAAAGGGTGAAATAGTAAATTATAAAATAGTTTTACGTATTTAACCAATCCCGCAGAATAGGTAAAGCTTAATATAATATAGAAAAGCTAGTACAAAATAATAAATTAAAAAAAAAAATTATATCTGCATACATATATACAATTGAATTTTTTTCCTTGATATCAGTAGTCAGAGTTGTGACCAGTACTCAATGAAAGTACTGGGAGTAACCAGTAAGCAGTATCAAACAATTTTTGTTTTACTTGCAGTATTAAGTACCAGTATATTTCAAAACTACTTGAAGTATTGAGTAATGTACTTAAAATTAAACATTTGCAGTAGCAGTATTAAGTAAAGTACTCTTCAAGTATTTTCAGTTTTTTAAATACTTAGAGTATTTTATAAATACTTGCAGTACTTTCAAGTACTGCAAGTACTTTACTTTTAGCAGTAACCTCAGTGATTTACATATTTTAAATTACTTGCAGTATATTTATAAGAACTTTTTTAAAAGCAGTATAAGTACTTGGAGTAGTTTTATTATCACTGGGAGCACTTTGTAATACTGGAAGTTCTTTCTACTTCTGAGAGTACATTAGTAAAATACTTGCAGTACATTATGATTTTCCAGTACTATTTTTAAGTAACAAGTAATACTTCATCAAAAATTGTAGAAAATAAGTACCCAGTACAAGTACATTGCAAATGTACTGGAAGTTTACAATACCAGTACAGAAATATTAAAAGTACTTAAAGTAAAGTACTTAGAGTACCTAAACTACTGGAGTACAAATTTGCAGTACATTTTTGTACTGAAGTACTCAGCTCTGTCAGTAGTTATATACAGGTAGGAGGTTTAAAATATGTACTTTTAAAAAATTGGAGATTATAATATTAACTTTCGAATTTAAAAACGGGTATCTTCTATCTTTTTTATAATGTTGTAGACCGATCAATTCTAAATAATTTTGCAAAAGGAAATGTATCGCAAGTCAAAAAAAAACTTTAATTCTAATTTCCCTGTCATAGTTAAAGAAAAATTAATATATTTTACCAAATAAGGCACTTAGAAATTAATTTGTTTCAATGTCATCTTATTATTGTTATGCGGCAATATATATTAATAATTTTAGCATAAGTAGTAAATGATTTCTGATTTAAGACATGATTTGACTTGCAAAGTTATTTGAAATCGATTAGTCTCTAATACTGTATAACAAAATTTTCCATTTAAATTTTGAAAGTTAAAGTAATTTTGGTAAAAATAAAATAATGGAAACTATTTAATCATTTATTTAATAAGCTCTTAGATTATAAAACAATATAAAAAAGATCTAAAGAACTTATAGCGTATATTCATTAACAAAGATACAAGGGTGGATTCCCTTTATGAAATTTCTCGATATTTTCTAGCTTTTTATTCTAAATTTTTGAGAAAAACTAAATTCTTCAGGACAAGTTCAGATTTTGAAAAGGAAAAAATTATAATTTACGATTACATCTAATTTCCTTTTAACTATATAGTTCACCAGCTTTATGAGACTTTGAAACTTCTATATTTTTAATTTGAAATATGTTCACCTTACGCGAAGTCAGATATTTATATTCTCTGAATATATTACCTAAATTTTGGCATTGCCAAAAAAAGTTTGATAAGCTGAAGCAACACTATAAAAAATGACTTTCTCAAAAAATTTAAAATAAAAAAGTTTGTAAGTATTAGATAGTCCATACAGGGATGTATGTATGAATTACAGTGGATAATAAAGGATTATTACACGTATACCAGCAACTGGAGAAGAGGTTTTTCATAACCGTGACAAAAACCTTTACATCATACGTATTATCGACGTATATGGAATACGTTTATATGAGGTTCCACATAAGAGTATATATCTCGTATATGATGTGACAACAATATAACGTTTTCTTAAGACGTATATATTTAGTACATGATGTACCATATATATATATACGTTTTTTTAAAACGTTTATATTTAATATTTGATAAGACAAATATATACGATTGTAGCGCGGACTTTCGAACGTTGAATATAGGTTGCGATAAATATTATATATACCAGTCGTATAAACGAAATCAAAACGTTTATTAAACCATTTGGTGTTGCTTGGGGTATTTAATTTTCCATCCAGCAATATAAGGTTTTTTGAATTTTGTATATTCTTCATGAAAAAAATTTAAATTTGAAAATTTTGAGATATATACAATCAAATGTATCCTAAACTATTTTATGTGCCAAATGTCTGCCAAATCTGACTTTTCTAATTGATTTTGTGTCATAACATTGAATTTAAATATATCGTCTTTTCTGATACACAGATGGCAAAATACCCAACGAAAAGAAAGAAGTAAAAAGAGTTTACTTTTGCATGTCAGAAAAAATCATAATTTATTTGCTACATCTTTGCAAACTTATAATTCTACACTGACAGACATAAAAAGTAGCGCACTTGAAATTTTACTCAAGTTTAATCTGTCATAATTTCTAAACTACTTGATTAATTGACTGATTGCCACAAATCTTTTTTTTATTTTGAAGAATAATTCTTTAAGATCATCATACAGGCCTAAACATTTTTATTGACTAAACTTTTATAATTGATACAGGTAGAAATAAAAGTGATTGTTTTATTCAGGAACTTTAAAACTTTTGTAGATTTATTCGCCACTCAAAACACCTTCGGCGGTTTAATGGGAATTCAGATTAATTTTTTGTTTATGATTTACCTCTTTATCTTGCTTTGTTTAGAAAATACAGGGTTGTAGGTGAAACAGGTACGATTAAAAACATTTTATTGGAATAAGATTACATTATTTTACAAGATTATATTCTTTTCTCAACGGAAAAAAAAGATCACTAGCGCATGTTTCCTCCTCGTGCCCTGATTAAAGTCTCTATTCTTCTTGGCATGCTTCTGGTTAAATTTGAAATATTGATCTGTGGAACATTATTCCACCTCTCTATAAGCGCTTCTCCTAAAGTATCCAGAGTATCAGGAACCTTATTGCAAGACCTAATTCTTCACCTCATTTCATCCCAAAGGTGTTCTATGGAGTTTATATCGGGACTTTCTGCTGACCAAATCATGCAGTCTATGCCAACTTCATCAAGATATTCATTTACGATGTGAGCAGTGTGAGGGCGCGCATTGTCATGAACCAGTATAAAATCGTTCCCTATAAATGGTGCAAATGTAATTACATAGTTTTGTAAAAACGTTCTCGATATATCTGTTGGCCGTGAGGGAATTTCTTGGGAGCACGTAAAGCTCTGAGTGAGCTTCTAATGAAATTCCTCCCCAGACCATAACTGAACTTCCGCCAAAGCTTTCTTTTGTGCTGAATAGGCTCTGCTCATATCTTTCTCCAACTCACCTCCATACCCTTTGACCATCGGATGAAAACAAACAGAATCGAGATTCATCAGCGAACAGGATCCGGGACCGGTTTTGTTCATTCCAATCTGAGTGTTCTCTAGCGAAGTTGCAGGGTGATCTTCGATGTCTTGCAAGTAATATTGGTGTAGTTGCTGGTCTTCTAGAATTTAAATTGACTTCTTTCAATCTTCGAATTACTGTACGATCACTTAAAACTTTTCCCCTTACTTGACTTAATTGAATATTTGTTTGCATTGCTGTATGGAAGCGGTTTCGTAGTGTTTGATGCAGAATAAACCGATCATCAATAACGGTTGTACATCTAGAACGACCTGATCCAGCTCTTCTACGAAAATGACCCGTCTCTTCGTATCTTGCAATTGTCGACTTGCAGTCGATTCGGGAACATCAATGACGCGGGCAGTATATTTTTTACTTCTTCTGTCTTCTGCCAAAGTCATAATTCGGGCTATTTGCTCTGATATTATTTGCTGAGGCATTACTTAAATATCACAAACACGACTTTCTATTGAACGCGGGTGAAAAACATTTTCAATGTTTTCTATAAAAATGAATTAAAAATCGTAATTGTTAGGCAGTGAATGCCCTTCATATTGAAAACATTTTGATACCTGTCATCTTTTAGAACAATGTGTAAATCTGTTCATGGCCTTCTTAAACAAAACAAAATATCAATTTTATTAATACGCCTTTGACATTACTTTGCTTAAATATATGTATTTTCCAAACAAAGCAAGACAAAGAGGTGAATCAAAAACAAAAATTTAATCTGAATTCTCCTTAAGGCGTCGAATGCATTTTGAGCTTATTCCAAGTGCCGAATAACTCTTCAGGGTGTTTTAAAATTTCTGAATCAATTACAAAAGTTTGATGATGATGATGATGTTTGATGATCTTAAAGAATCATTCTTCAAAATAAAAAAAGGTTCGTGGCTATCAATCAAGTAGTTTAAAAATTATGACAGATTAAACTTGAATAAAATTTCGAGTTCGCCACTTCCTATGTCTGTTAGTGTAGTTATTTATCGCCGACTATGAAGTTGACTATTATTTTAACAACAAGTCTTTCGGTTACCCAAAGAATTGACATTTTGATATTATTAGGATGTGGAGATAAAGCAAGAACGCAGAAACAGGTATGCGAAATCTTCAATACGAAGTATCCTGACCGTCGAAAACAAATTTCGTGAATTTGGAAATATTTCTATACCTAACAGGTATCGGACCATATTTCTTTGATAGCACACTAACTGGCGCGCGTTACTTAGATTTCTTGCAAAAATTTTTAGTTCCAGAGTTAAGAATATTTTTCCCAGATGATACAATACAATACGTTTATTGAAAAAAGCAGTACAGGTACATACATTTTTCCGAAAGGAAGTGTATCAACAATGTTGCTTTACAACACTTCCTGAGTACAAAAATATTTATACATGTAAAAAAAATATTTAATTTAGAACAATTGTACATTAAAGTTTTCTAATCTTGATAGGATAATGTCTTCCTTTAACTTACATTTTACAGTTGCCACTGATATGTTGTGATATTGAGCTGGCAGGTTATTAATAATATATACTACTATGAATGAAAAGGAAGATCGAAAAGATGCATTTTTGTGAGCGGGAATACAAACTTTATTTTCAACATGTCTTAGATCCCTATGGTGGATTTCAGAACGCCTATGCATTTTATTAAATAGATAATTTGGTTTTTCTGTTTTGAAAATGTTTAATACGAATCCTACAATGTGTATAAATCTCCTTTCGCACATATTTAATAAGTTGAAAACACGTAAATGTGGAGTTATATGACCAAATTAAGGCACAGTTGTAAAATATAGTACACAGCAATTTTGAATTTTTTGCAAACGGAATTTGTCTTCCTGTGAGAGATAGGGACCGTACAGAGCATCTGCATAATTTAAGTGCGATAGAACCATAGTTTCAGAAAGCAATATTTTAGTATTTGTGTCTAGATATTTTTTGAATGAGTATAACTGTTTTAAACAATAAAAAGCTTTTTTACAAATAGCATTTACGTGATTAGAGAAATTTAATAAAGGATCAAAATTAACACCCAAATTTTTAACGTTGTTGGTTGATGCAATGATCTCATTATTTACTTGAATATTGAGTTCTCTAAGATTCAATAGCTGCTGAGATGTTCCAAAAACAATATTTAGACTTTTGTTAGTATTTAGCATAAGAGTATTTTGGATTGTCCATTCGTATATAATTGTATATAAGTATTAGCTGAATATCATCAGCGTACATGTATAATTTTAAATTAAGTGGGAGCCTTGCTACATCCGCAATAAAAGTGTTAAAAAGAAGTGGTCCAAGGATAGATCCCTGTGGAACACCGGATTTAACTGATCTATAATGTGATGTTAGTATCGAGTTTCCTGTATTAACACTCGCAAACTATTGTCTGCCGTGGAGATAGTTTTGAAACCAGGAGAAAGTACTTCCAGATACGCCATAATAGCTTAGTTTTGCAATCAAGCAATTAATATCAGTCAAAAGCCTTTGTCATATCAAGTAATGTCAGGGGGGAGGTGACTTGCGTGGTATCAATGACTCGCAAGATATCGTCAGTTATATTACTTAGTAAAGTAGAAGTACTAAAACCTTTTCGGAATCCAGACTGGTTAGAAGGAATTATTGAGTGTTGATAAACATATTCAGACAGTTGCTCATATATAGCTGATTCCGTAATTTTTAGAGGAACCGAGAGCAGTCTAATAGGGCGCAGATCTTTAAGTTGTTCTGGATGGACAACCCTAATGAAATTGACAGAAATATTTGGTATCAGCAGGACGGAGCTACACCACATTTTGCATTAAAATCTCAATCAAGTTTTTCCCAATAGGTGACTATTGACTATTTTTGTGGGGTTACTTAAAATCGAAAGTTTACTTCAACAGACCAAATAACGTCAATGATTTAAAAGACAGAATGAGGCAAAAAATTAATTAAACCACCCCGAAAACGACACAAAATGTTTTAGAAGAATGTCAGCAACGCCTCCATTAGATAATGAATTTATGCGTCATTTATAGACCTCACTGTATATAAAATGAGTTTATTTCACTGATTACAATATATTTTCTATCTATCTATCTAGAGAAATTGACATTTTCAATTCATTTATATGCAAGATCAGAGTAGTATCTTCTTTAATAATGGTTTGACTATTTTCTCTAGTAATTGAATTTCGAGGGAGAGTCGAAATTATTGATTTGACACAAATAGGTCACATTAGCGACAATTTCAATCACCCGATGATACCAACTTAATTGACGAAATTCGTGCCGTGTTGACCGTTCATCGTCTAGTCTATTTAGATGTTCCATAATGATTCAACCGCATATTCAGTGCACAGTATTAAAAATTTATAAAGTTAACACTACTTTTCATTTAATGATAATTTGTTATCACTAAACTAATAAATATGTACATGTTTTAAGACTAAACTTGGACAATACATATACAACTGGGAGTATTGCTTGTAGCTTATTAAAATTTTAGGTGACAAAGATCTCCGACTCATTTGAAAGACCATTAATTTTCGGCCAACCCAAATCTAGCCAGGCAAACTGCAAAAACGTCATCCACTTGCTTTCTGCGAATTTATAAACACATTGACCTAGAATAAAACCCACGTTAGTTAATGAAATATGGTTACCAGCATGGTACGTGTTGGACCATCCTTTACTTCGTCCCGTGAGATTCCCAACAAATACTTAACTATTTAAAATGAATATGAGCCATGTAGAAGATTAGCAGGTATTTCTTTGGGTTATATGCAAGTATACAGTGCAATTGATTTAATAGATTCAAGGAGATATCTTCGGTATTACAACGAATACAACACATAATATGTGATGAAAGTTACTGTGCTTGAAACACTTTATAGACCGCGTTATATGATATACCGGGTGTTAGAAAAGTATGGGAACGGTGGAAAATATCGAACAGTTTGCATCAAATCGAAAAATAAAAAAATACGTGCCAAAAATTTTTCAAAAAAACTATCTACTGATACTAAAATGACCACCCTGTAGGTGGGGCGAGGGGAAACTTTAAAATTTCAAATGGAAACCCCCATTTTTTATTGGGGAATCGGATTCTACGGCAAAAAATACGTAAATTTTATTCCGGACAGTTTTTTCGATTCTTGCATGGTGTCGCTGTAATCGCAAAAAATGAAAACATTGCTGTTTCAAGAGTAGCGTCTTGTGCCCATTAAAAAACGTCCAATTCAAAAACTGAAAAACACGTATTTGCTATTTTTACGAAATCTATCCAATGACATTGGATTCGACTCTCCCACCCCTAACCCAGTGGGTGGGGCGGGGGGCAGCTTTGAAATTTGTAATGAAAATCCCTATTTTTTATAACGGATTCGGATTCTACGGCCAAAAATACGTGAATTTTATATCGGGCATTTGTTTCGATTCTCGCAAGATGTCGCTGCAATCGCAAAAAATTGAGTGGAAACATGAAAGTTTTGAACGCATACTTAAAAAAATACGAAAAGTAAAACTACTGATTTCAGAGTGAATGATTTCCCGAGCTGTTTTGAGAACAGTGATTTTACATGGTCGTGTGGAAATTACAACATTATGTAAATTTATTAGCAGCTAATAATTTTCAATTTACATCTTTTACAGGGCAATAAAAAACTCGATTTAAAAAAAAAAACTAACAGTGGTTTTACCTCTTAATTCAGCCACTTCAGACAAGTTCTTGATCCCAGCCAATGAAGGCAAGGAGGTAACTCAGCCATTTAAGGCAAGGTGAGGATTTCGGCCAGTTGAGGCATTTAGTTTACAGCTTAACTGCTACACTAGCAGGTTTTAATTTCAAGATTGTAGCAGGTGTTCAAAATGGTGCCCATTGACATCTTCGCATTGTCCGAGACGAACGTAAAAATTTTCAATTGCACTTTTTATCATTTGAGGTGGTATTTCTGCAAAAATGTTTATTATGCGTTGCCTCAGCTCTTCCAAATCATGAGGTTTAGTGAAATAAACCTTACCCTTCACGTAGCTCCAAACAAAATAATCAAGTGGCGCGAGGTCGGGAGATCTTGCTGGCCATTCAATAGTTCCTCTTCGACCTATCCATCGATTTTCGAAAGTACTGCGGGAACTATTTGATTTGTCAACATTTCCAGGTATTTTTCTCCATTCAAATTTCCATCTATGAAAAACGGTCCTATGATTCGATCCCTGAAAACTCCTGCCCAAACATTTAATTTTTTTGGATACTGCGTGTGTGTTTCGAGCATCCCGTGAGGGTTTTCGTCACTCCAATATCTGAAATTATGGCGATTAACTTTTCCACTGAGTTCGAAAGTTGCTTCATCTGAGAAGACAAGTAGAGACGACAAAAAATTTGGGTTTTGGTTACTCCCTTGCATCATTAATTCACCAAATTCAAGTTGCCGATCAAAATCATCTTCATTTAAATCTTGGCAAAGGTGAGTTTTGTAAGGATAAAATTTCCAAAGTTTCAAATTCTTTCTTAACTGAAAATGCACTAATATCAAGCTGTTGACTAGCTTTTCTGATTGATAACCTTCAATTTTCAACAAATGCCTGGACCACTTCCATTTGTCAAGCTTCCGATGTTTCAGATTGTGATTTTCCAGATTTTGGGCGATTTTTATTTGTCCTTGTGTCTAGGAATCGTTTGATGGTACGGGACACAGTAGATTTCGAAATTCCCACTTGATCTACTCGGAAAGCTTCGTTGAATAAAATCACAACTTCATCATAGGACCTTTCTTTATCGCCCCTTCCTCGCATCATTAAAAGAGAAACTCTCTCTTCCTCTGTTAAAGTAGCCATTATGCAAAAAAAAACGCTAGAACTATTGAGAAATGAATTAACTTTTTCCGTACAAAAGTGCGCTCCTGCCTCTACAAAAGTTGGAAGGAACTCAACGTTCTCGTAGAAATTTCACAAAACAAATACTGTTATTAAGAACACTTTAAAAAAGACATTCATAAAAATCAAGATATCACAGATATTGTTTTTTAAACTGAATGCTTTTTTGTCAACACGAGTAGCTAGAGTTTGTAAATATTTACAAACTAATGGACGCTTAAGGTTTATTTCACTTTTGTGCGATTGCAGCGACACCTTGCGAGAATCGAAAAAAATGCCCGATATAAAATTCACGTATTTTTGGCCGTTTCATTACAAGTTTCAAAGTTGCCCCCCGCCCCACCCACTGGGTTAGGGGTGGGAGAGTCGAATCCAATGTCATTGGATAGATTTCGTAAAAATAACAAATATGTGTTTTTCAGTTCTTGAATTGGATGTTTTTTATGGGTACAAGACGCTACTCCTGAAACAGTAATGTTTTCTTTTCATTTCTTGCGATTACAGCGACACCATGCAAGAATCGAAGAAAATGTCCGGAATAAAATTTACCTATTTTTGTCGTAGAATCCGATTAAGCAATAAAAAATAGGGGTTTCCATTTGAAATTTTAAAGTTGCCCATCGCCCCACCCACAGGATGGTGGGTGGGGAGGTCATTTTGGTATCAGTTCCCATATTTTTCTAACACCCAGTATATATATATATTTCTAAGAACAATTACTTACATTTGAGAATGTGGTGGAGGTGCCGGTTAGATCTGTTAACGCTCTGGGCAATACAAAATGCCTTAAATTTTAAAACCAAAATGCCTCAATATTAACAATTTCAAGACCAGTCGGTACTGTTAAAAAGTATTTTTAATTAAATACGAAATTCCTTTAGAAATAATATAATCAAAATATTTCGATATATTGAACTAATTGTTCCTTTACTACGAGTTCTAATATGTTTCCAGGCGAAGGCAATAATGAAACTGATATATAATTTTGCAGTAAACATTTATTACCTTTTTTATACAGAGCCTAAAGAAATGTTTATTAAATTAAGAGGACTCTCCAGAACGACAATATTTTATTTTATTAATGTTATTGATATACCATCATATTCGTTGATTTTTTTGGTTATAAATTTTTTACCGTTTTTTCAATATCTAATTTTTTTAATGGTTGGAAAAAAATTAGTGAATATTATCAACATCTGTATTAAATACTCTTTTACTAATATTGCTTTTACTATAACTGCTGATTAATTCCATGCCTAGAATCTAACAAAAATTTAAATATATCCCAACATAGTTTTCGTAGACAAAAGTCTACTACAACTGCCATAGCTGTATTTTCAGATTTTATTTACGAACCACTGAATAGGAGAAATCTAAATATAGCTTTATACTTCGATTTGACTCGGTCGATTATCATCTGCAGAAAAGCTGTCCAGTGCTGGTATTCATGGTAGTTCAAACAACTGGATATAATCCTACTTATGCAATAGAAGCCAGACAATTACCATAAACAATTATAAATCTGAGCCATATAATATATCAGTAGGAGTGCCACAGGGCACCACATTAGAGCCCGTATTATTTTTAATATTTCTAAATGATATCTCTTCAAATTGTCCTACAGCCGATACACAAATAATATATGCCCGTGATACAAACTTTGACATACGTGCTATGAATAAAAAGAAGTAGTACCAAAATCTAATAAATCCACTCATGAGTTGTCAAGTAATGGACTGTCAATAAATATTAATAAATCTAAATTTATGACTTTTCTATCAAGAAATTCTGTCCAAGACTGTAGTTTCTTAGTTAGAATATAGTACACGCAAATAGTTTTTAGGAAAAATAATTTATAAAGTTTTTATATTAAGTATACATATTCCTAATAGTGTTGGGAGCAACACCCAAAAAAGTTATTTTGGCAAAAACCTCCTCTCGGTGGTACATTCTGGCGGTTTTTCTTAATTTTCTTGTAAACCGTTGTTCAAACGTAAAAAACGTGCAGGGCCATAAATGTTGCCCATTAAATTCTACTTAAAAATGATTATATCAATATTTTAGCTATTCCTTACTCAATTCTCGCAAATAGCGTTCAAAGTTAAGGGTAGCGTTTATATTCGGGGTTGTTGAAAATATGAATAACATCTTCCAAATCCTTTCTCTGATTTGATATACCTGTTATTTATCGCCTGAGTATGTGTAAGTTCGTAAGATCGCTAGACTTATACAATTTTATATAACATATTTTAAACAAACGTGCTAAAAATTACCCTTAACTTTGAACGCTATTTGCCAGAATTGAGTAAGGAATAGCTAAAATGTTGATATAACAGTATTTGTGTAGAATTTAATGGGCAACATTTTTGGTTCTATACATTTTTTACTTTTGAACAACGGTTTACGGGAAAATTAAGAAAAACCGCCAGAATGTACCACCGGGGGGAGGTTTTTACCAAAATAAGGGATGTTGCGGACACTGGTTAGATGGGAACTTTCTTGTGTCTTGTTCCTAACACTATTAGGAATACGCAATATAAAAACTTTATAAATTATTTCTAGTATTCTATGCTTTTATGTTTAATTTATATGTACTACTAAATTCGAACTGCTAAAGATGGAGGCCTAGTTGTTTCTTGTGATATTACTGACTCACAAAAATTCAAAGAATTAGCTGCTGAAAGACTCTCTGATAAATATGTTGTTGAGGAGTTGGCGACTCTACACCCGCGTGTGCGTGTAGTCGGAATCACGGAAGAATTAGATGCTGAAACTGTCCATAATTTTCTAACATCACAGAATAAAAATGTTATTGTGCCTAACAGTGAGTGTAAGGTTATATCTGTGTCACATATAAAAAAAAACAACAAAATATTTCAGGCTATCCTTCAAGTAGATAAGACTACATATGGTAATATATTAGAGCAGGGTAAATTATTCGTTGGCTATGATTATTGTAATGTTTTTGATGCTATTGAAATGAGACGCTGTTTTAAATGTAATGGTTTTCACCATCTGTCAAATAAATGTGCCCTCCAGCATGTGATCTGTCCGCGTTGTTCTCAAAAACATAACATCTCAGAGTGTAAATCACAAGATCTTTGTTGTATCAACTGCCTAACCTTCAATAAGGGTAATAAAGACTTAATAGTTAATACTAATCATGCAGCATGGGATAAAAATTGCTTTGTCTTCCAACAAAATCTTACAAAGTTCAGGAATAATATTTTAGGTATTCGGTAGCAATCAGCTCCTTTAAGTTCCGACTATGCGCTAACCACAAAAACATTTATAAACACTGAAAAAGCAATGGCTAAGAACTCTTATTTTATGTCGTTCTATTATCAGAATGTTCGTGGACTAGGGACAAAAACTAATGAGTTATTTACTAATTCACTCGTTGACCAGTGTGACTGTATTGCTCTCACCGAGACATGGGCTCATGCGGGATTGTCAAATGCCGAACTGTTTGATATAAATGTATATGATGTATTTCGCGCTGATAGGGATTTTCAAGCTTGTAATAAAACGCGAGGAGGTGGAGTATTACTCGCACTTAAAATTAAATACAATGCTTATTTACTTGACGTTCGTTCCCTATGTCCAGGTTTTAATAATCTCAAGAGCATCGATATACTGGGTGTAAGAATTAAAACATGTAATCACTATTTTCTGATTTTTGTTTTATATATTCCCACTGACGCTACCTGTGAGGATTATGAGTGTTTATTTGATAATATTGAATCACTATATGACCTGTATGGATCCGACATTCTCATTATTGGCGACTTTAACATCCCTGAATATTTCTCAAAAACTCCCAGTCGGAAATACAATTCCCTGCTGCATTTTATGAACTTTTTTAATCTAAAGCAACAAAATAATATACTCAACGCTAATAACAGACTATTAGATCTCATTTTAAGTAATATGTCTTGTAACGTCCAAAAATCAACTTCAGTTTTGTTAGCGGAAGATCTTCATCATCCTGCTCTTTGTATTAATGTGTGTGTACAAAATCTTACGACTAATAAGTTTCCACTATTTAGTCATGAGTCGTTTAATTTTAAAAAAGCTAATTACCCCGCACTCTACAATGAGCTAGCTCTAGTTGACTGGAGTTTTATTTCTAATCTGGCAGTAAACGAAGCTGTGTTTGAATTTTATGACAAAATATATTCTGTTTTTAAGAAACACGTCCCTAAAAAAACACCATCACACAAACAGTATCCCCCCTGGTTTAATTCCAATACAATTAGACTGCTTAAACAGAAGAACAGGGCACGTAATACATACAGAAGGACTAAAAACCAGGATGATCTAATAATATTCAATGAATTAAGAGCTTTGCTAAAAATGACTATAAAAGATGCTTATGCTGCATACATACGGGATGCCGAGAATGCCATAAAATCTAACCCAAATAAGTTCTGGGGTTATATTAATTCAAAAAATAATGCCACATCTATTCCTAGTACTATGAACTACAACAATGCCACTCTTGAAAGCCCCCAAGATATAGTTAACTCCTTTGCTGATTTTTTCTCTAATGCGTATATTAATTCTAGTGACTATTTGCCTGGTGACAGTGTATATAATAACAATGTTATGCGTATTCGAATATTCACTGAGAGCGAAGTCCTAAACTCAATTAAAAAACTCAAGGCAAACATGACTACAGGACCTGATGAAATACCCGCGTTTATTATAAGAGATTGCGCTAATGTTTTTTACAAACCTCTCTGTATTATATTTAATTTAATCTTAAGCACAGAAACATTCCCTGATAAGTGGAAACTATCCAGAATTTGTCCAGTGTTTAAAAAGGGCAGTAAAAATGAAATAGAGAACCATCGTCCCATCGCAATTTTATGCAATTTTTCTAAAATTTTTGAATTCTTATTGCATGATTACGTATCCTTCCATACTAAAAGTTCAACAATTGAAGAACAACATGGCTTTATGGGCGGTCGGTCAACTGTTACAAACCTGGTATGTATCACCCAATTTATTTCTGAAGTCATAGATCGTAAGGGTCAGGTTGATGTAATTTATACCGACTTCTCTAAAGCATTCGACAGACTAGACCATGGCATTTTATTGACTAAATTAGAAAGCTTTGGAATCAGTACTTCGCTACTAAATTTATTTATGTCTTATTTGTCCTATCGGTCTCAATATGTTCAGTATCGTGGTTATCGGTCTGATCATTACAGCCAATCATCTGGAGTACCACAGGGCTCGGTACTTGGACCATTGCTTTTTGTACTGTTTATCAATGACATTGTTGATGACTTGGATGTTCACTATTTGCTTTATGCTGATGACCTAAAAATATACTTTCCTATAAATTCCGACTATGACTGCCTGAGGGTTCAGCGTAACCTGGATCTTCTTAATACCTGGTGCATTAATAACCGTCTTCCTCTTAATGCTGCTAAATGTAATGTCATGTCTTTCACACGTAAAGTAAATAAAATTTCATTTAACTATAAATTAAACGACTGTACTCTAAATAGACCTGAGTTTATAAAAGATCTTGGCGTTGTTTTTGATACTATATTAACTTTTTCTAAACATATCGAGGAAAGCACCAGTAGTGCATTTAGAAATTTAGGTTTTGTTTTGAGAAACAGCAAAGATTTTACTGAATTATCTACTCTACGTATGTTATTTGTTACATTTGTCAGATCCAAACTGGAATATGCGTCCATTGTTTGGAGTCCTAGTTACAACATTCACATAGCGTCCTTGGAAAAAGTACAACGAAGATTTTTTAAGTCCACAACTTTTATTCTGGAGGGCACATATCCAATGAGAGGGACACAACAAGAATTTTTTTTAAATAAATTTAGTATGAGTAGCTTAATAAGGAGACGTGTAATGCATTCAATAATGTTCTTACACAAAATTATCAATAATAAAATTAGCTGCACCTGCCTCACCTCACTTCTTAGGTATCGAATTCCGAGATTAAATTCTCGAACAAATAATGTACTCATGCTTCTTACTCCACGCACTAATATATTAGAATCATCTCCCCTACATCAAATGTGTTTAAATTATAATAGTATTGAGGCTAGCCTGGATATATTTAACTGTAATATTGCTGACATAAAGAACATTTACTTAAACCCCATTTAAACACGCTCTTGTCTATATTTCTGTGTTACACTTGTGATATATATATGTATATATGTGTGCATGTGTATATATGTATATGTATGTATGTATATATGTGTATGTGTGTATATATGTGTGTATATATATATATATATTTATTTATTTTACTAGAGTATATATTTTGATTGTAGTTGTTACATTTTATATTTGTGTCATTTGTGTACCTTTTACTTACACCATATTGTTCTATTTATCGATATTTTATTTAAATCTGTTGTTATTTGTCCTGTAATTGGGTTTCACCCGTTGGATGAATTATATAAATAAATAAATAAATAAATAAATAAATAAATAAATAAATAATGTCTCAATCGAACAAACACATAAGTCAAATTTCTTAGAAATAGCATTTGATGCTAATGACGTGGGGATATCACATACAAAAAATAACCGGTAAACTAAGTAGGGTATGCTACTTAAAGAGTACTGTGACCTTGAGGTACTTCATGAGTATATTTTGGCTTAGTTGAATCTATTATATCAATATTTTGGGGAAGCTCGGCACACATACATAGAGTTTTTGTTGTGCAAAAACGCATATTGAGAGTAATAGCAGGTATACATATACATCCTTTCACTCATCCTTTAAACAGTGTGGTATCTTGAGTCTGCCATCATTATACATTTCCCTGCTAATAAAGAATATAAAAAAGTAATTCCTTAATAAGAAAAAGATCCATTCATTTTACATTGTCACATTTACAGAGGCATTAATTGCTACAATAAGTTTGTAAATCTTTATGGCACTAATGACAATTTTAATAAATTTAAATCAGGGCAAGACCGTTGAACAAGGAACTCAGTTTTTAAAAATATTTCTAAAACGCAAAATAGCTAGGTCAAAATTAAAAAGTAATAAAATTCTTCAAAAATATCCCTATTTAACCGTTTCTCTATATCTAATAATAACCGAGATTCGAGTGCAAGCACCTTTAATTTAGAACGCACTGTATGCCCGACACTGCCAAAAATGTTAGTTCTTTTTTAAGTAATTGGGATACAGAATTGTAAACCTAGACGGTTACCATACCTTCTCAGAATACCACATCATAACATTAGCTCGCATGAAAAATCACCGCCATAAGTATATAAAGTTTAGGAAATAATTACTTCTTGACATTAAAGAAGAAAAAATGTTAATGCCTTACATAAAAGTTAAGCACCACCTTCTTACTAGATGTTTTTATAACATATCCGAATTCAAGCACGTATTTAGTACCCAGCTTTAGGGGGCCACTTTGAGGCTACATATTTTTTAGGGGGGCACATATTGTTTACAAAAATATGAATACAAAAAATACAAAACAAGATATTACAGACAACGAAAAAGTTATAAATAAACTAAAGATAATGGATAGAATTGATATTTTTATTTGCGTATGTCTAAAATACACTTGTAGTATAGTCGTGGCGAACGGTACAGTAGAATGTGGTCGCGGTGAGAGGGGAGGTCGAGAAGCTTGCTACGCCTCCGAACACAGATCCGGCTATTATATGCGGCAGTTTTAAAGAAAACTGGAACAATTTAAAATTCTAATAGCTAATATAAAAATTTATATTGATAATGTATATATATCTAGAATTTTCCTAGTATTTCAAGAAAATGACAGATGCGGTATAGAAAACTATAGTCCCGTAGTAATACATGTCAATTTAGTAAATTCTTTGAAAACAACATGTAACATTCTTCTTAATAACATTTTAACATTACCCTGCACATATATACTACACTGGCTCCTTGATATCAAAGAAAACCAGAATATATACAGGAGACCCGACCTGATCCACTACCATGAAACCAGGAACAATAAAAAATTAAACCATATTTTTTTACGTCTAACCAAGACCAGAAGTGGCAAAAGTTGTTATCATAAAAAATTTTAATGTACTGCCGGAAACATACAAAAACTAGAATATAAACGTTTTAAAACTGTGATTAAAAAATATTTACTAGATAATACCTTTTATGATATCAATTAAAATTGTCTTATGATTTGACATCTATTGCCATATGAAATTGTTCTTTGCCTTTGATAATGTATTTGTTTTACTACTGTTACGTATTTACACCCTCCAATAAACACCCCAAACGTAGGTCCAATAACTGCAACCAGAATTTTCACTAATCGCTGATATATTAATCACTAAATTACAATAATTAGTTCTTACAATAACACACTAGTTATAACTTTCATCTACTATAGACTCACTACTATAATTCACAACTTACTACTGTTTATTATCTTATCTGAACATTTAACTCATTCAGAACAGTACTGAATTGACTCCTAGAATTATTACGTACTTAATATGTATGTATTGTTATGAATCTCACCTGATGGACGGTTAAATTCTACACGATATACAATTTCTAATTTAATTCTCAAGGTCGACAGTTCGGAATCGTTAAAAAAACATAATTCTAGAAACACAAATAAGCAATAAAGCAAATTCAAATCAAACTGAACAGTGTGTTGCGAGAACAATGTTTCATACAACTAAAAGATAAAATTCCCTATCTAGCTAAATAAAATAAATACAATAGTAAAATAAAATAAATATACGATAAACGATAAAATGATGAACAAGAAATTTATATAAAGTTTATTACAAACTTTTAAGTCCTCGTAGCTCAATATAACTTCCAGCCGCACAGTATCACTTATTTGCGATGTTCAGTTGCTATCTCCAAAACTCCTTCATCTTTCAAGTGGTATATAGTTTCTACCAGGAATCGTTTTCAGGACCTTAAAATAAATTATGATTATACTCCTTTCTGCTACTTGTCAAAATCTTGAAAAACTTAGTTTTCTATTTCTTTCTTCAAAATTCGTTAATTATTCGCCTTCCTTCGTTTGACTTTTCTTCAATTCAATCAACAACAGTCTATTTTCTCTATTTTACATTCTCCAAAACTTTTCACCCCTTCAATTTTTACAATTTGTTTGTTATTTCTCATATCCCCTGGCAACCTGCAATTTTAAATTTTTCCACAATCTTCTTTGTATTTTCCTCAAATAATAAAATCGCAGATACCAACTTGGATCTTTCCCGACATCGACTTCACTTAATTGATTCTCATCACGTGATATTGAGCCTTTTTTCGGTTTTATCACTTTCCCGCACAAATTAATTAAAAATCTTACATCTACTTGAACATATTAAATGCGTAAACAGTTCGAAATGTTATAAACATTTTGATAATTAGTACAACAATAATTAAGAACATTTAAATAAAGTTACTGATTCTAATTACCATAAAATTATGTTATAAACATGTCTACCTGGTTTTATAATGGCTGAAATATAAAAATTGATATATTTATAGAAAATATGTCTTCTGTAAAATATTTTGTTTTTTATCAAACAGAGTAAATAAAAGAAAACAGAAAACATGCATGCAACTCTCTAATATGGCGTATAAAGTTTTAGTAACACGGCTGACATATTAAAACATAATATTTTTAGTCGCAAACTCCTCTATACAATCCTTATTTTACTATAAGGAACGTAACCAGACTACAACCAACAGCTACTCTCCGGGTTATGTGCCCCGCCGAGCGCTGAATTACAAGTTACAAGCCTGGCGCGTTAAGTATAATAATTGCATATTACCATCAAAACGCTAATGCTTCGATTGCAACAAACACCAGCCGAAAGACTGATCCTAGTTTAGAGCTGTTGGCTCTCGTCAGTGCAAGGTAGGCATGCGACGACCGGCACGAGGATCCTTTGACTATTTGGTACATCCCGGTATTTCTACAATAGCGACATGTAAAATAGTCAGCAGGCGCCATCTAGTGGTCCAGTGTCTGTTGCAATCGAAAAATAAATAGCCTGACTGAGCTTAGCATAGTTCAAATGTGCTTTTAGAGGGCGGAATATTAAAACATAATATTTCTAGTCGCAAACTCCTATACAATCCTTATTTTACTATAAGGAACGTAACCAGACTGCAACCAACAGCTACTTTCCGGGCTATGTGCTGACGAGAGCCAACAGCTCGAAACTGCAGTCTGCAAGTTGTGTGTGACGGCTGGCAAGAGAGCTCCTTTAAGTAGGATCAGTCTTTCGGCTGGTGTTTGTTGGAATCGAAGCATTAGCGTTTTGATGGTAATATGCAATTATTACATTTAACGCGCCAGGCTTGTAACTTGTAATTCAGCGCTCGGCGGGGCACATAGCCCGGAGAGTAGCTGTTGGTTGCAGTCTGGTTACGTTCCTTATAGTAAAATAAGGAATTTGCGACAAAAAATATTATGTTTTAATATTCCGCCCTCTAAAAGCACATTTGAACTACGGCTGACATAGGCTTTCATAGAATTAAAAAAAAATGATAGTTATTGCAAATAAATGATTTATAGTATTCTCAATCAGCAGTGGCCAACCACAACTTTTACTAGTTGTTATTAATGAACACCAAGGCTTTTACATTTCAGTAACTCCAGCCGCTATCTTTAGCGCACTTATTTTTTCTCATACCTACATGACGGAGGTGCCAAATAAAATAGTTGCAAATTTCATGGCCGTGTTGTGAACGGCTCTAAAATTGTTTCTGCATGTAAATTCTGCTGCAAAAGCTCATTTGTCTCTCCATAAACTCTGCTAGGATCACAAAGAATTGTCAGGACGCATTTCAGTTGAATGTTCGGTCTGTGGACGCTAATTGAAAACGGAATTTATAGACGGTCGAAGTAAAGCTTACATTTACAGAAATGTGTGTAAAAGAACCGAGCAAGTTTCCAGATTATTTTGTACGCGGCGTCTTTTTGTAGATTTCAATCTGTCTATAATGGCAGTAGAGTGTATTAGGCTAGAATATTCGAAATATATAATGAGATTTTTGACGCTTGTTCATATCGGAAGTTTCAATAATAATAAGGGTAGCTAGGTCGAAATAGACGCAGAATTTATTAAAAATATGTACTACAGTATTGAGTAACCACTTTTAAATTTACTTACTTGACGTTCCAGTTCTTCCTCACTTGACATTCTTGGCATCTATTACTTACTATATTGTATTGTATTAGATAGGATTGTAATTAAATTACATTTTCTATGTAATTATACTTAGTAAGTACATTTCACTGTGTTGGGTGATATTATACTATATACAAAACTTTAAAGAGTCTTGTATTTCTATGATATTATTGTATACAAGTCAAGTTGCTAAATAAATTTTTATATATTTGGAAAAAACTAAAGTGGATTAAATACAGAAACAACTGATATTTTAAATACCTCGTACGAAGCCATCACTTTAACTGAAATGTGGATTAATAGTAACTTTAATAGTTCGGAAATACTGTGTGATCATTACAATATATTTGTGTGACAGAAACTTGAAACGAGTAGGTGGGTCCTCGTTAGGTGTAAATAAAAAATGGCATGCTACTGAACTCGTTCTAGAAGACCTAAAATACATAACTCCTCTTATCAACATCGTTGGTGTAAAAATAGAGAGCAATTTTTTTCTATTTTTGTATAAGATAAGTATTTGTAATATTAGCCCAGACGATATAAATCACTTATGTGTGGATGAATCGTGTAGTATGCCAGAGTTTTGGCTTAACAGCTCCTAAAAATCATAAGAAATGATAATTTCACTATGCGTTAGTTTGAAAACGTGGGCATAATTTTTTATTAAACAGAATTAAATTTTGAAAATTTTATATCGAATCAAATATGTACATGCGATACATCGTTGGATAGTACTCACCTAGGCCTATAACTTTTGTCTAAAACATTTTTTGCTAAAACACATTGAAAAAATTAAAAAATATATTAGAGGCCTAAAGCAGTACAAAATAATATAGGACTAAATAAATTGAGTTCAATTTTGGTTTATCATAACACCGTTGAAAATTTTCAGTATTGCATTTGTTTATAAGCAAAAAAAATTGCCAAATTTCTAAACAATTCCCTAGGCTCTCCTAATTAACGGATTTTAATAACTCAAAATTTGCGTCTCTACTACGGTGGAACTTAACAGTGCACTGCACTGACGAGATCCAAAACTAGGTCGAAATCGGTCTGCAGTTAGTGACATCCTGAGATGAAGGAGGCCCTCGCATCTTCCTCGTAGCATTCGAGCATTCCAAGTCATTGTATTTTAGTGCTAACTGTGTTTAGACAAAATACGCAAATTTTACCATATGATTCAGCGCTCGTAAGGGGAATAGCTGTTTTGGTTTAATTTGTTGAGTCCTTATTTATACAAGGCACTTGCAGATAGGTTGGAATATTATAATTCCTATAGTTTATATTTCCATTAATAAATAGTATGAAAAGAAGAGGCCCCAAACCAGAGCCCTGGGCAACCCCTAATGTAACCGATATTTCGAATGATTTTACACCCCGACATTCAACATATTGTATTCTTTGGCTAAGATAAGATTTAAATAAATTTAACAGTAGCATAGAAAGCCCAACGGGGTCTAGCTTATGTAATAATAGGTTGTGGTCAATTCTCTTAAAGGCTTTGGAAAAATCCGCGTAAATAACATCTACTTGGCCATTTAAATCCATACATTCAGCGGTATGCTGCGTAACACAAAATAAGTTTGAGATCGTGGATCTATTTTTAACGAAGCCGTGTTGATGCACAATAATCTGCCCCATTATCTGAGGATAAGGCATGTTATATAGAGCTATTTCAAAAACTTTTGCGAAATTACAAATTATAGTAATTTGCCGATAGTTTTCTAAATTGTTTTTTTCGCCCTTCTTGTAAATCGGGCAGATACGAGATTTTTTCCATATATCTGAAAATATACCAAACTTCAAAGACATATTAAAAACTGTACGAAGGGGCTATACAAAAACATGTGCACAATCCATAACAATAAAGCTGGTACGTTATCAGGTCTTTTTATAAATTTAGATTTTAACTTTTTCATGGCAGATAAGACATCATCTGTACAAAATTTATCAATATGTAAATTACTATTTTTCGGACTGAATGATTTGTTAAGCGATTCATTATTTGTTGCTCTGGGGTTAGTAAATGAGATACTGAAAAATCTTGCAAATCCTTCCACAATTTCTTGTGTACTATTTAACTGGTCTTCTCTATATACTAAATTTTGGGAGATAGTGGATACACCTTTCTTAGAGTTAATATAGTTCCAAAAGGCCGTGCCTAATATTGCTTTGAATGTTGTTTAAATATACTTTATAAGTATTAACTTCCACATTCCAGTTTATCTTTTAGGTTCTTAATAATATTGTTATTGAACCAGGATGGATATTTTTTTGGTTTTAAAACATATTTAGGCAAGCAAGAATCAAGGATTTCATACAATACTGTATAACAATGCTCGTAAGCTAAATTTATATCACTCAATGAATTTAGAACAATCCAGTCATAATTTCTGATACAACTACAATGTGTGATAGTTTGCCTTACGAAAGCTATAAGATGCAACGTAATTATTTGCATAGCTGTTATTTCGCGGTTAATGGTTTATGGAAAATGATATTTAGAGCAGGGAGATGTAAATCTTCTTTTAGTAAGACATCATACTATTAATCAATAATAGTAAATCAAATGCACTTAAAATGGATTGTGGTGTCCCTCAAGGATCCGTCTTTGGGTCATTATTATTTCTATTGTTCATAAATTATCTGTCAGAAATTGACACACAAAACAAATTAGTAATGTTTGCTGATGATAATACCTACTTGTGTACTGGGAATAACATGAATGACTGTTTAAACTATGTAGAATATATCCTAAAAAAAATTCTCAAGCTGGTTTCAAAACAACAAACTTTACCTCAATACTTCTAAAACCACATTTATTTATTTTACACTCAGAAGTACAAAAGTGGAGTTATGAACAGCAGCCACTTTGTGAGAATAAACAATAAGTCACTCCAACAAGTTCAGTCAACGAAATTTTTAGGCATATATTTAGACAATAAGTTTAATTGGGAGACGCATGTAAATAACTTATGCCCTAAACTACAATCCAGTTGTTATGCATTATACAGACTTAAAGACCTAGTAAACCAATCTGTTCTGCTGACATTCTACCATGCACAGTTTGTGTCAACAATAAAATATTGAATTATATTTTGGGGTTGTTCGTCTCATAGCGTCAGAGTTTCTTTATTTGCAAAAGAAAGCCATTAGAACAATATATGGGCTATCAAATTTAACATCTTGTCGAGATACGTTTAAAGCCAACAAATTACTAACATTAATTACCCTCTCTCTGTATAAAAGAAATTATTATATATGTTAAAACTAATTTAAACCTATTCGTAAATAATAATGTTTATCATGATTATGAAACTCGTGGAAAAGAGGATTTATATATACCTAAACACAACTTAACTATTTCTGAAAAAATCCTTGTTACATAGGTATTAAAATATATAATAAGTTACCTGATTATATAAAATGTTTAGATAATATTATGAAGTTTAAGCATAATGTAGATATATTTTTATATTCTAATGTATTTTATAGTTTAGATGAGTATTTTAACCGCTAACTTAGATTCAACACTGCCTGTGATTTTTGTATTTTGTTTTTCATTGTATAAAAAGTCTTTATTTTGACACGTCCTATGTCTCTGATTTCTTTTTTGGACAATAAATTCTATTATATTCTATTCTATTTATCCGATTTAACTACTTTACAAGCTTGGTTAGACCTTCTCAAATCTAGTATACGTCCGTTTGAATTTAGTATTGTACTGTATTGCTTAAGATCAAAGAAATTAAGGAATGAGTGCAGTTCTAACATATGACCAGTAAAATTTTCATTTTCAAAGCATTGCTTGTTTTCGGGAATATTAAAGTCACCTAATAAATAAATAAACTTTACAAGTTTAAGTATTCTAAAGTTTCAAATGCCTCAAAAAATTGATTTATTTTTATAAAATTTCCTTCTGCTATAAAATTGCTTATTCAGTGATGATTATCAATTTTATTTTCGATTTGGATTATTTCAAGACTACTGAGAGATGGCGCTAGTTACGCTCTACTGCGGTGGAACGTAACAGTGTCTATGAGATGTGAACTCCGGGTATTGAAGGTATCCCTTGAACTGCACTGACGAGACCCAAAAATAGGTCTGCAGTTAGTGATATTCTGAGATGAAGGAGGCCCTCGCATCTTCCTCGTAGCATTCGAGAATTCCAAGTCATTGTATTTTAGTGCTAACTGTGTTTAGCCCAAATACGCACATTTTACCATATGGTTCAGCGCTCGTAAGGGGGAATAACTGTTTTGGTTTAATTTGTTGAGTCCTTATTTATATAGGTTGGAATATTATAATTCCTATAGTTTATATTTTTTATAATATTTCCTTCTGCTATAACATTGCTTATTTAGCGAGGATTTATTAATGACATTTTAGATAATTCAGATGTATGCTATTTATTTATATGCAGATGACATGAAGGTGTTTTACAATATTAGCTCTGAGGCAGACTGCGATTGAATAATCCTCCACTAAATGTTGAGAAGCGCAATGTGATGTCTTACTGTAGAAAACGAAGTCCGCTACTAAACTATTATCAATTAAATGGCAATATATTACACTACCATAAGCCTATGAGAGACCTTAGAGTCACCTATGACAGTGAATTAACTTTTAATATACATATCAATAACATAATGCAGTTATACTTTAAAAATTTGAGCTTTATAATAAAAAATTCAACCGGCTTTACTGTCGTGGACACGTTAACACTGCTATTTAGTTTTCTTTTTTATATTCTGTAGATTTTACGTATTATATCATATTAGATTTATTATACGTAGATGATTTTACGATTTTACTCCCTTTTCTTGTAAACTCCACTCCATTTTCAGAAAAAACAGATTTCCTCAATCGTCTGTTTATTTATTTAAAATACTTGTACGGTATTATAGTGCAAACAATATTTTGATGCAGGGAACGAAACTCATATATAATATTACGCGAGCTTTGAACTGTGAGCATTATGATGTATTCCATACCTATACGATAACTATCATCTTTGCTATTTATATCTTTGCGGTTCAGAATAGTTTAAGCGGCTTGTGACCATTTCGACTGAAAAAACATAAACCCATCTTTAATATTAAGCAGAAAAATAATTTGTATTCAAATTACAATGATAATATTCAGATAGGCATCTGTAATATCAGATGGGAGTTCAGGAAACTAAAATCTGTTAATTTATTGCGCGATTTCGAGGATTGAGACTAATTTATGTGCTATAAAAAGGCTATAAAACAAAATATTTGCAATAAAACTTGTAGGAAGTGATGTAATCTTAATATATATAAAAGATTAAAACTAGAAATGGTATATACACATGCTCCGATGATATATTGGGTGGCCACGAGTCAATGTATGCCTCCAATTTTTTTGTTGTTTTTGAATTTATTTCTGTTATCTAATAAAAGAGTATTTTTAAATACTTTGGTGTACATTTGTGTATTTTAAGGTATGTAGAGAAAATAATTAATATTGAATAAATGGTCATTTAATTACTCTGCTGCGAAATAAACTTATAATGCTTACAAAAAATGTAAGAACCATGAAAATTATGAAGTATTCAAAAAACTTAGAGCCGAGTTTAAAATTGAAAATGAATTGGCATACGGGCAGTACTACATACGTAAAATCGAAAATGATATGAATATGAATCTAATCTGATCCTTTTTAAAAACTAAAAGATGTCTTTTGGGTATACCGTCTAATATGAAATATAACGATACGAATCTCGATAAACCCACCGAAATTGTTTCAGCATTTGCCGACTTCTCTTCTGAATCTTTTTCAGATACCAAAGTTAAATCTACCCCGCGTAAACTCGATGGCATCACTCCAAATAATATTTTGCATTTAAAGAAAATCACCTCGGATGATGTAAAAAACGCTATTAGTCAGATAAAAGCAAATATGGCTATGGGACCGGATAACATTCCTGTATTTTTAATTCATAATTGTGCCATTCTTCTTGCATATCCGTTATGTATTATATATAATGCGATCTTAGAGATTTCTATATTTCCAGGCTTATGGTAATTATCTAAAGTTACACCCATATATAAAAAAGATGATAACACCGACGTAACTAATTACAGACCAAACTATAATTTGCAATTTTAGTAAGTTATTGGAAATTATTTTATACGATCCTTTATATGCCCACGTTAATAATTATCTATTACAGAGCAACACGAATTTATCTCAGGTCGCTCAACAGTAACAAATTTGGTAATAAAAACTCAGTATATTAGTGAAGTCTTAGATCAGAGAGATCAGGTAGATGTTATCTACACTGACTTCTCTAAGGCCTTTGATATATTAGATCATAATATATTATTACATAAGCTTCAATATTTGATTATATCTACAGAAATCTTAAATTTAATAACATCCTACTTAAGTGATCGTTGGCAATATATTCAAGTAAGAGGTTACAAGTCGAACAAATTTTTACGATCATCCGGAGTCCCACAGGGTTCCATTCCAGGTCCTTTATTTTTCATAATTTTTATAAATAGTATTACTTCCAATATCGATGTAAAATACCTTCTATACGCTGACGATTCGAAAATATTTTGTCAAATTGACTCAGTGGTCGATTGTGAACACTTGCAAATCAACCTAAATCACACGGTGTATGGAAAACAACCTGTTTTTAAACGTCACAAATACAACGTTATGTCGTACTCAAGAATTCACTTATGAATTTGATTATAAAATTGAAAATACCTCTCTGAATAGACCTAACAATGTTAAAGATCTCGGAGTTATGTTTGACTCAAATTTAACATTTGTTCAAGACATTAGGATTCGTCTTAAGAAACATTAAAGATTTAAAAATATAGATACGTGCAAATTATTGTTCAGTTGTTTAGTAAGATCATTGGAATACGTCTCGATTATATGGAATCCAATATATCATTGTCACATCATCATTAGAAAACATTCAACATCGCTTCCTAAAAATTTACACCTTAAATCATTTGGCAACTATCCGCCTAGAGGATATCCACATGATATTCCTACTTTCTTTCAAAGACAAGGATGATGCAATCTATAATTTTCCTCTATAAAATTATTCATAATTGTATTAACAACACAACAGAATTTTTTACGTTGTACCTCATCTTAATTCAAGACATTGTGAAACTTTTTTAATACATACTCCAAGAACCAACATCTTAATTCAATCCCTTCTTTCAAATATTTTTAATTATAATAATATCAATACTATAATAGATATTTTCAACACAAACATTCACAGTATTAAACAATTATAATTATTTAATGCAGGCTGTTTATCATTAATATACTTCGTTTGTTTGTTCCATAGGTACTTGTCATGTAATTTTTAATTTCATGTTCATTTGAGTTTGTTCTTATTTACCTGTTTCTTTTATCTTTTTTGTATTATATCTGCTTTTGTTTTAACCTTATCCTGGAAATTGACCTCGGTTTGTTGGATATTGTAACTCAATAAATAAATAAAATTAAATAAATAAATAAATAAATGTCAGAACCACTTTTTCTTTTTGAGGTTAGAAATTCTTCCGATTCATATTAATTATGGACCAAGCGGAACTTTCTCCACTGAAAAGTCAGTTGAAGATAAGCAACGCATTTTAAATGTTTATAAGGCTTGTGTTGGAGAGAATCCAGATAACCCTAAGGCACAAAACGTCAAGTTTACTGCAAATGAGGCAGGTAATTTTCATCTTTGTATTATACAGACATGCTAATTATTGCCTCAAAGCACTATTTCGCTGATTCGAAGTAATTTTTTTGGCTTTTCTCAATTTTAAGCGGTTTCATGAAAAATAAACCATCAACATATATAGACCATTTTAAAGTAAACAGTGCAAAGGTCAAAATGAGCCCGGATAGAATATTTAAATTAAAAAAAGCACCAATAAAGTTTTCTGTGGAAGATTTCAGCTTCTTTTTCGAAAAATGTAAATATTTCGGAAACTACTTTTTCTCAGATTCCAAAAAAATCATGCTTTTTCAATGCAAAAAATGTATACTTTCACATAATTTCATTTAAATTGAATAATTTTTACGAGAAAGAAATAAAAAACCTAAAAATCGGTTTTTCGCCAATTTCTCAGAAAATTTGAGGTTATGTTGAAAAATGACTGATTTTAAAGTTTAAATTTTTTTTATTATCTACAACTTTTGTAGAGGACATCTTCTGCTAGGAGGTCACGTTTCGCCGAAAATCGTAAAAAAACACTTTCAATCTCTAAACAGCACCCCCATTTCACAATTTCACTTTATCTCGTGTTTTTTTTCTTTTTTGTCTTAATTATAACCGTAACTAAATTTCCCGGTTAGTTCTTGCCTGTTAATATTTTTTTTTCAAGGAAGTATTGGCACCAGCCTGCCAATATTCCTTTTAAAATTTGCGAAATTCAAATTTACATTAAAATTATTAATATTTAAAAATAAACGTTAAAACTCAGGGTCAGAGTCTTCCTGGGATCGGCGGTGATCGCTCATTTAATAAATATTAAATATATTTTTTGCAAATTTGATACTGCTCGCCTCGCTTAACTGTACCTATTCAAATTTATTTTTTGTGAGAAATGTCACTACCTACACCTACCGAAGGAATGTTTCTAACGCTGATTTACGACTCTTACATGCAGCAAATAACAAACTTGTGCGAGTCGCTTCGATCGCTGTAAAATGTGAGCAAATAATGCCCGATTATCATGTTGAAATAATTTGGAGACCATCCAAGACACAGTTGTTTACTAGGTTACGGTAACAGGTATTTGACCCTAGCCTTAATTTTATTGTGTTATTTTGTAATGTGATTTTACCGGGCGTGTTTTACCGGATTCAGTGGGCGTAATAAGTTTCAGCCTCTCAATTCCGTGTTTATTTGCATTTACATATACTTACCATCCAAATGAAATACAGTTAAAATCTCATTTTGTATGATTATTACTACTCTTATGGAGATTGCAGATAGCATGTTTGTTGTATTAGTTTAGTGTGGATTCGTTTTAGATAAGCTAATGTTTGAATGCAAATGTGATTATTCAGTGCTGGTAGATACATTGCATATATCAATGTTAAATAAGTCCAAAAGAATTTTCGGCGTGAATCGTTGTATCAATAGTTAATAAAGCTTGCTCCTTCACATTGGTATAATTTACCAATTTAAACATATTATTGCGACCTATCCATCTTTTGTAAAAATGATCATTAATCTATTCCCGTACAAAAAGAGCATTATGAATTGAAGCTCAATCTAATAATGAATAACACTTGAGGATGTTTTAAAAATACTACAGTTAAAAATGTGGAAAATATAACCTGTGACTTTTCTTTATTGGCAAATATGATGCAAATTACCAAAAATTGGTTTTACAAGTTCTGCCAAGTTCAAATGTGCTTTTAGAGAGATCCTTTAAGTAGGACCAGTCTTTCAGCTGGTGTTTGTTGCGATCGAAGCATTGGCGTTTTGAGGGTAATATGCAATTATTACACTTAATGCGCCAGGCTTGTAACTTGTAATTCAGTGCTCGGCGGGGCACATAGCCCGGAGAGTAGCGATTGGTTTCAGTCTGGTTACGTTTTATAGTAAAATAAGGATTTTATAGAGGAGCTTGCGACTAAAAATATTAAGTTCTGCCAAGTCGCCTATGAATACTTGTTCATTTGCAAATATAGAAAAGTTATAGGTGACATTTTCCACACTTTCATCTGTTGTATTTTGACAATATCATCAAGTGTTATTCATTATTAGTGACAATGGATTAAAATCGTCTTAGTAGAAATAGTGAAATTAGTATGTGAGAACGTGCGCTCTTTTCGTGAAGCAGCCGACTAATTTAATAGAAGGCACCCAGATCGTCTCTCAATATCTAACACGACAGTACTTAGAATAAATCGAATGTTTAATTCTACAGGAGGAGTAAATAGAAAAGTAACAAACAGATACTGAAATCATGTTTGTGATGTAAGTTTTTGAGAAATAATGAAAATAATGCAAAGTTAAGTCTTAGACAGATGTCTCGAATTTTAGATATTTCTATTCATAAAATTTGTGACTGTTTCAAAAGAAATAAAATAGAGCCATTTAGACCAAAGTTTCTCCATACATTGGTGGAGGGAGATCTGGTGAGGAGGTTGAAATTTTATGGCTTCAAGAAGAATTCTTAAATTATCGTAGATTTTTGATAAAATTTATATGGACTAATGAAGCAACTTTCACAACTAATGGCAGTGTCTGCTCAAAATAGTAGATATTAGGTTCGTCTGGCTACCAACAGCCCCTAGACTGTTCAAGCAAGAAGTCTATGATATGGTTAGTGTTATACATTAAAATTGTATTCACGTTGTGAGGGATTATTCAGATTAGGTCTTTATTTGAACAAATAAAGGAAATGAAGTGAAATGAAATGTATATAATAAATTAATAAAATGTTTTTATTTGGTAATTGGTAGATATTGGCCACTTGACAATCATTTTTTTTATACATTTATTTAACGTCGGCCTATTTCCGCTACTGAGGCCTAACACCGACGCCTGTAGACGAGCTACACCCAACCAGGAATTTTGCCGAACCTCTTCCCTTAAGAAGAGTAGGGATCTTTTCCTTGCCTAACATTTAATAGACAAGGGACTTTACATCCCTTTCGAAGGATGGTATATCTCCTATGAAACCCACGCCTAAGGTTGTATAGCTTCCGCGCATATACTGATATACAAGCCCTTGGAAGATGTATGAGGCGAGGACGCGGTCTTCGTTGGAATGGTCACCCGTCCAACTACTAACCGCACCTGACGTTGCTTTACACCGCATATCGAAGTATGTACATAATAAAGACGCACCTACGCTCGCCCCCCTCTTGACAATCTTCGGTGGGCAAACGACAGTATTCTGAAAAAGTGAACGTGTTTTGTGGGATTATTTGTGATAATTTGATCGGTCCATTTTTTTAAAAGATAATTTGACGGCAGCTAGACTGTTGCAATTCTTTAGGACCAGTTTTACAGAGGCCCCAGAAGATCTCCTCAATATATACTTCGACGTGTTTGTTCAGTTAAATGGAGCTTCAGTTCATAATGCTCTTATTGTACGGGAGTGGATTAACGATCATTTTTACAACAGGTGAATAGGTCGCTATAGCCCCCTCATTGAGTTGACTCCCAAGTCTCCGGACATCACACCCTTAGATTTATTTTGTGGGGAATACTTAAAAAAAAGTTGACAAAACAAGACCAACTAAGAGGGAAGAGTTGTGTGAGAGAATAAGAGAGGCCTGTGAAGAAGTGACTCCGTAACAACTGAGAAACGCAAGATTGAATTTCAAGAGGCCAATTGAAAAATGTATTATATCTGAGGGTGATTTGGCCGAAAACGATGTAATTTAAGTTGGGTATTATAGTAATTAACTTATTTTACAATTTTCAACGTTTTATTATTTTTATTTGCATAAACATTTAAAGTTTCTTACACACAGATGATAAAAAAAATGTACCTTATTTATTGTAACTATAAAGTACCGTGTTATTAAACCTATAGTACATAGTAGATATTTATTAGTGCAGACTCATCTACTGTACTTTTTAATTGCAAAATAACGAACTAGGCTTTATTCAATTGGTTACTGATATGTTCGATATGTGAATACCATGAAAATTTACTATCTAGATAAGTACCAAACAGCTTAGTACTACTCGATAGGCTAACGTGGCCAATGAATTGGTATATATTGGTAGCGGCCTCTGTAAATAAAAATTAAAAAACACCATTTTCTTATTATTTGACATCAGTTTATCTCTTTGGGATCAAAAACTAACCTCTTCTATATAGTGTAAGACTCACTAATTCTTGCAGTTCTAAACTGTTTCTACTGAGAGAGTTACTGTAGGTTATCAACAAACATCGTTATATGGCCGTGTGAAAGATGGTTAGGTAGATCGTTGACGTACAACAGAAATAGTAACGGGCCTAGAATAGAGCCCTGAGGGAACTCCATTACTCATGAACAGAAAAAAAAATTCAATTTAATAATTGCCTCATTAATTTCATATTCAGTTATAGGCGCGAAATATATTGTATGCTGTTATATATATTGTTCACTATTATATATCAAAACAGTGTCTCCTTCATTACGCTGGTGTTGATCTCGATCTAACTTATTGACGATTTTTTAGGTTACGACAAAGGACATGTAACGCGATCCATACACAAAACACAAACTGCCAGCGAGTGGTGACGAATCGTGGTGAGATCTGGAGAGTAGGCAGATTGGGACTCCGGAATCGAACCAGTTCTGCGAACTCCTAGCATTATTTTCTTAACAAATTTTGTTGTTGTTGTTGTTGTTGCTGCTTTGTTTTCTTTTTTAGGTGAAAGATATCTGAATATCTTACAAAATTTTAATAATAACTATTTAGAAAATTCACCTCTCGCCGAACATAGAAACATTTTGTATCAGCACGACGGTGCTCCCCCACATAACGCATATTTAATTAATAATTATTTATAAGAAACTTTTTATTATCAATGGATTGCCAATAATGGGCCTTTCTTATGGCCTCCTCGCTCACCCGATTTATCAGTTCTGGATTATTTCATTTGGAGAACTATTAAAAATAAAGTTTATGAGAGCCCATTAACAACCATTAAAGATTGTATGCAAAGAGTAAGAAATGCATTGCAAAACATATCGCAGGATTCAATTAGAAGAGCTACCCCTGAGGAACTAGTCCGAAGGTGCGAAAAATGTGTCGAGGTTCGAGGGCGGAATTTTGAGCAATTATTAAATTAAAATGAAATCATATTTTCAATTGACCTTATCTCTGCTATTTTAGTTCATGCCCCATATCTTCAATTCGATTAATACGCATGTTACACTGTTAGTGTTATTTTGCGTGTTTGTGGATATCGAGTAGCAAATGTGCTGCAAGTTCTTTATTACTTTATCACTTTCTCCATAAATAATAAATTTAAAAAGTTTTCGTTGGTATAATTTAAACATGCTGGCGTTTTTTGACATAAGATAATGACTGATTGTTTCTAATCATGGCTATTTTGATGAAATGATTACAACAATTTATGAATTTCTAATAAAATCGCAAATATTTAAAAAAGTTGTAATTTTAACCCTCACAATGCTAATATCAGAAAAAAGGGAATTCAATTTTACACAACTTGACGTAAAAAAATACAGGGTGTTCCATTTGACCTAAACAAGTTTTCGCGGTTTGAAGTTGACAAAATGTAACACGAAAAACGGAAGACTTGGTATGATATTATTGAATTTATTTCAGTTGTAGAACGTAGTCCTCCTTGCGTTCTTTTTACGTGACAAGAAGCAAATGAGGATCTTTTACACGAAGAAAGTTATAACGCTCCTTGCAAACGGCTAGGTTTAGGTATAGGATATGCTACATATTTTCGACTCAGAATTTTATGCTCTCTTCGAAAACTCTAAAATATATAGTGTGTTCCATTTGAAATAAGCAAGTTGGTATCGACTTACGGTATAAGCGGAAGTGCCAGCTGCTTGTAATTATTTTTGTTGGATTGGGCACACCGACATTAGTAATTATCTAAATTTTCAAAATTTTCTGATACGTACTTTTCTCTATATCGATCGATTCAGTTCCCGGTGAGACACCCTGTATAATTTGTGTTCAGGCACAGCAATGTTTGAGTCTTAATTTTACACTTTGTGTCATATCTAGCTAATACAGCTAGACGAATTTCTGTGTATAAAAAAAATATAGGTGGTATTTTTACTGTTCAACATTTAAAACAAATTCTTATGCAACATAACGACCAAAATTACTTTAATAGTTTCCTATATTTTTCCATGTTGATCTGACGAATATTAATACATTAATATCGACGAGGTTTTAATAGAATGTGATAAAATTCATATTATGGTCCTGAAAAGTCAGAGAATTCAAAATTCCAATGTTGGTGGGAACCCTGTTTTAGAATTAACCTTAGTTGATAAATATTTCGTTTATTTGAAGATCATCAGCAATGTGTGGATGTTTCACGCTTTGATATATTGTCAGTAAATTCTCGGTAAAGCAGTTACTGTTGTGACTGGCACCTAGAAATTTTGCAAAAAGTATTCTAATTAATTAATATGCTTAATATTTAAATATTTACTGATGCCCCTTTGTTTTTTGTGGCTATGTTATGTAAGTTCACATAAAACTGTCGCATATTTTAAATCTATTAATGTATGTTTTCGACGCTTACGGCGGGGGAAAATCTCATGAAGGCCTTGTAAAACGTGTTACCATGCACAATTTAAAGCTTCTGCAGTACCGAGGTAACTTTAACGAATGAGGTGTATTAGATTTGTCAAGTTTCTTGGTGTTTGTGGAACCGACGGCAAAGTCAACGATTGTATAAGTTAATATATTATTATCTGACAAATATCGCACTTCTTTCTGCCTATTTGACCACAACGCCCATGCGAAGCCTACCCATATGTAAATTAAGCCGTGTACTTACTTCATGTGAACATATCAAACAACAATCTCTTTACCAAAATCAGAATATTCAGTCATATTCCGTTGTATCTTATCCCGCTTTACAAGAAGTATAGTATAAATATTAATACCATTATTTTTGCACTTGTTATAGTTCTTGCAATCTCTTTTGGCGATCTGTGTCACGTATGCCGTCTCTGAAGTTATAAATCTCAACGTGCGCCACATTAAAATAGAATAAAAAACCGTTGTCTGGAAATCCGGACGAATTTGCTTGTTTGCAATTCCAAGTGAATTACACTGTTAGTATATGGTAATCGCAAAAAAAAACGAATGCCTTAATGGTAAATGAAACGAAACATATGGATCATTCACGACTCGTTCTATGACTATGAATATATGTATATGTGTAGGTATTCTTACAAAACTAGAGATTTGAGTTAAACATAAATTGGCAAAAATTATAACACAGTCTAAAAATGGGATTATTATGGAAAACAGATCATAAGGATCAGCCATTTCGTCTAAAGCTATTCGAAAATCTTGAAATAGATGATGCTGAAGTGATGTAAGAGGCAATTTTAGTTGTGAATATAATGAAGTTATAAATTAAGGATCGAGAATCGAGATAGCGGCACGTCTTGATATCAATCAAAACTTCCGCATTTCCAGAAATATGGAAGACTTCTAAAATTTGTCCGGCCCACAAAAAGAATGAGAAACAAGAAGTCAGTAATTATAGGTCCATCATAATTTTATGTAATTTTAGTAAGCCATTCAAATATTAATTCATAAATCTGTATTTTTTTCAAATTAAATCACAAATATGTATCAATCAACACTGATTTATGCCAGGCCGTTCTACTACCATCAACCTATTTTATTTGACACAGTACATTGCTAAAGTGTTAGATATAGGAGGACAAGTTGATATCGTATACACAGATTTTTCTAAAGCGTTTGAGAGTATAAATAATGGCATATTGCTTAAAAAAACTAAATTTCTTTGGGTTCGCTCCCAGTTTGATTGAATTTTTTAAATCATATCTAATTGAAAGGCATCAATTTATCCCCTATAGAAACTTAAAGTCCAGAATAATTCATGCAAAAACTGGTATACCCAAGGTTCGGTGCTTGGGCCTTTACTTTTTAGTATATTTGTAAACGATATCGTCTCCAACTTAGTTGCAATTCATTGTTGTACGCCGTTGGCATGAAAATTTTTGTTAGTATTAATAGCGAGGACGACATCAAAAGATTACAAAATGACTTAGTTAACATTCACTCATGTTGTGACAAAAACGAGCTACCCCTATATATAGACAAATGCTATACTATGACTTTTAACAGGAAACGTAATCTTTCATCAAATGAATATGTTATCAATAATACGAACTTTGAAATAACAGCTAGTGCATATAAAAAATTAGGTTTCATTATAAGAAATTGTAAAGGTTTTGAGAACCGGTTTAAATTTAGGCTCAGCAAACAAAACAAGTTGCTCGTAAGAATGAAAAAAGCTCAGAACTAACTAACCAGAACTTTAAGTCGATTGGCGGTATCCTAACAAGATGTATATTTCAGATTCTTATTGCTTAGTGCTAAATATTAGGCACATCTTTCTTTTCTTTGGCAAAGAGAAAAGAGTTGTTGGAAGCGCTTTAGTATTTTCCACATGTTAGCGCCTCTTTCATAGACTTGATTAAAAATGCAAAGCAGGCAAATAACGTCGAACAGTTAAAAATGCTCTCATTTTTCATAATAAGCGACAAGATATCTGACATACATAGGGTTAGACCAAGGTTAGTTGACGTACTTCGTAATTTTGACATTCTTAATAGCTTTTAAACCAGAAAATTTTGGTTTTATTATTGAAAGTTACAGTGAAACCCATGAATAATTTTTTCCATGTGATATGTTGTATAAGTATGTTTTTATTTGAACACAACAATTTTTTTCAGGCAGATCTCATGTTCTATATTGCCTAGTATACGAAGAATGTTGGTACATGGCTCAAACAGCTGACTCAATTCATAAGGAATACTAATAAAAACGATTTTGGTACTTAGCGCTGATCTATTAACAAAGAACTGGAATAGTAGAATGCAGGTTTTCACGGCCGTTGTCTGATGAACACATGTGGTAAGAACTACATCGGACAAACAGGACCGAGTATCCAATGCAGAATCAAAGAACACCAGAGAAATATCAGATTTGGATACACGGATAGGTCGGCGATAGCAGAACATGTCCATAATAATGAGAACCATAAAATCGACTACGAGGACGTCAATATATTAGACAGGAATATGCGCTATTATCCGCGAATCATCAGGGAATCACTGGAAATTATGAAAAACGTGAACAACTTTAACAGAAAGGATGGGTATCGACTTAGTAACACGTGGAGACTGGTATTGCCAAGTACCAGCACCGTAGTAAGTCACGGTCAACCAAACACGACAAATGAGCAGCGAAGCGAACCAAGCGCGACCAATGACCAGCGAAGCGAAGGGGCGCCTAGGTATATAACGAGGAGTATACACAACAAATCCAGTCTTTAGAATCCTTCTGAACAAGCTGACAGGATGATCAGCAAAACGTCAAGTCAAGTTCGACGACCACGGCAAGACCCGGAAGAAACTACTTCAAAAGAACTGGAAGTACAAAATTATGGTTAAAGTTGAAAAATTAATAAATTTTCTTACATTTTTCTTTCTCTAGATGCTGTCAGTTGCACGTGCCAACTTACCCCTGGGTTAATTACCAACTAGCTCCGGTCTACTCCTAACACTGATCTGTGTCGAATGCAATTATTTGCACAATGAACAGAATGCTTGATGACTTACAACAGCAAATGACATGTTACTGCACGACAATATGTATATTGTGTTATTTTGGGTAAGCTCTGTCGCTCAGTCATATAATTCCCAGGTATTCAAACGTAGATAAACATCTTTCGTAAAATTTGCCAAGAATACAATAAACTAAAGCTTATTTTCAGAAGGGTCTCAGTGTCTAAACCCGTAAAAATTATAACAATAATCACTTACAATTTTTTTCATGACGGCGTCGATATATTCCCCAATGAAGCGCTTATGGTTGGACCCGAAGGGGCAGTCGGTAGTCTTGCCAAAAATACTACATGCATCTTCCATTTAACATTTAATTCATAGGTATGCAATATAATAAAAACAAACAAGTGTAATCTCCGTCATGTCAATATAATGAAATACACTTCAGTATAAATAAACCGCGATAGGGCCATCGTAGATGTATACTTTAGGGCGAGCTAAATTCCACATTCTGCTAATGAGACTGGTTTTCACCGCAAATAAATCGTAAATAATAGTAATAATAATATCAATACGGAGATACTTTAGCTATTCAAAGGCATTCACGTAAAATAATTTGATAGACTGATCATTGTACTTTTATTATTACTATTACTGTACTTTTATTTTCTTAAAAATTTCACAAATGGACCTCTCAACAAATTTGTTATTATTTTCCAAATTGAAAATAATCAGTACCATAATGAATAAAATATCTCACGGCCTGGGGGATTTGTATCTGCTACTAGTGTACTACTAGGTTCTACGTTAGGTTTATTATCCTTCAACACTTTCATTAATAATGTTGAATTGACTGTAGATACGTCTGATTGGCAGACCATATTTTTAAATTTATAATTGCGAAGAAGCTGAATTTATTTTATTATTTACAAACAATATAGAAACAAATTGAATATTTTAGCACAGCAGACAAAAAATAATTATTATAACACAAAAATTGAACAACCTAATAACAATTATAAACAGATATGGAGAATTATTGGTGAGGTTACAAATGGTGCACAAAAAATACATACTGGGCAAGAAAACTTTCCATCAAAAAATCTCTAGTTCTAGTAACTCAATGTATCTAAACCCGATCACAGAGAATGAGCTGTCAGTGGCACTGTCAACTCGCCTTATTTTCCGGAAAAGATTTATCAGAATATATACAAGGGGTTTTGTGGGTCGCTTATTTCAAATCCGATGTCGAAGGTGACATTTGACAGTTGACAGCTGTCAGTAGTAGTAGTAGTAAGTAGTTTACGATTATTTTTATTATTTTTAAAGTACAACACATCAGAAACCATCCTCAACTATCGCCTTTACGATTGGGATTGAAAATGTCATTGTAACTACACGAGTATGAGTATGTAATTCGCGACAATACCTCCGATATTTTCCATATTCGAAAAGAAAACGTTTTAGAAAGCATGAATAATTGAAAGCTAATATTTCTCGAACAGGGCCGGATGAACATGAATGGGGGTGGATAGGGTGGAGACTTGCTCAAGACAGGTAATGTTCGAAAAATCAACCTCCATGGCTTTCTGGAATCTGGGATGTAAATAATGAGGATCTTTTTTTACATATTGTTTAATAACGGGCAACAAAAGTAGAAATGTTTAACATTTTACATTACACTATAAGCGAATATCCTGATATATCCTGCATCACTAAATTGACCTTTCGAGATTTTTAATTAGCTAATTCTTCAATAATAACGGAACAATCTGTTACATCCTTTTCCTTGTTATTTATTTTTGAGAAAGAATTGAGGCAACATATGCGGACGACTAGCTGGTTTAAGTCGGAGCAGAAAGCCGTGGGTCCAGAGTATTCGTAAGAGTGGAGAAACTTACCCTTTCTGACATGTACAGCATAAGCGAGAGATTTCTGTTTATTTTGAGAAAAGGAGACAATGAATAATTGATGTTAAATTGGGCACCATCTATAGTAAAATAAGCAAAATTGTCTCTTTTTCTCGAATAACCAGTCTACTATAGATCAGACTGAAATTGTTGGTAAGAGAAATAAAAAGATAGTTTAAAATGAATGTTAAAATATATTACATGAAAAACAGACAAATCGGTTTGAAAGACAAATTGAAATTTAAAAAAATATATATATAACAAATTTATACCAGTATCCTAGATTGATTATGGTTGAGGTGACTGGTTCTGGGACAGCAATCCAGGCCCACAATTGTCTCTTATTGCAAGAATGAATTCTAAAGTTTCCTTGGCAATTTACGTCTCTCAATGAAATGGGGCGAAAGTTGTAGGAAAATTAACCAACTATGTGGTTTAATGAAAAGATAACGAAATTTTATCTATGAAAGATAAACTGTGCAAAAACTATGCAGGAATGTAGAAGAAGTATCTCAGAATTTAAGTATCTAAGAATATAAGCATCGAAGCATGTAAGCATGTAAATATCTAAGCATGAATACATGTACAAAATTTAAGCAAGTTAAAAGTACATAAATAAGCAAGTTAGCTGTACAAAATCTGATTTCATAAAAACTATAAATTGTCAAAAAAATGAAAAGGAAAGAGAAAAATATTTTTAAAACCATGTGGTACATATAGTATTTTAACTACTTATTAAATTAAAAAGAATTGACCTTGAATTCAAATTTATTTTAAAAATAATTGAAATTATATGAGACAAAATTTGAAGATTAATTAATTTTTTTAAATGAATAATAAATGAAATTACCTGCATATTAAACACTTGTTAACTGGGATATAAAAATTGTAATATAAATTACTGAAGTCCACAGTTAAAAATTATATACGTTTGAATCAGTACAAAGGCTGCAAGTAAATGATTTCCTGGTGAGTTTTACTGATAAGGTAAACTTTTTGTTCTACTTACTGGGAAGTAATGCTACCAAAAAAATAAACTTGACAATTCTAAATCCCTATTTAAATTGAAAGCTATAAAATCAAAGAATAGTACAAGTATGGCCATCTGTCAATGGTTGCGCTAAGCGCACCAACTTGCCTTGTAGATTCCCGTACTCACAACTAAAATATGGCATATAGTCGATAAAAGGAATCTATAATAAAAGTTTTTATTAGGTACTTCCATAGCAGCTGATTTGCTTTTACCTCAGTTTGTAATTTCTATTTTATACATAACCACAAATATGAACAGATGTAAATAAATATTAAAACGTATTTTGATAACTCAGTAAATATACTACATCTTATAGGATATACTATATATAGTATGAGAAAAGGTAAGGAAAATAACCATATGTACTTCATAGTAAACAAAAATATAAAAATTGAAAAATAGATATCTAATGTAAATAAATGTATTGTAGACAATTGTTTCCTGGGATAATAATGCTGTATTACAACGGAAATGAGATACATAATAGTTAATAGAAAAACATGACCGAGTTCCTAAGATATAAAACTAAGTACATAAGACAGTGTGAAATGGTTTAGCAGTTACACAAGTAAAATTCTGTTAGTTGAAAACAGTTTCACTTACAAAAACTGAATCGAAAAATGTTATACAGATCATGCTAAATATAACCAAATCACTAGTTTCTATGTAAAACTGTTAAATGGACATAGGTCATGTAACAAGTCCAACGCTCGCAATATATCACTATCAATACTCCTACTAGTTAAATCATTCAGCCTATCTTGGCTCATAAACGATCTTAATCTATTTTTCGTCAATTAGTTTTGAAAATGATCTCCCATCAGTACAATTTGTGAATATTACTACCAGATATAATTTTTAGTAGCGTCTCCATTGGGGAACATATATTTTAAATTTCTATCTACCAACAGCCGATACAAGCTAACTTCACAGCATTTTTTTTTGCTCATCATCATCGTCAGAACGTGTTGGTATATTCTGTATGATCGATATAGTAGTAACTGCGTGCTTATCTAACTGAGGGGCGAGAGTTTGATTTGTCATTCCAAATTTCGAAAGAAATCAGTAATCATTTATTATTTTTATTTTTAATAAAATAAATTTTCAAAGCAATTTCGTGGGGGTCCTAAGGCAATGCCTCATTGCTTTGGGGTTAATCCGGCACTGTTCTCGAGGTTTAATGTTATTTAGAAAGGAATGTCAGTCAGATTGATGCGATGAAAATTAACTTAATTTTTCTTAAATCAGTTATTTTTATGTTAGAGATACTCATATAATTTTATTTTTAGGGATTATTATCATTCACGTATGCAATACACTGATTTTATCCTAAAGCGACATTATGAAATATTGACTGAATATATCTTTAAATATTAATTTTTAATAGCTGTCGCTGTGACATTGCATGAAACGGTAAAGTTGTTAGACTGCAATTAACGTATAATTTAGTGGAATTAAAAATTCAGAATGGCACGTAATTTTTTCTCGAATATTAAAGTAACTATATCGAGCTAACGGCATTAAAATATTGTACAAGTAAATTCACATATTTCAAATATTAAGGATCTTTTTGGAAGTGTCAAATATTTATTAGACAACGGAACTTACGTTAAGTGAAGTTCGAAATTATACAGGCTGTCCATTTTATCAGGGCCCTCGAGAATATCTCACTTAATATCGGTCGTGCAAAAAAAAATATTTTTACGAAAATTGTGCCGATTTATATAACCTACAAAATGCTTTAAAAACATTTGAAATCCATGGCCTACTTTAAGAGTTATGGCGGAAAATATCGAAAATGTGGAAAACGTTTAGGCCAAATATCTCCGTTTGAAGAGATACGAGAAAAATTCTAAGGCGAAAATTTTTTGCAAAACAAAGTGTTTCAACGAAGTTTTATCAAATTTTTTTTCAAAACCGCTGTATTTTGAGATTTACTCTTCAGGGTATTAAAAAAATTATTTTAAAACGGGCGGGAAATGGCGCCATTAAATAGAGTATTTTCCTCCCTTTTCAACGATATATCACATGACATATTTATTCATTGGTACTACGTTAGTAATTATAAAAACATTTTCTTTAAACCAATAACTTTTTTTTAACAAGCATTATACTTGCCGTGGATAAGTATGATTAAATAAAACGATAAGATAATTCAATAAGTTGTTCCAATCTTTGCTATAATAAAACATTAACAAAATTAAGAAGAATAAAATAAATTCGGGTAACAAAAACAAATTAATAATAAAAAGAATATAGCACACAGAACATTAATATTTATCTAATCCTCAAAATAATTTTTAAGATATCATGTCAAGTGTTCAAAGTGTCCACCGCGATTTCTTATGCACAATCGAGCACGGCGAGGCATTGCATTTAAAACATTACTCAGCATTTCGGGTGTAACTGTAATACATGCCTATTGAATTCGAGCTTTTAGGTACTCTACATTTTGCGGTGTCGTCGAAAACACCTTATCTTTAATATACCCCCATAGAAACAAATCCATTGGGGTTATATCTGGAGAACGAGGGGGCCATCGAATAAACCCATTGGTACCTATCCAATGTTGAGGCAAAATTTCGTGTAAATAATCTAGGCAAATTTGGGAATTGTGGGGAAGAGCTCCATCTTATTGAAAATATTGGAAGTTGTGTCGATTCTCTAAAGGTGGGTCATCTAAGAATTCATTAAATTCATTTCTCAAAAAGTTTAGGTACCTTTGACCACTGAGGTGACCATCATAAAAATAAGGACCTATTAAATTAGTGCCTAAAATACCAACCACACATTTATTGAAAAACGATTTTGAAACTCAGTCGGTTTATGCCAATGTGTATTTGTCCATTAAGTCCATTTGTAATGAATGTTGCGATTAAAAAATCCATTATTGGAAAAATTTGCCTCGTCGGACCAAAGTATTTTACTACATATTAATGGATCGGCACGTTTCTTTTCCAACAGCCACCTACAAAAAGTCGTCCTTGTCCCACGCTTGTAAATTGTGAACTTTATTGGCTTTATAACACCGGTAACCATTTTTGTTTAAAATTTTTCTAGCACTTGTTTTATTTATATGACAAGCAATTTGAATTTCTCTTAATGATGCTTCCAAATTTTCTGTATTTTTATTTCTTACATAATTAATAACTCGGTTTACCTTATTGGCATTATCAATAACACTGTTCAACCTTGTCTTCTTCTTTAAAAATGAACCATTATTTTTCAGTTTCGTAGCTAATTTTCTGAACAGAGTTTTATTCGGCTGTAGTGTTTGTGGAAATCTGTTTCTATATTCTACTTGAGCTAATCCAGAGTTAAAATTGAATTGGCAATATGTAACGAACATATTATAACGGTCAATGTGAGTGAAAATCATTTTTGAAGATTCTGAATTCTTAAACGAGTGTGATTGAGTGAGAGTTTAAGTATTAACCGAGATGATCTGTCAAAAAATTAAATTGTCAAGTTTGTTCATAACCAACTATTTTAAAATAATTGAAATAATAGTAAAATCATGAAATACAAACAAATTAATTAATTGGTAAAGACATTTTAACTTTCTGAGCAAGGAGTGACGCTTTTATGGAGGATCTCTATACTTTGGCGTAACTGCGAATACTCTTTTCATATTATTTAAGTCGTATCCTAAATGATGTTCAATCAAATTTCTCCTCGTCGGCATAGGATAAAATAAGAGAATTGTATTTCAAACTATGTCGACGTTTCGCTTTATTTTAAAGCTTCTTCAGGACTGTTGGTGTAGAGTATAGACATTTAAAATTTCTTAATATATGGTTGGGGATCACTTTTTTACTTCTACATTGTAGTAAGAATATTTTTCTGTTGTTGTAAAAACACAGCTTTTTTCCATAATTGGTCCACGTTTTAAATAGTTTTTCATATTCATATCCATATTGTTGTTTAATATCTTGATAAAAACCCATTAGAATGAATGTTACCCAGTCAGCAAAATCCCGATCGGACTAAATGTTATTTAAATCGAGCCTAAATGATATCCAATCAAATTTCTCCTCGTCGGTATAGGATAAAATCGAGAATCGGGAAGTCTGTATAGAAACCTCGTCGAAGGAAATATTAAGTATTTTAAGTAGATGAATATTGTTAAGGGAATTTTAATTTTGTTGGTTAAGATGGTTAAGATTTTCAATGACTGGTGGTCGAGACCTTGCCTCTCACACAAAAGTTCCGGGTTGGAGTCCCGGTCGTGGCAGTGGAAAATACTTTGAGAGGGTTTTTTCCACTATACACGAATATTGGGTGTGTGTCCTTTATCTCTAAATGTGTAGCCCCCTCCCACACACGGCTCTTCTAGAGCCTTCCGGGATAAAGGGGGTCGTAATTGCCTGTGGTGTTATATTTATTTATTAATGCATCAGGAACAACACATACTTGCAACGAAATGTTTATAATGTTAAAAAGTGGGCCAGTTATTAAGCCAAAGAAGTCTTTGTAAAGAAATATTCCAATATTATTAGAGCACATATAAATGATCTGTGAACTAAATTGTCCAAAAAAGTAAATGCCATCAGACAAATAACAAATAGAGCTAACCCAGATGGGACACTTTGCATATCATCCTTTGTTTCATAGTGCGATGGTTTATGGTTTGATAAACGGATACATCAAACAAATCCAAAACATTTGTATCGGTAAAAAAAAGTAATTAGAGCTTTGGCGGGTTTAGATAGATATTTATGCGCCATAATACACAAATAGTGTTTGACGGGTCACATAACAGTAAAGGTTTGAGTCAATTTGAAAGTTGTAAATCATAGTTCATCAAATATATTAACGTTGCCATCCGAAATTATCTACTGTAGATAGCTTAATTCACATAAGGGAACATTTGATTGAATATGCAAGAAATGGCTTAAATCATGTTTATAACACTCAAAGTCGTAATGATTTACGTACACCGTATCAGAGATTAGAGTCGACAAAAAATATAACTGTGGTATAATTTTTTACTATAACGTAACAGACTTTATATTATATGTAAAGTTCCAGATTTAATACCTGTATTTTTAATAAGAGATTGTGCAGTGATCTTCGCCAAACCGCTCTACATTATATTTAATTTTATAATAACACCTTGTGAGTTTCTCCAATTGTGGAAAGGAAGTAGAATATGTCCTGTATATAAGAAAGGATATAAAAATTAAATTAGCAACTACCGATCAATTTCTATTTGTAATTTTTGCAAAATTTTTGAAATTATCATGTGTTGCCATGCATATTTCCACACAAAAAACTTGATATCACCACTTCAGCATGGATTTATGTCTGGACGCATATTTCTGATGTACTTGATGAGAGAAATCAGGTAGATATTATCTATACTGATTTCTCTAAAGCTTTTGACCGTCTCGACCATGAGCTGTTGATATCAAAACTGAATATATTCGGTACTTCTGTTAATTTGCTAAATCTTTTTAGATCGTATCTTAATAATAGGTCACGGTTTGTCCAATATCGTTGTTTCAAATCTGGAAAGTTTTGGCAATCATCAGGAGTTCCGCAAGGTTCGATTCTGGGACCGTTACTTTTCGTTATATTTATCAATGACATAACACAGCTATTTAATGTCAACTATTTGCTACATGGTGATGATCTAAAAATTTGCATTGAAATTAAATCTATTACAGACTATTCGAAGTTACAGAATAATTTGATCAAATTAAATGATTGGTGTGTAACCATCTACCTTTGAATATCAGTAAATACAACATTATGTCCTATTCTCTTCGTAAAACCATTGAGTTATTTGACTATTAGCTTGACAATATCATTTTGAACAGAGTACCTCTATTTAAAGACCTTATTTTGACTGCAAGTTTTCATTCGATGAACGTATTCGTCTAACCACTAAGTCGGCGTAAAAACGTTTGGGATTTATTTTGCGTAGCGGTAAAGAATTTAACAGCGTAAAAACTTTAAACACTTTTTACAATACTTTTGTCCAACTCGGCATTTCATTTACCTACAACCCGTATTAATTTACTGCTTCACCTTTGTATTAAATTATTCAAAATTACCATATGTACGAAGAAACACTTGATATATTTGCTTGCTCTATTCACTCAATTAACATTGATTTGTTAACTTATGAAATGTTATGTTATATATTATTATAAGTTGTTAATGTATCTATCAATTTCTTTGTGATTGTGGGTTTGTATATTTCTATTTTCAATAAATTTTGTTTGTTTTTTAAGTTTTACAATTCTTCATATTATGTATATCTACTACTTGTCCTTATCCAGTAATTGGACTTTAGGCCCGTTGGATATTATTGTAATTTAAATAAATAAATAAACAAAGGTTTGTTCTTCAAGTAATTTTATTTAATATGTCCTGTATTGTATTATTGACAATACTAGCATTATACACTTAGGTTTTGTTCGTTATTTACATATGTTATGTTTTGTTTGTTTTCTACATATCAAAACATTACAGTGTATGTTTTATGATCAATTAAATCATTATTAATAATAGTCGGTTAAACATACAATGTCAATGTCATATACATTCAAGTAGATTTCTATTTCTTCAATTTTATTCTTTAGACGTTGAACATTTAAAAGCAGAATTTTTAGTTTTAGGCTTTAAGCTACATTTATTATTACATGTCTGTAGTTGCTTTAATATATATAACTCCAAGACTGTGTGCAAAGGTGGTTAAACTATTATCACAACAATTACTAAGTGATTTTATGTGAAAATAACTGCAACACAGTGTTAAATTATTTGCTAAAGACTTGCTTAAATTGTATTCCTACGATTAAGTATGTAATATAAGTCGAAAATAGCATAAAGAAATTTGACCGATTCACATCGTAAAACCCAGCCGCACTGATTGTTGGTCGGCAATTTTCCATAAACTTTATCAGATAAAATAACTCCTCTTTCAGAAATTCATCCTCAGTATTTCCTTGAATCTGGTAGCAGGTTTGTGTTAAACGGTCAGCACTTTTTTGCACGGAATCGCAGGCCATTATCAGGATTACTAGCAAGCTCTGAAAATACAAATAATTCTGATTCAATATGCTACACACTGAATTTGTAGTTGGTTACTTGGGAAACATCTTGAAAATAATAATAATTATTTCAAATTAGCACTGCCTTTATAGCTAGGGAGGTGATGGTAAAACGGGTATATGATTTTATTGTAGCTAACAATAATACGGAATGAAGGTATTGATATAACTGACTGATTAGAGCAGCTACCGAGCTTGGTTGTTATTGAGTTTCTTACAGTAATATCAAAAAAGAAGCGTCTCAATTCAATGCCAGTGTCACTACTATGGTTGCAAATAAAGTCTGCTGTAAATAGGTATTTTTATGTCAGTTATGTCTATTAAATTATTTTGACAATAAATCATTGGTGGGTGTCACAATGACATTGACACTAATAAAAATAATAATAATTATTTGTGTATCAAGGCCGTAAAGTTGGTCCTTCTCGGCCGAGGCACAGCCGAGGCCAAGCAAACTTCGGATAAGACCATTTGGCCGAGGTGCACACAACATTTTTTAGGCAACCGTCTCAAAAAGTAAAATAAAAGTATTTTTAACATTGTTTCGTATAAATTACTGAAGACATGGTCAAAATTTTGCAAGAAGGCTACTAAGCTGACAGTTTTAATTCGTTTACAACGAAAACAAAAGAAAACGTCGCTAGAAAGTTTATTGACAAGCCGTGACATACTTCAGATATTAGCGATGATCAAGTAATACATGCGGCCGTGAAGTGAGGTGGTGAAGTAAAAGCGGAAAAAAAAATAAAAAACGGCCAAAAGAATACGGTTGACAAACGAGTACAAAGAGATGACACTTTAGAAATGCTGTCAGATCCGATAAACCTCATTTTTTCTGACAGTTGCCTAAAAAATATATTATGAGTGATACGTTACTGGTGAGAACCATATTTACAATGAGAAAATCAGTCGATCAAGAAACCAAGTCGAATTTCGCAGCTAATTTTCTCTCTGTCATGCGAAAGCGAAAGGATTTATATACAGCAAGTTATTGCTTTCTGCGCCATCTAGATATTCCTTTTCTTTTATATAAAAAAAAAACACAATCACTTACCATTGGTAATTACATGCGAAATGAGTTGTTTATCGTTTCATCTTCCAAATAAATACCTGTCTCTAACTTGTCACCTTATTACGACATTGCTATTGATATTTGAAAGGAAGTACGACGTCGACGGATACGAAAGTCGCTTAATTTAATCCTGTGACAGTGACATTTATAAATAACGTGAATTAGACACAAATTAGTATAAACATAACCAAATTTTTTTTTAAAGACAGTAAAGCTAGTCACGAGTGGGTTTTCTAACCTAAAAATCGAACGTTTAAGTAAGATTTTTTGCAGGGATCCTCCCCAGTAGAAATCGTTCGGAGGTACATAACCTCAAAGAGGTTTAGAGCAATTTTTAGAGAAATACGGTCGGCGTCCTCTGAGTAGAGGCCGGGACATTATCTACGGAGACCCGAAGGCGTACAAGGTCGGCTGGGGTAGCATTTTCGACTATACCGACCACGGGGAATCGATTACGACGGTTATCGAAACAATCCGATCACTGCCGATGGCGTTATTCAGCGTTTTATCAACGACTCGGGGAGTTGAAAAACCTAAACAAGTTTCAGGGAAATTCACAGGTGTTTAAGCAAAACTCCGAACACTTCCGAAGTTTCCCGAAGACACACGAATGCGCAGGAGGCATCGTTATAGAACACGAGGAATTGATTCGGATCATTGCCGTATCGATCCGACCAACGGTTCCGAGAAAAATTGTACTGTGGTCAAACTAAAGGTGAGAAATAAATAAAACGTTACTGGAGGACAACTAGAACCTCGATACACCTTTTGCACCACTTTTGACCGACCGCCTAACTTTTGACCGGGATACTTAATGACTGGGGAAAGGAGTTAAAGCCAAAGCGACCTGTGAGGTCAAAAAGTGCTAAGATCGAAATCAGTAAGTTCCTAGACATCATCTAGACCAGTTGTAAGGCAGTCAGAAAGACATGACTGACAGTCCTAATTTTGCAAATGGGAAGGGAATGTTCTTTTTCTACGCCTATTATGTAATATGAGCATTATGATGTCGATTTTAAATAAGGAATGACCTATATTCCGGTGGCTGATATGTAATATTTATTACATGCCTCTAGAGTGTAACAAGCATAGGTGGCGCTATCCAGTAGTAGTGCAATTTGTAATACTGTTTGCGTTCTGTTGACGTTTCTATTGACAGTTAACCTTTCACGTTTCAACGTTGCAGTGATAAAATAAATAGACATATAGACACAAATAGACCTAATTTATAGGCGTAGAACAAGTATAATCTGTAGTTCGTTTGGAATGGCATATTCTGCGCTCGGGTGACAAATTTCCGCTCGCGCAGAATATGCTTCATTCCAAACTTATTACAGAATGTACTATTTTATACGTCTATTATGTAATATGAGCATTATGACGTCGATCTTAAATACGGCCTATAAATAATGACCTATATTCCAGTGGCTGATCTGTAATAATTATTACATGCCTCTAGAATGTAACAAACATAGGTGGCGTCATCCAAGCAAGCAAGCAAACAGACTTTATTAAAATTAATACATAATATTGCCTCCCCGGAGACTACCTTGCGACCGACCGTGCAACCACCGCACTGTTCGCGGTGGCGAGTTGCATGGCCGGGCGGGACGGCTCCGGTTCGGCTAAAAGAAAATGGTGAGAGAAGTCCTGACTCCCTTCGCTAAAAACAAATTGCAAAGGACAGTATAATTTAAAAAAAAATTAAAAATAAAATTTAACAAAGCTTAAAAATTAAACACAAACTCGAAGCTGTCGCACTGCACTGAACTAATTTTGGAGCTGACACAGGTACCCAAATCTAAAACGAGGAACCTTCATCGAAATGAGGTACTGCAGTGCTGCGCAATTTTTGAGTTTTTTTGGAAATATTGTAGTGAAGCTAATTTTGAGTGAAAAAATGCACAAAAAGAGAACGATAACAAGAACAGAGACAAAGAACGCGCAAAAAGAGATCAAAGACAAGAAACAAAACGGACAAACTGAAAAGAAGAGAGGGACAGGAAAGATACGAAAGGTATGTATATTTTATAAAATAATTTTAACAACCATTTGAACGATTCATAGTTTTATAGTTGCTTGATTTGATCAAATTTGCACTCAAAGGCTTTTTTAAAACAAAAACAAAAATTCTTTAGTAGCTTTGTACGTACATTTAAAGAGATTACAATTTGTTCTATCATCGTTGCTTAAAGTGTTTAAAATACGGGCCTGGGGAATTTTTATTGGCAGCTATGAATGTCCAAATAACGTGATTTTTTCTTCCTACTAATTTACCCACTCTCTACTATCTGTAATTGATGCAGTTGCACAAAATGTTCACGGCTTCAGATTTAAGGCGTTTGTCCGTAATATGTTGAAACATAGTTAGGATTTTTTTTCTAAATTCTTAGTTATAGAAAATCAAGAAAAATATTGTCAACAAAATGACAATAAAATCTATGTGCGTTGTGTGATAAATCATCATTATACTTACTGTACTATAGACAATATCAACGACAATAAATCCATAATTGTTTACAGAAGAATTCTTTTGGATGTAATGGATTATATCGAAAGTAGACGCTAAGTTTTCAAAAGTTATTGTGCCCATATAGAAAAATAATTGCAAACCGAAAATTATGCCAAGCTCCTTGGCTGTAATATAACATAATTTTACCAGTTTCAATACCTCTTTCATTTGCAATATTAACTGAGCCTGACTCTTGTTTTCTAATATACGTATTAAATTCTTATTTAAGTAAGTGTATCTCCTTCTTAATATTCGGATCAAGTTAAAAATTATAAGGTATGAAACATTAATAGAGACAATTTGACATGCCGTTCCAAATTCGACCAATGCAATGTGCCATTCATCCTTCATTATTGCATTGTAAGAATCAAATATATAATATATAACACCGATAGAGAGAGTCATAAATACTTCAAAATAATATATACAAATCTTCCTGTTGACTTCAAAGTTATACTTATTGAGTATTTGCTCTATCTGATCAATTGTAGAGAATAGTTCTTTCCAGTTTTCTGTTGTGATAATTGAGGTGAGCAAAATAATTTCGATTAAGAAAAAGGTCCATATAGACCACATTGCATCAAAGCAATTTTTAAAAATATCATCTGCAGTATTCACGTACTTGATCCAAAGGAATGGGGAAAAAGCATAAAATAATGCCACTAAAATCACTAGAGCTTTAACTATTGCACTTTTTTTATACAAGTTAAACGGACTCACGCCCATGAATCTGCCATATCGAAATAGAATTTTTGTAAATGTGTAATCATTTTTTTCACGTTTAGCTAAAGGTTTGTTTTTGCACATAACTTTAGTTGAATTACAGGCGTGTTCTTGTTGTCTACGACAGTGTACCATTATTTATAATGCTTTATAAAACCATGTCCTTTCTATTGCAGGTATTTAACTTTTAACCACACAAGCTTGTAATTTCGTAATTACATTTTGCCTTTTGCGTGTATGCATGGACTATTACATATATTTTTTATAACAGCAAATATTATACGTGTTGTTTATGACAAATTAATTTCCTGGATTGCATAAAATCGAATACTTTTGTTGTTTTTAAAGTCAAGTATTGCTGCATACTAATAACAACGAAATCATCTTATATATTGATCGAAAATTAAATCATTTTCCACGGGTAAAAACTTTTTAAGTTAAACAAACCGTAAAACTGTAAAAATTGTTTATACATACCCTCCTGATAATATTGACAATTGACGAGGAAGCGAAAAAAAAAAATAGTAATTCTTTCCATAAAATGTGTAGTTTTCACGGCAAATCTCAGACACATATGCATATACAAGTTTTTGAAACGAAGTGTTTTCTGATACATGTATACGGATTAATCTCGATACTGAAACACCCAGTATATACCCCATATACAAGTTTAAATTTTTCCTATTCATTTTTCAAATTCAAGTAATTATTACAGTGAATCGTTTCATTTTATTATTTATTTAGTCATTTAAAATTGAAGAAAGTGAAGTTACCAGAATGCATTTTAAAATTACATTCTTTAAAGCAACACTTTTACGAAAAAAATTCAACTAAAATAAGTCATTATATTTGTTTACAATATGAACAATAAGTTTCAAGTACTTTAGTCGCATCAAATAGGGTGAGAAAACTACGAAGCCAGTATTGAAATTTATAATGTAAACATATCCAAGCATGTGACAAAATTCGAAGCTTTCATGTAAATGGTGACGTCATTTTTACCATATAAAAGGAAGATCAGACTGTTCACCTGGAGGAGATGCATTTGGAATCCCACCTGAGCTACTTTGCAGGCTTCATGTCCGCTATACTTAGGAAATAAAGTGTTAAATACACCTGAATTGCATCGCAGTACTTCGTGTTCGTTGTACTCTCATCGAAGACAATCACTGTTTAACGTATTCTTTATGAAGTGCCGTTTTAACACCATGTCCTACGAGGACGTTAAACAGGTAGAACCTGGGGGAGAGCATTCACGTGTGATATAACGCTATACAGAGCGCACATAAATTCAGTTGGCATACATTTCTAAAGGTGATTAATTTCTTATTTCGAGACTCTACTTTATTATTTGCAATTGCATTCATCTTCTGGTTACGGGATGTTTAAAAGAGGTTTATATGACGCATTTGTGGTACTAAAAGAATATTAGTTTTTTGTGAAATATTAGCTTTGATTTTTAACTATAAAGAATATTATATTACCAGTTATTCAGTTATGATTTCAATCACGAATTTAATTCATAAAATTTCACTTTCTGAATATTTTACTAGGGTAATTTGCATTTGCAAGATAACAAGTTTATATTCAAGAACTATATATTTTCTGCATTTATGCAATGACAAGCAACTTTCACTTCCATTATTTTTCATTTGATGTACTTATTAAGGCTACTGTGTGCCTAATTTTGGACATGTAAAATGCCGTAGTAATGTTTACCTTTCAAATGATTATCTGAGATTTCTCACCAGCGGCCTATTTGGTTTTCTATGATTGTTTAATAACGATCCATCCAAATAATTACCTTGCGCTCACAAACTATACAGGCCATCGGGGAGTACTGGGTTAATTAGCCCGTAAACTTGTTCGTATTAAGAAGTGTTTACTTTTCGCCGAGTACTGAACCGGGACGTCTCGTCTGTTTGATTTACATCTACCCACCTTGTTTTACGTTGTTGGACAGTCGAACCCGTAAGAGTTGGCTCATTTTTAATTAAAGCAGTAGGAAGGGTTTCAGATGACCTCGGTAGATGTATAGTCTAAGGAAATTAGGTTTTGTTTGAAATTAATTGTGACAGAATTTTTTTTTCTGCAGAAATATTGTACTGGCCTCCCTGATTAGGGTACCAAAAGTCCCATTAATAGATCTTGTATTACGGCCGTAATTCGCACAGAATGGCGGTCAATGTCGCTCTTCGGTTGTTTTTTTTATTCATAAATCGTTTTCAAATTTAAGCAAAGGAATAGAGGTGTAATATAAAAATCTTATATCCTCTCTTAGTAACAATTCTAATAAAAAACGTAATTCATCGAAAAAAGGCAGACATTTTGAAGAAGAATGGTCCCTATGATTTTTTTCAGGAAATATGGACTTTTCATGTTAAACGTAGTTAAATGGTAAATTCTTTCTTGCAGTTAGAAACGGCAGAAAATGATTAGATTATTCGGTTATTATTTCCTATATAACGTAAGTACACAGTGAAATTGTGATGTGAGGTACCGTCATCGGTTTAAGCGCCGAGACCTCGATCAGCGCAATACAACCTCGGGAAGAACACCGTCATGGAGCTCCTCGATATTGAGAAGGCGTTCGACACCGTCTGGATTCCGGGATTACTCTACAAACTGCATAATTTTATAGTTATCTTTCCGACTCACCTAACAAAGCTTATTCACTTGTTCCGGGCGGGCAGAACCCTGCAAGGTCGGGTGAATACCAAACTCTCAAAACGGCGGGACATTCGCGCAGGAGTCCCGCAAGGATCGTGTCTGTCACCGGAGTTGTACAACTTATACGTTTCGAACTTCCCAGAGTTCCCAAATACGAAGCTGGCCTAGTACGCCGATGAAACAGCCATGTACGCGCATTCTCATAACAAACAAGCAGCTAACTTGCTGCTGAAGGCGCACATGGCTCGTGCCACGGCTTATTACGACCAGTGGAAGATTCGGGTGAACGCTGAGAAGTCCGAGGTGATAGTCAAGACAAAACAAGATCATCACTCCAATTTCGATCAGGGGCAGCAAAATTGAAACCAAAAGATGCGTGAAGTACTTGGGGAGTGAGACTCGACCAAAGACTGACGTTCAATACGCACATAAATGAGACAGTACGGACGGTCTACTCCCCATCCCAGGAGTCTGTATCCGCTCATGGTCAGGGGTAGCAGACTTAACAGACAGAATAAAAACTGTTGTACACGATAGTGGTCAGGCCGTGCATCACATACGCGGCGCTGGTGTGATGAGCATATCGGCCAAGACAATGAAAAAGCTACAAGTGTTTGAACACAAATTTATGCGCCTCATATCGAATCACTTGCTGGACGTCCCAAGGGCCTTTTCTTGCTCCCCATTGTTAAGCTGACTTTCTCTCTGTTTAATGCTGTAGGCTGAACTTTGATGGCTGGACTTTTACCTGTAACGCTGGGACAGAATGGTTCAATGAATCACAGCACACAGTACTATCTGTGAATACAATATGTTTAGAAAATTGTAATGCGCCCGTTGCATAATTTTTGTTATCACTACAACAACAAATGAATTAATTCTCTTGAAATTGAAAGTGATTCCATTTTCATCATAAATTTTCTGTTCTTGTTGTATTTTCTGAAACACTATTTTTAGAAATTAAATACAAATGAACGATATTTTACTTAATTAAAAACCACCTTCGCCATGTCGCGGTCCCAGTGTTGGAGCTAATATATGATCAAGAGTAAGCCCATAATGATTAATATGCTTTATTAGTGTAATTTTTCCAAAGAAAAAATTGTTTAGTAGCTCTGTATGCACATTTAAAGAGCTTGTAATTTGTTGTGTCATCGTTGCTTAAAGTGTTTAAAATACGGGCCTGGGGATTTTTTATTGGCATCTATAAATTACCAAATAACGTGATTTTTTCTTCCTACTAATTTGCCCACCAGTTGTAATTGATGCAGTTGCACAAAATGCCTACGTCTTCAGATTCGAAGAGTTTGTCCATAATATGTTGAAACATAGTAAGGATTTTTCATAAATCCTTAGTTATAGAAAATCAACACATTCAATAACAATAATAGTGACAACAAAATGACAATAAAACCTAGTGCGTTATGTAATATGTAACATAATATCATTGTACTTACTGTATACAAGATACTATCAATGAAAATAAATCCATAATTGTTCAGAGAAGAATGCTTTTGGATATGCTGGATTATATCGAAAGTATTCCCTAAGTTTCCAAAAGTCATTGTCCCCATATAGATAAATAATTGCAAACCGAAAATTGTGCCAAGCTCCTTGGCTGTCATAAAACATAGAATAGAATAGAATAGAATAGAATAGAATAGAATAGAATAGAATAGAATAGAATAAAGTTTATTTACAATAATAGATAATAAGTATAAATAAGTATAAATAAATATCAACATAAAAATGTAAATAAACTTAGTACTTCAAAGAAGTGCCATACAGCACTGTATATGAAGAGTAAAAACAAATGTAGACATAAATTTAACAAATATAACCATAAACAAATATAAAAATTACAATGTAATAAGATACTTATATAACACACACACACACACACATACATACACTTTAAAGTTTATTCACACCAATAATACATTCATGTATACATATCATATATACACGTACATGTGCGGAGGTTAGTTTTTGGGAGTAATGAATATACAAGACAAACATTTACATATACTGGAGGACCTTTTTTTAAAAATATTCTTCTTAAATCAAAATAATGTATTGAGGTATGGTTTAGGGTTTACTACAAGATGAATTTCTTCCCTAGAGGCTTCTAAAATGTATTGCTTTATTTTTATTTTTGCTTTACTAAAAGTAGAAATGTGTTTAATACCAGCAGGTAGTTTGTTATATGCCCGTGCGCTAAGATAAGTGAAACAACGTTGCCCACAAGTAGTATTAGTTTTCGGAGTTCGGATGTTGTTTCTTCGACTTTCTCTCTCTTGTCTGAGTCTTGCACCTTCGTTTATTTTCACATTTGATGTCCACTGATATAATACACACTGTAAGAAAAACAGTAATCTTATATCCATTACGTTGGCATCTTTAAACAATTCATTTGATGGGTAAATGAGTTCTTTATTTAAAATGATTTTTAATAATCTCTTTTGCAAAGAGTCTAGGTGTTTCAAGTGTGTGTCGAGAACTCCTCCCCAGCCTAGAATCCCATATACTAAGTGCGACTCAACAAGAGAATGGTACAGAATTTTTAATTGTTTTATATCTAAAATATCCCTCATAGATTTAAACCTATGTATTAATTTTCTTATTTTATTTGAAATATGATCTATATGAAGATTCCATTTGACTTGGGAATCAATAACTATTCCTAAATATTTAATATGAGTGGTAGCGGCTATTTTAAAACTTTGTTCAATTGTAAGTTCTTTAAATGGCGGAGCAGATGTTTGATTTAGATAAAACGGTACATAATACGTTTTCGCTACATTTAGTGTGAGCAATTTGTTATTAAAATATTTTTTAATATTTTTTAGGTCTTCTTCTACTTTGATTTTTAAATCTGTCCAATTAGCATCTGTGTAAAAAAGGGCGGTATCATCAGCATAACTTATTATTGTAGCGCAGGTTTGTATGTCAAATAAAGAGTTTATGTACATTATGAACAGTATAGGTCCTAGTACTGTTCCTTGCGGCACGCCACACTCAACAATTTCAGCCTCACTTCTCACATTGTTTATTTCTGTGTACTGTATCCTGGTAGTTAAGTATGATTTAAAAAGGTTCAAACTTAACATAATTTTACTAGTTTCGATATCTCTTTCATTTGCAATTTTAACTGAGCCCGACTTTTATTTTGTAATATACGCATTAAATTATTCTCTAAGTAAATGTATCTTTTTTCTAATGTTCGAGTCAAGTTAAAAATTATAAGATATGCAATATTAATAGATACAGTTTGACATAGCGCTGCAAGTTCAGCCAATGCAATGTGCCACTCATCCTTCTGTAATGCATTGTAAGAATAAATTATATTATATATAAATGCTTCAAAATAATATATGCAAATCTTCCTTGTGACAAAGTTATACTTATTGAGTATTCGCTCTATCTGATCAATTGTAGAGAAAAGCTTTTTCCAATTTTCTGTTGTGATAATTGCGGTAAGCAAAATAACTTCGATTAAGGAGAAGGCTCCCATAGGCCACATTACATCAAAGCAACTTTGTAAAATATCACCTGTTTTATTAATGCGTTTGATCCGAACGAATAGGAAAAAAACATTTAACAATGCGTCTAAAATCACTACAGCTTCAGCTACTGCATTTTAACCTCTCCACAATAAAATTGTGAGAGGTTACTAAAATTGGTTCAAAAACAAAAATTGAGATAACATCAAATCTTTACGTTTTGAGGTCCTAGGAACCCAAAAAAATGGTTTTTGAAAAATGTCTGTGTGTGTGTATGTGTGTTAGCACGATAGCGCCGAATCTACTGAACGGATTTGAATGAAACTTTGCATGTGCGTTTCTTTAGCCCCCCAGAAGATCTGAAAAGGTTGAGATCGGATTACGTTTAGTGCCATTTTGATGCAACAAGTTGTTTATTTTATAATTACTTTCAATTTGCAATGGAACCATTGAAAAGCAGTTAAAATTCTGATTTCAACGATATATCATACTTCCACCCTTTCGATTTGGTTTCCGTGAAAAAAATTAAAAACAAAGCAAAAATGGCATAGATCGCATTTCGCATGACATGATCCATGCGCGTAGCCGTTACGTCGTGAAACTCATCACATCACGTGTCAATTCACGTGTGATGGTTTCTTCACTGCTCTAGAAGTAGGGCTGATTACGTTTAGTGCCGTTTTTAAATAAATATACAGACAAATCGAAGAATTAAACTACAAATATTCCTCTAAAATCTAGTAAAAGTACTGAAATGCTAATGTTTCATTTAACAAAGACAGCCGCGAGCGATCGGATTGCAATGAGCAAATTTTGACAATTGTCATTGTCATCGTTTGTCATCCGATAACGTTGGTGTCATGTCATGTTAATAAGATTTCGGCATATTTGTAACTTTTAGTGGATTGTTACAAACTTTAAAGGTAGATGTAACAATATCATATGCTTTCTGTACCTTCGTTGGTGAATTTATTATAGATTATCACTTAACCAATTTTCAGTTTGTTGCTTTACAAATCTGTAGTATTTAGGATAACTAGACTTTCTTAGTCGTTCAAGTGATGTTAAAGTTGTTAATATCCTAATGTATATTATTCAACGAGCGATAATGTAGGTAATAACTCGCATAGATGATTGTAAATTCATTAAGTTGAGGTTTTTTTTAGTGCCCCAGAAGATCTGAAAAGGTTTTGGATGAGATCGGATTACGTTTAGTTTTGTCACACAATTTAATGCTCTTTTCGGCTTTAAAGATCCACCGAGTGGGGAGGTTCCAGTCGCTTCCAGTAGCTGCCGATTTTTTTCTTTTAACTTCGTACGACCTATGGGAGCCGAGATAGGTTTTTTTTGAAATTTCCTTTACACGGGAAAATCTCGCGACAAGCTTTTACAAAAAAAAAAATTATATAATGTAATAAAATGTTGGGTTTGATTTAATTCAAAGTTTATTTTCTACTTTTTAGAGCATTTAAATTAAATACAAGCTATTTAAAAAAAAAAATTTTCTTTTCCATTCGATTAGTACTGGCAGAGATTTGAATTTTTAAACATCATAGCGCGCTATCAAAATACTTGTTTCATGATAAAATCGAAAAAAATTCGAAAACGATAGATTGTACACATATAGTGCATCTATTGAAAGTTAAAAGAATCAAATTTTGAATATGTTGGCGCATGTACAAAGTCGTTTTGATAACGAGTGAATGGAGATAAAAGGGAAGCACATGAAAAATTGTCATTTTCAATTGCATTTTGACAAATAGCTATTTTTTATTGGCATTAGGCAATAATGACACTAAAAGATAATTAAATCATCTGTAAAATGAGCTCCAAGTGACCTTCATCACACATCTTTCAGCGGCTTATATATCAGTGTATGCGCGGAAGCTATACAACCTTAGGCGAGGGTTGTATAGGAGATATACTATCCTTCGGAGGGGATGTAAAGCCGTCGGTCCCTTGTCTATTAAATGTTAGGCAAGTAAAAGATCCCTACTCTTCTTAAGGGAAGAGGTTCGGCAAAATTCCTGGTTGAGGGTAGCTCGTCTACAGGCGTCGGTGTTAGGCCTCAGTAGGGGAAATAGGCCGACGTTAAATAAATGTATAAAAGGAAAACTGTGGATATAATTTTTTTAACAAATATTGGCCTAGTATGAAATGACTCAGAAATGTCCAGAGAATAACTTCTGAGACTTCAAAAAGTGAAAAAGTATTATTAAACGTACTTTTTTGTTCTTCAAACGTGACGAAAATTGCCTGTTTGCTAAAAAATAAAAATCAATCGTCAGTTCCTTGTCGTTACTTCTTTCATTTAGGTCTTATGAAATTTTGTCGTAAAGTCAAAAGAAACGATGACATATACAAAAGAAAGGAATTAAAAAATAATATTGGTTCAATTTTTCTGAACAAAAACAGTTTTCAAGAACCTTTTTTTTAAAGAAAATATACCTTCGACTTATGCTATTGCATTACTTTCATGTGTATATAAACTAATGAAAATAGGCCAAAACCAATTTAAAAAAAATTGTTGTGCACAGTTCTTGCAGAAAAATCCTAATTTATAATAAAAAAGAAATTTTTGCTCATAGCTTTAAACAGCTGTAACTCGTGAACCATTCATTGTAGGTCATTTGGAGTTCATTTTCGAGATAATTTAATTCTCTCAAAAAAAACTTTGGTGTCATTATTGCCTAAAGCCAACTAAAAAATAACTATTTGTCAAAATGCACTTGAAAATGATAATTTTTCATGTTTTCCCTTTTATCTCCATTCACATACATATTCAATATTTGATTCTCTTTAACTTGCACTAAATACACTATATGCGGACCATCTATAGTTTTTGAGTTTTTATCGACTTTATCATGAAACAAGTGTTCTGATAGCGCGCTATAAAGATGTTTAAGAATTCATATCTCTGTTAATATTGATCGAATGGAAATGAAAAATAAAAGGAAATTGTTTGTAATCGAATTCTTTACAAGTTTTATTTGAAATATTTTACTTACTGAACAACTATTTTCGAGATTTTAGAGAAAAGGGGCGCGTTTCCGTTGAGTCGCAAAACTGTCAAAATTTCGAAAAAACCTATCTCGGCTCCAACGTGTCATACAAAGTTAAAAAAGCGGAATTGTGCGGACTTTTATTACCCATAATTTTCATGTTATTTTACAGTAAAATTGATAGTTTCCGAGTTTTTTGCTCACAACTGATTTTTTAAAACTATTTTCTACCCGGCGTCAACGGATGAGGACTTTTGATATGTTAAAAAGCACCACAAAATAAACCTGTTCCCAAAATTTCAAACCGCTCTGAATTATTTCCTCCAAATTTTTCCATTTTACTGGGCTATATAAGGCAATACGAAGGGTGGCTGATGACCTCGGTCTTGCATTCGACCTCAGACGAGGTGCTGATGTACAATCAGTAACTGAGCTTCCGCCAAATCGTCTGACAGCCGTAATTAAAGCTGCCAAGCTGAGAAACCTGTTCAGGCAGCATGGCGATAAACCTATGCATAGTGTATTCTGTAGCAAATAGAGATACTAGGTTTATCGACAAAGCTGATCTTATGGTCAGCAGGGTTAAAGTCGTAGACTGAGGGATTCATTCAATATGGTGTTATTAACATTTTAGTCTACCGTAGACGCGTTATGGGTGTGGAGGTTTCTGACAATAATTGTAGGACTTGTCGTCAGGCGCCGGAGTCGCTCATGCACCTACTATCTCTATGTTCGACTTATGCATAACCATAGGCATATTATCATCTACGGTACTCGTACGAAGTAGATCGAACACCAGTGCTGCCTTGTGTCATCGGAGATCAAGTCCGTTGTCAAGAACGAGAAATGCCAAATGTAATGGAACCTCTACTTTTCGATTGTTAGGCTAATTCAAGCCAACAAACCTAACATACTCCGACCACTAAACCTTCTCGATTGGATGGAGAGGTGGTCAACCTATTACTGCTCAAGATATGTATTTTTAATAATTTTCTTGAGGTACTCACCATTTTAATTCAAACCAAATTGAACTGTATTATTATCACTAAGTAGGTGATTATAGACGAAAAAATTACTGACAGACTTGACTGATTCACTTTGTAGAATCCGGCTGCAGTAACTGTTGGTTGCCAATGTTCCATATATTCTACCAGCAGATATAATTCTTCTTGCACAAGTTCGTCGTTAATATTCAGAAGAATATCGTATACGGTTTCTGTTATGCGGCTGCTACTTTTTCTCATACCTTCGCATAGCATTGTCAGGACTATGAGAATAACCTAAAATTTAAGAGGCTTGACTTAGAGGAGTTTGATAGTTTTGGCAGGTCAGATTTAACTTAAGCAAATAACTGTTTAACGGACTGGCCAAACTGTTCACTGTTTAACTGATTGCCAAACAGTTCACTGTTTATTATATGTATTTATATTAATATTATCGGGGGACGAACAAGACTGGCTTTCAATTTTAATCATCTGCTGATGATGCTAACATGGTTAGCTAAATGTCTATTCAAGTGTAGCGTTCGTATGTTTTAGCGTCTGGTAAAAATGGTTTTTAGACACCGAAGATATTGATTTGTAAAAATAGTGATTCGGAAACGGCTCCACTGCCAAAATCCAAATTCAACGTAAGGTTGTGTTCTTAAAGAGGACTATGCACTGTAACAATTGAAGGAGGTTCTCAGACGCTCATTCAAAAATTCAATAGTTCTTGGTCTATAAAGTAAGGATCGTTTACACTTGAATTACGATACTGTAAAGCATTCGAAAATTAACGCGAAGGAAATTTCAAATTCAGTTTACTGACCCTTCGAAATTTACAAGTCACCCCCGCGACATGTCGGCAAGTTCTCACCAGCAAACGTTGGTTTCAGTAAGTTACCAGCAGCCTGACCAGCGAGACGTGTGCAGATAGTTTTTACGCCGCATTTGCAATTCTGTAATTCTCTGAAATTGTATTCATTTTGTATATGTTAATAGGTCCCAAACAATCAAATTCTGGCTGTTTACAGGGTACCTAGCAACCTGAAAAATATGGAATACCTGGAAAAGTCAAGGGATTAGAAGAAATTACTTTATTACATTTTTTTGAATGTTGATTTGTTCGGTAATAGGAAACGTAAAAGAAAAAAGTTAAGAGATAAATGAAATTTTTCACCTTTACTTGACCTTTTTTCATCGCTTTAAATAAATCGATTTTTACTTCCTAAATTCGCAACTTATTCAAAAAGAATGAGTTCTACGTCAAGGATATTCTATAAAGTTAAACAGTTTATTACAACCTATAGTCGGGATAAGCAAATGAGATCCTTGTAGTGAGAGCGAACAAATAAAAGAACAAGTAAAAACAAATATAATTTATTATAAAAAGCAGCAAGGTACAGTACACAAAATTTAAGGTAAAAAATTTGACAATAAGATAAATACCAAAATTACAGTAAAGTCTAGGGCTTAAAGCTAACGCTGTGGAAAAAGAATTATTAAATTTAAACAATTTTACAATAAAAAGGAAATTCAGTAGTTACTTTACAAAGAAAATTGGAGAGTTTCCAGGAGCTCCAGACTTGAAGGTTGTTGATCGAGGTAGAAATCTTCACAGCACGATTTAATAGGGTTTATAAACCTTCACGATGGTTAGATAAGGCTTCTCTCAAGCGTAATGCATAAATCAAAAATCAGTGCCAATTCGTATACCAAAATTCGTGTACCAAAGAATAGCATATGATGCAAAGTCCAGAATTCAAATAATTCAAAAATAACAGAACAGTAGGCAAGTTCTGTACTCAAAATCTGGCCTTATTAAAATCGTCTATAATTAAAGTTACAAAATTATTCTCAAAATTAACTGCTAATGTGATCACGTGTCTATAATTAATCAAAGAAATTAACACTTACCCTGGACGATAAACTCGCTAATTAATCCGAATAAACCAAACTATTAATTGAAAATTAGGTTAAATTTGGTTTTTGATCCGGTATCAAACCGACTAGCAACCACGTGCCTTTTAACTAAATTAATCCCTAGCGAAGTTTTCGGCTCAATTTCTTGATTTAAAGAGGAAGTTTGAAGCAATTTGAGTGATTTTATAACCTTTGGCAACTCACAAAAACAAGAGAAAATGACTTAAACTGACAGTTCGACTGTCAGGGTACCAACTTGAGAAATGTTAAAAACTAAATCGATTTTTATGGACTCGATAATTAACTATCTTTACACCATCATATTGTAAACAATCTTTCCACGCCAATTATTATAATAGTCTATATTGTAGATTTCCTAAGATATACACAATAATACACATTTATTTAATAAATTGATATATTTTCCTATGGAGAACCATCTGTTGGTAAAAGCTTATAAGGTGGTAATTCAAATGGCGTGCCAGCTAACGGTAAAAGCGCAATTCATTACTATAGAGTGGTGAATTGATCTACTTATTGACTTGCGGACACCAGCGAAAGATGGCATGTCACAAGTTACCTAAAATTTGCGCTCTGGTATATCCCTTTTTGATATAAATATGCCGAGATATGGATAAAAGTTTTTAAAAAAATGCATAATCTCAACAATTCAGTGTTAAGATAGGTACTTGTTTTTAATGATTCAAGTAAAGAAAATAAACAAAATTCTTCTTGGTGCCGCTTGCAGCATTCATTTATCTCAATATCAACTTTGGAAACAGCCATTTGAGAATATATGTGATTCTTAAAAAAAAAATCAAAAGTTTACAATTTTGAAAAATGCGCCATATGAAGATATATTATGATATTTCAGGTATATTATATAAGCCCGAAAGGATTTTTCCCTGTACCCTGAGAAATACGTATTTGAAATTAACCTCATCATCATATGTTTACAGCCCTTTGTGAGCTCTGAATTCCTGCCATTCTGTTTTATTTTGTGCTACCAATCATCCATCTAGTTTCTTATAACGATTATATTAAGCATCTTGAGTAACTCTGTCCTTCACTCTGAGGTACGTCCTTCCTCTTTTTCTACTTCCCAATGGTTCTTTTTCAAAGATTCTCTTGACTATGTTATCGTTTTCACCCTCAACCACATGATCAACCTATCTGAGCATTCCTACTTTTATTATCGTTGTTAGTTGTACCTGCGTCGCTATATGCCCTTACAATTTATTGCACCAAAGATCTTCCGTAAAATTGTACTTTCCAACACGTTGACTAGTTACTCATCTTTCTTAAATGCATGCACAAGTGTCTTGATTATCCTAATCTTTGTGATTTTTGATTTTTTTCCTATTTTTAAAATATTTGGTGAGGTCAAATTGCCACCTATTAGCCTAGTTTTTTATAATTCTCAAGTAAACACGACTAATGTAAATTAGAACTGATAAAATTGCCTTGAGGTGGAAATTAAAAACAGTAGAAGCAGTAGCAGTCAAAGTTTATATTTTATATATGAAAAAAATCATTACAAAAAATTTTCTTTTAGTTTTTCTCATTGAATATTCGCACAAAAAATAGAAAAAAATAATACCTGGCGGCTTTACAGAATCACCATCAAAGTTTGCGTACAAACTCAAGTTGGTGTAATATATTGCAGTCAAAGGGGCCATTTGAATAGAAATGTTTTAAATTTTTTCAATATTATTGCAGAAAATGGAACGAGGTACATATTTTGCATAAGAAAATTGGTATTTTGTCGTTTTCTAAAACTAAATACCACTAAATACTTTATTATTGGAAAAACAATCAAAATTACCCCATTCATTTTTTTATTGAAAACTTTTGACAATATTTTAGCTAATTTCTATCATAAAAGGATATGATACCTAGGTTTTAAATAACAATACTTGAATAAACTTGTAACTTTATAGAATATATTTGATGTAGGGCACATTGTTTTGAGTAAATTTTGATAATGGAGCATAAAAATTCAATTTCTTTAAATTAGTGAAGGAAGTGGTAACTTCGGAATGTCTAAATAAAAAAATTGAAGTCTAAAATTAACATAATGACTAGGTGCACTCCAGAGTGCACGCTATTTTCAGCGTTGGGTGCACTCCAAATCACGAACGCCTTGGATGTGACGTCATTAATGAAGTGCGCGGTAGTTCTAGTTGATATAATAAGAAGTACGTATAGGTTTCTGATCAGCAGTTCGTGGTGTGGTGGTTAGATTGCCCCATTGCGAGAAAAATATCGGTCAGAATAAATAATTCTCTCTCAACAGAAAAAAAGAATGCCGGCGGGGGTACCGCAGGCGCAGGGGGCAATACTCTCACCGATCTCTTACAACCTCTTCCTGTCTGATATCCCGACGAACCCGAACACGACACTCCTGCTTTACGCGGGTGATGCTGTCATTTTAAGCACAGGCGGCTGCCCAGAAGATCAAGTATCATCTGGTAAAGCTGGACGACTACCACAAAACGTGGAAGATACAAACGAACGTGGACAAGAAAGAGACAATCACACTTTATCGGAAATTCACAAATATTAAAACTTTTGGTAAAATTAAAATCAAGGACAAGACGATAGAGAGAAAAGACAGGGTCAAGTATCTAGGGGTAACGCTAGATACAAGACTCTGCTTTGGGCCACACGTAACATAGACCATCAACAAGACATACGCTACGCTCAATAAACTGTATCCCCTTATTAAGAGTTCTCCGGAGTGTATTTGTCATCGATGCTTCCAATTTTAATTGTAAATGACTTCACGACAATAAAATGACGCAGCCGAATGTACGGTCTGCTTGAAAATAGTGAGATATACGAAATAGAATATGACATTGTACAAATTTATTATACCTAATCTAAATCTATATTTGTTCCTGAGGACATATAGAGCTAATTTTATTTTAGTTCTACAGGGAAAATGTTTATTTTAATAATACCTATGTGGGATGATGAACATTATTTTTGCAAATCAAAAATAGAAGAACAAAATTATATTTTTTTCTATATAATTTTTTTCTCTCATCATTCCCCATTGTAACATGTTTTTAATTTTTTTTAGTGATAGCCATTTTTTAAAATAATTATTTATATGAGAGTAAATCGAAGCGTCTTGATGGCTTATATCCGGAGCGCTCTTAATAGAAGAAGTAAGCTTACGTTGGATAACAAACTAACTATATATAAAGTCATATTGAGGCCCATAAAGACGTATGCTTGTGCGGCGTGGAACCTGAATTCTGACGCACAGTGCATGCGTTTACAGACACTGTAAAATAAACTTCCTCGTCTGTTATCCAACGCAGATTAAAAATTGAAATGATCAGAGATTTTATTCAAGAAACCGCCCAAAAATTTTTTGAACACAAAACTCAACTATCAATCCTAACAGCGAACATAACAGAGAGAAGAGCAATCAACGACCCCCAACATACACCATAGTCCAACACATATATTAATTAACACATAGAACAAAATTCCCCCCTGTCCCCTTTTCTACCCTTCCATAAACACAATTTTCCGTCCTTCCCATATACCCCGCTAATCCCGCCAGTATGAAATACATAAAATTCAATAAACAAAGCCCCAAAAACACATGTATTTATTTTTTTTATATAAAAAATATCCTTTCCTATTATTTGGGTTTTCTACCACATGTATTATTATCCTCTTCAAAACAAATCACCGAATCTACAAAATAATAGAATTATTGGAAAAAAAGCCTCTGCGCCCGTGACGTTTACGCCAAAGGAAAAGTCAGAGGTTATGTTTTGCAAATAATATAAATCGGAATAAACACAGAAATAATGTATTTAGCTGACGTTTCGGAAAGTAATCTCTTTCCGTTTTCAAAGCTTTTTTTTGAAGAACTCTTATTTTGCTGTGTATGTCAAATACACAGCTTTAAGATTCTGTTTATGTTATTTCCATATATACTTACTACTTACACACTTTTTTTTCCCAATAATTCTATTATTTTGTAGATTCGGTGATTTGTTTTGAAGAGGATAATAATACATGTGGTAGAAAACCCAAATAATAGGAAAGAATATTCGAAGAATGCTACAAATAACTTTCAGACAATAAAAAATATCACCATTGTAGCAAGGTTTTATCAACGGTTTCCCCGTATTTATTACAAAGTAATACTCTAAAGTATAAAACAATGATAAATAAATTTCATTTCGTTCACTAGTTTACTAGATATTCACATAAAATGCGCTATAAACTTTGTGGAGAGCGTCAATAGTATTAGCCACCTGATCACGATTTTATATACTGTAGTAATTTTTTGAAAATTAGATAAAAAAACTCTTACAAGCAAGAGATTTAGCATACATATAGTATTTAGTCACCCAACTTATGTACTAAAAGTTCCCAAAAAAATGAAGTTGCACTACGGCCGCCATCTTGGAAAATGTCGGCCGATAACCCATTTTTTACACTTACCTAGGAAACTATTCATGTTATAAAAAAAGGTTTCAAAAGAAAAATCTTTGTCATAAAATTGTCTGCACTTTTTGTTTTTAGCATTTTTTACATAACTTGCCGTTTAGCCAGAAATTTAATATTTGACTATTGAAAAATATGTCAACACCATGTGCGTATTTCTTTATCTATCTAAATATCATACATGGAAGCTCCGACATAAAAAAATGTAGAGGAGCAAAATAATAGACAATAACATTTTAAATAAACTTAGCTAGCTTGTAAGAATATTTTTAAATGCGCGGCGGATAATTGCGGGCGCTCTGTTTTCCGTACTAAGGTAAGCTAAGCGCATTGAAGCTACTACTAAAAGACAGTGCCCTGAGGGAAGGCATGAAAGTGTTTAAGAACTCTTGCTCAACTAAGGAAGAGGTAGCTGCTGCAGTAGAAGAATTTTTACTTCGCTTATATGGACGATCGAGAAGTTACCTTAGATGATTTACGGTTGTACAGATACAACATATCATCTATAGATCACATATTTGCTAGTTTTATTGATAAAGGTGTTATTTACTCATGTGAAAATAATTTGTCCGACCACTCTACTATATTTTATGACTTTTCTCTTGGCAGTTTTGATAGGGATAAGAAAATCTGCTATTTTAAAAGAAACTTTAGTGACTGCATTATCTAACTTCAGTAATGCCCTAGAGAACTGACACAATTTATATGCTTTTATCGATTTAGATACGGCCTTTGCTTATTTCACAAATATATTTTCATATCATTTTAATAGCTACTTCCTATTGCACAAGAAATATACAGAAGTAACACCTAGAAAAAACAGTAAGTGGGTTGATGGCGAGGTTAAGGTTTCAAGCAACAACTTGAAGGACCTTTATCAATTAGCCTGTCAATTTCCTGAACTGAAGCGTAAATATAAGAAGGCTAAGATCAAATACAAATATTTAGTGGCCAATAAAAAGAAACAACATTATCAATCCAAAATACATAATGCAGGTAACGGAAACAAAATGTGTTGGCAAATAGTCTCTGAAATAAGTAATAAAAATAGAATCCCTAGTAATACAGCTATTAGAAATGAAGATGGGGAATTGTTAGAAGACCCATGTATTGTAAGTAATACTTTCAATAATTATTTTCTTCAGGCGCCTTTATCGTTAATAAAAAAAATTGATAGAAAGAAAGGAAATGATGAAGACTCTGCTGAATCTTCTAACATAGCCAATAAATTTCTTCTGTACCTATGCATTGAATCTGATTTCTTAGAACTATTGACAAACAAACTTAAGAACAGTTGGTCTAGCGGCGTAGATGAATATCCTAATCTCCTGCTAAAGAAAGTTTTACCTTTTATTATAAAACCATTGACTTTTTTGATCAATTTTTCCTTTTGTTGCGGTTCTTCTCCAAACAGTCTTAAGACTGGGAAAGTAAATACAATTTTTAAAAAAGGCGACCCGCAAAATATTAATAATTATAGGCCGATCACGGAGATCTCGGGGTTCTCCAAAATGTTTGAGTATGCTTACCTTAATAGACTTAATTCTTATCTAGATGAAAACAAAATTATCACTAGCAACTAACACGCCTTTCAAAAAAATAGAAGTACAAGTTCAGCACTCCGTAGTTTTCATAACAATGTTGTTAGCAAGATTGATGCTTGCGAGTGTCCTGTTGGAGTATTCTGTGACCTCAGCAGGGCATTCGACTGCGTTGATCACGATCTACTCTTGTATAAACTAAAAAAATGTGGTATTGAAGGTTCAGCTTTAAACTGGATAAACTGTTATCTAAAGGATCGATCTCAATATGTTAATTTATCTTACGTCACTGACAGCTCAAAAAGCCTTTCGCAGTCTGAAAATAAGCATGTTCAAATTGGAGTGCCTCAGGGCTCCGTTATAGGCCCAATTCTTTTCATACTTTACATTAATGATGTAGAAAATGCAGTACCAAATGCTAACTTAACCATATATGCGGATGATACTTCTGTCCTTGTGTCCTGCAAGGATGATATTAGACTGGAACACCTCCTGCAATGCTTCACTCTTTAATCTAAATGCATGGTTCTGTAGCAACTCTTTATATTTTAATAGTGAGAAAACCTACTACTTACGTTTTCACAATAAGCAAAGGATATGTAGCAGTGTCAATATTATATTAACTAATTCACCCATATCATGTGCCACCACAAGTGTTAAATTTTTAGGGATATACTTATGATCTATATATCACTGCCAAAATCTTGTCTCTAAACTGCGCAGTCAAAATTATTTATCCATTAATTTAAGAACTGTTCTTCATAAGGATCAGTTAATTAAAATATATTATGCAAATGTGGATTCTTTATTGAGATATGGCATCTTTTTCTGGGGCTGGTCCACTCATGCTACTAATGTATTTATAGCTCAAAAGCAAATAATAAGAACCATTTGTGGAGTTAATAGCAGACGCTCTTATAGATCACTATATTGTGATTTAGGTATTTTAACAGTGTCGTCAATTTTAATATTTGAATTGTGCATCTATGTATTTCAGAACCAGGGAAACTTTCCCAAAAACGCTGACATTCATAACTCGAATACTAGAAACAGAGATAACTTTCGTATACCGTTCTTTAAATACAACTCATCATATAAATCACCTGATGTACTTGGATTAGTAATGTTCAATAAGTTACCTGCTCATATTAAATCTAATATATGCTTTAGATCATTTAAAACTCACCTTAAGGAATTTTTAATGAAAGAATGCTACTATCGTGTGGAAGATTTCCTACACTGATTTCCTGCTATAATATATGTTTCAGTGATTAACGAAATGTTATTGTTATTTTTGTTTGTAACCTACTGTTTACTTGTTACAATTATATTTCTGTGTAACTATTTACTATAGTCCTTAAGCAATTCTATGACGACTCCTTTACATTGTAATATGTCAAAAGGAAAATAAATAAAACAAACAAAACAAAACAAAACAATCATCTGATTTCCAAACAGACAGTAGGCAAAACGCACTTTGCCTCCAACTAGTGATGCAGCAGCTCAGCATTCATATCGCATTTACCTACAGATTCAGCAATGGAAAAGTAATGAGATTAACCCTACTGACTACGAAAGGGAGACACCTTAACACCAGTGTGTATGACCAGAAACCCTGCTCCGCTAGAGTTGCTAACACTCACTTCATGCATCAATAGATGTGAATGCAGCAGATCTGCATTAAAATGCTCTGTCATGTGTCAAGAGTATCAAGGACTATCGTGCCTCAATTCTGAAAAAGGTATCGAAATTCTGTCTGATGATAAAGATGATAATTTACTTGTCTAGTGCCTGTGCATAATTTTAGTTTTGTTTAATTCAGTGGAATGTGATTTTTTAAGCTTGATTTTCAACTTTTGTAAAGAAATAAACTTCCTTTAAACATTAATTTTACAAACCTTTGGAAATATAAAATTAAAAAAATTTTTTATCCATGGACAATTACATAAAAGCAATACTTTAAAATTATCAGCTTTCAGCAATATTTCATTTCTGAATGTAATGTCATTAATTTTTTGTAATTGTTTCAAAATCGAAAAAATTTAATGATGTTTGATGGTTGCTTAAAAGTTTATGATCTTTCATTTTGCTCCTCTACATTTTTTATGTTGGAGCTCTCCTTTATGATATTTAGACAGATAAAGAAAGACGCACATGGTGTTGACCTATTTTTCAACAGTCAAAAATTTTGGGCTAAAATGACTACACTAATATGATTTATATTATGTAACCTCGGGTCGGGAAAAATTATTGTATTGTAATGAAATAAGTGCAATAAATAAACTATTTAGTTTTAAGGTAGTTATTGTAAAAAAATAGGTAATAAAGAATTATTAATTGGTAATTGGTTGCCTCATTGCCACACTGAGGTCGAGGGTTCGAATCAACTTTTTACGGGTTTTTTTACTACATTTCCAATTTTTACAAACTGATCTATATTTTATTTGAAATAAGCCTGGAAAACCAGGGAATTTGACAGTTGACAATTGCTGGGTACCCTGGTCTAGTTTTTCAAATACAAAGCAAAACTCGTCATCTACGCAAGTCTGAGGAAATAACTCGAATGCGAATATTTGGTTTGACGGTAAAACGATATAAATATGAAGTATGCATTAAATGATTGCGATGGTGTAAAACGGTTTTTAGTTAAATGTAAAAACTTAAGAAAGCCAGATGGTACTCACTATAGATATGCTAATATTCAGTAAATAAGTGATTTTCGAAGTGTAGTCCATTTCTTTAAGAAATAACGCTGCGTCAATTATAGTAAGAAATTCAACAACTATATTACATGTGTATAAAAATATATGCCAACCAAAAATGGTGTTAAGTTCTTCTGTTATAATAAAACACAACTTCAACAATCGCATTGTCCATTTTAATTTCAACACTAATTCTTTAGATGGAGAATTTTTTATTATGTGTAATATATTCTTCTCCAAGTAAGTGTACCTTCTCTGCAACATTTTAACCAAGTTAATGATGAGAAGTATTGTTAAATTGGCATAAAATTTCGGAATTAACCATACTATGGTATAAACAACATTTTCCAGCTGACCAGTCGTTACTATAAGGAAGCAAAAATCATATAACCATAATCCTATATTAATCAAGACAACCATGAACACTTCGGAATAAAAGAACCACATTTTCTTCGTTACTTTAAAATCAAATGTATACAATTTCTCCTCTATCTGATCAATAGTAGAACAAAATATCTTCCAGTTTTCTCTTCTAATAATATTTGAACTGAGCAAACAATTTGTTAAGATGAACATGGAACAGAAATTCGTAATTGACTCAAGTAAAATATATACTACATTTCCACGTTTTGCAAATTGTTTAATACCAAAATATGTGAAAACAGCGAAGAAAAACATCACTAATAAAACCAGAACTTTAACGACCAAAACATCTTTCTGCAGGCTAAGCGGAGTCATAGCGATGTACTTGCCCCATTGGAGGAACCACTTTATAATTTTGTAATCATTTTTCTCTTGTTCTGCTAAAAATGCATTTTTATACAAATTGAATTTGTTAACAATTTTAACACTATTATAATATTGGTCTACATCTATACGACGAACCATTGTGACTAAACGTAAATAGTGAGGTGCATGTGAAATTAATATTAATAGTTACATAAAAATAATGATTAGCATCTTTCAAATAAATATATAAAATTTATATGATTATAATAACCATTCTTTTTTCTATACAAGGTTTCTATGCAAGAGTCTGTAATCGAAAGTTATTTCTATTTGCCTAATAGATTACATAATCCAATTACAGGACAAAGATACCGATATGCAATATTTAAGTTGAAATAAAATCATAATAATAATGCTACAGAAAAGGATAATACTAAAACAACATAAATAGACGAAAATAATTAATAAATAGTAACCACGAAAAAGACCAAGTGTAGCAGAAGTGCTATTAATAAAAAACTTAAATGCAAATCATTAAAGCAAAATAAGCAGTAATTTAAATAGTGGAGTCGATCGACATTAAAAATGGCTTGAAACAGACTCGTCTTTTTCGATTTTTTTTTTGTGATGTTATGAAGTCGGACCCCCTCTATCATCCGGAAAATTTTCCGGTCGAACTTTTCATGAAGAGGAAGGGGGGGGGGGGATTACTTGCAAAGATAGGGGAAATCAGTTTTTTGGACATAACTTGCTTAGTTTGATTGGGATCGAAATTTCTGCCATGTGGAAGGGCAAGGGAGAGGATTAAGAACTTCGGGCCGGGCTCATTTTTAAGGCCAATCAATTCCCTTTTAAGATTTTTTTTCCCCGAAGCTCCAACTTCATTAGGGCCTGCACGCGCGCATTATACATTTATAAAAACGAGCGAAACGAACTTTGCGGGACCCCCTCTACCCTCCTAATCATCCGATCGCAATGTGTTCGGGCTTAAATCAACGAGAAAGAGATTCCACATTCGATAGCGAAAAAACTCTCCCCCACCCCTTTCCTCTCTGGCGAAAAATGACCCCACTAAAAATAATAAAATCCAATCTAACAGTAGAGAATTTAAATAAAAAAGTTTGTGCACATAATATTCTCCTTAAATACAAAGAAGCATATCAATTCTGCATGTAATAAATTTTTCGATTATACCCTGTTTCAGGATATACTGTGTTAACTTTTCTTTGAACTCTTTCAATTATTAATTTTTGAAACTTGGCTAGTTCAAATGAATAATAAAGTGTTTTTAGGGCTAATCTTTTTTTTAAACATTCATTTAACGTCGGCATATTTTCGCTATTGAGGTCTAATGTTAAAGAACACGATAAAAACCCTCGATATACTTTTCGAAACTGTAACAAAATCCGACTTCGCATGAAAAGCGTGCTTCACGTAAAAATATCGTTGGAAGAGTTTTTTATATTTTTAATCATATTTTCGCTCTACGGAGCGTTTTTTATGCAAAAATTTCAATAACTCATCAAGGAGTGTAATTTTAGAAAGTGTAGTAAATGTCGCTGTACGGGGACGTAATGTCGCCCCGACCACCAAAATTTAGAAACAGTAACAAAATTTGACTTTAATTTCGGAAATTTCAAAATTAAAAAACCCTTTAACGAATCCACGTTGTTAAGCACTGCAATGCGTTATGTAAAATATGAGGACAAGTTAATCCAGTCTCTATTCAAAGTATATCCAGAGTTTTAGCGAAAATAGCCTTTAGCGACGCGACAAGGGTCCCCTATCATTTCCTAGCAGTCGATTTTGACGGGAAAATGATGGGTTTTAACGGGATTTGTCCTAAACCAATTCCTCAGTGATTCGGAGTCAGAAAAGTATAGTTACCATGTATATGTGCATGGGACCGCCTTGCCTGAACGTATGAAATTGTAATTGCAAAATATAATTCAAAGTCGTTACGATTCAAACATATTTAAGCTCCGAGGAGCGATAAAAATTGATATTGAACTGAAAATACGTAAATAGACAGTCAAGCAAAAGCCCACCAAAAATTTATAAACATTGAACTTTTCTTGAATCTTTTTGTGTAATCGTTAGCTCAAAAACCGCATATTGGATGGTAGTCGGTACATTATAAGTCGTTCCGTTCCTCACCATGTGTTGTACACGGGCCAGACTATAGTTTGTCAAAAACATTTTTCTTGAAGTTGTAAAACATGATTTTTAAAGAGATTTAATATATATTTTTTGAACTTTGTATTGTCTTTTTCTTGTGTTTTCAAAATTTCCTTTCAGGTTTAATTTTAAGAAAGTGTTAGTACTTACTGTCTTAGATTTATAGTGTTACGACGTTCAATTGATGCCATCAGTGAAGCAGTTAAGCATAAACGAACAGTAAATATAAATTTTGTATTATTCTCCGTCTGAAACAGTCGTTTTGAACCCTTATTTGTGAACGTTAATATTCATTTTTGGAAAATATAGAAGTCCTTCAGACGCAAAAGATAGATCGTTCACACTAACACCGATGCCTGTAGACAAGCTACTCCCAACCGGGAATTTTGCCGAACCTCTTCTCTTTCGAAGAGTAGGGATCTTTTATTTGCTCAACATTTAATTGGCAAGGTGCCGACGGCCTTACATCCCCTCCGAAGGGTGGATGTATAGAGTCTAAAATTTAGTTATCGTCAAGAAATTTCATTAAGGAGAGTGCAGACCCCAACGGTAAAGCAGTGAGTTGGGTGTTCCCTTGTAACTTTCGATTGGCACATGTTTTCTGAACAGCGTAAAATGATGACAAGTCTGCATCCGATTCCGACACTGATGTCGATGATTAAAATATAAATTTAAAAGAGTTTTATTCAATACAATTGTTTATTGTTTTCATGTGTTGTATGTTTTTGAGCATTATTTGTATCCTTATAACTTATCAATATTTAAAAAAACCATTAAATTGTTAGATAATTTATTACATAACACACACAAATAAATAAATTCACCCACTTACCATTTTATACATATACGTATCTAAACGGGGTTGCCTGACCAACCAAATGCAGCCCCTCACGCACAAATATATATTTTATTTCCGTAAGTGAACATTGTTGTACATGATGGTGTGCTGCAGTGTACATATCTGAAGGATTGCATGGAGAATACGTCAGATATGTATTTTTCTGTTTTTGTAATAGGCACTCAAATTAAAACAAACCTCAAATATCTGTCGGTCTGCCATACATTTTGTTTTTTTACCCGTCTTTATTTTAATATTACTTGTTCTCTACTTTTGAGTAATCCCATAGCCGTCAGATAGCTATTTTTTATTAATAAAAAAATACGTATTTCTCAAAAATGCCTGCCGGATTAATATGTATCCAGCATCAAAAACTTAACAACTTTGACAACGGATCACGAGTCAAAGCAGCATGTATTACTGACAATCGGTCTTTTATGTAACTACTACATTAAGTTAAGTTTAAAAACCAATTTTGCGGGCTGCTGTTATGTCTAAATTTTGGTTGCCACGTCCAGGTCTATAAAAGAGATTAAGAATAAACACGTTAACATATTTTTTTAATTGCTTTATTATTTCATTACAATAATAGAGTGCGGTATTATTAAATAAATCTATATTGGGACTGCTACTATTTTCAAGTTTTTTGAATGCTTTTCCAGAACTGGTGCTTCACAATAATTTGACAATATTTGGTGATAAATGCACTCAATAAATATGTAATATAAGAAATGCGAATTATTGGTAATAATTTTATGGTATAGTTTAAAGGAAACAATTGTATTTTACATTACAAGCAAGGTAAAAAAGGTTTTACTGATGGTAGGAAAAACCGACCTTGCGTGTGATGTACATCTTAGTTGTTATTCATTTATACATATTTTGTTTAATAAAAATGGGCCTTTCGATGTGTTATTATGACAATTCAAGTAGTGTCAAATTTTTATCTAATAAATGACTTTTGCAAGTAAAGTATATTTCCTGCAAATAAAAAATTCAACAAAAACTTTGCGACCTCATTAAAATACCGTTAGTATTTGTATTATTCCGCCGGCAAATTGTTTCACTTACCTTTATAAGCTGTTTGATGACATCATACTGACTGCTTCGCCGGTGTTAATAATGAGCTCGTAAAGTTTTTGTTGCATTTTTTATTTGCAGGAAATCTTTGAACGATACTGTACCTACTACTTTTGCAAAGCTTATCGTGATTAAATTGTATCGATATCAATCTACCAGAAGCTATTTTAGAAGAAGGAATCATCACGCGGGGATTTTCGAGGGCGCCGAGTCCAGATCTGCTCTCGAAACCGGCCGGAAACGCTCAGGGGCGGCGCTACGAGGGTGGATGGGTGGGTGGATTAGCTTATGAGTGTATTATTTATTTATTTGGTATCAACGGACTGGATAGTCCAATATTTCGGGTGTAATAGGATCATGGTATACCCCCTTTTCTCCTTTGGTTTTGAAGATAATATTGAGATTAACATGTCCATTTTTTCATCTCTTGTATAAATTTGCAGCATCTTGAACACAATTAACAAGAATTTTAAACAATTTTTAAATACACAATAAAAACACCGTTAAACCAACAAATGTTTGACAAGCTAAATATTTCATTGTTTTCAAAGCCACCTTACAAAATTGTATTTTCTTATTTTATTTTTGCTGTAATTTTGTTTGTATTTATCGCAAATTTTAATACGACATATGAATAAATTCCTTATTAATAGTACTAATAAATGGTACCACGGTACCGATATGGTCCGTTTGAAAAAAATGAGTTTTGCCTCAAAAATAATTTTGGTGAATTTTATTGCTCATAAATCACGTAATTTAGTGTTTTTAACGGGATATCGATTTTTGTAGCATTACACGGATCATTTAGAACAAATCGGAACCGTCATGGCACACTTAAATGGAAAACTAAAATTATATTATAAAAAAATCGTTGTTTGAAATGCTACTTACTTGGCGTCTCTGGATTCAGAAAATTATACAGAATTGAAACATGCAATAATATACAGGGTGTTCCATTAAAAAATCTAAAGTTAGTGTCACTTCCGGCGATACCGGAAGTAAAAAAATCAATTGATGTCAAAAAGTGCCGCTTATTATGTATGTAGTATATCTTAAATTTTAATCAATTATCTTCAAAATTAAAAGAGAAAAGGGGGTATACCATGATCCTGTTACACCCGGTATATTATATATTACTTCCACGTTCAGTGGAAGTATAGTAACGCAAAAAAAAATATTTTTTTGTTGAAATAGGCTTAAAATGTCATGAAACGTCGAGATTTTAAATTTGAGCGAAAAAAATTTTCTGTCTGTCGGTCTGTCTGTAACTTTTCTTTGTGTGCATGTTTACTCTGGGGTAAATGGGGTAAATAGGCAAAGGAAGCAGGTAAGTGTTTATAAAATAGCAATTTAGGGCATGCACGAAAATTCAAGGTCTTAAAAAGCATTTTTGGCATCAGCCACCCCCACCCCCCACTATCACCCCCAGTACCACCCCCAGTACCACCCCCACACTATTATGAAAGGGAGTAAAAAAAATTAAAATGTGATTTAGTGTGTATACAAGAACTAAACGTTTTTTGGCGTTAGCTACCCCCTCTACCAACCCCATTGACATCCCCAGCCTATTATAAAAGGGAGTTAAATTGGGATGGGGTGTGTATAAGACTTGGATACAAAATCTGTATGTGGAATAGTGATTCCTTGGGCAACGATTTTATGATATTGAAATTAACAAGAAATTCTCGGGGGTCATCGCAAAGAAAGTTATCTCGCACGTTCTGGATATCACGCATCCCCAGATATCTTAGACTTAGATGTCTCTAAGAATTTGTATTTGTTAAGATGTTTGTAAATATCATATGACGTAATATGTATTTAAATAAATATATTTTTCTCCCTTGTCATTTTTTACTCAAAATTTTTCCGGTTCTTTATAAGTTATTATAATTTTGTAAACAATTATGCAATATTAAATGCACTTTTTCCACCCCATATGCATTTTTATTTAAATGGCGCGTGCACTATATGTAGACTTTTTCCTAGTATTTTTCCGAACACAATGCACAAAAACCGCATCTAGATACGAGCTGTTTGCCAAAATTCTGGAATGTTTTTCTAAATTCCCTGGTCTATGTGTAAAATTTACACCGTCAGTAGTTAGTTAAGAGTGATTTTGAATGTTTATATTAAAGTATTAAATTTAATTGCAATATATCTAGGATCAAGAATTAAATTCTCTTCTTGTAACAACTTAATATTATTATAATATATGATTTGCAGGAAACAACTACTCCGCGGGCAAATACCCCGACCTGCATTGAATTACACCTTACAAATCATGAAATCAATGCAGGTCGGGGTATTTGCCCGCTGAGTAGTTGTTTCCTGCAAATCATATATTATAACAGTAGGTTAAGTCCACCTAGGACTGAAATGTCGCCTCTCTCAGGTACTTGCAGAATCGCAAGTCGCTATACGCCCATGGATACATCTATGGTATATAGTAGTTGTCCATTTGAGAGGTTTCACTTACCTCTCACCACAACTTAACATTATGTTTTTGTGTTTGAGATAACTTCTTGATTCAATGATTGACCATAGTTTTTGATTTATTTTTCGATATTAATAATTATTTTTCAAAGTGCAGTTTTTTGGCATATCCGATTATCGTTTTTAGAATTTTGGAATATTTTTTAACGAAGTTGTTAATATTTTGCTGTTACATTCAGGGGCAAATTTTGATAAAGAGCATTTATTTCTACATAGTATACGAATACCTCGAATTTTTTTATATTTAAAACACAACCGTAATTGTCTTGTACACATCTTATTATAGAACCAAATTTACAGTTTAAAGAACTATAAGATATACCAGTATATTGATTATTGTAGTCATTTTTAATTGTTGTAAAATTTATTGGTTGAGCTGTAAGATCTAAAAAGACTGCAATTTTACTTTTACAGTTAAGATTAAGCGAAGAATACAGATTATTCAAAAAAATGTCAAAATCATGAGACGTGTAATTTGTGTTATGAGGGAAAAGGCAAAGAATGCAACTCTAGCACCAGATGTAAGAGCAAAAAAATATATACCCATTAGGGTATGAGTTGTCTTTTATCAGTACAATAAAACATTTTCAGTAAAATCCTTGTGAGATGTTTTTATAAGTGACAAACAGAGTATATATGCCATGGTTATTGATATAAACCTTTAAAAACGTTTCTATAGTTTGTGGTGGAAGGTAACACAGGATTATTTCTTCAAAAGTTGATTAAACTGTATCAACACAACTGAGTGAGTCATTATAGCTGAAAAAATTATAGGCAAAGTCGATTGATTTATGTTGTAAAACCCAGCTGCCGAAAATGTTGGTTTCCAATGAGTCATACACTCTGCTAACAGAAAAATTTCTTCCTGCAGAACTTCGTCATCCATATTTTCGTGAAGATTGTAACAGGTCTCTATTATACTATTAGCTCTTCTTTCCGTAGATTCGCAAGACATTGTTAGGATTGTGATTCTAATCTAAAAAGTATTAATGGTTATATATTTTCTGAAAGTTATTTGTGGCATTCTACGAATATTCTTTCCTTTTCTTTGGGTTTTCTACCACATGTATTATCCTCTTCAAAAACAAATCATCGAATCTACAAAATAATAGAATTATTGGAAAAAAGCCTCTGCGCCTGTGACGTTTACGACAAGGGAACAGTCAGAGGTTATGGAAAAAACGGAAAGAGACTACTTTCCGAAACGTCAGCAAAATGTATTATTTCTGTGTTTATTCCGATTTATATTATTTGTAAAACATAACCTCTGACTGTTCCTTTGACGTAAACGTCACATGCGTAGAGGCTTTTTCCAATAATTCTATTATTTGGTAGATTCGGTGATTTGTTTTTGAAGAGGATAATAATACATGTGGTAGAAAACCCAAATAAAAGAAAAGAATATTAATGGTTATATATTTAGCGAAGCGATATTACTTTTTAAATGCTAATGGAGTAAATTTTAAGCAATATAATATTCTACAAAAATGTTGGTGATCTCGAAAAAGAAAACAATATGACTTAGAACGAGGTTTCTTTTTTTTGGTTCTTTGGCTTTAAATCATGAACCATGCAGCCAGTTAATGTTACTATTAAACGTAACTAAAGTACACCTAGCCCAAATAAACGAGATAATCGAGGACAAATAACGAAGACACACACTTCTCATCCTAAGGTTGATAAGGACATTTCTATAATTTGGACAACACAGGCAAGACTTCGGAAAGCAGGGAAACACTAGGTTTCGAGAATAACCCACATTTCAGTTATATTTAGAAAATATATAATGCGGTTGTATAGAACCAGGTTAAACTGATATTCAGTTAAACTATAGTTTTGCTGAGTATATCATTAGCTATGCAAAATAGCTATGTATGACTTTTAGCTGGTATCGAATGTTTTCATTGTCAAAAGCAAGTCGAAAATTTATATTTACTGACTGTCCGAAAAAATACTAGAGATATCAACTTGAATTTTCTTTATTTAAAAGCAGATGCGTAAAAGCTTGTAAGGACACTATTTCAATCATACAAGGTTTATAATTTTATTCGCAGGAGAACTTAGAATGAGACCCCTTTCAGTTTCATGTACTGACATTTTCACTAATCGACAAAATTTTTCATTTTACAATATTGTTTTGTATATTCAGTTAAGTAAATGAAGCACATAGTTTGAATAGCTTTTTAAGCAAATTAGATCTCTATCTCAAATGTCCTGATTTTTGAGATACAGAAATTTTCATGAGACCTTACATGGTCACAATTTTTAATATCTTGATTTATGTTTTCAATGGACTGCATAATTTGCAGTGAATCAAATGTGCTATAAATCGTCAGCATAGAAATACGATTTATAGGTTTTTTATGACCCTAAAACCCTAAAAAATCAGCAATGTGCAATATTATTTAATTATAATTTTATGAAAAATAACTGTACCGGCCCTGTTTCAAGTAATAAAATAATATGCATAATTTTTTCAGAGCAAAATATGTTTCATTTTGCTAACCTATTTTATAATGAATTTGACCTTTTTTCTGTGGAACATAACAATGACTACTTTTGTGAATTTTTAGCGCATTTTCAGTGGTGGTTGGATATGAGTTGCAAAAAGAGCTCTGTCAGTAAAAAAAGAAGAATAATCCTCAAAATGATTTCAGGGTAAGGCAAGAATTAAATGACTTAAAATATCTGTATTACATTGCTAAAAACTCTGGTTGTCCAGAATTAATGAAATCTTTTAAAAATTATAAAAGATGTATTAATAATAAAATAGCCAATATAAGAAAAAAATAAATGGTATAGTGGTGAGAGGTAAGTGAATCCTCTCATGTGGTCTAATGCTACTATACACCAGACATCATAGATGTCTCCATGGTGCATAGCGACTTGCCATTTTGCAAGTACCGAGAGCGGCGACCTTCAGCCCTTGGTGGACTTAACCTATATACTGTTATTATTCATAATTTGCAGGAAACAACTACTCAGCGGGCAAATACCCCGACCTGCATTGAATTACACCTTACAAATCATGAAAAATTGGTAGCCAATGTCATTTGTCAACTCCCTGACCAGACATAGACCGGTTTCGAACTTATTAGTTCTCATCAGTATGCCATAGGTCATGGAGCAGACAAATGACAGTGGCCAACCTGCTAGTCTTATACAGACTAATGTAAATGGTATAGTGGTGAGAGGTAAGTGAATCCTCTCATGTGGTCTAATGCTACTATACACCAGACATCATAGATGTCTCCATGGTGCATAGCGACTTGCCATTTGTATAAGACTAGCAGGTTGGCCACTGTCATTTGTCTGCTCCATGACCTATGGCATACTGATGAGAACTAATAAGTTCGAAACCGGTCTATGTCTGGTCAGGGAGTTGACAAATGACATTGGCTACCAATTTTTCATGATTTGTAAGGTATAATTCAATGCAGGTCGGGGTATTTGCCCGCTGAGTAGTTGTTTCCTGCAAATCATGTATAATAACAAAAAATAAATACAAATAAAATTGAAAATTCAAGCAATAAAAATATAACTTTATGGCAAATAGTAAATAATAGACTGGACCGACAAAAAGGAAAAACTAAAACCTGTATAAGAATAAATGATAAAATAATAAATGATCACAAAGAAGCGAAATATTTGCAAACTATTTTTCCACATGTGTTAAAGATAAGTTGAATAATCATTTTGGGACTAATGTCTGAAACAATTGTACAATATCCAAAAAAATAATCAATAAAACAATTTCTATTGAACCTGTAACCGGAAATGAAATTATTAGTATCATAGACAATAAGAAGAACAAAAATTCAACGCCCATTGATGAAATACCTATTCGTCTATTAAAATTTTTTTTTATTATTTTTTTTATACGTTTATTTAACGTCGGCCTATTTCCGCTACTGAGGCCTAACACCGACGCCTGTAGACGAGCTAGCCCCAACCAGGAATTTTGCCGAACCTCTTCCCTTAAGAAGAGTAGGGATCATTTACTTGCCTAACATTTAATAGACAAGGGACCGACGGCTTTACATCCCCTCCGAAGGATGGTATATCTCCTATACAACCCTCGCCTAAGGTCGTATAGCTTCCGCGCATACACTGATTTACAAGCCGCTGGAAGATGTGGTGTGAGGCGAGAACGCGATTTCGGTTGGAACGGTCACCCATCCAACTACTAACTGCGCCTGTCGTTGCTTTACATCGCATACCGAAGTATGTACATAGTAAAGACGCAGCTGCGCTCGCCCTAATTAAAGTTTAGTAAGTACATTATAGCAGATGCTCTTGCATACCTTATTAATGTATCGATAAATTTCGGGCGGTTTCCAGATATTTTAAAATTAGGTAAAGTAATTCCCTTATTTAAAAAAAAAAGAAGATCCGCATTTGGTTGAAAATCATAGGCCTATAAATTTACTAAGCTACTTATCAAAAATTCCTGAGAAAGAAGTTGCCAATAGAGTACATCTCTATTTAGAATCAAATAATTTATTTACTAACAGTTAATTTGGTTGCAGAGACAATAAATTCACTGAACTAGCAACATTAGAATTCATTAAAAAAATCTATCACTACCTTGATAAAGGCAAAAAAGTAGTCTATTTTTTTATCTGACAGCCGCTTTAGATTCAGTTAATCCGAAATTTCTGGATGGTAAACTGCAAGCAATAGGAATAAATGAACATTATACATTATAAAATGGTTAATTTCGAATCTGGAAAATCGGAAAAGTTTAGTTGCAATGAACACAGAAACGTCTAATATCGTCAATATGGAAATCGGAGTAGTTCAGTGTTCCGTCATCGGTCCACTCTTATTTATTATTTTTATCAACGACTTACCAGATTATATAACAGAAGGTATCTATATACGCGGATGCCACATCTGTCATAATCCGTAGTGATACGATTGAACATCTAGAAAACAGGGCTGCTTTATTTATTAAACAGCTTGAAGGCTGGTGTTATAGAAATGCATTAATTATTAATATGAAGAAAACAGTATTTTTGTGTTTTACTAATATCGTGTCTAACAATAATACCAGAATAAAATATGTTGAGACCAGCAGAAAGGCAACTTTTTTAGGCTCTGTGATAGATTCAACATTAAATTTTATCCCCCAAATAGATAATATCTGCTCTAAGTTAGCAAAAACAACATTTGCCTTCTTAAATTTAAAAAAAGGAATTAAATATTAATATGTTAATGACATTAAAACATAATATTTTTAGTCGCAAACTCCTCTATAAAATCCTTATTTTACTCTAAGGAACATAACCAGACTGCAACCAACAGCTACTCTCCGGGCTATGTGCCCCGCCTAGCGCTGAATTACAAGTTACAAGCCTGGCGCGTTAAGTGTAATAATTGCATATTGCTAGCTATTAATTGCGTAGCTATTGGTTGCAGTCTGGCTACGTTCCTTATAGTAAAATAAGGATTTTATAGAGAAGTTTGCGACTAAAAATATTATGTTTTAATATTCCGCCCTCTAAAAGCACATTTGAACTATGTTAATGACTAGTTACTACTTCTTGGCTTATTCATCATCACCTATAATATTAGTATATGGGGTCAATCGACTTATAAGGCAAACAGAGTCTTTGTAATGCAAAAGCGAATTATACGAATACTGTTTGATTTAAATTATAGAGAATCATATATTGCCGCTATTTGTGACAGTAGTAGGGTCGTAGCTACTTTCAAAATGAGTTTTAAACTCGCTGATGGACCAATCATTAATAGAACGTTATTTATGCTATTTGCTTATGTAGAGGAAATGCAACATGTTATAGGTTTTAATATGGCATGTGTATGATTGTGCAAAATTTGATATCCCTGGATCAAAGCTATCAAATTTTATACCCTCCATTACATTGGTCACCAGTTCTAACTATTCTAGTGGGTGACTCAATTAGGGATGCTAGTTTATAAGACTCAAAATTTCACATAATATTTTATGATGCTGGGAGTTACCTTTTCGTATATTTAGATCTCCACAAATAAAAATATAATCAAATTTATTAATAATTTTATATAATAGCTTACATAATTGTGAGAAGAAGATTTCGTGATCACCAGCCGGTCGTCTATATATGGTGATTACACGAGAATATTCGTTATACGACATAGCAGAGCATTCAAAATGTAATTCAACTGATAAGTTACATAAGTAATCCAATATTGCAACACTTATAAAATAAAGCAGCTTACTTACCAAATGTAGGAGGGCTAGCAATATTTGAATCAGCTTTAGATACGCAACAGATGAATTATATTGTACTTCGGTAGCCTGTAACGCACTCAAGATGTTTGACAAAATAATAAAAATCATAGCCAATATGAGAAAAAATATCTGCCAGCCAAAAAGTGTAGAGACCTCTTCGCTTATAGAAAAGCACAATTTTAGCATTAAAGTTATTTTTTGCAGTTTTAAAACCGATTCCTTGATTGAATTTCTGCCCTCTATATGTAATAAATTCTTCTTCAAGTAAATGTATCTTCGTTCTAGCATTTGCATCAAATTAATGGTAAGAAGAAATATGCAAGTACTATAGAGAAAGAGAAAAATATATATGATAGTCCCTAATAAATTCCGTCGTCGTTTACTCAGTATCAAAAAGTAAATACCAATTGTTTTTATGGAGAAATAACTCAAGTTAATTATAATCATCTCGCAATAGAACCTCCACATTTTCTTCTGCACTGCAAAGTCCCACTCGCATAGTTTTCGCTCCAACAGATTAATAGCAGAAAATAACGTCTTCCAGTTTTCTTTTCTAGTATAATTTAGTATCATACCAAATGCAACCGTGAAGAGAAATAAGGAATTTATAAGTGAATTGAAGAATTTGTCTATTATGTTCGCAGAGCCAAGACTAAGTTTTAACTGATTATATGCATGAAGAGAATATAAAAATACCATTACTAAAACCAGCATTATTATTATATGTTCGTACACGCCGATTGGAGACACGCCAATGTACTTGCCATACTGACATAGCAATTTTATAAATTTGTAATCGTTCTTCTCATATACCGATAAAAACGCCTTTTTATACTTTATAAATTTCCGAGTAGTTTTCATTTTACTGTAGGATGCCTTTCCTATAAAATGCGCTGCTATGACTGATACGGTTTGTCATTGGTCACGGTCAATACGTAATGTTTTTAGTTGTTAAGAGAAAAACGGGTAAAAATAAATACACAAAATTATCGCTTATTTGCCTGTACATGTAACCTGCTCCGGTATATAATAAATATCTACTTTATATAATTGTGCTCATTTACCGATGCTAGATAACTACATGTATACGCTTAATAATAATGCAGTAAAATAACAGTTAAAATCGTAATATATCGGACAAAATGCAGAAAGTTTTAAAAATTGGTAGAAATGTTATGGATAGCATAAGAATTACTAAACTAGTGTGCTTCATCCCCTAGGACGTCGTTTCCGCCCCCACTTTGAAATTTTCTAGATTATCTCGGGAGCGGTGGACAGTTGCCGAACTATCGTTAACAGTAATTTCTGGCGATGTAGGTATTTAAGGATCATCTATTGATTCGAATCTTTTCTGGTACCCTGGACTGCTGTATAAACTCCATGCCGCAGGATTATCCTTACATATCATTAAAATGGCAGTCAACAAGGCGTGTTCTCCTATTACCCCTATTTTTTTCTGGCATCCCCAAGGCTCAGCCCTCGGACCAGTACTTTTCACCCTGTATACGAACGACATCCCTCTCCATGTCGACCACAGGACGACACAACGATACTAACGACCTCAGGACATCCAGACTTAATGGCAGACATAATACAAGAACAGACAGACTTAACGATTCAATTTTATCGCGATTGGGGCCTAAGCACAAACATTAACAAAACGCAAGCCTGTTATTATACAAAAAAAAAGGAAATAAATCTCCCCACCCTACTAACTGGAAAGACAACGTGGACCACCTAGGGCTTATACTAGACAGACGACTTAACTTCCAAGCTCACATAGAGAATATTAGTATGAAATTTGGCCGGCGCCTACACAAACTGTACTACATTATCAAAACCTCTCCACCACGAACCGCAATACTATACTATATAAATCTTACCTACGACCGCTACTTGTTTACGCTGCCCCCGTGTGGTATCCTATCTCTGAAAGATCCCAACAAAAGCGCCTACAGGTGTTACAAAACAAAGCCCGTAGGATACCAGGTAAACTTTGTCAAGGAACACCTATACAACAATTGCATAATCAGATAGGTACTCCGCTATTAACTGATTTCATACTCAACAGGTTGCTTCCAAACTTTGCAGAGTCCTTACTTGCGTCCACTAATCCCACCCTTACAGACTTCCTCGCCCCTAAATTTCCTTCAGCCCCTACCTATCCTTCAATTAATTATATTTATACCTCTACCCCTGATTAAATATTGTAAAAACTAATTTGTTGTCTGAAAAGAGGCATTAAGCACACCAAAAAACACAAGAAATAATTAAAATACAAAAAAATATATAAAAACTGATAAAATGCCTAGCTCACTGGAGAGCAAGTTATGACATAAACCACCATTACACCACGGCAAGCACCACAAGGTGGAAACCATATGTATCCGGCAGAAGGGGACAACTATCTCGTTGAATCTTTCTTTTTAATTGGTGTTAAAACAGGTTTTTCTCTCTCGATTTCCTGTGATTAGGGGGCCACTTTTCTTAGTTAATTGCTGACTGTTGTTACATGAAGACGTTTTGATCTTTGATGAGGGTTTTTTCTTTGTGTGACAAATTATTATGATTTCCTAGTGTGCTAATTGGTATTTTTGGTTTGTAGTATTTTGGAGGAATCATATATATGAAACGCAACGCGAAATCAGAAGAATAAAGAACGAGTGGTGGGCAAGCAAGGCCAGAGAGATTCAAAGGTACGCCGATTCACACGACTACAGGAATTTCTTTCAAGGAGTAAAAGCAGTGTACGGCCCCAGTCGGAAAAATATGTGCCCTATTAAAGATTTAAATGGAAATCTCCTCAAAGAAGACCAGGAAATAAGAGCCCGATGGAAAGAACACTACTCTAACATTCTTAACCAGCAAAGTCAAGCCGATCACGATATTATAAATCTTATCCCTCAATATGACACCTTCGAAGACTTAGATAAACCACTAACAACGGAAGAGATCTTAACCGCCATTGGGCAGCTAAAAAATAACAAATCTTCCGGCGCCGACTCACTCCCTGCTGAGATCTTTAAAGCTGTGTCGTCAGAGCTCATACCCTACCTCAAAAAACTGTTTGATGTCGTGTGGGAAAGTGGTCAAGCTCCGCAGGAGTTTCGTGATACACTTTTAATCAACCTCTTCAAAAACAAAGGGAGCGCTGCGGACTGTGGAAATTGCAGGAGTATAGCTCTCCTGGCTGTTGGAGGGAAGATACTCACTAAAGCGATGGCAAATAGGCTAACACCTGTTATGGAAAAGTTACTTCCTGGAACACAGAGTGGCTTTAGATCAAACCGAGGCACATCGGACCTAATCTTCACACTTAAACAGCTTCAAGAAAAAGCACTCGAACATCAAGGAGAAATTCACATGGCCTTCATTGATTTAACCAAGGCGTTTGACTCGGTGGACAGGAAAGTGCTCTGGAAAATTATGCTCCGCTTAGGTATCCCTAGAAAATTTGTGGAAGTATGTCGCAGTCTACATACAAACAATAACGCCCAGGTTATGTATAATAATGAGGCAACCGAACCTTTCCAAACCCTCACTGGAGTTAGGCAGGGATGTGTCCTGGCACCCCTACTCTTTAATTTGTTTACCACTGCTCTAACAATTATTGTTGACAACAAACTGACAGTCAGAGGAATAGGTCTCAGATACCGTTTTGATGGCGGTCTCTTTAACATAGGGCGCTTTAGAGCTTTCACGAAGACACGCACACAATTCATTTGTGATCTCCAGTATGCGGATGACTGTGCACTTTTAGCCTCTACGCCGGAAGAGCTTCAAGAACTTTTAGATGTGTATGCCCAGAGCTATGATTCCTTGGGACTTAAAATCAACATTGGAAAGACTAAGATTATGTCAACTCCTCATCAAGTGAACCAAATAGACATTACACTTAACGGAAATTCTCTTGAAGTGGTGGATCAGTTCAATTACTTAGGCAACGTTGTTAATGACAAAGCAAACATGGACAGCGAGATTCGCAATAGAATTAACGCTGCATCTAGAGCGCTCTGGGGACTTAGAGAGAGAGTATTTGACAACCACGACCTTGCTTTGTCAACGAAAATGGCTGTCTACAGAGCAGTTGTCATTCCAACACTGCTATATGGATGTGAAAGCTGGGTCACTTACCGTCGTCATGTGAAAGAATTAGAACGTTTTCAGCAAAGACACCTCAGAAGTATGATGAAAATCCGTTGGTTCCATCACATATCAAACGTGGAAGTACTCAGGAGAGCAAACAGCCTTCCAATTGAGGTGCTTATTTCAAGAGCACGCCTAAGATGGGCAGGTCACGTTCATCGTATGCATGATAACCACCTTCCTAAATGTACACTTTATGGTGAATTGCTAAGCGGTAGAAGAGGGCGTGGCGGTCAACGAAAGAGGTTCAAAGACGCTCTCCATGAAAATCTAAAATCCTGCGGTATTGCAGACGAGCAATGGGAACAACTTGCAGCAGACAGAACCGAATGGCGAGGGGTTGTGGCCAGCTATCAAGGAAATGTTGCTGCAAAAAGGCCGAATCCAAGACCTAACCAGGTCTATATTTGTCCTGACTGCGGTCGACATGTGCTCTCCCGAATTGGCCTCTATAGCCATATATTGTAAGTGGGCCTTAAAGAATAATTGTTTATTTCTGATCTGTTGGTAACAAATTTATCTTGATTATTTTTTAAATAGCAAACACAGTTAAAAATATATAGACTGGCAATTGTTAAGATGCCAAGTTCCGAGAATAGATTCCTGCAGGAGTAACGTGCATCTTTAAATGTCATGGTTCGAACTATTTTCTTTTGCAAGATAAAAAGTTCCCCAACTCTACTACTGTTTCCTCAACATATTATGCGATAGTTCAACCTTGAATGTACATATCCAAAATAATACATTTTCAAAATATTTAGACTGACATGGTTTCTTAATTGCCATATAGAAAAACAAGTTCTGTTAAGTTTATTTATTAAAGAATCAATGTGATAACCCAAGGATAAGTGAGAATCGAGGTGAAGTCCTAAAAATTTTACTGTATCATTTTGTTTTATACTTTGTCCATTGATTCTTACAAGTACACTTTCATTGAGATTTTAAGTGTATATAAAAGGAAACTAGTTTTGAGGCTATTAAGTGCAAGGCCATTTTCGGCACAATAATTTTCAATAGATGAAATAACTGTTTTTAATTGTATACTTATGTCTTTAAAGTTATTAGCGGAAAGTGATGCTGTAGTATCATCTGCAAATAGAGCTATAAGAGTATTGTTAACCATATTGACATTAACCATATCATTAATAAATATTATAAATAAAAGAGGTCCCAATACGCTTCCTTGTGGAACACCTGTGTGAGTAAAACAGGCAGAAGATTTAAATACTTCTCCATCATGCTTTAAATGAACTTCTTGTGACCTATCGTTCAAATAAGATTTAATTCAGTTTAGAGGAGCACCTCTTATTCCGTATTTTGAAAGTTTATCCGCCAGCAACTCATGATTTACCGTATCAAAGGCAAGAGTTAAGTCCAAAAAAAAATAGTGCCTGTCTTATGTTTTGTATCAAAATTATGTAATATAAAGTTGTAAAGTAATAAAACTGCATCTTGCTTAGAACATACCTTTTCTAAATCCAAACTGATTATTTGTAAGCAAGTTAGACCTGTAAAAAGTTAGACAATCTTATGTAATAAGCCTTTCCATAAAGTTTAGAAAAAATTGACAACAAAACCACTCCTCTATAATTAGAAATTTGGGACTTATCACCTTTTTTGTGAATTAGTATCACAATAGATTTTAGAACACAAATATAATCACATTGTGTGAAAACTGTGTCCAAAACTCCAACCAAGAGTAATAATCCGGGAACTTATATTTTCTTTTGTGGTTTCTCTTCATTATTATCTGCTTGGACGGACACTGCACCTATAGCACAACTAGCATTGTCGACGATGTCGAACGACGACATACGCGTGACCGGCGAACACGCAAGTTAAATCAAAAATATTCGTAATTTTTTTTTATAAAAACTTGAACTTAATGATTATTTTTTCAGGAAAAAAAAAATAATGCTTTTTCACTATTTAACCAAAAATTAAATTGAACAAAACTGGAACATTATATACAACGCAAGGTATAGTTCAAATGTGCTTTTAGAGGGCGGAATATTAAACATAATATTTTTAGTCGCAAACTCCTCTATAAATCCTTATTTTACTATAAGGAAAATAACCAGACTGCAACCAAAGTTACAAGTCTGGCGCGTTAAGTGTAATAATTGCATATTACCATCAAAACGCTAATGCTTCGATTGCAACAAACATCAGCCGAAAGACTGATCCTACTTAAAGGAGCTCTCTTGCCAGTCGTCACACACCACTTGCAGACTGCAGTTTCGAGCTGTTGGCTCTCGTCAGTGCAAGGTAGGCATGCGACGACCGGCACGAGAATCCTTTGACTACTTAGTACATCCCGCTATTTCTACAATAGCGACATGTAAAATAGCCAGCAGGCGCCATCTAGCGGTCCAGTGTCTGTTGCAATCGAAAAATAAATAGCCTGACTTGACTTAGCATAGTTCAAATGTGCTTTTAGAGGGCGGAATATTAAACATAATATTTTTAGTCGCAAACTCCTCTATAAATCCTTATTTTACTATAAGGAAAATAACCAGACTGCAACCAAAGTTACAAGTCTGGCGCGTTAAGTGTAATAATTGCATATTACCATCAAAACGCTAATGCTTCGATTGCAACAAACATGCACAAACATGCCTACCTTGCACTGACGAGAGCCAACAGCTCGAAACTGCAGTCTGCAAGTGGTGTGTGACGACTGGCAAGAGAGCTCCATTAAGTAGGATCAGTCTTTCGGCTGATGTTTGTTGCAATCGAAGCATTAGCGTTTTGATGGTAATATGCAATTATTACACTTAACGCGCCAGACTTGTAACTTTGGTTGCAGTCTGGTTATTTTCCTTATAGTAAAATAAGGATTTATAGAGGAGTTTGCGACTAAAAATATTATGTTTAATATTCCGCCCTCTAAAAGCACATTTGAACTATGCTAAGTCAAGTCAGGCTATTTATTTTTCGATTGCAACAGACACTGGACCGCTAGATGGCGCCTGCTGGCTATTTTACATGTCGCTATTGTAGAAATAGCGGGATGTACTAAGTAGTCAAAGGATTCTCGTGCCGGTCGTCGCATGCCTACCTTGCACTGTCGAGAGCCAACAGCTCGAAACTGCAGTCTGCAAGTGGTGTGTGACGACTGGCAAGAGAGCTCCTTTAAGTAGGATCAGTCTTTCGGCTGATGTTTGTTGCAATCGAAGCATTAGCGTTTTGATGGTAATATGCAATTATTACACTTAACGCGCCAGACTTGTAACTTTGGTTGCAGTCTGGTTATTTTCCTTATAGTAAAATAAGGATTTATAGAGGAGTTTGCGACCAAAAATATTATGTTTAACGCAAGGTATAGTTTTGCTCATAAAAGTAATTTTGTTTTTAAGATTCTTTTTTGAAATTCAATAAAACATATCTTTATTCCTATATTTTGGTAGAATTAGGTATAATCACAATAAACTATATTTTCTATTTTTGAAAGGTGCCTTATAGACCGGGGGTTAGCGACAGATTTTTGGTGATTTTAGTCATTATGCCTTTCATTATACTACGTAAATTTTCATGATAATAAATTATATGAATCAAAGAGTCATCCTGAGTTCTTCCTGTGGAAAAATGAGTCTCCAGTTGTTACGTTTTGGTACGATTTTATTCAGGCTGCCATATCTTTTAAAGGGAATTTCAAGATAAGAAATTTCAAGGAAAACTATAGGCATAGCGTGGGCCCGAAGAGCTGTTATGGTCAAACGAACTTGTATTTGTATTTTTTCGGCATCTCTAAACAGGCTGCCAATAATAAGTATACAAGTTCTTATTGTAAATTGCTGGAGAAAAAGATGAGCATACCGTTTGCGTATGGGTAAATTGTTTCAATGTAAACTGAACTTGGGCAAGTACAGTTTACATTGAAACAATTTTGTAAAATTATGTGATAACTTTCCGTGATTTTAGTCAGTATGCCATTACAATTTTCATATAGTTAGTTATATTTTCATTAGTATATAATGTACGTATGTACATGAAATTGACATTGATTATAAAGGTAAAAACTACAGGCATACAAGAAAACATTGCAAAATAGAAACAGCAATTTCCGTGGGGTTAATCAGTATGCCACCCTGTTTCTAATGCAACTAGGAGGTATTTAGGTGAAATAACAAATGGCATACCGATAGATGAGGTTAAGGTTTGCCAAAATATAAGAAAGAATGAAGGCAGGAAAAACCGGTGTAAAATAAACGAAACATTTTTCGTGTTTTTTAAATAGTATGCCTTTCTGTTTTTAGAATAATTCTGATAATCCTGTAAAATTCACATAACGTATAAGCTGTTCGTAATTTCACCTAAGTATATCGTGATTACATCAACAATAGAATGGCATACTGATTAAATAGACACAAAAATGATTTTCTATTTTACTACTTCAATTTATTTTTTTAATATGACAAACCCGCTCAACTCGTACGCCATTCTACATATCAACATTTTAGGATATACATTTTATAATACAATAAATTTTGTATTGACTGAAATAGCGGAAAGTTCTCCCATTATTTTACAAAATTGTTTCAGTGTAATCTTGGGAATACACAAACGGTATGCCAGCAGTTTACAATAAGAACTTGTATACTTATTATTGGCAGCCTGTTTAGAAATGCTGGAAAAAAAATTGTACCTACAAGTTCACGTGATCATAACAGCTCTTTGGGTCCACGCTAACAGTATGCCTATGGTTTTCCTTGAAATTTTTTAGCTTGACCTTCACTTTAAAAGACATGGCAACCTGAGTAAAATCGTACCAAAACGTATAGTTTACGAACAACTGGAGACTCATTTTTCCATAGGAAGAACCCAGGATGACTCTTTGATTCATATAACTTATTATGAGAATTTACGTAGCATGATGCCCTCTGAAAAGCATACTGACTAAAATCACGGCCAAACATCTGTCGCTAACCCCCGATCTATTATGTACAGCGGAAATTAGTTTTTTTGTGTGTGATATTCTACTGAAAAAAGAAAATATTACTAGTGTTTTTCTAGGTTCTGTTTTATACGAAGGCGCTTAAGCTTGAGCAACACTATAAAACTAATCTGCATAACGTCGACTTTTACCTAATTTCTGCTATTTACAGCTAACTGAAATTACCTTTTTTTTGTCCTTTGATAATTTTTCTTGTGGAACTTCCCAACATAAAAAGCAAATACTTTGCATACTTTTTATTATAGAAACTGCTTTGGCTCTGACCAGATGATTAAAATATATTTTTGAAATATGTGTACCAGTTGTCCCCTGGAGTTACATTTAATTTTTCTATTTTTGATTTAGAACATTTGTTTTTCCTTTTCTCTTAGATTACGATCATTAAGCTGGCCACGCTTTTCAGCTTTAGTGTTTTTTTTTTAATAAGAAAAATAATTTTTATTATTTTTACAGATTTTTATTTTCTATCTTTTAAAATATTATTTTAATCATAGCCTGGATTAATATCAGAACTTTATAACAATAAAGTATATAATACATAGGGTCTAATTTTTTTTTCATATTCAGACATCCATAGGACTTGTTATTTTTTAATTTTCGCATTCAGTTATTTTTAGTACCTTTTTTTAGGGTGAAATTTTTTTTAATTTGATTTTGTAAGATATCTGTTGAATAATGTAGACTCTTGTCCTCTATCTACTGTTTCGTAGAAATTGTTACTATTTATTTTTTAAAAGTAGTCTTTTTTGTGTATTAAAGAAAAAATGTCTGTTTAGTAAACTGGGAGATTTTTCAACCACTTTCTGGGTATTTGCAGAGTGTAATTTACTTGGCGCCTATTAACTGAACTAACTGATTTTGAACTCCGCCTATCTTCACTGAGCTTGGCCGGCGAATACTCTTTTGTCAACTGACAATTATTACGTTATTGCTACCCCCAATGCATTTGTGTTTTGTGAGGGGTAACAATTTAATAATTAAACGTCAATTAGATAACTTTCAATTATTCTCATATAAAGGCAAATTCATGCCTACTAGATCAGTTCGAAATGAGCAGTATTATAATTTAACGGCTTTTAATGAAAAAGTAAAAATATCTCTGGAAATATCGGTTTTAAATATAGGATATTAGTCACAAAAATCGTACAGAATTAACGAGCCAATTAAAAAATACAATAATATACAGAGTGTTCCATTTGAAAAAATTGAGAAAATTTACTTTGAAATGTCTTAGAATTTTTTTTGGTTATTGATATGACTGTATATGGGAATCGATTAATCTTATTCAAAAACCGATATAAGTCTTATAGCACCTCATAACTCTATTTTTATTTGTTTTTGGCAGCATTGTATTTTAAGCTCGAAAGTTTCTAATAAGTTTATTGTTCCCATTTTAGAAACAGAATGTTGACGATGGCTGTTGTTCGGTGCCACTAATCGATGTATAAAATGGATGGATGGGTAGTTATCTTTCTGTTTGTATGTGTCCTAGATAACTGTTGAAATAGTTGTGGCTGAACTTCGCCAGGACGTTAATATAAATGAGGCGATAAAAATGTGAAATATGGAAACAAGGCTGTTTTTAAATAATAAGACAGTTAAGGTATTTAAATAAAAAGAAAATTTAAAAGTAAAGTATACATAGCCAATATATATTTTATTATTCAAATAGGCATTTGCAATGGGCAACACGCGACTACAACAAAACTGATATTAAAATGTGAGACACACGGGAGTACACGTTTTTAAAACTACAATTTTTCTCTTATAAATCCACAATTAGCCAAATAGTCCAAGATCCTATTGCCCCCAGTCGCAAAGCTAAGATTTTCACAGTAAATGTGTAATATGTAAGTAAAAACGTATTGCGTACTTGCTAGCTTGAAAGCGGGGCTCTTTTACAGATAATAGGTACTAAAGGTAAATAAAAAATCTTACTATTACGTTCATATAGCAAAAAGTATGTAGTATCATTAACAGTCGTCCGTTGTGTAGTGGTTGAGTTGCCTGATTCTCACCATGCGAGGTTGTGGATTCGAATCTCGTCTTTTGCATTTTTTTCCTACATTTTGAATCAGATGTATTTCGGCTCGATTAGGAACTGAAATACTTAATACGAACATTTCTTCATAGAGTCCTTCGCCAGGTGCTTTAAAGTTGTAGAATAGCAATAAATGTGTAATATGTAGGTAAAAACGTATGCGTACTGCTGAAATGACGTTCTGGGGGCTCTGGGATCTTACTGTATAAAGAAATGTTCGTATTAGGTATTTCAGTTGCTAATCGGACCGAAATACGTCTCGCACAAAATGTAGAAAAAAAAATGTAAAAACGTGATCCGAACCCTCAACCTCGTGCGTGAAAATCGGGCAATTATTAATTATTATTTTAATTTTAATTAAAATACCTTTATTCTTTTTTTGAGTAACAGAGTTTGAAAGGATATTTCATTTATATCATTATTGGTTTACATTTGAATGAAAGACACCGACCCGTTACAAATATTTGAAATAAATACGAAACGAGCCGGCCGGCTGTCGGAATGCCAATTCAAGATATCCGATTCTACCTTAATCCACTAATATTGCTGCTCTCCTGATAATTTAAAAGCGCGTTTTCTTTTGTTATCCAGCAAGCTGGTTATGCAGACGATCCTCAATAGACTATTGCACTTATTAATATTTGTTCAGAGTTATTGTTATAGGAAAACCAAAGAGAAAACCTATTTAAAATGTCAGATATATAAAACGAAATGATTTTTATTCTGTGTAAAATTTATATGTTTTGAGATTTGACTGTCGGCATGGGTTATATGTTGTTTTGATGTAACAGTTTATGTGCGTGATGTGGGTCGTCAATCAATCAATCAATACAACTTTATTAAAAATTAAAATTTAGACCTGCCTCCCCAGAACCCACCCCGGGACCGACCGTGCAACCAACACGTTGCTCGTGATGGCGGATTGCAATGTCGGGCGGAATGGGCCTGGTTCAGCTAAAGGCAATTAAAAAAACAGCTTAAACCTAAACACCTTCCATCGCAGATGGATAAAATTAGGTCATAAAATGGGACATATCTAAAAAATAGACTTAACTAAACTTACAAACTACACACTGTTAAGAAACTTTTGTACTAAACACTTTCTTTTTAAATTTTGGTACTGACGCAGACACCTCAGCATAAACGAGGAGCCTTCCGCGAGGTGTGAAAACGCCGGGCTGCGCATAGGCTAGCCTAAACTGTGGTTTTAAAAATTTTGATTTGATGTGGGTCGTTGTGCCGTCGTCTATCTGTAATGTCCTGTGTCATTTCTGATTGCTGTGTTCTGGTTGCAAAAAACTTTTGCGCCGTTTCATTGATGAAGTCTCTGATTAACATAATTTTGGCATTTTCGTGTAACACAGCAACCGGAGTGTACCTGTCCGCATTCATAAGTAGTCTGAGTAATTTGTTCTGAAGTATCTGAAGTCTTTTGCACTGCGCGTCCGAGATGAGGTTCCAGGACGCGCAGGCATATGTCATAATCGGTCTTAAGATAACCTTATACAAGATTATCTTATTGTCTGTCGTAAGTTTGCTTTGTCGGTTTACAAGAGGGTACAGTTTGCTTAGCGTCGCGTAGGTCTTGTTGATGGTCTGTGTGATATGGGGTCCCAAAACACAGCCTCTTATCTAGGGTTATCCCCAGATATTTGACTGTGTTCCGTTCCCTAATTGTCTTGTCATTTATTTTAAGTTTTGTGATGGTTTTTATGTTGGTAAATTTACGGTGTAGCGTGATAGTCTCCGTCTTGTTCTCGTTTATGCGTATCTTCCAAGTATTGTAAAAGTCAGTCAGTTTTACGAGATGATACCTTCTTCTGTGCAGAAGTCTGTGCATGCTCAACCACCACACCATGGACAGCTGTTAATGAAACTACATACTTTTTGCTATATGAACGTAATAGTAAGATTTTTTATTTACCTTTAATACCTATTATCTGCAAAAGGACGCCGTTTTCAAGCTAGCAAGTACGCAATAAGCTTTTACCTACATATTGCAAATTTACTGTGAAAATCTTAGCTTTACTAAAATGACGCAGATCTGTGGGCTTCTGAGATCTTATTCTAAAAGTGCAAATGAGCTATTAGAATAATTTTACTGAAGGGTGCATTGTAACAATACAAATTGTTTATAGCAAATTAGAGCCTTAAAGGTTTGTTTTAAGAATAGTGTGTCGCGAGAAGTGCTATAGATGTCCGACGAATCAAAATATATAAAGTTCATTTTAGCTTTTACTTCTCGACGAGTTTCCCGAACACATTCGATCAAGGGATCCTGCAACAGACTATTCTTAAAAACCAAAGTAACACTTTTACCTTACTGTTTCAATGACATATTGAACTGTATTATTATAACTAAATACGTAATAATAGAATTAAATACGGCGGATAAAGTTGACTGATTAATGTTGTAAAATCCTGCAGCTGAAATTATTGGTCTCCATTTTTCTGCATACGTTGCGAACAAAAAAAGTTGATCCTTCATATGTTGATCTGGTACTTGTTCATGAAGAACGTAGCAAGTTTTTATTATTTCCATTCCGCTCTTTTCGAGAGCATCGCATGATGTGATCAACCATATTAGAGAGATCTAAAAAATATGAGCAATATTAAATTCTGCAAGAAGTAGATATACCGGGTGTTAGAAAAGTATGGGAACCGTGGAAAATCTCGAACAGTTTGTATCAAATCGAAAAATAAAAAAATACGTGTCAAAAATTTTTCAAAAAACCAACTACCGATACCAAAATGACCTCCCGACCCACCACCCTGTGGGAGGGGCGAGTGGCAAATTTAAAGTTTCAAATGGAAACCCCTATTTTTTATTACGGAATCGGATTCTACGGCAAAAAAATACGTAAATTTTATTCCGGACATTTTTTTCGATTCTTGCATGGTGTCGCTGTAATCGCAAAAAATGAAAAGAAAACATTATTGTTTCAAGAGTAGCATCTTGTGCTCATAAAAAAACGTCCAATTCAAAAACTGAAAAACACATATTTGTTATTTTTACGACATCTTTCCAATGACATTGGATTCGACTCTCCCACCCCTAACTCAGTGGGTGGGGCGTGGGGCAACTTTGAAATTTGTAATGAAAATCCCTATTTTTTATAGCGGATTCGGATTCTACGGCCAAAAATACGTGAATTTTATATCGAGATTTTTTTTCGATTCTCGCAAGGTGTGGCTGCAATCGCACAAAATTGAAATAAACCTTAAGTGTCCATAAGTTTGTCAATATGTACAAACTTTAGCTAGTCGTGTTGACAAAAAAACATTCAGTTTAAAAAACAATATCTGTGATATCTAGGTTTTTATGAATGTTTTTTTTAAGTGTTCTTAATAACAGTATTTGTTTTGTGAAATTTCTACGAGCACGTTCAGTTCCTTCCAACTTTTGTAGAGGCAGGAGCTTTTGTACTAAAAAAGTTATTTAATTTTTCATTAGTTCTCGCGTTTTTTTACAAAGTTTGTTATAGCCCCTGTATAATCATCACAATAATAGTTGTGATTCATAAATATACGTCATTTTTATTAATATTTCAAATGAAAATAAGAACAACTTGGTATGTCTTCTTGTGATTGCTAATATTATTTTTTTAGTAGGTTTCTTTCTTTGTTTTTTTTATGATGGATGAATATAGTTGGTGTGTGTTGAAATTCGCATTAATTTAAAGATCCATTTCTGTTTGTACGTTTACATTGGACACTGCATTCGCATATTAACTAATTTTCAAAATAAAATATTGTTGTGTCACCTATGAATAAATATTGAAGACTGGACCCTATTGGTATAAATAACGTTATTTTTATTTTTATTTATTGATTTGACGATGATAATTGTGTTGACAGAAAGCCAAATACCTCATTAGGTAAGCGAGATTTGTCCTAATATTGTTAGTAGTAGTATAGGTTTTTAACAGTGTCATGTTTAAAGATTATATTTATTCCTCATTTTTTACCAAATTTTCAGATATATTATATAACGCTTTATTTATTTTTTAAATCATTTTGAATAACAAAAGCCTTATACTGTGTGATTAAAGGTGAATGTTTATTTTAATTTATATACTTCTTGTTAGTTATTTGATTTATGTTATATTGTTGTAGTCCTGAGGAAGACAATAAAGTTTGTCGGAACGTCGACTTAATGAGAATGTGAGGTTTTCTTTTTCTAAGAAATTATCCAAACCGACTACTGCACACGAGATTAACAAAATTTGTGGATACGATACACCTTAGTTTAATTTTTTGTTATTTTAACTGTGTACCAAATTACAAATTTTTTATCGCTATTTTTGTATATCGAAACATATACAGGGTTACTGGAAATTCGATACATTCCTTTGGAGATGTGATGGGGCATGAGCTAAGGAGTAAATCTAGCCCTAACATACATTATGCAAAACTCAATAGTTTTTGAGATATTTCAATTTTTTTGTTTTTCTCAAAAAAGTAGATCTTAATGTCTTAAAAGTTAATTTCCGAAAAATCTACTTGACATTTTTAAATTTTTCTTTACTGGATTACTTGTCCAATATTATAGATATCCGTTTGGAATGAAAAATATCCGGAAACATTTCGATCATGTGAACATTTAAAATAAAAACTTGTAAAAATTTTTTTTTTAAAATCAGTTATGAAATTTGCCTATTAGGTTTTTTCAAAAAAATATTAATGTAGCACACGTACAAATTATTATAAAAACTTCCTTATTTCAATAGCTATCTAACTAGGTAGAAATGTTTAATGTACCCTTGATAGTTCTAATAAAAAATTAGTAAAGATAATGCTGGTAGCAGGTAATTTATTAAACGACTAATCGTTCATTTTCATTTAAGTCAGTCAGTCCTTGACTTTGACGTTTGTGCATATATGTCATTAACTGACATTCTTATCTCCGTGTCCCTTAAGTTTGTTGGTCTTGTTAAATTAGTTATCGAAGATTTTGATTTTGCTCGTAGTTGTTGTTATTAGTTGTTGTTATTGTATTTTCTGTGCCATGGCCGCATATGCTAACGCAGAATACGCTGATATCTTGTTTGTCTATGGATACTGTGGCGGCAACGCTGCTGAAGCTCGCCGAGAATATGGTCTTTGGTACCCTAACCGTCGCTTACCAAATGCACGTGTATTCAGTACGGCATATCGAAATATCGCTGAAACTGGCTCCGTGAAATGTAGAAGAAGTGACGCTGGTGCTCCTCCCGTTTATGAACCAGATGATGAGGAAGAAATATTGAGGTATTTTGAGGAAGACCCAACTATTTCAACTAATAAAGTCGTAAGACTAACCTAAGCGTCACAATGGAAAATTTGGTCTACGATACGTAGAGTTGGATGTCATCCTTACCACTATACCCCTGTCCAAGGCTTGGGGGAAGGTGATCCTGGAAGGAGAGTGGAATTCTACCGCTTTATGTTAAATTCAGATGCAGAATGTGCAAATTTTTTAACAAGTATTTTATGGACGGATGAGTCGAAATTTAATCGCGAGGGTATAACAAATTTCCACAACCTACATTATTGGGCAGAGGATAATCCCAAGTTAACACGTGAAACTAGTTTCCAAATGAAGTTTTCTATTAATGTGTGGATGGGAGCCATTGGCCACTATTTAATAGGGCCACACTTTCTTCCTCAAAATTTAAACGGGGAAATCTATGAAATTTTTTTAAGAAATGATCTGGCAGTGATTTTAGAAGATGTTCCTCTCGCCGTCAGACAGCGAATGATGTTTCAGAACGACGGTTGTCCAGCACATTATCGGCTGACAGTACGACAGTTACTTGATCAACGTTGGATTGGAAGAGCGGGCCTAATACCTTGGCCAGCGCGAAGCCCTGACTTAACACCCCTTGATTATTACGTATGGGGTCATATGAAGGAGATGGTCTATGCCACACCAGTCAATACTATAGAAAACCTTAGACAAAGGATAGTCGATGCTGCCCAACACATAAGGCATAATCTGACAACCAGAGTAACAAGGACGGAAATAAGAAGACGCTGCCGTGCCTGTATACGGAATAGGGGCTCTCATTTTGAGCAAGACATATAAAAAATAAAGTACAACTTTGAAATTAATGAAGAATTAAACTCTACTTTTAAAATGTTTTTTTACTGTTTATCTAAAAATAAAATTTGTACTACTTGTGTTATTTTTACTAGTATTTTCTTAGAACTATTAAGGGTACATTGAACATTTGTACCTTGTTAGATAGCTATTGAAATAAGGCAGTTTTTATAATAATTTATAGGCGTGTTACGTTAATATTTTTTTGAAAAAACCTAATAGGTAAATTTCATAGCTGATTTTTATTTCAGATGTTCACATGATCGAAATGTTTACAGATATTTTTCATTCCAAGCGGATATCTATAATATTGGACAAGTAATCCAGTAAAAAAAATTTAAAAATGTCAAATAGATTTTTCGAAAATTAACTTTTAGGACATTAAGATCTACTTTTTGAGAAAAACAAAAAAAATTAAGTATCTCAAAAACCATTGAGTTTTGCATAATATATGTTAGGGCTAAATTTACTTCTTAGATCATGCCCCATCACATCTCCAAAGGAATGTATCGAATTACCAGTAACACTGTATATCAAGAATTTATTATAATGTAATGTGAACATCTCGAAAGTCTTCTATAAATGACCAGTCAGTGTACAGTAATGAATTATACAAAGCTGGAAAATTAGCTTTTTCAAATTATAGGTTGTACTATTTAAGTTAATGGGAAACCTAACAGAATTAATTATTTTGGGTATAAGAGAAATGCTTAGGGCTGGGTGGTGAGTATCCTCTCCCACAAAAGGTGAACCATCATGAGCGACATCACAATTTGATAAATCTGATATCAATTTTAAAAGTCGCCCATTTATATTTTCAAAGAAATAAAGGAAATATACGGCGCCGGCGTAATTAAGGTGACAAATAAAAAAATCGTTAATACTTACTGTAAAACCTGTCGACAAAGTGATATTGGGAATTGATATAGCAATTTGTTTATATACGATGAATGCATTTAAGCTGGTTAAAATAACTAGAATTGTAAAAAGTATACAAAAGAATGTGTGCCATCCGAAAATGATGTTCATCTTATTCACTATGTTAAATAGAGTTTTGTAGGATTTCCACAGTTGTTTCAACTTCAAAATGTTTCCGACTCCTTGATCGTGACTCTGTGCGACGTTAGTAAGCATTTTTAACAAATATACGTATCTCCTTCTTAAAATTTGTATTAAATGTGTCATGTAGATTATAACAGTAATCATGTAGAAGTGAGTAACTGCTAGTCCCACACATATGTAGAATGTCGTGTACAAGTTTCTTTGACTCCAATAATAGTATATTATAATATGTATAATAGCCGCAGATGAATAAATAACCAATAATTGGAAATAGAGAACGAACACATTCTTATAATATTTAAATTTATACGCACTGTATATTTCCTCTAGTTTAACAATTGAATTATATAGCGTTTTCCATGTGTTTTGTTTATAAAAGTTTGATGTCAAATAACATAATCCGATGAATAATAATTCTGTCAAATTTAACAGAATATTCGATAAAGCAAGGGTTACATAGTGGCTGCAATTAATTCTATACATGACACCAAAATATGTGTATATTACAGACACCAGAAATATTAATGAAAAGAAAATTTGCGAATAAAACCTTTGATATTCGTGTTCCTTCGAGATAAATGGCGTCAATCCAATATATTTACCATATCCGAGAATAATGTTTAGGTTCTTTATGTCATTTTGTTTGTTTTTCTTTAAAAATGCTTTTTTGAATTTTTCGAAGTTGCTGGTGTTGATAACTGGTTTAAAGTTATACATTTCAATAGCATAGATCATGACGGTTAAAGTGACATTAAGTATACTCAATACTCTTTACTTTTAAATTAATAAAGAATAATTTGCTTAGATAACACTATAATGAGCACGTGTCGCATGTAATACTAAATAATTTTATATTTTATTGTTACATTATTAGTCTTAATACTGACTGATAATTGAATAATAACGTATAATTCAAAGATAAATTTATATTGTTTTAATAGCAGATATAAATTGACCTCTACATCTAAAATTTATACGGAAAATGGAAAATTCTACTCGAGCACTGAATTTACTATTATTTTTATTTTTTTTTAAGCAGGAAAACTATGAAAACATCGGTTAAAACAATAATGGCGGTGTTGGGTTTACCTGTTACAGTTTTGCTGTAATAGATATATAGATAGATAATACGTTTATTTAGCCCCAGGCTATACAGGTAGAATACATTATATAAATTTCTTAAACATATTTATTTTACAACATTATTAATATTATTATACCTATACGAAACAAAATATAAATATAAATAAAAAAATAAATTTAAGTACATATATATATATATACAAAAATTTTTAATTTCCACCAGGGATACAGTCACGGGCTCAAAAAAGAAAACTCTTTTTTAAATTCAAGCTTTCGAAACTTTATTGTTTCTTCCTCAGGAATTCTACAAAAATTTTAACTTATTATAATCAAAATTATTTAATACAAGTGAAGGGTACTTACTAAATTGAGGTTAAAAAATGAAATTGACAAGTCATCAAGACAGAACCAACACAACTATTACAAAATAAATCACACTTGTGGACTACATTTATATTTAATTTAAGTTAAAACCAAAAATCTTTAATCTAAAATAGTTTCAGCCACCTCGAAAACTGAACAAGAAGCAGTCAACTACGTTATTTCTTATTCCTCCGAGAAACATCGGAATGTGAGATTAAAAAATTGTCAAAAACAAATCTGAAGCAGAGAGAGAGAGGGGTCATGTCAACCCCCCCTCTCTCTCTGCCTCAGGTCCGTTGCCAACAAAACACCAAACCCAACAGATCAAAACTTACTAATTTTCAAAAGTATTGTACAGGGTGTTATTTCTGTGACTACCATTGGCATGCAAATGCAACAAATAAGTGTATAATATACTGAGGCCCTCAATGTCATTTCTGGCATTCATAGCTTCCGGTTCATTAAAAATATGACACATTTCTAGAAAAGTTCTTTTTTGAACGTTCTTTTCAAAATCCAAAATCTTAACCTCGTTATAGATGAGGTTATGGTTGAGTGATAGAGCGTGTTTGGCTAACATTGAAGATTCTTTGTTAACCCTCACGTCGCTTGTGTGTGATGTGATCCTATCTTTAATTTTTCTACTCGTTTGATCAATATACTTTTTTTCCACAATCATTACAAGAGATGCAATATACCACATTTGAATAATTCATCAAGTCGTCTTTGTCTTTCAGTTTAGCAAAAAGATTGTTAATCGGCACCTTATTTTTGAAGGCTAATTTGATGTTAGTGAAACTTGAAAACAACTTCCTAAATTTAAGCGTCACCTGCGGAATGTTCGGTATAGAGAAATAAAAAGCGTTATTAGGAGCCTCCTGGTTTTCACCCACCCTCTGCACAACTACGTCAGGGCGTTCATTGACTACATTGTCCCGTGCAACAGTTCTACTGGCTATGATTTTTTTTATTAACGCTGGTGGATAACCACACTTCATAAATAAATCTGACAAAATTCTTAGGTTGCCTGTTACAACCGAGGTATGTGAGGTGTTAATAACCCTGTTTTCATTCCCACTAATACATTAATCTTTTGTCGTTCCGAGTGAAACGATTCATAATGTAAATATCGTCCAGATGAACCTGGTTTAGTGTACCATGACGTTATAACCTTATTGTCTACCCTTCTTGTTAGTTAGGTATCCAAAAAGGGGACTCTGCCATTTTCGTCTTCTTCTTCTGTTGTAAATTTTAATCGTTGGTTATAATTATTGAACACTTCTAGTAGGCGTTCTCTACCATCGTTGGGAATGCTAAGGATGATATCATCCACATATTTTTTTATAAAGGATACCTCAAACTCTAGTTGCAACAGACAATCATTAATCAAGTCGTCCATAACGTACTGTGCGAGTATGGGTGAGACAGGACTCCCCATAAATGACCTCGTTAAAACCGAACACCGTAGTGTCAAATAAAAAGGCAATAAGTTCCCAGAATTTTCTTTTTGAGATATTACAATGTAATCGTATTATGTCCCAGTGACGTTCAACAGAGCTTTTCGCCAAATCTACTGTGATGTTATTAAACAAAGATTTTACATCGAGACTTAATATTATATAACTGTCTGGTAATTGGAACTCCTGTATGAATGTGCTGAATTGAAAAGAGTCTTTAATAAAAAAATTGTTATCAGTGTTATACGCAATGGTAAGTATATTGGTAACTAATTGGGCAATACCCCTATTCGGGCTATTAACCCCAGAAATAATCGGTCTCAGTGATAACGTTGGCTTATGAATTTTTGGGAGGCCATAAAATTTGTTAATTACACCATTGTAGCATCTATGCTTTTTTCCTTCCTGAGGTGAGATCATTTTACTTTTTTCCAATTGTGAGACGATATTATTGGCTTTGCTTTGTATAGCGTTACTGGGATCCCTATTGAGGACTACATAGTACTCGTCATCAGCCAGAATCTCTGTCGACAGTCTATCATATTGTTCTTTTGTCATGATCGTTGTGACTTTCATTTTATCAGATTGAATGACTTTTAATTCAGGATTTTCCTTTAGAAATCTCTGACAAGTGAGGTAGCTTCTATAATAAGCATTCGGGACTTTACTTTTGTGCATAAAATTAGTAATAATGTTGGTAGACTGAGTGAGAAGCAAGTTTTTCCCTCTGTTGTTAATACCATTAATTATATATATATATATATATATATATATATATATATATACATACGAATGTACAAACACTTCTTCTTTCACACACATTCTTTCAGACACACATTCTTTTCCAACGTACTATCTTTTAGTAGCCTTTTAAAAGTATTTAGATTTGTTTTGCTTAGTTCGGTACCTAGTAGATTATACTCCACTACACCTTTATAGAAAATGGAACAATGCGTAGATGTTTTATTCGCTTGTTTAATTACATAACTTTCTTTTCCGCGGGTATTATATTCGTGCACGTCTCTCAATTTCTTTAAAATATTTTTTAAGTATTCTGGAACAATGTCTGATAATTTTATGTATAAAAACTAAAACGTTATACTTAAGAGAATCTGCTACATTCATCCAATTTAAACATTTTAACATGTCCTCTATTCTAGTGTAAATACTACATTTTAATATGATTCTCATAGCTCTATTTTGCAGCCTTTGTAACCGTTCCAAATTCGTCTTATTAGCCATGTATAATATTGTGCTGCAATAACTAAAATGTGGTAATATGATGGAATTATAAACAGTTTTTCTTGCATTAATTGATAAATACCAGCTAACACGCTTAAGAATTCCAATTTTTTTGATATTTTTTTGCAAATATAATCTACGTGGCTATTAAAATTCAAATTGCAATCAACCATAACACCTAAGTATTTAATCTCTGTTACTACAGTTAAACTTTCTTCTTGAAGATTGAATGTTAAATGTCTAATCTTAAAGATGTTGAGATTTTGCTGATTAGTTATAAGCATACTTTTTGTTTTTATTATATTCAGTTTTAATTTATTTTTTTCCAACCATTTAGACACAAGTTCTAAATCATAATTTATTTTGTTTACCAACTCACTATGGTCGTCTTCATCAATGTAAATTATTGTGTCGTCAGCAAAAAAATGATATCTACACTATTGAAAAATATTTGACATATCATTAATGTATATTACAAACAATAGAGGCCCAAGTATACTCCCTTGAGGTACTCCAACATCTATACTTTTTTCACATGACACAACATCTTCGCACTTAACCGTTTGCCTCCTATTTTTTAAGTAACAATCAAACCACTTCCTCACAATACCACTAATCCCATACTTTCCAAGCTTACTTAATAAAATTTTTCTATCAACCGTCTCAAATGCTCTTTTCAAATCTAAGAATATTACTCCTGTCATTCTTCCTTTATCCTTAGCTTCCTTCCATTCATTTATAATATATTGTAATGCAATTTCACAACTATAACCTTCCCTAAAACCAGATTAAAATTTATTAAGTATTTGTTTTTCTAAAATGAAGTCTAAAAATTGTAAGTAAGCTACTTTTTCTAATATTTTCTCGAAAGCAGATAGCACGTTTATCGGTCTACACTCTTCAGCCTTAATGGTTTTTGGTACTTTCCTTATAGGAATTATGGTCGACACTTTTAAGGAACTAGGTACGATACCATTTTCTAACGAACTGTTAATTATATTTATCAGAGAATCCGATATGACGTCAAAATGATCCTTATAAAAAGACATATCAATTTCATCTGGACTACTCTTGTTTGCTAAGTCAAATATTATTGATTTTAATTCAGTTCTTGTTAATAATCTAAAATTTTGCATTTTTATTCCATCCACTTCATTGAATTGAAATACATAATCATTATCAGGTATACTACATACTATATCATTTATACTGGATATATAGAATTCATTAAATTTTTCAGATGCTCCAATTAAATAAGCGGAAAACTTCGACACTTTTGGGCCAGGCAAAAAGAGATTTCCTCCCCCGTTTCTTGGGACGGGGAATCGGTTGCGATAGGTCCGAGGGTGAAAAAAACCTGCATTCATCCTCTATTGGCAATAAACCACCCTCAAAACGGGTTTTCCATGATGTAGTAAGTGGAATCGGAGATTTTGTGCGAACATTTTCTTGCAAAAGTGACTTTTGATGCGATGCCATCGAGAGGGTTGATCAAAGGGGGTGAAAGCCCTTTGAGACAGAAAACGATCATAACTGATTTTTTCGCGTTGTCCGGGGCGAATGCAAACTAAAAAATCGGCAGCTACTGGAAGCAGCTGGAACCTCCCCATTCGGTGGATCTTTGAAGCCGAAAAGTGCATTAAATTGTGTGACAAAACGGCACTAAATGTAATCCGATCTCATCCAAAACCTTTTCAGATCTTCTGGGGCACTAAGAAAACCTTCAACTTAATGAATTTACAATCATCTATGCAAGTTATTACCTACATTATCGCTCGTTGAATAATATACTATTAGGATATTAACAACTTTAACATCACTTGAACGACTAAGGGTCTGTTTCTGAAACGTAAAATAAAGTTATCTATTAATAAATTTCATAGTAGCAATTGTTGCCACAATTGTAACTGTGACAGTAAACGAATAACTAACTCTATTTAACGTTTCAGAAACTGGCCATAAGACAGTCTAGAGGGGATTGGTAGCTCACTTTGTTAAAGCGACTGACTAGCAAACTGAGTTGCCTAGCGAAGTGGGTTCGATTCCCGCAAGGCGAAACAATTTTTCATTAAAAAAATTGCCCCAAGAGTGGTTCGGAGTCCACATTAAACTGTAGGGCCTCGTCTCTTTTTGCCTAGCACAAGATCCTTGAGATCTTCCAGGGAGTTACTTCGGTAACTTGAGAGGCGGTTAAGAAAACATTTTAAGAAGAAAACATTTTAAGTTATCCTAAATATTACAGATTTATAAAGCAACAAACTGAAAATTGTAAAGTGATAATCCATAATAAATTCACCAACGAAGGTACAGAAAGCATATGATATTGATACCTTTAAAGTTTGTGACAATCCACTAAAAGTTACAAATATGCCGAAATCTTATTAACATGACATGACACCAACGTTATCGGATGACAAACGATGACAATGACAATCGTCAAAATTTGCTCATTGCAATCCGATCGCTCGCGGCTGTCTTTGTTAAATGAAACATTAGCATTTCAGTAATTTTACTAGATTTTAGAGGAATATTTGTAGTTTAATTCTTCGATTTGTCTGTATATACATTTAAAAACGGCACTAAACGTAACCGCTCTATTACTAGAGCAGTGAAGAAACCCTCACACGTGAATTGACACGTGATGTGACGAGTTTCACGACGCAACGGCTACGCGCATCGATCATGTCATGAGAAATGCGATCTATGCTTCATATTTGCTTTGTTTTTAATTTTTTTCACGGAAACCAAATCGAAACGGTGGAAGTGTGATATCGTTGGAATTAGAATTTTAACTGCTTTTCAATGGTTCCATTGCAAATTGAAAGTAATTATAAAATAAGCAACTTGTTGCGTCAAAATGGCACTAAATGTAATCCGATCTCAACCAAAACCTTTTCAGTTCTTCTGGGGCATTAAAGAAACGCACATGCAAAGTTTCATTCAAATCCGTTCAGTAGTTTCGGTGCTATCGTGCTAACACACATACACACACATAGACATTTTTCAAAAATCACTTTTTTGGGTTCCGAGGACCTCAAAACCTAAAGATTTGATGTTATCTCAATTTTTGTTTTTGAACCAATTTTAGCAACCTCTCACAATTTTATTGTGGAGAGGTTAAAAAGGTCGAAAAGGATGAGGGAGGTGAAATTCAATCACCCACTCCTTATTTCCAATCAAGGGGGTGAAAACTACCCCCTGCAGGGATCACGGGTCCCCCTCAGTTTTTATACTAGTTTTCCAAAAGGATTGACAGGTGTGATCCCGGTCGAGGGTGGTTTTCGTCCCCTTGACTGAAAATAACTATAATGAATTTTACTTCCCTCATCTATTTTGATCTACCTCCCAATCGATTTCTTTTTGAGGGAGGGATAACTTCATGGGGTAATTTTCACCCCCTTGACTGAAAATAAGGGGTGGGTTGTTGAATTGTCCCGTCCTCATCCTCCTCGATCTATTTTTAGTTAACATTCTCTCCGAACTGCGCAAAAAAATCAGTTTCGACCAGTTTTTGCCTCAAAGAGGTGGTTTTCACCCCCTTTGATCAACCTTCCCGTATCAAAAGTCATTTCTACAGAAAAAACTCCGCACAAAAACTCCGCCTCCACTTGCTACACCGCGAAAAATCCGTTTTGGGAGTGGTTTTTGACTAATAGGGGATGAAGGCTAGTTTTTTTTCACTCTCAGATCTATCGCAATCGACTCCCCGCCACAAAAGAACGGGGGGAGACGATAATGTGCTGGACTATAATAACTACTATAGTACATTAAGCAAATTTATGTGGAATAGAAGAAAAAATTATAATAAGCCGAAATGTCTATAATAGTTAGCTTATGTGTGTAAGAATACATATCAAAAAAGTTCCCACTCCTAAGGAGTAAACTTCATTCCTATCTCACCTCCTTTAGGGGCACCGCACTAGTTTCTTACAATATCTTTTAAATGTTTTGTCTTAGGGAAAAAACATAAGCACAGAAAAAGGTTTGTCATAATATTCTCTACAAGAAAGGTTCTGCGTTATGTATCGATATTTCTATTACTTTTAATGTTATTAAACTGAAGATTTATAGTTGTCAAATGTCCTTAAGAACTCAAGAAAAACAGTTCTTTTTGCTCATGCATTTAGTGGTAGTGACACAACGTCAGCTTTTTTTTTAAAAAGGCAAACTCCAAATTATAAATTTATTAAACTCGAAAACAAATTTACAAGAAGTTGTTAAAACCTTTAACAAACCAAATGCTGCAAAAGAAGATATTACTGAGGTTGGGGAAATATTTACTCTTGCACAAGAAATGAAACGTAACGTTTGGCAAAGCTACTACCGACGTTCACAGCTTTGCAACAACAGTCGTTGAGAGTTTACCATCAAATTTAGGCTTGGCATGGAAATGACTTAGAGCCAGAAGAATGGGGATGGAAGAAATCAGGTGATATTTTAATACCTGTTTTGACTACTGAAGCAGCAGCTCCCTTATCAATTTTAGAGCTAATTTCGTGTACCCGCATAAAGGGCTGCGGATTTTTAAAGGTTGGTTTAAAATGTTCGGCTATGTGTATGAACTGTCACGGACAAGCATGATTTAATGCGGAACGGACCGACAAAATTGAATTTGAGCAAGAATAAAGCCTTTTGTGGATTAGGCCTCAAGAGGAAACCACATTAAAAAAAACTCACCGACAAACTCTACTTCCTGGGTGATGAGGAAACGACTTTGGTTTAGAAATTGCTAATGACTATTTTTGGTTCTTTTTTAATTAAATTCTATATAATTTATAAAAAATTGTTAAACCGAATGCTACAAAATAGAATATAACAAGGCTGGATAAATATTGTCTTTCCATCCTACCCCTAAGTTTGCTGTCGATTAACGTAAACACCCTTAATAATCTGGAAACGACCTATAGGACATGTTTCATAGAAAATTTAATTCTGAATATTTCTCAATATCTGTATTTTTGTCGTAGAACATCACATTTCCAAAATATTATTGAAAAACCAGCACGGTGTCATTATAAGGATGAAAAAGGGATGAAGCTCACCAGTTAGGGATGGGAACTTTTTGATTCTGTATTCCTACCCCTATCAACTGTCGATTCAGAAAATATCAGCTTATTATAATTGTTTTTATTCAATTCTTGCTAATTTCCGTGTACTACCAATGATTTCATCTAAGAGATTAACAAGGTACAATGCCAGAAAATGAAATTTTGATCCCTTTTGATTTTGAGCATTGTTTGTAAGTGTATCAATTCCACAAACCTTGGATTATGTTAAAGAATATTCGAATTAAATTATTAATCAGGAAGTTGTTAATAGGGGAATTACTTATGGCTAGTTTTATTGACCCGTAGTAAATGTGTGCTACGGTAATAGGGTTACTGGCAGTGTGTTCGTTTCTTAGCTGGCAGAGAATCAGAAAAATGACGATGGATATGCGTTACCCGCCACTGCAAGTGGGGGGTTGCATATAGAGACGTCCTTTATGTCTTGGCACCTTGGCTCTCGATTATATGATTTAATAATAATGATAATGAAACTTTATTTGCATTTTACAAGCAAATATACGCTGTTTTCAATGAACATACCTTCGAAAGATACTCTTAAAAAATGTTTCTTAAAATGTTTTCTTAACCGCCCCTCAAGTTACCGAAGTAACCCCCTGGAAGATCTCAAGGATCTTGTACTTGGCAAAGAGAGACGAGGCCCTACAGTTTAATGTGGACTCCGAACCACTCTTGGGGCAATTTTTTTAATGAAAAATTGTTTCGCCTTGCGGGAATCGAACCCACTTCGCTAGGCAACTCAGTTTGCTAGCCAGTAACTCTTCTCGCAAACAATTCCGATACAATTAAGCTTCTAAAACAGAAAAGCAGGACTTGGAAAATATACAGAAAATTTAAAAGTTTGTATGACTATAACCACTTTGGGCAGTTGAGAGCTTCGTTAAAAATTTAAATTTAAGTTAACTTGAAATAAAATTCGTCTAGAATTTTCAATACTATATAATTATTATAAGCATATTACTCTTGAATACCCCTAGGATATCTTAGATGCTTTCGCTGATTTCTTTCCGGCCGACCCTTTTATTAGTTCCAGTGAATTCTCACCAGTACAAGTCACTTAGGTAACTGATCAGTTCATTAGTTAAGAAATCACTACTAAAAAAAAAAGCGTCTTTATTTTCCACTTAAAAAGATTTACTTCCAATTTCCTCTTATATACACATTTGAATGGAATAATAGGCGAAGTTCAGCAATGGATTTACAATATTGACAATTAAAACAAAAAGATATTCTCAAAGACTAGCTGCTCTTCCAATTAGCCTAATCCGCGCACTACATTCAGTGAGAATACACAGAAAATAATTGTACTTAATGTAAATGTAAACAATAAGAAAAAAAATTTTTTTTACTATGGTTAATAACAAAAAGAAAACATTAACTTTATTAAAAAATATTTAAATTAAACTAGAGGGCTAATAGTATTAATTATGCCTATTATAAATTAATACTTTTAAATTTTTTCTGAAACAATTTCATTTCATTTCTTTCAAGTTTTCAGGTAGAGGGTTATAAACTTTGCAGATCTGATAAATATTGCCTATTTCCATAAATTAATTTAATAGAATTATATGCTTTTGTGCAAGTTTATTTATGTGTTTTTCAAACCGAAGCTCACTGTCAATAATAACACCCAGGTTTTTTGAATGTTCAACTAATTCAAAGTTTTCTTGATCTAAACTTATATGAATGTGATTTTTAATAATTTGACGAGAGTTTTTAGGACCAAAAAGTAGAGCGTTCGACTTGCTGGCATTAATGATAAGGCAGTGTTCTTTTGTTACTTTTAAAATAGATTTTAAATCCTCATTGATGTGTAAACATGCACCATCAACCTCAGAAGCATTAAATGAGTAATAAAGCTGTGTATCGTCAGCATATAAATGAACTTGGCAGTGTTTTAAACATGAAATAAACTGACTGGTATACAGTATGAAAAGTAGTGGTCCCAGAATAGAACCTTGAGGTACACCTGATCTCAATAATAAGTCTTCTGAGGAATCGTGTTCAATACAGACTTTTTGTCGCCTGTTTTTTAAATAGTTTTTAAATAAATTAACTGCTTCCGTCGTAAGACCTATATGTAACAAAATTGATAAAGAGTATTTCATGATTAAGCGTATCAAACGCCGGACTAAAATCTAATAAGATTAAAATTGTACATAAACCCTCATCTGACGCTCCTATTTCGTTCTTATATACACACTAAATCACATTTTATTTTTTTTACTCCCTTTCGTAATAGTGTGGGGGTGGTATTGGTGGTGATAGTGGGGGGGGGGGACTGATGCCAAAAAAAATTTTGAGACCTTGGCTTTTCGTACATGCCCTAAATTGCAATTTTATGGACTCTTACCTGCTTGCTTTGCCTATTTACTCTTATTTACCCCATTTACCCCGAACCCTTCAACGGAATTAGATCAAAATATAATCTAGTTCCAGATCTCGTTACAATATATAAGTGTACCAAATTTCAAGTCAATATCACAAACGGTTCAGAGTAAACGTGCGCATAAAAAAAGTTACAGACAGACCGACAATTAATAATTTTTTTTTGCGTTACTATACTTGAACTGGACGTGGAAGTAATATATATAGGTTACTATTTAAAAATCAAAAAGTTGTAGCTACTTCTGGTTGCCCGGAAGTGATATTTCCCACTTAACAAGTGTCACAAATACTATACCAGAATTTCAAAATTGTGTTCCTAAAATCAACCTAGAAATTGGAACAGGATTATGTATGGAACGGGGTATGTTTTATATGTAATAAATATACATTTTTCGTTTCTTACCTATTTTGAATCACAGAAAAAGTTATTTTGCTGGAAGGGCCGCGGGTAATACACAATTTCGACGTACGATAAACAGCAAAATTATTCAATACTCAGTGTAATCGAAATATGCGATACAGGTGGCAAATAATAAGATCGTTAATACTTACTGTAAAACCTGTCGACCAAATGATATTGGAAATTGATATAGCAATTTGTTTATATACGATGAGTGCATTTAAGCTGGTTAAAATAACTAGAATTGTAAAAAATATACAAAAGAATGTGTGCCACCCGAAAATGAAGTTCATCTGATTCACTATGTCAAAAAGAGTTTTGTAGGTTTTCCATAGTTGTTTCAGCTTCAAAGTGTTTCCGACTCCTTCATCGTGAATCTGTGCATCATTAGTAAGCATTTTTAACAAATATACGTATCTCCTTCTTAAAATTTGCGTTAAATGTGTCATGTAGATTATAACAGTAATCGTGTAGAAATGAGTAGCTGCTAGTCCCACACAAGTATAGAATGTCGAGTAGAAGTCGTCTCGACTCCAATAATAGTATGTTATAATATGTAGAATAGCCACAGATGAGTAAATGACAAATAACTCGAAATAAAGAACACACACTTTCTTAGAGTATTTAAATTCACACGCACTATATATTCCCTCTAGTTCAACAATTGAATTATATAGCATTTTCCATAGGTTCTGTTTATAAAAGTTTGATGTCAAATAACATAGTCCGATGAATAATAATTCTGCTAAACTTAACAGAATCTCCAATACATCGCTAGTTGAATATTGGGGGAAAATTATTTTGTACATAACACCAAAATATGTGTAAATTGCAAAAGCTAGAAAGAGTACTGAAAAGAAAATTTTTTCATAAAATCTATGGCATTCATGCTCTTCAGAGATAAATGGCGTCAGTCCAATGTATTTGCCGTATTTAAGAATTATTTTTAAAACCTTCATGTCGTTTTGTTCATTATTCAAGAACGATTTTTTGTATTTTTCAAATTTACTGGCGTTAACTCTTTTGCAGGCGTACATTTCAGTAGTATAGATCATAACTGTTAAAGTGATATTAACTCAAGTAATAAGTAACATATGCAATTAAGTAATTTTATATTTTAATGTTTAATACTGAATGGTAGTTAATAGCATGTAATTCATAGATAATATTGTTTTAATAGTAAATATAAGTTGACCTACATATCGAGTAAAATTTATATGGATAGAAAATTCTATTTGCCATATTTCGAGGACTGGGCTTATTTAATTTGTTTAAACACAAAAGACGTATTTATAAAAATGAATTAATAAAAGATCCCTATGACATTAATCTAAAAATTCTCAAAGGTATTAAATATATTATTATAATTCCACTGACTAAACTTATCAATCAATGAACCAGAAATAATGTCTTCCTAAGAAGTCTTAAATTATCAAAGGTGTTACCTTTTTTCAAAAAAACTTTGTCTACGACCGTACCAACTACAGACCGATTTCTATTGTGTCTTTATTTGCAAAAATCTTTGAGGTAATTTTGATCATTCAAATTAGTAATTATCTTGAAAGTTTCAGCCTATTTAATAATTGTCAGTATGGATTTAGAGCAAAATTATTCACAAATTTAGCAATTAACTCGCTAATAAACGTACTAAAGAAGGGTTTTAAAGCCAAAGAGTCTGCGTACGTGTAATTTTGAGATCTGAGACTTTTGACTGTGTGTCCCATAATATTTTAGTCAGCAAATTGAAATTTTATAAATTTTCTCAGACCAGCCAAAAATTGGTTACGTCCTACTTGACTGGTAGATCTCAGTTTCTCCATTTTCATAACGTCAATTCAAATCCAATTAACACTAAATTTGGGTACCCCAGGGTTCTGTTTTGAGCCCAATACTATTTTTTTTTTTTTATGGAAATGACTTGCCTAAGGGTACTCCCTTAGCAAAGTTTATTCTTTTTGCAGGTGACACAACATTAGCCCATACTTAATCATTGGAAAATTATAGATCTATTACGGTGCCTTTAGGTTTTTCTAAAATACTCGACTACTGTTTTATGGACAGATTGTCTAAGTATCTGTAAAAGTATGAAATATTAACTAAAAATCAGCATGGGTTTCGTAGTGGAAAGTCAACTATTACAGCTGTACACTATTTTTATGAGAAAATATTAAATTTCCTTGAAGCTGGCGAGTGCCCTGTTGGGATTTTCTGCGATCTCAGCAGGGCATTCGATTGCGTTGACTATCAAAAATTGGTGACCAAACTAAACAGTACCGTAACATCTTCCTACTGCTCAGTCTAAAAAATTGCTTGTCACAGTCAACTGTGTTAATGGCATATCATACACTAGTTCACTCTACTATAACATTTACTATCTTGGCGTGAGACCACTCGGCGCACACTCCCACAGTTTTTTCGATGCAACTTTCGTTGTGTTGGTAGCAACCCTTTATATTTACCCAGGTTCTTTTATGCAAAATTTGGTATTACTTGTTTCTATCTGATACTATTTACCTTAGAAAATTAACCACATTTTAATTTAAGTAACTTGTAAGTTTAAACACACTGTTTATGAATTGAGCAACCTCGTAGATTGAACTGTGGATTTATGTGTAAGGTTTATTTTGATGTTTAGTTTATCATATGTTTAGTTTATTACTTGTATTACCAGGAAGCTAAGGCAATAAAATAGTACTCTCCAGGTACGATTCAAATGCTCCTTGAAGTATGCTCATAAAAACAATTTATGGCATCATTACATTCATGATTACGTGCCACGTGGAGAAATGAACCAGCTTAAAACCTTACAACTGAAGGGAGGATAATTCCCCTGATTTGAGAAACACAATGACGGGTACCACATTTACGGTGGCAGCCACTACAATCACGGTCGAGGAGATATCGTAGAGAGTATGAAACATACAACCAACTGTAGGGAAATGCATTTAATTTTAGAGTATCATAAATACATAACCAACTGTAGGGAAATGCATTCAATTTTAGAGTGGCATAAATGCATAACCAACTGTAGGGAAATGCATTTAATCCTAGAGAGTAATAGAAGTGAATGTAACGGCTATCATGGAAAATCTGTTGTCGTACCGTAATCCGTATAATTGGAATAAAATGACCTATAGTTATAAAGTGTTAAGCCAGAAGAAATCAACAATCTCTGTACAAAAACCCCCTGTAGCGTTCCGTAACAGTACTTACATTACGTTGACCGCAAATAAATAGAGTAAGCCACCCTTGCACAAGGCCCTTGTTGTACGTGATGGCCATAAACTTTTAGAATATTGCTAGATAGTTAGGATTCAACATCGCACTCGAGAAAGTTGTACGTTCAGTGGGACTTACCATGACGGGGACAATATACAATAAGTCCATCCAAATACTGGCCTACGCGGATGATATAGATATCATAGGTATCACCGAAGCAGCGGTAACAGAAACATACATAGCACTGAAACATGCAGCAAAGGAAATGGGGCTGGTAATTAATATAAACAAAACAAAATACATGCTAGCTGCAGCACAACCAGCAAGGGAGAGACAGCCGCCTCTAAACATCGAAAACGAGGAGATAGGGATGAGGGAGTTCGTATATCTCGGATCGCTAGTCAATAGCTAAAATGATACAACATCAGAAGTAAAACGCAGGGTCCTTATGGCCAATCGATGTTATTTCGGAGTTTCGGATTAACACTCATAAGGCCAGTGTTAACATACGGCTCGGAAACATGGACCCTTTCTAAGAGAGATGAGGAAATCCTGGTCTGTTTTGAAAGGAGAATATTGAGAAGAATCTATGGAGTTGTACATGAAAACGGGGGGTGGAGAAGAAGATATAGACTGTACAAGGACCTCGGCAAAGTAAAAACAGTAAAACTGGGGCGGCTGAGATGGGTGGGCCATGTTATGAGCCAGAAAAACACTGCTCGACAAACCAGTAGGCCAACGCAGAAGAGGAAGACCCCGAATCAAGTTTATGGACAATGTTGATACTGACCTGAAAAATATAGGAACAGGAGCGTGGAGAAGGCGTGCGTAAGGATATACGTCAATTGCACAATATCTTTTCTTGGGAGATATTTAAGTAGCTTATATTCGATACTGTCTTTTCCCGGTGCTTTATTGTTTGGTAATGTCTTGATGTCTGCAGATTAGGAGAGATAAATCTCAAATTACATTTTTGTATAAATTATTAAACAATATCATAGACGGTCCCCAAATTCTGTCAGTGTTGAATTTTCATGTACCGAGGTTATTGGCACGTGAATGGACAACTTTCCATTTAGATACTCCCAGAACTAATGTAAAAAAGTTTTCCCCATTATACCGAATGTGTACGCCGTACCACAATAAGCAAGGTGCTATAGACATTTTTCACTGCAGTATAGCCTCTATTCAGAATTCATAATTATATATACGATATTTACGATACTGTATCCCTTTCATTATATTATATTTATATTAATTCATTTAATTAGTGTTATTCCTGTTACACTGTTACAATGACATTAATATTTTTGTACGCCTTCACTTAAAGTATTATTTTTTATTGTAATTTGTTGAATGGTTGTACATTAAAAAAATAAATAACTTGGTAAATGAAAGAATTATTAATACTTACTGCATAACCCATCGACCAAAAAATGCTGGGTATTGTTGTACCAGCCTGTTTGAAAATAATGATTTCATTTATACAATCTAAAATAACTAGGACTGTAAAAAATGTACAAAAGAATGTGTGCCACCCGAAAATGGCGTTCATCTGATCCACTGTATCAAAAATCGTTTTGTGTATCTTCCATATTTGTGTCAACTTCAAAATGTTTCCCGTTGCTTCCTTGCGACCTTGTGCGACATTAATAAGTACTTTTAACAAGTATGCGTATCTTCTTCTTAAAATTCGTGTTAAATAAATCATATGAATTATAACAGAAACTATGTAGAAATCAGTAACTGCCCCTCCCATATAAACATAGAATATCCAGGAGAATTCTTTTTCCCTCCAATAATAGCAAATTATGATATACATTAGAGCCAAAGACGAGTAAACGACAAATAATTCGATATAAAGAAAGAGCACTTTCTTAGAATACTTAAATTTACACGTACTGTATATTCGCTCTAGCTCAATAATTGAGTTATACAACATTTTCCATTTGTGCTGTTTATAGAAGTTTGATGTCAAATAACATACGCTGATGAACAACAATTGTGACAAATGTAATAGAATAACCAATACATCAAGGGTTACATGGCGGCTACAACTAATTCTATACATGACACCAAAACATAAATATGGTGTAATAGCCAGAAAGGCAATGAAAATGAGAATTTTTGCACAAATCCTTTGACATTTATCTTCTTCTGAGATAAATGGCGTCAATCCAATATATTTGCCGTATTTAAGAATACTTTTTAAAACCTTTATGTCATTTTGTTCATTTTTCTTCAAAAACGCGTTTTTGTATTTTTCAAACATATTGATATTGATAGCATTTTCACAGCTGTACATTTCAGTAGTATAGACCATGATGGCTGAAGTGAGATTAACCTAATATTATGTATTTAATACGTCATTATCTTTACACCATTTTACCCTTAAATCAATAGACATTAATTTACTTAAATGTTACTATAATGCATATGTGCTGTATGTATATTTATTAATTTAATATTCCTGAATGTTCATATGATAACTATAATAATAACACATAATTCATAGAGATAATATAACATTATTTTAGTTGCATATATTTAGTGTTTATACTGGTTGTATATTTTCTACTAGAAATTACTTTTTTTAAACCTGTGGAGTATTACCTTTTAAAACTGGGACAGTCTGTGTATAAATTGCCAATACTTACTACTAATCTAATCGAAAGCAGAGGACTTGGAAATATAATAATAATAATAATAATAATAGAACGGTATTTCAAACGGGAAAGATCTGCTTAGTGGAGTCAGACAAGCAAAACATAAAGAATTATTTGCAGTGTCAATTTTTTGGACATTTTATACCTCTAGCAACCGCCGCTACGCAAGTTATCGGCCATTTTGTAAAAAATCGACCATTTTGGTCGTTCTTTCTAAATATAAATGAGTATATCTCGGTATGTGTAGGTCCAAAAAAACGAAAAAAATTGAGGCTCTTCGTTACGTTAGCGGTTACAATATGAAATTTTTATCTGCACACATAACCTCAAAAAAAACTGAAAAAACTGCTAAATTTTGGTTTTTTTGTTATAACTTCGAATATTTTAAGTGAAATTAGGATGAAATTTTCAGAAATTATACATTATACCGTGAACAATAACTGATCAAGTCAAAATATCTAATACAAGCCTCAAAAATGCATTTCAAATTTTAAAATTGATTGACCAGTAACTTTTGTGCATCGCATCGTATGAGGTTTTTTTTTAAATGTAGGTTTTTTTTATGCACTTTATGATGGTGAACAAGAAAAAAAATTTAAACTTGGAATAAAGTGAAAAAAATCGATTATTTGTATTTTTGCGTCAATTTTTTCGAAAAATTTCACTTTTTTTGATAAAACTCATCTTTTTTGTATTATTAATTAATTTTTGAAAGAGCATTAAAAATATAAAAAACCAATTAATTATAAAAAAAATTATATGTATACACATTTATATTTAGGTATAGCTCAATAAAAGCATTATTTGTTATGCTAATGTATATTTATTGTATTTAAATACTGGATAAGAAAATGGAAACATTTTACTCGAAATTGAAAATATATATATACGTGAGCAATTATATTAATCGCCTTCGTTTTGTCTCACTTGATAAAGAATCATCAGACTGAATTTCAGTATCGCTTGAAGCGTAATTATAAAATGCATCAACATTTTCATTTCATCAATTTATTTATCAATCAATCTATCAGTAAATGATAATGAAGAAGCTTCGCTAACACTGTCCCCTATCTCTGTATCGGTTTCACATGTACTTGGCTTTCAGTTGCAGAAAATGTTTCAGAATTATTTTCCAATTCTTCATCTAATTCATCAATTTCTTCTGTTTCAGGTACCAAATCTGTATCTTCACAGTTAAAGCAATTTAAGCCTTCGCAGTATTTTAACCCCAGTTTTTTACGAGAACATGCTCTAGTCGTACACTTACTACCAATTGATTTGCAACTGCATGCAATAGAGTGAATCTGATAGTGATTTAACGTTTCTCGGAAGGGTCACGGTAAGAAACTACTGGACGTCATGTGCCATCCATAGTTGCATGCAGGCTTACCTACTAGTTTCTGCGAACAACCATTTCTGGATTTGATAATACACTTTTGAAGAATGTTGATTCACAGCTTGTGAGGTGGGTGGTATATATTTATTTTTATAAACCTATGATAGGAAAAACGAAAAACAAATATTATTCACAATACTCATTCAAAAAAACAGATTTAAAACAAAACATATTTATACATGATTTTTGTAATTGCCATAACTACGTCAGCATTTGCAGGAATTTGAAAAAATAAAATTTTTCTTACTTTGCAAAAATACAATTTTTTAAAAAGACAAACTTGTTTTCTACAATCTTGAGGCAACAGAGACTATGCTATTTTCAGCAGACACAGGTTGCATACAAGTGTTATACGGATCGAACCCAATTAAAAAAACAAGTTTGGAAAAATTGAGATTTAATTTCAAAAATGCACATCAACAGCATGCAAGCTGACTTCGTTGCCACCCACCTCACAACCTGCAAATCAACATTATTTAAGAGTGTATTATCAAATCCAGAAATGGCTGTTCCCAGAAAATAGCAAAATCAATTGCATGCAGTTGCAAATCAATTGGTAGTAAGTGCAAGATTGGAGCACGTTCTTGTAAAAAACTTGGGTTAATATGCACTGTAGCATGTAAGTACTGCGAAGGCTTAAATTGCTTTAACTGAGAATTGATGAGTTAGATGAAGAATTGGAAAATAATTCTGAAACATGTAACTGAAAGTCTAAGTACATATGGAACCGATAAAGAGATAGAGGACAATGTTAGCGAAGCTTCTTCATTATCACTTACTGATAGGTTGGTTGATTAGGAAATTTATAGCAATGAAAGTGATGATGCATTTTATAATTATGCTTCAAGCGATACTGAAAATCAGTCTGATGATTCTTTATCAAGTGAGACAAAACGAAGGCGATTAATATAGTTGCTCACGTATATTTTTTTTCAATTTCGAGTAAAATGTTTCCCTTTTTTAATACAGTGTTTAAATAAATGAAATTACACATGTGGTAGAAAACCCAAATAAAAGGAAAACATAAAATCTTTAATTTATCCACATATCGATTACTGTTGTATCAATCAATCAATCAATACAACTTTATTAAAAATTAAAATTTACATTTGCCTCCCCAGAACCCACTCCGAGACCGACCGTGCAACCAACACGTTGCTCGTGATGGCGGATTGCAATGTCGGGCAGAATGGGCCTGGTTCAGCTAAAAGGCAATTAAAAAAAACAGCTTAACCTAAACACCTTCCATCGCAGATGGATAAAATTAGGTCATAAAATGGGACATATCTAAAAAAATAGACAACTAAACTTACAAACTACACACTTATAAGAAACTTTTGCACTAAACACATTTTTAAAATTTTGGTACTGACGCAGATACCTCAGCATAAGCGAGGAGCCTTCCGCGAGGTGTGAAAACGCCGGGCTGCGCATAGGCTAGCCTAAACTATGGTTTTAAAAATTTTGATTTCGAAAAATTTTGATTTTGAAAAATTTTAATGAAAATGAATTTAGGGACAAAAATGTACAAAAAGAAAACAAGAAACAAACACGACAAAAAGATTACAAATAAAAAGGAAGAGACAGGAAAGATTTAAAGATATAACAGGTATGAAATGTCAGCAAAGGTGGATAGGGTAAGCGGAAGTTATAGTTGGTGAAGTTTGGCTACAGAGGTTGCCGGAAGATCGGTAACGTCTGGTATGGTAGGGTGTGTTTTATCCGAAATGGGGCATTATGCTGTCTAATTTGTGTTATATTTCTTGTTAGCGGGCTATCGCCCAGTTTGAAAGAATAGAATTTTTGAGAGATGTCCTGGGCATAGTCCGCTATTGGGGTTATGTCGTGACAAAGTGCGTATAGGTCTCTGAGAGAGGTGTATCTTCCAGAATTAGAGATGAGGCGCATAAATTTGTGTTCGAGCACTCTTAGTTTCCTCATTGTCGTGGCCGAAATGCTGCACCACACCGACGCCGCGTATGTGATAGACGGCCTGACCACCATTGTGTACAACAATTTTTTATTTTGTCGGTTAAGTCTGCTACCCCTGACCATGAGCGGATACAGACTCCTGGACAGGGAGTAGACCGTCCGTACTGTCTCATTTATGTGCGTGTTAAACGTCAGTCGCTGGTCCAGTCTGACCCCCAAGTACTTCACGCACCTCTTGGTTGGAATTTTGTTGCCCCGGATCGAGATTGATGTGATTGTGATTCTATTTTCTGTGAATCGGCGCGTGAAAACTATCGCCTCTGACTTCTCAGCGTTTACCCGAATCTTCCACTGGTCGTAATAAGCCGTGGCACGAGCCATGTGCGCCTTGAGCAGCATGTTCGCTGTTTGAGCATTGTGTGAATGCGCATACATGGTTGTGTCATCGGCGTACTTAGCCAGCTTTGTATTGGGGAACTCTGGGAAGTCGGAGACGTACAGGTTGTACAACTTTGGTGACAGGCACGATCCTTGCGGGACTCCCGCGCAAATGTCCTGCCGTGTTGATAGTTTGTTATTCACTCGAACCTGCAGGGATCTGCCCGTCAAGAACGAGTGAATGAGTGAATGAATTACTGTTGTATGGTGTACTACAATTTTTTACCAAATTACAATCAACAAAAGCCACAGATAATGCATTCGGTTTGTTTGTAATGTTTCTTATGTAAATCATATAAGCTCCAGTATTCACAGATTATCAGCAAAGAAAAATTAATCATAGAGTAAAATATCTATACTTATAGTACGAGATCCCACTGCAAGAAACATACTCTTATCTGTTTTTCATCAAAATGCGGAAAAAATGAATGAAACCTGGTTGAGTGATTCGGCGTCGAAAAGAGGTAAAAAAAGATCAGAATTACGTAAATTATACAGAATCCGCGCCAAGCAATGAGAGCAACTGTATGCATAGGTCTGCCGGCATTCCACACATGTACTGGTTGTGATAACACGGCTGCGTTTTTTAACAAAGGTAAAGTCAAACCCTTCAAAATGTTTGCGAACAACAACAAATTTCCGATGGTTTTTAAGTCTTTGACCGACCCAAGAGACGTATTCAACGAAAACAAAAAAAAAAAAGAATCGACGTTGTCCAAAGAGTTTACAGCTCGTATGCACGGCGTGGAGAAATATGAAAGTGTAAATGTTGCCAGATATCAGTTATTTATTAAAATGCATGCAGCAACTAAAATCATTGAAAGATTCCTGCGAAAGACTAAAGGATTCTATTCCTGTCACATTCCACCATGTTGGTGATCCTTGGAACAAATGCGAACAATATTTGTTAATTTCAAATGGCAAATCGCTATGAAAACAAGTTGCGTCAAATTGCGTCCCGAAGATTGCGGATGGATGGTTTTTTGATTGTTATTTGAATCCGACGTGGTTTATTAGAGACTTAACGCCGCTGTAAGAAGACATACTAAAAGTTTAAAAAAATGACAATTCAGAAATGCGAGTGATTTGGAATCCGATGCGCAGTCAAGTTCAGAGGAGGCTGATGACGATTTTCAATATGCGCGTTTTCGTATGCGTGGTAAACTCAACAGTGTACTGCAAATAAATAAAATTGTCAAAATAACGCCAAAATACATTGTTTTCTTGATGTCGTTGACCAGTCGCCACTGCTGCCACGCTGCGTCCTTGTCTGTCGCATGGAATTGCACACGCATTCCTTCTAACTCGCTTGGCAGCAGCTTTTACTTTAGCAACCTTATTTTATCGTGCAGGGAAAAATTCGAGCTTCGTTTTGGGAAAAAATATTTAAAAAAACATATAAGAGTAGATTGTTAATAAAAATTCCACTATTTCAAGCAGTCTGCGAAAGGGTCGCAGCACGCTGAGCAGTGGCAACCCGTGACTTTTAGCTCTGGGTGGGCAGGATGGGGGATAGAACCGAATAATAATGACACTTCTCCACAGTGGGTGTAAAAATCACGCAAAAAACATTCAATGATACCTTTGCCCATTTCAATCGCCTTGTATATTTTTAAATTATTAAATTTTCTGTCCTTGTTGAATTTCACGATCTTTTACTATTTTTACTGAATAACATGCAAGGCCAGCAACAAAATTTATTTTTTACTTCACTTCCAGAAAGCCATAAACATTTTTGATACCCTGTGACACAACATTTTCTATTGAACGAATTTGAATTTACATTAACGAGATTTCCCATAGTGGGGCAAGGTGGTTCTAATTTAGTTACAAAAATTTTTCGTCGTATATTAGGCATGAAAAACTGTTCTAATAAAAAATGTATAATATCAGAATTATCACTTACCGTTTGCCTTACGTTGGCCATGGCAAATCTTTTAATATTAATAATTTGTCAGTTGTCCATTCACCACACGTTTTTCTGCTAAAGTAGAAACTTACTATTTACTAAATACCAACAAAGATCATAGATTACAAATTAAAAAAACATAAAATTGAGAGAATAAAACATTACACAAACCTAACCAAAATCTTCCAATTCTAAAACAGCAGCAACAATTTCCAACCTTTGAGACTCATGAATACTGACTTAACTCCACGCATCCAAAAATGAAACGATTCTCGGCGAAACATCACGACACTAAAAGAAAAGGGAAGGGATGAGGGTAGCAGTGTCCACATCCCATATTTGAATATTATACATTTATTTCATTTACATATTATATTAATTTCACTTCTAAAACTGCTAAAATAAAATTAAACATTATTTTACAACTTTTTGGATAATATAGAGGCATATGTGTTCCAATACATTATACTTTAAAAGGCAAAGACAAATAAAATTATAGCTATATAGGTAACTTAACTATACAGGGTGTAGCATCATGAGAGGGACATAGCTTAATAGGAGGTAGAGAACATCAGTGGTAACCGGAACCTCTTATAGAAATGTCTCATTGGGCCTTCATTACGAAGTTACAGGGTGTTAAATAATTTTTGGCCAAACCTGTTTTTTGTCATAACTTTGACAGGGAATGAAATAACGGATTCATATTTGGTACGGCTAATGTACTAACGAGCCCCAAGAGGTACATGTATAAAAAAAATATATCCAGGCCCGGACTCACTATAATTTATGTTTCTTCTTTGCATCAATAAAACATCACCCTGTATATATTTTTTTGACATTTCGATACGATATTCGAAAAGAGCAAGAAAAAACAAACAAAATGGTCTATTTCATTTTTTTGTTACACCTTCGTGGTTATTTAAATACGTTGTTAAATGTGCAAGAAAATGGATTACAGAACCCTATTAAATGAGAGGCACGTGAAATAAATAGTTTTATAACTAAAATTTGCAAAAATTCTATTGAGCCTAGGTGGTCTGGGTGAATCCTAATTCCGGCACGTTTTAAAGGTCCATTTTGGTAAAAAACTGTGGTCCTAATAAGTAATCGGGTATGAAATAACAAAATTTTTAATAAATCACAGTAGGCTTGTTCAAAGTGACAGATAATAAAAAGAAATCTCCTAAACCGTTGAACAATTGTTTGTTAGTAATTTAATGTGTCAATAATCCGCATTTAGTTAGTGAAAACTTGTGAAAATATTTTAACTATGCCAGTAAAATTTACAAACATGGAATATGCTGACATAATATTCATCTATGGTTTCTGTAATGGAAATGGTAGGTCGGCGGAAAGAGAATATCCGCTGCGTTTTCCTGGTCGTCGATGCCCCAATCATAAAACCTTTAGTACGGTGCTCCAGTATGCAAGACAACACGGAAAGTTTTCTACTTCTGCAGTTGTGGAGCGTGTTTTACAACAAGGTGTGCAGGAACAAAACAATATTATAAACGTAGTTCAAGAAAACCCAAATATGAGCACTAGACGAATCAGTTTGGCAACTGGTATTCCTCATTGGCGAGTATGGAGAACCCTAAAAAGAGAACGTTACCATCCATATCATATCCAGCAGGTACAGCGTCTTCAACAAGGCGACGATATCCCTCGCCTGGCATTTTGTCATTGGTTGTCTAACCATCGCCCAGTCATTTACAGAACCTTATTTACGGATGAGGCACAATTTACAAGGGATGGAGTAAACAATTCACGAAATAATCATAAATGGGTACAGGAAAACCCACATGCGGTACGCCAACGCCGTTCGCAACACAGGTTTTCTGTAAATGTTTGGGTCGGACTTGTGAATAGACATTTGATAGGGCCACATTTTTTTGAAGAAAGATTGAATGGTGAAATTTACTTTGATTTTCTTCAAAACATTTTACCGAATATGTTAGAAAATATCGGTATAAGAGGCATGTTGTTTCAGCATGATGGGGCCCCACCACATTTTAACCTTCAAGTAAGAGAACACTTAAACAATGTGTATCCTAATAGATGGATTGGACGCGGGGTCCACATGAATGGCCACCAAGATCTCCTGATTGTAACTCTTGTGATTACTTTTTATGGGGCCACTTAAAAAACGAGGTTTATAGCATTGAAATTGAAAGTAGACAACATTTAATCGAGCGGTTACAACCTGCGACGGAATACGGAATAATCCAGAAATGATACGTCGAGCAATTGGTGACCTTTCTAAATGCGCAAGAAAATGCACAGAATGTGGGGGAGGACATTTTAAAAATTTACTTTAGTATCAATTACGTTTTATTTTTAAACACATTTAGTTATTGTTTTGTTATTTATTGTTAATTGAATGGAAAATATTTTATTTATTTAGATTTTAGTTTGTTCTCTTTTCCAATTTTTATTAAGTATAAAATATTGATGATTTTCTTGATCAAAGTAACTGGTTGCTTAGGCCTAAATGGTTTAAATTATCTGTCACTTTTATTCTTTGAACAAGCCTACTGTGATTGATTAAAAATTTTGTTATTTCATACCCAATTACTTATTAGGACCACAGTTTTTTACCAAAATGGACCTTTAAAACGTGCCGGAATTAGGATTCACCCAGACCACCTAGGCTCAATAGAATTTTTGCAAATTTTAGTTATAAAACTATTTATTTCACGTGCCTCTCATTTAATAGGTTTCTGTAAACCATTTTCTTGCACATTTAACAACGTATTTAAATAACCAAGAAGGTGTAACAAAAAAATGAAATAGACCATTTTGTTTGTTTTTTCTTGCTCTTTTCGAATATCGTATCGAAATTTCAAAAATATATATACAGGGTGATGTTTTATTGATGTAAAGAAGAAACATAAATTATAGTGAGTCCGGACCTGGATATATTTTTTTTATACATGTACCTCTTGGGGCTCGTTAGTACATTAGCCGTACCAAATATGAATCCGTTATTTCATTCCCTGTCAAAGTTATGACAAAAAACAGGTTTGGCCAAAAATTATTTAACACCCTGTAACTTCGTAATGAAGGCCCAATGAGACATTTCTATGGGAGGTTCCGGTTACCACTGATGTTCTCTACCTCCTATTAAGCTATGTCCCTCTCATGATGCAACACCCTGTATAGCACCGCTGATATGTAGTTTAACTTCTTTTTGTCCCTATTTATCAAATTAGAAATTGCATTCATATTTGATGTTCATAAAGGATTGATTAATCAATTTTAACACATTAGTTATTTTTCCTGTTAGATATCTTTTCAATTGTGAACATACTCTATTCAATATTCATGTTGTTTATTACAAGTTTTGCTCAGGGATGGCATTCCCACTCTAGGTTGTAAGTAGCCTAAGCATGCAAGACGTACGTCTCGTTTTGATATGCATTACAGGCGTAAGATCGAAGTGAATAACCGTCATGCCCCTAGACGTATTATAATGGTTGAATTTACGATTTCTGAGCAATGCTTGCCCGCCCTGGCTTGGCGCATGGCATTTTCGACAGTATTACGCCAGAGAACATTACGCCCGGTTTCTAAACGGATTCATAAGTGTATCTATACCTATATGAGGAAGAATAATATGTACTAAAAATAATATTATAAATAAAACTAACTTTTTAATTTTAATACTACAATTAATTAACCGCAAAATTGTATTTGATAATTTAACTACGAAAATATATAAAAATGTAAATATACCTTTATAGCAACCGCTTATGTAATTGGGTGGGCACTGCCTACCCTGCCACCCCGGACGGGCCGCCACTGAAGCTGAGGGTTGGCAAACCTTGTTTTTATAGTAGCACAGATGTTTATCTTCGAAACGGCGCTTGAATGAATGAAAAAACAAATAAGGGTAATTTCCAAAATAAAATTGATTGTTAAGTAATTTGTTAACCTTATCTGCAGCAGGATTCGATAGGCAACCTGGTCACGATGCATTAACCAACACATGACCATTCATTTTTTCCGCATTTTGATGGAAAAACTGATGAGGGTAGATTTCTTGCAGTGGAATCTTAGAATATCATTGTTTTTACATAAGCTTCTATCGTTTCAGATCCCCAAATATTTACTTAATTTGCTGATTAGGAGATCTAGCATTCATAATATTAATGTTACAATAAATTCTTTTATGATCCCTCAGCATAACTCCATTAAGTTTGAAGGATGTTTTTCGCATAATGCTCCATGTCAATTAAGCACTGATTTAAATGAGATAAACTTGTCACACGAAACTTTTATTAAATATATAAAGCAGACTTTATTATCTACTAATATGTAACAGTTTTTCTTCTTCAATCAGATGGTATTTCTTGCATATAATATTTCTATTCCTGCTATCAACTGCTACTTGAAAAAAATATATTTTCGATGTTAGTAATCGAAAAAATAATTTGCGAGCGTGGTAAAAGCTGTAGTGTTGTGTATCCATATAAATCAGTGATATAATATTCTTGACCTATTTCTAAGCTTTATGTGACTTCGTTTATTACTCCAACGCTAAGTTAAACTGTATTATTATGACTAGGTACGTAATAATAGCTTCAAATATGGAAGATAAAGTTGACTGATTCACGTTGTAAAATCCTGCCGCCGAAAAACTTGGTCGCCACTTTTCTGCGAATTTGGCTAACTGCAGAATCTGTTCTTTCACAAGCTCATTCTCTATACTCTCATGGAGCGTATAACATGTTTTTATGATTTTCTCGCCACTTCTTTCAACCGAATCACACGACAAGACCAATACCACAAGAGAAATCTGAAATTAAAGAAATATTATTACTTATATAATATTATATGCATATAGTTGAGTTCATTTGAAATATTTCAATGCAAGAAATACATAAACGTTGCATTTCTTTTTCAAATGTAATTAGTAATAGAAAAAACATTTCTACAAAAAACAACAGGACAATCATGGACTATTTTCAGTAATTCTGATCCCTTACTGGGGAATTTTGTGGATAATAGGCTTAAATGTATAAAGAAACGATGGATCATTTAAATTAAATTAAAATAGAATAATAAGTATATCACCTACAATCTCAAAAATATTTTAAAAGGTGCTACATGATCAGATGTACGAGTACTTCGTATTAAACAGACTTATTCCTGACTCTCAATGCGGATTTAGAAAAGGCCCTCAACTGCTATAGCAAATGTTACAGATGATACCATACATGCCTATGATAATTAATTAGTTAGTGTGCTTGTGCTTCTAGATTTCTCCAAAGCTTTTAACACGATTAACCATCAATTTATTTGTGAGAAACTTAGATATTTTGGTTTTAATAACGAATCTGTGTCTTTAATTAATTCTTATTTAGCAGGCAGATCTCAAAGAATTTCATTTAAAAAATCACTCTCTTTAAGCTTAGATATATTGTCAGGAGTGCCTCAGGGATTAGTCTTGGGTCCTCTTTTATTTATTATCTGTACATCTGATATCTTAACTTCTGTTGAACATTGTAAAATACAAGCTTACGCTAATGACACTCAAATGTATATGCATTTATATCACACAAATCACCCTCAGGTATTTGAAAATATTAATAGTGACTTAGCTTTTATTAATCAAGTGTCAAAGGAACATAACCTTAAACTTAATTCTAGTAAATCTTACATTTTGTTATTTGGTAATAAAAATAATATTCATAAATTAAAACATAACATAAATATTAATATTGAGGGTGTGTCTTTGCCTTTAGTTAATGCGTTTCCAATTTAGATATTATTTTAGATTGCAATTTACGTTTTGGCGGGCATATCAAAAAGTTAATGCAACAGTCGTATTCGTATTTAAAATTCATTTATGCCAATCGTCATATATTAAATTTTAATCTAAAGATACTGTTATGTGAGACATTGGTTTTGTCTCGCTTTAATTATGCTGATATACGGACCTTGTTAAAAATCGGGTGAAAAAAGTTCAGAACCCTTGATAATTGGACTACGAAGATTTCGTTCGGTTTCTGAAAAATTTAATAACCTTAAATGGTTAAAAATGACAAATAGAGTACTACATCATCTTGGTACGTTCATACAAAATTTGTTAAATACTCCTCACTCCTCCTCTGCCCTTAGAAATAAATTTACAGCTAGATCAGCTGTTCACTCCAGGGATATTCGATATAAATTAAATTTAACTATGCCTCATCTTCACACAACCATGAATAAGAGAGCATTCTTATTTAATTCTATAAATCTCTATAACTCATAACCTGATAACTTAAAAAACATGGAACCAAGAAAATTCAAATTCAAGTATAAAAGTTACTTGCTAAGTAAGCAGCTGCAATAATAATTTTAAGTACTTTATTTTTAGCCTATATAGATATGTGTATCAAACAGGGAAGAGCCCGAGGACTATCCCGCAAATTATCAGTTCCTGAAAGAAACTTAAATATTTCAGTAAATTATTTAAATGATTTTTTATATTATTGCCATGCACTTTATTAAATAATTTAACATTATGTTTAAGGGTTTAATTTTGTGGCTAAGTATGAGTAGCTTTAAGCTAGACTTCGTTACAAATGGGCCTAATTGTTATTTGTTGAAAACATTTTTGTATTTATATTTTTTATAAATAAAGTCGATTTATGTTTCCTTTTACAAAAATCCAGTCATTCTACTCTGTGGCTCCGACCCTTACAGAGGGAAGCTAGTAATAAATACCAATAGCCACTCCCCATGCCCGTGGGGTAAGTGACTACCGAGTCCGTGAATCGTATGCCCTGAGTAGACGCAATGAACCGAGGATGACAGCATTCTGCCGGTATGATATTTAGTTCTGAAAGCAGCGTCTGTCTCATTCCACCGAGGGCTTCTATAATCAGTACCGCTATTTTAACAGAATGGCCTGGATAAAGCCTGCGGAGTTCGAAGAGCAAATCTCAATATTCTGTCCGTTTTTCCTCCTCTTTCAAGACGATGTTGCTCGCAGTGGGGGCTGAGAACTCCACGACATACATTGTCTTGAGTTGGTGGTCGAGGAGTACTATGTCAGGCTTGTTGGCTTGTATTTGCTGACGGTGGGAAATGACTAGTTCTAATAAATTAGACACTTCTCATTCCCCACAACGGACTCAATATCCCCCAGAGCGTAAGGCAGCACTGGTGTTTCGTCTATCCCATACGAGTGCCTTAGATGATAGTAAAGCACTCGTAATGCTGCGTCGTGTCTGTGATATAGGCCGAGACTGCTTATGTCGGGCAAGTCAACAGTAAGTGCATTACAGTCCCCGGCGCCCTACGGCAGGCCCTGCAGCTGACATCAGGGACCTCCATACCCATGACACGACTTCGATAGACGAAGGTGTTAAATACACCATCCTGGCAAGCCATTATGAATCCCTCGGTCTCGGACTTCAGCCCGGCTGACCTTGAAAAGCCGAGGTTATTTATATTTTTATAGAAGACTCCGTGCAATGGCTTATCCTTAGCATATGCAGAAGGATGTTGTGTTCTACAGCTCTAATGTGGGCTTTCGGGTTCCAACTCTGACAGAGTCGGGGTTTACCCGCTCGACGTCGAAGATGAGACCAAGTTCATCGGCTGCTCTCCATGCTGCCTTAAAGAGAAAAGCTTCTACCTCTGCATTTTCATGGTCTCGGACCATGCAGAGGAGGGGATCCAAACTCCTGACGACTTTACGTGCTCCATCCAGAACCATCCTGCTATGGAGACTCAATAAGCTCAAGAGTCCACGGCCTCCCCGATGTCGTGGGAAATATAATCGTGGAACGGACGATTTAGGATGAAAGCTCCTATTGAGATGCATCTTCTTGCGGGTTACTATATCGAGTTGACGCAGCTCTTCTCTAGTCCATTTCACTACTCCAAAAGAGTAGAGAAGGATCGGAACGGTAAGCATATTTGTAGCACCTTGTTCTTCCCCGACAGTTCTGAAGACCAGATCTGTCGGAGTAGGTGCTGATATTTGCCGCGGAGAGTGTTTTTCACTACACTCACTTCTTGGGTGGAGCGTTGCTCGACACCCAAGTAAATGTACGACTCTCCGGCATCTACATGGTGTAAGACGCTTTCATCCACGAGCTGCGTGTCCTCTCCGTAGCCACCGCATCGTCCTCTCTTGAGATGGATCAGTACCCATTTGTCTAACCCGAACTGCATACCGATAACCTGCGTGTACTCCTGTACCACCCTGAGGGATTGTTCGAGATCCCTTTCTAAGGAGGCATAAAGTTTAAGGTCATCTATATAAAATAGATGGGTGACCTTATTCCTCCTATGCCTTATTATTATTATTAATAACTGTAAATTCTGTTTGCAAACAACACTCGCTTAAATTAAATAATGCATTTCTGTATCTGTCTGTCTGTCTTCCTTCTCTTTCCATACATATTATTGTCCTATTGCAAAATACTTGGGGGGTATTTCAAGACGAACATCCCTGATTTTGTTTTCCTAATGATCGATATTCTGACATTTTCTTCTGTGGTAAACTTTATTTTTCAAGTAACCCCATAAAATATGCCTCTAAATAAATTGTCCAGGTAATTTCTTACATTAATAGTACTGTGAATTGAAACGCCGATTTGTTGAAACCATAAGACGCCTCTTTCCTCCAACGACATGTCATTAATTACTTCAGTAATTTCATTCAGAAGGAAGTTCAAATATCTTTCCGAATTGAATCATAAATCGTGAGTTTCCGTCAGAACACCAACTGCACCAACTTACTACCCTATTGGATGAAAAAGTTGCTTCGTCTGTGAATAGAAACTGTATAGCAAAAGATCGATTTACTTATATTTAGCTAAAATTTGCATATCAATGGGGAAGGAAGAAAGACAAAAATGATCTTGTCTCTCTGACTACACTCAAAACCCCTTCTCCAAAAGTTCTTCTTAAATTAATTTCTTGTAAATGTAAGAAAGGATGTCGGAGAGCAAGTGGATGCAGGAAAGCAGGGCTTAACTGTTCTATAATTTGCTCGAACTGTGACAATAGATGTGATAGCATGCCTCAAGCATTGGAAGATAGTGATGAAGACCAAGACACTGATACAACCTTAGAACCACTGTGTAATGAAATTGATACAGAAAGTAGAGAAGAAGCTACTGCGCCAGAAGAATTGATCTCGCACGACTCTGAGACTTCATTGCCTTCAACTAGCAAAAACATCGATAAATCTGGTCCATCAGGGGTACCAAAGCGAAAGAAGTTAATGTAATTTTCTTTTATCACTTAATATGTGGATTAGGCCTACTGGGGATATCACAAAAAAACATATATTCTACCTCATGGTAGTGTGGAAATGGGAATTACTTTCCACTTCACGTCAAATGATGACCTTTGTTATTCTCCTATCCAAAATAGGTCGGTTTTATTAAAAAAATTGTTAGAACCTATTTCGTAGTAAGTTTCCTGGTCTATAATCTGTTGCATAACTATTTTTGCTGTAAAAGCAAAGAGTAACGAGGTATCTTAAAAATCTCTTTTTTTCGCAATTTATTACAATATCAAATCAATATCAAAATTTTCCAGCTAAAGGCAATTTACACCTCGTAATTACTGGACTATTATATTTTTACTAAATCCAACTTAAAAGAAACTGCGCGGGGGCGAGCGTAGGTGCGTCTTTACTATGTACATACTTCGGTATGCGATGTAAAGCAACGACAGGCGCGGTTAGTACTTGGATTGGTGACCATTCCAACGGAAACCGCGTTCTCGCCTCACACATCTTCCAGCGGCTTGTATATCAGTGTATGCGCGGAAGCTATACAACCTTAGGCGAGGGTTGTATAGGAGATATACCATCCTTCGGAGGGGATGTAAAGCCGTCGGTCCCTTGTCTATTAAATGTTAGGCAAGTAAAAGATCCCTACTCTTCTTAAGGGAAGAGGTTCGGCAAAATTCCTGGTTGGCGGTAGCTCGTCTACAGGCGTCGGTGTTAGGCCGCAGTAGCGGAAATAAGCCGACGTTAAATAAATGTATAAAAAAAATAAAAAAAAAAAAAAAAAAAGAAACTGCGCTATGATCATTCTTTTATACATATTTAAGGGTAAAGCAAAAGACTTACTACATAAATAGCTGAAGAGACAATAGATAAAATAGTTCGGTAGTTTTGTATCGAATCTGCACCCATATTGAAGCATATAGCAAACAAAACGAACAATATCGAAGCAAACGTGTAAGAGAATAAATGCCAGCCGAAAACTGCGCTAAGCTCTTCGACTAACGTGCTGAGTTTTCTGTACAAATTTATAATTTCCAAAATATTGACAATTTTCTGTTCGTCGTTGTTATCACGATTGTTGACTACCCTTTCGACTAGCTCATCCAAAAAAGAATATCTCCATTTCAACACTTGCATGATGTTAAGCAACAACAACAGTATCATATTCATATAAAAATGCGCAATTTTCGTCTTTAAGGAAAGGTAGAATATGTCGTCAAATCCACTCCTACACCATACATATGTTGAATAACCAAACAAGGCTAAATACGGCACAAAGATTAACAGTAACTGCATATAAGTGTAGTGATTATTTGCTATCATTTGAAACTCAAACTTGCTTAGCATATATTCTGTCTCATCTATGAAAACAAAAATTAGTTTCCATCTTCTTAGCATAAATATGTTTGAATTTAAAATACATACACCAACAAACATTAATTCTGAGATTGGCCACAATACTGCCAAGAATGAGTTCGTCAATAAATTATCTGGAACTTTTCTAAGTCGGATTCCAATACAATAATACGTGGCGATTGCGAAGGCCAGAAGCAAAGCCAGCACTAGGCACTTTACGAAATATGTTTGTTTTCCTTTTGCCCCTAGACTAATCGGTGTTATACAAATATATTTGCCGTCTTTGAAAAAACATTTTATTATTCTAATGTCGTTCTGTTCTTTCCGCAGAAAAGCTTTTTTGTAAATGTTAAATTTAGTTCCTTTTGTGTTAGTCGAGGACTTCTTTTCAATATAGTATATCATAATATATATAAATTATGTAATGTTTCTGGAATATCGTGCGCGGACTAGTCCGGATTTTGTAAACTAAAATATTACATATAAATTATAAATAATTCAGTGACTTTATAACATTAACATAAAATGCAATAATTGATATGCTGGCGTGTAGAACGCTAGGTAAAAAAATAACAGGCTTATAGAAGCTTATCAGTAGATGCAAATTATGTAATATACAATACGATTTATTCTTCCTCTTAATGTTACAGATTCACAATTAATGCTATTTCAACATTGTGGAATCGTCAGGTAATACAAAATAATGTCGTTTTATACATATAGCAATAATATAAAAAACACAGAAATGAGACAACATCTTTACACGTTATTCAAGAATTCGTCTACGGAGTAATAACATTTACAAATTAATTTTTTTTCAATTCTACCTTACATCTTGAAATTTTAAAATTATTATCAATTTTTTTAGGTTTAGTTATCTGGTTGTACAGAGTTATTCACTATATATTGACCCCAATTTATTTCTGTTATTATTGAAAATAGAAAAAAGTTTCGTATAAAAGTTGTAAGATCTTACTTACGTTTTATCGAAACGTAATTAAAAAAAATCATGTATAGATCACGCGATACAAAATAAATATATGTTTTCTTTAAATGGAACACCCTATATATTACTGCATTTTCGAGAACCCCTTTTCCCCCTGATTTCAAATATATAATATTGTATAGGTCTATCTTAAATTCTTCTTGAATATTTGGCATTCAACATGCAAATGAGCTGCTTTATTGCAAGAAGAGTGAGCCATGCGTGTCAAAACACAAGTGAAACAAAAATAACAAGGTAGGCCACGAAAATAATTATTTTATGGTTTATTCAATTTTGATATTTCAAACCGTCATTATTAGCTCCATAGCAACAACCGTAAATAATTGTTTATTCACTAGTAAAATAAAAAAGCAAGCCATAATATTTGTTTACAATGGACACGATAAGCGTCAAGTACTTCTGTTGCTTCCAATAGTGTCAAATTTCCTACCCTTTTTTATCTTAACCATATAAAAGATAGAGAGTTAAATTTTTCAGTCTAAAATGCTACCCAAAACTACGACGTATTCAGCACTTGAATTTTTTGTTAACGTAAACAATCCCCAGCGTGGGGTAAGGGGACGGGTAAATCCGTAGAAACTGTGACGTCATTTACAATATAAAAAGAAACCACGGCATTCGTACAAGGTTCATTTGAACCACACCGGAGTACGTCGCTGAACTTTACTGTTCGCTGGACTCGTTGAAGATAGAATTTGTACTATTTTGACCTACGTTGCAGAACTTCAATGTTCGCTGTACTCACTGGATTATTTTGGTGGTCATTTTGCCAAGTAATGCCACACAAAATGCACTCTATGTCTACACGAACTTATCTGACTGTTTAACACGCAATTTGCACAACGCCAACATAATCTGATAAGTATTCTTACTTGATTAATTCTCAACTTATTATTGAATTTGCATTCTGGTTACGGGGTTGGTTAAAAAGGGTTTAAATTGGCGTATTTGTGGTACCAAAAGCATCTTATTTTTTTTTAATGAAATATTAGATTTGATTTTTAATAAGAAAACCTGATAATATTACATTACAATTATTTATTCAGTTATGATTTCATTCTGCTGAATATTTTATTAGGGAAATTTGCGTTTACAATATAACAAGTGTATATTCATCAACTATTTTTTTTTATTTTAATGCCTTGTTTATATTTACGTCCTGGCGGAGTTTAGCTACAGCTACTCTTCCACTCAACCAGGACGGAACTATATATTTAGAGCTATGAAATAACAAGGCACTTTATCACAGACTAGTCAAACTTCATGTCTATCTATCGACTCTCGTGTCCACCACATCGCATGTAGGGTTTTCAAGAATGCTTTATATTTAAAGTACACTACGAATATTTTTCAACTGTAACCACAAGGTTGTCTGATTGTTGACCATTTTACCTACAATAAAATCTTATAGTTACATGAATTCGACGTATTATGCGTTAACAAGGTTTGAAACATTGGCAATGGCCAATTGGCTGATTCGGTTCTCAATTGGGTGCCGTTACAACGAGAGATGTCAGTTGTCTGGTCACTTGTTCAATTGAAAGGTGATGCAACACCACTTTCTTACCTTCGCGGATTCGCGGCTTCGTACGGTTGACAATCATAGGTAATCTTCTGGTTGCTTTTCTATTTAATTCCTACAGGGAATTTCTCCAGCATTCTAAAAGATTTTACATAAGTGTAAATTCTCACCTCAGCAAGAGTAATCCGAACTATTGTTCATACTCTACTCTCAATCCATAAACAATGTAGTTAATTAAAGGATATTTTCTCAACATTCTCTGATATTATACATGAGTTTTTAATTCTCATTTATCACTTATATTTTATGATGCACGAACATGGAATGATTCTTGTCCTCTGTTTTGCATTAAGGCAATTTCATCATAACTATTGCTAACAATTCTAAATCCCAATTATCATTACCTAGCGATTGTTAACAACCCTAATTATAAATTATCATTACCAGGTCGTTGCCACTTCGCCACAGTTGTTGCAAATATCACAGGTTCAATCATATTTTAATCGGCTATTTGGCGCAGCTACCGTTGTGATAGGTTTAAGCCACGTTTCGCTAAGGGTTGATATGTCAAGTTTATTTGCTTCTAAATATTGTTGTAAACTTGTTCTGTTAGCCTTAAGGTGGGTATATCCAAGAGAGAGGATGCGATAAGCAAATATTTATTATTTTTTGCTATAACTTCTTTTACAATACATATGTTGGTAAGAAAAGTATAAGACTACCTAAGTAGAACTATGATAGGAGTAGTGATATGAATTTTCACTCAATAATTTGAGTTGTTTGCCAAATTAGTTAATTTAAAACTACAAGATATGAATATTGTAAACAACTATAATTATTGAGTGAAAATTCATATCATTACATCTGTCTAAGGTTCAACTTAGGCTTTTTTTTATCAATATATGTATTTAAAGAAAAGTTATGTCCAAAAATAATAAATGCTTCCTTATCGGATCTCACTTCTCTTAGATGTACCCACCTTAACAAAACAACTATTCCAATGCAAAGATATTGAATTTTTTTGGATTGAATTTTCCAGACTGTATTACAATATATCTGGAGTAGGTCTAGAACTATCCTTAAATACTTTACACATGTTGCTATTTGAAAATAATACTGACTAATTTTTTACGAGATCATTCAAATTATTATTAGGTATGTTGCTAGCCTTAATTTTTGTTAGAATCTCCCTGATAAAGGAGGCAAAGTTGAATGTTGAGCGGTATAACGGTGTCTAAATAACTTATACCCTAAACTACAATCCAGTTGTTATGCATTATACAAACTTAAAGACCTAGTAAGCCAATCTGTTCTGCTGACGTTCTACCATGCACAGTTTGTGTCAAAAATAAAATATGGAATTATATTTTGGGGTTGTTCGCCTCGTAGCGTAAGAGTTTTTTGTTTGCAAAAGAAAGCCATTAGAACAATATATGGGCTATCAAATCTAACATCTTGTCGAGATACGTTTAAAGCCAACAAATTATTAACATTACTCTCTCTCTATATAAAAGAAATTATTATGTATGTTAAAACTAATTTAAACCTATTCGTAAATAATAATGTTTATCATGATTATGAAACTCGTGAGAAAGAGGATTTATAGATACCTAGACACAAATTAACTATTTCAGAAAAAAATCCTTGTTACATAAGTATTAAAATATATAATAAGTTACCTGATTATATAAAATGTTTAGATAATATTATGGAGTTTAAGCATAATGTAGATATATTTTTATATTCTAATGTATTTTATAGTCTAGATGAGTATTTTAACCGCTGACTTAGACTCAACACTGCCTGTGATTTTTTTAAATTTTGTTTTTCATTGTATCAAAAGTCTTTATTTTGACACGTCCTATGTCTCTGTATATACTTTGTACTTGATTTCTTTTTAGACAATAAATTCTATTCTATTCTGTTGGAGATAAACTACCGAGTCTGCTAATTTACGTTTTTTTACTCTGTGTTTAATTTTATTATTTAAAACTGATTTATATCTGGGCCTGTGAATTTCTGAGGATGGCTGATTAGGTACTAGAGATAGAAAAATATCAGTATCATTAATTTCTGGAGGCACAGCAAATCTATTAAAAGTAGTTACATTGGCGAATGAGTTAGGATTATCAGGAACGGTCTAAGCTTCCTTAAAAGTAATATTTCTTTCTCTCATAATTTGTTAATTTTTGTTTTTGTTTATGCTTGGGCAGCACTTTGCTTCGCAATCTTCCTCACTTCACAATACTCTATTCACATCAAAACCAGAATTGCATATGAGGCAATTGTTGATTTTAGATTGTTCCAGGGGTCGTTTGGCTTAAGTAGCCTTACATCACTTCGACCTAAAGAGATCTTTTGTGAATAACCCTACATCTAGTTATTGCCCAGGATTCCAAGACGTTTAATAACGCTAGTGATTTTCCTGGGGGCTAGTTTCTCTATGTCTTCAGGCGTTAATTCCACCTGCTCTAGAAGCTTTAGACTAGTGCGGATTATCACAGTATCTGCATTTGTCGTCTACACTGCCTTGCCCATGTTCTTGAGATGATATCTCAAGGGGCAGTGGCCAGTTAGAAGGCCTGTTATCAGCCTTAATTCGGACTTTTTAAGTTCGTGAAGCCATGTGGCATTCTTTGTCGAATAAGTTATAAACTTTTTCGCTTGTCTTTGGCCTGGAGTATTCATCCAGTAGGCCTTTCTCTGGTGTCAGCAAGTTCATTACCTTGTACCCCCCTCATGCCCTGGCACCCACATCAAGGTAACATTGTTGTTGTTGGCCAGTTGCTTCAGGGATTCTTTGCATTCCCAGGCAATTTTAGACTCAAAGGTGTAGGACCTTAGAGCTTTTAATGCTGCCTGGCTATCTGATAATATATAGATCTTTGCCCTTCCAATATCTTTATTTAGGCATTCCTGGGCACACAGATCTATAGCATGTATATCGGCTTGGAAGATGATTGGGGTGTTGCCTAGGGCTTTTGATAGCCTGCATCTTAGCCCCTTCAGCCATCTTAGATCAATCTGTATACTAGATGAGTGACCCTTGTTCCAATCGTAGTGTCTCCAACTTGCTCGTCTGACGGTTTTCGATCAGCACATCAAACGGGCAGTCAAGATCCTGTTTGATTGGTATTGAGTCAGTAGGTTTGGTCATGGACTCAAAATGGATTAGCTCCAAAATCCTTAAGTGACCAACCAGATCGCCTGGCTTAAACTTGAGTGCCTGATACAGCCTTAACGCATTAAGTGCTGCCTCCTTCCTTACATGCAATTGTAAAGGAAGTAGGTCAAGCATATGTCCAAATAGCCGCTGTTGCTTTAGTAAGTGTCATTTCTAGACGTGGGTTCCAGGTAAGTTTTTGATCCAGGATTACACCTAGATACTTGACTTCACTGGAAAAGCTTAGGATCTTTCCGTTCAGGATAGGAGTTCTAAGGTTAAGTTTTCTCCTTTTGATGAATGGAACGATAACTGTTTTATTCGGATTGACACTAAGCCCCTCTGACGAGCACCAGTTGGATATTATGTTTAAGGCAATTTGCATAAGGTTTGAAATCATAACCTCATGTCTACCTCTAACAGTCACTACTAGGTCATCTGCATAACCCTGGACATTGAAGCCAGAATTACTCAGTTTGTGGAGGAGATCATCGACCACCATCGACCACAGCAAAGGCGATAGGACCCCACTTTGTGGATAACCCCTGACTGCAGTCACCGTAGCCGATTCCTCCCCCACATCTGCGGTAATTATTCTGCTTCTGAGCATGGATTGTATCCATTTAATTGTAGGGCAATTACTTCTGATATGCTCCAAAATGTATTGCGTGAGGTTTCTCGTAGAGCACGTTTGTATATTAGAATGCATGGTGCACAATTTGAGCATTTGTAGTTAGAAAAATAAATACACACGTTTTCTTTTCAGTGTGGTAGTAGGTAGTACTGTTTATACATAGTTTCTCGTTTTTTTAGATGTTCATTTTGTACTTGTATTTTTATTTATTAGATGTTTGTTTGATTGTTTGTATTAAGTTGTAATAATAATTACTAAATTATAATTATTATAAAGTGAATTTTTACTATTATGGCATAACTGATTTTTACGATTCAATGCTATAAATTGTGGTTTTCGTAAAATATTAAATATTGACACTGTTGAAATTTTTATTACATGTTTTATATCGTTGGAAAGAGAAAAACTAAACGGAATTAATGGTGCCATGGCCTACTTTGACATTTATTCTTTTCATTTCATTGTGTAACAAATTCCCCAATTCTCCCTTAAATCGATAACAGTGCAAAAAAGGAACACAAAACATTACAGCAGTTGTTCAAAAGAAACTATAATGTCATACAAAGTGTTGAGTTTTAAAGATAATTTAAAATCAGTAAAACATTAAATGTAGTAATCACTTACTATGTAAATGAAAGTAAACAATACAATTATTGAGCCCAGTTCTATAACAGAATCGTCTCTTTTACTTTTCTCGTTTCCAGTCACGTAATAAAGGACAGTATTCATCAAAAATAAAATTGTTATCTCGATGAAGAAAAATACGTGCCAACCAAAAATCTGATTCAGCTCCCCCACAAAGCTTTCCATCGTTTCAATCAATTTGACTTTTTCCTTCAGTTTAAATAAAATATCCTTAATACGTGTCTCATATCGTACTGTATCAGCAATATGACTTAGCAGACTTTTATAAATTCCATTTAGTAACTGTGTGGTATTTGATATTAAAATGCAAACGTACATCATGTATATATTTGCAAGATTTTGAATTACCAATACTGAGCATAAAGTATATGATTTGGATTGGATCGAATCAAATATTTTGTACACCATGACTGAAGTGGGAAACACAAGTAACAAGAGATACTCCAAGTATACCAGATAGCATTTTTTGTCTACTTGAAACCCAAATTTATTCACAAGCTCTTTTAACTCGTCAGCCAGATCGAATAATGTAATCCATTGTTTTCGTCTATAGCAATTTGAACTCAACCAACACACAACGATCAGGGATAAGTTTGATATCAACCATATTCCTTTTAATAATTTATCAGTTATTGATAAACCTCTTTCAAATTCCATATACATTTTTATGGTAAATACATCATAGATGGTTAAGATAATTGACAATAAAACAACGGTGTTCTTGGAAAAGGAGGTTTCATCTGCCCGATCAAAAGGCGTAATGCCAACGAATCTGCCAACGTTGAAAATAATTTTAAAAAATTTAAAATCATTTCTTGTTGGATGTGATTCTAGCACAAAAGCTCGCTTGGAGGAGCAATTCTTCTTTATGTGAGTTTGTTTATCCATATCGTAACTACTGATTAAAAATTTTAATACATGTCTGCGCATGGAGACCTCGTAATAGGTAGTTTAAATAATTAATTAATCTATTAAATGTTTAATAAGGCAATGCTGACATAAAATTTGCTGCTGCTCTAATTATATTAATCAGGGAACGATTAAATAGAGGAAAAACATTTATTGCTTATACTTTTGTAAAATAGTAGTAAAGAGCTTTGTATACTATAAAAGTGCAAATTGTGTTAGCACTTGAAATTAAATTTAGAACTAACTAAATGTTAATTACTCTTACATATTTTGTTTTGCACAAAAGAATATGTAGTGCGAAACAGAAGATTAAAATAAATGAGCACAATGAATAGCAACTAAAGAAAGATAGAAAAGATTTTTTATATATTTTTTGTCAAAATATCCAGTGTATTAGAAACAAAATTGACCTATTAGAGTGGTTATTTCAAATGTAGAGGACATTGCTAACTCGTTTGTAGATTTCTTTACAAAGTGTACCAAAGCTCTGGGTCATATACAGGGTGTGGCGTTTGACCCTACCCAACATTTTATTTATTTTATTTTATTTATTTTGGTTACGACTGCCCAGACAGAAATCCAATTATAGGGCAGGAATTTTACAAACATAAAAAGAAAACTAAATAATAACTAAAACTAAATAACTTAACTAAAGGTAAACAATTAAATGATAATAAAAATTAACAAAATAAGTCTATGATTAGTATAGTCCTAAGAGTTGTAATCTAATAACTTAGAAGCTACAGTTGCTGTGCAGAATTGAGAACCACATTTCGCATTTTGGATATACTAGTATTAAAAATATCTATATTATTATACAAAGAATCATAGTTGGAACACATACGGTGCCAGAGGAGAAAATAACAGCAAATTTGTTCTTGGTGCCGGCAAATAGAATAGAGACGAATGCGAGCGAGTCTGCAAATTAGGAACATGAAACCTAATGCAACTAAGAATTTCAGGGCAGTCAATAGTGCCTTTTAAAATCTTAAAAAGAAATACAAGAGAGTGATACGTCCGACGTAGTTGAAGATCACTCGTGTTGAATCTATGTAATAAGTCACAATGTGGAAAACCTCTCTCTGGATAATTTCCAGAACTCCAGACTATTGAAGCATATTCAAGTCTTGACCTCAGAAATGAATTAAAGAGAAGTTTCAGTGTATTATCGTTAAATTCTCTACAATTACGGATAATGTAGCCTAAATTTTTGTAGGAATTAGCGGAGATTTGATTGATATGGCTAATAAAAGAGAACTTTGGATCGAATATTACTCCTAGATATTTGAAATGACCAGAGCTCTTCAGTTTTTCATCATTAATTGTATTGATAAATTTTATTGGATTTTATGCACGAGTCTATGTCATAAAGCTACACTTTGAGATATTTAACTGTAAATTGTTTACGCTACACCAAGGCCATAGTTGTACAAGATCGTTTTGCAAATCAACACAGTCTTCTGCACTAGTGATAGATGTAAACATTTTTAGGTCATCGGCATAAAGTAATGTTTTGCAATGTAAGCCAATGACGATATCATTTATAAAAATGTTAAAGAGCAATGGCCCAAGCTCAGAACCTTGGGGAACACCTGATGTCGCTGAGATATCCAAGACCAAAATCCACGGTATTGCACATTTAGTCGTCTATTTACCAAGTAGGATTCAAAAAAGTTTAGGAAGTGCTCAATTAGTCCAAATTCGGATAATTTGTTCAGCAAAATTCCGTGGTCCAGTCTATTGAAGACTTTAGAAAAATCTGTATAAATGACATCTATTTGGTCTCCAGCATTCAACTGTTCAGCTATGAACTGAGTGATGCACACCAGATTGCTGGTGGTAGAGCGATTTGGCATGAATCCGTGTTGATCGAGGTAAATTTGAGATTTGACGTGATTAAAGAGAATATCGTATATTACGTTTTCAAATAATTTATTAAAATTGCACAATATTACTATTGGCCTACAGTTTTCAATAGCACATCTATCATTTTTTTTTAATACCGGACAGATCCTAGATATTTTCCAGGCTTCTGGAAAAGTAGTAGTTTTAATAGGAACAATCCCCCCAAAACTCTCTCAAATTCAAAAAAATTAGGTGCACATACGGCTTCAGAAGTCTCAAGCTAAGCTCTCCAGCCCAAAACCTGTTATTTCTTCAACCAAAAGAGGCTTGCAGATGTTCAGTTGCACAGTCGGCCCTGAGGAGGGCATCTGTTGTATATTATAATTTAAATAAAGCAGGTTCTCTTTTTCACTACCACAGTCGCAAAGTCCTCTTTTGGTTTCTAAGATGAAACAATACTTGGATTTCTATACTATTCTGATTTTCCCGATACATCTATTGAACAATAGCCGAACTATGAAGTAAATAGTTGACATTAGAAACAAATAGTTCCTCTGTTTTCCAATAGATGGAGCCACATATATCGGAAATCATTCGAATACTACAAAAATCTAAGTATTCTTAGAAACTAAAAGGGAACTTTGCAAAAATTGGAAAATACCGTAAATGAATACCCTTGTGGCTACCATACCCTTCAATAATTAGAACAACTATGGGTGTCCTAAATGTATACGGCCATATCTATTGAAAACTTAGAATTATTTTTTCCTACAATGATGTAAAAAATTTAGTAATCAGTTAAAAAATAAGGTTGTAAAGAGATAATATATCCTATCATATTGTTAATGTGGGCAAGTCGGCATTATTTCATGCGGCAGACATAGTTATCTATATTTTGTTTTTAAATAACGGTTGTCAATAATATTGGTAGCAAATAACCCTAAAACAATAATACATAAATTTTACCCCAAAAATAAATAAGGGAGCATTAAATCAGAAATTTACATTGGCCTCATAAATTGTTTATATAAATAAAGAGATACAGTGTCAAAGTCAAGATCAAAATAAGAAGTCAAGTTCACTTAGGTAACGTAATATTATTTTGCATACGTTGAATGTAATAAATTAAGTAACATTTATCATATACCTCGATAAATCGCTTGCACTTGAACTCATTTGGAATCTTTCACTTTTCAAACTCGTAAAAGCCCGTAAAAGGTTTGCGATATAGAAGTCGTTAAGATCAGAAGTTTCGACGGTAAAACGTATCGTGAATATTTCTATCATAAGATGCTACTAAATTTTATTGCTCTAATTAAGATGTAGCAGGAACATTTCAACGGTTCAGTGGCCATTGAGTTGAAAAAATACGAGACAAATATATATTTGTCATTTTCATCCTTATTAAAAATATAAATTTTAAAACCTATTTCCAGATTTCATTTTAAACAAAAATATAATAATAATAATAATACTGTCATGTAGTAATTATCTGCACTATAAAATTAACCAAAACACTGTTTAGCATATTCTCTACAAAATATAATTTTCAAATATTCAATAATAAATTAAATAAACCGCAAAACTAAATCGATAAATAAATTCTACATTCTTTCCAAGTAAAAATGTTATCATTCATATTTTATTTCTACAATATAAATTCGCTATTTAACAAGCATATAGGATGTAAAGTTTCGTATTTCAATCTCAGCTTGTAACCGTGTTGAGAGATAAACTTTAAGTCTACCTATACAGGAATATTGCTGAATAAGTATTTGGGAATCATATAAATAGTCCAGTATTGATACACAATTTACTCATTGGTAGTCAATCAGTCAACGAGCATCTACCTGACGCATCTCCCCTATCATGGACTGGTAAGATCTTTTTATTTTATTATTTTTTGAACTATTTTCCTTTATGGACTTGTTTGTTATTTTTACCTTCAATAAAGTGTTGGTATATTTTTGTTTAACATCTTTATTTTACTTATAAAATTTAACCTCTCCAAGCCAAGCTACCCCCAGCTCGTGACAATACCCTGTCCCGTAATAACGTGCAATAAATTTAACTTAAAAATAACCTTTTTTGTACCTATTTCAGTAATATATATCATTATATTTTAGTAGTAGATATCATTATGTTGAATATATGGACTTTAAATCTGTCAAATTTGTCGATGTATCTGGTGTCTCGCAGAGAGGGAAATACTGACAGACGACAGACTCCGTTATTTTTTGATCTGCCGCAGAAATATCGGAAGGCAGTTTTGAACCACCTTATGTATTAAATTTGTTTCTATAAGAGCTATTCTAATCACAAAATCAGTTTTGAAATATTGATTTAATTTATTGTATAGTATTCTTTTGTCTCTTTTCTTTTTCTTGTAATATTGTATTTAATCTGCTTATGTATAGCCCTATTATTGGACATTTGTCTGTTGGACTGTTTCTCCAAATAAATAAATAAATAAAAACGCGTTCCACACCATGTCAAGTTTTGTCATCCAAGAGAACAATGTCGATAGATTTCAAATTTCATTGAATAATTTTGATTTTCTACAAACTTACACCGATTTGAAATTTTCTTGGGTTGATATTCTGTATTGAAAAGAAATGTTCTATTAATGCACCTAACTGTCCATACTATTTTAATCTCTTTTACCTGGTATCTCTTAATATAAATATAGATTCGAGCCAGTAGGTTCGCAGTGTTGTTTAACTTAACTCAAATATGGAGCTAACAACTAGCCAGTTAATAGTGGTGGTGTTACTACTTTGTATATCACAAAAGATGACTATTGCAGGTATATATATGCAGAAATATACTATTTTACTATTTTTTACGAAATCTTAGACATTAACAATAAATTTAGGGAATTAACCTGCTTAGTTAATAGTTGAGTTGATGAAGGTTTTTACTTCTTAACCCTCAGGGACATATTCATATTGGTTAAACAATATAAACACATTTTATGCAGAAATTATTTTTTTTTTCACGGCATTTATTAACTTTTAAATAATAAAGGGTTAAAAATGTTTGTGTCTTTTTTATTTTATAACTATTAAAAGCTTAAATTATATGAAAATTGTCAAAAAAAATTTAAAAACAATTATAAATTATTTTTTATTTATTTTATATTTAAATATGATACATATATAATTTTATATATTTAAGAAAATTCGAAATTTTTTAAAATATATACAGGCTGTCCATTTTATCAGGGCCCTCGAGAATATCTCACTTAATATCGGTCGTGCAAAAAAAAATATTTTAATGAAAATTGTGCCGATTTATATAACCTACAAAACGGTTTAAAGACATTTGAAATCCATGGCCTACTTTAAGAGCTATGGCGGAAAATATCGAAAATGCGGAAAACGTCTAGGCCAAATATCTCCGTTATTTGAAGAGACACGAGAAAAATTCTAAGACGAGGTTTTATCAAATTTTTTTTAAAAAAAGCTGTATTTTGAGATTTACTCTTCAGTCTGTTAAAAAAATTATTTGGAAACGGGCAGGAAATGGCGCCATTAAATAGAGTATTTTCCTCCCTTTTCAACGATATATCACATGCCATATTTATTCATTGGTACTACGTTAGTAATTATAAAAACATTTTTTTAAAAGCAATAACTTTTTTTTAACAAGTATTATATTTGCCGTGGAGAAGTATGATTAAACAAAACGATAAAATAATTCAATAAGTTGTTCAAATATTTGTTATAATAAAACATTAACACAATTAAGAAGAATAAAGTAAATTCAGGTAACAAAAACAAATAATAAAAAGAGTATAGCACACAGAACATTAATCTTTATCTAATCCTCAAAATAATTTTTAAGATATCATATCAAGTGTTCAAAGTGTCCACCGCGATATTTCTTATACACAATCGAGCACGGCGAGGCACTGCATTTAAAACATTACTCAGCATTTCGGGGGTAACTGTAATACATGCCTGTTGAATTCGAGCTTTACGGTGTCGTCGAAAACACCTTATCTTTAATATACCCCCATAGAAAAATCCATTGGGGTTACATCTGGAGAACGAGGGGGCTATCGAATATATCCATTGGTACCTATCCAATGTTGGGACAAAATTTCGTCTAAATAATCTAGGCAAATCTGGGAATTGTGGGGAGGAGCTCCATCTTGTTGAAAATATTGAAAGTTGTGTCGATTCTCTAAAGGTAGGTCATCTAAGAATTCATTAAATTTATTTCTCAAAAAGTTTAGGTACCTTTGACCACTGAGGTGACCATCATAAAAATAAGGTCCTATTAAATTGGTGCCTAAAATACCTATTCACACATTATTGAAAAACGATTTTGAAACCCAGTCGGTCTATGCCAGTGTGTATTTTCAGAAGTCCATTTGTAATGAATATTGCGATTAAAAAATCCATTATTGGAAAAATTTGCCTCGTAGGACCAAAGTATTTTACTACATATTAATGGATCGGCACGCTTCTTTTCCAACAGCCACCTCCTTGGTTTGTCCCCCGTTTTAAATTGTGAACTTTTTTGGCTTTATAACACCGATAGCCATTTTTCTTTAAAATTTTTGTAGCACTTGTTTTATTCATATGACAAGCAATTTGAATTTCTCTTAATGATGTTTCCAAATTTTCTGTATTTTTATTTCTTACATAATTAATAACTCGGTTTACCTTATTTACATTATCAGTAACACTGTTCAACCTTGTCTTCATCTTTAAAAATGAACCATTATTTTTCAGTTTCGTAGCTAATTTTCTGAACAGAGTTTTATTCGGATGTAGTGCTTGTAGAAATCTGTTTCTATATTCTACTTGAGCTAATCCAGAGTTAAAATTGCATTGGCAATATGTAACGAACATATAATAACGATCAATGTGAGTAAAAATCATTTTTGAAAATTCTAAATTCTTAAGCGAGTGTGATTGAGTGAGAGTTTAAGTATTAACTGAGATGATCTGTCAAAAAATTAAATTGTCAAGTTTGTTCATAGCCAACTATTTTAAAATAATTGAAATAATAGTGAAATCATGAAATACAAACAAATGGATATTATACTTAAATTAATTGGTAAAGACATTTTAACTTTCTGAGCAAGGAGTGACGCTTTTATGGAGGACCTCTATACATTGGCATAACTGCGAATACTCTTTCCATAATTGCTCCATGTTCCTTTCTTGATTATTATTTTGTGTTTGTTGCCTGAATTTACTTCATTTTTCTTAATTGTGTTAATGTTTTATTATAGCAAAGATTTGAACAACTTATTGAATTATTTTATCGTTTTATTTAATCATACTTCTCCACGGCAAGTATAAAGAAGAGCTTTACAACGCAGGTTTTCTCTGTATTCTTACACTGTTGGGTACTTAAATGGCGATATAAACATTTTATAACACTAGAGTCGAAAGAGAAAAGCGTACAACTTCATTACCTCCAACAGAAGATGCACAGAAACAGCACATCAAAAGTGTTTATACTTACTACTTACAGATCAAAACTACTCCAGCAAGATTTGTTTGATTTTCGCATAGTGACATGCGAACGTTTAAGTTCCATAGCTTATTTTTCGATATAAAATATTCAAAGGCTCGAGCTTTATTGTACAAAGTACATTAAGCCTTTTCCATTTAGTTATTAATAAATTGCTTATTAATACAGTGAATTAATTATTACGACAAATAATTGCACGAATTACATGAAAATGCGATGTTATACTTCTCTATTTTTCAGATATAGAGGTAGATTATTATTGGAGGGACTATGCTGGTGGTCCTATACCAGATGATGCCGTGCCAGGAGGAAACGACATATTTAACAGAAGTACTTATATTGGCCAAGGGTTTGTGGAAAATTATGGAGTTATCCCAGGAACCATTTATGCAGGAATGAAAACTATTGACGTAAACGTGGGCGTAGTAAAAACAATCGAATCATACGTCAAGGTAAAATTTTTTTGAAATTAGAAACATTTTTGTATCACAATTAATAGAAGTAAAAATTTCGATTAGAATAAAATAAATAAATAAATTAGTTATAACAGAGTTGATGGCTTGGAACGTTTAGATTTTTTACCTAACGTAGCAAGTGCAACTGTTTTCATTATCCTGAAGGTTTTTTCTAGCGCCAGCTGGCAAGAGCTGCATAGTTTTTTCCGGAAGAAGTTCTAATCTTATGAAATCAAATTGAGACTTTAAAAATACGAAATATGAATTGTTTGGTTAGGGCTGTTATTTATTTCAATTTGTGCAGGGGGCCAAGTTGAGTTCACTTTCAGTTTTTGAGACGCAAAAAAATGGTCATAAATTGAAATAAAAAGTCTTTCTCTCAGTTATCTCAAAGTAATCTTAAAATGGTCTAGTTTGAGCTTCCGCGCATATTTCTCGGTTTTGATGGCAGGATTTTGCAAGGGTGTAAAATTTTTACAACAATTATGGTTTTCAGTTGTTCCAATGCCTATTCTTCTGATTTGAAATTTTAATTGAAAATTGTACTTTGTAAGACCTATATTCTCTATGCGTGTCACTCCACTGGTAGATGCACATTTTCTTCAAAAGAATACAATTTGTTTAAAAATGCCTAATATTGCAATATACAGGGTGGGACAATAGTGCGTCGGACCTCGATATCTCCAGTTCTACGATAGCTAGAATTTTTTTAAAAAACTGCTAGTAAACTAGATAAAAAAGTCTATAACTGGAAATTATTTTCAAACATACAGGACGAGCCAAGACGAAATGACAGGACCAAGTACCTTTTTTTAAATAGAATGCTATGTATATCAGTACATTTTTTGAAGCCTCTTTCTAGGCTCTATTCATTTCTATATTAGCATTGGATTTCTCCCAACCACTCGGATGTAATGAATTTTTTTGTTGAAATAATGCAATCTGCAGATGGATATTAAAAAAGTCACCACAGTCACAATTATGAGTTTTAAGAAAAACTTATGTGAATACCAGTTACGAGACATCTAAATAATATTTTCGAATTATTTTCATTTCCTAAAAATGTACAGGGTGGCCAAAAATTATTTTTCGTTTTATTGAGCAATAATTACAAAACTCAAAAACAAACTTAAAAAAAGAGTAGTAGAAAAAATTATAATAAATGTTCTACATGTTGCCCATTTTGATTAACACATTATGTGCTTTTGAAATGAGGTTCCCACTGTTCCTAAAACTGCCGGTGTGATAGATGTAAGGCAGTTATTATTCTTTCCTTCATATTTTGTACTGTTGTTGGTGTGTCTATAAGCAATTTACTTCACGCATCCCCATAAAAAGAAATCCATTTTTGTAAGATCTGGGGATCTAGCACGCCATTTAGTGGGTCTATTTCTTCCAATCCATCGATTAGGGTAGGTATTATTTAAGTGGTCTCTAACCACATTTAAATAATGTGGTGGAGCACCATCTTGCTGAAACCACATCCTATTTCGAATTCTTTCAGGGAGATTTACCAATAATTGTGGCAGATAGTTTTCCAAAAAATGAAGATAAATAGCTCCAGTCAATGTACCATCAAAGAAGTGTGGCCCTATTACATGTTCTCCAATAATTCCTCTCCAAACGTTTACAGACCATGTGTGTTGGTTATCAAATTGCATAAAAAAGTAAGGATTTTCCGAAGAATTATAATGGAAATTGTGTCTATTAAGAAATCCATTTTTATGAAAAGTTGCCTCATCACCGAATAAAACAGTATTGAAGAAGTTGACATCATGTTGTATTTCACCTCTGGCACAATTACAAAATTGTAGGCGCTTTTGAAAATCGTCATCAGATAATTTCTGATGCATTTGAATATGATATGCATGCAACTTATTTGTTTTTAAGATTTGACCTACAGACCGTCTACTTATTCCTATTGGTGAGCTCACTTCTCTTAAATAACATGGGAATTCCCAACCGTTGCCAGCACCACAGAAAGCTCATTTTCTTCGTTTACAACACGTTTTATTCTTTCATTTTTTTATATTCGACATTTTCAGTTTCCAGAAATCTATCGAGAAAGTTTTGGAAGCTGCTAACATCAGGAATCCTTCTTTCAGGATAACATTGGTGATAAATTCTATTGGCAAATAAATAATTTCTGTCTGACTCGCCCAAAACAAAAGTCATGTCTACAAGTTCCGCTTTATTAAAATTCATATTTTAAAATTTCAAATATTTTAAATTCAATACAAATTGTAACGATCGATAAGTGTGATAAATACTCCTTTGTACACGACAATTTATACCAAACTGATGTTTTATTGCTTGTCAAATAACGAAAACAGCAAAAAAATTTACAAAAATACATTACAGTAAAGGACCGGTATATTTGATGACATTACCGACATATCTGACTGCTCATTTTTACAGAATAATTCCACTTTGATTCAAAATTAGTTTGTGAAAAACAAGTTGGTGCAAAATGTTAAGAAATGTACCATGATTACGTACTCGAAAAGTCAAATTACGGTTCACCATCATTATTTTCTAGTCGATATTAATTTGAATAGACAGTATGTTTTCAAAGATCTAGGAGTTATTTTCGATCATCACCTCAGTTTTTCCAATCATTTTGCTAACATTACTACCACTGTTTCTAGATCTCTTGATTTTCTTATAAGAAACATTGAAGACATGATAAATATAAATACAATAAAAACTCTGTATAACACACTAGTGAGAAGTAAACTACAATATTTGTAAAAGAATCACCTCAATAAAATTCAATCGTTAACAAGCTGTCTAACCGAATATGTATTCTGTTTCAGATACTATGCAGTTCTCATTTATCGTCCTTCAAATGGATACCGGTGAAGGCGGACCAATTTTATGCCACGGTGACAAATAAACATTTAATTTTGGGTGGACAAGAATACACACAAGACGATAAAATGTGTATACTGAACATCGGGAGGATCACGTTTCAAGGAGACGTGTTAATAGGCAAAGTTATGACAGGATTGCAAGATTACCCAGGAATGGATCTATTGTATTACGTGGACAAGGATACTCAAAAAAATATAACCTTTTACGAATTGCTGACTTACCGCCCACATTCTTACTAAATGAAGCGATATTGTGGTAGCTTACATATACAATGATATTATATTCTTATTAAAACATAGATTTAAATACCTTGAGCTAGCCGATCGATGCATAATGTCTGATAGTGTTAAATAAAATAGATATTTTGATTAATGTTTATTTTCTTAAATACATGAAGTATGTATGTAAATTGTTACGTGTTTCTTTGATTTCCCTTTTCCTTATTCACCACATTTTGACAGTCGCTTTACCAGCGAAATTTTCTAATTGGGTGCACTTTGCTGTATGGTATGTCTGACAGCACCAGGCCATTATGATGGCTTCTGTTCGACACGATCTATTTAGCCTGAAATAAAAACAAATTATATACTTATAAAACAGACGAATTTTAAAACCACTGTAAATTTTCATTCCGCTTACAGTGCACCGTGGCGGAATTATGGCGTGTACAGGCAAGTCAGTGAAATGATTTTGTAGCCAAGCGAGCAAATAATAATGTATTTAGACTGGCGTTAACTTCCAAAACAAAAAGAGCCGTGATATATACTGGCGTGGAGAGACAACAATAATAAGAATTCGTAAAGAAAATGACGAAAGGATGATAAATAATCCTTAAAAAAATTTCTTCCGGAAAAAAAAGACCTCGTCCCTCAGTGATACAAAATGTTGGCAATTTCGATTTTGCCATCATCTAGCGGACTGTAGAGAAATTTTATTGAGAGATGAAAGTTGTTTCGATTACTAATAAAGTTATCAAAGGGATAATTATAAATGTGAGGGCCTATGACGATGAAACTGATGATAGTTTAGACGAATTTGACGAGATGACTAAATAATTAATAAGATTCGTATAACTTCTATCCATAACCAAACTCCAACTTTCATTCGAGTGTTATAAAGAGTGTTTCAAGTCGAAATAAAATTTTTCTATAGTCCATTCAATGTAAATTTTTTTTTTTTTTTTTTTTTTCGTCTTCTGGCTTTGGTTGTCTCCATTCAGCCACGATATTTATTATTATATATACTTCTTAATCTAACCTACTTGCAATCACTAACCTGATACAAAACCCAATGACAGAGACATTATTTACTACTCAGGGATTGTAGACAGGGACACACGTTTCACGTCAAGGTGCCCTTCATGACGTCTTCCTTTAGAATTCAACACAGAATAGGCAACAGTAAGAAGGGTATGAAACGACAAAGGATAAAACAGAGGAAAACACGACTACACCTATATTCTGACACGACACAACCTGATGTATTCCCAAAATATTTCTTTAAATGTTTGATTTCTTATTACTGTATATAATAGTGATGTACTATTTAATGGTAGAGGAATGCCATTCTCCACCAGTTTCTTTGCCAAGAAATTTATGGCTGTAATATTATTCGTGCACTGGAATAGCCAGTGATTGATATCTCCAATTTCTCCATTACATTCACATAACGGGCTATCAACAATTTTCATTTTATATAATAGAGATTTGAAGGCACCATGACCAACCAAGCACCGAACATATGTTACGAACATTTGTCTGTTATACGGAAATTCCTTATAAGTTGGTTTAGAAGGGAGGCGGTTATATACTTTACAATATTGATAGTTATGTGTTTGGGCCATCTGGAGCCATTCTTCTTCCCATTTTTTCCTCATGTCCATTTTAGCGTTGGTAATTAGATCATAATATGGCAAGTACTCAATTGCCGGTCCTTTAGCCGTTTTAGCTACTAGGTCAACAGTTTCATTTCCAACTATTCCAGAGTGTCCCTTAACCCAAATAAAAACAACTTCTTTGTTTAATATTTTTAACTCTATAACTTTATCCAAAATGTTAGTTATTACTTTATACTTCATAATATGTTTGGTCGGGTTTGAAATGGCAGCTAGCACAGATTGAGAGTCTGACATAACAAGAATTGTCTCGAAGGAGTTACAATTTTCTATTGCCCAATCTAGTCCTTTATCAATTGCCAAGGATTCAGCCGTAAATATGGAACAATTTTGATTTAGCTTATATCTAAAGGATATTCCGATGTTCTTAATGAGAAAGGCACAACCAACAGCATTCCTAGACTTAGATCCATCAGTGAATATTTTATGGGAGTTGGAGTATTTAGATGTGACTTCTTGGAGCAGTTGGTTGTTACTTGTCGCATTTTCATATTTAGGGAAGATAACTTTGGGTTTGCAGAGCAAAACATCATAACCAGTCTGAAAGAATGGAAGAGTCTCTTCTTCGGTTATAGAACTGTGATTTGGAATATCAGCAAAAACCTCAGCCAAAATAGGAGTTTTTTTATTTTGCCAATATGGTATTGTGAGACTAAGGGAGGCAAGAGTAGCTAATTTGATGCATATACTGTTATTGGAAATGCTTAAATTTTTCAGTACAAACTTATGGGCTAAATATCTTCTCCTCAAATGAAGTGGAGGCTCATTACATTCAGCCAATAGGGCACAGGTAGGTGTCGATTTAAAAGATCCTAGTACAATTCGTAGAGCCTTATATTGTAATCTATCCAATTTAATGAGCCTTGATTGTGTAGCGGAATCATAGAATATGCTACCATAATCCAGTATAGATCTAACATAAGATCTATAGAAAAGAAGAGCGATTTTGGGATCGGCGCCCCAATTTCGTTTGCAAGTAACTTTTAAGATATTGAGACTTTTCTCTGCCTTAATCAGACATTCGGATATATGCGCATTCCAATTTAATTTGGTGTCTAAGTTAACCCCCAAATATTTATAATATGGTAGGACCGGTATTATAATATTTGCCAAGCACAAATTAGATATTTTTGGTAGTCTGTGTCTAGTGTAAATAACGACAGCAGATTTATTAGCCGATATGTCAAGACCTAGGTTAAGGAAAAAGTTCGTGGAACAGTACATTGCATAATTTAAATCTACAATGCCTTGAGCATAACTTTTATTGGTCCCATAAATACAAAAATCGTCAGCATATTGTAAAACGCTAATTCTATTGTCCATAATTTTATGAAAATCTTGGGTATATATATTAAAAAGGAGGGGGCTAAGAACAGATCCCTGCGGTATCCCAATGTCCACCATTCGGGGGCCTATTATCCCATTAGTAGTTCTTACAAAAACTGTACGATTAAAGAAAAGATTTGTGATGTTTGTGGCAATGTTCAACGGAATTTTTAGGGTTAATAGTTTTTCATGCAGCAGGCGAAGATTTACATGATCGTAGGCAGCTGAAATGTCAAGATAAAGAGCTATCAAATAGTCGTTTTTTGAGAAGTTCAACTGTATATCTGTTACCAATTGCGAAATACACTCAGTTGTACCTTTTCCTCTTCGAAACCCATACTGACATTCAGGAATTAATTTGTATTTTTCCAACCACCATTCAAGTCGGTATTTGATAATTCTCTCTAGGGTTTTGAGGATGCATGACATAAGAGAAATAGGCCTAAATTCCTCCCCGTCAGTTGATTTAGGTATTGGTATAATTACAGAATTTTTGAGGGCATCACAGTTATGGCCTTTTATTAGGATATTGTTAAAAATTTCACAAAGAAATAGTTTTGCACTCCGCGGCAGATATTTAATCATTATGTAGTTAATGCCATCTAACCCAGGGGCTGTATTTGTATTACTTTTAATATTGGCTTCTAGTTCTTCTATATTAATTTTAGCATTAAAAAAATGTGGTTCTATGTTACCCAAAGTAAGAGGTGGCAAGGACGCATTATCAGGAGCCAGTTTGTTTAAGAACTTTTCCATGGAATCTGGGTCGCTGAGCCGGTTTGTGTTATGGGGTCCCTGAATTTTATTCACCCGTTTCCAAATTTCGGTAGTGTTCGATTGCCTTGTTAGTTTAGAGCAGTAATCTTTCCAACTATCCCTAGCTTTCTTTTTAAATTCCCGTTTGCATAAGGCATCCAGGCGTTTATATTCCATAAAATTGGCATTAGTCATATTATTTTTATACGTTTTGAGGGCACTTTTTCGTTGAAGAGAAAGGTTTGTACATGAACTATCCCACCAAGGGGGTGATTTTGGTTTATTTGGCATGAAAGGCTTTTTTTTCCTGCATGTAGTATTAGCTGAATCAGTTATGGCTGTAACTAAGTAATTAATCATATCATTTGTAGTCGGGAAATTCGGAATTGACTCAAAACGTTGACCTATAAGCATTTCGAACATATCCCAGTTAACTTCTTCAGTAGACCATTTGGAAATAGGATATACCATGGACGAACTTATTATACTGTTAGGAAAAGCAATTTTTATAGGATAATGATCAGATCCGTAGGTGTCTGTAAGCACCTCCCAAGTAAATGAGTTTGTTAAATCGGAGGAAATGATTGTAATGTCCACCACAGAATTAGCAATGTTGGGAGATGTCAGCCTTGTAGCCATACCGTTATTGGCAATAGTCAAATGAGAAAAGTGATCCAATGCATCAACAAGAACATTACCTGCTTCGTTATTTATCGAGGAGCCCCAAAGACCATGGTGTGAATTAAAGTCGCCCCCAATGACGCACCGGTTATGTGTTATTTGATTAAATATATTAACATAATCTGTGACGGTAGCTCTTATGTTAGGAGGTCGATAGACAGAAACAACAGACACATTTCTTTTGTCTATTGTAATATTGATCCCACATATTTCTATTTTCTCATTAAAGTTGTTGTTGAATCGTATAACTTTATAAGGAATATCTTGGGAGATAAGAATAGCAACGCCTCCTTTTCCATTCTGTCTATCTTTTCTAATCAGGTTATAGCCTTTGAATTTTATGTTATAATTTGGTTTGTACCAAGTTTCGCTAATTAAACCGATATCAAATTTTTCTTCGACTATTAATTGCTTTAGCGAAATATTATTGGAGAATGCCGATCTGGCATTCCATTGTAAAATTTTAAGTTCTGACGTGAATGTTAAGTAAATATATTATTAACAATATTATTTAAAGAAGATTCCAGATGCAAGTCGTCGATAGAAAACGAGGAAGATGATGGGACCATTTTACCGATAACTTCTAATAAGAAGTTCACCACACTAGAACAAAGTTTATTTTTTAACAATACTAAATTTATGTTTTGAGAATTTTCATCTTTATTTTTGTAGCTAGCACTATTACATACTGTGCCACCACAAAAAGGTGTGCTATATTCTCTCTGAATCGGTTGAAAATGAGGTGTTGTGTCTTGCGCTTTTCTCTTTTTGGGAGGGTTGGTAGGTTGTGATTGACTAATAGTTAGTGGTTGGGAGAAAATACTAGTTTTGGATTTATTTGGTTGAGTAAGTGGGGGAAATTCAAAATTACAATCAATTAAGGGGGCAAAACGATTCTTTTTTACAATACTGGTATACGCTGGATTGTCAATTATACTTTCTGCTTCTTTAAAAGATAAATTGTGAAGCGCCATTGCTTCCTTAGTTTTTTTTTGTTTCTTATATTCTGGACATTCTTTAAATGTCGACTGATGACTATTGTTTTTACAAAAAATACAATATGGACTACACTCTACACATATTTCTCCATTATCAGAACCGCATGTTTTGCATCTTTTTTTCCCCTTACATTGAGAATGTGTATGCCCATATCGTAAACAATTATGGCATTGCATAACAGGTTGAACGTATGTGTCCACAGTACACCTCACTTTATTTATGTATATATATTGAGGGATTTTTACACCCGAAAAAGTAACGATAATCATTTGTCGTGGAATACGTTTAACCTGCTCTCCCTCTGATACAATTCTGTGTAACCTTTGGACCTTGTTAATGGTAGTATCACATTTAATGGTTTTAAGTAGTACCTCTTCTGAAAGGGAAGTATCTACAAATCGTACAATTCCTTTCTTTTCAGTAAGATAGTTGGGAATATATGCAATGAGATCATTTCTTTCAAAGAAAGGATCAGATATCAATTTATTTGCTACATTTCCAGAATCTACAACAACCTTAATTCGATTTCTACCTACGCCACTGATCTCAAGAATATGTTTTTCATATTCCGAAAGTTCGCTTAATTTTTCACCCAGTTTCATGGGATGTAACCGACCTAAATTAAGTGTTTTGTGTTCTACAAATATAAAGTAAGGACCTTTATCGGTGTTTTTAAATTTATTATTTATATTAAATCTTGTCTGGTTATTCGATATATTAATTTCTGATGTGTCCATAGTTTTTGTATGCAAAAACGTTTGACCTTGTTGATTATTTCTTTGAGCATTGCTTAAACTACTATTAGAAGTGTCACTGTTCCATGTTTTTTCGTTTGGGGTAATTAAATTACTATCTTCTACATAAATTATATTTTCCGTAAGAATATTTCTATTTGTCTGCGTAGGAGGTTTCCCTCCTGGATCTATTCCACCCGGCATCGTTGGCTTTCGAAGCCGGTGGGTTGTGGCCTGCTACATGCACTATACAGTAGTAAAAATTGTACTTACAGATAGTGAAGAGTAAAAAAAAACACCACACACTGATATACTTATCTGTTATGATATGAATAACAAATTCAAGATTTGAGTAAATTAAGTAATATACTATAAATCGATTTAGGTATAGTAGCTTATAGGCTCTGCAATTACACTGTCCGCACTTTAAGAGGATACGAACCGAAGTGAAAAAAAAAAAAAATTTATTTCGCTAGCTTCCTATGTCACTAATGTCACCTTGTCCTCTTACTAGAAGGAAACAGAAATTTGTCAGAACTATTTATTACTCTTCTTTCATTTCCCTCATGAATTCATTTTCTTGTATTGTATTTTCCAATTGCGTAATGCTTTTTTCCACAACCCCTAAGAAGCGTCCAGCGAATATACAGAGAGTCAGCAGGAAAACATAAGGGTACTTTTAGATACTCACTTCCCAGACTCTCGCATAATTCAAAGTGAAGTTCCACAGGACTATCTGGATGAGGATGCACATCGTCCTACCAGGGAAGGAAGACGCCCGACTGGAAAATATTCACCCCCAACAAAATTAAATGGGCGGTATCTACCTTCAAGCCCTTTAAATCACCGGGCAGAGATGGCATTTTCCCTGCCCTACTTCAAAACGGAATTGAGAAGTTTATCGCATGCCTGAGAAGTATATTCATGGCAAACTATATAGTTGGGTATGTGTCCCAAGCTAGGAGGGAAGTTGAGGTGGCGTTTATTCCAAAAATAGGCAGACTCCACCAGACGAGCCTAAATCCTATCACCCCATTAGCTTAACCATTTCTCCCAAAAACAATGGAGAAACTATTAGATCAACATATCAGAAGCGAAATCCTTACGTGATTACCGCTTCATTCTAAACAATTTGCGTATCCAAATGGCAAATCAACAATAAATGCTCTACATTACCTAGCCCAAGGCATTGAAAAGACATTTATGGCTAAAGAAGTGGCTATGTATATTTTTGTCTATACAAAAAGCCGCCGAAAATAGGGAAATACAGCCACCTACAATTAAATCGATACAATCCATGCTCAGAAGCAGAATAATTACTACAAGTGTGGGGGATGGGTCAGCTACGGTGACTGCAGTCAGGGGTTGTCCACAAGGTGGAGTCTTATCACCCTTGCTGTGGTCAATGGTGGTCGATGATCTCCATAAAATCAGTAATTCGGGCTTCAGCGTCCAGGGTTATGCAGATGACCTGGTCGTGACTGTGAGAGGCAGAAACGAAGTTATGATCTCAAACCTCATGCAAATTGCCTTAAACATAATATCCAAAATGTGCTCTTCTTCTTAGAACTCCTATGCAGAATGGAACGATGCTAAACTTTTCCAGTGAAGTCAGGTATCTAGGAGTCATCGTCAATCAAAAACTTACCTGGAACTCACACCTGGAAAGGATTCTTACTAAACAGCGGCAATATGAACATGCTGTTTGGTAAGACTTTTGGTCTTACCTTCCGGTTGTCAGACCTATGGTGACCAACGCATCATGTGTATGTTGGCCAAAAACAGAGGAAAAAATAGCACAATTCAAGTTGAAGAAGCTGTAACGCCTTGTCTGTTTAGGAACTACAGGAGCAATGTACTTGTGACCCACAGCAGCTATGGAGGCAATACTTGACCTACTTCCTTTGCACTTGCATGTGAGGAAGGAGGCAGGACTGTATCAGGCACATAAATTTAAACCAGGCGATCTGATTTGTCACTTAAGGATTCTGGAGTTAGTCCAGTTGGAATCCATGACCAAACCCACTGACTCTATGCCAATCAAGCAGGGCTTTGACTGTCCGTTTGACGCGCTGATCGAAAGCCGTCAGACGAGCAAGATGGAGGCACTGCGATTGGAACAAGGGTCACTCATCTATTGTACAGATAGATAAGAGAGAGAGGATAAGATTACTGAAGGTGTTGAAGTGGGCGTAGCAGGGCCTAAATAAAGGCCATCCAAAGCCCTCAGTAACACCCACAACCATCTTCCAGACAAAAATTCATGCTGTAGATCTGTGTGCTCAGGAATGCCTAAATAAAGACATTAGAATGGCAAAGATCTACATACTATCAGATATTAGCTGCATTAAAAGCCTTAAGGTCCTATACCTTCGAGTCTAAAATTACCTGGGAATGTAGACAATCCCTGAAGCAACTAGTCAACAACAACAAGGTTATTTTGGTGTGGGTGTCAGGACATGAGGTAGTACAAGGAAATGAACTTGCTGACAGCCTTGCGAAAAAAGGAGTTGAAATACAGTTCATTGGATCTGAACCGTTTTGTGGCCTGGCCAAGAGGCCCATAATGGAGGAGATCCAAAAATGGGAAAAGAATCAGAAAAAATTCTACTGGAAGAATACTCCAGGCCAAAGACAAACGAAAAAGTTTATAACTTATTCGACAAAGAATGTCATAAGGCTTCTCGAAATTGAAAAGCCCGAATTAAGGCTGAAAACAGACCTTCTAACTGGCCACTGTCCCTTGAGATATCATTTCATGAATATGGGCAAGGCGGTAGACGACAAATGCAGGTATTGCGATACTGCAACTGAAACTGTGAAACATATACTTTGTAAATGCAAAGTATTAATCCGCACTAGACTAAAGTTCCTAGAGCAGGCGGAATTAACGCCTGAAGACATAAAGAAATTAGTCCCCAGAAAAACTACAAGCTTTGTAAAATGCCTTGGAATCCTGAACAACAACTAGATGTAGGCTAAATCTGGCCGATAGCCACGTGGGTTATGGCGCGAGGTGGCAATCGCGATTAATCACACGGGTATCGTGCCACCGAGTTCGAATCCCGGCTCCGGCACTGAAATAAAGTAAGGTTACTTAGAACCAAGCGACCCCTGAAACAATCCACAAGAAGCGTCCATAGTAAGCATGACTATCGTACGATTATCTTCTGACCCTTTTTGACGCTTCACATGCATTGCTAAAATTTTGAAAATATTTTTTTCATTGCATGCATTCTGGAAGCAAATCACATTGACGGATTTCGTCGTTGAGTAGCCTATTAAAATACCTTTCTTTTGAGGTATCACAATGGTAGGTTTCTACTTATCAATGCAAAAATTATAAATTTGACCGAGCTGCGTAATTGAAAATAAAATCCGACATGTTCAAGGTTTTTTTATAGAATCAGTATTTTAAAAGTTTTTATTTGCCCAGATTTTTTATACATGGCACATTTAAAAATTCTCGAAGTAGGACGTCCATGCATTTGGCAGATACGTGCTTGAAGTGACCATATTTTGATTTCTTCACCCTTTCGTCTCCAGGAAACTTTGGCTGGGCCGAGAATAATAACGACATACGTACTTGTTATTTTTAGGAAGGTATAAAGGTTTACACATTTTAACAATAAATACTATGTGTTTAATTAGTTATAGTTCAGTTTAGAAATTATAAATATTATTAAGTTTACAACTTTGAAACATGTACGATATATCTCGGAATGTGTGACTTCTCAAGAAAAAATTTATAATGACAAATTTCATATCATAAGTGCAATTCTCAGGTATTAGATATGGTAAATATTTATGTGTAGTTCGCAATTCTGATACAGCAGAACTTTATTACGTAAACATTTTAACAGTTTACAGTGCATACTCATTTTATCTTAAAAGATTAAATAAGAATTATGCTTTAGGTTGCTATGGTGTGATACACCCGTCGTATAGGAGTTTAAAATATTATTTGTATGTCGTTTCATTATCAAAATCGTTTATGAAAATAATCATTCGACTTCAATTCGTAGTCGGGCCACTTCAATGTCGCAATATCATTTTAATAAATGGTTTGTCAGTCGGTAATCTGTTTTCAGTAGCAGGGTCTATATATAATCTTTCAAGAATCGGAAGATTATGTTCGATTTGAAATAAAGAGATTATTCAAAGCGTGGATCAGAAGAGAACCTTGTAGGTAGGTGTATGCCTAAATTTAATGCAATGGATTACAGGAGTATATCTGCACGTGATGCAATTGGAATAGCACTTTCTCCAAAATTCTCTTCTTATAGTGTAAGAGCTGTAGAAAGGAAATTAATAGACACATCTTCAGTTGTAGAGTTTATATGAAAATGATAGAAACCGCTCACATTCTGTTTTAATAAAAAGAGGTGTCCTACATGGGTCAGCAGTAGGGCCTATTCGAAACATATAGCACGTGTAACAGTATCATGGTACGCCCCCCGTTCATACTTACTTTTCTTTAACTCACAATGTAGTTTCCATGCACAATGTTTCTGTTCAAATCTTGCATCCTTTATTTAACTCACTTCCTGATATAATCAATTGATGGAATTTTGCACAGTTACTAAGATCAGATGACAATACAGTATTCCACCGTTGCTTTTGCAAATCTTCGCACGTAGGGGGCGCGGGGGTGAAAATTGTATGCAAGTCTTCCACCCATTATTTAATAAATTTCTGACATCATGAATTGATGACATTTTGCACAGCAGGGGTGAAAAAAAAAAATGATATTCTATCCAACCGGCACCTCCGGCAAAACGTAGAATACACAAGTTTTTTTTTTTGTTTTTTTTTTTCGCCTGATCAGAGATTTCTACGTCTGTTTTTTTCCCGTACAAGTGGTACGATATTGGTTCCGGTGACATAATGGAATGCCCTTAATTTTATACCTCGGGACCCAGCTATAATGGATGAATTTATATAAATTGGTTATACACCTTATAAATAATTAAAGTATGACTAAAAAATAGAAAATAATTTTTTTTTTAAATTAAACTTTCTTTCATCATGCGTACAATCATATAAAGTGCGCACGCCTTGCTTTTCTTGGAATTATTTTTTACTTATTATAATTTTTTTCTATTCAATTATTTGGAAAATCTCTAATTTTTTGTTTATTCTTAATTTTTTTAGTTATTGCTCAATAAATAGAAAATAGTTGCAAACAGCCATAAAGTTATACATACAAAAATTTTTGGTTTTTTCATTCCTACATCATGATCGACAAATATACAGTGTTTCGTTTTAAAAAATTAAATTCAAAAAGTTCCAAATCGAGAAATCATTTTTAGAAACCCCTGTATATTTTGGGATGTAAAAATGATTCAAAAACATCACAGAGATGTCTCGTAACTAGTATTTATAAAATTGTTTCTTAAAATCCATAATGATGAATGTAGTGATGTTTTCAAAATACATCTGCAGGTGGCATTATTTCGACAGAAAAAAATCGATATATCCAAATGGTTGGGAAATGGTCAATAATAACTAGCTGCGAACTAATTTTTCAAATATAAATTATCCCCAAGAAGTGGTTCGGACGTCACTGTAGACTGTAGGACCGTGTCTCCATAATTCAGACAAATCTAGATTTCCTAGATTTAAGAGGGCCATTCAAGTGACAATTCCCCTAGTACCCTAGGTACCATAAAATTTAATTTAGCCAATAATTCTTGGCAATCAATAATATTATGAATCATTTTAAAAAGGAATGCCTGAGAAAAATATCTACGCCTAGCCTCGAGACTTGTCATGCCGTGTTTATCAAACAGCTCCTTGCGGAACATCTAAGGATAAACACCGTCCGATTAAAAACTCAGGAATTAAAAAAATCGACGTTGGACTGATTCTAAATTATTGACATAGGCGATGTAATATGGGGACCATACAAGAAAAGCGTATTCGAGTTTAGATCCAATAAAGGTAAAGTAGACAAGTTTAATTGCGTCTAACCGAGTATAATCATAACAATTTTGCACCAAAAACCCATACGTCTCACTGACTTCTAAGGTAATGGTGTCAATGTGGGCGGCAAAGGAAAGCTTAGTATCAAAAATTACGCCAAGATCGCGAACGGTAGATGGACGGTTCAGATTGACATTGTCTAGGTTATAATCGAAAATTAATGGGTGGATTTAGTAGAAAAAGATATGACATTGCATTGCATTGCAACGACAATTTGTTTTCCTGACACCAAGCGTTTACACTGTGTAAGTTCCTTTGAAGACGGAGACAATCATTGTGGCTATTAACGTTAGCATAGATCTTTAAATCATCTGCATAAATGAGACAATTCACATTCAACACATCTACAATATCGTTTATAAAAATAATGAATAACAGGGGGCCAAGGATGGACCCCTGTGGAACGCCAAAAGTTACGGTATATTCAACAGACTTAGAGCCGTTGGATACAACATATCGAGTCCTGTCATATAACTATGACCTAACAAGTGTAATAGAGAATCAGATAATCCTAATAAATGCACTTTGTGAAGTAGCAAGATGAAATCGAATCTATCAAATGCTTTCGAAAATCTGTGTAAATAACATCAGTTTGTGTCTGCACATCTATAGATTCTACTATAAATTGAGTAACACAAATCAGATTTGTCGCAGTAGATCTGCCCTTCATAAAGCCGTCTTGATAGACTGAGATTTTGTTGGACACATACATGATGGTATAGAAAATCATGTAGTAAGATTTCCAAAACTTTACAACAATTGCAGATAATGGACAACTCACCGTGTTGAATATGACTTTTAGATGGTACGCAAGAATGTGAGCACAATCTTGCAGTAGAAAAGCAGATATTCAGTCAGAACAGTAGTCAGTTTAGGTTTGAGTGTTTTTAAGGCAGCTGCAGTTCTTGTAGATGAACGTTTTATAATTTCTCTATTAATACGCTTAACAACCCGTACTGTGTGTTAATCTCATTTGCTGTTTATCTTTTAATATAAGTGCGAATACAAGACAGTAGAGTGTCATTTAATGATTTGAATATGGCTCTGACCACTCAACGTTTGATAACAGTTGCGTTACTGTTTTTTATATCACATAGGTTAGCAATTGCAGGTATGTACCTATATAAATGTATAATAAATATACGCTTTAAGATTATGCTTATGCTAAACAATCTATCCAAATTTTTACCGTATATAGAATTGTTTGGAAAGGTGAATATTATTTACGAAATGGCAAGTAAAAGTTGTGGAAAAATATTTTGTCCAATGCTGGCCGTACGGAACATATTTTTTAAAAATTATATATATATATATATATATATATATATATATATATATATATATATATTAATAAATTAAATTTAAATTTATTTTTTTAACCACGTTTATTCTCACTTTTTGTTGAACATCCCCTGTTCAATATGCCATGCCATACCGATAAATAGAAATAATCACGTATTCCAGGTTCTATGCAGCATAATGGATGCTTTGACTTCGCCTAATTCAATAGTTAATGACGATATATTAAAACATTTTACTTTTTTTTATTATTAATTTCTTGTAACTTGAACGTTATTGCAGTTTACATTGGAAAGGGATAGATTGATATAAGTCTATCCGGTCATTTAGAAGATTACCGTCGGCACATTTATTGAATTTAATTTTTTTCATTGCATCTAATAAAATCAATTTAAAATATTTTTCTTTTACGTGTAATATACTTAAATTGATTATATTCGGAAAATTATGACTTGTCTGTAGAATATGGCTTGCAAAAGTTGAATCTGTTTTTTGAAGTCTAAAATAGCGTAAGTGTTCTTTGTAACTGATTTCAAATGAATGACCAGTTTGACCTATATTTTAAGTTGGTTGGTACTATGTTTGGGGTTATATAAGGCATTTGTCAGTTTAGATGGGACGTAAGATTAACTTTTAGATTATGTGGTGAAAAATGTTCCCAATTATTTCATAAATGTTACCATAATACGTTAGGGATACATATTTATCGTTATTGTGATCTTTATAATATGTGGATATACAGGGTGGTGCAATAGTGCGTCGGACCTCGATATCTCGAGTTTTACGATAGCTAGAAATTTTTTTAAAAAATTGCACGTAAACTAGATAAGAAGTCTATAACTGGAAATTATTTTCGAACATACAGGACGAGCCAAGACGAAATTACAGGACCAAGTGCCTTTTTTTAAAATGGAATGCTATGTATATCAGTATATTTTTTGAAGCCTCTTTCTAGGCTCTATTCATTCCATATTAATTAGCAATTAGCATTAATTAGCATTGAATATCTCCCAACCACTTGGATGTAATGAATTTTTTTTGTTGAAATAATGCAATCTGCAGATGGGTATTAAAAATATCACCACAGTCACAATTATGGGTTTTAAGAAAAACTTATGTGAATATCAGTTACTAGACATCTAATTAATGTTTTTGAATCATTTTCATTTCCTAAAAATGTACAGGATGGCCAAAATTATTTTTCAATTACATGAAATCAAAACAATCCAAATATTTAAGACAAAATTGTCTAAATATGATATAGGAAAATTTACGTCGCTCTAGTAAGACCATACTATACGTGCTCAGGGTTGCTATGCAATAACAAGAACCAGGTAATACAATCGTTATTCTGTGAGATTTTATAGTGGTAATTAAAAATGCGGTAAATAGGCCGATTAAATGGGGATTTGAAATTATGGTGTTAGCAATTGTTATGATAAAATAAACTTCGTGCAAAACAGAGGACAACAATCATGTCATATTCGTGCATTATAGAATTTACGTGGTAAATGAGAATTAAATACTCATGTAAAGTATCATAGAATATTGGGGAAATATTCTTTAATTGATTACACAAAAGGTAACTACCAAATCGTGTATGTATTTACAACGTAAAATGGGGTGGGTAGATGTAATTAAAACAGACAAGACGACCCGGTTCAATACTCGACGAAAAGTACACCCCTCATAATAAGAGCAAGTATACGGGCCTATTGACCCAGTACTGACCGTTGGCCTGGACAGTTTGTAGTCCGCAAGGTAATTTAATTGATGGAGGTATATTTCAAGTGTTATTGTTTTTATGGTGTCTAATTCAATTTTTAAATGTTTCTTTGAAAGGGGTAGTGATGAAGCTCTGTGTATCATAGAATGCTGGTGGTTTATGTGGGGCTGAGGGAATAATTTGAAATAGTTGTGTCTGTGAATGTTGGTTTTCTATAGATATTGAAGTGACTTTTTTATCTTTGTGGGTTAGGGTTAAATACAGAAAGCTGATTTTGTATCTTTTTCTATCTCAACTGTATATTTAACATTGGGATGAATACTATTTATGCAATTTAAAAAAGTATTTAGTTATCTCTCACGTCGTCTACATATCTATGCCAAAATTTGATATGCTTTTACTTAACTGTGAATTGATTATTTGTAATTGTGTGTATTGTTAACCCCATATTCTGAACCAAACATTTATTGTTATATCGGCAATAATTTTGGCTAATGCATAAGTCTAAAGCTAATATCAATTCATTTACGGGGTTTATATGGGGTTTATCCACAATATCAATAACCACAGATTTACATTCAATAGTAGGAATGTCGGATAACATATTGACATCACAGGATACTAGTTTATCATTCTCTGGGATTTATTGATTAAATAATACTCTAGTGAGTTCTACTGAGTTTTTACAGTATACTGAGGTTTGAGTTTAGTGAGATTTTTGCAAATTGAGTTAACTTTGGTGCTCAATTTTTGGGCTATTTATGTATGAAACTACTGGTCTTATGGTAGCATTTTCTTTAATGAGGCCATAAAGTTTGACTCGATGAGGGTTCATGTTTACTAATATATATTTATTTTTATATCCATCATGACAGCATTTCTGAAAAATTGGGAACATTTTGTCATCACATGATCTAAAAGTTAGTTTAAGTCACCATATAAACTGACAAATATATTATACAATTACTTCTGGATAATCCACAAAAAAGGTTTTTAAAATTCCCATATACGGCAAAAAATTGTATAGATTGACCCCGCTGTAAATACAGTTTTTCGAACATTGACGTTTTTTTTTTTATACATTTATTTAACGTCGGCCTATTTCCGCTACTGAGGCCTAACACCGACGCCTGTAGACGAGCTACCCCCAACCAGGAATTTTGCCGAACCTCTTCCCTTAAGAAGAGTAGGGATCTTTTACTTGCCTAACATTTAATAGACAAGGGACCGACGGCTTTACATCCCCTCCGAAGGATGGTATATCTCCTATACAACCCTCGCCTAAGGTTGTATAGCTTCCGCGCATACACTGATATACAAGCCGCTGGAAGATGAGTGAGGCGAGAACGCGGTTTCCGTTGGAATGGTCACCATCCAAGTACTAACTGCACCTGTCGTTGCTTTACATCGCATACCGAAGTATGTACATAGTAAAGACGCACCTACGCTCGCCCCAACATTGACGTTGACTTACCCATTTTGTTTTCGTCAAAATAAATCTCATAGTCTTTTGAAATACCGTCATAACATCAAATATATCACCAACGGATTCTGTCAACTTGTAATGATTATTTATTATTTCACATTATTTAATATTTCATTATTTTGTTCTTATGGTGACTAAGTGTAGAAATTTCTATCAAAGGAATTATAATCAATTAATTCTTGGGACAATCAATGTATTATATAAATTTTGTAAAAGCGTGATGCTATATTTCTTTGTCCTTCAGATATCCTGGTGGATTATTATTGGAGAGACTATGCTGGTATTATACCTGAGGATGCTGTAATAGGAGGATATGACACGTACAACAGAAGCACTTATATCGGCCAAGCTTTCTCGAGACAATATGGAGTTATTCCAGGAACAATTGTTCCAGGAAAGATAACTATAGACTTACCAGCTAAGGGAGCAGAAACAGTTACCTCGCATGTCAAGGTAATACTTTTCTCAAATTTGAAAATTTCTACAATAATAATGCAGTCAAAATGAAATTTGAAGTGGAACTTTTTCCATAAACAATTTTATGGTTGAATCCTATTGGGGAGGTATTAAGGAGTACCCAAAAAATGTTTGCACTTCAAAGACCCTGTGCTTCAATTGTTATTAACAATTTCAATTTTTTAACCTCGTTTTTCAACCTAAAAACGTGAATAACTCGAGATATGTACCGATCGGGACAAAAAAAATCTTTGTAATTAAATTTTCCACAAATCTACGTTTACTATAGGTCTTAGAAGCGCAACAATAACCTACAAAAGTGAAAAAACTGGTCAAAAATCGTTTTTTCTTCATTTTGCTACCCAGATCCGCTGGGTTTGTGAATAATTCATCTTTTGGAGTCTGAAGGACTTTATATATATATTTCAAAAATGAATGTTAACGTTCACAAAATTACGGTTCAAGATGACTGTTTCAGACGGAGAATAATATGAAAACTTATACTTACTGTTCGTTTTTGCTTAACTGCTGCTCTGATGGTATCTATTGGACGTCGTAACACTATAAACCTAACACTGGATGTACTAACACTTTCTTAAAATTATGCCTGAAAGGGAATTTTGTTAGAAAACACAATTAAAAGACAATATAAAGTTCAAAAATATATAAATAAAATAAATAAATAAATAAATAACACCACATAAATTAGACAACCCCCAATTCCAGAAGCCAGGGCTTGTGCGGAAGGGGGTTACACATTGAAAAAACGCGGACATACAACCATTTCCTCCGACAGTGCCAGTACCGGAGCCAGGATTCGAACCCGGTGGTGCGATGTCCGTGTGAGATTAATCGCGATTGCCACCTCGCGCCTTAACCCACTCGGCTATCGACCAGAATCTCTTCAAAAATTTATGTTATGTTTAAGAAATATGTTTAACAAACAGTAGTCTGGCCCGTGTGCAACACATGGTGCGGAACGGAACGATTTATAATGTACCAACTACCATCCAATATGCAGTTTTGTGAGCTAACGATTACACGAAAAGATTCAAGAAAAGTTCAATGTTTCTGAAATTTGGTGGGCTTTTGCTTGCCTGTCTTATTCACGTATTTGTATTTCAATAACAATTTTGGTCGCTCCTCGGAGCTTGATAATGCTTGAATCGCTACTATTTTGAATTGTATTCTGCAATTACAATTTTATACGTTCAGGCAAGGCGGTCCCATGTACATATGAGTGCATGGTAAAGATACTTTTCTGACACCGAATCACTGAGGAACCGGTTTAGGGCAAATCCCGTTAAAACTCACCATTTCCCCGTCAAAATCGACTGCTAGGAAATGATGGGGGTCCCATGTCTCTAAGGGCTATTTTCGCTAAAACTCACGATATACTTTGAATAGAAGCTGGATTAACCTGTCCTCATATTTAAGATCTCGTATGAGTTGCAGTGCTTAACAACGTGGATTCGTAAAAGGGTTTTTAATTTTGAAATTTCCGAAATTCAAATTTCAAATTTTGTTATACTTTCTAAATGTTAGTGGTCGAGGCGACATTACGTCCCTGTGCTGCGACATTTACTACACTTTCTAAAATGACGCTCCTTGAGGAGTTATGGAAATGTTTGCATAAAAATCGCTCCATAGAGCGAAAATATGATTAAAACTATTAAAAACCTCTTCCACGATATTTTTACGTGAAGCACGCTTTTCATACGAAATATTTCCTAAGTCGGATTTTGTTACAACGTCGAAAAGTATACCGAGGGTTTTACCGTGTTCTTTAACAGGTTAACCGATCAACTTCATACTTTCAGAAAATCTGCCTCTTACTCTAACAAAAACACCTTGAAAATTTGGTGCAAAGATATTAAACTCAGTGTGCACAATTGAATTTCTAAATGGCCGCAAAAATTCATTTTTTATTTATTGGGGAATTTTTTTTTAAAAAAGGCTAAAAAGTTTTAAAATAATATTTCACAGCAGGCCTAACTTTTGAACAAAAAAAATGATCCGCTTTGGACTGAATGGCATAAAATGGAATTCAAATTCAATTGCGCACACTGTATTTAATATTTTTGCACCTTTTCAAGGTGTTTTTGTTAGAGCAAAAGGCAGATTTTCTGAAAGTTTAAAGCTGATCGGTTCACCCAGTGGGCAGCAAAATGAAAATAAAACTATTTCTGGCCAGTATTTTTATTTTTGTAGGGTATGGTTGCGCTTCTAAGACCTACGTTAAACGTAGATTTGTAGAAATTTTAATTATAAATTTTACTTCCACGTCCAGTGGAAATATAGTTACGCAAAAAAATTATTTTTTTATTGAAATAGGCTTAGAATGTCATGAAACGTTGAGATTTTGACTTGAAATTTGGTACACTTGTGTATTATAACGAGATCTGGAACTAGATTATATTTTGATCTAATTCCGTTGAAGGCTTCGGGGGTAAATAGAGTAAATAAAGGTAAATAGGCAAAGCAAGCAAGTAAGAGTTCATAAAATTGCAATTTAGGGCATGGACGAAAAGTCAAGGCATCAATTTTTTTTTGTATTAGCCACCGCCCACTATCACCCCCAATACCACACCAACACTATTATGAAAGGGAGTAAAAAAATTAAAATATGATTTAGTGTGTACACAAGAAAGAAAAGTCTCAAAAATTTTTTCTGACATTAGCCACCCCCTCTACCACCATTGCCACCCCAATTCTATTATTAAAGGGAGTAAAAAATTAAATTGGGATTTAGTGTGTATAGGAGAACCGGACTCTAAATTTTTTTTAGCATTAGCCACGGTATCATAAACACCAAGGTAGGAAACCCATTTTATTATGTGCCCTATTTAAAAGATACTTATTTATCTATTTTTTCCCAATAGAATTGCTGTACCTATCCTATTTTGCTTTCTTCACTGAAATTAATATAGAAAATTCTCGCATAGTAACTAACATTGTTACTATTTACTGCACAAAAATATTTAGTAGGCAGGCGGTGAAAATAAAATAAAAGAAGGTAAATTTTTTTAATGAATAAAAGACATTAGTAAAACACAACTCTAATTTCCATATCTTCTCTGTTTGTTGGTGGAGTCCTACAAACTTATTTCTTGAGGTAGCCTCATATGAAAAACAAGCGGCGTATGGTCTGGTGATCTTGCAGGCCATCTAACAAACCCATTTGTTCTCATCTAGTTTTCTCTAAACCTTTCGTTAAAATAATTCACAGCCCTGCAGTTATGTCTTGGAGCCCTATCCCGTTGAAATATTATTGGGTCAACATTAGGTGACAGTTCTTCCAAAAGATATTGAATCCGGTTTTGCAAAAACTCCAAATATCTGGTTAATAGACGAGTGGTTTAGGCGCGAGGTGGCAATCGCGATTAATCACACGGACATCGCACCACCGGGTTCGAATCCTGGCTCCGGCACTGACACTGTCGGGAATGGTTGTATGTCCGCGATTTTTTCAATGTGTAACCCCCTTCCGCACAAGCCCTGGCTTCTGGAATTGGGGGTTGTCTAATTTCTGTGGTGTTTATTTATTTATATAATGAGCGTCACAGGCGTAGATATAACATCTACGCCTGTGACGCTTATTTCAATATACTGATAAATTTGTGTTTTTTTTTTTTAATTTGCGATCAGAACAATAAAAATAAGAAATGAATATTTACACAACACCACAATTTAGACGATATTATCTGATCAAATATAAATCTTATTTCAGATATTATGCAGCCCTCGCGCAATTCCATTCAAGTGGATACCAGTGAAGGCGAACGAGTTCCATGTTAAGATGTTAGACAAATATTTAGTTTTGGGTGGAGTAGAAAAAGACTACGTACTGAATATTGGCCGGGTTCACTATAAAGGAGAAGTTATAGTTGGCAAAGTAGTTACCCAATCCTCGGAAGCAGACTATGCTCCTATATGGTTCGTGAGCAAAGGTAATGAATATTACCTAAAATCTTACGAGGCATTGACGTACGATCCGAAATTGAATGTTCTGTCAAAAACTATTTCGAAGTTATCGCGCATCCCCTTGAAGAGTGACAAGGTCAACCAAAATGTCTCACAAGGGCATAAGAACTTGTATCCCGAAATATAATGTGATTGAATTGTTGCGAAATGTGAGCTTTTTATACGCTTCTTTTAAAATATATGTGCATTAAATATATATCATATACGTTATAATATAGTTTTTTCTTTCTAATTTTAATAATTGTTAATATTAATAGGATTGAATCTGGGGTAGGTTCTTTATGAAACATATTCAATAGAATAAATACAAACTTGTTTTTTCGGGACATAGTTTCGGTCTTGCAACCATTATCAAAGAGTCTTAAAAACTCTTTGATGATGGTCGCTCGCAAGACCGAAACATATGTCAGGTAAAACTGAACAAAACTCATGAAGCAAAAAATCAAGTGTGTATTATAATTTTTAATAGTGGTCCGTCAAATTTTGTTCTGTGTCATTAACGAATCACTCTAGCCTGTCTAGATAACACTCAATGTTTTATTAGAGACCAACACAAAAACATTTTATTTATTTATTTAGACACAACCACCCAACAAGTAATCAATTACAGGATGGAAACTTTTCAGTGAGGAAATATAAAAAACATTGTAATAAAATGAAACCACAATAGAACTACATACATTAAAGTGAAATAATATAAAAACATTATAATAAAATAGAACTACTGCAGAATAGTACACAAAGTAGTACCACGAAATGGCGCTCGCCTCTATATCTTCTTGATCCTACAAGATATGAATCATCTTTGACCAAAAATTAACATGGAACCTTCACATCTAAAAAGTCAAACAGAAAGCAACAATCGGCCAGGGAAGGTGTAGGCAAATTTGTGGAAAAAACTGGGGGCTAAATCCCAAAATGAACTTGTGGTTATACATCCGGGTAGTGAGACCCATGATAGCCTATGGATCAGTGGTATGGTGGACTAAGACGGTGCAGTCGGGAGCAATAAGGCTGTTAAGTGGCCTACAAAGGCTTGCCTGCCTGTACGCCACAGGGGCCATAAAAACTGCTCCTACGGCTGCACTTGAGGTTCTCTTGGACCTGCCACCACTACACATATTCATACAAGGTGAAGCTCGGTCACTAGTGCACAAGTTCTACTAAGCCAGAATAGGAAGGACATCAGAGGCCTTCTAACTGGGCACTGCTGGCTCAATAGACAGATGAGTCTAATGGCCCTGGCAGAGGACGCAACATGCAGGTTCTGTCAAGAGGAAGAGGAAACCTTAGCAGCTCACGTATTGTGCCACTATGAACATTTCTGAAATCGTTTTTCCAGAATAATTCATTTTTTTAAATGGCACCATATTGGCTCACTAATTTATTTCAATAAAACCTTTTATTACCAATATCTTAGACCCAGTGTTCATTTGTAAAAATAATACATGTGATTTATGATAAGTGATAACGAATGAACGTCTTGCCGTTGCTAAAGTTTCTCTCACCACATTAGTGAGATATTCCTGTGTTATAGAATTTGTGTCCCTCCTAACTCGCTCTTTGAAATCTTCTAACGTAGTTGGTATTGTTGAATATACACGTTCTTTAATGCGGCTCCAAAAACCAAAATCTAACGGCGTTAGATCAGTTGATTGTGCTGTCCACATTACTAGCCTATTAGTTTCTATCCATTGATCCTCAAAACAACAATTTAAATAATCTGTATCTACTCTGTAATGATGGGACGGAGCACTATCCTGCTGTAATTACCCCAACTGGTACTGAAATCTTCGCATGAATTCTTTCCATTAGTTAAGCTGGTATTGGTAACTCTTAAAGTTGTGTTTTTTATCTTTCACTTTCACTTCTTCACTTACCTGCAATTTCTCGTATTAAGGCACTAGGATTGATTTCCACTGACAATAACGCATTAATTTCGGTGTCTTCACTGAAAATTGGCATTTGGTGTCCTTGAGCTACTCTTTCTTGTCTCAGCTCCTATTCTACTCTAAAAATAATGTCTGTCAAGACGATTGCTTGGTGGATAGCGCTCTGGATATAAATCGCGGGCTGCCCGGCTATTGCTGCGACATTCCGCGTATATCAACAGCATGTCAGCTTTGTCACTTTGAAAAATAAACCTTGCTTTTTTAATACACACCAAAATAATATGGGATTCTCTTACAACTAAATATCATTCGAGCTGTCAGATTCATTCATTTGTTTCTTTTGTTACATTTTAAAGACACCTACTTGATAAAGAACCACTGTTAAATATTTTCATTTATATCTGTATGCTTAAATGCATGTATGTTTATTTACATGTACACATTTTCGAGAATATAATAGAATAAATATATTTTTCATTTTTACACAATGTAGTCGTCAAAAGAAGAAAATAAATAAAAATAAATTAAGTTGCATACAACCTTATAAACATACAAAGTTATTATGATTGTATGACTCATGGTCGAGAGATGAGCGCACTTGCCTCTCACCCAAAATTTTCGGGTTCGATCCCCGGTCGTTGCAATGGAAAATACTGTGAGAGGGATTTTTCCACTATACACGGATGTTGGGTGTGTGTCCCTTGTCTCTAAATGTGTAGCCCCCCCACACAAGGTTCTTCTAGAACCTTCCGGGATAAAGGGGGTCGTCATCGTGTATTTTTTTTTTTTACAAAGAACTAGTCACCCTACTCTGTAGCTCCGAGCCTCACAGAGGGGAGCTGGTAATAAATACCAATAGCCACTCCCCACGCCCGTGGGGTGAGTGACTACCGGGTCCACGAATCGTGTGCCCTGAATAGACGCAATGAACCGAGGATGATAGCCTTCTGCATTCTGCCGGCTAAGATCTCTGCCGAATCTCAGCATGCCGGTATGATCTATAGTTCCGAAAGCAGCGTCTGCCTGATTCCACCGAGGCCTCCTATAATCAGTACCACTATTTTAACAGAATGGCCTGGATGAAGCCTGCGCAGTTCGAAGAGCAAATATCGATATTTTGTCCGTTTTTCCTCCTCTTTCAAGACAATGTTGCTCTCAGCGGGAGCTGAGAATTCCACGACATACATTGTCTTGAGTTGGTGGTCGAGGAGTACTATGTCAGGCTTGTTGGCTTGTATTTGCCGGACGGTGGGAAACGACTAGTTCCAATAAATTAGACGCTTCTCATTCCCCACAACGTACTCAATATCCCCCGAAGCATAAGGCAGCACTGGTGTTTCCTCTATCCCATACGAATGCCTTAGATGATAGTAAAGCTGCGTCGTGTCTGTGAATATAGGCCAAGACTGCGTATGTCGGACAAGCCGACAGTAAGTGCATTACAGTCTCCGGCGCCCTGCGGCAGGCCCTGCAGCTGACATCAGGGACCTTCATATCCATGACACGATGTCGATAGACGAGGGTGTTAAATACTCCATCTTGGCAAGCCATTATGAATTCCTCGGTCTCAGACTTCAGTCCGGCTGATCTTAAAAAGGCGAAGGTCAGCCTTTCGGATAAACCGAGGTCTTCTATATTTTTATAGAAGACTTCGTGCAATGGCTTATCCTTATGGAGCTGCAGAAGGATGTTGTGTTCTGCAGCTCTAATGAGGGCTTTTAGTCGAACGGGTTCCAATTCGGTGACAGAGTCGGGGTTTACCCGCTCGACGTCGAAGATGAGACCAAGTTCGTCGGCTGCTCTCCGTGCTGCCTTAAAGAGAAAAGCTCCTACCTCTGCATGTTCATGGTCTCGGACCATGCAGAGGAGGGGATCAGAACTCCTGATGACCTTACATGCTCCATCCAAAACCATCCTGTTATGGAAACTCTCCAAGCTCAAGAGTCCACGGCCTCCCCGATGTCGTGGGAGATATAACCGTGGAACGGACGATTTAGGATGCAGGCTCCTATTGAGATGCATCTTCTTGCGGGTTACTACATCGAGTTGACGCAGCTCTTCTCTAGTCCATTTCACTACTCCGAAAGAGTAGAGAAGGATCGGAACGGCAAGCATATTTGTAGCAATCACCTTGTTCTTCCCCGACAGTTCTGAAGACCAGATCTGTCGGAGTAGGTGCTGATAATTGCCGCGGAGAGCGTTTTTCACTACATTATTTTTATTATTATTATTATTGTTATTAAAAAACAATGTATCTTTTATATATGTCTCTTTTTAATGTACAGAAAACGATAATAAATAAAACATGAAGGGTTATAATACACATGTCCTTAAATAAAGGTCTACAAGAGTCAGTAGGCTTGGCTTTAGATAAAACGCGTATTGCTCTCTTTTGAAATACGAAGACCTGTTGAGCATGACAAGTATTTATTACCCCATAGAATGATAGCATGCATATACCATTACAGTATGAAAAATAAGCAATCTTTAAGTAATTAGCACTAAATTTATTTTGTTATTGTCTAGGAAGAAATATTAGAGTTGACAATCGATTACCTACATAGTTTATTAGTTTGATGTGCAGAAGTTAAGGAGCTATCAGGAAAGACATCTAGTGACTTTACAGGATCGTTATTTACAGCATTAGAAGGTACCACTGCAAAGTCAAGTGTATTAGTCTTATCCAAGTTTAAACTTAGGAAGTTGCTAGAACACCATATTTGCAACAGATTTTTAGAAAATTGAATATCATTTATTGTTTCATTTGAAGATTAATTTTTAAATAACAAAGTTGTATCATAAGTATAGGCAACTGGAAGAATGTTATTATCAATATTTGTAAAAAGAACGTTGACATAAACAATAAAAAGAACAGGTCCTAAAACCGATCCCTGAGGAACACGAAATTAAGTATATTTCTGGTTAGATACTGTATTATTAAATTTAACAAGTTGAGATCTGTAAGTAAATATGATGCAGAAAGATTTAGTGTAATATCTCTTACACCACAGTACTCAAGTTTAATCAATAAACTATTATGGTTAACAGTATCAAAAGTCTTTAAAAGTCATAGAATTGCTGTACAAAATTATTTCTTCTCAATAGCTTCAAAAACATTGTCAATAATTTCACAAAGTGCCAGTACCGTTGATTTGCCAGATTTGTAGCCAGATTGAGACTTGCTTTTAAGAACCAGTTCAAATTTCAAGTATGTGATTGAAATTGGTCGGAAACTAGATGATCATTATAGTCACCTTTGTATATGTCATCTTTAGAGCTTCTGGAAAGAATGATTAGGATTAGACAACTTTGTTAGACAGCTAAGATAATTAGCGCTACTCACACTTTTAAATTTAAACATAATATCCTCAATAACCTCAGTGAAGTAATCAGTAAATTGATTGGGAGTTAAATCATTTGGTCTCATTGGTTACATATTATTACGTTTATCATTTATTATTTTCCAAGCAGCCTTTTGTTTATTTGAACTTTTATTTATGTAGTTATCATTGCTTCCCAATTTGGCGTTACTTATTTCTTCTGTATTTCTGTACTAGGGAAGTGTTAAAAAGCAACATTTTTGATATACTTCCCAATTTTTTAATAAACGTACTATATCATATTTTGCATTGCATTTTAAAGCTTAGCTGTGAACCTATTTTGATATCCTGAACAAGCAATGAAAGGCATAAATCCGTCTGAAACAGTTTCCGATTTCCGAACAAGTTATTTTGCCTCCATTATAATGGAAACTTTTCGAATAATAATTTATTCCTCTTTTAAGAACATCCTCAAGAAACTGCAGCATCTGATAATTTTTTCGAAAGTAAAAATTTAATCACAATCCACCATATGTTACAAGATGTGTCTACAATAAAACTAAAAATGCTCAGGAACGACTATCATGATTGCAGTAAAAATATGCACGAGATGCAATTGCAAAGTCAAGTTCAATAGAAGAGTCAAGTTTACGACTTATGTAACATCGTGTTATTATAAACAGAGAATGCAACCGAGAGCAAATAAAAGGGAAATTTATCACGTAACTCTATAAATCACTTATACTGGAACTCATTTCGGAGGCTTTCACTTTCAAAGCTCATAAAAGGGTTTGCGATATCGAAGTTAATTAAGAACATGAGAAAATTTCGACGTTGCATTTTATCAATCATGTAGGTCAGTGAATTTTACGGTCCTAATTAAGATTGTGAGGAAATGTCGACATTTAAATGTGCTATAGAACAAAGTATATAATGTTTATCTTTTTTTCTGATTAGAAGACGTATAGTTGCGCCAGTGCAATTGATCAGTAATTCTAAACTATTTATATTGCAATTTAGAATAAAAACTATTATTTTGGGTATTTAGAGACATCTGTCATACTAAATTAAAAAAATATTAACAAAAATTATCTATTATTTACACAGGGTGTCTGGAAATTCCGTTACTATGTTTTAACGGCCGATTGGTACAAAAAAACGTCTAAAAAAAGTTTCTATGAACATAGGTCCGCAACTGCTTCGTTTTACCTGCAATGGTATTTATATTTGTGTAAAACAGCTTGATTGAGAGTAGAAAATATTTATAATTTTAATGTATGAAAAAATGTATTAAATAATTTTTTATCTGCCCCCACTATGGTAAGTAGACTATTGTCGCATTGTTTTCAAGCAGGTAAGTTGATTTTACCGGTAAAGTGCTAAGTTGCTATTGACGGTGGGAGGTAAGTGAGTTACTTACCTCCCTTCGGGAAATAAGTGATTTCGAATCATGCAAATAAAAAGATGGTGAACTTGAAATTTTATTAATTAATAAATAAACACCACAGAAATTAGACAATCCCCTATTCCAGAAGCCAGGGGCTTGTGCGGAAGGGGGTTACACATTGAAAAAAACGCGGACATACGACCATTTCCTCCGACAGCGCCGGAGCCAGGATTCGGACCCGGTGGTGCGATGTCCGTGTGATTAATCGCGATTCTTAACCCACTCGGCTATCGACCAGATAGCCAGATAGATTATTAATTAATATTTATAGTAATAGTACAATTAGTAACATTATTCACAAAATTTGGATAACTTCCATCACGTTTGTTAACTACACCTTAGTAACAACAAAATCAAGGCAGACTACGTGACATCCACTAATATCAAAAAATTACTTAGTATCACTGTCAAAATAAATTGATCAAGAAATGTAAAATTTGGTTTTTTTATTTCATGAACAGCAGGGAAGCAGATAAAACATTGTACAATACGCAGGAGGTAAGTTTTGACCAGTCTCCTACTCTGTTGCGAGCCCTCGCTACGCTCGGGCGCAAAATCGTCCTCGACTGGTACAACCTACTTATAGTTCAAGTAATAAGTTCCTGATACATAAAAAACGCAACAAAAACTTTACGACATAATTATTATCGCCGCGGGCCATGGCAGCATGCTGCATCAAACGACCCGACGCACATTAAAAACCTATAAAGGTAAGCGAGTCAATTGCGGTCCAGACAGCACAAAGAGTAGTGGTATTTTAATGAGGTCCTAAAGTTTTCGTTGCGTTTTTTATGTCTAGGGAAGTACTTACTTGGACTATACCACCGTTGTAGTGTAATATACTATACCTTGCAAGTTTAAAATTTCGAATAATGTTGATCAAAAGACTATTTGTTTCTGAACACAAAAAAATGTATTTTGTTTTTTATTAAAATTGCACTATCCCAGAAGCAAATAAATCATAAGTAATCAATTAACGCCTCGAATGTAAATTATAGTAATCAGGCAATTAACAAAATAATGTATTATTAATTACCATTATTTTTAATAGAATCCGGTACGATTGAGGAATGTATACCTTCTGCTTGTTTCTTATCAAGTATATTTCGCTTACTATTAATGCTAACAATATATAAGCGAAACATTTTAATCAGAAGCATGACTATGTAAGAATATGTTTTAATTTAACGCTTGAATTTGGCAGGCAAGGTTAATTAATTTTAACGGCACCTTGAAGAGATATATCAGCATTTAAAGCTGGAGATCCACATAAGGGATGATACTTTTTGAAAAATATTTGATAAATAATGTGTAACATCCCAAATTTTTAAAACCAGCATCCCATTATATTTCTATTAGGTCTTGAGATATTTCAATAAATTATGCCAATTATTTTATCGTGCAGATTTAAATTTTGAAACGTGTATAATATAGCTTGGAATGTGTGATTACCGAAGAAAAAATGCATTATGATAAATTTTATACCGTAAATAGAATGTATAGATATTCTATCTAGTGAGAATTTATATGGAATTTATAATTTTGGAACGATGTCGATAAGCTATAAACATTTTAGTGTGCTTATTCACTTTTATCTTGAAATATTAAATAGCATTATAGTTTGGGTTGATGTCGTATGACGCATGCAAAAATTTTGAACATATTTTTATTGTTATTTAACTTTTCAGCATTTGAAAAGATAATTATGGCAAATATTATGGCAAAATAATCATTCAATTATTTCAACAAATCATGGTTATCGTTTCAGTGTTCAGGTTTGTCCATTCTAATCGGTGATCATATCGCTCGGTAAAACGTTCTGGGTAGCAGGGTGCAGATAGTAATTTTTCGAGAGTAGATGTTCAATTTGAAATTAAGAAACTATACATATAATTTGTTTAGTTCAAATGTGCTTTTAGAGGGCGGAATAATAGAAACATAATATTTTTAGTCGCAAACTTCTCTATAAGTTTGCGACTAAAAATTGTATGTTTAATATAATTTGTTGTAATCAGAGTTGTGTTGAGCACTAGGCACTCAAAAAAAGTGCTTTTATTTTTCGAGCACTAAGCATTGTTAACAGTGAAGTGGACTCTGAAAAAGTGGTTAAATTTCACGACCACTGAGCTCTTTTTAAAAATTTAAATAATATAGTATTTATTCAGGCTAGAATTTCATTGAATTTAAGTGTTATTTACAAAAAAGGATAAAAGGCAAAAATATAATGTAGGAAAAGGACGTCACAATTTTCTGAATGTACTTTGTATTTTTTTAAATTTTAGAGAACGTGCCAATAAATCTAATAAAATAGTGCTCATTTGAAAGGGTTTGTAATTCTCTATTTTTGAAATTCTCTAATTTTTTAATTGAAAAATATTACATTTTTAATATTACTAAGTAAACAAAAGAACATGAAACAACTTAAATCAAATGTACAAATTGGGCGCCCATAGCTTCTTGACAATAATAGAGGCGTTGCTGAAATCCTTCTAAAACATTTTATATGGTTTCCGGGGTGATTTAATTAATTTCTTGCCTTATTCTGTCTTTTAAATCATCGGCCTTATTTGATCTGTTGAAATAGACTTTCGATTTTAAGTAACCCCATAAAAAATAGTCAAGCAGGGTCAAATCGGGAGAAGGGGCAGGCCACTCAATTTCACCACGTCTATCGATCCATCCAGCATGACTGATGGTCGAGATTTAAGCGCACTTGCCTCTCACCCAAAAGTTCCGGGTTCGATCCCCGGTCGTGGCAGTGGAAAATACTGTGAGAGGGATTTTTCTACTATACACGGATATTGGGTGTGTGTCCCTTGTCTCTAAATGTGTAGCCCCTTCCCACGCAAGGCTCTTCTAGAGCCTTCCGGGATAAAGGGGGTCGTCATTACCTGTGGTGTATTTATTATTTATTTATTATTTTTCTATTGGAAAAAACTTGATTGAGATAAGCTCTTACTTCCAATGCAAAATGTGGTGTAGCTCCGTCCCAGTGATATCAAATATTTCTATCAATTTCGTTAGGGTTGTCACAATCTGTGAAAAGTATTCTTAACTCTGGAAGTAAGAAATTTTGCAAGAAATGCCAGAAACGCGCGACAGTTAACGTGCCATCAAAGAAATATAGTCCGACAATTTGAGAATTTATAATTCCAGTTCAAACGTTCACCTTCTCAGGATATTGAGTAATGGCCTCCATCATCCAATGTGCATTTTCTGTACTTCAGTATTTACAGTTCTATTTGTTGAGAAAAAAGAATGTTTTTTATAAATAATGGATCATCTTGGCATCTACTTGTCATGATTTCGGAAAATTCCAATCGGTGATCAGGGTTGTCGTCGTTAAGTTCTTGAACCAAATGAATTTTACATGGGTCGTATTTTTCATTTTTTAGAAGACGTAATCAATATCATTATCGACGGCAACTTATAGGTTTATGTGGATTATTTTCAATATCTGACAATATATCCAATTTATTTTCATCGGCTAAAATGCGTTTCCTACCAGATTTAGGAATATCTGTGACATTTTCAAATTCAAGAAATTTGTTTTCAACGCTATTAACCGTAGACTGAGAAATGCTACGGTCAAGATACTTAGCATTGAAGATTTCGCATGCCTACTTCTATGTTCTTGTTTTATCATCACACCTAAATAATATCAAAATTTCAATTCTTTGGGTAACCGAAAGAATCATTGTTAAAATAATGATCAACGATAATCAGCAATAAATAACTCGAATCCTAAGTTTGCACAGATGAAGTAAATAAAGAAATTATAATTCTTTCTGGTATATAAAAGGAAACTCTTTTTACTTCTTTCTTTTTGTTGGGTATTTTGACACCTGCATATCAGATATCAGATATACATTTATTAAATTGAATGTTATGACACAAAATTAATTAGAAAAGTCAGATTTGACAGATATTTGGTACATAAAATAGTTAAAGATACATTTGATATTAGACATTTCAAATACATTTTGAAATTTTCAAATTTAATTTTCTTGATAGAGAATATACAAAATTAAAAAATTTTAAGGTTGCTGATACGCCAAGAGGGTTGAATGGGGTATAAAATTATGCTCAAATAATGTCATTTTAGAATTAAAAATTGACTTGTTTTAGGATATTTCTCATACCTCATAGTATATTTAATTTCTATGGTGTATTTTAACAAAATTAGCACAATTTGGAAATATCATCCCTGTAAAAATATTGGGGTTTCAACCCTTGGACATAGCCCATTCTTGACTTCCTAGAAGGTGTGTAGACTTACGTCCAGTGTCCTACATTAAAATTAAATAAAAGATGGAGGGCTTATGAGGTCAAATAATTAAAGAAAGTGAGTTATTCCTCAAAAAAGAAACAGCAATGCAGCTACGGACACGTATTTCGGAGTTACTGATCCTCATCAGCGTAGCGTAGCTTAGCGAATATATCATAGGTGAGCAAAACTATTAAAGGTAGGAAGTACAGTACACAGTACTCCATTTGCACTTTCATACCTCATGTGCCACATTTTGGGCACAAATGAGAGCAGTCAGTACGAGGAGCCCTATGTGTACTGCTCTATTTCCACCTGGCAAATACAAATAAAAGATGTAGGGCTTATGAGGTTAAATAATTAAAGAAAGAAAGTTAGTGCCTTATTCCTCAACGAAACAATAATGCAGCTACGGACACGTGTTTCGGAATTATTGCTCCTCATCAAAATGTGGCACATGAAGTATGAAAATGCAAATGGAGTACTGTGTACTGTACTTTCTTACCTTTAATAGTTTGACTCACCTAATATATATTCGCTAAGCTACGCTACGCTGATGAGGAGCAATAACTCCGAAACACATGTCCGTAGCTGCATTGTTGTTTCTTTTTGAGGAATAAGGTACTAACTAACTTTCATTCAAATTAGTTTTATAAATTCTCTATTATTGCGATTAACAACCCGTTCTATGTGTTAATCTCTTTCCCATTTATCTTTTAATATAAATAAGTACGGATATGAGACACAGAAGATTGTCATTTAGTGATTCAAGTATGGGTCCAGCAATGCTTCGTAAAATAATGGTTGTGTTAGTTTACTGTATATTACAGAAGTTCGTAATTGCAGGTACGTTTTTATATAAATATATAGACAAATATCCTTTTATTAAACTTTGCATAATCTTAGATATTAATAAATCCATTCAGAATTTGGGGAGTTAGATTGTATGTTAGTGTGTTAGTGTTTTATGTATATTATTTGAAAACTGCTTCAAAATACAGGCTTATTACGTCACAAAAAACGGAATAATCTTTGTACTACATAAAAAGGCCCACAGTAACGGATAAATTCATTTTTTGTGTAATTTACAATTTTTATCTAATAACCTGGAACACATCCTTACAGTCACAACTTTTTCTTTAAATTTTTTAAGTGGCGTAAGGTTGCTTGTGATGCCTTTTTCGAATTTTGTGTATTTTTTATCAAGCAAATTAAATTGGAAAATTTTAAAATGTACTTATTTGTATATACAGGGTGTTACATTTACCTGCGCCTTTGGTGGTTTAGGCGTCGCGACGCCTGAAATAAAATGTTTGATAGCAAGATTTTCAAAAGCTAAAGATACCAATAGTACTTTTCCTTTTTGCGTTCTTTTTATTATTAGAATTTTTTTCTATTTTTCGTTCGCTTCGGTGTTATTTAACATTGTAAGTATAAATACCCCAGACGGTATTTTCTTTGGGTTGGGATCGGGTACTAGGATAGATTTTTGCCTTAATGGCTCCTAAAAATCATAAGAAATGATAATTTCACTATAAGGTAGTTTATTTATTTACAATATCCAACGAGCAGAACCCAATTACAGGATAAGGTTACGAAGTGCAGTAGCATTTAAGAAAAATACAAAAAAGGAGAAAACAATAATAGTACATATTAAATATAAGACAAGTTACTTAAGTGTTTAATACTAAATTACAATCAGTATCAGTATTACAGATTTCATTATAAAATAAATAATAAATAAATAAATAAAACACATACATATACGCCACAGAAATTAGACAACCTAAAAATTCCAGAAGCCAATGGCTTGTGGGGAAGGCGGTAGCACATTGAAAAGACGTGAGCATACAACAATTTCCTCCGACAGTGCCAGCGCCGGAGCCAGGATTCGAACCCGGTGGTGCCATGCCCGTGTGATTAATCGCGATTGCCACCTCGCGCCTTAACTCACGTGGCTATCGGCTATTATGATATATCATATCACATATTTAGTGATATAAACGTTTAATGCTTCTAATATTACAGAATAAAATATCTAAATCATCTTCATTATTAGAATAATTATTAATTATGTGATATATAGGGGACATTTTATATATATTAGTATTATGGTTTCTTATATAAAATAACTATCTGTGTCGAGCATTTATTCTAGGTACATGAAACTGAAACATTTGGAGTAGCGACTCGCACATATACACTATACAGGCTGACTACTTTATCAGGGCCCTCGAGAATATCTCACTTAATATCGGTCGTACAAAAAAAATTATTTATACGAAAATTGTGCCGATTTATATAACCTACAAAATGGTTTAAAGACATTTGAAAATCATGGCCTACTTTAAGAGTTATGGCGGAAAATATTGAAAATGCGGAAAACGTCTAGACCAAATATCTCCGTTATTTGAAGAGATACGAGAAAAATTCTAAGGTGAAAATTTTTTGCAAAACAGTTTTTCAACGAGGTTTTATCTAATTTTTTTTAAAACCGCTGTATTTTGAGATTTACTTTTCAGGCTGTTAAAAAAGTTATTTTGAAACGGGCGGGAAATGGCGTCATTAAATAGAGCATTTTCCTACCTTTTCAACGATATATCACATGCCACATTTATTCATTGGTACTACGTTAGTAATTATAAAAACATTTTTTTAAAACCAATAATTTTTTTTCAATAAGCATTATACTTGCCGTGGAGAAATATGATCTTTGCTATAATAAAACATTAACAACATTAAGAAGAATAAAGTAAATTCAGGTAACAAAAGAAAATTAATAATAAAAAGAACATAGCACACAGAACATTAATATTTATCTATTTCTCAAAACAATTTTTAAGACATCATATCAAGTGTTCAAAGTGTCCACCGCGATTTCATATGCACAATCGAGCGCGGCGAGGCACTGCATTTAAAACATTACTCAGCATTTCGGGGGTAACTGTAATACATGCCTGTTGACTTCGAGCTTTTAGGTCCTCTACATTTTGCGGTGTCATCGAAAACACCTTATCTTGAATGTACCCCCATAGAAAAAAATCCATTGGGGTTATATCTGGAGAACGAGGGGGCCATCGAATAAATCCATTGGTACCTATCCAATGTTGGGGCAAAATTTCGTCTAAATAATCTAGGCAAATCTGGGAGTTGTGGGGGAGGAGATCCATCTTGTTGAAAATATCGAAATTTGTGTCGATTTTCTAAAGGTAGGTCATCTAAGAATTCATTAAATTCATTTCTCAAAAAGTCTAGGTACCTTTGACCACTGAGGTGACCATCATAAAAATAAGGACCTATTGAATTAGTGCCTAAAATACCTATCCACACATTTATTGAAAAACGATTTTGAAACCCAGTCGATCTATGCCAGTGTGTATTTTCAGAAGTCCATTTGTAATGAATAGTGCGATTAAAAAGTCCATTATTGGAAAAATTTGCCTCGTCGGACCAAAGTATTTTACTACATATTAATTGATCGGCACGCTTCTTTTCCAGCAGCCACCTACAAAAAATCGACCTCCTTGGTTTGTCCCCCGCTTGTAAATTGTGAACTTTTTTGGCTTTATAACATCGGTAACCATTCTTCTTTAAAAAAAATTCTAGCACTTGTTTTATTTATATGACCAGTAATTTGAATTTCTTTTAATGATGTTTCCAAACTTTCTGTATTTTTACTTCTTACGTAATTAATAACTCGGTTTACCTTATTTACATTATCAGTAACATTTTTCAACCTTGTCTTCATCTTTAAAAATGAACCATTATTTTTCAGTTTCGTAGCTAATTTTCTGAACAGAGTTTTATTCGGATGTAGTGCTTGTAGAAATCTGTTTCTATATTCTACTTGAGCTAATCTAGAGTTAAAATTGCATTGGCAATATGTAACGAACATATTATAACGATCAATGTGAGTGAAAACAATTTTTGAAAATTCTAAATTATTAAACGAGTGTGATTGAGTGAGAGTTTAAGTATTAACTGAGTTGATCTGTCAAAAGATTAAATTGTCAAATTTGTTCATAGCCAACTATTTTAAAATAATTGAAATAATAGTGAAATCATGAAATACAAAGAAATGGATATTATACTTAAATTAATTGGTAAAGACATTTTAACTTTCTGAGCAAGGAGTGACGCTTTTATGGAGGACCTCTATAGATTGGCATAACTGCGAATACTCTTTCCATAATTGCTCCATGTTGCTTTCTTGATTATTATTTTATTTTTGTTACCTAATTTACTTTATTCTTCCTAATTGTGTTAATGTTTTATTATAGCAAAGATTTGAACAACTTATTGAATTATTTTATCGTTTTATTTAATCATACTTCTCCACGGCAAGTATAATGCTTGTTAAAAAAAATGATTGGTTTAAAATAATTACTAACGTAGTACCATTGAATAAATATGGCATGTGATATATCGTTGAAAAGGGATGAAAATACTCTATTTAATGGCGCCATTTCCCGCCCGTTTAAAAATAATTTTTTTAACAGCCTGAAGAGTAAATCTCAAAATACAGCGGTTTTCAACAACTTTTGAAACTCGCTGTTTTGCAAAAAATTCTCGCCTTAGAATTTTTCTCGTATCTCTTCAAATAACGGAGATATTTGGCCTAGACGTTTTCCATATTTTCTATATTTTCCGCCATAACTCTTAAAGTAGGCCATGGATTTCAAATGTCTTTAAACCATTTTGTAGGTTATATAAGTCGGAACAATTTTCGTAATTTTTTTTTTTTTTTTTTGTACGACCGATATTAAGTGAGATATTCTCGAGTGCCATGATAAAATCGATAGCCCGTATTATTGATTATTTTATATAAGAAAACTACAGAATGTATAGCACGGCGATTAATCAAGCTGCCCATTTCAAATCTGTTGTAAATAATTTCTCGCGAGATGCCTCTTTGGGGATATTGATTGTCGAGATGATATGATGCTATTTTAAAGAATTTTCTCAGAACTCGCTCAATATTGGTACTATGAACATTATGTATTGAAACTATTGAACCATATTCGAGTTGGGACCTTACAAAGGCAATAAAAAGTAGCTTTAATGCATCTCTGTTGGTAAAATCTTTTGTATTACTTAAAATGAAACCAAGATTCTTATAAGCCTTAGATGTCATTGTATCGACATGGGCGACAAAAGTAAACTTGCTATCAAAGATTATACCTAAATCTTTAATAGTATTCGAGGTCGAGGAAGGATTACAATGTCAATATTATAATTATACTGTATTATATTGTCTTTACGATAATATAATATTACATTGCATTTAGTTGCATTAAGAAAGAGTTTATTTTCTTTACGCCATGAGTTTAATGTGTTTAAATTTTTTTGAAGTAAGATACAATCATTTTCAGATTCAATTTTTAAGAAAAGTTTTAAGTCGTCCACATATAATAAACAGTTCACATTTAGACCAGCTACGATGTCATTGATAAAAATTATGAACAATAACGACCCTAATACTGATCCCTGAGGAACATCAGAGGATAGAGTGAAGTTGGACGATTTATATCCAAAGCAGTGGACATATTGGATTCGACGACGTAAATACAACTGAAACAACATTAACATACTGTAACTTAGACTCATCTTATTTAACTTCATAAGTAATAAACCATGATCCAGACTATCGCCTTGGAGAAGTCAGTGTAGATGACGTCTACCTGTCCTCTTTCATCAAGTGCTTCACAAATGAATTGAGATTCGCAAACCAGATTTGTAAGTGTTGATCGCCCTTCAATGAAGCCATGTTGCTCGGGTATTATATTACTTCCGACATGAATCGATAGGTAATTGAAGAAAATAATTTCGAAAGCTTTGCTGAAATTACATAATATTGTTATTGGTCTATAGTTTTTCTTTGTCCATCTTATTATCTTTTTTATATACAGGGCAAACTCTAGACATTTTCTAAACATCTGGAAATATTTGTGTTTTAAAAAATTAAATTAAATATGATTTGCAATGGTTTAGCTAGTATAATGGCACAATATTTTAATAAGAACGCTGGAATTAGGTCCGGACCTGCTGTCATTTTGGGTTTGATTTTTTTAAATGCTTTTGTGACTTCTTCCTCGCTTACTGACGTAATATATAAAATACCATTAGTATTGTTGTTTGTCGATATATATTGGGTATCATATGTAGTGGAATTAAGAAAATTATTAGAAAAAAAGTCTGCAAATCCATCTACAATTTGCTGGGGAGAATCCAGTCTAGTCTCATTGTGAATCATGAAGGATGGAACTGACGAGTGTCCTTTTTTATTGGATATATACGACCAAAATTGTTTTGGATTTGACTTTATATTGAGTTCAGTTTCGGCAACATATCGTTGATGAGCTTTGCTAATTTTATTTTTTAGATCACTTCTTATTGTTTTATAGTCATTGTAGTTTATTTCAGTGCGGTCATAACGATATTGCTTCCATGCTTTATTTTTTTTTTGTCTAAGTGTATGGATAAGGTCTTTGTCAAACCATGGCGGATAATGTTTATTGGTGGATATTTCTTAGGTATATGTTTACTGAATATTTAATTTAGTTTTTCGTAAAAAATAGCAGTTGCCTTATTTACACCTTCATGAATAAGTAAGAATGACCAATCGGTGAGTAGTAAATTCTGATAGGGATCATAGAAGTTGGCCTTTTTAAAATTAAATCCCGAGTTATTTTTTTGCTTAAATTGCCGCTTATTTTTTTCAAGAAATGTTTCAATACAGAGAGGTGGAATATGAGGATTTTGACACATTACATAGTACATCACTTAAAACTAAATCTAATAATCTGTCATTTACGTTTCGTACTATGTTATATTGTTTAAGATTAAAAAAGTTAACGAAATTGTTTATTGGTATGATATTTGGGTTGGTGGCATCTTGTTCAGCGTATTGTGTAATATTAAAATCACCTAATATTAGCTTATGTGAGTCAAAGATTTCCGGTAAAGATCCAAAAGCATCAAAAAATAAATCATACTGTTCGGGTTTCACATCACATGGTATATATGTATTAAAAATATAAAGGTCCTGTCCACTATGAATTTTAATTTTTACACAAATAATGTCCACAAACTAAAGCTCATTAAATATATCGCAATGCCTTCTAATATCGTACAGACAAGCATTAAGTTCTTTTCTTATTGGCAGTAGCACGCCACCTCCTTTAGTAGTTTGTGTTTGTTCATAATTTCTATCACATCTAAACATATCAAAGAAATTTACATCAATAAATTCTGCATTGTAAACAGTATCATTCAACAAATTTGCTTTTAGAGAATATTTATAGAAATTAAAAAGTTTTGTAATTAAATTTTAAATAAGATGCAGTTAGTTACGAATTCAAAAATCATTTTTACTATCGCAAAAATAGTAAAAATGAAAAAAAAATAATTTGTGGATTTTCTTTTTGAAATATTATACGTAGGATCTTCATACTTGGGTAAAGAAAACTTTTTTTAATATAATACTAACTAAAGCACTTAGACAGTTGAAACTTTTTTGACATATAAAATAGTACTCACATTTTCAAATCCATTTTGATATTGATATTAAAATCAGTTAATTTGGTGGGAAGATTTATTATATTAAAAAGTTTTCTTTAGCCAAGTATGAAGGTCCTACTAGACCAGGACCAATCCTGTTTAAGGCAATAAAAATTCTTAGCAGTACATGAGTGGCCGGAAAATGTAGTTAATGGTGTAAATAATTAAGAAAAAATCGTCCAGACTGAGTAAAAGTTCTGGAAGGGGGGGGGGGGGGGGGTTGGGGTGGAAATATATACGTTTTTAGGGGTTGGTATTCGTTTTTTGCGATTTGCGGCTAAACTGTGCATCCTATCGAAAAATGTTGAATGTAAAAGTTGAATGTAGATAATAAAAAAATCTAAAACTTTCTTATTGGACATTATTGACCATAACCTCAAAATTATCGAGAAAAACCGTTTTATCGGTTTCTAATTTATAACTATCGCGAAAATTTTTATATTTTCATGAAAGTCGGTAAAAATGTTCTTTTTTTATTTCAAACAAGCCCAAATTTTGTCAAAGCGAAATATTTAATCTTCGATGTTCTATGAAGAAAATAAAAAATCAAGACCTAATTTTCAATCGAAAAATTTGGTTAGCAAATTTTGGACTAATGAACTTTACTAGTGCTCATTGTTATTGTTGAAATCTCAACTTTAATATAGAATTAAAATATAATATTTTTTATACACAAAAATATCGTTAAAAAAGCGAAAAACCGAAAAAACTACTTTTTAAAAATCGAGTTTTCGGTGAAAATCATGAATTTCTTTTTCTTTATTGTAAATAAACGTTTACATTCATAAAAAGCGTTAATTCTCATACAATACTATGTTATACAAGTAATGTACATGTACCTAACTATTCTCGGCTTTCAAAGTCCCGAAAACATTATTTAAACTGCAATTAAATAGGTAAAAATTCAAAAAACACAAATTCTGTGAACTGAAAAAATTTGTTAATTATTTCTTGTGATTCGTAAGTGTTTACAAATTATCACGTCAAAGTCTTATATTTGATTATAAAATACAAAAATTAAAAGTAAAATAATTTTATTGAAATCTTTTTTTCTTCGTGGGCAATTCTTCATCGCCAGAATCGATCAAACTTTCGATTTCTTCACGTTCATTTTCTATATCTTCAATTTCTTGGAGTTCTTCTGGATTGTCCAGTTCAGTATCATTATTTTTATTATTATTTATTAGACAGTGGGTACTGTCTTCGTCTGCGGTGTCCTCGAGGTTACAGTTTTTTTCATACAACGATTTTTCGGCATTAGAACATTTATCAGAACCGTAACAATTTGAGCACAAATTTGTGCCCTTTAAGCCATGCTTGCGACACCCACATTTGTTACTACCGCATCCTGTTTCGCAGCTGCAGCAGATAATTTTCAATAAATTTTCGGGAATTAATTCTTGTTCTGTAAATATACGTACGATGCCATTAACGTGATGTTTCCATCCCCAATCTGTAGCTGTTAATTGATTACCAAGCCAACTTTGTATTTAAAAATACACCCTGTAACAATGTTGCTTAGCTGCCCCTTCAGTTGGAGGTAATTTTTTTCAAATGAAATGAGGATTTAGCAGTAACCGTTCGGTAGAGTTCAAATCTTAAATTGTGTATATATATTTTTACTTTTGTAAATAAAAGCTATTATTTTTAATCCATTTTCGGTAATCGTTTGTTTATCGGCCAATAATGATTTTATAATTGTTTTTTTTCATTTCCCAGCAAAACTGGAAGTTGTATCCTTACGCCAATGATAAATAGTACCCTTTTCATGATGAAAAGTACGTACCTTCTAGGCCCAAATTGTTTAACATTCCCATTGCAGATAAACGATGTTATCGGGACTTTTTTGTTGCGAAATCTACTTTCATCGCTCCAAAGTATTTTTAAAAATTTATGACCGTCAAATAAATAATCAAATCTTGCCAAAAAGTTCATAGTATTTCTTTTAGATTCTCTCAAATACATCCTCAGGTTATAATTAATCTTGGAGAACTAAGCAACGTTTACCGTCATTTGTTACTGTTTTTGAACTTTCCCGTTTTAATTTTTCAAATGCACCAAAATTCGCTATATTTCTGCATAAATTCAAAATTGTTTTATGATCTACTTCAGAATAACGTTCTGCGTAAACGCTTTTTGCTTACCACGCATTTTGCTTACACTCATCGTAAACCAACACCACATCTAGCTTTTCTGGTTTCGGGTACTGACTCATCTCTTTTCCAAAAGAGTTAATCAAATACTAAAAAAACTACTTGAAAACAAACACCAAATTCAAAACTTAATACTGTTTAAGCTTTTGACAACTGTTTTGACAGTTAAAATTTAGGTTAACAGAATAGTCAAAGCCTATTAGATAAAATTTATTAAATCGGCAAATATTAATAAATGGTATTTATACTTTCAAAGGTAAATAACTCCAAAATGAACGAAAAATAGAAAATATCTAATAACATAAAAGAATAGAAAGTACTATTGGTATCTTTAGTTTTCCAAACTTCTGCCGTCGAAAATTTTGTTGCAGGCGTCGCGACACCTAAACCGTTAATGTCACCGGCATATATTATAAGTTGAAATATAGAACTGGACTCCACCAATTGCCTGCCATTTACAGAAATTTAATACCTCTCTTAGTTTTAGAGTAATCAACATTAGGATTTATAATAGACACACATATATATATATATAATCTCTTGATTGTGTAGCTAAATAACTCGAAACATTTATGTCCGTGTATTAAATATCTATCAAGTCTGGCTAGTCTATTAAATTTAGTGTCATAAATATTCGATGTAAAAACTGTATCTTTTTACGGTTTGTAAAAAGAATTTTCTTTTTAATTTGCTACATCTGTTGGAACTTATGGCACATAGTTTTAATCAGTGCTTGTGAGTCTAGTTATTTATCGTTTATTGTCAAGTAATCATCACGAATTCTAATTCACACGTGATGGCATTAACAACAGTAGAAACAAGCCTACTTGGGCAACCGAAAGTCCCCACATAGCGGTTCAAAGAAATTCCCAACACAGATTTAATATTAATGTGTGGTGTGAAATTTATAATAACAGATAGAGGAGGTACGGTTAACTAGCCACCAAGGTCTCCCTATCTTACACCTGTAGACTATTTTTTATGGGACCACTTAAAGTCAGAGATGTACAGCGATGGATTGGATATTGAGTGCATATGAAAGATTTATTATAATTTTTTGAGATTATAATTTGACTTCTCGTAGGGGAGGCTGTCTTTACATAATCTTTTCTTTCATATACAGTATTACAGTATTATATTTTTTTGACATTGTTGTTGATTTCTCGTAAGGGGGAAATTATCAACTGTAATTTATCAAGGGCGCTGATAATCACGCGATAATTTTCTCTAATAATGAACCGAAAGCTTGTTGCTTAGTAATTACCCGGCGCCGTAAGGCGGAGGGTAATTACTTAAAGCAACAAGCTTGAGGGTCATTATTAGAGAAAATTATAAGGATTTATCTGTGCACGCGGTAAATTCGGTGAGATAATTTTTTGAAATTTTAATAATATGTCAAATCGTGAATGTGACATTTTAAATAAATTATAAAACTGTCAATAATTTTTCGTTGCATAGCAACATAAGTGATGAGATTATCAAGGGTAATATAACAAGACCTTGATAAGTAGTCGGCTATTATATTGTCATCAATTTTTCGAGAGTGCGATGGTTGTCAATTTGACGAGACCATATTTGGCGTTAATAATCTGACTTAAAACCCGAGAGCTTTAGCTTGCGGTAATAATCTGACCAAAGCCCAAGAGCTTTAGCTCGAGGGATTATTAACGTTAAATGTGGTCGAGGCAAATTGGAGAGCACTCGAGAAAAATTGTGACAATATAACCACTATTTTATTAGATTATTTCTTGAATGAGTTAATAATTGGAGGTATATAAATTTGACGTTTGAAAATATTTGTACGACATCAGTATGCCTACTTGTTATAAGTTAATAAATTAAATATCAGCGACTATTTTCAGCTAATGCCATGGCTATATGCTATGTAGAGTTCAAAATAGCCACTGATATTCCTCGTTTCTAAGGAATTTCAAATATTGTGATTGGTTAAAAAGTACGATTTGACAACATGAAATAAATAATCAGTGTAATCCTTTAATAGTTGGATGAATTTTGACATATGACTAGAAATGGACGGATTTTATTGGATTTCTATTTCGTCAAAAAATTATCAGCTGTAATTTACCAAGAGCACTGATAATCACGCGATCATTTTTTTTTAATAATGACCCTCAAGCTTGTTACTTTAAGTAATTACCCTCCACCTATGGCGTCGGGTAATTACTAAGCAACAAGCTTTAGGATCATTATTAGAAAAAATTATAAGGATTTATCAGTGCACGTGGTAAATTCGGTGAGACAATTTTTTTAAATTGTAATAATATGTTGAATAATGAATGTGACATTTAAAATAAATTATAAAACTGTCAAAAATTTTTCGTTTAATAATAATTCTTTAATAATTGGATGAATTTTGACATGTGACTAGAAGTGGACGGATTTTATTGGATTTCTATTTCGTCAAAAAATTATCATAAATAACCACTCACTTTGAGGGATAAGTGAGGAGGTGTTTTTAACTCGGCAACCTCCCATTTCACAATATCCGTTTAAACTTGGGTCGCCCTGTATAAATTGAAAGTCTGATGGTATACTTCTCTACTTTTCAGGAATACAGGTAGATTATTATTGGAGAGACTATGACGGTGTTATACCGGAAGATGCCGTACCAGGAGGATATGATATGTATAACAGGAGTACTTATATCGGTCAAGGCTATATAAAAAAATATGGGATCATCCCAGGAACGATTTTTCCAGGAAAGACCACTATGTTCGTGCCAATAGAGGGAGTGGAAAGAATCGATACATATATCAAGGTAATACTTTCTTAAAAACATGTTTTATATGTCTTATTAACAATTAAATTTGCTGCAATATCAGCCTTAGTAGGTTGAATATTTTGTGATACAAACTTTTTAAACTTTGACGTCTTTAAAATTTTCGACTTTTATTGGAACATCACCAACTATAACCCCAACGGCAGAGTTAACAACAAAAAGTGCCAACATGTATACATTTTATATTAAATTGCTATAATTTAGATGAAAAACAGTTGTTGTAACTTAATATATTGCGATTTGCAAGGCTTTTTAAGTTTTAACTTTTTATAGGTTACTGTATGACCATGCAATATGTCGTTTTTCTAAATGTATCCAATGCAGTTAATGTTCAAAGAAAAAATAACTTCGGGAACATTATCATTTCATTTCAACTTTTAAACATCGTACCTCCGTTAATACTTTACGGGGTCGTGTCAGATTTCTCTAATTAAACTCTAATAACTTCTAAACCAAAATAGATCTGAATTTCATTCTTATTTCAATAAATTCCTATTTTCATTACCGATTTTTCTATGTAACTTTCATCTTCGAAATCTTAGAATTTCCAGTATTGCGCAACATGTTGTAATCAATGACTCATCCTCGCCAGCACGGAACGATTTCAAGCCTTTCCAGACATTTAAACCGGGATGCGAGACTCGATGGGGCGCAGCAAACGAAACTTACCTAAACAGCATAAATACCGGTGTGCAGCAAGCCCAAGTGAAGTTCAGTTTTGGCAGTGACTCCTATGTTTAGTACTCGCGACGTGATTCAGTGGAACAAGTTATTTAAAAGTGATTTTAAGTATAATAAGATCATTTGCTAGTGCTTCCGGTCCGGTTACTATTTAATTTAAGTTGTAGATACCCCACCGTCTAATTAGGCTTTCTTACTCCTGTCCTAGCATACTTCTCGTGACTAGCGTCTTAAGTGACCCCATTTGTATTTAGTCTTAAGTAACCCCATTTTTACGCGCCTTTACGGCCCATACAATCCTAAACCAAGCGAATTTCTTCAGATTAAATCAAATTAAAATATTTCATTAAATAATTTTTGCTAAATTCTACAGTCCAAATTTATGCTGTCGAATAGTTTCATCCTACAAAAAAAGAAACTGTTAAATCAAAAAATTACCCCATATTTTTCCAAATTCTGTTCAAGAAATCTTAAATAAATAATTGTTCGTTCCGATTTTAAAATAAGTGTTATTTTTTCAAGAATACCATATACAGGGTGTAGCCGTTGAACCTGTCAGAACTCAAAGACTATACAGTGTTAATTAAAAAATAAGAAAAATTGAAACCACAGTGCTTCAACTGATCCAGACTACAATATACAGGGTGTAGTATTTGACTCTAACCATTACTACAGAAATCCAAACAAAAGGCTTCTCACATAAAAATAAAGTGCACGAACACCCTTCAGGGTCTCAGCTCTAAACCCCCACTGCTCCAGATTTTTGTTTTCACCGCTCAGAGGGCTCCATCGTGTTCAAAAGAAGACCGTGTCCTCGCCTAACACATCTTCCAGCGGCTTGTATATCAGTGTATGCGCGGAAGCTATGCAACCTTAGGCGAGGGAGGTGATATACCATCCTTCGGAGGAGATGTAAAGCCGTCGATCCCTTGTCTATTAAATGTTAGGCAAGTAAAAGATCCCTACTCGGCAAAATTCCTAGTTGGGGGTAGTTCGTCTACAAGCGTCGGTGTTGGGCCTCAGTAGCGGAAATAGACCGACGTTAAATAAATGTTAAAAAACAATATAGAAGGCTACAGTGTGGTTAAAATAAAAATTCATACATAAAATTATAAAAAATCTCAAGGCCATTATTTTATTTGACTAGACATGACAAAGTACAATATGAAGAAGTTTTAAACTATATTGAGACATAGATCAACAGAGACATAGACATTAGAACAAAAATTATATTATAATAATATATAAATGTCTACAGTTCAGAGCCAACTTCATTGTCCACAGTAGCCTCTGCAGTGACAAAGAGCTGTGCAGGTAAGTACAACCTTTTTATATAACTTTTAGAGCAGAGAAGTTTAGGCTTACACCCACACTTTTACACACACAGCTTTTACTTGCTTCTGGTATGGACATCCAAATCGGTCCCCAAGCTTCTCCGTTATCTTTCCATCCAAATGGCGAAAATAGGTGCATCTTGGAACAATTTCAAACTATTTTGCCAGATGCTAGATTGATAGATGCATCGATTTGTGTATTGGATAAGAGAGAATTCTGTGTGAGCGGTAGACAGTGCATCAACTTCACTTATTGTGTTCCTTGCGCAAAGAAATCCTCTCAGAGCTTGTTAATAATCATACAGGATGCAGACGAATCGTTCGATTATTTTGAATTCCTTTATTTTACCAAGTAAGTTAGTGGCCTGAAAAACATGCTTGTCAATATTATAACCACATCTATATCGAAATGTATATTGGGTAGTGTTATGTACTTACCTATGGTATTTATTATATTGTCAATGTAAACTTACCTTTACACTTTAGTTGTGTAAATCAGAATAAATTATTATAACTAATATAGAAGAAGTTTCATTAATAAGAAATATCAAACAGGTAGTTGGGATTTTTCAATAAAAGTCGAAAATTTATAAATAATTGGAAATTTTAAAAGGTGTATCTCACAAAGTATTCAACCTACTAAGGCGGTACTGGGTTCATATTGTAGCAAATTTATTTGTCAATAAAACATATAATAACATATTTTGCCGGAAACCCAATCGTTTGGGTGATATTCAGCAATTTTTTAAAGAAAAATCAAAAACTATTAATGAAAACGAAGATGGCGTCGTATTTAAAGATGGCGGGCCTGAAAATCCGGCACCCACTTGCTTATACTGAGGGTACATTGAACACGAACGAGCCGTCTAGGTTGATAGAATAAAAAATATTTGAGCTTTAGAAGCTTAATACAGACCCTTAAGACTTTTCGTGCACTTAATTTTATTTTTAACAGGTTCGGGGGGGGGGGGGTTGCTCCTAAGATGTTGGACAGGGTCCAATGCTACACCTTGTATAAATCCCAGATGTTGGATTCACTTGTATTTTAAAAGTCTGAGTCTATTTAACACTTTGATTTTAAAATCTATTATTTAAAGTGTGTGAAAGGTCTAAAGCTTCACCTTATATACCACTTCTTGAAATAACACACTTGGTTTTAAAACGAAATTAAAATATTAATTAATTGAAAAGAGTTCGTAAAACTTTTTAAATTTAAACTATTCATTATAAAAGACATTTATAAAAGAGGTAACTGTTCGACAACGGAAATTTCGACTTATGAAAAAATTTCCTTAATTGTAAATGATTTAAACTTTCTGAAAAAATTCGCTTTGTTTTAATTTGTGCGATGGCAGAAAGTTTGGTTTAACTTAGATTTATTTTATGGGGCGCGGTCGCCGAAGATTTATTTAAAAACCAGGTTTATTTTAAGGGGCGCGGTGGCCGAAGATTTGTTTAGCTATTTTACTTGGGGCAGTCGAGGAAGAGGTCACGACGGCGTAGTTACAGGGAATTTATCGTTGAGTTAAAGCTGATAAGCTGGACTAGACAGACGGCACTAAATTTTAGAAACCGAAAGAGTTACTAGTTTATTCACTTCTAAATCACTACTAATACTTTGATACGACGCAGGAACTAATTTTAAAGATACCGAACTAGAACGCACTTAGCTTGAGCTCGTGGTGCTCGACCTATTATATGGTTGGTCGGTCGGTCGGGGACGGTGCGTCTGGAGGTCTGAATATGTCTGGAAATGTCTCCCGCCAATTCGTGCGGGCACGATTGCGCCATATTGCATCATCAAATGTAGAAATGAAAAATTCTGAGGTAAATTATATGATCGTCTCGACATTGAAATGGAAAATTTTTTAATATATGAATGAAGTTCGAATCAACTTTAGTTTGGAAGTTATTAACTAAAATAAGTGTTGGAAATAAGAATTGATATTAATGGGGACGGTAGTATCGGTACTTTAGTTGAAGGATATTAATGAGTATTGATTAAATTCCGATATTAAGGATGCAAAACAGATTGAGAGTCGAAATTGAAGGGAAGATTATTCGATAGAAAATTAATGGTCAGTCAATTGAAAGGTCTCAATCGAGGCACAGAAGATAGTTTTGATGTTAATGAAGTTCATTGGGGCCCGGTATTTTTAAGGGCGATATTTTGTAAGGCTGGGGCCGTAAAATTAGTAATTTGGACATATCATGATATTTACTGGCGGATTGAGGTTAGTCATGAATTATTGATAAATTATGAATTTTTTCAGAATTTGTTTTTGAAAATTGTAGTTTTTAAAATAAATTAGGTATCAGATTATTGCTTTATTGTGGTTTGACAAATTGACATGAAAGATTGAATTATTTTGCAAAGGACTCCGACTCCGCACATTTCTTATGGGAAATGGCCCCCGGTGAAACTCACTGGAATCGATATCTGTTATTATTCTTGAGGTCCTGATCAAGAGCCCTCTGGCCACAAGGTCGGAAAATGCACAGTTTTCCAGATATGGGGGGAAGTCGATTTTTCGGGATTTATTCACTAATAGTATGGAGCCATGGTCCTTTCAATGCGGCTTCGCTAGTGTACTACGGGGGTTTTTCGGGTCGCTGATTTTAAATTCGATGTCAATAGTAGCATTTGACAGTTGACAGCTGTTAGTGGCACTCTTAACTTGCCTAATTTTCCGCAAAACATTTATCAGGATATATACAAGGGGTGCATTAGGTCGCTGATTTCAAATCCGATGTCGAAGGTGGCATTTGACAGTTGACAGTTGTCAGCAGCATTGTTAACTGTATAATCCGGACAAGATTAATTGTATTGTTTACATCTACTTGTCAAATTGTCAAATGCCACCTTCGACATCGGATTTGAGATCAGACACCCAAAAGAAACCCTTGTATACAGGGTGGGGCAATAGTGCGTCGGACATCGATATCTCGAATTCTGCGATAGCTAAAATTTAAAAAAAAACTGCAAGTAAACTAGATAAAAAAGTCTATAACTGGAAATTATTTTCGAACATACAGAACGAGCCAAGACGAAATTACAGGACCAAATGCCTTTTTTTTAATGGAATGCTATGTATATCAGTATATTTTTCCACTTTCTAGGCCCTATTCATTCCTATATTAGCATTGAATGTCTCCCAACCACTTGGATGTAATGAATTTTTTGTTGAAATAATGCAATCTGCAGATGGATATTTAAAAAATCACCATAGTCACAATAATGGGTTTTAAGAAAAACTTATGTGAATACCAGTTACGAGACATCAAATTAATGTTTTTGAATCATTTCCTAAAAATGTACAGGGTGGCCAAAAATTATTTTTCAATTACGAACATCTTAAATTGAATTTTCTCAATGTTTTCAAACGAAACACCCTATATATTTTTGGACGATATGATGTAGAAATGAAAAACGAACATTTTTGTAAATATTACCCTATGGCTAATTGCAACCATTTTCGTTTTATAAGTAAATAAGTGTCTATTCTTCAATTAAGAACTTTTTAAATTGAATTTTCTCAATTTTTTCAAATGGAGCACCCGGTATATTTTTCGACGATGCAATATAGAAATGAAAAACGAACATTTTTTGTAAGTACTTCCCTATGGCGAATTGCAACCATTTTCGTTTTATAAATAAATAAGTGTCAAATTTAAGAATAAACATAAAAAAAAAGGTTCTCAAATAACTTCATTAGAAAAATTTATAACAGGTGTTCGACGTGTTGCCCATTTTGACTGACACGTCTTTATGCAATTTCGAAATGAGGCCATTTAATGGGACCATTTTTTCCAATCCATTGATATGAGTAAATAGTATTTAACCGGTCCTTTACTGTAATGTTTTTTGTACATTTTTTTGCTGTTTTCGTTATTCGACAAGCAATAAATCCTCAGTTTGGTATAAATTGTCGTGTACAAAGAAGCATTTCTCACACTTATCGGTCGTTACAATTTGTATGGAATTTAAAATATTTGGAATTTCACAATATGAATTTTAATAAAGCAGAACTTGTAGACATGACTTTCCTTTTTTTTTATCACCAACGTTATCCTGAAAGAAGGATTCCTGATATTAGCAGCTTCCAAAACTTTCTCAATAGATTTCTGGAAACTAATGTCGAATATAAACAAAGTGAAAGAATAAAACGTGCTGTGAACGAAGAAAATGAGTTTTCTATGGTGCTGGCAACGGTTGAGAATCCCCATGTTAGTCAAAGAGAAGTGTGCTCATTAGTAGGAATAAGTAGAGGGTCTGTGGGTCGAATCTTAAAAACAAATAAGTTGCATGCGTATCATATTCAAATGTACCAGGAATTATCTGATGACAACTTTCAAAAGCGATTACAATTTTGTAATTGGGCCAGAGGCGAAATGCAACATGATGTCAACTTCTTCAATACTGTTTTATTCTGTGATGAGGCAACTTTTCATAAAAATGGATTTGTTAGTAGGCACAATTTCCATTATTATGCTTCGGAAAATCGTCACTTTTTTATGCAAGTTGATAACCAACACAGATGGTCTATAAACGTTTGGGGAGGAATTATTGGAGAACATGTAGTAGGGCCACATTTCTTTGATGGTACATTGACTGGAGCTATTTATCTTCATTTTTTTGGAAATCTATCTGCCACAATTATTGTTAAATATCCCTGAAAGAATTCGAAATAGGATGTGGTTTCAACAAGATGGTGCTCCACCACATTATTTAAATTCAGTTAGAGACCACTTAAATAATACCTACCCTAATCAATGGATTGGAACAAATAGACCCACTAAATGGCCTGCTGGATCCCAAGATCTTAAAAAATTGATTTCTTTTTATGGGTATACGTAAAGAAAATTGTTTATAGAGACACACCAACAACAGTACAAAATATGAATGAAAGAATAATAACTTGCTTTACATCTATCACACCGGCAGTTTTAGGAACAGTAGGAACGTCATTTCAAAAACGCATAGAGATGTGTGGCAATCAAAATGGGCAACATGTGGAACATTTATTATAATTTTTGGCCACCCTGTACATTTTTAGGAAATGAAAATGATTCAGAAACATTAAGATGTCTCGTAACTGGTATTCACATAAGTTTATCTTAAAACCCATAATTGTGACTGTGGTGATTTTTTTAATATCCATCTGCAGATTGCATTATTTCAACAAAAAATACATTACATCCAAGTGGTTGTGAGATATTCAATGCTAATATAGGAATCAATAGAGCCCAGAAAAAGGCTTCAAAAAATGTACTGATATACATAGCATTCCATTTTTAAAAAAAGCACTAGGTCCTGTAATTTGGTCTTGGCTCGCCCTGTATATTCGAAAATAATTTCCAATTATAGACTTTTTTATCTAGTTTACTTGCAATTTTGAAAAAAGTTTCTAGCTATCGTAGAACTCAAGATATCGAGGAATAACATATATCGATTCTAGCGAGTTTCAGCGGGGGCCATTGCTCTTAAGAAATGTGCGAGGTCCTTTTAAGATTTTTGAAATTTTTTCTATACGTCGTATGTGAAATGCACCATAACAACATAAGAAGTATGCAAAATCTGCTGCTTTAATCCAGCAGGTCACAAAACTTTGGCTAAGCCACCCCACTATAATAAAATGTCAGTTTCTAAACCTTATTAAAATTATTGTCACGGCCAACGGTATAGTAGGATGCGGTCGTGGTGAGACAGGAAGTTGAGAAACTCATTTGTGCGCCAACAATATAACAGTCATCTGTCTCGCTTTCACGTAAGCACCTTTCATGTAAAGGATAGACTAGGGTCCGTCCACGCGACCGCATTCTACTATACTGTTTTCCTCGACTATACTGGAAGAGTTATTTAGAAAGAGGGTATTATTTATTATTAACTTATTGAAGCAAGAAGGGTCAATGTTTGCTATTTGGGTGTTCCAAATAAATCACATTCCACTACTAATAAGATCATCAAATCAAGTATGAATCCTATTTCAGATATTGTGCAGCCCTAATGTGGTTTCATTAATGTGGATACCAGTGAAGGCGACTGAATTTCATGTCAGAATGATAGAAAGACATTTAATTTTGGGTGGAGTACAAGATGGCAACATTCTCCACATTGGCCGTGTTGCTTATGGAGGAGAAGTTGTGATAGGCAAAATAGTTACAGACAACTCGATACCAGATTATGCCCCATTGTTGTTCGTTAACAAAGATGTTGTATATAATATGAAATTTTACGAAGCATTAACGTACGATCCAATATTTAATTCAATGAAGAAAGCCGATGTGGAGTTATCTTCCATCTCTCAATCGAATAAGAATGTGATGCGAAATGATTCAGAATTGGATGATAAGTTGACGCAAAGTGGTTCAAAATCGGATGATAAGTTGACGAGCAATGGTTCAAAATCGGATGGCAAGTTGATGAAAAATGATCCAAAATTGGATGACAAGTTGATGAAAAATGATTCAAAATCGGATGACAAAGTGATGCGAAATGATTCAAAAGTGTAAAGCGTCTTGAAATATAATAGAATTGAATTAATACGAAATATAACCTTTGTATGCATTTTTTAAAATATATGTTAAATTTACATGTTGCCGTGTTAATTTTAATGCTCACAATGGGACCACCCCAGGAATTTACTGCACTTTGTGTTAGCTAGTCAGCCTTCTAAAGGCACAGTATAACGTGTAAATACATCAAAATCTTCGTCAAAAACTTAGTTGTAGGGTGGACAAATTTGAGAGTTCCTATCTTAAATAGTACAGTGCCGAACTTTTCTAGTGAGGTTAAGAATCTAAGAGTAATTGTGGATAAAAACTTAATTGCATTAGAAGGGATTGTTACAAAACTAACAGCGGCTATTTGGACGTGCCGTACGCTGTTTGCTAAGACTTGGGTTCTGAAGCCGAAAATGGGACTGGTCCTACCTTTCGATTGTCAGATGGTGGCCTACGTATCATGCGTGTGGTGGACAAAAAACAAGAAAAATTAGCAAAAGTTGCAGAAATTGTAGTTGTGTTTAGGCACTGCAGGAACAATGATCTCTTTCCCCACAGCAGTTATGGAGGCAATGCTCAGCCTACTTCTTCTGCATTTCCATGTGAGAAGGAAAGCAGAGCTTAGTGCCCTAAGACTGTATCGGGCACTTAAATTGAACACAGGCGATCTGGATGGTCACTTTAGAATTTTGAAGCTTATTCATTTTGAGTCCATGACCAAACCCACTGACTCAATGCCAATTAAGCGGGATTTTGATTGCCCGCTTGGTGTGCTAATTGAAAGCCGTCAGACGAGCAGGATAGGACTGCGATTGGAGCAAGGGTCATTCATCTGGTACTCAAATGGATCTAAGATGGCTGAAGGGGTAGAAGCGGGCATAGCAGGGCCTAAACGTAGGCTATCCAAAGCCCTCGGTAACGCCCCAACCATCTTCTAGTCACTAATTTACGCTATAGATCTGTGTGTCCAAGAATGCCTAAACAAACGCATTCGAGGGGCAAAAATATTTATACTTTAAATAGCCAGGCAATATTAAAGGTTTCAAGGTCTTATACCTTCGAGTCTAAAACTTCCCGGAAATGTAGACAATCTCTGAAGCAACTGGGAAATAATAACAAGGTTATTTTGATGTGATTGCCAGGGCATTAGGAAATAGAAGAAAATTAATTGCTGCTCTCTTCCTTCTTCCCTTTTGTGGCTTATCCAAGGGACACAATACCGAGAGAATGGGAAAAAGGGGAGAAGAAACAGAAGAAGTCCTACATGAGGAATACTCCAAGCCAAAGACAAAGGAAAAAGTTTATAACTTATTCGGCAAAGAATGCCACAAGGCTTCTCGAACTCTAAAAGTCTAAATTAAAGCTGATTACAGGCCTTCTAACAGGCCGCTGCCCCTTGAGATACCATCTCAAGAACATGGGCAAGGCAGTAGATGATAAATGCAGTTTTGAAGCAATTGCTTTTATTCAGCCCGTTGAAAAAATGTAAGCAATCTTTTTTTTAAATGTTGATACTTTTACTCTATTTTCAAAAAGCATGGGTTATTTTTTTAAGTAGGACTCGGAAATATTTCCAGGCTCTAGAACATAAAAAAAGTCGTGATGAGTACTACTAATCATCATCTGTGCGGCAGAACAATTATGTTAACAAAGAAATAAAGTAAAACTAGTGAAATTTCTCATTATTCTTTTTTAACTTTTGGTGTGGTATTATAGATCAGGAACTATTTGATCTTCCTTCAAATTTAAACGATCAGCCTTACCTACTTTTCTTCAATATACTCTAGCTGATTACTAGCTCGATTACTAGCTAGCCATACGGTGCAAAATGTGATTTATATAAGACAGAGCTCCCCTTAATTTCTCCGTTTTAATCAAAAATCATCTTGACAAGACTTTACTTCCTTTATTAGCCACTAAACCGTCCTGAGTTTAATCCTCTAGATTATTGGCATTGATACTATAGATTATTAATATATTGTATATTATGCACAGTAATTATCATGTCTCGGTCAGTCTACGTTTACATAATTAAATAAATATGTAAATAAATATTGTTATGTTCATCCTCAGATATGTGTTCAAATTGTGAACTCAACAAAGTCACAACTTTGCTGTATAAACTGGTTGGTCAACATTTGTCCCCTTGCTCCTCGCACTGAACTGGTTCGTAGGATTATATCGCTTCGCCTTCCTTGAATGTCACTGAGTGGGAATTTAGATTAATCACTCCTATTAGAATGTTGTCTTTTGTTAGGGTTAAAGTTCTTGCTACGATTATGTTTTATTTCCTAATCGAATCATCTCTTTCAACCCGTGGCTGTTCGAACGACCAATGCATTTTGGCTTTTATCAACTTTTATTCCTGATAAAAATCCGGGCCGCACTATTGATGATGACTCTTCGAATCTGGGACACCCATATCTCTCTGAGGTCACCGCGTTCACCAATTTTTAGTTTTCCTGTGACTCTCCAGTTATTGCGACATTTATCCTCTCAGGGCTCCGCTGTCGACAGTTCCATTTAACATGCCCTAGTTTGCAGCACTTATAGCAGCGAATTACCCTTCCAGTCTGTCCTTCGTGGCGTTTCTGGTACCTTTTGGTATATTCTGTGAGGCAGTGGCAACATGTGAACGGTATTAATTTTATAATTTGTTCACGATCTGTCATATAATTTTGACAATTCTGTAACTTTTTTCAATGCTAGTGAAATTGTCTGTAAATAATTGAAATAATTCTTAGAATGTAATTTTCTGCAATATTTTGTGATAAAATACACACTGTTCAATTTCAAAGGACAAAGCTAAAATCATTTTCGGTTAAACCGAAAGTTGTAAATTTTGTTTTATTGTAGCATGATCGCATTAACTTTCCATGAAGAAAGTTTGCAGTGACCCATCGTCTAAAATTTATTTTAAAATAGTTACACAAATTTTTGTTTACAAGAGATTAACATGTCCACTTTTTCGTCTCTTGTATAAATTTGCGGCATTTTGAATACAATTAACAAGAATTTTAAACATTTTTTAAAGACACAATAAAGACACCGTTAAACCAACAAATGTTTGACAAGCTAAATATTTCATTATTTTCAAAGCCACCTTAGTTACTTCTTAACATTTAATTGCATTGTATTTTCTTATTTTCTTTCTGCTGTATTTTTTTTGTATTTGTCGCACATTTTAATACGGCATATGAATAAATTCCTTATTAATAGTACTAATAAATGGTACCACGGTACCGATATGGTTCCATTTGAAAAAAATTAGTGTTGCCCCAAAAATAATTTTGGTGAATTTATTTGCTCATAAATCACGTAATTTAGTGTTTTTAACGGGATTTCGATTTTTGTACCATTACACGGGTCATTTAGAATAAATCGGAAACCATCATAGCACACTTAAATGGAAAACTAAAAATTATATTATAAAAAAATTGATGTTTTAAATGTCACTTATTTGGCATCGTTCGATTCAGAAAATTATGCAGAATTCAAAAATGCAATAATATACAGGGCGTTCCATTTAGAAATCGAAAGTTAATGTCACTTCCGGCGAAACCGAAACAGAAAAAAAATCAATTGTATGTCAAAAAGTGCTGCTTATTATGTATGTAGTATATCCTACATTTCAATCAATTATCTTCAAAACTAAAGGAGAGAAAGGGGGTATACCTATATCCTGTTACATCCGGTATAATTCATATGTTCGCTCACGTTTAGAATATGGCTCATTAATCTGGTGTTCAATATACCATAAATATCCTTACGAAATATCTGGCATATAAGGATGATGGTATCTACCGACCACAGGTAATAGAGAGTTCCATATTAATTAATAGATTTTCATTTCTATCTCTTGAAAATTGCAAGATCTATTACTCTTACTTACTTACCCTGCCCAGACCATTTATCTCAATTAAACTTCCGAGTTCCACGTTTGCATGGCAGAAATGAACGTTGTTGTGCGAGATACATTTGTTTCTGCGAACTAAAAATATCCAAGAGTTTCGAGTTCAGTGCAAATTTTATTTATATATTTACTGAATATTGCCATCCCAACCAAAATGGTTCAGCTGATATAATGGGGATGGATGACATTTTTAAAGGTTGGAGTGAAACTTTTGTAAGACTTATTTCAACCGGCAAAAAACTATCTAATCTAATACAAATTAAATTTCAGATATTATGCGGTCCTCGTGTATTGTCCTTCCAATGGGTACCAGTGAGTGCGGATCAATTTCATGTTGAGGTGATTAACAAGGTGGTAGTTCCGGGTGGAGAAGAATTCAAAAATGGCAAAAAATATGCGTTGCATATTGGACGTATTAAGTTTCATGGAAGAGTTCTAATAGGCAAGACAACTTCAGATTTGATAGATAACCCAGGGATGGCTATGTTGTATTATGTGAATGACGGTGAAGAAAAAAGTGTCACTTTTTATGAAGTGTTAACTTACGAACCAGGTTCTTAACAGACAAGGGGAAGTCCAAGCAAAAGAAATTATGTGATACGTGGAAATAGGAATTAAAACTAGGAATTAATAGACAATAAAATGCAACTACATATGTTTACATATGGTACAAAGAAGTACACAAAGATATTTAAAAATGAAGTATGAATAAATAAATAAAAACTGGTAAAGTAGAAACATAGAAATTAGTGTATGCTTAGATGTTTGAGAATAATTCAATGAAATACTCCTCGAAATCATAAAAAGCTTTTCTAGTAAGGTAATGTTTGATATTTTGTTTAAAATTATTATTTAATGATAATACTAAACCGACATGTTTCCCAATAAATAACGGAAAATTATATTACAAAGTAATAATTTGAGATGAAAACTGCATTTTTAAAAGGAACAAAGATACATTTATACTGGGGTTTGATTACCCACAACATGCTCATGGCTATCAATCTTGGGAAAAATAGTACAACCAAAGGGAAGTTTGGTTGGCCTCGGCTGTGCCTCGGCCGCAAACTTCGGATTCAGCCGAGAAAGATCAACTCTACGGCCTTGATACACAATTAACTATTTTTAAAGAGCTGTTGATAGATTGAATGCATGCTTACCCCAACTAAATCCAGGGTCAATATATAATCCAAGAAATTTTACTGCACTATTGGCCTCGGATTGATATTTATGCTGCGAATGGTAAAGCCCACTGATTTTTACAATTATATTTCATATAATATATGTGTTCGTGATGGAAATTGCAAATAGGTTAATAATGAAGTTATCGGTCACCTTCCATGACAAATTTTCATTTTTGGTTCAATATGAAATAACATTAACTCTTTGTACACAGTTTTTTTTTTTATACATTTATTTAACGTCGGCCTATTTCCGCTACTGAGGCCTAACACCGACGCCTGTAGACGAACTATCCCCAACCAGGAATTTTGCCGAACCTCTTCTCTTAAGAAGAGTAGGGATCTTTTACTTGCCTAACAATTAATAGACAAGGGACCGACGGCTTTACACCCCCTCCGAAGGATGGTATATCCCCTATACAACCCTCGCCTAAGGTTGCATAGCTTCCACGCATACACTGATAAACAAGCCGCTGGAAGATGTGTGAGGCGAGGGCGCGGTGTTCGTTGTGAATACGAACTGGATCCTCCGTTTGTTAAATAAAAAATCTGGTGCGGTGGGGGTTTAGAACATCAGCTCACACGTTCGTGCACTTATTTTTCGATGTGTAGAGTCTCAGGGTTCGATTTCTGGAACTGCTTGATCGGGTCGAATGCTACATCCTGTATATTGTGGTTTGCACTATTTGTTATCAGTTTATTAAAATTTACACTGGTTTAATTTTTACAGCTATTGTAGGGTCAACGGTTACACCCTGTATATTATTATTCTTGAAAAAAAAATAACACTATGGTTTAAAGGAAATACAAAATTATTTATTGAAGGACGTTGAACAGAGTTGAGAAGAATTTATTTTATTTTACAAGTTTCTTTTGAATTTGAAACTAATCGACAACAGAAATTCTGTCTTAGGTTGCTTTGAGAATATATTTAAAAAATGTTGAAAAAATAATTAAATCGAAAAAATTCACTTTAGCGATTGAGCCTCGTCGACTGAGGGAAAATTGAAAAGGGGGCCACTTAAGGCGATGAATTTTATTAAATTGAAATATAAAAAGGGGGCCACTTAAGGCGAAGGGTTCCTATTACTAAAAGGGGCCACTTAAGGCGAGGTCTTACAAACTAACTCTTTTTAACCAGGTTTCGACCTGGGAAGCTAGAATTGAACAGCTGGTCTCGAAAAGAATTGCAGGAACTGGGAATAAGAAAGCCTAGCTAGACGGAGGTATCTACAACATGAGTTAAATAGTAACCGGACCCGTTCAATAGCGTCAACAGCTATTACACAAAAATTCACTTTTGAAACTTATAATTTCCACAAGAACACTACGCGATTACTTAACACTGGAGTCACTGTCAAAACTGAACTTAACTTGGGCTTGCTGGACTCCGGTATTTATACATGTTAGATTGGCTGCGTTTATCGTGCCCCGTGAACCTAGCACAGACGTTTTTACCCCCCTTTTAGGTCTGAAAATGACACCGTCGAGTCTGGATCGGCACGATTGCAACATATTACACAATATTGCGCAATAGTTTACTAAAAGTTGAAATTTTCAGATGAAACTAATATGGAAAAATCGGCGATGAGAAGGAGAATTTTTTTATATAAAAAAGAAATTTGAATCGATTCGGGTTTGGGAAATATTTGAATTTGATCGACGGCTAATCTTAACGATATGAAAGGACTCCGTAAACGCGTCACGAAGGTCAGACGTTTAACAGTTGAAATGACATGATAATGCTCCCGATAGGTGCGAGGTGGCTGGAAATGAGATATGATAATGCTCTTAGCCGGTACGAATCGAGTTTGAGCGGAGATATCGGTTGAAAGGGAATCGAGATATTGTATGTAACTTACGAGGGGTGATTGAAAAGTAATGGAATTTGAATAATTAATTGAAACGCTGGAATTTGATGAAACTAAACTAAATATGAAGACTCGAGGTGGGGAACGTGGTTTGGTGTATACAGGGGTTGTCAAAAAGTAGTAAAGATAAAAAATTGAAACAGATGCGAGAAATGAATGAAGTGAAGTTGAATGGGGAGTTTTAAGATAAGTTGAAGTATACGAGGGGTCGTCAAGAAGTAATGAGGTTTGAAATGTAAAAGTGGTTTAAAAAGTAAATGCAACGAAATGGACTATTGCTGTTTTGGGTACGGACGGTGGTTTTGACCAATTTGATGACTGTGAGGGGGTTGTATTTTTAAGGGATGTTTTTTGTAAATTTTTTTTTATAGAATTATTAGATTGAATGTGGGAAGTGTGTTTTCGGTGATTTTACATTACTTGAGAATTATAGAAGGTTCGTGAATTTTTTCTGATTTTTGTGACCTTGGATGTAGTTTTTTGGTGTAAACTAGGTCTGACTGACTTTTTTATCATGGTTTGCCATGATGCTTGAATTGATCTGCATTTTCTGTTAATTTTACATTTTTTTGTTTTTTGCTTATGACTTATAGGGGGAATACCCTATAAAAGTTGGAACGGTCACCATCCAACTTCTAACCGCGCCTTATGTTGCTTTACATCGCATATCGAAGTATGTACACAGTAAAAACGCACCCACACTCACCCCTTTGTACATCATCATCATCGACCGGGAAAATTTATTCAGATGGAATATTTTCGCGCCAACTTGTTCAAAATGTGCTCCTCTATAAGAAGGTGCAGTTTTCCAGATGGAAATGTGGCCAGGAATTATTTAACAAGGTTTCTTTAAACAAATTAGAAAAACTAATTTTTTTCGTTGCGAAAAAATATTCTCGTGTTTTTCACATCAAGACAAACAAAAAATGTTCGTAGACATTTTTTCTAAAGTTGATCGATTTCGCGATAACAATTCTTGAAATATCAAAAATGCAAAATTTGCGACTTTCATGGCTCAATAACTATATGAAAATTAATGTTTTTTAATGTAAGAAAAATTTGCAGCTATTCTTTGAAGCTTATACCACAGTATACTGTAGATATATTTTGTTATTCTTTAGCTTAAGTGCTTCTTTTTTTAATTGTTAAGATGTGCGCGTGCGTGCGCGTCAGTCAGCGTAGCTTGTCATGAAGCAGCTGATACTTTAACGTACCATGTATGTCATATTTTACCAGGATTGCATGCCTTGACCGGCTGTGATAGTACGAGCAAGATAGGCTCGAAAAAAGCATTAGATCTAGTGATGTTACAAAAAACCGTTGATGCTCTCTGTGGCCTACAGTAAAATAGTAATCAATTTAGAGCAATAGAACAACTATATTTACAATTGTTGGAGGAAAGGGTGAAGCGGCTGATGATGCTAGAATAAATATTATTTCGCGATCGTGTGGAATAAAACTTAAGTTGAATAATATCCCATGCACGTCAGATGCCTTATACTTGCATATCTTGAGAGCATCTGCGCAAACATATATTTGAAAAAATGCAATATTTTCCTTTACATTGAATTAGATCTAACACGTTTTGGTTACAAATATGAGGATAATATCTATGCTTATACCTGTATCCTTTGCCAGATGACTTAATAAAAGCGTGCAATTGTAAAAAGTCATGTAGCACAAATGCATGCAGCTGTTAAAAAAATAATGTTGGTTGCATATCTATATGCGGCAGTGATCTTGACTATTGTAGAAATGTGTAAGTTGTATAATCACTTGAATTGTATTTTAAAATAAATTAAATTAAAAATAAATTAAATAAATTAATTAAATAAGTTAATTAAAGTAGGTCCTTACTGTCATGACATCCCTAATAAACAATTGCTATGCTCATGTGTCAATTTTCTAAATCATTCGTAGTGTTTAGCGTCTAAAGTGATTTTGATAATTTTTAGTGTTTAGCATCCAAAGTGATTTTGAAAATGGAATTTCGTTACAGCCAAAGTGAGAAAGTGAGAATAACTGGATTATAGGACCTATTATTTTTGACGGCCCACTTACCGATGAACGGGGTATTTGGAGTTTCTTCAAAACGAAACTGAAGATGGTATAGATAATTTGCCTTTAGCTCAACAGGGGCAACTCTAATTTCAGCAGGACGGAGGGCCTCCCCATAACTCCAGAAATGTTGCTGCTTATCTTAATAATAGATTCGGGGAGCAATGGACTGGGACGGTTCTGTTAGATGGCCCGCGAGATCTCCAGATCTATCTTGTATAGTTTTTTTTTATGGGCTCATCTAAAAAATATTGTGTACTCGATAGCTGTGTATACGAGAGTGGATTTAGAAAATCATGTGAGGACGGCATTTGACAACATATCTCCTGCAGAGTTGCAAAATATTCAAGACAATTTTATTAAAAGAATTCGGAAGTGAAGAGATCAAAATGGACGACATTTTGAACAATTGTTATAGTAAATATGGCCAAAATTGAAACTGGTCAGTTTTAAAGCACAGGACCATGCGCACTGAACTTGATATTTTGTCCTATATATTTGGCAATGGTATCGAGATTCGAACGGTAGTTGAAACTGTGCAGGCGAGTCCGAGACTGGCAATGTAATCAGCCTGAGTGAACCATCTACGACCGCACTGGTTTAAAGGTAATAAAACGGACAGGCCTACTAGCACAAAAAAACTCGTAAATCGTTTCTTTATCAGTCAACGTGGTAGTCTAACAACATGCTGTCTATGTCCCAGTGCAGTGCATAAATACCTATTATAATATCAAGCGTACTAGTTTAGTCAGTTACTGTTCATATTTATAAATATACTGTATAAAAGGTAAAATATTTTAATTATTTACTAATTTACCATGGTTTTCTGGAGACGCCCGAAAATCCCGAAATAGTTGAACCGGTTATTATCGAAAAAGCCGAAATAAATTTAGAGTTTAAAAACCAAGATTTACACGTACAAAGTCAACGTATTATTTTAAATATACATGAATGTTTGAAAAGCGAAAATCCTGAACAATATGAGAAAGAAATAATACGACGTATTAACGAATTAACTAAAATATCAAAATCAACAATTTATCGCGTAATTCAAGAAGGCGATGTTATAGATCACAGCGCAAAGAGGAAACGGAAAAATACGAAATTAAAAAATATTGATGATGCCCCTAGAGATGTAATACGGCGTATAATTTATAATATGTATGAAGAAAATATAGTTCCTACGTTAAAAATGATTCAAGAAAAATTGAGCGATTATCCTGATTAAAATTATAGGTCTTTAGATACACTACGAAATGTCTTATTAGAATGCGGTTTTAAACATAAAAAACTTGACAGTCGTATGGTAATTATGGAATCGCGACGTATAGTTTCACTTCGAGTAGATTATTTGGAAAAAATTAGAGAATATCGTAAACTAAACAGGCATATAGTGTATCTAGACGAGACGTGGTTTGACACGCATGATGTTGTTAAGTATGGTTGGGTAGATAGTTCGCACAATTGTGTTTTAAATACTCCGTGTTCTAGAGAAAAACGCGTTATCACACTTCATGCGGGAAGTGAAAATGGGTTTGTACCCAATGCGTTGCTCTTGTCGGCCAAAAAAATATCGCAGTCTTCTGCAGACTATTACGAAGACATGACAGCCGATCTATTCGAAAAATAGTTTTCTCGACAGCTTCTACCAAATATTCCGCGAAATTCGGTAATTGTATTAGATAATGCTTCTTATCACCCGCGTATATTAAATAAAATACCAAATAACAGCACAAAAAAGGAAGACATTTTAAAATTCATGAGAAAAAAATGGAAATTCCTGTAAAAGTTCCAATAAAACGCGAATTACTGTAAAGAATAAAAGAGCAGAATTTCAAAAATGAATATGTTATTGATAACTTATCCAATATACACGGTCATACACTTTTGCGGTTACCTCCATACTATTGCATATTTAATGCTATCGAGATGGTTTGGGGTACGCTAAAAGTACGTTTGCGAAAATGTAATAACTCTCCAACGTTAAGCGCGATAGTAGTTGATCATATAAGAGAAGTAATAAATGACATTGACAATAATACTGATTTATGGAAAAATTGCGTTAGGCATGTAATTGGAGAAGAAAATCGATATCCAACGCTACTCCCTAGTGCGCCGATTTTAATTCAACTGGATAATGATTCCTTCTCAGAAAGTGAAGAAACTTACGTTTTTATTTTAGAAGAAACTTAAATTTTTATTTTATTTTTGACTAAAATCGTTGCCCCTCGTTAATCTAATCTGTTCCATCCCCTCCTGGCAAGATATGTTCATACCTTCTCGTTGGTCCTTGCTGAGCAATAACATATTTCAATATAATATGGGTTAACTTTAAAACTAAAACCAATAAATTTAAATATTTAGGCTTTATATCTAAAACTGTTATAATAACTCAAAAATATGTTATTGGCGAAATTAACCTAATAAACAAAAAATAATAAAAATGAATACAATTTTAACATTTTATTGTGACAATCATTTCCATTTACCTCCGCCCATGTACAATAAAGAGATACCGACTGTTTTTGCCGGCTTTTAGTTTTTATACGGTTTCAATTCCAATCGTATATACTTTAAATTAGAGATTGGAATAAACAATTTATTAACCTACTGTAGTACTGTATTTATTTTTAGGGTTATTTGCGGTGAAACCGGAAGTGACAAATTTGTCACATAGGGTCTCCGCAGGAGACAGAATGGGTCTCTAGCTAATTCTTGTTGCATATAATACAATATTAACACAAATATACAGGGTTGATCAAAATTTAATTGAAGTTAGATAAAAATCATAAATTTCTTAAGAAAAATTGTCATTCCTACCGGTAACGATTACACATTACGGAACTTTTGGTACCGTTTAACCCCTACTAAATAGAGCTTACTGAATATCCAGGTGGCCCATATCATAACATTTTTAAAAAATTAGTTATTTTGAAAAATGTGATTTTAATGAGTTTAGAGCACCCTGTATGATATATTATTGGACATATTGACGTTTCGTATTTTTTATATGAATTACATTGGGACAAAAATAATTGTAACATATTTGCAGCCATCTAGATTGACAACTAAAATTCGAATTATTTTTCGTACAACCCTGTATAAATTGTTGAAAATAGTATAAATGTATCCAGCATTGTGATCTTTATTTAAAAAATGAAAAACATACAGGGTGGTCCAGTTAGAAAAGACTATTGGGGCAATTTCCGGCGAAACCGGAAGTGATAAATATGGCGGATAGGTCTCAAAAAGTTGAAAATCTTATCTAATTTCACCACACAAAATTTCATCCAGATATCTTTAAAAACAAGGAAGTTACAGGGGTGGCCCAATATTCGTTTATACGAATAGGTATACTAAGTTGCCCCGCTACACTGACTGACGCGCGCGCAAGCACATCTTAACAATGAAAAAATAAGCACTTAAACTAAAGAATAACCTAATATATCTACAGTATATTGTGGTATAAGCTTCAAAGAATACATACATATTTTTATTACATTAAAAAACATTAATTTTCATATAATTTTTGAGCCCTGAAAATCGCAAATTTCGCGTTTTTAGAGATTTCAAGAATTTTTTCCTCGAAATCTATCAACTTTAGAGGAAAATGCCTAAGAACATCTTTTGTTTATTTTGGTGTGAAAAATACGAAAATATTTCTTCCGAAATGAAAAAATCATTTATTCTAATTTGTTTAAAAAAAACTTTGTTTAAACAATTCCCGACCACATTTCTATCTGGCAAACTATACTTTCTTATGAAGTAGCACATTTTGCACAAGATGGCACAAAAATATTCCATCCGAATAAATTTTCCCGGTCGATGACTGATTTCGCCCGGACTAAGTGTATTATCGCCTACTAGAGCTTCGTCAACTAATTATCTACTTTGATATCCTTTCATTTTTTCCCGCGCACACAATTAATTTTAAGTCGATGTAAATGTAAATTATTTTATCGCAAATATCTTGTAAATGTACGTAAATCTAGAGTGATGAATGATTATTTGGTGTTTGTATGTGCTGAATTCTGAGTACATAGTGAGAGAAGTATGGGAAGCAGCTTAAGCCAACGGTACTTGAATTGTCCTTGAAATTGACCTAGTGAACTTTTTGCAACATGATCAAGACGAATCGTTTTGAGGCGCTTACTTTATTATTATTTATTATATAACAAAAAATCTGTAAAATTTTTAACTAATGTAAGAACTTGAGCATTTCCTATTTTTTTGGTCATTTTGGCCCTACATAGTTTAAGTAAATACTTCATTAATATGGAAGAACAAACTCTTGCGTAAATACTAAATAATTACCTGAACAGGAAGTCAAACTGTAAATTTTTTAATAAATGTTATAATAATGCAATTTGTAAATTTTAACATAAATGTTACAAATCCTTCATTTCCTGTGTCCTTGCCAAGAGACCGTGTAAACTAGTGTACCATTTTATTTATGTAAATATAAATATTCAGGCGTAATGTGATGTATTATAATCATCTATTTTGGTACTGTAACTATTGCTATAAATAGCTGTGGGGAGTTTTTACCTCAAAATTTGCTTTAAAATAAATGTGTTTATTGAAAATTCTTACCACTATGACATGTTTTTCGCATTCTTTACTATCTACTGATAAAGTTAGTGACCCATAAGATCAGATTATTATTTAAAAATAATATGTCATGAAAAATAGGTGGAGGTGTATCATTAATTATTTTCAAATGATTATATTGGGCGGTATAGATAAAGGGGGCTCTATCGTAAGGCCGCACTCAAGTTATTTATTTATTTATTTCACAATATACGCACCCGTTAGTGCGTTACCCGTCCGACTAATCGCGATTGCCACCTCTCGCTATAACCAACGCGGCTATCGGCTTACTCGGCTACTAGGGAATAAACCTCCCCGGAAGAGAGCGTGGGTGTACATCTAACAATAATTATAATTTTGTATTTTTTGCTTACAGCAATTAGAACCCTACCACCTCTACATTTTGCAGTAAGTTCAAAATTTCTGTACACCTTGATATATTATCAGTATTTATCAATTCTCCATCTTAAATTCTCTCTCTCTCTCTCTCAGCCATGTTTCCAACGCTGTAATTGTTAAAGAACACGCCGAAACTATCGATGAACTTTTCGAAACTGTAACAAAATCCGAATGAAAAGTGTGCTTCACATAAAAATGCCGTTGGAAAAGGTTTTTATACATTCAATTACATTTTCGCTCTACGGAGCATTTTTTATGCCAAAATATCAGAAACTCATCAAGGAGTGTAACTTTAAATAGTTTACTAAATGTCGCTGCACGGGGACCTAATGTCGCCCCGACCACAAAATTTAGAAAGTATAACAAAAACTTCGGAAATTTTGAAAATAAAAACCTTTTTTACGAATCCACGTTGTTAAGCACTGCAACTCATGCGTTGTGTTAAATATGAAGACACGTTATCCAGTCTCTAGTCAAAGTATTTCGAGAGTTTTAGCGAAAGTGTCGAGGGTGCCCTATCATTTTCTAGCAGTCGATTTTGACGGAAAAATGATGGGTTTTAACGGTATTTACCCTAAACCGGTTCCTCAGTGATTCGGTGTCAGAAAAGTATAGTTACCATGTACTCAGAACGTGCATGGGACCGCCTTGCCTGAACGTATGAATTTATAATTGCAAAATATAATTTAAAGTCGTTGCGCTTCAAGCATTTTTAAGCTCCGAGGAGCGAACTAAATTGATATTGAACTGAAATCCCACCAAAAAATGTATAAACATTGAACTTTTTACTGAATCTTTTTACCTAATCGTTAGCTAAAAACTATACATTGGATGGTAGTTGGTACATTATGAGTCGTTCCGTTCCTCACTATGTGTTGTACACAGGCCAGACTATAGTTTGTCAATACATTTTTCTTTAACGTTTTTGTAAAACATAATTTTTTTAAAAGATTTAATATATATTTTTGAACTTTATATTGTCTTTTCCTTGTGTTTCAAAATTCCTTTTCAGGTTTAAATTTAAGAAAGTGTTAGTATTTACTGTGTTAGATTTATAGTGTTACGATGTCCAATTGATACCATCAGTGAAGCAATTAAGCAAAAACGAACAGTTAAGTATAGATTTTGTATTATTCTCCATCTGAAACAGTCAATTTGAACCCTTCTTTGTGAACGTTTAATATCCACTTTGGAAAATACAATAAAAATCCTTCAGACGTGTAAAAATGGATCGTTCACATAATCACCTCAAAATCTTGTTCTGTCCTATTTCCATAAAATTCTTGGATTTTTTTCTCTAATATGTATAACACACGGTGCAGTATATAAGCAAGAATACAAAATATATAAAAGTGCAGCTCTGACACGTACCTATTAAGTAACAGATACCAATAATACTATCTAAAATAAAGAAAAACAAAAAGATACTACATATTCATTCACATATTAAGTTATATCTTGCTGTGTCCAATAACTAACTACTGTTGCATTACTTATAATATAGAATGTAATGACAGAATTACAGAAACAGTAAGAACAAATCGAATATAACCTTCTAATTTTAAGTAAGAAAAACTAGAGAAAGTGGGCTGTTCTTTTGACTGTAAATGCATGTATTTTGACGCGTTGAATTCGAATCCAGAGTCAGGATTACTCCAGTTTTTTTTAATTGTGGAAAACCACCCTTAAATTCGGAATCTCCTTTTCTTTCATATCAATAACCATACTTTTTCCATCGTTAAATAAAAATAACTCTCCCTTCTTAGTCCAACATGTGCCTCCTTTTTTATTGTCAACATTTCAAGTACAAGTACTTTTGTATCTTTTAATTTCTTCTTAGAGGTAAAAACAGAATCTCGCATCCAACGCAGAGCATAAACTGCAACTATAGGCCTTGGTTTTTACTATCCTTTTTTGTCCCAAACTATAACAATGATTGAAGTAACGTTTCTTCTTCTTTTATGCCATGGATAAGTAGCATGTTACTGTTACGATTTATTGTATACTTTTCATTAGTATTGACTATCATACCCACCTTACCTTGAAGTTGCTTTGCATCATTTTTTATTTTATTTAAACTAATATTTATATCATACTCAAATTTTTTAAACCTCTTACTTAACTCACTTTCCTCTCGACTCGATTGACCAGCTTTATCGCCTATTATAAAAATGTGTTTTTTAATTGACTTGAAAGAGATAATTTCTCCACCTCATATCCATGCTGATGAGGCCAAATAAACTAAGCATTTCACAGTATGAAACGTCTCTGCCTGGGTACAAACCGAATTCAATATAATAATATCTACAAAATTTGCGTTGTATACGTTCGAGAAATTGGAGTGAACATTGTAATATGGAGCCCATACAGTACAAGCATGCTCTAGTTTACTACGTACATAATCATAATATAATGTTTTCAAAGTTTTAATGTTATGAAAGTCCTTGGTACTCCTGATTACAAAACCGAACAACATCATTATCTGGCTAGAAACCTGTTCTATGTCAGGAATAAAAGATAATTTTGGTCAAATATAAAACCTAAATCCTTAACTACGGTTACTCTGCTTACGTTTTGGTCATTAATTTGATGGTCAAACTCAGTAAGGATTAATTTCCAGGCAAGTTATTACTGTACACTTTCCTATGTTGGTTTTCAGGTTATTGTTAGCACACCACCTAACTACTTCATTAAGATCATTCTGCATTCTGCAGTGACAGACAGCTCTCAAAGTTATCTATGATATTAAAAATTTTCAAGTCATCTGCATATAATAATTTAGGCGCTTGAATAGTTATAACAAAATCGTTAATAAAGAGCAAAAATAGTAATGGGCCCAAATTATTTCTTTGGGTGACACCACTTATTACTGCATAGAGTAATGACCTTTGCCACATGCAGTTGATATATTGCATCCTAATAGTTAAACAAGAGTTAAAAACGTTATTAGATTATCCGAGACCATGCAACTTACTAATTAAGGTAGGGTGATCCACCAGGGTAGCTATTCTCGAGTTCATGTGTTACCACATCTTCTAGATCCACAAGAACTTGATTAAATAGAAACTGGTCAATAATGTCCATTCTCAAAATCTGAAAAAATAACGTAATTCTTACATAGTTATCCTTGTTACAAATTTGTAATTAAAAAAAGTCTTTCTATTGTATATCGAAACATTACTTGATCTTCTGATGATTTATTTTATTACATTATTTAAGTTTTTATCTCTTATGGGAGTTTATGCTAAGTGAAATTAAAATTGGTGTTTATCACTACTTATTACAAACCAGAATATAAATCAATTTGTTGTAAATCTAGTCAATTTCTTAATTAAAAAAGGTACTTATTTTGACTAAATTTTTCAATAATTTTGTGTATTGTCACATACAACTACACAACTATAATGTTTTTTCTGCAACACATCCACCAAATAGCATAAATTAGTTACCAATAATTATAACTGACATTTTGAGTGTGACATTAAGAAACGTCAAAAAAAATTTCGATCATCCTCATCACACGAAAATAGTATGGGAAACAGTGATGCGATCGTTCCCCTGATTCAAGAATAGCAAATTTTGCGGTGCGTTGATCGAGCAACTCAAGAATAGCCCCCTTGATCAAAAGTTTTTGATATGTACATACGTGTATATAACATCTACTTGCTTTTTGTCATCTAGAGTGTCAGAAGCATATTATGTAGAATTGTAAAGATTCGTATTAATAGAACGCCCTTTCATAAAACCATGTTGTTCTACTGCAATACAATGTGATACGTGATTGTACAACTAACATGCAATAAATGAATTAGATCAATTTGGCGAAATCGCAAATCACACCAATAGGACGATAATTTTCTATTTGACTGTTTTGAATACAGGAACTATTTTCGATAATTTCTATTTATCTGGATATGTGGGAGATTTGAAGAAAAGGTTACAGATATAACAGAGGGGCTTAACAAAACACGAAATACAGTTCTCTCTAATAAAGGATGGAACTAAATCTAGACCCATAGTTAATGTAGGTTTAAGCTACTTCGTTGCTTTAAGGGTGTCACTAACACTCAATTTACTAACAAAAAGCACGTTATGTTAAACACATATGAATCAGTATGAATATGTCCAGGTAATGGTTTTAAGTACACCGAGCTGAAGAGAAGGCGTTTGAGATTGTCATGTGCAGCAGTATATTCCGTGATAAAGAGGTTATAAAATATACATTATTTAGGAATAATTTAATTTATCCTTAAAAATAAATAAACAATAAATTATACAAGTAGTTAATAATTTTTGTTCATATCAAAAAAATTCTCTAAATCATTCTGCGAATATCTCATGTTTTGCGGTTGGAAACAAACAGAAAAAACTACATCTTGAACACGACACCTTACATTATTTAAATGAATAGTTGCAGATAAATTATAAAATTTAAATTTCAAATTCATTAAAACAGTTAATAGCATTAGATAAACTAATAAACAGGATTTTTAAGAATTTATTTCAAGACGTTAGCAAAAGTTAAATGACCTTATTGGAGATATACACAAACAGAATAAAAAATAAGCGTCTTCTAACAAATTGTTTGATTAATTTCTATATGAAATGCAAATCGTGTGTGTAACTGTTTTATTAAATTTAATGTATAATAAATTACTATTGTCTGTTGTTTGCATTTTTGGGATACTTAACCCACACATCTTCTCTGTCAAAAGGTTTCGTGATTATATGGTATTCTCATAATGTTCAGGTATATTTTTAGAAAATATTGTTATGTGTTAATTCATTTAGGTGGCTGAGGGACGTTTTGTTGCACTTTCTCAATGGACTGTTAGGACGTTCACGTGGTGGGTTCAACTTAACTTAGGCAGACGAAAAATACAAATACTTCGATTTTGTTCAACAGAATTTACCGAATGGTATCTACTGGAAAGTCGCTGTACTGTCTTATATCTAACACTTTACTTGCTAACACTATAATTTATATGTAACACTTCTAAATTAACCTGAAAGGGAATGTTATTAGTAATAACTCAGTAAGACACAATGAAAGAGGATAGGATTCAGGTAAAGTTATATACAGGTCTTTTACAAATATTTCTTAGTAAACAATTTATGTGTGTGCAGAGGTATAAGGTTACCAAGAGTGTCTGTCCATATCACACTTAGTGAGGATTAGGACGACTCGGACAATGCAGTCTCCAACTACCATCCAATAGTTTACCTTAAAGCAATCGACTGACACCAAAAAGATTCAACTGAAAATTTAATATTTGCGACTTTGTGGGCTTTTAGCTTGCCTGTCTTCATACGTGTTGGTAAATTCTCATAAGAAATTTTGGACACTCTGTTATCCAGCTTATTTGTATTAGAGGTTTTAGCAGACTTTTGATGTCTTTCGGTTCGCTGACGGGCAGATTGACTTACGGTTTGGTTGGACTTTTTGTTTTAATTGTGCTGGATTGTTGAGTTATTTTGACTTTTCCTGTTTTCAGGTCTTATAACGAGCAGAAATTTTTATTTATTTGGAGTTTATTGTATTTTAAAATAGCACGTCTCTCCTTGAGATATTCGTATAGTTTTTTCTTGTTTCCCGTACTTCTTTTGGCAAATTCTCGGCTAAAGAATAATCTGTTTCTGAAAACAGTTTCCCATTATGCAATATTAAATTCCTTAATTTTTGTTTGTTTACTACTACGGGCCTGTCTTTATTTCTGCTGTTATGACCGATACGAGAGGTAAATTGAATATCGCAAGAATTTATTTTTATGTCCGAATGATCTGCTAGTATTTTCATCAGTGATTCTTCAATTGAAGTCGCACTTTCCTCCTCGTTTTTCTTTAGACCAAAGAGTATCAGGTCGTTTTTGTTGTTAATATATTCTAGATAACAAACTGTCCCTTTAAGTTCCGACACTTTCTGTCTTAATTTCTTATTTTCTTTTTTAATTCAGCAAATTCGCTTTTTAGATACTCGAAATCACTGCTACATTTTTTAACAGTTTGTAGAATTAGGTCAAGTTTCTGTTCTGCATTAAATGGGGAACAGTCCAAGCCAGTTTCTAAAATATCAAATAGATGACTCCATGCGTACTCGGTTTAATGTCATTCTCAATTTGTATCATATAATATATGATACAAATTGAGAATGACATTAAATAACAATTTAAAAGTTATATTATACCTTTGAAATTGTTTAAATTTCCCGATTTCTGAGAGCGTCCCAATCTCTTATTTGTAGAAATGAGCCAAATTGATAAAAATAATGAAGAACAATCCAAGCCAGTCCCTAATATATCCAATAGATGAGGCCATGCGTAATTTCATTCTCAACTTGTATCATATATAACCTTTAAATAGTTTAAATTTCCCGATTTTCGACAGCTTCCCAATCTCTTATTCATAGAAATGAGCCAAATTGATAAAAAGGATTGCGGTAGTTGGTCATTAAATCGTTTAAAAGCGAGGCTAAGAAAAAAGTGCTAGAGTTCATCGAAAAAAAGCTGATTTGGTTGAAAGGTATACAATTACATTTATGAACTTTGGCGGATAAAATAAAAGACAATGTTCCTCATTGAGATGTCATATTCTTCACAATTCTTAAAATATCCAGAATACAACTATTCAGACTGGTTTTAAGTGACCAGCAGTTTATATTTGTCACAAATACACGGAAAATTTAAAAAATTTGTCGCCCGCAAAAATTTCCTTCAGGGTCTTTATTGTGAAACTAATACCACCTCCTCATAGTCCATACAATGCACGAGAAACAGTGCTTGCTACACAACATCAGATCGCAAAAAAGTTCGTTTTCGAGATAGTTGCTAAAATTGCCGCTTTGTGCATTACGTCCTCACCATCACGCCCCGTCGTAGCAAATTTCGTTGCAGTTACGCAATTTACGCCCCGTGTGACGTCTGTGAACGATTCATTTTTTGGAGTCTGAAGGACTTTTAATATATTTCAAAAGTGAATGTTAACGTTCACAAAAATTAGGGTTCAATATGACTGTTTCAGACGGAGAATAATATAAAATAATCATACTTACTGTCGTTTATGCTTAACTGCTGCTTTGATGGTATCAATTGGACGTCGTAACACTATAAACCTAACACTGTATGTACCACACTTTCTTAAAATTATACCTGAAAGGGAATTTTGTTAGAAAACACAACTAAAAGACAATATAAAGTTCAAAAATATATATATTAAATCTTTAAAAATTGATGTTTCTACAACAACTTTTATTTCAAGAGAAATGTTTAACAAACACTAGTCTGGCCCGTGTACAACACATGGTGAGGAACGGAACGATTTATAATGTACCAACTACCATCCAATATGCGGTTTAATAAGCTAACGATGCACAAAAAGATTCAAGAAAAGTTCAATGTAACTGAAATTTTGGTGGGCTTTTGCTTGCCTGTCTTATAAACGTATTATTTAATTCACATGAATTTTGGTCGCTCCTCGGAGCTTAAAATTGCTTGAAGCGCTACTACTTCGATTGTATTCTACAATAACAACTTTTTACGTTCAGGCAAGGCGGATCCCATGCACGTATGAGTACATGGTATAGATACTTTTTTGACTCCGAATCACTGAGGAACCGGTTTAGGGCAAACCCCGTCAAAACACATCATTTCCCCGTCAAATCCGACTGCTAGGAAATGATGGGGGTCCCATGTCGCTAAGGGCTATTTTCACTATAACTCCGATATACTTTGAATAGTCGTTGGACTAACTTGTCCTCATATTCAATACCTCGTAAGAGTTGCAGTGCTTGACAACGTGGATTCGTAAAAGGGTTTTTAATCTTTAAAATTTCGAAGTTAGTCAAATTTTATGATACTTTCTAAATTTAGGTGGTCGGGGCGACATTACGTCCCTGTGCAGCGACATTTGCTACACTTTCTAAATTAACGCTCCTCGAAGAGTTAGCGAAAATTTTGCATAAAAAACGCTCCGAACAGCGAAAATATGTTTACAAGTATTAAAAACCTCTTCCACGGCGTTTTTACGTGAAGTACGCTTTTCGTACGAAGTATTTCCTAAGTCGGATTTTGTTACAACGTCGAAAAGTATATCGGGGTTATAGCGTTCTTTAACAATGTCTCGATCGATAACTTTCATAGTACTTCCAAAAATATCTCCCGACGGCAGTTCTACCTGTCGCAGTTCATGCAAAATAGTCGGATTTCGTTACAGTTCCGCAAAATACTTTCGAAGGAGATTTTGCTGACTTCAAGCAAGATGATCTTTGATACGTTTAGGTAGGTAGGTATTTATTTAACAACGTTATTAACTTAAAATAATTAGTCCTTATAAATTACAACACAAATTATTACTTTTAACCGCTATACTTTACTACTTAACACTGTACTTTTCATTAGTCTGATCACTTGCTCCTTTTCTGCCCTGGTCACTTTACTGTCCAATATCGAACCACTTCCATGCCCTGGATCTGCTCCTTTTATACTGGCAGACAGGCGCTCTGGACTGCTCTAAAGGTTTCTTGAACGTTCCTGATTAGGAGACTCAATCTTTCGTGAAACATAAACGGTTCTCAAGATCAGTAACTCGATCTACCGGACGGTAGCTCAGTGGGTTAGCGCGTCTAGCTTTCTCTCTGACCATACCTAGCGAAGTGGGTTCGAATCCCACCTACTTCGAAGTAATCTTCAAATATAAATTATCCGCAAGAAGTGGTTTGGATTCCACTATAACCTGTAAGGTTCCGTTTTCTAGACTCCAGAGGATTGTTCAGGGGACTTGGAAGATGGTTCAAAAATATTTACAAACATTTATTTAACAAAATATATAAGCCAACACAAAGTGGATAAATTATTACAAAAATAATAAATGTGTAGTAAAGTAAAAATATACCTACTACGACAGTCCAGTATTCCAATATTTCATATGAAAGGAAATCGATTCATTGCCATCAATCAAGGTGCACAATATGCGTTTCCAAATCAATTGAAAATAATGTTACAATAAGCCCCCAGCAGGCAGATTTCCAAAGCAGTATTGCTGTACATCGCCAGCCGTAGACTAGTTTCGAGCTTGTTAGCTCTCATCAGTACGACATAGGTAAATGCACAGGTCAACAGAATCATAGAGAAGTCGACGGCAACCTTCTGGCAGTTGCGCCAGGTGGTGGGCAGGAACTAGGGATTTAATCCACGGATCCTGCACTGGGTCTATACGGCGGTAATCAGACCTAGACTCCAATACGGGTCAGTGGTCTGGTGGCGGAGTGTGAACCGCATCACCACGTCTCGAAGACTGGTAAAAGTTCAAAGACTTGCCTGTCTTGGGATTACAGGCGCAATGAGGACGACACCTACAGCTGCCTTGGAAGTAATGCTAGGGCTGCCAACGCTTCCAGCCTGGATCAAAAAAGAATCCATGGCGGCCCGTCTAAGAATACAAGGCTCAGGTAGCTGGCGATGTAGCGGAAGGACAGAGGGTCAAGAAATTACACTCTAACCCTACCTAGTAGGGAAGAGTGGGCAGAAGGAAAGATTAATTTCCCCCCGAACTCCCTGGTGTGCTACACAGATGGTTCCCTTCTTGTAGATGGACAGAGGCAGTTATCGGGGGCAGGAATATTCCTGGAAGGCAGGGAAGTACAGGAGAGCTTTGCTCTAGGATCGTACACTACTGTCTTTCAGGCAGAGGTATATGCCATCCTAAAAGTGGCATATAAGGAAGAAACGAGGAACGGTACGGAATAAAATATTTGTATCTGTTCCGACAGCCAGGCAGCACTTCGGGCGGTCTGCTCTCCCAGGACGAGGTCCTCCCCCACAAGGAAGTGAGCCTGATATGGGTTCCGGGACATACCGGGGTCCCAGGAAACGAGAGAACTGATGAATTGGCTAGGCTCGGAGCCAGGGAGCCCTGTCTTGGCCCGGAACCCATGTTGGGAATTACAAGGAAACATGTCGCCACGGCCCTTAATGAGTGGGCACATGCAACATTGAGGGAACATTAAAGGCTGAGCAGTGGCTGCAGACAGGCTCGAGACTTCGTAACGGGGCTGAACAAGTCAAGGGCGGCCTGGTTGCTAGGCAGAAGCCGGAGGACTCTGAACCAATTGGTCGGAGTCCTAACTGGTCACTGCAGGCTCAGAAGACACCTATTACTGATAGGGGTTGAGGAAGATCCCACCTGCCCAAGATGCGGAAGTGATGAAGAAACATCGTTTCACTTCTTGGGACAATGTGAAGCGTTCGGGCGCCTGAGGTATGAACTCTTCGGCGCCACAACGCTCCCAAAAGAGGAAATGGACTCTCTCGAATGGAAACGTGTCCTGACCTTCATTGGAAGATCAGGAAGGTTTCAAGAGGGAGTAGGAGGTCGAGTAGAAGTGAACGGTTGAGGGGACGTCAGGGGGTAGGTAAAAAGGGCCCATTTGTGGCCTACTTGCCAGGCACCAAGCCTCCCCCAACAATTACTATTACTATTACTATTACTAGGCAAATGCACAACAACACTTCACTGGCCTTCTATAGTCATCAAATTAGAGACACGCGGTGTCTGCAACTTGAGAACAGCTCCACCTGGTGCAATCAGGTTTTATTTTGCATTTTCGGATTGAAGATGTAATATGTAATATTATTTTCAATTGATTTGGAAACGCACATTGTGATCTTGATTGGTGGCAAGGAATCGATTTCCTTTCATAGGAAATAGTGGAATACTGGTCTGTCGTAGTAGGTATATTTTTACTTTACTACACTTTTATTATCTTTGTAATAATTTATCCACCTTGTGTTTTTACATGATTAAACTATTCTTCGAACAACGAGTAACTAATAAGTAGTTACTAGCAGGAACTTGAAGATGGCACATACAATTCTCTCGAAATGTCGTTTAAATAATCAACTCCTTCAGAAACATGTCATTGAAGAGTATGGAGATATTATTTTTGTGTATAGTAAGAAGTATGCACAATCAGTTACCAGTACTTAAGACGGCATTCCAAATTTAATCTCCAGCGCTAAAAGCACTCTTTTTATATAAATAAAACTTTGAAGGTATATGTCGTTTGACAGAGCTTTAACGGAATGCAGCGCCTTAATTCTTTGAACAAACCTTTTAAGGATGCCCTGTGTATAATTTTGTATGATGAATGACATGCTATATTATTTTATTCGAACAAAACATAAATTATTTATATATTTACATGCAATTGTATTAGGCATAATAAAAACTATGAAATAAAATTACTGTTATATGTTTGGTGGTTAACAACAAAGAGATATTTGACAAGGATTGCCATGCTGGTAATTTTAACGAAGATTCTGTCATGATAAGATTTTGGCTTGCGGTCGCAACGATTATTAAATAAAAATATTAAGGTAAGTAATACATATATTTGAAGAAACACCCACACGGTTGGGCGTTGACACCTGTTACTTTTCGCATTAATATCATTAATACATGGCATGATTAACAATTGATTTTTGTATTATTTATTATCAAAGTCAAAAGAACATTAAATATTCATTTACCAGCAAGTGTCTGGTCTTTGTAAATAGCGACACGTTCAGAGGTTAAGGAATTCTAACGATTTTTTTTGTAGGAAGGATACGTATTTGTCAGAGGTTACGATCTCGAATCGCAACAAAAGAATGAAGATGTATGCGTTGCCGAATATCCATAATTATTATTGACCGTTGATTAACCTCATATTAATATTAATAATTAATGAAGATGATTTCGACGGTATGATGGAATGGAACGACGTAATACCAATCCACATCTCTTAAGTCGAGTACTTTTTCTGATGAGGCCAACTTATGTTTAAATGGCGCTGTAAATAGGCAGAATTGTAGATATTGGTCACATAAAAATCCACACTGGATGATGGAGGCCTAGTTTCCACGGAAAATTAACGTGTGAGCTGGAATTGTTATGACTACAATGTTATGACCAATTTTATTAAAAGTTCATTAAATGGTGAAAAATATTTGGAGCTGCCCCAACAAAACATAATTCCAGGACTTGCGGCATTATATCCAAATCATGAAAACCTTAATGTACCGAAAACTCCGTATGGTTTCAACGCACCACCGAGTTATTCAGTAATAGTGAGTCATAATTTAAATGAAATTTTTAGTGCATTCCGTAAGTCGGACAGGAATGTGAATGAAAAAAAAAAAAAAAAAGGAGTAAACTACAGATAGGTCATCTTATCTCGGCTAAACCCCCGTTTATGAGGATGCTGAGCACAATGGTGATGTCAAGATTCCTCTTCGACCCCCGCCAACCACCCAAACGGCCGAAAACCGCCCCCGATAGGGGTAAACCACGGGGATGGATACAGCACAACCAATGTCTTGAACCGAAATTTTCAGACAAAGAATTAGTACCGAATATCATTGCTCTTGTAAAACTGGGTATTCAACAAGATGTACCTGCTAAAAATTAGGATTACGATGTAGTACTTTTTGTACGGGTTGTCACGGGCAGGGTTGTCAAAATACTACTGTATATGATGAACCTGACATTCCTGAAACTAACGAGAATGGTACTGATCATGACAGTATGTTGTTTAATTTGATCCCCGAAATTCACATTAGCGAGTCTAACACCGAAACGAATAATGAAGTCTGTGAAGTTGATAGATGTTTATTTCGAGGAGTACCAACCTACAATTCCACTTGCAAGCGACGTAGTGTAATGAAGTATACAATACTACAGGAATACTGTATACTTTCATTCCAGTTTAACTTATTTTAATCATGCATGGATCAAGTAGTTCAGTTTTAGATTAGTTCAATACCTGATTAGTTCTTTTTTAACTTTTATTTCTGACTTCACCAGGCCGCAACTTGCATGCCGTGTGCATTTCGTGCCGTGTGCAAACCACGTGACCGTGATTTGTGGGTATAAAATAGCTAGCCAGAAACCAGTAAATTCAGAGCTTGGCTTTCACCTTTCTCGAGTGTATTGAACTGGGATAACCGGAAGATCAAGCTTCTCCGGCGCCGTGGCAGCCGCTGGCCAAGTATCTGTTAGGGAGGATTCGAGTGCGTTGAAACTGGACCTTCTCTCAGATTGATTCGAGTGTATTGAACTGGATCTCTCCTGAAACAGATTTCTTTGTCGCGTCTGTTATGTCCTGGAACTTCGATTAGAGAAATGGGGTTACGACGACGTACATAGAGGAAATATGTTACTCTCTCTCTTTCTCTCTCTCTCTCTCTCCGATTACTATGATGTACTTATGTAATAACAAGATTGTCGCAACCTAAGCCATAAAAGATACGGCCACACTGTACATATAATTATTAGGAGAATAAATGTCTTATTTTGGATCTGGATTTTAATTAATACTAACATTGAACCCTGGAATAATCTCCAAACCAGCTACCCGAGCAAAACAAGCATCACAGTAGATTATATTGATTGGACCAATGTTTCACTGGAATGTGATTTTTTGACGATGTTTTATATTTATGTTATATCAGCATTCCGAATGTACATATTTAATTATTTTTAAGTCCATAATCAGTAAATTCTCACAAGTAATATAATACCGTCACTGATAACATAAATTTGTTTCATATTCTTTTTTGTTATCATTGTAACCTAATATTTCAACTGCTTAAAGACACGTACGAGTTTTATGTTGTGAGAACTGCAAACAGAAATGAAATTTCAATCTAATATTTTAAATATTATAAATGGGACTGAACAGCATACGCTATTCAGTCTGCATTATTTTGTTGAACTCAGCGTTTCTCATACGAGACTCACAAGTAAGTATTTTAAGTAAAGTTAGTTTCTACAGTATTATCCTCATAAGCCATACGCTTATATTTAAACAAGTAATTTTAAGTGATTATAGTGTAAACCACAATAAATAATAATAATTGTAACCATAACTAATAAAATTGTTTTTAAAAACTTAATCAGTGATTATCAAATCTAACATTTATATACATAGTGAATAAGTAATTGTATGAGTCAATATAAGTGTTTTATATTAATATATAGTATATAAGTAATTTTATGCGTCAAAAGAACTGTTCATTATTTAATATTATGATAAATAAAATTGTGCGAGTGATTGCATATACCTGATTTTCCCATCTGAAACCTAGACACAAAGTATACACCCATTTTTTTTCTGCTGAACAGTCAATCAAGATACCTGTAATCATCATCCGGCACGTATTCAATGATCTGTGAACTTACTCACTTACTTCATAAAACCGCGTATCAAAGGGGTAGTTCTTGTCCGTTTGAGGGACCGGTTCGCCTCGGGGAAAATTGAACGTCTGGGGGTTGGCGGGGGTCGAGGAGAGGTTTTGACATCATCATTGTGCTCAGCATCCTCGTAAACGGGGGTAACACGGGTTTGGATGGTAAGAGACGGCCGATAGGCGGTTTACCCCTTTCGGGGGTGGTTTTGTCCGTTTGGGGGGTGGGCATTCTCGAAAACGGGGGGGGACATAGTCTCGTTAGATTAGAAAATATTCACATTTTTCGAGGTTCTATCCGGCTCACAGAATGCACTATTTCGCACACAAATGGATTGGTAGTCATGGATCAGTAGAATGGCCGGCTAGATCTCCGGATCTAACCCCTTTAGATTGTTTTTATGGGGTTAGCTTAAATCCAAAGTTTATTTTAATAAACCGAACAGTGTTGAGAACTTAGAAGACAGAATTAGTTACGAAATTGGAAGAATTGGACCCGAAACAGTTACTGACGTTTCGGGAGAATTTTGGTTTCGGCTTGGACATTGTCAGAAAGCAAATGCCACACAATTTGAACATTTTGTTTAATCATTTTTGTTTTATTATATTGTTATAAGCAGTTCAGATTTCTTCTCGATAATTTCACCATGCAATATATGATAGAATATAACGTATCAAATGACATTTTTTAAAATGAAGGTTGCCATTTAAGAAAAATTCCAATGGCATTATAACTTTTTAATAAATGGTTGTAGAAGAAAAATTACCTCATCAGAGCCACTGAGCAATATAGAATTAATAGACATTATTATATTATTCTTTCCTTTTATTTGAGTTTTCTACCACATGTATTATCCTCTTCAATAATAAATCACCGAATCTACAAAATAATAGAATTATTGAAAAAAAGCCTCTGCACCTGTGACGTTTACGTCAATGGAACAGTCGGGGTTATTTTTACAAATAATATAAATCGGAATAAACACAGAAATAATGCATTTTGCTGACGTTTCGAAAAGTAGTCTCTCCGTTTTCAAAGCTTTTTTCGAAGAACTCTTATTTGTTGTGTATGTTAAATACACAGCTTTAAGATTCTGTTTATGTTATTTCCATAGATACTTACTACTTACATAGAACATAGAACTGATGATATTTTCTTTTAGATAATGTTGAGTTTGTTAAGTTCTTCTTTTAACATTGGTAGCCAGGTTGTACAAATATCTACAGAACAATTCGATACGCATTTATCTTCATTATTGCTGATTCTTTAATTTTTTTCTTTTGTTATCTGCCTCTTTTGTTAAAATTTTTGCCGAGTCCCAGTTTATTCTATGTCCGTTCTCCCAAGCATATTCACAAATCTATGATTTCTGAATTTCATTCTTTTGTGCTCATCCAACATCACACTGAAAGGTCTGGATGACTCATCAACATAACATTTACCACATTCGTACATGGGATATTGTAAATACAGTTTTTTAAATTCTGCTCCTGATTTTTTTTTCTCTAATTACATTGAAGTACGTTTACTTCAAAGTCAATGAAACTTTTTTTCGACCGTTTGGACGTGAAGCGTGTGATGAATGCTGTTGCCACACCAAGGGCTAACGGTCAATGTGAATACTACAACAGTATCATCTTACGGTCATTAAGATGTGTAAGTACAAATGATGATAAAGATTTGTGGGACACACCTGAAGATAATTCAATTTAGTCTAAGTACATACTAGCATTAATCAAGGTATTGGTGAAACACCGTACACAGCTTTGATTGAAATGAACCCTAAGCATTGGGTAGATGCTAAAATTTTAAAGACAGTTTCTGAGGACATTCTCCAGGCCGGTTTGAAGGAATTACGATTAAAGATGGGCGATAATATTGAACAAAGTTAAAAGTATGCTAAAATGGTTTTTGATGCTAAACGTAAAAAGCCTAAACAATATAAGGTAAACGACTTAGATATGGTGAAAAATACTTCTCAAATAAATATTGGCATCAACAAAAAGCTGCTACCTGTATTCAAAGATCCTTTAAAATCTCGGCAGTGTTACCAAATGAGAGATATGTGGTGACAGATTTGAGAGACAACAAAGGGTGTGTATCAGTTGCTGCAGTGGATAATATAAAACCTTGGATTGTTATTAACGATCAGTAGTCTCAGCTCGCATAATGGACTGACATTTTAGTGCTTTATTTTGAAAGTAATTTGTTGGGCCACAGTTTATTTCAAATGTTTATTTTCTTGTAAGGTGCTGAGAGAGCCGTACAAGATGTTTGAAAGTGTTGGTTTTCTTGTAAGATGCTGAAAGAGTTTCACAAGATAATTGAAAATGTTTGTTTTCTTGTAAGGTGCTGAAAGAGTTGTACAAGATATTGAAAATGTTCATTTTCTTGTAAGGTGCTGGAAGAGCTATACAAGATATTAAAAATGTTGATTTTCTTGAGAGAGCTGGACAAGGTATTGAAAGTGGTTTGCTTGTAAGGTACCGAAAAGGATGTACAAGATATAGAAAATGTTGGTTTTCTTGTAAATTGCTGGTGTTCAAGAGCTGTACGAGATATTGAAATTGTTCATTTTCTTGTAGGGTGCTGAAAGGGCTGTACCAGATATTGAGAGTATTGGTTTTCTTGTAAGGCGCTGATTTATACAAGATATTGAAAATGATTGTTTTCTTGTAAGGTGCTGGAAGAGCTGTACAAGAAAAGAAACTAAGTTACTATTTTTATTTTGGAAGGTGTAATTAATTTCAAATCTAGTTTATAGGTATTTGCTCTCCATCATCAAGAACCTGTTTCCCCATGTGTCTTGGGGCTCGGGGGCCATTATCAGTATGGTCGAACTGTTAGGAATCTTTTGGGTGCCTCAGAGCCATGGAGCAATGTATGATTAATAGACATTATTATATTGGTCAGTGTTTATGTTCAGAGCACGAACTCTAGGATAACTCAAATATTAATATTTACAGAGAGTAAGTTTAGTTTGAACTGTTCAAAATATAGTAATAGTAATATATATTGTTGTGTGTTTAGTGCGTTGCCTTATTCTGACCCAATTTGGCTTTACTCTGTAACATAGAAATTGAGAAATTCATTTAAAAATCGACGTGACTGAGCGAATTTTGTTCACTTAATTGTAACGATTTTAAGTTTTAAGGAATTAATTCCAACCTTTACGTATGCTCACTGTATGTAAGACCAAAGGGAAAATGTTTTACTCTCGCCAAGTGTTGTTCTATTTTTAATCCAGTTTTAAGTGGCGTCTCTTAATGAATAAATCAGATCTCATCATCACACCGCACTAAAGACTATGTTCAAAAAATTGATTGATTGTTTCAATTCTAAAATAATAAATCAATCCCGACACTAGTTTTTTTATTTCTACCAGCTAGACTAGTTTTTATGAACTTGATAAGCAGCAACTAACTTAAAGAACTAGTTATTCTTTATTTAGCTCGTAGAGGTCCAGTTTGTTTTGTCTACATAAAAAGAATCAATACCACTTGCACGTTATGAAGTTAATTTCAACTCGGTGTCTATTTTTAAACTGCTTTTATGTCTTTAGTTAGAATAATAATCATTAAAACCTTCTATACAGGGTGTCTTAAAACTGAAGTAGGATAATAAAAATGGTAATTTGCGACAAAAACATGCTGCAATCTAGGGTCGTTATAAAAAGTTTAACAGAAATCCATTTCAAAAACTATAAGCAAACTCAGGAATACAATTAAAAACTGCAAAAACTGTATCCCTACATGCATCTAATCCAGCAATATTTAGTACCTATATTGCTCCCCAAAGATACGTATTGAGCAGCCTAACATACTAATGTCATAACGTTAACGGCGCAAAATAAATGCACTCTGGAACTTGACTCTTAATGCTCCAGTTAATGAAGACTACTATCATCAAGAGGGTTATAACTTAGCTTAGAATTTTTTTCTACCTCATACTAATTTACATTTACAAAGTATGTGAAATTATAAATACGTAAAATTCATTAGAAGAAATCAGCTTTGAATTAAATAAACTGATATTAAATATGAATTATAGCATCCTCCAATAGGAATTAAGAATACAAAAATATGTCATTTAGTTTGCTGTTAACTTCAAATTCCCGCTTTTCCAACGGGGGTGAAAGTTTACTCTCCGGTTGGTAATACATGCTCTTTCAATTATGTTATTGTGTCAACAGGACAACGACTCCAGTCATCCTAACTATCTAGTAACATTCTAAAGGTTTATGGCCATCACGTTCAACAAGGGCCTTGTGCGAGGGTGGCTTACTCTACTTATTTGCATTCAATGCAACATAAGTACTGCTAAGTTACGCTACAGGAGGTTTTTGTACGGAGATTGTTTATTTCTTCTGGCGTTAAGACTTTACAACCATGGGTCATTTTATTCCAATTATACGGATTACGGCACGACATCAGATTTACCGCGGTGACCGTTACAATCATTTTTATTACTCTCTAAGATTAAATGCATTTTCCTACAGTTGCTTATGTATTTATGACACTCCGAAATTGAGTGCATTTTTCTACACATACACTCTTATTACTCTAGGATTAAATACATTTCCCTATAGTTAGTTATGTATTTCATACACTCTACGATGTCTCTTCCACAGTGATTGTAATGGCTGCCACCATAAATTCGATACCCGCAATTGTGTTTCTTAAAACAAGGGAATTATCCTCGCATCAGTCATAAGATTTTACGCTGGTTCATTCCACCACGTGGCATGTAACCTCGAACGTCATAAAGCCATAAATTGTTTTTTATGAGCATACTTCGAGGAGCATTGAACGTACCTTGAGAGTACTATTTTATTCCCTCCTAGTTTGACGATTTGTCACCAACATCTGGATATATGTATAAAAACGATTTCTGCGTTTTCTTCCAACTTACCTTCCTGGTAATACAAGTAATAAACTAAATATGTGATAATGGGTTTACTTCAATCAACCAAACACCAAAATAAACCTTCCACATAAATCCACAGTTCAATCTTGAGCAATAAAACAACAACAATATAACATAAATGATTTACGAGGTTTCTCAATTCATAAACAGTGTGCTCAAACTTACAAGATACTTAAATTAAAAAGTGATTAAATTTCTAAGATAAATAGTATCAGACAGAGACAAGTAATACCAACCTTTGCATAAAAGAACTTGGGGTAAATATAAAGGGTTATTACCAACACAACGTAAATTGGGTCCTAACTTTGTAAAACTAGACGATCACGTAAATGGCCAATTTATTTATTTATCTTGACATAAAATTGAGATAAATAATTACTAGATGGGATTCAATAAGTTCTTGATTGCTTCACGATTAAGAATTTTTGTTAGTAAATAATTGGGAGGGGGGGTAAACTGGGGGTGGGATTGTCAGTTATTGGAAAGTCTTTCTTGTATACAAAATTTCATCGAATACAAATATTTGATAGGGTAGTCATGAATTTTTGATGATTCGTGAAGATGACGCCCCTAGTAAAAATCCGATGAGATCTGTTAAAAAGAAATTCTGGACAAGCCGCCATTTTGATTTTTAGTTAGTAGAAACTTTTTAAAAAATGTTTGTAGAATTTTTTTTACATATAATAAGCAAATTGAGAAAAACGTTTAAAAATCGACGTATCTGAGCTAATTTTTGTCACTTGCTTCGTTCGTTTAAAGAATTTATTCCTGCCTTTACGTGTCCACCATATAATAACAATACATGAATAGTGACATTGAGAGCTTCCAGCTTCTTGCTACAGTCATACCCCGTCAGTAATAACTATTCTTTCATGTTCTCTACCAACGCATCATAGCCATAACCATAATTTAAATGGTAATATTACTAACCGCTAGCTAGTTAAACTTTAATCACAATGTTTAATAGGCCTATTATTACCTTGCAAATTTTTGTTTTTGTCGTGCAAACTCTATTAAGATGTTAAATTGTCTTTTGCAGGCGGTTTCATTGTTAGCGTATTGGTAAGAAGCGGCATAAATTGACAAGGACGACTACTATTTGCTTTGTTTCTTATTTTTTAATCAGGTATTTTCTTCGTGGTATTAAAAATTAATTAAAACATTAATAAATTACATATACACTTAAGTGTAAGTATTAATATGAAGATGAAACTTGAGTATGAGTATTAATAATTAATAAATAAAAAAGAAATAGTTATTCTAAAGGTATGAAGTTAATTAAGTGTGATAAGTGAAATAAATGTATGAAAGGTTGTTTCTAATTATGAAAATATTTGTTCGAATTAATAAAAATTATACATAATAAATATTGATAACTTTTTATAGAATAGTTTTGAATTGTTTATAAATGTTTATTGTAAATGTTTTTAAGAACGTTCTAGGCCACCTGTATGACCCTCTTCAGTCTAGGAGATCTACATTTGTCTGAGTAAAGAAGACGGGTTCCTACAATTTTTTAAATGTAGAAAATTATTTCGAAGTAGGTGGGGCTTGAACCCACTGAGTTACTAGTCCGTGATACTGCTGTAAAATATCTTGCATTAGCTCTTCTGTAGGCTATTTGTCAATAATTGCAGGGGGGGGGGGGAAGTAGGGGCCATAGTACCATTGAATGTGTGGAGGATTCATTAGGTAGGGCACTTCAATACATTTCACTGGACCCAGAGAACATTAGGTAACTATCGGTTGTTGTTACTATTTTATGAGTACAAGTCACACAAGATGTCCTCAACTCAAGGGCGTAACTACCACTACATCAGCTGTATCAATGATACAGAGCCCATCAGTTAAGGAGGATTACTGACCAGGGTTGCCACCGTGTTCCGGATTTTAAGGAACAGTCCCGTATTTGAGGAAGCTAGCCTGTGTCCAGAAGAAAAACTATCATGATCCATATTTTATGTCACTTCTAAAATTGATTCAACTTGGTATCCAGCAAATAGAAATATGCAATACCGACTCTCCCGAGTTGTTATTAAATATTTACAGTTCCTTATTAATAGAGGTTTTTCTCGACAATTTCATTCCAAGATTTCTCATTGTAGATGTAAATGTCTGAATTTTTCTATACCAACATTAATTTTGTATGGAATTTCTTAAATGTTTCAACAAAATAATTTCAATTTAAATTTTTCAATACTTAGAATATTTAAGTATTTTTTTGCAATTATTTCAAAAACACAGAGGTTTTTCACTACACCAATGCTTATCTATAGGTAAGAAAGTAAAAGCAAAATCTGTCAGATGAAACATTCAACATTCTTTTCAAAAAGAATTATTTCGCAACTCGAATTTATAGTGTTCTTTTTGCTAGTAACTTTAAAACGTCGATAGAGAAAACTATACAGGGTGTCCCACGACGAACTGCGGCGATCGATATCTCGAAAAGTAGACATCGGAAAATTTTGAAAATTTGGTAGTAAACTAATGTCGATGGGGGCAAGTCGGCTAAAATAGTTTCAAGATGGTGGCACTTCCGGTTATACCGGAAGTCGATACCAACTTGCTTATTTTAAATGGGACACCCTATATATTATTACATTTTTGGATTGTACGCAAAACTCTAGGTCGATTTTGTGTAACATGTTCTATACCTAGGTCTCTCCGTTTTTGGGATATTTCAATTTTTATGTCAAAAATGACGTTTGCGGGCCCTAAAAGAATTATCAATTTTTCCTATAAGGAAGCCTTTATTATCTAATTTGGGTTCGATTCTTTGTTGAAAAAGACCTACTTTAATAAAGTTTTATAATATTTTGTTAAGTATTAATACAGAGTGTTCAAAAAATAAGAATAAAGATGAAATTGAGAAAACTGTCAAAAACCAATTTTTTCAAATGGAAACCCCCATTTTTTATAATCTTATCTTATTCGCCATTAAAAATAGGGGTAAGTTTGTATATGGATGTCTATTCCGAAAATTTTTAGTTTTCGAGATATTCCCAATTCAATATTTCTATATGGGGATTTTGCTATGGATTTTAAGTTCAATTACTGTTAGTTGGCTATGACGGCGTTGAGTGCTAAACTAATGTAAGTAGCTGTCACATACCAATTGTCAAGTATTAATTATCATGCTGGGGCGCTTAAATTATACGCACGAGGATTACTTAAATTTGTTTATAATCTATGGAGAATGTTACAAAGTTTTATCAAAAACATGTGAAATATTTGCTAATAGATATCCAGAGAAACAAAAACCGTCTCCGAACAGTATTTAATGAATAATGGAGAATTTCAAAAAATTTGGCACTGCAACAGTTCGTAAAATAATTAAACAAATGTAACTTAGATACAAAAGGTTCTTACATAAAATACTAACAGTATAACTACTTATACTCAGGAAAATATTTTATTTTAATAAGTGTTCAAAGTGTCCACCCTGAACTTCCAAACATTTTTCGCACCTCTTGTTTAGTTCGTCATGGGTGGCCGCTCTAATAGAACCTGGAGATAATCTTTCAAAAGCATTCCTTACTCTTGCCTGACAATCTCCCATTGTTGTGACTGGATTAAAATAAACCATATCTTTTATTGTTCCCCATATAAAATAGTCTAAGACAGACAGATCAGGAGAACGGGGAGGCCACAGAAAAGGTCCATTGTTAGCAATCCACTTATCGTAAAAAGTTTCTTCCAAGAAGTTGTTAACTATGAAGCTGCTGTGTGGTGGCGCGCCATCGAGTTGGGAAAATATTTGCCTATGTTCAGCTAGCGGTAAATTGTTCAAATATTCATTATCTAAATCTTGTAATATATTCAAATATCTTTCACCTTAAAAAAAGTTGATACGTAATTTGAAAAACAGAAACTATTTAAGTATTAATTCATTACCATTTAGGTTTTCTTCATAAAAATTAAGTTTTACGACTCCATCATTTCTCACAGCACAGTACACATTAAATTGCCAGGTTTCTTGATAATTTCGTAATCTCACGGCATGGGGATTTGAATCACACCAAAAGTGGGAATTATGTCTGTTGAAAAGTCCATTTTTCGTAAATTTTGCCTCGTCAGTCCAAATTATGTTGTCCAAAAATCGAAAGTCGCCTTGTAACATTGTTAAAATAAATTCGCAAAAGTGAACTATTCTGGTCAAATCGGTGTTCTTTAGGTGTTGAACCATAGAAATGGAATAGGAATGGAATTTGTGTTTCAAAAGAATTCTATGAATAATAAGTTTGTAAGGCCACTTGTCTTAAGGATGTCATAGGATATGACGCAAAATATCCCAAAATAGCAATTTCGATATTTTCATCATCGACAATTGGTTTTTTTTATGAACTGTTGCCTTAACGGTGACAAAATTTTTGAAATTCTCCATTATTCGTTTAATACTGTTCGGAGATGGTTTTTGTTTATCTGGATCGCAAATATTTCAACGTTCTTGATAAAACTTTGTTACATTCTCCATAGATTATAAACAAATTTAAGTAATCCTCGTGTGTATAATTTAAGCGCCCCGGCATGATAATTGATATTTGTCAAATGATAAATGACAGCTACATACATTTGTTTAGTACTTAACGCCGTCATAGCCAACTAAGAGTAATTTAACTTACTATCCATAACAAAATACTCATATAGAAATATTGAATTGGGAATATCTCGAAAACTAAAAATTTTCGGAATAGACATCCATATACAAACTTATCCTTATTTTTAATGGCGAATAAAATAAGATTATAAAAATTGGGGGTTTCCATTTGAAAAAAATTGATTTTTGACAGTTTTCTCAATTTCATTTTTATTCTTATTTTTTGAACACTCTGTATTAATACTTATCAAAATATTATAAAAACTCTATTAAAGTCCGTCTTTTTCAACAAAGAATCGAACCCAAATTGGATAATAAAGGCTTCCTTATAGGAAAAATTGATAATTTTTTTAGGGCCCGCAAACGTCATTTTTGACATAAAAATTGAAATATCTCAAAAACGGAGAGACCTAGGTATAGGACACAAAATCGGCCTAGAATTTTGCGTACAATCCAAAAATGTAATAATATATAGGGTGTCCCATTTAAAATAAGCAAGTTGGTATCGACTTCCGGTATAACCGGAAGTTCCACCATCTTGAAAATATTTTAGCCGAGTTGCCCCCATCAACATTAGTTTGCTACCAAATTTTCAAAATTTTCCGATGTCTACTTTTCGAGACATCGATCGCCGCAGTTCGTCGTGTGACACCCTGTATATTAGCTGAATATCGTCAGCGTACGTAATATATAGTTTTGAATATAGAGGAAGTCTCAAGATATCTGTAATAAATATATTAAAAAAAAGTAGTCCAAAAATGAATCTAAATAGATCTATTTTGTAATGTAAGTATCAGATTTCCTGTATTAATGCTAGCAAACTGTTGTCTGTCATTGAGATAATTTTAAAACCAGGAAAAAGTACCTTCAGATGTCATAATAAACAATTAATATCTACAGAATCAATAGCTTTAGTCACATCAAGTAATGTCAAAGAAGTGACTTTTGTGTTACCGTAATGGCTCACAAAACTTCGTCAGTTATATTACTTAGTACTGTAGAAGAACTGAAGCCTTTTCGAAAACCAGACTGATTAGGAGGACTTATTGAGTCATGAAACACATATTCAGAAAGTTGTTTATACATAACTGATTCTGTGGAACCGACGGCAAGCTAATATGTCGTAAATTTCTAAGGATTTTGTGAATACTTAGTGCTAATAATGATATTTATTATTATTTAACTTATTTATATTATTAGTACTTCTATTATCCTTGTTTTTATGTGATCACTATTTCCTTTTTTGCTTTTACTTATTTATAGTTGTTTCGTTATTATTCTTCTTTTGTATTATTATATTGTCATTTCATTTCAACTTAAACATTATCTAATTATATCATTGTCATGTAATTGGATCCTGTAAGTTACAGAACAAATGGAAGAATAAATAAATAAATAGCGAGTTTTTGTTTTGAATCCAATTCTAAATATGCTTAACTTTTGTGCACAGTGTAATTAAAATTGAAAAAGTCAATGCTATTATTATTGAGTGAATTTATGAAGCATATTTTATAGCCACAATTTTGACTTGCAGCACATAAATGATCAAACATTACTTCCTTATAGTTCGCGGCATCCGGTGTACAACACAAATCTTATTATCCCATTAGAATGGAGTTGTTAAGTTAGATCAGTGTTCAAGAAGATTATACATATTATTCATCTAATAAGATTACAAGATGGTGAGACGAGTCTAGCTCGGTTGTTACTTAATACGTATTTTATTGTTTTTGAGTAAGGTCAAAAGTATTAATTTGCGCATATGAGAGTTCAGTGATACCACCATTAAAAACTTGTTCTAGTGCAAGGACAATGTGGACCTGGCGAAATAAAAATATTTTATCGTCAATTTAAGAAGTTTGGAATGCACCTTAAACCGTTATGGATCGAGCTGATTGAGGTAATTATGCAGGATGTTATCGATACAATCGCATTGTTACGTCAGCAGCTGGAAATCCCTGAGTGTTTCAACCTAAAACGAAGGCGCCGGAGAATTTTTTAGAGAAAAATTACCGAAACTACATATTAATTTTAATTATTAGTCTACATATTCTATTTAATCGGCACATCTTTTAATATCTAGCTATCACTCATCGAAAAAAAAATTTGATAGAATTTTTAATAATATTTAAAATGTTCGTCTGTCCTTCCGTCCGTTACCTTTTTAGAAGCACGACAACTTAAGAACAGAAAGTCCGATGGGATTTAATTTTGAGAATAAGTTACACTTGGATGGAGAAAAAACAAACTATTGATCAGTTTATATAAAAGTAGGGAACTGAAGTATAAATGTGTTTGACGTTTGAAGAGCTACATTTGATAAGATTCTACAAAACAAAAGTACCGACGTGGGATTCGCTGTTACAAAATATATATATCTGTTTATAAGTGTTTCAAAGTTATCAACTTATAAACAAATTATATTATATTTACAATAGAACGAAGAAAAAAATGTAAGATAATAATCACAATAATAAAATACAATACAATAGTAAAACACAGGTAAAAACTACAAAATGTATACAAACTAATAATAATAATACAATACAATAGGACAGCACAGGAAAAACTACAGAGTGTATACAAAACTAATTACAAATTCAAGTGTTTAATGGACGAAACAGAACTATGGAGAATATCGAGCCCATCTTGCAAGTGTTTTCCTCCGTGTGTTCAGATTGTCGGTTAAGAAACTACCTAAAAGTGTATCATGGGGATGTCCAATAAGGGAATATACACTATTCATCTTGTAAGACAGAAATTTCAAAAAGCGTGTCTGGACACACGAGCATATTATTGCTATATGTGACATATCCCGGGTGCATGATGCGTATTCTAATCTAGACTTAACAAATGAGTTAAATAATAAAATTAACAAATGAGTGTCCGTAAAACCTGACGAGTTTCTGATAACGGAACCGACATTTTGGTTTGCAGACGAAACTGTGTCATCAACGTGTGTGTTAAATGTCGGTTTGTCGTCAAACAGGACGCCCTGATCTTTGAAGGTTTCGACTATTTTTAGTGAAGTCAAGTTTATACTCATAGAGAAACGTTTATTTTTTCCTAGAAAAAGATATCATTTTGTATTTTTTGTCGACGTTGAGAGGCAGATCATTGTGGTCGCACCAAGTTTGCAGTTTCAGAAGATTATCTTGAAATTTTTTACAGTCAGCTGGAGTATTTATAGCAGAAGAAAGTTTGACATCATCGGTATATAGTAAAACATAGACATTCAGGTCCACAACCATGTTATTAATAAATAGTACGAACAACAGAGGCCCCAAGATAGAGCCCTGCGGCACTCCTGAGGTGGCATTAACTTCAACCGACCTATGACCGCGGTATTCCACATATTGTGTTCTACTGTTAAGATATGATTTAAAGAAGTTAATAAGTGACTGAGAGAAGCTCGTAGTTTGAAGTTTATTTATTAATAAACCATGATCAAGCCTGTCAAAGGCCTTTGAGAAATCTGTATATTGTACGTCAACTTAAATGCTGATGCCGAGATATTGTGAGATGTACTGCGTCATTCACATTAAATTAGTAACGATGGTTTTATTTTTTACAAAACCATAATGACTGAATATGATCTGTTCAATGTGGGGGTATGTGACATCATATATATCAATCTCCAGGACATTAGCGAAATTAATTACATAATTAATTGAAATCGGGCGATGATTTTCAATTACGTGTTTATCACCTTTTTTGTGAACGGGACAAATTCGGGATCTCTTCCAGATATTAGGAAATGTACTCGTTTTAATACATAAATTATAGATTATTTTAAGGGGTTCAGTAAGAACAGCAGCGCAGTCTCTATTAATGAAAGCCGGTATCTCGTCTTGACCTTTTGTACATTTAGGTTTAAGTTATTGTAAGGCAGTAAGGATATTGTTAGACGAGAATTCGTTGAAATTGAGATAAGGGGTATTTGTACAAAAACTGTTGTTAATGTTTTGGGAGGGTGGTTTGTAAGAGGATTTAAAAAATTCAGCAAAGCCATTTGTAATATCTCTTGGGTCATTGAGGTATCGATCATGATAGGTTAGCGCATCCGGTATTGCTGTTGCCTCTTTCTTCGAATTGATATATGACGAGAAGAATTTTATATTATTTTTTATATAATTTTGAATTTTTTTTTTCATGGAACTGTCTGTATCCCATTTTTTACGCAATCTAATATTTTTAAATTCGCTAAGAGCATTCGTATCCCCAGATTGCTTATATTTCTTCAACTGTCTGGATTTCTCTTTAATATTACGAAACTATCACGTTGTTGTACCAGGGCCTTTAAATTGTTGTATTTAGATACATCTCCACGCTAAGTGAGTCTGAAAGTATAAAAAGTTGATCGTGGCAATATAAATATATATTTTTGAAATTTAAGAAAATCTGCCGTCATATACTGGGTGTCCGGGAATAAAGCAGAACGAAATTAACTGTAGATTAATTTGCTCGAATTAAGGGGTTTTTTATATAAGAAATTTCAAAACACGCCCTCAGTTTCAAGGTACAGCTCCTCAAAGTGGTACTTTAAAAACGGTTTTAAATTATCAAAATATAGAATTCCAGAAAACTAAATAGTTGGTACATCTCCTACATCTATTCAAAGGCATCTTGTGATTAATCCACTTCCTGAGTGCTTTATGAGATGAAACGGACAATTTTTAATACTTTTTTTTTAATTTAAACCCAGCCATTTTAAATTTCGGGAGAAAATATTTTTTCAGACCCTGATTCTCTTCTAAAACATTTATTCTCTTGAAAACGAAACTTAAAAACAAAAAATTTTTGCAAACATTTTTTTTGCACTTATTAGTGGTAGGGGACAGCAAGGGGGTGAGGAATTATTAATAAAGCTTTTTTTATGATTAATTACGTAATTAAAGCTAACTGCGGTTATGAATTTAGTTATTTTAAAAAACTTTAAATAAGAACACGGGGTTCTATTTATCTATCATGGAAAATTGCTGTCATGTATTTTGAGTCTTAATTAAGAGCCATACAAACATTTCTAGTGTAAAAAAAGACCTCATTTAAACCATTGGTTCTGATATTACATCATCTCCAAAAAACAGCTTGCTTTTGAAGACCTTGCTAAACACATTTTTGCATATTAACCTTTCGGCGATACATCAATAGCAGCTTATCTTCATAAAAAACACGTTTAAGCAATATCTCGATTTTTGAAAAAAAAAGCTTCACGTGCCATCACGACACCAGGACCCGTTTTTTTTTTTCGAAATTTCGGAAAGTTGCACTTGGGAGCCGGATCTATAACCACTAAAATTGCTGTCAAAGCTATTGTTGGATTTGATAGGATACCTGGAATCATCTCATACGGACAGCAAAAAAGTTCTTTAAAAATCCAATGTCAAATTTCAATTTCAAAATTTTGAGGTAGAAGTTTTGTACGACTTGAATTCTGTAAAGATGGAAGTGTAAGTCTAGCAGAATGTGGCGACAACCACGGTTCGAAATAATGCTTGTCGTTTTGCAAATCGTTTAGGACTTCGTAGCACAACTACTCTTACCCTCTCCGCATTGTCAGGTGTACGTACAGAACAAGTTCTCCCTTTCGATTCTTCTCTAGCACATAAAGGAAGTAGTATTGCGAAACTTGTGTACCCACTTTTAATTGTTATTCGACTAGGAACTGAATTTCGTGGATTTAAATGAAAGTGACGACGAAATAAACGCTGGATGATTACAATAGAATAGTTATTTTTTAAATAAGCTTCAACAGCAAAAGACTCCAGGTAAAAATAAAATAAAAGACTTCAATTTCTTTTTAAACGAAATCATATTCATGTTTTATGTGTGCAGGGACAGTGTTATACAATTTAGGACCTAAGAAAGGAAAGAGTCTTTGATCTATCGTTTTTATTATAAATGGAGATATATATTTATGTTGGTTTCATGAATTGTAATCATGGATACTTAGAATGGAGTATCTATTAATAATATGATATTTAAAGTCGGTGGTGAAGTAAAACCTCAATTATCGAATATCAAAAATCTTAGTTTCGCTGTAGACCAGGTCACTTTAATAGGTTAATTGTTGGTGCAATATTAATTTCAAAAACCTTTTTTGTAAGATGTCAAGTGGCCTTATGTGCGTTTCTGCTGCTCCTCCAAAAGCTAGCCAAAGCATAATTAAGTGGGATTCAACTAAAGCGTGGTATATAGATTCCATGTACTCTTTCTCACAAAGGTCACATAGCTGTCTGAATTGGTATAAAATGAATTGTAATTTTTGTATAATAAATTGTATATGTAAATTTCATCTTAAATGGCGATCAATAATTACTACTAGTTACTTAACTTTTGTTTCTAATTTCAAGATGTAGGTACTTCCTTGAATGTAAAAGGTCCTTTTCCGCGACAACTTTCAATTCAGCTCATGTATTAGCATTATAAATGACTGTAGAGTCGCCTGCCAAGTCTATAATATATTCCCTACTAGGCAGGGTAATAAGATCATTTATGTAAATTAGGAACAATATAGTTCCCAAAACTGAACCCTGCGGTAGGCCATATTCGATCTTTACACATTGGCGTCTATTTAATATATAGTTTTAAATAAAATTAGGCACTGTCCTCTAATTTCAGTATCTTCCAATGCTTGTAAGAGTAGGTAGTGGCTGACTCTGTCAAAAACTTTGGACAGGCCAATAAAAGTACATAAAGATGACGTACCCCCGTCCAAGAATGAATGTACATTGGACATTAAGTCCAGTATGGCATTTTGATAGACTTTTTTCTTTAAGACCGTACTGTTTGCTAAAGAGTATTTCATTTCATTAAAATTTGTTATTAAGGAAATACGTCTATAGTTACTGACAATGTTGATATCGCCTTTTTTAAAAGTAGGTATTATATTACTAAAATTTTTTAAAGACCTACGGCCAATATCCCACCGACATTCACTCATTTATAATGAATACTAAGGGTCTATTGTATATTCAGATATTGATTAGAATCTCTGTATTACGCTTCAGTAACATCTGAAAAAAAAACTAAATTTAAACTCCATTTGTGTGCATGGCGTGCAAAAAATTGACCTAGGATGGTGATTTTCGGTGATTTCAAAAAAGCCCCCATATCTCAAAAATCATGGGCTTATTACTAAAGTCAAATTTTACATTTCCAGTATCGATGCCTTGGATCGAACCCACAACACAGCTGAGTCTCACTAAGTGAATTTGCCACATAACGCGCTCCAGCCGACTGAACTATAGGGTGTTTTATAAAGTATGTAAACACATAACCACAGATTCAATGTTGAATCAACCTAAGTTACCTCTTTCAAAATCGCATCCCTAAGATTCGGTTCTTTAATCTTGATAAATTAAGAGTTACTTTAGGAACCATGTTTAACATGAAAACTACATATTTTATGAAAGAAATCATAGTAAACATTTCTCTTTAGAGTTCCTTTCTTTTTCGATTGGACTACGTTTTTTTTTCTTCGTTACGGCAACAATTAAGAGAGCAATAAGTAAAACCCCATTTTTTTAACTGTGTTGTGAATTTTCATTATTAATACAGGAAGGCGGGCGTATACACAAATTTTTATATCACATTTCCATCTCTTTACTGAACTTTAAAAATTATATTGCACGCTGCAATTCTAATATTGGGTCAAAGAATAAAATCACTGCGCTATAATCAATTTTATGAATCTAAACAAACACACGAGAAAGGAATCCCCGCGGTTCGACCCTCTCGCGTATCAAATTGATGACATACGCAGCCACACGCATCTTTGACCGCCCCGTGGTTGATGATCGCATCTTCTTCGCGAATACCGGCCGCAAAAGACATGGAGGGGAACCTATAAGTATATCGACCACCATATAGCCAACACCAAGTATTGCATGTACTGTAACATCTCCAAAACTTCGCGAAAAATAAACTGGAGCACGTGTGGGAGAGTATATTGCGAATTATACTACATTCGTCCTGGCATTGTCCTATCAGTCAGTGCGAATTTGTCCCCCCACGCTAAGAGATTTCAACGAGTGCACAAGACAGTGGTGTTATAAAAGTTTGTTCTGCATTGGAGACGACGAGGTTGCGTAGTTTTCTTAATTATGTAAGTGGTTAAAATTTTTCTTCTAGTTTACGCCGAGAGCTGTATTTAAAGTTAATAGCTAAATAATACATTTATGTACAGGGTATTGAGAAAAGTTCAGTAATAAAATATTAACAGCAGTATTTGCCTCTTAAAATAACAAAAAGTGTCTATATGCACATTGCACATGATACAAGATGATCCTTATAGATAAATATTTGACTGTGTTAAAAAATGGAGTAATAGTCCAGTGCTGGTAATTTTTGTCCAAAAAAAAAATTCTTAACAGTATATGGATGGTCGGAAAATTTATAGGATTAATGGTACATAAATGGGGGAAAATCGATTGGACCCCAACAAATAACCGGAAGTAGAGTGGGAGTGGAATAAGGTGTATTTTTAGGGGCGAAACGTGGTTTTTTACGAATTCCAGCAAAACTAGACATCCCATCGAAAAAAGTTAAATGCAAAAGTTGTAAATAGTTGAAAGATTTACAACTTTTATTCTTATATTCTTTCTTTTATTTTCAACATAACCTCAAAACTATTGAGAGGAACGTCAAAAACCAATTTTTCGATTTTTTATTTCTATCTCCCACAGAAATGAATCAATTTTAATGAAATTTGGTGAAAATGGACATTGTTATGTCACCAATAAGTTGTAATTTTTTTCAAGCGAGATATTTATTTTTTGATTTTATGCGAGTTTAATTTGAAAAAAGGCCAAATTTTCAATCAAAAAAGTTGAACGAAATTATGATTTTTGAAAATTTCAGGAAGGATTTTTTTTCGTTTTGTTCAAATGTGCAGTTTTTGGTGTTGTATCTTTTAAAAAACTCCGGTCAAAATCGATTAATAAGTACAATTTTTATGAGGGTGTTAAGGTTTGAAATGGGCCACGCTGTGTATGTACAGGGTGTCTCACCGCGAATTGAATCGATAGATGTAGAGAAAAGTACGCATCAGAAAATTTTCAAAATTTAGCTAATTACTAACGTTGGTATGGCCAATCCAACTAAAATAATTACAAGCAGCTGGCACTTCCGCTTATACCGGAAGTCGATACCAACTTGCTTATTTCAAATGGAACATCCTATATATTTTAGGGTTTTCGAAAAGAGCATAAAATTCTGAGTCGAAAATATGTAGCATATCCTATACCTAAACCTAGCCGTTTCAGAGGTATTTGACATTTTATAAAAAATTTGACAGGTGCAACGGTTTGCAAGAACCGTTATAACTTTCTTCGTGTAAAAGATCCTCATTTGTTTCTTGTCGCGTAAAAAGAACACAAGGAGAACTACGTTCTACAACTGAAATAAATTCAATAATATCATACCAAGTGTTCCATTTTTCGCGTTACGTTTTGTTAACTTCAAACCGCGAAAACTTGTTTAGGTCAAATGGAACACCTTGTATTTTTTTACGTCAAGTTGTGTAAAATTGAATTCTCTTTTTTTGATATTAGCATTGTGGGGGTTAAATTTACAACTCTTTGAAATATTTGCGATTTTATTAGAAATTCATGATTTGTTGTAATCATTCAGTCATTATCTTATGTCAAAAAATGCCAGCACGTTTAAATTATACCAACGAAAACTTTTTAAATTTGTTTATTATTTATGGAGAATGTGATAAAGTAATATCAAGAACTTGCAGCACATTTGCTACTCGATATCCAGAAAAACGGAAACCGTCACCAAACACTGTAAAATGCATACTGGAAAATTCGCATTATTGGAGTGACTCAAATCCTCATATGTTCAGAGAGCGAAACTTTTAGGAAAGTTGGCAGTTCAATGTTTACTGTGCCATAAGAAACGATAGAGTGGTGGCATTACAATTTTACAAGGAAAATTTAAACGGTAAATTAGATTTTCTCTTCTGCTAATATGTATAGGTAATTTTTGGTTTTTTTTTAGGTGAAAGATATCTGAATATCTTACAAAATTTGAATAATAACTATTTAGAAAATTTACCTCTCGCCGAACATAGAAACATTTTTTATCAGCACGACGGTGCTCCCCCACATAACGCATATTTAATTAATAATTATTTACAAGAAACTTTTTATGATCAATGGATTGCCAATAATGGACCTTTCTTATGGCCTCCTCGCTCGCCCGATTTATCAGTTCTGGATTATTTCATTTGGGGAACTATTAAAAATAAAGATTATGATAGCCCATTAACAACCATTGAAGATTGTATGCAGAGAGTAAGAAATGCATTTCAAAACATATCACAGAATTCAATTAGAAGAGCTACCCATGAGGAACTAATCCGAAGGTGCGAAAAATGTGTCGAGGTTCGGGGGCGGAATTTTGAGCAATTATTAAATTAAAATGAAATCGTATTTTAAATTGATCTTATCTCTGCTATTTTAGTTCATGCCATATCTTCAATTCGATTAATACGCATGTTATAGTGTTAGTGTTATTTTGCGTGTTTGTGGATATCGAGTAGCAAATGTGCTGCAAGTTCTTGATGTTACTTTATCACATTCTCCATAAATAATAAACAAATTTAAAAAAATTTCATTGTATTATTTAAACGTGCTGGCATTTTTTGACATAAGATATGACTTTATTGTTTCTAATCATGGCTATTTTGATGAAACGATTACAGCAATGCATGAATTTCTAATAAAATCGCAAATATTTCAAAAAGTCGTAACTTAAACCCCCACAATGCAATATCAGAGAAAAGGGAATTCAATTTTACACAACTTGACGTAAAAAAATACAGGGTGTTCCATTTGACCTAAACAAGTTTTCGCGGTTTGAAGTTGACAAAATGTAACGCGAAAAACGGAACACTTGGTATGGTACTATTGAATTTATTTCAGTTGTAGAACGTAATTCACCTTGTGTTCTTTTTATGTGACAAGAAGCAAATGAGGATCTTTTACACGAAGAAAGTTATAACGGTTCTTGCAAACCGTTGCACCTGTCAAATTTTCTATAAAATGTCAAATATCTCTGAAACGGCTAGGTTTATTTATAGGATATGCCACATATTTTCGAGTCAAAATTTTATGCTCTTTTGGAAAACCGTAAAATATATAGGGTATTCTATTTGAAATAAGCAAGTTGGTATCGACTTCCGGTATAAGCGGAAGTGCCAGTTGCTTGTAATTATTTTAGTTGGATTGGCCACACCGACATTAGTAATTATCTAAATTTTCAAAATTTTCTGATGCTTACTTTTCTCTATAGCGATCAATTTAATTCCTGGTGAGATACCCTGTATATTTTATAGCAATTTTAAAACCATTTGAACTCTTCATAGTTTTATAGTTGCTTGACTTTTACAAAACTACAGGCAAAGAAAGTCCAAAAGGCTTTATGATCAAATTTTAAGATATACTACGAAGCCTTTCAGTAAATTCTTGTACTCTAGAAATGAATTTGATTTCAAATAAACCTAATTTAAAACTAATTAATCTGCAAACATTCTTCTTAAAACGTTTATGATACGAGAGCCGGACTAAACAACATTTAAATTGTTACATGGGTATAAAACTTAATGATAAATATCTCGATAAAAATTTTTACAGCTTCAGTAGTGAAATATCTAATATTTATTCTGAGGATGAACTTGCAACAAACGAAATGTCGAAAATGAGTTTGTGACCTTACTTTAGCAAATTATCATGAAACCACCAATGTCAGGTTTCATTATTAATAGAGACCCGTTCCAGTTGAATCAGTGAAGTACAAAAATGAGCATGATTTCATAGGAAGATAGTCGCAAATTCTGATTCACGGGGATTTTATATTTTCAGTCCATGTACGAAAACTTCTCGTTACCTGGAAATGTTCAGAATAACAAATATATGTTAATAAGTTATTGAGTATGCGATAAATATACCTATTAATATATAGTAAACTGTTGGCATACAACATAATTATGTCAAATATTTCATCGCTGATATACTTGGGGCATAGGAATTATGTTTTTAAAGTTTACGGTTTGCACACTTGGATGTTGGAAAACAATGTGCAATTTACACAGCATCAGAGCAACCACTGCTAAATTATATGAATGAATGTTCATTTTATCTGCCAGTATTTGCTGTTGTTTATTGTTAGTTGGTAACCACTTTGTTCGAACCAAAATTTTAGCAAATTTAACAAAAGTATTTTTAGAAATATCGGAAGTTAAATAGGGAAAATTGTAAATATAAAATCTCAGACCTGTTTTTTTGCCAGCAGAATCTTAGTCCTGTTGGCGTATCATTTGCGATACAAAAAGTCCAATTCTGCACTTACTAAGCCAAACAAAGCTACAATTGAATCATAACAATATATAGAATAGAAGTCCATTAACTAACTATTCACTAGCTTATTTTAAATCTATAAATATAGCAATAACTGTAAAATACTTACCAATCTTTTTGTATTCTAACATAATTTATCGTAAAATCACCTAACCTAGTCATAAAATAATTAATATTCTTTTCTAATATAACTAACACATAATTTGATGAAACTATTATACTTTTCGCAATATTTTCTTTTCTTTTGGTAAACTGTTGAATAACTGAATACCCTTACGGAGAAAAGATACCGATTCCATTAAATTGTCATGCCTCTCTACAACCATGTCATTAACACTACGAGTGCTATATCTATGAGTATCTCGTACGATACTCAATTTATCATATAAATACCTTGGAGCCATGCCCTACGTCTTAATGAAATTTTACCATTTGCTCTGACGTAGCCCAAAACTGTTGCCGCATCGTCTTTGTCCAATCTCTTCCTCTTTTGCTGTAGTTTTTCAACAGCCCAATTCTTGAAAATTTTATTGAAATACTTTTAACGGTAACTTCGCTTATTGAAATCCCTGGAAACTGATGTTTAAAATGTTTGACCACCTCTTTGTAGCTAATTTGCCCCAACCCATAACATTGTACAACAAATCTCATTTGCTCGAGGGTAAGCATTTAGATTGCTTTGCCGAATAAAATTAACTAATAATGTCAAATACTTGACACTTTATAGCCAGTTTACAGTTTTTAATGCAAGACACACTGGTGCTAAAAAATAAAAAGCTATTTACTTTAATTTGTAATATTATTATTAACCTCACCACAATAAAATTGTGAAAGGTTACTAAAATTGGTTCAAAAATGAAAATTGAGATAACATCAAATCTTTACATTTTGAGGTCCTAGGAACCCAAAAAAAGTGATTTTTGAAAATGTTTGTGTGTATGTGTGTATGCGTGTTAGCACGATAGCGCCGAAACTACTGAACGGATTTGAATGAAACTTTGCATGTGCGTTTCTTTAGTGCCCCAAAAGATCTGAAGAGGTTTTGGTTGAGATCGGATTACGTTTAGTGCCGTTTTGACGCAACAAGTTGTTTATTTTATAATTACTTTCAATTTGCAATGAAACCATTGAAAAGCAGTTAAAATTCTGATTTCAACGATATATAACACTTCCACCCTTTCGATTTGGTATGCGTGAAAAAAATTAAAAACAAAGCAAATATGAAGCATAGATCGCATTTCGCGTGACATGATCGATGCGCGTAGCCGTTACGTCGTGAAACTCATCACATCATGTGTCAATTCACGTGTGAGGGTTTCTTCACTGCTCTAGAAGTAGAGCGGATTACATTTAGCGCCGTTTTTAAATATATATACAGACAAATCGAAGAATTAAACTACAAATATTCCTCTAAAAATCTAGTAAAATGACTGAAATGCTAATATTTCATTTAACAAAGACAGCCGCGAGCTATCGGATTGCAATGAGCAAATTTTGACGATTGTCATTGACATCGTTTGTCATCCGATAACGTTGGTGTCATGTCATGTTAATAAGATTTCGGCATATTTGTAACTTTTAGTGACTGCACCAGTGGATTGTCACAAACTTTAAAGGTAGATGTAACAATATCAATATCATATGCTTTCTGTACCTTCGTTGATGAATTTATTATAGATTATCACTCTACCAATTTTCAGTTTGTTGCTTTACAAATCTGTAGTATTTATGATAACTAGACTTTCTTAGTCGTTCAAGTGATGTTAAAGTTGTTAATATCCTAATAGTATATTATTCAACGAGCGATAATGTAAGTAATAACTCGCATAGATGAAATTTGCAGCACGAGCCGCAAGCGAGTGTTGTAAATTCATTAAGTTGGGTTTTTTTTTTAGTGCCTCAGAAGATCTGGAAAGGTTTTGGATGAGATCGGATTACGTTTAGTGCCGTTTTGTCACACAATTTAATGCTCTTTTCGGCTTCAAAGATCCACCGAGTGGGGAGGTTTCAGCCGCTTCCAGTAGCTACCGATTTTTTTTTCGTACAAATGCAATGAATGTCACATGCGGCTCTAACTTTCGTTGCAAAAATTCAAACAGACTTTTTCCGTAAACTTGACAGAAAGACCAGATTACCTACAATGTTTTATTTTCTTCTTAGTTTAACCCCGCGAGTTAGATCCCATTTGAACTGTAATGCATTTTAGGTCAAGCAGACCGCGACTGCAGAAAATGAAAAACGTACAATTTTTTTTTGTATATTACACCTATTGCAAACTCAGACCGGGGACTTACTGTCGACACAAACGCATTTTCTGCAGAAAAAGTTAATTAATGGGGAAACCTAGCAGCTTAAACCTAACAATAATTAAGCACCAAATAAAAATATAATTATAAATATTCAAAAGAATAGTTACAATACGCACTTGGTTTATTGTTTCATTAGTTTTGTTCAGATTTCTCTGACATATGTTTCAGTTTTTAAGACTCTTTGATAATGGTCGCAAGGCCGAAACATGTGTCAGAGAGATCTGAACAAAACTAATGAAACAATATACCAAGTGCATATTGTAACTATTCTTTTGAATATTTATAATTATTCTATTGAATATGTTTCATCAAGACCTACCGCAGATTAAATCCAATTAAATTAAAATCAAATGATAAGATATAAAAATATGTTCGATTTAAGAAACTCGAATATTAGCTTGCCACACCCTGATGTTTAGAAACAAATTCAGAAATTTTAATTTACCATAATCTTTATACTTTATGCAAACTTCAAAGGTTTTATTTTTAATACAATATTTAAGAAGATATTAACCGTTCAGACCCTATCAACTCGCCCTGTATATGCTTACACTCTTTTAACGCCGTGTACAACAAGCCCCACTTATTAGGCTGAAAGCCAATATTAGTCATCCTGTGTCTCTGACCTCAGTTTTTACTGTGATAAACTATGTTATTTATTTCTGGACCACTCGTTACATTAGGACTTTCCGCCAGGTTTCAATGGACGTGGGCGCGGTACGCCTGGTTACTGCAAAATTTATGCATCTTCTTTTCTTTGTTACCATTTAAACCGTACTAACAAGAAACTGTTTTTCAGATTTCTTGGCTGATAATTGCGAATGGTTTGCTCGCTGTAAGTGTTACTTTTATTTTTAGTTGTTTCGCTGTTTTATCTTTTATAACTGTGACACAAGGTTGTCGTAAACTGTTTTTATTGTTGTTTTGATCAAATCTATCGAATTAAGTGATATTGGCGTTACTCTAGATCGAATTACCTTTTAAGTGAGTCTTGTTCTGATGCTTATATCGTTAAGGATCTGTGTTTGGAAGTTTACTATCTGTTTTCTAAATATACAAATTGTTCAAAAATCCCCATGGTAGTATTCACAGAAATATGAAACAAAGTTCCTGCAGACATATGTCTGGTTGTCCCCTACGCTCTACCCGCGTAAATTACAAACTATAGGACAAGTCAAAAAACAAATACATAATAACCACCCCCTCGAGAAAAACATTATACTTAAACAAGAATAAAAATTTATATTTTTGCTTTTATATAATTTGTTGATCGGCACAACTCAGCTTCTTAGAGCGTGTTGTGTAACAAGCATGTTTAATCAAATATCTAGCGTGTACTGGGTTCGATCGTCAGCTCCGACACTAGCAACGTTATTGGGTTATGGATGCGTGTTTCTGTTTCTTATAAGTACACTTGTTTTCAAAACTTTCGTTACACCTATTTTTCGCTGTATTAAATCAGGGTTATATACTCTGACATTTGAACTCAAAATGCCTCGACTGACAGAGCCAGACAAAGTTTTGATGCTTTCTATTAGATGAGTGGTGGTCCATAAGAAGGGTTGCTACTTGTTATGGGCTAGATAAGAGCACTGTTCTACAAGTAAAGAAGAGGTGGGAACAAGAAGGGACCGTGACTAGAAGGCCGTATTCTGGAAGACCTAAAATTTAAAACGCGGAGCAGGACGGAGCATTTTTGAATAATTTAAGGGAAAACCCTTTCAATACGGCCAAACAAGCGGTTTTTGAGACCAACATTCCAGGATGTTGGGTGACAGCGTGCCGTCGTGTTAAAAATTCAGAAATTATAAATTTCGCAAGTGCAAAGAAAAATATATTAACAGACGAAAATAAGCAGTCCCGGATAATATTTTGCCTGAATTATACACCGACCTATAAATTTTTGGAACACTAATATTTTCTGACGAAAAAATATGTAAATCGTGCAGTGATGGTCATTTACGGATGTATCGACCAGTAAATTCAAGATTTTCTGAACGATATGTTTTACCACGAAACAAGTCTGGACGATTCTCTGTCAACGCTTGGGGTTGGATAAGTATTCTCGGTCCAGGAGTAGCATAGCGCATGGATTGAGTAGCTTACTTTGACATCTTGCAAAGTGTTATGCTTCCTTCTGTGGAACAATTAATTTCATATTTCAACAGGATAATTGTTCTATCCACACAGCTCGAATAATAACACAGTGGTATCAAAATAACAATATTGAAATATTGCCATGGCCGTCCTGTAGTCCTGATATGAACCCCTAGAAAATGTTTGGGGTTTAATTGTCAAGAGAATTTATAAAAGGAACTTTAGACCTTTTAAAATACTTAGAACTCGGCATACCAATATCTTTGATATCTTTGTTTCTTTGATATCTTTGTTAACATGGAGTGCTTTGGAATGGATTTGACAATTGTATCGAATGTCAAATTAAACTTAAACATGGCTGCACAACAATTAAGTATTGCTGATAAAATTGAAATAATAAGAATTATTGGTGACAATGTGCACTCTTATGCAGATGCAGCAAATATCTTCAATTTGAGAAATCCAGAACGTCCACAGATTCTCTACAGATTGGTTGAATTAATATAAGTGGTGATGTATGCAAACTTAGAGCCAAAAAATACAACTTTGTCGATCGTCTATTGGATCAAGTAATATTAGATGCTGTTAATGCTGAATCACGTGTTAATGTCAGAGATTTATCTCTAAACTTGAATGTAGATAGAAATAAAATTTGGAGGTGCCTTAAACGTCATAATTTAAAACCATATAAGCCCAACTTTTTCCCCACTATGGAAGAAGGAGACGCAGAGAGGAGATTGGAATATTGCTTCTAGGCACAGGGTTTGTTTTTAAATGACACCAATTTTGAAACAAATTATTGGTGTTATCAATTGTAAACCACAATACTCCGAAAAAGTAAATATCTGGCGTGGAATTTTAAATAAGACTTTGATTGGGCCATTTTTCATTGGTGGCACTTTAGATACTATGAGATTACTAAATTTTTTACACACCGGCCAATAATTGCCTTTGATGGCGCGTTTGAATTGTGGTGTGTGGGTTTTCCTCGCTCCAAACGTGTAAGTTGTGGGAGTTAATGACTCCATTTCTTCCAAAGCTCACTTCATCCGTATACAAAACCGATCGAATGAAGGCATGGTTTTGTTCATATTTCTGTATAAACCACTGCGAAAATTGCACCCTAGCAGGAAAGTCATCTGGTTTAATGGCATGTAATTTCTGTATATGGTACGGATGAAGCAATTGCTCTTTCAAAAATCTTCCAACGATCGATTTTGGGACATTCATTTGTAATGTAATGATCTGATACTGACAGATGAATTCGCAGCGACTGCATCCAATACGTTCTCTTCTACTTCAACAGTACGTGTTATCCGCGGAGCACTTCTGTTTACGTTATTTGGCGCAAATCGACCTAAATAGAGATATAATCCTTAGATTTTTAGTTTTCAAAAAAATTATCATATTTTTTACCAGTTTCTCTCGGCCGTTGATCGACACGTTCAAAAGTTTTTCGATCAGGAACCCTTCGATGGCGCTACCATCTAGCGTATAGTCTTCGTGCTTTCGAGGCATTACAAGAAGCCATTCCATATGCATATCTGCGTATTCATTGTTAGTGTAAGCCATATTTCAACCAATTAATTACTTTATTAATGTCGGATTAAGCTAATACTGAAAAATTATGTCACTGCAATTATCCCATAAACTGTCATTATTACTTGTTTGGTTTTGTACATAAACAGCTACATCCTCTTATCTACATAGATAAGACGATGTAGCTGTTTTTTTTAATATTTAAAAAAATTAATATTAACACGTTCAATGCTGACCCCAGAACTTGAGCTTCAGCATGTGCGGCACCATTTTGTGTCGTTTCTTTTTTCAAATAATCGACGGGAAGGTCATACATAATATGACAAAGTAATACTAAGTAAATAGTCTTTGTTTATTTATTTTGAAAAATTACTATTATTTGTGCGATTGAAAATCGCAATTTTATCGTTAGGTGCATTTATCTCGAAAACGGTTCATATTACCGACATCAAACAAGTATACGTTTTTTACGTAAAAATGGCTCAAAAATTTTAAAATAACCTTAGAAATAAAATAAAATAGCCTGTAAATTTTTTTTCAACTTATTGCTCTGCCCCTGGGCCCCCAAGAATGTTATCCAAGGTTCTAATACACTGACCTAACTGCATTAAAATAATATGACACTGGTCCAAAAATGATTAAAGCCGATTGAACAATAAAAAAGTTATCGCGAAAAATCGATTTTTAACCTTCAACTTCAAGAGCAAATATCTTCGTGGGGTACCTCGGGGGAAAGAAAAATATACGAACTTGTGATCTTATTTTCACTAGTTCTACCCAAAACCGAGAGATTGCCCGCCATTTTCGGGACACCCTGTATATATAATGTGATTTTTTTGTTTCAAATAATTGTGGTTGGCTGTATGGTTTTGAGCCTTCATGCCATTAAAAAAAATTAAACCTAGATTATACACCTTCTGTGACAAAAAAGTACTTTAAGATAACCGAAAGAAAAAAAATTATTTCAACTTTTGACCACTTTCTTTGGATTCAAAAAAATTGTTTATAAACAAATTAAATTTTTACATGCAAAGAGAATTGAGATATAATATATTCTTATACGGTTCAAAGGTATATGAAAAAGCGAACTATTTGATGAAGTAAAGTTTTTTCTATCGTGCATATATGCCGAGATATCTTAAATATTACGTGTTACCATTTTGTTAATGAACAAATCAAAGTGTTGACTTGAAATTTGCCATGGTGGTTTACAAATGTCTATATTTCCATTTACGCAAGATTTTTTTAAATTTTGTTATATACATTTATTTAACGTCGGCCTATTTTCCGCTACTGAGGCCTAACACCGACGCCTGTAGACGAGCTACCCCCAACCAGGAATTTTGCCGAACCTCTTCCCTTAAGAAGAGTAGGGATCTTTTACTTGCCTAACATTTAATAGACAAGGGACCGACGGCTTTGCATCCCCTCCGAAGGATGGTATATCTCCTATACAACCCTCGCCTAAGGTTGTATAGCTTCCGCGCATACACTGATATACAAGCCGCTGGAAGATGTGTGAGGCGAGGACGCGGTTTCCGTTGGAATGGTCACCCATCCAAGTACTAACTGCGCCTGTCGTTGCTTTACATCGCATACCGAAGTATGTACATAGTAAAGACGCACCTACACTCGCCCCCTTTACGCAAGATAAAACTATTAAGATATTGTTAGAAGTTAAATAAACTAAGAAAGAAGAAGAAAATAATAGGGTGCGCGGGAGGCAGCGCGACCCGGGCGAAGCCACTTCATACGAGATATACAAAGTGTTAGGAAATTCTTATCTCTAAGTTTGGACAAAGATAGTACTTGTTACAATATAAAAAAGTTTGGGGTGGCTAAGGAGATAGGTGGTTTAAAAAACAGAATCCCATAATGCATAATAGCCTTTCCCTCTGTTTTTAATTAAGCAAAATAAATTTCAAAAAGATCACTCGATTGATAAAAAAGATAAACGCTTCTTGACTTTCTAATAAGATACATACATACAATATAAGCGATAAATACAGTATGAACCTAAAGAAACGCACAAAATTCATGTTTTTGGTATGTGTCATTTTTCAAGAAAATCCTCCAATAGGTCGATTTTAGTTTTATAAATTTTGTCACTATACCAAAATTTATGACGTCACTGGTTTTTAAGTTATGACGTCATCCTAATTTTTTTTAATGGAAACAGACATTTTTGTTTACTGTTTTTGGTGGTATATTTCTTTAGCTTTCTGGTGATATAAAAAAAATAGATATTACCTGAGCCATTCTTTTGGAAAAATGACATTTTATGTAAAAATAGCTTACCTTTCGCAAATTCACGAGTAATGTTCCACTTTCTTATGGACTGATAAATCTTGTTGCCTACATTTTTGTTTTAACTAGCATGAAAACATTTGACATAAAAACAAAACAAAGAAAATAATAAAAAAACAATCACCTTAACAACAGAGAGATACAGGCCTTTTTGTGTAAAGTATCGATAACTTTTTTATTCCTGGCACACATGGAACCTCAGTTTTGTGACACTTCTCAGACAGTGTAAAACTTAAAACTAGTGAGTGCAATGGCACGTTTAAGTGAAAGAGAACGCATAGCAGTTTTGATGATGGTTGGATATGATGATAGGCTGAGAACACATGAGGAAGCATATGATGTTTTCAATGTTAAGTATCCCGAATAGCAAATTTCTAGATCCACTGTAAGTAGATTGGTGTCTAGATATGATGAATCTGGCAGTGTAACATTCCTCCCTCGATCTGGTCGGCCTAGCATAAGCAACGAAACTAAATTAAATATTCTTCTAGAAATTGAGGAAAACCACCATCTTTCGACAAGGCAGCTGGCTTTAAATCATAACGTGAGTCAAACTTCTGTTGTACGTCTATTGAAAAAAGGAAAATACCATCCATACAAAGTGCAATTAATCCACGAATTGAATGAGGCCGATCCAGATCGGCGCTTACAGTTTTGTGAACAGTTGATGGCTTTGTGCGATGAAAACCCAAATTTTTTAAAGAACATTGTTTTTTCTGATGAAGCTACATTTTCTTTAAAGGGGACTGTACATCGGCATAACTGTAGGTATTGGTCACGCGAAAATCCTCATTGGACTCAAAAAGCCCATACACAGCGACGAGGCAAAGTAAACGTATGGGCAGGTATGATTGGTGATCGTTTATTGGGATCTTTTTTTTTTTAATAAAATCTTACGGCCGCAAGATATTTAGAGTTTTTGCAAATTGAGTTAGTGCCAGCCTTAGCAGTTATGTTTCCAAACAATGAATATGAAGATATTCCTGCTGAAAACGTCTGGTTTCAGCAATACGGAGCCCCACATCATTTTGGGATAGCAGTGCGTCAGTTTTTAGATGACACTTTTACTGGAAGGTTGATAGGTCATCAAGGTCTCTTAGACTATTTTCTTTGGGATTACTTAAAGTCAAGGGTGTATTTTAACAGACCGGATACCATAGAAGAATTGAAGGACAGAATTGGCTTGGAAATGAGACGAATTGCCCATGTGATGATGCAGAACAGCGTGCAAAGTATCCACACCCGTCTTGGTCAATGCCAAATGGTTGGAGGGTGCTAATCTGAGCAATAGAGATGATTTATTTCTCATAATTACTTATGTAAGGTATCAATCAATAATTTTTTTTCCAAAAGAATGCCTTAGGTAATATCAATTTTTTTCATATCACCCGAAAGCTAAAGGAATATACCACCAAAAACAAGAAACAAAAATGTCTGTTTCCATTCAAAAAATATTATGACGTCATAACTCGGAAACCATTGACGTCATAAATTTTGGTATCGTGACAAAATGTAGCATTTAGAAAACTAAAATCGACCTATTCGAGGATTTTTTTGACAAATGGCACATACCAAAGATGTGAATTTTGTGCGTTTCTTTAGGTATAAAATATTGTGTGACTGAAAAATGTACCGCAGAAATATATCTCGTAGATCATAATGACGTGTAGACATGTTACATGCAGCTTAAAGTACTGTTCAAACGTCCTTGCTCGTCCGACCTTCAGCTTTTGCTGAAATTATTCCAGTCCAAATGCGTTATTTATTATCTTTTACAATACGTACATGGAAATTGCATGTCTTGTGTCAATATTTATATACTAAAATATAACGAGCAATATCTTTAATAATAAACAGCTCCTTTTAGCTATACTTGAGAGAAGGATTCATAAACTGATTTAATCTTTTCTTTTTATCGTGTACATAATAAACAATTACGGTGAGTCGACCATGGTAGCATTGACATTGTCTTATATGAATATACTACCAAGGACATTAAAGTTTACGATAGACGTAAATATGCAATAATAAGAAAATTATTAACCTTTGAATACCAGATTTGTATAATAGTATATTCATTTCATTTATCGGTCTTTCACATCGAACATAAACTTGTAGAATTACTAATATAGTGGGAATACCTAACCAATAAATTCTACGTTATTATTATTACTGAATAGCCAATTTACCCAGCATGACCCAGGTCAGTTACGAAACATAAAAAAATGAGTCCGCTGTACCTCCTGATATGAACTCAATTTAAAGTTTCGTACTTGCAGCAGACATATAACTTTTACATTTTCCCATTCTTGTGAAAGCTACTTACGTATAATTAACCATGAGGGAAACAATGGCTACAAGACACCTTAGGGAATAAGCTATTTGCAGTTTTCGAAAAATAATAATGCGATACTATCACCAAGCATATCATTTATGAAAAAATATTTATATTACCTGGCGTAATGTTACAACCTTTTATCTTTCAACAGTTCCTACAGGAAAAGTACCAGGAAATGATGAGATAACCAGAGATTTTTAAGGAACTTAAAGAAACAATAACAGACCCGCTTACGTATGCATTTAATTTAAGTAATGGTACATGACCGAATGTATTCAAAGTAGGAATTATTAAACCATTGTACAAAAGTGGCGATAAAATAGAGGCAATAAACTACAGACCAATATCTTTAATATCTTCAATAGCAAAAGTCTATGAAAAAAATAATTAAAACAAAAAGTGACCCTTCTTTAATAAAGTACGATATAATATCTAAAATGCTGTTTGGGTTCCGAAATAATTTATCTACAAAGGAAGTTATAGGATACCTTACTAATAATATTTACTGATCTCTAGATAATAACAAACAAATACGTGTATATTTATCGACCTGGCAAAAGCCTTCGGTTTTAAGGGTAATGCACATAATCTGATCGAAAGTTACTTAACTAGTAGATAGTAATACGTATAATTGATAAGACTGACATTGATAAACAAACTGTGGAATACGGTGTACCGCAAGGAACAGTTCTTAGTCCAGTTTTATTCAACTTATACATAAATGATCTTCTAGAACTACCAAGCGAAGGGAAGATACTTAGTATTGCGGATGATGCTGTCATAATATATAAAGAAAAATTGTAAATCAGTGAAAAGTAAAACTGAAAATGATTTCAAAGACATAAAACATTAGTTGGATTATAATATGTTAACGACAAATTATGAAAAGTCCGTGTATCTTCCTTTCACTTCATACAAAAATATCCTACCGAGACTCTGCCCTCTGAATATAAATAACGGTGAAAATAATACTATACTGATCGACCAAACAGAATCTGTTCAATATTTAAGTATTATAATATATAGACATCTTCAACGGGACCTGCAAACTAATAGTATTATTAAAAAATTAAGGCAATTACTCCTTAATTTCAAATAGTTAAAGCAATTTCTTGATTTACCTCAATTAAACATACTGTATTATTCTCTGGTCCAGTCGCAACTCACGTATGGCATCATAGGTAGGAGTAAACAATAACCGCTTGAAACGATTAGAAATAATGCAGAAATGGTTTCTAAAAATTACATACAATAAGAACATCATATACCTTACCAACTATGTCCAACCTGTCAAAGAAAATGGATATTAGACAATTATTTTCAATCAATCTTTTTAAGAATGAACTAATAATTAAATATAAAAATGACACATACAGTGCTCACAACAAACAAACAGTTAAAGCCAAAGTTAACAAAACGAGTAAAGTATTATTATTCTTATTATATTTAATTATTCTAGAATTTCAGGAACTTTAACTAATAAAACTGACGTAATAAGAAAATGATAATAATGTGTGAGATCATGAAAAGAGGTATAATAAAATTACCGGAAATATCATGTTAATTTAAGTTAAAAATAAACCTGTTTAGCATGGGATAACGGATTTTTCACAAAATGTGGTCATTGGCTTTGCATTCGCCACTTAATCTTGCCAAAAAAAATAATAAAATACGATAAAAGGTTTAGCCAACCGCTAACAACAATACAGCTTAATTAAAATACTTATGGTCGCTTTTATAACATAAAGACACCCTAATCGTGAAATATTAGACATATTGCTAAGTTAATCCTTCAGAAACTTATTTATGGTTTAGTTTCGCCAAAAAGCGAAAAAAAATTAGGGAACCAGTTCTACATCAATTCAATTTAAGAAACTGTGTGATCTATTCGATAGCCGCCTGCTTCTCATTGACTATGCAGATTGGTTGAGTTAAATGTCACACTTAACTTTTTATTCAACTAACCTATACACTGAAAGATAATAATTTGTACAATATAAATGTATGATGTATATATGTATATATGTGAGGATGGATCGAAGAATGTAAATTCTAAATTCAATTTAAAACTTCCGGAAATGCTATTGTGTTGTGTATGCTTCTATAAAGGAAAGAAACAAAAAATTCCTTTTCGCGTTCGAACCTCCTTAAAAATATATATTTTTTGAAATTCCATTTTGAGAGTAGCTAAAAACATTTTTAATTATTCTTAAATGCCATCATAAAAAATGTAGCCATATTTTTCCTTCCTATTTTTCCTAAAACAACTCAGAACTCACCATGTGAAGGACGACTGCACTTTGAGTTCTACCCAACGCACCGATGAAAACATTAAGTCTTCAACGTATAATCGGTTTTGTCACATAGTTCTCTTTTGAATCAAATTTAAGCATCAGTATACAGTACTCATGAAACCATATCTAGCTTCTTTTTCAATTACTGCCGAAACAACCTCTGTGATCATCTTTTACTGCCCCTCAATACTTTGATTGTGGTATGGAATAATTGGAATATCTATGCCAACATTACCAACTTTCTCAATAACCTTAATAACAGCAAATGAATCCTTGGTTGACAGATATTTCCTTGATGGTGGTTTGAGTGTCAGTCAAAAATGTTAACATAATCTGTTCCTTCGAAGTAGTTTTGTTTTGGTACGTCGAAGCGCCTTCTACAGGAATCTTCCTGGCTTTGATTATTCTTCTTATGTCTATTCTAATACGCCATATCTCATCATCATACATAGTAACACATTTTCTATATGCCAATGAAGCACACTTTCCTTTAAATGACTGTTGCGCCTATCTTTTTAATTTTGCAAGTAGATACCTAGTAAAAACATGTTAAATAGCAAACCAAAAGGAGCATAAGCCTTCAGAATCGACACGTTAGGAAGCTGACCATAAGAAAAATAATTAAAACTAGGAAGTATTCTATGGAATGGGTTTGTACCTCTAAATAACAAACTGAAGATCGAAGCACCGGATTATCTCAAAGTTATTGACTGGATAACTTGTGAAATAACCGAAATATCCACTAATGAAGCATCAGTCACCCAAGAATTTACTTGTTCCTATTATTAATGTCCACAAAGTGGATCAAGTAAAATTTAGTTGAACTTGGTTTAAAATCTGAAATTACAATTGCTACAATAAAGTCATCCTTGCATTTTGAATCAAGTTCAACTTAATTATGGTTGATACACTTTAATACACATGGAGCTTAGTGTATTGATTAAGTAGGTATACATATCTCTGCTTTTTCATGCATTGCTTCAAAATGGACATAGAAAGCGATTTATGAAGTGACCTCTCTGCCAATACTGAATTGGTAGAATATTTGGATCGGCACACTCAGTTAAACTTGTGTGGATATCTGATCATAATGGCATAAATAGTAATAGAGAAACTCATTTGGATAGAAGAAGTAGTAAAAACTGCCTACCAAGAAGTCGAATTCAATTAGGGCTATGAGATTGGAATATGGCACAGTTCGACAATTATGGGGCTTAGGCTTCTGCAATGAAACAACCAAGGATTCTTATAGTTGTGTGCCCGTTAAAAAAGAAACAATCTCCTTTGCATATACTGTTGATATACTTCCGGGTACTCTCACGTTCGGTTGATAGGTTCCTGAGCGGCATTTAGACAGAATCACACCTATCATCTTCAGGTTCTTACTAGTAATTGCCTACCGCCGCTTCTTGTTGCTTGAACCGAACTCACCCAAGCAGCAAAATGAGCCTGAACCAGGGCACAATATGTGTGTCTGCACTGTGTCGACACAAAGCTCAAAATATGAGTCAGGATGGACACTGTGTCCAAATGGTAATGTTTTATGGGTCATGTGTTGGCATAATAATGAAATATTGTGTCAAAATAGGCACTGCGTCCAAATTGAAACATTTTGGTTTTTTGTGCCCAAAATGTTTCTATGTTGAACCTATTTGGAAACTTTTGATACATCGTGTCGGCGCCTCTTGGCCAAAATGTATTTAAGATGTGTCTAAAAGGTGTAGTTGTTTAATTAAAACAAATTAAAGCAAAAGTAACTATATTTCAATAATAAACAATTGCTTGTTACACTTGTATGTATCTAGACACACATAAACATAATGGTAACTGGCACATTTTGGCTATAAAGTATTTAAGATACTCATATGTGCCTAAACAGGCACTTATCAGTTAAAAAATATCGGAAGTTGAAGTCCAAATTGGGTCTAAAATGTAACCTGTTTCGTATAGGTAATATTTTGGGCACAATTTGTACCAGTAATGAATACAAAACTTTAAATTGTGGAAATATGTGAATACATATCAACATAGACACATTTAATAAAACAGTCGAAATGTGAGTCTGATTATTATCTAGTACGTAGCTGTGTGTCCATAAAGGCAAATTTTAGTTCCAAATGTGTGGTTCCATTTAGACACCTTATACAAATCCACCATATTCTCTTCAGAGAAATGGGCATCCATGTTGAAAAACAGACTTAAAGAAAAATAATTATTTTATAAATTAACGATTTATATATTTTTATACAAAAAATGTTATAAAAATACACTTAATTTGGTGTCTTGTAACATACAAAATATACTACAAATAATTTATCTTCAAAAATTACAATTATCTTATTTATTAATTACATTAATTACCATCATTAATTAAATATTCAAAATAAATTTCACTATTTTCTAAGGGCTTCTATTTTTTATGAGTATCTGACCACAGTTCACAGAGAAAATGGGTTTATTTAATTTTTTTGGGTCATATACTTTATTTATTCACACGTGAAAATTTATTCCTTCTGTCTATAGTAATTTTCATCACCACTTTGGGCATATATCCTACAAGTGTGGACTCTTATTTCGAAGCTATGCCTATACAATGTGTCGTGTCCAAAAACATGCTTCGACACATTGCCTAAAATATGCTATTCAATGTTCCTTGGGCACGTTCACGGTGTTGCTCTGCTTTGGACCAAATTGTATACAGGGTGTCCCGCCTTCCCCTTCAGGTACTAATTTTCTATGTAAAAATAGTAAGAAAAGTTCCTATAAACATGTATCCGGAAATGCTTCCTAAGGGAGCTACGGCCCTCTAAGGATCGCAAAAATAGGCGTTTTTACTAATTACCTCGGAAATGATTTGAGACAACTTTATGAAACTTTGTTAACTATTTTCGATTATTAGAGGTTATTGTTTTATAGTATTAGCCAAAATTAATTTTATCTAGGGGCGGAGAAACGAAGGGTCGGTGTTTTTTGTTTCTACATATTTATTTTTCCATTTGACATTTTTTGTATTTTAATCCCTGATTATGATTTGCTGGTTAATTCTGCAAAAAATGGTCCTCTTTACAATTAGCCATATGGCAAGCCGTTTTCTAGTAAAAGCGGCCTAAACAAAATATTGCGTATTCGTTTGCTAAATGCGCATTATTTATTTTTCAAAGTAGGCGTATGTTATTCAGTAACAGAAATGGCTGAATACACCTCACAGGAGTATCTCGATATGGTTATCTGTTATGGTATGATTTTCTAAAGGAACTATTTTCAATTATTTGGTAATAGCGGTAAAAGAAACATTGTGCAAAAGTTTAATGAACATTGATGCTTTAAAAAACAACTTGAATTAAGATTATTATTATTACAACATGTGCTAAAAATACTTTCCTTCCTGCTCAATGCGGGTCTCAGCACGGCGAACAATATTATTTATGGCTCTTCGCGCCATTTACCTAGTAATAGTGTCAAATACCGCAATTATGTCGGCTCGCATGTCGTCTTCACTAATTGTCTCATTAAAATGAACCCATATAAAATAATCCATCGGATTTAAATCCGGCGATCGAGGAGGCCAATTTATTGGGCCCCTTCTTCCTATCCAGCGCCCTCGAAAAACTCGTTTCAAATAATGCCTACCCTACTAAAGTACGCCGGAGCCCCATCGTGCATAAAAATCAGGTTCAAGCGAGAAAGCAGCGGGATTTCATCCAGTAAACCGGGTAGTTGTCTCCGGAGAAATCGTACATAGTTCGGTCCATTAAGTCGTGCGGGAAGAAATAAGGGACCCAATTGATGGTAAATATTATTTTCAAGTTTTACTTAACCTATTAGGTACCCAATGAAAATGTAAATGTACTTATCATTAGATTCCCTATTTGTCCCGCCCAAACATTAATTGAAAATCGGTATTGAAAATGTGTCTGTCGAATAAAATGAGGATTTTCATGGGCCTAGTAAACAAAATTCCTTGAATTAAATACTCCATTTGGGGTAAATGTCGCTTCATCAGTCCACAATATCTGATTAAGAAATGAAGGATTGACCAAATGATTTTCCAAAAAATCTGTGAAATTAAACAAAAATCGGCCGGTTTAAGTGGTAGAATATTTTGAATTACAAATTTATCACATTTGTATTTCATGTAGATACTACATACAAAATTCAGCTTAATTGTACAGCAGATCATTCGAGGTTCATGGTCTCGCAGCAAGAGTTGTTGAAACCGTCGATAACGATAACAATGTTGATTTTCATGTCGAAGGGTTCGATGAATACGTATTCTTGTAGTCCCCAGTAGTCTAGCAGCTCGCCTAGTATTCAGCCTTGGCTGATCAGCAAATGCATCAAGAATCATCTCTTCTTCAGCTAATGGAATCCCTCTTGGGCGACCGTTACCTCGTTTATTAGATAGGATATTTCCACTGTCCCGTACACGATTGAGGCAGCGCATGATAACCTTTGTTCATCAGCCATACCATAACACATAATCATTTCTGTGAGGTGTACTCAGCCATTTCTGTTACTGAATAACATACGCCTACTTTGAAAAATAAATAATTCGCATTTAGCAAACGAATACGCAATATTTCATTTAGACCGCTTTTACTCGAAAACGGCTTGCCATATGGCTAATTGTAAAGAGGACTCTTTTTGCAGAATTAACCAGGGAATCATAATCAGGGATTAAAATACTAAAAACGTCAAATGGAAAAATAAATATGTAGAAACAAAGAACACCGACCCCTCGTTTCTCCGCCCCTGGATAAAATTAATTTTGGCTAATGCTTTAAAACAATAACCTTTAATAATCGAAAATAGTTAGCAAAGTTTTATAAAACTGTCCCAAATCATTTCCGAGATAATTAGTAAAAACACCTATTTTTGAGCCATCCTTAGAGGGCCGTAGGTCCCTTAGGAAGCATTTCCGGACGCATGCTTATAAGAACTTTTCTTACTATTTTTGCATGGAGAATTAGCACCTAAAGGGGAAGGCGGGAGTTTCGGGACACCCTGTATACATATAGTACTCTAACCCAGAGTGCGTGTACGAGTATGAGTAGAAAGTCAGTTTCGGTATAACAACATTTCTAAAATCATGTTGCGAACTTGAGAGAATATACTTCCTCGCCTCACCTCTTCCAGCGGCTTGCATATCGGTATATACGCGGAAGCTATGAACTCTTAGGGGAGGATTGCGTAGGGGATATACCATCCTTCGAAGGGGATGTAAAGCCATGGGTCCCTTGTCTAATAAAAGTTAGATAAGTAATAGATCCCTACTCTTCGAAAGAGAAGAGGTTCGGCAAAATTCCTAGTTAGGGTAGCTCGTCTATAGACGTCGGTGTTAGGCCTCAGTAGCGTAAAAAGGCCGACGTTAAATAAATGTTAAAAAAAGGATATATCCTTTATTGTAAATGTGTCAGTCCTGTTGAATACTAGTCCGGGACCCGGAGACACCAGATATATCCTTATTTTATTCATATATTATAATCTCTACTAAAAGCCAATAAATATCCTATTTTGACTTTATTCAAAAAATACATAATTAACCGTCAATTCTTGGAGTTCTTGCAATACAATTGCGCACTTAATATGTTATGTAAATGTCAGAAAAATCAATTTAAGTCCCAATAAGAACATGATATATGTGTAATGTATTCTCAACTTTGTCATCCTGTAGCTGTAGGAAATTGCAAGTCGTTAACTCAGAGTTAGATAACAGTTAGTATCATATAATCTTGTATTTTATTGGACAGGTTTCTTTATTGCAAATCTGGAATCTGGCCCATTATTACGGGGAACTTTTGGCAGTTTGGATATAAATATCTTTGATCTGAGAAAAAAATATATAAAAAAGCATAAGAACTATTAAAAGTCGAGTTCAAGCGGAGTTCGTTTAACCCACAACATGGGTGATTAATCGATATTATGTTAATTCGAATTCTAGTCCCACAAAATACACATTCTGTATATTTATATTTAAATAACAAAGTTATACAGTTATTATTATATATTTTTAGTCTTGTTCTCAGTGACACACCACGTGTTAGACACTACAAAAAAAAAATTATGCGCAAATATATGCGTACCCGTATTACCTATTTATTACTTGTAACTTTAGGAGACTGCTGGAATTAAGATTGAAATAATCATGACCAAGATTTGTTTCTATATCGCTCAATAAATCGAAAATGGTTCTTAAATGTCCAATACAAAAAAATATTCATTTTTCATTTCTACATCAATCGTCGAAAAATATACAGAGGTTCTGTAGTATTTTCACTTACATAGGCTCCTTTATCCATCTTTGTTTTTACATAGTTTTAAGCATCATGGCGACGAAAAACAAAATAATTTAATTTGTACATAATTATCAACAAAAAATATTATCAACGAACCGTTAATTTTGATTTCAGTCTCGATGGATATAGATTCAATAAAACTAATACTATCCTAAAAATTATCTTTAATTTTATGGGTATAATTTCCCGTAATTGGTGATTCCGACGCTTCTCGTTGCTGGCTGGCAAACTGCACTGATTGTTTTTGAAGGCTAAACATGCTGTAGTAAATGCTATAATAGATTGCTCAAATGTATCTATGGGTGCTGTATTAGAACAAAAAACTGAAAATACCTTTTTCTCTCGCAAATTGAATGATGCTTAGAGAAGATATTCCGCTTTCGACAAGGAATTGCTGGCATTATACACATCCATTTTTCAAGAATATTTTAGAAAGTCGTATATTTATTTTTTATACCCACTATAAACCATTAAAAGCGTTATTTTCAAGTTCAGAAGAAACTCATCGACAAATACGACACTTGGAATACATTTCACAATTTACAAGTGACATATGTGATATTAAAGGTAAAGAAAGAGAGATTTTTCCCTTGCTTCAACAACATACTATTTTGTCATCCACCTCAATTTCTCCTGTAGACTTAATTAATTTCACTTTACAGTTATTGAAAGACGCTGAATCTGATGATTGTGAACTTTCCTCTTTACTTGCAAACCAAACTAATACAAATTTCAAAGTCAAATACTCTATAAAAAGAAATAAAGTGACTGATTCTGATGATGAAATCCGGCGCGATGTTTCATTCTCTAAATGTCGCCCTTTTGTACCAAAACCTTTACGACGCGTAGTTTTCGATATATTTCATAATTTAACCGCTACTGGTAGGGGGCGAGCGTAGGTGCGTCTTTACTATGTACATACTTCGGTATGCGATGTAAAGCAACGACAGGCGCGGTTAGTACTTGGATTGGTGACCATTCCAACGGAAACCACGTTCTCGCCTCACACATCTTCCAGCGGCTTGTATATCAGTGTATGCGCGGAAGCTATACAACCTTAGGCGAGGGTTGTATAGGAGATATACCATCATTCGGAGGGGATGTAAAGCCGTCGGTCCCTTGTCTATTAAATGTTAGGCAAGTAAAAGATCCCTACTCTTCTTAAGGGAAGAGGTTCGGCAAAATTCCTGGTTGGGGGTAGCTCGTCTACAGGCGTCGGTGTTAGGCCTCAGTAGCGGAAATAGGCCGACGTTAAATAAATGTAAAAAAAAAAAAAAAACGCTATTGGTATACCTTCTACCAAAAGAGTTATAACTTCTAAATACTTCTGGCCCAAAATGAACATCGATTGCACCTTGTGGGCCAAGAGTTGCATAAGTTGTCAGATTTCCAAAATCAATAAACATACGAAAACACAAATCGGTAATTTTGATATTCCCAGAAGTCGTTTTGAACATATCCATATAGACCTTGTTCGTCCATTACCACCTTCACGTGATATTTCTTACATAATTTCTGTAATGGAACGGTTCACCCGCTGGCCGGTAGTTATATCCTATACCAAATATTACTACTGAAACCGTTGCTAAAACTTTATTTCGAAATTATATCTGTCATTTTAGCATTCCACTTCATGTCACTACTAATCAAGAAGTTCAATTTGAATCGAATTTAATCCATGAATTTTCAAAATTTGTAAATTTCCATCGAATTCGTACAACTACATAGCACCCACAGAGCAATGGTATGGTTGAACGTTTTTATAGAACATTAAAAACTACATTGCTTGCACACGTTAATTCCCTTCATTGGTACGAAGGGCTTCCAATAATAACTTCCACGTCCAGTGGAAGTATAGTAACGCAAAAAAAATATTATTATTATTTTTTTGAAATTGGCTTAAAATGTCATGAAATGTCGAGATTTTAAATTTGAGCGAAAAAAAATTTTCTGTCGGTCTGACTTTTTTGTGCGCACGTTTACTCTGGAACCGTTCATGATATTGACTTGAAATTTGGTACACTTATGTATGTACTATAACGAGATCTGGAACTAGATTATATTTTGATCTAATTCAGTTGAAGGGTTCGGGGATAAATGGGGTAAATAAAAGTAAATAAGCAAAACAAGCAGGTAAGAGTCTATAAAATTGCAATTTAGAGCATGTACGAAAATTCAAGGTCTCAAAAAATTTTTGGCATCAGCCACCCTTACTATCACCCCCAATACCACCCCCACACTATTATAGAAGGGAGTAAAGAAATGAAAATGTGATTTAGTGTATATACAAGAACGAAACATCTCTCTGGCGTTACCTCCACCCTAGTATTAAATGGAGTAAAAAATTAATTGGGATTTAGTGTGTATACAAAAACCAAGGGACTCTAAAATTTTATTGGCATTAGCCACTCCCTCTACCACCTCCATTGCCACCCCCACTCTATTATTAAAGGGAGTAAAATATTAAATTGGGATTTAGTGTGTGTATGAGAACCAAGGGCCTTTCAAAATTTATTTTGGCATTAGCCACCCTCTCTGCCACCCCCATTGCCACCCTCACCCTATTATTAAAGAGAATAAAATATTACATTAGGATTTAGTCTGTATAAGACTTGAATACAAAATGTGGATTTGGAAGTACTTTTTCCTTGGGTAGCGGCTTTTTTATATAGTTTTAAGCATCACAGAGACGAGAAAACAAAATAATTTAATTAATATACAATTATCAACAACAAATATTATCATCACACAACTATAATTTTAATTTCTATTTCGATGGATATAGATCCAATAAAACTAATATTATCCTGAAAATTCTATTTATTTTAAGTTTATATTTCTCACATGTTCCTTTTGTAGAAAATTATAAAATTCAACTCAAAAAGTTCTAAATTGAACATTTATTTTTGGAACCCCTTTTATTTTTTAAAGTAAAGATGATTCAAAAACATCACAGAGATGTTTCATAACTTACATAGGGTATTTCGACAATCAATCTGATATCGTCAGGAAATAATTACAATTACAACTTCAAACCTAAAAACTTTCTTATTAAAAAAATCTGCGAAGGGTATCCTACATAACGTTCAATAATAAAACGACCACGAATATAAAGATTATATCTAATTTTTTTATATATATTATATTCCTCGTTTCAAAACCGTACAAAGTTAGCAACTACTTTAAATATTAAAAAAAGTATAAGCAAAATTAATTTGTAACAGCTTTTATTAGAACTTATATGAGTATTAAATATTTTAATATTTATTCGCATTATTATAAAGAATATATCCAAGACAACAAATATGATGCCTTGTGTTTGTTTTGAAGGTTGAAGTAACCGCAATACCAGTACCGGCAGAAAAATGTATAGACTATTAAGGATAGCATGAGAAAAACACTGCAATCGCAGCCTGATCAAGTTCAAGTGCAAGTTTACTTTTTATGCCACAATCACTTTTATAGCGAGTATGTTAAATCGAAGCTCTTCGTACATGAGTATAATGACAAACTTAACATGGAATATTTCATTTCATTCTCCATAACAAAATAAATAGTTCATAAAAATACATTTGAGAATTTGTCACCTTTCGTTATCGACGGGTAGGGGTCTTGTCTTACTGTCTTTAAGTGGCAACGTTTTGGTTGGCACGCAACATACATTTTATTTTACAATTAAATTTTTTTGGAGACAATTTTTCAGTGTTCGAGTCAAGCTTGTTCCACAAATAATAATAATAATAATAATGTTTATTTTAGAAAGTACAAATGAAAGTACAAATGAAAATACAAGAAAAATGTACACATATAAACATAATTTACCACAAAATATCCCAGAGGATACTTGAGCGTGGAAAAAAAAAAAAGTATAACCTAATAAAATAACAATGATATAAACAACAAGTAAAAACACTAAATATAAATCTAATAGTAAAATATTACTCACTACACTATGAAAGAATCTCTTTAATATATAATGTATTTGTTATACAACTCATTATTTTAGGACATGAGATATTTACACACATATATACATATATAAATATATACACACGTACATATATACACACATATACATACAAATATAAAACTAGTAAATGTTAGCCATATTAATATATTGTTACACAATCCGAGACATTTTCTGATTAATTATTTTTAAGATCAATTTGTCTGTGGATTTCTATTCTTGATGATTCAGATATATGTTTTTTACATTGCTTTTTGAAGAGAGGTAAAGATTTTGCTTTTTTTATGTTTTCAGGTAGGTTCGAAAAAATTTTTGGCGCTAGATATGCATAATTTCTTTGACCTATTGACTTCCTCATGAATTGAACAGTATACTGTTCGCGATTTTTTCTCGTGAAATAACTGTGATGTATAGGTGAAAGAGTATTTTTATTTTTATATTGGTATACACAAATCGTGTAATAGAACAGCTGTCTGGCATCAAATAAATGGCTTTCAGCGTATAAATCGTTTGTCGGGTAATTTATATCTTTACAGAACATAATTTTTAAAATCCTTTTTTGTGAAACCTCTAATTTGTTTAATATAGTTTTGTTAATCCCTCCCCAACTAAGTATGCCATAAATTAAATGTGATTCAACCAACGCATGGTATACTGTTGGTAGGCTGCTTTGAGGCACTATATCATGTAAATATTTGATACAAGGTATAATACATCTTAGTTTTTTTACCAAATATTCTATATGCGTATCCCATTTTAAATGTTGATCGATGTATATGCCTAAGTATTTTATTGTATCAGTTCTGTTTATTTCAGTAGTCGAATTCATATCGGAGATTAATAAACTATTGTAATTTGGTAACCCTGATTTGTATGAAGCGAAAGGTAGAAAAAAGGTTTTTTGCCAATTTAATGTAAGTATTTTATTATTAAACCATTTCTTTAGCAATGCGAAGTCAGATTCTACTTTCCCTTTTAGCTCAGTCCATGATTTATCCTCATAGTAAACTACAGTATCATCAGCAAATGTAATTATTTCACCCAGGGTGCTTTGTAAGAATAAATCATTTATGTATATGATAAACAGCAATGGTCCCAGAACCGTACCTTGGGGTACTCCATATTCAAAGCCAATACTATTTTAGTGGAAACATTTGATTGAAATGTAAGTGCGTCATCCATGACTACGCCAAGATTTTTTGCTTCACTCAATTTAGGTACTTCATCATTATCAATTTTGACAATAAAATCAGGCGGTTTATCTCTGTAATGCTAAAAATAAGACAGACTTAGAAGCATTAATTTTTAAGTTATGATCCAAAAAATATTTTTAATTTGCTGTAAATCTGATGAAATATTTTCTTGTGCAAATATTTTATTATTTGGACAAACATCGAGAGATGATTGAGAATCATCTGCATATTGTACTTCACCATTCATGTCTGCAACGTATATTAAAAATAACAGGGGTTCTAAGATGGATCCTTGAGGTACACCTTGATGTAATGAAGTAAATTTGGATTTGACAGTTTCATTATCTATTGCCAAAGCTACGCACTGTTCCCTACCAGTAAAATAAGATTTAAAAAATTTAATTCAATTATTGGAAAAACCGAAATAATGCAATTTAGAGAGCAAAACTTGTGGATTCAAAGTATCGAAGGCTTTACTAGAATCAAGTAGAACTAGACAAGTTGCTGTATTGTTATTCGAATTTTGAGAAATGTCCAGTTACTTTTATAAGTGCAGTGGAAATGCTATGATTTTTACGAAAGCCTGATTGTGTCGAGGAGTCAAATAATTTTCATTGAAATAAGGAAAAATTTGTTTGTGATATGTCTTTCCAAAATTTTAGAAGTTGAAGATAAGATTCTAATAGGTCTGAGATCTTTTAGTTCTATAGAATTAGCTATTTTTGCAAGAGGCTTAACTGTTGCCTTATTTCCTCAGTATGGAAATACACCATCAAGTATACACGTGTTTAAAATATTTATAAGATGATTTATACAAAATGACAAACTTAGTTTAAAGTCTTTAATAGAAATACCATCTGCGCCAAAACTGCATGTTCTAATGTTAATAATTATGTTGCAAACATCTTTCCTTGTTAATAATTCGATATTAAACATATCTTTATAATTTTGATGTAAATTAAAATTATCAGCAAGCGTATTTGGAATGTTATTATTAGTCTTATTTTTGTTAAACTTAATTTATTTACCTCTGTCCAGAATAATTTGAAATCTTTATTTTTTGACAGTGCATCAAAATAAGCACAGCAGGTTGTAAAATTTTTTTTTTATAATATTCAAAATTCTGGTGACTTTTACTTTTCAAATATTTTGCTTATGCTTTATCTCTCATTATCACCTATGTATTTACACTGAACAATAGCTTCAGGGTTTTTTAACTTCAAGATATCAGGAGAACACCAATTCTTAAAAATGTAGATCAGACAATGTCTTTAACGGGTGCGCAGAAATACTGATTATTAATTTATTCAGGGACACAAGCGTATCGAGACATTACAACATTTTTATGTAACATAAATAATCTCCCATAAATCCTAACCTCATTTAAAGAACATAACCCTAAATGGAGTGTTCATGGTCAACTATTATAAAAAGACCGCGATTGAATAATTTACTTTACATCTAAAATCAGCTTTTTTAAATTTATCAGTTATTACACCAAAGAATTAATTTAAAATGCAAACGAACTGGTTTCATTACGATTTTTATTACACCATCAAATGTAAGTGTGTAAAGCCGTTAAGATATCTATAAAGAGTTGGAGAATATTTTAAGTTTGCCATATACTTTGTAATAATAAGAACAAAATAAACTTGTTGGTTTAAGTTTTGCTACATTCTTGTTATTTATGCTCGTAAAAGCTTTGTGCATTAGCCAGTGTTATTATATTTAGCACTCTTATACTGGTTTTACCTCAAGTTTGCATTTTAAATTTCATTTGGTGTAGGTAGACGTCTTATACTAAACCCTAAACACAAATAAAGTACTTTGCGACAAAGAGTCTCGCTTCCAATTGTTCATATTGTTAAACAAGCGTGAGTGGGAATAGAAAATAATGTTACCAGTAAAGTGTGAAAATGCTTCCAATTTCATACCGGGGGTGAATAAAATGTCCTGGAACGGTCAAATATCTCGAGAAATACACATCGGATCGAAAAACGAAAATACATTTTTTAATAAACTGTCGGCTTATATCAAACTTGACCACCTACCCCCACAATAGGATAGTAGGGCCATTTTTTATTGACGGCAATTTGAATGCTCAAAAGTATGTCAACAGGTTAAATGATGAAATACTATCTGCTATACAAGAAACCGTTGGACATGCTCTTGATCACGTATAGTTCCAGCAGGATAGGGCTCAAGTGCACTATGCTTAATTGAATGCAATTTGCTCAATGATATTTTCCTTGGATTGATCGAAGAGGTGCATTAGAATGGCCACCAAGATCCCCTGACTTGACCCCTCTCGACTTCTTTTATCGGGGATATTTAAAAAGTAAAGTTTACGAGACCTAACCCGGCAATATTAATGAGCTGAACGAGAGAATACGCAATCGTACATACTCAATAACACCAGACATATTGAAAAATGTTGTTTTCCTTTGATTAGCACACTTCCAGGCGCGGGAAAGTGGTCAATTCAAACATCGTATGGCACAAATTTTTACTTGCTTCATAATGTTTAGTGAGAGGTGAGGAGACTCACATAAAAGAGGCACCCTGAGGGAACAGAAACCTACTACGCCCATGTCGTTGTTCCGGGGTAACGCCAAAAGTAGTCTATTGAACGCTATCTATTACGAATGAAAAACAAATTGTTTCAATTAAAACCTACAGGTATAGTTTCTTTAAAAATATTGAACACATATTATTTTATTTTCAAATCCAAAGTGTATTTCTCGAGAGTTGCGAGAAATTTTACTTTTACGATTACCGCCAGCTATCGTGGATCAAAAAAAAGATTCAGACAAAATCTACGTATTTTGTAATGTGGAATCCGAATCTGCAGTAAAAAATGAGGGTTTCTATTTAAGATTTCAAAGTAGGGGGTCATGATTGGATAGCTGTTTCAAAAATATTCAATATGCATTTTTTTTTCGATCCGAATGAGTATATTTCTCGAGATATTTGACCGTTTCGGGACTTTTTATTTACCTGGTATAATGAATCCTATTCTATGTTACTAAAAATATCCCATAATGGTGGTCACTCTAATACTGAATTATTATTCCACCACCAAACTATCTAACGTTTTACCGAAAATGGCTTAAAACAAACGTTATGTTTTCGAAAAATACTGTAATACACCTGTATACAGGGCGTCTCACCGGGAAATGAATCGATCGATATAGAGAAAAGTACGCATCAGAAAATTTTGAAAATTTAGATAATTACTAATGTCGGTGTGGCCAATCCAACTAAAATAATTACAAGCAGCTGGCACTTCCTCTTATACCGGAAGTCGATACGAACTTGCTTATTTCAAATCGAATACCCTATATATTTTAGGGTTTTCGAAAAGAACATAAAATTCTGAGTCGAAAATATGTAGCATATCTTATATCTAAACCTAGCCGTTTCAGAGATATTTGACATTTTATAGAAAATTTGACAGGTGCAACGGTTTGCAAGAATCGTTATAACATTCTTCGTGTAAAAGATCCTCATTTGCTTCTTGTCACATAAAAAGAACACAAGACGAACTACGTTCCACAACTGAAACAAATTCCGTTTTTCGCGTTACACTTTGTCAACTTCAAACTGCGAAAACTTGTTTAGGTCAAATAGAATACCCTATATTTTTTTTACGTCAAGTTGTGTAAAATTGAATTCCCTTTTTTCTGATATGTGGGGGTTAAAGTTACAACTTTTTAAAATATTTGCGATTTTACTGGAAATTCATGAATTGATGTAATCATTTCATCAAGATATCCATGATTAGAAACAATCAGTCATTATCTTATGTCAAAAAATGCTAGCACGTTTAAATTACACCCACGAAGACTTTTTAAATTTGTTTATGATTTATGGAGAATGTAATAAAGTAATATCAAGAACTTGCAGCACATTTGCTTCTCGCTATCCAGAAAAACGGAAACCGTCACCAAACACTGTAAAACGCATACTGGAAAATTTTAAAAATTATGGCTCTGTCAAGCCAAAAATGCAAAGAAGAAAGCCTATTGTTGATGACGAAAACATTGAAATAGTCATTCTGGGATATTTTCATGCATTTCCAAGGATGTCATTAAGACAAGCTGCTCTGGAATCGGGACTTTGCAAGGATTCAATTCACAGAATCTTATTAAAACATAAGTTTCACCCGTTTCCATTCCATATGGTTCAAGTATTAAAAGAAACAGATTTTCTAAGAAAGCAGAATTTTTGTGAGTTTATTCTAATAAGGTCTGAGGGTCACGATTCTTATTTGGGAAATATTATATGGACAGATGAAGCAAAATTTACTAAAAATGGTTTTTTAATAGACACAATTCGCATTATTGGAGTGACCAAATCCTCATATGTTCAGAGAGCGATACTTTCAGGAAAGTTGGCAGTTCAATGTTTACTGTGCCATAAGAAACGATAGAGTGGTGGCATAACAATTTGATCAGGAAAATTTAAACGGTAAATTAAATTTTCTCTTCTGCTAATATGTATAGGTAAATTTTTGTTTTTTTTTTTGTTTTATGTGAAAGATATCTGAATATCTTACAAAATTTTAATAATTATTATTTAGAAAATTTACCTCTCGCCGAACATAGAAACATTTTTTATCAGTACGACAGTGCTCCCCCACATAACGCATATTAAATTAATAATTATTTACAAGAAACTTTTTATGATCAATGGATTGCCAATAATGAACTTTTCTTATGGCCTCCTCGCTCGCTCGATTTATCAGTTCTGGATTATTTCATTTGGGGAACTATTAAAGAGAAAGTTTATGAGAGCCCATTAAGAACCATTGAAGATTGTATGCAAAGAGTAAGAAATGCATTTCAAAACATATCACAGGATTCAATTAGAAGAGCTACCCATGAGGAACTAATCCGAAGGTGCGAAAAATATTTCGAGGTTCGAGGGCAGAATTTTGAGCAATTATTAAATTAAAATGAAATCATATTTTAAATTGATCTTATCTCTGCTATTTTGGTTCATACCATATCTTCAATTCGATTAATACGCATGTTACAGTGTTAGTGTTATTTTGCGTTTTTGTGGATATCGAGTAGCAAATGTGCTGCAAGTTCTTGATATTACTTTATCACATTCTCCATAAATAATAAACAAATTTAAAAAGTTTTCGTTGGTATAATTTAAACGTGCTGGCATTTTTTGACATAAGATAATGACTGTTTGTTTCTAATCATGGCTATTTTGATGAAATGATTACAACAATTCATGAATTTCCAATAAAATCGCAAATATTTCAAAAAGTTGTAACATTAACCCCCACAATGCTAATATCAGAAAAAAGGGAATTCAATTTTACACAACTTGACGTAAAAAAATACAGGGTATTCCATTTGACTTAAACAAGTTTTCGCGGTTTGGACGTAGTTCTCCTGGTGTTCTTTTTACGTGACAAGAAGCAAATGAGGATCTTTTACACGAAGAAAGTTCTTGCAAACCGTTGCACCTGTCAAATTTTCTATAAAATGTCAAATATCTCTGAAACGGCTAGGTTTAGATATAGGATATGCTACATATTTTCAACTCAGAATTTTATATTCTTTTCGAGAATCCTAAAATATATAGGGTGTTCCATTTGAAATAAGCAAGTTGGTATCGACTTCCGGTATAAGCGGAAGTGTCAGCTGCTTGTAATTATTTTAATTAGATTGGCCACACCGACATTAGTAATTATCTAAATTTTCAAAATTTTCTGATGCGTACTTTTCTCTATATCGATCGATTCAGTTCCCGGTGAGACACCCTGTATAGTTGTAGATGACTCTAAATTGAAATTTGTCGAATATTCGCAAGAGTAGGTATTAAATTTTAAAAACTGCGTTTTTTTCAATTTTACAGTACTCAACATAAGTGCATCAGCATGACAGATTTCTGAAATAAGTCAGCATAAAAACTCTCACGCATTTACAGGATTAGTAGTCACTTATCTAAGAAGCTAATCAGATTATGGAAAAAAAAGGAGCCCTAATATAATGTTTCGTTTCGGCTCGTTGAAGAACAATGAGAAAATTGGTAACAATGAAAGTGTTAAATTTGATATACCACATCCTTGTTTTTTAAAACATATATTAGACGGCTGATGATTAAGCGAAAAGAAAAGCAAGGTTATTTTTTTGCTAGTACATACAAAAAGACACGTAATTGACTGTGGATTGCATTGAAGATCTAAATCAAACCATCAACTAATCCGGGGCTAGGATAAAATATGCATTCGACAGTACAGCTTAGTTTTCAGTTGCATGCGTACTGCCCTATACTGGCAACTGAATAAGTTATTCCGTGTATTTCTAAGGATTATGTTTAATTATATCAGTCCATGCCATTTTGGAGAGGTATTTAATTTGGCTGAAATATCTTACAATAGAATTCGAAAAAACAATAAGAGATGCGTACGATATTGACGTAAAAGTACTGAAGGACGTTGTAAATTATATCATTTATATTCATTTTGCTAGACTTATTAATCAGGTCATAAAGGGTAATACCAAACTTTTCGAAAATCCCTAAATTGTCCAAAGTTTACGTTCGTTTAAAAATGTTTTAAGTATTTATTTACTCTGTCCATCAAGTCATTAGCCATCTACAGGACAGGTGGTATTACAAATATAAATATTAGACAGATCTAATAATAGATTACAAACAGAAAATTTTTAGAAAAACATACATCGACCCTTACATGAAAGACAAAAAGAAAGTACAAAATAAGTTAACGTGCATTGCGTAAGTAACGCTGGTACAACAGAAAAAAAAAACAAACAAGTAAGAAAAAAATACAAATCAATCAAACTCTTCGATAATAATAGGTTTTTTAAGCAGTAAGGCTACAGTTGAATATGTCAATATCGGTACAGATTGCGTTATGGTTGCTGCAAGATACATAAATTGGTGAGAATTTTAAAATATTCGTACGTGGTGTATCCAGGTAAAAAACACTGCCGTTACGAGAAGTTCTAATTTTTGACAGCAATTGTGGCGCATCAATAGTGTTGTTAATTATTTTATGAAGAAATATTTGTCAAAAAAATTCTCGCCTACGGCTCAGACCAACTATTGAGTATTTATGCAGCAAGTCCTCGTGCGGAAAACCAATCGCTGGATAAAAACCTTTTAATTTAGAATGCAATAACTACACAAACTTACGCTGTACTGATTCTAAACTATTAATGTGCATATTGTAGTGTGGGGTTCAAACAAGTGAGGCATATTTGAGCTTCGTTCTAACAATAGGTAATACAGTATCTTGAGCGTATCTAAATTCGAAAAATCAAGGGAATATCTGACTATAAGTCCATACATTTTACTAGATTCAGTGACAATTGTATTTATATGCACATTCAATGATAGAGTTTTATCAAGTTCCACCCCCAGATATCGCAGAGTTTCAGGTTTGCGAAGTATAGTACCGTTTATGGTACAGCCGTAGGAGATTGTATGGTCGATAGCGGAGTCGTCTGGTCGATAGCCGAGTGGGTTAAGGCGCACCACCGGGTTCCTGGCTCCGGCACTGACACTGTCGGAGGAAATGGTTGTATGTCCACGTTTTTTCAATGTGTAACCCCCTTCCGCACAAGCCCTGGCCTCTGGAATTGGGGGTTGTCTAATTTCTGTAGCGTTTATTTATTTATTTGAGTATATAAGACATTACATTTTTGGAAATTTAACGGGGGTTTATATTTAATACACCAGTTACTTACTTTATCCAAAAATTTTTGCAATCGAATGCAGTATCAATGGAAGTAATTTTAGAAAGAAGTATCAAATTATCGGCATACATTGTCTAAACCACATACAATATCATTGATGAATATGATAAAAAAAATAGTGTTCTAAGGACAGACCCTTGCGGTACCCCAAAAGTAGCCATGTATTCGGTAGACTTGAAACTATTAAATGCCACGTATTGAGACTTGTTTGACAGATAGGAATGTAATACGGATAATAAACTATGAAAGGGCCCGATATCGTCCAGTTTCATAAGCAACATAGAATGATCAAATCTGTCAAATGCCTTGAAAAAATCCGTATAAATAATATCAGGTTGGATTTGGTCATCTATTGATTCTGAGACATATTGAGTCACATAAAGCAAATTTGTTATCGTAGAACGCCCCCGCATAAAACCATGCTGGTGAATTGAAATTGGATTATGTACTTGAGTGTATATGACTTACCGCCCTTCTTAAACATTGGACACACCCTAGAACGTTTACATACATCTGGACAACTACTATATTTCAGAATTAAATAAAAAATATTTGTCAATAACGAAGCAAAACTACAGGCCAATCTTTTAGTAAAAATGCGGGCACGCCATCTAGACCGGCGCCGGCGGAAATAAATGTATACGTTAGGCTTTAGCAAAGGTTTTGACTATGCTAGAATTATTTTTGATACATAATTACTATAAATATTGTCTGAAAGTTATTTGTGGCATTCTACGAATATTCTTTCCTATTATTTGGGTTTTCTACCACATGGATTATTATCCTCTTCAAAAACAAATCACCGAATCTACAAAATAATAGAATTATTGGGAAAAAGCCTCTGCCCCGTGACGTTTACGTCAAAGGAACAGTCAGAGGTTATGTTTTACAAATAATATAAATCGGAATAAACACAGAAATAATGTATTTTGCTGACGTTTCGGAAAGTAGTCTCTTTCCGTTTTCAAAGCTTTTTTGGAAGAACTCTTATTTTGCTGTGTATGTCAAATACACAGCTATAAGATTCTGTTTATATTATTTCTATAGATACTTACTGCTTACACAGAACACAGAACTGATGATATTTTGTTTTAGATAATGTTGAGTTTGTTAAGTTCTTTTTTTAACATTGGTAGCCAGGTTGTACAAATATCTACAGAACAATTCGATACGCACTTATTTTCATTTAATAAGATTATCGCTGATTATTTAATTTTTCTTTTTTTGTTATCTGCTTCTTTTGTTAAAATTTTTGCCGGATAGTTTATTCTATGTCCGTTTTCCCAAGCATGTTCACATATCTTTGATGTCTGAATTTCATTCTTTCTAATGTAATTCTTGTGCTCATGCAACCTCACACTGAAAGGTCTGGATGACTCACCTACATAACATTTATCACATTCGCACGGGATGTTGTAAATACAGTTTTTTTAATTCTGCTCCCTGTTATCGGTTTTGTTTTTGTTAAAATAGATCTTAAAGTGTTCCCCGATTGAAATATCGTCCTAACATCAAATTTGTCACCTATGCGGCGTAGTTTCTCTGATAGTCCGTATACATAAGGAATTATTGCTGTATAATGACGTTCAGGTTTTTGTCGTACCTGATTGTCCCTATTTTCAACATTTATGAATGAATATCGCATACGGCCAAAAATTGCTTTAGAGAAGAAATACAAAATTAAAGATAATTTAGCTCCAGAGGAAAAGCTATAGATAAATTCTTTAGAACGCGATGAAAGTATAAAAATATTGCCAGCAGACAAAGATAATGCCACAGTCATTATAGATAAAGATATATATAATACAAAAATCATGACTCTTGTAAATGACGGACCCTACTCAAAACTAAACAAAGATCCAACAAAATCAATAGAGAGCAAAATGTACAGAACTTTGCTTAAATACAAACATGAATTTAATGATTTTAAACGAAGGAACCTTACACCACATCATACTCATTTTTATGGCTTACCAAAGACACATAAACAAAATATTCCTTTAAGACCAATTGTTAGTTGCATTAATTCACCATGTCATAATTTGGCAAAATTTGTACTTAAAATTATTGATCCATTATCTGGAAATACCGATTCATATATTAAAAATATTAAATATTTTATAGAAAAAAATTATGAAAACGATATTCATGAATCACACCTGATGGTTACTTTTGATATAGATAGTCTTTTTATCAATGTTCCGGTAGATGAAACCTTAAAAATAGTTAAAGATATGTTGCTAAATGATAATAATTTGGTAGCTAGAACTAAATTAAGTATAAATAGCATAATGGAACTCTTAACAATGTGTATAAAAACCTATTTTCAATTGGAAAATGAGTTCTATCAGCAGGATTTTGGTATGACTATGGGGTCTCCATTATCACCAATTTTAAGCAATATATTTATGGAGAACTTTGAGAACACACATGTTCAAAATTGTATAAACAAACCGGTTGTCTGGTGGACATATGTTGACAACATCTTTGCGATTTGGCCTCATGGTGTCGATTTACTAGATAGTTTTTTAGAAAATATAAATAGTAAGGAACCGTCTATTATATTCACATTAACAGTAGAAAGTAGGAATGAACTACAGTTTTTAGATGTTTTAATTAAAAGGGTAAAGAATACAATTTAAACAACCGTTTATAGAAAACCAACACATACTAATAGATATCTAAATTTTAACTCAAATCAATCAACAAATGTTAAAAGGGGTGTTGTAAAATGTTTATACGATAAGGCCAAAATAATTTCATCTAATAATGAAATATTAAATAACGAGAAAAAAATTATCAAAGAGGTTCTAGTACAAAATCAATACCCTGAAGCCTTTGTTGATAAAGTTTACATAAATGTTGAAATTAGGGACAATCAGGTACGACAAAAACCTGAACGTCATTATACAGCAATAATTCCTTATGTATACGGACTATCGGAGAAGCTACGCCGTATAGGTGACAAATTTGTTGTTAGGACCATATTTCAAACGGGGGACATTTTAAGATCTATTTTAACAAAAACAAAACCGATAAACGATTTCTGTGTTTATTCCGATTTATATTATTTGTAAAACATAACCTCTGACTGTTCCTTTGACGTAAATGTAACGGGCGTAGAGGCTTTTTTCCAATAATTCTATTATTTTGTAAATTCAGTGATTTGTTTTTGAAGAGGATAATAATGGATGTGGTAGAAACCCAAATAATAGGAAAGAATATAATTACTATAAAATGCAACTTGTGGTCAGTTTACTGTCCTAAGGGTTTCTTTATTAAACCACTTTTAAATGTAAATAAGTAAGTCATTTATTGATGCATTATACATAAGCATTTGCACAAGTGAGACATACGTATAAGTTACAAGAACCTTTGTAATATAAAATAGTATAATAATTAGCAGGACCTTCAATGTTTTCTTCTTTATGAATATGAATAACTATTGATACCTTCAGAATTCTAGAAATTATGTTAGGTACTTTTTATACACTGATTTATGAGTTTAGTTAACGGGATAAATATTATATGTTTGATGGAGTTTAGTATTTTTAGGTCCATGTTTTAAACATCTTTACAACTAGTATTTTTTAGGTAGTTTATAATATTTAGAATTTGAATATAAGAAGCTTCCACCTTTGTACCCAATTGTACCCAATAATGTGAATAAGTTTGTAAATTTCACCAACAAATAACACAACATAGGCAAAACCAAATAATGTTCAAATTAATTCATTGCGAAATCAAACCATAGATCACCCAAGTTGTTAACCAGTTTATCGCATATGTAAATCGCTTAACAGTTGTAGCTAGCGCGGACGTAAACAGCCAATTTTTCCGTAACCCATAAAACGTTGGATGAATTTTAATAAACTTGATAATGATCGTCATTGTCCTTATTTGCGAACCGCTACCGTTGGACCTGACTTTAAATATTCAACTATGCGGATTTTTATACAAATTGTGCTGATTTTCTGACACTCCTCGTTCGTAACAGTTTATACTATTGTCGTCTTCCAAAACAATTTATTATTTGGCATTAAATTATTGATTACTGTTAACTATTGTTGTCGACTTATCAGATGGCATTCCTGAGGTGCCATCAGTTATCGAAAAACACTATTCTGCAAATTTTTAATCCGTGGTATATTTACAATATCTTCTCTGATGAATACAGAGAAAACACCATTTTAGAACACTTTGAGCACCTTATAAAATAGAATTCCAAAGAAAGTATTTGTTATTTGTTAAAACTTGTTTCCTCTCTTTTTTTTTTCGAGCATAATTATTGTTTGCATAGAATTTAAAATATCCAGGACATTCATTAAAAATACATTTTTTCGTTTCATGCTGTTTTAAACCCTGAACAATTATACTTTTTTATTTTCTTTAAAAAAATAATATTAAAATTTAATCATATCCATATCCTCCACCCTGTGTAATTTTCATAATAAATAAATATCCATTATTTCGGGCTTTTTCTTTATTAAATTTGAGAGTAATAAAATGTTATTTCGATATCTCGAAAACGGTTAAGTTTCGGTATATGATGTGCTATGTGATCTTTTGTTTAGAATTTCGAGAAGGATTGAAATATGGAATCAAATACAGGGTGTCTCACCGGGAACTGAATCGATCGATATGGAGAAAAGTACGCATCAGAAAATTTTGAAAATTTAGATAATTACTAATGTCGGTGTGGCCAATCCAACTAAAATAATTACAAGCAGCTGATACTTCCGCTTATACAGGAAGTCGATACCAACTTGCTTATTACAAATAGAACACCCTATATATTTTAGGGTTTTCGAAAAGAGCATAAAATTCTGAATCGAAAATATGTAGCATATCCTATACATAAACCTAGCCGTTTCAGAGACATTTCACATTTTATAGAAAATTGACAGGTGCAACGGTTTGCAAGAACCGTTATAACTTTCTTCGTGTAAAAGATCCTCATTTGTTTCTTGTCACATAAAAAGAACACAAGGAGAACTACGTTCTACAGCTAAAACAAATTCAATAATATCATACCAAGCGTTCCGTTTTTCGCGTTACATTTTGTCAACTTCAAACCGCGAAAACTTGCTTAGGTCAAATGAAACACCCTGTATTTTTTTGCTTCAAGTTGCGTAAAATTGAATTCCCTTTTTTCTAATATTAACATTGTGGGGGTTAAAGTTACAACTTTTTGAAATATTTGCGATTTTATTAGAAATTCATGAATTGTTATAATCATTTCATTAAAATAGCCATGATTAGAAACAATCAGTCATTATTTTATGTCAAAAAATCCCAGCACGTTTAAATTATACCAATGAGAACTTTTTAAATTTGTTTATTATTTATGGAGAATGCGATAAAGTAATATCAAGAACTTGCAGCACATTTGCTACTCGATATCCACAAAAACGCAAAATAACACTAACATGCGTATTAATCGAATTGAAGATATAGCATGAACTAAAATAGTAGAGACAAGATCAATTTAAAATATGGTTTCATTTTAATTTAATAATTGCTCAAAATTCCGCCCTCGAACCTCGACACATTTTTCGCACCTTCAGATTAGTTCCTCATGTAGCTCTTCTAATTGAATCGTGTGATATGTTTTGAAATCCATTTCTTACTCTTTGCATACAATTTTCAATGGTTGTCTATCATAAACTTTATTTTTAATAGTTCTCCAAATGAAATAATCCAGAACTGATAAATCGGGCGAGCGAGGAGGCCATAAAAGGTCCCTTTTTGGCAATCCATTGATCATAAAAAGTTTCTTGTAAATAATTATTGATTAAATATGCGTTATGTGGGGGAGCACCGTCGTGCTGATAAAAATTATTTCTATGTTCGGCGAGAGGTAAATTTTCTAAATAGTTATATTCAAATTTTGTAAGATATTCAGATATCTTTCACCTAAAAAAAAAAAACAAAAATTTACCTATACATATTAGCAGAAGAGAAAATTTAATTTATCGTTTAAATTTTCCTGATAAAATTGTAATGCCACCACTCTATCGTTTCTTATGGCACAGTAAACATTGAACTGCCAACTTTTCTGAAAGTTTCGCTCTCTGAACAGATGAGCATTTGAGTCACTCCAATAATGCGAATTGTGTCTATTAAAAAGTCCATGTTTAGTAAATTTTGCTACATCTGTCCATATAATATTTCCCAAATAAGAATCGTGACCCTCAGACCTTATTAGAATAAACTCACAAAAATTCTGTCTTCTTAGGAAATCTGTTTCTTTTAAACCTTGAACCATATGGAATGAAAACGGGTGAAATTTATGTTTTAATAAGATTCTGTGAAATGAATCCTTGCATAGTACTGATTCCAGAGCAGCTTGTCTTAATGACATCCTTGGAAATGCATGAAAATATCCCAGAATGACTATTTCAATGTTTTCGTCATCAGCAATAGGCTTTCTTCTTTGCATTTTTGCCTTGACAGAGCCATCATTTTTAAAATTTTCCAGTAAGTATGCGTTTTACAGCGTTTGGTGACGGTTTCCGTTTTTCTGGATATCGAGTAGCAAATGTGCTGCAAGTTCTTGATATTACTTTATCACATTTTCCATAAATAATAAACAAATTTAAAAAGTCTTCGTGGGTGTAATTTAAACGTGCTGGCATTTTTTGACATAAGATAATGACTGATTGTTTCTAACCATGGCTATTTTGATGAAATGATTACAACAATTCATGAATTTCTAATAAAATCGCAAATAAAAAAGTTGTGACTTTAACCCTCACAATGCTAATAAAATACAGGGTGTTCCATTTGACCTAAACAAGTTTTCGCGGTTTGAAAGTTGACAAAATGTAAGAAAAACGGAACACTTGGTATGATATTATTGAATTTATTTCAGTTGTAGAACGTAGTTCTCCTTGTGTTCTTTTTATGTGACAAGAAGCAAATGAGGATCTTTTACACGAAGAAAGTTATAACGGTTCTTGCAAACCGTTGCACCTGTCAAATTTTCTATAAAATGTCAAATATCTCTAAAACGGCTGGGCTTAGGTATAGGATATGCTACATATTTTCGACTCAGAATTTTATGCTATTTTCGAAAACCCTAAAATATATAGGGTGTTCCATTTGAAATAAGAAAGTTGGTATTGACTTCCGGTATAAGCGGAAGTGCCAGCTGCTTATAATTATTTTAGTTAGATTGGCCTCACCGATATTACTAATTATCTAAATTTTCAAAATTTTCTGATGCGTACTTTTCTCTATATCGATCGATTCAGTTCCCGGTGAAACACCCTGTATAGGGCGTTCCATTAAAGAAAGAGCAACTTTGTTTCGTTATAACTTTTTGACCGATCCTGTATACTTAATTTCTCTTTATTGCAATAGATTTTAAAAACCTCTAAAACTTTTGTGACAACATTTTTCGCTAGCTATCTTACTTTAGGAGATATATGGCCGTTTCCATATATTCAGCGACCCTGTATGTCTGACTTATTATATGTATAAGAACACCAATCAATTACTTCCTTACTTAAAGTTTTCTACTATACCTATACACTATGTGCAACAATTACAGTAACAGTTATAACTTTGGTATATAATCACGTGTAAACTAATATTAATTTAATAAAACAATCATTTACTTAGTACTTATAAAGAACCCTACTTTATTCTCAATGATCCTGTATAGACCTACCAATTTGCATAACCCTTCACCCTCCTGTTCTGTAGTTGAGTTTTGCTAGCCTGTAGGCTAAATACTTATAAGGTTATAACTATTATATAAATATACAATGGTATTAAACATCCAATAAATTAAGAAATATAACTTATAATCATCCTTTTACAAACCAATATGATAAAGGTAGCTGACCGAAATAAATTACTATGTAGTCAGATTTTAACTACCTACCTACCTATCAATTATTTGATATTTCCATATATTGCTAATTAAGATATAGAGACGAGGAACTTTTAATTATTAGCTGTGTTATATGCACGGTATGATTACTTGCCAATTTTATAATTCGTGACAAGCACTATTATTCAACGTGTTTTCACGTACGTGATAAAGTATACTTGTATAAGGTTATCGTTAATATGTTTAGTAAAAAAGGGGTCTTTATTTTACTTAATACTATATAAAAGGAAGCAATTTTTCTGTGGCTAAGAATAGTAATAAAATTTCAGACCTCGTTATTTTTACATATTGGGGGCAGAGAACTCGCCGGTCCAACCCATCGCTTTTGTAGGACAAGCGCAGCTTCCTGTTTTTTTACAATAACGGGCTGATTCTTACACTATTGTTTAATTAATATTTTTGAAATCGAATGGTCAAATTGTCCTATAAATTCTCTGGTAGGTTTTCTAGTACTACGCCATGAAAGTGACAGTTCCACAATCAACATATTTAGCGGCTGCGTAGAACTTTGTATACCTCTACCGAAAATTTTCGCAGAGGGAAAAGTTGAAAGACGAAAATTCAGCCTGTTAGTAATTACTTTAAAAAGGGGGCGTCGGTCAGACCCCGAACAATAAATTTTCAAATTATCAGCATAAAGTAAGTAATTAATCGAGTGAAGAAGTTATATTATTAATAAAAATATTAAATACTAATGGCCCCAATATCGAACTTTGGGGCACTATAAATAAAGCTCCAAATTGAACTGACCGGTAACGTTGACAGTATCTGAATTGTATCTTATTATTAAGATAAGATGTCAATAAAGGAACTAATTTATCAAGTATTTACTAAATCGAGTTGATTAAGGAGAATATTATGAATTAGCCGATCGAACGCTTTAGAGAGGTCGGTATATATTACCTCAACTTGCCCTTGGTCATCTAATATATCAGTTGTGTATTGAGTTATGCATAGCAAATTAGTACTCGTAGAGTATTAATTTGCTATGCATGTCATATATATCACCATTTTTCAAAATTTGACAAATTCGGGAACTTCCACGCTTCCGGAAAAGTTAAATCGTTGGTGACTAAAGTAAATAAAAATTTAATTGGTCCTATTAGAACAGTTGGGCATTTCTATGCAAAAAGGATGGAATTTAATCACTGCCAGTTGTCAACTTAGGTTAAGCTTTTTAATGCATTTAAAATTCCTTTATGTGATATGTTTTCAATGTATAGATATTGGTATAATTATAGTACTACAGAAGGTTGTATTGGACGTGAGATTTTATAGCAATTTGGAAAACAATCACTAAAAACAGTAACAATATCCTGCAAATGATCTAAATTGTAACCTTCCAGTATTATATGGACGGGGATATTGGAACATTTTTCTTTATTAGTAACATAGAACCCAAAGTTTCCGGAATTTAGATAGATGTTGATTTCAACATTTCGAATAAAAGCAGAGTGAGACTCACTTATGTCTTTTTTTAATCCTACATCTATGGTTTTTAAAATTTTGGTTCTTGGTAAGTTTTAATCCAACGTAAAAGACTAAGTGGTATGACCACATAAGAAGGATGAGCGAATATAGGTAGCCTAACAAAATATATAACTGAACTCCTTCAAACCTGAGCAAAAAAGAAAGACCTAGAAGAACGTGGAAGAAAGAAGTGAACGAAGCAATGAATGATAGGGACTTAGATGATAATGACTGAAATAACCGGAAGCGATGGAGGCTAGGATGCAAAAAGCGGCGACAGCTGTAGAAACCCGCATAATAATGCATGATGATGCTTTAAAGAAAAGGAATTACAAAATAGTATGACTGAATACTCCTAAGTACAATGATACCTAGGAGTAATGTACCCATTTAAGATAGACATGTACATCTCAAAAATATTAAAATTACCAAAATTAACTAACTCACAAGAGTTAAGACACAAGATGGTCAAACAAAAGATTAAATTTATCCACGAATGTATTAGGTGGTATACAAACAACGAATGTTTTAGTCTTAAACAAATGAAGTCACTGATTTGAAGATGAAGTTAAAAAATTTTAATCAATATATGTGTCCTACAGGATAATTATCATACTTTACATTAATACCTGTAATATATGCTATGATATTAGCAATTATGTCAATTTTCAATTCGAAGACTTTCCACCCGATCATAAATATCAATTCTCAGTTGAATAACACGACGGGGACTCGGCAGATTATAAATTGTTGCCTTTGTTACAAATACCTGAAGAAAACTAGATCCTAACTCATAATTGATTACTACGCTGGGGGACGTAATATATGAAATAAAACACTGCTACAACGAATAAATTATTGAGCATAAATTGTTCTGGCTCGTAGCCTAACTGGTCGGTATATTTGCATTGATGAAGGAGATGATGTACTAAAGTGGCTGGTCATTTATTAAACGCTGATCATGTGAAAAAATATAAATATATCGCTTTTATAATTAACTAATGTTGCGAGGCGTTGTCAAACTGGTTTCCAGCCAAAATGAACCAAAATGTTAAGCATCAAATTTAAATTACTTACGGTCAATTAAACGCTTGATTTCCATCAAATCATTTTTTATTATTAATACATAATCGAGGCACTAATGATGTCTTGTACAATTATTATTCAGTGTGTGTCTGAAGCTTTATGTCTAAAAATATAACATTAACCGATTTGCAGATAAAAGTTGTATGATAATTAATTGTGGTACCACCTGAAAGTGCAGAGCTCGACTAATGACTTACCAAAATAATCTACAATTTGTGCAATGTCAAGGTTATACTCAAATTAATTTGAGATTTTGGGGCTATTACTATTTAACACATATATTAATGGCATAACTTATGCTCTAGCTGTTATTACTTACTTTATGATAATGATATAGATAGTATTGATAACTGTGAACTTTCACAACACAATCTTTAAGTGTTGCACAATTGGAGGTTGTCAATGATTTGTCTCTCAACATTGTAAAATGCAATGTGCTATCCTTTAGTCGCGAAATAAGTTTAATTATTTTTTTTCATATCATCGATGGCAACGATTGATCTGGGCGTTTTATATAACCCCAAACTCTCATGAAAACACACAAAGAAAATATGTAATATATGGCTTTCAGTATTAATAGACAATGTACACCAATAGACTATCCCAAAACCTCCTATTAGCTGAGTTCAAGTTAAGTACTCCAAATACAAACAGACACGTTCACTCAATTATTACTTTATTTTAAATCGAAATTAGCAGATGAAATGGTGAAATGTTCCAATATTCTGCATATACTGGTTGAATTCTAGGCAACTTAAACTACCTACCCCTCGAACACACTTCAACAGGAATCTCTTTATTCAGAATATTCCTTGCAAGACACCTGTTATTTAGAGTGTCGAAATTTACAAATTTCCTTACTTGATCGATTTAAACGACCTTCTTTACATCTCGACCACTGTACTACATGGGCAGTTGCCTAAGTTGATTACTGACCTCAGTAATATTCTTCAGCACTTATGACCTGAATTAAGGCAGCTTAGGACATGAGAGAAATTTTGCGGTTCAGGAGTCATTTTATTAATTTAAACTTCTTCGTCCTTGAAAGCTTTATCTAATGTGATTTATAAAATATTCTGCATACCTGTGCGTATATATTCAAGTCAACAGATACATAGCATCTGTACTAAACAAGATAAAACAACTTAAGTATTTTAAAATGAATTAATTATGAGCCGAATATAAACTAAATTATTAACAAGTCTTATCCTCTTCAGAATTTTTAGTTGATGAGTTGCCACCTTTACCTACTTTGTCTTGGAGTTCGGTTTAAGTAAGAATATAGTGATGTCAACTGAGGATCAAGATAGCTGATGCTGCTGAGCGAAATTTTGAATTCTCATCAATTTAATGTAACAGAAAGGAGTAGATGGACGTAATACAAACCATTAAAGAAAATTAGAGGAACTATCAAAGAACATGAGGAAATTAGGAAATGTTCACGAAAGTAAACCTAAACAAATACAAAAATCTAAAGATATGACGCCAAGATCAATATTTAGTCCAGCGTTACAAAATTTGTATAAATCATTCGTGTCTATTAATAAGACGTGTATTACTTTGTAATAATGTGTTGAAATAAGGTATCATGGATATTTTACACAATAATAATTAATGTATCTTAACTATTTTATTTGCTGCACAAAGTGAGAATGGTAAAGTTGACATTTCAAAGATTCTAACGTTCTCTTTATAGCACCGGATAATACCAGCCTAATTTTTTATATGTTATGTAATAGTTTAGATTCAAGAAAAGTTGAACTGATACTTTGGAAATGCTCCGAAGTATATATGTTTGGTAAAATTCACGTTCATGTATTTTTGTCTTATTTTCTGTTGCATATTAAAATTAATCGTAAGTTAATCCAACAGAACCTGGAGAAATACCAAGACCTTCATCATAACACTTGTTGGAAAGTACAGTGTATGTATCCATTTTTCTCTTCTTACTGTTTCAAAATAAAATTATAAAACACATTGCATGTACAGATATTTGAAAATATATTTATCAATTATTTCTTAAATAGAATTAAAAGATGTTTGTTGAAATTTATGTTTGTAATTCTTGGTCACTACGAACCCTCTTGTATGCATAATAAGCAAACGCCACAGAAGGTCAAGAAGGTTTCCAAATCCCAAATATACTGTTCCAGGTGTTTAACTTATTTATATATTTTTCTCACGTGTTAGATTGATTTCGAGGTATAAATCTTTACAAGTCATTAATAAAGATTTTCCTAACTTACTCATCTTATGTTCATGTCATTGAATATTAAAACTAATTTATTCTTTACTAATTTATTCAATCCTTGGTGAAATATATTAATTCTAACTTTCTCAGATATATAGAAGATATATTTGCTTGTTTACTGGAGGCCTTAATCTGCGTGGGGTAACCTAAGCCAGCTAAAATATTTGGCAGATCCTGAAGGCTCGTATACACTCGTCCCACCTGTTTTAAACGAGTTACACCATGAAAAATTCTCAGTTTTAAGTATCCCATTATGACAAATTATTATGTCATATAATATTAGAGGGTAATAATTTTTAAAAAATATTCCAGAGTACAATGAACTTGAATCGCCGTGAAAGAAAAAGTATGTGTACAGTATGGTTACTTTTTATATTGATATCCGGAAACCGTGGCAGTTACAACATCCTGCAAGTGGTTATTACTCAAGGATTTGTTTCCAAGTCTACTGCAGAGATTTTTATCTATTTAGACTTCAGGAAATATGAATAGAGGAAATTTGATGCCTTATGCTTTCTTGCAACTCTTCGACATTTGCGGTCTAATTTTGTAGACTACATTTTGATGTGGCCCCCACAGAACAAAGTCAAGCGGGGTCATATCGGGAAACTTAGCTGGCCATTTAATTGCCCCCCTGCGTCCAATCCATTTATCAGGAAAAGATTCATCTATATGCCGGTACCACACGTCCAAAATGTGGAGGAGCCCCATCTTGTTATAACCATATTTGTTCTGCCGGTAAATTGGAATTGTTATTGTTTGGGAATAATCATCTAAGCTCTGGAATAATATGCTCTTGCAAAAGTAATTAATATAGATCAGAGGTCAAATCTCCGTTTATAGAATAGGGTCCTATGACGTGTCCACCAATAATGTCACACCAAATATTTACTTTTTGTGGTCTTTGGGTATGAATTTCCTCCATCTAATATGGATTTTGGTTGGACCAGTACCTACAGTTGTGTCGGATTACATGCCCGTTTAAACAAAATGTTGACAACGTTGACATTTTCGTTTAATTTATCCATAATAACTTCTCAGAACTTGATTCTTTGATCTTCACTTAATTCTTGTAACAAATGAATTTTATATGGATGAAATTTGTCTTGCTTGCAATTTTTTTGAGTGGAATATTGATTCACATTATAATTTAAAACCCTCTGTTGTATCGAATTTATTGAATTTTCGACAACATCTAACATGACATTCAAAGAACTTTCTTCATTTGTAACGCTTATTGTTCTTCCATTTTTTTATCGATCTTTGACATATCCACTTTTATGATTGCAATGTTTTTGAAACGGTTGATTTAGAAATAGGTTCCCAATCAGGATGCAATTCATTAAAAATATTCACTATTTGGTCACAATTTCGTCTTCTATTACCACATCCTATGATCATTAAAATTTCAACAAAAAAAAATACTTAAACGTGCCATTCTTGAGTGAAAATTATTCACAATAAATGTTTTTTGAGATGTGTTGTCAAGATCATCACTGTTAGATAAAAGAACGACGCAGTATCGTTATGGAGTTAGATGCTTTCAAAGGTAACTTGATGGACTATATACTTAATAGACTAAAATTTTTTGTATAATTTATAAGAAAATGATTCTCAAAGTTCGATATCTCGAAAACGGTTAAGCTTAAGTAGATGATGTGCTATATGAATATTGCTTAAAATTTCGAGAGGAATTAAAATATAGAATAATATACAGGGTGATCCATTAAAGAAAAATCAACCTTGTTTCATCATGACTTTTTGACTGATCCTGTATGCTGTATGCCTTTATTGTACTGGATTTTAAAAACCCTAAAACTTGTGTGTATCAACATTTTTCGCTAGCTACCTTACTTTACGAGATAATCGGCCGTTTCCATACATATCAGCGACCCTGTATATGTTACAGTACCACTGCTACATAAAATAATATATATCATATAACTAATAACTAATATAAAATGGAACATACGCCGGATTTGTCATATCTCAGTGCTTTGGCTTGTAGCCATGGAGTCCCGGCTTCGAATCCTGGCTAGGGTATGGATGTTTAGTGGCGTCTTCCACGAGTTACCGAGTGGTAGCAGTGGACTAGACGAGGTTGTGTGAAAGACAACACGTCTAGTCATTGTACCACTCTGAGTTCGAGTCTGATGTGCGACAGATGGCAATATTTTTTAACGACCATAGAAAATTAAATTTTTTGGATTACGCGCGCATTAGATATACATTCTAAGTATAGAAACCTATGTTATCGACGCATGAAATTTTATCGATTTAGTTAGCAGCCATAAATAATAAGAGTATTTTGTACATAATGCCTACAGAGATACTAATAACCTTCAATTGTATCATCGGTTATTGTATAGTAACCTACAGACTTACGCTGCAGATAAAAAGATAATAAAAACTTTACGATCTCATTATTAACGTAGGTGAACTACTCGGTATGGTGTCGTCAAGCAAGCCGACCTATAAAGTGATTCAATTTTCGAGCGAAATAGCACAAATGGTATTTTAATGAGGTCGTAAAGTTTTTATTATCTTTTTTATCTGCTCAGTAAATTTAGAGACTACTATAGCAATACAGTTTTATTAAATATGTCTAAACTTCTTAATTTTACAAAAATTTTATGTTAAATGAGTGAAAGATTAGCAGAATGAGCATTTCGCAACTTACCACTGCATTTTTCCGAAATTCTATTGGCAATATCGAATTTTACAGGAAATTTTACACTATACGCACAAAATTTTGCATAAAAGTATGTATGTTGATCATATACTTCGAAAATATTACGTCAATTGAAATCAAAAATAGACATTTTTTTTAAAATCTAAATAACAGTTTTGCCCATAAGTGAGACCCCACCAAAATTTTGGCTTGGGCCCCAGTAATAGGTAAATGCGTTCCTGAATGGGACAAATATATTTAATGAAATGCAAATTAATAACAGCACTTATCCCGACCGCTTAATCCCAAAGCTTGACAGTCACTGCTACCAGAGTATATTAAGAGAACATCAGAAGCAGATAAACCAATTATCCACAAGCACCCATTAAGACGCTGTCCAAATAATAAATTTAAATGTATGCAAATAGATATATTCCCTTAAAATAACCGCCAGAATGAAAAGGCGTTGATAAAGATGAAGTGCTACATAAATCATCACCGAATTATTCCATTATGTACTTTTAATAATAAGATAACAATCGTCTGGAAGGACATTGAAAAATGCAACGCGTAACCTTGAATTAATTGTGTAATAAGTATCTGCTTACGAACTCAAAGAAGGAGTAATAAAGGAAGGAGCGCAATTGTTTGTATATTACAAGCTGTAAGTAGGTGATCCAATAAGAAATACTTGTTACATGGTCGTTTCAATGAGAAAATTCTGGATTGGGTTTGTTTTATTGGAAATCACATATAAATAAAAGCACATAAGGGGCCACAGTAAACCATTTTGATAGTTATGTTTTACGGTAAAGAAAATACGAACATTTAGAAAAAACTAGTTCAAATTTCAAGTTAAGTAATTTGTCCACGATGTGTACAGTTGATTTAAAAAAAAATTGGTACACTTTCTTTTAGCTATGTAAATCATTCGTTCTTTGATTGATATTAATAATCTTACAAATGTCACTTTGACGTTAATCAGTGGCGTCATTATTAAAAATGGTTCGACATCTAACATATTCAAAAACTTCGAATTGTTTCTAAAATTGAAGATGGTTGGTTGGTCCATAAGAAGACTTGCTGCTGAATGCAATGTGAGTAAAACCACGATAATGAGTGTTAAAAAACAATGGGAAACTAACCAAACGGTATCCCGTAAAGTTGGTTTCGGTAGGCCCAGAAAGAGCAATAATAAAAAAGATGAAAATCTTATAAATGACCTAAGAGAAAACCCTTTTCAGACTGCAGTAAAGCAATTTCAGAGACAAATTTCCCTGCTTCGGTACCTACTGCTTGCAGAAGAATAAAACTAGGAAGCGAATTGAAGAGTTGTTCAGCGGCTAAAAAATACAAACATTCAGAAGAAAAGAAGCAGGGTAGGATTATTTTTGCACTGAACTATATAATCAATGAAACACTTCTGGGAACAAGTTGTCTTTTCTGACGAAAAGGTTTTTAAATCCTGTAACGATGGACATGTTCGCGTCTCCTTCCACTAGATACGACGAAAAATATACTTTCGATCCACAAATATCAGGAAGGTTTTCAGTCAATGTCTGGGCTTGGATGAGCCTAAATGGGTTAGGTGTGTGCTGGAACAGTGGTGGCCAGTGGTTCCATTAAATATATTGAAATATTAGACAATATTATGTTGCCGTCAGTAATAGAGGTGTTTCCGGAAAATAATTTTATTTTCCAACAAGACAACTGCTCCATACGTACGGCCCATCGGTCAGGCAATGGTTTCTTAATAAAAATATAGAGTTGATACCGTGGCCATCTAAAAGTCTGGATTTAAATCCAATTGAAAATGTTTGGGGACTAATGGTGCAACATATAAGAAAATTAAATAACCATCCAAATAATGCCCAAAAATTGGAAGGAATAATTGAAGAGGCTTGGGAGAACTTGTCGCAAGAATTTGACCTTGCAAGAAATCTGATTTTGTCCATGCCTGCAAGACTTAATAATATGGCAGGCAGCCCTATTTACAGACATATGCGCACAACTAAACTATTAATATTTTCGATTACAAGAGTTATACCAGTTTGTTTTTAAATCAACTGTACACGAACAGTTTGTATTTGAGGTTTTTTTGTTTGTTAAAATTTTGTTTATTTATAACCAGTTTTTTTAGTGCAATAAACTGGCAAAAATATTTGTTCTATCGCTTACATTTCTTGATTTTGCTGGCATGATTTCTCAAGGGTACTAAATATTAGCAACAAGTTTCTTTGAAATATTATCGCTTTATTTCGAATGGACGATAATTTGTGCAATAATGTTGCAATATTTAATTTTTTTAAATAATAATAATTATTATTGCATTCTGTATTTGCTGTACAACTCATACCGAACACTTTTCACTTTTGTTGATTCCTGTAGGATAATTTTAAAGAATCGTTGGACAACACTTTCTAAAACGAAAATGATCAGCAGTTCGACATGATGTTTTACTTGACAACTATGAATTATTACGTGGCATGAAATATCAAAAAAGGTGTTGGACAAAGATAATTCTTCCGAAGTACAATTAAGATAGTAAATTTTCAACAATTCTGTTAGATAATATATATTTTACATATACATGTAGGCCATATAGCTCTTTAGGCCAGTAACTCAATTGTATTAGGTAAGCAATTTGAATGACTTGAAAGGTTCTTGGAAACAAAATATTATTTTGACTCTAAAACTGGTAAGAATTGATTGTTTACTTGATGTACTTTACAATTATTTACTGACATTCCTTTCATTTATAATATTTCATGGAAGACGACTTTATTACAATGGTTAAAATTAGAAAGAAGAAATAAAAACATTGCTTGCAGCCAATGGAAAAAGAAGTTGCACTTTAAAGAAATAGTAAATTATAATAATCCTATTTTATTCTATATAATCTCAATTTTTTTTATGGTAAATATTTTCTTGACATAAATGTTAATCAATGTTGTCCACCGAAGAATTGGTTAAATATTTGTGACGTGAACCGTAAGGAAATGGCCTTTTCGATTAAGCACTCACCGGCTGCTCTTCTGTTCGGAGGCGGGTCGTAGGTTCTTTCGATAACTTTAACTTAACCAACAGTTTATATTGAAGAAAGAGTTACTAATTTGTAAGCTCTGGGGCGCCAGTCAATTTCTTGACAGAGAAGGGGTTCGAGACCAGAATACAAAAATTAAGCAATGTATACTAAATATAATAAGAGTAAACAAATGTATAATTACAAAGCCCCAACAAATAATAGAATAATACACAGGATAAGGTATAACACAATTGCTAAAATTAGATTTACTAAACTATGAGGGTGTGAGGCACAAATGGAACAAAAAAAGTTAAAAAGATTAAATTGATTTAAAACAAGAATGATAAAAATTTTGTTATGGCCTCTCCGGCTATGAACATTTTAACTTCTAGAATATTTCAGATTTTAGAAATGAAAAAGGTACAGTATAAATGACCCTGACCTTGTCAGTAGTCCTGAAGGGATAAAGAAATCTCAAAAAAACAAGATGGAATTTAAATTCCCAAAGAGCTGTTTAGTTAACAATAAAAAAATATTTAATTATGACGCTTTTTCAAAAAAATATTAATCCATTTAGGATGCAATACTTGATATCTGAATAATGAAATGTTGGAGGCTCCTCCCTGCAGTTGTAAACTAGACCAGTTGTACTTACAGTCGTTAAGACGAAGGCTGCTCTCCGGAGAATTAAAATAGTTACCAACTAGCTGGACCAACAAACCATTCAGCAAAACTAAGCTGGTTGAAAACGATGACCGAACATCTCAGGTGGAACGCCTTAGTTCTTTTAAATTACATGACCCGTTCCGGCATCCACGACAGGTGTTATGTGTCCCCAAGCCACATAGGTGGGCAATACTTGCGACTGGCTTAAATCTTTGAGAGTGTCAGATTATCGGGTAAGGGTTGGCAAGGCCCTCCAAAAAAACCTATAAAAATTACTAGTATCAAAACTTGGTACTCTCTTGAATTTTATGCTATTTGTACTTATATTAAATTAAACAAAATATAGATCTTTAAATGAATACACTTTAGATTTACTGACCTTAGATGTTCTTAGGTTTTCTATTACAGAAAGGTGGTGTCTGCACTTGGCTGAAGTTACAGCAAAAATGCCTCTAGCAACAGGGCTATTCCTTTTTTACTTTGTCACAAAAAAATGACCAAAAAATCCGCCACAAAAACTATCCTTTTTCCCTCTAAGCCGGGGCTACCAATTATAGCATAAAATTCCTATAGTAGAGTAGAGCCAAGTTTGAAATGCCTCATTTGATCTGTCTTTTAATAAGCCAGTATTCCTGAGATGTTGTCATTTCATTTTCACACTATTTATTTGTTGGTTATATTAATGTCATCTGACATTGCCTTCCAATTCAAAACTATAGACCGTAGAACCCTCTGTTTTTGTCTTAATTTACTACAATGTATTGAGTGTTGCATAAGGTCGTCAAGTGAAATATGCAAGAAGTCGCATTATAGCCCGGGCGCGTATGAAAAATGGATTATTCAAAAAAATTATGTTACACATTTTCCCCCCAATTTACGTTCGGCAGGATCACTGAAAGTATTATTTTGCAAAAATATATTCAACCTACTTTCAACAACTACTGCTGCAGCAGTTGTTTCAAGCCACTCTATTTACGTTTACGAACCCTGCTTTTCTCTCGATAACTTAGCTCTTGGATGATAATATTAATTGCGCCACTGTTTCAGCCCCTAAGAGAAATTTTGACAGAGACCAACTGTTTGAGATAATTTTAATTTTTTCTTGTCTGACTTGGCCGCGGAAATATATCAAATGAATTTGTTTGTTGTATTGTTTAAAGGTTAGTTAAATTTCTCGACTTCTAAATGTTAGTAAATGAATTTTATCATTGAAAATATTTACTAACAAGGAAATTCCTTGCGCGTGCTCTTCCCTCTTTCCTCTTACTTCTTTAGTTGCGGTTTACCTCTATCACATTATGTCAAGATACAATACACATGCTAATTCATTAACGTTTGTATATGCTAGTATGCATCATTTAGAATTTTAATTATTAGTCTGTCTTACCGATAATTAATAATCAGAGAATGTATTTAATTATGCATCTCGATTATTAATTATATTGTATACCCAGCCAAATGATGTAGTTGTAAGCCCTGCTAATATTATTACTTGATTTAATTACCAATTTCATTGCTGCATCATTAATATTGGCGATAAACTTTGACAGTACTATAAATAATTTACATTTAAGTAAAGTAATTTATTTAAAAATTATAAAACAGAATTTATGTTTACCAGGCTGAATAGGTTATGCGTTATGCCCCAAAAAAATATTTCTTAACCCCTGCGATTAAAATTTCATAAGTTAATTTTCCCCTGTTCTACATTTTGTCAAACTTGGCTCGTAATGTATATTATCTATACAGGATGAGCTTTTGGAAACGAAATAGACGGGTTAGCAAGTAGTCCAAATGACAACTTGCTGTGGTAAAATATTTCAATATCCCAAAGTCGTTCTTTTTACTTATAGGCTAATATCCAATGAAAAAAAGAAACCTCAACCGAATGTTATAACAATTAAATAAAGAAATAAGTTATTGCCTTATATCTCAAAGAGAAACAACAATGCAGCTACGGACACGTGTTTCGGAGTTATTGCTCCCCATCAGCGTATCGTAGCTTAATGAATATCTTATAATCGAGCAAAACCAACAAAGGTAGGAAAGTACAGTGCACAGTACCCCATTTGTACTTTCATATTTCATGTGCCACATTTAGGGCCTCAAATGAGAGCAATCAGTACGAGGAGCTCTATGTGTACTACTCTATTTCCACCTGGCAAACATTAAAACTTAAACTAATGTTATAACTAATATTTAGACGGATTTACAGAAATGAAATTTTTTTAACCAATTGTTGGCCCAATACTTTCTATAGCGAATAATCTAAATGAAACTCTCTCTTTTCAGATCGTACCAAATGAGTTTTAATTAAGGATAATCTAAGATTGAAATGAAGCTCCAAGGAGTCACAGTGCTATTGGCAACGATATGCGGCATCTCGACCACACCGACAACGGGTAAGAATAATTTTTTCCAAATATAAATAGGTCCTTTGTACTCCCACTACACTGTTCTTCAAGTAATTCATAAATTGTCCGTGTCCACAAATAATTTAAAATTACTTACTTATTAAATAACGTGAGAAGTACTTGAAAAAATATAAACCAACTAAAAATTATGAAGAATTGAAATGATCATAAAGAACTGAAACAGTTAATATTTATTTGTATTAAAATGAAAAAAAATCATTTTAAGAACATACCCCCCTCAAAATGATGCAAGAAATAACTGGAAAGCATTGAAAAATTATGTATCACCCCAAACTTCAACCTCAGGTATCTGAAGAACTTTGCGGTGTTAAAAAGATGCATAATTATTTTTATAATATTACACAAAATAACAATGTGTCAAGTGCCTTTAAAATATTTATAAAAATTCCTGTTTAATATATTTCCCAATCCGTCACTTAAATGAATAAATTGCCTGTGGAGGGGCGAGCGTAGGTGCGTCTTTACTATGTACATACTTCGGTATGCGATGTAAAGCAACGACAGGCGCAGTTAGTACTTGGATGGTGACCATTCCAACGGAAACCGCGTTCTCGCCTCACACATCTTCCAGCGGCTTGTATATCAGTGTATGCGCGGAAGCTATACAACCTTAGGCGAGGGCTGTATAGGTGATATACCATCCTCCGGAGGGGATGTAAAGCCGTCGGTCCCTTGTCTATTAAATGTTAGGCAAGTAAAAGATCCCTACTCTTCTTAAGGGAAGAGGTTCGGCAAAATTCCTGGTTGGGGGTAGCTCGTCTACAGGCGTCGGTGTTAGGCCTCAGTAGCGGAAATAGGCCGACGTTAAATAAATGTATAAAAAAAAAAAATTGCCTGTGAAGAGAAAACATAAAAATGGAACCTTTCCCTACTTTATGTGAACTACATCTTTGTGTTTGTGAGAAAAACAAAGCTACATTAAAGACAACCCCTGGGAAAATCCGAAAATATAGTAATATCCCCAGAAGGGTACTTCATTATCACTGAGGAAGAGATAATTAAGGCCATTAAAGAAACTAAAGCCACTACCATGGACTATGGGTCCAGATCTAATTCCTGCATTTCTTATTAAAGATTGTGTGACTGTATTTGCCAAAGCACTATTAATTTATCTATAATCTAATATTAAGAAGTTTTCCTCAGAAGTGGAAATCTTCACGTGTGCGCCCTGTATTCAAAAGAGGCGACTTGAATGAGATAATAAACCATAGACCAATTACTATCATTTGTAATTTTGGAAAAATTTTTGAAGTAAATCTTCACTCCTCCATATATTCTCATGTCTCTGGCACAATGTCTATCGAACAACATGGTTTTATGAAAGGTAGGTCAACTGACACAAACCTTGTGTGCAAAACACAATTTCTTTGTGACACTCTGGATAGAGGTGGTCAAATTGATATTATCTACATGGATTTCCTCCAAGGCTTTTAACAAGCTAGATCATAGTACTTTGATTAGTAAACTGGATACATTCGGTCTTTCTTATTCATTATTACAATAATTGAATCATATCTGCAGGATCGATATCAATTTGCTCAGTACCGAGGTTATAAATCTGGCAGTCTCTTACAAAAATCCGATGTGCCATAGGGCTCGGTACTTGGTCCATTTTTCTTTTTTATGTTTATTAATGATACTTTGGAGGGCTTCGATAATAACACCCATTTCCTCCTGTACGCAGAAGATCTAAAAACATATCGATTGATTGACTCAATTGATGCCAACTATTCTAAAATTGAACATATTATTGATATATTTTTCTGTAGCGAGAGTGCAATTAGAAAAGCTGTTTTGGCATGAATATTTCCCAAGACGGTGATTTATTATATCATTATAGTAAATATATTTCAATAAATTTTTAAATCGTTTATATTGTCTTAACATATATCATGTGCATTTATATCTATGTTGGTTCCTTAGTATTTGATTGTATTTGTCTTTTTACTCCCTCTTTTTACTTTTCTACATAGATTTATGTATATATTATATTTTTTGTACTTAATCCTGATTTACCTTTTTATAATTAAATAAATAAATTACACACAAATTATACAAATTTACTCAAATGGAGCTTCTACAAACAGAGTACAGCTCCGTTATTGCATTTCAGTTTGCAATGAACCGTTGTTAAGTTCCGCAAATCAAGAAAGTGTTTGATAAAACTTATCTCACTGTAGACATCAACGCTGGGTCAATAAACAAACCTCGAATTCTATTGCATAATTCGAGTTCGGATATGTTTATTTTTAACTGCATGACTATACTGCTCAAACAGTTGTCGTAAAAAGTAGTAAATATCACCTTGAAGGTTTTATAACAGTTTGTTGAACCATTCACAAACCCGTAATTATCATATCATTGGGTATAATGAAAAAAAATGTGCGATCTTAATTTCATTAATTTGGGAATTGACAATAATCTTATCTCGTTATATATCTGTTGGCTTATAAAAAATTAATAATTATGGAGAAACGATCATGATTAATATACTGAAAACCCGCTTGTTCAGGTCGTGGTAGAGGTTCTAATAGATAAGTCAGTCTTGTATGTATTATATGAGCCAGAATTTTGTGGACAGTATTTAGCAGTGTTATTCCTCTCCAGTTTTGGCACGGACTTAGATCTCCTTTCGTTGGTACTTTTACTACCATCCCATCACTCTATCCATTTATGAGTTGTTGTTGTGTTCCAGACGTCTATTAATATTGGATAAAGCAAGTCAGTTAATAACGTCGCATCTAATTTTATGACTTCTGCGGGTATGTCGTCTGGTCCTGGAGATTTGTTGTTTTTCAGCATATTTATTGCTTGTCTGATTTCTGCTTTGCTTGCGGCATTGGTGTTTATATCATCTCTCACGTTCTTTCCGGGAACAATTTCGGCCATTTTATCTTCATCTGTTTTTAACCATAGTATCTATTAATGATTCGCTGTATCCATTATTTCTTGCAAATTGTTTAATTGTATTCGATTCCCTAACAAAATCGTTTTCGTTTAAAGGAAAATTTGTAACTCTATGTATTAGACTATGAAAATGTGAGAGCTTAATTTGGCACGATTTGTGATTATAATGGATGACTGTATCTGTGGTAATAGGTTTACGGTAAATCCTGGTTTTCTAATATTAATATCTAAAAAGTTTAATTGACTATTCTGTTCAAACGCCATTGCCAACTGAATTTTACGTTAAAGGAATTCAAGAAATTAAGGTAATTACTTATGTTTCTTTCTGTATCAGTCCATATGCAAAAAATATCATCTACATGACGATTTCAATAGAAAACATGTGCATTTAAATTATTATTGTTGTTGAAAATTTAGTTTTCTAAATTCGCCATAAATATCTCAGCTAGCACAGAAGAAATAGATGAACTCATTGGAAAACCTTTTTGTCTATAAAACTCGTCATTAAACTGAAAATAATTCTGTTCAATACAAACCTTTGACATATTTTATAATTCTATTTTTTCATTTGTACTAATTTCTGAGTTATCTATTAAATTATTTTCTAGGAAATTAAATAATTTAGATATCTCTTCAATAAGTGTGAATAAAACAAATGTAGGAAAAATATTGATGAATAATAAAGAAAAATTAACTAAACTTAATAAATCAGGTGCATATGAAATCAAAAGTAAAGATTTTAATGCTGTCTATACAGGTCAGAGTGGTAGAAGCATTGAGACCAGAGTAAAAGAACATAAAAAAATCAATTTTAAATCACAATATAAATACAGGAATGTCAACCATTTCATAGACACAGTTAAAATAAATTTGCTTCATACAGAAGGAAAAGGTAAATATCTAAATCTCCCTGAACAATTAGAAATTAAAAATCCTTTAAAAATAATCCTTGTACCATGAATGACCAGCAAAATTTCTTAAATACTGATACACTAGATAAAATGCTACTTTAGGTCTACCCGAAAAATTCCCATAACTAAAGTTTAAGTCTTAAATATATTAAGTCATAAATGTCTTTAGGTATATATTTAGAACAACCACGTTTGTTACTTTAGTATACACTTTGTACTCTTGATAAAGGCCTAAAAAGCCGAAATATTTGTAGAAAATTTTAAATACAGTAATTTTATACATCTAAAGACAGTGTTCACTTAAAAACAATTAGGGATATGAATTTCCTAACACTCTCTATAGCTCATATGAAGTGGCTTCGCCCGGGTTGCGCAATCCTTTGAGCGCCTCTTTATTAATAATTATTTCTTTAACCTATAGTAATATTTTAATAGTTTTAACAGTTGAATTCAAAAAAGCCAAAATATTTCTCCAATTTGATGACGTAAGTGTGCCGATCGTTCTACAGAAACCATCAGACAGTTTATAGTTAATTATTTAGTCTTGAACAAGAACCACGTATAATCAATTTTACCAAAAATTCCCAGATTAAAATTTAATAACGGGTCCAAAATCCCTTCAAAATAATTTTTCCAGTTGAACAATAATTGAATTAAAATATTCCGAAGCGTTCAACAAATTCTTAAGCCTACAATGAATCTTTAAAACATAAACGTAACCAGACAGAATCAAGATCCAACTCCTGGTTGTAAACTAGTACCACACGATTGTAATTTTTTAATACCAGTGAAATTTGAGTAAATGTTAACATAAATAAGATGCGACCCGCTGAGCTAGCGCACGACATAATCATAGGATGTATGTTCGATCTACCGTAAAAATTGTCCCGTGTATAGTCAGACGTCGTCTCGTGCACAGATATTTAATAACTTATTTAGTTTCACGTAAACTTGAGAAGCCGCAGTAGGCAGATTTATCGATAAGAACGGTATAAGTTATTCCTTGTCCCTCATCGAACATGTTCATAGCAATGTAACTGAGTTACAGCCTCCTCAAAACAAGACTCTTAGATTTGCTCTGGAGTAGAACTGTGTTTACAGTTTACATTATGCATGAGACAGTGGCGGGATGAGTTGTTGCAAAAATCGTCAGGCATTAAAATCAGTCGAAATATGCGATGCATCAGCATATAAAAACTGTGAAAGTTGCTCAGATCACATATTTATTAAAAAAAAGAACTGACTATATAGTTGCACAAAGTTTCACTTCAATCACTTACGAAACTGCCACTACCGATAACTATAGTGTGATACTTTATAAGTGAACAAAATACAAAGGCAAACAACTCCAAAGATTTTGCACAAATTGTCTAATATTGATCATTTAAACTAAATAACATCCTACAAGATGAAACGTGGCATAATATATATTTGCGGAAGAAAATATAGATTCAGCTTATAATAACTTCATTAAACAGTTAAAATGACACATAATCAAATGTATTCGATATAATAATATTATAATACGCAAGGAAATTAAACCATGGATCACAAAAGCGCTAATAACATTAATTAAAAACAGGGACAAAATGAAAAAACCATGTCTGAAAGACAAAAATAGTGAGCAGTTATGGAACGAGTAAAAGACTATAGAAACTAAATTATTACAAAAGTCAAGAAAATACTGTTACACAAAAAACTAAACGAAGCAAACAAAAACACAAAGAAAGTCTGGTAAATAATAAAAAATTCTGTGACAGAAAATAATGACAATAGTAATTACCATATATACGATCAAAATAATTAAGTTGAAACAAACGCCAAACAAGTACCTGAAATTTTTATTAAATACTTTTCCAATGTTGGTGAAAATTTAGCTAACAAAATAAAATCAAGTTCACTGTCAGAAACAACAAATATATCATCCTGGATTGCAAGTATTGAAAACTCTATATTTCTAAAACCAGTCACTGCAAATGAAATAGCAACAACAATCGACAATTTGAAATTAAGCTCATCTCCCGGGATAGAGTAAAAAACTACAAAAACACTTAAAAAATTAAATCTAATATTCTTAATATCCTAGTACATTTGATTAACTTCTCATTCCAAAATGGACAATTTCCTGACTTACTAAAACAAGCTATTATTACACCTATATTTAAAAGTGGCGATAACCAGTTGTCAAACTATAGACCCATATCGGCAGTTAGTAACATAGCCAAAATATTTGAAAAATGCATGGTCTCTCTACTTCATAGCCACTTACTGTCTCAAAATATAATATCACCAAAACAATTCGGATTTAAACAGCACTGCACCACGGAAAACACTTTATTTCATTTTACAAATAAAATATATGAACGTCTTAACAAAAATGAATAAAACATTGCAATATTTTTAGATCTGGCTAAAGCTTCCGATAGTGTATCGCACAAACTATTAATTGTTGGAAAAAATTGAGAAACACGGCATTAGAGGAGTAGACTATTTATCAAAGAAAAAAGCCTTCGTAAAAATTGATAATACATTAAGTAGTCCAGAAAGTGTGACATATGGTGTTCCACAAGGAACAGTTTTAGGTCCGCGATTATTCCTTTACAACATAAATGACATACTGGAACTATATATAAGTGGTTATATCATCGCATATGGTGATGATACTGCTCTAACATTCCGCGATACAGATTGATCCAAGGTCACCAAAAAAAAAAAAAAAAACGAAAAAGGACTGTACAAAATTAAATACTGGATGAGCAATGATATGTTAAGTCCCAATCATGCAAAAACAAAATTCATTATTTTCAGCAATAGCTCAAGGCTACAACCGAAAATTGACAATTTAAAATTCCACGAAAAATGTTACTTAATAATAATAATAATAATAAATGAGACAATGAGATGGAATGACCATCCCAAATACCTTAATACAAGATGAGGAAACTGTATTCCATAAACTTCGTAACATTATTTCAATTAGTATCTTAAAAATTGCATACACATCGTTGGTAGAATCTATACTTACCTACGGCCTTATAATATGGGGAGGCATACAACAGGCAATTGAAAAATATAAAAATAACTCAAAAATGGATATTTAAAGTAATATTGTGGAAAAATCGAAGGTATTCTACAGAACAACTATTTCTAGACAGTAATGTCTTCAATTTAAATGGATTATATATTCTGAATGTAGTATAATTTCTCAGAAATATAGAACTAAGGGTACCATCAAACCCATACACAACACAAGGCAAAATGAACGCAATGGTCTTTTTACTCTTAGACCAAATTCTAATTTATACAAAAAAATTATTGGCTTCACGGGTCCAAAGATATATGATATTATTCCTGAATATATAAAGCAAGAAACAATTTGCAATTAATCTTCAAAAAGATGTCGATATTTATTATGCATAATTTACATTTATTTTATTCGAATAGATATTATCATAGCTGTTATTTTCATTTATATTTTATAGATAAGTAATTTAGCAATATAAGCAAGGTCAGTGTCAGTAAACTGGATCTGCTTGCATTTGAAAAATGTTAGTAATATTTTATCACAGATACTTAAAGAATAAGGTGAATAAATAAAAGGGGTGTATAGCAGGGACCCTTGGAATGACGATTCGGTCACGGAAAAGATCCGCATCCTGCCGGTCTAAAAGACGTCCCCGGTAACCCTGTTGTGGGTTTGTATTGATTTGTGTGTATGTGTGATATTTCTTTTATATATTTCTTGTATTGTTATATTCCTTATATTTGTTTGTTGTTGTTTATATCCGTTTTAAAAAGTCCCTTTCAATTCATGCGTAGGCATAATATTTGGTGGATGCGCCAGTTTTCTAGAGTTAGAATATGCTCGTTCTTGAAAAAATATAAAATTATGTCGGACAAGCATTACACGTATATAGATAATATTTTGAAAGCAAATGAAAAACTCAAAACCCTAAAATTTTAGCTGGAGGATGAGATAAAGAGGTGTCTGTATGCGTCAGTGGGTTGAGGGATTGTATCAAACTCACTAATAGATAGATATACAGTCTATTTTACGAGGGTCACACCAAATATCTTGCTTAATATCTATTGCAGAAGAATAAAGTTTTAGAAATAGTTATCCCATTTTTTGTGAGCTATGTTTCAGTAAAAATAAATTTGAAATCTATAACCTACTTTGTGAGATATATTACAGAAACCTGAAAAATAGGAAAACCACAAACGTTTATAGCTTCCTTATTTGAGGAGATACGAAAAAAGTTAAAGGGATAAAAGTTGACGGCAAAGACAATAAGAATAATAATGTGCATCAAAAAATTCGAAAAACGCGCTAAACTATTTAAGCAGAAGCGGAAGGACAGTTAACATGTTTAAAGATAGCTTACCTGGTAACGAGTGGATAAAAGCCTTTATAACCAGGCACCGTGAACTTTCACCGTGTTTTGCCGAAAACGAACGCGAGCTACGGTCGATGAGCCAATGCAAAAAAGTTTAATTAAAAATTTGGAGAAAGAGCTAAAAGATGTTCCTGCTGCAAACATTTGGAACTTTGACGAGACAAATTTGACGGATGATCCGGGAAAGAAAAAGGTTCTTGTCAAAAGGAGGTGCAAGTACCCTGAGGTTATCCGCAATGCCTCAAAAACATCAATTTCTGTTATGTTTTCCGGAAATGTCGCTGGGGAGCTCCTTCCACCATATGTGGTTTACCGAGCCACTAAAATGTGGTCGGCATGGACAGAAAATGGACCAAGAGGATGTCGGTACAATTCCAGTATTCTGGATGGTTTGATGTGCAAATTTTTAGTGACTGTTTTGAATCCCAAATGCTGCCACGATTTAAAAAATTGGAAGGGGAAAAAGTGATACTTTTTGGTAATCCTTCCTGTCATATAACCATGAGTACGCTGGAATTATGCCGTAAAAATCAAATAAGCCTAATCTGTTTGCTGCCAAATAGCTCACACTTGACACAGCCAATAGACGTGGCATTCTTCCGGCCCTTAAAAATAGCGTGGAGAAAAGTATTATCTAACTGGAAAGATACAGAAGAAGGCTTCCGTAACATTAATATTCAGAAACAGAACTTTCCGCCACTACTTTCAAAAGTGATGAACATTCTTGCACCAAATATTAAAGATAATTTAAAATCCAGCTTTCGAAAATGTGGCATAGTTAATACAAATGTAGAACTTTTAAATCGTATACCAAGGTCTGAATGCAATCCAGATGTCGTAGAGTCCGTGTTCCTGCAGAGTCTCCAAAATAAGAGATCAGAATCCACGACAATCAAGAAGCGCAGAAATAAAATTGATGTTCCCGCAGGTAAAAGTGTTTGCGCTGAAAATACATTGGTCAATGAAGAGATGATTAGCGAAGATATCGTAGTAAATGAAGAGATGCTGGAAGATGAACCTACTACTTCTAGACAGGAAAACGAAATGATCTTTGATAATAACTCATCTATTGATATTGATTTTCATGAGTTAGCTGAGGAGCAACAAAAAGAAAGTCAGTTTGTAGAATATCTGGAAGGCAAGTTACCACAGAATAATTCCTTTGCAAGCGTTGTAAAAGAAATAGGAAGTTTTGTGGTTTTCTCATATGAAGGAAAGTTATATCCTGGGGAAATTGTGAGCTTCAACAAAAATGAAGTAACAATTAACGACATGGAGAAGTCTATAAAAATGTGGAAATGGCCCGCAAAGCGCGATGTCTTGTCCTACCCCTAGTCCGACATTTTGGGTGGCATAAAACCACCGAAAAAAATGTCTTCAAGAGGCTTCTTCGCTGTTCCTGAACTGGAAAACCATTTTTTTAAATAATTTTTCTCTTTCAGTATTTATATTTACATTTATAAGAATATATTTTTATAATTTTATCATTTTGAAATGTAGTTTACGTTTTTTTAGATTCAAAATAGTTAAACGCAGTTTTTAAAAAAAATTTAAATATGGATATGATCGTTTGGTGAAATATTTATTAAATAGCAGTCCCTACTTTGCTCCACATAGTCTAGAACGTGCATTACAAAAATTGTTTTAAAATGGCGCAAAGTAACCCACTCCACTTTTTAACTAAAAAAATTAAATATTTACCGATTGTTTTTAGATTTAATGACACTACAGAAATATTTCCCAAGTATTGCTTTATGCGCTGTAAAAAAACTAATTTATAATCTGCGCTTTTAATTTTTTTTTTAAACAGTTCTCAAATTTTGCCGTAAGGTGGAGCAAAGTAGGCTTACGGTACCTAGATCTTGAGGCCTTTAATTACCACCTGATTCTGCAAACACTGCGTCGCGCCGCTCATGACGTCATCTTGGAAAAATGGATATGGAATTAGAGAGAAAAAATACACGGAATAAATGGTGTCATGGCCTACTTTGAGATTTGTTCTTTTCATTTTTGCACAAGAGCGTATGTTAGAACCAACTGCGTTTTTCGAATTTTTTGATACAGAATATTATTATTGTCTCTGCCGTCAACTATCATCTCTTTAAATTTTTTCGTATCTCCCCAAATAAGGAAGCTATAACCGTTTGTGGTTTTCTTATTTTTCAGGTTTTTGTAATATATCTCACAAAGTAGGCTATGGATTTCAAATTTCTTTTTACAGAAATGTAGTTTACGTTTTTTTAGATTAAAAATAGTAAAACGCAGTTTTTAAAAAAATTTTAAATATGGATATGATCGATTGGTGAAATATTTATTAAATAGCAGTCCCTACTTTGCTCCACATAGTCTAGGACGTGCATTACAAAGGTTGTTTTAAAATGGCGCAAAGTAACCCACTCCACTTTTTAACTAAAAAAATTAAATATTTACCGATTGTTTTTAGATTTAATGATACTACAGAAATATTTCCCAAGTATTGCTTTATGCGCAGTAAAAAAATTAATTTATAATCTACGCTTTTAATTTTTTTTTTAAACAGTTCTCAAATTTTGCCGTAAGGTGGAGCAAAGTAACGGTACCTAGATCTTGAGGTCCTTAATAACCACCTGATTTTACAAACACGGCCTCGCGCCGCTCGTGACGCCATCTTGGAAAAATGGATATGGAATTAGAGAGAAAAAACACACGAAATTAATGGTGTCATGGCCTACTTTGAGATTTGTTCTTTTCATTTTTGCATAAGAGCGTATGTTAATGCGTTTTTCGAATTTTTTAATACAGATTATTATTCTTATTATCTCTGCCATCAACTTTCATCTCTTTATCTTTTTTCGTATCTCCTCAAATAAGGAAGCTATAACCGTTTGTGGTTTTTCTATTTTTGAGGTTTTTGTAATATATCTCACAAAGTAGGCTATGGATTTCAAATTTCTTATTAATGAAATATAGCTCACAAAAATGGGGTAACTGTTTCTAAAACTTTATTCTTCTACAGTAAGCGAGATATCTGGTATGGCCCTCGTAAAATAGACACACGGTATACCTAGATATCTTTATTGATTCCAATATTCTCGCCGTGAGTTCGGCTTCTAATAGCCAGTAGAGAAATCTGACAATATTTGTGAATACAAGAATGTTGTATATTATATAAGTTTATTTAGTGAAATTTATTTTTTCAATATTCAAAAGTCCTGTGTACCTGCGCCACTGACAACAAGGCTCTTATAATCTGCGGAATAGTTGCCAGCAAGTCCTACATATACATGCAGACAGTGCCATTAAGGATTCCACTATAAAGGATAATGGTCTCGTGGATTCAAAATAATGTTTATAGGTGGATTTGGAACGGCATTCATGCATCTGACGGTACTGGGTTTAACGTGAATACTGAGATGCAATTAAAAACGACATGATGGTTGGTTTATGAAGCCATTCAAATTGAAATGAGTATGTAATTTTAAGAACATGATTTGTCACGTGGATAATACGAACTGAAGTAAAAGAGTACAGTGTAGCCAACAATTAAATGAACACCATCTGACCCAGTCAGTAAGTAAGTTTTATCTTGCAAAAATACTTAAAGTTTTGAGATTAGAAAACTATTTATGTCAGATATAATAATAATAATAATATATTTTATTTCTCAATTAGTTGTATAAACAAGTAATTGTAGAGAGTATCAAAGTACTAAAAAACTAACAATTAAAAATAAGTAAAAATATATAAAAGATAAAAAGTATAAAAGTCTTTATATATAGCAGTAAAATTAGTCATAAAAAGAAATCATCGAGTGAATAACGGGTCTCTTTTTAAAAATGTGGATGTTTTTGGATTCTTTTATATCAGATGGAAGAGCATACCATATTTTGCAACCATTAAAATAAAAACCTTTTTGATATCCCGCCGTGGAATGTTGGTCCGGATTAAAGTTATGTTTAAATCTTGTTTCATAACTGTGATCAACTATATATTTTTTAAACATATTCAAGTTCTTAAATAAAGCAACTAAGTTCATAAATGTAAGTGCCAGATGATGTTAAGATTTTTAAGTTTTTGAAAGTTAGTCTACAAGATTCTCTTGGCAGTTTAGCTAAAATTCTCAAAGCATACTTTTGTAGAATAAAAACGTGTTGACAATGACTACTAGTACCCCAGTTAGTAATTCCATATCGCATATGAGAGTGGAAATTTGCGTAACACAAACTAATGAGGATGTACTGACTGCAGTGGTTTGTCAGTGACCGTAGTGCCTAACAACAGGTCCGAAGTTTGTCACAAAGTTTATCTATGTGGATATCCCACTTTAAAGTGCAGTCGACGGTGATTCCTAATATTTTGCTTGAGTCATATACATTCAAGTAATCCGAAGGTCGAGTGTTTAATTCACCTTGGTAATTACGGTTTTTAAAAAGTATCGAAATAGTTTTTTCTTTATTTAAGTTTATAAAAAAAAATTCAGAAATTGTAAATCGCAAAGCATGTATTCCTTCATGTAGAATAACCCTTTATAATCCTCCATTGTCAATATTTTGTAAAAATTCGTAAGTAAACCTTTAGATAGGGGAACGTTTCACAAAATATTAATAATAATAATAATTTATTAGTGTTATATACTACAAATAGTATTTCCTCAAGTCATAAAGAGAGGCAATAGACATAATACATAAACTATTACAATTATAAACTAGTTATAATACAGACATATTACACTAATATTAAACTATTAAAATGTAAGTAAAATGTATACCATTTTGTAGTTTATTAAGACGTAAATATAACTGTGAATTTCTGTATGTTTGGTGTAGTGGGAGCTATTTGGTTTAATACATAAAAGACACTGTAAAATATAGAGGGTGTCTCACCGGAAAATGAATCGAACGATATAGAGAAAAGTACGCATCAGAATATTTTGAAAATTTAGATAATTACTAATGTCAATGTGGCCAATCCAACTAAAATAATTACAAGCAGCTGTAACTTCCGCTTATACCGGAAGTCGATACCAACTTGCTTATTTCAAATGGAATACCCCATATATTTTAGAGTTTTCGAAAAGAGCATAAAATTCTGAGTCGAAAATATGTGGCATATCCTATACCTAAACCTAGCCGTTTCAGAGATATTTGACATTTTATAGAAAATTTGACAGGTGCAACGGTTTGCAAGAACCGTTATAACTTTCTTCGTGTAAAAGATCCTCATTCGCGAGAACTTGTTTAGGTCAAATGGAATACCCTATATTTTTTTACGTCAAGTTGTGTAAAATTGAATTATATTTTTTCTGATATTAGCATTGTGGGGGTTAGTTACAACTTTTTGAAATATTTGCAATTTTATTAGAAATTCATGAATTGTTGTTATCGAGTAGCAAATGTGCTGTAAGTTCTTGATATTACTTTATCACATTTTCCATAAATAATAAACAAATTTAAAAAGTTTTCGTTGATATAATTTAAACGTGCTGGCATTTTTGACATAAGATAATGACTGATTGTTTCTAATCATGGCTATTTTGATGAAATGATTACCACAATTCATGAATTTCTAATAAATTTCAAAAAGCTGTAACTTGAACCCCCACAATATTAATATCAGAAAAAAGGCAATTCAATTTTACACAACTTGACGTAAAAAATACAGGGTGTTCCATTTGACCTAAACAAGTTTTCGCGGTTTGAAGTTGACACAATGTAACGCGAAAAACGGAACACTTGGTATGATATTATTGAATTTATTTCAGTTGTAGAACGTAGATCTCCTTGTGTTCTTTTTATGTGACAAGAAACAAATGAGGATCTTTTACACGAAGAAAGTTATAACAGTTCTTGCAAACCGTTGCACCTGTCAAACTTTCTATAAAATGTCAAATATCTCTGAAACGGCTAGGTTTAGGTATAGGATATGCTACATATTTTCGACTCAGAATTTTATGCTCTTTTCGAAAACCTAAAATACATAAGGTGTTCCATTTGAAATAAGCAAGTTGGTATCGGCTTCCGGTATAAGCGGAAGTGCCAGCTGCTTGTAATTATTGTAGTTGAGTTGGCCACACCGACATTAGTAATTATCTAAATTTTCAAAATTTTCTGATGCGTACTTTTTTCTATATCGATCGATTCAGTTCCCGGTAAGACACCCTGTATATACACGACAGGGTTAACATTTAAATTTTTTTTAAAGAATCTTTGCAGTCACTTCAGCAATTTATTCGATCAATGATTCTTATTGCCTCTCTCCGTATGGCAAACACTGACGAACTATGAGGTGAATGACCCTATGCTAAAATTGCATATGATATTTTGGAATGTACAGAATAGAATGAAATGGAATTCAATAGAATAGAATAGAATAGAATAGAATAGAATAGAATAGAATATTATTAATCCAATTGATCATAAATTATGACATAGGATAAGTCAATTAATCGCAATAGTAGATAATTATTTTATTTATACTATTATTACTATTGTTTTTATTCTATTTATTTATATATTTACTTATATATACAACAACTAGTCTCTCACACACATTCACTACACTACCAAAAATAGTTAATAGTAAGTAATTGTTATTTGTATTATTCACTAACAAATGTTACAAGTAAGAGACTTTAATTAGTATAATTTAGAAAATCTTCCACAGAATAAAATGTATTTGCCACAATGAATGGTTTTAATGTTGACAAATTTTTTTTACATTTGCACTTAATTTATTATGTAACACTGATCCCATATAGTACGGATTGGATTTGTATAACTCTAATCTATCAGAGCCATGACGTGTAGAATAATTGTGAAACATATTTTGTGTATTAAATTTATCCATATTTTTCTTTACAAATTTTAGTACTTCTAAAATATACAGACTAGACAATGTTAAAATTGTATTTCGGGGAAATAAAATTCTGCAGGACCCTCTTATATTCACTCCAAACATGGAACGTATGGCTCTTTTTTGTAAAACAAATACTGTGATAGCGGATGCTGAATAATATCAAAAAATAATGCCGTATCGAATTCGTGATTCAAAACTACAAAAATTGTACATTTTAAGAGTATCTAAACCGGTGATGTGGCGCATTCGTTTTAATACAAAACAAATACTCGCACAATTTTTGCTTATAAACTTAATATGTGTGTTCCAATCTAAGGATAGATCTATATTAATTCCTAAAACTTTATGTGATGTTATTTGTTGAATTGATTTTTTATTGTTCTTAATTAGTACACTCGATGTATATTTTTTACCAATAGGATGAAACTACATAATAAAAGTTTTATCCTGGTTCATTACCATTTTTTTGTTCTTGATATAATTGGATAACGCAAGAGGATTTGAGTTCAATTTGTGGGCAGAATCATTTGTTAATTCATCACTTGCAATAATAGTAAGATCGTCAGCAAAAGCACCATAGAATGTTGACAAATAGTTATCTAAATCATTTGTGTAAAGAATAAACAACAGTGGTCCTAAAATACTACTTTGCGGTACGCCTACTTCGACCGGTAGCTGCTCCGATTTAGCACCGAGAAAATCTACATATGTTCCCAGTTGTTTAAGTATGATCTCAAGAGTTTATTACGTAAACCTCGTATACCATAACATTCAATATTTTTCAAAAGGATGTCATGGTCCATACGGTCAAAAGCCTTAGAGAGATCTATAAATAATGCGATTACCTTATGTCCTTGATCTAAGTTTTTATATATTTATGTCTAGATATCTCAAAAAGGCTGCTCAAATCAACTCTTACCAGGTATACCTTTTTGAGTTGAGGGACATTGGAGAATAAGAATATTTATTTAAAAGTTAAATACAGTGTGGCTCAAAAAAGTTATTTCGTTTTAAATGCATGCAAAATACCGCAGGTGGCGCCCTCTAAATTGTACAATGAAAATGAGGGCAGATTTTAATTTGTCACCCCACAAAACCCCCTTGCCGAATATTGTGACAATACAACAATTATTGAAAAAATAATTTATGAAAAACTAAAACCAAATTGAACTTTGGACACCCTGTATCTCCGAAATCATCCACTTTCCGACTGGGGTAAGTTGGATTAAATTGTCATATTTTAGCCTCAGGAATTTGTGGTAGCATTTTTTCCACACCTTTTAGAGACACTTTGTATTAGCTTTACCTGTATGTTTGTTTATTATGTATGTAACTTTTTGAATCTTTGAACGTGATTCTCACCCACTTCGAAACGTCAGATTAAACTGAAACTTTGCACATTTATCAAGGACCGACGACAATACAATAATTTGACAACTTTGTCCTAATGTCTTCACCAGGATCATCGGGATAAAATAAAAATTTTAAAAAAAAACAACTAATCTATTGTCGACATTTTGTCGGAGGCGCCGGGGTTATTAATATCGGACCTCTGGGAGGGTTGGCCGTTTAATTGTCCATTACTTGTGTGAACAACAATGAAAATGAAACTATAAACTCAGAAACAAAAATGATGAGATTGGCGAAAAAAATTATAGTCTAAAAAATCTATTTTATTGTACAAAAGCGTGGGGTGCAATAAAAATATAGTTAAACGGACCCCACGCTTTTTTTACTATAATAGCTATTTAAGATACAAGTGTAAAAAAGCCATTCTTTATTGCACGAATGGCTAGATTAAAAATACGAGCGAAGTGAGTGTTTTTAAAGGCCATGAATGCAATAAAGAGGCTTTTTTACAAGTGTGTGTGACAAACGTTTTATCTTCGATCGTTCCAGTTATTGAAAAAAATGGGCAATTTTTCATGAATATTTGTAAAACTATATCATCTTTTTGTGAATGTCACTTTGACGGTTAGTATTATTCGAGTTGTAGTCGAAGTCTCCATTCTAATTATGTTACTTCATGGTGGTGACTGAAAATCTGTGATGATGCAACTAAGGAAACGATATTATAAATAAACTGGCGTAGTTTTTGAATCTTTTCGAAATCGTGCAATAAAAACGTGCAATAAAAATTATTACTGCACAGTTTCTTATAAAAAGCCACTTTTTACATTGGAAATGATAAATGAATGGTAAATGAAATGTTAAAAAACTGTTCCTTTTTAGACGATCGTAGATAAAATATTTTTAAACATTATTTCTTTACTTTTTAGGTCGGTTTGCTATTAAAGCGTGTTTTTTTAGTTTTTTTAAACTATAATTTATGGGGCTATTAATTATTTTTCATATTGTATTTGATTTATTTGCAGAGTTTTCATTATGTTGTCGAAATACATCTTTTTGGCTTGCCTTGTGACTTGATTGTAAATTTTTTTATAATTTTTGTAATATTTGGTGGGAATTATACCATTTTTTTATAACGCAAATAGCTCTTTTAAATGTACTGTGATGCTACTTTAATACCTGGTGTTATCCAGTTATCATTTTCAGAGTCAAGATTTTTACTAACAAATTTAAAACATAGTTCGTATAAACCACAGTAGGCAGAGACAAGCGTCTTTTGAGAAACTTGATTCGCCAATTTACGTAACAAAAACTACTCCTGAAAACATTACTACAAACAGCAATTGCATGTTTTTCCCATGTTAGCTTACCATCTACCTAAACCCCTAAGAATTTTACACAGTACTTGTCACATTAATATGGTTGTCGCTTTATTTTTTAAGTGAAAATATCATGTTTTTCGCCTTCGATACATTTAAAGTTAGTTTATTTGTCAAGAACCATTCTTGAACTAACAAATCTGTGTTGCATATATCCGACAATAAATCATTAAGGTTTCTATTTCTAGATATAATTGTAGAATCATCCGCAAATAAGACAAAATTTGCATTTTGTGAAATAGTATAGATATCATTAATGAAAATGATAAAAAATACGGGTCCTAAAGCAGAACCTTGTGGAACGCCGTAAGTTATTTCACGGGACTCAGATTTATTATGTTTTACTGAGACAAGATATGATATGACTTAATTAAATCTATACCACTGCTGTTAAAATTGTAGTACGTTAATTTGTTTAACAAAATTTCAAACGACACGTAGTTCAATGCTTCTGTTAAGCCAAGAAATTGTGTATAAATATATTGTCTTCTCTCAAATTCTTCATTTACAAACTCAGAGAATTTCTTGATAACACATGTTGTGGATTTATTGCTTCTAAATCCAAATTGGTTGGAATTGAAAAGGTTATGCAATTCATAATGACTGGTAATTTGTAATATGAATAGCGAATTCAAGAAGTGTCCTTAATGATGCGTTAAAACCTTTAATAGGGAGGAGAGAGGCTTATAATTAAAAAATATATAATTGACAACGAAAAAATATCAGATCCACGAAAATGAGCAATAAACTAAATTTTTTTACACTAATAGTATAACTAATATTATTTCAGGCGTATATATAAGTAACGACATTGATTTCATTAACGAAATTAGAACACCACGTAATGAACTTGGTACATTTAAACTCATTGAGTACAAAATACCTTGTAAAAACCTAGTTGTTGGTTTAACAATTTGCCATAAATATATCCAGATATTATCGTTGGTTTTTAATGTTTTTTAATAGTCTCCTTGTAGAATAAATTAACATTAATTACCACATCAGTGCGCTCTCAATATTTAATGATATAATTACCCAGACAGATTTAAGCATTTAAATCAAAATAAAACGTCTACGGATCGACTCAATTTAACGATCTTAAAGGTCCTTTGAAGTCGTCTTTGATTAATTCTCGTTGAAGATAATCCTATTACAAGCAGACATCAGAGCGTTTACAACGGAAGCCTTAAAAAACCAATAAAACGACAACTGACTGAGTACTATTTATTAATATTATACCTTCATCTTGATAATGGATTTGATATCATGACTGTAAGTGTGGTCGTATCTATTATCTGAGTTACAATGAGCAGCTAATATATTATCATATGCATGTCCATCTGTCAAAACGTAAAATAATAAACATATTATTAATTATTTCTACTAGTATTATTTGCACGTGAATCATTTAACAATACTCATAAATATAACAAAAGAATGCAATAAATCATGCAAGTGCACGTACTCGCTAAATACGATTACGTGACCACATGTCTGTGTTATTTGCCCACATAGTACTTGACTGGTTTATCTATTATACAAGGTGCTTTTCTTAACTGTATCAGTTACAACGTTTTTTTTTTGTTTTTTCTTAATTATCTCCCAAATGACTGAATGAACTATATGATAATTTGGAATATTCTGAGTTAGATAAATAAAGCTGCAACTGTAGGGTTCATTGTAGCTGAAATCGAATCTTCCATATAGAACAAAGAAAGAACACTTACTGCACCGAATTATAGTCCAAGAGCTCCCGTCAGCCATATGTTAGTTTATATAATTAAAATAATTAAATTGATAAAATCAACAGTCAGACTTAATTTTCATAGAACCCACTCAGTCAGCAGTAAACAGAAGTTAGGATAACAAGCGTGCTCGGCTTGTGATAATTACATATGAGTCTGCGATTGATTCATTATTTTCTAATTTATTTTGCAGTAGAAATACGTTAATAATTTCAATACAAATTGAACTGAAATGAATATGAGTGTTCGAAAAGCATGAAAAAATCATTCAATATTTTCGGCGCAGCTGTCGCCATCCGAATCATCAGAATTTTCATCGATTCCATCGAATCCTTCGGTCTTGTCATCTGCTGTAGCAGATTCTGCATCTGTTCATAAACAAAGATTTACCATTTAGTGATGTGACTAAGGGGATGAAAGTTGATGGCAAAGACAATAAGAATAATAATGTCTATAAAAAATTTGAGAAGTTGGCTTTGACATACGTCTTGTGCAAAAATGAAAAGAACAAATCCTAAAGTAGGCCATGACACCATTAATTCCATTTATTTTTTCTCTTTTTTCTCTTGTCAATATTTAATATTTTACGAAAACCACAATTCATATTATTGAACCGTAAAAATCAGCTATGTCATGATTAGTGAATAACAATGTATACAGTTATTAACAAATTTGCCGTCACTGTTGTATGTTGTATGTTGCGACAAATTTTATATCAGTAATTATGGTGTACACCAATAATAACAAATTCGATATGATTAGCACTTATTGTCAGTGCAATTTTGACGCTGAGATGGCAGTCAAGGTTTACGGAGATATATTTCCAGATGCTCCCCAGCCAAATTGAACTATCTTTAGGAAGTTAGTTCAAAATCTAAAAACGCACGGACCATTTTCAAAAAAAGTAATAAGGCGAGAGTATGTTGTGGTTAATGTAAGAAAAGTGAATAGAATATTGAATTTCAAGATTTGCTTTATCAATTAACAGTGGTAGAAAAATTAAATTATTCATATTTTCAATAAGGTGGGGCTCCACCGCGCACCGCTGTAATATGTACAAATTATTTAAATCAAGTTATGGCAGATAGCTGGATAGGCACCTATGGACCCATTCTACGGCCAGCTCGATCACTAGATATTACTCCCTTGGATTTTTTCGCCTAGGGTTATATTAAAGACAAGGTATTTCAAACTGCCCCTGAAAATATTGAGGACATCAAAACCAGAATTAGAAACGCATGTGAGGCAATTACTCCTGAAATGCTCCAAAATGTAGTGCGTGAGGTGTCTCGTAGAACACGTTTGTGTATTAGAATGCATGGTGCACAATTTAAGCATTTAAATACACACATTTTTTTTTCAGTATGGTAGTAGGTAGTGCTGTTATAGTTTTTCGTTTTTTTTATATTCATTTTGTACTTGTATAAAAATACTAGTTGCCAAGAATTTTGAAAATAATGAATATGACTGCACGATGTCTAGGAGCATATGTAACTCTATGTATTTTTCGCCTTTGACAGAAGAGACTGTCTTAGATATTATTAGTAAGTCAGCTAGCAAAAAGTCGTGTGGAATTGATGAGGTTCCTGTTTCGTTATTAAAGGAATGTAAATGTGAATTTGCACATTATTTAGCAATTATTATAAATAAATCTATTTGTCTTGGCCAGTTTCCTTCTTTATTAAATACGACAAAGATCATCCCAGTATATAAAAAACCACCAAGATATCACGAATTACAGGGCAATATCAGTATTAAGTGCCTTCTCCAAGGTAATAGAAATGGCTGTGTGCGGCAGTATTACGCTGTTCCTAAAGTCAAATAAGTTATTAAGTAGCTGTCAGCACGGTTTTAGACGAGGGTATTCAACCGAAATAGCTACAGTGGACTTTGTTCAATCTATTCATGAGGAACTCGACCAGGGCAAGCATGTGTTTGGGATCTTCTTTGATCTATCTCGGGCCTTTGATACCATAAACCCGGAGTTCTTATCAAGAAAACTCTCGTGTTTGGGTATTAGAGAACCCATTAATAGCTGGATTAATTCTTATGTAACCAACAGATCCTTTACTGTAAGAATCGGAGACATAAACTCCCAACTGTACAACACTAACCTTGGTACCCCACAGGGAAGTGTATTAGGTCCATGGCTGTTTCTGCTATACATACATGACCTTCCAGAAGCTGTAGCTGATCACGGAGGATTGTTTATGTATGCAGATGACACAACAGTCATACGCTCCGCGCAAACAATAAAAGATGTATCTGGAAAGGTCAGTCTGGTTCTAGATTTGTTTAATACATGGTGTGAAAGCAACCATCTTGTCATAAATGCTAGTAAATCGGTAATTGTAAAGTTTTGCTATGGACGCCGCATTACGCCTGATTTAAATTTCCACATGAATGATTCTGAAATCAGCTTATCAGAAAATACAAAATTTTCAGGAACTATCGTTGATGAGAGATTGGATTTTACTGCTCAAGTTAACAACGTTTGCTCAAAGCTTTGTCGGACAATGTATGCGATCTGTACTTTAAAAAATACCATAACAGATAATTCACTTTTGAATGTATAGTATACTCAGGCATATTCTATTATTTGCAATAATATTACTGTATGGGGCGAATCTACCGACGCCTCGCGTGTTTTCATTTTGTAAAAACATATAATACGTGCGATTTTTTATTTAGGCTATAGACAATCTTGTAGAGATACATTTAAAAATAAGGGAATACTGACATTCACCTCCATTTACTTATTTAAGTTGCTGTGCTACATTTATTCTAAAAAAAATATTCTGAAAAAAAAATTCCAATTTTCATCAATACAGCACTAGAAAAAAAGGCGATTTCTATTTAAAAAAAAGCACTCACTCCAAATATCAAAAATCACCGCTTTATGCTGGATGCAAATATTTTAATATGTTGCCAGAAGATCTCATGCTTATTACAGTCTTCAATGAATTTAAAAAAAAACTAAAGTTATTTCTCAACGAAAACTGCTTTTATACACTTACCGAATTCATTTCTTATAACCAAATCCCGTGAATATTATTAACTTATTATCTTGTTCAATACTGCTGTTATTATGTATTATATGTGACTGACTTGTGTTTTAATTATCTGTTTATACATATCTATTTTTTGTTTGTATATGCATACTTATACTGTTGTATTTATCATGACTTGTCACATGTACAATTTGATGTATGAATTGTGGTTTTCGTAAAATATTATTATTGACACTATCAGTTAAAATTTTTGTGACATGTTTTATATCGTTAGAAAGAGAAAAAATAAACGGAATTAATGGTAACATGGCCTACTTTGAGATTTGTTCTTTTCATTTTTGCCCAAGAGCGTATGTCAAAACCTACTGCGTTTTTCGAATTTTTTTATACAAATTATTATTCTTATTGACATTGCCGTCAACTTTAATCCCCTTAATTTTTTTCGTATATCCTCAAATAAGGAACCTATAACCGTTCGTGGTTTTCCTATTTTTCAGGTTTTTGTAATATATCTCCAAAAGTAGGCTATGGATTTTAAATTTCTTTTTACTGAAATATATCTCACAAAAAATGGGATAACTGTTCCTAAAACTTTATTCTTCTACAATAGATACTAAGCAAGATATTTGGTGTGTTCCTCGTAAAATAGACAGACAGTATAGTACGTGTAGCTACATCCGGCTGAATTAAAATGATGATGAAATTAGGCAGTTGACTCCCTTCGTACCAGTCAAAATCGTAGTTTCCATCAATTTCCAGCTAACCGATGTTCACTTCCGACAATTCTGTTGGATTCTTTTCGTAGGTATATCTCCAAATACTAGAAATGTACGCAGTACATTGCAACTGATCTTCAACTCCGCTTTACATGGGGGCAAATTAGAACCATCAACGTTTTTGTATTTATTTTGAAGACGTCATCAGTGTCCTGGAACATGTAAACCTTATTGAAGAGTATTAATCGAGCGTCATTAACGCTGTCGATTTTTTTGAGATCATATAAGTGGTAAGCGAATTTTTCGATATTCTTAGAGACTTCATCAAAGTTGTCGTCACTTACATGGCTCAAAGCCGCGTAAGCTTCCTGAAATTTCACCGATGACTTTAGTAGCTGATACGGCCGCTTCCTTCCTTTTCTAAAGAAGGCAGAGTTGTAGTCACAGTCTGTGAACGCGTCGAAAGCCGGAAGGGCAGCATAAATTGATTGGCCTATTGTCTCGTGAAGTTGTGTAACAGCGACAATCCTCTGGTAATTTCCAATACAGACGTCCATCCAAATTTTTAAATTGCTTTTTAAATTCACCAAATTTCCAAAAAGGATTACCAAGATGTCTGTGTCTGAACACCGAATTGAAACATGTGCTTCTTCATCGATGTTGCAAACGTGGTGAACGACCTTTGTGTCCACTTCTTCATGGAGCGGGCATAAGAAAGTCTCGTCTATGGTTCTAATTTTAAATCTAAAACTTCAAATTTGTAACAAAAACCAAAGTTGATGTAAACAATTTTGTTATCGAAAAACGGTGCCATTTCATTCTTTCCAAAATGGAATACTAAAATGTTAATCAGAGTTTCTTTGAATTTTATGTTCCGGAATTTCTTAACAAAGTCTGCTAGCCGATTTTGCTTTTCTCCATTGATGTGGTAGTCCCGCTTTTCACACGTATCAATCGCAGACCTATATATAATTATCACAAGCCGCGCGTGCTTGCTGTCCTAACTTCTGTTGACTGCTGACTGAGTGGGTTCTATGAAAATTAAGTATGATTGTTGATTTCATGAATTTAATTATATAAACTAATATATGGCTGAATTTCAACTTTTCCAAATCATTTGCATTGATTTTATTTTTGCAACGCGTATACAGTGGTAAAGTGTATACGAAATTAATTGAAACCGTATAAAAACTAAAAGCCGGCAAAAACAGTCGGCATCCCTTTATTGTACATGGGCGGAGGTAAATAGAAATGCTTGTCATAAGAAAATGATAAGATTTTCGGGCGTTATTATATTATCCTCTGTTTCAAATGGTCTCCAGAAAGCCATGGTAAATTAGTAAATAATTAAAATATTTTATCTTTTATATAGTAGTAAATATTTATAAATATGAACAATAACTAACTAAACTCCTACACTTGATATTATAATAGGTATTTATGCACTGCACTGGCACATTGACAGCACATCTCATAACGATTTACGAGTTTTTTATGCTAGTAGACCTGTCCGTTTTATTATCTTTAAACCAGTGCAGTCGTAGATGGTTCATTCAGGCTGATTACATTGCCAGTCTCGGACTCGCCTGCGCAGTTTCAACTACCATTCGAATCTCGATGCCATTGCTAAATATATAGGACAAAATATCAAATTCAGTGCGCACGGTCCTGTGCTTTAACACTGGCCAGTTTCAATTATCCTCGTATAAAGTATACCTTCGTCAATTTTGTCTTAATAAACCAAACAAAGAGCAAATAAAAGGTAATTTTACTACCTACAAAAAAGTGCCAGATTTACATTTTTTTGCAAAATCGATTTTTAAAGAAACATTTACTATAATAGCGAGCATAAGTGCTTTTTTCAGCTCTATTTTTTCCACCACTACGCCTAGTACAAGACTGATTCACTCAAACAATTTTTTTTTTCATCAAGCATACGTAATTACCTACCCAACTGCACAGTTTTAACCAGCCAGGTATTTTGTGTAATTGAAATTATTTTTCCTATATACAATAATTCAAATAGAAACTTGTACAGAAGAACCAGTTGAATTTATTTGTAGGCAATATGATAAACTTCATGTGTGCATATACCGTCGCATGATTTAGAGACTGCAAAGACTACGCCATAATATATCTCGGGTGTCTTCGTAAAATCTGCGTTTGATGACGTCTCATGAAGTTAAATATTTTTTTAACAAACAGATATAATGTTATTCAGAAACATTAATCTGCAATATTTACTCCAGAAATAGCACATATTATTATTTTACCATCGTGTTTCTAAATAAACCAGTTTTGAAACATATGAAATTAACATTTTTAAATTAAATTTTAATGATACTTTGTATAACAAACCTTGTATTGGCAATTAGCAGATAACACAGATTTTTCTGCCTTGCCTCAGCTCTGGGACTATGAGAATTTAACATACATAAAATTTCTAAGCAGTTCATTTTGTTATAAATTATCTTGTGTAATAAGATCAGATCAGCTTTCGTGCGTCTGTCTTTGAGCGGGTCGAAGCCGAAAGTTCAGATTGGGGAAATCTCATAGGAGTATATTCCCCTTCTATCCTAAAATGAATATATTTTAAAAATCTGCACTGTATTCTTTCAAAATTCTCAGTATATGTTAGGTAGTTAGGACACCAAATAATAGAAGCATATTCTAAATTACGGCGAACAAAGGTGGTATACAGGGTGGACCATTAATAATAGGCCATAGTTCAGGGGTAGATTCTTTGGACCAAAATATAATAATAATAATAAAAGTATATAAATACAAGGGAAAAATGTAATGTCACAAGAAAAAAATAAAGTATATGCAATATTCACTAATAACTTAACTTTATGGTTCACATAATACATAAAAAATATATAAAATAAATCCTAATTTAAATGGAGTGTAGTATCGTGTATAAAACATAATAATTTAGACTTAAACTCTTTAACTGTTGTACTGGACTTAATTATGTGAGGTAGAAGATTGAATTGTACAACTCCTCTGTGGAATAAGCTGTTCATTCTGCTGCTCTTAGATGTTCTTTTAACGTAGGTGTATATCAGTAACAGGCAGCAATTGCCTACTAAGATAATCAGGCAAAGTATAGTAAATACGGCCAAAATTGAAACTGGTCAGTATTAAAGTACAGGACCGTGCGCACTGAACTTGATATTTTGTCCTATATATTTGGCAATGGTATCGAGATTCGAATGGTAGTTGAAACTGTGCAGGCGAGTCCGAGACTGGCAATGTAATCAGCCTGAATGAACCATCTACGACTGCACTGGTTTAAAGGTAATAAAACGGACAGGCTCATTACATGGGACAACAAAGCATAGAGTATCTCGAGTTGCAGAAAGTTTAAAAAATAATGAGCTAACTCCCAAAGCTGATACACGTGGAAAACACTTCAATAGACCCAATAGGATTCCTGAAGACATAATAGCTCATATTGATGAACATATTCGTAGCTTTCCCAGAAGAAAGTCTCACTACAGTAGACATGATAATGCTAAGAAATATTTTTTGTCCTCGGAACTGAACATTTCAAACATGTACAAGTTATATCTCGAAAAATATGAACCGGAGCAACACCAGCTTTTGGAAAACAGAGAAACTATTCATCCAAAGGTGACTTACGATTTTTACAACAGACACTTTAATATGAACTACAACATAAGCTTTGGTCATCCAAGATCCGACACTTGCCAGACTTGCGATCGCCTTTCCAATACCATAGCTGCGGAAGAAAACCGCGAAGTGAAAAATAGATTGGAAATAGAGAAAAACCTTCACCTACGAAGGGCAGATAGTTTTTATTCCTCTTTAAAAGAAAATAGTGCTCGTGCTCAAAATGAAGAATCTGTTGAAGTATTATGCTTTGATTACCAGCAGAATTTTCCACTACCTCATGTTCCTTCGGGAGACGTATTTTACAAATGCCAATTGTGGCAATATAACTTTTGCATCCACTCAGGAAAAACAAGAGAATCAAAATTTTATATGTATGATGAAATAACCGCAAAGAAAGGAAGTAATGAGGTTACAAGTTTTCTACATCATTATTTAACAACGTTCCTACCAGAAACGGTTAGTAAGATATACCTATATTCCGATAACTGCTACGCTCAAAATAAGAATCATACATTGGTGCAGTACTTGCATACCTTCATTAACACGACCAAAAAAAAGATTATTCTTATAATGCATCAGTTTCCCGAACCCGGACACAGTTTCCTTCCCTGTGACCGTGCTTTCGGATTAATAAAAAAGGAAAAGAGGAAAAAGGAGATCGTTTATTTACCTTCGGATTGGAAAAAGTTAGTAAAAGAAGCATCTAAGAGCTTTAAGGTAATAGATGTTACCCAAGACATGTTGTTAGACTTTTCACAGCATTTTGGGGCAATTTTCAAAAAAGTTACAACTAACAGGCAAAAACAAAAATTTGCTATATCCACTTATCGTGTCTTTAAGTACGAAAAAAAGAACATTATACAATGTAGCACGACTTCTGGCATTACACTATTCTCAGATTTCTCCATTAAAAAGCCCACCGCTATCTTGTCACTGCCCAGAAATTTATTGTATGATACATATCCCCTTCCTATAAAAAAATTAAAACTAGATAACGTCATTACTCTAGCGGAGAAATACGTGCCTAAAGCTTTTATGTGGTTCTACGACATAGTTAAAAAAGCAGTGGGACCAGAAGTGCCATTAGAAGAACCTAATTCGGATGGGGATGAAGTTGAAGTGGAAATGTTTTAAGTAATGCGTTTTAACCATATATATTTTAATAATCATAGTCTGTTTTGTTAAGGAAATCATTTAAGAATAATAAACTATTAAAACAAGTTTTTTACATTTTTTTTACCGTGGTATTTTATCCTTCGGGGCAAAAAACGGCCAACTCCAAAATTTTCGAAAATTATTTAAAAAATGTGCCTCAAGAAAAAACACTCTTATTACTTCATAAAACTTTGGCAATGCCCTCTTTCTAATGGTTTTTCATATCTGTTTTTAAATAACAAAAATTTACATTTTCTTACAAAGTTTATTTTAATTTCCCACAAATTTTGTAAAATGGAGCTACCCGGTTTTTGCACCGAGCACTTCAATTATAGGTCTTTAGATACACTACGAAATGTCTTATTAGAATGCGGTTTTAAACATAAAAAACTTGACAGTCGTATGGTAATTATGGAATCGCGACGTATAGTTTCACTTCGAGTAGATTATTTGGAAAAAATTAGAGAATATCGTAAACTAAACAGGCATATAGTGTATCTAGACGAGGCGTGGTTTGACAAGCATGATGTTGTTCAGTATGGTTGGGTAGATAGTTCGCACAATTGTGTTTTAAATACTCCGTGTTCTAGAGGAAAACGCGTTATCATACTTCATGCAGGAAGTGAAAATGGGTTTGTATCCAATGCGTTGCTCTTATCACTATCACACATGACAGCCGATCTATTCGAAAAATGGTTTTCTCAACAGCTTCTACCAAATATTCCGCCAAATTCGGTAATTGTATTAAATGATGCTTCTTATCACTCGTATCGTATATTAAATAAAGTACCAAATAACAGCACAAAAAAGGAAAACATTTTAAAATTCATGAGAAAAGAAAATGGAAATTCCTGTAAAAGTTCCAATAAAACGCGAATTACTGAAAAGAATAAAAGAGCAGAATTTCAAAAAGGAATATGTTATTGATAACTTATCCAATATACACGGTCATATACTTTTGCGATTACCTCCATACTATTGCATATTTAATCCTATCGAGATGGTTTGGGGAACACTAAAAGTACGTTTACGAAAATGTAATAACTCTCCAACGTTAAACGCGATAGTAGTTGATCATATAAGAGAAGTAACAAATGACATTGACAATAATACTGATTTATGGAAAAATTGCGTTAGGCATATAATTGGAGAAGAAAATCGATATCCAACGCTACCCCCTAGTGCGCCGATTTTAATTCAACTGGATAATGATTCCTCCTCAGAAAGTGAAGATTCGGACGCGTCAATTAACATTTAACTTTTCTTCATTTTTTCATTCACTTTTTTATTGTTACATTTCGTGGAATATATTTTATTTAGTTGACCAGAAATTTTAATTTAAGTTACTTCATTCTAGAGAAATATTTTAATTTTGTTTTTATTTATGTTTTATATAAGTATACAAATATTTATTTTTGTTTTCATATAATAACTCTTTGCTTTGTTCAAGAAACTTACGTTTTTATTTTAGAGGAAACTGAAATTTTTATTTTATTTTTGACTAAAATCGTTGCCCCTCGTTAATCTAACCTGTCCCATCCCCTCCTGGCAAGATATGTTCATGCCTTCTCGTTGGTCCTTACTGAGCAATAACATATGTCAATATAATATGGGTTAACTTTAAAACTAAAACCAATAACTTTAAATATTTAAACTTTATATCTAAAACTGATATAATACCTCAAAAATATGTTATTGGCGAAATGAACCTAATAAACAAAAAATAATAAAAATGAATACAATTTTAACATTTTATTATGACAATCATTTCTATTTACCTCCGCCCATGTACAATAAAGAGATACCGGCTGTTTTTACCGGCTTTTAGTTTTTATATGGTTTCAATTCCGGTCGTATATACTTTACCGTTGATCGTTTTAAAAATAAAAGTCATAGTTTGAAAGTAATAAAACTGTTTTATATTAATCCAATTTAATATGCTTAGCATCAGCTGACTGCTTGAAAATCTGTTACATCCCAAAATTATTCACATTACCTTATTTTGGAGAACCTGCAACCTACTAAAATTTGTAGAACTTACATAAATCACTGAGCCACAGTAGAGGAAATGGGGCAATATTAAAGAATTATAAATTGTTAACCTTGTATTCAGTGATTTAAAAGGAGACACCCTGCAAAAAAACAATTTTCTTGCCTATCTTTTTTGATACCTAGTCGATATGTTTATTAAACTTTTAATTACCGGTCAATTATTAGGCCTAAATATTTAATTTCTTGAACAAGCTCAACATTTTCATTATTTATTTCAATACCAAGATTTAAGTTGATAAATCTATTGTACAAATAATTGTTACCTACAAACATGTATTTAGATTTTAGTTCATTTACTTTTAGTTTATTCATTTTAAATTTCTCCGTGAGCAGACCTAATTCTAAATTTACAGTAGTTACCATCGCTTCAAAATTTGTATTTTCATAATAGATAAGAGTGTCATCAGCAAAAAGGTGGATTTTACATTTCTGTAGCACATTGCCAAGACCATTGATATAAATAATGAATGAATATGAGGATATAACCCAATATGCTTTAGTAAAATGTTGCTGTGGAAAAAGATGCAGCGTGTCAAAGTTCAAATTATTTTTTCGTTTTTTTACAATAACTCAACAGCTTCTTGACTGATCTTCGCCAAATTTGCTAGAGGAACTTTTCTTACTCTAAGAAACAATAATTTATGTATTACATCACATTAGACCAGAGAGGAAGCCGCAGGACTTGTATCTGATGATGTATTTCTTTCATATTTTTTTTTTGACGAAACGTTGTAGTACTAACCCATCCAAGTACTAACTGCGCCTGTCGTTGCTTTACATCACATACCGAAGTATGTACATAGTAAAGACGCACCTACGCTCGCCCCAGAGAGCGTGTTATTATTATCAATAGAGCAATCAGTGGATCAATGATTTTTTAGTGTCTTAAATTTCTATATAAAGGTAAATTATTTATTAAGCACCAATCCATAATGTTAGTTAAATTTAGTTGAAAAGAGGTTCTAAAACTGATCCCTACGGTATACTCCACGTAGCAGATATTTGGATAGAATTGCAACAGCGATATATAACATGTTGTATCATATGTGACGTACTGATTTTCTCAAAGTAAAACGTAATTTTCAAGTTGTCACAAATTCAGCTTACAATTACAAAATTATTATTTTTTGAAAATTATCCTTTTCTTGTGTTCCACCCCTTGAGAAGGGGTCACTTCGACCCCCTACCAAAGAAAAATGCAAAATATTTCTCTAAATTAAAATCTGTATTTACCGTACTATCAATCAAATAAATAAACCTGCGATAATTTCCCCTTACCGTCTATTAATTAATTTATATAAATCATGTGTACAACGAAAACAAATAGAAGTGGCTCAGAACTATTTCAGTCCTTTAATTACATTTCAAGCTTTCAAAGCTCATAACTATCACAATCATTAAAACACGAGTCTTGCGATGTGGCGTCTTTCGTGGCCTTCCAAGGCCACAGCCTCGAAAGCTTAAGAGTATCAACCATCAACTGCACAGAATAGTGGTCGACACACACGCAGTCCAACAGGCCAATTAAAATACCTGCTAGCGGATGCATGTTAATAAATTACTCTAGTGCGAGGTGGATCGCGAAACCGCAGACGTTTTTGACCGCAACGTTATTTTTGGAACTGTGGGAAGTTCACTTTGGGTCAAAAAACTTCGTTTCAATGTTAACTTGATTTCGTCATTTTACTGTTAGGTCAGAATTTTTTTGCATTTTTTAGCAGAAACGACAATGTAAATGACACTTTTTTATTTCTCACTCCTTGTATCAAGGAAAAAGCTTGATAAAATACAAGAACAGTAAACTCTACAGTATGGAATAATTTACATCCTTTATAAATGTCGTCATAGAAACATAATTGTCATAATTTTATTTCCATATCTGCAAATCTATCTCTAATTATTAAAGTTGGTTTTCACGGACTGGCAAGCGAGAGGCTGGTTAACAATGCTGATATTATATCCAAAAAATTGTAGAAGCATCCCATGAAATTGTCTTAGATTGAATTGAATTTACAGGATCTTTTCGTATTCTAAACAAGAATAACAGGAACAACTTATTATCTTGAAATCGGCTTTTTCTACATCTTTATTTTAAAAATATTTTAATAAGTCTAGTAGCTCTTGACATGGGTACAAATATCTGCGAAAATATTTTAGGCTCATTTCCATTCTGTTCTATTTTAAACCCATTATTAACTTATTGTTTCAGGTACATCTCCAAATGAACTGACACGTAACGCCAGACAAGTCCAAGAAAACAGTTCTAACTTCAGATGTCCTAGCGAGGGATATCACCCTGATCAACAAAACTGTAAAGGATTTTATAGATGTATGTCAGATGGAAAAAATGGTCTCAACGCAATTAGATTCGAATGCGGAGAAGGTACGGTGTTCGATCCAGCCATCAGTGCTTGCAATTACCCTTATGCTAGTAGTCGAGCAGAATGTGGAGGCAATGGAATTGATGGAAGCTATGGACAAGTAGACCATGTACCAAGTTCAAGTTCTCCAGCGCCGACAAAGTCTACTACCGTATCTTCTATATCTTCAACTACAATATCTAGTCAAATTGGTAACAAATGTAGTCAAGAAGGTTTCTTAGGAGATCCAGCCAATTGCAAAAAATTCTACAGATGTATAAATAATGGACAAGGCGGTTATATACAATATGAATTTACATGTGGAACCGGTACTGTTTGGGACACAGTTTCATTGTCGTGCAATTACCCTTGGGCTGCAAATAGACTGGGATGTGCCGAAGAGCTACAAATACCAGGTAACCAACAACCACAAGGATTGTTTGCACTTAGAGATTCTGAAAGTAGTTCTTTTTCGAATTCTTCAATGTCTTCATCAAATTTTTCTTCATCTCAACAATCTTCCTCTTCCAACCAAAGTAGTTCCTCATCCCAAAGCTCTACATCCAGTAGCAGTAGTAATAGTTCTGCTTCACAGCAGGGTAGTTCTTCTTCATCCCAGCAAAGTTCTGCACCTCAACAAAGTAGCTCCTCACAAACTTCACACAGTTCTTCTTCACAAGGCTCTTCCTCGCAAGGCTCTTCTACACAAGGCTCGTCTTCTCAAAGTTCTTCTGCACAAAACACTTCTTCTCAGGGCTCCTCTCAGGGCTCTTCTTCACAAAGTTCCTCATCCTCAAATCAGCACTCTTCCACAGGCCACCAAGGATCCGCATCAAATCAGGGAGGTTCCAATCAAAGCGCTTCTAACAATCAGGGTTCTTCTTCCCAATCCTCTTCTAGTTCTTCACATCAAAATCAGCAAGGAGGAGGATCCGAGCAACAAAATTCGTCTCAGTCTTCTAGCTCAAATCAGCAGAATTCGCAGTCGTCAGGTACCTCTTCAAATCAAAACCAACAAAATTCTGGCTCTAATTCTCAGTCATCCAGTTCTTCAAATCAAAATCAACAAAATGGTAGTTCGAATCAATCTTCTAACTCTAATCAACAAAATTCTCAGTCTTCTAGTTCTTCAAATCAAAATCAACAAAGTACAGAGCAACAAAATTCTTCTCAGACTTCCGGCTCTAATGGACAAAATTCGCAGTCATCAGGTGTTTCAAATCAAAATCAACAGAATCAACAAAGCACAGAGCAACAAAATTCATCTCAGACTTCTGGCTCTAATCAGCAAAATTCTCAGTCTTCTAGTTCTTCAAATCAAAATCAACAGAATCAACAAAGCACAGAGCAACAAAATTCATCTCAAGCTTCCGGCTCTAATCAACAAAATACTCAGTCATCTGGATCTTCAAATCAAAATCAACAAAATGGAAATTCAAATCAGCAAAATCAACAATCTTCTAGTGGGACTTCTAATCAAAATCAACAGAGTCAACAGTCAGGAAGTTCTAGTCAGTTAAATGGACCACAATGTACGGTAGAAGGCTTTATGGGTGATAACAAAAATTGCAGCAAATTCTACAGATGCGTAAACAATGGAAGGGGCGGCTTTACAAGGCATGAGTTTAATTGCACTTCAGGAACTGTTTGGGATCAAAGTGCTTTAACCTGTAATTATCCATCAGCTGTTAGAGGAGAATGTAACCATGCAAGCGGATCCAATACTGAACAAAACCAGCAGAGTCAACAAGGAGTAAATTCTGAGCAACAAAACCAACAAGGTGGAAGTTCTGGAGAACAAAATCAACAGAATCCACAAGGAGGCTCAACGGAACAAAATCAGCAAGGGGGCAGTTCTAGCGAATCAAACAATCAAGGTCAACAATCGGGAAGTTCTGAAGCGCAAAACCAACAACAAGGAGGAAGTTCAACGTCACAAAATCAACAGAATCAGCAGGGGACAAATTCTTCTGGTCAGAATCAACAGACAGGCAGCTCTGTAGAACAAAACCAACAAAATCAACAGGGGGGAAATTCTGGACAAGGAAACCAACAAAATCAGCATCAAAGTGGAAATCAAAACCAAGGATCAAACAACCAGTCAATCACTCAAGGACAGATAGTTGATAACACGTGCGTGTCTGAAGGATTTGTAAAAGATGATAAAGATTGCAAAAAGTTTTATAGATGTGTTAGTGATGGCAGAAATGGTTTTATCAAATATGAATTTTCTTGTGGCGAAGGGACTGTGTGGGATGAAACATCCGGTTCTTGCAACCATCCATACGCTGTAACTAGAGCGTGCGGTAACACTAACCAACAAGGTTCCACCCAACAGGGATCAAATCAACAAGGTGGTGGTAATCAAAGTTCCAATCAACAAGGATCGACTCAGCAGGGATCGAATCAACAAGGTGCAAATAATCAAGGATCTAATCAAAGTGGATCTCAAAGTTCTAATCAACAGAGTGGAGGTAGTCAAGAGTCTAATCAACAAGGATCAGGTCAGCAAGGCTCCAATCAACAACAAAACCAACAAAGCGGAACTCAAAATCCGAATCAACAAGGGTCAGTTCAACAAACCGGTCAACAGGGATCAAATCAACAAGGAGCTAATCAGCAAGGTGGAAGTAATCAAGGATCTAACCAGCAGGGTTCTAATCAACAGGGCTCAAATCAGCAACAGAATCAGCAAAATTCAGGTCAGAATGCACATCATCCACCAGACAATCAACAAGCAAATCAAAACGTCAGTAAACCACTTCCACCAGGAACAATAGTTAATAATTTATGTACTTCGGAGGGTTTTGTTAAAGATGATAAAGACTGCAAAAAATTCTATAGGTGCGTAAATGATGGTAGAAATGGATTCACAAAATATGAATTTAATTGTGGCGATGGAACGGTGTGGGATGAGGCAACAACTTCTTGTAATTATCCTAGCGCTGTTAAGGGAAATTGCGGTACTGTTCAAGAATCTAGTCAACAAGGTACTAACCAACAAGGATCTAATCAACAAAACACCAATCAACAGGGCTTAAATCAGCAAGGTTCTAATCAACAGGGCTCCAACCAACAAGGAAGCAATCAGCAAGAATCTAATCAGCAAGGCTCTAATCAACAAGGTGGAGGGCACCAAGGAACCAATCAACAGGGAGCAAATCAACAAACTTCAGGCCAACAAGGTAGTAGTCAACAAGAATCCAATCAACAAGGCTCAAATCAACAGAATTCTAACCCACAGGGAGGTAGTCAACAAGGCTCCAATCAAAATGGTTCTGACCAACAAGGTAGCGGTCAACAAGGATCCAATCAACAAGGTATAAACCAGCAAGGTAGTGGTCAGCAAGGGGCTAATCAGCAAGGATCATTGGGTGGAGACAAGTGCATTAGTGAAGGCTTTGTAGGAGATCAACAAAACTGCACTAAATTTTATAGATGTGTTGGAAATGGCAGAGGCGGGTATCAAAAATATGAATATACTTGTGGGCCGGGTACAGTCTGGGACCAAACCCAGTTATCATGTAATCACGGATGGGCAGTATCTGGAAAATGTTCCACTGCTCAAGGAACAAATCAACAAAATAACAATCAACAAGGTTCTAATCAACAAGGTTCGAGTCAACAAGGTGGAGAGCAGCAAGGATCAAATCAAGGCTCCAGTCAACAAAGCGGCGCACAACAAGGCAACGGCCAGCAAGAAACTAGTCAACAAAATCCCAATCAACAAGGTAGTAAGCCGCAGGAATCCAGCCAACAAGTAGGCACTCAACAAGGTTCTAACCAAGAAGGAAGCGGCCAACAAGGGTCAAATCAGGGCTCCAACCAACAAGGGAGCAATCAGCAAGGATCTAATCAACAAGGCTCCAACCAACAGGGTGGAGGGCAACAAGGAACCAATCAACAAGGTTCAAATGAACAGAGCACAAATCAACAAGGGGGAGGTGAGCAAGGATCTAATCAGCAGGGTTCTAACCAGCAAACTGGAGGCCAAGAAGCAACCAATCAACAAGGTTCGAATCAACAGGGCTCCAACCAACAGGGTGTTAGTCAGCAAGGATCTTTGAGTGGAGATAAATGCGCTAAAGAAGGATTCGTTGGTGATCAACAGAACTGCACTAAATTCTATAGATGTGTTGGAAATGGAAGAGGTGGATACCAGAAATATGAATATAGTTGTGGCCCGGGCACAGTCTGGGATCAAACTCAGTTATCATGTAACCATGCATGGGCTGTGTCTGGAAAATGTTCAACTGGTCAAGGTGCAAATCAACAGGGAAGTAATCAACAAGGGTCCAACCAGCAAGGTTCAAATAATCAAGGTGGTGGACAACAAAGTACCGATCAGCAAGGATCGGACCAACAAAGTTCCAACCAACAAGGTGGCGGACAACAGGGCACCAGTCAACAAAGTTCTAATGAACAGGGTACTAACCCACAAGGGAACAACCAGCAAGGATCTAATCAACAAGGTTCTAACCAGCAAGGTAACGGACAACAGGGAACCAATCAACAAGGTTCTAATGAACAGGGTTCTAACCAACAAGGGAACGAGCAGCAAGGATCTAATCAACAAGGTTCTAACCAGCAAGGTGGTGGACAACCGGGAACCAATCAACAAGGTTCTAATGAACACGGTTCTAACCAACAAGGGAACAACCAGCAAGGATCTAATCAACAAGGTTCTAACCAGCAAGGTAACGGACAACAGGGAACCAATCAACAAGGTTCTAATGAACAGGGTTCTAACCAACAAGGGAACAACCAGCAAGGATCTAATCAACAAGGAACTAACCAACAAGGTTCTAATGAACAGGGCTCTAATCAACAAGGGAGCAATCAGCAAGGAGTTAATCAGCAAGGGTCTAATCAACAGACTGGAGGACAACAAGGAACCAATCAACAAGGTTCAAATCAACAGGGTTCCAACCAACAAGCAGGTAGCCAGCAAGGATCTAATCAACAAGGTTCTAGCCAACAAAGTGGCAGTCAACAAGGATCTTTAAGTGGGGAGAAATGCACTAGCGAAGGATTCGTTGGTGATCAACAAAACTGCACTAAATTTTACAGATGTGTTGGAAATGGTAGAGGAGGTTACCAAAAATATGAATATACTTGTGGTCCAGGTACCGTCTGGGACCAAACTCAGTTATCCTGTAATCATGCATGGGCAGTATCTGGTAAATGTTCAACTAGTCAAGGTACAAATCAGCAGGGTAGTAATCAACAAGGTTCCAATCAACAAAGTGGTGGACAACAAGGAACCAACCAACAAGGTTCTAATGAACAGGGCTCCAATCAACAAGGTGGTGACCAACAAGGTTCTACTCAACAAGGTTCTAACGAACAAAGTGGTGGACAACAAGGAACCAACCAACAAGGTGGAGGACAACAAGGAACTAACCAACAAGGTGGAGGGCAACAAGGAACCAATCAACAAGGTCCTAACCAACAAGGAACAGGACAGCAAGGTTCAAATGAGCAGGGTTCCCATCAACAAGGTACTAACCAAGAAGGTGGTGGACAACAAGGATCCAATCAACAAGCCTCTAATCAACAAAACGGAGGGCAGCAAGGTACCAATCAACAAGGATCTAATCAACAGACTGGAGGACAACAAGGAGGCAATCAACAAGGTTCAAATGAACAGGGCTCCAACCAACAAGGGGGCAGCCAGCAAGAATCTAATCACCAAGGTTCCAGCCAAGAAGGTGGCAGTCAACAAGGATCCCTAAGTGGAGAGAAATGCACTAACGAAGGATTCGTTGGTGATCAACAAAACTGTACTAAATTTTATAGATGCGTTGGAAATGGTAGAGGTGGATACCAAAAATATGAGTATGCTTGTGGTCCGGGTACCGTTTGGGACCAAACGCAGTTATCATGTAATCATGCATGGGCAGTATCTGGTAAATGTTCAACTAGTCAAGGTACAAATCAGCAGGGTAGTAATCAACAAGGTTCCAATCAACAAAATGGTGGACAACAAGGAACCAACCAACAAGGTGGAGGGCAGCAAGAAACTAACCAGCAAGGTGGAGAACAACAAGGAGCCAATCAACAAGGTTCCAATCAACAAGGCTCTAACCAACAAGGTGGAGAACAAGGAACTAATCAACAAGGTTCAAATCAACAAGGTTCTAACCAACAAGGAGGAGGACAACAAGGTTCGAATGAACAGGGATCTAATCAACAAGGAACTAACCAGCAGCAAGGTGGAGGACAACAAGGAACCAATCAACAAGGTTCTAACCAACAAGGAGGAGGACAAGGAACTAATCAACAAGGTTCAAATCAACAAGGTTCTAACCAACAAGGAGGAGGACAACAAGGTTCGAATGAACAGGGATCTAATCAACAAGGAACTAACCAGCAGCAAGGTGGAGGACAACAAGGAACCAATCAACAAGGTTCTAACCAACAAGGAGGAGGACAACAAGGTTCAAATGAACAGGGCTCCAATCAACAAGGAACCAGCCAACAAGGTGGAGGACAAGGAACTAATCAGCAAGGTTCGAATCAACAAGGCTCTAACCAACAAGGTGGCAGTGAGCAAGGGTCAAATCAACAGGGTTCTAACCAACAAGGTGTCAGTCAGCAAGGATCATTGAGTGGAGACAAATGCACTGGCGAAGGATTTGTCGGTGATCAACAAAGTTGCACTAAATTCTATAGATGCGTTGGAAATGGTAGAGGTGGATACCAAAAATATGAGTATACTTGTGGTCCGGGTACAGTCTGGGACCAAACTCAATTATCATGTAACCATGCATGGGCAGTGTCTGGAAAATGTTCAACTGGTACAAATACCAACCAACAAGGTTCAAACCAGCAAGGTTCGAGCCAACAAGGACAACAAGGTACTGATCAACAAAATTCTAACCAACAAGGTGGTGGACAACAAGGATCTAACCAAGAAGGTTCAAATCAACAGGGGTCAAACCAACAAGGTGGCAACCAGCAAGGGTCAAGTCAACAAGGTAGCGGACAACAAAGTACCGATCAACAGGGCACTAACCAACAAGGTTCAAACCAACAAGGAGAGCAACAAGGGACCAATCAACAAGGTACGAATCAACAGGGCACCAACCAACAAGGCGGAGGGCAGCAAGGAACTAATCAACAAGGGTCCAACCAACAGGGAGAGCAACAAGGGACCAATCAACAAGGTACGAATCAACAGGGCACCAACCAACAAGGGAGTGGTCAACAAGGTTCCAGCCAACAAGGTGGGGCACAACAGGGATCCAATCAGCAAAGTGGAGGCTCTAACCAACAAGGCACCAACCAGGTAATTACTAAAAGAATTATTCATTGCAGTATTTTACTTTTAAACATTTTAAGGGTTCATCGTGGAATGCAACTGGTGTATCCAGTGAAATTGGAACTAGCTGTTCAAAAGAAGGATATCTTGGAGATCCAAATGAGTGCAAAAAGTTTTATAGGTGCGTTAGAAATGTACATGGTGGTTTCACAAAATATAAATTTGTTTGTGGCCCACAGTTTGGAATGTTTCTCAGATAACACGTAATTACCCCAGAGTTGCAAACAGAAAACATTGTAGTCACAATGATGCTACAACATTTTCAGTTATACATTTTATGTCTAATCAATCATCTCATGAAAGTAGTACTTCATCACAAAAGCCTTTGAATCAATTATGTATCACAGACGGATTCATCTCCGATAATCACAATTGTTCTAAATTTTACAGATGCGTCAATAATGGGAACAATGGATATACTAAATATGAGTTTTCATGTGGTAAAGGAACCGTTTGGGACGCCGACTCTATAACTTGTAATTATCCTTGGGCCGTGCGCGGAAAATGTTCAAAGGTGGTAGACAATGAACCTACAACGATAAGGGTAAATATATTTGTTTTAAGAAAAAAAATGTTGCTTATAATATATCATTCCATCAGCATGAATATCTCAAACATATTAGCGAATCTACTAGTAGGAAGAAAGTATTTTCACAATAATATATAATACATCTCATTTCAATTGTTATTTTTTTATGTAATTGTCGTCGATACAGCCGTAAATAATTTTAATATCTATTTTGTAGCCAGGTGAGTCAACGTCCACTCCTGTTACAAATGCAGGAAGTACTAGTGATTTAACTACCTCAACAGGCAGTACAACTTACGCACCAACGTCCACCATTGGTCCAAGCACAACTAACACCGAAAGTACTACATACTTATATAGTTCTACAGACGGAGGTAATTCTTTTACAACAGACAGTTCCACTTATCAACCAACATCTACAGATACCACTGGCACATCCACTACAACTGAAGGTTCCGTTTCGCTCTCAACAACAACTGAAAGCATTTCTACTGAAAGTACTACTACAGTCTTTACAACTTCTACAATCTCCTCACCTACGGAGAGTACTACTTATATACCATCTACCACAGGAGGAGGTGCAATTGAAAGTACTACAACAGTTCTTACAACTTCTACCGAAATAGTTTCCTCGCCTACAGAGAGTACCACTTATATATCATCTACTGCAGGAGGAGGTGCAACTGAAAGTACTACGACAGTCCTTGCAACCTCTACCGAAATAATTTCGTCATCTACAGATAGTACCACTTACATACCATCTACTGCAGGAGGGAGTGCAACTGAAAGTGCAATAACTACAACAGTCGGTAGTACTGGAGTCACAGAAGCTAGTGGTACTACAACAGAACCTCCCGTTAGTGAAACGTTGGAACCCTGCCCCATAGGTCAATTGGAAGGTGATCAAATAGCCTTGATTTGCCCGACTGGGTTTAGGAGGCATCCAAAATATTGTAACTTGTTCTATCAGTGTACCAAAGGCCAAAATAACCATGACTATAAAGTACTAGTCCTTAGCTGTCCGAGCGGCACTATTTACGATGACGCCAAGATACAGTGTCTCCCACAAAATGAAACCAGGTCTTGTGCGGGAGAAATAGCAACCAGTTCATTGTATAGAAGATTGGATGAGAATTCAATGCCTCCTGTAAGTACCACAATGTTTAAAAAATGTATAAAATTAAATAAGTGGCATTATTTTTAAACGGATCATTATTTTGTTGAAACATCAGAAAATATATCGGGTTTAACATTGAGTACTTCGTCATCACTTTTGTATTAACCTTCTTTCCTTGAACAAATTCATAAAAATTGTATTCGTACGGATTCTGATACTCATAGAGGATTCTCGACTTATGTAGTGACAACGTCAAGCCCTGTATAGGCTGTACCTTCGAGGTGTCTACTAAGATCGCTTTGCCACTGGTTTCACTAATTCAAGACTTTAAGAGCAATCAACGAAACAATACAAAGCTAAGGTCTTTGCGTGAAAGTGTATAACTTCTACTAGTTTACGTCTGTTACCGTGCTGGCAGTAAACGTGTCTCGTGGCTGTAAAGAGCACAACAAGCACTCGATTTATAGGTCAGCATTTTGTTTCGATATATGAAAAAAGGACTGTTTATCACGTATCATATATATTTTTAATGTTCTGAGAACTGAACGTGTGGTTCTTTAATAAATTATATATGTACGGGGTTATTCACTATATATTGACCCTCTTTATTTCTGTTATTATTGAAAATCTCGGCGAGTAAAAGTTGCTTCGTCGGTAAATAAAGTGTTCTTAACAAAATTTCGATCCCTGTTGTGTTTATTTAAATCAAATTGACAAAATTGTAGCCTTTGTGGAAGATCCCTTCGAAGTAAGTTTTGTACAGGAGTTATATGATATGGGTAAAAGTGTTCTTTACGTAAGACTCTTAGGAGAGACTGTTTACTCACCCCTGTTGCCGCTGCTAAACGACTTGAACTGACTTGAGGATCTTCATCCACACGAACTAAAATTCTTAGTTCTTGATCTGGAGTAATTCGTTTCGGTCGTCCTGTATCATTTTTATGGCGAAATGAACCCATTTCCCCCAAACGACGAAACAGATCTTTGAAAATCTTATGGTCTAGCTATATTCTATTTAGATATTCCAATGAGTATCTCCTCGCTGCAGCACGTCCGCTAAAATTATTTTGTGCTTAAACACATATCATATCCCTCATTTCCCTATGTGAAAAATTATTATGTCTAGGCATTGTAAATAAATAAGTTAAAGAAATTAGATCGAGCAACACAAGAATAAAATAAAATGATTAAATGACGTAAATGACAGAACTAAAACGTAACCAAAGCACACTTTTCAATAAATACACTTTCGTTCACTAAATTTGAATTTGTCTTTCAAAAAATTCTTCAAATGTTTAACGGCACTTTCCTCGAAAACGGTTGGAGTTATCAAGTTCTACCAAGTGTACCTTTTATACGTGGAAATGATGCCCTCATCAGATTTTCTGGTAAGAAGTATCACAACGTTTCGTAAAATAAAATTTGAAAAAAAAAATATCGTTAGATACAGGTCCTGCGGCGCCCTCTATGATCTAACGTGATGTAATACATAAATTATTGTTTCTTAGAATAAAAAAAGTTCCTCTAGCAAATTTGGCGAAGATCAGTCAAGAGGCTGTTGAGTTATTGCAAAAAAACGAAAAAATTATTTGAACTTTGACACCCTGTATCTTTTTCCACAGCAACATTTTACATCCTCATATTTTGGCCCATAGAATCCACCCCTGAACTATGGCCTATTGTTAATGGTACACCTTGTATAGTCAATTCGAAGTAAAATATTTTTCTGCAAAATTTACATTTTACTCACTCATACATAACTCTGATTTCAGTGATATAAAATTTCACTTTCATTACTGACAAACATTAGAAACATTTATAAAAGTACAGTGAAGGTAAAATATTGAGCGAAATTAAAATCAAGAAACATAAAGCACTGGGAAATTGTTTAATTTTTCACATAAATATTGATTAGATAATGTCTTTGATTTAAAAAAAGCTTGCGTCCGATAATAAACCCTTTGTCTTGACACGAACTTCGCGTTTTATATGTGTATGAGACAACAAGTATTTGCATAATTTGTGAGCGTGAATAACTTCTTCGTATATGTCTTTTTACTTACTCTATTTTAATAAGTATATTTCTCAATTTGCGTGAGTAGTTAATGAGATATAATAAGGCAACGCATGCAAAAAAATCGCAACAGAAATGCAGATGTGCCTATGTTATTGTCAGCAACTCACCAACTTGTTCTTGTTCTCACATCACATCACATCGCATAAGTGTTTGGCCACTAATAGTTAACTACATTATGCTTCTCTGCATATGAAAAATAATATCTTATTAAAACTGCAGCGTGTCAATTATGTTGTAAGTTAAAAAATGAGAAGTACATTTTAACCTCCGTCATATGCGATAAAAACAAAAGAAAATTATACAAAATATAATATTTAATACAACATATACGTACAAAATTGCATCTTAATATATGAATAAATTATCATCCATTACCTACCTAGAGGTAGGTAATAATAGATTATTAAAAATTTCTTCATAAAAAAGTAAAAACATTATTTGTTGTAGACGATGAAGAATAATGAAGGGGGACTACCTGCCCTGAGGCAAACTATCGTTTGTTTCACTTTCGTGTGAATAATTGTCGTCAATTTTAACAACAAATTCTTGTCTCTGATACAAGATTCAACGGCCATGGCTATATTTTCAATACAAAGAAAAAAATAATTGTCTTCTTTTTTTTACTTAATTTTTTAATTTCTACCGGTTTTTTTTTAATTCTTTCACATCCCTAGGCAACGCATGTTTTGAAATCCTGTTGCAAGACACCATTAATATTTTTAATAGATCTACAGTTACAATTAGGTAGATACTAGCTATACAGGGTGCACCTTTAATAATAGGCCACAGTTCATGAATAGATTCTTTGGAACAAAATATGAGGATATAATCAAACATGATACAACGCGTCAAAATTGCATTTTTTTGCAATATCTCAACTACTTCTTTACCTATCTTCTCCAAAATTGATGTGAAAACATTTTTTAATCTAATAAACAATAACTTATGTATTGCATCACTCTGTTCCGCTGAGGGTGCCTCATGAGTTATACCTGATGATGGATAATTTTTTCTCATGAAACGTTGTGGCACTTTTAACAAAAAATCTCATGCAGGAGTCATTTCTACGTAAAAAAGGCACACTTTATAGAACTTGATAATTTCTACCGTTTTCGAGACAGCTGCCTCAAAAGATTTCAACAATTCTTTGAAAACAATCTCAATTTGAAGAGGGCAAATTGTATTTATTGAAAAAATTACAAAACATAAATGAAAACTAAATAGTGACAACTACGCTCACTAACTGACTCTTATGAAATAATTTGCTGCAACTTACAGTAAATTTTCGTTATGCCCTCCAGTTACTTCTATGCAAATTCTAATTCTTTTGATAATAGACCTTCTTATATTAAAAAATACATTTTGTTGTCCTCTAATAAAATTGGATGCGTTTTGTGTTTGTTCCCACAATTCTTGTCTTGAACTGATGGAATTTGCATACACTAAGGACTTCATATGTCCCACACATAAAAATCCAAAGGATTTACATCAGGACTCCTTAGCGGCCAATTAAGTTCACTTTCTCGATCAATCCATCTGTGAGGAAATGTACCATCAGATGATTTCTGACTGATATGGAGAAATGGAGTTAAAGTTGCTTCATTGATCAATAAAATGTTATTAATAAAATGCCGATCTCTGTTGTGTTTATTGATAACAAATTGGAAAAATTCTGCCCTTAGTGGTAGATCCTGAAGTAAATTTTGTCCAGGAGTGCGTGTAAGCCCTCTGTGCAAAATATTCGCAGAACTGATTGTTTACTCACTCCTGTTGCCGCTGATAAACGACTTGAGCTGACTATTGGATTTTCATTCACATGAACAGACTAATTTTTTTTCTTCTAGGTTTACAGTAATACGTTTCGGTCGTCCTACATCATTTTTATGGCGGAATGAACCACTTTCTCCCAAATGACGAAACAGATCTTTAAAAATCTTATGATCTCGCTGCATTCTATTTCGATACATTTCATTATATTCCTTAGCTGCAGCACGTCCGGGGGAATTTTCTTGTACGTAAACACAAATCATGTCCCTCATCTCTCTATATCGTAAAAATTATTATGTCGAGGCATTTCACATAAAGAAATAAAAGAAGCTTCTAAATTTAACGAACACAAGTGAAAAATAAAATGTCAAATTAATGAAATTGTATGTAAATGATAGAATTAAGACGCCACCAAAGCACTTTTTTCAATAAATACAATTTGTCCTTTTCAATTTAATAATAATAATTTGTCTTTATCTCGTTTTTCAATAAAAAACTTACAAATTGTTTAAAAGAAGGGTGATATTGAACTTGTTGAAAATATTATGTACATGTAAATGATAAAAAGAATAAAGTAAAAGATTTCAACATTATAATCTACTATTAAATACTCAGAGTTTAATATGGTTTCTGAATATTGACATGGAACTTTTGGTAGATTGTTGTACAATTTAGCTGCATTGTATGAGATCTGTCCGATTAATGTGGATAAAACACCTTTCAAGCAAATATAACCAATTCGTTTCCCTAAATTTGGTGGTATCATGGTCAAATTTTCTCAAGTTGAAATTAAACCTAATGCACAAATTCTGTAACTTTTGTGAACTTACCTTATCTTTATTAAATAAAGCTGGCCAATAAACCACATCGCAGTAAGAAAGACTGGATAGAATTAGGGTATCTTTGGGAATCTATAAAGACCAGTTTATTTAATTTAAGTCTCTTACAAATTTATCATCTGCAAATTGAGAAAATCCCTCTGGTCCACTCTGTATAATGGTTACTCTTCTTCTGACGTCAGTTTTTATATTTGTACATTTGTTTTGTTACGAATATTATTAAGTAGATGTATCATTTATCCCATTACGAGTATCGTTGCTAGCAGTTACCTAATTATCCTATATTAATATATTATCCTAATATATTAACAAGAAACTCTATTTTCCACAGATCCAGATAACCAGCAGACAACCCCTCTGCCCAGTTGAAGGCTTCCACGAAGCAGAGGCAACTGCTTGCAGCGCCACATTCATAAGATGCCAGCAGTGGTGGGCTAACCAAAACAGCAGGACGAGCAGAATGGAAGGATACATGTACCAGTGCCCCCAAGGGTTCGCCTTTTGGCAGATCAGCAGAAGGTGCGAGCGTACCTCGAGGTTGCTGCACTGTAAAGGATACGACGTTTATAGTACCAGATGGGAACTACCAGTAGAAACCAATAATGTATCGCTAAGGAGAAGAAAAAGTGCCAACATAGACTTTTGAGTTGTTAATAAAGCCTACAAAATACTTTTAAATTAGATACCTACGTGAAATTACCATTAGTGTCCAACGGATTGGGTGCGATGCTCAGATTTGCCAGTATTTTGTATCTTGTACTAGATTATGTTACAATCTGAATTGTTGAAAAATTGACTGATTTTTTCTTTGAACTAATTCAGTTTTAGTTCAAAGTAAAATAATTTCATCGATTTCGAGGTTTCGGTAACTTTGAAGTCGTTGCGATTGGGTTTTGGTTTTGGGTTTATTTATTCTTTTGATATTTATTGAAAGCTAACAAAATTTATTCTTACTACCTTCAACTAGTTTATTATTTATTTTTACCGATTTAACGTTTATTTAGGTTAGATCTCGAAGATGCAATTGCCAATGTACTTATAAATATAAAATAAAGCGAAAATAAGATACATCGTCTTTTATTACCAATATTTACAATAAAAGCCTATGTAGTGTTTGTATTGCTAGTTTAACGATTTATTCAAATTTAAATCAAGTACTTGTTCGTGCCGTACGTCTTGTGGTATAAGTAAAAAATTCCGGATTTCGGTGCAGAGCTCTTGGAATCGGGACATTCATATAAATGTTTATGGTGGAGTAAAAATGTTCTTCGTACAAAATTCTATTCATAAATTACCCAAATGAAGATTAGGAGTACAGTACCACCAAAATAAATGTGTCAGCGAAATTTTAAAGCTTCGTAATGTCGGCAAGTATAAAAAGAATATTGGAAAGATTATTCCATTCCATTATAATAAATAACAAATAGAAAATTTCTTTGTTACATATTACTATCACATTTTATTTTAAAGTTTGCGACTGTAGTTTCGTTGAAACTAAGCCTACATTTCCAAGCACATTGAATTGCAAATTAAATTGTGTGGGTATTTATACATTACACAAGAGTTATGTTAATTGGATATAATTAAGCATTGCCGGTAGGCTTCTTTTACGACAGGTCGCTGGTTTCTAAAAAACTTTAAACAAACGCAATGTTCTGCCATTAGCAGAATTGAAAAAACTATTTTTAAATCCCCTTTATCATAGGAAATCGCCCTTTGGTATCAAGAAACCCGGTCGGGTTTCGTAGCTAATTTCCTCTCTCTCCCATGCGAAAGCGAAACGAGACCGGGATTCATATACAGCAAGATATTGCTTTCTGCGCCATCTGGATAATTCATTTCTTTTATAAAAAAAAACATAATCATTTAATAGATATGCAGACGATATTCTAATTTGTTATTCATTAGACACTCAAGGAACACATAGAACATTATATTTTATTAATAGTCTATATTCATACATTTCATTCACCGCAAAAATTGCACAGAATCGACAAATCAACTTTCTATATCTAACGATATGTAGACAAGATACAAATAAACTATCGTTTAATATCTACAGAGGCCACTATACTAGTATATTCAAATCATCGTTTCTCACATAAAATAGGCGCATATTGATATATGGTTCATAGAGCTTTCGCTATACCCTTGTCCGCAAAAAACCTGAATAAAGAAATATAAGTCATAAAAGATATAGCAACTAACAATGGTTTTTCAGTGAATATGATAAATTCTCTAGTCACAAAAAGACATTACATGAGTAATGTTTACCCTAATATTAAAGAAAAATCACCAAAGAACTTTGTATCTCTAACTTATTTTGGCCCCTTATCAGAAAGAATCTCGTATGTATTATCAAACTATAATCTTCAGGTAACATTCAAACCTAGCCAAATGTCAAATAATCTCTAAATGTCAAACAGAAAACACAGTAAGTAAGAAATCCGAGGTTTATAAGCTCTCGTGTGAAGAATGCAATAACTGCTATACCTATAGGCCAAACAGGAGGGTCATTTAACATAAGATACTCGGAACATTTACAATCATTTGAAAAAAGGAAAAGCAACTCAAATTTTGCAAATAATTTTTTAGAAACAACCACAATTTTCCGTCCATAGAAAAACTATAAGTTCTACATTATGCAACAAAATCCAGAAAATTAAATATATTACGATTTATTGAAATTTATAAACATAGAAATAATCCAAGGATTATCCTGCTTAATGATGAGCTAGAAATTGGGAATCCCACTTTGTTTGCCGCCCTGTCGGACGGGACATCGAGAAACTTTCATTCGTATCACACTAATATAACAATCATCTATCTCGCTTTCACGTAAACGATTTTTGTTTTCTTTCTCGCTCTCGTTTACGTCAAGATGTCTCAAATTACTTTTTCCACATCTGTATAATACTTATATCTTTGATAGATGACAGACCAATGCTGCATAATTCTTTTCTTTTCTATGAGTTAGCAATAGTGTATTAGTGGAGTGTGTGAAAAACCGAAAATTGTATTTGGCTATGCAATAAGAGTACCTCCTCTCCCGTTTTTGAGGAGTCAGCCAAAAACCACCCCCATAATAGGGTAGTTAAACGCGTATCACATCTTTTCCAATGTTGAAACATAGCGTACCCCCCGTTTTCGAGGATGCTGAACAGGGTGGGAATGCTGAATGTTTCTTCTGACCCCCTCCAATCCCTCTACCGGCTAATAAACACCTCCGAAAGGGATTTGTAAAATATCAGCGGCAAAATTCATGTACCGCCCGTCTTCGAGAATGCTGAGCACGGTGGTGACGATGAATGTTTCTCTGACGAGAATACATTCAATGTTACGCGGGTTCCCGAGTACAGCATCCCGCGCAGCTTCCACGCATCTGTTCGCTTTCACTCTAGCTTCTCCATGTGCATGAGTACCGCTAGATGCCCTAGACGTGCATTTCTTAATTTTGTCGAGTAGGCTCCGAACTCGTTACCAGAAACTTAGTTTTTCTAACGGCAAGGAATTTGATAATGTATCATTTTTATTCTAATAAGTGGCTGCTTGAAAACTTAAGTATAGTCCAAGTAAAGACTTCCCGAGACATAAAAAACGTAACAAAAACTTTACAACCTCATTAAAATACCATTACTCTTTGTGCTACCTCGACCGCAAATCAGCTCGCTTACCTTTAAAGGTTTTTAATGTGCGGCGGGTCGTTTGATGCAGAATGTCGCGGCGATAATAATTATGTCGTAAAGTTTTTGTTGCTTTTTTTATGTATCGGGAACTTATTATTTGAACTATACCAAACCAATTGAAATATCACATTGTAAACTAGGTAATCTCATAAACGTGATTAGAGTAACATGAATATTGTACTGAATTCCTTCAATTCGAAATATTTCTTAGAATTCTTTTTACATATTTTTTTATCATTTCTTTTTCATTATCCAGCATCAGAATTCCATGAAAAAATGCTATCTCTAAACAACGGATCAAGAGGATAGTACCAATATACGAAGCATGGCAAACCGAATAAAGGCCTCTGTCTTATATCAATCTCTGTGGTCCACGCCCGACGGCTTTCTCTCATGAGCAACAGCAGAGCCAGAGAGTAAAGAAAGACAATTAGAGAAGTATGATTATTTTTGCCATGGTCAGCATCCTCGAAAACGGGCGTTCCATACATTTTGCCGGTGATATATAAAAAGATGATTTTCACTCCTTTCAGGGGAGTTTATTAGCCGTTAGAGGGGTTGAAGGAGGTCAGAAAAAATATTGAACGTCACCACCATATTCAGCATACCCGAGAACGGGGGTACGCTAAGTTCCACCCCTTTCGGGGGTGGTTTTTAGCCGTTTGGAAGGTTGCGCTACTCTAAAGTGAAATTCTACCAGCATCCTCGAAAACGGAGGGGGGGGGGGGAGGTACCCTCGTTGCATAGCAATATATTTACAAGTTCGTCCGACTCACATACTAAAACTATATGTTTATACTTCCTAGGCAATTTCCTGTTAACAACCCAAATATTAATTTTAAGGACTGTTGAATTTTAAACCTCTAACATAATAAAATAATATAGTGTGTCTTAGACCAGTGATATGACATCAGCAGCGCCCAATTAATTGCAACTCTTACCGATTTCAGTTTTGTTTCGTATCTGTTCACAGAAAACGTGAGATTATATAAGGCTGGTGCTTTATCTAAGCTTAATTAATTATCATTTATCATTTAAACTTATTGAATTACCAGTGTAACAATAAAAAAGTTTCGTAATCTTTTTGTATACTTTCTGTATCTCTACTTGGTATTTAATATTTATTATTTGAAAGTAAATATTATTTTATTCGTTGTTGATACTTCAGGCACGAAAAGGTAAAACAATATGCGTCTGGCAGTCGTCTCAGACTCAGAATATATTGTGGTGAGGTGAACAGTGAGTAACAAGTGGCGAAATATGTCTGGAGATTGAGCAGTAAGTTGTTACCGATTTGAATATTAAAAAAATTACATTTAAATGATAGTATATGTTATGAGTATAAACGCAATCGCATATATCTATACCATAATATCTAATATGTTTACCATATCTATCAATGTTTTAAAGAATATAGTATATAGTAGCATCAATTTGCATATAAACAAAGTTGTCTTGGAGTAACAATTTTATTGTGAAAATTTCTTCTTGGTATTGCAACAAATAAATAAGGGTAAAAGTTGAGAAATTCATTATCTACTTAACTAACAATTTATAAGTAAAATCCTAAAACACGTGAATTTTTAATTCTAGAATGACATTTTTTGAGCATAATTTTATACCTCCCCCATCAACCCCCTTGGAGTGACTGCTACCTCTCTAAAAAATTTTAATATAACGGTGGGCGTGTGATAGCTTGAAAGGGTTCTTAATTCTCTACTCAGCAATATAAGTTTTTTTGAATTTCTCTAATTTTTTTTATTGAAAAATATTACATTTTTAATGTTAATAAGTAAACAACATAACATGAAACAGTTTAGATCAAATGTTCAAACTGGGTGCCCGTAGCCTTTTGACAATAATGAAGGCGTTACTGAAATTCTTCTAAAACATTTTGTATAGTTTCCGGGGTGATTTGATTAATTTCTTGCCTTATTCTGTCTTTTAAATCATCGACGTTACTTGATCTGTCGAAGTAGACTTTCGATTTTAAGTAAACCCTTAAAAATAGTCAAGCGGGGTCAAATCGGGTGAACGGGCAGGCCGCTCAATTTCACCGCGTCTGCCGATCCACCTATTGGGAAAAACTTGATTAAGATATGCTCTTATTTCCAATGCAAAATGTGGTGTAGCTCCCTCCGTCTGATACCAAATATTTCTATGAGAAAAAACGATGCATTTAAATTGAATGTTATGACACAAAATGAATTAGAAAAGTCAGTCCTGACAGATATTTGGTACATAAAATAGTTTAGGAAACATTTGATTGTATACATTTCAAAATTTTCAAATTTAATTTTCTTGATGAAGAGTATACAAAATTCAAAAAACCTTTTATTGCTGGATAGATATTTAAAAACCCTTTCAAATGAGTTATCACACGCACCCTCATTCCATTTAAAAATTTTAAAGGTGTTAAAGGGCTCAAAAAATGTCATTTTAGAATTAAAAAATGGCGCGATAATGACTTTATCCGTTACTTATGGACCGCACTCTATAAAAACGATTCGTATTACAAAATTCGAATTTTGAACCGTTTTCTATAAGTACGAAGAAAGTACTGATTTATGAGATAAATGAGTGAACAAAAATATTCAAAATGGTTTTTGAACGAAATTCAGTTTCTTCAAATGGAACCTTATTGGTACCATGGTACCATTTAATACTACCGTTGATAATATAAGGAGCATTCAATAATGCACTGCCCGATTCCTTATACAATCGAGCTAACCATAACTGACTGGATCCGAGCGATGCTGGAAAACAGAATCATAACGACAACCTTACAGGGGGAAACGGTCAGATTCAGGGCCGCGAGAGGTGCCCATAAGGTGGAGTTCTGTCCCCCCTTCTGTGGTCACTACTTGTGGATGACCTGCTGGCCATTTTATCTCTGTGAGAAGCCGAGATTCTGGCATATAGAGACGACCTAGTCATCATGGTTAAAGGTAAATCTGAAGAGGTACTCTCTCATATCCTTCAAGTGGTACTAGATACAGTGCACATCTGGTGTGAAAGGGAACAGATGTCTATCAACCCCCGCAAAACTGTAATAGTACCCTTCACCAGGAAAAGGAAGCTGGATAACTTAGGTGAAACCATTCCATTTTCGGAGGAGGTGAAATATCTAAGCATTACGCTGGATAGATCACTCAACTGGAATTCCCACCTGCCTGGAAAAGGTAATCCGCAAAGCAAGGCTGTTCCTGTGGACATGCCGTAGAATTTGTGGAAAATCCTGGGGTATGGGTCCCCAACAAATATACTGGATATACGTTAAGGTCATTAGACCAATGATAGCGTATGGCTCCATAGTTTCGTGGTCGAAAGGGCTACAACAGTCGGCCAAAGCCAAACTCTCTGGTTTACAGAGACAAGCATACCTGGCAATAACCGGTGCTATAAGCACCACACCGTCAGCTGCTTTGGAAATCCTCCTAGACTTACCACCTCTACATATTTACTTGGAGAGAGAAGCTAGGTGGGCAACATATAGACTCCAACAATCGGCAATCAATATGCCGCAGGCTATCATCATGGAACGCAATGGATTGATTGATCACCTAAGCAGTCACAGCATCCTAGGTATGCCTTATGATGTGATGCCTACCAGAACCAACCATGAGCTGCCTTTCAACATCCTATTTCCTGAAAGAGATGAGTGGGATCGGAATAAAACCGACCTACAGAAGGCAGACAGCTGTTGGTATACAGATGGTTCCAAAACTCCTGAAGGAACAGGAGCTGGAGTTTATAGTCGCTGTCCAAAAGTAAGAATGACCTCGAGCCTGGGTGATACCGCGACAATTTTTCAGGCTGAAATATATGCCATTGAACTGTGTGTATGGAGGCTGGAATCAACGCACCCTAGACACAGATCAATAAAAATCTTCTCAGACAGGCAAGCAGCCCTTGGATCCTATCGCTGTAATTCTAAAACAGTGTGGAGCTGCCAAAAAGCTCTAATCCAATTGGGTATGGTCTGGGTGTTGGCCACTCTGGGATGGAGGGCAATGAAATTGCCGATTGCCTAGCTAGAGAGGGTGCGGCATCAAAATTTATAGGACCAGACCCAGTTCTTGGCATATCTTCAAGCACTGCGAAAACAAATATCCTAGACTGGGCCGAGAGCAGGAACTACCAGGATTAGCTCATTCGAAGGAATTCATTACAAATCCTTTGAAATCAAGAGCTAAAAAACTGTTAGAGTTGAATAGGTTACACCTAAGTACTCTAATCGGTCTATATACTGGGTACTGCACATTAAATCATCACTTACACAGACTTGGACTGGTGGAAAACACCGAATGCCATCTGTGTCTACAGGAAGATGAAACGGTAAGGCATGTCCTGTGCACTTGTCCCGCTGCAGAAAGAACCCGGTTCTCATTATTTGGCAAAGGTCAGCTTTTGCCTGAGGACTTGGACAATCTCTCATCCAACAAGGTTATCAGCTTTATTAAAAGGCTAAACCTATTGGGTCAAATATAAATTAGGAGTGAGCCACAATAGACCGATTGGTCGCTGTGGAGGGTCTGGTATACACCCACTCACATTTCCACCTAACCTAACCTAATCTAATATAAGGAATCTTCTCATATCTCCACTTTGCATCTGAAACAAATACAACTAAAAAGTATAGACCACCAAAAATTAAATGTTTAATATTCTACTAATTAAAAGGTAAAAAATAACTAAGGTGGCTTTGAAAACAATGAAATATTTAGCTTGTCAAACTTTTATGTGAGATGGATTACCAGTGTTTTCATTCTGATTTTAAAATTGTTTACGATTATTTTAATTTCATTCAAATGCCTCAAGTTTATACATGAGATGAAAATGTGGATGCGTTAATTATTTAAGGAGGATGTAAAAAAGCGCAGTTGCTGCTACCGATAAAATTATAAATGGTAGGATTGAACGTCGATGAATTAATTTATACTCATCTTTCTTTACTCATCTGTCTGGAAAACATATAGCAGACAATCCCTCGAAAAATATCATGTTCGCATTGTAAACTATTTCACTCCACTCAGAAAAAGGGCCCCCTTAAGCCCAAATCGCGGACTAACTAAAATTTGCCAGGACGCCACTGTTTTTTCCCATTTGTTCAATTGGGTTTCGAGATATTTTAAAATATAGATAGAACACAATACAAATAAAATATATTGTTTAAATAAATAATACGCCGACCTCGACGAAACTGCAAAAATAAACTGTGAACTGTCCTTGACCCTCCTGAACACGCTAAAATAAAGAAACAGCCATGATCAGACAATTAATTTTAAAATCCTAATATTATAATTGGACTCATAGTCCATTTAACAAGGTATTAAATTGGCCAAAACATAAAAAGTTTGTAGGATCTTTTGCAATACATTTCCTCCCCCGTCTTCGAGGGTGAGGAAAACGATGATGATGGTTTCAAGTTCTGAAACCTTTGCGTACTACCTCTATCTAGAAAAAACCACCCCAATTTCCAGCTTCTCGCTCTTGGGCTTGCGACAAGATTTTTCAACCCAACCTCCCGCAACTACCCCCTTTTTATATCCTCCCGGGGGTTGCTTAGGTCAACTATGGTTAAGCAATGCTTAGTTACCCTAATATTCTCATAAAAACCCCGACCCGATGAATCCCCGCATACCTAGGATCGACAGCATGGAAGCGGGGGTGGCTTTTATATGTAGTGGATAGTTTCGAGAGGAGGATAGAGTGAAAAATATACCACCATCGTGATTACCGCCCTAGAAAACCCATGAGAAGCCTGTTTTCCTGTTTTTCAAGGGATTTAGGTGTTGCGAGGAGAGTAGTTTCAACTTCCGAGGGTTGCTTAGGTCAACTGTGGTTTAGTAATGGTTAGTTTCCCTGATATTCCCATAAAAACACCGATCCGACAAATCCCGCATGCGTAAGACCGACAGCATGGAAGAGGGAGTAGTTCTTATACGATGAGGGTAGTTGCAGGAGGGTAGGGTGATCATGATCCCTGCCCTTGATAACCCATAAAAAACCTTGTCGAGTTTGCATTTTTTTATTTTATGGAGTATTGCTGTTACGGATTCAACCCCCGGGGGTCGGTCCAGGGTACTCTAATATAAATTAACTAAATTTATTATTATTCCTCAAAAGATCCCAATCCGACGATCCCTCGCAAGCCCAAGACCGAGAAGCTGGATATTGGGGTGGTTTTTCGTTTATAGGGGTAGTACGCAAGGGTTTCAGAACTCGAAACCATCACCATCGTTTTTTCACCCTCGAAAATTATTGCAAAAGATCCTACAAACTTTTGATGTCCGAGGACCTCGTTAAATGGACCATCAACGTATTTCGATCAACCCACTGCTTAACAATAACAAACCAAGTTTGCAAAAATGTCAAAATTGTAACAATTGTGTCTTTTCTGTCAGTTTGACTACATTGAATTTTACATGATTATTTTAAAAAAAAGATAAATATAAACTACATTTAAATAATTGTAAGTAATATTTATTTTTGTATGAAACAATGTAATTGTTTTTTGAGTAAAAACACCTGGTGAATGTTGAAAACCATTTCACTCATATCACGTTTCAGGATGTTTTTAAGGAATAATGTCAAAGGCTGGTTCAGAAGAAAAATTTCCTCTACTGTTATATTTTGTGGAAAGCAATGAAGACTTGTCGAAGACTAATAAACGGCTGTATTTTGACAAAGGCAGGTTACATGGCATCACGTCCGGAGCTACAGCTGTCTTCAGGCAATTTCCAAGTAAGCATAATACTTTTCCTAACTTAGGCCACTTCTAATTTATTATTAGTGTTGTTTTTTTAAAAAAAAAACCTGATTTTTCAGTGAATTTTAAAAGAGATCTTAAATGCATATTTGCAAAGGGAGGAATTTATATATAGTGTTTGATGTTAAATCAGTGCATGAGCGCGAACTATGCTAAGCCCAGTCAGGCTATTTATTTTTCGATTGCAACAGACACTGCACCGCTAGATGGCGCCTGCTGACTATTTTACATGTCGCTATCCCAAAGATACCGAAATGTACTAAATGGTCATGTGATCCTGGTGTCGGTCGTCACATGCCTACTTTGCACTGACTAGTGCCAACAGCTCGAAACTGCAGTCTGCAAGTGGTGTGTGGTAACTGGCACGAGAGCTCCTTTAAGTAGGATCAGTCTTTCGGCTGGTGTTTGTTGCAATCGAAGCATTATGGTTTTGATGGTAATATGCAATTATTACATTTAACGCGCCGGGCTTGTAACTTGTAATTCAGCGCTCTGCGGGGCACATAGCCCGGGGGGTAGCTGTTGGTTGCGGTCTGGTTACGTTCCTTATAGTAAAATAAGGATTTTATAGAGGAGTTTGAGACTAAAAATATTATGTTTTAACAATTAATAATTATTCTGGAGTAAATATTGATCATTTTATATATAAATGTTATTAAATAATTTTATTACAAAAAATACTCCAAAAAAGAGAAAATTAAGTATACGCAGCTCTTGATTAGACTTAAAAGAGATCAACCAATTACAGATATACAAAATTTTAAGAAATAAAGAACCATATGAAATATAATTAACATAAATTTGGGTAAAAGTAATGGACATAATGATGAAATTAACTCAATAAGACCAGAATGTTTCAATGACTTCTTTGTGTAAGGTATTTTCTTAGATTTAAGCAAAGCTTTTGATTGGGTATCAGCAGATATTCTACTAGACAAACTAGCCCTATGGTTCTAGGGGTACACTACAGCCATATTACCTGTCAAGTATGAAGTTCCGCAAGGCAGAACTCTAGGCCTTCTATTGTTGCCAGTAGGCCTACTCCACTGATATTTCGATTCTTTATTCGTTTGTTGGATCCTGTTTATTTAGAATTTTCTTAGGTGGTGAATTTCGGCAACCTTATCCATGGCAGTTGGAGCACATAGTTAAACAACGTAATCCAATTCTAACACATCCACATCGCTTATCGCATAACTTTTAAAATACAAACTGAAGCAGGCGCCTCTGTAGTAAAAACTGGTGATAAAAAATTGCCCATTTTTTCCAACCTCACTGTGTTGGCTGCATACTTTTTCTAAGCCGAGATTGAATTTGGTGAAATACTTCGTTAGAATGTTGTTTTAATGCTGCAGGTGTTGGTAGAAATTTAGATAAAATTACAGCATGATTGAATTGACCAACAAGCTTATTAAAAGGAGTAAAATCTGCGGCTATTCAAAGAAGTTTCCATTCGTTCAGCTTTACATAACACAAGTGTGCATTTCTCACCAGCACTTTTAATCTGATCTTTCGTAGATTCAAGGTTGCTGAAAATATGAATAACATCTTTCAAATCATTTCTCTTGTTTAATACACTTATTATTTGAGATTTTCCTTTTCCGAAAAAAGCAGAGGTCGTATCACAACCACTAAACGCGTGTACAAAAAGAACAGTTTCATTAATATTTTTAATAACATAGGATAATTGTAAATCAGAAGATCTGTAAATCATTGTATTATATAAAGCTGGACGAACGGAAACTTTTTTGAATAGCTATAGCTTTACTTGTTTTAATAAGCTGGTTGGTCAATCCAATCATGCTGTTTGTTTTATCTAAATTGCCATCAACATCTGCAGCATTAAAACAACACTCTTACCGGGTATTGCACCAAATTAAATATTGGCTTGGAAAAAATATGCAGCCAACGCAGTGGGGTTGGGAAAAATTTAATGGACCTCATTTTTGGTCCTATACGTTTTTTACGTTTGAACAACAGTTTACGAGAAAATTAAGAAAAATCGCCAGAATGTACCACCGGGGAGAGGTTTTTACCAAAATAAGGGATGATGCGGACACTGGTTAGATGGGAACTTTTTTGGGTCTTGTTCTTAACACTATTAGGAATATATATACGTAATATAAAAACTTTATAAATTTTTTCTCCTATTCTATGCTTTTATGTTTAATTTACATGTACTATATTATACATAAAGGTATTCAATTTTGAATTTTTTCATCCGTTTTTGGTGTACATATAGCTTTTGAAATTCCACCCACGTTTTGGAGAAAACATTTTTTCTCGTAATCAGGAGGTCAAAATACTTAAGAATCACCAATAAAATTTCCCCTGGAAAGTTTCCGTCAAAAAACCGCAGCTAGTTGTTTGTTCTTATTTTTTTATCCATCTTCCAGAAGGTGCAGGAGTCACCCCAAATAACAAGCGGTAAACTAACGTTTCGTATCGATCCATTGAAAGATACTGGGTTCCAATGTGAAATTCTACTGGCACTCCACTATAATAAATTGTATTTTTTAAATGCAATAAATAACATTGAATCACATTTAAAGAACATCAATAAAAGACCTTGTTGGTCGTTGCGTGATGTTTATTGCTATTAAAAATCACGGTTAGTGTGATTAATAATAACATAATTGGATTAATAATACACATGACATTATCGGCTCTAACTAAAGGTGCACATAGAATTAAAATACTACCATACCTACAGTAACATTTTCATCAACTCATTACAGTATCAGCTCACATATTTCTATACAGGGTGTCCCGAAAATGGTGGGAAATCTCTCGGGTTTGAGTAGAACTAGTGAAAATAAGGTCACAAGTTCGTATATTTTTCTTTCCCCCAAGGTACCCCTACGAAGATATTCGCTCTTGAAGTTGAAGGTTAAAAATCGATTTTCACAATAACTTCTTTATTGTTCAATCGATTTTAATCATTTTTGGATCAGTGTCATATTATTTCAATCCAGTTAGGTCAGTGTATTAGAACCTTGGATAACATTCTTGGAGGCTTGAGGGCAGAGAACTCATTGCCTTAATAAGTTGAAAAAAAATTCAGCCTATTTTCTTTTACTTCTAAGGTTATTTTCAAATTTTTTACGTAAAAAACGTATACTTGTTTGATGTCGGTAATATGAACCGTTTCCGAGATAAATGCACCTAACGATGAAATTGCGATTTTCAATCGCACAAATACTAATAACTTTTAAAAATAAATAAATAAAGACTATTTACTTAGTGTTATACTTTATAGGAGGATAATTGGAACTGGTCAGTGTTAAAACACAGGCCCGTGCGCACTGAACTTGATATTTTGTCCTATATATTTAGCAATGGTATCGAGATTCGAATGGTAGTTGAAACTGTGCAGGCGAGTCCGAGACTGGCTATGTAATCAGCCTGAATGAACCATCTACGACTGCACTGGTTTGAAGATAATAAAACGGACAAGCCTACTAGCATAAAAAACACTCGTAAATCGCTTCTCAATAGTCAAAGGTGCTGTTAATGTGCCAGTGCAGTGCGTAAATACCTGTTATAATATCAAGCGTAGGAGTTTAGTTAGTTATTGTTCATATTTATAAATATTTACTACTATATAAAAGGTAAAATATTTTAATTATTTACTAATTTACCATGGCTTTCTGGAGACCATTTGAAACAGAGGATAATATAATAACGCCCGAAAATCTTATTATTTTCTTATGACAAGCATTTCTATTTATCTCCGCCCATGTACAATAAAGAGATGCCGACTGTTTTTGCCGGCTTTTAGTTTTTATACGGTTTCAATTAAATTCTTTTACACTTTACTTTGTCATATTATGTATGACCTTCCCGAAGATTATTTGAAAAAAAAACGACAAAAAATGGCGCCATGCTGAAGCCCAAGTTCTGGGATCAGCATTGAAGTTGTTAATATTAATTTTTTTAAATATTTTAAAAAAACAGCTACATCGTCTTATCTATGTAGATAAGACGATATAGCTGTTTATGTACAAAACCAAACGAGTAATAATGACAGTTTATGGTTGCCATGGATCAAAATATCAGATAATTGGAGTGACATAATTTTTCAGCATTAGCTTAATCCGACATGTAGATAAGACGATATAGCTGTTTATGTACAAAACCAAACGAGTAATAATGACAGTTTATGGTTGCCATGGATCAAAATATCAGATAATTGGAGTGACATAATTTTTCAGCATTAGCTTAATCCGACATTAATTAATTAATTGGTTGAAATATGGCTTACACTAACAATGAATACTCAGATATGCATTTAATGTATGGAATGGCTTCTTGTAATGCCTCGAAAGCACGAAGGCTATAATAATAATAATAATAAACGTCTTTATTTTGAGGACGACGGTATCGCCATCGAAGGGTTCCTGATCGCAAAACTTTTGAACGTGTTGATCAACGGCTGAGAAAAACTGGTAGAAAATATGATATATTTTTTTTTAAACTAAAAATCTAAGACTTAGGTCGATTTGCGCCAAATGACGTAAACAGGGGTGCTCCGCGGACAACATGTACTGTTGAAGTAGAAAAGAACGCATTGGATGTAATCACTGCGAATTCATCTGTCAGTATCATTATCATTACAAATGAATGTCCCAAAATCGATCGTTGGAAGAATTTTGAAAGGGCAACTGCTTCATCCGTACCATATACAGAATGTACATGCCATTAGCCCAGATGACTTTCCTGCTAGGGTGCAAAACCATGCCTTCATTCGATCGGTTTTGTATACGGATGAAGCGAGCTTTGGAAGAAATGGAGTCGTTAAATCCCACAACTTACACGTTTGGAGCGAGGAAAACCCACATGCCACAATTCAAACGCGCCATCAAAGGCAATTTCATATTAATGTTTGGGCCGGAATTATTGGCCGGTACTTGTTGCGCCCATTCGTGGTATGAAATCCATTGAATGGGCAACTTTATCTAGAATTTCTCCAACAGCAGTTACCACAACTTTTAGAAGACGTTGACATTGCATCTCGAGAGAACATGTGGTTTATGCATGATGGGGCGCCCCCGCATTTTAGTCTTATAGCGAGGGGTCATTTGAATAGAGTGTATCAAAAGCGGTGGATAGGTCGAGGTGGGCCTGTTCCTTGGCCTCCCCGATCACCCTATTTAAATCTCCTTGATTTATTCCTGTGGGGCATTTAAAGAGTCTCGTATATGCCATACCAGTAAAGACAAGAGAATAATTATACGAGAGTATTATGTACCATTCAAATGCAATTAGAGAAAACGAAGGAATGTTGTGGCGAGTCCAGCGATCGTCAGTTCGTCGTGGACAAGCATGCATTAGGAGGTGCTCATATTGAGCATTTGTTATGAAATTTCATAAATCTTCATTTTTCCATGTCTCTAATTAGTTTTCTACAGTAAGGTTTCAAATTTTGTGTTTTGTGTGTTCAAGATTTTTTGTTTTTATGAGTTTAGGTAAATATTTACTACCTCATAAAGAAATAAATGTTGTTTTGTACATAATCCTCGTGTTTATTTAATTTTTAAAAATTACTATTATTTGTGCGATTGAAAATCGCAATTTCATTGTTAAGTGCATTTATCTCTCCATATTACCAACATCAAACAAGTATACGTTTTTTACGTAAAAATGACTCAAAAATTTGAAAATAACCTTATAAATAAAAGAAAATAGGCTGAATTTTTTTTATACTTATTAAGGCAATGGGTGCTCTGCCCCCGAGCCCCCAAGAATGTTATCCAAGGTTCTAATACACTGACCTAACTGGATTGAAATAATATGACACTGATCCAAAAATGAGTAAAATCGAAAATCGATTGAACAATAAAAAAGTTTTCTTTCCTATTATTTGGGTTTTCTACCACATGTACTATTATCCTCTTCAAAACAAATCACCGAATCTACAAAATAATAGAATTATTGGAAAAAAGAGCCTCTGCGCCCGTGACGTTTACGCCAAAGGAAAAGTCAGAGGTTATGTTTTGCAAATAATATAAATCGGAATAAACACAAAAATAATGTATTTTGCTGACGTTTCGGAAAGTAATCTCTTTCCGTTTTCAAAGCTAATTTTTGAAGAACTCTTATTTTGCTGTGTATGTCAAATACACAAATAACCTCTGACTTTTCCTTTGGCGTAAACGTCACGGGCGCAGAGGCTCTTTTTTCCAATAATTCTATTATTTTGTAGATTCGGTGATTTGTTTTGAAGAGGATAATAGTACATGTGGTAGAAAACCCAAATAATAGGAAAGAATATTCGTAGAATGCCACAAATAACTTTCAGACAATAAAAAAGTTATCGCGAAAAATCGATTTTTAACCTTCAACTTCAAGAGCGAATATCTTCGTAGGGGTACCTCGGGGGAAAAATATATGAACTTGTGGCCTTATTTTCACTAGTTCTACCCAAATCCGAGAGATTACCCACCATTTTCGGGACACCCTGTATATACCACGATCTAAACAATTTAGCAAGCAATGAACAGTTAGCTGATGTTGACAATGAAACATTAAATTGAAACCTTGGCTCGGAATATTAACATGTATGGAACGCTATAGAGGTGTTACGTTACAAAAAATCGGAAGCCTAGTGACAATTACTCGTTTTACAAAATTCCATTTTAAATTATATATTTCCAGTGCGCCACGGCCAGCAATTTTTCTAGTTCACTATGAAAAAAATATGTCGTGGTATGTATCTGTTTACTTATGCTAAACCCAAGTGTTTTTATTTTCATAATTAGTATAATTTATATTATCTGTATCTGACATTTATTTATTAATTAACGATAACAACCAAACCAACCAAAACACTGATTATTATACAAGTCGTGCATTTGCTAACCATATTGACAACATCTGGAGATACTATTAAAACGAAGTCATTTTCATTCACCTTCAGATGATTCCGACATAGTTGACGAAACTCGCGTACATACATTCCTCAAAGAAAATAGCACCCGTATTACACAACATATTTCTAAATATGTCAAGAGTTCAATTTAAATTTTATTTGTGATTCTAAAATGTTATCTTAGTATCAGGAATGCTATGTTTTGCCTAAGACAGCAAATCTCTTTGTAACTGCTTGGAGTTCCTGAATAGTTTTGTAAAGTCATTTACATGCTTTCAGATGGGCTCATTTAACATTTTCTTAATTCGTACTTAGAAAATCCATCACACAAAAAGTCGGTTTGGAAAAAAGAGAGAATTTTCTGTCAACAACTTCCCATTCAATCGTAAAAATCCGAGCACACTGAAACAGTATATTTTGCATGTGACGTTATTCCATGCCAAGTATTGGAGGCTATTGGAAACTTGGCTATTATTTCACATGAATTGCTGAATTGCCGTATTTTTTATGAAATTCCTCCGCTAGGCTTTACACTTCCTTGTCGGTTTTTCTGTTTTCCTGAAAAACTTGTCTTGGTCATTAATTGGATAAACATCTTGTGTATGTCCTTTAATTTGGTGTCAAAACTTCTGATTGAGCTTCTTCCAGAGATACGGCTCTTACTCTGTGCCATGAGGAATCCATATAAGCAGCCTCTAACTCAAGCGCCTGGATCAATGCTTCACTACTAGTCTGATGCCGAGATAGTCTAAGGACACGCCTGATCTTCTCGTCTTTTATGCCGTCAATAAACGCGTCAACTGCCAATTGCTCCTGGAACTGTCTTGGTGCATTCGGGCAAGCCAAGGTTGCCAATCTCTCTACTACAGCCTCAAAATCTTGTAAATTCTCTCCAGCTTTCTGTATACGTGATTTCCTATATAATTGAACAAAGTGTTGGTCGCCATATCGTAAGTCGAACGCAGCTTCTAAAACCTTAAAATCGTTTTGTTGCGCCATTGGGATCGTCTGCAATAATTCTAAAGCTTGCCCTCTCAATGCTAGAACTAATGCCGTAGCCTTGTCTTCATCGTTCCAGTTGTTGGCACAAGCAGCTGCCTCAAATTGTCTTTTGTAGGTTGACCAAGAAGTTTGACCGTCGAAGGAGGGAGGTAGTAATCGAATACCTGACGATGATAATACTAGCTGGCCTCCTTTGTCCGTCAACTGCCGTTTGAGTTGTTCTACTTAATCCTTTAACTGCATGAAATTTTTCCTCCATATTACTTATTTTACCTTCGATGTTGAAAACCTTTCCTTCGATTCAATGTCACCAACTTTTCCTTTAACTTCACTTACTTCGCCTTTACGTTGCCCATATATTCATTAGTTTCACTTTTGAGGACTTCAGTAGCTGAAAGGATAGCGTCTTGATGCGCATGTATAATTTTCCTCAATTCTTCCTGGCGTGTTATTTCTTCCTGTTTTCCTTATGAATACTTTTCTTACAGTCGTACATTTTTTACAGAAAAGCAAGTTTAAAAAAATCTCTGCCATGTTAAAAAATGTATAACAAATTCCCCATTCCCCAACTAATTTGATAAAATATTATGTCATTACTAATGTTTTCCTGATACTCTGAAACCAACACTGGTTATTCCAATTCACAAAAAAAAATAGTCCTATTGACATTCCTGCTAATTTCAGGCCCATATCTATTGTCCCATATTTCTTTAAAAATTTTGAAATAGTAATTTAAAAAATTACCAGCCATTCTGAATTAAATAACCTTTCACTTCTTGCCAATTTGGCTTCCGAAGTAACAAATCTGCAATATGTGTAACAAACAAATTCAGAGAATTCGTAAATGCAGGATAAGAAAGAAGGGAATACATTTATACACAATTTCTTGATCTAAAAGGTTTGATTGCGTGTCGCATAAAATTTTGTCAAACAAATTAACTTATTGCAGTTTTAGTAGCAGCAGTATAAATTTAATTAAACCATATCTAAGAAATCGTTAACAGATTGTCTCACTAAAATATAAAAAATTCGAATTCAGTAAAAAACATACGGTGTTCCACAAAGTTCCGCCTTGGGACTCGCACTCTTTATCATATTCGTTAATTATCCATTTAATGTATGTTTAATATAAATACATTTTCTACAAGACTGTTGATTTATTTTATAATTTAACAGGATCTGAAACAATCACAGAGATCATTCATATATTAGAAACAAACTAATATTGGTAAGGTAAGTAACATAAGCACAGTAGAAGAGCACAAGGCCCAATATAAGTAATTTCTGTAACACATAAGTTTTCAATCGCTGAAAACCCACGTTGTGAAAAAGTCCGCATTGCCATAAAAGGCCAGTCGTCAGGGAGTTGAGAATGCGTAATTACCATTTTAAATCGGACTAAAGATTTTACTGTTGGAACCAGTTCATTATAACTTCAGTTCATGTAACTTGTAATTCAGCACTCGGCGGGGCACACAGCCCGGAGAGTAGCTGTTTGTTGCAGTCTGGTTACGTTCCTTATAGCAAAATAAGGATTTTATAGAGGAGTTTGCGACTAAAAATACTATGTTTTAAAAAGTGGATTAGGCCTACTGGGGACATCATTTTAAAAAAACGCGCCAAATGCTCTACCGCAAGGTTGTGTGGAAATGAGCGGATAATGGTAGTAACCACCGATTGTTGTAGATATTTGTAATTTCAAAATTGATAATAAATATATTTACTTAAACTTCAAAAGTGCCATTAAACGTAATAGCAAGTAGAAGGCGCGGAACTTAAGAAAGTGATGCTGCACAGAGTGAATACGATACGGTGCTTGACGCCTATAACTCCAAGAATATTAATACTAGGTAAAAATATGTTCGAACCATTTCGGTAAAGAATTTATTTATCTCTAGCTTTGATGACCATCTTTTTTTTTTTCATATGATCATTCAGAACCGAGATATTTGAAAGGCAATGATTTTTAAGTGATATTGCCTCAAAATTGGGGGCGTTCCGGGGGGGCGGTCGAAAGGAAAAAATTAGTATGTTAAAAGAGGCCTATAGTTGACTGGTTCCAACAGTAAAATCTTTTGTCTGACTTAAAATTTAATCTACCTGACGACTGGCCTATAAGTATGTATATCAAGTCGTTAAATAAAACACTCTCAACTGGAAAAGACGAGGTAATTGAAATGCATTTTCACTGACATTCTTGCCCTGAAGGACACTGATATTTAGATGGGTAAGGTCCTTGATATTTTGTAAAGACGAATCGTCAATATATTCAATAGGATTATTATTCAGGAACAGGCCCTTCAAAAATTTCAAGCCATCGAAAGTTTTCTCATTCAATCTGCTGATCCTATTGTCATCCAGGATGAGTTGGTCCAAGTTTTCCAATCCCAAAAACACCCCATCTTCAATTACTTTGATTTGGTTGTTGTTCAACGCCAAGGTTTGCAAATTTGATAAGCCAGCAAATGTATTTCTCGACAATTTTTGTATGGTGGTGTTCGTAACCGCTAAACTATTTAAAGTGGATAAGTACCGAAATGCCCCGGGTTGGATGTAGGTTATATTTTTACCGATAAACCATAGTTCTTTGGTAGGTCTTACATTCTTGAAAGTGTTTTCAGGTATCTCACCTTTATCAACAGTGATGTACAGGTAAGGAGGGTTTTTAATTTCCAAATCCAACGGTTCTCCTTGGGCGATCTGAGATAGCAAACACATGGTTCTGTTTAATGCATTTGGATCTACTTGTACCTCACAGAAAGAGTGGCTCTTGCCCACGTGTATCGTTACCAGTAAGATAAATGTTAAGGACTTCAGTATTCTGGCCATATCTGAAATAAGAAAAAACATGTGCCGTAAGTTTATCAAAGTCGTGGATAGTAAATGTTTTTTCATTCATAGTAGTAGAATTAATTTTTCAGTTATCTAACGTTGACATTATGAATATATCTTGCTAGTCCGTTGGCCCAAAATGCCAGCGCCCTAAATAGGTTAAGTTCAAATTTACGTAAAAATTCACCTGTGCAAAAGAGCGCTGGTCAAAATTTTCGAGTTATTAACATAAATGTATAGACGGCATCATGTTCTATATTGTGACCATTAAGTGTAATAAAACCAAATGATTTTCAAGAAGCATAGTCCAGGGTTGGACTGATTTAAATCAAGATAAAAATCATGATTTAAATCAACTGACTTAAAAAAATAACACTATTTAAATCAAAGCCGTGGATAATGTTGAGAAGATTATTGAACAAAATTAAATAACTTAGTCTTTTTTAATTACAAAAACAAGAAACAAACTTTTACAAGCAAATGCTACAATGGAAAATAAAAAATATTAAACTGAAACACTTAATTTTAATTCTCACTATAATACTTGAACAAAAACATTAATTTTCCTGCTTTTTCAATTCCTAGTCTATTTCTTATATCGGAATGTACTAGCCCAAAGGTACTAAAAACTAAAGATACTAAAGAAGCAATTGTACAGAGAAATTGTTTCAACACAGGCACCGTATCTGTTTTTTTGATTTCTGGATCATCGTCAGCTTGTGATAGCAACCACTGAATTTGACTGACGTTTTTTGTAATTACTTCAGAGAACATAATGTTTTTGAGGGGCAAAGAACAAGCATTAAATTCTATTATTAATTGTAATAATCCACTATTATACATTGCATTGGCTTCAAAAGCCAATTTTTATTTTTTTGTAATCAACTTGTACTTTTCAAATGTGCTTTTAGAGGGCGGAATATTAAAACAATATTTTTAGTCGCAAACTCCTCTATAAAATCCTTATTTTACTATAAGAACGTAACCAGACTGTGCTACGATTTACACGTACATAAACAAATGAATACGTTGGATATTAGTGGTTATAAGATATTACAAAAAGAAATCACTTGGGCTACTGTAGCGTAGCAGATATCGCAGGCACAACTTAACCCGGATAAGTGATGTAACGTGCCCACGATAAAATTTCACTAGCTCAGACTATCTCAGGGCGTTAAGCCCAAGTTTACATAAACTATGACAAATTATTAGTTTACTTACTTACACAAATCACTGAGGGTTCCATACGCAGTGGTCGCAGATGAAATAATAACACTTTCTTTAAACATGAAATGCATTATATTACGGAATTTACAAATATTGGTTCTCTAGCATGTAACCTGGCGATGTTCAAAAGGTGTGGCAAATTTCTTGATTAATAAGTTACAACATTAATAAAATGCCTCGTGTAGCTACACATCGGTTTACAACGTGGGGATAAATGGTAATAATTCCGCCACAATAGGTCTGATTTAGAGAACCTCCTTAAATAAATATAAATGCATAAAATCTTTAAATATGTACAAGTTAAAATACAAAAGTAAGTATGAATGGAATATAACCGCGCAGAACCACTGAAGGTGGTCCCCGGTAAATAAAAACAACACACTTATCTAGGGTGGTACGATACCGACTTCGACGTTGAAGAAACTGTAGCCCTACGGTGGTGTCTTGGGGACGAAAGAAATTGACCCGAGGATGGGGGTTGATTATAGTCTCTCCAGCCCTGGAACTTTTTACTGTGTGTGGATGCCCCGTCCGTGGAACTTCACTGATGTGTGTAGAAGCCCCGTCCGTGGAACCCTAAAGATATCCCGATTTAATTTGCATAGTCGGAAATGCACTGAAGCGTGCCTAATGTAAGCAATTCAAATCTGACATAACCTACAAAAGAAATATAATTTACCTCACTGATGAGGGAACAATCCACCAATGTTCCTAGAAAGCCACAGTTGGATGAATGGGGTCGAGTCCGCCTTTCAAGTTGACACGATACTTCCAAAGGAAAGCCTGTAAATTTGTGAAACAAGTGGGAACGGGTAAGATGGCGTGAAGAGGTTAGCTTACCTTGTATACTTAAATATCCTGCTTCCGCAGTTAAAATTTACTCACAACAACAAAATATTCCGCTAAACCGAACAACAACAGATGGAGAAAATTTTCCTGTGTTGATAATCCCAAAATCCACCAGGATGCCTTGGATAAACCGAGTTTTGTAGGATAGTCAACCGTATACCACCATCTCTCCTTTTCACCAACTGGAAATATCTCGCGCCTTTCGTGGACAATAGCGAAACTCTGCTACGGACAGAGCGGTTGTTATTATGCGGCCCACAAAACGCTAAGGCGTATGGTAGGTCGCATACGCTAGAGGTCCGCAACAACTGCAACCAACAGCTACTCTCCGGGCTATGTGCCCCGCCGAGCGCTGAATTACAAGTTACAAGCCTGGCGCGTTAAGTGTAATAATTGCATATTACCATCAAAACGCTAATGCTTCGATTGCAACAAACACCAGCCGAAAGACTGATCCTACTTAAAGGAGCTCTCGTGCCAGTCGTCACACACCACTTGCAGATTGCAGTTTCGAGCTGTTGGCTCTCGTCAGTGTAAGGTAGGCATGTGACGACCGACACGAGGATCACTTGACTATTTAATACATTTCGGTATCTTTGGAATAGCGACATGTAAAACAGTCAGCAGGCGCCATCTAGCGGTCCAGTGTCTGTTGCAATCGAAAAATAAATAGCCTGACTGGGCTTAGCATAGTTCAAATGTGCTTTTAGAGGGAGGAATATTAAAGCATAATATTTTTAGTCGCAAACTCCTCTATAAAATCCTTATTTTACTATAAGGAACAACGAAGAATAGTTTTTTTTTATTGTCCTGACTATTTAAGCGTTAATCATTAAATCCCCTTCTAGCTGATGCTACGTGTACATAGCTGTGCTGCCTTCACACCATACTATTTCTACGAGTGTCCTTAATATTTAAATAAATAAATTTCATATTCAATTTATACATAAAACCTCAAAACATGAATTTAAAATTTGGCGTTTCTAAAACGATGAATGCACATTGCACACTCAATTATAAGGAACTTTAAAATAGTTACTTTTTTGCAGTCTTCTTTCTACTATTACTATAAAATTATGTTTTATGTACAAAAATGTTGAGCAGAACGTACAGTGTTCTACATTCGTAGAAAAAAAATATGTACCGATGAGTTTCAGTATTTTGGAGTGAACCTATAATTATATATTCATAGTGTTGAACGTATTTGACAGGTTCGTTAGCTCAGTTGGTTAGAGTATCCGCACTTAGCATTGCTATCGTGGAGGTCGTAGGTTCGAATCCTACACGAACCCAACTTTTGAATTACTTTTATTTTAATTTTAGTTTAGTTACTGAGGAGTTCATTACAATTTTTTGCGATCAGTCATTCGAGATCGATCAGCAATCTGTGCATTAAAATTAAAACTCGCAGCTGGTCATTATTGTTGACGAACTTCATTCCATATCTGTTGCATCCATTTTCCGTTATTATTAATTTTCACCGCTAGAACTCATCTAAGTATCACTGACTGCACGTTCAAAAAATTCATATACCTATCTGCCGATATTGATTGAATGGAAATGAAAAATAAAAAGGAAATTATTTGTAATCGAATTCTCTACAATTTTCATTTGAAACATTTTGCGATCCGAATGGGCATTTTCGAGATTCTAGCGAAAAACGCGCGTTTCCGTTGCGTCGCAAAACTGTCAAAATTTCAAAAATCTATCTCGGCTCCAATAGGTCGTACGAAGTTAAAAAAACAAATTGTGCGGATTTTTATTACCTATAATTTTCATGTGTACATATTTTACAGTAAAATTGCTACTTTCCGAGTTTTTTGCGACAAACCGATTTTTAAAAAATATTTTTTCCCTCCTCCTCCCTCCGGCCGGCGTCTACGGGTGAGAACTTTTGATATGTTAAAAAGTACCACAAAATAAGCCCGTTCCCAAAATCTCAGCCAGCTCTGAATTATTTAATCCAAATTGACAAATTTCGTTCCATTTTATTAGAAGAAAACCGTATTAATGTGCACTAAAAACTAAATACTAATCAATTTAAATAAATCATTTTTTTATGTGTCCTTCTAGATTAAACAGAAATAACCAGCTGGATCAATCCAATCAATGAGTGTTAGACAGCTTAATAACTTATTTCAGTATGATATATATTTGAATATTTAAAATATAGTTAGAACATAGTTTTCTACTTACTTAAAATGTCACCAGTCCAGTCTGCTGCCCACCAGAGTGTGATTTTTTCTAATCCATAAATAAATAATCATATCAAGAGGTTATCAATTTCGTTAACAACTTTTATAAATATTCCGTTATAAAACGTCATCACATGAACCTCATTGATCTTGACCCACGCCACACCGCGTTTTAGGAAATTGTCATTGCCATAAGATGATTTAATACTAATACTAATAATTTGTCAAAATCTTCCTAAAAATATTTATTTTCATTGGCGTTTAGATAAACCCGAATTTTTATAATAGAAATAAATTACAAAATAAAAATAACTGGAAAAAAAATTGTATATGAATTGTATATGAAACAGTGTTAATATAGCATGTTTAAATGAATTTAATATTTCTCTAGTGCAGGTGTATTTGGAAACTCAATCGGTTATTGTGATGGGTGATATAAATATAAACTTATTGATTGAGTATACATGAAGTTTTTTTATCTGTAATTTCAAATTTTAATTTGCTGCAAATTGTCACAAATCTGACAAAGATAACTGAGACATCTGAGTCACTAATTGATGTAATTTGTGTTGGTGAACATTTCTCTTATAATATTTGTGACCCTTATGATATGCTATGTAACACTGCTCACTTGCTTGTATTTTTGAAATTAACTTTATAGGATCTAAGTCTAAACCGATTTCCATTTACTATAGGAATTATAAAGATTTTGATATTAATAGCTTTGCTCTTGACGATACTAGAATACACTGGGATTATATTGACGCTATTGAGGACTTAAATATTAAAACTGAAATACTGAACGACACCATACTCTCTCTTTTTGGTCTAGGTACTGTCGTGAGCAGAAAAAAATAGGAAAACTTTTTTTTTCTAACGTAAATGTGTCTCTATTTGAATATGTAATAAGTAGCCGAAATAAAACAGATATCACTTTTAATTTATTTTTATTTTAATGCTGTAGTTATTGCTATAGTAAATGATGGATGGTTAATGAGACAAATTGCACTGCGTTATAACATCAACAAAAATTTAGTGTGTAACATTTTAAGAAAATGGAGAATAAACGGTACGATTAGTAGAAATCCTGGATAAAAGGACAAAGGATATCCTACTTAACAAGAAACTAACTATTAATATTTCGTTATTGCACCATTTCTATTTATAACTTCTATAAATCTGTTTGGCATAGAATTAAATAACCTTATACAATAATCATTAGTAATAATATTTTCCCATGCATTATTTACTATTTCCAGTAATTCTTCGGCATTCTGTGGTCTCACATTTCGTTTTTGGATACTTCTTACGAGTAGTCCCCATACTTCTTCCACAGGGTTAAGATCTGGACTGTGACTGGGTCAGTTAAGAACATTGATGTTGTTATCTTGAAACCAGTTAGTTACGGTATGAGCAGTATGAACGGAACAATTGTCTTGTTGAAATATGAACTCATTATTAGGAAATAATTGTGATACAGAAGGGATCATAATACTAAAATTTTAATATACGTTTCACTATTAAATCGTTCCTCAATATGCCACAAAGCACCAGGATCACGTGCCGATATCCAAGCCCACATATTGAAAGAAAATCTACCACTTTTATCATTGTTAGATATATATTTCTCATCGAATCGAGTATTCGGAGGGCGGTAAACACGAATACGACCGCTGTGTGTTGACTGGAAAGTTTTTTCGTCTGTAAAGATTACATTGTTCCAAAATATTACATCATGCGCTAAAAATTCAAGCGCAAATCCTACTCGAGCTTCTATATGTTCAGCTTTAAGTAAGTATTTCTGTGCTGCTGCATAACAGCGTAGTTCCGATTCTCTTACTCGCCGGCGACCAGTACTACTCGATCCAGGAAAATTCGTTTCTTCAGCAGCCTCAATAACTGAGTAAAATGGATTTTCTACTAAAGCATTTACCAATTGCAAATCTTGTTGTTGAGTTGCCCTGATCCAGGATTTCTACTAATCGTACCGTTTATTCTCCACTTTCTTAAAATGTTACACACCGAATTTTTGTCAATATTATAACGCAGTGCAATTTGTCTCATTGACCATCCATCTTCTGCTTTAGCAATAACTCCAAATTTAACTAAATCGCTTATATGAGGCACATTAGTTTTTTGCACACTTGCAATAAATTATGACAACTAACTGACAATGTCACAACTAGATTTTAGCAAAATACCATTATAAGACTTGTCCTATTTTTTTTTTCTCACGACCGTACATGCCCCACTATGTATAATTGAAACGAAGCGAAATTACCAACCATATATTACATATAATTTAAAAAAGATGATTCAACAAAAAAATAAAGATCATTTAAACTATCTAAAAAATAAATCAGAGACTAACAGACTTATTTTATCTTAAGAAACTACGTTAAAGATGCTATTAAACATGAAAAAAGACATATTCAGTTTATTCTTGAAAGAGAAAAAAAATACCCCAAAAAATATGGAAAACTTTACACAACTGAGGAGTTTGTAATGGAAAGAGGGACTATATTAACAATTTACCTGATTTAATGAAACCAAATGAGACAAATCAATATTTTCTAAGCATTGCAGGCGGCTCGAGTGTAAATAAGGAATTATTAAATTACTGACTGGGCTTAGCACAGTTCAAATCTGCTTTTAGAGGGCGGAATATTAAAACATAATATTTTTAGTCGCAAACTCCTCTATAAAATCCTTACTTTACTATAAGGAACGTAACCAGACTGCAACCAACAGCTACTCTCCGGGCTATGTGTCCCGCCGAGCGCTGAATTACAAGTTACAAGCCTGGCACGTTAAGTGTAATAATCGCATATTACTAACAAAACGCTAATGCTTCGATTGCAACAAACACCAGCCGCCCCCCCTCCCCTCTGCCGGCGTTTATGGGTGGGGACTTTTGATATGTTAAAAAATACCATAAAATAAGCCTGTTCCCAAAATTTCAGCGCGCTCTGAATTATTTCATCCAAATTTTCCCATTTTATTGGGCTAACAATAGAGTGGATATCTCGGTCTTTTTATTGGTATAAGTTATGTTTTAATGACCACATTAACCATTGTCAAAGTTTGATTTCTTAAATTAAAGTCAATATACCACTTAAAATATCAGACAAATGAAAATACAAAAAATTGACACAATAGTTTTCCGGTATTATAAGTTATATTTTAAGTTTTTAAATATCATATTATGCTTACTTTGTGACTAACAAGGTTTTAAGATTTTTAAAATTTTTATTAAGTTTCAAATTAGAAAACTAGCAGTGTGTCAGGTATTTTCAATAAGCCTACGATACTTGCGTGAGGTGCAAGGCCTGCAAATTTTTGTATTTTTTATCGACATACTCTGAAAAAGGAAACAGACTGCGTTTCCGACACATCAGTAAAATACGATTTTATTTTTTATCCCTATTTCTACCCTATGTCAAAAAACACCTTCTAACTCTTCTCTTGTCTTAAATCTATAGACGTACAGTATATAGTCAGTAATATGCTAGGAAATTCTATTCGTTTTTTAGATTCATTTGGGATAGCAGATCCTGCTCCCCTCCTCACTGAAAAAAGAAAAATGTTAATAATGACTTTTGTTTCGATTTCAGACTACATAGACACGTGCTGGGTGACCACAGCCCTCAGCGGACTTCTATTTTTTATGCTGATACTGTTAATGCTGTCCTCGATAACCTCAGGGGGTCACAGAATCCCCAGATGCATCGTCAAAGAAGAAATAAACAACAACACCATCCATCTGGTTCACTCGCACGAGCCAGGAGAGTGGCAATCAGTCGAGGTGGACTTATTCGAGAAAATCGTGCAGAATTACCCCAACTATAGAATACATTTGATTCTGATTCAGAGGAACATACCGAAGCGGATACCGAAATACGAAAGAAATCTTTTGGACGAATTGAAGCCAGCGAGCACGAGGAGTAGTGAAAAAATTACAGTGAAGACGCAAGTGGAAAAGATGGACGAGAAGCTTATTGTTAAGCGCGATGCAAAGAGAAAGAAAAGGAAGATTGATGATCTTCGCTTCAGTATTAATATGGGCGCGAAAAGGCTGTTGGATATTTTGCTACATAGCAAAGCTTCTGTCCAAAACGCTACTGACAGTGTAATGCGTACTTCTAGATCTATTCAAAAGGCTAATCCAATTAAAACATTGGAAGACGTCCTCAAAATTCACACTAATGTGATACTAGAAAACACAACTTTCAATCAAATATTTTACATGTCCCCGCTTTACGCCTACTGGCCGTTCCTAAACGAAAATCTGAAGGTTTTCGCAGTGCGAGTTTTGCAGTTGTGGCAATATGGCGGTATAAGCTTCGACTTGGAGCCCACCATAAAGGAACCTAATAACAAGACGCAAGAGTCTGATTTGGAGAACAAAACCAGCAGCGAGAAGAACATAGACAACATTTTCAACAGGAAGCTGTTGAACTTCATTATAAGTGAGAAGAGAAATTACGAGAACCTTCCTATAGGCGTGGTAACTGCTGATGACGAAGCTTTACACATGGAAAGTAAAATTCCTTGTCACGCATTTTTTGGAGAGATTATGATGAATTTACGGAAAGCTCAGGATGATACCACCGTTAAAGATATCCTGCAGGAATCTCTTAGGGTTTTCTGTAAGCATTCCGCAGCAGATAAAAAGTATTGTGATATACTCACGAAGATACAATGACACTTTTGTATTTTGTTACTTTACGGATTTATTTTTTAAATAAATTTTTAATATCAAACATGTTCGTCATTCTTTTACTGTCACCAGTGTTGATGCCATTGCGTACTGCCAAGAACAAAAAACAGAACATTATTTAATACAGGTCTGAGCCTTTGGTGTTTTCTGGATTATATGATATCATGGACAGCTTGATTCAAAAGACAAAGGTGAGCATTTCAAAGAATCTACTTAAACGTATCAAAGAAGCAAAAGCAAAAATTTAGTAATAATTAGTAAGTTAATTAATAACAAAATTGATTGTCCACAACTTCTGGAACAACTTACATTTGATATCCCAAGACTAGAGCGCAGATTTTCAAATACTTTTTATCTCACCACATCTAGGACAAATTTGTTAAAATTTTCACCTTTACATTTCATGTGTGAGAACTGCAACAAACCTACAAGACAGCAGATTTTCAAATACTTTTTATCTCACCACATCTAGGACAAATTTGTTAAAATTTTCACCTTTACATTTCATGTGTGAGAACTGCAACAAACCTACAAGACAGCTTTGGTGTTTTTTATTGTAGTTATAATTCCATAAGAAAAATTACATATGACTAATTGAAAGGTTCCTGTCTGTAACATTATTCAACACATATCTGTTTGTAGTTTTATCTATATTTTAATATGACTTGTATATATGTGTGTATATTTTTATCTGTATGTATGTTATGTATATGTGTTTATCGGATCGTATTTGTTTTGCTGATTTTTGTATCTGTATGACTGTATGTATTATTATTTATTGTATTTGCACATCCTATAATTGGTTTAAGTAATGTTGAATAGTGTACGGTCGTGAGCAAAAAAAATAGGACGTCTTATAACGGTATTTTGCTAAAATCTAGTTGTGTACATCTAACTTTAATTTTTGTGACATTGTCAGTTAGTTGTCATAATTTATTGCAAGTGTGCAAAAAACTAATATGCCTCATATAAGCGATTTAGTTAAATCTGGAGTTATTGCTAAAGCAGAAGATGGATGGTCAATGAGACAAATTGCACTGCGTTATAATATTGACAAAAATTCGGTGTGTAACATTTTAAGAAAGTGGAGAATAAACGGTACGATTAGTAGAAATCCTGGATCAGGGCGACGAAGGATATCAACTCAACAACAAGATTTGCAATTGGTACATGCTTTAGTAGAAAATCCATTTTACTCGGTTATTCAGGCTGCTGAAGAAACGAATTTTCCTGGATCGAGTAGTACTGGTCGCCAGCGAGTAAGAGAATCGGAACTACGCTGTCATGCAGCAGCACAGAAATACTTACTTAAAGCTGAACATGAAGAAGCCCGAGTAGGATTTGCGCTTGAATTTTTAGCGCATGATGTAAATTTTTGGAACAATGTAATCTTTACAGACGAAAAAACTTTCCAGTCAGCACACAGCGGTCGCATTCGTGTTTACCGCCCTCCGAATACTCGATTCGATGAGAAATATATATCTACCAATTATAAAAGTGGTAGATTTTCCGTCAATATGTGGACTTGGATATCGGCACGTAGTCCTGATGTTTTGTGGCATATTGAGGCACGATTTAATAGTGAAACGTATATTAAGGATTTTAGACAATATTATGCTCCCTTCTGTGTCACAATTATTTCCTAATAATGAGTTCATATTTCAACAAGACAATTGTTTCGTTCATACAGCTCATACCATAACTAACTGGTTTCAAGATAACAAGATCAATATTCTTAACTGGCCCAACCATAGCCCAGATCTTAACCCTGTGGAAGAAGTATGGGGACTACTCGTAAGAAGTATCCAAAAACGAAATGTGAGACCACGGATGCCGGAAATAGTAAATAGTGCATGGGGAAATATTATTAGTAATGATTATTCTATAAGGTTATTTAATTCTATGCCAAACAGACTTATAGAAGTTATAAATAGAAATGGTGCAATAACGAAATATTAATAGTTAGTTCCTTGTTAAGAAGGATATCCTTTGTCTTTTGATCCAGGATTTCTACTAATCGTACCGTTTATTCTCCACTTTCTTAAAATGTTACACACCAAATTTTTGTTAATGTTATAACGCAGTGCAATTTGTCTCATTAACCATCCATCATTCACTATATCAATAACTACAGCATTAAAATAAAAAATAAATTAAAAGCGATATCTGTTTTATTTCGGCTACTCATGGCATAGTCAAATAGAGACAGATTTACATTAGAAAAAAAGAGTTGTCCTATTTTTTTCTGCTCACGACAGTACGAAAAAGTATTAAATTTTCTTGAAGCTGGCGAATACTTTGTTGAGATTTTTTCTGATCGAGGGAGGGCTTTCGATTGCGTCTACCATCAGAAATTAGCATCTAAACTAAAGTAATTATGGGATAAGAGGAATAGCACTAAAATGGGTTCAAATTTTTCTTGAAAATAGTAAATAGTTTTGATCAAACTACTTCTGAATGGTTATCCGTGACGTTAGGAGCTCCCCAGGGTTCCGATTTGAGCCCTGTGCTCTTTTTGCTAAACGCAAATGAAATAGATTCATTTTTATCTAATACTCACGATACAATGCATGCCGATGATACTTTTTTTATGGCTTTGGGTCAGGGACCATACAGCCATCACAATATGTTAATAATAATACGTATTTACTCTAAACCGCAAACAGAATGGAGTAAAGTGAAGAAGAGCTACGACAGAAAATACACTGATGACACTTCTTTGTTTCAAAAAAAAAAACAGAAGAAAGTTTAGAACTCAATTTTCACAATAATCTATAAATTAATAGTAAAAAAAAAACGTTTTTAAAAACAAGCTTTTATTTAAATGCTCTAAAAAGAGGAAAATAAACTTTGAAGTAAATCAAACCCATCATTTTGTTACATTATATATATTTTTTATGATATAAAAGCTTATCGAGAGATTTTCCTGTGTAAATGAGATTGCCCAAATTTGTATGGAGGAAAGGCTCCCAATGTTTTCATTTGTCCATTTAGGAAATATGATAATTTTTATATTTGAATAAAATTGATTAACATAGCTTTCTTTTGGACCTTCTGCTTTTTTTTGTAATACTATTAATTTAAAGAGTTGCCATTTTATCTACTTTTAAATATAATTTAAGTAATCAAGAGAATTGTTTCATAGCGGATTTATTTTGGGCAATCTCCTTTCTTTTAATTACTCGTGCCAAGATATATTCTCGCGACAAGCATTTATATCATAAAAAAATATATATAATGTAACAAAATGATAGCTTTGATTTACTTTAAAGTTTATTTTATTCTTTTTAGAGCATTTAAATAAAAGCTTGTTTTTAAAAATGTTTTTTACTATTAATAATAAATACTATTAAATAAACATCACAGAAATTAGACAACCCCCAATCCCAGAAGCCAGGGCTTGTGCGGAAGGGTGTTACACATTGAAAAAACGCGGACATACAACCATTTCCTTCGACAGTGCCAGTGCCGGAGCCAGGATTCGAACCCGGTGGTGCGATGTCCGTGTGATTAATCGCGATTGCCACTTCGTGCCTTAACCCACTCGGCTATCGACCAATTTATTTATTAATTTTTTAGTTTTCGCTTTACATGTTTAATTTACTACAGTCCAGTTCTTCAATAAGGAGACCTTCTAGTGATTTGATACTTAAAGCCACATATGGTTGGCCAGCAGCGAAGAGTTTTGAGCCTAAATAGATAAAGGCATGGTCGACAGTACTACCCTGCATTTTGTGTACTGTGCAAGCCCAGCATAATATAATTGCCAATATTCTTCGTTCAGCAGTGCCGTGACTATATTTTGCCAGACCGTTCAGCAGTTCTCTCGTCGGGAGTCAACCCTTAGTGCAGCAGCCATGTTGTGGTGGCACTTAGAACGGGCTATCACAATTGAATGCGTATACAAAATTTCGTGTCTGTGCTGTTAACCGTTGCGCGTAGAGGAGGTCAAGGGGACTGAAAAGAAAATGTAATCCACTATCTTGGAGCGGCGGCCATATTGAATTTAGTGTGATGTCACTCACTTTATCGTTTTCTACTCTTCAAGCTCTTTCATTTGATACCCATATTAAGGAGGTTGAAATGTAATCCGCCATCTTGTGGCCGCGGCCATTTTAAAATGAGTCACTCATTTTTATCGTCCCTACTCTTCAAGCTCTTTTATTTGATATCCATATTAACAGGGTTGACAACATAGACATGTTGACAAAATATACGTCATCTGCCATCTTGTGGCGGCGGCCATTTTGAAAATATTACCATATTGAGTATTGCATATTGTATTGTCACCATAACTAAAGGTGTATGCAAATTTCAGCAAAATCGGTTAGGAGGAACTGCATTTAATTCAGATTTGACCTAAACAAACTAACAAGCATTGCAATTTAAATAAAAGCTTATAAAATTTTATTAAATTTATAAAATATTTCATTTGTTTATAAATCCACTAACAATCCAGTTGACTTCCTGAGCCTCCAATTATCTATCATTCATATACCGATTATTCCGACACGAATAAAACATATTTTTACTGTTTAATTATTGTATTATATATACTATAAATCACATCCAGTCATCAAACGTGAAAATGTACAAAATACGGACAGCCAATTATATATCATAAACATGGACATTATAAGACCACACTTCTTAAAATCGACTCCTTCCACAAAGGCTCTAACGAAGAATATCAGAAATTCCAAAAATATTATCATCGCATACAATATCAAGAATGGCAGGAAAAATATAGGGTTAGTCTGAAACAAACATATTACATATTTAATTCATAATGTTAAAATCAGGCACGTGCTAGGCCGATTCTAGGTTCTGGGAAAATAATCTAGAAAGAGTCCTAAATTGCATTTTTATTAATATAAAAACAGCTTGTAGTTTAGTAATATAACAACTTATATCGGACAAAAGTTTTGAAAATCGGTAGAAATGTTAAGGATAGCATAAGAATTACTAAACCGAAAAGTTTCCACCCCTAAATAGTGTGCTTCATCCCCTAGGACGTCGTTTTCACCCCCATTTTGAGGTTTTCTAGTTTATCTCGGGACGGTGTACCTTTTGATAAAAATATCTATATACAAAATTATTCCTCATAGAATTCGCTATGAAAATCGTCTCTACACTTCATCATTATCATCATCATTAGCTCTACAGCTACATGCGGACCTCGTCTTTCTCAAGTTTCTTTCGCCATTCGACTCTGTTCAGGGCTATCCGCTGCCAGTTGGTTGCTCCGATTTTCCTAGCATCCTCATCCACTCCGTCCCTCCATCTCTGTCTCGGTCGGCCCCTGGGTCGTGTTCCTACTGGTTGTACTTTTAAGATTTTTTTGGGGGTAATGTTCATTGACTCGCATTATATGCATTGTCCACCTAAGTCGTGCGGTTTTGATGGTTACCATGATGTCCTTGGCTTTAGCTATTTATGCATATTTTTGATATAACTCAAAGTTATATCTTCTGTGCCATATTCCATTATCACAAATTGTACCAGAAATTTTCCTCAATATTTTCCTTTCAAAGGTCATTAGCAGGCTTTCATCTGCTTTACTAATTGTCCAGGCCTCAGATCCGTATGCCAGGACTGGAATTATCAGGGTTTTGTAGATAAACTTTTCGTTTTCCATGATAGACTATAACTTTTGAGATGTTTGGAAAATCCGTAGTAGCATTTATGCAATTAGTATTCTTCTTTTGATCTCTTGTGATGTTGTCATTGTTGATAGAGGATCCAAGATAAATGAGTTTTGTTCTATATCGAATTCGTAGTTTTCGACCATCTGCTGGGTGTCTGTTGCTAGGTGTTGATACCATTATTTTAGGTTTTTCTTCATTTACTGCTAGCCCCATCTTCTCCGCCTCTCTATCAAATGTTAAAAACGTTTCCTTGGCTTTCTGTACAGTTTGGGATACAATATCTATGTTGTCCACCAGCACTTGCGTCGATTTGTTCAGTATTGTGCCTCTAATGTCCAGGTCCGAGTTTTTAACTGTTTTATCTAGAGCAATTTTGAACAGGAGGCGAGTGTCTCAGCCCCTTGCTTGTCTCAAATGTACTGGACGTTTCGTTCTGAATTTTTATTTTGCACCTTAGACGTTGTTGCTTTTGCCAATCCTATCAATTTTGTTGGAATATTGAATTCAACTATTGCTTCATACAACTTTGTTCTCCTGATACTGTCATATGCGGTCCTGAAGTATATGAATATATAGTGGGTGTCGACGTTGTACTCTCCTAATCTTTTCAAGTATTTGGCGTAGCACAAATGTTTGGTCAATAGTGGAGCGATCTGGTCTAACGCCGCTTTGATATTCACCTATTATGGTTTCTGTGTAGATGCTTATTCTCCTATATATTATATTTGAAAGGATTTTGTATGCCGAGTTCAGTAGTGTGATACCTCTATAGTTTGCATAGTTGAGTTGGTCGCCTTTTTATGCAATGGGCATATTATTCCAACATGCCACTCCTCAATTATTTGCTCTTCGTTCCATACTCTGTTGATAATTTTATGCATGCATGCGGTTAATGCTTCTCCTTCACTCTTTAATAATTCAGAGTTGATGCCGTCACTACCTGAGGCCTTACGATTTTTTAGCCTTTTGATTGCCTCATCTACTTCCTTTAGTGTGGGGGGTTCAGTTACTTTTTCGGTGTCATGCCGATTTTCGTTTTGTAGTTCTGGTGGGTTAGGATCTATCGGATGAATTTGTTCGTCTTCATACATCGATTCGCTAAAATGTTCTTTATAGTATTTGTTCTTTGTTGTTGATAATGTTGCCATATTTATCCTTACACATGATGATTTTTGGTTTGAAGTCTTTTTGCATATTATTTAGTGCTTTATAGAATTTCCCTGTCTCGTTCAGATTTCTTTGGGCTTCTAGTTCTTCCATCATACCATTTTCGGCCGCTTTCTTTTTTCTTTTCTTCAACCTTTTCTCTTCCCTTCTTAGTGCTTTGTAGATATCAACCGTTGCACGGGTTCTGCGTTGCTGCATAGCTCTATATGCATCGATCTTTTCTTTTGTGACTTCACTACATTCCTCGTTCTCGTCAGTATATTTGTGCGGTCTTTCTGTCCCTAATATTTCCTTAGCTGCTATTGTGATTGCTTCTTTTAATGCTTCCCACATGTCCGTTGTTGACATGTCCATCCTCAGCAGCTGCTGTAATGTTGCTTACATGGTTCTGATCTCGTCTAGTGCCTTTTTGCTTCTTTATGTTTGATATCTTAGCACATAGTTTTGTTCCAACTAAGTAGTGGTCACTGTCGACATTAACGACTAGGTAGCTTTGCACATCTACAAGGTTTGAGAAGTGTCTCATCAATTAATATATGATCTATTTGGTTTTGAGTTGTGCTATCTGGCAGAAGTTGGTAGTAGTTTTGATAACATTACAGCATTGTTTGCTTGTTCTACCTTAGAGAGATTCATTCTAAGGCCCTGGTCGTCGCACCATTGCTGTACGATTGGCAAGGCTCTTTGTATGAGCCCGCTGACCATGTAAGGGAATTTTCCCGATATGACAATGGCTAGGTCATCCTCAAGTGCCTTAAGTAAGCCATTAAGGACGAGACACCATAACAGAGGGGAAAGAAAGAATGCCTCCTTGTGGGCAACTCTTACTCACTTCTACCTTCACTGACGTGACTGGCAGCGATAATTTTCCTGTCCACCAATATGGCTCTTATCCATCTAATGATGGTGTCTTCAAAGCCATGATAGGCGGCCGCAGCACAAATGGAGTCGAAGGAGTTGTTGTCAAACGCTCTCTTGATTTCTAAAAAAGCTACGGCTTCTAGTTCTTTACAGTGCAACGCCTTCTCTATCCTGGAAACAATCGGATGAACGGCCGCTTCCGCCGACTTAACAGCCTGGTAAGCATGTTATGGTGGATGCAAAGTCTCCAGCACCAATGCTCCGTCTTTAACGTACCTTTCGATCAACCTCCGTAACGTAGGAAGGATATAAGGCTCTGTAGGATTTCGCAGTGTCGTAAGAAATGCGTCCTGCTTTTGGGATGAAAACCACTCTGACAGTTCTCCAAGGTATAGGAACATACCCTAGGGCCAGGCAAGTTCTCAACAGGTGATAAATAGGAACCTTGATTATCTCCAGGCCTTCCTGAAGGAGTGTCGGGAACACTCCATCCATCTCTGAACTTTTATAAGGATCGAAGGTGAAGATAGCCCATTTGATTCTCTCCACTGCCACTACCCTTGCGGCCATCAGAACCAACCCTTATGTGTGCGCCTTATTTCCCACAGTACTATTAATTTTGCGAAAAAAAAGTGTAAAGACGTTTTTCATGGAACATTTCATAAGGAATAGTTTTGTATATAGGTATTTCAAAAGTGCACCGTTTCCGAGATACTCTAGAAAACCTCAAAATGGGGATGGAAACGATGTTCTAAGGGATGAAGCACACTGTTTAGTGTTGGGGACTTTTCGCTTTAATAATACTTACACTATCCTCATTATTACTACCAATTTTTGAAAATTTATGAATTTTGTCCGATATAATTTTAACTGTCATATTACTGAATAATTGGTTACACTTTTATAATTTAAAACTTTTATTTCATTTCGGGCCCGGTATCCCGTTGGGCCAGCACGCGCCTGGTTGAAATTACGTTAATTTAAATTGCTTACGTACGGTCGATAATCCTGTCAACAGAAATAGATAATATTCCGAAGATAACACTAGGCAAATCAATTTACAGTCTCTTTCAGCCTCAGGAGTAACAAGTTTCCCAGCTTTCAATCTTTCCCGCCAAAGGTATCCTGGCAAAACTGGCCCGCATCTTATTATTCGAACTATGTCGAATATGCTCAGGGCCTGGAACACATCAGAATGGAAAAGATGAAACGGAAAAGTGATATTAGGAGGGGGTTAGTGTGGCGACAATTACAATTGTATCTCGTGATAGTCTCATCAGATTTCATTCATTAGTAAAGATCTCGACACAGTTGGCAATGAATAAGTATATATAGAATTTTTCATATATTTTTGTCTGCAGAATGCGAAAGTCATGTTACAGATATGGAGCCGTTTCCATTTTCCAGGAGATGAAATTGTTTAATTAATGTTAATGATTTTTAATTTTAACTACTTAAACATCTACAACGGATTTATAGCACAATAAAATGGGACGAAATTTGTCGATTTGGATGAAATAATTCAGAGCGAGCCGAAATTTTGTGGTATTTTTTAACATAACAAAAGTCCTCACCCGTAGACGCCGGCCTTAGGAAAAAATTAAGTAAAAAATACAGTTTTTTCGCAAAAAACTATATTATCAAGCGTGATCGTTCCGGCTGCAGGTGAAACGTCCCCCTCCACGCGTCACTTCTCCTCCGCTCGAGTACCCGAATGCGATTTTTGACCATTTCCATGCCGTTTTTCGGAAACACCTTTTTATTTTCGCTAAAAGTTATTAATATTTTTGCATGAAATTTTTAGAGTATGTAGGTACCAATAAAAGCTACAATTTAAGCTCCGAAACAACTTCCTACGATAATTACAGTCCCTGTAATTAAATGGCAAAAATGATCATATTTAGCGGTTTTTAATTTTTTGTGCAAAAAGTTATTGACCGATTTCAATTGTCAAAAACTCAATTTTTTAGTATTTAGTATTTTAGCTACTTCGTAGTATTTTTTGTATAAAAAAAATGTTTTCCTTCGCATTGAAAACGTGAAAAAACTTATTTTCGGCACTTTCATGCCCTTTTTTCAAGTTTCCAAATAAAATTTGCTTTCCAAAACATATATATCTAATTCCCACTATTTTTCTCCTAATTATCACGTTCACAACATGCATTGCATTCTCCTTCGCTATCTGACCTGGATTAAATGCCCATAGAATAACTTCTGATACTTCAAAAAATATTATTAAATGTACTTTTTTGTACTTCAAGCGCGACTAAAATTGCCTGTTTGCTAAAAATTAAAAATCAACCGCATTTTCAATCGTCAGCTCCTTGTCGCTATTTATTTAAAACCATACACGAAAAAGTGTTTTTTGTAGGAAATTTTGTAAACTTTCATTTAAGCCTTATGAAATTTTGTCAAAAGAAAAAATGACCTTGATAAGAGTTGTAGAGGATCAAATTCTGAACAACTTTTACTTATAATTTTTTTTTTTTTCGTAAAAACATGTTTACGAGACCACCCCTGCAGTGTGCGTAATTTTTGTTGCATAATGCGCAGTAACTCGTTAAGTATTAGAGATAGAAGAACAAAATTATAAGGGAAAGTTGTACAGAATTTGATCTTCTACAGCTGTTATTAAGGTCATTTTGCTCCAGGAGTTCGAGTGGGATCTTTTTGTTGAATATTCAGGAGGCAGTCCCCAAGCAACCCTAAAAAAATCATCCTATTTGGATTTTTTTGCGGCCCCTATAAGCCGAGCACAACTTAATTGGACTATATTATATTTCTCATGTTTCTTTTAAATGTTTCTCTTAACCGCCTCTCAAATTCCCGAAGTAGCCCCTGGAAGGTCTTAAGGATCTTCTGCTAGGTAAAGACAGACGAGGCCCTACAGTTTAATGTGGAGTCCGAACCACTCTTGGAGCAATTTTTTTTTAATGAAAAATTGTTTCGCCTGGGGGGCGTCAAACCCACTTGTTAGACATACTCAGTCTATTTTTATCAGTTAACGATATATTCTACAGACAAAAATTAGTGCGACATACAATTCACGGAAGATGCTTCAAATGATTAATCTGATGGTATATCGTAAAAGCAATTGTAGTAAAAATATGGACATATTAAATGCACACCAAAGCAATTTTATAATTATTAAGCTGATGTTAATATTTTATGAAAGATCGGAGGCACACTTACCCCCTTAAATTTTCCTACGTAAATTTACCACTCCTAAAGCTCCCAAAATGGCGACATAAAAGGGAGAGAATTTCAACGTTGAATGACTACACAATTGTTTAATATGTTTTTGGTTCCTTTTAAAGAGCGGCCCCAAAAATGTATAAAAGGGGATTTTCATAATGAATTTGATGGTCCTATTCTTATATCTCAAAAAAAAATTACTCGTTTGATGACGATTACAACATTTCTACTTTCATCCCGAATTTAAAATATCTGACACTGACAAGACTTGCACAATTCAAAGAGTGAACGTCTAGTTTGCTCTGGTTTTTGAAACAACTCAGTTTGATTGACGTTTTCAAAATGAATCTATGAAAATAATTTTTAATGGATTTTTCTAAATTAGAGTTAAAGATGAGTTCAAGTACAATAGTCATAAAGAATCCTGCCCCAAACATCCAGGAAGGTCCCCTACTAAAATCCAAGCATCACGATTATAAGTCGCCGACCCTGCTCATTATATCATTATGGATGTTCTCTTCGATTTTTTCAGCTGCGAAAATAGATTTCAGTTCTAATGCAACAGGTAGGTAATAGTTTTGTATCCTTTAAATAGATTAGTAGAGGAAATAATTGGCAAAAAGTGGTTCTTACTTCAATGTAAACACTTGAAACCTTTTACATTTCGTTAAATTTCGGCAACATATGAAATGTATACTTTTGAAAATTAGTGAACACACCTCGGGAAGGGGGGGGGTGGTTGCGCCACACTTTACACCCCTAATTCGATAACTCGCGAAGTTTTCAACAAAATTAAGTGCCACAGAAGAATAGGAAAGAACAATAACACACAAAAAGGAAGGCCCATAATTGTAAATGTTTCAAATGTCTATCATTAGAGATTATGAGAAATAGACGAAACCTAAAAGGAAGTCACATATTTATTACTGAGGACCTAATAAAAAGCCGGTTAAGATGGGCACATCCAAGAAAGAGAGATCCGATAAGGAAATATTTATTATTTTTGGCCATAGCTTTTTTTAGTACATATATTGGTAAAAAAAGTATAAGACTACCTGAGTAGAACTATGACGGGTGTAGTGATATGAATGTTCACTCAATAATTTCAGTTGTTTGCAAAATTAGTTAATTTAAATTAAGAAATAGTAGTACAGGAAAACTGTCGAAAGAAGTCTGAATTAAAAGAACTAAATCTAAGTGATCTCGTGTTTTGAGGAGTTGTTTATAATGTATATAAACGTTTTTTGTCGAATCACCTACCAGTGGGGCCTGGGAAGAAAAGTTATAAACAAAAAAAAAAAAAAGTTCAGTTTTTTGCTTATACCTCTCTAATTTTGCCCATAGCCATAATTTTATAAGAATTCAATTTTGAAGCTGAGGAAATTCTACACAAATTTTATTACAGAAACATATAACTCTAGCGTGGTGGGGAGCAAGGCTAGCGAGCGGAGGCACGCGCGCGCTTCGTTATAACATCATAACTCTTGTTTAAATTGGAATATTTTAATTAAAGAAAGTGCCTATAAAAAAATGATAGTTTTTCACATGCGACTATTATGAAATTTGTTTAAGATTTCATTTTGTGTATATTGCACAAGAGATGAAATTACAAAAGACTGTTTTTTTTAAACAATACGCAATTAAATAAACAATTAATTTTTGAATTAACTTTCCCGTATAAATTCATTTTCTAGACCCTTTAGTTGATTACTAGGAAGAATACAAAAAATTACAAAAATTTAGTTTTTAAGATTCTACATTTTTAAGATCCATTTTATTTGAAAAATCGTAATAACTAAAAAATAACTATATTTCAAAATATAATTATACAATTAGTGCAATAGTTGAGATAATTCTTTTTAGGCTAATTCGAAAGCTTAACTCTTGCTCTTTAATATTTAGTTGTAACAGTTATGAAAATTTGCAGTTAAATTCGGATAATTAGTAATAATTTGTGGATACTTGACCCCATAGCCACGCGACTCCAAAACTTTCCAAAATGTTGATGCCTGGAAAAGTTATAAAAAAATATTTTATTTTTGTGCAACTTATAGGTGTTGTCGGGAATATTGCAATGTTCAAATATACATCATTTTTCGGTGTTTACAATAATTATTTTTATTAATTATTTAATAAAATTAAAAAATAAGCCTTGCTTAATCATTAAATTTTATGGTATTAATCGAAGCTGGTAATTAAATATACCATTGCAAAATTTATTATAATTAATGTTTTTGCATTATTTTATATGGGTTATAAGGTAAGGTGGGGCAAGTGTGACCGTGATTTTCAATAGTTGAAATTTAAATGTGTCTATCTGGTAAGCCTGAAAGAATTAATATACAATATTTTTTGTGTGCTATCTTTGTAGGTTTAGCTTTACAGATCACCACAAGAAAATCATAAAAAATAAATTATGCCAGAATTATATATCAATATATATAAATATGTTCGTAGGTCACACTTCCTCAACCATTTGGGGTAAGTGTGACCTAAAATCAAATAATGTTTTACAATGTAATTACAACAACAATAACTATAACATAGTTCAATTTACTTAATTAGCTGAAGAAATGTGAATGAAAGTGAATCCCTACCTTCGATTTAAACACTAAAATTGCAACCCACAAATATATCGCCACACTGGCTTCACATGATTACTTGTAGGTTAGGAATAAACCCATCAGCTTTAGGTGTGAGAAGATTTCTAACAAATTGTTTGTACATGTTATGTTTACGTCATGAGTATACGCTACTCTCCACAAGATGACGCCACGCTACTACGAAACAATAACAATTATAAAAGGCATGTTCACACTTGCCCCAAATTCACACTTACCCCATCTTACTATATTTGCAAAAAAATTATCGTTTTTTGCACCAAAAGTGAAAGAAAGTTATGTTTTTATTTATTACGATTTTTCAAATAAAGTGGATTTTAAAAATGTCGAATCTTAAAAACTAAATTTTTGTAATTTTTTGTATTCTTCCTAGTAATCAACTAAAGAGTTTAGAAAATGAATTTATACGGGAAAGTTAATTATAAAATTAATTTAATTGCGTATTGTTTAAAAAACAGCCTTTTGTAATTCCATCTCTTGTGCAATATACACAAAATGAAATCTTAAACAAATTTCATAATAGTCGCATGTGAAAAACTATAATTAAATTTTTTGCTCCCACAAAAATGTTTAAAAAAAGTTATGGCCAAGAATAATAAATATTTGCTTATCGGTCTCTCTCTCCCTCTCTTGGATATGCCCACCTTAACACTTTTTAGAGAAGCACAATCAATGGTAGATTGTAGTTTATTTTACGGGGTCGTTTGGCTTCCAACAGCCTTACTTCACTTCGACCTAAAAGATCTTTTGTGATTTACCCTACATCTAGTGGTTATCCAGGATTCCCAGACTTTTTACAAAGCTTGTGATTTTCCTGGGAGCTAATTTCCCTATGTCTTCAGGCGTTAATTCCGCCTGTTCTAGGAACTTTAGCCTAGTGCGGACTAACACTTTGCATTCGCAAAGTATGTGTTTTAATTGCAGTATCGCAATATCTGCATTTATTATCTACCGCCTTGCCTATATTCTTGAGATGGTATCTCAAAGGGCAGTGGCCAGTTAGAAGGCCTGTGATTAGCCTTAATCAATGATAGATGACAAACACGTGTTTAAGCATCTGAAGGAAAAGTTTCTGTGAATATAAACAACGTGAAATATAAAATTCGTAACTCTGCTGATTTACAAAATTTAAAAATATAAAAGTTTTCTTGTCTGATAAATAAAACAATATTTTCCATATATTTATATGTGTATATACTGTAGGATATGCGAGCGAATTATAATCGACCTTTTTAGAATTTAGTTTACCTGGTATTTAATTCATTATCTTGTAGATTTACTAAATACTCTGAAGGAAAAGGAAGAATAACGAAAGTTTATAAAACAGTAAGCGAAGTTTGCAGGGCATACAAGAAGATCAAAAAAATTAATATTTTACATTTAAATATAAGAAGTATAAAAAAAATTGATGAATTGCTTATATATCTAGTTTTGATAAAAAAAATATCGAAATATGGACTCTTACTTGCTTATTTTGCCTATTTACCCTTATTTAAACTTCAACGGAATTAGATCAAAATATAATCTAGTTCCAGATCTCGTTACAATACATAAGCGTACCAAATTTCAAGTCAATATCAAAGCGATTCCAGAGTAAACGTGCACACAAAAAAGTTGCAGACAGACAGACAGACAGATGAACAGACCGGCAGACAGACAGACGCACAGACCGACAGACGGACAGGCAGGAAATTTTTTTCGCTCAAATTTAATATCTCGATGTTTCATGACATTTTAAGCCCATTTCAACAAAAAAAAATTAAATTTTTTCCACTGGACATGGAAGTAAAAGTAAAGTCAAGTTTTTGTGTTGACGGCGTACAGCAAGAGGGCATAAATTTAAAGATAATTCGAGATTGGAATAGTCATCGAAATGCTTAGTTTGAAGGCTACATCTTAAAAATTTATGCTGGACTGACTCGATTTTTTTAACATAAATATTATAATGTGGAGACCAGACCGAGGAACAATACTGTAGGTGTAGTCTCACAAGTGCACAATATAAGACTTTGAGAGTATGTACATTGGAAAAATCAGCTGTTGTACATTTTACACATCCTAGTAATTTTAATGCTCTATTAGTTACATCAGATATGTGAAGCCGAAAACAAAAAACTGGATCAAGTAGAACACCTAAATCTTTCATTTCTTGTACAACATTGAGGATTGAGAGAATGGCCATTAATCTGATCATTAAAAATAATAGTAGCTCTATTCCGGCAGAATCTCATTTTATGGCATTTATCAATATTTAACATCATGGCATTGGTCAAACACCAGTTATCAAGAATATCTAAGTTAGCTTGCATGCGTAAAGCATCATTTACAGACCTAATTTTTGAAAAAACTTGAAGGCCGTCAGCAAATAAAATAATTTCCCCAAAAGAAAAACAGTTTTTAATGTCGTTGATAAGCAAATTAAATAGCAATGGTCCTAAATGTGACCCTTGAGGAACACCGGAAATTACTGAAATTTCGTTAGAAAAAACATTTTTAATACGAACAATCTGTTTTCTATCGGTAAGGTAGTCATTTAACCAATCTAGAAGTGGGCCGCTAATACCATAGCATTCAAGTTTGACCATTAAAGCATTATAGTTCACTCTATCAAATGCCCTGGAAAAATCAGTATAGATTTTCAAAGGTATACATTTAATATTTTGCCGAAACATAACATAATGCAAAAGGTTTCAAGTCTTTACATTGAAGTAGTAACAATTAAGACCTAAATGCATTCATTTCCTCTACTATAGTATAAATAAACAATATATTTTTAGGTATATCCATCGCGTTCAATATGCAAGACGTGGTGCTAATAGTTTTTGCAGCATGGATGTTACACAGAGGTTTGGCCACAGTAATGTAGTTCCCAACGTTATTAGATCATTATACTTTATATATATTTTAACGTTCCAGAGAAACGTTGCCCTGATATTTCCTTGGGTCACCGTAACGCTTTACGGCCTGTACTATAATCACTATAAGAGCGTTTCAAAGATGATGAGTATCTTGAGGCACCTCAGACATGTCTCGGCGTTACCCTGGGTCGCCCTTTTCATAACTGCCATTGGACTGGGTATGTATATCGTACAAATCATTAATATAATTTTATGTAGGATGCTTTGATTAAGGTTGGGTTTAATGTCTGTTTCAATTATTTTTTGTATTTAATTTTTGCGAGACGCATACCTCTACTATAACTCATTCGTAAATACGGAAGGTGAGTTGAAGTTGAAATAATTGTTTCCCTGCCAAAAATACCTGACCAAGATACATAAAAGTTTACTAACCTTAACCTTAACTTTATCTAGCAACAAAATGTTTAAAAATAGATTTAAAATTATGCTTTTAAAATACGGTTTTTATTCAGTATCCGTATTCACCTTCATTGTGCCAATGTGAAAGAGTAACGTCGGGTTTAAAACTATTTGTATTTTAGATTTCTTAGGCTTGTCATTATTGTTGTTTTTTTTTTTATTACATTTTTATTATGTGTTGTTACTTTAACTCTTAGTGAATACAATTTTATGTTGATATTTATTACTTTTGTACTTGTTATTTTTATACCGTAAGATGAGTGTGACCATATTATTCTATACTTACTATGTAAGTTTTATGGAATTAAATTAAATTAAATAAATTAATTATTAATTATTATAACGGGGTGCTTTATAGTTACTTTAAATGAGGTAGTAGATTTTTTTAAATATTATATACAGGGTGGGGCAATAGTGCGTCGGACCTCGATATCTCGAGTTCTACGATAGCTAGAAATATTTTAAAAAATTGCAAAAACTAGATAAAAAAGTCTATAACTCGAAATTATTTTCGAACATACAGGACGAGCCGAGACGAAATCACAGGACCAACTGCCTTTTTTTTTAATGGAATGCTCTATGTATATCAGTACATTTTTTGAAACCTCTTTCTAGGCTCTATTCATTCCTATATTAGCATTGAATATCTCCCAACCACTTGGATGTAATGAATTTTCTTGTTGAAATAATGCAATCTGCAGATGGATATGAAAAAAATCACCACAGTCACAATTATGGGTTTTAAGAAAAACTTATATGAATACCAGTTACGAGACATCTAGTTAATGTTTTTGAATTATTTTCATTTCCTAAAAATGTACAGGATGGCCAAAAATTGATTTTCAATTAAGAACATTTTAAATTGAATTTTCTCAATTTTTTCAAATGGAACACCCTGTATATTTTTCGACGATGTGATTTAGAAATGTAAAGCTAACATTTTTTGTAAGTACTTCCCTGGGGCTAATTGCAACCAATTTCGTTTTGTTGAGCAATAATTATAAACTTCAAAAATAAACTTTAAAAAAAGAGGTTTCTTCAAATAGCTCAGTAGAAAAAATTATAATAAATGTTCCACATGTTGCCCATTTTGATTGACACACATCTCTATACGGTTATGAAATGAGGTTCCTCCCACTGCTTCTAGAACTGCCGGTGCGATAGATGTAAAGGCAGTTATTATTTTTTCCTTCATATTTTGTAGTTGTTGGTGTGTCTCTATAAACAATTTCCTTCACGTATCCCCATAGAAAGAAATCCATTTTTGTAAGATCTGGGGATCTAGCAGGACATGTAGTGGGTCCATTTCTTCCAATCCATTGATGAGGGTAGGTATTATTTAAGTGGTCTCTAACTGCATTTAAATAATGTGGTGGGGCACTATCTTGCTGAAATCACATCCTATTCCGAATACTTTCAGGGAGATTTACCAATAACTGTGGCAGATACTTTTCCAAAAAATGAAGTTAAATAGCTCCAGTCAATGTACCATCAAAGAAATGTGGCCCTATTACATGTTCTCCAATAATTCCTCCCCAAATGTTTATAGACAGACCATCTGTGTTGGTTATCAACTTGCTTAAAAAGTCAGGATTTTCCGAAGCATAATAATGGAAATTGTGACTATCAACAAATCAATTTTTATGAAAAGTTGCCTCATCACTGAATAAAACAGTATTGAAGAAGTCGTCATCAGATAATTCCTGGTGCATTTGAATATGATATGCATGCAACTTATTTGTTTTTAAGATTCGACCCACAGGCCGTCTACTTATTTCTACTAATGAACTCACTTCTCTTTGACTAACATGGGGATTCTCAATCGTTGCCAGCATCGCAGAAAACTCATTTTCTTCGTTCACAACACGTTTTATTCTTTCACTTTTTTATATTCGACATTTCCAGTTTCCAGAAATCTATCGAGAAGGTTTTGGAAGCTGGCTAACATCAGGAATCCTTCTTTCAGGATAACGTTGGTGATAAATTTTATTGGCAAGTAAACAATTTCTGTCTCACTCGCCGAAAACAAAAGTCATGTCTACACGTTCCGCTTTATTAAAATCCATATTGTAAAATTCCAAATAATTTAAATACAATACAAATTGTAACGACCGATAAATGTGATAAATGCTCCTTTGTACACGACAATTTATACCAAACTGAGGTTTTATTGCTTGTCGAATAACGAAAACAGCAAAAAAATGTACAAAAAAACATTACAGTAAAGGACCGGTTAAATATTATTTACTCATTTCAATGGATTGGAAAAAATGGTCCCACTAAATGGCCTCATTTCAAAATTGCATAAAGACGTGTGTCAATCAAAATGAGCAACACGTCGAACACCTATTACACCTTTTTAAAGTTTATTCTTGAATTTGACACTTATTTATTTATAAAACGAAAATGGTTGCAATTAGCCATAGGGAAGGACTTACAAAAAATGTTCGTTTTTCATTTCTACATCACATCGACGAAAAATATACAGGATGTTCCATTTGAAAAAATTGAGAAAATTCACTTCAAAATGTTCTTAATTGAAAAACAATTTTTGGCCATCCTGAACATTTTTAGGAAATGAAGATGGTTCAAAAATATTAATTAGATGTTTCGTATCTGGTATTCACATAAGTTTTTCTTAAAACCCATAATTGTGACTGTGGTGATTTTTTTAATATCCTCTGCAGATTACATCAAAGTGGTTGCGAGATATTCAATACTAATATAGGAATGAATAGAACCCAGAAAGAGGCTTCAAAAAATGTACTGATATACATATCATTCCATTTTAAAAAAAAAGGCACTTGGTCCTGTAATTTCGTCTTGCCTCGCCCTGTATGTTCGAAAATAAATTCCAGTTATAGACTTTTTTATTTAGTTTACTTGCAATTTTTAAAAAAATGTCTAGCTATCGTAGAACTCGAGATATCGAGGTCCGACGCACTATTGCCCCACCCTGTATATTGTAGAGAGTATGTAGAATCCAAGGTTTAGACCTCCAAACCCTGGAAGATTTTTGTTTGGCCGAAAAAACCACGAATTTTTGGAACTTTTTTCAGTTTGTGGCCTATAACTTAAAAACGATGCATCCAGTCGAAAAGTTATCTGTTATCAAAATTAAAGAGCATTAAATTTCGCTCCGAATGAGTAAGTACCTCAAAGTTGAAATTTCGTCAAGAAGTATGGGCGTAATAGGCAGTCGAATAGCAGCAATTTTTACCAACTTGTAAAAAAATCACACTGGGTAACTTTTTAAACGTAATGCATTTACTGGTGTGACACCACGTCATCGTTTTTTGGTCATGGGAAAGGAACATTTTTATCTCTCATTGAGCAACATCCTTCACTGAAAATAGAATATTAACTCCAGGTTCGATTCGGGGAAGCCAAATTCCAACCAAAATGTACGTGAAGTACCCTGTCCCCCTCTTCCTTTCTGTTTGTCACTTTTTGTCGCGTTCGATTTTTCTGCGTTCCTTTTGTACATTTTCGTTTCTAAATTCATTTCATCATTAAAATCTTTAAACCATAACCTCTGTTGAAATATTTTTTTTTTAAATCCAAGTTTAGGCCAGCCGTGCGCAGCCCTGCATTGACGTATCTCGTGGAAGGCACCTTGTTTAAGTTAGAGTGCCTACATCAGATACGAAATTAAAAAGTGTATTGTGCCCATAAACGTTTAATGCTGTGTAGTTATAAGTTTTGTTAATTCTATTCTTTTTTGGAAATGTTAAAAAAAATCGCCTATTGTTATTTGTTCTCGTGCAAAAGGAGTTTAGGTTATTTTTGTCCATTTTTCGTTTTCGCCGACCCAGACCTGTTCCACTCGATCATGCAATCTGCTACTGTGTTAGCGCAGTGGTTGCACGGTCGGATCCGGGGCAGGCTCTGGTTAGGCAACTGTCCTGTATGTTTTAATTTTAATAAATATTTGTTGAGTTGAGCAACATCTACACCTAAAAGCACAAGCAGCTACATTTGTCGAGCCATCTGTTTCTCAAAACTTGATAGAACAGGCAGGGGAACAGCTGATCTTGGCACTGTACGGACAGATGCACAGTGGGCCTCTGGATGAGCTGAGATACAAGCGTTTTATAAAATCCGCCTCAAAAAAATCGTTCAACCTAGCACGGTTGCCACCAACGTCGGATACAGGGGTACAAGGTACTCAATGCGCGCGTACCACCAAGTGCAAATTTGACTGGGACTTAACAAACCCATGCCAATGGCGTTCGAAGAAAGGCTCGTCAGGCTTATTGCCTATAACAATGTCAAAGTTTGCTGCACCCGACATGCTGTTGAAAATGGTTTACTATCAGTCAGCCCCAATCCAAACGGATTCGACTACTATAACTACACGCAAATAATATAATTCGTTTTTTCCAAAACTCATTTTTACTTCATTTCAGTTTTTTCTTACGCCTTATATTGTTCTTGCACTTTGTATTTGTTTGATTTTTTTTACACTTTGTGGTACTACTGGTAAATTCTTATTTATGGTTAATAAACTTTGGGCCTTTCTTTACATTATGTTTTTATTTCGACAACCCATTTTCTCAAATTAATGTTGAAAAATTAAATAAAAAGGAATAAAAGAAAATAACGAATATATTTTATGAAGAACATTTTGGACTTTGAGTGTATTTTGCTCAAAATTGATCGAAATTGAAAGACCAGTTAATCTATTAACTTGAAATTACATGCTCTATAACTTTCATTCTATGGATTTTTTTCATTTAGATTCGCCGTTTCTTTTTTTACACTTTGTTATATTACTACTGTTGGGTAAATTTTAATTTTTGGTTAATAAACTTTGGCCTTTCTTTACATTATGCTTTTATTTCGACACCCATTTTCTCAAATTAATGTTGAAAAATTAAATAAAAAGAAATAAAAGAAATTAAATATATTTATATGTAGGACATTTTGGATTTTGAAGTGTATTTTGTTTAATATTGATCGAAATTGGAAAACCAAGTAATCTGTAAACTTGACATTACATGCTCCACAACTTTTATTCTATGGATTTTTTCATTTAGATTAACCGTTTCAGAGCTGAAGACGTTTAAAAAGTTACCCAGTGTGATTAAACCCATACCTCTTGATGAAATTTCACCTTTGAGGTACTCATTCGAAGCAAAATTTAATGCTCTTTAATTTTGATAACAGATGACTTTTCGATTGGGTGCATTGTTTTTATGTTAGGCCACAAACTGAAAAAAGTTCCAATTCGTGGTGTATCCGGCTACACAAAAATTTGACAAAGGTTTGGAAGTCTAAAACTTGGATTCTACATACTCTCTACAATATATACGATGATAAAAAAAAATTTACTTCGTCGTTTAAAGTAACTATCACCCCCTTTCGATGACGCCGTTCTTGGACTAAAACTTTCAAGAATTTTTTTTCTGTTAAATTTAAGTTTCGTTCAAAATCTGAACACGGTTGCCAAAGTCAGACAATCCGTACTAAATCCTGACGTATGATATGGGTAAGCTTACAGAGTAGACTGTATTATTAATTAAAATAAGTATTTATAAGCAACACCTGTCGTGCCATCTGTGGATAACCTGAGATACTACTTGTAAAAGTATCCATTCTTAACAATGATTTCTCCATAATTTTATAGGCGACATCTATTGACAATCACAAGTACTAACAAAGTTACATTATGTTCCATACTAGTTAGGGAATCATATATCAACTCATTACTCCCAGATGGCGCCAGCATCAAACTAGACGGTAACTGAAAAATCCAACAATCCTTAATTTCACCTTAAAAATGATTACCCTGCGCAACAAGTTTATAAAATAGCATTTTTGTCCAACAGCTCGTGCATATACTTCTGAATTTCATGCAATTTTTTTTTATGATTCTCCAATAACGAAAAAATAGAAGTTTCAAAAGTAACTTTCATAAATCTAAAATTTGACGTTTTTAAAGCAAAAATCGCAAGGCAAAAGACAACTCGATCTGTCTCATTATGATTCGGTTATATGCAATGCCAAAGTAAAATTATCTTTGTTCACACATTCTTCACTATTATTATAATGGCATAATTATTATAATAAGTCCACAATGCAAGGCTTTATTGAGCAAATTGTTTATAGCAGAGCTAGGGCATATAGCAAAGCCATGAAGAGGACAAGTTCAATAAAGCTTTATTATGGATGAGTTGAGTACAAACCGTCATATGTTCATCTGCTAAAACTGGCTTGTCAAATTCCGTTTTCTTCAAACGTAAAAAAAGTAGTAAATTGTTTTATTAGGGTTAAAAGTGATACTTTTGTGAAGAGACTCACTTACTTCGTTCGTCCGGCAATTACAGACGAGTCTCAAAAGTAGCTTTTACTCCGAATAAGACATGTTATTTTTTCTGCAAACGTCGATTAGCTACAAAAAAAAAAAAATTTAGCTGTCTTTGTCATTAGCAAGAGAAGTAAAAGTCCGTTCAGGAGGAAAAAAAGTCGCCTTTAATGTCATGAAGTGAGTAAGAAATGGCATTATTTTCTGACGTTTGAAGAAAAACGACTTTTATGGCAAATTTCGTGACCTTGGGATGATGATTAAAATTAAAATCTTTTACTGACTTTGACATAGCTAACCTGTGGGGACGGTAGCTCAGTGGTTAGTGTGTCTAGCTTTCTCTTTGACCATACCTAGCGAAATGGCTTCATGCCCCACCTAGTGCAAAGTAATTCTCAATTATAAATTATCCCTATCTCATCTCCTTCACTAGGACAAATCTAGGTCTCTTAGATTTAAGAGGATCATTCAGGTCATCATATATTATTTTTGGACTCCTTACACATGAAATGAAGTAAAACATCCGGAATAAAATTAATAAACATTTATATAACAAAAACTGAAACACCGATTGAACCTAAATAACTCCTTAAGTAAAAAATTTCAACCAACATATATGGTGGTCAATAGGCATTTTGAGGTCCTCTATCACCTTGCGCCGGCTGGACCGTTCTGTATGAAATACTCCCATACTGTGGTGGTGATTGTAGTTCCCAAATAAGTAACTAGTCAGACTCATTTACTAAAATTACACCACTGGATCCAGGACTCAACCTGATCGGATCTAATTCCGATCCATAAATTTAAATGCAAATTATGAATGAAAAAATTAACTAATAAAGGCCGGAAAAATAATCCCCTTTCACTACATTTCTGCAAGGGCCCCTTTTTAAATAATTTTGTTGGTAGCTACCAGTTTTTATTTTACCCTGCAAAAAATGTGAAAACACGATTTTAGCTACAAAAAATGAAGAGGCAGCAAGAAACAATAGGCCATTCATATTAGCTTAAAAATATCCCAAGAGAAAAAAATTATAAAGTTTTGCCACTTTGGAACTAAACTCGTCAAGGAATGTACTTTCATAATGAAACCCAAGTTACAAATAGGATATTCATACCTAAAACACACCCCTAACATGCAATTCGGTAGTTTTTTGCGATTTTCTCGAAAACCGTTTGTCCTACAAAAAAATATATACTTACAAAAAATGTTCCCAGTAAATTTCTGAATAAAAAAGTGTTTATTACATAAATTGCTTAGAATAGAGGTTTTCGAGAAATCAGCTATTGAAGTTAGGGGTTGCATTAACAGAGATTCACGAACATGCTATATAATGTATCACACTTACTCTTATAATCTTAATCCAAAAGCTACATTGATAATATATTTACCAATATCAAAGAGGACTATGATGTAAACATAATTAATACACATATTTCAGATCACACTGTACAAAAAAATAATTTTAGAATAAAAAATCCAAGAATAGAGAATTGTAAAATTTATAAGAGATTTTTTACTAAAGAAAATAAACAAAAATTTTTAGAACATCTACATGATCAAACGTGGGAAAGTGTATATGATTGTATTAATAGAGACGTAAACAAACAATGAACATGTTTTATGAATAATTTTTTAAATATTTTCAATGAATGTTTTCCTCAAAAATTGGTGAATAGGAAGAGCAATTTTAAAAAATATGAGAGTAGTGATAATCAACTATTAAATGAATGTAAAAATAGGTTAGATATATTATTAGTTCTTTATAGAAATTACAGAAATTATAAGGAAATGTATAATAATGAGAAAATTAAATACAATAACTTGTTGGCAGAAAGTAGGAAAAATATATATGAAAATAAAATCGTAAATTCAGATAATAAAAGTAAATGTATGTGATCTATACATAATGAAATTACTGGTAAACAAAACAAAAATGACAATTTTCTAGTAAGTGGTAACCTCAATGAAATTGCAAATAATTATAATAAATATTTATTAAATGTGGTCCCAGAGCTTGTTACAAATATAAATAAAATTCCTTTTCAATGTAATATTTTGCATGACAATCAGTCAATGTATTTGAGACCTATAACTACTAGTGTATTGTTAAACATATCTAAAAACTTAAAAAATAAATATAGTAGTGGAGATGATGAAATACCTACCAGTAATGTAAAACTGTGTATAACTGACATAAAAGAGGTAATTTGCCATATTGTAAATAATTCTTTTAAATTTGGAATTTTTCCTGATTAATTAAAATTGGCCAGTATTAAACCACTTTACAAAAGAGGAGATCCGAAAATTATAGACCAATTAGTCTATTGCCTAGTTTCTCAAAACTTTTTGAAATGGCTATGTGTTTTCAGTTAAATGAGTTTATGAATGTTTGTCACCTATTTAATAACACTCAACACGGCTATCTGAGAGGAAGATCTACACAGACAGCAATATTTCAATTTACGCAGAAAATTTTGGAATTTATGGAGAATAAAAAATTTGCTTTAGGCATGTTCTTGGATTTATCTAAGGCATATATGATTGTTTGGATCATAATTTGCTATTAATAAAACTAGACAAATATGGAATTAGAGGAAATGCACTTGAGTGGGTGAGATCGTACCTTTCAGATCGCCAGCAGAGGATAAAAATAATAAGACATAATGAACTTGTTAAATCGGAAACTTTAAGTAATAATATTGGAATTCCACAGGGCAGTATAATGGGTCCACTTTTATTTATTATATATGTAAATGATTTATGTAATGTTGTAACAAATATAAATCACAGTATTACAAACTATGCTGATGATAATAATATTTTGGTGGGGGCAGAAACCTATCTCAAATTAATACAGAAATGTAATAATTTATTTTCAAGCACAAGTGAGTGGTATGATAAAAACAGATTTATTTTAAACAAAGAAAAAACCAATATTATTCTATTTAGGACAAAACAAGCAAGAATTGAAACGCCCGATAACATTACAATATTGGGAGAAGTTATAAGAATTATACTTCAAATGAATTACTATGACTCATGTCGAAGTCAATTTAAATCGAATAATATAATGACTATTTATGGATTGTACATTTATGAATGCCTAATATTTATATTTAAGAATAAGGACACATTTTTTGTAAACAATATTACATATGAATATAATACAAGGACACAAGATATTACATACCCTCAACATAATCTGACAAAAACAGAAAAAAGTCCATTCTATATGTGCATAAAGCTGTAACCCATATTGCCATTGAGTTTTAAAAATATTGTTAGCATAAGTCTATTTAAGAAAAAAGTTTAAAAAATGATAGTGAATCTGGAACCTTATAATATAGAAGATTATTTTTGTAATGATATAATATTATAGTTAGGTATATTTGTTGTTTTGACGTCATTTCATTTTTATGTTGATTATTATTTAGTTAATTGTGAAGCATTTCTTTGAAATAAAGCTTATTATTATTATTATTTTATTCATTCATGTTATTAGTGGCTGCGATAGCACGTCAGAATTCTTTGGAAAGGACAAACAACAGTTTGTACATCTATTTAATCGCAGAAAGGACCTCGATAGTGTAATTCAGAATTTTAATAATGCTAAGTCAACTCCAACAGAAATTGAGCAAGCTGGGGAAAGGTTTATATTGGAGCTCTATAAAGCTAAATCATTAGAGGGCAGTCTCAGTGAGCAAAGATATGTTTGTTTCAATAAATTGGTTGGCCAAGCGGGCAGTGCCGTGGTTCCTTCAAAATTACCTTTCACGTCAGCAGCAGTACAACAGCATTCCCGTCGTAGTTACCTTCAAGTACAAATATGGCGTGGATATTTGCATCCTGAGCTTTGAGGTTGAAAAAATTATGATGCCCTGTCACCTGTCTATACACCACTGAGCCACCCACCCCGGGTTGTATTTGAAAATTAATAACCTGTAGTTGCAAACAAAATTGTGGAAAGAGATGCAGCTGTACTAGGGCAGGCTTACGTTGCACAAGTGCAGAAATTGCCGTGGCCAAAGCTGTACCAATACAGATAGCACACAGATGATGTAGATACTACCGAAGACGTATTATAAATTTATATTGACTTAGTGGATTAGGTCTCAAGGAGAAACCACTTTTAAAAAAACGTGCCGATAACTCTACCTCAACGGTGGTGTGGAAACAAGTGCTCTTGTATAAATCGTAAAACTTTTTTATAAACCCCTTCTCCACTATAATACAACCTTACATTATATCACAGAGTTCCAAAATTATACCTAAAATACATGATTATACCATGTTCGTGAATCTCTCTTAATGCTAACTTCAATAGCTGATTTCTCGAAAACCTCTGTTCTAAACAATTTAGGTAATAAACACTTTTTTATGCAGAATTTTACTGAGAACCGTTTTTGTAAGTGTAATTTTTGTTGTAGGACAAACGGTTTTCCAGAAAAACGCAAAAAACTACCGTATTGCACTTTGGGGGTGTGTTTCAGGGATGAAGCTCCCACTTGTTGCTTGAGAACTCTTTTCATTTTGAAAGTACATCCCTTGACAAGTTTAATCCCCAAGTGGCAAAACTTTATAATTTTTTTTTCTATTTTTGCTAATATGAATGGCCTACAAATTAATTGCAATACAATAAAAAACATTACGGATAAAGATACAATATGCAGGTAGCTAAAAGGTGAAATTTTATTTAAAATACTAATTGTGTGGTGATTGAAAACATTAAAGATACGAAGAGCTGCATCGTTAGTTCATCACATCAACACCTGCTAACACATTTGACTTTAAATTATACAAACACTAGTTTGTCACACACAGTTTGGAAAATATGAAATAAAACAAAATATTCAATAGATAATTCAATAAATAATTATCGTGTGCATACACTGGAAAACAAATTTAATCAAGTTAACAAATTACACCTTAAGAGGACTTCGGAGTGTATGCGTCATAGTTTTAATTGTAAATAGACTTCACGTCAACAAAATTGCTAGATACAACCCTCATGCGTTGCTTGTATACTTGACCTTCCATTTTAAATAAGTCATAGGCATGCAATACTTTATAGAATATGTATTAATGAGTTTTAGTTGAATTATCATTATTGATAGTTAACATAGAAGTAAATTAAATAAAGCAATTAAATAATTAGTAAAATTAGTATTTTTATTGTTAGCATGAAACAGGTGTGATATACATAATATATTTCTTTAAAAGTTTTGCTATTATAAGTACGGTACTTAACAAGAAATGAAAAATAAAGATAGAATAGGGTTGTATACAGGATGTCCACTTTTTTAATGGGATTGTATTAATTAATAACTTCTAAACTGTAAGAGATAGGAGGTTGGTTAAATTAGAGAACAGTTGTGAAATATAAATAAAGTTTGTTAAAACGGATTTTCAGATTTGAAAAATGTTGAGAAATTTCAGAGAAAATCGCGATATTTAATTTCCTCAAATGATACAGATGATTTAGAAAAAAAATCTATAAATAAAATTTGAATGGAATTCGGTTGCTTCTTTACAAATCTCATATTTACATTTGTATCATTTCAACGCTAGATGTCGTGACACCCAACTATGGTTTTTCCTATTAACGGCTATCTTTTTTTTAAGAAAACTGAATTGGCAGCAAATTATTTCATACATAATATTATTATGATAGGGAAGTATATACAGGCTGGGGCAATAGTGCGTCGGACTTCGGTTTCTCGAGTTCTACGATGGCTAGAAATTTAAAAAAATACAAGTAGACTAGATAAAAAGTCTAAAACCGAAAATTATTTTCCAATATACAGGGTGAGCCAAGACGAAATTACAGGATCAAGTGGCTTTTTAAAATGGAATGCTATATATCATCAGTACATTATTCGAGCCTCTTTCTAAACTCTATTCATTCCTATATTATTATTGACTATCTCCCAACCACTTGGATGTAATGAATTTTTTGTTGAAATAATGCCATCTGCAGATAATAATAAAAATATCTGCATATTGAAAAAATCAACAGTGACAATTATGGAATTTAAGAAAAACTTATGTGACAAGACATCTAATTAATGTTTTTGAATCATTTTTACTCCCTAAATATGTACAGGGTGGCTAAAAATTATTTTTCAGTTAAGAACTTTTTTAATTGACTTTTCTTAATTTTTTCAAATGGAACACTGTATATTTTTCGGCAATTTGATGTAGAAATAAAAAACAAAAATTTTTTGTAGTACTTCCCTATTATAATAATATTACGTATTAAATAATATGCTGCCAATTCAATTTCCTTGAAAAAGGATAACCATTCATAAGGGAAACCAAAGTTGGGCGTCGCGATGCCTAGCGTCGAAATAGTGCAATTGTAAATTTGAGAATTTTAAACAAGCAAAGGAACAGCACTCAACTTCTATCTAAAAATTTTTCTCTAAATCCTATCATTTGCGTGTCAATAACAAATATAAAAAATAGCGATTTCCACTATTTTCAGAATATCTCTGAGAATACAGAAGACTTTTAAAATTTGCAAACGATATCTTAACGAGCTTTAAAATGTACAACTTAATTCTAATTTAATCGACTTTTTACCTTTTGAAGTTCTGGAATGCTTGGTTGTGAAATTCTGGAGGGAGTTGAAACTGCTTCTGACGTAAGTTTAAGAAACACCAAAACATTTAAACACTACACTCGGTTACACTACTCAACATGTGTTTCGCCAACCATGTTGGCATTATCTGGAGATACAATCCCATTAAAAAAAGTGAACACTCTGTATAATAATATGAATAATATAGGTAAACTGGAAAAAAATATTGAATAAAGGTAAAGTTGATATTATTTTTTTTCTCGATTTGGGTTTCTTATTTCCAAACCCTTTATATAGCATGTCTACCAACTCCGGTAGGAGGCATTTCTCGAAAAATGTTGCTAATTTGGGTAGAATTTTGTTTTTCCAAAAATTATCATTTTCATTTTATTATTTTGGCACTCTCCCACACAAGACTATTCTAGAGCCTTCCAGAATAAAAGGGGGTCGTAATTACCTGTGGTGTTATTTACTATTGTTATCACTAACTAGAGAAATGGTTCTGTTCATATCGATATATAATCAATAAATTTGAGAATTAAAAAATAGTCCAGCTTAAGCGAAAAAATAAATATATTAGAAATAATAATGATCGACTAAAATTTGCAGGTTATTCTGAAACACCCTGTATGTAATATACGGAATAGAATATTACTCTACAAGAGCAATATTCTTGTAGGATTAGACTAGATATTTTTCATAAATTTTCAACAGAAATATAAGCCAAGTATTTCTCAAAATTTGTCCCACGTTTTTTACTTTTAGAGATCAGAAAGCAGTAATAATATGTAGTAATTGATACAAAGGGTTTTAATTCTTTTAGTTAGGATCACAACAAAAATAATTTGATTGGATTATTTTATTAGAGAATTTTTAATTATACCTTTTAATTTTGTAAAACTTAGTTAACCGTAAACCGTAATTTAACCATCCCTCGAATAAAATCAACTTACACTTTTAACAACTAGCTATATAAACTAAGTACGCCAGCTAAAAACTACGAAAAGGTCACATGAAACGAAAGAATTTCGAGCGTATTCCTACATGCGCAAATAATTGAAAACTACAAATATCACACGAGTACAAAATGTAGTACTATAAATACACTCTAGAATCCACAGATAGACAAATGTAAGGTAGCTATTGCAATAGGAAACAAAAAAGATCCGTTTTATTGCTTGATTGAACAGGCACCGGATCCCTAAAATAATCCTACTTCCAAAGCGGGCCAAATGACGGTGTGCTTAGAAAATGAGAGGTAGATGAAATAGAATATGTGATTGTACAGATTTATATACATAATTTTTAAATCTATATCACTTTTTGAGGGCATAAGGCTAATTTTATTTTACTTCTACAAAAGGGAAAATGTTTATTTTAATAATATGATAAAAATTATTTTTGCAAATCGAAAATAGAAGAAAAAAATTATATTTTTTTCTCTCATCATCCCATATTGTAACATGCTTTTAATTTCTTTTAGTGAAAGCAGTTTTTTAAAATAATGATTTATATAAGAGTAAATCGAAGCATCTTGCCGGCTTATATCCGGAGCGCTCTAAATGATGTAATGGCAAGCTTATAAAATTTAATTGAAAAAACATCCATGTGGTTCAATAAATGGAGACTCCAACCTAACCCTTTAAAATCCCATCTACTTATATTCCATCATACTCCATCTGCTTCGTCCCCAACATTATCATTATATAATCAATCACACACTGCATCCAGAAGATTCAACAAAATATTTAGGAATATTATTAGACAACAAAATCAATTTTAATTTACATACTGCTCAAGCAAAAAAGAATACAATATCTAGAGCCAAACACTGTCGCAGTTTATCATAGAAGAATATGGAAATTAACATAGAGACCGCTAGTAGGATTTATAAATATGAAGGCCCATCATCGAATATGGCCACATTCTCTTCTTAAATTTCAAAAATCCAGCTATTAAAAACTTAAAAGTTGCTGAAACAAGTACAATAAGATTAATTACAAAAATCCGTCATCCCAACAATTCGATTCATAACCCTCCTAATACGCTTTTATACAACCTAACCCCCATCCAACCTATACAAGAAAGGAATAGTCTTTATCTCGTACATATAATGAAATGTACAATTAATGAAACAATTACTTATTTAGTTTAGATATATACAGGAAATATTTGAAGATGTATCTTCTTTTTTTCAAGTTATTGTTGTTATTAAGTATATTTTTTGTAATATGCAGAAGGACCTCAGTCAATCGCCCATTGAAATTTAATTTCAATAAAGCACTTTATTACTATTATTAATTAACTTCAAATTACGAAAAAAGCTGTGCGAATCACTTGTGCTACCCATATTACATTATTGCAATATCATATATTATAGTTGCTTGGACAAACTAACACAAAACCGTTTGCAAAAAATACAAAACAGCTGTTGCCAATTTGTCTATCGCATTCGAAAATATGATCGCACTTCCTCAAAAATAAATGACCTTGGCTGGTTACGAATTGAAAATATCTATAAATGTCAGTATTTACTCATCACATTTTACGCACTTCCTCACCACCATATCTTCTCAGTAAATTGATATTTAGGAATAACATTCACGATCTAAATTTGAGGATACACAACGAAATTGTCATTACCACCTTACTGACTGACCATGTTTCGCATATCCTTCTCCTATAACTCTGTCACAATTTACAATAATATAAATGCTGCTTTAGAAGGACTTACAGTAGACAATTTTCGCAAAAAGGTAAAAATAAACTTATTCTCACTGCAGTAAACTTTATTTGCACTCCCTTAGTTGGTCCTTCACCGCTTGTTACCTTTTACTAATATTTTATTGTTATGTATATTTCTCTTCCTCTATTTTTTTAATTATATTAACCAAATTCTTCTTTAAACATACTATTTTTAGTCACAAACTCCTCTATAAAATCCTGATTTTACTATAAGGAACGTAACCAGACTGCAACCAACAGCTACTCTCCGGGCTATGTGCCCCGCCGAGCGCTGAATTACAAGTTACAAGTCTGGCGCGTTAAGTGTAATAATTGCATATTACCATCAAAATGCTAAAGATTCGATTGCAACAAACACCAGCCGAAAGACTGATCCTACTTAAAGGAGCTCTCTTGAGTTTAATATTCCGCCCTCTAAAAGCACATTTGAACAAATTCTTCTTTGTCTCTTTTTACTCATTTTATCATATGCTTTACAGCTCAAAATTTTTTAGTTATAGTATACTATTCTTTATGCATTTTAGTTAAGGTTAAGTAGAACAGCTGTAGCTAGGCTTCGCCTTGTGATTGTATGTATGTATGTATTGTATGTACATCTTTAGCAATAAAGACTTTATTATTATTATTACATGACAAAGCGTAAAATTTCACATCAGCGAATTTCAATTAATGCCCGCGCGTTTATAACTTAATCATAGATTCGGGATGGTATAATTTTAACAGCCAGTTGAACTGTTACATACACACACAGATTCTAAAATACCTATTTTTTTAGTTTTACGAGTAATACTTACCTTAAGGATCCTCCAACTTTCCGCAAACTTATGGTACAGGAAAAAGCTGGAAAAAGAATTGTACGAGACCATAAACTAGAAGGGACAAGTTTATATGTATGTGTGACCAATAAAAACAACTGTTTAAGTAGAATGGTGCTTTTATTCCTCGTTTATATAAAAAATGTTATTATTAGATAAAATAAATGTCGGATTCAGGTAGGTTAGACTTCGAAACCAAACTGTATATTTTTTTTCTGAAGTACCAAAAACTAAATAAAACTCAAGATTACTCAAACGCTGTCAGCAAAACTACAAAGTAAAAGTCAATGCCAAGTCAGCCAAAAGGATTAATCACTTTACCACTTGTCTATCTACAGTGTGATCTATTTAAGGTGAACATATATATTTAGAATTTCATGATTTATTTCTGAAAATTTTTTAAAAATATTCCGATTTAAGTCAACTTAAGTTTGGTACCACTATTGACATTTTTAAGCAAATAAATTAAAATATATGCACAAGCATATCCGTCAGTCTATACACAATACTCACTTTACATTTTTGCCATCAAAACTAAAACAAATATACAGTCTGTTCTAATACAGATTGTTCAAGTACAAAATGAAATAAAACTCCACTTTAAGCAGGCGGTTTCTTCGCAGGGCTAGCGTCGATTTCCTTTTCAGACTCTTCTACGATTTGGTCCAGTTTCCTTTTCCTCTTCACGAGATGTGAAATATCTGAGGCAGGTTTTGCGGAGCTGGCTTCGGAGGACGTGGCAGCACCTCCACTGGAAGCTTTCGGTTCCGTTACAGCCGATATGATCTTTTTCAACGTCTAAAAAAAGAGTTCTTCATGCTTACTAGTTCACTTAGGTACACGATACTCTAAAGCTAAGTGGAGAGAAGTGCTCTTAGATTCCGTTTAGAAGCACGGACAGAAAAATAGTAAATCAGCAGCTAAGCTGCACTAATACGAATAGAAATACAAGTGAATATTTGATCCTGTGGTTTATTTAATTATTGTGTTTTAAGTTAAAGATATAAATGTTTTAGCAAAACAAAAAAGTTCTAAGTTTGTTTTGAAAGATAAACACGGACCTAATATGCATACTATTTGTAGGTGGCGGTTTATTTCTTTGTCGGTGGTGTCACTGCTGCTTATAGCATTCGATTTATGGTGATTTTATAACAGACCAGTTTAGGATAGCCACATCAAAGTAACCTTTAACTACACGTTCAATTAGCAAAACTGGATAAAACTGTAATGTAGTTTTTAAAGCGATCGTTAATAACATTCTTCTGCAATACAACAAAACCCTCTCTAAAAAACTAATGGGTATTTTTTATAATTTGGACATCATTTATCCCAAAACTCACTCTGAAATTGCTCCCACTCGCACTAATTGTGAGAGAGCATACATAGGTGGGCAGATGTCGCAGCAACCATGTTTGTTGAGTGGGGCAATAGTGTGTCGCACTTCGGTACCATTTGGATGTAGTGATTTCCTTTGTCGAAATAATTGTTGATTTTTCATTCCTACATCATTTATGGTCGAAATATATACAGATATTCCTTTTGAAAAATTGCGAAAATTCAATTCAAAAAGTTCTAAATTGACAAATAATTTTTGGCCACCCTGTATATTTTTAGGAAGTGAAAATGATTCAAAAACACACAGATGGCATTATTTCAACAAAAATTATTACGTGCTTGGAAGATAGTCAGTAATAATACAGGAGTGAAAGAAGTGTAAAAATAGGCTTTTAAAAATGTACTGATATAGCAATTCATTTTTAAAAATGGCACTTGGTTCTGTACAAGCGCCTTGGTTCACTTTGCATATTCGAAAATAATTTCCAGTTATAACACTTTTTATGTAGTTTACTTATATATTTTTTAAATTTCTATCGTAGAACTCGAGAGCCCAAAATTGGACACACTATTACCCCACCCTGTTTATTTATTGATGTATCACCTAATCTCAAGGAGCTATACTATTACAAAATCTTTAACTCGCGACTCCGGCAAAATATAGAGTGAAAAATTTCCTAAAATATCATACAGAGGTTTAAAGTTCGCACACCTCCCTCAAAATTGGTGAGTGATAGCGCAAAATGGATTTCATATTTTGGATCCATGGCACAAAATATATTAGATTCACCAAAACAAATATCAGAGAAGAATAAAGTTTTAAAATGAAGGGTAATTTATTGCCTAATGTTTTAAGCGATTGCATATTGAAGAGACGAATGTTCATATAAATACAAAGACATTGAGTAATTCCTTATTAGTTGTCTTTGTTAATGATTTTTTAAACTTCATATATAAACGACTAGTACAATCAATGAACCGATTCACCTCCGAAATTTGATCAATTCAACCGATTTGTTTGAAATTTTGACAGTAGCTCAAAAATGATGCAAATAACAAACCTAGAGGATCGATAGAGGATGAAATTCTAAGAAGAAAATGTAGTATAAAGTTTTTCTACAACCTAATAATTTCTGAGTTATTCGTGATTGAAAATTCCAATAAAAAACACGTTTTTCAACAGGTTTTCGTGAATAACTCGAAAGTTAAACGTTTTCTGGAAAAAAACTATTCTTATCAAAATTGAAGCTTATAAAAAAACAAAGCGATTCGTCGTTTTTCTTTAACGTTTTAGGTCATATTAAGCGACTTATGAGTCATTGAAGACGAATTTTTGTTTGTCGTAAATTTATCTAAAGATTTAAACTCAAATAACGGAAAAATGAGTAATTTTTCAGAGAAAATGTTCATAACCTTTTTTAAAGTGCTCTATTAGACCTTTAAAACAAGCTTTTATAAAAGCCTCTAGCATGAAAATTAAGGAAGTTATGACGAAAATAAGAAGTCTCTGGAATTTTTGAAAAAAAATTGACAATAAAATTGGCGCCATGAGCGGCAAAATTAAAATTAATCGTAGCCCATGAAAAATTTACTTTATTTATGTCTCAATAACACGTTCCAAAAGTTTGAATGGTTTAGAGAATGTACATTTTGAAAAAAGTTGTTTTAAGTAATTTTTTTTTTAATTTTTCAAAAAATACGTTGTTTTTTCAAAATAACTCAAAAAATCATGGTTTTAGGAAAAAAAGTGTTCTCAACAAAAATTTACTATTATATTTTACTGAAAATTTTGCTTTTTTTTAAATTCATGTAGCTTAAAAATTAAGAGAGATATGGGCATTTAAAGCTTTGATTTCTATGCGAAGGAAACCTCTTTTTAGCCCTTCAACCTTAAAATTCTCTGAACGAAAGGGTGTAGAAATATTGCAATCATGACTTTATAGCTTATGAAATTCCCTATAAAATGGTGTGTGGGTGAATGCAAAAAGTTTAAAAGGAAGCCGAGTTATCGTTAAAAAACTAAATACATTTTTCTAGAGATATTGTAAGGGGTGGTTTTTAGGGGTTGAATCATATTGAAAAATGATGTATCAGGTCGTTTACATTTAAAGAATATATTTTTTCTATTCAAGATCCAAAATAAAAAGATTTTATGCTTTTTAAACCGTTTTTTTAATAATTGTGTGAGGGGTAGTTTTTAAGGGTAGTTACATAGTAAAATATCGAAATATTAGTTACATTATAAAAAACAACAAATATTTAACATATTTGAACACAATGATAACCTACCACTGCTTCCATCTATTAGTTTTCAATTTTTCCTAAGTTTTATTGTTAGGGGTGGCTTTTGGGGGTTGCAACATTAAAAAAATGAAGTATCAGATAGATTTCTTATACTTAAAGGGAAAAATTCTATTACGATCCAAAATAAAAAGGTTTCATGCTTTTTAAACATTTTTTTATTAATTTTCGTGTGAGGGGTTGTTTTTAAGGGTAGTTAAATAGTAAAATATTGAAATGTTAGATCCATGATTAAAAACAAGTGATATTTAACATATTTGAACATAATTATAGCCCATCACTGCGCTAATTTATTAGTTTTCAATTTATTGGAGTAAGGGATAGTTTTCACCCCTTAAAAACAAAAAGCACACTTTGCGACCAAGTCAGGTTCGAAGAGGAGGGTAAGATGAACTTAATTCTAAATTTTCAAGAAGATCGGAGCAGTACTTCAGAATGACTGTACTAGACGTATTCCAAAGGAAGACCATCAATAAAAATACAAAGAAACTAGATGATTTTTATTGCCGTGGAAATTTTGCTTCAATAGTCCCGAAATAATATATTTCTTTATAGTGGAGTGCGTAAGTCTGACAAGTTTGTAAATATTTTGCTATGCATCCTCCACCTGTTTTCGAGGATGCCGAACACGATGGTGCTGGTGGAATTTCTCGTTGGAGTTGCGCAAGCCCCCAAACGGCCGAAAACCACCCCCAAACGGGATTAAACGCTTACCACATCTTTTCCATTGGTGAAACTTAGAGTACCCACAGTTTTCGAGGATGTTGAGCACGGTGGTGATGCTCAATATTTTTCTGACCCCCTCCAACCCCTCTAACGGCTAACGAACACCCCCGAAAGGAGTGAAAATCATTTTTTTTATATCACCGGCAAAATGTCTGTAACGCACGTTTTTGAGGATGCTGAGCACGGTGGTGATGGTCAACATTTCTTCCAACCCCTCTAATGGCTAACGGACACTCTCAAAAGGAGTGAAAATAATTTTTTTTTAATATCACCGGCAAAATGTATATACCGATCACCGTGTTCAGCATCCTCGAGGACGGGAGGTACACTAAGTTTCACCGTTGGAAAAGATGTGATAAGCGTTTAACCCCTTTTGGGGGTGGTTTTTAGCCGTTTGGGTAACTCCAAAGAGGAATTCTACTAGCACCTTCTTACACAGCATCCTCGAAAACGGGAGGAATACTCTTATTGCATAGCAAAATACTTAGAATTTTCGTTTTTTTCTGACACACACTCCACTGTTAATACTTATTTACCACGCAATTAAACAATAAAAAAATCCGTATGCTCCTTATACATAATACATAGTAGTTTATTTTGCCTGTTAAAGGATCAACCAGTTTGAAGAGTATTAACCAAACATTTTTTATTTTTACGAATTGGGGAGTCTGAAAGCTCAACAGGTTCAAATATTTACTTGTATTCGACTACTACCATATACAGGAGCTTCAGTTAAAAACTTCCCAGACCAATCACTAAGAAACTAAAAGTAACAATCAATTCCCGTCAACACTAGTCAATAAATATTTCTTTGGATTTCAAAACAGTCTTTAAAAATATCTGGGTTAGCATGTCTAGTTTTCTCCCATCTACTTTGAAATAATTTTCAAATATAAATTGTGCCCAAAAAGTGGTTCGAATCCTATTTTAAAATGTAGTGTCCTGTCTCCTTGACTCAGACAAATCTAGATCTAGACTTAAGAAGGTCTGTCAAGCGACCTGGAAGGTCGTTAATAAACATTTGTTTATCCATCTATTGGTGTTTACAAGAATTGAAGGTCACTTTTAGTTTCCTGGTAATGGGTCAAGGGAGTTTTAACGGAATCACCCCGTATATTACTAAGAATATCAAAATATTTTGACGGAGACTTTGCCTATCAAGTGCTCTATCAATTTTTGAAGGTTATTTTCATTTTTTGTTTGTACTATCGTATTCATATGCCTCCGTTGTACATGTCTTTAAAATTTTAAAGATAAGTCCTGAATCATCCTGTATAGGTCTTGCTCCTTAACCCAACTTTATTCTATACCTAAAATAATGACTGCATTCATTTAACCGTTCATCAAAAGCTTTGAATTCATTTTTTATAGGTAAGGAATCTCCAAATAAAAGCCCATCTGGAATGCAATATTTATTAAAAAAAATTTGGAATGCACAATACAAAAATACAAAAAATAAAAAGCGTAAAAAGCTAAGTAAAAAATCAGTCTTGCTCTGAAGTTAATGTATGGATTGAGTTAAATATTAATTTTTTTCAACGCATCTTCAATGGAGGGCTCTTTTTTTTTAACTTGTAACTGATTAATGTGACTTTTATCGATTTTCTCGAATTTTGGTTTGCCAACAAACTGGCTAATAGTTGTTCTAATATCACAGACACATACCTCATCTTTGTAACTCTTCATATCGGAGATCTTTTCCTCAATATCTGGAATGAGACTCTGAATTTCCTGAATTTCTTCTTCTACCTCGTCCTTTTTGTCTTCGACTTTAACCAAGTTATTAATCCGGTTTTGCAGGTAATCCAACGAGTCCTTGAAACTTTGAATGGCCTCGTCTATTTGGGAGTTGGTGGAATAAGCTATGCCCAGTTTGTAGTGAGTCTCAGCTACCGTTCGACTGTCCTTGGCAAAAAGTTCCTGCTGGATCTTAAGCCCCTCTTTAATGTCAGCGACAGCAGCCTCGAAGTTTTCACTTTCTAAGGATATCTCTCCCAGGACGGTCAAGGTTTCAGCCAAGTTTTTCTTGCCTTCTCCGCCACGTTTTTCGTAGATCTTCTTTGCTAGTTCTAGTACTTCCCAAGCCACTTGGAGATCGGTAGGTTCTTCTTCATTGTCTGTTTTCTCATCCATCGCTTCAGCCTCGCCAGAACCTGCAGATAATACAAGATATATTTTTTATCAGACTACACTAATTTACTGTATACATCATGTGCTTTGTATATAATAATATACAAAGCTGCAACCTTGTGCTGAATGCTTTGTGTATACAACATAATTGCATTTTCTGTATGACTGCCTGGACCTATAATCTTTAGGCATCTTGCACATCTGAGAAATACTAGATTCTAGGTTTGGGACAACACTGAGTGGCTTTACTTTTCGAGAAAATAAAGTTTCGCAAAAATGACAACATACGCTTACTGTGTAATTGTCAAAGAACCTACCAAAACAAATCCAAAGTCCTCACACTTGAAATTAGCAAAAAAATCTCAAGGAACTTTGCGGAACGACGAACGAAATCTGACTATTTTGATGAACCGCGTGCTACGCGAAAAAATACCGTTGGAAGATATTTTGCGAAAGTACAATGAAAGCTTTTGAAATTATAACAAAATTTTATTTTGGTAACTGCAATGAAAATCCAATTTTTTCAAACTATTATAAAAATCCATTCCACGAACGAAATTATTGTTAATGTTAAGGAACACGATAAAACCCTCGATATACTTTTCGACGCTGACTGACTTAGGAAATATTTCGCATGAAAAGCGTGCTTCACGTAAAAATGTCGTGGAAGAGGTTTTTAATGCGATTTTTATGCAAAAATTTCAATAACTGCTCAAGGAGCGTCATTTTAGAAAGTGTAGCAAATGTCGCTGCACAGGGACGTAATGTCGCCCCGACCACCTAAATTTAGAAAGTATCACAAAATTTTACTTCAATTTCGGAAATTTCAAAATTAAAAACCCTTTTACGAATCCACCTTGTTAAGCACTGCAACTCATGCGCGGTATTAAATATGAGGTTAAGTTAATCCAGCCTCTATTCAAAGTATATCTTGAGTTTTAGCGAAAATAGCCCTTGGCGACATGGGACCCCCATCATTTCCTAGCAGTCGATTTTGACGGGGAAATGATGAGTTTTAACAGGATTTGCCCTAAACCGGTTCCTCAGTGATTCGGTGTCAGAAAGTATGTTTACCATGTACTCATATGTGCATGGGACCGCCTTGCCTGAACGTATAAAATTGTAATTGCAGAATACAATTCGAAGTAGTAGCGCTTCAAGCATTTTTAAGCTCTGAGGAGCGACCAAAATTAATATTGAAATACAAATACGTGAATAAGACAGGCAATCAAAAGCCCACCAAATTTCAGAAACATTGAACTTTTCTTGAATCTTTTTGTGTAATCGTTAGCTCATAAAACTGCATATTGGATGGTAGTTGGTACGTTATAAATCGTTCCGTTCCTCACCATGTGTTGTACACGGGCCAGACTATTGTTTGTCAAACATTTTTCTTAAAAGTTGTTGTAAAAACATAAATTTTTTGAACTTTATATTGTCTTTTAATTGTGTTTTCTAACTAACAAAATTCCCTTTCAGGTACAATTTTAAGAAAGTGTTATAGTACTTCCAGCGTTAGGTTTATAGTTTTACGACGTCCAATAGATACCATCAGAGCAGCAGTTAAGCATAAACGAACAGTAAGTATAGATTTTTATATTATTTTCGTCTGAAACAGTCGTTTCGAACCCTTATTTTGGTGAACGTTAACATTCATTTTTTAAATATATATAAAGTCCTTCAGACCATCAAAAGATGAATCGTTCACATACGGAGTGTAATTTATGTAAGCATAACGAATTACGCTCCACGGACCATAATTTAGTAACTACCTCGAAAACCGAACAAAAATCTTTATTACAAACCGGCGTTGTGTAACACTGCTTCTTATGCCTTATATTAAATATGAGGACGAGTTAAAAGTTACGTCATAAAAATTCTGAAGGATTTCGCCATGGTTTTTGGCGGTAAACTTATACGTTTTCCGTCGTGATTGCCCTTAGGGGGTTAGTCAGTGATTCGGTGTCACAAAAGTATCATTACCATGTACCGCCTTGCTGAACGTATGAAATAAATATTTTAAACAGTTGCGATTCAAGTAATTTCAAGCTCTACGAGTGCCCAAAACTTTACATGTTTACATAAAATACGAATAAAGACAGGCAAGCTAAAAAAGCCCACAAAGTCGTAAACATTGGATGGTAGTTGGAAACTGCATAGTAACAGTCGTCCTAATCCTCACCATATGTAGTGTGGACCGACAATGTTGTTAAACTTATACTTTTGTTAACTATATACATACTCGAAATTTAAAAAGACCAATATATACCTTTACCTAAAATCCTATCCTGTTTCATTGTCTTACTGAGTCCGTATTAACAAATTTTCCTTTCAAGTTAATTAGGAAAGTGTTAGAAATTGTTAGAAATGTTAGTGCAGTGACGTCCAATTAATACCAATTGGTGCAAGAAGTTAAGTAAACATCGAAACGATAAATTTTGAATTTTACGTCTGAATAAGTCACATCGAACCCTTCAGGTGAATGTTATATTAGTAAATTTAGGAAAAGTAACAAAACGTCCTTAAGACAAGACGTAATCACTATTTAAACCATACCTGATGTTTCGCCATCTTTCGCAGTACCATTAGAAGCATCCTTTCCAGCTCCACTGTCTTTTTTTTGGGCTCCTGTAGATACGCCTTCTTTTTCTTCACTTGCTTCCTTCCCTTTAACTTCGGCCTCATCGCCTTCTTCTTTTTCCGCACCCTCCTCTGTTTCTGTATTTTCTATATCTTCGTCTTCGGAATCCTCATCGTTATCTTTTGGAACGGCATCTCCTAAAACACAACAACAATATCAATAGTTGATGTCTTTTATTATGAGACATTGGAAGTGTAACTATGAAAGTGTACTCGATAATTACCTAGAGCTTCTGATTCCTCCCTAGAGAGTCCCAATAGGGCTTTTCCGTAATAAAGGTAGACATCACCCAGGGATTCGTGTAGATCATCACCGTGTTCGGCGACGAGAATTTCACTAGCCTTACTCAGGGCAGATACGGCGGCATTGAAGTCTTGCAAGATGTACGCCCTTATACCTTGCCCCAGAAGCTCCTTTGCGTTCTTGCTTTCAGTATCTACCATTACGTCTGCCATCTGGAACAAGACAATTTTCAATGAATACATGCAAAAACTCACTTATTAAAAATCAGACTAATTCAACTAGCATTTATTTTGAGAAAAATTAGCTAAATACATCATCTAAAGACTGAGAAAATTTACTATGAAAATGATTTTGATCCCATTTGCTAGCAAATTTTTTTTTTTTTTGAGCTTGAAGTTAAAGCAATTTTTTAAGGAAAAAGTAAAATTTTAGTGCAACTTTGAAAAAAAAATCAACGAATTAAATACGGCTTATCAGGTTCAATTTATCTTGACATGTTCTTCTGAAATTAGTATTTCCCAAGACATTCAATGGAGCGAAAATTTGCCGCGTTTTCTTGTAAACTGTAAAAAATAGGCTAATTTCAAATATGTATTTCTTACAATATTTACAATCCTCCCAAAGGATGGTATACCTATTACACAATCCTCGCCTAAGATTGCATAGCTTCAGCGCATACACTGACCTACAAGCCGCTGGAAGATGTGAGGCGAGGACGCGGTCTTCCTTGTGAACACGGGGGATACTCCGGGATAAAAAAAAATAATAATTTGGAGACTCTTGGAGTCCTCGTGCAGTTTCTGTAGTTAAAGAAGTCAAAAACACTTTTTGAGATTTTGATGATTTGGTCAGGACCAAAAGCTACTACACCCTGTATATAACTTTTCTGGAACGTCTTGAAATTATAACACGAAAGTTTATCGAATTTTAAACTAAATATTTCATTCAACAAAGTAATAAGGTAACTATTTAGAAATTTATCCATGAAATAAGAATATGAAGAAAATATGAAGAAGGGAAAAATAAATGGAAATTAATAAAGTAGAACAATGTATTAAAACTGAAAAAGTCATTGTGTGAATTCACCTTTTATATGAATTACACGGCGGAGAAGTTAAACAACTCACAATTTATAATTATACCACTTTTAAGTTTTAATACTACCAAACTAACATTCGAAAATTGTAACTTACAGTAGTCGACAACAATCTGACACGCAGGTGTAGAAATCCCGGGATTATATAGTGCTAAACGCGTTTCGTTTCACCGGGGACAGTAGTCTCGCCGGATCGTTGATCTCAATATTTTGCTAGCGTTTACCGTGCACCCTCCAGTCCTTTCGGCAAGGAAGCGTTTTTTATATTGAAAACAAAAATCTTTTAAAATGAAAATTATATAGAAAATTAAGCATGATTAACGGTCTCTTTTGAAGTAAGATTCAGGACTCTACATGAAACGGCTATTGAGTTATTTAGGATTAACTGCAAGATTAAGGCGGACTGACGTTTATATGGTTCGGTAATATTTCACTAAGGCCTCCAGTTCGATCTGAATGGCAAATGTGTGTATCGGAGCTTTCGGAGTTTACGCGGGAGCTTTAGCGTATATACTCCAGTCAATGAGTGCTCAAAAGAGGGGTGTAGAGTACATGGAATATGCAAGAATTTTTGACTTCAGCACTTTGTTAGGAGTAGTTAGTAGGGAAACATACTAAAAGTCCCCGTCCCTGGGAAGTGAGCTTACGGCGGTAGGGGGAGGGGAATGTCCAATTTTTCGATTATATCTCGGAAACGGTGACCTCTAGAGAAAATATGTTCTAAATAAAAATGAAAGCTAATTAAATTTCCGATAAAATTGTTTCTATACATATTTATCAAATTTCCAACGGTTTTCGGGATATACGTTATTGAAAATCGGTAATTTTCGAGAAAATCATTTTTACCCAACTCTTTTTGTCAAACATTTACTTCTAGTGCCTCCCACGATCGTTTCTCAGAAAAATTGTCACAAATGAAGTTGTAGAGCATTAAATTTTCTTTAATTTGATATACATTTTTGCTACTTTGTTTTCAACCAATCAAAAGTTATAGAATTTGTAACGTGTACGCTCATTTTCAAAAAATGAAAGCTAATTAAATTTCCTATACAATTGTCTCCATACATACGTCAATGAAAATCGATAATTTTTGAAAACGTAGTTATTTATTATTAAATAAAATTATTAAAATGTCTGTACAGTTATTTGCAAGTTTGTTCCCTTATAACTTAATATATAACTTTAATAATTTCATTTTTTTTATATAAATCAGAAAGACACGTATTTTATGTTGAATTTGAATAAACGTTTCACAAATGAAGTTGTAAAAGATATTGAATGTAGAAAAAACAGTGTACGAGAATGAGTTGGGAAGGCCCCTCGAGGGACAGCAAAGGCCGGCCACCTGGCTTCTTCCAAAAGACCGGGTGATGGAGGATGAGGTTCTCTCGCACATTCTTTCTTTCTCTTCAGTTTCAGTCCATTTCAAACGTTCGTGCGTTGTAGATGTGTTTTTGTGTCAATGTTATTTGCGTCCGTTTTTTGTAATTTTTTTTAGTTTACTCGAACGTTGACAATGTAGTGCGTACAAAATCATACAACGTGCAGCTGAGGTATTTGCAAGCGGGTCTTCTTCCCCTGACTCCATTGAGACAGCTGGGATCATTAGTACTATCTCATGGTATGGCGCTCCAGCCATACAAAAATCCCTCAACGAATTCCGCTACAAATCTTTTCTCAAAGCAGCTGCAAACATGAAACCTGATCTCTGAACTCTCCCTCCTACTGAAGGAGCTGTTATGCAGAATGACCAACTAGTTCTGAAACTGTCAGAGTTGGATGCTGCTTCTAACGGAATATTGAAGATGCTTTTTTACCGATGCACGAAAGCATGTGACAGGGGCAGGTGTGATTGTAGAAAAGCATCGTTAAACTGCTCTGTCGCATGCCCGAAGTGCAAGGGCATGCAACAACGGAGTCGGAATATTAATTCAGGAAGAAGGCGACGACGACATCGATACACTACCAATGTCTTTGGACGTCTCCACTGCTGACGAAGATGAATGAGCCTCTACCTTTCCGCCTCAAAAAAACCAAGTTGTCACCTTGTATGCTTATTTTTTCATTTTTTAATTACTATCAGTCCATGTAAATACTTTCATTATATGATTTGTAATAATACAATAAAAGCTATAATTATAAAAAAGTGTAGTGTGACAATTGCAACTACCTTATTTCTGTTGTTAAAATGTTGTTAGTCGTCATGGTAGGGCCAACATACTCATTTCTAGAGGAACATCGAAATTGAGCATACATGTTAGACATTCTATAACTTTTGATTGGTTGAAGATAAAGTAGCAAATTGAATGCTCTACAACTTCGCTTGTGATAATTTTTCTAAGAAACGATCGTGGGAGGCACTAGAAGCAAATGTTTGACAAAAAGAGTAAGGTAAAAATGATTTTTTCGAAAATTACCGATTTTCAATAACGTATATATCGAAAACCGTTAGAAATTCGACAAATATGTATGGAAACAATTTTATCGGAAATTTAATTAGCTTTCATTTTTATTTAGAACATATTTTTTCTAGAGTCAACCGTTTCCGAGATATAATCGAAAAACCCAAAAATGGAACCTTACCCCCGTAATCTCGCCTCCTAGGGGCGGGAACTTTTAGTATGTTTCTACTTTACTACAAACACAGGACCGTGCGCACTGAACTTGATATTTTGTCCTATATATTTAGCAATGGTATCGAGATTCGAATGGTAGTTGAAACTGTGCAGGCGAGTCCAAGACTGGCAATGTAATCAGCCTAAATGAACCATCTACGACTGCACTGGTTTAAAGATAATAAAACGGACAGGCCTACTAGCATAAAAAAACCTAGTAAATCATTTCTCAACAGTCAGCGTGGACTTGTGAGATGTGCTGTCAATGTGCCAGTGCAGTGCATAAATACTTATTATAATATCAGGCGTGGGAGTTTAGTTAGTTATTGTTCATATTTCTAAATATTTACTACTATATAAAAGGTAAAATATTTTAATTATTTACCAATTTACCATGGCTTTTAGTTTTTATACAGTTTCAATTAAGTTCGTATACACTATACCTACTAACTACTCCTAATAAAGTCCTTAAGTCAAAAAGTCTCGCATATTCCATGCACTCTACAATATATTAATTGACTGGATTAATAGGCATTTGGCTTGCAATTTGTCGAAGGGAAGTAAGTTTTCGGTGAAAATAGTTAAACTTCGGGGACGGAGAATTTATGAGTTTACTATTGAAGTTAAATATTTTAAGATGCTGGAAAATTGAGTTAGACGTTGAATTATATGAATGGAAATTAATAAAAATATAGAAGTCAAATGATATGAATGTGGATTTGGGTAACGATTTGGACGAGATTGAACTTCATATGGGGGCTTTGCTTTTTAGAGCAGGGAATTTGTAACGATTTGGCTGTAAAACGGTTAATTGAAAAGTTTAAATTCTATAATCGGTCATTTTAGTTTATTTGTGAATATAGTGTTCGTAAATTTTTTCAGATTTTGATTGGAATAAATAAAATTTTTGATAAATTTAAGTATCTGAATCACTTTTTTATTATGTTTTGATTTTATGGATAGAAAATGTTTATTTTGAAAATTATGAAGATTTTTAATTTTATTTTTCACTTATGACTGAAATGTATTATAACACTTGAAACGGTCGCCATATAAGTTCTAACCGCGCTTGACGTTGCGTTACATCGCATATCGAAATATGTATAGTTGAGATTAGCGCTTCCTGGCACTCAAAAAACACAACAAAAACTTTACGACATACTTATTATCGCTGCAGGCCATGCACGCCTGTCAAACAAATAACCCGACGCACATTAAAAACCTATAAAGGTAAGCGAGTCAATTTGCGGTCGAGACAGCACAAAGAGTGATGGTATTTTAATAAAGTCGTAGTGTTGCGTTTTTTGAGTGCCGGACAGCGCTAATCGCAACTATACATAGTAAAGACGCACCTACGAACGCCCCAATTTGAAAATTGAAGAATGCTTTATATGGAGCGTAAACGAGTTTTCACAGTTTTAAAGTTAAGAACGGTTATAACTTTAAGAGCAATATGGACAGTACAGTATATAGGTATCTATACTAAATGTAGGTATATAAACACAGCAAAGGCGGGATGCTCCAGTTACATTTTTACAAATTTTTTAACTTTCCTTGGAGAGTTAGATGCGGTTAATTCTAGATCAAAAAACAATTTGAATAGTTAAATTCTTGAGACATTTAAGCACCCTTTGCTTGCACAACAATGATAGGAAAATTATTTCAGTTACACAAACACAAGTACCTAGTTGTAATTGTAGGTAGGTACACATAACCTGAAATTTGACCATATCAAAACTTACCCCTTCGAAGTTATGAACGACTGCTACGTGTATGAAGATTGACAATATATTATCCAACAGAAATACCCTCCATAAATAAAAAAGCAGCAAATAATTATATTCACGCACTAAAGTTGCTAAATATCTACTAAAAACTCAGTTCTTCGTTAGGTTAGCACGCGCATTCACATACTCATGCGCTGTTGCCTTTCACGGGCCACGGCATTTGCTGTTACAAATGTTTTTCTCAAGCATATACATTCTTTAAATTCAACTTTAGCTGAGTTTGGGTATATTAAAAAAAGTAGTTAATATGAGCATCATTTTACTCAGTGGGTGTGCCCTTATTTATCTATCGTGTTTAAACTAAAATGTGTGATACAATGTAGGCACAACTCTAAATAATCAATACCTACGCATTAGACGAACATTTTAAAACTTCACTAAACTCAATTTTCTCCAACATTCGTATCGAGAGACTATGTTTCTTTCTAACACACCCAAGATTTTTTGCCAAACAACGAAATTTTACACATATGAACATAAATACGTCAGATAATGTTAAGCCTCCAAACTTCCGGCAAAAAAACAAATTATTATATATTATATATATATATATAAATATACAGGGTGTTATTTAAGTACGTGGCCAAACTGCAAGGGGTAATTCCTTGAGCGATTTTAAGACGAAAAGTTTATATAAAGATAGGTCCGGTAATGCTTCGTTTTCAAGATACAGGGTGTCAAACTTTCTTTAAAAAATATTTTCTTTCCTAAAAATGTTAATAATCCTTTAGCCGATTTTGTTGAAATTTGGCAAAGTTATTTATGGTAGAAAGGGACTAATTTTGCCCTAAGTAGATTAAAATTACTAAGCTCAGTGGCGTCCAGGGGGGGCACCTTAACCTATTTTTGACCAAAAAAAAATGCGCGCCACTGATTTTATTAAAACTGTTATAATTTTTATCGCATTAAGCAACTAAAAATAACACTTTTTTGTCTCTTGAATTTTTATCGTATCTTGCTTCGTTTTCGAGAAAAAAATTAAAATCACTTTATTACATGTCCTTGGGACAACATAATAAGGAACTAAAGCTACCAACTATCAGAAAGTGGGGTGTACCTGTTATTTGTTTCCATATTAATAGTCTATTCTAATCTTAGAAATTGTTGTAAAAATTAATGCTAGCTAAAAAAAATTTTTTGTTTTATTAATTAAGTATTAAAACCACACTTGAGCAAATGGTACGCAATTTTTTTATTAAAAAAACATTTAACAATAAGTAACACAAAACTTACAATAGTTGTCCTCCTTCGACTTGAATGCAAGCATAGATCATCTTAACACCTATTGCCGGACACGTTGAAATATTCCCGGCGTATATCTTATCTGATTACAGGAATCCCGTATCCGTTGGATTAATTCTTCTCTAGTGTTGATCGGAGTTCTATAAACGAGGGTTTTTAAACGCCCCCAAAGGAAAAAATCTAACGGGTTTAAATCCGGCGACCTAGGTGGCCATGACTGTGGACCCGCGCGAGCGGTCCAGTTTTCTCCATAAGTTTCATTCAGAAATTGACGTGCTACTATGCTAAAGTGAGGTGGGGCCCCATCGTGCATGAACCACATTGTTCCTCTTTCTGTCAGTGGGACATTTTCTAATAGTTCAGGTAACACAAATTCCAAAAAATGACGATACTCTTGACCATTTAATCTCGGGGGTAAATAACGAGGTCCAATGAGATAATCACCTACAATACTAACCCAAACATTCACGGAAAACTGTCGTTGATAATTGTTTTCTATAACCGCATGGGGATTTTCGTGAGCCCAGATATGATTATTATGAAAGTTCATAATTGAATTTCGGGAAAAACACGCCTCATCGGTAAACAAAATATGAGATAGAAATGTCGGAGATGCTACCTGTTGTTGCGAAAGCCAAGTACAATAAACAACTCGCTGGGGAAAATCGGCAGGTAATAATAACGCTTGATACAGTTGATTCTCCCTTAAAATCAGCCATACAGTAAAGTGAAAAATGTCTAATTGTTGTGCAATTCTGCGCGTGCTTGTGTCGGGGCTACGCTCAACTTCATGTAAAACTGCTTCCTCTACCTCCAATGTTCTCACTGTTGTAGGTCTCCCAATAGCAGCCGACCTTTGAAAAGTGCCTGATTCGCACAGCTTTTGATGTATTTTTACAAATGTTTGTCTATTTGGTACAAGGCGATAAGGATGTCTCTCTTGATAAATCCGTCTAGACGCTCTGGAATTGCCTTGGGCCATTCCATAAACAAAATGCATATCGGCCATTTCCGCGTTTGTAAATTGATCCATTTTCTAATATCAGTAACAAATTTTATAGCTTAAAACTCTTAAAAACACTTCAAATAATTACGGTCAAATAATTACATACGCAGTGTTTAAATTTATGTCAGTTATGTCAAAGTCAAATTTGTTTGATCAATTGATTTTCCTTCCACGGCAATCTTACTTCTTTGTTACTTTCAAATATTGTAGTAATTAATAAAGTTGTCAAGTCAAAAGATGACTGGTGTAATTCATTGCATGTCCACGGACAACAAAAAAAATAAATTAATAAAACAAGAAAAAAAAAATTTTTGCTAGCATTAATTTTTATAACAATTTCTAAGACTAGAATAGACTATAGATATGGAAACAAATAACAGGTACACCCCACTTTCTGATAGTTGGTAGTTTTAGTTCCTTATTATGTTGTCCCAAGGACATGTAATAAAGTGATTTTAATTTTTTTCTCGAAAACGAAGCAAGATACGATAAAAATTCAAGAGACAAAAAAGTGTTATTTTTAGTTGCTTAATGGGATAAAATCAGTAGCGCACATTTTTTTTGTCAAAATAGGTTAAGGTGTCCCCCTGGACGCCACGGGACTTAGTAATTTTAATCTACTTAGGGCAAAATTAGTCCCTTTCTACCATAAATAACTGCCAAATTTCAACAAAATCGGCTAAAGGATTATTAACATTTTTAGGAAAAAAAAGATTTTTTGAAGAAAGTTTGACACCCTGTATCTTGAAAACGAAGCATTACCGGACCTATGTTTATAAAACTTTTTGTCTTAGAATCGCTCAAGGAATTACCCCTTGATGTTTGGTCACGTACTTAGATAACATCCTGTATATATTTTATGTAAATTCTCAAATAAATTATTCTTATAACTCCCTATAAGACTGAAATGAACAAAAAGTTAAAGATATTTCATAAGAGTCTTTGGTTATATCTACATATAGGTTTCCTTAGTAATGCTCTTAAACTAATGGAAAGCTAAATGAAAAATAGATATCAATATGTTAAACGAGATGAAAATCTCAGCGAACAAAAATCATTCGAATTTAGAGTTCTCCAGGGTACGGCGCTGGGACTGATCGTCTAATACTTACATTCATGATCTAATAAACACATCGTCTGAAGTGGAGATACCTTGCTAACGGTGCGGTTTTCATTTATAAAGAAAAAATTGAAATGAACCAATAGTACAGACATATTTTAATAATATAAAGAATTTACATTAAATATACTAACTTTTATATTTGAAAGTAACAGGTTTCAACTTCATACAAGATTAATGATTCTGGTCAAATACACTTTTTGTGTTGTAGCTATTTTGCTGAAAGGAGAAGCCTTGATTTGTACGATTTATCTTTTCTTTTTTCAGCCTATATTGACTATAGCTTTCTACATTAATTGTATGTACCTATATACCTTTCTTGTACTTTATCATTAGACATAGATAGAAATTAAAAGAAAAAAGTGCCAGATTCTTACAAAATCCAAGGCGTACTACGTCAGTTTTTAGGAGTAAAATTTAAATTTCATATTAGCGATTTTTTTACAAAAAAAAAATGCACGTCACTGGATTCACCATCCCTCAAAACGGGCCTGTACTAAATTTTATCCATGAGAAAAAAATTAATGAAATAGTTATTTGTCAAAAATTAAGGTGTAGGAAAGTTACACTGTCTAGTGTTAATAGTCATATCATCGAAAGCCTAACTAAGAGAGAAAATAGAAATTGTACGCCTTGGCGATTATCGTGTAGACAAAAGAAGCCGCGATTGAATTCAGTAAGACACTCAAATAGACGAGTGAATCGAGTGGCATTTGCATCATATTTTGCCAATGAAGAAAAGTCATAGGTCATATTTTCCACATTTTGATCTGTCGTATTTCGCAAATGTCGTCAAGCGTTTCTTTAGATACTCAAAAGAACACCTCAAAAACCTTTAAATATCGAGCTCAAAACAACTCCACAAATATCTCAAATTTTTGCACTCTATTGGCAAATGAAGATTGGAGCTTCTTGACTAACCCTACTTTAAATACTAATGAAAAATATGATCAATTCAGTAACCTTCTTCTATATTACTTTGAGCTAGCTTTTCCTCCTAAAAATATGCCCACTGATAAAACCACTAACGATCATTTTTAATTTGTCTTTGGATGAAGGTATTTTCCCTTAAAGACTAAAAATTGCAAAAATTATACCTATTTTTAAATCCAATTGCAGGACTGAAACCGAAAACTATCGACCCATATCAATTTTGAGTTCCTTTTCCAAGATTCTCGAGAAATGTATAGCAACCAGAATTAGCTTTTTTGACAAACAGAAAAGGGCGTTCAACAACATCTGCAATAAATTCTTAACCGCTTCGTATGACAATATAAACATCAAAAATAAATGCATAGGTATCTTCCTTGATTTAAGTAAAGCGTTTGATCTGGTGTGCCATGGATCTCTAATAGATAACTAGAGGTATGGTATATGGGGTCAGTCGTTGAACTGGTTTCGGAGTCACCTATATGGAAGAAAATACTACACTGAAATTGACCAGTGTAAATCAGATCTATTAGAAATGTCTGTGGGAGTTCCACAAAGATCTGTTTTGGGACCCTTACTTTATATTGTTTATGTAAACAATTATTATATTAGTTACTCGGTTTTGTTTGCAGATGGTACATCTATCATTGTCTGTGCAACCAATACAAATCTGGTAGTAAATAACATGGCTAACTACAAACTACGGGAAGCACATACATGGTTCACGAATAATAAATTAGTCCCAAATCGCAATAAATTTTTTTTATGCGTTTCAACAATGGTAATTTCCATGTATTTAAAAGAAAGGTTTAGAGAAAACTAGATGAGAACAAATGGCCTTGTTAGATGGCCTGCAAGGCCACCAGACCATACGCCGCTTGTTTTTTATATGAGGCCACCTCAAGAAAAAGTTTATAGACTCCACCAACAAACAGAGAAGACATGGAAATTAGAATCAGAAGAGCAATTAATTGAATTACTGAATTACATTTAGTGTTTAATATATCTTTTATTTTAATTTCATCCCTTCGTTGTAAAAATTTAGTACATAGGCTCAAAACAAGGACAATTATATAATATACAACTCTCCCAAAATTCAAATCTTAACTTCTTAAATAGCAAAGTTACAACGTATTACATGTCTCCTGTGTTACAGGGTATAGCACCTATATAAATATGAGGTATTTGGTAAATCTAAACGTAACCGTAACAATAAAACTTTATTTTAGCTATGCAATTTCAGCAAATATTCAAAAATCATCCTGATGCATATTGAAAACGTCGTTTCATGTCTATATGAAATGGTAAGCGACATAATCAACCCTGGAGTTCTTAAAACCCAATAACTATAAAAAAAGCCGTCAACTAATGACGCACTATTGTCCACTTATGAGAACAGCCATCCAGCGAAAAAACAACCAAGAATAACACACGAGCCCTGTGGCGTCGGGGCGCTTATATCGACGCCGTAAGCGGCAGCGACGTCGGCGAGTTGATACGCAACGCGGCAGACCAGTAGAGCAACGTAGATAGGCGAGGTCGGTCGCAGCGTCGGGAAATTCGGAACATCTCGAGGTGAAATGTGAAAAAAATACGCCAACAGCGTGACTCATCACGCACATGCAAGTCCGATCCAAAAGAACCCCATAAAAAAATTCAATAAATTTTCAAAATTATTACATTTTTATAATAATAAAGAAACATTTAATTCTAAGAAATTGAATCTGAAGGAAAAAAGAGTCAATTATTGAATATAGTGCTTTATTTTGTATGTTTTTATAAACGGTGATTGATTGTTATAGCTAGTGCCTGCTGGCAATTTTTTAAGGACTATGGATTATTGAGGCAGCAATCAAATCACGTAATACGAACGAAAATATTAGGTAAGGCCGTAGTGGTAAATCAATTTTATTTGGTAAGGCTTTTCACAGTTTCCCTTTGTGGATACACAATTATTCGTTTTGTCAAGTTAACGTTTTTATTAGAAAATATATTATCAATCTTCTAATAATTTTCTCGAAAATTCGAAAAAATCGCGTAAGAGCATTTATTTTTGCCAATAACAACGTGCTTAGTATAAGCTAACATGGATTTTGTACTGTGCACTTGAAGATAACCAGTGCCCATTTTTAGATTATATTAAACAGAAATTATTGACTAAATTATAAGAATATGGCATAGGACTACAGAAACGTCTCTACATTGGTTATCGTCCAATTCGTAAAACAGAAAATAATTTATAACAATAGAGGGTAATAACAACCGGAATTCCTCAAGGAAGGGCAATAGGGGCCTTATTATCTGATATATTCATTGTAGATCTAAGCAAAGTACTGCAAGATTCAGCTCACACACATATTATAGTTCAAGTAGGAAGAAACTAAGACATAAAAAACATAACAAAAACTTTACGACCTCATTAAAATACCGATACTTTTTTTTGTGCTGGTCGCAAATTGACTCGCTTACCTTTATAGGTTTTTAATGTGCGTCGGGAATGTTTCGTGTCAGGCTTGGCGCCATGGCCCGCGGCGATATAATTATGTCGTAAAGTTTTTGTTAAGTTTTTTCAGTCTCGGGAATTTATTACTTGAACTATAACTATTCTGACGATATCTCTTTGTTAATTTTAATACAAAATGCATCATTACAACCTGAACAAATAATACAGGGTGGGGCAATAGTGCGACCAACTGCGATAGTTGGAATTCTACGATAGCTAGAAATTTAGAAAAAATACATAAATAGTAATTTTGAAAAAATCACCACAGTCGCCATTATCAATTATTTTAAGAAAAAAATTTGTAAATACCAGTTACGAGACATCTGTGATGTTTTTCAATCATTTTTGCTTTCTAAAATATACAGGGTTACCAAAAATGAATTTTCAATTTAGTACTTCTTGAATTGCATTTTCCCAATTTTTTTCAAATGGAGCACCCTGTATATTTTTTCGACCATATGAAGTAAAAATGAAAAACCAAAATTTTTTTGTATGCACATCTCTATGGCTATTTGTAACCATTTTCGGTTTATTGAGCAACAAGTATAAAATTCAAGAATAAATTTATAAAAATTAGAGATTTTTCCAAATAATTGAAGAGAAAAAATTACAATACGTGCTCCACATGTTGCCCAGTTTGATTGACATACCTAATTACCTATGCGCCTTTGAAGTATCTACTGTTCTACAATCCAAAGTCAAAAAAATAATAATAACTGTCTTTCGATCGATCACACCGGTAATTTTAAAAACTTCATCTCAAAGGCGCATGTTTGAGTACGAAGACTGCATGTTATAACAAAGTAAATTTATAGCAAAATATAATGTAATGCAGTAGATAAATAATGACTGAAACTCGGATCAGGAGCGGGAGCCGGTTCGGTTCATGATCAGTGATCAGATTAAGGTTGGGGGTAATTAGAGTGGTGGGAGGTAATTAGTGCGGTGGAGGGTTAGGAGGGGCGGAGCTTAATTTGGTAATGAGGGAACCTCGGAGCAGAAGCCGGTTCGGTTCATGGTCAGCGATCAGATTAGGGGTGGAGGTACTTAAAGTGGTGCGAGCGGACGTAAGCAGAGGTCATGGGTCAAGGAGCCACGGGCAAAGGGTCAAGTGATGGGGGTAAATTTTAAGCCGACCCTATTAATATGATTATTGGGTAAAATTAGGGGTAATTAAGTTAAAAATAAGGATAACTAAGAGTAATTAAGGGTACTTTAGGTAGAAATAAGGGTAATGAAAGTAAAAATAACAGTTAGAATAGACAGGAGAAGCAGTCACGTAGTCAAACGTAGCATGACCTCGCCATATTGTTACTACATTTGTGTCAATAGTAACAGTTTGCCATCTGTTCATTTTTATTTATTATCGACAATTTGTGAAGTTTTTTTATGCCAAAAGAACAATGGACGGTGTTAACAAAAAGGAAATAACCGGGATAACATTTCATAGGTTAGTATATAAGTAAGCAACACATAGGGCCGTGTTAAGAAAACTCATTTAATTAAATTTAAAAAAAAATGTATTTTCAAATTTTTCTTTTGACCGGTCGCCCTTGGAGAGCCATAGGGTTCTATTAATAGAAGCAGTAGCAAATAAATGTTAGGCTGTATTATTTAAGCAAAAATAAAATAAATAAATCGCAAAGCATTAGGCATAAGAACAATAAAATCGTGTTGCTTAAAGGACAATAAATATATATTAGACATGTTTTGTTTTATTTAAATATTCACATACATACTTTCATTTTATTGAAAAACCCTGCATTTATTAAAAGAGTCCATTTAAAGAGTCGGGATTTATGACGAAATTACTGAATGTTTGTGCCTCGGACTAGACAATATCCCTGCTCCCTCGAGGGTGCCGAATTTTTCCAAATTGGCCAAAAACCACCCCCAAAGTCCCCTTTTCCGTGAACTCGTTTACTTTCCCCAATTTTTTGACTAACTGCTGTTCCCTCCAGTAGAACGGAAGGTCCCTCGAGGGATATGACCTCAGTCTCCCCTACTCCAGGATTCCAACCTTTGTAGGGGGTGGAAAATTGATATTTGTGTTTGTGAGAAAAAATTAATATTTTGTAGAAGGCGTTTCTTTGAGGAAGGTGGTAGGTGACAAGGGTTGTGCAACCGGCCTCGGGGATTGTTTTTATCCTTCACAGGGGCGGAAAATCAGTTTATAAAAACACTTTAATATACATACTATTTTTCAATTATTATAGATGAAAAAATGCCACCTCCTTGAAGAGTGAAAACAATCCTCGGGGGTGGTTACACAATCCTGGTCACCTATCTTCTTCAAAGAAACAAAACAGTATTTTCTTTCTCGCTAAAACAAATATCAATTTTTCACCCCCTAAACGGGTTGGAACCCTGGGGTAGGAGTGGCTGACATCAAATCCTTCGATAGTCCTCCCGTTCTACTCGAGGGAACAATAATTAGTCGAAAAACTGGGGAAAATAAACGGATTCACGGAAGAGGGGACTTTGGGGGTAGTTTCTATGACTGTATGAAAGATAAGCATGGTTAAGAGTAATTTGGGCCAAAAAGAGTAATTAAGTTGAAAAATAAGGATAATTAAGGGTAATTTAGATAAAAATAAGGATAATTAAGACAATTATTGTATTGTCCTATTTGTATTTTTTATATTGTTAGGAATAAAACAAAAATTAAGATAATACATTCTAGGTTACATAACTAAATACTTTTATATTTAAATCTACAATACATTTGTATAGAAAATGAATATTTGCGAGAGCACAATAACAATTAGCATACTGGTATAGTCAATGGTTTAAGGCTAGGTAGAAGCGGTGAACAGTCTTTAAGACCTATAATTTTATTCTACTATAGATATTGTAGTAGGAAATTCTTCCTCATCACACCTTTGCATAGTATTATAACATCGTTTAATGGTAAATGATGTTGACTCAGACAAAGTTGCTCAAAGTAGTGGCAATTTTTTCAGTTGACTCCATTTTAAGCCCTAAAAATTCTTCTCCAACCATTGATATTGCACCTTTTCGCCATTTCATGACGAGAATGGATATGGCTGTTTGAAAATATATTGTTGTTTAGTGTTACAGCAGACGCAGCCAATTCTTTCACTATAAACTCACTATCCTTATATTGAAAACATGGGAACCGGCTCCCGCTCATGCTCCGAGGTTCTGTCAATACCCATCTACTCAATGCCTACCGTACACTAGCCAATTAATCAATACTTTAAATTAAAAACCAGATTCTCGTAGATGCATAATTGTAATTGCATTACTATTACTAAAGTAATGTTGATTTACACATCACTTACTACGTGGATAAATATAGAGATTATTTTCATTCTGTTTCGCCGATATATAAAAATTTAATTCCCTTAAGTACAGCCAAGGAAAAGTCTGCGAGAGAACGTAAGACAGATGGGACTTGCCAACTGTTTCAAAGTCTGCGGGCGTTCAACGTTGTTACATACCCACTAGGTTGAGTAAAACTTCCTAAGAACAAACCCAAACTTTAAGTTAGTTACCGAATAAAATACTTATTAAAACTTCATAATGTAAGTGGAAAATCACCAATGTTCATTTAAATTCCTTAAAGCGAACATCGAATACAATTTCTAAAAAGTATCCTGGAAACATACTGATGAGGCAGATACACATAATGAACTTCACAAAAAGCTTTTGTTTTGCAATGTTCTGATTTTTCGTGGCTAATACGTTTGTAATAACTGTACCAATGTGAATAAATGCTTAATGCCTGAGGACCTGTTTAATTAAAAAAAGAAACGCATAGAATACTGCCAGAGGAAAGGGAGTTGTTTTATAAAAATTGGGACGAACGTATACAAATTTCTTGAATTCATATTTTCGATTGCATGCCTAGATGTCCTAGATCCTTCCACAAAATTTCTCAACATTAATTAGAATGCCTAACAAATACTGTCATATATTTCCCAATCTATTTATTACATTTTCACAGAGCTAAACGTCCAACTGTGACGGTATTATATTTCTATAGACTTTTTAAATTAAAACATTACTTCCTACTTAATAAATTTAAAAAGCGATCTTTAGTTGTGAGGCAATATGTTCGGAGCCAATAGAAGACAAAAAATAATGTGTAGTTTACTATACCGTCTGTCTGTTTTACGAGGACCACATCAAATATCTCACTTAATAGCTATTGTAGAAGAATAAAGTTTTAGAAAGAGTTATCCCATTTTTTGTGAGCTATAGTTCAGTAAAAAGAAATTTGAAATCCATAGCCTACCTTCTGAGATATATTACAAAAACCTGAAAATAGGAAAACCACAAATGGTTATAGCTTCCTTATTTGAGGAGATACGAAAAAAGTTAAAGGGATGAAAGTTGACTCCCTAAGGGGCACTTGCACAAATTGACAAATATTGAAAAGTACCTGGTAAAAAAAATTGTGTAAAAAACACGTTAAAATATTAAGAATGTATATATTTATATACAAATATTTCACATTACAGCACTACAGGTTATACGTTAAACTCTAACCTACGTTTTGAATGCGCAAAACGATTTAGTACATTTTCAATATTCACGTTTAAGTCCAAATGAACGATTTTCGCAAAGCACAAGGGTAGCCCGGGGGGGGGGGAATTGCACCCCCTAGAATCCGCGCCTGACGGCAAAGACAATAAGAATAATTATGGGTATCAAGAAACTCGAAAAACGCAGTTACCTTTGACATACGCTCTTGTGCAAAAATGAAAAGAACAAATCTCAAAGTAGGTCATGACACCATTAATTCCGTTTATTTTTTCTCTTTCCAACGATATAAAACATGTCACAAAAATTCTAACCGATAGCGTCAATATTTAACATTTTACGAAAACTACAATTCTAATCATTGAATCGTAAAAATAAGCTATGCCATTATTAGTGAAAAACAATGTATAGTTATTAACAAATTTGACAGGTTGTCACTGTTGTATGTTGCGTTGTCGAGTTCTAAAGCACACTTTACAGTTTGCAAATTTTTTGCCGGCAATGTTTCTTGTGACTTGATTTTACACTTAGCAATTCCACGGAATAAAGTGGCAATTGTTTTAAAATATATCTTTGAAATAAACAGGCATACCATCTTAAGAGGCAGAAACTGATGTTAGGTTTGATTTTCTTTTCACAGCTATTAGGAAGAATATTTAGGTTATCTGATGTTGTGATTTTGCAATGTTAATCTTGAATAAAACAGCAAAAGTAGCAGCAGCAGCAAGTATATTAATAGCCTGTTCTGCAGTAAAAGCACCAACTTCTGTCACATGTATCTGCCAATTTCCTAATTTCTATAACGTTGGCAACATAAAAATCACCAGAATTGCAACCGCAATACAATAAAATTAGGACAGGTTCTAATTTCTACAATGCAAGGAACATTGTCACAGCTGATCAAAACACGTAGTAGTAGTGCGCAAACTCGCAAGAGTATTTATTGCCAGCAATAAATTGCAACCTGTAAAGTGGCTTTAAGACAAGCTTTATATCAGTAATTATAGTGTACACCAATAATAACAAATTCGGTATGATTAGCATTTATTGTCAGTGCAATTTTGACGCTGAGATGGCAGTCACGGTTTACGGAGATAGATTTCCAGATGCTCCGCAGCCAAATCGAACTATTGTTATAATATATGATTTGCAGGAAACAACTACTCAGCGGGCAAATACCCCGACCTGCATTGAATTACACCTTACAAATCATGAAAGAATGATAACTAATATCATTTGTCAATTCCCTAACCACACATAGACCGGTTTCGAACTTATTACTTCTCATCAGTATGGCATAGGTCATGGAACAGACAAATGATAGTGACCAACCTGCTAGTTTTATACAAACTATAGTAAATTGAGTAGTGGTGAGAGGTAAGTGAAACATCTCAAATGGTCAATTGCTACTATACACCATAGATGTCTATATGGGCGTATAGCGACTTGCAATTCTGCAAGTACCTGAGAGCGGCGATCTTTCAGTAAGGTGTAATTCAATGCAGGTCGGGGTATTTGCCCGCTGAGTAGTTGTTTCCTGCAAATCATATATTATAACAGTAGGTTACGTCCACCTAGGACTCCTCCTCCCTTTTCAACGATATATCACATGTCATATTTATTCATACTTTCTTGATTATTATTTTGTTTTTGTTACCTGAATTTACTTTATTCTTTTTAATTGTGTTAATATTTTATTATAGCAAAGATCTGAACAACTTATTGAACTATTTTATCGTTGTATTTAATCATACTTCTCCACGGCAAGTATAATGCTTGTTAAAAAAAAAATTATTGGTTTTAAAAAAATGTTTTTATAATTACTAACGTAGTACCAATGAATAAATATGGCATGTGGTACATCGTTGAAAAGGAAGGAAAATACTTTATTTAATGGCGCCATTTCCCGCCCGTTTCAAAATAAATTTTTTAACAGCCTGAAGAGTAAATCTCAAAATACAACGGTTTTGAAAAAAAATAAATAAAACCTCGTTGAAACACTGTCTTGCAAAAAATTTTCGCCTTAGAATTTTTCTCGTATCTCTTCAAATAACGGAGATATTTGGCCTAGACGTTTTCAGCATTTTCGATATTTTCCACCATAACTCTTAAAGTAGGCCATGAATGTCTTTAAACTATTTTGTAGGTTATATTAATCGGCACAAATTTCGTAAAAATATTTTTTTTTGCACGACCGATATTTAGTGAGATATTCTCGAGGGCCCTGATAAAATGGACAGCCTGTATAGCTCAGAAAAAATTAGATAACTGTTTCTAAAACTTTATTCTTCTACAATAGATATTAAGCAAGATGTGGTCATCGTAAAATAGACAGACGGTACACTATTATGTCAATTACGTTCAAATACATAAACTTATTATTATTTGATATACATATTTGTACTTTAAAAGTAATTTCCTCACTCTGTAACTGGTTACCTGTTGGTTGGTTGTATCTAAATAAGCAAGCAAACAATTAGATAAATAAATTAATAGCGAAAAAGTGGGTTTTCAACTTAAGTGCGTGAGTTTATTCCTCAACCTAGACTAATTATAATTTCTACAAAATAAATGAACGTAATGTTATGATCTTTTATTGAAATTAGTCCCGCTTTGTGAGTTGGGTGTAAGCTTAATGATTAGGTAATAATTTCAGTAGTAAGTAGTTAATTATAGTAACATATTTGAAAATGTAAATAATTTATAAGATCGTATTTACTTTTTAAAAATGTTATTTGGCGCTTCTGTAAAGAATAACCTATCTTGTTAATCCCTTAGCCAAGCGCATCATTTTATATCAGCAAAGTCAATAAATCATGATTACAAAGGCAGTGCAATGTCTGCATGCAAACGAACAATAACAACCTAACAAACTCTAAAAATATAAAGCTAGCGTGTTATATCGGATTCGCTGTTGGGGAATTCGCGAAATAAAAAAGTAAAATTACATTTTCCTACGCTGTTCAGCCTCAAAGTCAACTGAATATTAATAAAACATCAGCAGGGGTGCATAATATGATTGTGACAAGCCGTGACAGGACTTTATAGAAATGTTTTAGTGATTCCGCGGCATTCACCACAATTTTAAAGCTATTTGATTTTACAATCGAGAAAGGTTGGTTGTCTTTCCGCAGCCGGCGATAAATTTGACTTGAAAAGAGCAGTGTAAATGTCATGTTCTTTTACAGCTTAGATTTTTCCACGACCAGAATATATGTTTCAGCAAAGTAAAAGTTGGTTTGAACAAATCCCAATTAAGCTCTCAAAGAATTATCTGTATAGGCATAATACTCAAAATGTAACAAAAAATAATTGAGTAACAGGAATATTTTACCAAACTGTACCGTAATGGTCAGAATTAGCTGTCATAGAAATTGTGATCCCATCGAATAACATTGGAATTTGAGCCTTATTACCTTTTTCATAAAGACTATAAAATATAACGCTAACACATTATTTTACATTTTATTGAATTTCTCGGTTGACAGAAATATTTAAGAACTTCCAGTGTTAATCTCATATACACAAGATATGTTAAAATATATGTATTTATATGAGCTTTAATAAACTTTTTTAACTAATAATGCCACATATAAAACAACAACAGTTTCCTCCAATGGGAATGAAGAATGTGAAAAGTTAAATTATGTTGGCGGAAAGCAATGCAATTGCAGCTAACTTCAATATTTTTGTTTGATTTCACATTTACAATTCATATTTTCATTCATTTGTTTCATTAAATTTGAATTTGTCTTCCAAAAAATTATTGAAATGTTTAACGGCACTTTCCTCGAAAACGGTTGGGGTTATCAAATTCTACCAAGTGTACCTTTTATACGTGGAAATGACGCCCTCATCACATTTTCTGGTCAGAAGTAGCACGTTTCGTCAAAAAAAATAATGAAAAAAATTCATCATCAGATACAGGTCTTGCGGCGCCCTCTGTGATCTAATGTGATGTAATACATAAATTGTTTCTTAGAATAAAAAAAGTTCCTCTAGCAAATTTAGCGAAGATCAGTCAAGAGGATGTTGAGTTATTGCAAAAAAACTAAAAAATAAGTTGAACTTTGATACCCTGTATCTTTTTCCACAGCAATATTTTACTAAAGCATATTTGGTTATATCCTCATATTTTGGCCCAAAAAATCTACCCCTGAACTATGGCCTATTATTAATGGTCCCCTGTATATGATTCCCACTGTGCGGCAAGAAACTTTTTTATCGAACAGCTCCAACAAAAGGCGCCTCATTGCATTGCTGAACTTAAAGTTGGAAGAACATAAATACACGGTTAAGCAAGCAGCCGAAGACGCGGATACTTTAATTGTTCAGACTGCCATCGAAATGTCTCCTTCTTTTTCTTCAGTGTTCGTTGTTGGAGAAGTCATGGATTTGTTCGTATTGTTTGAACACGAACGGTACCACTGGTTTGGAAAAAATAAAATATTTTGGGCTGGAGAGCTTTGTGAGAGACTCTAGAGGCCTTTCGTGCACTTTATTTTGTTTGATTCGAAGTCGGGGTGGTTAGACTTGAAAAGCTGGAACGGGCCAAATGCTTCGCTCTGTATACTCTCAGCGCTGATTTACACTTGAAATTAATTTTATTCAATTTATTTAGCACTTTTATGATTTTTATTTCAACTGGCAGGGTCAAAGGCTACACCCTGTATAGTATTTTTGCACTAGATTTTAATTTAAACACTTTGATTTAGAACGGAAATTAACAAGATAATTATTTACGTTGAAAATACAGAGATGAGTATTTAAATATTCGAAATTAAAATTTTATTTACACAGAAAATAGTTTAACGTATCGATATTAGAAACTTGCCTAAGTCGGGGTTGGTTTTATTTGTTTTATTTAAATTATTTATTTAAGACAGAAAATTCACTTTTGAATTAATGCGATGGATTTGATTTTATTTAATTTATGCACTGGGACGATTTTATGAAACGTACTGTTTTACTAGGATCTGCCTAGGAAGATGCACGGGCACTGGATTTAAATTCGCGAGATACACCGGAAGACACATTTGGATTTATGCGCTGGGGCAACCGAAGAGGTAACGCGGGCACTGGATTTATTTGTCACTGGATACGCCGAAAACACAACTTGCCGGGGACTTGGCGTGCTCCCTTATTTATACTGACGATGGGGATTTGGGTTGTTGATCTGGATGAAAGCCGGATCGAGCGCCAGCCGCTCCAATGGGCTCGCATTGCGAAATATTGTGCAATAAATGTTGAAATTTTCGAATTTTGGGATGGAAATTATCTCAGTAAAACGGCGATGAAAATGGGACAATTTGATATAAAAATGTCAGTGGAATCTATTTTTGTATTTGAATTATGAACTGTCTGAATAACATGGTAAATTGAATAATTGGTCCCGCGAAGTATCGTTTCGAGTCTTACTTTGATCTATATTTGATGTTATCTTAAGTCATGTTAATCCATATTTAATGTTATATTATGCCACATAGAGGGTAATGTATCGCGATGTTGAACGGAGCGAGAGTCAATTTTAGGGTACACTGAATGAAGATAGCGGCGAGTTGCCAGCACTCGATGGGGAAACATGTAAATTGGACTTATGATTTTTGAACGGAGTGGAAGCCAATTGTAGGGTAATCGAAATGAAGATATCGGCGAGTTGCTAGCACTCGGTGGGGAACGTGTAAACTGGACTTAATTTGGGACGAATGTTTTATGGGTTGGTTGGAAAGGTGAATGAAAGATGATTTGATATATTAGTAGAAAGTTCAGTTTGGTTAAATTGAAGAGAAATGAGCTTGCAGAAAAATTTGGAAAGTAAATTAAAATATTTTGACTGGATGTTCGGAGAGTAATTTAGAAGTGCTTCGAGATGATGAGGGGGCTGTATTTTTTAGGGAGGTCTTTTTTAAGTATTTTGGCGTATTTTGATATTAGAATAATTTTGTTGATATATTCGGATTATTCGTGAATTATAGATGCTGCGTGAATTTTCTCAGAATTGTTTGTCGACTATTGTGGTTTGAGTTTTTTGAGTGTCTTAGTGACTTTTTTGTGTTTTGACAAGTTGACCTTGACGCTTGAATTATTTGATAAATTTTAGTAATTTTTTCATCAGCCATCTTGTTAATATGGAGAACGTACTATAACAATCGCTGGGGACACAAATCTCCCAAATGTTTAATTGTAAAAAACAGCTAAGGTGAACAAGGAGGAATTGTTCTATTCGTCCCATAATTTCCGATATACCGATGTTTATGTATGTCTTCAATGGCTGCGACACTACGTCGGCTCCGTTTAATCAGGATGAGATCCGGTTCCTCAATATCCTAGCGAAGAACCATAGCTTAAATGATGCAGTTCAGGTATTTGAAGACTCCAATCGAGATTTTGCGGAAGTAGTTGATGCTGGAGAATTGTTTTTGTTGAGCCAGTATGGTGCAGGGAGTGAACATAATTGCTTAGATTCTCTGCGATATAAGAACTCCATGCGGGCTGTCTCGAAAAATTCATTCAACCTCGCCTTGTTGCCACCAACATCAGACGTTTACCAACAACATTCACTGTGATCTTATTGTCAAGTACAGAGCTGGCGGGATGTGCAGAAAGCTCCCGAAGAACACAAATGGCGGAGGACAAGCACAGAACTAGACGCAATACGGATCACAAGGGAATTGGCTTCAGAGGTCCTTCTTAAGAGCATTTCGTGCAGATGCCAAAAAGGATATGGAGCAGCTTATGGATGCCGTAAAGCAGGATTAAAATGCTCGGTACTGTGTTTGCACTGCAATGAGATGTCCTGTGAGAATATTCCCGACAAACTTTTGGATGACAAAAATGACAAAATCGACGATGCAAAATATCTCGATCAGTACGGTTTTGCCAACCTTACTTCATAATTGATGCCTGAAGATGATGAGAATGAAAGCGAGTCTGGTTTGCATCATCGTAAGCGTCGCAAGGTGATACACCTCGATTTCGACTGTGGAATAGGCCTATTAGGGATATTACATAAAAAAAACGCACCGATCAACTATACCTCAAGGGCGGTATGGAAACGAGTTGAAAGTAATATATTTTATGTCATGTTTGCAAAAATATAATATATTTGTAGATTATACAAAAATATATAAACATATATATTGTCTATTGTATGTATAAGTTTGTCTATAGTGGAAGAATGTCGTATAGACAAACTTCGCCCTCAAAATAAAGACGTTTATTATTATTATTATTATTATTATTATTATATCGTTCTTAGATATAAATAATCAAAAAATTCACATATTTGAGTAGGACACCTGATGACGCCAAAACGTTTTAAGGAAGCAACATAGTACTAAGGTATGTTTAGTTAAAACGACTTATGTATGGCTCATTCTTTAATGGACCCCTGTACAATTAACATTGGCTAAATTTAGATATTTGTAAATGTCATATTGCAACTGAATTTTTGAGCTGTTTTAAATGCAACCACTAGAAAAATAATTGCAAATACAAATAATAATGTACAGCCTAGAGCCGTGTCAAGCATCTAAATCATTGTATTATATCGAAATAAAAATCTCGGATAAATCTAGGGCTATGGAAACTGCCATGCTTAAGGATATGTATAATATATTGTCTTAGCTGAAGTGAATATTGATCACAAAGCAATTAAAATTTGCGCCTGAGCTACCTGGTTCTATTGAGATAGCGAATAACATTATTCTTCCGCTAAAATCAAACTTGAACTTTCCACTATAATATTGCTCACAATCCAGACAATTTTACAATATCCTAGAAATTTACATAAAGTATTTTGACATATTTTTCTCTACAATATTTCAACACCTATGCGTTCTAATTTCCTTGGAAAATAAAATATTAAAACACTTTTGAATCGCCATCGTAATAACTATAATATATGACAAAAAAAGTCCTTGTAATTATTCACGGATATTAAAATTTTCACTGTACATCTCTGGCTTCAAGTAGCCCCAAAAAATAATCCATAGCAGTAAGATCTGGAGATCTTGGTGGCCAGTTAAACGGATAAATATTATACAAGTGTTTAAGTAGAATTAATCAAACAGTGACGAAAACCAATTGTTTGCGTATTTTGTAGAATTTAAATATCATTCACTACTATTATTAAACGTGCCAACAAATATTATGACAGTATTTTTGTACAATAATCCAGACATTTAAGTAATTTTACAGCATTTTCAAAAAACTGATATACAGGATGATGTAATTGGTCCTAGACATAATATAACAAAAATCGAATCTTGTCCTGGGATTTCTCCAAACTAAATTATTCTTTTGATTGGACTAGGAGTGCATCATGTGTACCAAATTTATCCAACCATTCCAAAAATATGAAAGACTTTAATTTCAGCCAGAATTCATAAAACAACTTGTACCTTGAAAAGGGTGAGAATTATTGGATACATTTTGAAATCTTTGAAGTCAGTAAAATGTGATGACCTATCTCACATTAATCATGTTACACTCTGTAGATCTAATTTTGAAAACATGTCCAAGGTGCAATCGATTGAAAGAAAACCGCATTCTCAACATGGTCAGCAACCTCTCTGAACTCAATGTCGGCATTTTCATCTGCAGTAATAAAGCTTCTAACTAAGGAAATTATAATCCCTTTGGCTTGGGTTTACATTACTTAGACAGTTTGGTTTTAACTTTATTAGTTAGTAATCCTGGTTTTGTAACACCTATCCCAGCAGACTACTGAAGCCCCTCACTTATCGGTTTGAGATTAGCTGGTCGTTAACTCGAATCAGGGACGGGCAATGTCCTAGTAATAACATACTGCTCAAGAAACAAGCTTTTTATTATCATAAAAATATTTTTCAAAAAAGGTTTTATTTAAATGCTCTAAAAAGTAGAAAATAAACTTTGAAGTAAATCAAACTCATCACTTTGTTAAATTATATAATTTTTCTATGGTATAAAAGCTTGTCGCGAGAGGAGGAGATTGCTTGCGACAAGCTTTTATATCATAAAAAAAATTATATAATGTAACAAAATGATAGGTTTGATTTACTTCAAAGTTTATTTTCTACTTTTTAGAGCATTTAAATAAAAGCTTTTTTAAAAATATTTTTTTATATAATTTTATTTCTCACTTTTTAGTCTTTTGATATGCTGTAATTCCCAGATATCGATTTTGAGACGAATCGGATCATAAACGGTAAAGTAGTCCGCGATCTTGAACTAAATTTTTTACTAGAAATTCGTAATCCGCGACCCCCAAAACCCCCAGATATCGACTTTGATCTGAATGGCAAAAGTCGTCAGCCATATTGGCGCCGCCATTTTGAATTTCTGAATTTTGACCGAGAATTCATGATTGGCGATCTCGAAAACCCCAAATACCAATTTTGAATCGAATCGGATCATAACGATAAAGTCGTTCGACATCTTGAAGCCGCCATCCTGAAGTAAATTTTTGACTAGAAATTCGTAATCGGCGAACCCAAAAACCCCCAGATATCGATTTTGATCGATTAGGGCCATAAATGACAAAAGTCATCGGCCATATTGGCGTCATTTTGAATGTCTGAATTTCGACCAAGAATTCATAATTGGCGATCTCGAAAATCCCTAGATATCGATCTTGAGTCGAATCGGATCATAAATGATAAAGTCGTCCGTCATCCTGAACTAAATTTTTGACTAGAAATTCGTAGTCCGCCACCCCGAAAACCCCCAGGCATCGATTGTGGTCGATATGGATCTAAATGACAAAAGTCGTCAGCCATATTGGAGCCGCCATTTTGAATTTCTGAATTTCTATCAACAATTCATAATTGGCGATCTCGAAAACCCCCAGAAATCGATTTTTTGAGTAGAATGGGATCATAAACGATAAAGTCATCCGCCATCTTGAAGTCGCCGTCCTGAACTAAATTTTTGACTAGAAATTCGTAATCCGCCGCCCCAAAAACCCCCAGATATCGACTGTACCGATTTGGATCTAAATGACAAAATTCATATAGCCATATTTGTGCCGCCATTTTGAATTTCTGAATTTTTAACCAAGAATCCGTAATTGGCGATCTCGAAAACCCCCTGATATCAATTTTGAGTCGAATCGGATCATAAACGATAAAATCGTGCGCCATCTTGAACTAAATTTTTTACTATAAATTCGTAATCCGCGACCCCGAAAATCCCCAGATATCGATTTTGATCGATTTGGATCTAATGGCAAAAATCGTCGGCCATATTAGCGCCACCATTTTGAACTTCTGAATTTCGACCAAGAATTCACAATTGGCGATCTCGAAAACCCCCAGATATCGATTTTGAGTCGAATCTGATCATAAACGATAAAGTCGTCAGCCATCTTGAAGTCACCATCCTGAAGTAAATTTTTGACTAGAAATTCGTAATCAGCGAACCCGAAAACCCCAGATATCAATTTTGATCGATTTGGGCCGTAAATGACAAAAGTCGTCCGCCATTTTGAATTTCTAAATTTTGACCAAGAATTCATAATTGACGATCTCGAAAACCCCCAGATATCGATTTTGAGTCGAATCGGATCATAAACGATAAAGTCGTCCGCCATCTTGAAGCCGCCATCTTGTTTTTCTTATATCCAGAGCGCTCTTAACAAAAGCTTTTAAAAATTAGAAATAATGTCAATAAAATGAAAGTAGCAGTTGATTACAAATGGTGGTTTATATTTTATCTGTAAATCTAAAAAAAAATCCTCAAGTTCGTCTGCTAGATTCCGGCGTGCAATTCTTTAACCATAAAGAAAAATATTTCCAGGTTTTTAACTTTTGATTATTGGTTGCTAATGTTCGTGATTATTCTCAGCGAACATACTGTCATCGAGTGCGAGTGATCTCTTTTAAAATATACTTGAAACAATACAGTCTTGACATGTTATCTTTTCATGTTGCAGGCACAAAACATTGACGTCAGCGCAAAGAAGCAACCGCAGGAAAGGAACTAACTAGACCTGTTGAAAATCGCGATAGAAAGGAGTTCGAAATAGGCGAAGGGCAGTACATTCGTCATATGGCCGAGCCTTGACCTGCTCGATAAAAATATAGGAAAGGTATGTGTAAAGGCATTTATCGATTTGCACAGTTCTGCTTTACTGAATTAATAAAAGAGACAACGGGGTTTATGATGGGAAACTAGATTGGAGGAAATTAAGTAGGCACATGCAGTGTCAGTTTAGGAGCACAAAACAGAGAAAGCTTAAGCATTTCTCTAAGAATGGAAAAATGAAAAGTACTTGCGTATATATACAGGGTGTCCCAATAGTTCATCAAAGTCCAATGTCGGCCTTATTAGAAGACTTTGGAAAATGTCAAAAGGGGCATATTTTAAAAACATTTTGAAATATACAGGGTGACTCGCTACAGTGGAACATCTTCGAGGTAATTTTTTTTAAATGGAACACCCTATTTATTTTTACATTTATGAATTCAGCATAAAATTTCTTTTACAACGACCTCCAGATTTTTGGTTTTTGACGTGGCGTTGCCGAGTTATTCGAAAAAATATGAATGAAAATTTTGGTCGGAACAAGGTTTAACAAATTAATTCGCTGTGTGTGTATTACTACTAATTAAGAAGATTTATTTTGCACTTATGTAGACAAGGGATGCACTAAAACGACACAACCACCAAATATTGATTATAATTATACAGGGTGTATTTTATACTAGCGTTAATTCATGACATTTCAAAGTGAATTTTCTCAATTTTTTTTCAATTGGGAACACTCTGTATATTATTGTATTTTTGAATTGGCACGTTAATTTTCTACGATTTTTGTGAATAATATCCTAACCTAAAATCGATATTTCCAGAGATATTTTTACTTTTTCATTAAAAACCGTTAAATTATAGTACTTTTCATTTCCAACTGATCTAGTAGCCATGATTTTGATATCCAGTGAGAATAATTGAAAGTTATCTAATTGATATTTAATTATTAACTATTGTGATAAAGTATTTACACTTATTTTAAGTTATAAATTAGTTTAAAACTCGCACTTTCCAATAACGAATTATTCGAGAGAAAGGGGTGAGCGTAGGTGCGTCTTTACTATGCACATACTTCGGTATGCGATGTAAAGCAACGACAGGCGCAGTTAGTACTTGGATGGTGACCATTCCAACGGAAACCGCGTTCTCGCCTCACACATCTTCCAGCGGCTTGTATATCAGTGTATGCGCGGAAGCTATACAACCTTAGGCGAGGGTTGTATAGGAGATATACCATCCTTCGGAGGGGATGTAAAGCCGTCGGTCCCTTGTCTATTAAATGTTAGGCAAGTAAAAGATCCCTACTCTTCTTAAGGGAAGAGGTTCGGCAAAATTCCTGGTTGGAGGTAGCTCGTCTACAGGCGTCGGTGTTAGGCCTCAGTAGCGGAAATAGGCCGACGTTAAATAAATGTATAAAAAAAAAAATTATTCGAGAAGAAATGGTCGATATGGTTTATGTTCTGGGTGCGAGCAGGGTTGATAAAAATCATGATTTTTTCTGAAAAATAAAAAATCGATGATATTTTTGGTAAATCTAATTTTGGCTAGTTTTTATTAATATATACAGTGTCTCACCGGGAACTGAATCGATCGACATAGAGAAAAGTACGCATCAGAAAATTTTGAAAATTTAGATAATTACTAATGTCGGTGTGGCCAATCCAACTAAAATAATTACAAGCAGATGGCACTTCCGCTTATATCGGAAGTTGATACCAACTTGCTTATTTCAAATGGAACACCCTATATATTTTAGGGTTTTCGAAAAGAGCATAAAATTTTGAGTCGAAAATATATAGCATATCCTATACCTAAACCTAGCCGTTTCAGAGATATTTGACATTTTATAGAAAATTTGACAGGTGCAACGGTTTGCAAGAACTGTTATAACTTTCTTCGAGTAAAAGATCCTTATTTGCTTCTTGTCACGTAAAAAGAACACAAGGAGAACTACGTTCTACAACTGAAATAAATTCAATAACATCATACCAAGTGTTCCGTTTTTCGCGTTAAATTTTGTCAACTTCAAACCGCGAAAACTTGTTTACGTCAAATGTAACACCCTGTATTTTTTTACGTCAAGTTGTGTAAAATTGTATTCCCTTTTTTCTGATATTAGCATTGCGGGGGTTAAAGTTACAACTTTTTGAAATATTTGCGATTTTATTAGAAATTCATGAATTGTAATCATTTCATCAAAATAGCCATGATTAGAAACAATCAGACATTATCTTATGCCAAAAAATGCCAGCACGTTTAAATTATACTTATGAAGACTTTTTAAATTTGTTTATCATTTATGGAGAATGTGATAAAATAATATCAAGAACTTGCAGCACTCGATATCCAGAAAAACGGAAACCGTCACCAAACACTGTAAAACGCATACTGGAAAATTTTAAAAATTATGGCTCTGTCAAAGCAAAAATGCAAAGAAGAAAGCCTATTGTTGATGACGAAAACATTGAAATAGTCATTTTCATGCATTTCCAAGGATGTCATTAAGTCAAGCTGCTCTAGAATCAGGACTATGCAAGGATTCAATTCACAGAATCTTATTAAAACAAGTTTCACCCGTTTTCATTCCATATGGTTCAAGGATTAAAAGAAACAGATTTCCTAAGAAGACAGAATTTTTGTGAGTTTATTCTAATAAGGTCTGAGGGTCACGATTCTTATTTGGGAAATATTATATGGACAGATGAAGCAAAATTTACTAAAAATGGACTTTTTAATAGACACAATTCACATTATTGAAGTGACTCAAATCCTCATATGTTCAGAGAGCGAAACTTTCAGGAAAGTTGGCAGTTCAATGTTTACTGTGCCATAAGAAAGTTGAAAGATATCTGAATATCTTACATTATTAACAAGAAAATTTTTATGATCAATGGATTGCCAATAATGGACCTTTCTTATGGCCTCCTCGCTCGCCCGATTTATCAGTTCTGGATTATTTCATTTGAGGAACTATTAAAAATAAAGTTTATGAGAGCCCATTAACAACCATTGAAGATTGTATGCAAAGAGTAAGAAATGCATTTCAAAACATATCATAGGATTCAATTAGAAGAGCTACCCATGAGGAACTAATCCGAAGGTGCGAAAAATATGTCGAGGTTCGAGGGCGGAATTTTGAGCAATTATTAAATTAGTTCATGACATATCTTCAATTCGATTAATACGCATGTTACAGTGTTAGTGTTATTTTGCGTTTTTGTTGATATCGAGTAGCAAATGTGCTGCAAGTTCTTGATATTACTTTATCACATTCTCCATAAATAATAAACAAATTTGAAAAGTTTTCATTGGTATAATTTAAACGTGCTGGCATTTTTTGACATAAGATAATGACTGATTGTTTCTAATCATGGCTATTTTGATGAAATGATTACAACAATTCATGAATTTCTAACAAAATCGCAAATTTTTCAAAAATTTGTACTTTAACCCCCTTAATGCTAATATCAGAAAAAAGGGAATTCAATTTTACACAACTTGACGTAAAAAAATACAGGGTGTTCCATTTGACCTAAACAAGTTTTCGCGGTTTGAAGTTGACAAAATGTAACGCGAAAAACGGAACACTTGGTATGATATTATTGAATTTATTTCAGTTGTAGAACGTAGTTCTCCTTGTGTTCTTTTTACGTGACAAGAAGCAAATGCGGATCTTTTACACGAAGAAAGTTATAACGGTTCTTGCAAACCATTGCACCTGTCAAATTTTCTATAAAATGTCAAATATCTCTGAAACGGCTAGGTTTAAGTATAGGATATGCTACATATTTTCGACTCAGAATTTTATGCTCTTTTGGAAAACCGTAAAATATATAGGGTGTTCCATTTGAAATAAGCAAGTTGGTATCGACTTCCGGTATAAGCGGAAATGCCAGCTGCTTGTAATTATTTTAGTTGGATTGGCCACACCGACATTAGTAATTATCTAAATTTTCAAAATTTTCTGATGCGTACTTTTCTCTATATCGATCGATTCAGTTCCCGGTGAGACACCCTGTATATACGAGTATAGTTTTCCACTCTCGCGTAAAGTAAAGAACCCATACGACGAGTATTTTATTAAAGAGATGCTAAGGTTAAGACTTTGACATCTAAGCTATAAAAAGCCTTATAAATTGTTCAGGATAAATAGCATGCCGGCTTGGTATTTCGCGGAATATTTTGAATGATTCAAATAAATTCGACAAAAGCACGAAATACTGCCGAATATGTAGCTGATAAACATATATATGCATTACAGCAATAGATATTCTCTGACAGGGATATACAAAGTGCAAGGAAGGCTTAATGGATTTGTTGACGTTCACAAAACAAGGGTTCGGCGTAACAAACAACATGCCCTTCAGAATTTAAATTCGAGTAGGAGCACCGACATCGACACTACAAATAGTGCCATGCACACAAACACACAGAGATTTACCTTCAAATAAATGATTTAAGCATTTAAGAGGGTTAAAGTAGCCATAATTTGAACAGGCGAAATATTAAATCAAAGGTAACAAAAAGTTCTTATACAATAAGCAGCGAAAATTGGGCGGTTTTGAAAGAAAAAGTAATGTAATTTTCATTATTTAAAATTATCTATACAAAAATAATAGAAAGACTAGTTTTATGGCTAGATGCAGCTTAATAATACGAGATCTACTACCATATTATGGTGGCTTGAATTAGAGAATGGAGGGCAAGGGCAGCAACGACATGCTACTTTGACTGCTAATGATGCACACATTTTGGTGATGTCAAAATATTGAGAAACTGGAGTGGGGGGAATCAAAAACTTCATTCTACACTACTTAATAAAAAATGCTAGAACTATCTGACAGGTTATAACGATAACAATGTATTGTTAAGATTATTATTAAATTTTTCACTTTAAGGAATATCTCTGTTGAAAATACGCACACCCATACCAAAATTCTCGCCTGGCCGGCGGGTAAATCGTCAAGACGATTCAGTCCCTGAGCTACTTCTGTCGGTTCGTCAGCGAGGCCATCAAGCTGAAGCACGACCAAGAGTACGACCTCCTGATTGTCGACTACGACCCTCTGATGGAGAACACAGAGGCGGAGGACGAAACAGGTTGGAATTGCAGCGTACACCCTAGCGTGTTTTTTCTCTTAGGTGAGAAACCCTGGCAATTTTTTGTTTCAATAAATTTTGATTACTTAATAATAGAACACATTGAATCTTGAAGATATGTACGAATTATTACTTGCTTTTCTTTAACACATAATGTTTTCATGTTTGTCCAGATCTTGCATTCTTTATTTAACATACTACCTGACATAATCAATTATTGATAAAGTTTTGCACAGTTACTAAGATCGGATGACAATATAGTATATCATTGTTACTTTTGTTAATATCCGCATGTAGGGGGCCCGGGGGTGAAAAGTGATTAAATATGCTATCCAACCGGCACCCCCGGCAAAACGTAGAATACAAAAGGTTTTTCGCTTGTCGACTTTGTAATCAAGTCGTCGAAATTTTCTAACAAAAGGGTATGTTTTATACCAATTTCTATAGAAGTTTGATTTCTTAAATCATCAAAGATATTTACTGACACATGGGACCCTCGACTTCATCAGCATTCGAGGAACCAACAATAATATATGTTGTTAGTTTAATATCATAATCATAAGTTGGTGAACGTTCTACATATTTTAGGTACTCTGGTCCTCACAACTTGCGCCACGGGGATGTTATGTGCCGCCATCATGACCGACCACTGGGAGGAGGTAACGTGGGACCGAGAGAGTTTGGAAATATTGGCCAACAATACAGTGAAGTTGGAGTGGTTCTTGGATAAAACTGTAACGAAAGTGTTAACGAACGATTTAAGACAGAGGACTATAGCGTTTTTGGTGCCTATGCATGGAGGAATTTGGACATTATGTGTCAGTCTTACAGGTGAGTCGTCACTTTTACTTTCAAACAGCTTCTTGTATCCTGAGATTATAGCAAATATAGCGGATTTTCCCTCTAAAGTCTAGGAGATCTGAATTTGTGAGTAAAGGGGACGGGGCCCTACAGTTTATGGTGGGATCCGAACCGCTTTAATGTAAACACTATTAGCGCATAAAGCATCAACGTTCCAGAAGTCCTCAATCAATTTTATTGAAATTAAGTAGATAAGCTATGAGACTTCTAGAGCAAAATTCCATGTTAATTCTTACGGAGATTAATTCTGGTTTTCAAGGACATTCTTGTAGCGTAACACCATCCTCTGTAACTAAGTTCATGTTGATCTCCACGTATACAGCCAATCGGAGAGCATCTCTTTTATGACGGGAAATTCAATATACAGCTTTTTACATCTTTTCTACAGGTATATGTACAGTTTTTATGGATCAAGTACAGCTTTTACGGGTCCAGGTTCCTATTTTTCATTTTACCCTCATGTATGCTAATTTTACCCTCATCTCTCCTTATGTTACCCTTAAAGCTGTACCTATATCTCTAAAAGCTGTCCCTTTACCCGTAAAAGCTGTACCTGACCCGTAAAAACTGTATATGTACCTGTACTGCTGATTTTGAATTGTCCGTCATAGAAGAGATGCTCTCTGATTGGCTGTAAAAGTGGAGATCAGCATGAACAGATGATGACGTCACACTACAAGAATGTCCTTGAAAACCAGAATGAACCTCCATAAGAAATAACATGGAATTTTGGTCCAGAACTCGCATAGCTTCTCTACTAAATTATAATTTTTTGTTTGGCAAACCATCTTCTATTGCCAGTTTTTTGGCACGAAACTAATTACACCCTACATAAAGATAACGCCTAAACTCCGTCGCAATTTTGACAATAACTTGTGTGGCAGATATGCACGTCTCAGATTTTAGAAGCTTCAGATTTCTACAAAGTATTTGATTCCCAACTTCATGACTCTAATAAACAAACAATTCCCTGGCAAACAACCTCCAGCTAATTGTACCGAATACAATAAACTCCAACTTCGTCGTTAATATAATCCTGCAATGGGAATTAGAGACGTACACAATTTCTCCTAGCAATTACCCTACCGGTTATTTTCAGAGCATTCGTACGTTAAATCCCAATTATGCTCAGTTAAGCCCACGGATATCTTGACTTTAATTACTTCAGGCTGTTAAAAAAAGGATTTATCGGCCATTCTGCGAATATTAATGTAAAAGTTTTAATAGTATAGCTCACAGCTCTGTAGCACTTCTTTATAAAAAATTAATTCATCGCTGACCTATATATCAGCAACCTGATTTACTTCAAATTAAAAAGTACGCCTTATTCTGGCATGTAAATTGAAGAAGGCGTTATTAAAAGTTGAATAACTTCCTCATCCACTGTTTCTTTCATTAATTTATATTTCAATTGTTTGTATTATGATGATGTAAACGACTTTATCTTCTCAAAATAATACAACTTGTTTTGAATACTTTTAATAATTATGGCACCTTTGACATATCCTAATACTGCATGCATTTAATTTTTTCTTTATTAGTTTACATGTTTCGTCGAGTGTTCGGATCTTTTGAAGGCGTTTCTTACGGCTTGCCTGTATCTTTTTATTAATATTACATCGTCCTCATACGCGACACATGAGTATATCTGGTGGTAGACAATCCCGCTCATAAAATTCTACCTCTTAAAAATTTTCTATGACCAAGTTGAACAACATTGGCTATAATGGATTCCCCTGACCGTAGCACTTTATTAACTCAAAAGGTTTCAGCATCCTGCCTTCTATCACTGGCTTACAAGTCTGTTTCGTGGTAATTCCTGTTAATCTTGCTAGCTTTTTGGATATCCCGAGGTCACATATAACTTTAATTAATTTACCCCATTTTACCGGACCATACGATTGTTTGAAATCTATGAACATGAAGGGGGAAGTTATATTCATAGGCATCGTTTTGAATCAGTGTCAGTGTAAAAATCTAATCACTCGTTGCTCTGTTTTGAAACCACACCGATAGTCTCCTATGATATTCTCTAATCTGTTCTTCAATCTTTCGCCTATCATTGTTGCCAGTACCTTGTCTGCTACGTTCTGTTGTTTGAAAGTTATATACCTGAAGAAACAAGTTATATTATTTATAGGCATCTATGAATCGGTGTCGGTGTAAAAATTTGATCACTCGCTGAGTCTCTTATGATTTTGTCGAATCTGCTCTTCAATCTTCTACCTATCATCGTAGCCAATACATTGTATACTACGTCCTGTATTACAATTTATCTGCAATTACTGTATTCGGTTTTATCTTTCTTTTTATCCATTGGGCAAAGTAAACCATTTGACTATTGGGTATGCATCTTTTCTCTTCCCCATACATCTATAAGAAAATTTATCTCGATTTTAAAAATTGTGCCCGTCTTCTTTAAAATGTCTGTTATTATTCCGTTTTCTTCAGGACTTTTGTTATTCTTCAGTCTTTTCATCACCCCTCTCATTTTTTCTTCATTATTTTACATTTTCATCGGCATTACCTGCTTCGAATAAGAGAGGCCGGAGAGGTGTTGATCCATTGAGCACTGACAGAATGAAGCTGCCCTAACAGACAAATCTGTTTAAGCAACATATCGATAAAACCATGCACGGTGTATTATATAAGAATACAAAACACTGAGTTAATCGACTAGGCTGACATTTACTTTTTAAGATCCTCCATTTGCTTAGAGCACATGATTCTAGAATCTACAGTCACTGATCATGTGGGATCAGTTAGAAATGGTTGCGTATAACTTGCTGGCGCTTTTCCCGTGAGTACGTCGCAGACACGGGTGAACTATCGAGCATAGTACAAGCGAAAAAATAATATAAAATATTCGATCAAATCCCGTTTAGCAACTTTTAAGATACACCTTATAACATTACAAAGGACAAATTTCCCGTTAACAATTCGCATGAAAGTAATTTTTGTTCTAGAGGAGGAAATAGCCCTGCTTGGACGAACGGGCTTCCCATCAGTTCAACCGTGCGTTAATTATCTATCTGGTGGGATTGATGGTGTCAGAGGCTACGAGCCCAGGGCGGACTGGCAACACAGTAAGTTTTGCTTTTACTACCAATAAAACACTTTCTAACCTCGAGTGTAAACTAGCAACATCCGAAATTCCGATTCAGACGATGGATAATGTTAGCCAATTTGGATTTATCGATTATATGATAGAATTACAACAAATATTCAAATATCAATCAGTGCCGTAATTTATGATTTTGCTAAGAAATTAATTTATTTAAACAATATTCAATTACATTTTAGGTTAAAGTTATTGTTAATTATTACGGAATATGTTACGGCATTCTTTTTTGTGCAAGAATATCAATCTATTTACTGCAAGTTCACAGGGCAGAGTTTTCTGCGTCTAACTAAGGTCATCAACCTACCCCTAGACTCCACTTCATTTTGTGTTTAGGGTGCAGATTCCTGCCGTCCGCTTACATTGAAATATTTAACAACGGCCCTGCTACAGACACACAAAACAGTCTGAAATGCAATAAAACTACTTTGTTGGAAATGTTTTGTGTGCCAGAAAGGGCGATGAGATTGGGACAGCGGATACACATTTATTCAAGAGCCGTCGCAACGTTTGGAGCCGAATTTCATTGTAATATCGTTTGGCTTGGAAGAGACGTACGTAGGTGTTCGTGATAAAGAAAAAAACTAACTTAATCAAGAAGCTGATGAATTAGCTCCGCGTGGATTTGATGAAGTCCTACATTAATCATTTTAAGAATTAAATTAGTACTCATTATGGTGTTCTTAATGTAATACAAATGAACGTAGCAAATCTAAGTTAAAATTAACATGCCTTATTTTGGTTGGATTAGTAGGAGTGTTTCTAATCCAAAGGAAGTGAATTAAATGGTATTAGTTAAGGTGCCCGTCGGGAAAAATTTTGCTGATACATACTCTCTCCAAACTTCGTGTATGACTTCATTGGACCTAGTCTGACAGTATTTTCCTCTATCATTTTTTTTTTGTTTTTGGGGCGTTTTCCCGCTAGATTTTCCGAAACATGTCATTTTGACAGCATATAAAAAATGTATAGATACTGTTATTTTTCCAAGTAGAATAGCTTAAAACCGTGAATTGAAACGTGAAAAAATAATTGTCTGACAATAAATGTGGATCATTGGGCGTATCCGCTATCTCGAACATGTCGGAAAAACGACTATAAGAAAATTTATTAATAACCAGCTGATTTTTGCTGTATTAATTTATTAAAACATACAAAAACAAGTTTTCGTATTGTCTGACGAAAATTATTTTCCGATTTCCCAATCTGACGCGTCAAAGTTGTCGGTTTCATGACAGCAAAAAAATTATTCATAACCTTCAGACATTGGAAAATTATATGCAGAAAATAGGTATTTAATTTGTGGTATAAGTGTCTGACAAATACAGTGGGGCATAACGAGAGCCTGACGAAAAAACATAATTTTCCAATAGCGGCCGTCGAAGTTAGGGCGATAAAAAAATGAAATTTCGTTTAGACGAGAGGACGGTTAAAAAGATACGGTATTTCAACTTACTTATTTTATAATCTTTATTTTGAATTTCTTGAACTCTTTTAGACTATCTCAATTCGACTTACCCAAGTTTTAAGTTCGATAATATTGAAAAATACGTAAAACTTTTTGTAGAAAAAAGTAGCGAAAAATTGTCTTTTAGTACGTTTAAAATCGCTATATCTCCGGTACTACTAGTCCGAAAATCGTCATCCAGGGCCCAAATTAAAGGTCTTGAAACACGCTATAAGATAACACTTTACAATATTAGTTATAACAAAGTACCTTTTATAAATGAAAAAACAATTAATCCATTTTCGGTAAATATATGAATTCAATTTAAGTGTGCAATTTTGCATCAAAAATATATGAAGTATGCGGGGAATAAAAAAAAATAAACATTATGCACCAAAAAAATTTTTAGGGCGATGCTAAAAATTATCGTATTACATGAAAAACGAATTTTTGCAGCAGAAAAACGACATATTTCCAAAATTGAAAAACTAATTTTCCTGGCATCGCCCTAAAAATTTTGTTCAGTCCGCACTTTATTACATTATACGATTTTTTTATTGCAAAAAACTTTTAAAAAAGGTATAAAATAAAATAATTTCAAGTACTATAGAACAATTATTATAAAATAATTATTATAAAAAATTATTTTCTTATTCTTATTGACACTGTAAAAATGATTTTTCCTAATCATTGAAAATATAAGATAAATACGAGATAATCATGACAATTTGAAGGAAATTACAACATTAAAAAATTGTATTTTCCAGGCGTCAGACTGAAAAACTGGAAAACACCTTTTGTCAGACAGTAAAAAAATTGGATGATTTATTTTTATTAAGCTATATTGAAAAAATCAGCTTGTTATTTATAAATATATAGCCTCAATATGTACATATGAATGTACCATCCAAGCGTAGCTTGACAACCACATAGAAAAACCTTTTATTTAACATTTCCAGCTAAAAGGCTTTATTTCACCGTCAGACAATTTTTTAATCGTATTATAAATTTTATTTAAAAATCAAAAAAATTTGTAAAAAAATATTATGAATAAATGTTTTGCTGTCATGAAACCGACATATTTGACGCGTCAGACTGGGAAATCGGAAAATAATTTTCGTCAGACAATACGAAAATTTGTTTATGTTTTAATAAATTAATACAGCGAAAATCAGCTGGTTATTAATAAATTTACTTATAGTCGTTTTTCCGACATATTCGAGATAGCGGACACGCCCAATGACCCACATTTATTGTCAGACAATTATTTTTTCACGTTTCAATTCATGTTTTTAAGCTATTCTACTTGGAACAATAACAGTATCTATACATTTTTTATATGCCGTCAAAATGACATGTTTCGGAAAATCTAGCGGGAAAACGCCCCAAAAACATAGACTAGACGAAAATGCTGTCAGACTAGGTCCAATGAAGCCATACACGAAGTTTGGAGAGAGTATCTATCAGCAAAATCTTTCCCGACGGGCACCTTAACCATATTGTTACAATTCCTTAAATTAATCGACTTTATTTTTTCCCCAATAAATAACAGAAAAAAAAATATATAAAAAAATATTTTTTAAAAATCTTTTATTTAAATGATCTAAAAAGTAGATAATAAACTATGAAGTAAATCAAACCCATCATTTTGTTACACATTATATATATTTTGTTACGATATAAAAGCTTGTCGCGAGTAATCTCCTTTACACAGGAAAATCACACAGAAATTTTGAACCTTTTGTATTCGTTTTTTATAGATGAGAGTAAGACAGGGACCATAAATAAAACCACCAGTAGTTAAACAATGGCAGAACAAGAGACTCACAAAGAACTTTTTTTAGACTACTATCACTAGTATAAAAGCCTCATTGAACTGTATGATTTTTTAAACAAATTATCTTGGAATCTAAAACCATCATCAATAATTAAACGTAAATTTTTAAATACGGATACAATAGGCAAAGGGTTATGATTAGTATGAATTATTGAGACGGAGTTTTTGACAATGTTGACTTTAGATTTGGCTCCAAATACCGTAATTGATTTTGTAGTATTCAGTCTAAGGTTATGCTTTTGACTTTTATTAAATAGCATATCTAAATCACTGTTGATGCTGTCCTGTGGTGTAATCATATTCTCAACTGGAAAACTTACATACATTTGAGAGTCATCAGCATATGTTTGAACTTTGGAAAATCTTATACACATTAAAAGATCTGCAGTATATATTATAAATAATAAATGACCAATTACACCAGCTTCTATGCGGGTCAGGTCTGAACTTTTATTTTTAATTTTAATTTGCTGTGGCCCATTTGTTAGATAAGATTTTATAATAGCCACTGTTTTGATAACAATCAAAACCATAATATTTTAATTTAGCACAGGTTTCAGTTTTTTAGGCAAGGGACATCCAATAGCAACTTTCCATAGGTCAGGAAATGAACAAATTTCTATAGCATAATTTATAAAGTGGATCAGATAAGTATCAATAATAGGACTAGAATATTGTAAAATTATTGCCAATATGTCATCTACTCCATTCGATTGTAAACCAAATAATATATCATGCACTTGTACAGTGACCATTTTAAATCGAAAACTCAAATTGACATTATAATAATAATAATAATAATAATAATAATAATAGTTTATTGGTGTCACTAATACAAAAGTATTTTACACAAGTCATTGGTACGACATAAAAATAAAAAGTAGTATAAATTGTATAATAAAATAGATAAAATTTAATAAAACACATATATAAAAAGTAATATATATATATATATATATATATATATATATATATACACGTATACACACATATACACACATACATATACACACACATATACACATACATACATATATACACAGTTAAGTAAAACCAGAGTAGCGTAATTAAATTATATGCATATAAAAAAAATTTTAGTCACAAAAAATTTGAAGAGAGATATTCGTCAATACTATAGAAGGCATTAGTTTTTAGAAATTTTCAAAGAGTATTTCCAAATGGAATATACTCGAGTTCTCTAATTCTTTCTGGTAGATGATTGAATAACCTTATTGCGTAGTAATTTGTTCCATTGCGGGATTTACTAAGACGAAAAAAATCTGGACATATATTTTTGCTATTTCTCGTAGAATATCCATGAATTTCCCTATGAGGAGTGTACCTCCACAAATTTCTTTTAATATATAACAGACATTGTAAGATATACGTGTTGGGCAACGTTAATATATTTAATTCTTTAAAAGCGTGTCTACAGTCTTCTCTGTAATTTAGACCGTATATAATTCGTATCGCTTTTCTTTGAAGTGCAAACACATTTGTACTGTGACTTGAATGACCCCCAAACCAAAATAGCATACGATAAGGAGGAATGTATAAGACCATGATAGGCTGTGATTAGTGTTTTCTGGGACACATTACTTACAAGATTTCTGAGTAGATATATGTTTGTTGAAATTTTCTTACAAAGAAAATTTATGTGCTGATCCCACGACAACTTATTATCGAGATAAACTCCGAGAAATTTAACGCTACCTTTATTAGTGTTTTCGACTAAGTTTCTTAGACTAAATACCATGGCTTCAGTTTTTGACTGATTTAAACAAAGTTGATTTGCTACAAACCATTCCTGAGTTTCTAACAGTGTATCATTCATATTAGAATGTACAGTAACCAGATTTTTGTCTGACTGAATGATGGTGGTGTCATCTGCAAATAGGACGAATGTTGATGAGGTGATATCAGTTAAATCGTTAATATATATTAGAAATAATATAGGTCCCAATATAGAGCCCTGTGGAACGCCGTATTCCATCTTTACTAAACTAGAGTTTGAATTCCGATGAGTAACATATTGATAACGATTTGTAAGATATGATTGTATTAAATTAATGCTACCTATATCAAAATTATAAAAATGTAGTTTACCTATTAGAATGTCATGAGATACACAGTCAAAAGCTTTGGAAAGGTCTAAAAAGTGAGTATATATATATATTCACCATCTTCAAAACCTTTATTTATAATGTTAGTTAACTTTTCTATGGATAGAGTCGTCGACGAGTTAGCTCTGAATCCAAATTGACTGGAACTAAGGAGATTGTTTGATTCAAAATAATAAGTCATCTGTCTTTTTAATATACTTTCCAGAATTTTTGATAATAAAGGCAAAATGGAGATGGGTCTATAATTTCCAACTTCATTTATACAGTCTTTTTTGTGTAATGGTATGACTTTTGCAAGTTTAAGTGAATCAGGGAAAGTACTTGTACGGATACAGATGTTTATTAAATTGGTTAGTGGAATTAAAATTATGTATCTTATTGCCTTTAAAATTTTCATATCAAAAAAATAAGCATCTTTAGCCTTAGTCTTTTTGAGATTTGAGATCACATCATTTACCTCAATATAAGTTACCTCTCTGAAACAAAATTTATTTTTATTATCTATTGTACCGTTTCCTAAGAAATCTTTGTAGGTTTTATAAGTAAATGGTAATTTATTTATTATATCTTTAGCAACATTAGCAAAATATAGATTAAACTCATTTGGGGATAAATTATCTGATAAAACATTTGAGTGAGTTTTGTTGCTGTTTATGATTTTCCACATAGCTTTTTGTGAGTTGCTTGAACCTGCAATAAGTTTGTCGTGGGTATCTTTTCTTGCTTTAGAAAGTTCGGACCTGTAATTATATCTATGAGATTTTATAATTTTTTTTAATTCTTCTGTGGGTGTTTCTTTATATATGTCCTCTAGGAAATGCAACATATCCCTTTTATATTTTAAGGCGTCATTAAACCAGTTAATTTTTGATGTTTTATTGTCATTCACTAATTTTGACTTTTCAGGAAATGCTTTTTCCACAGCTGATGTTATATAATCGATAAATATTTGAAATTTGTCCTCAATTTTTATGTTCTCGTTATTTATGAAAGTCCAATTTATGCTTTGTAGAAATTTATTTAAGTAAAATAGACCAGTTTCACTAATCGGCCTATAAGTTATTCTACGATATGCTGATTTTGGATTGATGTCATTCAAATTCAATAAAATACCTAAATGGTCTGACAGTCTTGTGTCTAAAATTTCCCAGTTTAAATTACTGTTATTGAAATTAATAAAAATATTATCCAGACAATGATTTTTCCTGGTGTTTTTATTAATTATAGGATATAAACCAAATGAAGCAAAAATATTTAGAACCGCAAGAGTATTTTTTTCATTAGTGTTAAAATGGACATTAAAATCCCCAGTAACGATGATTTTTTTCGATTTATTTTTATTACTGATAGTTTCTAAAGCTAGTGATAGTTTTTCTAAAAATATATTAAAATTCCCGTTGGGAGATCTATAAACGGTTACAATTTGGAAGTCTTTGTAATTTATTCCCACTGACTCATAGTGAAGTTCACTGGATATACTGTTTACATGTTTAATCGGGGAACAGTTATGCTTTTTTTTTTTTTTCTTTTTCTTTTTTTTCTCATAGCATCAATAGGTTTCATAACCGATAAGAAAAAATCATTTATAATATTTGGATTAAATAAGTGATCTGGTATAACATTATCCTTATTTTTATAATTAATATTAAATTTACGCAAGGTCATCCAGGTCTTTTTTACTTTGTTGACATATATTGTTTATGTAAGCTTTTTTTCGGCTCTACAAGCTGCTAAGGACAAATTTCTAATTTGTTTGTAATGTTCCCAGTCACCTGGTTGTTATATTAATTTATATCACTTAAGTGTCCTTTATTTTTCATTAATTATCAATTTAAGGTTCTCAGTTAACCGTGGGGCTTTAGGCTTTGAAACTCTTGACTGTTTTAATAGGAGCAAAAATATCAAAAGATAAGATGATCAAGTTATTGAGCAATTCCACTTTTTTGTTGATATCAGGCTCATAGATTATATCATTTAGTGGCAACATGCTAAAATATGTTTGAAATATGTAAAAGTCCAAATTCAACGACAACGATTCTAAAGTCAACAAGGTAATAAAAATATAAGATTTCACAAAGTGTGGAGCGTGCTGAGTGTAGTATATCCGACTTTCTGTTCCTATTTTCTTTTTTGCACTCGTCTACTTCAGGATATATAAAACTACTTTTGCCGCATCTGTATGTATGTATGTATGAATGGGTAAATTCGTGAACATAACTTTTGTAACTATTAACAGTTAAATATAAATTGTTCCTTTAATCGTTTTAACTCATTTAATATAGATGCTAAAAATTATATAACATATCATTTTAAACACGTACAGTCCTATCTACAAAGAAAACGTCCAAGAAGGGTCGCAATGTCCCAGATAGACTTAAAAGGTCATATATATCTATATAAAGCATCGAATGTTGTTCAATACCCCATCTCTACTCCCCTATTCTTATGGCCTTGTTGATATTTGGAAACGATCCTCAATAAATATTCTGCGCGGCGTATATAAAATTGAATTTTCCTCGCCTACAAAGCATAATAATATAAATGTCATGCATGGAGGACCGGAGAAAAATCAAACAATTGCATATAAATTATGTTTACAGGGATGCAGAACCTGTCGATATCCTGCGCCTTGGTATGTCTCATCATCCTGGGCACCGCGGCCCTCGTGGGAGCCTTTGGAGTTTTCCAGCATCAAATCAGTGCCGTACTGGTCACCGGAGTCATGTATTTATTAGCAGGTATGTACTTTTAATTTTAAGAGGAGATCATATAACACAAATTACAGTAGGGTTAAGTGGGGTAACTGTGAACGATTTTTGAAAAGTACAATTTCTAGCCTCATAGAGTTCAAATTGAGATTAAATTTATGTACAAATTTGATTCTGGTGGGTTGTTGTTGTTATATTTTATGTTTTTTGTTTGTAAAAAAAGTAGGTGTACGGTCGTGAGCAAAAAAAATAGGACAAGTCTTATAACGACATTTTGCTAAAATCTAGTTATGTACATCTAACTTTAAACATTGTCAGTTAGTTGTCATAATTTATTGCAAGTGTGCAAAAACTAATACACCTCATATGAGCGATTCAGTTAAATCTGGAGTTATTGCTAAAGCTGGATAAAGATGGATAGTCAATGAGACAAATTGCACTGCGTTATAATATTGACAAAAATTCGGTGTGTTACATTTTAAGAAATTGGAGAATAAACGGTAGATTAGTAGAAATCCTGGATCAGGGCGACGAAGGATATCAACTCAACAACAAGGTTTGCAATTGGTAAACGCTTTAATAGAAAATCCATTTTACTCATGTTTCATTCTTTATAATATCGTTGACTGTAAAATAATATAAGTTTTAGTATGTAAAAATTTTTTGGTATGTTATGTTTTATTGTCTTATTATATATAATTTAATGTCTTATCGTTCTTAATATTACTTTATGTGGTGCTTAGTTGTTAATTTGTTATTTTATTATATATTTCTTAGTTATTTTATGATATATATTTATTTTATCAGTTAACGTATGTCCTTAGTTGTTATACTTTTTTTACATTCTTTATATTATAGTTCCTTTTAAATACTATGTATATAAATATTTATCAGTATATTTCCCACGCGCAAATATCTATTTTGATATTTATTGTAGTGTATTCATGTTTATTTTAGAGTGTTATTTACCTTATACATTTTCTTTACTATAATTATTCATAAATAAACATTATTATTATTATTCAGACTGCTGAAAAAACGAATTTTCCTGGATCGAGTAGTACTGTCACCGGCGAGTAAGAGAATCGGAGGAGCTACGCTGTCATGCAGCAGCACAGAAATACTTACTTAAAGCTGAAATAAAGAAGCTCGAGTAGGATTTGCGCTTGAATTTTTGGCGCACGATGTAAATTTTTGGAACAATGTAATCTTTACAGACGAAAAAATTTCCAGTCAACACACAGCGGTCGTATTCGTGTTTACCGCCCTCCGAATGCGCTATTCGATGAGAAATATATATCTAACAGTGATAAAAGTGGTAAATTTTCCATCAATATGTGGGCTTGGATATCGGCACGTGGTCCTGGTGTTTTGTGGCATATTGAGGAACGATTTAATAGTGAAACGTATATTAGGATTTTAGACAATATTATGCTCCCTTCTGTGTCACAATTATTTCCTAATAATGAGTTCGTTCATATTTCAACAAGACAATTGTTCCGTTCATACTACTCATACCGTAACTAACTGGTTTCAAGATAACAACATCAATGTTCTTAACTGGCCCAGTCATAGTCCAGATCTTAACCCTGTAGAAGAAGTATGGGGACTACTCGTAAGAAGTATCCAAAAACGAAATTTGAGACCACGGAATGCCGAAGAATTACTAGAAATAGTAAATAATGCATGAGAAAATATTATTACTGATGATTATTGTATAAGGTTATTTAATTCTATGCCAAACAGACTTATAGAAGTTATAAATAGAAATGGTGCAATAACGAAATATTAATAGTTAGTTTCTTGTTAAGTAGGATATCCTTTGTCCTTTGATCCAGGATTTCTACTAATCGTACCGTTTATTGTCCAGTTTCTTAAAATGTTACATACCAAATTTTTGTTAATGTTATAACGCAGTGCAATTTGTCTCATTAATATCTCAGTATCTTGTCTCAGTGATATCTGTTATATTTCGGCTACTCATTACATATTCAAATAGAGACAGATTTACATTAGAGAAAAAAAATTGTCCTATTTTTTTCTGCTCACGACAGTACAATTACCCGTTCAATTTTCACCACAGACAAATTGTAAGGATGTGTGAGCAGATTGTTGAAGTATGCCAAGCATTATAAACAAACAAAGCAATATTGTAAAATAAGTTTCAACAAAATTGAATGTTTATTAACAATATAAAAAAAATTATTAACTACCTGAGGTAACAAATGACAGCAAGCAAAGAACTGCAATAATAATATTCAATTGTTAATGACGGCAGCAAAAACTTCAATTGTGATAAAAATATTGTCAATTTTTGTAACAATTAGCTCTCTAGTATATAGGTACGTTGATGTTAAAACCCCCAACAATGTAATAACCATACAAACATTCCATTCAGTTTAGAATTTTTTAAATCCGATAAATAATAATTAATTAAAAACAACATTTCGACCGGACCAGACTGAATTAGCACAAAAATCTTTAAAACCATACACTTACACATTACCTTCTCCATTAAAGCACATAATAAACTTAGTTTTTAAAACCTGTGTCGTTCTTAGTCAATTTAAAGTGTCAACATTAACCCCTATTTACAAATCTGGTAATTTTAAAATAATTAGTAATTCTCGACCAATAAGCGTAATCAATTATATAGCAAAAGTATTTGAAATCTTTGAAAAATGTCGTAAGACACGACTAAAAGCAAAACGACTATTTTTTTACTGCCGCTAACTGAGAGGTACTAAAACTATTTGAAGAAAAAATAGCATGCTATATGTATGTGTTTTTTGCGTCTCGGCTGTTCTTGCACAAAAAAATGTCCCTTTTGCTCCATACAAAGCAATATACTATTGTTTTTCAAAAGTAAATGCACCATTCGATATAAAATATTGCCACACCTATACACCACAGTTTAGCATGTTGAAGTTTAAATTGGTGATATTCAACTCATAATTAATAATTACCATTGGTTCAAAACAGTAAAAGTCAAAAGGTAATTACCCCACTTGACCCCATGGTCATAGAGCAGTGAATTGTAGAAATAAAACACGTGCGCATACCCAATCCGCAGGGATGCCAGGGGTTAGTTACCTACTGATTGGATCCAATAAATTGCATCGTGTGTAGGGTTATTAAATAGCGTGGGGAATTATTTGTTTGACTTGCTTCATGTCGATAATTGGCCATAATTATTGTACATATCCTTTAGTTATTGATATGCAATGTGAAGTGACTGGTGACTGAAAGATATAATCATTTGGGTATTTCATTTAGCATTTGTTTGTTAACTTCAGTAATCACAACGTCAACTTCAGTAACAGCACGGTATCATTATCTACAATCTGCATACCTGTAGCTGGAAAACAGCATGTGGTTATTTAGAAATTAAGTTAAGTTCTTTACATTTAAATACTTATTATAGTCGAGGAAATAAAGCACTAAAAACGGCTCAACCTCCGAAATTTCCGCAGCAAGACGGACTTTAATGCGGTTTTTTGCATTTGATTCGTGAGAGCATCTGGAAATTTTGTGAACTAATCTGATGAATAGCAAATGAAAAATTGCATATTTGCATTGTAAAAATGCATTGTTCAAAGTGCATTTAGAATAATTGATTTGCAACTCGGTAAAAATTGATTGAAATGAGTCCAAATTCATTACTCGGCGGGTTTTCGGGGTCGCTGAACACGAATATCATGGCGGCAACGGCCTCCGAGGTCCCTGGAGCCCAGGGTGGACCTCACCTCCTGGAACTTCTTGTAAATTTGTAATATACTTAGTTGAAATACGTTACTCGGGGGTTTTCGGGGTCGCTGAACACGAATATCTTGGCGGCAACGTTCTCCGAGGTACCTGGAGCTCAGGGTGGACCTCATCTCCTGGAACTTCTTGTAAATTTGTAATATACTTAGTTGAAATCCATTACCCGGGGGTTTTCGGGGTCGCTGAACACGAATATCACGGCGGCATCGACCTCCGAGGTACCTGGAGCCCAGGGTGGACACTATTTACCTCATCTCCTGGTATTATCTTGAGTATAGCATCATTTTTAAACGAATTTGCGTATGTTACTCTAAATTATTTATTTAAATATTATAAAACTACCAACTTTGTTTACTGGAGCCTGAAAATTATTTTTGAAAAATATTGTTTGCATCTACATCATTATAATATATAAATAAATAATTTTGAGCAATATATGCAAATTCGTATAAAAATGATGCTATACTCAAGGTAATTCCAGGAGATGAGGTCCACCTTTTGGGCTCCAAGTACCTCTCGGAGAATGTTGCCGCCGTGATATTCGTGTTCAGCGACCCCGAAAACCCCCGAGTATCAAATTTCAACTAAATATATTACAAATTCACAAGAAGTTCCAAGAAATGAAGTCCACCCTGGGCTCCAAGTACCTCGGAGGTCGTTGAAACCGTGATATTCGTGTTCAGCGACCCCAAAAACCCCCGAGTAATGAGTTTCAACTAAATATATTACAAATTCACATGAAATTCCAGGAGATGAGGTAGATAGTATCCACCCTGGGTTTCAGGTACCTCGGAGGTCGTTGCCGATGATATTCGTGTTCAGCGACCCCGAAAACCCCCCGAGTAACAAATTTGGACTCATTTCAATCAACTTTTACCGAGTTGCAAATTAATTATTCTAAATGCACTTTGAACAATGCATTTTTACAATACAAATATGCAATTTTTCATTTGCTATTCATCAGATTAGTTTTCCTGATGCTTTCACGAATCGAATGCAAAAACCGCATTAAAATCCGTCTTGCTGCGGAAATTTCGTAGGTTCAGTGCTTTATTTCCTCGACTATTAGTTGGGAATAATATTTTACTCATTCAGTTTTTCAGGGGCGGACTGGTTATGTAAGTAAATGCTCTGAAGGCCCTTCCAGACTCGAAAAATTTAAAATAAGCATTTATATTAAAACCGCTGCCCAAGGAATCACTACTTGGAAGTAGATCCAGATTTTGTATCCAAGTCTTATGCACAATCCCAATGTAATATTTTATTCCCTTTAATAATAGAGTGGGGGCGGTAGAGGGGGTGGCTAATGTAAAAAAAATTCCTTAGTCCTTAGTTCTCGTATACACACTAAATCCCAATTTAATTTCTTATTTCCTTAAACAATAGGGTGAGGGTGAAAATAGGGGTGGCAGAGAGGGTAATAATGCCAAAATAAATTTTAGAGGCCCTTGGTTCAAATCCCAATTTAATTTTTTACTCCCTGTAATAATAGGGTGGTGGGGGCAATGGGGGGTGGTGGAGGGGGTAGCTAACGTCAAAAAAAATTTTTTAGACGTTTCGTTTTTGTGTACACACTAAATCACATTTTATTTTTTTTTACCCCCTTCAATAATAGGGTGGGGATGGCAATGGGGGTGGTAGAGGGGGTAGCTAACGTAAAAAAAATTTTTAGACGTTTAGTTCTTATAACGCCACAGGTAATTACGACCCCCTTTATCCCGGAAGGCTCTAGAAGAGCCTTGTGTGGGAGGGGGCTACACATTTAGAGACAAGGGACACTCACCCAATATCCGTGTATAGTGGAAAAATCCCTCTCATAGTATTTTCCACTGCCACGACCGGGGATCGAACCAGGAACTTTTAGGTGAGAGGCAAGTGCGCTCACCTCTCGACCACCAGTCATACAACACAATACAGTATACACACTAAATCATATTTTAATTTTTTTTACCCCCTTCAATAATAGGGTGGGGATGGCAATGGGGGTGGTAGAGGGGGTAGCTAACGCAAAAAAAAATTTTTTAGACGTTTCGTTTTGTATACACACTAAATCACATTTTAATTACTTTACCCCCTTTAACAATACGGTGGGGGTGGCAATAGGGTGGTGGTAGAGGGGATAGCTAACGCCAAACAATTTTTTTTAGACATTTCGTTCTTGTATACACACTAAATCACATTTTAATTTTTTTACCCCCTTTAATAATAGGGTGGGGGGTGGCAATGGGGGTGGTAGAGGCAGTAACTAACGCTAAAAAAATTTTTTAGACGTTTCGGTTTTGTATATACACTAAATCACATTTTAATTTTTCTTACTCCCTTTCATAATAGTGCGGGCGTGGTATTGGGGTGATAGTGGGGGGGGGGAATTGCTGATGCAAAAAAAAATAGAAACCTTAACTTTGCGTACATGCCCTAAATTGCAATTTTATGGACTCTTACTTGCTTGTTTTGCCTATTTACCCCGTTTACCCCCGAACCCTTCAACGGGATTAGATTAACAAATAATCTAGTTCCAGATCTCGTTACAATACAGAAGTGTACCAAATTTTCAAGTCAACATCATAAACAGTTCCAGAGTAAACGTGCGCACAAAAAAGTTACAGGCAGACCGACAGACAGAAATTTTTTTCGCTCAAATTTAAAATCGCGACGTTTCATGACATTTTAAGCCTATTTCTACAAAAAAAAGGTTTTTTTGCGTTACTATATTTCCACTGGACGTGGAAGTAATAAACGTTTATTTAACCTTGCGCGGTGGTTTTCGCCTAATAAAAAGAACCTTCAGTTGTTTGTGTTATATTTACCTAAAATAATAATTATTAACTCTAATATTTTTCAAACAATATTTTTAAAATGGCTTTTTGGAGACCATTTGATCAAAAGAAAATTTACATAATGAAAATGTTGAAGACGATGTAACGAGGTCGATCAAATCGAGTCGGGAGTTTAGAAACCAAGATTTACACGTGCAAACCCAGCGTGTTCTTTTAAATATTTTATTTTTAATTGCTTAAAGAGAGAAAATAATCAATAACCGTTTAATAGTAATAGAAACACGCCATATTGTGGAAATTCGACAGAAGTATTGGCGTAAAATCAAAGAGTACCGCGAATCATATAGACGGTAATATATCTTGACGAGATGTGGTTTGATACGCATGATACTATTAATTACGGTTGGATAGACACAATTCAAAATTGTACTTTAAAAACAATAGTAATAATCACTGTATTTCCAATAGGTAAGCACCCCATTACAGGAAATAGTGAATAAAAAAAGAAAGTATTGACACTTAAGTTGCAAACAAAATTACACCCACTATTCAGTATTAATTATATGACTTAATATATTGAGATTTTATTGAAGTTTAAACGCGCCATGTTCAAGAGGAAAACGTATTATAATAATTCTGCATGCCGGAAGTAAAAATGGGTTCGTACCCAACGCACTGCTCTTATCAGCCAAAAATATAAAACAATGTTCTGCTGACTATCATGAAGATATGACCGCGGATTTGTTTGAAAAATGGTTTGTTGAACAGCTGTTATCTAATATTCCCCCAAATTCAGTTATCGTTATGAATAAGGCTTCTTATCATTCGCGATTATTAAATAAAGTACCAAATAATAATATGAAAAAGAACGATAATAAAGTTTATGAAATCTAAAAATATAAATATTCCAGAAAAAATTCCTGTAAAAAAATATTTATTGAAAACTATCAAAGAATATAATTTTAAAAAATATGTTGTAGGCCATGTCTGCAAAACACACGGTCATAGTCTGTTTATTTAGCTCTGTGAAGTTAGCACTACCACTTTAAAATTTTGAAATCGTTTTGGCCTCATCAATTGTAGCTTTTTTGTTGCGAATTTGTTGCGGCGAGAAAAAATTTGTAGCTCTTTATTTAAAAAAAATAACCCATGGTAATGCTAAATTCACAGTGAAGATAGCATTACTACTCACCAGTGCTTTAAAATTTTGAAATCATTTTAGCCTCATTAATTGTAGCTTTTTGTTGCGAATTTGTTGCGGCGAAAAAAAATTTGTAGCTCTTTATTTTAAAAAAATAACAAATTCGCAACAAATTATTGTTTTAAGAAAATGTTTGTGCACTTTTTAAAGCTATTTCTGTGAGTGGTAATGCTATATTCACTGTGAAGTTAGCATTACCATAGGTTATTTTTTTTAAATTAAGTGTTACAAATGTTTTCACACAGCAAAAAATTCGCAACAAACTCTTTTTATGATAAGAAAATATTTGAGCACTTTTAAAAGCGATTTCTGTGAGCAGTAATGCTATTTTCACTGTGAAGTTAGCTTTACCACGGGTTATTTTTTTAAAATAAAGAGCTACAAATTTTTTCTCACCGCAACAAATTCGCAACAAAAAAGCTACAATTAATGGGGCCAAAACGATTTCAAAATTTAAAAGCACTGGGGAGTAGTAATGCTATGTTCACTGTAAATTTAGCATTACCATGGGTTATTTATATAAAGAGCTACAAATTTTTTCTCACCGCAACAAATTCGCAACAAAAAAGCTACAATTAATGGGGCCAAAACGAATTCAAAATTTCAAAGCACTGTTGAGTGGTAATGCTATCTTCACTGTGAAGTTAGCATTACCATGGGTTATTTTTTAAAAATAAAGAGCTACAAATTTTTTCTCACCGCAACAAATTCGCAACAAAAAAGCTACAATTGATGAGGCCAAAACGATTTCAAAATTTTAAAGCACTGTGAGTGGTAATGCTATCTTCACTGTGAAGTTAGCATTACCATGGGTTTTTTTTTTTAATAAAGAGCTGCAAATTTTTTCTCACCGCAACAAATTCGTAGCAAAAAAGCTACAATTGATGAGGCCAAAACGATTTCAAAATTTTAAAGTGGTAGTGCTAACTTTACGAGAAACAAGCTAATCGTAGACTTATATCAGATGCTTTCACTTGTAGTGCCATGACCGCATTGACATTATTGGTAGTGAACTTATGGGACGGTGGAAGATGTTACTTTATAAAAGGTTTTACAAGCATTGCTTTTCAACTCTGGAAAACCACCAGGAGATCATATTAAAGGTGTTTTTAGGTATGGTGTCATTACTAGAAGCATTTGATTTTATTATATTAGGTGCTATATTATACCCCGTCAATTTATACTCCCTTAAAAGAAAATTTAGCATAAATTTTAAAGATATTTTGAGTAATCCTTTGGTTCAGCGCATTACTTGATTGAAGTTTGGTTTTGTATAAAAATGTCTATAGATGAGGTCAGAGAAAGAAGTCCAGAAGAATTAGGTCTGATGAATTTGGAGGCCATTCTATCGGTTCCACTGATTTGAGTGTTCACACTTGCCTAACTAAAAGTATGTAACGAGGAGGTACCCCATCTTGATGAAAATCCAGCAAATTCTCAGTTAATGTAACATCCCAATGATTCGGTTTGTCGGGTCATGTACTTTTTAGATGTTGGATGGTTCGTACCTTTCTTGACATAAGTATGTCAGAGTAAACGCACAACCGCTTTTAAAACGTCTTGCCAGCCTATCATTTGTTGGTAATATGCGTTATATTAAAAAAATTTAATTCTTGGAAGAATGACGGTCTATTTCCTAACGTTAAAAATACATGATTTTTTTTCAGGCAAATATTGGTAGTTCCTTTGACGTTAAATGTTATTTAAACCGTTTAAATGCAACTGTTTTGTAAAATTTTGATTAAACATCCCCAGCAACTGAATAATTTATTGAGGTCGAAAAAAAAACATTCTTGGGAGGTTTTGGAATCACGTACATATAGAACGACGGGGGGTATACAAACTTTATTTTCAACATGTCTCAAATCTCTGCTATGAATATCATTCGTCTTTGTATTTTATAAAATAAATAACTAGGTTTTCCTGTCCTGAAAATAATTAAGAAGAATCCTACTACGCGTATGAATTTCCTTTCACATATGCTTAACAGTTTGAAATCGCGTAAATGTGGAGTAATCTGACCATATAGAACCATAGTTTCCGCGGAAGCAGTATTTTAATATTTGTATTCAGATACTTTTTAAAAGTGTATAACTGTTTTAAACAATAGAAAGGTTTTTTACAAATAGAACTAACGTAACCAGAAAAGCTTAGTAAAGGATCAAAGTTTTGTTTTTTTAAAACTTTATTTAATCATTTATTTAACGTCGGCCTATTTCCGCTACCAAGGCCAACCACCGACGCCAGGGGATAAGCTCATCAGTCTCTGTGTAGGAACTGGGATCTTTAACCTGGAAATTTTGCCGAACCCCCACAGTTTGTCGTGGGGTAGGGATCTTAACGTGCTCACACCGTAGATATACGGAACCCACAGTTTTACATCTCTTTCGAAAAATGGTGACGTGAGCAGATCCGCTCATCCACTACATCTTATCGAGTTGCTGTGACCCGGTTTTGAACCCTGGCCGTCTGCGTGGGAGGCGCGGCACTGTCCATGACACCACCAAGCCGACTAGGATTAAAGTTAATGCCAAGATTTCTACGCTATTAGTTAATGTAATGATCTCATTATTGTTTTGAACATTCAGCTCTGTAAAATTGTGTAACTGTTGAGAAGTCCCAAAAGCAATACTTTGACTTTTACTAGTATTAAATACGTTATGGATTTAAAATTCTGCCATTTGAAATTCGGAAGGAGAAAACTATATATTAGCTGAATATCGTCAGCGTAAATGTATGGTTTTGAATATAGTAGAAGTCTCGAGATATCTGCAATAGATATATTAAAAAGAAGTGGTCTAAGAATGTATCCTTGCGGAACACCGGATAAAACTAATCTATTTTGTGATGTAAGTATCGAGTTTCCTAGTATATTGTTGTCTGTCAATCAGATAATTTTGAAAGCACAAAAAAATATTTCCAGATTTGCCATAACTTAATTTTGCAATTAGGCAATTAATATCCAAGGAGTCAAAAGCTTTAGTCATATCCAGTAATGTCAAAGAGGTGTGTTGAGGAGGAATAATTTAACCGATACGACTGTATTCTGGTCAAGACCTGGTCACCTGGTTTATCACCAGTTTCAGGGTTATCCATGATTTATTGGACGCCCGGTATACGCAGCAGTAAGCAAATGATGGACGGTACTTAATCAATTTATAAAATAACTAGACAGGTTTAATAAATGTTTATAAATATCCTCATTACTTCGGGAGATACAGCGAGGGCAAGATCTAAAATTGTCGCTCCGTATATTAGCAGCATACCTGAAAACTAAACAATAGTTTCGTTTCTTTTGTTACAAGAACTTCTAGACGTCATTGACTTATTGATTTTCAAACTGTACCCTCATTCACAAACAGATGTTGTACTTTTGATATTGCTTATTTTTAGGTCTCTGCTTCAGTCAAGAATATATAACATCCTTGACTAGGAAATCTTATCGTTCAATTTTATAATCCATTTCATAGTCCGATCACGTCTCCCCACGAAGCATAGCAGAAAATTCTGTTCTCCACTCGAAACTTTTAGCATTAATTATTTCTTCAGTGTCAAATTAAAACATCGACGAGAAGCTGGGACGTGTTGAACGCCGTGAAACGCTTTGTTAATTTGCGTATTTGCATAATTACTTTGTCCCGCAAGTTTGTTAACAAGCGGCTTCGGCTCAAATATATTTCAAAAGACAAGGTAATAGGCTGCAGGAGCGATGTTTAATTACTGTTTGCTTGGAGGCGGCTGTAGTGGAAATATTCTTTATAGTTTATAAGCGTTCAAGCGCCGCTAATTTGTCAGGATAAATACACTACAAAAATATTGCATTGACAACATTTTTGGGAACGCGTGAAAAAATAGTTTCAAATTGTCTAAACCCAGTGTTATTTTACCTCAAATAAAATATAACTGATATATAAAGTAAGAAAGTTTAAATAATAATAAAAGAAATTCTCATGGTTTCGAGAAAAAAAATGGTAACATGGTAACGGAGTCATCAGTAAGCTGATTACTAGAATCATTCCCTACCTGAATAACGCTAGGCTCTAAAGGCGTCAAAATGGGATACTTTTTTCTTTATTTAGAACGGATTTTTCCATATGTCTGTTTTGTCTAAATCAGATATTACGGTTTTTATATTATCTATTGCATTGAATTTTCCTAACTCGTATTTTACATTGCCTGTTCTTATGTTTCTTGGGTATTCTAAACCATTTGAAAGGATTAATCACGATTTATTGTTATCAAAATTGAAATATAACTCTTCTAATGATTTTTTTTTATAAATTTATTTAACGTCGGCCTATTTCCGCTACTGAGGTCTAACACCGACGCCTGTAGACGAGCTACCCCCAACCAGGAATTTTGCCGAACCTCTTCCCTTAAGAAGAGTAGGGATCTTTTACTTGCCTAACATTTAATAGACAAGGGACCGACGGCTTTACATGCCCTCCGAAGGATGGTATATCTCCTATACAACCCCCGCCTAAGGTTGTATAGCTTCCGCGCATACACTGATATACAAGCCGCTGGAAGATGTGTGAGGCGAGGACGCGGTTTCCGTTGGAATGGTCACCCATCCAAGTACTAGCTGCGCCTGTCGTTGCTTGACATCGCATACCGAAGTATGTACATAGTAAAGACGCCCTACGCTCGCTCCCTTCTTCTAATGATTAAAAATGCATATAAATCATACTTTACTAAGCGTAAACAAAAAATTGTAGCCAAGAATATCTCACTATCTGACTCAAAAATCTGGTGAACTGCAAGGATCTATTTTGGGACCCCTGTTATTTACATTCGCATTTTTATGCCGAGGAAATCCAGATTTATTAGGCATAAGATATAGAATATTTTCATGAATGATCCGAAATTAGCTTCCACGTAAAAAATTTGGGTCTATTTTTCATCATAATTTAAAATTTCAACAACACGTAGGTAATCTAATAATCTCATGAAAAAGCTATATTCATGTCCTGGCATTTTAAATGAAAAATTAAAAACACGCCCAAATCTTATCTTTTTTTTACTATGGTGGTATTATATGTGGTCCCTATTTAAACGCGTATGGGATTCAAAAGGTTCAAAATATGTGTATAAAATTCATATTTAAGGCTTAAAACACTGTACTTTGTTATGGTGCAGCAGGCGAAAGCGCCAGTCAACTCGCATGTTTACAAGGAACAGTATCCCGGTATCCACATTCTCCATGAAATAACGTTTGTGACAGCTGTCCAACATTTAAGGGACCATGAAAATTTTCAACCTGTTACTCATTGTATGGGATCGTATACGCTCTCGGAGGACACTTGATTGTGGAACCACTAATTTTAGATGCTGTCAAAGAAAATTCTGAAGTGCCTAAGTGTTAGCAGGCTTTCTACATAAATTGGAGTGTCCGAATTTGTAGAGTGGCGCACTTTGAAGGAACAGGGGGCTGCACTTTGTGTGTGTGTTTGTTTTCAGTTGTAAGTATTTATAATTTGATCACTTTGTGCAGATTTGGCAATATTGAAAACTGGGTTGTATAAGGCCTCTTCCCCACAGGGCGCGATTCGAACGCTTGCCATCATCTCGTGTTATAATTATCACATTTGTACTCAGTACATCCCCTCCAAAAGATTCGAAACTGATCGTGTGGAGGGGATATACTGAGTACAAATGTGACAAGTATAACACGAGATCGCAAGCGTTCGGATCGCGCGGGGAGAGAGAGACTGGTTAATTTGGGAATCGCCGCTTTTGGGTCAATGGACGTGCAATTGTGAAGAAATAAGCGAATATCGCTTTGTGGTTTGGTTACCATGATAATTATCAAAACGATAACTTGATACACCCGTCACATTTGACCGACTCTCCATTAAATCTAATTGAAAGAACAGAAATCGGTGATCATTACGCTTTTTTATAAGAAAATAATAAATTCCGATACATAAACAACGGTGGCGGTATTCAAATAAGATGGATTATAATAAAGTAAACGAAACAAAAATAGCTTCGCTACACAATTACTTGTCAAATGCCAATACATTGGCCATAGTTTTCCATCAATGCGGTTTTAAGAATTCATTGAAAGGTTAATCAATCTTATCTTGTCTAACCGATAGCCGCGTTGGTTAAAGCGCGAAGTGGCAATCCAATCGAACGGCTATCGCGCTACCGGGTTCGAGCACCGGCTCCGGCAGTGCCGGAGGATATGGTTGTATGTACCCGTTTTCAATATGTAACCCCCTTTCGCACAAGCCTCTGGCTTCTGGAATTGGGGATTGTCTAATTTCTGTGGTGTTTATTTATTATTATTATTTATTATCTAGTTTCGTAGTGTAGATTTGCCAGTAAAAACAGGTGGTTTCATTTTAAAAAATATCGATGATTCACTACTCGAAAATTTGTTTTTAGCAGAAACAATGTTCCAAAAAAATATGTATTATAACTTTTAAGACTTTCTACATTTTCGGTTTTAATAAATCTTTTATTTTTCAGCATCATTCGCCCTCTTTACCCTGACTATCATCCATTTCAAGAGGCTACACAACAAACCCCACGACGCGGACGGATCGGTGGACGGCGTTATCAGCCCGATAGGCAGCAGAGGCGTCAAAGATCTCCTGTCCGCCAGGGTGTTCACCACCTCCTGGTCGCTGGACTTGGGGTGGGGCGGTGTCATGTTGTGCGTCATGACGTCCGTGCTATGGATACTTTTATCGAAAATAATGAGGTTCAACCCCATTTCGAGTATGATTAACTACTGACGTTCGCACATGTATTTATTTAACTATGTCTAGGCAACACCCACCGAAATTATGTCAGACTCGTCAGTGCTCAGTTGGTTAGTAACGTTATTGTACTATTCTACGTTGCGGATCAATCATAATAGTTAAGCATACTTAATTTTTTCTGTGGAGAATAATCGATCAAACATAGCGGTTGCCGTGCCAAGCCCCTTAGCCGAAGAAAATACAGATTTTCGTTTATTGAGAGTTAGAGAGAGTATTTTCAAACACGAAAAATCGGGTGATAAAAACATGATTACCTCAAATCTATGAATCTCAATTTTTTATAAGTTTTGTAAAATAATTTCAGGTAGAAAAATTTTGTTTTAGGAAAAAAAAGTGTAAATTTATTTACCTCAACTTGTTCCTTAAGGCAACACAATTTAGAAAGAGATTATTTTTTTAAAAGCTTTTATTTAACTTGCAATGTTTGTTTGTTAGTTTGTTTAGATCAAATTTTGGAATCAAAATTTCGATTAGTTCTAATTAAGCTAGAACTTTGAAATTTTGCACGTGTACAAGTCCGGTGACAATACACTTTAACATTTTCATATAAGAGAAAAACAAGATGGCGACTTCAAGATGGCGGACGACTTTACCGTTTATGATCCGATTCGACTCAATATCGATATCTGGGGATTTTCGAGATCGTCAATTATGAATTCTTGGTCAAAATTTAGAAATTCAAAATGGCGGCGCCAATATGGCGGACGACTTTTGTCCAGATCGATCAAAATCGATATAATATGGGGGTTTTCGGGTTCGCCGATTACGAATTTCTAGTCAAAAATTTAGTTCAGGATGGCGGCTTCAAGATGGCGGACGACTTTACCGTTTATGATCCGATTCGACTCAATATCGATATCTGGGGATTTTCGAGATCGTCAATTATGAATTCTTGGTCAAAATTTAGAAATTCAAAATGGCGGCGCCAATATGGTGGACGACTTTTGTCCAGATCGATCAAAATCGATATAATATGGGGGTTTTCGGGTTCGCCGATTACGAATTTCTAGTCAAAAATTTAGTTCAGGATGGCGGCTTCAAGATGGCGGACGACTTTACCTTTTATGATCCGATTCGACTCAATATCGATATCTGGGGATTTTCGAGATCGTCAATTATGAATTCTTGGTCAAAATTTAGAAATTCAAAATGGCGGCGCCAATATGGCGGGCGACTTTTGTTCGGATCGATCAAAATCGATATAATATGGGAGTTTTCGGGTTCGCCGATTACGAATTTCTAGTCAAAAATTTAGTTCAGGATGACGGCTTCAAGATGGCGGACGATTTTACTGTTTAAGATCCGATTCAACTCAAATTCAGAAATTCAAAATGGCGGCGCCAATATGGCTGACGACTTTTGTCATTTAGGTCAAAATCGATATCTGGATATTTTCGGGATCGCGAATTACAGATTTCTAGTCATTAATTTATTCAAAATGGCGGACAACTTTACCGTTTGTGATCCGATTCGTCTCAAAATCGATATCTAGGGATTACAGCATATCAAAAGACTAAAAAATAAAAAATAAAATTATATAAAAAAATATTTTAAAAAAAGATTTTATTTAAATACTCTAAAAAGTAGAAAACAAACTTTGAAGTAAATCAAGCCCATCATTTTGTTACATTATATAATTTTTTTATGATATAAAAGCTTGTCGCGAGCAATCTCCTTTACATAAGAAAATCTCGCGACAAGCTTTTATATAATAAAAAAATTATATAATGTAACAAATTGATGGGTCTGATCTACTTCAAAGTTTATTTTCTATTTTTTTAGAGCATTTAAATAAGTTTTTTAAAAAAATATTTTGCATTCAATTTATTACAAATCAGTTACAGTTCTAAATTTAAAATCTACATTACGATAACCTCCGTTTTTAACTCTTGAGATATTAAGGTTAGGTTTTGATAATTTTGATAGAAACAACTATAGATAAATTTTATATTTACGTAGCACCGAAAATAGTATTAAAAATTCCTGTTAAAGTTAAAGAAAAATACAAGAACTATATTTCCACGACAATATGCACAAAATAAACAGGCTGTGGGCGCGGTCAACATCTCAACGTTTGAAATTTGAAAAAAGTTTTAGATAAAAATTGTGAATAGATCTAAAGTGGTACATTCTTTTCAAAAAAATATTTACACAGTTCACTTTCTGCAGAAAAACTGAAGTATGCCTAAGGCGCTATTCAGATAGTACCAATACGATTTTTTTTAATGTTCAGTGACCACAAGATCCCGAAACTCCTGCGCATAGACGGCCTATGAGTAATTTTCACAATAATTCCATTCTCGTCAATATCAGTCAATTATTTTGTTAATCTCTTCATTTGGTGTTATTTTGTTGTTTTTATTTGTTATTGCAATACGATTTTTGAATAAAAATTCAAATAAAACAATTATTTCCAAAGCCTACTACTACCCTTGAGGAAAAAAAAATTATTTCAAAAAACGCCAATTACTCGAGATATGCATACATATTTTTAAGTAAATTGTTAGAATTGTCATTTGTTTCCATGGCATACTTGAAAAACCAAGCAATCACTCGGTGTTTCTTGATTTTTATTGAATAACTCGAATGGGGGTGAAGTTAGGTATATGAAATGCTTAAGTAACCCACCATAAAATCCAAATTTCTTTCGAATGAGGTCAAAAAATACAATACGTGCTATTTGAAAAAAATTTACTTTTTGCCGATTTTTCATTGCGCCATTTGAAAATCGCCTGCGCCCATATGGTACAAGATGGGATCACCAATGGAACATCAGGCGTTAGCCTGGACTTCCAGCTAACTGCTTCATCAATTTGGTTTCATAATTTTAACTGGTTTGTGATATACAAATTTATTCATAAACTACTACAGCGACAACTTTTTTTTTTTTTAATGATGTATCAAAACATGTACCAGATAAGTTAATATAACTTAGGTTGTCTAAACTCAGAATTGGATGGCCAATCGAACCATGTAAAAAAAATGTAGGTTTCCATTTAAAATAAGAAAGTTGCTACCAACTTTTAGCACACCCTGTATAGCTGAAGGACTGAAAATCTTATTGGTTGAACAGGCATGATCGATTATGGGTGCGTACCAAGTTTCAAGCTTGCAATCCAACTGCAAGTTGAAAAACTTCGAACAGCCTACGTGATTCACGTACCGCTGCATTGTGATAATAATGAGTAGATTCTACAACTACGAAAATAAAAAGGATGTAATTTATTTGACTATAATATACAAGTCTTTTCCTTCTTTGACAAAATGAGTATTTTCAATAACGATTAAAAATAAAAATAAAGAGGTGTTCTTGATTTTGTGGTCACCCAAAATAGGTGCCTAGTTATTCATTCATAAATTGTTTGTGAAGTATTTTGATAATAAAATATTGATTTTTGTATCTCAACATCTACAGTGTGTTCCGTCTCAAGTGGACACACCTTGATATTTCGATTATTATTCGGCAGATAGATTTCAAATTTTTCTCTGTTATGAAACTTTTCAAGGCACATCTTTTTATGGTTTTCGATTGTCACACTAAACCACTGCATTCACTCAAAAATGTGATTTTTCTATATTTTACTTAGCGTTAGAAATACAGCAAAAAATTATTAAGAAAAGTTGTTCAGAAAATACCCCTAGATACTGAGTTTCATTAAAATATGCATTTTGATTATTTTTCATAAATTTTGCAATTATTCAGAAATTTCATTCTTAACCTATTAGACTTAAGCAAAAGATTGCCATGGAAACAAAAAAATAAAAGTGTCATAAAAAACGTCAAACGTTTTGAAGTATTCCCTACCTGGGGCCATTCTATTTTAAAAATAAGTCTTAAGTTTGTTTTAAATTTAGAGAAATATCGCTTTTATAACTACAATTAGCCAGAAATTATTTAAACATTACATTCTTAATTTCATTTCCAAATTTAGACAAATATACAGAAATTATTTTACAAGTCTGTAAAATCGCATACACACATATATAGGCAGGACTCAATGTCGCCAATGGTTTTAAATATTGCGGTAAAAACAAAGATAAATTTCAAGTGGTACTTAAAAGCGGCTTTAACAGGAGTTGTAAGAAATTTTTACACAAGCATTTTGTAGCCAGAAATACGTCAAGTGGTTTGAAATTCGAATAAAGACACCATTAGTTGCACAGGAGGAAAAGGAACAGGGCATAACTAATGGCCAGATAGAAAACATTGTCACTGCATCAGGGCAGAAATATGGGAAAAAATGCAGCGTGTGGTCACGGAGACGCCGGAGAACCTGAATAAAAGCACAAGGCACACACTGCTTCGAGGCAGAATAAGCTCGATGCCGTACCAGTTCGCTGGGGGCAACTAATAGCTAATTTACTGCAATTGCCGTACCAGTCCACTGGGGGCAATTAATAGCTACTTTGCTGTGTATGCCGAACCAGTACACTGGGGGCAACTATCAGCAAATCGACTGCGACGCCGGACCAAGTATCTGGGGGCGATTCAACGAGTTATCTCTGTGCATGACGTACCAGTGCGCTGGGGGCAACACAAAGCAGTTACTAAATATTTACTACTATGCCGGACCAGCGAGTAAAGAGCTATTTCTCTGTGTATGCCATACCAGTCCACAGGACTGTGACACCTGTACAGCAGCACACTCCGCAGTTGAGATCCATAGCACTGCAGAACATAACTTGACAATTTACACGACGACGCTCTCACCGATATAACTGTTTAAGTATCAATTTGCTTCTCTGCGTTATTATTTAAAATTGACTTTACATTCTGGTTATTGGGGAATAGGGGAAATTGGCGCATTTAATAATAATAATAATAATAATAATAATAATAGACTTTATTGAATTAAACAAATATAAACCAGGCGAAGTTTAGCAATTGCTACTCTTACACTTAACCTGGATTATAATAAACAGAACATATATTTCAATACATGGATGTGTGTATATTAGAAAAAGAAGAAAACTTAAATTTAAATTCAAATTGAATAGGAGGGGTATATTACATAAAACATATCAGTTAATTAAGGAAGTTTGCATTATTTACAATACTTATTATATCTATTTAAATTTATCAGATTGATTTTATTTAAATTACACTACTTAGTTTACTGTTAAGATGAGCTTTAAACGAATACTTTGGTAAGTGGGCAAAATCTTTGATAGTGGAGTTGTAAAGCTTAACAGCCAAATAAGAAAAACATTTTTGAAATATGGCTGACGAGTGACGTGGGATATGTAGATTAAGTTTATATCTTAGATTTAAACCATGTGAATCAGATCTTTTTAATAATTTTTGAAAAAGGGATAGAGGTAATTGATCATTGATAATTTTGTAAATCAAATTACAGTAATTACGTTTTCGCCTAGTAGTCATATTCATCCAATGTAATTCCGAAATTTTACGAGAAATGTGATCATATTTCCTCAAACCAAATACAAATCTGCAACAAGAGTTTTGTACCTTTTGAATTCTATTTTGATTAAATTTATCTAGGAAGGGACCATAAATACAATCGCCATAATTGAAACGTGAGAGAATTAGGGAATCGGATAAGGTCTTTTTTACGTGGATCGTTAAGATATTTCTATAGGAATAGAGTGATTTCAGCGTACTATATGATTTTATCAATAAGCTGTTAATATGCAGATTAAATTTTAAATCGCTGTCAAATATAATACCCAGGTTCTTTAAAGAATATTTGGATTGTAAAGTTTCAGATTCAATTTTAATGGTAATATTACTATCAACAAACTCTCTATTTCTTTTATTTCCAAAAAATAATACATGGCACTTACTTTCATTTAATTTTAGATTATGCTTATTTGATAAAGTGCTAATTGTATGGAGATCTTCATTGATAAAATTTTCGGCATGCATAATATTTTCAACTTTAAAATTATATTGAACCTGTGTATCATCCGCGAACGCTTGAACTTTACAATGTCTAACTGATCTTAGTATATCACTCGTGTAAACTAAAAAAAGGAGTGGCCCCAATATCGAACCTTGAGGTACACCGGATGTAACACTTCTTACAGAGGACACCCTATCATTTATATGAACTACCTGCGACCTATTGCGAAGATAAGAGCTAATAAGATTAACAAGCTTGTCAGAGCAACCATAATAAATCAACTTACTGCACACAAGTTTATGATTAATAGTATCGAATGCCTTGGAGAAGTCTAACAGTACTAGGGCTGTTACTTCTTTTCTATCTACAGAAGACACAATATCGTCACATACGTTTAAAAGAGCGGTTGAAGTACTGTAACCCCGCCTAAAACCCGACTGACACTCTGGTAATATTTGTTTTTGCTCCAAGTATTTTGTAAGTTGAATAGAAATGGCTTTTTCCAATACTTTAGATAAAGCTGATAAAATACTTATTGGCCGTAAATCAGTGTAATTAAGAGGGGTATTAACTTTAGGTAACGGCTTGACTACAGCTACTTTCCACGTTGAAGGAAAATAACTGTGTTCTATACAACAATTTATAATATGCGTAATAAAGCTATCTACGTAAGGGCTGCAGTACTTTAACATGGCTATTGAGATATTATCAGACCCATAGGCATTCGATTTAATACTATGTAGAATCTTGCTTACATCTTCGACTGGCAATAAAGGTAACTCAAACTTTTGATCAGTATCTAAAAAATTACCATTAACATAAAAGTGAATTAAGTCATCACTGACTTCTCTTTCAACAAAAACGGATGAAAAATATTGATTTACCTTGTCAGGGTCATCTAAATGATTAGGAACACTTAAACGTTCTTTGTTTAAGATATAATTGTTCATGCCTTTCCATAACATTTTTGAGTCAGTTGTATTTAATAAGTTGTTATAAAATACTTTTTTCTCCCGGCGAACGGCAGACAGCGTAAAATTACGCAATTCTTTATAGCGTGCCCAGTCTACAGGAGATTTAGTTTGTTTGTATTTTTGTAAGGCGGTATCCCTTTCCTTCATCATTAATTTAATTGGATACGTAAGCCAAGGCGATTTAGGTTTAGTTATTCTAACAGTTTTAATAGGCGCATGCTTATCAAATAAAGAAATTATAAGATTGTTAAAATACATAACTTTATCATCAATATCAGGAATATTTATAATATTATGAAATGGTGCATCCCTCAAATCATTACAAAATCTGTTATAGTCAAAATATTTATAGTCTCTAAAAGTACAGAACTTTGTTGCAGATTTTCGCTTGTCAATTATTAATTTACAATATGTTAAACAATGGTCAGATATAACACTAGCATCAGTAATACCACTATCTTGAATTAGGTTTAAATTCGAGACAAATATAGGATCTAAGAGCGATAGTGATCTTTCAGTAACACGAGTAGGTTCGTTTATCAATTGATTAAAGCCATAGGCATGAAAACATTTGCCTAAAGGATTTTCAGGATTTAATAAATTAATATTCATATCTCCCAAACAAATTATTTCATCTACTGTGGGAATAATTAGGGGCAAGGTGTCCTCAATGCTATCTAAAAATGCAGAGATATTTCCAGATGGCGGCCTATAAATATTGCCAATAGCAATTTTATAGTTTTTAATTTTTATGTTAAGCCACAATTGTTCAATGTCCCCATCAAATTTAAAATTTAAGTCATATTGAGAACACAAAATATCTGTACTTACATAGATAGCTACGCCACCACCACGTGCGCGAGATCGATCTAACCTGAACAGTTTAAAGCCAGGAATTGATATAGAAACATCGTCCACATCACTCGACAGCCAGGTCTCTGTTACAGCAATTACATGAAAGGAAGCAACTAAGTCCATAAATTCCCTAAAATGTCTCATTAGAGATCTTACGTTTAAGCGACATATATTTATACCATTCGGCATTATGTTTACCTAAAGAAAATCAGATTTATATAAGCAACAGTATACAAAGTAGATATAATATCACAGAGCATAAATACATTAGAAAAATAATATTTATTTAGTATAGAAAGGTACACAAATAGTAAGCAGTAAAAAAATTTTATCACAGTTACACTTAAATGAACAAAAACAAGTTTGTTTTTCTAATATAAAATGAAACGATAAGTAGGCGCTAATTAACGAAATAAAATGTATTTATTATTAAGTATTTACTATGAATTAAAATATTATTTAGACCCCAAGTTAACAAGCTAATAAAATTATTAACTGATATTCTTAACAGTAATATGAAATTTATGGTTTACCCCAATTTCAGAAAATAAGATTTAAGTAGAACACAATAAGGAAGTAGATATTTTAAAATTCAAATAGCTTAGAAGTACGTTCATTTCGGATCGTCTCTGTCCATCGAAATGTTTTCTAGTTCCATTATACTTTTTACAATGTGCTTATGTCCATTCATTTTTATACAAATATTTCCACTCTGAGACCAAACGTTTTCCTTCCCAAATTTTTCTTTAGCTTTACATAGGCAATTATATCTTGGTTTTATAAGGTCTTCTGTTAAAACCATCTTAGAACCTTTCAGATTTTTTTTATTTGAGTAGGCAAGATTACGTTGATTTACGTCTCGAAAATAAATTATGATGGGCCTCGGTTTTTTATTTCCTGGTTTTAACAAACCTATGCGATAACAGCTAAGAATTGGTGAGCCAGATTCATTTTCAAACACATTTTTATCAATCAGTAATTTACTTACTACTTCAGGTAGATTCTCTCCCTTTTTCTCTTTCACACCATACATTCTCAGCTGCGTTAATTTCATTTTTTGCTCCAGGTCTTCCACTCGATTTTTTAATTGATTATTTTCTTTACATAATTGTAACACAGTATCATTTGCTTCATGGAGTTTACTATTAAGGCTCTCGATTTTTTCGGATAATTTAGAGAACACCATTTCAGCTAATGCATCGGCAAATTCACTCATAAAGCTGGCATCCGACAGACTATCTTTAAGCACTTTTTTGGATACATGTTTTATGTCCTCTTCTTGCTGCTTAGACAATACCATGTTTATCGATACAAATAAATAAAGCAAGATTTAAGACCGTATTATAATGAAGTATCAGGTGGAAAATAACTATACTTGAAAATTAGAAATTGACAGAGGCGACCGCAGCGACAATACGTCTAGCTCGCTCGAATACACATCACCGAGATCTTGTGGTACGCATTTGTGGTACTAAAAGATTATTAGATTTTTATGAAATATTAGCTTTGATACAGTTATATTAAATTTTACCCAGTTATTATTTTCCATCAAGAATTAGGTAAAGTTCACATGCTGAATATTTTAGTAGGGGGATTTACGTGTGCTAAATAGCAAGCTTATATTTTAAAACTATATATTTTCAGAGTTTATGCAACGACAAGAAAGTTTAGCTTCCACTATACTTCAGTTGATATATGTAAAATCTAATGTAAAATGTCACAGGAATGTTTGCCTTTCAACTATTGTGAGATATTTCTCACCTGCGAATACCTGGTTTTCTATGATTGTTTAATAACAATCAATCCAATTAATTACCTTGCGGACTACAAACTGCACAAGCCATCGGTCAGTATTGGGTTAATTCCCATATACTTGCTTTTATTATAAGGGGCGTACTTTTCGTCGAGTACTGAACTGGGACGTCTCGCCTGTTTGATTTACATCTACCCGCCCTGTTTACATTGTTGAACAGTTATATACAATTTGCTATTTGCAGTTTGTTTATTCAATTAAGGGAGCTTTCTCCCAACATTCTATGATCTTTTACATGAGTTTTAAATTCCATTATCATTTCAATTCTATAGTGCAAGAACATGACATGATTCTTGTCCTCTGTTTTGCATCCAGTTTATGTTATCATAGCCATTGCCAACACCATAATCTCAATCACATTTTAATCGGCTATTTGCCACATCTTTCTTTAATTACAACTACAACATAAAAACATATTTTAAATCTTAAAAGAAGTACACGAAAAAAAGCCATTTTTTCAAATGCTTTATTCCTGTTCGGCATTTGGATTTTTAAAAAGATATGGTAATAAATAAACCATATTTCATGTCCCAGACAAAAAGTGTATCGTCGCAAAACTGTAGATATTGGACAACAGAAAACCAACATTGGGTAATCAATTGTAAGCGACAGTATTCTGAAAAAGTGAACGTGTGGTGTGGTATTTTAAGACAAAGGATAATGGGCCCTTTCTTTTTCTTACAAACTATAAATGCTATATAGTGTAAGCAAGTTAGTTCAAAAAACAAGGAATAGAAGAAAAAAATTATAAAGTTTTTAAATTTTGGTTATGAACTCTCAGATACAGATACAGATCCGAAGAGTTCCCTACCTCTCTGGTGGGAGCTTCATCCGCTTTTGCCCAAAAAAACCACCTCCAACCGTGACCTCGCGATCTTTTTCGGCGTTTTGATCGTAAACCGCAACTTCTACGAAAAAATGTTATAGGACTTTTTATATTCTCCATGAAATTCTCTATGAAAATGTCTCTTACTGTTTTTTGCGTATCTCCCACCCAACGCTCGTAAATGACCTTGGAAAATAAGCATAGTTCTCAGTGCGAAGAGAAAAATGAGCCCAGCGCCGTTTTTTGAGGCGATTATTTTGAAAAGTGTTAGTCTGAGCAAAAAAATGTATAGGATCGAAATTAAAGAGCAGTTTTTTTCTCTATAAGGTGCATATAAAATAAGATATTTATGAACAAGTGTGTTAGTGTTCATATGATGATTTTTTTATATTTGTGCATTCTGTACTTTGAGCCCATTTCCACACCACCTTTGAGGTAGAGCTCTCGGCGCGTTATTTTTTACGTGGTTTCCCCCTTAGGCCTATTCCACTAATAAAATATATCTATCATTAATTTTCCTCTGCAAAGTCGCCCTCCTCATCCGAATTGAAACAACTTTGCCCATGACAACTAGAGCACATTGGGAGCAGCGCAAACCAACTTTTACACAGGTACATCGCTTTTCACACCCCTTTTTACAGCCGCAGGATATAAGCTGAAGAATTGAAGTTGGAGCTGGCGCTTCAGTCATAACCACTGGCATTAGAATGTTTTTAGTTTTTCTCCAGCCCCATTCAGCTGTAGTTAAAAAAATTTCTCGCCATGTATGAATTTGATGAAAAACCCGATATGAATGTTGTGCTAATGCAGCAGATGTAGGTGGTAGTCTAGGCAAAATTACTGCGTGACTGAATTGGCCAACCAACTTATTAAATGAAATGAACCGGTAATGATTCAAAGATGTCTCATTTCGGGGTGTCTTGTATAAGGCAAGTGTAAATTTCTCACCAGCTCGTGCTACGTTATCTTCCGCCGATGAAAGATTATTGAATATTTCAACCACTTCTTGTAAATCCTTTCTTGGATTTATTAAGTTTATAGTCTGCGATTTTCCTTTCCCGAAAAAGGCAGAAGTGGTGTCGCAGCCACTAAACGCATGGGCAAATAAAATATTATCTTTGCAACCCTGTAAAAATTTGTAAGTCATGGGAACTATACGCAGCCAACAATTATGAAAAACCTGTTGTTGGGCAAGATATTGATTTGCTAACACTCCTCATCGCTCTTTCTCCATCGGACAAAGACATTCGCTTTTTGAGAGATGCTCAAGGAAATATTAAGAAAAGGGCGTACAGTTCCTATGACTTACAAATTTCGGAAGTTTTAAAGGGTTGCAAAGATAATATTTTATTTGCCCATGCGTTTAGTGGCTGTGACACCACTTCTGCCTATTTTGGGAAAGGAAAATCGTATACTATAAACTTAATAAATCCAAGAAAGGATTTACAAGTGGTTGAAATATTCAATAATCCTTCATTGGCGAAAGATGACATAGCAAGAGCTGGTGAGAAATTTACGCTTGCCTTATACAAGGCCCCCGAAATGAGACATCTTTGAATCATTACCGGTTCATTTCATTTAATAAGTTGGTTGGCCAATCCAGTCACGCAGTAATTTTGCCCAGACTACCACCTACATCTGCTGCATTAGCACAACATTCATATCGGGTTTTTCATCAAATTCATACGTGGCGAGGAAAAACTTTAACTACAACAGAATGGGGCTGGAGAAAAATTAAAAACATTCTAATGCCAGTGGTTATGACTGAAGCGCCAGCTCCATCTTCAATTCTTCAGCTTATATCCTGTGGCTGTAAAAAGGGGTGTGGAAAGCGATGTAGCTGTGTAAAAGTTGGTTTGCGCTGCTCCCCAATGTGCTCTAGTTGTCATGGGCAAAGTTGTTTCAATTCGGACGAGGAGGGCGACTTTGCAGAGGAAAATTAATGATAGATATACTTTATTAGTGGAATAGGCCTAAGTGGGAAACCACATAAAAAAACGCGCCGAGAGCCCTACCTCAAAGGAGGTGTGGAAATGGGCTCAAAATACAGAATGCACAAATATTAAAAAAATCATCATATGAACACTAACACTTGTTCATAAATATCTTATTTTATATGCACCTTGTAGAGAAAAAACTGCTCTTTAATTTCGATTCTATACATTTTTTTGCTCAGACTAACACTTTTCAAAATAATCGCCTCAAAAAACGGCGCTGGGCTCATTTTTCTCTACGCGCTAAGAACTATGCTTATATTCCAAGGTCATTTAAGAGCGTTGGGTGGGAGATACGCAAAAAACAGTAAGAGACATTTTCATAGAGAATTTCATGGAGAATATAAAAAGTCCTATAACATTTTTTCGTAGAAGTTGCGGTTTACGATCAAAACGCCGAAGAAGATCGCGAGGTCACGATTGGGGGTGGTTTTTTGGGCAAAAGAGGATGAAGCTCCCACCGGAGAGGTGTGAACTCTTCGGATCTGTATTTGGGTTCCTACTGAGAGTTCATAACGAAAATTTAAAAACTTTATAAATTTTTTCTTCTAAAAAAGCTAATTTTCCTACACTAATAGGACTGCTACACTTTTTGAACAATGAATTAATGGAGGTAATTGATGATTTTCCACTGGCAGTGCTAAGGGATATGTTTTTTCAACTGGATGGAGCATCAATTCACAATTCAATAATTTTCTGACGATGGTTGAATGTTAACTTTCCTCAAAAATGGATAGAGCAAAACAGTCCTTTAATCGAGTGGCCTCATAGATCTCCGGATATTACCCCACTTGATTTTTATTTTTCGGGCACCATAAAAATACAAAACAAGGCCCCGAACTAGACAAGGGCTTTGTGATAGAATCACGCAAGTTTGTCAAGAAATTGACATTCAAGAACTACGACGAGTAGCAAGGGATAACAAGAAATGCATTGAGAAATGTATTACTATTGATGGTGATTTAGTTGAAAAAAGGCTACATTTAAGTACTTAAATGCTGTGTTAATATTGTTGCATTTATGGTTATGATTTAGAATTCTTACACAATAATAAACTGATTTGAGTACTTTTTATTTCCGTTTCCACGACAAACTTTGCTTTAAATTTCTGAATAATTGCAAAATTTATGAAAAATATCAAAATACGCATATTTTGATTAAACTCAGTATCTAGGGGAATTTTTTGATCTGAACAATTTTTCTTAATAATTTTTTGCTGTATCTCTAACGCTAAATATAGAAAAATCACATTAATGCAGTGGGTTGGCGTGACAATCGAAAATATATTGAAAATCATAAAAAGATGCGCCTTGAAGATTTTCATAACAGAAAAATTTGAAATCGATCTGCCGAATAATAACCGATATATCAAGGTGTGTCCACTTGAGACGGGACACACTGTATACAGATTATTATTTACACTTTATGTTGAGATTTAATATTTTTAATTTAAGCAATGACAGAATTCCACAACGATTATTGTTGAAATAGAACAAAACCCATGTAACGGCAACAACAGAAATACCTACATATTAGAGTCTAGCATAGATATTTGTAATATATACAATTAAAACTAAAACTAAGATTAAGAAAAAGCAGCCTAAAATTCACTAGACAAAGAAACTAAACACAAGACATTTCATTTAAGAGCTTGCATAAAATTAGCCAAATGGTGCTCGACTTTAAATTTAACGTTTTCAAAATTGCTGTAAGTTATTTCTAGTAGTTGAAAGTTAATCGACTTCTAATGAGCAAAGCTATACAGATAACACGTTACATGCAAAGCCGTCCATGTGTTTGTCATAATCGTGCTTCGAATAACCATACATGATTCGGCAAGGTATTTTTTTATTCAAAAATAATGACTGAATATTGTTTATATTAAAAAAAAAATATATTATATACGTGCTATAAAAGAGATGTAATATATTACATTTTGTATTCTAATCGGCATACAAAAAAAGGGAGCAATACAAGAGGCGAGATTTTTTCTAACCTAAAAAATTCGCGCAAATTGCCTTGAAAAAAGCCTGCATATATTCATATATACTGTTAAACATTTCATACCATTATACAGTTGGTTGTTTTTGCTCGCTTTTCATGCCTTATTGTACATATTTTGCAAATAAATGATTTAACTTGTTAGTATAACCTAAGTTTTTTTTTTTAATTTCGACTTAAAAAAGCTTTCAATAAACCTTACCTTGTTCCCAATGCGAAAGAAAACAATAAGTTAAAGCTGCTTAAAGGGAGTCCGTTGGCTGATCCGCACAAGAACACTTTAAATTTTGAGAAAAAAAATATTGAACGCCTACCACAATTCAAAGAACATAAAGAAAAATGACATCAAAATTGCAAATGGCAAACGCAGTAACGGTAAAAGGCGGGTATTTTTGTTCTTTATTCCACCAATCGCATGCCAGAATTCTTAAGATCGGATGTGGTAATGATGTTCTCTGCTTTACCCAGTTAATTCAAAATATCCCACAAATTCAAAATGTGCCAAGTACAGTTTTTATAAATAAAAGTTTTTGTAAATGATAAACCATAAAAATTCAGTCAAATTTCAATGTAGACTGATTAATTAAAAATGATCAAAATTTCGTATAAGTAATAGCTGACGTCACAATCAAGCTGCAACTTCAGTTAAGTGGACTCGAAAGTTTTTGTGATATTTACAGTCATTTAATTATACCAAGTTTTAAGGTATTTTAGAGCTTTTTGAAAAGCTTTTTTTTGTGTAAAATTAATTATTAGTGTTCCCTTTTACTAATACCTTTGGGGATTTGTTGAACTGGCTTTAATTTTGTGTTTTATTTGCGTTTTTTAACCGACGTGTTTTTTCCGTACTGTCAAAAGGTTTTTATTTTCGTAATGGTGAGTTAATTTTAACAATTAGGAATGTTAAATTTGTTGAAATTTGATCTATACACTTCATTTTAGGAATCACCAAATTATATTTCTAAGTTAGAGTATATTAACAGTGTTGAAGTAGTATAAAGATAGAAGATTTAACTGTATCGCTAAATGATATCCCAAAAATCTCTAAAACTGTGGTGATGGATTATATGTTATTTCGAACGAGCCCTACGACCATGATGACCAAGTTAGATGCCTTTGCTCAGCTTGCCTGTAAATGGATAGGATTTCTGGATACAAAGAAAATTAGCAAGCGATATCTCGTTGGTAAAGTAAGTGTAGATTCTATATGAATAATATGAAATTCAAAGTTCATTATCAAAGTGTACTGCTTATATCTGTAATGTGTCACCACAAATTACTGCTTTTCAACATTTGTACATTATTAAAACAGATTAAGGATGAATGATGTAATTTTTGTTTTAGGTTAGGCATCCTCAAAGATTACCAGAAGTACAGTTTAAGCCATGGATTGTTGTATGAGGATACGTCTGTGACGGACGTATTGGCTTATTGAATAGAACTCAGTAATAAGAACATTGATATGGCTGTAGTATTAAAAAACAAGGCCAGATGATTAGAGTATGCAGTGCGCTTTGGCATTTCACAAGGATTTTTATGTAATCTATACATTTGTAAATTATGCAGTTATGATATTTAAGAAGTTAATGGCTTTATATAACGTATATACAGATGATGTACGTTTCCTAAGTTTACATGTAGAATATGTTAATAAAAACAACAAAACCACTATGTATTGCTATAAAATAAAGTATTTTGCTCTATGCTGCTCTATCTACATTTAATATATTCATCGTTTTTTCTTCCTGAATTTAAAAATGTTCAGATACATTGAAAATTCAACGAAGTTTTTCGAATAGTTAGGGTTTTATTTTTCATTCTTCCATGTATTTTGCATTGTTTAGTACACTCAGTTTAAAATCTGATTTGATCTTAAAACCTACCTTCATTTATCAACCCAAAACTATTTCTATTCGCACGTTACTGGAGGAGGATGTAATTAATAACCATATAACTACATATTCAATCAGTTTTATTTGTGTTATTAACAATACTTTTTTACACAAGTCAATATAATAGAATACATGTTAAAATAATATGTAAAGCGTACTAAAAAAAAAAGATACATATCACCTTAAGAACAATCGACACTTTAAGTGAAATTTTAAGAACATTTATGCATCCTATTTTGATTAAATAGGCAAATTCACTGTCAACATTGCAATATTGTGTTATAAATCATGTAAAAACTATCATATACCTAGGTACCCATAACAAAATGTTTGGAACATATTCTTGCATTTTTTATTTTCAATTCGAAAAAATCATCTCTACAGAACGCTGCTGGGCCGAGTACGTATTTCTATTCTTGCAAGCTCTACTTGTCGTCTGGTTTGAGCAGATGGAAATCCCAAAAATCTGACTGTTCTTTTTCGATTCCATCGATTAGTGCACACAACAGCTGTCGTCGACATTCTGTTTCTAAAATATGGTAACAAATTCAAACTCATTAGAAACTTTTGAGCTTGAAGTACAACCCTGCCAAAAAATGCTCATAGAAACAGATAAAAATAAAGCTATAAGGTTCTATGAGACAGATCAGTTTTTGAACGAAATTAGTCGATTCCACATACAGTCATATCAATCACCATAAACATTCCAAGAGATATTCTTCCTCAATATGATGGGAAGTCGTTGTGCAATAGAATGGCATAGAAACTCATATGCAAAACTGTTATCATCATCTACATAGATCTTCGTCATGTTCATAGAAAAATATACATTTTGAACTACTTTGGACATGTTTCTATATGCCATTTCTGGCAGGGAATTAGTAATATTGTCGGAAAATATAAATTTCACAGCAATAGATATTAATCTTTTACAAAACCATTACTACTACCTAACCTATTATATTCTGTCTATACCAAATCTATGAATACATATATTAAATGAATATTTAAGCAAATAAGTTATACAATAAATACACCTACTTAACAAAAAAAAAAAACGAAAAACTAAATTATTAGCGTTATTAATGCTTATATTTACAATTTACGATTTAACAGGGATGTTAACATACCTGACAACAAATTTTTCTTTTCCAATAATAGCACTAATACGATATGTATCGAAATTTCTTTCACACTAGGCTTTTAAAAAAACGTTAATAAATGTCTCCACACCAATTTGTTACCAAAATTATGCACCACTAATTTTACAATCGATCACAAACTAAGACTTGCTCTTATGTCAAATTTTTCAACAATCCACTTAACTACATACTTAACCGTTTTCATTTTTCAAGCTGTCAAATGATGACGTCACTGATACTACTCCATTGGCAAATTTAAACAGAAATCGGTAATTTTTAGAAGAAAAGTCGTAGTGAGCATGTAATAAGTGCGTTCTAAATAAATTATACATACGAAAAATGATACAAAAATAAACAATACGGACTTTTATCAGGCCAACTATAATATACCTACTACAGGAACACAATACTGTAATCGCCAATTTTGATGGAGCAGCACGAAAGACGACTGCTATCTGTACCCATTCTAAATGTATAAAATTACTTATTGCTGTTTGCATGGGTGGTAGCGCATAGACATCTACACCAATCCTGCATAAATGATATAAGGTTTTCTTGATCAGGCGGCTCCTTACAGTATACAATGTCTAATCGTTGACGGTTTTTCCTTTGAGTCCTTCGGTCTATACCTTCACAAGAAAAATATTCAAAATTATATAGTTGCTATCCAATTAGTGATGGTGTTGATCAAATGACCCAATGGGGAAACTACCACCATCTCAAGTAAATGTCATTGATACAGCTTTTTCCAAAACAATCTCCAACAATGTTTTCCAAATAGGGTGTGAGTTCAAATATATAACAATGGTTTCCTCTTTTCTCAAACACTGACATTATCATCATTATACCGAGTAATTTTTTTAAAGGGAAACACCCCTCTATCTCCGTTAATATTGTATTTACACAATTGGTTCTTTGGAACTTTTTTTTATATTGGCTTATGAACTATCTGATAGCGACTGAAAATATTTTCCATCAGTTAAATAATAAAAAAAAATAGTAGACAATTTAAGACGACAAAAACAAGACGTAATACAATTATAAATGAAGAACTTGAATTTGAGATGCCGTTATCAGTGACAGAAAATCCAAACATTTCAATACGACAATTATCTAACTTACATCAAATTTCTTATTCAGGCATACGCAAAATTTTACTGAAAAATAAATATCATCTCTACAAATACAAACTTCATTAACACTTGGAAGTTGGTGACCTAGAAAGAAGAATGGAATTTTCTGAACGGTTTCTTGTTAGAGCCCAAGAAAATAATGATTTTTTAAAAAATATTTTGTGGACTGATAAGCTAATTTTACCAATAATGGTGTATTTAATCGACATAACCATCACCACTGGGCCATGGAAAATCAGAACTTGTATGAAACAACTAATTTTCAGAAATTTTGGAAATTTAATGTATGGGTTGGTTTAATAAATAATAGTATTGTCGGTCCATATTTTCATGACGATAATCTAAATGGTGATAAGTATGTAAACATTATCCGTCAAATGGAACATGACTTCTTGGATGACCTTCCTCTAGCGAGGAGAAGACAAATCTTTTTCCACAACGATGGTGCTCATAGTGCTCCACCTCATAACTCCACTACAGTTTGGCAATATTTAACAAATACTTATAACGACAGATGGATTGGATATAATGGACCATTCAAATATCCAGTACGGTCCCCCGACTTAAATCCCTGTGTTTTTCTTTTCTATGAGGCTACATTAAAAATCAAATTTATAGCAACGAATGGGGAAATAAGGAATTAATGAAAAACCGGGTACAAGAGATATTACAAACTATTCCAGAAGATATGATATTTAGGTCGACTCAACACGTTTTACAAAGGGTAGAGGCTTGCCTCAATAGATATGGTGGCATTTTTGAAAATAGTTTGCAATAGTAAAACACATTTATTCATTTATAAATTTTATAATTGTTTCAAAGCCATCTTCTGTGCTCTCAGATATTGTAAAATGCAATAAACTAAAAAACAGTTCTTCTTGCATATTTTTGATTTTAGAGGTATGGTTCTATTTGCAAAAACGTTTAGAATCGATTGGTCTATAATGCTCTATAAAAAAATACAGGTGTCCCATTTAAATTTCGGACGTGATGGAAAATATTTCCAGCCACTATCAGATAGTTCACAAGCCAGTATAAAAAAAAGTTCCAACGAATCAATTGTGTAAATACAATATTAACGGAGATAGAGGGGTGTTTCCCTTTAACCCGGTATTACAAGAACAGGCATACCAATTTCAAATAAACATTGCATACTTATTGTATTATCTACATATACGGTAAGGGGATTGCTATTAGATTTAAAGGGAGGAAATCCTATGTACTGTACAATAAATAAATTTATTGTATCACACAGTGAATGCCCACCATAGTATCATTTAATTATTTGTACTTTCTCTTTTGTTAAATAAATATTCATTTTATTTATTTATTACCCAACAGTAAAACCCATTACAGGGTAAAACAAATAGTGTATATTACTGTATATAACATAAAATAAAAGAGAGGAGAGGATAAATCAACATTACAAGTTAATAAAGATATTTAAAACAGGATATCGTTACCTATTAATATTATCACAATATAATATAGATTTAAGACTTGAAACGTTTATATCACAGTTATTGCTTAAATTATTACAGTTTGTGCACATAGTATTAATGGAGACTTTTAACATCATATTTCTTAAACATAGATTTAGTTGAAATGTAGTCGGATGCCTTGTAGATATTCTTGGTATATTAAATTTAATTTCACCTAACAAGTTGGGGCAGTCAATATGATAATGAATTAAGTTATATAAGAAAGTTAAAGGTGTATTAACCCTCCTAGTAATAAGAGATAATAGGTCAAATCTATCCAACAGAGAAGTATGGTCTGCACCTTGAGGCGGATATGTTCAATCCACTCAGTAGGCCAGAAACTTGACAAATTTACGTTGAACAGATTCAACTATATTTATGTAACACTCATAAATTGGATTCCAGATTAGTGAGCCATATTCCAACTTAGATCGAATATAAGCGAAGTATACTGTTTTTAGGCAGTCTATGGTAATAAAGGACTGACAGTTACATGTGATAAATCCCAGCATTCTCGACGCAGACTTACATATCTGATCAATATGTGTGCAGAATGACAGTGATGAATCAAAGTATATGTCCAGATCCTTAACCTCTGTGCATCTTATAAGAGAATCGTTATTGATTGCATAGTTGTATAAAAAAGACATACTTTTACGAGTGAAAGTTACTATTTTACATTTTGAGACATTTAAAATCAGTTTATTTGAGTTACACCATTGATTAATTTTATCTAAATTAAGTTGCAGGCAACCATCTACAGTACAAGTCGAGGAATAAATTTTCAAATCGTCAGCAAACATTAGTCTATTACAATCTAACAACTTAAATAAATCATCGATAAATATAAGAAATAGTAATGGGCCAAGGTTGGACCCTTGTGGAACCCCAGATATTGATATAAACATATTTTATTCAAAACCGTTGTAATAAACATATTGCTCTCTGTCCGATAGATATGACTTTAATAATATCAAAAGATTTAAGCTAAAACCGATTCTATCCAGTTTTTCTTGGTCAAACGCTTTCTGAATGTCAGTGTAAATAACATCAACTTGGCATTTAGTGTCCATTATTTTAACGGTATATTCAGTAAAACTAGCCAAGTAACTTATAGTGGATCTTTTCCCCCATGAAACCATGCTGCCACCAGGGAGATGGAATATTTAGTATACTACTATATATAGCCCTGTATAATATAATCTCCAATAATTTGGTGAAGTTACAAATTATGGATACAGCACGATAGTTATTTACATTGTTGGGATCACCAGTTTTAATAACAGGATATAGCTTTGCTATTTTCCAGATAGTTGGAAAAGTAGATGTTTCTAATACTAAATTGTACAATATACAGAGGGGGAAAGCCAAAGCACCTATACAGTCCTTCACCAGGAAGCGCTCTATCATCACCAGCAGTTAGATGATCTTTCAGTTTATTTGCCGCCATGATAATGTCGTTCTCAGAGATACTCTTAAGGTTTATGTTTTGCATAACATAAGGTTCAATTGTTGGAACGTCTAATGGGTGAGATTGCCTAAAGACACTAGAAAAATACTGGGCAAAAGCATTAACTATGTTCTGGGGATCCTTGTAAGTTACATTCTGGAAGTTCATTTTACCAGGAATTCTAGTATTACCCTTTTTGGAGTTTATGTATGACCAAAATGATTTTGGATCGGAATGGATACTCTGCTCGATTCTGATTAGGTGCTGTCTACACACTTCGGATATGCTATTTTTTATACTGGTACAAATTAATTTGAACTCGTTATGGTACTGGCTGTCATAGTCTGTCTGTATCTTTTTGGTATACTTTCTTTTTTCTTAATATCGTTTATAATATTTTTAGTGTACCAAACCAGATATTTCCTTCTTTTATTTCTCGGTGTCGAGTATAAAGAAACCCAGCGATCAAAAGCTGATTCTAAGATGGTATAAAAATATGAGCAAGCCTCATTAGGACAATTGAAAGTTTTGAGTGGTGACCAATCAATAGAGTGTAGATGATCATAAAACATGGGAAAATTACTTTTCCTGAAATTAAAATTTTTTCCAACAGTCATGGTGGGAAAATTTAGATATTTAGGTATATCTGTATACACAATAATATTTAACGGAGGATGATGGGGGTCTACCTTAGCAATACGATGGTATTGAGTGAGACATTACATTTTATATTAGCCACTATAAGGTCGAGTAGTCTATTTAAATTCAGAATCGTATTATATTGCGTAAGATCTAGGAATTGTACACTGTTATTAAATGTGATGCATTTACTATCTAATATTTCGGGGTTATGATAGTTAGGAATGTTAAAGTCTCCTAAGATAACAATATTCTTACTACGCAAATATTCATATGTTGTTAAAGTTCGAAAAATAATTCAAATTCATTTAGGTGAATATTGGGAGGAATTAAACAACTACTATAATTATTGACAAGTGACTACAGTCAATTTTGAAGACCTACAATCTCAATAGAATGTATTAGGTATATTAGTTATATATGAAAAGTCTAATCTGGACCATAAGTTCGATCTAGCAGCCCCCTCCTTGTGAAATCTCAGATTCATGAAAGTTGCGATCATGGCGAAACACTACATACTCATCATTGAATACTTCAGATGAAGAGACATTCTCATTGAGCCATGTTTCAGTTAAACCAAGTACATCATATTCACACTCAGATATTGCTGTAAGGAACATGTCAATCTTGGTATTAAGTCCTCTAATGTTTTGCTAATATAGGCTAATGGTGTCTTGAGTGCATGAATGTGTAGTTAATTCATTGGATTGATTACTTAAATCGTTTTTGTAGGTCGGATATGGATCGAAAAAACTCAAATTTGTGGATGATTAAATCTTCAGGCCACAATTCAGGATTAAGTAGCTCCTCTTCAAGACTCTTCAAGGCATCGATGCAAAAACTGTTGTATTCACCAGATCTCACAAACAGTTCTTTAACAACAAACGTTTCATTTTTAAAGTTTTCTTGTAGATTTTAACAGGTTAATGTTATTTTCAGTGCATTAATACTTAAATATCGTAAGGCTAACTGTGACCCAAGTCCAACAAACTTAAATAAATCCATAACATCAACAATCAGCAGCGCCAGTGTATTGGATGGTCCCAACTCAATCACACTCCAATAGATGACATTCTCACCTGTATTACACATGTACATAAGTGTATGGGACTCCTCTATATACCTATTAGTGATCCCCGTACAGTATATTTCTTAAAGAAACTTAATTGGTGATTAGTTTCAATCATGAGCATTTTTCTATATACTGGCAGTTAACTACCTACTATTATTAAAAGCATTTTGTCAATAAACACACTAATTTTGTTTTAATGCTTAAACCATTGAATGGTCTACGGTATAATGTAAAAATCTCAAATTCTAATAATAATCAATAATAAAGCATATTTAACTTTAACATTTATTGTACATGGAATGTATAACAATATGTATACTGTATATTACGTAACAGTATAACGTGTGAAGTGGTACTATTTGAACGAGTAGTAAGTTTACAGCACTGGGCAAAGCAAGTTCAAAAAAGGCTCTTTACACATGAATTAATTACATATAACACTTTTTTCTACAACAGTGCCAAAATTTTAAAATATTCGGAATTGTCTGAAATAAACAAGAAAATCATCATTTACTGAACAAAAATAAAAACTTATTATTACAAGCATGTTTAAAATTCTCAAGATATGTAAAAACGAAAAAATACAAACATTTCAAATACTAAATTTGGCCATAGATTTTTAAATCGATTATGTTTTTGCTGAATATGCACACATCATATAATAAAACGAATTAAATAGGTTAAGATAAAGAAATCATAACTAAAATAACTTGACGGCAAATACACAAAAAGAAATTAAAAATTGTAAAATATTGTGCGTTGTAGATTTTCACTTGAAATGCTGTGAGAACAATGAAAGTTTTGAAGAAAATGGACATAAACCAAAGGGATGAAAGTGGTGTGGGACAACAGTAAATGTAGACTCACGATGACAATTTCTCAGGCTGAGCTGTTTGTACAGAGACTAGAACTAATGCATTCTAGGCATAGATCAATAAACATCCTCTCAGTCAGCCAAGTAGCTCTTGGATCCTATCATTATGATTCTAAAACAGCCAAGAGGCTCCAACCCAATCGAGCAGAAACAAGAAACTGACTCTGGACTGGCTGTCTGGCCACTCTGGCAATGAAATTGACGACTGCCTAGCCAGAGAAGGTGCAGTATCAAAATGCATAGGACCAGAACTAGTTCTTGGTATATCCTTGAGCACTGCCAAAAGAAATATCCTAGAGTGGGCCAAGAGCAAAACTCCCCATTATTGACAGAAACTACCAGAATTAGCTCATTCAAAGAAATTTATCACATATCCTTTGAACTCTAATCAGCCTATATACGGAGGCACTACAGATTAAATCACCACATACTCAGAAAATGCTGAATGTGATTTGTGTTTAGAGGAAATGGCTCTCTCTCGCTGCAGAAAGAACCCAGTTCTCACTATTTAGCAAAGGACAGCTATTGTCAGAGGACCTAGACAAATTCTCCCCCAATAAGGTTATTATAGCTTTATTAAAAAGTTGAACCTATTGGGTAAAATATAATTAGGAGTGGAGGGTGGCATTTCCACCTAACCTAATCCTTGTAGTTATATTTTCGTGTACACCTACGGGAAAAAGAGTAATGCGATCGGCTACGTGATAGCCGATCTATGCTATAGTCAATAGCATTTTAGCTCCTCTAAAATTGGTCAAGCTAGGTGGTTATCTCTTACCTACCACCTGGAGCCACCTCTGGTAGAGAATACAGCAAACACAGTAGGGATACGCATGCAGCAAAACAGAAAAAGTTCCCAAAAAGATGCTACATTTCTAAACTTACCACATCTCAAAGAGCATCTCTGATATAGTTTCCATAAATATCAAAACATTTGAACACTCAAATACAGTACCTGACACGCATTTTGCTAACCATGTTGGCATCATCAGTAGAGCTTAAATTTTTTTTATGAATTTATTTAAAGTTGGCCTATTTCTGCTACCGAGGCCTATCACCGACACCTGTAGGCGAGGTACCCCCGCCAGGTATTTCGCCCAACGTCTTCTTTGTCAAAGAGTTGGGATCTTTTACTTGCCTAACATTTTAATAGACAAGGGGCTGACAGTTTTACATCCTAAGAATGGTATATTTACTACACAATCCTCTCCTAGGATTGCATAGCTTCTGTGCATACACTGATATACAAAACACTAGAAGATGTGGGAGAGCAAACTGTATTTCCTCGAAACGATCACCCGGCCAAGTACTAACTCCTATAACATTGCTTTACATTACATATCGAAATGTGTTTGAATGTGAGTTTGAATCATCTTACGATGGTGCTGACATGGTTAGCGAAATGAGTATCGAGTAGTGTTTAAGTGCTTTATTGATTGTGGAAGTTATGTCACAATTTGTGTTACATCAAAAATATCATCTCCCTACTCGAATTTTCTTTAAGACATTCTCAACAACGTTACTTGCACATGACATAAAAATTTCATCAAAAATTATATCCAGTAAAAATCAAATTTACACACCGTTAGGAGGAGGTAAAACCTATTTTACGCACTGTTGTAGAAGGAATTAATATATCACAATATTTACACGTTTCAAGATTTCTGTTACTTCAATCTTTTACTATATGCATCCCACAACAATTTTTTATAATTTTCTGCGGCAACTTCTGGTTCTGTGGCTTTGGTGATCCCTCGTCCCACAACAGCAACGTCTGCACCCCTTTCAAGTATCACAGATTGAGGCGAATTGTACTGTTGCCCTAAATTATCTGTTTTTGAGTCTATCTGCACACCAGGAGTCAGTTGTATCAAGCCTGGGTTGTTCAGGAACAGAGGACTTTGGCAAACTATACCTTTAAAAAAAATTACTTTAAATTTATACATGGTCCGGAGTCCAATGCCCCTTAAAGTGATTACTAACAGGTTGAATTTTTGTGAGTAGCTTCATTTTAATAAGTCTTCCAACTTTTCTCTTTGAGAAAATTCTCGGTAGAGGTATGCAAAGTTCTACGCAGCCACTAAACATGTTGATCATGAAACTGACACTTTCATGGCGTATGACTGGAAAACCTGCCAGAAAATTTGTAGGACGATTTGACCATTCAATTTCAAGAATATTAATTAAACAATAGTGTAAAAATCAGCCCGTTTGTGTAAAAAAGCAGGGAGCGGCGCTTGTCTTACAAAAGCAATGTAAATATGTAATAAATATGTTGTTGCGTTGTGCAACCAATAAAATTGTTCTTTAGAAGAAAGTATTTATTGAACACTGCTTAACAAGAGTTTAACATATAAAAGTTTACAAGTTGCTAAGTGAATTGTTTGGGATGAGAAATAATAATAATAACTTTATTTCATGTAAGCCTAGAGGATATGAAACGTCAATATCAAAATATAAAGACAGTCTTATATAGCATACAGCAAATATATAGAATCTTAGATGTACCATATGACTGAAATATTTTATTCTTATGAATTATTACACAATAAGATAAGATAATTTTATTCGTTTTTAAAAGTTTATAAAGAATATAACATACAATGTACAGACTTTAGTAAACTAGTCACCACAAAACATTCAACATAAAATTAATAAAATAGGTATAGAGGTGAGCAAAATCAACAATTAAGGAACTCATCTATGTCAGAAAATGTTTTATCACACAAAAATTAAAATATTTTATTTCTAAATGACATGTTGCTGTCATTGTTGATATACTGACTAATTTTGTTAAAATATTTGGTACCAATATATTTCGGCGAATTTTCTCCCAGTGCAAGTCTGGAATATGGCTGATACAAATTATCTTTGTTTCTCGTGTCATACACATGAATATCACTATTTCTAAAGAATTCAGATTCATTTTTTTTATGTACATTATTAACTGGTAGATATATAAACTAGGCAAGGTGAGTATTTGCAAATTTTTAAATAGTGGTTTACAACTGGTTAAGGGGTGGATCTTATACATGGTTCTTAAAACTCGTTTTTGATATTGAAATGCCCTATTAAAATATGAGGAATATCCCCAGAAAATGAGTCCATACTGTAGTTGAGACTGAACCAATCCATAATAGAGGGATTTTAGGATGTTTATGGAGACGGTATCTCTTAGATTTCTTATAATATAGCAGACACAGTGCTCAATTTTGTGCAAACCATATTTATATGCGCTTCCCATGTAAGCTTTCAATCCAAGGTGACACCTAGGAACTTGGTACTTGTTATACTCGGGATGAATTTATTTAAAATATTAAGGTACAGATCATAGTTAGTCACAATATTTTTTGACAGAAAACGTATATAGCATGTTTTATTTACATTTAAATTTAGTCCGTTGTTGCTACAGTAATGACTCATTTCCTGTGATGCATCGTTACTATTTATGACAATCTGTTCAATGGAGTTATGGGACATTAGCATATTTGTATCATCTTCATATAGAAGAAGTTGATTTGAAGCGATACATGTGTTGGGTATATCGTTAATAAAAATTATAAAAAAACAGAGGTCCCAGAATCGAGCCTTGAGGCACTCCCAGGTTTATATTTCTAGTTTTGGAGTTAACGCCATCTACAACAGTAGGTTGCGTGCGATTTTGTAGATATGAGGCTGCCCAGCTCTATGGTGCCCCTCTTACTCCAATGCCCTCTAATTTTGTAAGTAACAAACTATGACCTGTAGTATCAAATGCACGACTTAAATCATAAAAAAGACCTAAGATGTGACACTTGTTGTTCAGTGCATTATAGATAAAATCTATGCAATCTAAGATAGCAGTATTGTGGATTTATTTTTTTGAAAACCATTTTGGACATTTGAGATTAAGTTAAAATTCTCTAGATAATTGGTCAGTCTTATGTAATATGACCGTTCAAAAATTTTTGCAATTTGACTTGGTATGCATATGGCTCTATAATTAGTAATGTCTGTTGTGGGACCTTTGTTTTTATATACAGGTATACATTTGGATTCTTTTATGTTGGGAAATCATTTACTAAGTATGCTAATCGCTCATTAATAATGTCTTTTACTGATTTCATCACTTTTCTGTTGATGTCATCGATACCAGAGGCCGGTTTAAGAGTAGTTTTCCCAATTATTTCATTTATTTCTTGTGGTGTCGTCGGTGTGAGAAAAAAACTGGTACTTGTCTTTTCAACGTTGACATTACAGTTAGGTTTTGATTGATTTGAGGCAAGATTTATAAAGTAATCATTGATAAAATTACTCTTCTCCATGGTATTTGATATTAGAATACTCTGGTTATCACATATGTTTATGGATGGCTTCTTTTCTTTTCATTGATTTGGATTCGTTAATAATTTTCCAACTATCCTGCATTATATATATTGTGGGAATTAATTAGGCGTTGGTCGTTACATTGTTTTTGTACATTAACTTAAACTGCATATATCTTTCAGTATAGGCTAGATTATTTAATCCTTTCCTAGTGCTGTTCATTTCACACAGTTGGTCATGCATTGACTTAATGACGGGTGCAAATTACTTTTTATTCTTGAATTTATTAAAAGATTTATAACACAAAAAGCACAATTGTAGTGAAATAAAAAGGTACTATAGAATCCAGTGAACTTCTGTTGAAATGTGGAGTCAGTATACATTTCATTCCAGTTTTCGATGGATATTAGATGTTGAAATCTTTCAATGTTTGTGGTGTTGTAGTTTCTTCTGTAGGTGTAATTTAGACTGCTATCATTATGTAGAAAGAGATGGAATGAACAAATTTGAAAAGTGTGATCAGATATGAAAGACCCACAGACTTTATGCTGTTTGCTGTTAAGTTGGAGAATATATTATCGATACATGTAGAACTATTGCTTGCTATTCTTGTAGGCTCCTGTATGTGATTTATAATATTAAAGCTAAATACATTTAAGATAAATCGCAAAAAGTTATTTGGTATTTAAAATCTTCAGCAGAACATGACAAGTAAAATAGGGTAGATAAAAAAATAAATAATAAAGTTAGATAAAATTACATATTGAATTCATAAAATTCTTTTAAGGTATAAAAACAATTGGAACATAGAAAAGACCGTAATTCCCTTTTAAATTTAGTTTGATTATTAGCATCTTTTAAGGATTTTGGCAACATATTATACAGGGTGTTGCATCATGAGAGGGACATAGCTTAATAGGAGGTAGAGAACATCAGTGGTAACCGGAACCTCCCATAGAAATGTCTCATTGGGCCTTCATTACGAGGTTGCTGGGTGTTAAATAATTTTTGGCCAAACCTGTTTTTTGTCATAACTTTGACAGGGAATGAAATAACGGATTCATATTTGGTACGGCTAATGTACTAACGAGCCCCAAGAGGTACATGTATAAAAAAAAATATATCCAGGTCCGGACTCACTATAATTTATGTTTCTTCTTTGCATCAATAAAACATCACCCTGTATATATTTTTTTGAAATTTCGATACGATATTCGAAAAGAGCAAGAAAAAACAAACAAAATGGCCTATTTCATTTTTTTGTTACACCTTCGTGGTTATTTAAATACGTTGTTAAATGTGCAAGAAAATGGATTACAGAACCCTATTAAATGAGAGGCACGTGAAATAAATAGTTTTATAACTAAAATTTGCAAAAATTCTATTGAGCCTAGGTGGTCTGGGTGAATCCTAATTCCGGCACGTTTTAAAGGTCCATTTTGGTAAAAAACTGTGGTCCTAATAAGTAATCCGGTATGAAATAACAAAATTTTTAATCAATCACAGTAGGCTTGTTCAAAGTGACAGATAATAAAAAGAAATCTCCTAAACAGTTGAATAATTGTTTGTTAGTAATTTAATGTGTCAATAATCCGCATTTAGTTAGTGAAAACTTGTGAAAATATTTTAACTATGCCAGTAAAATTTACAAACGTGGAATATGCTGACATAATATTCATCTATGGTTTCTGTAATGGAAATGGTAGGTCGGCGGAAAGAGAATATCGGCTGCGTTTTCCTAGTCGTCGATGCCCTAATCATAAAACCTTTAGTACGGTGTTCCAGTATGCAAGACAACACGGAAAGTTTCCTAATTCTGCAGTTGTGGAGCGTGTTTTACAACAAGGTGTGCAGGAACAAAACAATATTATAAACGTAGTTCAAGAAAACCCAAATATGAGCACTAGACGAATCAGTTTGGCAACTGGTATTCCTCATTGGCGAGTATGGAGAACCCTAAAAAGAGAACGTTACCATCCATATCATATCCAGCAGGTACAGCGTTTTCAACAAGGCGACGATATCCCCCGCCTGGCATTTTGTCACTGGTTGTCTAACCATCGCCCAGCCATTTACAGAACCTTATTTACGGATGAGGCACAATTTATAAGGGATGGAGTAAACAATTCACGAAATAATCATAAATGGGCACAGGAAAACCCACATGCGGTACGCCAACGCCGTTCGCAACACAGGTTTTCTGTAAATGTTTGGGTCGGATTTGTGAATAGACATTTGATAGGGCCATATTTTTTTGAAGAAAGATTGAATGGTGAAATTTACTTTGATTTTCTTCAAAACATTTTACCGAATATGTTAGAAAATATCGGTATAAGAGGCATGTTGTTTCAGCATGATGGGGCCCCACCACATTTTAACCTTCAAGTAAGAGAACACTTAAACAATGTGTATCCTAATAGATGGATTGGACGCGGGGGTCCACATGAATGGCCACCAAGATCTCCTGATTGTAACCCTTGTGATTACTTTTTATGGGACCACTTAAAAAACGAGGTTTATAGCATTGAAATTGAAACTAGACAACATTTAATCCAGCGCATCGTTACAACCTGCGACGAAATACGGAATAATCCAGAAATGATACGTCGAGCAATTGGTGACCTTTCTAAACGCGCAAGAAAATGCACAGAATGTGGGGGAGGACATTTTGAAAATTTACTTTAGTGTCAATTACGTTTTATTTTTAAACACATTTAGTTATTGTTTTGTTATTTATTGTTAATTGAATGGAAAATATTTTATTTATTTAGATTTTAGTTTGTTCTCTTTTCCAATTTTTATTAAGTATAAAATGTTGATGATTTTCTTGATCAAAGTAACTGGTTGCTTAGGCCTAAATGGTTTAAATTATCTGTCACTTTTATTCTTTGAACAAGCCTACTGTGATTGATTAAAAATTTTGTTATTTCATACCCGATTACTTATTAGGACCACAGTTTTATACAAAATGGACCTTTAAAACGTGCCGGAATTAGGATTCACCCAGACCACCTAGGCTCAATAGAATTTTTGCAAATTTTAGTTATAAAACTATTTATTTCACGTGCCTCTCATTTAATAGGGTTCTGTAATCCATTTTCTTGCACATTTACCAACGTATTTAAATAACCACGAAGGTGTAACAAAAAAATGAAATAGGCCATTTTGTTTGTTTTTTCTTGCTCTTTTCGAATATCGTATCGAAATTTCAAAAAAATATATACAGGGTGATGTTTTATTGATGCAAAGAAGAAACATAAATTATAGTGAGTCCGGACCTGGATATATTTTTTTTTATACATGTACCTCTTGGGGCTCGTTAGTACATTAGCCGTACCAAATATGAATCCGTTATTTCATTCCCTGTCAAAGTTATGACAAAAAACAGGTTTGGCCAAAAATTATTTAACACCCAGCAACCTCGTAATGAAGGCCCAATGAGACATTTCTATGGGAGGTTCCGGTTACAACTGATGTTCTCTACCTCCTATTAAGCTATGTCCCTCTCATGATGCAACACCCTGTAGATAGTACTGCAGATATAAAGTGCACTCTTCTTATAAAGGGACAATCTGAAATTATTTATATATATGTTATCAGCGGATCTTGCGTCATAGTTATGTATACTGTTGTGTCTATGGAATATTTCTAAATTATTTTTTACCAATAAGCTAGCTTCATATATGAATATGGAAGAAACTGTTAATATATTGTTTGTTTTAACTAGAGGTCTGCAGGATTCCAAAGGTGCATATGAGTAAATAAGTCCTAGGATTCTTTTTTGTTGAACAAAAACCCTATTTATGTCTGTTGATTGACTCCAGTACATGATTAAATATTTTAAGTGGGAGTACACTAGTAAGTAACTGAATAATATAACTGACCAGTTTTGGGTCAGGCTTATGTACCCAAAGGTACCTGAATTTGGGGTAGGTAATAAAAGGACTTTCCTTTTAATTAGGGTCGCCTATTGAACTTGTTTCTTAAAGTATTTGCTGTCTGTCTGCTCTAAGGTTTAATATTTCAATTTTATAAATTATGTTTACTTGTTTACATTCTTAATTGCGGGAAAGTACGCTACAATTTAAATATGTGAAAATAACGAGGTCTGATATTTTATTACTAGCGGGCTGATTTTTACACTATTGTTTAATTAATATTTTTTTAAATCAAATGATCAAATTGTCCTACAAATTTTCTGGCAGGTTTTCCAGTCCTACGCCATGAAAATGTCAGTTCCACGATCAACAACTTTGCATACCTCTACTGAGAATTTTTGCAGGGAGAAAAGTTGGAAGACTCATCAAAACGAAGCCACTCACAAAAATTCAGCCTGTTAATAATCAACTTTAAAAATGGGGGGTTGGATCCCAGACTAACAGATTAACTATGCATTTAATATTAGTGTTAAAGCAAAAAGGAATAAAAGTTTGTTAACAACAAAGAAGAATTAGGACGGCTCTAACCGAAATAGATAGCACTCAAATGAACTAATAATTTCTATAGATATATATGAAAATTCTAATGTGCAGTTGGTTGCAAAATCGTGTGGGACAAGCATATATTTGTGTAAACCTCCCTACTATTTAATGCATCTCAATTAATGTGTGCCAAAATGTCATCAAATTAATTAAAATATACTTAATTTGATAGAATGTTATCCATACACACAAATAATTGCTTGTCCCATACAATTTTGCAACTAACTATATATAAAAATATTAAATTTTCAAGTTGTACATCAATTCATTACATACCTGCTATTAATTCAGGATATTCTTCAGCTAGCTTTAAAGTAGCCTTGGTATAATCCTGGTTAATAAGATTCTTAGCAGCACTAGTCTCTGCTAACAGAAACACCCCTCTTTTCTCTAACCCTTTGCTTTCCTTTATAGCGTCGAGTACCCCTTTACCTGTTAACGAATGTGCCGTTACCAGGTTCGCCCAAGATGAAATATGATACACTCCTTTACTGTATTGATATTCTACGGTTTTTCCGATATCGGCAAATTTCCTATCCTCAAACAAAATAAAATTGTGCCTTTGCGCAATTTCTTGCAAAGGTTTAATAAAATTCGGATGGAAATCTTCGATGATATCTATGTGTGTTTTGAGCACACAAATATGAGGTCCTACTTGCTCGGCAAGATTTAATATATCGGTAGTGGAAGTTAAATCTGCAGCAACACATAAATTTGTTTGCTTGGTAGCCATAATTTCAAACAGCTGTGCAGCTACCACGTTTTTAGTGAGATTTTTACGTGTTAAATATGACAATTTCAGTCTGTCTGTAACAACGGAAAATGCTAAAAGTTAATATCAACACTGTACTGAAACTATTTTGGATTATAAGAATAACAGCAACAAGTTTGTCCCCTACAGTGTCTGCCAAAAAGTCCTATGTTATTATTCAAGAGAAAGTGATTTGGATTAAAAATTTTCGAAAACGGTAACATCGGAAAACAGGAGAACCAACATTTTTTCCCAAAACATTTATTTGGTCAAAAAAGTAGTTTGCATATGGTGCGGACTTTTGGCGGACCCTGTATATGAAGATTGGAAATAAAAATTTATATAAGGCTTGCAAATTCATACATTTTCAATTTTTGAAACAATCATCAACAAGTATACTGACAATTATATTACCTTCTGAAGGTGCCTTCAGTAACACACTTGGATCCACCTGCGTATTGGTTAAATACATCCTCACTTTTTCAACAGTGTCATCGTTAATACACTCAGCTTCCCTCAATATCGTCATCAACTTGGTCATGGTAAACAACGCATGCATTGTAATACCGTTGCCTTCCAAAATTTTTGCTCCTCCCTGTTCCCTGTTTAAAAGAACAACAACTTCGGTACATTTAATTCCAGCTTCAGTTAAATCTCTTGAAGTTTCTAATACACTGCTGCCGGAAGTTACGACATCTTCCACCAGAAGGCAGTTATCGCCCTGTTTATACTCGCCCTCAATTAATTTTTTCGTGCCATGATCTTTAGCTTCTTTTCTTCTCATTACCATTGGAATCGATGATTTTATCGATACAGCTGTGGCTATCGGAAGAGCGGTATAAGGAACGCCGCAGATTATGTCTACATTTTTTATTTTCTCAAGGTATTCAGATATCAGATCTGCTAAATCTATCTAGAATGTAGATAAACAAGTATTTTAAACTTTTTAATGATCCAATAGAGGTGTGTTTTTTATGACCAAATTGAAAAATATTAAATTAAATAATTAACAGACTAAATGATCAACCCAAAAAAATTACATAAATTGAAAAATCGACTAAAATCATATAAATAAAAGTTATATTCAGCAATGGTTATGTAGAATAAAAAAATTATTAAAATCAGTCCGTAAATAAGGATGTAACTAATTCTTTCAATTAAATTTATTGTCAGCTTAGTGTTATTTACTCTACACATTAAACTTAAAATAAACAAATTTATTTTTAGTACTTGCCATTAATTTTGGGTAGCTTACGATCATTCTCAAATCGCAATATACCGGGGTCATCAATCCTACTTTGGTCTTAAAGTTGCCAAATTTTATTGCATTTATTTTAAACAATTCAATGGCAAACGCATTTAATTTATTGGAAACCATGTTTCTATTAAATGATTAAGCGAATATAACACAATACTTGCTGAATAATCGAAACAATACAAAAAAAACTGCTGACGGAATAACGTGGATATCTTAATGCAAAGTAAATACAAATAAAGTGAAAGTGAACTTGAAATCAAAAACATGTGGACATTCCACCGCTTAAAAATGTTATTATTGCGAAGAACGTGATGGATCGAACGGTCATTTGAACTACTAATGTCACTGAATTGAGCACGTACCAGCAGAGTTGCGCAAAGAATTTTAAGTGAGCGGTTCGACCGGTCAAAATTGTTAAGTGAACGGTAAAATTAAGGTCTTACCGATCAGCTGATTGGGTGAAACGGTCGGGTTTTATTGTTGGACTTCCGCGGTCAAAAGCGTTAAGCGAACGGTCGCGCATGTTGTAACTTACCCCATAACCAAACAAAAATACATTAAATTTAACATAATATGTAGTTACAGAATTACCATTATACTGGTAATAAGACCCAATATAATAGGTTAAAACTAAAATAACAGTCTATTATGACTGATTTGGTCACGAAACAGTTATTACTTACATGTTTTGGCTTATTTTTCACTCGGAGGTATCAAAAATATGCGAATTTATTTCTCCACTTTTCAAAACAAATACTGCAACCTGCTTTTGACACTAGCGATACGTTGTAAATAGACACTTAAAGCAACACCAGAGCCGTATACGTAACTCTTTGGAGTAAACGTAGAAATACACGTAAATCCATGTTACGTGTTACATTGACTTAAATTGAGATACAGCACTCTGTTTGAAACGCAACGTATCTACTGAACCAAATTTCAACGAACCTTATAATCAACCACTTAACCCAACACTTTTCATTGGTCTCTTTGTTTTATTTATATTACATAGTTATGTAAATAGGCCAAAAATAATAAGAAAAATCGATGGTGGTTATATATGCGAATATGGCTCAGATGAGGAATGTGGTATCTTTGACAGTTACAATGATACAATCGGGTGCAATCGGTGGTCCCTTCGCCATTACTCGGCTCGATACGATACGTTTTAGATGTACGTAGAAACATGTAAATTTACGTAAAGTGTAATCACAAACGTAGAACAATTCGCTATTGCGCCTGCGTAGCTGTCATTTTATACGTTTGCGTCTACGTCCTTGTTGGTGCTTTAAGTGTTTAATATAACGATGCACACGCGCAAGGATTGTATTGGCACACGCGCACACACCATAGCCGCCATTATGTACCCATTTGGGTGGAGTGGGGGCCAAATGACCAGACTCTACTTTATAGGGACACTATCGTGTCCATGAACGAATGAATACGAAAAAAATGGATAGGATCCTCATCAAAGTAAACATTGACGTATTTATAATTACACTGTAATTCCTTTAAATTAAAAAAAATCTAGGAACATTTTAAATCTAAAAAATTCTACAAAGCTGTTGATGAGATTCGATGATATTGAAATTACATTGAATTTACAAATCTGTTTTCTTACAAAAGTTATTAGAGAGACGCCATAATATTTAAAAATTGTGACTGCTTACCACACACTATAGCTTATTTGACTTTCAGTCATATTTTATTTTATATCTTCCTTGAAAATCGACCACTCTAGGCTTTAACTCAGCGTACTACTAAATCTGCACTTCCAAATATGACAATATGGATTCCATGCGGTTTATGCTATTATGTAACGGAACCTTTTTTTAGGTCTATTGTTCATATCAAGGACCATTCAGCAACATAAGTTACAGTAACGAACATACAACACCTTCCTGCGCTATTCTGAATCAAGAGATCATAGTCAAAATGCAGCCCTTCAGTAACAGATTTCTTAAACAAAAAACTGACACAAAAACAAATAAAACAAGAGGATCAAAGTATAAGTTATATTGGTTTTACTTTGGTAAATAGGGTACATAATAAAGCAAATACATGGGAAGCTCTTCGCTACAAGCATTTATTTGAAAATATTCACACTTTAAAAATATATGTACAAGATGGACAAACGTAAATATTCCACAAATAAAAGGTTACCAAAATCAACATATAATTTAATAAGAACCAGAATCCATAGTAAACATTGTTCTGACACTCTAAATATGCTTCATTTTTTGTAAAATTGCATGCATGTTTAAACACGGAGGTTCGCCAAACAAATATATTTTTAGAATGAAGATAAAAATCATTACAAAAAGTCAATGAGAAATAAAACTGGTTCATCATTTATGTATATGCAGAACAAAGACGCGGCAAACATCTAAGTCATAAACTAAACACGAAAAACTAATTTAAAAACGAACGAAATTACTTCAAGAATATGCACATCTGTTTCATAACCTTTTGCAAAATAAATTACAAACATTTTGAAATTTACCAGAGAAAAAAATAATGCGAAAGATCAAACAACACACTGAGAATGATTTAACATACCTAACATTACTTTTAATCATGAAGTTACAGCACATTTGTCCATCTGGCATTCAACTCTTATAACATTGTAGTAATTTTATGAAACCTTATACAGAGTACACCTATTAAAAAAAGTTTTTTTGCCTAAAAGATTGTCGGTATTGTTTTCTATCACTATTTAATTTTAAAGTGTATATGTTTTCCTTAAACTAAAGGCTATTAAACTTATTTAAATAGATAGGTATAGATATTCTTTTACAAATATGCGTTTTTAACTTACATCAGTAACTATAATTATGGCATACATATTTCAATATTTTTATGTTTGTACTATTATCTTATTGTTGTTATTATGCTTCCGGTAACGTATAAAACAGATAGGAAAATCACTGTTCTAACGTAGGTATGATCATATATCACTTAAAAAAATGTACATAAATCAGAATATCACGACAAGCTAATAAGGGAAGTAAGTATTCAAAAATATCACAAAAGATACAAAAATGGTACCTAATATGAGTTAATTTTGGTGCATATTAAGAACTGTATCATTATTTTTTTTTAACAAAAAAAATCTTTGTAAACATACTAAGTGTAATTGACTTGGCTGCGTCCCCCTCCATCTTTTTCTATTTTTAACTAGAGAAATGATATGATGAATCGACATTTTCAATCAATCAATTTTTTAAAGAATATTAAGCAACTTTTGTGTGTGAATAAAGAAAACTTAGCTCAAAATGGCACAATTCTTCCACTCCAAATCATATAATTTGTAGTTTCATTGCAGTTTTTATGATGTAAGTGTTAAAGATCATTTTTCTTTGGTAACAAAACAGGCCAATGCCATTACTATGGCCATTTTGTGATATTGTAAGATGTTGCGAATTTTATAGCACCATACACCAGTTACAGTTGAAAAAATTATTAAAATGTTGTTTGCAACTTGATTAATGTATCACAGAACTTTTGACTGGCCACCGAGGTTACCTGATTTAATAGCACCAGATTTTTTTGGGGGCAATATAAAGGGACAAGTCACAGGCAATGGACAGCTTAAAAGGAAATATTTACATAGATCTAGCCAACATAGGAGTGGAGTAAGGCTAGAGCAAAACAAAATAAAGAATTACAGCAACCAACGTAAAGACAGATGGCTTTAATTCTTCTGTTAAGTGAAGTTATTAGAATGTTGATTAATTTCTCTTTTTATCTGCCAAAATCCAAAATTAACAAAATAGAGGGAATAATGCTTAAATTTGATAGTATATTCTGAACTATCACTGATAAATGTAACCTTCTTCACCAACTCGAGTAAATTGATCTCTGCCTTACCATTCCCACTGCCAATATCAATTTAAAATAACGTTGCTTCTATGTATAAAATATGAATTAACCAGTAATAGTAGCAAATACATTTATTAGTCTTTCTGCTTGTATTATCCCATTTCATGTAATTAAAAAAGGAAAAAGTAGGCAAGTCACATTAGCTCAGTATGTTACACCTGGTATATCTATATAAGTTACAGGGAAGCTAAACACATTGCTTTGCTCAAAGTGTACCTTGGTAAAAATTTTCCGCCAAAAATATTACATTTTTAACATTTCATGGAAGTATTAGCGTATTCGTTGTTACAAAATAACAACCTTATATGAGTTACTGATAATTTCCTTAAACTATTTCAGTTCCTCAAAATTATCTCGAAATACAAAGCATAAGTATGTAAATTTTTTTCATTTTTTTGGAAAAAATATTTCTTAACGCTATCATCGTAATAAACAGTCCCAGAACTTCTAAACAATATAAAATATACAGTTTTTGTATAGCCTACATGCACACGTTAATATAAACACTCCATTTTTCCTTACAAAATATTTAGATTTTTCACATTCCTTATGTTTAGTTCAATATTTAATATGTATTAGTACCGAAATATATAAATTTTATAAACACAATATGTTCGCAAATCACAATTAATCCTATGCCTAACAGTGCAAATTTTTGAAAGCCTTTTTGTTTTATCTTTCTTTTGAAAATCTAATATAAATATGGCAGACTTTCCATTGCTTATCATTATTATTGGCAAATAATACTTGTTTGTTCTTATTCTATGATGGAAAAAAATAATCAACAGTTACACAAAACAGTAGAAAAATAATATCACCATTTGGAACAAAATCAACGTACATGTCCGAAATTTAAAAATTTAAGAACAATAAACATATTAGCGGCTACTGGTTCTTGGGAAAGGACTTATATGAAAGCAGAGACAAAATCTGAAAAATATTTGAATATATATAGCAGATAATTTTAGTACAAAAAACTACTTCTATACTATTGATCCAAATTCCGGTTAAAGCAACAGAAATAAAAATATAAAATCTTTCTCACGGCTTGCCGCAGTTAGATAAAATTATTCGCTACAATCAAAGAATCTCCGGCCATGGAGCACACTTACATAAACACTTTCATTCTCATTATTTTCTTCTTACACTCGCAGGGAGTACTGTAAATACAGTCTTTTGAATATTCCTTCCGGTTTAATGGTTTTGTTTTTGTCAAAATAGATCTGAGTGTTCCCATGTAAAAGAAACATTATGTGCGTGAGTCATCCAGATCTTCCAGTGTAAAACTGGATGAACAAAATTATATTTAAAAAAATTAATAAAATTCAAATATTGAAGATTTGCGAAAGTGGGACTTTGAATAATTTATATGCTGTCTTGATAACATATTTAATGTAATTCTTCGATAGTAGGAGTGTTTTTATATATTTTGGCATGCGGTGAGCAAAATTTTATATTTTTATTTCGGTTCAGCTGACAAACAGCTTACGAGAGTACCCTGAACCGCATTCTAACAGTGAATCTGCTTTATTGTCTGTATCATCGATTTTAAAAAAAGTTTAAGATAACTAAATTTGCCAATTAGAACGTTAGATCAGAAAATGCAGAAAATTGCATTGACAACTATCCCATTGGTCTAAATGCTCATCCTAGGCCAAGAGCCAGTCTCAAGAACATAGGTTCTGACATGTTATAAGTGTCTTATTCGAACACCAAAACTGTAATTGAAAGAAATAACGATTGTATTGTTTTCATTTTTATTATTCGCATGAATTGTTCGTTCTCTCTAGTTCTAGCAAATTCATTATTTGAAAATGAAAATATTGAAGAAAATTTTAGTACACGACTCTAAAGCATAGTGCTATAAAGAGCTATATGTTTTCGATTTGGAGGGTTTCAGTGAATAACCACCAGATGACGTTAGTTGTTAAAGAAAATATTTTAAAGTAATAATAATAAACTTCTCGCTTTACCTCTTTCTACCACTACTCTGTGAAGATATATTTTTCAATACACCTTTTCTTTAACTAGGCATTGGTATAGTTAAAGTGCTAAGTATATATTTTTGGTCTTCAATTTTTAAATACGGACATATGTAGATAGTGACCCATTATGAGAACTACACATGTCTAACAGGAGAAACCAATTCATTATTAACACTAGAATTGATTTTTTATGTTCCAACATATACATGGTGTTCATGTCATTAAAAAAACTGGTAGTGGGCAGCGATCAAACAAAAATTTTTACATAACTTGGGGCCTAAAGCCCAAAGTTTTGGAGAACAAAATAAAAATGAACTTTTGCAAAATTGGTTGAGAACTTCTGGAATATCACATGTTATTATAGTATACTAACACTAAAGATATATATAGTAGAAACTAGAAATAAAAAAGGTTGTACGAAGGATTTTAGGACCAATACTCGATAATGGTATCTGGAGAATAAGATATAACAAGGAAATATACCAACTATACAAAGGAACACCACTCTGAGAGTATATCCAAATATAAAGGTTGCAATGGGCCAGACACGTATGAATGAGAGAGGAGAAACTGCCAGAAAGAGTGCTTAACATACAAATGTAGGGCAAAAGACCAGTAGGAAAGCCAATGGAATTTATTTATTGTACGGGAAAAACCCCATTACAATGAATAAAAATATACAAAGATAAACAACAGAAACAAATAAGTGTAAAACAAATAAAAAATACCTCAAACTAATTGACTAACAACAAATACAAATATAGGTAACAATATGAATTAAAATTTAAAATTAATTCAATGGAAGAGACCTAATCTTGTCTTTAAATTGATTTAGTGATAAGTAAAATAAATCCAAATTGTAATGATTAATAATAGCTTGTAGGGTTCTGTCAAAAGGAGAATGCTTTCCATAATTATTAGAATGAAAATTAATATAAAAAAATTGTTATATCTTAATTAATGCTTAGGGATGTTAAATTTAATAAGAGCCAGCAACTTAGGACACGATATGTAACCATTAACCAACTTAAACACAAAATATAAGTCAGTTACAATTCTCTGCGAACTACCAGAGGAGACATGTTGAGTTGTGACAAAATATCATTATAATCATGATGATTATTGGACAATTCATTTTAAATGCGCAAAACTTGAAAAATTTATTTCGAATCCGCTCAAGAGTTTTTATGTGGACAGTGTAAAGCGGAGACCAAACCATAGAAGCATAGTCCAAACGTGACCTAACAAGTGAATAAAACACATTTTTAATTGATGAGATAGATAGCTCAGTATAGTTTCTTGTGAGATACCCCAACATTTTTGAGGAATCCACTGACACGCTATTGACGTGATGCACAAAATTAAGGTTAACATCAAAAGTAACTCCCAAATCTTTCGCTGAAGTTACAGATTTAAGGGGTAAATCGAGAAATATATTTCTACCGTTAGGGATATCATTCACCTAATTCATATACAAGTAACCTAAACATTCAGCTAACAATAATGCTGAGGATTCTTGAGGGCAGTTAACATTTGCACCATAGTCGTCATTGCTCCAAGAGGCCTCAGGTAGATTATAGTCACCAAATATTCGCAGTGAGTCATATAATATAATTATCAGCCGGGGATTGGGGAGGGATATAAATCTCATCAATAATAAATTCTATGTTATTATAGCTGCTATTTTAATTGCAACAAGTACTCCTCCACCCCTTACTTTATTATTAGTATGAGGATTACGGTCCATAGGAAACACAAGGTAATTTCTTAAATTTAGTTCACAGTTCTCAATATCCTTGGTTAACCAACTTTCGGTTGAAATTATGACATCATAATGAGAGCATAAAACTGCATTTTGTAAATCTATGAGCTTAGTACGCAAACCACTAACATTTTGATAGTAAGCTTGTAAAGGGGTTAATGTGTTTTTTTCTTTGTTTTTAACATTGGGGATGCCATTATTAAACCTAATGGTAAGATTCTGCTCACCGGCCTCCAGTCTATTTTTCAAGTCACTTTTGACTCTTTTCTCTGATCTTCTTGCATTTTTGTTAAGTCTGCACTTATTCTGTATTGAGAGGAGTACAATTTGCTGGGACGATGTAACGGAGGGCGCACAAAGCCTTCTAAGAGTCAAAAGTTGGACAAGAACAGCTATGGACAGGGGAGGGGTATTTGGAGGCAAAAGTGAAAGGATCGACTTGGGCTGTAGGACCATAGAAGAATACACTCAACTTCAGCACATATTTTGTAAAGTATTTTTATGAAAATGACCGTTATTTTTTCTTTGCATTTCATTGGATAGATTAGTACTAGAAAAATATAGTATTGTTATGTGCTGCCCTCTAACAGGGAGAGATGTGATTAAGTCCCTGGTCAAAGTGAAGGGAAACCTGTTATTCTGTTGATGGCTAGTAGGGTGGCGCCATATCTATGAGCCAATTGACGAACAGTCATCTATCACATAGTAGAAAACTCTGTAGGATTCTAGAATGTTATGGAATAGGATTCTGGTACATTCTATGGGTGGATATAAAGAGGTGAATCCAGCAGATGGGGGAATAGAACAGTTCAATTTAGTGAAGTATACAGTACAGTTCTAGTATACAGACAGAGAGTTTTTAGGTTAGACAAGAGTTGACAAGTTTAAGAAGAAAAGTAAAGTACCTAGTGTTTTAAAAGTAGTGAATTTATATGAGATTAAGTTATTATTAGTTGTGTGATTTCTAAGTAAATTTTAGTGATTAATAAAATAGTGGTTAGTGAAGATTCTTGTTGCAAGTTATTTGAACCCACAGAGTGTTTACTGAAGACTGTAAACACGTAACAGTATTTAGAAATTACTCAAGTAAAACTTTCACACTAATAAGAAATTACCTAGTTTTTATCTTTACATCGACCTTTAAAAAATCATTATTAACACATACAAACTATAGCAGAGATTATTTAAAAAGTCCTGGAGGGCATTAAAATGTGCAACAAAGAAAGCTGTAGCTTTAAAACATATTTCTCTGTTGTAAACAAGTCATAGGCAAGAAATTCACAAGTACCCAGCCTTACAGGGTCCGCTCCTTCTTTCACTAAAAACCTTTGCCACTACTATACAAACATTGTGATAAAGACGGAAGAGGTTCTCAAACTTTTTGTAGGTAAATGACCTAGGTCAGTTTTCAAAGCGCTCCTAAAGGAAAATGATAATTGGTACAACCAGTTTCCTTTAATGACAAGGAACTAGTTATACACTGTATGGCTTTGTTTTTAATGATTCAACATCATCCTAATACATCTACTAATCAACACAGCTGGTGATTGATGTGTAGTCAACAAAATGGGTACGCTCGCTGACGGTATTGAAAAACTATACACTACCATTAACAAACTAAAACGGTAAAAATTATAAACATACAAAAGAAAAACTTAAAAATATCAACTTATATCTAAAAAAATTACGTAACATATAACAATTTTTGTACTATTCCGTTAAAGCAAAATTTTGTACCTTAAAATAAACCTATACACACAGAGTACGATTATTTTTGTTTTTATCACAATAAAAAAGTAGTGAGGTAGTCTCAACGTGACTAGAGATGCTATACTCTGTGTTTCGAATTCTAGTACTCACCATCTTTTTCTACTTATTCTTTATCTAGTTGCAATCACAATTTTCTCCACGACGAAATCTTAATTATAAAATAATTTTTTTTTTTAACACAGACCCACAAAAATAACAAATGTCAAAAAGATATTAATACCACAACACTATTTAATTTATTGACATTCAATGTCTCTAAATATAATTTAACGTAGATTAGATCTACCACTACTAGCCTTGAATTTTTGAAATTAATTATCACAGCCAAAAATTACCATGCCAATTTTTCCCCTTACAACTGAGTACTAGAATTTCTTGGAACAAAGGAAAAATGAAGATTATTCAGTAAATTTAAGACAAAATACCTGACGCTGTAGTAGTAGTGGTGGTGTTGATACTACTCGGAGTAGGAGCAGCCACCTGAATTTGTAATGTTTGTGATGGGTTACCTGAAAATATGCAGATACAGAATTCAGTACCATATTCTCCTAAAATACCTGATCTAAGCCCTATTGAATATGTATCAAATGATCCTAACAGGACAGTGATAGTGTTTCACGCAACAAATTATATACTGAGTTGATGCTACAGAAACAATTCTTACCTTGTTGTGACAGTTCCGCCTTCACTCTTCTGGCAATATGTGACCTGGTATGTTTTCTAAGGTGATCCTTCCTGTAAAAACCTTTGCCACATTCTGTACACACGTGCCTCTTTTCGCCAGAGTGTATAACAAAGTGTAACGTTAACTGCTCCTTGCGTTTGAATGCCTTCAAGCATACCGTACACACGTACGGCCTTTCAGGATTGTGCGACTGTTTATGCCTTGTTAGATGGTCCTTTCTTTTCAATCCCGCTCCACATATGTCACAAACAAATCGACGCTCTAAAGTGTGGCCAACAAGGTGTTGTTCCAGGAGCTCCTTTTCTGGGTATGCCATATGACATTCCGGACAACAGTAAAGTGTGGAACCATCCAGTGCCGTGGTTAAACGAATCTCGCCTGAAATATTCGCAAGGCATTTATGTAGTTGCCACACTGCAAAATGGACTAGATCAATTAATAATAATAATAATAAAGTATTTATTATTCACCCAAACTCACAACAATTCAATGGATTATATAAGTAACAATACAAGTGATAGGTAAATAAAAGGCAGAATAGTTCAATTTGCATCTGTTCTACCACTACAGCTTAAACTATATGACAAAAAATAAATATAATATGGCTTTTAATTCATATCTAGACAATGCATAATATAATTAAATTAGAGAAGTACATCACAGCAGACAGGAGAAAAGAGAAAAACAGATAACTAGAGCAGAGAAATAGAGAAGATAGAAGAAAAAAAAGAACGATTTATTGGTTTCACATTAAATACTTTTTGCATATCTTTTTAAAACTTTCACATGTAAGGATTAGTCCATCAAAAGGTAATTTATTTATACAGGTAGCAAGAGAAGGACCTTTTGAAAATTTCCTTACTATTCCAAGCAACACATGATGGTTTAATAAAAGTTTATTATATGAATTTATGGCTTAAATTTCGTTATCTTATATTTAATCAACGTCTATGAAAAGCGTTTATTTCATAAACGATTTTTCTACGTATATTATAAACGTATTTCTCCGAAACTTTTTGGAGTAACGCAGAATATTTGAGAAAGAATTAATTGAGAGTTGAGACTACACTTCCGTCAAATGTTTAAATTGTAAATTGGTGAAATTGACACTACTTGCATTTTTTCAGCCATATTAGAGTTTTTAATATACGATTTTTAAACATGTATACGATAAATATGTATTTGTGCTACATTTTTTATAGGCATGTCATAAACAATTGCAACTAAAAGTTCGAAGATTATAACAATATCTGGAAATATGAGCAAAATATTTACATTAATCAAAATTTGTTATAGATAGATGATGAATGAAAATATTTGTTCAGTAATATTGCAGTTTATAATATACGGTTTATAAACGTATATCAATCTGCATCGATTGCGCAGTCTCCAGCAACCGGGTTAGTATTGTTGTCTTTCTTGCAGCATACATAAGCATTTCTCATAAATATATGCATCTCTCTCATTGTCTCAACAGTACAGCTGGTGAGCAACCGCGGATCGTCGTGTTAATTGCTGTTTCGTGTGGTGGTAGTCAACCTTAGTAGTGTGGCCTTGTGATCGAAACAAAGAATATTTACTTGTTTGTTTTTGCGTATATATTATTTGATTGAAATTCAACAAGTGTTATGTTGATGAGCCGCCCTTATCCTTGAGTTATCACGTTATAGTGCGTTAAAGTTACAAGAATGAACCAACTTGTGATTGGTAAGAATTATTGTTTATCTGAGCGATTTCATAGTAACTGCATTTTTTTTGTCACAGAAGGTGCAAAACTCTGCATGGCTAGTGTTGAAGGTGTAGGTGAGATCAGTGACAATAAAATTAGAGGGACGATTCAAGATTGGTTGAAGCTTGTCAAAAGCCACTATAGTTACAATAATAATAATGAATAGACACTATTTTTAGATTTTAGTAAAGAGTAATGAACAATGTTGTGTTTTGTTATCGTTGTCAAACATCCTAGGTCCTCGAGGGTGAAATAGTAAATGATAAAATAGTTTTACGTATTTAGCCAATCCCGCAGAATAGGTAAAGCTTAATATAATATAAAAAAGCTAGTACTAAATAATAAATATTTTTAAAAAATTACTATCTGCATACATATATACAATTTAATTATTTTTCAGTAATTATATACAGGTAGGAGGTTTAAAATATGTACTTTTAAAAAATTGGAGATCATTATAATATTAACTTTCGAATATAAAAACGGGTACCTTCTATCGTTTTTATAGTGTTGTAGACTGATCAAATCTAAATAATTTTGCAAAGGGAAATGTATCGCAAGAGAGAAAAACTTTAATTCTAATTTCCCTGTTATAATTAAAGAAAAATTAATATATTTTACAAAATAAGGCACTTAAAAATTAATTTGTTTCAATGTCATCTTATTATTGTTATGCAGCAATATATATTAACAATTTTATCATAAGTAGCAAATGATTTCTGATTTAATACATGATTTGACTTGCAAAGTTATTTGAAATCGATCAGTCTATAATACTGTATAACAGAATTTCCCATTTAAATTTTGAAAGTTACGGTAATTTTGGTAAAAAAGTGATGGAAACTATTTAATCATTTATTAAATAAGCTCTTAGTTTCTAAAACAATATAAAAAAAGGTCTAAAGATTTATAGCGTATATTCATTAACAAAGATACAAGGGTGGATGCCCTTTAAAAAATCTCTCCATATTTTCTATCTTTTTATTCTAAATTTTCTGAGAAAAACTAAATTCTTCAGAAAAAGTTCAGATTTTCAAGAGAAAAAAATTTAAATAAAAACAATTATAATTTACGATTACATCTAATTTCTTTTAACTATTATAGTTCACCAGCTTTATGAGGCTTTGAAACTTATATATTTTTAATTTGAAATATGTTCACCTTACGCGAAGTCAGATATTTATATTCTCTGAATATATTACCTAAATTTTGGCATTGCTAAAAAAAGTTTGATAAGCTGAAGTAACACTATAAAAAATGACTTTCTCAAAAAATTTAAAATAAAAAAGTTTGTAAGTATTAGATACCCTCTATGTATGTATGAATTACAGTGGATAATAAAGGTTTATTACATGTATACCAGCAACTGGAGAAAAGGTTTTTCATAACCTTGAGAAAAAACCTTTACATCATAAGTATTATCGATGTATATGGAATACGTTTATTTGAGGTTCCACATAAAAGTATATATCTCATATATGATGTGACAGCAATATAACGTTTTCTTAAGACGTATATATTTAGAATATGATGTACAATATATATACGTTTTTTCAAAACGTCTATATTTAATATATGATAAGACAAATATTTATACGTTTGTAGCGCGGACATTCGAACGTTGAATATAGGTTGCAATAAACATTATATATACCAGTCCTATAAACGAAATTAAAACGTTTATTAAACCATTTGGTGTTGCTTGGGATATTAAGGTACATGGTTTGTGTCTAATATTAATGTTATGAACATCAGCGCGAAAGGACAGCTTGTTGAGAAGATAAGGTGGTGACTTAAATTTTATGAAAAAAAAACAAGCCATGTGAAGTTTACAACGACTGTACATATTCAGCAAACCAGAAGTTTGCGAGATATTCTTTGTCGACGTTGAATTCCAAAAATGAAACGAAGGCAAGAACTGTAGTTTTTGTATACATCGCACCTTGATGATGTCAATAGGGCCATAAACCGTATTACTGTGGTTAAAATGAGACAAAACTAAAGAATCACTTAACATTTTTTTCACATCAATGCAATGCTTAAAAAGTGTCTCTGAGTATATACCGTTTTTAGTGCAGCATATGATAATCTTAATTTACTCGTTATATGCTGCTTAAACTTTAATTTCTGATCAATAATAAGACTTTTAGAGCTATAATTGAAGGCAATAATATCATTTCCAATCTGTATATTAAATTCTCTTGATACAAATTCACGTACATTCTCATTACAGAATATAGCAGATGACTTACTAGGGTTAGTTTTGAGTAGGTGATCAATTGAAGTTGATACCAAATTCTTTAAATCAGTGTTAATTAAATTCTCATATTCATGTAAAATCTTCAATGTGAAATGAACAATAAAGTTGTACATCATCGGCATATAAGTGGTAAATACAAAATTGCAAGAATTTATGAAAATTTGATGTAAAGATAGTAAATAATAATGAGCCAAGTATACTTCAATGCAGAACTCCTAAAAGTACCGTTAGCGGTTGTGAAATATTGTTATTGAGTACCGTTTGTTGAACTCTATCCGAAAAAATGATATAGATGGGAAGAAATTTGCTCAAAGCCACAAAAATGTAAAATTGAAAAAAAGTAATTGATAAAGCTTTAGTATAATCTAATGATACTAAAACTAAACTAAAAAATTCTTGTCATTCTAAAATTTTTTCAAAAATGTTTTATAAGACAGGTAAAACACTAATAGATCTTAGGTGACTTAATTGGTTTGGTCGATTAATTTTTGGCATAGGAAATATTAAAACCCTTTTCTCCAGGTTTTAGGGAAGTAATTTCCACATATACACTAGTTACAGATATGTGCTAAAAAAAAATTATAGCACGCATAACCGCTGAGACAGTTTGAGTGAGAATCACGTTCAAAGATTCCGTTACAAACAAACATACAGGTGAAGCTAATAAAAAAAATAGTAAAACATAAAAATAACAGCGGCGCCTCCGGAAAAATCTCGACAATAGATTAGTCATTTTTTAAATTGTCTTTTATCCTGATGATCCTGGTGAGGACATTAGGACAAATTTGTCAAATTATTATATTGTCATCGGTCCTTGATAAGTGTGTACAGTTTCAGATTAATCTGACGTTTTGAAGTGGGTGAGAATTACGCTCAAAGATTCCGTTACAAACAAACAAACATACAGTTGAAGCTAATAAAAGCGTGTTAAAAATGGAATTATATAAGGACAGCATAGAATGTATTAATGTTGAATTTAATTTATCATATCCATACGCTTTTGATTTCATGTTTTGAATTATTTTAATAACATCTAAAGATATCTGTTTTAAGAGAAAATAAACCATCTATACCTTCTTTAACATTGGTATTATAAAAATTAATTATTCGTCTTTAGGTGTCTCATAATTATTTGAAGAATATATAAAAAATCATTAATAGTATCCACATTGTTTAACTGTTCAGCTATTTTGATGTCAGTTTTCTACAAATATTTAGGTTTTTTTTAATTCACTCAATTTGTCTTTTGTATTGCAATTACTAAATTTATATCTTAAATAAGCCTTATTTTCAGCATTAATGGTAGTATTAGTTAAATTTCGAAGTTGTTTATAAGAACACCAATGACCATTTTGTCCGGTTTGTTTGAATTTTGTCAGAGCTTTGTTACGTAGTTTCTGCATAAATTTAATATTATCCACAATCCATGAAGCACAACTTCTTTCAGAACATTTTATAGATTTTATAGGTGCATGCGCATTAAATAATTGTAAAAAGTTATCAATAACAAAATCAATTTTATCATCAATATTATTGATGTAATAAATATTATTCCAAGGTATAGGTTCTAAGTCTAATTGAAATTTCCAAATTAATACGCTTCTTAACGCTCTGTAATTAAAAATCCTTTCCGGTTCTTCAGTGGTATTAAACATTATTGTACACTTGTACAGTGAACTACAACATGATCAGAAATTTGAGCATTAACTAGCCAACATCATAAGAATTTTCAAAATTTACAAGAATTAAATCTAACCTGGTTTAGGCCTAGGTTTCTTTTCTTTCTCAGGCTTCTTCTTCTTCTTTTTCTTAGGAGAGGGGGTGTTTTGAATTTGGGCAGTGTTGATAGTTGTCAATGTACTCAGACCGTTTATTGTTGTTGCAGCCAAATTATTCGTACTCCCAGTCAAGACGCTACCATTCAGCCCATTTGTGTTCAAGCCATTTATATTGATAGAGTTATTATGCAGTAAATTCATGTTGGGCTCGCTGTTGTTTTGTATATTCAGTTGTTGCACGCTCTCCTTCTTTATGTTCTCCGCCGAGTATTTCAGAAAGTGGTGCAGACTTAAAGGGAGGGTCGAAGCTGGAAGATGAGACAAATAGTCAGCGACCGTTGATCCTGGTGTTGCCAACGATTGCCAGGTAGACGGCATGGATGCTGTGTTTAATGACTGACCCTGACTGATATTTTGATGTTGGGATTGAATTTGAGATTGCTGATGGGTTTGTTGTTGATTTTGGGTTGCCTGGTGTGTACGTCTCTCTGATTCCTGCATGTCTTGCTTTACCTGTAACACATGTGTTTGATTTAAAAATTATCAATGTCTCACCAAGGAATTTGTTCAACGGCTATTATACCTTATCATTATTTTGCTTTTCCTGATGTTGTTGTTGATGCTGTTGGCTCTGCTGCAACATCGCTGCACACAATTCCTGCGCCAGTTCTTGAGGTTCATAGCTCTGCCTCTTCTCTTGCCTGATATTGTTCTGCTGGCTATATATTGCCTGGTTCATGTAGTTGCCATGATATTTAGAACTGTTTATGCTGTTCAGCATCTGCTGCTGGGTGGCGGGGTGATGCTGAGTGAAAGAAGGTACTCCATTAGCGGTATATCTATTGCTGTTCTCCTGAGTTGGGCATAATGTGCTCGTGGCATTTTCCTGAGAAAATTTGGCGGCAAATTGGTGTATCGTAGGGATCGCAGTTGAGAAGTGGCCTCCAAACGGTGGAAAATTCATGATTCGGCTTTATATTGTCTGGAAGAATTATAATAACGCATTGTATATAATCTGAGATCTGTTTCAAATTGTAGTTTATATGGTGATCAACTGGCCCGATTTGGATGGAACAGGCTTTGTTTTTGCGTTATATATCTCGATTAAAAACGATTTGTAAACTCGTTACACATGTCTCAGCATTTCACTTAGTCTCATAACTCAATTATCAGAATATATTTATAGGGTGTTCCATAGAGAAGTGTGCCGCTCAGATGAAAACGCTAATAATTTTACCAGCAAAAAAAATATATTGGGAATGACTCAGTTGTAGCTACACATTATTTTAATAGGTCCCTTAATTACCTCAGCAAGATTGCTTAAACTACCATTGTCCCAAAAAACAAAATGTTTAGCTTAGCCACGCTTGGATTTTTGCACCATCACTACATACTTATAAACTAAAAGAAACAGAAAGTCCAATATTTTTTACATAATAGGAATTCCAATGTAATTATACACTTGTCAATAAATGGAACATTTATTGTTTATTTCTGAGACATAGGAGAAAAAAAATTCATTTCGATTTTGTGTTCAAAATAATTGTTGTTGATGATGTCTGCTGCGACTTTGACAAAATATAGCATGTCAATGAATTATTGTATACTTTCTAGTATTTTCATCTGACCACTTCTTTTTGGTACACCCTGTATATTATATTTTACTTATAATTAGCAATTATCTAAAAATCTAAAAGTGGGAGAGATACCGTAACTCTATTATAATTAACAATACCTGAAATTACATTTGTTTTTCCATCCACTTATTATCATTTTACACAAACCTAAATAATAAATCATAGCTTTATAATTTCTTGTCAACATAGAAAAGTACCTACCGATCTATAGCGTACAAAAAATTGAATATGAAATTGGCATAATACTTATAGATACGAGTATAAAAAATTATTTTGATATATAGAACCATTTTTCATTTATTAAATTTAAATTTTCATTGTACGTGACCCAGCTTTTTGAAAAATAACAGTTTAAATATTTTTATTTATCTACCATTCTCTGTGAAATCTGAAATAGTAAATAATAAGAGACAAAAATTGTTTGAGTGGTCAAAATACCTGAAAATTATTTACACTTCAAGAGTGAAAGTAATATTTATACTCTTTTAACACCAGCTGATGTAGGGTTTATAAGTTTTACAAAATTACATAGGAGGTAGGTAAATAAGCAGCAAGAACAGGTGCTTTACAAGATATATTTGTTAAATGAAAAGTACTATTCACATTTGCATATTCAATACACATTATAAAATATTCTGCATGCAATAATCGTTAAACGGCAATAATTAGCCAATTGCACGTTTTGAAGGTGTAAATTAAATGATACACGAGATGGTGAACATTTTACGCCCCTAACCTCAATTTTTTACATTTAAATAAATTTTCTTACCATAATTGTTGTAAATCGATGTAATAGTAATAAAACGCCGCCGAAGCCACTAATCATTTGCAATTTCTTTGATATTCAGTTTCGCCATTCCCCTTGCGCAGAGGAAAGGGTTGTATTTGGGGTTGAAGCGGTCATTCAAATCATGGCGGGAAAATAGCCGAATATGGAAAACGGATTTGAATAATTGCGTCTAGGAAATGGTTCGGGTAGAAAATATATATAGGGGTAGAGTGAATATAAATAGATGTCCGGTTTATTGTTTATAAACAAATAGGTACAGTCGTGGACAATAAATATTAAGACAAGTCTTGTAACACATTTTTTCTAAAATCTAGTTGTTTACATTTAGCTCTATATCTTTTAAGGGTGCAAAGAAACAAATAATATGGCCATCAGTAATTTGCATTTTGTTAAAGCTATGTATTTAATGATTACTAAAGCAGAAGAAGGTTGGTTTTAAGTCAATGTTAATAGAAATTTTGATTACCTACATTTTTAACCATACATTTGCTACAAATTAAATATTTAAGTAGGTACTTACCGTTTTAAAATATTATTATTGCAATAATTGTTTTATTTGGGCTTTTACTAGGTACATATTCAAACTCAGATAGATTTTTATAGACTCAAAGATGTTGTAATTGATTTTTTATCAAGTAGCCCAAGTAGCACAGTATGGATTGCCTACCTATAACTTTTTACTGTGACAGAATTGAATGATTGTATATGACTAGGTATCTGATTTGTAGATTGATCAATTCGGTGCAATTACTGTTTGATTTCTGAATCAGCTGTAATATAATTATCCCTCACACAGAAATAATTATAACCATATTGCAGTATACAATTTTCCACATATTTTGTATTGACCGACAACAAAAGCTATAATTTTATTTTTATAAGATGTCTTTACACCTTATTCACGATACGGTTCTTTTAAAAGCTTCACAAAAAATATCAAAACTCTTGAATAATACACGTGAATGCTCGATTGAATTTGCTTTTCGCCAACTATGTTGGCATCATCTGTAGATGATGCCAACTATGTTGGCATCATCTGTAGATGATAAAATACAAGTTTAAAACTTATTAAATACTGCCATTTAACACTTTACTCAACACGCGACTCAGAGATATGATAAAACTGAATTTTCATCATCTCCAAAGGAGACGCCAGCACGGTTGGCGAAACAAGCCGCGAGTACAGTGTTCAGGTGTAGTGTTCAAATTAAAACTCATGTCAGCTTTAATCATCGCTAGACGATGCCAACATGGTGGGCGAAATTCGCATCGAGTAGAACATTAGTGTAGCTATTAATTAAATCAAAGCCCAGTTTTCATCATCTCCACATGATGGCAATATAGTGGGCGAAATGCACGACGAGTAGAGTATTAGGGTGTAGTGTTCAAATTAAAACTCAACTAGATGATACCAACATAGTGGGTGAAACGCACATTGAGTAGAATATTGGAGCATATATTGTTCAAATTAAACCTCAGTTTTCATCATCTCCAATGATGCCAACATAATAGGCGAAATGCGCGTTGAGTAGAGTATTGAATAAGTGTAGTGTTCATACTAAAAACTCAGTTTTAAGCACCTCCCCAGATTATGGCTAATGGTTGGCGAAACCTGCGTCGAGTAAAGCATTCGGGTGTACTGTTCAAATTAAAATTTAACTTTAATATCTTCAGATAGTGTCAACATGGTGGGCGAAACGCGCATCAAGTGTATTATTCAAATTAAATCTCAGCTTTCATCATCTCCAGTGATATCAGCATATAGTGGCCGAGACCCGCGTCGAGTAGAACATTCGAGTGTTGCTATGAATTTAAAGCTCAGTTTTAAGCATCTCCAGGTGATGCCAATATGGTGAGCGAAACACACGACTAGTAGAGTATTCAAGTGCAGTATTTAAATGTCTAGGTACTTGTGGAAATTAAGTCAGATGCAACGCCACATTTCAACTTTCCAACATTTTATTTTCCCTAATATTAATATACAATTAGGAAAAGAACTTCTTAAAAAAAAAATTCAAAAAATTCTATAAAGTATTTAATTCATTTAATAATTATTTGAAACGTTTTATTCAGATTTACATGCATAATACTCGCCAGATGCAAAATTCTGCAAAAAATGAGAGTATCCTCTTAAACAATTAATTTTGTTTGTAAACCGTCCATTGGCAGTTGTCCATTACATTTGAAATTTCGTACTCTACAAAATTATTTATATGAAATTTCGTCCTATTTCTCACCGTTTGCACAACAGGTTATTTCCATAGATATTTACTACTACACATAACTGATGATATATTTTTTAGATAATATTCCTGCTTTTAACACTGGTAGTCAGGTTGTACAAATATCTAAAGAACAATTCGATACGCATTTATCTTTAATAAGATTATTGTTGATTCTTTAATTTTTCTTTTTGTTATCTGCCTCTTTTTTTAAAATTTTTGCCGAGTACCAGTTTATTCTATGTCCGTTTTCCCAAGCATATATATCTTTATGAGGGACCCTATTCAATACTAAACGAAAATCCAACAAAATCAATAAAGAGCAAAATTTACAGAACTTTGTTTAAATACAAACACGAATTTAATGACTTTGAACGAAGGAACCTTACACAACATTATAGTAAGCCTCATTTTTATGGCTTACCAAAGACAGAAACAAACCAATTGTTAGTTCTATTAATTCACCATGTCATAATTTGGCAAAATTTTTACTTAAAATTATTGATCCATTATTGGGAAATACCGATTCATATATTAAAAATTGTAAACATTTTATAGAAAAAATTTATGAAAACGATATTCATGAAACACACCTAATGGTTAGTTTTGATGTAGTTAGTCTTCTTACCAACGTTCCGGTAGATGAAACCTTAAAAATAGTTAAAGATAGGTTGCTGAATGATAATAATTTGGAAACTGGAACTAAATTATGTATAATGGAACTATTAACAATGTGTATAAAAACAACCTATTTTCAATTGGAAAATCAGCAGGATTTTGGTATGGCAATGGGGGGGGTCTCCATTATCACCAATTTTAAGCAACATATTTATGGAGAACTTTGAGAACACACATTTTCAAAATTGTATAAACAAACCGGTTGTCTGGTGGAGATATGTTGACGACATCTTTGCAATTTGGCTTCACGGTGCTGATTTACTAGATAGTTTTTTAGAAAATATAAATAGTACGGAACCATCTATTAAATTCACATCAAAGTACTGTCAATCTTAATAAATAAAAAATAATGAATTCCAAAAATATATTGACAGCAATACTTTTAATGACAATTTCATTTCTTAACATTAATATGGGTAAATAATTAAACTAAGTTTTAAACGATATTTCAAACAATAAAAATGACAAATTATGAGCTCCACCTTGGTTTGTGGCACACGTAGCAATGTCACCGCTATGCTGCTGCCATGTAGTAGCAAAACGCCCAACTATTTTACACGAAATTTAACATATTCGTATTCGACAAAATACTTGAATAAGTTGAAAAAAATTTCAGCCTATTTTCTTTTACTTCTAAGGTTATTTTCAAATTTTTTATGTAAAAAACGTATACTTGTTTGATGTCGGTAATATGAACCGTTTTCGAGATAAATGCACCTAACGATGAAATTGCGATTTTCAATTGCACAAATACTAATAACTTTTAAAAATAAATAAATAAAGAATATTTACTTAGTGTTATACTTTATAGGAGGATAATTGGAACTGGTCAGTGTTAAAGCAAAGGGCCGTGCGCACTGAGCTTGATATTTTGTCCTATATATTTAGCAATGGTATCGAGATTCGAATGGCAGTTGAAACTGTGCAGGCGAGTCCGAGACTGGCAATGTAATCAGCCTGAATGAACCATCTACGACTGCACTGGTTTAAAGATAATAAAACGGACAGGTCTACTAGCATAAAAAAAATCCTTAAATCGCTTCTCAATAGTCAAAGGTGGACTTCTGCTGTGCTGTTAATGTGCCAGTGCAGTGCGTATTTACGCAGGTATTTACCTGTTGTAACATCAAGCGTAGGAGTTTAGTTAGTTATTGTTCATATTTATAAATATTTACTACTATATAAAAGGTAAAATATTTTAATTATTTACTAATTTACCATGGCTTTCTGGAGACCACTTGAAACAGAGGATAATATAATAATGCCCGAAAATCTTATTATTTTCTTATGACAAGCATTTCTATTTACCTCCGCCCATGTACAATAAAGAGATGCCGACTGTTTTTGCCGGCTTTTAGTTTTTATATCAGTTTCAGTTCCAATCGTATATACTTTATATAGTTATATTAATAATTATACGAGTTGTTATATATTTAGTTCTCGAAAGTATCATGGCTTCCCAACTTATTTAATAAATGAAACAAAGCACTCTGGTATACCTATTTTTTTTATTAGCCAAGAGATTGTTCTACACTTTAGACAAACCACAAACAAAATATTCACATGACATTAATAATAAAAATTACAGAATCACTTTACTATTGTCACAATTTCTTACATAGAAAAACTATAATCGCCATCACATTATAAACGCATTTTAATATCGAGACATTTCTCAGAAGAAATAATAAATATTTTGCGAACAGGCTCCAACCACAAATCGACATTATGCATAAAATAAAAAATGTCCTCAAAGGTGATGTACAAATTAAAACTAATCCTTAAAATAATACATAATACAAAAAAATAAAATAAGCGTTTCCACATCTTAAAATGTACACTCTACGAATCGACATATCTATATAGGGTGACCGACAATCATTACCTTCTTCTGAACTGACTTCTATGAAATATCTCAATATAAATGAAAAATATTTCTACGTCTTAAATTTTAAAACATCCCAAAGTACACATAAAAAAACACTTTGGGACATTTCGAAGGCTGAACGCTATCCGATGCGTTCGCCTTCAAGAATAAAGGTAAAATTTATAGGCCACCCACAACGGCTATTGAACGGCTGAGATCCTTAACTAAAAAGTCATAAATTACACAAAGACTCCCTGCCGCATTTAAATAAGCTAAGGCAAAGGATACACGATCCCAAAACAGATGCTATTATAAAAGTCATATCACCACACGCAAATAAAATTAGTATAAAATCATTCAAAACACAATCACTGGTGCATCCTTATAAGCTATACGATAAATAAAAATAGCATAAGTATTGCACGGAGCGTCCTTAAAAGTTTGAGATCCAAAAATGCAACGTTGTTTAAGAAAACTATAATTTCTGCGCTCTGATATAGATGCAATCATTTATATAAGATATAATCAGTCTCTAAGTTCTAATCATATGGGGTTTGTACCCTAAAATTATGTAAAAAATATTAATTAGATATTATTTGCAATTACATTATTGTGTGAAATGGGCTAAAGGGCCTCGGTCAATTGCCTATTCATTTCTCTCATCTCAATAAAGTTCTATTATTATTATTATTATCAAAAGTAGGTATCTAAAACATAACTAAACATGTTTGAAAAGTAATATTATAGCATCCTTCAAAGATTCCATGCAAATAAAAATGGAACAAAAACTTTACGACTTCATTAAATTAACCTTACTCTCTGTACTATTCCGCCGGCATATTGAATCACTTACCTTTATAGGTTTTTAATGTACGTCGGCTGTTTGACGATGATGCCATACCGACCGGATCGCCGGCGTTAATAATGAGCTCGTAAAGTTTTTGTTGCATATTTTATTTGCAGGGATTCTATAGTAACAGAGTTTTACATCGAAAATCTGTGTGAAAAAAGTTACGACTTGGACAAACTGTGCTGACGAGACCATTATGAAACAAAAACAAACCAACAATCATGATGGAACTGTGATTTCTTACATCGTAGGCACATGCCATCCATATATCCAGTTTATATTTTGCTTGGCTTAGATATTTTACAAGTCACTTAGAGAATCTTCAGGTGGAAACAAATTGACTGAATAAAGAAATACTTTTCAACATTTTTGGGCGTATCTTGACGTCAAAGAAGTGTGCTTACGTTTGCAGATGCGAAATTGTAGGGGATATTAAAAGAAGAAACCAAAATGCTGCATCTTTTGCTGTGTAACTGAAAAAGTTTTCTGTACTTTGAAGGCTGAGCAAGAAACAACGATAAACCCGATTTTACATTTTTTTTTATATGAAAACGTAAAAATGGGTATAATTTGCTATTTTCAGGGATAAATTGCCATTTAGGGGATAAATCGCTATTTTTAGGGATAAGCTGATCAAAAATGTTGACAAACTCGGATAACTTGAGAAGCATTTTTGAGAAAAATGTTAGGGATAAAGTGAAGTGAGGTACCGTCATCGGTTTAAGCGTTGAGATCACGATTAGCGTAGTTAAGCAGCGTTGGTCGAGTCCGTCACTTGGATGGGTGAACGGCATCTCATTTCGCTGTCCTGGTTGAGTAGAAGAGTAGCTGTAGCTAAACTCCGCCAGGATGTAAATATAAACAAGGCATTAAAAAAAAAATCAGTTTTATGATGACATACACACATACAAGGTTTCCTGCAATTGCAATATCACGAAGACGTGTTCTAAAAATATTGCAATGTCACAAATGTCATCCATATCATGCATCTCTACATCAGCAACTTACGTTTTTCAAGAACTTTTTGCAAAAGATTATTTATGGCAGTAACACTCAATTATCTCAACAAACAAGTCTTATTTCTTGCATTATCATATTTCTCAATTGTTACTACCATTATACATGGGATATTACAGTAATTCATACAGTTTTCATTTGAATATTTTCTTCTATAAAATTTTTTTGGTTCCCAGTTACAGAGGTGTGCTAGTTACACGTTCAATGCTTAATTACTCACAAACAATCCAAATCCAGAGTCCAAATAGAAGAGCGAAGGAAACAAAAGTTTTTTTGTAGAATATGAATCTGCATGAAAGAAAAAATAACATTTAAAAAAACAAAGTTGACCTTCCAGAAACCTTGCAATCCTCCATCAAACACCTTTGTCTAAAACATTTTTCTCGAAAAAGCTTTATTCTTAAGTTATTCACGTTTCTCAATGTAAATGCTACGAACAGAAGAACTAGAGATATGTCGGAAAGTTAAATATAAATCCCTATTTTTCAGGCTTTAATGATTTCCTGTACAATATAAAGTAATATTAAATATCGTTCGATTTTAAACATTTATATTAATATATTTATACATCGCTACTTAAAAGCATTATCTGTTTTGTATGAAAATAGAGTTTAGCTTGTTCAAGAACCACCTTGTTAACTAAAGTGTACTGTGGAAAGTATTAATAATTAGTATGAAAACATGTTTATCTGTTTATCACTTAAAAATAGCGAGTTATCATTAAAATAGCGATTTATCCCTAAATATAGCGAGGTATTTATAAAAACTGTGATTGAGCACGTTATGTGGCAAATTCGCTTTGGTGTGATTCTATTGTGTTTTAGGTTCGATTCCCGGCACCGACACTGGTAATGTCGATGGATAATGGATGTTGCCTGCATTTTTCAAATATGTAACCCCTTCTGGACAGGCATTGGCTTTGTCTATTATGTGTGGTGCATTTGCTTTATTCCCGACCTCGTTCTATTGATATTTATATTTTACCCTACCTTTAAATTGCAATATCTCCATAAGTATTTAGCATAGAGTGCTATTTTGGTTATTTTCATCTTAAATGTAAGACGAAAAAAGAGTACTCTATATGGGGTTTCTGTGTACTGATTGAGGCATAGCGCAAAAACCGCCTATTACTTTTTAAAAAAATTTCCCTACAATTTCGTTTCTACAAGTTTAAGTACACTTTTTTGATGTCAGCATACACTCGAAAATGAAAAAAAAAAAATCTTGATTGGGGAATATTTCCTTCGATCTATTTTTACAGCCTGACCTAGTATTAATCTCTTTCTATATTAGCGAACTTATGAAAATTTTAGATTGCTATATGCCGATTGCGAAACAAGCAAAATCAAGTTACTTTGTTAAGTTGTTTTTCCTTTTCATCCAATGATTGACTGAAACGAATCCCCTTTAAACTTATATTATTTACATTGTACAATAAATCAAACCAACGGTGTGATTCAGCTACAGCATATGTGAAGAATCCAAGCTGCGCAACAACAAACTCACCGCCAAGGTTCCACGAAGCGAACATTCAGTCCTAGCATGCCACAAAGTTATTGCTACAATTATGTTTACCTAAGATATCAACTATCAACAGCATAATGCAAGAACACCTTGAAAAAGCAGTTTCTTACTTTTTTTTGTCTTCCCGCTCAAATTAATTAATAATTTAATATATACAAAAATAAGAAACTAAGAGCAACGAAGACAAAAATAAAAATACATTTTAAAATTATAATATATGCAAACGCCATCGCTGATCGTTTAACAAATGTGATAGTGATGGCTGGTCAGTCTTCTACAATGAAAAACAATCGGTATAACGTTCGTCAACTCAAACTTTTGAAAACGCTCAGCATTTTAGTTCCTCTGCATAAAATTATCACTAGACAGGATATTTAAACATTTTTTAAAAAACATTTGATGTATGTAAAAGATTCTGTAGAACATATAAAATCACAAATAAAAATCATAAATAAGAGGGGACAAACTTAAGAGTTAATATTAAAAACATACATATTAGTTGCCGTTGCAGCAGATCTTTTGTTTAAAGTCCTTGAGCTTACCAAGATCAACTTGATATACAGTACAAGCCGGAGTATGTTTCTTGGGAAAGGAGCTTTGACTATTACCAAATCAATTTTCATGAGGAAAAATTAGTCAATAGGCACAACTTTTTAATAATTGTTTTTTGTGAAAACAAACATGTTATTACCTGTAGCAAAAATAAGGTAATAGTGACAAATTTAAAACTCGTACTCCATTTTGAGTAAATTATTTTACTCATATTGCAAGTCGCTTAATTATCACAGTTCTGTTCAGCTACTAACATTATTGAGAACTAGCGACCGATGGGATGGTTGAACTATAGCATATAAACTAAATAAAGTGCTGTTTGGCATACATACCCTTAGTTTAACAATTTTGATATTTCCTTTTTTCCTTCCTATTTGGAGTTAAAAGCATAGTCGACAGATGAAAGTGGAAAAAAGTTTACATACTGAAGGAATTTGGAAAGTACCTCGGAGGGTTAAAAAATTGATTGACTTACCATTTTCTGTCTGACTTTTCTATGATTAATAAATTTTTACATTATTAGACTTGGTCGAGAGCAGCTGTCCTAGATTATCTCAAAATAGGAGACCCAAATGTGGAAGGTCACTTCTTAAGAATATACTTTTCATAATCCCAAAAATAACCACATGCTCCAATTGAGCTGATTTTTTTATATAAATACATATCTATGCGAAGAACTTTCCTAAAAACCTTTGATTTACATTATTTTTGCAGCAATTATTTTTTTTTCTTTTAATGCATTCTTCTCCTGAACGTTATATCAAGAAATCAAACCATCAGGATATTTTAATAGTGATGTGAAATGTTTTAGGAAAACTGGTGTGTATTATTATTATTGTATCTAAAACATTTTTTTTAATTAACTTATATTAGTCTTACATAACCTCAAAAGTAATCCAAATTAAGATGGCCGCTGCAGGCAAACTTTCCGGTCCATGACGACATCATAGCAAAACCATTTGAGTTGAGGAAATTGTCGCATTGTGATTTTTCTGAAACGATTTCCATGTCATCAGTATTTAATTACTGCTTTGAGATATCTGTAATTTTCCTCCCGTTCAGTATCTTTTTTCTTTCAACATTATGCCATTTTCACTATCAATTACAATGTTATCACAGGCTTTAATATCACAAAATAACATGGGAGAGGCACACTGAGAATTTATCGAAAAATTAAGTAAATCCTGTTTCATTATTAGATATTTAAAATCCTCTGTATCACTTTACGTGTTGAAGTTAGCCTACCTTGGATTGATTCAGTGTTAACTCATCTTTTGGATTAATGTTTTGAGGAAATTGTTCAGACACCTCTAAAGTACTTATATTATAAAAGAAATTTATACGATGTATAGCTGGTTTACCTGCACACAGTGCATTCTGTAAGTCGGACAGGAATATGAATATTTTCTAACCTAACAAGACTATGTCTCCCCTCCCGTTTTCGAGAATACTGAGCACGATGGTGATGTTGAGACTCCTCCTTGACTCCCGCCAACCCCCCAAATGGCCAAAAACCACCCCCATCTTCTCTCGGCTAAATCCGTGTTACCCCCTATTTTCAAGGATGCTGAGCACAATGGTGATGGATGTAGAGACCCCTCCTCGATCCCGTCAACCCCCCAAATTTCCAAAAAACACCCCCAATCAAGATAACTGTAATCATCATCCGATACGTACTCAATGATCTGTGTACTTACTTACTTCATAAAACCGCGTATCAAAGGGGTAGTTTTTGTCCGTTTGAGGAGTCGGTTCGCCTCGGGGAGAAGATCCAACATCACCATCGTCCTTAGCATCCTCGAAAACGGGGGTAATACGGGTTTAAATGGTAGGAGACGGCGGATACACGGTTTTTCCCCCTTTCGGGGTTGATTATTGGACGTCTGGGGGGTTGGCGGGGTCTCGACATCACCATCATGCTCAGCATCCTCGAAAACGGGGGTAACACAGGTTTGGCTGGTGGGAGACGGCGGATACGCGGCTCATCCCTTTCGGGGGTGGTTTTTGGCCATCTGGGGGGTTGGCGAGGGTCGAGGAGGGGTCTCGACATCACTATCGTGCTCAACATCCTCGAAAACCGGGGTTAACACGGATTTAGCCGAGAGAAGACGGTCTATCCACCTTTCGGGGGTGGTTCTTAGCCGTTTAGGGGGTTGGCGGGGGTCGAGGAGGGGTCTCGGCATCATCATCATGCTCAGCGTCCTCGAAAACGAAGGGTAACACGGGTTTAGCCGAGAAAAGACGGGCCATCCGCGGTTTGCCCCTTTCGGGGGTGGTTTTTGGTCGTTTGGGGGGTTGGCGGGGGTCGAGGAAGAGTCTCGGCATCAGCATCGTGCTCAGTATCTTCGAAAACGGGGGTAAAACAGGTTTTGGCTGGTAGGAGAAGACAGATACGCAGTTTACCCCTTTCGGAGTGGTTTTTGGCCGTTTGGGAGATGTGGTGACCTCGGAGAGAGATTTAACCACCTCCATCGTGTTCAGCATCCTCGAAAACGGGGGGGGGGAGACATAGTCTCGATAAGTTAGAAAATATTCATATTTTTCGAGGTTCTATCCTACTCACAGAATGCACAACAGACCCATTGTAAAGAAGCATTTATGTCACTATCAGTTTTAAATTTACCATTCCCTCACATATTTTAGTTACAACAAATATAAAAAAACAAGAAAATATCTTTTTAAAGAGTAATAATGTTCATACCTATGATTACTCTTAGAAACAGTCAGCTTCGGATGCTCTATTCAAGATTAAGTGTTGGCCAAAATTCTCACATTTTTCAAGGTATTAACTACTGTTATAACAAATTTACTCAACTGCTTGGGACAATAGACAATATTAATGTATTTAGAAATGCTTTGGTAAAATTTTTAGTGAACATATTGATGATTCTTTTGTATTTTGGCCTCCCGATTAAGAAAAAAATGTTTTCTCCAAAAGGTGGAGTGGAGGTTCAAAAGTTAAATCCACCTTTGTGATGCACTTTAAGGCAATAAACTTAAAAGATATATGTGTTTTTGTCAATTTTCTGGATGTATTTTTTACCTTCTTTTATTTCATCCCATTTTCATATAATTCAATACACGTATAATCAATATAATCAAAGAATATCTATGATTTAAAAAATATATATATCAATTTTCGTCAATTAGGGGCCAAGCGGAAGCAATACCCTTGTTAGTGTTCTGCCCAATAAAATATTTTACATATCTCCTTCACAGTCATATTGTTGTTTAATTTTTACAAATATAGAAAAAGTAGTGTGCTGTAAATATTTTAACATTTGCTGCGAGAAGCACACATACGCGCTACTTCAAAAAAGTATCCGAATTTCAAACATCAAGAAATTTTTCATTTAGTTTAGGTTTTCGAGTGATTAAAAATGCTTATTCGAATAAGCCTTGTAAACCACACAACTAATTTTGGGTTAAAGAAGTATTGGAAGGAAAATAATAAGGAGAAAAGTCGAAAAAATTCTTCAAATTTCACCGTTTCCATCATCTAACTGTTTGGAACAAAGTGTTAAAAGTTAGCATTAAAAAACATGTCAATTTCATACATCTAACGTCTTAATGCATACTGAGAAAAGAAAAGATACTGATAATATATAGCTGATAGGAAACTGTCTCCCGATTAGAAATATTTCTGTAATGTCAGTAGTTCATTTCCTGGTGTACTAAAAGTGTGTCTATGTCGAAAATGACCATTACGGATGAAACTTATAAGTGTTAAGGGAGAATTTCTATGATAATTAACAATATGTTATTTGTTATACGATTTTTGCAGGATAAAGGATAATAAGTAGAAAGAAAATAATTGTAATGGCATCTGAAACCAGCATATTTAACAGCCGTCGTAGATATTTTTCAGGTTTTGTGAGTAATTCGACCTCATTTGTGTACTTCTTTGTTTAATTACTAAGAGTAATACTTTTGAATGTAATTTATTTTACTATCATAGTGTTTCTGAACCTCTGCGCCCTGTTATCTACACACCTAAATTCGGCCGGAGGTTCAGAATTTGAGGAAGATTTAGTTAAAACTGGTTATATTTTCTTCATTCTGTTACATAGATTTCTTTTATTTTTACTATCTGTAAAAATAAAACGTACAATGTTAAACTTAGGTTTATTTTTGTTAATTTACAAATGAATAATACAACCGCTAGTTGTAGCCGCAATCAACGTTCAGCATTCTGTGGCAATTTCTTTTCGTTTTTTATAAGTTTTTAGTGCTACTTACTGTGATATTTTAAGTTTTCTGTAATTAGGTAAACAGTTTGTGAGTGCTTTCATAATGGCTTATCTGATCACTCATCTGCACAGGTAATTTAATTTCTTATGATAGTAGAAAACAAATATAGCAACTATAAAAGAAATCATTAAAATATTTATGAATTATCCTGTTACTGAAGACTGGCATGTATTAACTGTAATGGTGATATTGATGAAAAAGTGAGTATATTTAATAATGCATTACGACATCACTATATGATCTTAGTTCTAAACTTGTTATTAAAACGAAACATAATTTTTGCAAAACCAATAACTGGGTAATATCAGGCTTAAAAGTATCGGCTGCTAATCTAAAGGACCTCCTTATTCAGCAAAAGCAAGGATTAACCACTAAATTATTATATCATGTACAAAAAAAATTATAGACGTACAATTAGACAGGCTAAACAAACGTATTATAACAACCAAATGCTACATTCTGACAACAAATAAAAAGCAGTATGGAATATTATAAGTTGTTCCATAAAAAATATTCAACCACCAATAAAACCTAATAGAACTGTAAATAACGATGAGATTGTAGACAATAAGGAAATAGTTAATGCCCACAATAATTTCTTTGTTAATTTGCCAAAAGAAATTAGAAAACAGAAACGAAGTGACATCAAAATTAACAATGTATTAAACAATCTAATTTTACTAACAAAACTATTTTACTTGAGGCAGTTACAGATTCTGAAGTCATAGGCATATTAAAAGAATTAAAAAACACCACCTCAGATGGTCCAGATTAATTTTCTATTCTATTATCTATTATAAAAAAATATGCTATCCGCCTAAGAAAAACCCGTTTGTCAAATAATCAACATTTCTATATTTGAAGGTTGTTTTCCAAACTTATTAAACATTTCTAAAGTTATTAAAAAGGAGATCCAAAATTACTTTACAACTATCGCCCAATTTCACGTTTGTCAGTTTTCTCTAGAATCATTGAAAAAATACTAACCAAAAGAATATTAAAATTTTTAGAATCCAACAATCTCTTAGAAAAACTCCCAGCATGGCTTTAGGACAATGTCAGCCTTATTAAGCTTCCTTGATGTAATTTATAGGCAACTTGACAACAACAATAAGCTCTCTCTATGTGGACCTCTAGCTTTCGATTGCATTGACCATAAAGTTTTGTTACAAAAAATTGAGCTTTATGGTCTACGTGGTAGGTGTAACGATTTTATTAAGATCGTACTTAAACAATAGAAAACAGTATGTTAACTATTTTGGTGAAAGTTCCGATGAACTTATAATAGATGTTGATGTTCCGCAAGGAAGTGTTTTGGGCCCATTGCCATTTTTATTATACTGTACTGATCTGGATAAATATCTCACTACATTTCATTGTGAATTAGCAGATGATGATATGACAATAGTTGCTTTCCATAAATATCAAAATATTGTTAATCAACAACTTAATACTATTCTGTCAGCATTATACAATTACCTCAGTAGCATCTGCTTGGAAATTAACCAAGAAAAGAAGCATTTTTTACAATTCCGTCCACTTACTGCAAATTACGTATTGAACAAGTAACAAGTTTCAAACTACTGGGAATACACATAGACATATCACTGTAATGGAAAGAACATGCTAACTATGTATGTAAAAAATGTGCTAGTACTTGTTTCACATTAAAAGACTTCACACCATAACCAATAAAAATATTACAAAGACCTTCTACTACTCAAATTTCGAATCTGATGTAAGATATGGAATTATCTTGTATGGATACTAGATAGCAGCCAGCAGAGTATTCATAATGCAAAACCTGCAAAATTAATATCACAACTATAACACCCTTTATGGCCCAAATCTACAATACGTCATACATAGATTAGAACTTTACAAATCAAGTCCATACTATATGGAGCCAAATTATACATTAAACTACCCCGTAGCATTAAAAATGTTAGCATAAACAAACTCACTCACTTTCAATGTCAAGAAGTTATTATTGTTTAATGCCTTTTACTTTGTAAACCAATTTCTGTCACGTTTTTAATTTCTTTTACTGTTTTATTCTAGAATAGCTGTTATAGACTTATCCTACATCCTGTAATCTTATAGCCTAATAAATTTATTTACTTAGTTTTACTGTTTGTAAGGAAACTAACACCAAAATTCCCGGCAAAAGACTGAATGCAGTAGCCAGAGACATGGTAGTAAAATTAGATGAGTACTTTAATCAGAAAAAATGTAACGAAGGTCCCTTTTACCTTTGCAAGGAATCTATGAGGTGAATTGTAAAATTAATGTTAACATTCAGTGTATTGCATGCTATTATTGTCTATATATTTTCATTACAAAATACTTGTCTTTCGCAAACTCTGTGTGCCATTCTATGTGATCTTGAGTTGATCTGATTCAGAAATTAAAGATTTATGACGTGAATGACAACATTTGTGATTTGAACTGTAAGTTATTGCTTCTTTTTGTAAATGTATATTGCACTTTGTTTACATGAAAATGGGATGAAATAAAAAAGGTTAAAAAAATTGACTTATTCTTAAAAATTCTTACGATGTACTTTTTTTAACAATAAATTTTTTAATTTTTTTTAATCTATTATCTTAAAGTACGTTAAACAACCTACAATGTAAAAAAAAGATACACATTGCTTCCTTGATAATTGGCAAAGGTTCAAAATTACATTTCATCCGGCATTTTTGACCGTTCTATTTGTCCGACAGCTTCCGCATCAGGTGCTTCGATTTGAAGAGAATCTATCTCTTCATTTTTACCAAATTTGAAGAAATTACCCTCCCTTTGATCGCAAAAATATTCGATTTTGAATTTTTCGACCATTTCTGGTAGCGCTTAATTTTTTAAAGATGGCGGAACAACAAACAGGTTCCAGCCAGTATTTTCGTTATTTCGATTAGAATACTAGACCGTGTGTAGTTGTAGCACCAATTACCACAAATGAAATTTGCCCTTAGGCGCCATATTTGACAGGTTGTTGGATTGGCTGAGGTCTCTTTTAGATATATGAGAAAGAACTTCCGGTCATTGGCCCATTGTATTGTTTTTGTAACTCACCAATATAGAGCCGTTATTATTATTATTATATGATTTAAAAATATTCGAGTCGGGAAATCTCAACTTTATTTCCGAAACCAAAACTGTTTCTGCAGATATTTTGCAGTGGCGGCTCGTGGTTAATTTTATAGGAGGCACACATTGGACATTGTCAAATAGCTTATCAAAATTAACTTACCAGAGAACCATTCACCATATTCTTCAAAATCGTGTGCTGCATAAAAAATAAGCCGAAAATTGCAAATGTGTCCTCTCACTTTAAGATTTAGTACATACACATACGCACACAAACAAAAACATTTTATTTACACATAAAATCCATTCTACGTTCCTTACTAGCTGCGAAAATGTCTATCGCTTTGTTATCAAAGTGAAGAGTTAACTGAATCATATTTTTTTCAATTGATAACATCGAAAGTGCATTAAGCCTTTCTTGGTCCATAATGTTCCTTAAAGAACATTTTATTCTTTTTAACGTAGAAAAACCTCTTTCACATTCGGACGTCGTTATAGGTGTAGTACATCTCCTCCGAAGGATGGTATACCACCTACACAATCCTCGCCTAAGGTTGCATAGCTTCCGCGCATACACTGATATACAAACCGCTGGAAGATATGTGAGGCGAGGACACGGATTTCTTTGAAACGGTCGCCCATTCAAGTACTAACCAACCGCGCCTAACGTTGCTTTATATCGCAAATCGAAGTATGTACATAGCAAAGACGCATCTACGCTCGCCCCTTCTATATTGTTCTAAACATTATCGATTAATGAAGTTACTTTTTCTTTGAACATTAACTGCATTGGATATATTTAGAAAAACGACATATTGAATGTATTGTAGCAATTTCTTTTTCAGAATTTCAGTAAAAATTCCCTGACTGTTCCATGTTTTCAATATTTTCCAGATTGTTGGGCACCCTGTATCAAAGTAGCTAGTATTAAAACTATTTTTGTACAGGTTTCAATGTTCACAACTGAAGTTGAGATGTCCCGCCACTAATATTTTTAAAACAAATTTACCGTAATTCCACCCGAAAAACTTGAAGTAAACCTAGTACTGCAAAAATTTCTAATCTGATGCTATCTAGTGAGCAATCTTCTCATTCACTGTACTTTACTTTGTAAATTGATCTTTTCTGTTGAGTAATAAAGTTTATTATTATTACTTATTTTTGACACTCTCGGCGGGGGGCTAGTCAGTGAAAATTACATGTTACATGTAATTTATGCCTTGCGTGCAAGGGCCTTTCTTGACACTAAAAATTTGAGTGAAAGCTCCGTCAAAGCCATTAAGCTGTATGAATTCGCTTATACCAAATTCCTTGAGTTTGGAACACAATTTTGCATAATACGCAGCCAACCTATCCCCTTCTAATACCAGCTACTTTAAATTTGTGGCAGTGGTAATTACCACAAAACAACAGATAAAGCTAAAAATAATTTGTAAAAATCCTCAGATAATAATCACAATACACAACTTAAAAATTCTGGGCCTTGTAAAATCGAATAAACAAACTATTATACACATCAACTTAAAAGCAATTGAACATATTATAGTGTTAATAAAATATCGTTTGACATGTACAAATTACTGGAAAAAAAAAACTTAATATAAAAACGATAAAATTCTCAGTCAGACAAATAATTTGTCAAAATCTTTACGTTCCTATAACAAAACTCATTAATTTAAATAAATCAAATACAATAATATATGTTATAGTGGACTATGGTTACCTCTTTATCATTAAAGGTAGCTATCTATTGTACCGAAACCCAATATTTTAAAGTACTGCGGTTTGAAATTTTGCCTTAAAATATGGCCGCCACTATTTGTGAAGTCGCATCTTATATTCTTAATGATAATCAGCTACGTTTATAAATATAATTAACATTAACATTGGCGCATACATTAGGAAATCTGCTAAAAAAACCTAAGGGTAATGTTACCAGCACGTTAAAAACTTAAAAATTCCGCACCGCTATTACTGCTTTTAAATATTTGTTGAATAATAGCTTGTTTCAACTTGAAAGTAGACACGACACGACCAATTCATAAAAACGACCATTAAAAACTAAATTTGCGTTAAAACTTGGCTTGTACGGTTATATTTACCAATCTTGTAGTAAACATTCGCAAGGTATTTAAAATGACAATCTCCTTTCCCAAGAAACCCCTACGGGCCCTTACACATTTCAACCTCAGCTTATTATACACTTTAATAAATAACTACACTATTGGCGGTAGACAGCAGGCATCGCAACGCCGTTACCCGGCTTCACGTAATCACCAATCATTAAATTTGCACTAACAGGATAATTTGCCATCACTAACGGCTGTTGCTGCTGATGGTGGCTGGGTGATGTGAAGAGTGACGGGGATATCGCCCCGCCGATGAGTTGTGCGGTATGCGTCGACGTCGGACTGGCCGCCACCCGACCCCGGCCTGTACTCGAAATACAACCTGGGTGGATGTTTGGTTGCGCAGATTCTGTGACAGAAAAGAAAAAAAAATGCATTAATGTTTTAATCGTCGGTTTACTTAAGACTAATTAACATTATGCTTATCTTGTGATCTTAAAAACAAACTTTAATAACAGTTTACCTAATACCTGAAAGCTCTAGCATACACCGTATAACACATTTGGTCTATTTTCGGCGGGCACCTACAAATTTTGAATACAAGTTTTAAGTTCAACAGAAATTATTCTTGGACGGACAGGACGGACGAACATATATGATGGACGGACATATGCACAGAAAATAATATACAGGATGTCACCGATATACCTGGCAAAATATTAGTGTTTTAATTGTCAATGTAATTGTTTCACTGCATGAACAATTCACTGTGTCATGTGCCTTGTTTGATATGAACCAGGGTGGAGCAATACGATTTTTCTTAGTGCAGGGTACGTATAAAATTTTTATAGCAATGTTCATGTCTATTTTTTTATCATTTTAATTTTACATATTTCACGAATTTTGAGTATTATAAAATTAAAATAAAATAGAATTCACAAAAACGCCATTCTCAGCAGGATATTGCGTGTCGACATTAAATACCTGTAGCTACTTGTTTCCTACCGCTCGTATAAAAGTCGGCACACACGCGGGCAAACACCAATGTTCTCAGTTTATTTGCGCATTAAAGTAAACAGCGCAAGGCAAGGAAACGAAGAGTGTTTTTGAACTGTGTTAATAGTAATATATCTGGAAGAAAAGATCATATCTGGAAATTTTGCATAAAAAAACCCGATCCTAAAAAATTTGGATGTAGCGCAGTTTGCAAAAAATGTAAGAAAGAAATACAAGGAATTATTCAAAGGATGAAAACAAACCATCAAATTTGTGATGGACAAGTATTGACATTGACAAGTAGTGAAAGTAGTAAAAATAATTGAGGTACATTTTCCAGATATCTGGGTTAAAAAATCTCAACTTTTTATTGTTTAAAATTTTTTTTGTAAATATCAATAATTGTAGGTTGAAGGGGCAAAAAGGAAAGAGGTCAAATAAAAAAGTGTGTGGCATTTTATATTTAAGAATTTCAGGTATTTTTGAAATATGAATCTGAAGTTTTAATATATTTATCACCCTGTTTAATTTTTTTTTTAAATCAATAACTTATTTAGGAAACAGAAAGGCAACATATCCTGACAAGTTATGCGTCGACCTCTACGCTCGATTTCACGTCAAGCTGTGCAAAGTCTCAACTGGGACTATCAACAGAGTCAGTGTCCGGGTAAATTGGTAAGAAAAGGAAAGCCGAGAATCCTACCGTGACTAGCTTTTAGTTAGAACATTATCAGCCGATAAACAAAATATTAATAAACAGATTGCGAAAGTAATTTTTGCTACGAACCCTAGCTTCCAATGCATAGAAAATGTGCAAATCAAAAAAGCTATAAAAGCATTGAGACCGGGCTAAACTCCGCCATGCCACAAAACCATAGCGACAACACTTCTAGTTGAGATTTACGCTGAAGAAAAAGAAAAATATGTCGATAGACGGATGGTCAAACGTCCACACCGAGCCAGTTGTGTGTGCTACAATTACAACCGAAGGACAAGCGTTTCTGTATGAAACTATAGATACATCAGGTCAACCTCATACCTCAAAATATTTGACAGCGATTTGTTGTGACCTGATTTTGTCATGTGAATCATAATATGGATGCAATATAAAGTCTTTTGTTACTGGCAACGCTGCAAATGAGGGATAGTATTGAAGAAAAAATTGAGTGTAAAATTATAACGTATGGCTGTTCGGCTCATATTTTAAATCTATTAATAATAATAATAATCTTTATTTTCATGGACTTTTACAAAAAGTGTTAAAATATAATCAATACAATTTTACTACACTAAACTCTACAATATTAGTATATTAGTGTCAGGACCTGGAAATCAAGAATATCAAAGCAAAGATATTCCATGTGGTAAAGTCCTTCCGCAACAATCATTTAGTAAGCTTAAAATTTAAGCAGGCAGGTGGTAAGAAACTAGATGCCAAGGGATCTGCGGTGGGATAGTGTTAGCGAATGCTTACAAATGCATATCGCTCATTGGAACATACTGCTGAAGATCTGTGATGAAAACAAAGAGGAAATGGATAATACAATCTTCCAAAAAATTTCAAACATTGGCTTAAAATGCAGTGCAGAAGAATACATAAAGATTTTAAAACCAATAACGATTACTCTGGATACTTTACAGGGAAAAGGTGCCACTCTTTAGAACGCCGTAGAAGAATGGAAATACTTAGAAAATATCTTTGAAGAAGATCTACAGCTATCAATTCAACAACATCAACAATTTCAGCGCCGATCAAGCTGATGATTATCCAGAAATCAAAAAACAGATATCTGTGTTGAAACAATTTCTCTGTCAATTGCTTCTTCAGCCTCGGTGGAACGAGTTTTCAGTACTTTTGGGCTAGTACATTCTGATATAAAAAATAGACGGGATTGAAAAAGCAGGAAAATTAGTATTTTTGTTCAAGTATTAAAATTAAGTGTTTCAGTTTAATGTTTTCTACTTTCCATCGTAGCACTTGCTTGTGAAAGTTTGTTTCTTGTATTTGTAGTTAAAAAAGACTTACATAAGTTACTTATTTTCGTTGAATAAATCTCAAAATTATCATCGGCTTTGATTTAAATAGTGATTTTTTCCCTTAAAATCAGTTGATTTAAATAATCATGATATTTATCTTGATTTAAATCCGCCCAACCCTGCTATAAACATACGTAATTTTCAATAATTCCTTCCACATGGTTGTTGGAAAAAGATTGTAAATATTTCATCTCTGTAATTTGGCCAAGTACATCGGAAACATTGTATTCTTTTATATTTCAACATATTACAAAGTTATTTCAATAAGAAAATTGAGCTCAATAAACTTTTTTCTCTTGATATAATTTGATTTCATCAAATAATAATTGATAATATTAATCATGTGAATAAAAGAAATATAAGACTGCCAAATATTTTTTAAAAAATCTTAAAATCAACACCAACATGTCATTTGTCTGATCTAATTTTATAGAACATTCTTTTAAATAATAACATACACTGAATAAGACAATAAATATTTATATAATAAAAGATGTTTTATGTATATTACCAAAATTAAATTGAACTGCTAGAACTCGCCAAAAAAATAAACCATGCACAATTATTTATAGATAGAAATATCAGCATTATCACATTACATCAAGATTTAAGCACTTAAAAAAATATATTTAAAAAGTTGGCGATACTGAACTCAAAGTCAAAATAGTAGACTAATGGTTAAGGTTTAATGTACAGTTATCTTTTTTTCAATGCCTGACCAGTTACTGCAACTATGAAAAAATATAAGTTTTCCAAATAAAATTGTTCACTATATCACATTGATTTGAAACAAGAAGTATTAAAAAAGGAATACTAGCTTACCTGCCATATGCTGAGGGTCTACTAAGGCAATGAGATTACTAGCCATTAAATTATTGTTTATAAGAGTTTGAGTCGTGTCCATTGAGACTTCCCCTAGGCCATTCACTGACATTCCGTTAACCATATTAACGGCATTTCTCACGCCCTGCGCGTCCAGCTGACTCCAATAGCTCTCACTGGGAGATACGTTGGCTACACCTGGAAAAACATATTTGAGCATTTGTTTCCACCTTACATTGTCTGAAATAATAGCGTAAAGATAAACAGACAATGGGTTGTATAAAATTTTTCGTTTTGAATCACTGCTGGTCATGATCGAATTTATTTATTTATTTATTTACGGGACAATCCCTTTGCACAAAAATTAATAATATTTGTAGATTAAGGTAGTGTAAATACATATCACTCAGTATTTTACAAATAATAAAAAGTGGTTACAATTGCTTGATTGATTTCTTGGATGATAACGTTGAAGATCCAAAAAAATCGACATTATTTTGAATTGCATAGCAGTCCTTAAAATTCTGGTCATTGTCTCATTATGTCCATAATTGGTATGATGAAATGATACCTACATAAAATACATCAGAATTTCCAGTCCTTCTATCATTGGCATTAAATCTTACTAGGCTAGTGAGGCTGGACAATGAATATAACCGTTAAGTATCTTATGCAGAAAGCACACATGAGCCTCCAACCTTCTATGTTGTAATTTATTGACTGAGTCGCTAAAGTCCTGCACCCAAAATATTCAAACAAATATGAATAAAACTATAGAATGGACGATGAAATGGAGAATAACTCTTAATCCAACAAAATCAAAACTGTTAATATTCAATTATAAAATAAAACATGACTCACCTTCAATAACAGTACAAAATCATATTGTCACACCATCTGCGCACACAAAATATTTAGCAGTTACAGTGGACAACAAATTAAACTTCAACTTACACACCCAAATGATCAAGTCAAAAGCTATGGTGAGCGCAAAACACTTCAGAGGGTTAACATACAAAAACAGGTATCGATATAACAAACTCAACCAAGATATATACATCAATATGCAGACCAATAATAGAATATGTAAGTATACTGTTTCTAAACTGCAAGAACCCAGCAAAAAGAACATTGAGATTACAGAAAGGAGCTGCCTAAGAAATATAACGAAAATAAGACATCCTCATAACCCAATCCATAACCCCTCTAATACATGGCTGTATGAAAAAACTAAAGTAATACCAATATTAGAAAGAATAGAAGTATTGTCATCCAAATTTGCATCCAATCTAGTCAACATCAACATCATTAGTTCATTATTAAAAATAAGAAATGAACCTATAGAAAGAAAGAGACACCCGGTTCAAACACTTGGCGAAATTATACTCGAAAAACAAGATAATGCTCATTAACCTAAATGTATGATAAGTTCAGTCCTTACACCATTTCTTAATATCTACAGAATTAATTGTTTTCATGAAAATACTATATGGAGTTTCTTTTTTGTAAAACATACTTAACATAAAATGTAAAAAATCAAAATGTATGTTAATTAGGCAGAAAGACCACGGTCAATAGCTTTTTGTACTTTTCAGTAAATATATTTACTACTACTGAGCTGAGCAAGAATGGTCATCATAATCATATTCTTCTCTCAAATACCCCAACAGTATCTAAGAAACCTTCTTTGAACACTTTCAATATTATTAATGTGTATGTTATAATTGGGGCATCCGTTTATAGAGCAATATTCTAATATTGAACGTGCCAGTGAACAGTATAAAAATTTTAAACTGTTCACGGAAAAATCTACTGCAGATCTTTGAATGGATCCCAGCAATTTTAGAGACTTTGATGTTATTTCATTTATAATGGGTATTAAAAGGCAACTTGGTATAATATATTATATAGTATTTGCATTTAAATATAGTAAAGTACAGATAATTGTTAAAGTAATTTATAAAATAAATGATTATTAGTACGTTAAAAGGTCGAAAATAAACAATTATACGCGTTTGAAAATATAATTAAATGTAATAACTTGCGAGACATCGATTACATCAAAACTGGTCCACTAGAAGCTGAGAAAATTAAAATTTTTAAGCTCATCGATTGTTTGAACGCAAGATTTTAATTTCGAGACGGCAGATGCCGCTCTCTGCTATCCCGACCACTGCCTACCGTACATTTCTCATGGATTTCGTGCAGGCTTGAGTTGTTTTATTTAACAATTTAACAAGGTTGCCCATGACCGCAAGTATTGAAAATTTATACCTGGTAAGTCCTTGGATAAATAAAGCTATTGGCCAAAAAACAGCCCTTACACCCTTATAGTTTTATTGTAAATTGAATTCAACTTTGGGCTATCATAACTCCGGCTCTAATAAACGAATCCACGTGCTTGTTTTTTTAAAGAAGCGTCTTTCCGAGTACTTTCAAAATATATTTTAAAATTAAAAATCCATTGAAAATTTTCAAAGTTATTGCATTTGTTTATAAGCAAAAATTTGCCAAATTTTTAAACAATTCCCTAGGCTCTGTTAATTAACGGATTTTAATATCTCAAAATGGATTTGAAAATTTGTGTGGTCTTTTATATGTCAACAAATTTTCTATTTTCTAAATGCTTTTGTTTGGCCTCAGCAACATTTTGAAAACTTGCAAATTTTTTGCCAAGTTTACATTGCAAAATTATTATGCAAAAACTAAAAGTTCGATCTTGATGAAATTTGGTGGGAAGATTTACTATATTATAAAGTTTTCTTTAGCCAAGTATGAAGGTCCTATGTATAGTATAAGTATTTGAAAAAAATTACACAAATAATTTGCTATTTCAAAATTATTTTTTGGGTAAGAGTTAATTTCTTTGATTCATTATAGACACGTGCTCATATTAGATGTTAATTTTGAGAATAATTTTGTAACTTTAATTATAGACGATTTTGGTAAGGCCAGATATTGAGTACAGAACTTGCCCACTGTTTTATTTTTTGGATTATTTGGATTTTGGACTTTCGGATCATATGCTATTCTTTGGTACAAGAATTTCGGTATACGTATCTGCCCTGATTTATACATTACAATTGAGAGAGAGAAAAAACCTTATCTAATCATTGTGAAGATTTCTAAACCCTATTTGATTGTATTGTGAAGATTTCTACCACCTGCAACGACCTTGATCAACAACCTTCAAGTCTGGAGTGCCCGTAAACTCTCCAAAATTTTTTGAAAAAACTAAGTAACTACTGTATTTCCTTTTTATTGTAAAATTATTTAAATTTAATAAGTCTTTCTCCACAGCGTGAGCTTAAAAACTCTAGACTTTGCAGTTTTCTTGGTACTTACTTTATTGTAAGATTTTTACCTTTTATTTGTACCGTACTTTGCTTATTTTTATAATAAATTGTATTTGTGGTAATACTAAAGGAGAACGGAAACCTCGAATTTTTGCGTGATTTTTTCAGGATACCCTATTTTGGGGTCGTAGAACACGAATCTGAAATTAGTTTTGCATGCATACGAACCGTTTCTCCTAAAAAAAAAATTTGAAAATGTTTCTTATGACACGCACTAATTTATACACCAACAGCACTTGTATATCGTCTTTTTCCTTATTAAAATCACACTATGGCCTTTATAGAACAATAAACCCTTCATTTATGGCAGAAAACTCACTTTCTATTACATAAAAATAAAAAGATAGTTTGTAAAACATCACAAAACAGCTACCCAAAACTATACAACTGTCAACCCGATGCGCATGCATTTACAAAGTTGTGTCTAAAGTACCAACACCGACCAATATCATTAGGCGATTTATCACGTTTTCAATGTTAAATTAATATTCCTTGTGAAAGCGGTATGGGTCATTCTATAGAACACCCCCTCGAGATTTAATAGGGTGCCAAGTACCATTATATATCCCTTGCCCTTCAAGACACTTTCGAAGAGTCGACGGGCGCGAACGTGTCTTGAAGGGCAAGGGATATGTATGTTTATAAATAATACTTACCAGATTTAATAAGGTGCTGAGTACTATTATATATCCCTTGCCCTTCAAGACACGTTCGTGCCCGTCGACGCTTCGAAAGTGTCTTGAAGGGCAAGGGATATATAATAGTACTTAGCACCTTATTAAATCTGGGGCAGACGGCGTTAAGTATTATTTATAAACATATATATCCCTTTCTAAGCGTCGACCAGTCGCGAATGTGTTTGGAAAAGTAACGTCGCATATGTCTTTCAACACTCAAAATGGATTAGTTCAACCCAGTAACTTTCAATTCTTTCAAACGTGCCTTTAGGCACCAAACCTTACACATGCGCAACAATGCATGCAAATATATGTAATCAAATGACAGATGGAGGTTCATCTAATACAGTTTCTGTGAATAAAATTCTGGTTTTTATACAAAAGAAAGTGAGTTTTCTGCCATAAGTGAAGGGTTTATTGTTCTATAAAGGACATAGTGTGATCTTAATAAGGAAAAAGACGATATACAAGTGCTGTTGGTGTATAAATAGGTGCATGAAAAAGTGCGTCATAAGAAAAATTTTCAAAATTTTTTTTTGGAGAAACGGTTCGTATGCACGCAAAACTAATTTCAGATTCGTGTCCTACGACCCCAAAATAGGGTATCCTGAAAAAATCCCGCAAAAATTCGAGGTTTCCGTTCTCCTTTAGTATTACCTTATTTGTTTTTACTTGTTCTTTTTATTGTTCGCTCTCACTACAAGGATTTTTTAGATCCGGGACCTCGTTTGCTTGTCCTGACACTAGGTCGTAATAAGACTTTAAGTTATATGAAACAAAAAATTAGTTCTTTACCTGGAGGCGGCTGGACTGGCGCACCGGTATACCTAAAGTAGGGGTTTTTCAAATCCAACGTATTCTTAGACGTCTGCGTTGTACCTTCCACTGTCAACTCAATCGTTACATCATAACTCTGTCTTTTATTTGCTACAAGTAAAACTCTACCAGTCAAAACCTGGCCTTGTTTAAGCAGTAATGGTTGCTCCAGTAAACACCTCACTTGATACCAATGCGTTAACGGTTCTGTCGGCGCTGTGCTCAGCCAAATAGTCTGTTGCGATCCCGAGAAGGCCACATCAAACCAGAACGCTAAACCGTGACATGTCCCCGATTCTAGAATGTGAAACTCTAAAGGTATATCTATAGTATGAAGGTCCGTTTCTTCTGCTTCCAAAAAGTCTACAACGTGCCTTATCGATTTACTCATACAAATTCTAACATCAAATGTGTCTACTATTGGCTGTCGGAAGTATTCTTTAACTGCACAGTTCTGGAGCGCTGCCAGATTCACACCATGAAAACAAGTCTGGAACCAAAAATTAGCTTTACTATATTGTTCCATATACAGGGCGTCATCAGTAAATGGAGCTACGTGAAGATCACCTCTAGATGGATACATTTTTCCTCCTCGAGCTAGCCACCGCTTGGCGTTTAAATAAGATTCCAACATGCGTTCATTATAAAGCATATAACCCATAGGTTCAGATATTATAACATCCACTTTTTCTGGTATATCAATTTCCTCTATTTTGCCAGGTATCACTTTGATAGAACTTGATAAATTATTAGCTTCTACTAGTTTTTGTGCGTAATGTGCCATGGTTGAAGCTTCAACAGCATAAATACGCTTTGCTCCAGCCTGAGCTGCAAAAAAAGATAGGATTCCAGATCCGGCGCCTACATCTAACACTACTTTATCTTTAAAGTCATCTAAGTTACATAATATTGCTCGCTGATACGTGTAAGTCCTTACAAAATCTTGTAACATATTTTGCTGCTGGGAGAGGTAGCCATAAAATTGGAAATACTGCGTAGCTGAGGAATCTTCAGTTCGTACTGAGAATACCGAGGCATCTTTACCTGATTTTACTTTTGTTATTGCTATTGTAAAGTGTCTAGCTTCGTCTTTACTATTAAATTTAACTAGGAGGGTATCGTTGTCAATGGTAAATATATAAGATGACGAACCAACTCTACAACACTCTGTACTCGAATCTACTGGAAATTCTAACAATTGATTCAATTCATCTACTTCCAATAATTTTATACTAATGCCTTGTGGGTCGTAGTCTGCTCTCAATTTCACTTTTCTATTATATTTGGGAATTGTTTGGTTGGCTTCGTTTACTGTATAAACTTCTACAATCCAGTGCTTATACGCCATTTCGACTTAATTACACCGTGAACTAAGGTTAACAGTTATTAAAATGTAATTATCGTGTACTTGGATCACGTGAACACAGGTAATCACTAAATAATTAATGCCTTTTATTGTTATTTTATCATGTAACCACGTTTTTTGCGACACTGTCAAGTATTATGCATCGTTCACAAAGCAGACATCAAGCACAAAGCATTGCTTACATCGAAGCTCCAAATTGTTTTCATCTTTTCATCGACAACCGGTGTCGAGTCGATTAACTACAGTTCTACATCGAATCGAATCATCGAATTTCATTAGTTCAAATTCAAACCGGTCGACTATTCTCGGAAAATGGAAACTGGTTAAATCAATCATAGTATCGCAGAAGTTATATTATTATTTAATAAACCCGGAATGATATTTATGCTGTCTAACAAGGATATATAATTTTCATTATTTGAAAATGTAAAATTTGTGCCTGTGGTGCTATAACGTATATATGAGGTACTTTCGTTCGTCTTGAACAAACTGAACACAATCACTAAACATCCAATTGAGTTGAGATATTTTTCAAATTCTTGATTTCTATTGGTTGCTTACTAATCAGAATCACTTTGTTCAAGACGAACGAAAGCAGCTATGTTTGATTCATAGACAATGACAAAGAAAGAGTGTCATAGTTTTTATACTTGTCCTTGTCTAGAATACATGCTACCAACATAGATAACAAAAACCCTCTAGACTGGAGCACAGAACACAGAATTAAAACCTAGTGATAGTAGCGATTGGCAACAACGAGGCTATAAAAATTCCCGTAGTCGTTGGTCATTCATGTTATCCATTCCATTTGTCAAGTGTAAAATCGTTAATAAAAGATTCAATATTTTTATCTAGCTGTATCATTGTTGGACGTTATGACAGCATAGAAAACTAGAAGTAATTACAATGACACAAAATAGGTAATATACGTTTTCTTTTGATAGCAAGAATATTTTGCAAATAGTTGATGGACAAATTGTCATTAGAGGCGAGATTTGCTGAGCACCCTCATGCTGAACAGCTGACAGAATAAATATAATTAATTTTTGCAGGAAACGAGGACGAAATCTCCAAGAAGATGAGGTAGAGTTCATGCCTTTGTCGAAGAGGATAAATAATCTCCATATAAACAATGGTATGCTGTTAGAGAATTCAGCTAGTGGCCCTACATCGATAAACTCTGTTGAATGGGGACCCGGGCCTCCAAATTATACAAATCACCTACCTGAGTCACCTCCCACTTCGGAGCAAAGCCTAGACTGGAATAATATGGCACAGTTTCCACCAGAGTATTCTCCCGATTTAAGTGAAAATCAAAATCCTCATTATTTTAATATCAATAAGTTGCTGTTTGAAATGTACGTTCAAAGGCTTCAGAGGGGCTGTCATCAAATATGAGAGATGATTAATTTATTTTTAGATGAGACGGGACTGCCATATACCGAGTTTTTTCTTTTATTGACGATTTTATTCTAAGTATAAAGTCTTGAAAAAAGAACATTTATTGGGAAAAACTCTATAACCGCCTTATACAATCATGATTCTTTAAAAATTGTTCTTTACCAATTTTAATGATTGTGTTCAACAAATGTATTTATTTTTTACTGTAAATTTTTTTTATACTTGCATATACATTTATGTATGGATAGTTTTAATTTTATTTATTATAAAATAAATGATTGATTCTTTCTCGTGTCAGGAGCCTTTAGGTTGCCATATATTTTAAATTGTTTGATGAGATGTTAAAAATACAAAAAATCCACTATTATTGAAGGAGGGTTACAAAGTAAGGTATTTATTGCAAGTCAGAAACTCTTGTTGAGTTAAAAAACTAATATATCAGTCTATATCTTTGCTATAAAAATTATGTGTACAAGGTATTTTATATTATCTAGTGTTTAAATGATATACGAATACTTTTATTTTATTTTTCTATGTTAATATGAGTAGATTAAAGCCATATTGATAATAAACCCTAAAATGTTGTTAGCGAAATGTCGCTTTTATAATCGCATTTAAAATCTGATTCTAGAATGATGTGTTGTAGAACGGTTACTGTCAACTGATAAACATACAGTTACAGTTATTATGGCTGATAATTTTAGGCACAAGTAGAGAATGTGCTTTTGAATATATTGATACAGGGTGTCCTTTAGTAAGAGGAATAATTATATGCTAATCTAAGTCCGTATAAAATTAAACCTATTATTGAATATATCGTCGTTGGTTCTGTAATATCTCCTTATTGCATATTTATACACTGGAGATATTACCACAGTTACGAGAGAACTTGCGTTGCAAATATTTTCTACATGAATTTAAAGCAGTGAATTTCTAATCCTTTGGTGTCAATATATACAGTTTCTTAACAATTTTTTATTTTATGCATATGATGTGTTACAGAACTAACGACGATATTAGAAATAGCTGCGAAATTCCAAAACCCTTTCCGTTATATCTAGAATATTTTGACGATGGAAATCTAAGTTAAACAATCTTCCATTTTGCAAAGAATTTTTTGTACTGTAAACATACCCAATCCCAGTGACGTTTTTATAATTATTATTTGTAAAAATTCGCTCTATCATACGTCTAATATATTGTCTTTATTGTTATATAATAACTAGTTTTATTTAAATATAACACTAAAGTGCCTATTGTAATGTTTTCCCCCTTTTATATGTATAGTAGACATTCCAGTATAGAAAGAATTGTATTTAACTTTTTGAAATGATCTCTGCAACAATTCTTGTCGCCAATTTTGGCTATAACTCTAACACATCTTTGGATTTTGAATATTTTGAATGCATGCGTCGAGTGCTTCAATTGCATACGTCATGTTTGATTGAAGTCTGTCGTAATAGGAAGTTAATACAGTGCTATGAGGTCTATAAAGTTAGCACACCAAATGTAGCACACAACGGAATTTATTACGGTGAAGATAAAGATGATCTTGATAATTACAGGCCCATCTCACTTCCCCCAATAATTTTAAAATATTCGAAATGGCAATACAAAATTAAACTGGGACATGCAAATTGATGAAGTATGCAAAAAACTTAACAAAGCGTACTACTGCATACGCAAGCTTAAAAATTCCTTAGACACTGCAGCCTTACTACAAGTGTACTATTCTATGGCTTACTGTCACATCGCCTATAATATTATATTGTGGGGGCGAGCCACTAATCTCCAGCGGGGTTTTGTCTGCCAAAAGCGTATAAATAGGTTAATTTTTAATCTCAATTTTACTACATCTTGTAAAAACACTTTAAAAAATCATGGAATATTAACAGTGCCGTCTATATATATTTTCTCCTTGTTGAAATATATTAAAAACAACACGCATCTATTTAAAAGAAATGCTAGTTTCCATAATTATAACACTCGCCATGACGACTTACTGGCTCTACCGCATCATAATACTACTCTCTTTGAAAAGTCACTTTACTACTCGGGTATTACTTTTTTCAACAAATTACCTAATGAGATTCGAAACATCGATAATCTTATCAAATACAAATCTAGTCTTAAAAAGTTTTTAATTGGTAAATGTTTTTATTCTTATAATGAATTTTAACTTGTGTTGCAATTATTGTATTTTATATTTTATAATATCTCAGGTAAAAACTTATCATGTACTGTATTTTTCTGGTTGACGTTCACATCTGCATTGTAGCAGCTTAAGTGATTATGATGTTGTAGACCAACCAATTGTACAATTTGCAGATGATACTACACTCATCTTCAGCGAATTTCCGGAAACCGATATTGAAAAAGAAATGAAAGATGCCCTGGATGTATTAAATCAATGGTTTACATATAATAATCTGCAATTAAATCTAAATAAAACTCAAATCACCAAATTCTCATACTTGCGCCAAAGAGATGAAACTATACTTACCTATGACAACAGTAATATAAAAAGTAGTAGCTCTATAAAATTTCTGGGAATAAATCTGGATTCTAGATTAGACTGGAAATTTCACATAGACAATCTAGTTCAGAATATGGCACAATACTGTTATGCACTGAAGGTCATTGCGCATTTTGTAAATGTGGAAGCGGCCTTTATTGCATATCATGCATATATCCAATCCCGTGTCAGATATGGGATCATATTTTGGGCAAGTTCAAGTAATGCACAAAAAATATTTAAAATGCAAAAGAGATGTTTAAGGTATATACTTAATATGGGTTCAAGGGATAGTTGCAGACTTGTATTTCGCGAAAGGAAAATTCTTACACTTATATCCTTGTATATTTATGAAGCAGTAATTTTTGTCAAACAAAATACTGCTCTCTTCAAATCTTTAGAACACAAATACAACACAAGGTATAAAGATAATATAGCCATTGATAAAATCAATTATAGCTATATTCAAAAAAATGTTGAATATGCGATAATTAAAATATATAATCGATTATGCTCGGAGCTGAAAAATTTGCCAATCAATAAACTGAAACATGAACTAAAACAAATTCTCATACGAAAGGCTTACTATACGATAGATGAATATATCACTGACGATGCATTCTTATAATTCTATGTTTTTTTTCCTCTTCTCTTCGTGTAGGATTACATTTATATATTTTATATACATTTTTGTATACATTTTATATTCAATTATACATCATATTATTTATTCATTTATATATATATGCTTTTTTTAAAAAAAACTAAGTGTTTAGTGTTAGGTTTGTCTTAAAAAATGTCCAGAGTCTTTTGCTGTGTATTGTTTTTTATTTCTTCTCTATTGTTATTAACCTTGTTTTAAATCTCTATATCTTTAATAATTTGACATGTTCTACACCCATTTGGGTCCTGTTGTACAAAGGAACAAATAAAGCATATCTATCTATATATATATAAATAAATAAAAAATCAAATTGTCAAATATTTGGAAAAACATAAGATATTAAATAAATATCAGCATGTTTGTTCCCAACTGACGCCATTTTAAGATATACGGAATACACTTTAGAATGCTTCAAAAATGGTATGTACTCAGCCTCACTGTTTCGCGACCTCAGTAAAGCTTTTGACTGTGTCTCACATGCCAACTGATCGATTCATATCTAGAAAATCGCAAACAATCAGTCCGATTAGAGGGCGAGAACTCGAGTGAGTTGTATGTCAAGGCGGGCGTCCCTCAGGGTTCGATTATGGGCCCTGTGCTCTTTCTGATGTATATTAATGACTTACCAAACGTTCTTGGAAACATTGCTTGTTTGTTTTACGTTGATGACACAAGTATTTCGATGTCTCATCACAACCTGGAGCATTTTTAGAAATTCAACGTAAGGAGGCACAGTCAATTGCTAAAACTTGGTTTGCCTCAAATGAGCTCTCATTAAATGAAACTAAAACAATAAAGATGATTTTGTCCACGCATGATATCAGTGATGTTGTGAACAACCCTGCTAGCACCAAATTTTTGGGTGTATTTCTAGACCCGACTTTAAAATGGGATATTCTGACGAAAAATATCTATGCTCTACGGCATCTTTCTAATTCCTTTTCAACAGAAGTACTTAGATCGGCCTACTTTGCTCTATGCCACTCTAAATTGTCATATGACATTCTTGCATGGGGGCATTCTACAGGAAAACGAAGACTATTTGGTTTGCAGAGGAAGGCTGTCCGAATTGTAGGTTGGGCTGGGTACCGCGATGACACTAAAGCTTTGTATATACTTTTAACTTTCCCTAGTATCTATGCACTACAAAGTTTACTATATGTTCATAACCATCTAAAAAATTTCCGTACACATGCTGATAATCATGATTACAACACTAGAAACAATCTATACACGGATTACACCCGATTATCTTAAGACCAAACGGGTACCTCCTATCATGGTGTTAAGCTTTACAATGAAATTCCGAGCTATGTAAAATTACTTTCCCCAACAAATTTCAAAAATAAAATAAAAGAGTTTCTCCTAAAGACTGTCTATTTCTCAGTGGATGAAATAATGAGAGATTTAAAAAATATGTAGGCCGTTTTGTATTTTTGACTTTAGGTTCATCTCCGTAGTGAAAAAACTTTATTTGTGTGTGTGTGTTAGTTACTTACTTAATTACTATACGTATACATATATCGGTGTACAATGTTTGTCTTCTATTTAATATATTCTACTTGTTTGTCATCTACTTTATATACTGTTTGACTTATGCATGTATTTTTATACTTTTAGCATTAATAAATTTCTATTTCTATTGGGTCATTTGTGGAAGTTACGGGTAACAGTCCCTGCTGGTTACTGGTCCAGCCCCAGTTGGTTAGTTCTTTTTCTACACGCAACCACTCATGAACCTGGTGGTATGTTCGATGTGCATGTTGAGCTGCAGCCTCTTCAGTTGGGGGCAGATGAGCCAGGTGGACCTTGGCAGTTGGCAGCTGATCGCACGAAGATTGTGAAGAGTGCTGATGACTCCTCCTCCATACAGAGCCACAAGAAGTTTATTTCCAGCAGCGGCTATTTGTTCGTGCGTGGCATCAGGCTGCAGGAAAATGATAGCCACATCAACCAACCGAGGACGCCCAACATGTTCACTTTCCATGCAAGAAAAGGTCAGAAGTAAGAAGTAGTGTCGCAACCGGATAAGGCTTGCACAAATAATACAAATTCAGGGGGAAATGATAGCTCTCCATGATTGAATGATGTAGAGGAAAGCTGTAGAGAGCCTGATTCACCCCTGCCACTTTTCTGGAAGAGCACATTGTCCACGCTAAATCCCAATCCATTTAGGAGTACCAAGAGGTCCACATCCTCTCCAACTATTATTACTTTTTCATAGGAACTGCTCTTGTCTAGCGCTGTTCTCACTATAGTGCAGTCTGTGTCACCTGTAGCTTGCTTTGTTTGGATCCCCTCGTTTTCCAATTCTGAGCAAAAGAAGTTGATCATGCGCTGGTTGTTGTTATCATTTGACAACAACTTTTTAACCTGGCATTTTCTTTCATCTAATGCCCACAATTTCATGTTATAAATGTTTAGTTAGGCCCATATCTCAAACATTCTCTTTTTGCAATTTTTATTTTTTAGCGATTTCAAGAGAACTATAATATCTACCGACCCTGTTTTGCGCTTATATGAAAGGTAAATAAATGTGGTAAAACTTAGTTTCTTATACTTTTTTTTGTAGGATGAGCGGTTGTGCTGATATTTGGGTGAAGAGAAAAGTAAAACTTAAAATTTTAATTTTTTTATAATGCCAATTTTTGAAGTACCATATCTCAAAAATTATTAGACGTATGGAGCAGTGGGTGGGCTTAAATTGTCATAAATTTAATATGCTTTAAAAATTATAATGACAACTAATGTCAAAAAATGCATAGTTTGTGTGCTAAACTGCAAAAACTGAGAAAAGTCCTAAGTTTTTCACATGTTATGCAACTAGCACAACTTTCTTTTGCTTGCAAAACATAGTTTCCCACTTCCCTAACGGGTCCAAATAACATACCAAAAATTCAGCTTTACATCGTATTTTGCGTTTTTACTTGTAAGATAGGAGTGATAGGACTGGCCTACAGGGTGAAATAATTGTTTTATATGCAATTCGAGGGGAGAGACGTGAATTTTGGTGATGCGTGCTCGCTTGATGCTCAGGCCAGCACACACATACAGTTTTTAAAAAAAACAGTAATTTGGTTGTTAACAACAAAGTGATTTGTGAGTAACAAGTTCGAAATAATTGTTTCACATGCAATTCAAGGAGAGAGACGTTGATTTTGGTGTTGTGTACTAGCTTGATGCTCAGACCAGCACATAACATATTTTTAATAATTATGAAGCAATAAATTTATCTTCGCCGTAATAAATTAGCTATTAATATACTTTAATTTAATACCGGGTGCATTCCGTTGCTACATTATTTACTGTGATGTATATATCTAGTGTTATGTTAGTAGACAAACATATCGAATGAAAAAAATGTTTTTGATAGTTTTAGCACCGAGATAATCTGCCAGGATTTAATTGGTCTAAAATTATATACATCTGCATTACAGAAGCTGAAAAGTAAGGATGGGATTTTATTTTCATTGAAGGCTAGTAAATTCGAGAAGGACCATGATTTGATGTTTGATTGTGTGTCAGCCACTTTTTTTGTCAATCTATAACTGTTGTATCATAAGTAGTAAAGTAAGGAGGTGTCAGAGAGTTACAGCTAAATATATTAGATAATTAGAAATCATGATTCAAATTAAAGGATATTAGGCAGGGCACTGTACTCCATGTTCACAAAGTTACGTAGCAAGCATATTTTGAGGATACGAAACATATATTGCGTCCTCTTTGACAACTACTACTTTATTTTCAGAGAATTATAATGCATTAATATATATATATATATATATATATATATATATATATATATATATAAATAACGCATTATCCACAAAATAATTTCACTAATATCTTAACTCAAGTTCCTGAACACGAAACATACGTTGATATTACCACCTATCTTCAGATTGTTTGTGTCTGGGGCACACCTGCATATGGAAACCTGTAAATGTGATAAACAACCTCTGGTTTTTTACAAGGGTAGTGCCAAAGTCTTTCTACATCCGATCCCCCGATGATTTGTGGCATTTCATATCCTATTCTTGAATGATACGACTAACTCTGAGTAGATGCGAGTTGCATTATTTGAAGTATATATGACACTGCTTTTAGTCGGTATTAAAACGCTTTCTAAGAGACCTATTGTTGTATTTCCGCTTATTCTCCACTGAAGTCTATTTGATTATTAGAACACTCAACCTGCAATACGATACTACGATATTTTTGTACTTGGTTGCTTTTTGAATTTGGTTTTTCTGCACTGATATCTGCTATATTAACGTATTGAAAGTAATTTCTTGTTGACGACATTATTATTGTGAAAATTATGAACTTAACAAGTACATGCCTTGCAAAGAGCAGCTCCGATAAAAAAAATTAATAAGATTTACATCGATAATGGATAACAATTCCTGAAGTAATCGGTCGTTTCGGAATGAATGCTAACAAGTGCTTAAAGTTCAACATGTCTATAACAAAATGGAACAACATATTATATATATACTTCAATCAGACTTATCCAAACTGCTAGGTTGGCCCGCAGGGATATTGTGATTGGCCAGCAGGATATTCCCAGACTTAATCCCACTAGACCTATATATACATGTTGATATAACCTTGTTGCTTAAAATTACCAAAGGAAGATATGCCTAAAGTTTGGCAGATTCCTCTCGATAGACCCTATATAAAGTATACGTAGTCCAGTGGGTCATCGAAATACAGTAGTTCAGAGCAGATATTAGGGCCTGCTACTTTAACAGCAATGGATTCACACCACCTATGCATATATTTTACGGAGTGACTATTCGTACATGCGGTATGTATGAATAGCGTCAGGACTATTTGTACATGCAGTATGTATGAAGAGCGTCAGGACTATTCGTACGTGCAGTATGTGCCCTATTGATATAATAAGAAGTATGTAGGTTTCTCATCAGCAGTCCATGGTGTAGTGGCTGGGTTGCCTGATTCTCATATCTCTCAATATTTCTTTAGGTATATCAGCAAGTAGCACGCGAAAGGAATATCTTCCTTCTTATTCCTCTCACGTATTTTAATTTATGATCGACGATCCTATTTTATTATTCAATATGTACTGCATATACGAATAGTCCTGACACTATTCATACATCCTGCATGTATGAATAGTCACTCCGTATATTTTATGTGCCTTATTAAATATGCGCAGGTACCTATAAGGATGATAGTTTATCAATAAGTATATAGTAGACAAAAAAACTGCCTTTTAGGAATAATAGTAGCCACAGAATATCATATTCCAACTGTATATCTTACAGCAATTGTTAAGAAACATTTTTGAAAATGCCTCCTGGTCACCTCAATAATCCTAGCTCTAGTTGAGGAAAATACTTATTAGAACATTAATTTGTTCGTGTACAGATAAAAATACGTTACTTGAAAAATAAATTATTTATATTTAATTTATTTTTACGTCGAAGTAGGTATCACATCCTCTGATTTTAATTACCTTCTACTAAAAACAGGCGTGGCGCATGTAGTTACTCCGCCTGTGACTCATAGATAAAAATATATTTAATGCACAAAATGGGCTACACTGTAAATTTTTTTGTTTTATAGTTGTGCCACTCACATAAAATCACAATACTTTGGAAGCCGAATGCAACTTATTTTCGAAATACTTGAGTTCTAACAAAATAGGAAGACGTACCTTTGCCGCGCAAATTCAAAAAATAACTGTACATCATGTGCCATCTATGAATGCGTAAAAGCAGAGTCTTGGCAAGCCACAGATCTAGCTCGGCATAACTGACATGTACGCGTTTGATGACGAAGTAGTGCTTTGTGTTTGTTGAAGAGGCTTTGAGGTTTTTAATGTTGTCTTAGACAAGGTAAGTGCTGTTTATTACTGAAAATCCGCGTAAAGGGCGACACACATCTACTCCAGACGATTTCACAAATCTTTTCGCGGGTCGCGGGTGTTTTAGGGTAGGGAGCTTCGTCGCTGTGATGTAGAGTTTTGTGGAAGGGGTGCTCATAGTGTATTCTGGTAGGATATATTCATCCCCACATTCTTCCGAAACCACCACCACTTCCCTCCACCACGTTAGATAGCGTCATCGCCATAGATACGCCTTTGATTCCCAGACTTTGGACATTTTAGTCCAAGGTCGTTAACCTAACGGAACTTACTGAAATTACCAGGAGTGCCCTCATCCTCGACGAGCACAATGCAGCTGCTTATAGGTACTGTCGTTTTACAAATTTACGATTAACTTTTATCGGTAGTATTGTTCTGCTTCTGATTAGTATCTTCATGTATACGTGCATATAGAGGGAAACCCAAATGCTCATATTATCTAATATGTATGTTCTTGTTACCTGTAATAGTCGATCCCACAATCGAGACCGAGAATGATGGTAGGTACCTAATACAGGTTCATTATATCGTTTGTTCAGTGTTCAGTCAGCATTTTATATGGTTTCACGGTCTCTTGCCAATAGGTTAGGGTTTGATGTAACCAGTTGGTTTAAAAATTGTGAATTTCGTTACAGAACGAAGCATCTGCTCGTCAGTCCATATCATATTGCTATGGGAAAAATAAAAAATACGTTCTAGTTTTGTGTACGTATATTCAGCTATAGCTTTTATTGATTATTGATTTTTTATGCAGGTCGAGTTTGAGTGAAGGTAATTAATATGGTAATATATAATAAATATACCGATAGCGGCGACGGTGATACGTTAACGTTACCTCTGGTAGCTAGTCGATTCGTATGTTCTCACCAGTTGCCAGTATGCCGAATGTTTTGTTTATACCTATACCTACCTATTAAGTATTCATAGGTATAGTTATAAGTAATATATATATATATATATATATATATATATATATATATATAGGTAATAAGTTCCCGATACATAAAAAACGCAACAAAAGCTTTATGACATAATTATTATCGCCGCGGGCCATGGCGGCATGCTGCATCAAATGATCCGACGCACATTAAAAACCTATAAAGGTAAACGAGTCAATTGCGGTCGAGACAGCACAAAGAGTAATAGTATTTTAATGAGGTCGCAAAGTTTTTGTTGCATTTTTTATGTCTCGGGAAGCCCTTACTTGGACTATACCTAACCTGCTATTTTCTTTTATTCGCAGAACTTTTGTTTATCTGGGATGAGGCGAGCGATATGCATACCTAATAAATCAAAATATAGAATATCTCTGAATTTATAAGTACCTACATATAAGATTAAGTAGCTACAGAGATATACAGGGTATTTCAGAATTGCATGCTAGTACTTAAAAGGCGCGTAAATTTTTGTATATTATTGGAGATGTGCGGTCGCTTTATTTTTGAGATACAGAGCGCAGTGCCGAATCTGAAAATGTCTTGAGTTGAGGCAAGACTGAATTTTCGCGAATTGACTCGCTTATTTTTATAGATTTGATGACACCAAGGCGAATGGTCCAACGTCGATAATAATGAGGTCATAAAGTTTTTGTTGCCTTTTTTGAGTGCACCGTATATCTGAGCTCCGCTCTAGACATTACTTGATAAATATATAGTATCTTTCAAAGATTCCCTGCAACAAAAACTTTACGAGCTCATTATTAACGCCGGCGAACCAGTCGGTATGGTGTCATCAAACAAGCCGACGTGCATTCAAAACCTATAAAAGTAAGTAATTCAATTTGCCGGCGGAATAGTACAGAGAGTAACGGTGTTTTAATGAGGGCGTAAAGTTTTGTTGCATTTGTTATTTGCAGGGAATCTTTGAACGATACCTACTATACCTATACCTAACTGAAGTGAAATTTCGGCATTTGCGAAATTTTATGTATTTTTTATGTAACAATAGTGATATAGTCCAAGTAAGGACTTCCCGAGACAAAAAAAGACTAAACAAAAACTTTACGACATTATTATTATCGCCGCGGGCCACCGGCGGTATGCCTAACATCAAACTATCAAACGAGCGAGAGGCTTTGCGATCGAGGATCGGTCGGGGTAGCACAAAGAGTAATGAAATTTTAATGAGGTCGTAAAATTTTTGTTATGTTTTTTCTATCTCAGTTTATTCCTACTTTATATATAGGTTTTGTCATTTAATTACATGGCAAGACGCTTATTCAGATAAAAAACTGTTAGATCTATTCGCGCTGATAAAACAAAATTCCTTTTTGTTTTCATTAAAAAACCTTTCATAAAAAAATCACTTGTTTCGCTTCCCTCAAATATGTGTAGGTCATTAATTGTTATTTTTTTTTATTCAGAATATCATGGTTAATAAAATTTTATTATTCAGTTCAGTTTAGATTCTAAAAGACAAGAACAAAATTACTACTATTAGTAGTACGAGGCAAAGTTATTGAATCCGAAATGGATGAATGCAGCATACCCATTTCAATGGACAGTTAGGCAATTCATATTTAATGTTAATCAAATAGAAATAAGTAGCATTTTGCGGGTCGCTTTAAATAACACGAAAGCGGAATTCACCTAATTTCCATTAATGAATCTGACCTTGTTGAGAAATGTTAAGTTTATTAATGCGGATTTAACTGAGCTGCCCGCGAACATATCAAAACAAAGCATCGTATATTTACCTACGTATACCTCTACAAGTTTTATAAGAATGTGTCTGAAATAACTAATAACTGGTAAAAATTTAAAAATAAGTATTTTATCACTTTTTACAGCATTTATTAACAAAAGTTTATTCTGTATGTATTTACAGAGTTATTTACAGTTTTATAGTAGAAGTCAGGTATAGTACAAGGTGCGACACAAAAATTAAGGTTGCTTCCCAGTACAACAAAGAAACACCGACGCTGTAGTTTGCTTAGAGGCTTATTGTATACAGATTCCGCAAAAGTAGTTTTATATATCCCGAAGTAAACGAGTGCGAAAAATAAAACAAAAATCGCTTATGTGAAAGCGAGACATGATCGTTATATTAGAAGCGCTTTTGCTTAATCTGTATATTCTGAAATAAACGAGTGCGAGAGGGAAAACAAAAAAAATTAGTAACAGAACGGTTCTCGAACTTCGTTCCCGAGTTAAAACTTTCTTGCGTGGATAAAACGCTATCTAAAACACTTATACAATATAGAGCCGTATCGTGTATCAAAGCAAGGCATCGATATTGTCGCGGCAAATGATATAGTAGAATGCGTTCGTGGTGAGGCGGGAGGTCGAGAAACTTTCATTCGCGTCCCACTAATATAACAATCATCTCTCTCGCTTTCACGTAAGCGAAGTTTGTTTTCTTTGTCGCACTCGTTAAATTTATACAATACATATATATATAGTACCTACTTAAATACGGACGAATCTATGTAGGTCAGACATCAGCAGACATTAGAAATTAGACTGAGTGGACATAAACATAATCAACATTGGCGCACTTATTTCAAACGTATCCCATCTCACGAATTGACGACCCTGTACAAACACAAACATCCACATAAATATGGGAAGTAAAAGATGCAAGCGATGGCGTCTCATTTACGATTCCAGCGCAATGTTGAATAATAATTCGCATATAAAGTACATACCCGTTACTTTATGCAACTATTGTAATCAATATGTTTGAAATCTAATGAATGAAAATAAATAGAGAATAAAATTTAATGTCAGTGGCGACTGACATTAAAACGTAAGTGAATGCCGTCCACATGTGGAGTTGGTTTGACAAATCAATAAATGCCGATGCCATTGCCAGGCAATAGGTCAAATGCAAATAAGTAATTAATTTTTGTGTGGAATCTCGTATGTACCTTTAATGATAGGCTCTTTGAATTGAAGGTCTTATCCGTTTTAAATACCGACGATTATTTTGGTATAACGATTTTCTCTCTTGTTGATTATTGCCAAACTGCGATAATCGGAACAAGATAGATAACTATTTCTTCTATAATGGATATAAATAAACACCACAGAAATTAGACAACCCCCAATTCCAGAAGCCAGAGGCTTGTGCGGAAGGGGGTTACACATTGAAAAAACGCGGACATACAACCATTTCCTCCGACAATGCCAGTGCCAGAGCCAGGATTCGAACTCGGTGGTGCGATGTCCGTGTGATTAATCGCGATTGCCACCTGGCGCCTTAACCCACTCGGCTATCGACCAGACTTATACTTATAGAAATACAAAATTATGCTTTGGGACATCAGCAACAAGTTTTCATTCAAACGGTTCTACTGTAATCGGTAACGAACGTGTATTAAATGAATTCCCCATTCACTTAAAATCTACCCTATTTTAAGGATCTAACCCCCCCTCCTTATTGCATAATTTAGAAAATATGTTGCCTTTTCGATTTTGCCGCCCTTCATTTTTTTCGCTCCGTCAATTATTTAACTCTTTTAATTTGTTCGCTCTTCCAATTTTCTTCGCTGTTTTTAATTTTCTCCTTAAAATTTGTTCGCACTTTTCATTTTTTCATCCTTTCAATTTTGGCTCCTCTCCAAGTTTGGCGCCCTAGGCGACCGCCTGCGCCTTATCCGGCCCTGCTAATAAGCTTAAGTACTTTGTCAGTACCGTGTGTTTCTAATGATTTAATCATTCCTCAATTTGCGATACACGCACTAACTGATGTGATGTCGTCACATGACGTCTTTATAAAGTAATTTTATTGATTACATTTTGACGTCGACTAGTTAAGTCAATTTGACATTTGTAAATTTGTGTATTAGTATTTATGGGGATTACCTCTAGGTGGCGCTACTTATAATTTGTTAACAATGAACGGTCGCTTGTTATCTTATATTCCAGTGAATTTATGAGCATGGATTTAATTAAACAACTTATAGTTGAAGTAATCAATTCCTGGCACATAAAAACGCAACAAAAACTTTGCGATCTTAGTAAAATACCATCATTCTTTGTGTTGTCTCGACTGCAATTGACTCGCTTACCTTTATAGGTTTTTAATGTGCGTCGGGTCGTTTGATGGCAGACATGCCGCATGGCCCGCGGCGATAATAATTATATAGCAAAGTTTTTATTCCGTTTTTTGAGTGCAGGGAAGTCCTTACTTGGACTCTACTTATATTTGTAAAATTGTATACTAGTATTTATGGGGATTACCTCTAGATGGCGCCACTTATAATTTGTTAACAATGAACGGTCGCTTGTTATCTTATATTCCAGTGAATTTATGAGCATGGATTTAATTAAACTACCCATATTTGTAAAATTGTATACGTATTTATGGGGATTACCTCTAGATGGCGCCACTTCTAATTTGTTAACAATGAACGGTCGCTTGTTATCTTATATTCCAGTGAATTTATAAACATGTATTTAATTAAACGATTTACTTTATTCTGTAACCAATTAATAATAATTTTTTTAGAACTCGCAACGGGTTTATTAAACCAGCAGCCCTTAGCTTATATCCGAAAATGGACCTTCCTCTAGAACCCCCAGACAATCACATAATGGTAACCCATATGGTAAAGATTGACGAAAGTTTTCATGTCAATTTTTAGTTAGATGTTACGTGATTCAGATCGGACCTAAGATGATAAAACTTACGTAAACACTCACTATAAGCGATTCTCTTTTATAAGAAATCTCAGTTTATTCTGGCCGATAGCCGCGTTGGTTAAGGCGCGAGGTGGCAATCACGATTAATCACGTGTATCGCGCCACCGGGTTCGAATCCCGGCTCCGGCACTGTCGGAAGAAATGGTTGTATGTCTGCGTTCTTTCAATGTGTAACCCCCTTCCGCACAAGCATCTAGCCACTGGAATTGAGAGTTGTCTAATTTCTGTGCTGTTTATTTATTATTATTTTCACATCTGACGTCATAACTCGGCTGTGGGTACGTTTCTTTTAGTTTCTGCAAGGCAAGTGAGTCTAAAGTGAGATTTCCTAACCCCACTTCTAACTCAACTGTACTAGCTCGGGAGCAAGATCACTTTGTACTCAGTTCTCAGCTGAAGATTGAGGTTAATGTTTGTTTTTGAGCTGAATTAGAAAAATAATTGATCTTTCCGCACATCAGTGGTTATTTTGAATTTTATACACGATTTGTAAAAATGAAAAAATCTACGGTAGCTTTTAGTAAAACACAAAAATTTAAAATATTACCATCTTTGACTGACATTTAGGTGAGAGGTGTTCGGGAGAAGATAGTTTCTTTTGTACAACTGACCAGTAACATATTCACTGAGATTAGTATATTCACTTCACATTTGTCTCACACTCAATTTTGTGCAAAAGGGAAGCGTGCCTTATGTCACAGCTCAGCAACGTCAAACTGACAGTTAGCGATATTCGTATTTGCAGTTCTTCTCTAGTCTTTACGGGGGTTGAATAAACTAAGTTTTTGGGACAAAATTCTAGAGGATTCAAATCAGGTTATCGAGGCGGTCAAACGTGATCAAATTTTATCAAATAGTACAAAAGCTGTATTTGCAATATTGTTTTACCCACCCTATATTTAGTGATGAATATCTCAGCAAGAATTCATCCTATCGAAGAGAGTTATATAAAAATATTGCGCTATCTTTACTTAAAATATACGCTCCTGAAGAATTGCCTACATGTTATGGGGCACCCTGTATACATGCAAGGCGGATATAATGCCTTTAATGGGCATTTGGTATATTTAAATTGTTTACCATAACATGCCATAACTATATATAGCTGAATACACATCTAAATGCTTATACATTGCTCGATTGCTAAGTGAAAACGATAATCTGGTTTTCACTTCGGCATAGTCTTCCATTAATATCTTAACCCGGTGGTCTCGGGCGCAGTCTACCGAGATAGACCCTCGGACCACGACCACACACACCTGCTTTAAGCTCTTAAGTAAAGGTACTTGACACCGGAATTCCAAAGGGTTAACAGTCGAGAAGAAGTTCCGTTAAACAACAATAAGCTCTGTTGCTGTGTTGTATATATAGATGAGACTTTGTAGTAGCTGTGTTTGTATGTGTATATAGTGTAAAGTTACGTTTGTTTCGTGACCTTGATTAACTACTGTCACAGTTGTACCAATTGTTGACTGCTTATTTTTCGAGAGGCCTTTTGATGAGAACGTTACGAATTTCTACGAGTTTTTGCAAACGGAAAATTTGACAGTTATAAAAGTTAAAACACTTATCACTTATTGTTCGAACCGTCCTGTAGTTGCATCTATCTAGCAAACGATTGTAATCCTTGCGAAACATCATGAAATAGCGAGACTACCTTGAACCGTTCTTCTAGTTCTTTGCAATTTTAGCGCTGCGGATAATGCTAAATGGAGGATAAACTTTATCCCTTCTTGTCTAATAGTCCGAGCGATGACTGCGAAAAACCGATCGACATCGAACATACTAAACTTGTGTAAACATTAGAATTTATAAAGAAAATCGAGATTATTAAGGCAAAGAGGTTTCCAAGATAGGTTTGGTTTTAATGCGTGGAGGGAGAATCATTGGTCCCATATTTCTTTATGGTTCTTTAACCGGCGAAAGGTGTCTCGAATTCCCCAAAATTAAATTCAATATGAAATTAACAACCAACCCCAGAATTGAAAAAGCGATGTGTAGTTTCATCAAGATGGGACAATGCTTAATTGTTCGCAATTACCTAAAACGATGTATTGGTATCAATGGTCCAGTAAGATGGCCACCTAGGTCACCTGATCTGACTCTCCTCCATTATTATTTATTATCTCTAAAATAAAGTTTATTCCAAACCACCAACTTTAGAAGTCTTGCGAAATAGGTTTTAAGGCAAGTTTTTCCCTCAATTTGGATGATTATTTTTCGCATTGTATCTCAAGAACTAGTCATAGCCGGAACTTAAATGATCGAGATTAAAAACCAGTCGATTCCTTCAGTTGCCTTAAACATTAATTGTACTGGAGTATGCTCTATTAATTATGTCATTCAGGCAGAATTTATAAGCTGATTCCATTTTGCCGGAACCAACAGGGTAATTTTTGCTGTCGCCTCTCAGCCTATAAGGGTATAAGTTCAGCATTCATTCATAGCTCTTTTTTAGATATTACGTAAAACATTGTTTAAATACTTTGCCATTCGCGAATTTATCGCAGCGATTAAATTTATCTCCGAGAGATTTGTGAAGTGAACCGTCAACAATCTGTAATTTTATACATAACGTTAAAAATTTATTCGGTTTACTTATTTATTATAAATATGTCGTTACATTTTGTAGTCTTGCACTTTGTGGCTTTTTATTTTGCTATTTCACATTTATTCTTACGAGTCGAAGGTATAGTATTATTATAGTACCATTTCTAATGGGATCCCCACCGCACGCTCACTATGGTAAATCTCATTACCTTGGGAATTTTCTTAATTTAAATTTGTGACAAACTATCTAATTTAGGAGTAGACTTGTGTGTGGTCTAGGTTTATCAACCCAGTATTGGGCTAGTCCCCCTGCAATCTGCGATCAATCTAATGGGTTTTCTAAACGGTGCGGCGCGGTCGCGAGAAATTATTTTAATATATATATATATATATATATATATATATATATATATATATATATATATATATATATATATATTTTATCTGATGATAAAGTTTACCTTTCTTAATCATCTCGATTTTCGTGTTCGTAAATAGCGTAGTTTTTTAAATGAATTTTGAATTATTGAAAACACGATTTTGCATATACTGAACTCTTATTGAATATTATAAACACCACAGAAATTAGACAACCCCCAATTCCAGAAGCCAGGGCTTGTGTGGAAGGGGGTTACACATTAAAAACACGCGGGCATACAACCATTTCCCCCGACAGTGCCGGAGCCAGGATTCGAACCCGGTGGTGCGATATCCGTGTGAATAATCGCGATTGCCACCTCGCGCCTTAACCCACTCGGCTATCGACTAGATTATAAGTTATATACTCCGTCACTTTGAAGAGTATAAAAATACGCAGAGTTTATTGATGACAAATAATTAAATTCTACAAAACAAATCATCATTTTAGTAAATATGAAACTTTACATTGCCAACATAGTTTTTTTTTTTTTTACATTTATTTAACGTCGGCCTATTTCCGCTACTGAGGCCTAACACCGACGCCTGTAGACGAGCTACCCCCAACCAGGAATTTTTGCCGAACCTCTTCCCTTAAGAAGAGTAGGGATCTTTTACTTGCCTAACATTTAATAGACAAGGGAAATGGAAAATTACGTAAGCATATGCAACGTAGTCGATGATAAAAACCTGGCGAATTTTGTGGTACCAAGATAACCAAAGATAATTATACTTTGATGAAACAATTTATTTGAATTCAATAAGAAGTTAGGATAAATGTTATTGCGCTATCAGATAATTTTCTTAACGATCTTCAATCATAATAATCAAGTTAGTTAAAATTTCACAACCTAGGATTATTGTTTCAACACAAATTAGGGGAATTTTTAGGGTAACGTTAATTTCAATTATTCTTAAGTAAAAATATTGTCGGCTTTCGTGTGCCGCCTGACTATCATGCAAGATTTCGTAAGAATTCGATTGATTTTTAAAATATTCTCAAAATCCTCACTAGGCAAAATGATGATTGTTCTCCACACATACGTTTACATCTAATCTTAATTATATTTCGAAATTCTAAGGACTACGGCCAATGATTAGTTTACAGGGATATGTGTCGGTGCCTTGTACCTTTCTATTATTTACAGGGAATACCTAGTCGTCAGTATACTGAATCGGGATATTTTGTCTATCCATTGTTCCAGTTGAAAAATATTTCTACGATTCGCGTAGTCATATTTTTTTGACAGTTGCCATTGCTGTTTAATTACAAAAGCCTAGTCCTCATAACGGCGAATTGCGGATTTATTTCTGCGGAATTAATGTGATTGGTGGAAATTATTCAAAAAGTCAGATGCCGCGAAATTCTGGCGAATATTTGAACTTTCTGCGATACCTCTGAAAAGTTCAACTTGTTTTAACTTTTTAGCGGATTTTGTGTTGTGTCTTATTAGTTTTGTAGGTTGTGGTTTAAAATGTTGCATGAAAAATATTGGTCTAATCCACCATCTGCGAGGTTTCCTTCTATTCTTTCTTTTAAGCACATAGAGTAATGCAAATAAGCATACTGTTTCTGTACTTTGGTCCATTTTAAAATTGTATATGCCTGTTTATTTAAACTTAGTTTTTGACACCTCAGACATCAGTGAACAGTGAAGTGTCAAAATTCCCTTGGGGTATATTTTCGAAAATGACTAAATCCGGTGAAGTGAGTATAGGGCAAATTATGTTGTGCGAATTATAGTCACGTGTAAAGTTTTGCTTTTCGCAATTCGCCGTCATGAGAACTTACCTTTAAGAAGATCTCCCAACATTCTACGTTGTTTTACGTAATCGTTTAAACTCTCACTTACAACTTAAAGCCGATATTTCGGTAGCAATGACCTTCTTGTTATTTGCTATTGTCATTAAGATTTTATATTATATTGACGATTGCCCAATAATTTAAATAAAATAACACGGAAATTCTTTTACATAACAAGATTTTTGTTATTTGCATAATTAACTCTGAAGTATATACAGTAGGTTTATTACGATTATCTTAAATATTTCGATTGTTTAAGATCATATTTGGCTATTTGCTCCAACGATTGTTATACGAAATAAAATTGTTTATGTGACTTTTATCCCAACTTTACAATATATGTATTAAAACGGTTTCTGGTTTTTCTTTCAACTTTTATTACTTTTCAGGAAATTAAATAAGTAAAGTAAATGACGTTACATATATTCAATCAGTAAATTAAATGAATGGATTCTAAATTAATTTCCATATGCTAAAATATAAAGCAAACTTTAAACATAAATTCATCATTCAATCTTTAGAAATAAAATAGAATCAAAAGCAAGTAAATGATAAAATTTTCAATAAATAGACAGTGTTAAATTTTACGAAGGATGTAAATTAACAAAATGATTTTTTATAAGCAAATCGTATATAAACAACTATTATTAATATCATTTACTGGAATTATAATCAAATACAGGATGAAATTGATATTTTTTTATGTAAAGTTAAGGATTTAATGATAAGGATTAATGATATTTAAGCAGTCATGAAGATTGCCACAATCATCAATTGAGTCTATCAATCGATATATTTTTAGATCATCTGCGTATAGGAGGAAATGGGTGTTATTATCGAAGTCCTCCAAAATATCGTTAATAAACATAACAAAGGAAAGTGGGCCAGGTAGCGACCCCTGTGGCACACCGGATTCTTGTAAGAAAAACTGCGGTACTGAACAAATTGATATCGATCCTGCAGATATGATTCAATTAATTATAATAACGAATAAGAAAGACCGAAGGTGTCCAGTTTACTAGTCAAAGTACTATGATCTAGCTTGTCAAAAGCCTCGAAGAAATCTGTGTAGATAATATCAACTTGACCAGCTCTATCCAGACTTTCAAAACGTTGTGTTTTGCACACAAGGTTTGTGACAGTTGAGCCACCTTTCATAAAACCATGTTGATCGGTAGATATTGTGCTAGAGACATGAGAATACATGGAAGAGTGAAGAATTACTTCAAAAAATTTTCCAAAGTTACAAATGATAGTAATTCGCCTATAGTTCGCCTATCTCGTTCAAGTCACCTTTTTTGAATACAGGGCACACACGTGAAGATTTCCACCTCTGAGGAAAACTTGCACTTCTAAATATTAGATTATTTAATATAGTATAGTCATCCAACGTTAAAAAGGGGCCAAATCTCCGAAATCTGAAGTACTGCTCCGATCTTCTTGAAGATTTAGAATTAAGTTCATCTTACCCTCCTCTTCAAACCTGACTTGGTCGCAAAGTGTGTTTTTGTTTTTAAGGGGTGAAAACTACCCCTTACTCTAATAAATTGAAAACTAATAAATTAACGCAGTGATGGGCTATAATTATGTTCAAATATGTTAAATATCAATTGTTTTTAATCATGGACCTAATATTTCAATATTTTACTATTTAACTACCCTTAAAAACAACCCCTCACACGAAAATTAATTAAAAAATGTGTTTAAAAAGCATGAAACTTTTTTATTTTGGATCGTAATAGGATAATTTTTCCCTTTAAGTATAAGAAATCTGATACTTCATTTTTTTTATGATGCAACCCCCAAAAGCCACCCCTAACAATAAAACTTAGGAAAAATTTAAAACTAATAGATGGAAGCAGTGATAGGTTATCATTATGTTCAAATATGTTAAATATTTGTTGTTTTTTATAATGTAACTAATATTTCGATATTTTATTATATAACTACCCTTAAAAACTACCCCTCACACAATTATTAAAAAAACGGTTTAAAAAGCATAAAATCTTTTTATTTTGGATCTTGAATAGAAAAAATACATTCTTTAAGTGTAAACGACCTGATACATCATTTTTCAATATGTTTCAACCCCTAAAAACCACCCCTTACAATAAAAATTAGGGAAAAAATCCTTTTGAAAGTTCCAAGTAGTGGAATGCGTAAAAAAATGAAAATAAATTGCTATTCTATCTTTTACTCATATTATCTATATAACATCTTTTTATGCATGTGTTTATACATGTGGGAATCCAGATACTGGAACTGGAACTGGAACATATATGTATCAAGAAGACACAACATGTACAAAAGAATAAATGCTCCAAAACGTTCAAAATTTAGGCGCTCCGTAATTTTCCTACGTTATCTCTAGAAAAATGTATTTAGTTTTTTAACGATAACTCGGCTTCGTTTTAAGCTTTTTGCATTCACCCACACATCATTTTGTAGGGAATTTCATGAGCTATAAAGTCATGATGATTGCAATATTTCTACACCCTTTCGTTCAGAGAATTTTAAGGTTGAAGGGCTAAAAAGAGGTTTCCTTCGCATAGAAATCAAAGCTTTAAATGCCCATATCTCGCTTAATTTTTAAGTTACATGAATTTAAAAAAAAAGCAAAATTTTCAGTAAAAAGAGAGCTAAATTTTTGTTAAGAGCACTTTTTTTCGTAAAACCATTATTTTTTGAGTTATTTTGAAAAAACAACGTATTCTTTGAAAAATTGAAAAAAAAAATTTACTTAAAACAATTTTTTTCAAAATGTACATTCTCTAGACCATTCAAACTTTTGGAACGTGTTATTGGGACATAAATAAAGTTAATTTTTCATGGGCTACGATTAATTTTAATTTTGCCGCTCATGGCGCCAATTTTATTGTCAATTTTTTTTCAAAAATTCCAGAGACTTAACTTATTTTCGTCATAACTTCCTTAATTTTCATGCTAGAGGCTTTTTTAAAAAAGGTTATGAACATTTTCTTTGAAAAATTACTCATTTTTCCGTTATTTGAGTTTAAATCTTTAGATAAATTTACGACAAACAAAAATTCGTCTTCAATGACTCATAAGTCGCTTAATATGACCTAAAACATTAAAGAAAAACCAATGAGTCGCCTTGTTTTTTTATTAGCTTCAATTTTGATAAGAGTAGTTTTTTCCAGAAAACGTTTAATTTTTGAGTTATTCACGAAAAACTGTTGAAACGTGTTTTTTATTGGAATTTTCAATCGCGAATAACTCAGAAATTATTAGGTTGTAGAAAAAATTTTATACCACATTTTTTTCTTAAAACTTGATCCTCTATCGATTCCCGGTGTCATTTTGAATTTTTAAATTTCCACCCCCGAGAAAGGGTGGCATTCACCCCCGGGGTGGAAGCACATATCGGCACCAAGTCAGGTTTGTTATTTGCATCATTTTTGAGCTACTGTCAAAATTTCAAACAAATCGGTTCAGTTGAACAGATTTCGGAGGTGAATCGGTTCATTGATTGTACTAATAGTGCTTTGACAAATACAGTCGTACAATCTTTAATAAGAAATACAGGAATTTGATCGGGACCCATGGTCATAGTGGTTTTAGTTTTTTAATGGCCTTAATTATCTCTTCCTCGGTGATAACAGACAAATTTAAGACATTAGAGTTAATCTTAGATGTGTTGTTAAAATTATCGACGCCGGAATTGGGAGATGTGATTGATGTGAAGGATCAGTATGAATGATGGTCGAGAGGTAAGCGCACTTGCCTCTCACCCAAAAGTTCCTGGTTCGATTCCCGGTCGTGGCAGTGGAAAATACTGTGAGAGGGATTTTTCCACTATACACGGATATTGGGTGTGTGTTCCTCGTCTCTAAATGTATAGCCCCCTCCCACACAAGGCTCTCCTAGACCCTTCGTAGGGTCGTAATTACCTGTGGTGTTATTTATTTATTTATTTTGAGAAGTCAGCAAAACTATCAACAATTAATTGCGGGTCTTCGATGATTTGATTATCATATTTTAACAATGAAGTGATTGATGTAAAATTATTTTTTGTTTTAATAAAACCTCAGAAGTTGTTTAGGTTAAACTGAATGTTATTTTAAATATTGGCTAAATATAACTTATATGCATTATCGATATCTAACTTAATTTTGGACTTTTACTTTCTAAATGTGTTTTCATCATCAGAAGTGCCATGTAATGTAACTTGTATCTTTTTAGCACTTCTTCTTTTAATATGTAATATTTTTGTTATTGTGAAATCATTAGTCAGTATTCTGACTCTGCAATTGGGACTTTTGTCTTGTTCAATTGCTTGAATAAATAAATAAATAGACAAGTTTGATCCTAAAATCCAATATATTTCCAGTGGGAATTATTCTTACTCCGATAATTCTATATAATAATTTTGCCTTAATTAGACCAAGACAATAAAGGTACTGTACGTTTTCACTACTACGTCATGTTTCATTTCTCTCCGTTGTACTTCTTGTATTAAATGTATTTCTTTGTATTACTAAAAGGGAAATCTAAATAGTGGCTCCCGGATGACGACTTAAGTAATAGCTTTTTATAGTAAAAGTGCTTTCTTTTAAAACTACAGCTTCATCGGCATACCGAATTGAGATACGTAGATGTGGTATCTCAACTTCTTACACACAACTCGAAACAATTACAATTAGTACGGATGCTGCTTCTCATACACTACTGGAGAAACGTGGTAGATGTTTAATAGTTGGCATTAATTTAATTCTTTCATTACAATCGATGTTTTCTGTCATCAGTTAATATCTTGGCTGTAGTATTTGTTTGTCAGTTTTAGTATTGATCACTTCCTATTAATATACAGTTAATAAAACACAATGCTTTCAAGGTAATTTCAAGATACTAAAAAATCAATACACAAACCGTTTTCAAAGCCAATGCTATTGTAGAGCTATCAGAAAGCTAATTCAAGTATTAAAAGCAGCTGATGGTAATAATAGTGCTTATCAGGTTACTCAAAAGCTCCCGATTGCATTGATATGGGATATTATTGTCTACCTCGCATTGTATAGAATTACCTTTGATCGTTATTTTATAATAGAAGATAAATTGTTCGGTTAAAGGATAAATTTTCTGATAGATTGGTGGATTTATGGAATAACGCAAGAGTTGTTGTCATACCTATTTGATTTAATAAAATAAGTATTGTTACGTGTTTACACCTTCCAGTAAACACCCTGTACGTAGGTTCAAGAAATTGCAACAAGAATCTTCACAAACCACTGATTTATTAATCACTAAATTACAATAGCTAATCCTTATTATTACACACTATTTACAAGTTTATTCTACTATAGTCTCGCTACTATAATTCACAACTAGTTACTGTTCTCTATCTTATCTGATCACTTACTAATCTAGTATCAGAGCTGAACTGTACGCGTGCGCCGGCTTCCACCTCTTATATACCGTGGCAAACGTACTCGAATTCTCTAGAATCTTCCAGCGTTGTTCGAGGCGTCTCTGGCCATTCTTGTACATTCCATGGTAATGGCAGTTCGCCAGTTGGGCCAGAGATAGCGCCACCATACCGGCCGTCAACTAAACAGGTCTCCCTTCACTCTGTACCAGGGACTAATTAAATCTCTCTCCGTCAGAGGGCAGCTCATAACAGTATATTAGAACTAGATTGTATGAATCCTCAACATTTGAGTATCTAAAGCAAAATAATTCGAAACGACAGTATTATAAAATTGTTTTTTTTTTAATAATCTTTTATATTTGTTTACAATTTATTAACATTTAAGATTCTAACATTCATTGGGGGTTTACTAAAGAAAGTTGGAGTTGGAATGATTTTTTAAAATCTAAATATTCTATATGCAATTTTTTATATTTTTGGAGTAATTAACATGGGTAACTTTACGTGTTCGGTGCCTATCCCAGTTTCCATTTTGTTTTGCATAAAGCTAACACTTAAAAATATAATGAAGAAAAAATCATTAATATACCCATGATCACTTTGCTATCCAAACTAGAACTACTCCAGCGCGTTTTTTCAGCTTTTTTTATATATCGTGACTCTTATTCCAGATCTTTCCCCATTATTCTGGTCCATGATCTATAGTCCAATAAAGGGGACTTTTAATTGTCCATTCGTACTCCATCGCTGAATTTTTGACCAGAAATTAGTTTTAAGATGTACATCAAGCATCTGTAGTCAAAGACAAGAAATTGAATTGCAGGGGTTGTAAAAAAAATAATTAAGGGTTGAACTCGCGATATGTGATGAACGGAAATATTTCCGAAAAAAAATTTTAGACAAAAGTGGCAGAGAAAAAAATTCTATGTAAAAAATTACTTAACATTTCTATAAGTGATTGGAGAACCGTGAGATTCAAGTTTTTCAACCATTTTAACACTCAAATACATCGCTGGCGCGTATGCGCTCTCCTCGCCACCAGAGGGAGAGGCAACATGACGTTTGTCGTTTGGCATCAGCCACCCCCAATACCACCCCCACACTGTTATGAAAGGGAGTTAAAAAAATTAAAAGTGGTTTAGTGTGTACCTATACAAGAAGGAAAACGTCTCAAAAAATTTTTTTGGCGTTGGGCACCCCTCTACAACCCCCACCCCATTATTAAAGGGAGTAAAAAATTTAATTGGGATTTAATGTGTATACGAGAACCAAGGGCCTCTAAAAAAATTTTGGCATTAGCCACCCCCTCTATCCCCTCCCCCCCTTAAATTAAAGAAGTAAAAAATTAAATTGGGATTTAGTGTGTGTACGAGAACCAAGGGCCTCTAAAATTTATTTTGGCATTAGTTACCCCCTCTACCACCCCCACCCTATTGTTTAAGGGAATAAAAAATTAAATTGGGATTTAGTGTGTATACGAGAATCAAGGGCTTCTAAATTTTCTTTTACATTAGCCACCCCCACTCTATTATTAAAGGGAATAAAGTATTGCATTGGGATTTAGTGTGTATAAGACTTGGATACAAAATCTGGATGTGGAAGTAGTAATTCCTTGGGCAGCGATTTTTTGTCACCTAACGAAGGCTAGATCAGTGATGAATAATATCTATTGGCCTCGCACAACAAGAAAACCAAGAAACTGCAAAGAGGATTGTATGTTACGTATTTAAAATTCCGTCATGCACATTCTTTATTTTTATGTCAGGCTTCATCATTTGTTTATCATGTTAAGTAAATAAATAAATTTCAATAAATATCCCTTCTCTATAATCTGGTATATTTATAGCTTTACCAATTACAATCAGGGTCGCGTTAAGCGCTTAAGCGGTTATTGGAATGATGCCAGTCGAATAACAAAGTTAGAAATTCTAACCCTAGAAGTATTATTTAATAAATGTATAATATTTTCATTTATAATGCTAGTACCTAAATTGTATCGAGAATTTTTTTTAGTCAAGAATATTTTGAATTTTTTTTTTAATATCCGCGAGAGAAAAAATTCCTTATAATTAGACATGTGTGGTATACGTGTGGTTAATAAATAAAATTATATTAAAAAAAATAATAAACAAAGCTTTTATTTAAATGCTCTAAAATGTAGAAAATAAACTTTTAAGTAAATCAAACCCAAACCCATCTGGTCGATAGTCGCATAGGTTAAGGTGCGAGGTGGCAATCGCGATTAATCACACGGGCATCGCACCACCGGGTTCGAATCCTGGCTCTGGCACTGACACTGTCGGAGGAAATGGTTGTATGTCCGCGTTTTTTCAATGTGTAACTCCCTTCCGCACAAGCCCCTGGCTTCTGGAATTGGGGTTTGTCTAATTTCTGTGGTGTTATTTATTTATATATTTTGTTACATTATATAATTATTTTATGTTATAAAAGCTTCTCGCGAGGTTTTCCTGTGTAAAGGAGGTCACTCGCGACAAGTTTTTATATCGTAAAAAAATTATATAATGTAACAAAATGATGGGTTTGATTTACTTAAAAGTTTATTTTCTACTTTTTAGAGCATTTAAATAAAAGCTTCTTTAACTTTTTTTTAATATAATTTTATTTTTTACTTTTTAGTCTTTTGCTGTAATCCCCAGATGTCGATTTTGAGACGAAATGATAAAGTCGTCCGCCATCTTGAACTAAATTCTTGACTAGAAATTCCGCGACCCCGGAAACTTGCAGATATCGATTTTGATCGACTTGGACCTAAATGACAAAAGTCGTCAGCCATATTGGCGCCGCCATTTTGAATTTCTGAATTTTCTAAAAATTCATAATCCGCGACCTAGAACCCTCAGATGTCGATTTTGTGCTGAATCGGATTTTAAAGGGTAAAGTCGTCCGCCATCTTGAAGTCCCCATCCTGAACTAAATTTTTGACTAGAAATTCGTAATCGGCGAACCCGAAAACCTCCAGATTTTGATCGATTTGGACCATAAATGACAAAAGTTGCCGCCAATTGGCGCCGCCATTTTAAATTTCTAAATATTGACCAAGAATTCATAATTGGCGATCTCAAAAACCCCAGATATCGATTTTGAGTCGAATCGGATCATAAGCGGTAAAGTCGTCCGCCATCTTGAAGCCGCCATATTGTTTTTTCTTATATGTTAAAGTGAATTGTCACCGGATTTATACACGTGCAAAATTTCAAAGCTCTAGCAAGTGCGCGCACGATTCTTGCTGAATCGCAGTATAAATCGACCGAGACGCGCCCTTTATTTAAACCCATTATACACTGCATTTCAGACCGTTAAAACATAATCATGGTCTGAATCGCAGTATAGATTGTATTTTAAAATTACGCGTAACATGAAGCCATAATATACTACGAATGAGAGTACAGCTGCTCTGAATAATTGTACAATATGCCAATACGCCACCGGGTTCGAATCCTGGCTCCGGCACTGGCACTGTCGGTGGAAATGGTTGCATGTCCGCGTTTTTTCAATGTGTGTAATTTATGTGGTGTTTATTTATATTTATTTAATTTAATGTATTTAATCTGCAACTGCTATATACCAAATTTCTTCTAATATTTACTTATAAACATAAAAATTTATTTACAATACAACATGTACACAACACAAGACAAAAATACAATTTAAATGTCACAATACCTCAAATTAGATACACAACAACACAAAGATTTATGACGTATTATGGTCCAAAATTTTATAACATTTTACACCTGTTCATTAAGCAAGTTGTTCACTCATTGATTACAGTTTAATAAGAGAAATTAGCAAAGGTAAATTTAAAAATAATTAATAGATCAATTGAATTACCTGTAAGGAGATAATCTTAATTATATGAGCAGTGTCATCGAATGATTATAACACCATGTAGTTGAGAATAGACTTTTTGAATCCTATCCCGGGTGCGTGGCTACCCAGTTCGCCTATGTATTCATTCTCCACCATCCAGCCGTTATTCATCACATATATCACTAGTTTAAAGTATTTTCAGTTTAGATTGCTTTTACCAAGGGTTGGGAGTTTACTTCTTGGGAGGGTTGTTATAATCCTTCGACGAGACTGCTCATAAAATTAAGATCATCCTTCCTTACAGGTAAGTCGACTGATCAATTAATTATATTTCGCAGTCTTGTCTAGGATTATAACACCACGTAGATGTTTAAAAGACTATGTGATCTAAACTTATGTTTGTATTTATTTGTTGTTTAGCTGTTATTAGTCTCCAAACAATACTTGCCCAGGACTATTTGATTAAAAAACTTTCTAATGAATACCAAACAGTCCTAAAATTTACAATAATCCTGCACATAATTATATTATTCCTTATGACTCATACTAGCTACTAATACTACGGCCAGTTTTCCAATGTCATGTGTCAAATTATTTTTTTTAACCGTCATCTGAACGACCTCTTAGTTTAGGTACTTTAGATTTGTCTTAGTGAATGCTGTACATTTTAAGCAATATAATAACACATGACTATTCTGTGATAAAATTACTGAATACTTAATAAATAACAAATAGAAATTCAAGAAATTATTGGTAGGTGGTTAAAATATTGAATATAGAAGTAATATAATAGTGTCGTCTACTGATCATATATTTCGCTTGCGATAGGGAGATTTTAAATAATAATTAAAGCTTTATAACATAATTAAGTTGTTGCTGGTACGCACACGCATTGTTTATGCAATCTAGGTGTACTATATAATATTAACGATTAATATGTACTTGCTAAAATAGATACTAAATATGTATTATTATTATTTCATAAATACTTTGTAATTATTATTGGATTGTAATCGGAAAAAAGCAATAAAGATTTGATTTGATTCCGCAAGAGCTATAGTTGTATCTAATCTGGCCAAAAAGGGAGTTGCTACGCCTTTGTTATTGAAGTTTTTGAATTTGTTGATAATAAATGGCTACACTTTGAACCCCGCCAAGTTATCCGTAAGGTCATCGGATTCCGGTTTTTGCTACTTTAATCGATAGGTGTCATCAAATATTAGGATATCATTTGGTGTGGCCTCGTATGATATAGATCTATGAGTAGTGCAAAGTGGGCCAACCCAACAATTTTCCAGTGTACTGTTCGCATCTAAAATCGTGAAACTAACAGAAACTGTAATTTTATTAATTATTTATTAGGACTGCGTGCGTTTGGAATATTAATGTACAGCAAATCCACCGTTCCCTTGAAAAACGAATCACTTAATTTATTATAGATTCCGAGAATTTAAAGGTAATTTGCTTAATAACAACGAGCTAGTTTCAATAAGTACCTCGTTATAAAGACAATTAGGATTATAATTAAATTTAATTACTGTTACCGATATAACGAATAATCCCAAAACTTCTGTTAAATGTTAAAACATAATATTTTTAGTCGCAAACTCCTCTATAAAATCCTTATTTTACTATAAGGAACGTAACCAGACTGCAACCAACAGTTACTCTCTGGACTAAGTGCCCCGCCGGGCGCTGAATTACAAGTTACAAGCCTGACGCGTTAAGTGTAATAATTGTGTATTACCAACAGCACGCTAATGCTTCGATTGCAACAAACACCAGCCGAAAGACTGATCCTACTTAAAGGAGCTCTCGTGTCAGTCGTCCCACACCACTTGCAGACTGCAGTTTCAAACTGTTAGCTCTCGTCAGTCCTTTTTCGTCGTACATCCCAAAATATCGACGGTGTTTTTGTGAACGCGACTGAAGGACTTCTATTATATTTTCCAAAAATGAATATTAAACGTTCACAAAGAAGGGTTCAAAACGACTGTTTCAGACGGAGAATAATACAGAATCTATACTTACTGTTCTTTAACTGATTCACTGATGGTACCAATTGGACGTCGTAACACTATAAATCTAATACAGTAAATACTTTCCGAAGTTAAAGTCGATTTTTGTTACACTTTCTAAATTTTGGTGGTCGGGGCGACATTACGTCCCTGTGCAGCGACATTTACTACACTTTCTAAAATTACTCCTTGATGAGTTTTCAAGATTTTGGCATGAAAAACGCTCCGTAGAGCGAAAATGTGATTTAAAATATAAAAACCTCTTCCAACGGCATTTTTACGTGAACACTTTACGTGGAGCACACGTTTTATGCGAGATATTTCCGTGGGATTTCGTTACAGTTGCGAAAAGTTCTCCTGGTGAGATTTTTTGCTTCTTTTAAGCGTGATTTCAAAAAGTTCTAGCTTACTAGAACTTGTCGAAATTTTGATTGCAAAATTTGTCCCGGACAGAGAAAGTGAGCTAATATAAAAGCGTTGTAAAAATAGCTATGATTCAATATTTAAAATTTATTAGAATAATAAAGTACCTAGATATTCTTAACATTCTTTGATTTGACGTAATACATGTCTAATAAGATATTTATCTTCTTAGTTGTTTGATTTTATTAGATGTGTGTACTGCATAAACCAAATCTCAGGGACGTATTTATACAGGATGTCTGGAAATAACGTTACTTTCAGCTCATATGTAAGTTATTATAGCCATTTATTGTCCACCAAAGAATGAGCGAATTCTTTTATTCCCAACCTTTCAGGGACATATATATTCAAGTCGGTAACTTGAAAGTTATTAATAAAAATGTGCTTTAAAAATAAATTGAAAAACTCATCATAATCAATTATTTATCAAGAAGGCCAAAACACTCGTGAGATTTCGATATTTTTGGTAACAGTTTTAGTAGACATAATGTTTAAGTCTAAAGTGTCAGTCAAAAAGTCTGCATTATATGGGAAAAAATGTCCTAACAGAGCAAATCAGTTGGAAACAGCGTACATTTCAATATTATGAAGAAAAATTAGTACGTCCAACATTACAAAATATATGTTAATGCAAATAAAATACTAAAAACTTATCCTCTGCTCCTAGATATCTGTCATAGCTAGCTTTTTTCTTTTCCTTTTCCACACTACACTGTGATTTACCACCGTACAATAATAACTTTATATACTTTAATTGAATCACTAACTAATATTTCTTATAAAATTACTGAAGATTTCCCAAGATATATACTATTTTCTTATACAGATTTGACAACAGTAGTTTTATGTACAGATTCGGCAAAAATAGCTTTATATATCCTGAGAAGGAAAACAAAAATTAGGAACAGAAAGCCGGATATACTAGTCCCCGCACGCTCCACACTTCGTGGAGTCCTATTTTTCACCATGTCATGTATCAACGAAGGGCACCGGAGCATCGGTACTGTCGCATTAAAAGGTGTAGTGAAATGTAGCCATGGTGAGTGAACACGGAAATGCCCTCTTGTTTGGAAAAATAACTTTTTAATGTCTGTAGATGGGTCTAAAGCTTCACCCTGTTTATCACTTTTTTTAAATAACACAGTCAGTTTTAAAACGAAATTAAAATATTTATTTAATTTAAATGAACAGAGTTTGTTTACTTTTTGAAATTTAAAATATTAATTCTAAAAAACAGTTAAAAATGGTAACTGTTCGACAGCGGAAATTCCGACTTGAGAAAAAATTTCTTTTAATTATAATTGATTCAAATGTTCTGAAAAAAATTTGCGCGATGGCAGAAGGTTCGGTTTAAATTAAAATTATTTTATGGGGCGCAGTGACCGAAGATTAACTTAAATACTAAATTTGTTTTAAGGGGCGCGGTGGCCGAAGGTTAATTTAGCTATTTTACTTGGGGCAACCAAGGAAGAAGTCACGACTGCGTCGTTGCAGGGAATTTATCGTTGAATTAGAGCGATAAGCTTGGACTAGACAGACGACACTAAATTTTAATTTTAATGCGTTTTTATTACCTTCACCTGTATGTTTGTTAGTTTGTTTGCTTGTAATGAAATCTTTGAACGTGATTTTCACGCACTTCAAAACGTCAGATTAAACTGAAACTTTGCACACTTATCAAGGACCAATGACAATACAATAATTTGACAGCTTTGTCCTAATGTCCTCACCAGGATCATCAGAATAAAACAAGAAAAGCGACTAACCTATTGTGGAGATTTTGGTGGATGCGCCGCTGTTAATATTATGTTTTATAAATTATAGTTTAAATTTAAAAAAAATAGCAAACCGAACAAAAAAGTAAAAAATAATGTTTAAATATTATTCGCAAAAAATTAATTTTATTGTAAAAAGCGTGGGGCGCTTTTTACTATATTTTATAATTCTACTGATATCAAGCACCCCTGATGTCTTCGTTTACTTCGTTTTTTCCAGTTTTAATCAATTTGCTCGGTTCATTTGGAGCATTGTATTTCTGCTGTTAGAATATTTATGTAATAATTATAAAATATCAATTACTGGTACAAAAACCGTATTCAACTAGAAATAGAGGTGACATACTTTGCAAAATCCAAGTCAATAGAGTAAATAAATAATTAATATCTTGTTTTTATTTTGGTCAGTCATGCTTCGGTAACTTGTTTGCATGAACAGATGTAATAATGAATTTTTCATGTCTTTTTTTCCTTCTTTTTAGCCATAAACGCATGACAATAGCTAACAGTAAAATTTAATAACCGTGCTCGGCTAAAGTCATCAAAATTCAATAGAAATTAAATTGCATTTATTTTCTGCTATTTAATTCTATACATTAGCAATTGAATTCAGACGTTGTCGAAGTCTAGCATATCCGCTCGCACTTGGCTGTTTATGAAAATCTAGTTATTTGTATATAACGTTCGCAAATCACTTTTAGCAAAATTATAAGACATTTTGTTAAATTTTGTTGCTATTTTGTATCACTAGAATTAATTTTGTAGCTTGAACCATTTTTGAGAAAACTAAAAACTGCTAACGTTAATCTAACATTAGCAATGAGCGCGATGTCTCAATAACTATTAACGCTAAAGTAAAATTCCTAGTGTCAGAATTTGTTACTTTCAAAGTGCTTTCAGATGTCAATTCAATTTAATTCAATATAACTTTATTTTCAATTTTAATTACAGTTGCCTCCCCAGAGCCCACTCCGGGTCCGGTCGTGCAACCACCGCGCGATTCGCGATAGCTGATTGCAGGGCCGCGCGGATTGGGTCTGGCTTGGCTAAAAAACAGTTAAAACTTAAAACCTATACTCCTTCTGCTAACAAACAGATTAAAAAAGGTATTAAAATTACATATATCTAAAAAACAGATTTTATAAAACTTAAGAACTACACATTTTTTAAAAACTTTCACTTTTCACCAAGTAATTTTGACACTGACGCTGACACCTCAACATAAACGAGGAGCTTTCCGCGGGGTGTGAAATCGCCGGGCTGCGCATAGGCTGGCCTAAACTGTGGTTTTTAAGTTTTTGGTTTTTCGAGAATTTTGGTTTTTTTTTGTTGAACATTTTTGAATGGAAATGAATTTAGACAAAAATGTTCAAAAAGAATACAAGAAATAAACGGGATAAAAGGAAACAAACGGAAAAGAAGAGGGGACAGGATAGATTTAAAGATTCAAAAGGTATGAAATACCAGTAAAGGTGGATAGGATAAGCGGAAGTTATAGTTGGTGAAGTTTGGCTACAGAGGTTGCCGGAAGATCGGTAACGTCTGGTATGGTAATGTGTGTTTTATCCGAAATGGGGCATTATGCTCTCTAATCTGTGTTATGTTTCTTGTTAGCGGTATGTCGCCCAGCTTGAAAGAATAGAATTTTTGTGAGATGTTCTGGACGTAGTCCGCTATTGGGGTTATGTCGTGGCAAAGTGCGTATAAGTCTCTGAGGGAGGTGTATCTTCCAGAATTAGAGATGAGGCGCAGAATTTGTGCTCAAGCAGTTTTAGTTTTCTCATTGTCGTGGCCGGTATGCTGCACCACACCGGCGCTGCGTATGTGATGGACGGCCTGACCACCATTGTATACAACAATTTTTTATTTTGTCGGTTAAGTCTGCTACCCCTGACCATGAGTGGATACAGACTCCTGGACAGGGAGTAAACCGTCCGTATTCTCATTTATATGCGTGTTAAACGTCAGTGTCGCTGGTCCAGTCTGACCCCCAAGTATTTCACGCACCTTTTAGTTGTAATTTTGTTTCCCCGGATCGAGATTGGTGTTAGGATTTTGTTTTCAGTGAAACGGCGTGTGAAGACTATCGCTTCCGACTTTTCAGCATTTACCCGAATCTTCCACTGGTCGTAATACGCCGTGGCACGAGCCTTGTACGCCTTCAGCAGCATATTCGCTGCTTGAGCGTTATGCGAATGCGCGTACATGGCCGTGTCGTCGGCGTACTTGGCCAACTTCGTATTCGGGAACTCTGGGAAGTCGGAGACGTACAGGTTGTATAACTTTGGTGACAGGCACGATCCTTGTGGGACTCCCGCGCGAATGTCCCGCCGTGTTGAGAGTTTGTTATTCACTCGAACCTGCAGGGATCTACCCGTCAAGAACGAGTGAATGAGTTTGATGAAATAAGTCGGAAAATTGTAGTCGTGCATTTTGTACAGTAATCCCGGAATCCAGACGGCATCGAACGCCTTCTCAATATCAAGGAGCACCATAGTGGTGTTCTTCCCGAGGTTGTATTGTACTTTGACGTCGTTAACTATCCTAACGACTTGTTGTACCGTGCCCCTGCCCTTTCTGAAGCCAAACTGGGACTCATCGTCGATGTGAAGCTCCTCCTGAACAGCGTCTAATCTGGTCAGGACGAGCTTCTCCACCAATTTGGAGATCGCCGACAGTCAGTCAGATGTCAATGATGTATTTTAGATTAGACCAGTTTTTATCCAAAAACTTTCCAGTCAATATGTAAAGAACCTTAAAGGTGTAATATTAAAACCACATTGAGCAAAATACAGAAAAAACCGTTGAACATGTTGGTACTTTCTCGTTGCTACTTTGAAGCACCAAAATTAATTTTGCATCTCGAACCATTTTCGGGAAAACTAACGTTAATCTAACGTTAGCAATAACCGCAATATCTCAGTAGCTATTAACGCTAAAGTAAAAATGTTAGTGTCAGGATTTGTTACTTCCAAAGTGCTTTCAGATGCCAAGGATGTATTTTTGATTAGACCGGTTTTCGTTCAATAATTTCCCACTCAATGTTTAAACAGCCTTAAAGGTGTAATAACAAAACTACTAATAACTGGAAAATACACCCTTGGCATCTGAAAGCACTTTGGAAGTAACAAATCCTTACAGCATAATTCTTACTTTAGCGTTAATAGCTACTGAGATATTGCGGTTACTACTAACGTTAGCAGTTTTAGTTTTCTTGAAAATGGTTCGAGGTACAAAATTAATTTTGGTGGTACAAAATATCAACGAGAATGTACCTTCCAACATGTCCAATGGTTTGTATTTTGCTGAATGTGGTTTTATTATTACCCCATTAAAAGTTCTTTTTTTTTTCGTAAAATATTAAATTTTGACACTATCAGTTAAAACTTTTGTGGCACGTTTTATATATCGTTGGAAAGAGAGCCCAACTAGCAATTTGATGTTTTGTTGAAGCTGAAAGAATGTTTATAGAACATTTTTTTATAAAAGAAGACTGTTGATATAAACATTCTTAAAACGTTTATACAACGTTTATAGACGCAAAATGGGCACTGTTTATAAAACAATGTAGTTCTTTAATTTATTTTATTATGGCTCTCACAGGTGTTATAAAATAATTGTGTAAACGTTTACTTACAATTTTAAAAAATGGTAAACGATAATTATAAAATAGTTTTATAGCAAACAGTTATAAAATTTAAACCTGTTTTTGTAATATATCAATTATAAAATTTTATAAGCATTGGGTATTATCATCATCGCTACTTTTTTGTTATGTGCGGCAACAACAACAGAGGTTATTTATTTTTTAAATATTTTTGCAGACAATAATAATTTTCAAAATAGTTTTAAAATATTACAAAGGTAGCTAGATCCTAAGTGACTATATATGGCGGCGTAACTAACATATTAGTGAAACATGAGATAAAATTTACTGATTAAGACTTCGTTTCGCCAACAGCAAAGCGATTTTGGACTGCGAAGAAAATTTGTCTGTGAAATATGTGGTATATATACAATGAAATTATTAAGCGCCTTAAAAATAACGAATATTTATCAAAATAAAAAAAAAAGTGAAAATGCATTTTTTGTATTTTATCTTTTTGTGGTGTTGCACCAATTGTGTTTCGCAGACGTATTTCACAATAATAGATTATTGCTAAAATGCTTATATCACAATAATTTTTATTTTTAAACTATTTTTATTTTTCAAAATGGCCGCTATAAAAATAGTTCAAACATAACAACATTATGGCGTCCATCTTATAAAGCATATTTATAATTATAAAAACACTTATGGAACAAAGATATTTTTCAAAGAACTGTTATATATCAATAAACTGACAGTCTCCGAGGCAGTGCTTATGGAAGTTTAAAAAAATATAGTTGCTCCGAAAGAGCATCTTATAAAACATATATACAGCAACATGTTTTAATGTTTTACAAAAACTCTATTTGCGATACTTATAGAGTAATGCATTCTGAAGCGCTTCTTAGTCGAGCTAAATAGACAGCAAATTTGTATCTCAGGGATCTTTTATTCACTTGTTTATTAACAGTGGATATAAATATAATAATTTTGTGTTTGTTTTTAATCCAAGTACGTAATATTGTGTACCTACATATACAGTTTTAACTTTAGATGTGGGACATCCGTTGATGGGCGCATAAACACCTACCCATGTTTTATAAAAATGGTAACGAACATTTAGTCTTTAAAGACAATGTTTAGTTTATCAATTATTTTATAAGAGTTTTATGACAGCAATGCGTGCTTCCTTTATATAACAATTGTTTAGCAGTTACAGCAGAATACAATATGTTCCCTGAAATAATATGTGTTATGAAGAATCCTAATAAAATTGTTTTATTATTGCTTAGCTAGACTTTTACAGAATAGTTTTATAGGCGTTTGTCAATTGGCCAATAAATGCTAGGGGTCATTATTATAAAACATTTTTGTTCTGTGAGCTAAAACATCTTATAATAATTGCTGTATAAACGTTTATAAAACAACGAAAAACAAATTCTACAAAATGTTTTATAATTTAGCTGTAAGAACATTCTTAGCACTTATTTATATGTTAATTTAGTTGTGAAGACTAAATAATCACCTTGGCAGCTTTAATAAAACAAAATAGCTTTTGCAGAACAAGTAATAAAATAAAATTATCCCATTAGGACAACTTTGTTAGTTGGGAGGGAATTAATGGTGTCATGGCATACTTTGAGATTTGTTCTTTTCCTTTTTGCGCAAGATCGTATGTCAAATTGGTAGTTGGCTGCGTTTTTCGAATTTTTTGTTACACACTATTATTCCTATTGTCTTTGCCGTCAACTTTAATAATAAGGAAGATATTATAACCGTTTGTGGTTTTCCTATTTTTCAGGTTTTTGTAATATGTCAGGCTATGGATTTCGAATTTCTTTTTACTGACAATGTAGCTCACAAAAAATGGGATAACTGTTTTAAAAACTTTATTCTTCTGCAATGGATATTAAGCAAGATATTTGGTGTGATCCTGGTAAAATAGACATACGGTATAAACAGTTGTTATGAATGTCCCATAGGTTATAAAAAACATAAATTGTTGCTTGGGTTCACTATTAGTAAACTTACTTCTATAAAATCACTGAAAAAATATGGAGGTGAATTTGGAAAACAAAGTTGAGGTTAGTGAAAGAATCATATTAATAATTGTTTTAATAAACATTGATACTCTTTTTATAAGCGTTTTCAAACTTTCAAAAAAAATCTAAGAGTACCTCTCCACAGAATACAGCAATTATTAAAAAAATTCAATGCACTGGTGAAAAGTATTTCATTTTAATAGTTTTATTTAAATGTACATTTAAAAATCTCACTAAATAGCTATTTTGTTCTTAAATTGTTGTCAAATTACCGTTTTTATCGAAAAACGTCCAATAATAAATTAATTAGTAGTATCTAATTAATCGATTAAATGAAGACAAAAGCTTACTAGGCGCCGAAAGACCGTTTCTCAATGCTCTGTTGCTCACCCACAAGCCACCAATTTTCCGGCCCATCTCCCGTACTAACTAATATCAACACAGGTGAAAGTATCTAGAAGTAGGTAACTAGGTTGACATCCCCACGATTGGATTTCTCTATTACCTTCTCGGTCTCGCTCACCTCACGTTGCAACGGTACGACAAGGATGAATGGGGTCATGTGACCGTTTTCTAACGAAGTACCCCACTTACAGTACTGAGTTCTTTCCACTCTACTCCGTAGTACCACTCTGCATACCTTATGTTTGGTGTTGCACCACTCTTTATGTGTTGGATCATCCCCTCTTGATGATTTTGGGGGTACCCCCAAGGACAGAGTTGTCAAATTTGTGTTTTTGTTTTGGTTTTGTGTTTTTGTGATTTTTTTGCGTGCAATATTTTTTTTTGGTGCTTTGTGCAATTTGTGATATTTATCTGTCGATTTTGTAAGTGCATTTTGTTTTATTTCTGTAGTTTTCTTTTATGTTAGTTGTTAATTAGTATATTTAAGTTTCTTAATGCTTTACTTTACCCCTTCCAAGAAGTGAAGAGTATTTAGGGTCAGGGTATATAAAAATTTGCATTTTAATTTACGTTTAAATAAACTTCCCAGTTAGTTACCTTTCTTCTTCCTAGATACGTGAGGGTTCAAATGTAAATTAGGTGCAGCATTTGTGCATTGAATGTGCAAAGAATATTTTTGAATTAATCTTGGACTTGAACAGAAATTGCTTACGTAGTTTGGTTAAAGTTTGACTGTTCAGGACTTTAAGAAATAGTCCCTTCGAATTAGGAAAAATTAAAGAAAAGTTTCCCACCGTTATGGGACTTGTAAAAAGTTAAGTATTTGGGTTGTCTAAACATGATTTTCGCCCCTCGCAGTTCCAAAAAAGGGTGGTTTTTGATATATACATATATATGAATTTTAGTGTGTTTTAGCCTTTTTCTCCATTTTCAGGACTTTCATTAAATAATTCAATTTGCCGAATGAATAGATAAGATTAAATTTTTGATTTCTATTAATTGAAATTGCAAAAATATACACCACAGAAATTAGACATTAAATAATTGAGCAATTGGTATTTCGCAAAGATAATGAAGAAATATTGTTTATACATATGGATTTTTCCATTAAATAAAACACACCAATTTTGAAAAAAAAATAATTTTTCTATTATAACAAAATCATTTGTAATCTATAATAATCTTAATAATAATAATACTAATAATCATCACATTGAAAATATTAGATTAATTACAAAATCTTGCTCTTTTCGATAATAAGAATTCATCTTATCTATCTCTCTCTTCATCATTATCATTCTCATAATTTTCATTTTCCATCGAAAGAAAATCTGGCTCAATCTCTACAAGTTCAACCTCTTCATCAAGACAATCTACATTAGTAATATCGTCAGCTACATCAATCTTCTCGGAATTAGCACAATCAGTTCCTTTACATACTTTACAAAATTTATTACACTTCAATTCCAACTTTCTACAAGAGCATCTCTTGGTACAAAGAAGTTTACAACCACAATGCAATTTTTTGAGAAGTTCATCTGGAATCAATGGGTCATCGGAAAATTCAGGGATTAAAATATCATTCTCTTTTTTCCAACCGAATTCCCAGGACAAAATTATTAAAAATTAAACTTTATAAATTATACTTTATTTTGTTTTTAAATATATACTCATTCTACACAGGAATACAATGTACTTTTTTTGCCAAAATTTGATTATAATTTTGGCTCAAAATCTAAACGGAAGCGCAAAAGTATATGCAATATGTATATATTTATTTCGCGCCCTCTAGCGGCAAAACTATGCGGAATTTGAAAAAAAAGCAAAGACAAGGTTTGTAGAAAATTGTATGCTCTACCACTTTGCTCTCTTGATATTTTTCACTAAAATACATAGTTTTCCTGAAAATAGAAAAAGGGCGAAAAAACCACCCTTTTTAGAAGTTCGGGGGTGAAAATCATGTTTAGACAAAATATACCATTTTGGCCGTTCTTTCTAAATGTAGATGAGTATATCTCGGTATGTGTAGGACCAAGAAAAGCTAAAAAAATCGAGGCTGTTCGTTATGATATAGGCTATCAGCGGTTACAATATGCAATTTCTATCTGCACACATAACCTCAAAAAAAAACTGAAAAACTGCTTAATTTTGGTTTTTTGGTTATAACTTCGGACGTTTTAAGTGAAATTTAATGAAATGTTCTGAAATTATACTATATATTGTGAACAATAACTGGCTAAAATTTCAAGTCAAAATAACTAATGCAAGTCCCAAAAATTGACTTCAAATTTTAAAATTGATTGGCGAATTACTTTTGTGCATCGCATCGTATGAGGTTCTTTAAAAAAAAAAAAAATGGAGAAAATTGATTTCTTGTATTTTCTCGTCAATTTTTTCGAATAATTTCACTTTCTTTGATAAAACTCAATTTTTTGTATTATTAAATAATTTTTGACATATCCTGATCTAACTTTTCGAAAGAGCATTAAAGAATCATTTATATATAAAAGAATATTACGCATACATATGAAAAGAATAGATTTTTTGCATTTTTTCGCAAATTTTTTTCAAAAAATTCAACTTTTTTGATAAAACTCAATTTTTTTGTATTAATAATTCATTTTTGACATATGCTCATCTAATTTTTTTTATATTCTGTACAAATAGCATTAAAAAATTAAACAATTAAAAACAAATGAATATTTATCATGATTAGAAATTCAAAATTGTCGGCACTGAACAGCATTTGAAAAATAATTTAAATCAAATAAACCGCCGTAATTTAAACATGAGGTATAATAATTTGTCCCACTATGAATTGTATAATTTTTTATGGATATAGTAATGATTGTAATAACATGAAAAATTCAGAACGTTTGAGGAGATTGCACAATAATTTTTCAACTAAAGTAAATATAATCGACATATATGATGACTATACACGGATATTGGGTGTGTGTCCCTTGTCTCTAAATGTGTAGCCCCCTCCCACATAAGGCTCTTCTAGAGCCTTCCGGGATAAAGGGGGTCGTCATTACCCTGTGGTGTATTTATTTATTATTATTTATTTATTATGCATACAAAACCTCCCATAAGCCAAAAAATGTTTCTACTTCCAGTAAAAATAAGCAGCAATGTATTTCCCTTTTGTGTAATCAATTTAAAAATAGAAATATTGAACATGAAATATGCAGCGAAGATGCTGATGCAAATATTATTCGTACCGCTGTTTCGAAAAATAAAAATGATAATAATGGAAAATGCGATAATGTAATTATTGTCGGCGAAGATATAGATTTGCTAGTTTCATTAATTTTGCTTCATCCTTATCAGAAAATATTCATTTTTATAAACCTATGATAGGAAAAAAGAAAGACAAATATTATTCACAATATTCTTTCAAAAAACAGATTTAAAAGATCGTGTGTTATTTATACATGCTTTTTGTAGTTGTACTACTACGTCAGCATTTGCAGGAATTGGAAAAATAAAATTTGTCTTACTTTGCAAAAATATAAATTTTTTTGTTTACTATTATAAAACAACTTAATGCTAAATATTAATTTATTCATGAAATATTCTTCCCAAATACCACTCGTGCTTTCAAATTTTATTTACAATTTTCTTTCTCGAGCTACGTTGCCCAGAGTAATATAATTTGTGTAAATTGACAGTTTATTATGAATTATAATAGATTGTCAGTTTACACTATTTATGTTACTAGGCAACTAAACTCTCGAAAAAATTCTAAGCACTAGTGATATTACATACTAAAAATTGATACCTGGTGACGATTTTTCTCAAGTAACTCTAAAGTATTACATTTAAAGGAAAAGTGTTATAATACAAAAAAACTTGTAAAATAACAAATATGTTGTTTTTATTTCTATTTCTGTATGATGAATGGTTCTATGGGTATGGTAGTTTAAAAGTCGCTTGTAAGCCGAAAGATCTTTAATTTCCTTCAATATCTCATGGTCTGTTTTTCAGTTGAAATGGTGAAAGATTAACTGGTGATAGATGTTAAAGAAATGCAACTTCTTTACAATTGATTATCATCCTCAGCACCCTAAAATTGTATAAATATAACCAGATTAACCAGAGGTGTATATTAACGATAATTAATGAAATATTTATCATTTATAATAATCAACAAAAGTTTAAACGTTTAGTTAATTTTTATCGTTCCTATTTTGAAATTTTTTGAAAAAAGAGACTTGTTTTCTATGATCTTGAAGCAATAGAGACTATGCTATTTTAAGCAGCCGTAGATTGCATACAAGGGTTATACGGATCGAACCCAATTAAAAAAACAAGTTTGAAAAAATTGAGATTTAATTGCTTTCAAAAATACACATCAACAGCATAGCATGTAAGCTGACTTCGCTACCACCCACCCCACAAGCTGCAATTCAACAATCTTTAAGAGTGTATTATCAAATCCAAAAATTTTTTGTCCCCAGAAAATAGTAAAAGTCTGCATGCAACTACGGATGGCACAATGACCTCCAGTGGCTTATTACCTGTGACTCTTCCGAGAAACGTTAAACCACTACCAGATTCACTTATAAAATCAATTGCATGCAGTTGCAAATCAATAGGTAGTAAGTGCAAGACAAGAGCATGTTCTTGTAAAAAACGGATTAAAATGCACTGTAGCATGTAAGTACTGTGAAGGTTTAAAAAAAGATTTGGTAATTCTGAAACATTTTCTGTAACTGAAAGTCTAAGTACATGTGGAACCGATACGAGTTAGAGGACAGTGTCAACGAAGCTTCTTCATTATCATTTACTAATAGGTCGATTGATCAGGACATTGATAGAAATGAAAATGATGATGCATTTTATATTTATGCTTCAAGCGATACTGAAAATCAGTTTGATGGTTCTTTATCGAGTGAGACAAAACGAAGGCGATTGATACAATTGCTCACGTATATATTTTTTTCAATTTCGAGTAAAATGTTTCCATTTTTTTATACAGTATTTAAATAAAATAAATATACATTTGTATAACAAATAGTGCTTTTATTGTTAATTGGATGGAATCTGCGGTAGGTTCTTGATGAAACGTATTCAATAAAATAATTATAAATATTCAAAAGAATAGTTACAATACGCACTTGGTTTATTGTTTCATTAGTTTTGTTCAGATTTCTCTGACATATGTTTCGGCCTTGCGACCATTATCAAAGAGTCTTAAAAACTGACCTGAAAGTGGTGGTTCACAGTTCTTACAAATCCTCTACCCACTTAGGGGGGGGGGGGGGAGGTATAATAACTTGATTTGCTATTTCTTAAAATTTAACAATACAGGCCGGAACTACGAGCTTAATTTTAATTTTATTACTGTGTCTAGTACAGGATTGTTCATAAATTCTGTTTGTGTATTTGTAACGTTTTTATGGTTTCTTAAGGCCTTCTTAATTTCTAAAATTTCAAGCATGTCTAGGATTTTTCCTTCGTTTGCATTATGCAAAAGTTTAACACTACTACCGTTAAAAACGTGATTTTGCTCAATGCAATGTTCGGCGAAACCGAAAAAATCAACGAACAACGAGAAAGACAACTGGTTTTGCCGAACATTGCATTGAGCAAAATCACGTTTTTAACATCTCCGGGTTGTTCTTTACAATTGGTCTCAATAAATGTATAATAATTTGTGTAAATCGGCAATGATGAACATTTACGGTTAAGATAGCACGCGACATAGCAACCCTCTCGTGCGGAACATCGCACGTGGCGTTACCCTTAGGGACAGCTGCACAAAAACGATACCTTGATTAGAGTTAGACCACAGTAGAATATTATTTGTATAAACGGTATCAGAGTTTTCAGCTTGCCCAGCTGTAGCATCTGAACTCTAACTACAGTAAATTATACCTGAAGAACCAAATCTGTTCATTTATCATTTAGTTTGAATTAGTGGGAAGATAGTGGAAGATATTTTGCAAAGAATTTCACAGGTATTTCAGCACAGTGTAAATTACTTTGATAATAATTGCTGAGTACAGGAATTGTTTGTATAATGAAAGTCTGAATAGGTCTGTCCGTAAAATTTAGTTTTTAATTGGAAATGATATATTTATGGGTTTTATAAACCCCTACAAAGTTTTAAAAAATAGTCATTTTCTTTCGGCGTTATTTGTAATAGAAATTACTTTAACGCGTCGAAGCTAGAAAATGCTCCCTTGGCGTGAGGCTAGGTGGGTGACGTCACAAGCCTGCTACGCGACATGTGCTGCGATACTCTAGGTGTTGCTGTAGTCACTAGTCAGAGAACATGTTCTCTCTGCTATAGCGATGTTGTTAATTTTGTGACTGTCATGAGTTAGGACGGGCCGGATATTTTTGCCAATAATTGTCATAGTCGTGGAAACCCCCCTAAAGGCACTGTTACTGCCGTGAATGCAAACTTTGTTCTAATGAGAACGACACGGAATAAACCTAACGCAGCGTACAGATGATCTAGTAATGTCGAGTAAGAATAAACTGAGACATAAAAAACCAAACAAAAACTTTACCACCTCATTAAAATACCGGTACTCTTTTCTGTGCTGTTCGCAAATTGACTCGCTTACCTTTATAGGTTTTTAATGTGCGTCGGGAATGTTTCATGTCAGGCCTGGCGCCATGGCCCGCGGCGATAATAATTATGCCGTAAAGTTTTTGCTTAGTTTTTTTTGGCTCAGGAAGTCCTTAAACTTGGACTGTACCTGCCGAGCCAGCAAGCTTCATACGCGTTTATCTGACTGAAATAAAGCAAGCAATTTCTACGACTGCTGCTGTTGTTCGGATTGAGTTTTTTCAACCACAGTTCTAATATTGTTATTATTAGGTAAAAATCTTTATTTTGCACTGCTTTTAATGCATATTAATGTTGTGTGGGTACAACTAATTAAATTTTCTTCAGAAGGAGTTATTTATTATACAAAACTTTCACAAAAGTGGTGTGGAATCTTAAGTTTAACTATACGAAGTGAGTTGTTTGAAAACTGAAATATGACTGACCTCTTTTGCCTGCATTTCGGCGGTCTCTCGTATACCTCTCCAGGGATGGGTAAATGAGCGTAATTTCTAAATTACGGTTGGCTATTGTAGTTGGCCATTACTGCCTCCAGCTTGTCGGCATTTTTGCCTTAAAGGTATAACCTTTGTTTGTTTTACGATTATGGTCTTTCCGTGCTTAATTGTGGGAAAGTACGCTACATATATTAATTTTTTTGTGGACATACTACCTATTGGATTTTTGGGTCTTTCCGTCAAGTCAACGCTTTAGGTTAAAATTTTACCTCACCATCTTAGATTTTGATAAAATTTGGCACTTATGTAGCCCCCTTCAACCCCTCTAACGGCTAATGAACACCCCCCGAAAGGGGTGAAAATTGCTTTTCTCTTGTATCACCAGCAAAATGTATAGTAGCGTCCATATAGTCCAAGAAAAGTTCAAAATAGGGTTTGTGACGAAACCGTTTTTTCAAATTTTAAAAAGAAAAGTTTTATTTTGAATTTTGAAACATGCGCCTTTAAATGTTTGCAAACAAACCTAGAAGATAATTTATCATTATTATCAAAGGCATTCACGTTATTTCGACATAGGCGAGATTACAGATTGACGAGCTCGGTGTTCTAACTTTTCGCTTTGGGCCCCTTTGCAAGATGCCAGAAACTCCGTACACCCACAATGAGCACACATTTGTAACCACGGTCGGAGCCTCCGCTAGGGCCCTGTTATAGCATGGTCGCCTATACCTTCAGGGGCAAATCCGCATTTTTTCTTGTTTTGGAGCTGAAAAGTATCGTGGAGAGCTGACATTTGTACACATGTGACATTTTGGGCATTTAAGGTCACAAGCCAGTATCCCAGGGCCCACAGCCCTTTTTTTCAAAATGGCCGCGTGGAAATGCACAAAATAACGTTATTTTCCAAAAAGTTTACTCTATCGCATTTTCTCTGGTCTCGTTTCATGTTTTCTGGGTCACTGATTTCGAAAAATCATGTTTTTAGTAACTGATGTCGAAAATAATGACAGGGCGAATAGATTAATATGTCACACTATGAAATAAATTAATATACCAGTTTTCTTATAATAGTGGTGGAATAACACTTTTAGTTCATACCAATACCAATAAATGGTACCTGTGCATTGGGCATTAATTGGAGTGACACATATAGAACTACTATACACTTTCAGATGTGTCACAACTACATTTACATAGATCATAGCATTTCAGTTTGTTTTTGAGACATTTACAACAATTTGTAACACCCCTTTTTAGAGCTACACTTAAGTAAGGCTTCGCACGCTTCTGTGTGCCACACGGGTTTCCAAATACTGTTACATTTTTTTCATCCAAAATCTGATGGATCTGGAAGGTGCTGTACCTACTGAAGCGACTGTCTCCGTATTTGGCTTTGAAGGGAAGCGCACCTGGCATACTGTTCTAGAGCATCTCTTTTTGGTGGAATCTATTCCAGCTGATGATCGTTTCTTGTAAATAGCACTCACTCTCCGGCATTCGTTCACAGTGTCAAAACACACGGTTCTGGAAAAATAAAACAGATTTTCATTTGATGTGATTTATAATATGTAGTTTTTAAAATTGCTCCTTATTGGTATATTTCAATTACGTGCTGTACGTTAAAACGACAAATTTTTCCAGAGTTTCCATAGCTTTTTCAACATCTCCAGTCTGCAGGAGTGTGAACGCTTCTGTAGCTCCAGGATACTGTAGCCGTGAGCTTTCCAATTCCACGAAAAAAAGAGACAGTATCGCATCCGATAACTGCGTGAAATGGGGGCGAACGTAGATGCGTCTTTACTATGTACATTATTGTATATACTTCGATATGCGATGTAAGGCAACGTTAGGCGCGGTTAGTACTTGGATAGGCGACCCTTTCAAGGTGTTATCGTACGTTCTCCATATTAACAAGGTGGCCGACGAAAAAAGTACTAAAATTTGTCAAATAATTCAATCATTACGGTCAACTTGGCAAAACCCATAAAAAAGTCATTGAGACACTCGTGAAACTCAAAATCCCCCATTTCCAATAAATAATTCTGAGAAAATTCACGCAACATCGATAATTCCCAAATAATCCGAATGTATCACTAAAATCATTCCAAAATCAAAACTCATCAAATTACAGAAAAAACTTTACTAAAGATCGCCCGAAAAAATACAGCCCCCCATCAACTCAAAACACTCCTAAATTACTCCCCAAATATTAAGTCAAATTATTTCAGTTCACTTTCCAAAAATTTTCTAGAAGTCCATTTCCCTTCGTTTCAACTCTCAACCCAAATTTCTATTAATATATCAAAACACCCTTCACTTACCTTTCCAGCCAGCCCATAAAACATTCGTCCCAAAATAAGTCCAGTTTACATATTCCGCACGAGTTGCTGGCAACTCGCCGCTATCTTCATTTCATATTACCCTAAAGCTGGATCCCGCTCTGCTCAACGCAGACAATTACATACCCTCAATATGGCATAACATAACAATCACATATGGATTAACATGGCTTAATATCAAATATGGATTAAAGTACAGCCCTCAATGTTACTTCACAGGACCAATTCAATTTAACAAGTTATTCAGACAGTTATTATTTATATTTCCAAAACAAAAATAGATTCCGCTGACATTTTTATACCAAATTGCTCCATTTTTCATAGCCGTTTTAGTGATATAATTTTCAACTCAAAATTTCAAGCAAGTATTGCCCAATATTTCATCATTTGAGCCCCGTATGATAGTCTGGCGCCCTTTCCAGCTTCTCCAGTCTCAGCGAGCGTCGTGCCCCGGCATCAGTTTAAATAAAGGAGCGAGCTAAGCCCCCGGCAAGTTGTTTTCGGCGTGGCGTATCTAGTGACAATTAAATCCAGTGCACGCGTCTTTGGTCGCCCCAGAGCCTAAATCCAAGTGTGTCTTCCGGTGTATCTCGCGAATTTAACACAGTGCCCGTACACCTTCCTAGGCAGATCCTAGTAAAAAAGTACTTTATTAATAATCAGCCCCAATTCAATTCGCCTTCGCGGCCCCAATTAGTGTATTTTCTCAGTATTAATAAATTTTTTAATAAAACAAAACCAACCCCGACTTAGGCAAATTTCTAGTGTCCATACGTTAAAATATCTTTTTGTGAATAAATGTAATTTCAATTATTTAAATACTCAACTCTGTTTTATACGTAAATAAATAAGCTGTTTATTTTCGTTCTAAACTAAAGTGTTTAATTTAAAAAACTAGTGCTACCACAGGGTGTAGCTTTTGACACTGCCAGCTGAAATACAATTCAGCGAAGTGATAAATAAATTAAATAAAACGAATTTCAAGTGTAAATTAGCTCTGAGAGTATACAGGGCGAAGCATTTGGTCCGTTTTTCAAGTCTAACCACCCCGACTTTGAATCAATCAAAGTAAAGTGCACGAAAGGCCTCTAGAGTCTCACATAAAGCTCTCCAACCAAAAATAATTTTTTCCAAACCGTTCATGTTCAAAGGAAAACCGTGTCCTCGCCTCACATATCTTCTAGCGGCTTGTATATTAGTGTATGCGCGGAAGCTATGCAACCTTAGGCGAGGGTTGTGTAGGTGGTATACCATCCTTCGCAAGGGATGTAAAGCCGTCGGTCCTTTGTCTATTAAATGTTAGGCGTTGGGGATAGGCCTCAGTAGCGGAAATAGACCGACGTTAAATAAATTATAAAAAAAACTACGTGAAATCCTATTATGGACTGAGATTTTTCAGGACCTGGGAACAAAATTAATATATCTTACCAACCGTGCTCTAAAATGAGTAAAATATAGACTATATGTGGTGACTTAAACAAGCACACAAGCAGCTAAAAATTTGGCGTGCTTTCCCATGCCAAAGTGCACCCAAAGCTCCTTGAGGTTAGGCAAGTGTTGCATAAAAAAAATCGCAAGCACCAGTACATTCGTATCGCATGTCCTTATCATAATTTTTTCACAGCTATTAGTCACAGCGTCTGCCAGGTGAACAAATAAGCGTGTATCCGCCTCCTCGTTGCATGGCACCAGAGAGGAACAATCAGCATGATCCAGGCTTTTAATGACATTCTCTTCCAAAGTGGCAAAAATTTTTTTCCTGAGATGTTCAAATCAGCAATGCTGGTGGCAAGCAGGTGAAACAGTGCCGTCTTGTTGTCAGCATGCCGGAGAAAATTTTTCCATCTCTTTGGCACTTTGGTTGACGTGCTTAGTAAATTGCACGGCTGGATAGCCACAGCGCAGTATTCATCGACCGCACGTACTCAAAACATGATTTTTTGAAATTAGTAATTCCGAAAACACATGAAGCGAGACCTCTTACTCGAAAAAATGCGGTAGAGTAAACCTTTTCGGAAAATAACGTTATTTAATGCATTGAAAAAAGGATCGTGGGCCTTAGGACACTTGCTTGTGGCCTTAAACATCCCAAATACCGCATGTGTACCAAACTTCAGCCCTTTACCAGCTTCAATACAAGCGAAAATGATGACTTGCTCCTGAAGGTATACAACCATGCTATAAAAGGGCCCCCGTGGGGGCCCCCTAGCGTGGCAACATTTCTTATATCAAAGGGTAGAGTCTAACGAACAAGTGTACCAAATTTCAGCGCTTGAGCATAAAATGCAAGGTGGGATCCATTTATGCAGGTTACTGTCCGGACTATTTACTGTTATGCAAAAAGTGCCGATTGATGTCGCTGAACTTTGATTATTGAGTTCTTTTCGATACTTAAGTTTTATAATTTTCTCTGTCAATCTGGTACATCCAATTGTCGTACATATATGAAACAGAACGACAAAAAAAATACATAATAGTTCAAAACTAAAACAGAAATGAGGATATTCTAAATTTAGAACTTAAAAAACATTTGGTATTAACAAAACGTGTATTAATGCCAGAGTACAACAGCACATTGCAGCAAACAAAGTATCATTGATATCATTGGGAACGCAAAATCGTAAAAGAAAAATGGCAGCTCTGAAAGAGGATACATTTATATCAAAACTTATAAGAACTTCATCATGTTTCAACAGAAAAACAAGCAAATTTCACTGAAAGTGAAACAAATCTGGCTTCCTTGGATAAGAAAATGATGATGGTCTAGCCGGATGAAAGAATGTTTCTTTCACTTCATCAAATTCTTCATTTTTCTCCATTACATAAGCTTGGGTAGTTTATATAGCAGTTCTTATTATATACTAGGCGATGTAGCTAATTTCTTGGTAGAACAACAGGCATCGATTTATCAAGTAAATAAAGTAATTTGTATCAACTTCGAGCACAAGAGCCAGAAATATTGGTCAAAGCTTCAGTGTTAACAACTTCAATTTCCAATAGTTATTTGTGTATCAAGGTTGATTTTTCTCGGCTGAATCCGAAGTTTACGGCCGAGGCCAAGCAAATTTCTGATAAGGCCGAGATAGATCATTTGGTCCATGTGCACACAGCATTTTTTTAGGCAATTGTCACAAAAAATGATGTTTATCGAATCTGATAGCATTCCTAAAGTGTCATCTCTTTGTACTCATTTGTCAATCTTATTTTTTTGGCTTCTTTTACTCCACGGCCGGGGGCGAGCGTAGGTGCGTCTTTACTATGTACATACTTCGGTATGCGATGTAAAGCAACGACAGGCGCAGTTAGTACTTGGATGGGTGACCATTCCAACGGAAACCGCGTTCTCGCCTCACACATCTTCCAGCGGCTTGTATATCAGTGTATGCGCAGAAGTTATACAACCTTAGGCGAGGGTTGTATAGGAGATATACCATCCTTCGGAGAGGATGTAAAGCCGTCGGTCCCTTGTCTATTAAATGTTAGGCAAGTAAAAGATCCCTACTCTTCTTAAGGGAAGAGGTTCGGCAAAATTCCTGGTTGGGGGTAGCTCGTCTACAGGCGTCGGTGTTGGGCCTCAGTAGCGGAAATAGGCCGACGTTAAATAAATGTATAAAATAAAAAAATAATACTTCACGGCCGCATGTATACTTCTATCTAGTGGACGAATTAAAATTGCCAACTTGGCATAGGCATGTTGTCCAAGTTTCCAGTAATTTGTACGAAACAATTTTAAAAATAATTTTCAAATAGGTATATTTCTTCGTTGAAACCGAAAAAATAATTGTAAGGGTAAGACAAAAAATATTTTATTTAGATTAGTTCATTTGTTTATTTTCATTGGGAACTGCGTAAGGAGATGTTGATTATCGTCTCTGTGGATATTTAATTCACTTTCTGAACCTTCTAATTAATAACGTCTGGGGCATTACCCCGTAATTTTGTTATATATGTTATCCGAGACCTATGTTACCATGTCTAATAATATACGGGGCACTGCACCGTGGCCTATAATAATAATTAATAGAAATCAATTATATATAACCAACCTGGTATATACAAGTTTAAATTAGAGTTAATATATTCGTTACCTGTTATCTTAGCTCAGGATTTTATGTAATAATTACCACTATACAGGGTGTTCAGAAACTCTCCTGACAAACGGAAACTGCAAATTCTAGATTTATGTCGATTTAACTCAAATCCCATTATCCAAAAATGTCTCGTAATGGAATCCAAGCCGCAAGTGGAAAAAAAGTTATTTATTTTATATAGAATGTTCCAAGTTTTCCATCGCTTGTCTTTAAAACTAAAGGAAAATAGGGACTGTACCATATTATGATTCTGTTACACACGTGGTATAGAGGTAACCCTTCTTTACTTCAACAATCGCCAAAACGTATTTTTTTTTCAAATGGCACCTGCTGTTTCACTTCCACGTCCAGTGGAAGTATAGTAACGCAAAAAAATTTTTTTTGTTGAAATAAAATGTCATGAAACGTCGAGATTTTAAATTGGAGTGAAAAAAAATTCCTGTCTGTCTGTCTGTAACTTTTTTGTGCGTACGTTTGCTCTGGAACCGTTTATGATATTTACTTGAAATTTGGTACACTTATGTATTGTAACGAGATCTGGAACTAGATTATATTTTGATCTAATTCCGTTGAAGGGTTCGGAGGTAAATGCGGTGAATAAGGAAAACAAGCAAGTAAGAGTCCATAAAATTGCAATTTAGGGCATGTATTTAGTGCATATACAAAAACGAAACGTCTAAAAAAATTTTTTAGCGTAAACTACCTCTTTTACCATCCCCATTGCCACTCCACCCTATTATTAAAGGGGGTAAAAAAAATTAAAATGTCATTTAGTGTGTATACAAAAACGAAACGTCTAAAAAAATTTCTTTCGCATTAGCTACTCCCTCTATCACCCCCATTGCCATCCCCACTCTATTATTGAAGGAGGTAAAAAAAAAATTAAAATGTGATTTAGTGTGTATACAAGAATGAAACGTCTAAAAAAATTTTTTGGGCGTTAGCTACCCCCTCTCCACCCCAATTGCCAGCCCCACCCTATTATTAAAGGGAATAAAAAATTTAATTGGGATTTGAACCAAGGGCCTCTAAAATTTATTTTGGCATTAGTTACTCCCTCTACCACCCTCATTTCCACCCCCACCCTATTGTTTAAGGGAATAAAAAATTAAATTGGGATTTAGTGTGTATACGAGAACCATGGACTTCTAATTTTTTTTTACATTAGCCACCCCATCTACCACCCCCGCTCTATTATTAAAGGGAATAAAATATTACATTGGGAGTAAAATTTTTTCAGAAATGTTAGTTTAATAACAGTAAGTGACTGTTTTGCTATATCAGGCGTATTAACAACTCACTGCAAGTGAAATTCAAAATCTGGCGTACTAATTTATTAATGATAGAAAGATTGTTCATTTGTGACAGTATGTCACGTTCAGAAATCTCGATTTACTTTCCATTATCGTTAGAGATACCAGTAACAGGCAAAAATGTACTTGCACTAATTAAACTTTTTTTAGCAACGTAGTTTAATTGGACGAGTTTTCTCAGTGTAAAATACCGATTTTTGAAAGTCTGTACCACAGAACCTTGGGGTCCTAAGACTTCCTGCCCATTGGGACTTTTCATCTGGATGATGTGTAGAATATCATATCAAAAAAATGAGCAAAATTAATTTCCGTAAGAAGTTTGCTGGGTTCTACGGCGGCAATTTTTTTCAAACAAACTGACATGTATCAAAACCTGTAACAGATGAGTTAACATAACTTGGATTGTCTAAACTCAGAATTGGAAGGCCAATCGAATCATGTAAAAAAATATGTATAGGTTGGTACCCACTTTTGACGCACCCTGTAAAGCTGGAGGACTAAAAATATTTTAGGTAGAACCACGGTGTAATATACTACACCGTGGGTAGAACGGGCATGATCGATTATGGCTGCATACCAAGTTTCAAGTTAGTAATCAAACTGCAAGTTGAAGAACTTCTAACGAACGGCCTATGTAAATCACCCTGTATATCTACCACTCAGTTATGCAAACAGCCAATTTTAATTTCCCAAAAAATATTCAGTATAAACCAGAAACTGTGACACCAAGTTTGCCTGAACAATTTTTAAGAGAGGTCTTGATTATCGTCAAGAGGATGCACAAAAATCATTTAATTGATACACGCACCGCTTTTAAAAATAATATAATCTCTGCATGTAATGTAATTTATAGAATGACCTTAAAGTAATTGGTTCCGATCCCGCATTTTTCCGGCGGTTTACTAAAATGATATATATACCTAACTGTTAAGGTCACGTCAGTGACAAGGTGTGAAACCACAACATAACTTGCATAACAAACGTAACGCTAGTAGAGGATACACATACAGATCGCGTTTCCGTTTCCAATTATAATGAGGCCCGGTTAAAGAAATAATTTAAAAAAAAACTAGCCACCGCACCGCGGCGTTTGAAACCTTTTGAGGAAACCTTCCATTATTAACTTTTTACCGTTATAAAGATACATAGTTCATAGTTCAGCCAGATTATTTCAAGACAAGCCCTTGACCCTTCTGTAATTATAATCTGGTTTAACAATAACAAATCATTTTTACTAATGGTGTAATGATTACTTATTGTGACTAATGTGGTTTTCCATGCAAAACCAAGAGCCGCCGCACTCCATAGATAGCAATTGCTTCCGCTTTTGTGTGGAACATTTATTATTATTGTCACGATATACAGGGTGTCTCACCGGGAACTGAATCAATTGATATAGAGAAAAGTACGCATCAGAAAATTTTGAAAATTTAGGTAATTACTAATGTCGGTGTGGCCAATCTAACTAAAATAATTACAAGCAGCTGGCACTTCCGCTTATACCGGAAGTCGATACCATCTTGCTAATTTCAAATGGAACACCCTATATATTTTAGGGTTTTCGAAAAGAGCATAAAATTCTGAGTCGAAAATATGTAGCATATCCTATACCTAAACCTAGCCGTTTCAGAGATATTTGACATTTTATAGAAAATTTGACAGATGCAACGGTTTGCAAGAACCGTTATAACTTTCCTCGTGTAAAAGATCCTCATTTGCTTCTTGTCGCGTAGAAAGAACACAAGGAGAACTACGTTCTACAACTGAAATAATTTCAATAATATCATACCAAGTGGTCCGTTTTTCGCGTTACATTTTGTCAACTTCAAACCGTGAACACTTGTTTAGGTCAAATGGAATACCCTGTATTTTTTTACGCCAACTTGTGTAAAATTGAATTCCCTTTTTTCTGATATTAGCATTGTGGGGGTTAAAGTTACAACTTTTTGAAATATTTGCGATTTTATTAGAAATTCATGAATTTTTTTTTTTTTATACATTTATTTAACGTCGGCCTATTTCCGCTACTGAGGCCTAACACCGACGCCTGTAGACGAGCTACCCCCAACCAGGAATCTTGCCGAACCTCTTCCCTTAAGAAGAGTAGGGATCTTTTACTTGCCTAACATTTAATAGACAAGGGACCGACGGCTTTACATCCCCTCCGAAGGATGGTATATCTCCTATACAACCCTCGCCTAAGGTTGTATAGCTTCCGCGCAAAATTCATGAATTGTTGTAATCATTTCATCAAAATAGCCATGATTAGAAACAATCAGTCATTTATCTTATGTCAAAAAATGCCAGCACGTTTAAATTATACCAACGAAAACTTTTTAAATTTGTTTATTATTTATGGAGAATGTGATAAAGTAATACCAAGAACTTGCAGCACATTTGCTGGTGCCATCTTTTTATCCTAAAATGAAGTTGGTTCGATTTGGCTCGAGCATTAACGGGGGATAAGATCCGATATTAGAAGACATACATTTTAGGGACAGATGTCATTCGAAATAAAAGTGCAATGGTTCTATTTCAACATAAAAATATCTATCAATCTTATATCCTATATTTGATTATAATTCCGGAATGTTATTAATAGGAGATTACATTAATAAATTGGTGGATGAGTCGAGTTGATTTAGAAGGTTACACCCAGTTCAATGAGTTTTAATAGGTCAACGCTATCAAGTTTATTGTTTAATCTTTTAAGCATATAATATTGAATTAAACGAAAATCTATTTAATAGAACATCATTGATGATTCCAACAGGAGGATAAAAGATGTCTTAGATGTAGCAAGTATTTTAGAAATGTCCTTTGAATAATTTCCAATTGATTAACATACGAGCGACGTAATGAGGGTTCCAAACTATACCACCATATTCCAGTTTATTTCCGACAAACGATCAAACGAATTAAATAAAACTTTTTATGTTTCAAGTTTCAACAGTTAGAGTTTCTTACTATGAATTCTAACGATTTAAAGGCTGAAGATGGAATATTATTTATATGATTAATATAAGTTATCTTACTATCAGTCTTTTGCATGACACTGACATTTAATTTATACTCATTGAGAATATTATGTCGTTGTGACTTACATTCATCAGTATTTATAGGTAATATATTTTTACTATATCAGTTATAAATATGCTCCAAGACCGACTTGAGCAATTCTATATGACTAGTGCAGTTAAATCTGTAGTAAATTCTTCAGTCATCGGCATCAAGTAGATGCGAGCACTGTAAGTTTATAACTATATAATTTATAAAGGACTGAATAAAAGTGGACCAAGAACTGATCCTTGAGGGACTCCTGATTAATTAATTCTTTAAATGACATTCCCTGAAATATTCCTTCCTGAAGTTTCTAGAAGCAACTAGTCTCGGCGTCATATACTGATAGTAAGGAAGTATCCATGTATCAAATTTAATCAAAATCGTTAAAACTGTTTTACTGAAAAAAATTAATAATTATTTTAACCTTACCCACTGCAGCTTCCGTCCTTGCAATTTTTTTAGGGTAACGGGTTATGTCGTCTCACGCTAGTGCTAAATGAGTGTCCATGTGTTAAATTTGATCAAAATCGTTAGAGCTGTTTTTGGGAAAAAATTATTTTACATTTTTTTCGATTTCGCCTCGAGGTGCTGAATGCGCACATAAAATTTGAACAAAATCGATCGAGTAGTTTGGTCTTTATTTGCGACCACAGACGGCTCGCTACAGACGACAGACACATTTTTTAAAAACCATTTTTTTGGCCTCAGGAAACCTGAAAACGTGTAAATTCACCAAAAATTCAAAATCGATTATTTCCACGAGTACGATACATACCTACTACGTATATGGGAAAGTAACTGAAAAAAACCATCTGGTAAATTTTGATTTTAATTTCTTACAGCCTTTAATGACTTCGACCTCTGAAATTGTAGGTACGATTATATTTTGTGTGCACCCTCTAGTTCGTTTTTGCCAGCAATATTTGAATTATTTGTATGACTGGTGGTCGAGAGGTGAGCACAGTTGCCTCTCACCCAAAAGTTCCGGGTTCGATCCTCGGTCGTGGCAGTGGAAAATACTGTGAGCGGGATTTTTCCACTATACACGAATATTGGGTGCGTGTCCTTTGTCTCTAAATGTGTAGCCCCCTCCCACACAAGGCTCTTCTAGAGCCTTCCCGGATAAAGGGGGCCGTAATTACCTGTGGTGGTGTTATTTATTATTTATTATTATTATTATCTGTTGATACATTGTATGCTGTCTTGCAGGAAATACTGTGAAAAGAAAATGTATTTACTGTATTTTGTGGACCATTATATCAAATAACTTCATAGATCATACTCTATTTTAAATTAAGGAAATATATAAATAATATTTCATTCCAAATCTTACAGAAATAGTATGTACAAATAATATGGTTATAATTACTAAAAGAAACTAGATAGTTATAAAATTTTTCTTATAATATTCATAAATACTTAACAATATAGGAATATTAAATAAAATTGTATATTTTCAAATATTGTGTAAATTATTAGGCAATCACGAATAAAATTCTCTGAAAGTAGTACTATTTTAAACAGAATATCCCAGGAATATTCCGTATTAACAGAGTTTAACAAATAGTTTAAAATCAATAGAAAAAGGTATGAATTTAGAAAATAAAATATTCAGTATTAATATTCTAAACGGAATATTTATGAAACATATATTAAAATATTAGTAGTTTAGGATTAGTCTAAATACTACAAAGAGTAGGATAGAACATTATTTTAATGACCTCATCTGAATAGTTCTCGAATATGTAGTCTAAATATTGTTTGAGTAATATTCAGAACACAAAACATTCACAGGATTGTTCTTTTATTGATATCCTAGACAGAATATAACAGGAATAATAGAGTTTTGAATATAGTAAGTAAATAAATAAATAAATAACACCACAAGTAATTACGACCCCCTTTATCCCAGAAGGCTCTAGAAGAGCCTTGCGTGGGAGGGGGCTACACATTTAGAGACAAGGGACACACACCCAACATCCGTGTATAGTGGAAAAATCCCACTCACAGTATTTTCCACTGCCACGACCGGGGATCGAACCCGGTACTTTTGGGTGAGAGGCAAGTGCGCTCACCTCTCGACCACCAGTCATATCCATTAATATAACGAATATTCAGGACATATTCAATTATTATGTAAAAATAATTCTCAGACGATTGAGGGTGTATGCAAAGATGCTTGTGTTATCTGTGTTAAAAGAAAATGAAGGTGGTTTTCAAATAAATAGAAAGCAATTACTAAAAACTGTTTAATTTAGCCATAGCCATAGCAGTGTTTATTAGCAAAACTGTATTTCTATGGAGTGACTGGAAACACTTTGGAGTGGTGTAAAAATTACTTACAGGGCCGCCCCTGATACGTTTGTATAAACTCGTCTAACAAAATTGATACCTCTGAAAGAAAAGTAATAAGATCGGGTGTGTCACAGGGATCTATTCTGGGCCCTATATTTTTTATCACCTTCACTACTGACTTGCAGTTTGTTGCAAATTACTGTCGAATTCATACGTATATGCTGATGATATTCAGTTATACCTTGATTTTAATTCAAAAGATGCACCTGAAGCAACCAGAAAGATTAACAATGGACTTAATAAATAAATGGACTAGGCAAAACTCATTGGTACTCGATCCTAAAAAGAGCAAATGCATTACTTTTGGCACTAGTAGTAGCTTGCAGGTAACGGAAAAATTTTGAAATATCAATTGATTCTGATGCAATTCCTCGTGTCATACGGCGCTTGGGACTTGTCATGAATAATGTTTGAAAATTTACAGATCACGGTTGTTATATCTGTCAAAATGGTTACAGCTCCTTAAAAATCTTTCTCCTTTCAGAAACCTTCTAGATCAAAAAATTAAAATAATGTTAACAGAATCGTTACAAATGTATTGGATATATTGTACAATAGATAGGTTATTATTATTATATTGCATACAAATAATAAATATATTTTCATTAACGAAGTATATTATAGCATGTTGTGTGACCAGCACGCCTTGTCGAATGTCTAACGCATACTGGGTTCAATCTCTGTCTGTTTTTTTTCAAATGTATAACTCTTTATGGGCAGCTTTCGCATTCGCTATGGCGGTCATGTGGATTTTTTATGTGTTTGACTTTGGTTTATTTTGTTTCAGGTGTATTAGGACATAACAATGAATTTTTCGCCTTTCGGAGTGCCGTTGTCGGCCGCCATGCCAATCGCCACGCAATTCACGGCCGGCAAAATTACCCAGAGTGTGACCACGCCGAACGGCCAAGTCGTAGGAGTTCTACAGGGAGGTGAAAATGGGGTTCACTACATTCGCCCCCTGGACGCTAACGCCTTTGCATCTGCAACATCGCAACAGAATCAGGTAACTGGAATTTTTGTTTTATTTCTTTCGTTCCTTAGTTTTAGCACTTGTAGGCCAAGCAACATCTGCTTCAAAATACCACAAGTAGAGAAACTGTCTGGATGAAACTGTTAACGTAAACTGTTTTAACATTAAAAGTGTGAGATTGCAATTTATTTGATACGGCAATGTGTTATGTATTACCAACTGTCTTGATTATAAGTCCACCATATCAATATCGCCAAACTGCAAGAAATTATTGTAGATGTTTTGGAAACATAGATAGTTATATACTGATGTAGATAAGCCACTCTCCCAATATCTGCCAGAAGTGTTTTAGTGTTGACACCGTTCGCATTTGGCGCTGTAAGCAATAGCCTGCGAAATTCAAATTTTCATGGGTGGGGTTGTACGGTCGTGAGGAAAAAAATAGGACAAGTCTTATAACGGTATTTTGCTAAAATCTAGTTGTGTACATCTAACTTTAATTTTTGTGACATTGTCAGCTAGTTGTCATAATTTATTGCAAGTGTGCAAAAAACTAATATGCCTCATATAAGCGATTTAGTCTGGAGTTATTGCTAAAGCAGAAGATGGATGGTCAATGAGACACATTGCACTGCGTTATAATATTGACAAAAATTCGGTGTGTAACATTTTAAGAAAGTTGTGAATAAACGGTACGATTAGTAGAAATCCTGGATCAGGGTGACGAAAGATATCAACTCAACAACAAGATTTGCAATTGGTAAATGCTTTCGTAGAAAATCCATTTTACTCAGTTACTCAGACTGCTGAAGAAACAAATTTTCCTGGATCGAGTAGTACTGATCGCCGGCGAGTAAGAGAATCGGAGCTACGCTGTCATGCAGCAGCACATAAATACTTATTTAAAGCTGAACATAAAGAAGCTCGAGTAGGATTTGCGCTTGAATTTTTAGCGCATGATGTAAATTTTTAGAACAATGTAATCCTTACAGACGAAAAAACTTTCCAGTCAACACATAGCGGTCATATTCGTGTTTACCGCCCTCCGAATACTCGATTCAATGAGAAATATATATCTAACAATGAGAAAAGTGGTAGATTTTTAATATGTGGTTTTGGATATCGGCACGTGGTCCTGGTGTTTTGTGGCATATTGAGGAACGATTTAATAGTGAAACGTATATTTGGATTTTAGACAATATTATGCTCCCTTTTGTGTCACAATTATTTCCTAATAATGAGTTCATATTTCAACAAGACAATTGCTCCGTTCATACAGCTCGTACCATAACTAACTGGTTTCAAGATAACAACATCAATGTTCTTAACTGGCCCAGTCATAGTCCAGATCTTAACCCTGTGGAAGAAGTATGGAGACTACTCGTAAGAAGTATCCAAAAACGAAATGTGAGACCACGGAATGCCGAAGAATTACTGGAAATAGTAAATAATGCATGGGAAAATATTATTACTAATGATTATTCTATAAGGTTATTTAATTCTATGCCAAACAGACTTATAGAAGTTATAAATAGAAATGGTGCAATAACGAAATATTAATAGTTAGTTTCTTGTTAAGTAGGATATCCTTTCTCCTTTGATCCAGGATTTCTACTAACCGTACCGTTTATTCTCCACTTTCTTAAAATGTTACACACCAAATTTTTATTAATGTTATAACACAGTGCAATTTGTCTCATTAACCATTCATCATTTACTATAGCAATAACTACAGCATTAAAATAAAAAATAAATTAAAAGTGATATCTGTTTTATTTCGGCTACTCATTACATATTCAAATAAAGACAGATTTACATTAGAAAAAAAAAGTTGTCCTATTTTTTTCTGCTCACGACAGTACGTACAAAAGTTTACTTAGATGTTTTTTTCAAGTTAATAGAAACTATACGGTTTAAAATGGCTCTTGCCATAGAAGCTTAAAATAAAATTTGATTTTCATGATTCATCAATTTTTAATTTGACTTTTGACTGGCAAAATAAATTATATTATTTTCCAAACAATGTATTTGATTAACACCATCTAAAATTACCAACTATAGTTATAATTATTTGACTAAAATAAACAAGAACAACTAATTGTGTATCTCGTCTCTTAGCAGCTTGCTACTTATACAACACACATACATATAAGATAATATAATATTATATACAGTGTTAACATCAAGACTAAAAATTATACTTAAAATGTAAAAATTCTCGTTCTCTGGGTCTTTTTCTGGAGCCATTTGAATTCTACATCTGCTTCTGGATCTTGAATGAAAAATAATTGCTTATTAATTGCCCGTAATTATTAACTAACAGCAGAATTGAATACGTGTACAACATAAAATGTTCAATGAAAGATTAAAGTCATACTTACCTCCACATCCACAGGAAAACAGTGACGTCTTTGTTTTGTGCACTGTGGCACACAACAATACCAAACCATTGGAGGCATGACGGGAAATATAACATCAAATAAATAAAGATGAACTTAACCTTTAATATGCGACCTACACCAAACAACACTTTCCAGAAACATTTGCTCGCTGCTTGCTCAACGAACTCAACTGAAATGCCACGAATAAGACTACTAGCCAAATGCGAAGGGAATCAACATTGAAATTTTCCCTCCGCCCAACTTAAATGCAGACTGCAAAGGCCCTGAGTTGACATAGCACGGTTTTGGATTCAATTTTGTTTTATAAATAGCATACCTACATACATAAAAGTTAAAAAAATAGGTGTACTAGTTGGCCACGAGATCTGATTTGGTTTCTCTAAATAGAACACCCTATATTTAATTATTTTTGGAATCTACCAGCCAAATTATATGCGATCACTTACGGAATTTTTATTCTTCTTAAAGATGGTTGTAAAATTTTGATGGTGCTTTAACCGGTGAAAGGTACCTATCTTGGATTACTCCAAAATGAAATTAACAACCTACCCCAAAATTTAAAAAAAAACTATTTCTTTATTGCGCATGAAGAGAACTGTTCCAGTCAGAACCAAAAGGTTTGGTACCTACCTAATTTATTAAATTGCACAAGACAGGAACGGTTCTGAACCGTCTTTAAATTCGTAGCAAAACAAACCTAAAGTGTTCATATCTTCATCATACAACCTAAAAAATACTGTGTAAAAACCGTATAATTAATTAATAGCAACATACGTAATTGTGTTTTTTATCTGCGACCATAGACACCTGCTTGCAGTCTTAAGGTTGATGTGCTTGGCCTATTAACGACTACCGTCCATCCAAGGTTATTTTGGCTCTGAAAAGTCCATCGTTTGGCTATCATTTTCAAAAAACGTAGGTTAGTGTAAAAAATTGTCGGTCATTCTGCAGTTTGTCCACTTCTCGATTTTTTTGTGTGGTTACTTTAATAAGAGAGTTATTTATTATTATACATTTATTTAACGTCGGCCTATTTCCGCTACTGAGGCCTAACACCGACGCCTGTAGACGAGCTACCCCCAACCAGGAATTTTGCCGAACCTCTTCCCTTAAGAAGAGTAGGGATCTTTTACTTGCCTAACATTTAATAGACAAGGGACCGACGGCTTTACATCCCCTCCGAAGGATGGTATATCTCCTATACAACCCTCGCCTAAGGTTGTATAGCTTCCGCGCATACACTGATATACAAGCCGCTGGAAGATGTGTGAGGCGAGAACGCGGTTTCCGTTGGAATGGTCACCAATCCAAGTACTAACCGCGCCTGTCGTTGCTTTACATCGCATACCGAGTTATATGAAGCGCTTTTGACTAATAAAACGTTGCGCAATGTATAATAATAGGTAGGTATATAATAAAGAAATTGACGGTAAAATGGAGCGAATAGGGGTGCTATGTGGGTAAAAACGAGTGAAAATACGACATTTTTAGGTCACGTTGAAACGATTAATATTGAAAAAATCATTTTTTAGAGTAAGGGTAAATAAGAGTCATGCATAATTTTGATTGTTTACTACTGCAATTCATTGATTTCATAGAGTCCTGTCGTATTCTAATAAACATTCAAATTTGTCATGACACTTATTTTCCGTTGCCCTGAAATGCTTTGAAAGTGACCTGAAATTGTAGTATTTTCACTCCTTTACGTATTGGTCATTGTAAACCGAAAAGGGTTGTAATTAAACCTACTTAGTAGATATAATGCTATGTTAAGACTCTTATCTTATTTACCCTTTCCCTAAAATGATTTTTTCAATGTCAATATTTTCAAAGTATTTTCACTTGTTTCTACCCACCCAACATCCCTATTCGCTCCACTTTCCACAAGTAAAAGTAAAGTATCCACAAAAAAAAATCGAGAAGTGGGCTGTAGCACATCCCCTTCTGCAATTTTACAGTTTTTTTTCATAGACATGTTATGTGTTGCTGTAGGAAGCATTATTTGTGACTTACGAAAATTTGGGCAATTGCAATTTTGTTTATCCTTGTTGGAGGGGGGACTTTTGACCGAAATTTTTTGTAAATTTAGTTTTTCCCTTGCTCTTCTTTATATTTGTTGAACGGCAAGGGAAAAATAAAATTTACAATAAACCTCGGTTAAAATTCCCTCCCATATTTGTATCCCATAAGGATAAAAAAAATTGCAATTGCCCAAATTTTCGTAAGTCACAAATAATGCTTCCTACAGTAATGTAGAACACGTTTATGAAAAAAAACCTACAAAATTGCAGAAGAGGATGTTCTATAGAATGGCCAAAAACGCTTCATGTAACTTTCTTACTAATGTATCAACAAAAAAAAAAGTAAAAAATCGAGAAGTGGACAAACAGCAGAATGACCAAATTGTCCTCTGATAGACTGGTATGTCTATTTATTGCAGATTATTATTATTTATTATGAATGGTTAATGATTCGAATTCTGTTATTAGTTATTACTTATCCTACGTAGCACAAACACATCCTGTGTATATACCATGGATATTGGACATCTTAGGGATATCCATAAGTAGCATTGTGTATGCCCTAAGGACAGACGATTGCCTCCCTCTCATCTGAAAGAAGTACATTGAATGTACACATACATAGACTTCCTATACATATGCATGCGGGCCCCATGATACTTTAATGTTTATTGTATGTATATTCATAATTAGTCAATTTGATGTTCATAAGGTGCACTTATGTACAAGGATATAGTAAGTATGACTGATGGTCGAGAGGTGAGGCACTTGCCTCTCACCCAAAAGTTCCGGATTCGATCCCCGTTCGTGACAGTGGAAAATGCTGTGAGAGGGATTTTTCCACTATACATGGATATTGGGTGTGTGTCCCTTGTCTCTAAATCTGTAGCCCCCTCCCACACAAGGCTCCTCTAGAGCCTTCCGGGATAAAGGGGGTCGTCATTACCTGTGGTGTATTTATTTATATTTATTTATATCCATGGACGTAATGTGCATAACATGTACATCTCAGGTATATCCATCCATGTATATTCATTGATGTATATCACTGAGATTCGATATGAGATATGTAAAAGGTATACTTTTGAACATTATGTACATGTTACTCATATATACAGGATGGCATGTGCTGTGTGAGAAAAGAAAGAGAAATATTCTTTGTTGCTTAGAAAATTTTAAATAATAATCAGCAAATCAAATGGCATTACCAAAAGCAAAGTAGTCATAAGAATTGACGACCTGGCTGTAAGTAACTGCGGTTGATGGTATTCTCTTAAAAATACATTTTTACTTTAAATTGAGTTTTACATAAACACTTAATTTCTGATACTGACCATATTTTTCTGTATATATTTAGCATGTCTTTCTTATTATTTCTAGGGAACCCAAATTATCAGCTTACCGATTACCATGCCCGGGATGAAACCGGGAGAATATGCGATGTTTTCTGTAATTATACCATTATCAGTACAGCCTTTATTTATCATGTATTTTTTTGTCTTGTTTTTAGGGTACGCAAATTATCACCTTACCAATTACCATGCCCGGGGCCAAACCAGGGGATCCACAGCAAACTGTTCAGATTCAGGTAGTGAACCCGCAACCGACTCCAGTATCGCAGAGTCCTGCTAGTTCACCAAAGTATCAAATTTCTCAGATACCTATTCAGGCCTTCGGACAGGGTGCTACTGTACTCACAGTGGCTTATAACTCCAACCAGGAGGGAATACAGATTGTAAGTAAACGTCTCAATATACCACGTTATTGTTTTTATGAAAATATTACATCACAGAATTAACACTAACTCACTACATATCAAATACTTATTTCATAAAACATATTAAAAGAAAATAATTATAAAACATCGCAAGACCACAAACGTTAAACCCTGGAACTGCAAATGCGACATATTGTTAAGTTTAAAGAAGTACAAGATTTTCCTCTTGTTTGGAATTAAATATTGCCCGAATCTTCTTCAAATTAATCACATGAGTTATAGTTCAAACCACGGATGTTGTCGTTCACGTCATCAATTTAGATAGTTATCAACATGATGACATGAGATTTTTCTACCTTTGTAAATGCAAAGTGCCTAGGAAGTCAATAACAGAAAGTCACGTCTGCTGAGACTACGACAGAAGTTCCAAATGTAATGATGCGTTTTATAAATGAAAAATACAACTATTAGTTGTAGCCACAACCAACGTTCATCATTCTTTTTGTTCTGCCAATTCAGCAGCTTGCAGTGGATGCAAGACTGAGTGCAGTAGCCAGAGACCTGGTGGTAAAATTAGATGAGTACTTCAATCAGTTAAAATGTAATATAGGTCCCTTTGTCACAAACATTGATGCGTCCATGTGTGCCATTCTGTGTGAGCTTGAGTTGATTTGATGTGGAAATTAAAGAATGATGAAGTGGAGGGCAACATTTGTGATGTGAATCATAGTTTTGGGTATAATCAGGCATAAATGACTAAAACATTGAGAACATTGATGGTCAGTGAAATATTGTTAATATAAGTTCAGATAAATTATTAATATACAGAAACATATTAATAGAGTACCACGAGGCTCTACATTTGGCCCCTAAACCCAAATCACGTTGCTATTTTTTAAAATATATATTTATTCACAGTTGGACGGCCAAAATGGTATGCCCGAAGGTATGACTGTTGTCGCTGCCCTACAACCTCAGGACATTCAGTTAATTCAGGCGCAGACTGAGCCCGATAAGGGAGACAAGGAACCAACCCCTGTCGCATTAATCAAAAATGAAATGAATAAGGATCATGAAAATGAGCCTTCTGCGTCTATATCAATCCCCGCCCAGTATCTGCAAAGTACTAATCTTCAAGAATACCTCCAGAAGATGCAGAATACCGCTCTGCCGCTAAGCTTACAGCAGTTCTTGAAATTTAACACGACAGACATCAAGAGGGAGGAAATTACCGAAGATGGTGTAATAGAAACAGTCAGCATAACCACCCCCGATGGCCAAGGCCATCTGATAATGCACGAGGTAACTGGGGAGATTGAAAACGAAGAGAGTGTTGACGACCCGAACGACAAAACTAAGAAGAAGAAGAAGTACAAGAAGAAACCTCCAAAGCCCAAGAAACCTAAGCCAGGTCAGGTACATATAGCGACTGCTTTGGACGGAACAACCCTTTTCTGCTGCCCCGAATGTCATATGGCTTATCCGGAAAAGGAATTACTGGAACAACACTTGGTGGGCCATAAAATCGAAAGGCGGTTTATTTGTGATATATGTGGTGCTGGATTGAAAAGAAAAGAGCACTTGGAACGACACAAGCTGGGTCACAACCCCGAACGGCCCTTTGTCTGCTCGGTGTGTATGAAGGGCTTCAAGCGGAAAGAGCACTTGAATCTCCATTTTGTCATTCATTCGGGAGAGAAAAACGAGATTTGTGGGGAGTGCGGTAAAGGGTTCTACAGAAAGGATCATCTTAGGAAACATGCGAGATCGCACATCACTCGAAGAGCCAAGGAGCAAGCTGAGCGAGCGCAGGGACTACTCACTAAAGATGGTGCTGGAACTGGAACGGCGCAAGTTACCATTCAGGTTGGTGGTGTAAGTTATCATTTTTGTTATTTTCTCATTGTTATTAGTTATTTTAATTTTTGGCACGTTTATGAAACTGTCCAAAAACTTTTATCATTGTTACTAGGTTCCGTGTCCGAGTGCCAGCAAAGTGAACGTGGGTTTGATTTTTGTAATGAGCTGAAAAGCTGGAAGACAAGGCGCCACTTTTAGGTGTAAGGTAAATTTTGCACTGTTCCAACACTGCAGTGCAGCGAGCTAAAGTGTGTTATGTGGGGAGCATGCTTGGCTAACTGTCTATCGTGTATTAGGTTCAATCCGTAGCTCTGATACTGGCAATGTCGGTGGGTAATGGGTGTGTGTCTATGTTTATCGTAAGTGTAACCTCCTTCCAGACGGCTTTGGCTTTGGATTTTGGGGTCATCTATTATATATGTTGTGTTTATGTGATGTTATGTTATTATTGAGGAACAACATGGATAATAAATAATGGTTCATCTCTTTTTACGCAAACAATATAATTGAAATTGCATCAGGGTTAGTCAGAGAACCGGTTCCATTGACAGACTTTTTTTAATCGGCATGTTCCATCGGTTGTCCTTTTCGGATCTTTAACAGTTATTTTTATTTATATGTAATACAATATCAGAAAACTGCTATTAAGCTAATGAAAATTCTCAATTTGCTGATCAGCCAACAGCCATGATCCAAAAGACACCGAACAAAGTTGTTGCCTATGATGGGCTGGTGTTTGGAGCTGTTATGTTGTTTTAAAGCAGGACCAACAAATACTCAAATGGATTTAAATCTGGAGATTGTGTCGACCCCGGTGGAACTGTAATGTCCCCTTAGTGAAGTCCATACAATTCTTACAGTACTAGATAGTGGCGGCTTGTGGTTAATTTTATAGGGGGGCACACATTTCACATTGTGAATAGTATATTAAAATTAACTTACCAGAGAACCATTCACAGAACAGCTTATTTCGCTCAGAACACCCACACATCCATGAAAACTTATCATATGTATTTTCTTTTTTTAAAATGTCTATTAAATTGTCTTATTTTGCCCACAGTAGTTTTTTTTATATTTAATTCCGGGATAGGCCTTCCTAATTGTTTTATATTAACTTTATTCTCATAGTTCAGCGGTCAGTTACTTAAAATATAAGACACTGAATTCATTTTTAAATGTTTTATGTGTGCCTAAACGAAACGAAATAAACAAATAACAAAACACAGAACTCACGATTCGGCAAGCGATTAAGCATATAACAGAGATACAATTCTATGATTGCATGCAGACTGAGATTGAAGTGAAGTGAACTGTGCCTGTATTAGAACATAAGGCGCATGTCGTTGCCATAGCAACATTGTAAACAAAATCTAGCCAGATGCAGAAACATGACACGGTTTTGGGGTTTATTATGTTGATAAAAATGTTAAAATTGATAAAAATGAATAGAAATTAACTAGCTGGTTGAATTAGCTTCGGGGGGGTACATGCTCCTGTGCTTCTTAGGTGCAGCCGCCACTGGTACTAGAACGTTCATCGTCATTGATCAATATAAATCCCTTTTAATCATGTTCAAAAGATAAATAAGTTAATAAGCTCCCCCAAGGATCCAATCTGGGCCCAATATTTCTTTATTCTTTTATCAATGTTGTAGCCATCATATTAGCTCTTTCTGTCTTGATATATTAATATAACTCCGAGTCTTTGGTCTGTGCTCAGAATAACAATCTACCGGCTGTGTTAGATTCGTAATGCAATAGTACAGTATAAATATTCGAAATTTGCACAAAGTATAATATTGTTCCTTATATAAATATAATGTTAATTTATAGAATCGATTTAAGAGGCAGAAGTGAAGTTTTCATACACATATTGTTCAAAAGTTTGTTCTTGAGAATGTTTCTATTTATTCTTTTACTAAATAATTGTTTTCATTCCTGAGTCCTGGGTTTCTTGGTCCTGAACTCCTTGATTCTGCAGTCCTTAGTCCTGAAAACTGTCTCTGACATAGTTTCCACAACCTCAATTCCACATCAATTTCTCGATGCTGTTAATATGGTTATCGAAATGCGGGTCTAATGTATTCCAGTGTAGGGTTTTGGAGTTTGAGGGAGCTACATCAGAGGCAGAAACTTTTTGAGATAACGCAATTCTCAGTAATTTGTTTCTCGTATTTGTCATTTGGAGGTTTCTTAAACATGTCATGCGTATAACGATCAACATTTGCATTATTTTGTTGTATTTCAGGTTCCGAACTCACAGATACAAATCCCCGTGCAAATACAGGTCCCCCAGCACCACATACAGGTTAACGCCTCCAACGAAGAAGAGGGCGAAAATCCAGTCAGTACCGTTGTCTTGCCATCAGCCTCTGAGGGTCTGTCAATATTGCCTAATTAAAAAATAATTTGAATATGGGTGCACCTCCAAAAATATCACCATAGATTTTTCATTTATGCCCTTCGGCTTATTGACTGTTTTTGGAAATGTACGTAGCAAAACTGGAGGTGTCAGAATGCGAGAACTTTCTGGAAACATGTTTTAAATCTGTACATAATAGTTAAACATATTCTAATATTTATTGCCTACGAGGATTGTAGAGTTTTCATTTGGCTCCGTTGGTCTGGCATATTTTATAAATTTTTTGGGGACTTTTTTTTAATTTTTGTTTTATTTTGTTTTGTCTATCAGTATTAACTTGCAATATTCTCTGTTGTTAAATTTTAAAATATGTGAGACCAATAGCCTAGATTCAATATATAATTAGTTTGTATATATATATATATATATATTATAATAACCTTCTTCGTATTATATTAACTGAGCTTAATAGAAATTAGCTGGAAATGGATTTCCACTCCTTGCGCTTAAGAGTAAATGCAAAAACCACTATACTGTTCTTTACCAAAATTTGACATGTTTGACAAAAGCAAGGTTCAATGTATTGCTAACGTTAAAAATATTTTCGAAATTTTCTGGCATTGTCAGTCATAATTCAGTGTTAATAGGTCTGTCCACAATAAAATTAATATACATTAAAAGTAGTGGTTGAAAAAAGTAATCCGAACAACAGTACTTGCCGTAGAAATTGCCTGCTTTATTTCAGTCAGATAAACGCGTATGACATCATATGCTTGCTTGTTTGGCAGGCGCCAGATCATCTGTATGCTGCGTTAGGTTTATCTCGTGTCGTTCTCGTTCGAACAAAGTTGAATTCACGACAGTGACAATGCCTTTACTATTTAGAATGTCAAATAGAGTTTGTTTATTGTTGTCGAATATGGAGGAGGGTTTCCAGAAAGAAGATTTGCATAATTTGCCGAACGTAGACGTGATTACGGTATCCGATTTTCTTTCAAAGCACAGATAAATGCGACTGTGACAAATATCGACAAAAATATCCGGCCCGTCCTAGCTCATGACAGTCTCAAAATTAACTACATCACGATAGCAACACCTAGAGTATCGCATCACATATCGCGTAGCAGGCATGTGACGTCACCCGCCTAGCCTCGCGCCATGGGAGCGTTTTCTAGCCTCGACGCGTTGAGGTAATTTCTATTACAAATAACGTAGGAAGTAAATTACTACTTTTTAAAAACTTTGTAGGGGTTTATAACACTCATAAATCGATTATTTCCAATTGAAAACTAAATTTTATGGACAAACCTATAGACTGAAACTGTTTCGGCTTCTGATGATGTTTACTATATTAGCGGAAGTCGCGTTATGAACTCCTTTTGCATTTTAATGCAGCTTTGATAATTTAAGATGATGGGTTAGATGAAATAATTTTGTCATAAAACCAGAATGTTGCGCTGGTTCTTCGCATAAACTATATTTCATAAATTTTAATGCTAACTCTTGTATATTTCTTAATGTGGATTGTACATAACTAACAAGAAATATATCCCTGTAATCTATCATTAATTTCTTAGTGGCTTGGACAAAAGATATATTTTTGTGTCTCCCCAAATGGTAAATTTTACCACGTCTAGGAATATCGTGACTTTTCGTGAAACTCCTAGATGGAATTGGGAGATTTCGAGTCTTCTCGAATTTACCACACGATATCATTGTATACAAAAATCCATATGAGCTTTGGAATAATTCTCGGAGAGATGAAATTTTGACACTTTAAAAAAAATGTTTTCTTAACTGCCTCTCAAGTTACCGAAGTAACCCCCTGGAAGATCTCAAGGATCTTGTGTTAGGTGAAGAGAGACGAGGCCCTACAGTTGTGTCCAATGTGGACTCAGAACCACTCTTGGGGCAATTTTTTTAATGAAAAACTGTTTCGCCTTGCGGGAATCGAAGCCACTTCGCTAGGCAACTCAGTTTGCTAGCCAGACGCTTTAACACACTGAGCTACCGTACTTTGTTTCAATACTTCACTCAGAATGTGAGGCAGAAGGTTTATGTAGCTTTCGTCAACTTTTGCGGGTTTTATCATGTTACTTCGGTAAAGTAAACATAAATAAATAGAATTAGTGAGGTATTCACTTCACGGAATGTTGCCAAATCAAGAAATGACACTCAGAGAGTATAAAGTTTACCACACATTTTGAGGATTTATCCTGCTGCGTAATTCCGGAGTAAAAAAGCCTATAAAGATGGAATCTTAAATTCCTATGAGCGTCCGGGTCTGGGACTTTTAATGACAGCTTCCCTGACTTGGTCAATGCTTTCTGGTGTCTGAACACTTGGAGTTCTTCTGAGGCGTTTCTTTTCCATCACACTTCTTATAAATCAGAATTTTTTGACTCACCTTAATACTGTATTGCGATTTAGGACATCACCGTGATGCCTAATATTGAAGTTCGTCGAAAGCGATATTGGATTTGGATTGTTAAGTGGTGGCTTGCGGTCACATGTACTTAAGCTTCAAAAGTGGGGCTATTGTACGACTCCCGCAGATAGTGGCATCGCTGCAGGGACCCTCATTCCTCAAGCAGCCAACTACGTTTACAATGAACTTGCGGAGACGCGATGGGGTGCCACCTATACTAGGCTTTGTTGATAATAGAATTTTCACCCCTGACCTAATTGTCTTACAATACTCTTTCGTCCACAGAGGCAAGGTGACTACTAAATGGCAAGCTCTAGGAAGTCGATCGCTTCCATACCCCTTGCCTACCTCCTCTGTAAGGTGCATACTAGTCATTCAAAAAACATCCTATTTTTCAGACGTGCTAGTGTTGGTCAATTTACCTCAACTTTGAATTGACATTCCCCTCATTCATCAATCAGTCAACCAATGCTTACAATGAACTTGCGGGATCCAATGGGGTGCCACATATATTGGCCATACTAGGTTATGTCGATAAAGAATTTTCACTTGTGATGTAATTGCCATCTGTATGAAAACGCAATGCTCTTTTGTGCACAACGGCATGGTGACTACTAAATGGCAAGCCCTAGGAAGTCGATCATTTCCATACCCTTTGTCTAATTCCTCTGTAAGGGTCATACTAGTCATTCGAAAAACATCCTATTTTTCAGACGTACCCGGCACAATAAAATCCTATGTAAATTGACTGCTGTTGGTCAATTTACCTCAACTTTGAACTTCTTGTTAATGAAAACGTTTTTTGTTTTAATACCAGAAATTTAATTGTCAGGTCAGTGACCAGTCAGTTTCATTGGTTAATTTATTTAAAATTTTGAGTTGGTCAATTTACCTAGGGTATTCGGTTTCTCATAAAAAGCAAACGAGAAGTTTTTAATTGACATACTTTTTATCTTTCATATTTTACGCTTTGACTTTTCACTGTGGTTAGTTGAGTGCAGAAATTCACTTCGAGTTAGTTTCACCCATTCAACCTCACTAATATAATATGAACTTGCCTAGCTCAGAAAATGACAATTTATTTTTTAATTCGTGGTATATATTTTTTTGTACAAAAATCATTATTTAATGTGTCTAGTAATAGGGGGTTTCGGGATTATTATTATTTCGAGTATTTCTTTATAAGTGCCCAAATATGTGCGGGAATAGAAAGCTAAAAGGATTTAGCCGTAAATTACCGACTAAGTCGACCAATTGATGTTTTCGATAACTTGCGTCTCTCTACAGTTTTGAAAAAAGAGAAAAACATGGTAAACTAGTTCTGGAACAGAAAAGATATTAGTTGACTAATTGCAATGAAATGTAGACTATTTCTGAAACAGTGATAGATACAATTCAAGCAGAGACTTGTATCGTAACAGGTATATATCCTTATCAGTGGCGGCTCGTGGTTTTTAGCTCTAGGTGGGCAGGATGGGGGATAGAACCGAATAATAATGACACTTGTCCACAGAAAAACCACGCAAAAAATATTCAATGATGCCTCTGCCCATTTCAATCAACTTGTATATTTTTAAATTATCTTATCCCTGTTGAATTTCACGAACTTTTACTATTTTTACTGAATAACATGCAAGGCCAGCAATAAAGTTTATTTTTTATTTCACTTCCAGAAAGCCATAAACATTTTTGATACTCTGTGACACAAAATTTTCTATCGGATAAATTTGAATTTACTTTAATGAGATTTCCCATAGGAGCAAGGTCGTTCTAATTTAGTTAAAAATTTTGTCATCGTATGTTACTCTCGCAAAATTATTTTCTAATAAAAAATGTATAATATCAGAATTATCGCTTGCCGTTTGTCTTACGTCGGCCATGGCAAATATTTTAATATTAATAATTTGTCAGTTGTCCACATTTATTCTTTCTGCTAAAGTAGACACTTACTATTTACTAAATACCAACAAAGATCACGGATTACAAACTTAAAAAACATAAAATTGAGAGAATAAAACATTACACAAACCTAACCAAATAACAAAATCTTCCAATTTTAAAACAGCAGCAACAATTTCCAACATCTGAGATTCGCGAATACTGGCTTGACTCCACACGTCCTAAAATGAAACGATTCTCGGCGAAACATCACGACACTGTAAAAGAAAAGGGAAGGGATGAGGGTGGCAGTGTCCACATCCCATCGAGCGCGAAGTCCCATATTTGAATATTATACATTTATTCATTTACATATTATATTAATTTCACATCTAAAACTGCTAAAATAAAATTAAACATTATTTTAGAACTTTTTGGATAATATAGAGGAATATGTGTTCTAATACATTATACCTTAAAATACAAAGAAAAATAAAATTATAGTTATATAGGTAACTTACTATATGGCACCGCTGATATGTATTTAAATTCTTTTTGTCCCTATTTATCAAATTAGAAATTGCTATCATATTTGATATTCATAGAGGATTGATTAATCAATTTTAACACATTAGTTATTTTTCCTGTTTGATATCTTTTCAATTGTGAACATATTCTATTCAATGTTCATATTGTTTATTACAAGTTTTGTTCAAGGGTGGCATGCCCACTCTAGGTTGTAAATAGCCTAAGCATGCACGACATACGTCTCGTTTTGATATACATTACAGGCGTAAGATCGAAGTGAATAACCAACATGCACGTAGACGTATTATGATTGAATTCACGATTTCTGAGCGATGCTTGCCCACCCTGGCTTGGCGCAAGGATGGTAAACTATTCTTGGGCTTGGCGCATGACACTTTAGATAGTATTACGGCAGAGAACATTACACCCGGTTTCTAAACGGATTCATAAGCGTATCTATACCTATATGAGGCAGAATAATATGTAGTAAAAATAATATTATAAATAAAACTATTTTTTGAATTTTAATACTACAAATAATTAACCGCAAAATTTTACTTGATAATTTAACAATAAAAATATAAATATACCTTTATAACTAACGCTTATGTAATTGGGTGGGCACTGCCTACCCTGCCATCCCTGACGGGCCGCCACTGATCCTTATTTAAAACACATCCAGTCAACATTGTCACAATGCAAAATTGTAAATAATCGATTACACGCAACAATTAATGACAATAAGTAGGCTGTTGGATATTAATCTGTGGTGTTTACTGATAAAAGCAGAAGTTGTGCCATTTTTGAAATGTTTGACAAAATCAGGTTAGCCATCCTCAGGTGTTGTCTTCTGTTTAATTTGGTAAATCAAGAAAATATCATGATCTTAACAAGGCAAAAATAATGTCATGCAATTTTCTGTTTTTAAAGTTTTCAGGCTTATTTCCATATATCTAACCATTTACAAGTTATGGAGCATCAACATTTGCTAAGAGTAATTTTTGCCAAATATTACATGAATTCTTGATTGTACAAATGCCAATTTGCAGTCTTGTGGAGTGCTCAATTTTCCACAGTCTTACTCTACAAGACTGAAAACTTATTTTAGTGTACGATAAAGAGTTTGCGAGATATTTAAAAAACTTTTGTAAAGTTTGGCAGGCTGTAGTAGGTATGACGATGGTTGAGACGGCTCCGCCCCCCAAGATGGGGCACCGTAGGGCTCCGCTGGGTCCCTTTTGTGGGGGGGGGGCGTACTATCAAAGGGCCTCCGTGCTGTAAAAAATGAGCCTTTTTTTTGGGACCTGTAGCTTGTAAATTATAGATATTACAATAAAAAAGTTTGAAATAACAACTAGAAAATTGAGTGCTCTACAGGAGTGAGAAGAACAAGCGGGATTCAGAGCAGGAAGGTCTTGCGCATACATAAAATAAACACACTCCGTATAATCTGGAACAATCTCACGAACACAACTCTATTATTCCTCTGCTTTGTTATAGGAATGCCAACGAACATTATAAACTTAATTAGAGAAATATATAATGAAGTAAACAGGAGTTCTACACAATGGCAGTCTCAAATCCTATTGGTGTAAAACAAGGTTGTATGTTATCGCCACTTTGATTCAATATTATATTAAATTACACTCTTAATAAGATGAATAACAGCAATAGGGGGATTAACAGAGGTCTGACAGGTAGACTCGAAGACCATGATAATGCGGACGATATTTGGTTATTAACACATGCCGAGAGCAAGACTCTCTACCACTGGCAGGAACTACCAGGATTAGCTCATTCGAAGGAATTCATTACAAATCCTTTGAAATCAAGAGCTAAAAAACTGCTAGAGTTGAATAGGTTACACCTAAGCACTCTAATCGGCCTATATACTGGGCACTGTAGATTAAATCATCACTTACACAGACTTGGAGTGGTGGAAAACACCGAATGCCATCTGTGTCTAGAGGAAGATGAAACGGCGAGGCATGTCCTGCGCACTTGTCCCGCTGCAGAAAGAACCCAGTTCTTATTATTTGGCAAAGGTAAGCTTTTGCCTGAGGACTTGGACAATCTCTCACCCAACAAGGTTATCAGCTTTATTAAAAGGCTGAATCTATTGGGTGAAATATAAATTAGGAGTGAGCCACAATAGACCGATTGGTCGCTGTGAAGGGTCTGGTATAGACCCACTCACATTTCAACCTAACCTAACCAGGTGATAGAAAGATTAAGTGAATTCACTTATCTGGGAGGTATAATTGACTGCTGTGGTGGTACGGAAAGGGATGTCCAAGAACGCGTCAATAAGGCCCGAAGAGCTTTCAGAATGTTTAATAAAATGTCGAGCTCCAGGACATACTCAAACACAACAAAACTCCACATATTCAACTCAACCATAAAATCGGTATTGCTCTATTGGCGTGAAACGTGGAAGGTGACCAAGGCAATTACCAACAAACCAGTAAAATTATGCGTATTTTCTGGGCAAACAAAATTACTAATGAAACATTGTAGAGAGGAACAGGACAAGAAAACGTCAATAAAGAGATTCGACGCAGGAAATTGGGGTGGCTAGACCACACACACACACACACACACATTGAAGACCAGAAAACGACGTTGCAACAAGAGCCCTGTAATGGAATCCCCAAGACCACAGAAAAAGAGGGAGACCTAAAATAACCTGGATCAGGACAGTACTGAAAGAAGGCCAACAATAGGGAAAATCATGGGGAGAATTAAAAGCCTTATCTCAGAATGGGGTACGATGGCGACATTTTGTAGGAGCCCAATGTTCCGAACTGGAATGACGGGATATTGTATATACTAGAGTGATAAACATCTTAATGTAGTCAACAGTTTATGGAATTGTTTGTTTGTAAATGGTTAGGTACAAGAAAATGAGCCAATGAAGAGAATTTCGTGCCCGATTAAAAAAGTTCCTTACTATTTTTGTCTTGGCATCAACGATTCAGAATATACTTTAAAAAAATTGCATGATGCTCTTTTTCAATACAAACCCACTTTTTTTATCTATTGATTGAACTAATGGATAAGTCAATCGAACAGATTAAACAGACTTTGCCTGAGGAGGATTTTGCCAAAATGTTATAAAAATGGTTTTTCTCAGGATTAAAGTAAGCTGTGGATTAACACCCCAGAACTCAAATCTACATATTTATGCCATGTGGATACTTGAAGAAAATTGCATGTGAATGAAAGAGAGACTAGTCTGACGTTAAGAGTTATGTTCTGTCACTTAATGCATCGGTTAGAGTCTTCGTTTGAATTGCAACTTTTAGCAGTTATAAAATCTCATTTTTACCTCAATTTTGTTACCCAATTTAAGAATTGTTACAATCCCCTAGGATGGCGAACTCCAGCTTCAGGCAACTACTATGGTTTAAAGTTTTACTTTTATTGCTGACACTTTTTCAATCTGTATTAAATTTACACTTAAATAGGAAATATAAAATTAAAACTGGACTATAATCGGAGTTCGCACAATGGATTGTATTTTTTGCGCAATGAAAAACATATTTTATCATTTATACGAACATGGGAGACATCTAACATTTCTGATCTATCCTAATACATCTGTATAGAAGTAAATGTGATTATTAAATGTGAATTCTTATATTCAATGAAATATAAATATTAGATGTACATATTTTATTAGATTTAAAGATGTTAATGATTTAAAACGAATATAAAATATTACTAGGGGTAAGTTTTTATACTATTGACAACAGTTCTTCATATTTTACAAAAGGAATAATATGTTTTCTTTTAAAATTGTGGTTTTATTTTATTTATATACTCTGTCCCCCAACCTAATTAAAATAATTAACTATTTCAGGTTTGGCTGTAGTCGTAGAATTTGCTGTTTCGCTTTGCTTTGTTGTTCATATGTTATACTCCGTTGACCATTTAACTAAATTACACTCATCCTCTCTGTCGAAATGGTCATAATTTCTAGTATTCTCTAATTCTGGTGTTTTTTATCCTACATTGGATAGTCCTCATTGTTTGCCCAATATAACTCTTTTGCCACGTGTAATCTCCAGTTGGTAAATTCCTTTTGTCAATAGTTTAAGGATGAGGTCCTCGTTTGAGAGAATCGTGGCTGTTGTATTTTCTTCACTATTTGGAAATGTAAGCCCATTTATATTATAGAAGTTGAAAAGGATTTTATCAAAAAGGAAACTAGTGATCTCGCCCCCACCTCTCACGTATTTTTTTTTTTTAAAACCATGAGCTCTGGATCCCATGTTATTTAATTTTTTTTGTTTATCAGCCATGCATTATCAGCCTTTTCTAATGATCGGAAACTAATTGCAGGGTGTGTGTATACGCAGAAAGTATGCAATCTTAAGCAAGAATTGCGTAGTGCATTTCTATATACCGCTTCAGCGAGTTTTTCCAAGGTCGTTGCTTGGAGGGAAAACAAATCAAGAAATATCAAAGGTCATAACCTCTAAACGTTTAGTTACGAAAATAAAATTTGATTTATGCTATATTAGCCATTTTGATCAACCGAGACATAAGACATCTTTTGTGGTATAACTGTTACTATAGTCATTTTCATTTGTCAATATTCTTTTCTTGCTTTATAATGATGTTCTGATGAAAATAGATGCATTTACTGATAAATCTTGTGTGTTAGGTGTTTCTAAAAATGGTTTCTGTATTTATTTTAAAGCCAAGTTCATATAGTTACGAATTGCGAAAGGGAATATTCACCATCACAGGAAATCGCGAAATTTTACACCATTTCACATACTTCCGGAATTTCGCAGAGATATAGGGAATTTTCAATTTGACCTGTGCTGCCCTGTTGCAGTTCTGTGTTGGTGTTTGACAGTTTAAGAAGTATTTAAAAAGTCCCTTATTAAAACTAAATTATGATGGCAATGGAGCAGTTAACGTATGTAAATGCTTATTTATTATTAAAGAAACGACGAAACAATGCAGAATTATGTAGTTTACAAAGCAGCAAGGTGTATATCACAATTTGGTTCAGAAAATGCAAGGCACAAAGAACTTTAAAAATGATCACAGTATATGTGAAAATGAGTTTATCTATTTAAAAAAGTTTCACCGTTTGTAAGTACAGTGTACTAATACTCATGAACCTAGGAGATCAAGCTCTTTCAACATAAAAAAAATTAAGATCTAAATTTCTTTATCTCTATCGGTATCTACTTTGTGTGCATGCGATGAAGAGAATTTCGCACGAACATTCGCCAAAAATTGAAATCATATCAAGATTCCCGCCACCTAAATTTAAAATTTTGCGAATTCCCTGGGACTTGAGCTTTTGTTTACCCGCCAACATTTTCGTTTAAACTGGCCAATCAGAACAATATTCCCAATTCGCAGTTCGCGGCTTTAAAGCCCCGTTCAGATAGTTGCGGAATGCGAATTTCCGCTTGTGGATTTTTATGAAATTTGTTCTAAACCAGTCTAATTTTCTTGCTGGTGTAGCGAAATGTTCGTAAGACAATTAGTTTACTTTTAACTAGAAGTTAAATCAGCAAATTAAGTTCTCCTGGAACGCATATGTCGAATTTAAAAAATAATCCGCATGCGGAAATTCGCAATATGCAGTTATGAGAACGAAGCGATATGAATGAACTAGGCTTAAGGGTGCATTACCAAGATCAAATAGTGCGTAAAATAACCTCATTCTTATATTACACTCTTCTTAAAAACGAGCTTTCATTATGTAAACTAGCAAACTTAAGGCAAGGACCCATTATATTTAAAATTTTCTCCTCCTTGATTATTAACTCGAACGTATCTGTCATTCGTCCCAAATAGCCATAAATTGTTTTATATTCTACAAAGGGACTTAAATATTTAAATAAAATATAATACGATGTAGTATAAAATAAAAATGACATGAAAAAAAGTTAAAAGTATGCATAATATTTGCTCATATTAAAGTTTAATGTCGAATACGAATTTGTTAAATTTCGTGTAAAATAGATGGGTCTTTTGCTCTACTAGAGGCAGGCAACATCATAGCGATAACAATGGGTGCTTTCCATTCCATTTACCGACACAAGTCAACACGAGTCGACTCGTGTCCCGCCGAAAAAATGCTTTCCATTTGAATGGGCAAGTAGACAATTTTTTAATTATTATTTTAATAACATCTACGTATAAAAACAGTTGACCCGTATATTTTATTTTATTTTTTTAATAATGCCTTATAGTAAAAAAAAAAAAACATGAAGTTTAAACTATGTTTAAATGGTTAGATATTGCCGCAAATGTTCTAGTTATTCTACTGGCTATGACGTAATAACATAATCAGCAGAGAAACGAGCGTTAGTGGAAAGGCGGAGCTAACAAAGTTGTGCAAAACGTATGTGCGGCTCTGTCGAGGTTATATTAAATGCGCGCGTATGTGACACTATTACGTCACGAGATAACCGGCAAACTGCCGTATTTTAAATACGCTCTAATCGTAAGCCTATTCGTTTTACAATAAAACCAATAATAGTCGGTAAAACTACCTTCAAATTATATCTATAACATATTGAAGAGTCATACTGTAATGCTATATTATTACTTTTGTCATTTTCGTTATTGTCTACTAGCCCATTGTGTCGCCGTGAGTCAGCGACAGTAGTCACCTCAAACAGACTCCGGTAAACAGCTGAGTTTGAGAAAAATTTGAATGATCGCGGCAAAGCAAAATATATAGTGGAGTTAATGCAAAGTATGATTGAAGAAAATGAAGGTAGGTGAAAAATGTAATTATTTGCAGTAATCTGTAGATATTAGGTTTTAGTTATTTATTTTGCACGAAACTACTATCCTAGCAAGTGTTCCATTTACCCTTGCGGTGAGAGTCGACATAGAAGTTGGTGGGAGTCGTGTAAATGGAAAGCACCCAATAGAGTCCCTTGTAGAGTCTGGCCATTCGAAGTCGAGGCACTGATTGGTCTATATGAAAAGTTGATGGATAATGGCGGCGCCTCCTTTTGAGAAATTAAAATAACAGTCTGTTATGACTGATTTGGTCACGAAACAATTAATGGTAACGTTATTACTTACATATATTTTCCACTTTGTCAAAACAAATACTGTAACCTGCTTTTGATAGTTTTGACACTTGCGATACGTTGTAAACACACTGATGTACACGCGCACATTGAAACTATCGCCACCATTATCCATCCACTTGGGTGGAGTGGGGATTGAGTGGCCAGACCAGAGATGGTTGTCTGTGGCCAGATTCTACTTTATAGGAACTCTAGTGTATCAGTGTATGGACAATGAAGGCACCATCTTGAGGATATCCTAGGCAGTTATTTGGCTGTCATGGTACGGTAGATACGATACAGGATGTTCTAAATATAAGATGTGGATAATTCTGCCAGCTGGGACGTTGCCGATTGCAAATATCAATGAATTCGAATAAGGTAATAATAAAAAGTGTATTGGCCGTCTACCTACTTAATCTCTCAAGTAAATGTTAATCAATATATATTTAATTCAATGCATTTAATTTTTTGACCAGGTGTCCTCAATCGACCACGCAACACTAATCATTTTAGTATTGTTCTGATTAACTTAAACTCCATAGGTTACATCTGACTTGTTTAATGTTCTCTGTTCTGTTGATTATGTGATGTAAGATGTTATGACTGCTTTCTTTTCAAGCGCTTGGAGCACTGCAAGTTTCAAAATTAATACTGTGATTGGTGCATAATTGACAGTTGTCAGTTTCCAATTTTCATCAGCCAATGAGCATTCTTGTCTTCTAAAAAATTCCAGGGCTCCAAGAACTTGAAAAGAAAGCGGCCAATGTGCGATCTACAACAAAGAAGAATAAGAGGATTTCTCTTTAATTAATAATATCTCTGAACAAGATCTACCAAGGAAATGTCAAAAGGTTGATATTTTAACTGTTAATTTTTTATTTACATTGTGCTTATTTATTTTATTATACTACCACTACATAATAAACTATGTGCTTGTACTGTTATAACAAATAGAAACTTATTTAATAGGTAATTGTTGACGGTGTTAACACTTTTTAACCTTATACATAGATATAGGTGTTATGTTTATTTAATTTGTATTCCATATTTGCAGCAGAATCTGTGTGAAAATCTCACAGTAATATATGTACTAGGTCCTAAAATTTAAGTGAAACTTAATAATGGCTGTAACTGCAAAAGAAATATGTGACAATGTAAAACTAGCCAGAGAAATGTCGGTGTTGGGCAGTTATGAAAGCGCGGAGGTGTATTATGAAGGGTCTTTGCAGATGATATCAAGACTAATTACAATGATTCCTGATGTAACAAGAAAGAACAAATGGCAGCAAGTAATAACATTCAATAAGATGTATTAACTAGGCATATTTGGTTTGTTAAATTTTGTAGGTTCAAAAAATAGTCAGTACGGAATATGACGGTGTGAAAATATTGAAAACTATGTTACAGACATTAAGGGTAGAAACCAGTACTGAGGTTCCAGTAGGTGTTAGAAAGCGAGAGAATTCTATAAGTTTTACTGACATTGCAACTCCGAATCTGTTTAGTCAAAATGATCCTGATGTTTGGCCACCACCTACACCTGCAGATCATAGACTTAACGTGCGGTAAAAGCAACAAAATGGTTTATAATTAATGAAAATATAATTGGGTATATTATTTGCAATATGAAAATTTTCGTTGGTTATAAACTTTTTATATTCTTACCCAAATTATTTTATATATAATAAAATTCATTTATCTTTAAGTTTCTGCTTGCCATAGGGAGTATGGTTAGGTACTCACACTTACTAAGTGCATTAGTAATTCGTTATTTGAATGAATTTCTGTCCAAATATAACCTTGACACATTTATATTTAAGTTATAAGTATATTGTTTAATATTTTTTACTTTTGTAGAAGTAATGGTCCAAAATCAAGGATTTCAAACATTAGAAAAGTAGAGGTTAAAAAGGGCTCCTCCTCATCAAGAGTGAGTTCCTCAACTAATTCAAGAAGATCTGAAGACTTCAGATCAAGTCGACAACCTAAGAAAGAGGAGAGACCATCCTCGTCACGGTCAGAAAGATTCATAGATAAGCCGGAAAAGGATCAGAAAGATTCAGAAAATGTGGATAAAAATGAGAAAAACGAGTCAGAGGAAGAGAGGAAATTCGAATGCCATGGAATGGAAAGGGAATTAGCTGATACACTGGAGAGAGATATCGTACAAAAAAACCCGAATATACACTGGGATGACATCGCTGATCTACAGGAAGCCAAAAGGCTGCTGGAAGAGGCCGTTGTTCTGCCAATGTGGATGCCAGAGTTCTTCACAGGTAATGCGAATGAACTTAAATCTAGCAAATGCCCATTTCCTATAGTTCTTGTGCCAATTAGTAATAATAGTTTATAATAATCTGTATATTCATCATACTAGGGCATTCGTTTTTGATGTAACATTTTTCAAGGTCGCTGCTTGGAGGAAAAACATATAACACATTATAACCTCACTTTAGTTCCATTAGTTCCTTGCAATAAATATCCCTAGTTACTATATTTTTGTTCTATTCTATTTTAATGGAGGTTAAATTCCATTAAGTACCGATTATGGCGATTTTTTTGTGTGTACCACTTTCTGTGTCAGAACGGGCCGACCATATATACCCTACCCTACCCTACTTCATCGTGCTCACCAACTTAAATAGCTTGCAATCTGAGACAGACATTTCTGTTTTATGTATTTGCATACACATACAGTTACAAAAACTCGTTAAGAAAATATAAACATACCTATGCACAGACAGATTTTTTAGACGTTGGCATATTTTAAAGTATATATTTTATTTAGGAATCAGAAGACCCTGGAAGGGAGTTTTAATGGTGGGCCCGCCAGGGACAGGCAAAACTATGTTAGCCAAGGCAGTTGCAACTGAATGCGGAACAACCTTCTTTAATGTCTCGTCTTCTACTTTGACGTCCAAATATCGCGGCGAGTCTGAAAAAATGGTCCGATTACTCTTTGAAATGGTTCGTAATCCAGTAAAAAAACTGCTATTTGCATATAAATATAAGGTCAACTTGTTCTGTTGTAGGCGCGATTTTATGCTCCCAGCACGATTTTCATAGATGAGATCGACTCTTTGTGTTCACGACGAGGCTCCGAATCGGAGCACGAGGCGTCTCGCCGAGTCAAATCCGAACTTCTTGTCCAAATGGATGGCATTACAGCGAACAATGATGAACCCGGCAAAGTAGTGATGGTTTTAGCCGCAACAAATTTCCCTTGGGACATCGATGAGGCCTTGAGGCGTAGATTGGAAAAACGTATATACATACCTCTTCCAACGTTAGACGGTCGTGAGGCACTATTAAAAATCAACCTACGTGAAGTTAAATTGGACCCAGACATTAACTTGACCACCATAGCTAAGAGGCTTGATGGTTTTTCGGGAGCGGATATCACTAACGTTTGCCGGGACGCATCGATGATGTCAATGAGAAGGAAAATATGCGGTCTAAGGCCAGATCAGATTAAGCAGTTGCCTAAGGAAGAATTAGATCTCCCAGTTACTATGAGAGACTTCGAGGAAGCTCTGGTGAAAAATAATAAGAGCGTGAGTAAAGAGGATCTGGATAAGTACGAGAAGTGGATGAATGAGTTCGGGTCGTCTTGATAGTATTATGTTTAAAGTTGTCTCACTGAGCGCACCAGTACAAGTATAGGTCGTAGAGTAGCGTGGTACTATGTGGTGAGATGTTAAAAAGCTAAGATGATGCACCACTTATGGAATTAATAATAATAATATTAAAATAACTTGATACGAATGAAAATTAACATTTCAAGGGGCAATTGATGAAAGTCTTTCAGCCCTTATTATGGTAAAAATTAGAAAATCTAACTATGTACTCTGTTGAAAGGAGATCAGCATTACTCCCTGATATGTTATTATGTGGATGATTGTTTTCTGGTTAATAATTCTTTTCGGGAAAAAACGAAATTGATATACTAACCAACGATTTTTTCAGTTTATATACAGCCGTTGAATTGTTTTATTAAATTTAAAAAAATTATACAAAGACTTTATTATGGCAATTTTTTTTATTTAAATAGGAATAGTTTAGGTTTAATAACGTTTCTAGTTCCATTCATTTTCAAATTTTTCTCTGTTAGCTACGGCATAAAGTAGCGAGACAAATATTTTCCTGTGCAGTCAACATGTTTTGGCATATCCTTCGAACTCATTTCGAACCTGACTGAATGAAATAATAAAAATTTCTGCTACATTTTAAAATCTACCATTTTCTCAATCAATTATTAATACATCCACCCTTGGTGCCTTGACTAGTATTTTGAAAAATGTCTTTTCAATAAAATATTCCATCCTGAACAATATTTATCTGGGACAGTTTTTGATTTAATAAAAAATTGCTGAGATCCTCCCCCAAGCCCTCTCTTGTGGGCAGATGGGAAATTTAAAATTTGCAAAAGTTTTACACTCTAAACAATTTTTATTTTAAACTTTTTTGATTCGCCAAAAAGATTTTGGACCCTTCCTGGAGCCGGTCCTGGCACCCTCACAAGAAATTTAAAAGGGCTCTTTTTGATACAATTTTTATTATTTAAGATTTTGATATTTTGATTCATGATAAATTGATTTTGGCGGTTTCTGGAAGTGCACTTGATAATTTAACAGGAAATTTTAACAATTCTTTTTCAGTATAATTTAACACAATAAATTTATTTTAATTTTTTTTGTTCGACATATTTATTTTTGGTTCGCCATGGAGTTGCCCCTGGTGCACTGGTGAGAAATTTGCAAAAAACCTTTTCGGTAATATTTTTATTCAATACATTTTTTTGTTCGACCATTTCGTTATAATTTTCTGTCCTAAATAATTTCTAAATTCGACAGAGAATTATTTTTTGCCTTTGTTAAAACCACCTCTGGTGCACCAAGTTCCCCAATATTCTATAGCGTTCTACCTTGGACCCCCCATGTCTTGTCTAAAATTTCATATTTCCACGTGTTGCACTGTGTTCAGGAAAAACGTACGATCCACAGACTGACAGACAGACCCACAGACAGCATGCAAAATCGGATTTATTTGCTATTTAATGGCTTCAAAACGACCAGAATTAGGATTTTTTCACTATGTGGATACTTTCTTTATCTCTATATGACAAAGTAATAAATAAAGAAATGGTTATATGATGCAGAGACGGGGAATATAGGGGCTGCAGCATCCTTTATGACCTCTACAAGAAGTCCAAAAAATTTGCAACAATGTATAAGATCTTTAAGATAGAGAATTTACAGATGTACAATTTTTGTAATAGGTGTTGTTCCCATTTTCGGCCATAAAAACTGAGTTGAGTTAATTGCGAAACCGCGACCTTCCGAAGCACAAATTCCTCTAGGTATATTGTGGCGTTACTACCAAGTGTTATTCAGGACCTCCAAATAAACACAATAAATTTTTTTTTTTTCGTAGAGCACGAATTTGGCAGCAAAAGTCTAAAACGCCTGGATTATTAGGGCCGGTTTATCAATGCATGCCGGTTAAAACTTTTGTATAACTATTTTGTAGTTAAGAATATCCAGCAAATAAAGTGGTAGTTAAAGTTGGTAGTGTTTATCAAGACTACGTTTTAATTTCAATAATTTATTCGTAAGTTGGCTGCACTAATAATTCAGCAGATCTTTGTGATTGGCTGGCTGTTCTTGGTATGATTTGACAAAATAACCTGTGCCTTTGCAGTGTTGCCGATTGAATTTCTTCAAAATACCTGATTGTGCACCGCCAACTCCCGAAACCCCCATGTGCTGAAAATTAATTTATGTTTACTGAAATTAGGTCAAAAATGAAATGAACACAATATGACGGAAGGAGGGAAGAATTTTTCGCAACACAATTTGATATGGCCGGGGGATTTTCTCAAAATTGAATTTTTTCTCTTTTAGTTCTCTATAAATATAAAAACTCATCATAATGTCTGAACTCTACAAGTCCCTGATTCTCCTCACTGAGAATTAATCCTCAATTTTTATCCATGATCACTTGAAATTCTCCGATACCAGGAAATTTCCCACCAATCGACAACCCTGGACAGGTGTCCGCTATTGTGATATTTGTGCCTGTGTTGTTGATTTACCCTTTGGTTATTTCATTATCCACTACTTCCGAGTTAAGGTAACCTCTAGATTGACGCTATCTATGAGATAATGTAACTTAACCCAGAATTGATAAACTGGACCTAACACACTCAAGTTAGAGGTTAAATCATCAACAACGAAAAGACACACATAAAGAAATCAGTGTTCTGGAAGCTTCAGTTTCACTTCTATGGAGGGTTAATAGATATTAATACATTGTCCAATTTCTTCGGGAAATAAGTAGTTGATTATTATATTATTATATGATCATTATATTAAAACAAATTGTAAATACAACATTTTAAATTAGCTTTATGCATTTCACACAATCAGCACTCTTATGTCACATATATATGTATAAGATTTCAAATTTTTTAATGCAGTTGCCAGAACCTAGCCAGGAATATACTTGCATAGAGTGTTAAATTTATAAAAATATTTAAACGTTATTTATCTTGTTATTAAATGTTGAACTTTTTTTAATCCAAGTAAAATTTGTTTTTTATTAATAAAAAAGTTATTGTGTACATATATCTCTCATAGATTTTCTATTTAAAAATTGCATAATAATATATTTAGTGGCTGACAAAAATTATAGTTGATGACATTGATGTAAATATTTGTTTCTATTTGAAAATGGTTCCAGTTCTGGGGAGAATTTTAAAATCTACATTTTTTCTCTTTTTTGAATAACTTGATATCACGATTTTATTTGTGTTGATTCCAGGATTGTTAACATGTTAAATATTTTTTATATACTTTCAACATTATGTATTAACTTAATGATATTATGTTAAAAATTTTATAGCACTTTTGTTTTTTTGAGCTTTTTTAATACAATAAACTATATAACTTGGAAATATGCATTTTATTTCTTAAATTATTTCAAATAATTCTTGGAATAGTATTCAAATTGTAAGAAAATGTTGGTGTGGCCATTAAGATGCCGTGATTTAATTCCCATTGAACAACTATGAGGCCAAATGCAAAGGCAAATTCAAACTATTATAGTCACGTCCTTGATCAGCATGTTCACGGTATTATAAAGATATATAGCAAGAAAATTGAACATGAAGAAATAAGAATGATCCTTCGGTGCCAATGTCAGAAGTGGAAACATGCAATAGTGAGATGGCTATTTATCTTTCCTATCAAATACACTGCACTACTCGACGTGCGTTTTCGCTGACTATATATGTTATCATCATCGAGAGATGATAAAAAGCAATTTTCATCATCGCGAAAAGCGCGTCGTGTACTATATTCGAGAGATAGTGTTTTGATATTTTGTGAAAAATAAAAGTGGTTCTCAATGTCTCATAACACTGAACACTTTTAATTCAGTCAAATAGTACTTTAACTTGGAAAAAAATGCACACTCAACTTTGCCATGCCCAATGTTATCAGGACCACTTAGAAGGTCTACAACCAAAAAGTTGACTGTTTATTGGTAACTTGCCGCCCTCTCCCTCTACCGCTCGAAATATTAACTTCTCAGCAACTAGAATTTTATTTACATTTTTTGTTCATTAACTTTTTGCGACCAATAGAACACGAGATATCAGCTTTTTGGTTTTAGATCTAAGTGGTAACATTGAGCGTGACAAATTCGAGTGTGCAATTTTTTCCAGGTTATGGGACTTTTTGGTACATTTTTACTGTACGATTTGGATAAAATATAGTTCGCATACAAAAATAGAACTCCCCCCCCACCCTTGGGGCTGAACTAGTTTGTGCAACAAGAGTGGATGTGATAGCCATATCGCACGAGAAAGAAGATCGAGCACAATGCCGTAGGCGGAGTGCTTCAATCTTTCTAGTGCGATGGATAATCCACCTGATCAAGTTGTACAGTATACGTTTTCTACGACCGGATGAAGAAAAAACTACAAATAAGTAATTTTAATATACAAACTTAGCGTTTGCTTAATTCATGTTCTAGGTGATTAACATTGTATAAAAGCGGTAGTAGCCTAGCGATTGCATTTACGCTTCGAATGCGAGCGGTCGTAGGTTCAAACCCACTTACCTACCTTTTTTGCCATATAACATCTCTAAAATTTTGTCTATATAATAATTTCAGTAAAACTTTAAGGTGGCATACCGTTTATCCATTTTTCACTGGAATCACACATTTTAAATTATTTTTTAGCTCAAACTGCACGAATACACATTACTTTGACAACTTACGGACTACTTGAATTTTTTTAAAACGAATAGTTGCCTATGTACTTAATAAACGAACTGTGATTGGTCGATTTCATATCCATCCTAGAACGTGTTATAGGAAATATAATATATCCGTTCAGTTAACTTATCCATGCTACATACTGCATGGAAAACAACAAATTTACATAAGGGAGAAGAAAAAAGTTGTAGTAGTTTCCCACACAATTTTTCAAAACGTCAGTAGCTTAGTATATTTCGGTCTTCGGTGATTTCGTCAAACATAGTATAAAGTAGAGTCTGGCCACTCGAGTGGGAGGCACTGATTGGTCCATATGGAAAGTGGATCCGTAATGGCGGCGCCAATAGAAGTTGCTTTTATTTTGACAAGCATAGTGTCATTACACTCAATGTTATTACATTGGTTACTAGTTACATTACCTATTGGTCAAAATTAAAATAACAGTGTTATGTCTGATTTGGCCACGAAACAATTAATGGCAACGTTATTACTTAAGCTAAATTTTTGCGATCTCGCGGCTTACGCTAATGTCCTTAAGCGCCTTGAAGCGTGACGTCATTTTCTAGCGTACTCCTGAGGCCGCGCGATACCGCTGTAAGTGCCTTTAAGCGTGACGTCATGTCTTATTCGCTCGAATAGCACCGCTTATCGCGTCTAATGCGCAAAAATATAGCTTAAGCACTTTGAAGCGTGACGTCATTTGCTAGCGTACTCCTGAAGCCGCGCGATACCGCTGCAAGTGGCTTTAAGCGTGACGTCATGACTTATTCGCCCGAATGGCACCGCTTATCGCGTCTAATGCGCAAAAATATAGCTTTACATATGTTTTTCCACTTTGTCAAAACAAATACTGCAACCTGCTTTTGACACTTGCGATACACACAAACCATAGCCGCCATTATGTATCCATTTCGATGGAGTGGGGACCGAATGACCAGACTCTATTTTATAGGAATTTTAGTCAGACATAGAGACCCCATAAAGTAGAGACTGGCCACTCGACCCCCACTTCACCCAATCGGATGCATCATGGCGACGATGGTTTCAGTGTGCGCGTGTATAGGAACTCTAGCGCGTGTGCATCAGCAACACCATCCAGCATCTAGGTGATGGTTGGTGGCATCAGTGTGTTTACAACGTAACGCAAATGTCAAAAAAGCAAGTTGCAGTACTTGTTTTGACAAAGTGGAAAAATATACGTAAGTAATAACGTTAACATTAATTGAATTGTTTCGTGACCAAATCAGTCATAACAGACTGTTATTTTAATTTTAACCTATTACATTGAGTGATTGAGTCTAATGACGCTATGCTCGGCAAAATAAAAGTAACTTCGCCGCCATTATGCATCCACCTTTCATACGGACCAATCAGTGCATCTCACTCGAGTGGCCAGTCTCTACTATATAGTCTCTAGTCTGACATAGAGACCCTATAAAATAGACTGGTCACTGGTTGCATAATGGCGGCGATGTTCTGAGTGTTGCGTGTCCATCAAGTGTGTATCGCAAGTGTCAAAAGTAGGTTGCAGTATTTGTTTTGAAGAGTGGAGAAATAAATTCGCATATTTTTGATACCTCCGAGTGAAAAATAAGCCAAAACATGTAAGTAATAACGTTACCATTAATTGTTTCGTGACCCTGAATGATTGCAAATTAACATTAAATTGTTTTCTACACAATGAAAATTAACATGCGTGCGTTAAAAACATTGAATTTAACCTTGCCGTTAAAATATATCCGAATAGGTCTAAAAAGCTACATAAAAAAAACAACTCTTATTCGCGCCGCCAATCGCCATTATGCAACCACTTTTTATACGGACCCATCAGTGCCTCCCACTCAAGTGGCTACTCTTTACTTTATAGGGTTTCTAGTCTAATATTATCCAGCGCGCCATCTGTGAACATGAACCTGTAGTACTAACACAAGTAGAGTAAATCTACTTAGTAGATTTCTGCAATAAGTATAAGGTTTTACAATATAAAGGTTCAATGCAAATGCTAAAAATGTATCTACATCAACAAATATTCATATAAAGCAATAATTAGTATTTCACTTTTAGATATAAACTTATCGGCCACGAAAAAGAGTGTCAAAATTGCAATAAAATTTAATTCAAAATGCAAAGAATTTATTGGCATATTTTTTTTCCACGCAAACTCCTAAAGGCGGCAAAACGGGACAGTTGTATCTAATCCTATTACGACCCTGCAATTTACTTGGCGGGTTGCTGTTACGTCACTCGCGGTCATTCCAATCCCCCCTCCCCCCAAACCAATCCGGCATTCAGTTTCTCTTCCTGATTTTTTTTTACATATAATCATAACCTATAACCTGTAAAGTGCAAAATTGTGATGACACAGACTGTGATGAAAATGTAGTATGTGTTTGCGTAACCACAGTATAGAAAAAAGCATTTTAAAAACTTACAAACCTATAAATCCAATTTATTGCTAAATAATTGGTTTTGTTTATAAAGAATATTTATGGAAAGTATGTTTGAAGTATTACTAATAATGACATGTGTTTGATATAAAGTATATATATATGAATTAAAATTTCACAACAATCACAACCTATCAGGACTCCGGCTATATAAGCAAGCGCGCGGAATTTAACTCATTCAACCAGTTGCTTTTGTTGATATCAACACAAATAGCAACAAACCGCACAGCTATGTACGAAAAAATCGTCAACGCTGAACTTAACGGAGATGTCCGCATTGTGGATTTAAGAAGTGATACGATAAGTAAACCGACTCCAGAAATGAGGGAGGCCATGTACAGCGCCGTTGTTGGAGATGATGTCTATGGTGAGGACCCTACGGTGACTGAACTCCAGCGGCAGGCAGCAGAACTTTTGGGAAAAGAAGATGCACTTTTTGTGGCTAGCGGAACCATGGCAAACTTGATTGCTAGTAAGTGATTCATTTGAATTTGACAAAAAATTGCATTGACCAACAACCATTCTAATAAGTAAATTGTTCACTAAGATAAATAACATGATGCTTTATTAACAACATAATCGCTGCTTAATTGGATACAACCTTCAGCGTCATACAATTATAAATTGAACAATTTATTTAGTACTTGCATCAGATTAAATCAGCAGCAATTACTTATAATTATTCATTTAATATAGTGATAATATTGAGTGAAAATGTCAGTTAATATTGATTACATTTTTGGATATAGCAGAAATAAAATGATTTGAAATATGATATGAATATAATAAAAATATATTTCCTTCAGTATTAAAACATTCTTGAACAGACTGTTCAACACATCAATAAAAATATTACATAAGTCTGTCAGAACAATGGAATTTGAAGTATAATATGCTGAATGAGTGTCCAACTATATTCATACTTTACTGGGTATGTTATATTTAAGACAAAGAAACATACATACCTGGCATAATCACATCATGTGTCCCACATTATGTCCTAGATATTTTATGATAAATACCTACTATCAAATAAAGGGATTAATATTTGTAACCCTTAGAATTCCAATAATTTCTTCGTGCCGAGCGGTCAACCACCACCGGCAGTCGCTGTACAAATTCTTTCTGCAGTCTAGTAGGCAGTCGCTGTACAAATTTTCACAGATGGTTTACCCCTCGCTTCATGCTATACACAGTAATCCACACCAGCAACTCTCTTGCAGAATCAAATTAAAACAAAACTAAAATCAAAGAGATATTCTGCGGTTGCATGCCGATAAGTTCCTCTTCCACTTGTTATGTTGCCCCCTAGTGAAAATACCAATTTAAATTATAAAAGTTTTGCTTCTACGATAAGAATTAATACAGTTAACACTGGATATAGTTCTTATTAGGCGAGCAAAATTTACATTAAATAATATGGATAGCTAAGAAAATATAAAATATTACACCTACTGTATATTAAAATTTAAGCAAAAGATAAATATTTTAGATCAATTAAGTATGTTTTTTATTAAATTAAAAGAAATAAATTATTGCTGAATACTCATGATTGTTACTGAATAAATTTGAAGGGTTTTAGTCTCAATAAACCTAGTTATTTTTCAAACTATATACTTCTGATCGTTATTGTCAGTAGTTTTAGCATTAAGGTAGGCATACCTGAGAGAGAGAAATAGAGAGAGATTCGATAAGGATATATTTATTATTTTTGACTATAACTTTTTTTAAAATACATATATTGGTAAAAAAGTATAAGACTACCTAAGTAGAACTATGACAGATGCAGTGATATGAATTTTCACTCAATAATTTCAGTTGTTTGCAAAATTAATTCATTTAAAACTACAAGATGATATGAAGATTGGCACTGTTTTTAAATTTAAATTAACTAATTTTGCAAGCAACTGAAATTATTGTTATACTTTTTTTACCAATATATTTATTTAAAAAAAAGTTATGGCCAAAAATAATAAATATTTGCTTATCAGAGTTCTCTCTCCTTAATATGCCCACCTTAATGTGTATTTTTATTAAGGCAATTTTTTATACGTTTAATTTCCACTTAAAAATCTGTTCTTAAAACAAATTTTGATATCTAATAGTTTATAAATATAACACTACTTTAGATCAATGCTAATTAATATTAACTCAAAATAAAAGTCAATAACTTAGGACTGTCTTCGGAAATAGAATAGCAGTTTTTCTGTGCATCTGAGAGAAATGCAGAAGATTTGAGATATATGTTCCATGAGGTTATTTGATTCAAATATAAATCTTTCATTTTTTTAACTGATAAAGAAAAAATCCATTGATATGCATATCCAAGAGCATATTTGGAAGTCTGTAAATAATTTATTTCAAAGCTTGCCAAAACGCACAAATATTTATTCATTTTGAGATTTATTTATTATTACATTAAATGAATAATAGCCAATATTGTAGATGGTGTTAACATAAATATAAAATAATAAATATACAATCATAGAGACAGGAAAACATACCATACAGTGTGTCCCAGGATGATACCGCACTAGCACGAACTTTGTTATTTTTGATTTGCCAAGAAAAAGTTATTTTTTATAAAAAGTTTTGGTTGTCCCAGGAAGTCATAAACAGTTGCCAAACTTAAGATAAATTATAGAGGGTACCTATAATATTTAGAAAATTTGACATCAACTTTTGACATTATTTATGAAAATTTTAAGCTGTTTTTTAATTATGAAGAAAAAAGCTTGAATACGAAGTTTAAATATTGACTGAAAGTTATTTGTAGCATTCTACGAATATTCTTTCCTTTTATTTAGGTTTTCTACCACATGTATTATCCTCTTCCAAAACAAATCACCGAATCTATAAAATAATAGAATTATTGTAAAAATGTCTCTGCGCCTGTGACGTTTACGTCAAAGGAACAGTCAGAAGTTATTTTTTACAAATAATATAAATCAGAATAAACACAGAAATAATGTATTTTGCTGACGTTTCGGAAAGTAATCTCTTTCCGTCTTCAAAGCTTTTTTTCGAAGAACTCTTATTTGTTGTGTATGTCAAATATTTCTATTTATGTTATTTCCATAAATGCTTACTACTTACATAGAATAATGTTGAGTTTGTTAAGTTCTTCTTTTAACATTGGTAGCCAGGTTGTACAAATATCTACAGAACAATTCTATACGCATTTATCTTCTTTTAATAAGATTATTGCTGGTTCTTTAATTTTTCTTTTTTTTTATCTGCCTCTTTTGTTTAAATTTTTGCCGAGCCCCGGTTTGTTCTAGGTCCGTTTTCCCAAGCATGTTCACAAATTTTGATTTCTGAATTTCATTTTTTCTAATGTAATTCTTGTGCTCTTCCAACCTCACATTGAAAGGTCTAGATGACTCAGCCACGTAACATTTATCACATTCTCAAGGGACATTGTAAACACAGTTTTTTGAATTCTGCTCCCGGTTTATCGGTTTTGTCACCTATACGGCGTAGCTTCTCCGATAATCCATATACATAAGGAATTGTTGCTGTATAATGACATTCGGGTTTTTGTCATACGTGATTGTCCCTATTTTCAACATTCATGAAAACTCTATCAACAAATGCTTCAGGCTATTGATTTTGTACTAGAACCTCTTTGATACATTTTTTCTCGCTATTTAATATTTCATTATTAGACGAAATTATTTTGGCCCTATCGTATAAACATTTACAACACCTCTTTTAACATTTATTGACTGACTTGAGTTAAAATTTAGATATCTATTAGTATGTGTTGGTTTTCTATAAACCATTTTAATTAAAACATCTAAAAACGGTAGTTCATTCCTACTTTCTACTTCTAATGTGAATTTAATAGACAGTTTCTTACTATTTATATTTTCTAAAAAACAATCTAGTAAATCAACACCATGAGGCCGAATTGCAAAGATGTCTTCAACATCTGCACCAGACAACCAGTTTGTTTATACAATTTTGACCATGTGTGTCCTCAAAGTTCTCCATAAATATGTTACTTAAAATTGGTGATAATGGAGATCCCATTGCCATACCAAAATCCTGCTGATAGAACTCATTTTCCAATTGAAAATAGGTTGCAAAACAAGAAACAACCTCTTAAAAAAATAACTTTTTATTCATCTAAGTTCAACTCTATTCTATGTGACTACAAGTATGCTGTTACAACAAGAAATGAAGATGTAACCTCATCTGTGTCTGTAGACTTAAGAAAAAGATTAGAAAAAATGAGCACTAAAGTAGGAGAGGTCTACACCATGAATAAAATGTTTATTTTGGAACAAAACTCCGTATTTAAAAAAGTTTGTTAAATGATATTTTCATTAAAAATGTGAAAAAAGGTGTTTTCTTAAAGTTGATTTTATATTTTAATTTTTAGAATACCCTATATGAGTTATCTTAAGTTTGACAGACTTCCTTGGACAAGCAAAATTTTTAGCAAGCTTTTTAGAATTACCTTTTCTTGAAAAATTAAAAATAAGACTTTACAAAAGTGCGGGTTCACATTCTGGGACACAATGCGTTAAAGTAAAAAATGAAATTGAGCCAAGAATGCAACCTTGAGCTACTCAGTTTATATTAATTTTATTAGAACTATTTGGATTTCTACGATTTGTTTTCGACCAAATCGGTAAGATTGAATCACAGTGAAAGTAAAATTTCTGAAACCAGCTTCTCTTTATAAAAGTGATCCGTCTTTGTGTCAGAATAATCTTTTGCTTGTATTAAAAATGCCAATTTTACAAGAAAAAGTTTATCTAGTGCTACGCTATGGCACTGGCGAATCTAGCATGAAAGATGTGATTTCAAAATTTAACAAAAAGTTTCCGAATATCATCCTAACGATACAAAAGGCATGGAGAATTGTAAAAAGATTCAAGGAAACCGGAAATATAAATGAGTAGACTAGCCAAAAGAAACAAAGGAAACAGTACAAGAAGATGGTGCAGCAATATTTTTAGCGATGGATTCTCTCAGAGAGAATCTAAAATTATCTTTAACAAAGCACGCTAGCGATACAGGGATAAGTAAATCGTTAATTGGTAAAACATTCAAAGAAAACACCGGGATTTGACTATTTGCGATTTTTATTTATGGGGTCATCTGAAGAAAATTGTTTGTTCCCATGATTTAACAACGGATATAAATGTATTAAAAGAGAGAATTACAAAAAATGCTATAAATTCAATTAACCTTTAAGCCATTCAAAATCGTTACAAAGAATTTAAGAACAGAGTTGAGATGTGTGCTGAAAAAGGAGGAGTATAGGTAGAATAAATAAATTTAAATTATCATTACATTTATAATATTTAAAAAAATAAAAATTTTATAAATAAAAGAAAATGTATTTAATTCTGTAATTTGGTACATAATATTTTTTAATCCTGAAAAAATTTTTCTAAATAAAATTTTTCAATATTTCGCACAGAAAAGGCACTTTACCTGATGCGATTTTTATTTTTAAGCTGTTACCAGTGCTGTCTATAATTTTTTTAAAATCTAACAGACTAAAAGTAGTTTTTGGGTGAAGCAAGAGCAGCATAAAAAAAGTTGTGTTTGTATTCCAAAAAAAGTTGTCTAATACCGCTTTGCCGTGGACACATTGTAGATACTGCTGAAGATTGTATTACCTCTTAAGTTGTCCTTGAATACATAAAATATGTACGTAAAGCAGAGATATTAATATTAGTGCAACATAATGAAAGTAAATAATATGATGAAACAATTTTAAAGACTTACAAGCACGATTTTTTATAATGTTTAGGTAGCCTATGTACTTAATTTCCTAATACTCAAATAAATCATAATTTACGTAATAAATACCGACACGTTCAATATTATCAAATGTTGCATTAAATTTGATGGTTTGAGGTCAGTGATTTTGATTATAAGACAATCACTGTTTGTTTATTTTATTACATTTTTAATTCAACAAAAAAAGAAGAGATTAAGCATAATTAACAATATTATCAATTACTTACAAAGTGTTTTTTATGTGATAAATATTTTTGCAACGACTTTTCTGTTATTATTATTTATTATTATTGCTCGCCTGATAGGAGTTTTGTTTATGATTTGCACAATTATTATTGCTTATGGTGTTTTCAATGATTTATCAATTGCAACAGGTTCCTCATCTCATACTCTTTTCCTTTTGTTTGTTTTCGAGTTTTATCGTAGTCTGGATTTTGCAATACTGAAATTTTTCAATGCCATATTTTTCTTATGGGAAGGTTCAAACCAATAAATAAATACGAAAACTATAATTAGTGGTGTCTTTAATGGTGCCTCCCCAGAAATGTTAATAAATGGTGAAAAGCCACGCATAAACAGAATAGAAAAAAGGTGCAACAAATCGGACGTATATATTCGAACAGTAAATTAGGGTTTATTGAATTTTGGTTTATTTTTAATATGCATTTAAAATGTGTGTGTTGATATTTAAAACTATGACAAGTAGATTCTACTTTTAGGTAGATTTCTCATGTACCTATTGCAGAGTGCAGTGTGTCAAGACTTCGGGAAAATTTCACTATAGTTTCTTCGATTATTTTCCCCAGACACCAAGAATGCCCCCATTCAAAAGTTTGTATATATATATGCTATATAATGAAATTTGAGAACACTCTAGAGGGCGCATTTCTCAACGGATCAAAACGATGTATGGCAGGCATATACTTTGGGTCCATATCTCGGTAAAGGTCGAAGATGGGCCAAAACGCCTTCTTCGTTTCAAAATGGCAGCGGTTCAAAGTTTTAAAAAAATTCCCAAAATTTGATTTCAAATCAAATATGTACATGTGATACATCAATGGATAGTGCTCATTTAGCCCTACAACTTTTGTTAAAAACATTTTTGTTAAAAGCATAGGAAAAATTAAAAAAATAGCAGCGGTTCAAAGTCTTCAAAAAATCCTCAAAATTTTATTTCGAATCAAATATGTATAAGCGATATATCATTGGATAGTGATCATCTAGCCCTACAACTTTTGTCTAAAACATTTTTTGCTAAAACGCATAGGAAATTTTTTTAAAAAATGGCGGTTCAAAATCTTTAAAAAATTCTCAACATTTTTTTTTAAATCAAATATCTACATGCAATACATCGTTGGATAGTACCATCTAGACCTACAACTTTTGTCTAAAACAATTTTTGTTAAAACACATAATATATTTTTTTTAAAAAGGCATGATTTTTTTATAATTTGAAAACTGCCTACGTGCTAGTAGTTCATAAATCGATGACAAAAATTGAAGTTGGGCAGGTCTAATAAAAATATACTCAATCACTTATTTACTAAAATAATAGAGAAAGCAGTGCTAAACAAATAGGATGAAATCTACCTTTCCAACTGGCCCATGCTATCGGGTTTTTTTTATTATTAAGTGTAGAGCTTAGTATAAAAATGTCACACATTTTAATGTATCAATCCTTTAAACATAATTAATAAAATACGAGTAAAATAACAGTGATATCTACAGTCCATTTGGAAATGAAGTAGAGTAATAAAAGCTCATTAAAAATGCAAATCCTCAATAAATGTAGTGCAGTAATTTCCATAAATTGCAGCTATTTATAAGCAAGTTCTTTCTCTATTTGTATTTTTATTATAGTTTGCTACCCCTACTAAGAAAATTTATACCTGCTTGAGTTGAACCCTTGTGATCTGTCCTTGTCTAATGCGTTTCAAACTATCTGTCGAGCTCTCTCATTACCAGTTGACATCTGTTTGATGTGACAAATTTAATCTGTAACACTAAAAAATGGAATTTTATAGCCAGGTTTACGGGTTCTTAGGTAGTGTAATAAAATTATTATAGAATTTATTTATTTTTAAGGAAATACATGATTTACTTCATTATAAACTATAAAAAAATATGATGTAGTGTTGTATAAATGTATAATATCAGTTCATTCAGTAAAATTAAAGTTCTTCCTCTGAAGATTCTGACGAACTATCTTCGGATCCTATGTTAATAATGATAGGTTCTATAGTTATGTCAATAAGATCGTTGAGTTCCCACATCCCACATTTTAGCTTCTTCTTTTAGTACGTGATTTATACAACTTTGCCATTTATCTGCAGTCACTCGTTCCAATTAATTAGTTAACAAAGCCTCGACATCGTTTAATTTAAAGGTAGTATTATTCCGGGCTATTTCACCTTTTACCTACACCCCACAATTCAATAGGGTTATGTTGGCAGTGATAGAGTGGTAACCGTAATACAGTTATTTAATGATTCCATTTCATGTACAACGTATTTTTTGGGTCCTTTATTAGCATTGACAATCACCAAAAGTTTTTTTTTCACCATAGATGTTTGGAAAGCAATTTTTTTTCCTAATAACCATTCAATTATATCGGCTTTCAGCCAGGCAGTCGTAGGGGTTCACTTGGACTAGACTGACGTGTTCACACAGGTGGGCGGAGAAACTCGAAATCATGCTGCGAGTACTTCAGTTATTTCAATTTGTATGCATCTGTACTAGGAAGTATACGACTGGCCAGTCTAATTTTTTTCGAACACAATGGACATAATAAATACGGTAATATTTCTATATAGTATATCATTTCCATGCATTTTAAGAAACTTACTAGCACACCCACGGTGGCTCCTGATTATAGAGTTTTATTACTCTTCTTTATTTCCAAATGGACTATAGAACAATTATTTAGGGAAACAAAATGTGGTGCTTAAAAAATGTAACAGGTCAGCCTTAGTTACAATCTGTATTAAGAAAGAAAAAAAATCAGTGTTATTAGAAACAAAATGCCTCATATTTGTTGATAAATCTTATTGAGTATGGCAATGTTTGATTTATGCCCATTTTAATCTAATTATTACTGTCAACAAAAAGTCGCAAGCAATAAAGCATTAATTAATATGGTTTACAATTTAACAAGAATTTTGCAATTAAAACATAAAAAGTGTCCTTTCTTTGACGTTCATACCTTATCACTTAGTTATCTCATGAGTTTTTTATTAAACATACTTTTTTTTTTGATACATCGATAACTCAGAAATCAAGTTATTTCTGGTTAATGTCAATACAGATTAATATTAATCAATTTAACCCCTGGATAATAAAACTGATGCAGATGTAACTTTTAACTTTCAGTAAAAAATATAATTGCACAAATCGTATTATTCCTTTTTTTTGTTATTCGTCTCATGCAATTTACAGTAAAGTTGTCAATGAACTACATCTATAACTAGAGAAGAGTAAAGCGGTACTTACATTTATAGTACCTACATAGCATCAAATATTGTGCATATTTGATGCTGTCAATGAGTTATCAATCCTTATAAAGAGTTTTTTTTTTTAATTTAAATTTATTTAACGTCGGTCTATTTTTGCTACTGAGGCCTATCACCGACGCCTGTAGACGAGCTACCCTCAACCAGGAATTTTGCTGAACCTCTTTCCTTAAGAAGAGTAGGGATCTTTTACTTGCCTAACATTTAATAGACAAGGGACCGACGGCTTTACATCCCCTCCGAAGGATGGTATATCACCTACACAGCCCTCGCCTAAGGTTGCATAGCTTCCGCGCATAAACTGATATACAAGCCGCTGGAAGATATGTGAGGCGAGGACACGGTCTTCTTTGAAACGGTCGCCCATCCAAGTACTAACCGTGCCTAACGTCGCATTTCGAAGTATGTATATAGTAAAGACGCATCTACGCTCTCCCCCATTATAAAGAGTTAAACATTAGGAAAAATCAAAGCCACCTTTTTTAAAAAAAGTGAATATATCGTACAGTTCTTATTTGTGCATCAAATCATGATTGAAAAATATTATAATGTGACAAGAAATATTAATATGTCCGTTAATAGATAACCTTGATATCGTGGTTGGTTTCAAGTTTTTCAGAGACCTTTGTGAGTTATTATGTCAAAGATATTTAAAAAATGACAATAATCACGTGGCTGATGAAGTTGTGTGCAGGTTTATAATATATTTCAATTAAATAGGAAATAATAACAGTAATAAATATAGGAGTGGTATCAATTATGTATGATTTGTTTCAATCACTTTCGTATTGCACTGTAAAGTTACAATTTTCATAATTATAACTGTAGTTATACTTTTCCTTGTAGAGTTTAAAAAAATATTGTACAAAGGGAACCTCGTTTGAGAAGTCAGTTCTATTAATGTAATATTTTACATATTATCAGATCAAACAAAATTAATTACCTATATTATTATTATCTTAAACACAATTAGATGTTTTATCATTTACTTTACATTTAAGTAATTGTATAGGCAAATAAGATAAAGTTAATAATAAAAGAGATAAGACATAAATAGTAAATGCTTAGCAACAATGTAACAGATGATGTAACTAGATATGTACCTATACTTGGATACTGGACCAAAAATAATTACAAATAATCACCTATCTAAAGCGAATGGCCTAGAAACGATAGTAATTTTAAAAGTAAAAGTAAAATGTTTGCAAAATGCTGATCTTATTTTCAAACAAAGTTGATTGCAGGAAGTATTTACTAAAACAGGACTGGTTTTTATTTAAAAAAAGTTAATGGGCAGTTAATTACTACACAGTAGGCTTTGACTGATGATACTATGGCAACATTAATATTGTTTGACATTATGTATTATTATTATAGGGTTGCACAGAAACAGAAAAGTTTGATATATTGTAAAATAATAATAATAAAATGCTGAGATGAACAATATTTTATAACAAAAAGAGCATTAGGTTCATGAACTATAAAAAATGTTCAAAATGGCCTCCGTTATTTAAAACACAAAACATATCTTTTTCTTGAATTATTTAGGCAATTTAAAATAGAGGTAGAGGTTTGAATCGTTACTTGTTTCACTAATTTTAGTTTCAATTACTCCAACAATCTGATTAAAATTATAATCAACTTTGCCCTTAAAAAATGCTCACGAAAATGCATCCAAAGGTATTAAATCAAGACTGTTTGGTGACCATTTAAATGCTCCCTAACTTCCAAAGCATTGCGTGGGATCGCTTCGTGCTGCTGCCAAATTACTCCATTAAGTTCCTCATCAGAAAAGTTGTCCTCTAAAAGCTCTGCAACCAATAATTTATATATATGGCCTATTGTCTTTTTTTTTTAAGTCCTTTGAATTTTGGAGAAAATTTTGCATTTCATAAACATTTTACAACAAATTTTTTACATGTGTGCATATTATTTGTTGTCTACTGTTTTTAAAGTTGCTGATGTGATCGATCAAATAGCAGCTATTATTTTTTCTTTCATATTTTGAATTGTGGAACAGTAGAAATATCATTCAAAGACACATAGAGGTGTGTGTCAATCAAAATGGGAAACATGTGGAGCACTTATTATAATTTTTTCTATTCAGTCATTTGGAAAAGCCTGTACTTTTTAAAGTTTATTCTTGAAATTGGTACTTGTTGCTCAATAAATGGAAAACACAAATAGCCATCGAGATGTACATACAAAAAAATGTTGGTTTTTCATTCCTGCTTCATGTGATTAAAAAATATACAGGGTATTCCATTTAAACAATCGAGAAAAGCCCCTAAAAGAGAGACCATCCCTCTTCAATTTTCAGAACAGTTGCTAACCATTATCAATTGAATAAAAGTACTGTTTTGGGTGTGAAGAAAAGGTGTTTAACAAACACTATATTAACTAATTACATAAATACACATAATTACTATCACTGACATGCTTAAGTCAGATCACATTAGTCGTACAGATGATGACAAATTCATTGTAAGTATAAAAACATTCCTTAATAAGAAATTTTCGAACTGCACTTTTAAAGCAATTGAAGATTATACATCTTGATTGATGTGATCAATGGACCTTTATTTACTTGGGTTAATCTACATGCTGGTAAATAGACATTTCTGCCGGTTTGGGTGTTATAGTTATTTATATCGTTACATTTTGGTACTTCATAAAGTTTTTCCTTAAATAACATTGACTGTAAGATATATATGCAGTAAATGGTAAGTATCCCATGCTGTCTAAAGTAAGGTCTACATGATGTAGTGTAACCTAGATTAAATATGCTTCTTGTAATTCTCTTCTGCATAAGAAAGACTTTTTGTACTCTTACACCAGTAAAGTAAACCATATGAAAGTATCGAGTTTATACAGCCATAATAAAGAGTCTTTAGAGTATCATCATCGACTGAATTTGTAATATTGCAATGTTCTTACTTGCAAGGTTTTTTAGTAAACTTTCCATATGGATAAATGTTTATCCAACTCAATACTTAAACATTTTACATAATTATTTTGATAAATAAAATTATTATTTGCTCTAACCAGTACACTAAAATCTTTTTTACTTCCAATTTGTGTGAATGACAGATCAGTTTTTTGTGAGTTTAGTATCAGTCCATTTTTATTACACCAAATTGATATCTATACATTTTGTAGCCGTTTTTACTAAGTTTATCAATATTTTCAGCAGATATTATAGCTGAGGTATCATCACCAAAAAGGGTTAAAAAACTGTTACCATTTACATTATCAATTATATCATTAATGAAAATTATAAATAATACCCAGGTAGAACATAATATTGGCTGGATCGTGGTTCAATATTGGATCAATATAGATACATTGAAGTTGTAACAGAAATATTGAACTAATATTAATATACACTGGTATTAAAATATCGGCCTGCCTATGTTGGTAGTATATTGTTTTAACATATTCCAATCCAGATATACGCAGACAATATTGATAAATATCTATTAATATTTTCCAATATTGGAAAGTGTATATGTTATTATATTGTTATTGAACTTTTTAGTAATATTGCGCAACAAATATCGACTGATAACGACAAATATTAATTTTAAAATATCGGGATATTCATATTGAGATTATATTGTTAAACCCTCTTTTAAATAATATTATTTAACCGATTTATATTGAAACAATCATCATATAAAATTATATTAGAATACGTTCAACAGTTTTTGAGATATTTATAAAAAGATGGTTTCCACCATAATCATTTATTGGGGTGTAGCCCCCTTAGGAAGCGATTCTGAATATAAATTTACTAGACATATTTTGCCTAAAATAACTTTTTCTACAACCTCCTAAAGTCCTGGGATTAAAAACTGAAACATCCTGTATATCTATACTAATGTCATATTTGTTACCTCGAGATGTTTGCAAAAATATTATTGTTCTGTAAATATTATAAATATGTATTCTTTTTTTTTTTTAGTTATGGTTCATTGTAATCACAGAGGAGCTGAAATGATATCTGGTGATAACGGCCATACCTTCCGTTTTGAACAGGGTTAGTTATAACGTTTATTACAATAAAAGTAATTGTTATTTGAAACTGGTCAGCTAGAGAAGGGTGTTTTCTATGTACAAAAATACGAAATCAGAAAACTTAAATTAACTGCAAGTTAAGGAAGCAAACGAATGCACGAAAGAAAACAAAAATTAGGAACAGAAAATCGGATATACTACTCCCAGCATGCTCCACATTTTGTGAAATCTTGTTTTTATCACCTTGTCGTGTATCAGCGCAGAGCATCAGTATAGTGGAGTGCAATCACGGTGAGATGGGAGGTTCAAAAACCTTCACTGGCACGCTGATAATATAACAATCATTTGTCTCATTTGTAAGCGATTTTTGTTTTTTTCTCGCAATCGTTTCTAGTTATGCCGAATCTGTATGTCCTACATGCACAATTTTATTTAAAAAGAAATTATCATATAGCCAAGTCACTCATGTGGTTGAGGCAAACCTTTCAACACTTTATTTTGCAAGATTTTTAGGCTCCTTAAGGTAACAAGTAAATGTAAGAATATACATTAAACACATTAAAGTAAATGCTATGAGTGATGGCGAGTGGTGGGGACTGTAGGGGAATATAGTTGACCTATCGTGGAATGGCACAGACCATTGGCACTATTTAGAATTTATACTACGTCAATTAGGATAGCGATGCATACGCTAGGTCTATACTACTCTCTACATACAGCTTCCCCTTCACTTGTGGCCTTTACAGTACCCTTGGTCTTATGACGATTTGCTTTTCAGGTGGATCGGGCTATATAGCTGGCGTACAAACAGTATTAGTAAAGAACAACGAGGATGGAACCTTCAATCTTGACGAATTGCGGCAAAAAATTAGGAAAAACCCCGATATTCATGAACCAATTACCTCTCTTATTATCGTTGAAAATACCCACAATATGTGTGGAGGAAAGGTACTTACACTAACTTGAAAACGATTAAAAAAATATATTCAAATTAGAAGTTAGACAGTTTTTCATTTTCTTAGACTTTAAAATGAATTTTAGGTCCTTCCCTTAGAATGGTTGGAAAAAGTGAACAATATCGCTCAAGATCATAACATTCCTGTTCACATGGATGGTGCGAGGATAATGAATGCCGCAGTATACTTGCAAGTTTCTCCTAAGAGGGTTGCAAGGGATGTGGATACCGTTTGCTTTTGTCTCAGCAAAGGTTTAGGAGCACCGGTAGGTGCCCTTTTGGCAGGGAGCAAGAGCTTCATTACAAAGTACGTAACTACGTGTACTATAATAGTTCTGTGTTGTGATAAATACATGTACACTTTTATGTACATTGTTCCTCAGTTTTTACACACTATTATATATTTATGTTTTGGTAGGGCGACGCGCATAAGGAAAGCTCTGGGCGGTGGATGGAGGCAGGCAGGAATCTTGGCAGCTGCGGGTTTAGTAGCCCTCGACAAAATGATTGACAGGTTACAGGAGGACCATGATCACGCTTACAAAATTGCCAAAGGTATTTATAACACCTGATTTGGGTTTACTAATAAGCATACAGTGATGGAGGAAGTAGAATCTGGTGCCTTTTTTGCTTTCTAAAATGCTGCTAGAATCTTTTAATGATGAATTAATTGGTAAATAAAGGGGTTTAACTCTAATGGGTAATACTGCAATTGGTGAATAGTGAATGAAATGATGTTTCATCTTCACAGCTTCTATGTATAATCAAGTACAGTTCTGCTGGACGAACAAATAATGCAACAAAAACTTTATGACCTCATTAAAATACCGTTATCTCTGTACTATACCGCAGGCAAATTGAATCTCTTACCTTTTAGGTTTTTAATGTATGTTAGCTTGTTTGATGACACCTTACGAACTGGTTCGCCGACGTTAATAATTAGCTCGTAAAGTTTTTGTTGCGTTTTTTTACTGTTCAGCAAAACTGTACCCGACTATACAAGTAAAATTTTTAATGCTTACGTATCTAGGATGACATTATATTTTTTAAAAAACTGGTAATGGGGAACGATCAGGCAAACAAAGAACCTATATAACTTTTTTTGCTAGGAACACAATCTATCTTAATAATTTTGATATTTATTGTGATTAGTTAGTTTGGGAACTTCTACCTGTGGGTGAATTGATCTGTAGTTATGAAAAAATAAGCGAATATTACTTTACGGTTTACATCGGTCACATTTGATCGACTCTAATTGAAAGAACTGAAGTCGGTGATCCTTACACTCTTTTTTATAAGAAAGTAATATAATCGGATACATAAAAAATGGTGGCAGTATTCAAATAGGTTGTGTGACAATTTATTTTACTGGCATTGTTCTCGTTTATTTTTATCATCGATGGGATGTTTAAGGAAAGGGAGATGTAGGTTGCAGAGAGACCTTGCACTTGGTTTAGATCGACAGTGGTTACTGAACTCGTCAATATTCTGCGTACAATATCTGGCCAGAAGTTCTCAAGCAAATTTTTTTAAAATTCCATTTAATTTTTTTTTCTCTAAAATTATAGGTTCTCTATTACCAATTTTTTTTTAATGGCAGGAAACGAGTAACACCCTGTATATTTTAACCTTTAACATGTTTTGGCTGGTACAATATAAGGGTTCTATTTTTTGAAAAGTATTTGAATCTCAACTCTTGAGTAATTTTTCGAGGAGGTAAATAGTGATGTTGGAAAATTACTTGATTTTCTGCTGAATCGTGTCTGAGAGATTATTGAAGACTTTTATGATCAAAGGTCTGGAGGCGGCGGTAAATGATACTAAGCCACCACGCAAATATGTTCATGCATACAAACAATGCAAATACTGTTTGATCATAGGAGAAATCAGATGAATTTACTAACAATTCCTAACTGCCCATCCGATAGAAAAATTGAGGGCAATTTGCACTTACTTAATCGCGGTGTCATCAATATCCACTGTTGGCAGATCTACTTGATTCTCACATAAGCAGAATTGTATTGACCCCAAATTTTGTAGAATCTAAACGTTTTGTTAAACATCGAAATAAATATTTCAAGTTGATTTGCTTCTTTAATTTTCTAAAACATAAGAGCTGGTCCTTAAAAATGACTTATTTCCATGATAAAATAGAATGGCAACACTGCTTCAACGCAAAAGTTCTGTGACAAGGATGAGATATAGATGCGCCCCTCCCCGTTTTCGAGGGCGCTGAACACGATGATGATATTTTTAAGGTTCCCATCCCTCAGCTACTATCCGTAAACTCGAAAAACCACCCCTATTTCGCGTTTTTTTCCATCGTAGGCACGTGGATCGGTTTTTTGGGCAGGATTCGGGTAGGCCGTATGAAATTTAACTATACAACATCTTATCCGCCCCCGGGGTTGAACTTCCCCCTCCCTTAATATCCAAATATCCCCCAAAAAAATCAAAATGCATGAAAATTTGCTTATCCCCGTTTTCGAGGGTGCTCAACACGATGGTAATATTCTTTTCTCCCTCGCCCTTAAAACCACTCCCTTTTCATATTTCTTGATACTGGGCATGTGGGAACTCGTTGGATCGGAGTTTTTAAGAAAATTTCGACATTGCAAACAATAAAAACCCCGATCCAATAAGTCCCCACATGCCCAGTATCAAGAAATATGAAAAGGGGGTGGTTGATCGAGGGCGGGGGAGAAATGAATATTACCATCGTGTTGAGCACCCTAGAAAACGGAGAAAAACAAATTTTCATGCATTTTGATTTTCTGGGGGACATTTTAGTATTAGGGAGGGGGTAGCTTCAATCCTGCAGGTGGATAAGATGTTGTATAGTTAAATTTCATACGGCCTACCCAAATATTACCCAAGAAAACCGATCCGCTTGCCTATGACGGAAGAAACCGCGAAATAGGGATGAATTTGGTTGCTGATTCATGGAAACCTTAAAAATATCACCATCGTGTCAGCACCCTCGAAAATGGTGAGGGGGGGGAAGGTTCCCATATTTCATCCATGTCACAGAACTTTTGGGGTTTTTTCTTTTCTTTTTCATGGACTATAGTAGGACAAGGTCACGCACAGGTTTTTTGTCAAGTCGGTTGTTTTAGTGTTGTAGCGATATCGAGGTATGCTATTAATATTGGGCAAAGGTCTGATGGGCCGTTGTTAAAATGCTAAAAGTGGGCTGGACCAGTCCTGATGGCGTGTTTGTTTTATGCAGTATAGCGCCTTATTTTTTTCCTAAAGATTTCATTAACATCTCCCGTTTGTGAAAGTGGCTGGTCCCGCGCAAAATTTTAGTCCCAGTCTGCCCCTGCATGCAGTGGAAAGTGTAAATTCGTCTGGTATTTTCTATTGGCATATTATTTCTGTATTATTATTATTTTTATGTAAAAGTCTCTGGAATTTATCTCTGCCTCCAGTAATATTGTTTACTTTTTAGGATGCTTTAACATTTGGCTTTTTCCATTACTAAAACAGATTTAGTTTCATATTATTAAGTGCATGTCATTAATTTTACAACATATGTAAGAGAGCTTCACATCGTTTCTTGTAGCAGCTTGCTACAGACGTAGGTGATTATTAAACGAAGAGGAAAAATTTTATTTTTGATTTTTCGAAAAATTTACTAAAATGTTTCGTTTAGAAAATTTAATTCAATAACTTTTTCTAAAAATCAAAGATAAAAAGTTTTCCCGGTCCAATCTGTAATCTGGAGACACTTAAAAAAGCGAATAGTGAAGTGCATGTATATTTTTATATAGGGGATAGGTAGGTAAAGAAGGGCAAAATGGTTTTTAACTGGAGCATGTGAATTGACTAACACAGTAAGTATATATCTTTGCTAAAATATAGTGTAGAATTCATGAATAGAGTTTTTTTTTAACTCTAAGGATGTTGATCAAAAGCAATCGAAAAGTTTTACAGATCCACAGCCTTGTAAAGTATAATATGTACCGCAAAGAATTGAACTATACTAATTTTAATATCCCAGATTAGCGCTTCCGAATCGGGCAAATTAACCACAAGATTAGCTTACACCGTCTAACCTAAAAGGGGCCTTAAACAGTACGAGTCTTCCATTATATAATGATAAAATTTTCAGCCATATACAGCATGAAATCCAACATCTTTAAAGTGGATCTAGCCACCGTCCAAACCAACATCTTATTAATGTATGTGGACCGCAGCAAAGTTCAAATCAAAGAATTGCAGCGCAGATTACAGACAGTTTTACAGACAGATAGTGTAAAGGCTAGTGTTAGGTGTACATCGCTTAATTTTAATTGTGTAAGGTTCGTGCTGTATTGGGAAATCTCTTCGGAGGACGTTCAGCTCGCTTGCGAGAAGATCCAACTGGTGATCAAGGAGTACGATGACAAATTTAAGATCTAGGGACTCCTTTCAAGGAGGAACTGTGTGTCACATAGTGTTTGCCGGTTTGGAAAGGGTGCATTATGTTGCCTCAGTCTTAGATTTTCCCTGGGAAAACTAGCAATTATTTGTGAAAAGAGATTTTGTTATATGGCGTGAACTTGAAATGGGCGAAAATTTTAAATAGTTTAAATGAGATTGTTTGGAATGTTGACTAGGAGTGATTATCTCTCGAATCAGCATACAAATATCAATAATGATTGAATAATTATTTGTAAAATGAGAAATAATATGTATGATGTAAATATGATTTTACAACGTATGAATTGACCGTGGTAGAGACTGGTTGAGCACCTGGAGTTTACAACCTAAAATATATTGACCAGGTAGTCTACCTGCACAACAAAATACCGATTTCTATAGTTACGATAGTATACATTGTTTACAAAAATATATAAACACTAAACGCTAATGCTTCGATTGCAACAAACACCAGCCGAAAGACTGATCCTACTTAAAGGAGCTGTCCTGCCAGCCGTCACACACCACTTGCAGACTGCAGTTTCGAGCTGTTGGCTCCTGTCAGTGCAAGGTAGGCATGTGACGACCGACACGAGGATCCTTTGACTATTTGGTACATCCCGGTATTTTTACAATAGCGACATGTAAAATAGTCAGCAGGTGCCATCTAGCTTTCCAGTGTCTGTTGCAATCGAAAAATAAATAGCCTGACTAGGTTTAGCATAGTTCAAATGTGCTTTTAGAGGGCGGAATATTAAACATAGTAGTTTTAGTCGCAAACTCCTCTACAAAGTCCTTATTTTACTATAAGGAACGTAACCAGACTGCAACCAACAGTTACTCTCCGGGCTATGTGCCCCGCCGAGCGCTGAATTACAAGTTACAAGCCTGGCGCGTTAAGTATAATAATTGCAATCGAAGCATTAGCGTTTTGATGGTAATATGCAATTATTACACTTGGAATTCAGCGCTCGGCGGGGCACATAGCCAGGAGAGTAGCTGTTGGTTGCAATCTGGTTATGTTCCTTATAGTAAAATAAGGAATTTGTAGGGGACTTTGCGACTAAAAATATTATGTTTAATATTCCGCCCTCTAAAAGCACATTTGAATGGAGTAATGTGAACAAAGTGTGGTACATCTGTTCGAACCCAATACAATGAGTTTGCATTGTCTGAATCCTATTTTTATTTTCAACCGATAGTTCGCTATAGTTCATCTGTGACAATACTAAGTTGTTAACCAGCATCTTATTTGTTTCTACATCTAAATAGTCTTTGAATGGAACGAGTGTTTTAGGCCTTATGACATATTAGATTGACAAGTTTTGTGAATTTAGGTGACAATCATAAAGTCCTAAATTTCGCACGTATTCCGCATATTCGTTACCAGTTTTAATCGAAAAAAGTTTATTAATGTCGTGGTTTGAACCAATTAGAATATGTTCATATTTACTCATATTTAGCTGGAGAGTATTATAATAAGTCCATTGCTTTATTTTATCAAAATCAGAGGAATTTCATAAACTGCATTTAGTTCATTATCAGGTGAAAAACTATAGCTGAGCGAAATATCATCAGCAAACATAAATATTACAATATTCAACATGTTGCAAATCAGATATAAAAATGGAGAACAGTAAAGGACCCAAAATAGACCCTTGAGGTACACCAAAATTAATAGATAGAGAAGCTGATATACCAATAATTTCTGAAGTTTCAACAACAGTCTATTGATTTCTGTTGAATAAATAACTGTCTAACCATTGTAAGCAGTTATTTCTAATACCATAATAAAGAAGTTTAGCTAAGAGGCAGTTTAAATCAACTGAATTAAAAGCTTTAGTCATAATAAGAAGTGTTAAAGAATTATCAATAGCCGTAATGAAGTCATCAGTCAATGAACAAAGAGCGGTCACTGTACTAAATCCTTTTCAGTGTGTCGGTGGTAAAATATTCATGGTTTCAACATATTTAGATACTTGAAAATGAAGAGAAACTTAAGAGGTACCAGCAATTATCTAATAGGTCGTAAATCAAATAAGTTTTCAATGACAGAATTAGGTTCTTTAGGGACTGACTTAACAATTGATGCTTTCCACATATCAGGCACCATACTGATTTCAAATGAATAATTAATAATATAACTGAGAGGCATGACAGCTCAAGCAATAGCTAGCTGCAACATTTTTGCAGAAATCATATCACATCCCATTGTAAAAGGTTTTTGTTTTAAAATTAATAGTTTGATAAGGTCAGGTTCTGCAGGAATATATTCAAATTCTTTCTCAGAAAGTTTCTCATTATAGAACCCTGTTTAAATACTCAGGTTGGATGGATAATTTGGGCATTGAATCAAGAAAGAAATAATATCATTAGAATTTTGAAGATTTGGTGGTAACAAAGAGATTTATATATATATTTCACATTTTAAGATCAGACCAAAAATATGTATACTTTTTATACTACGTATATATTTTTTATACAGAAATTGCTGGTTTTCCCAGGGATCCAAGTATTATCTAAAAACGATTAACTGTAGCAAAAAATATGTGATAAATCCTTCCTCCTTAACAGTGCAAAATATTGTATATTTTTTTTTATTTAATTTTTTTTATGTATAAATTTTATTTGATAATGGTGTGTAGTGATACTGGGTAGCTTTAATTACCTTTATGTTAGTTTACTTATGAATTTATATATTTTTATGTGTATATATATTTTTTGGCTAGCGCTCTACACTATTCATACAACTGAGATATGTGTGAGCTGTCAATTAACTCATCTTTTTTTATTTTTAGATTTGTGCAATCGAAATTTGTATTGTATTTCTGTGATATATTTTTTTATACTTTTTTCTCTTCCACGTTAATATCAATCGGTCTTGGGCTGGGTTTCGACAAAATTGCCTCTATAGTTTTAGGACATACTTTTTTGTTTATTTTACATAAAAATGTTATTCGAGGCTCAAAGTATGTCATATCAAAAAATTTAAATGTAGAAAGGGATTATTTTTATTATCAAATCACAACCTCCTCTTTATTCTTGTTTTTATATACAGGTTAGTCAATATCCCATCCTTTAGCTCTATATTCGCAAATATGAAAGGTTAGGAGAAAAATGCTTTTGCGAGTGGGATGAAACGTGAGTACTCCCATGTTTTCGAGGGCACTGAACACGATGGTAATATTTTTAAGGTTTCCACCGCTCAGCAACTACCCCTAAATTCGAAAAACTGTATGAAATTTAACCATACATTTTATCCACCCCTGAGGTTGAAAGTTGAAACTACCGTCTCCCCTATCCCCACAAAAATCAAAATGCATGAAATTTTGTTTATCCCCGTTTTCGAAGGTGCTCAACACATTTCTCCCCCACCCTCCACCAATCATCCCTAAAACCACCCTCCTTTCATATATATTGATACTGGGCAAGTGGGGACTCATTAGGTCTGAGTTTTTAAGGCATTTCGACATTGTAAAGGGTGTTGAGTGACGAGACATGCCATATCAACCCTGGGGTTGAAACTAGAACACACAGAACTTTAACACTTTTTCATGAACTAGTGGGATGTAGGTATGGCATACATGTGGGCAATGCCGCCTAGAAATAACTGTTTCTTGATGTTGATCACTTTACATATACAAACTATATATATTGTTTGTTATTGATTTTTTTTTTTAATATTCATGTGGTGGTGTAGTTAAGTTTGTTACCCATTTTTTATCCTGAAAATAGTGAAAATTAATGACTGTACATAGTTTAAATATGCTATAAATTATTATTTTATAATTAAGCACTAATTATACATTGATAGATTTATTATTACTTATAAACAGAGTGAGATATTGTTTAGACGATAGATTTCATATTAATATTTCGACATCAATATATTGATCTAATAAAGGAAAAACCCAAAACATTTACATAATGCTTATTAATGACACCTAAAAAACATCCTTGTAGATATTACGAAGATGAGGAAATACATTTATCAGAAGGTGACCCCTTAATATCTATCCATTTTGATTGTGTAATTTATTTTCATGCCGAAATATCAAACCACAATTTTGATCATCCGTAAAGTAATTATAATTTATAATAACTATTGATTTAAATGTACTTGTTTTAAATTTGTAATGATAAGTGTTATCCCAAATTTCTGTGCGTGGCGTTGGCGAGGAGAGTAAGATTTTGTAGATAGTTGTTAAATAAAAAAAGGAATGACCCGCTGATCTGTAGCACAATTCTTTGGTCATACGAATCAAATTTTTCTAATGATGGATTTTTCAATAGAAATATATATTATAAGTGACATGAGAAAATACACATTGGTGTAGAGGGACTACTTTCCAAGAAAGATTTTCTATGACTGTTTGGGTGGGTCTTTTAGAGACTTAAAGTAATTGGACCTTATTTTTATGATTTTATTTATTTATTTATTTACGGAATAAACCAGTTTACAAAAAATTACACAGCATTATGTATATCTAACGTAATTAATAATTTAATGCATTAAAGCATAGCATAGTAATTTGAGCAGTAAGTAATAACATTTAACATAAACATAAAATGACAAGATCACAAGAGTACTATTATACTACATTGGATTGAAAACAAACAATAAATCAAAATGTCTGAAAGTTATATCAAATTTCTTTTTAATTGATCAGTTGTAATGTTGAAGAAATCTAGCTGAATAGTATTAGCATTTGTTACAATTCTATTAATACCTAAGTTAGCACCATATAAGGTTCTATGATACTGAAGAGAAAATGTGTACGTTTCTCTTAACTGTCTATGGGGTACATAAAAGTCTATCATTGAGAGTAATTCAGGACAGTCAATAATACCATTGCTAATTTTATGTGCCACAATTATATCTGCATTGATTCTTCGATGCTCCAAAGTACAGAGATGCAAAATGTTTAGAATTTCATTATAATTAATAGCATAAATGGGAATATTGAGCTTATATGCTATATAGCGTAAGAATCTTTTTTGTACTCTTTCAACCTTATCAATATGTATTTCAAAATAAGGATACCATATAACTGAACAGTTTAGTTTTCTAAATGAGATCTGACCAATGAAATATATAACGATTTTATGGCAATTATATTACTAAATACTTTTGTATGTCTTTTAATAAAACCAACCAATGAATATACCCTCTGTTACCGTTAATTGCTAAATAAGAACATAATGTTGAGTTGTTTTCAGTTTAACTAATTTACATATTCTTCTTATGAGTTTAGTTCACTTTCCTTTTTTAGGTTTATAGCAAGAAATACAAATTTCAATTGTGTACATTTGTTTTTTTGTATCTTATTACTTTTTGCTAATGATACTCTCCTAACTCTATAACAAAAAATATGTTGATACGTACAATCTTGCTTTTTAAAAATCAGAACAATTGCCTCACATACAATTTTTTTTTTTTTTTGTTATATATAAGTATAGAGTAAGAATCATTCAATGAATTATCGTATCGGGCACCCTAATGTACGATATTTGTTCACTGGCTTTCATGAATTATCAACCGGGATTTTGAGAGATTCTTATCAAATTTTTGCAGTTACTGAGAGTTGGCTAAACGAGAATATAGATTCAAATGCTGTCGCTATACCGGGCTATAGTATTGTCAGGAGAGATAGGGACACAGGTGAGAGAGGAGGGGGCGTAGCACTTTACATAAAAAATGAAATTCATTATACAGTTATTAATATGGAGGAGGTTGATGGTAACCGTGGCGGCCTAGAGCAGTTATGGATTAAATTTTAGAACAAAGGTAAAATATACGGTTTTGGCGTAGTATACAGGGCTCCCAAAATTAATGTTACTTCGGCTCTCCAAAGTTTGGAAAATAGTTTAACTAACATACTACCCCAAGTAGATGAAGTTATTTGTGTTGGTGATTTAAATATTAACCAGTACAATATTTCTAATTCTGATGTTATTAAATTTAATTCCTTACTAGATGCCTACGGCTTAGGTCAAATTGTCAATGCACCAACTAGAATTACCAATATTAGCGAGACGTTAATAGATGTAGTTATCGTCAGTGATGAGTCCATTATCAATAATTTGAGGCTTATTGACAACGAGATATCCGATCATATGCTTATTTATTGTGAATTGTCATGCATAGTTGAAAAGAATAACCAGTTTTTTTATACTTATCGTGATTTTAAATATTTTGATTATAATAATTTTTTATACGGTCTAAATAGTATTCCTTGGGATCAAATCTATTATTGTGAAAATGTCAATCAAATGCTTAGTTTTTTAAATAATAATATTTGTTCATTATTTGACATTCACGCACCCGTAAGAACGGTCAGAATATCTAAACCTAGATCGCCATGGTTAACTGATACTATTAAATTAATGATCAAAAATAAAAAACGTGCATTGGCCAAATTCAAACAATCAAAGAGTCTAAGGGATTGGGAATTCTACAAATATTTCAGAAATATTACAACCTCAGCTATTAGGCATGAAAAAAAGGGATATTTAAATTTTGTTCAAAATTCGAAGAACGCTAAAGAGTTATGGCGAACATTAGATATTATGAATGTAACCAATTCTAAGGACAGAACTGAGATACCACCACACCTCTCAGATCCAAATGAGTTAAATGAATACTTTACCTTAACTAGTAAATATACCCCTGCAACGAATTGTTGAAATATTTCGATCGGAATAACTTTCAAATTGCTGAGCAATTCTCATTTGAAGAAGTATTGAAATAACAAGTGTATACCGCTGCAAATAAAATCTAGTCGAATGCCTCTGGTCTTGACTCTATATCCAAGAAATTGCTCTTATTATGTTTTCCAGATCTACTAGTCTATCTGACGTTCATAATAAATCAATGTATTGTTCAAGGTGTGTTTCCAGATACGTGGAAAGAATCTCTTGTGAAACCACTTAAAAAAACCAACTCTGCTGAAAATTTCACCGATTTACGTCCTATAAGCTTGTTACCAGTTATGTCAAAAATAGCAGAAAGACTCATGTATGATCAGATCATTAGTTACGTGACAAAACATCAAATAATCCCTAAAAATCAGTCGGGCTTTAGGGTAGGCCACAGTACCACGAGCGCACTCCTCAAGGTATCCGACGACATAATAAGAGGCTATGATAAAGGGAAAATGACTACTTTAGTGCTGCTTGACTACTCCAAAGCGTTCGATACTATTAATCATGAATTATTGTTATCTAAATTGAAATATTACGGTTTTTCCAATAATACTTTGAAATTGATAAAATCGTATTTTACTAACCGTAAACAAAAAGTAGTTGTCATGAATACTTCTGTATCTGATTCGAAAGTGCTGGAATCTGATGTCCCGCAAGGATCTATTTTAGGGCCTTTGTTTTTTATCCTATCTACTGCTGATTTTTTTACTGCCCTCACAACCTGTAAATCTCGTTTTTACGCGGATGATACCCAGATTTATAGCACTTTTGAACCGGTACAAACTGGGCAATCTGTTGAAAATATAAATCGGGATATTAATAATCTTGTGACATATTCTCGTAAGCATTGTTTGCAAATTAATGGAGCTAAGTCTGCTGTTACTGTTTTTGGTAATAGTTTAAAGTAATAGACAATATATCATGCGTAATACTGAGATCTTTGTGGGAGATCAGAAATTAACATTCAAGGATAAGATAAAAAACTTGGGCCTATTCTTTGACCATGACTTGAAATTTCAACCGCATATTAATAACCTCATGAGAAAATCCTATTCTGCATTAAAAAAATTATACTCCTGTCGTCATTTGCTAAATGAAAAATTAAAAATAATTTTAACAGAATCACTTGTTTTATCATTTTTTAATTATGGTGATATCGTCTATGGTCCTTGCTTAAATCAAATTAATGCCTACAGGATACAAAAGGTTCAAAATACGTGTGTAAGGTTCATTTTTAACTTGAAAAAGACTGATCATGTGTCCCATAAATTAAAATCCCTAAATTGGTTCAACATGGACTCTAGACGAAAGCTACATCTTGCATGCTTCGTACATAAATTAATTTGTACTGAAAATCCCCCATACTTAAAAGAGCTACTGATCCCCAGATCCCTTATTCATGATCGCAACTTAAGGTATACGGAATATCTAACGACTCCTCAACACTCGACCACATTCTTTAAAAAATCCTTTACATACCCTGCCGTAAATCTATATAACACCATCCCTGCTAGCATCAAGAAACTCTCGGTTAACTCTTTTAAAATTAATTATAAAACATTCCTCCTTGGCCAGTGAGCAAAGGTATATTTGTATTGTCAATTGCATACTATTTACATATTTGTGTACACATTATATTTATTTGTCATATAATTAATGTGAAATTTTTGATGGTTGAGTATCTGAGCAACCCCTAGGCTGGACTCCGCCATATGTTGTTAAATAAAGACACTTTATTATTATTATTATAATTTTAGAGCTTTATTGCATATTAAATCGATGTGATGCACGAATGTTAGTTTAGAATAGAAATATATTCCTAGAGCACGTATCACTTTTACATTTTCAATTAGTATGTCATTTATGGTATAGGAATTTAATGATTGGGATATCCCTTTACTAAACTGGATATATTTGCATTTAGAAATAATTAGGTTAAATTTTTTACACTTGCACCATTTCTGAAATCTGATAACATCATTTTGTAATTTAACGACAGAAGAATGATCTTTGATTTCCTTATATATTTTAAGGTCATCTGCATACAATAGTATCTGACTATGTAGAAAACATTCAACAACATCATTAATAAAAAGATTGAATAGCAGAGGTGCCAAGTGTGCCCCTTGAGGTACCCCATATCTAACGTGGATCTCATTGGAGTAATGGTTATTAATTTTAACAACTTGAACTCGCAAACTTAATATGACCTCAACCATGACAAAAGACTACCACAAATATATCAAGATAATTCAATTAAAAGCAAAGCATGATCTACTTTATCAAATGCCTTGGAGAAGTCTGTGTAAATTGAGTCCACACAATAACCCTTCTCCAAGGAATTGACAATAAAATCTTCATAAATTAGCAAATTTGTTGTTATAGATCTGCCTTGAAAGAATCCATGTTGCTTATTAGTAATAGTGTTTTTCAATTTAAAAGTTAAATAGTCATTCACAAGAGATTAAAAAATAATGGCAAATTAACCACTCGTAGACACCTTAATCTCCTGCTAAACGAATTTCAAGATTTTCTTGATGGGGCTCCACCTTACACTGCTGTAATATGTACAAATTATTTAAATCAAGTTATGCCAGATCGCCGGATAGGCACCTATGGACCCATTCTATGGCCAGCTCGATCACCAGATATTACTCCCTTGAATTTTTTTTGTTGGGGTTATATTAAGGACAAGGTATTTCAAACTGCCCCTGAAAATTTGGGGGCATCAAAACCAGAAACGCATGTGAGGCAATTACTCCTGAAATGCTCCAAAATGTAATGCGTGAGGTGTCTCGTAGACTACGTTTGTGTATTAGAATGCATGGAGCACAATTTGAGCATTTGTATAATTTTTCGTTTTTTTGGATGTTCATTTTGTATAGTCCAAGTAAGGACTTCCTGAGACAAAAGAAACTAAGCAAAAACTTTACGGCGTAATTATTATCGCCGCGGGCCATGGCACTAAGTTGAAGTAAATAGATCCCAGTAAATAAAAAATGCAAACCAAAAACTTTACAACATAATTATATCGCTGCGGGCCATGGCGCCATGCAAGCCTGACACAATTTGCGAACAGCACAAAAAAGAGTACCGGTATTTTAATTAGGTCGTCAAGTTTTTCTTTGGTTTTTATGCCTCAGTTTATTCTTATTTGAACATTATTGAATTTTTATTTATAAGAGATATTTGTTTGTTTGTATTAAATTGTAATAAATAATTACTGAATTAAAATTATTATAAAGTGAATTTTTACTGTTATGGCATAGCTGATTTTTACGATTCAATGATATTGTTACGCGTTTACAATTTTCAGTAAACACTCTGTAGGTTCAAATAACTTGTAACAAGAATCTCCACTAACCACTATTTTATTAATCACTAAAATTACAATAGTTAATCCTTAAAACTCACACAACTAATAATAACTTTAATCCAATATAAATTCACTACTTTTAAATCACAATTTTATCCTTAAATCACTTGTCAACTCTTATCTAACCTAAAATTGTCCCCCTTGCCTGCTCAACTTTACTTCTTTATATACCCACCTTAGAATGTACTAGAATCCCATTCCATAACATTCTAGAATAGGTTGGAATTTTCCATAATTTTCTACTACGTGCTAGATGGCGGTTCGTTACTCGGCCCAGAGATGGCGCCACCCCACCTACTGGCCATCAACAGAATAACAGGTTTCCCTTCCTTTGACCAGGGACTTAATCACATCTCCCTCCGTTAGATAACAATATGAATTGTGGTTTTCATAAAATATTAAATATTGGCACTATTAGTTAAAATTTTGTGACATGTTTTATATTGGAAGAGAACAAATAAACGGAATTAATGGTATCATGGCTTACTTTGAGATTTGTGCACAAGAGCGTATGTCAAAGCCAACTGCGTTTTTCGAATTTTTTGATACACATTATTATTCTTATTGTTTTTGCTGTCAACTTTTATCCTTTTAACTTTTTTCGTACCTCCTCAAATAAGGAAGCTAACCATCTATGGTTTTCCTATTTTTCAGGTTTTTGTAATATATCTCACAAAGTAGTCTATGGATTTCAAATTTCTTTTTACAGGAATATAGCTCACAGAAAATGGGATAACTTTCCAAAATTTTACTCTTCTACAATAGATATTAAGCTAGATATTTGATGTGACCCTCGTAAAATAGACAGATGGTATAGACAAATTACTTTGGTCTGTGTACTATCAAAATTATTTGAAAGAGTTATATATAACAGAATAATAACTTATTTAGAAAGTAAAAATATCATAACTGAAAATCAGCATGGATTCAGACCGGGAAGATCCGTAGAAACTGCAACAATTAGCTTATTCAACTTCGTATACCGTGAAGTTGACAGAGGTAATCATGTTGTTTCGATTTTATTCGATCTCTCTAAAGCGTTTGATACGGTTAACAAGGTTATACTAGTTGATAAGTTAGAAAATATTGGTATAAGGGGATGTTTATTAAACTGTTTGATCTCGTATATGGAAAACAGAAAATTTATAGTTAAATATGACGAAGCTGCGTCTGATATGCATGATATAACCTTAGGTGTGCCGCAAGGCTCAATTCTAGGGCCATTGTTATTTTCCATTTATATAAATGACCTCCCTTGTCATATAAAAAGAGGCATGACAGTTATGTATGCGGACGATACTACTGTTACTGTATCTGCTTCAAATTATGATGACTTGGATAAATATGTTGAAAATATTATCGATGACATGAACAGTTGGTGCAGTCGTAATAGATTAATATTAAATGAGAAGAAAACGATATTTATAAGTTTTAATAAAAGAAAGACTACATCAAAGGCTCTAAAATTAAGCTCTTCCACAAATTTTTGGGTACACATATAGATGACGCATTGTCTTGGGAATCACAAGGAAATCACGTGTGCAGTAAACTAAATAAGGCATATTTTGCAATACTGCAATTAAAAGATACACTAGATGAGGCAGGACTTGTTGATGTTTATTATGCACTGGCATACTCCCATTTGTCTTTTAATATTTGTATTTGGGGAAAATCAAGCCAATTGTATAGTCTTCATACTTCAAAAAAGGATTATTAGACTTCTGTTTAATCTAAATTATAGAGAAAGCTGTAGAACCACATTCATCACAAAAAAAATTCTAACAGCACCTTGTATTTATATATATAAATGCTTAATATATGTGAAAACTAACTTGCAGAAATTTGAAACTCTTGATAGCAAACACACCTACAATACGAGACATGGAGAGCTCTTATCGATTCCACGGCATAAAACAGCCAAATTTAAGGAATCACTGCAATATAATTGCATCTTACTTTACAATAGCCTCCCTGAAGATATCAAAAATCTTCATTTGCAGAAATATAAAACAATAGTTAAAAAGCTGCTTGTTCAAAATGCATATTATAGCGTTAATGAATTTGTCGGCAGACTATAATAATATAGTGTATATTATGTCTATGTTATTTCTGCTTACTGTATGTATGTTTTCTGTTTATATGTTAATTATACAATGTACATTTTATGTATGTTTATTTTTATGTTCGTATGGATATATGTGTATATACGTGCGTGTATGTATATATTTACAATTGTTAACTACTATTTTACATGTATGACTTATCCTATGTTATTTTTTATAATCTAATGGATGAATAAATATTATTATTATTGTACTCAAACATTAAATAATTAAAAGTTGATTTATAATTGTAAAGTACATTAAAAGTTGTAAATGTAATTTAACGAACATATTTTAGTTTTGTATGTTGTTTTCTCTAATTAATGTTAATAAGATATCCCCTGTACACTAGTAATCCATTCTCTGCATTTATTTCTATGAATGTTACACTACTAAGAGATATTAATAGTAAGCATATTGTGTTAATGGTAGAAAAATACAAATTAGTATGTATTTAATCCATGTCTACTGCTAACTAAATGCATACTTTACAATGAATTTTGTTTGTAGCAATCGCCGATCTCAAATCAAATACTTTTCAAGTTGACTTAACGACAGTACAGACCAACATCTTGATGATGTATGTAGACACTTCCAAGCTGATTGCCGATGATTTCGTGGAAAGAATAGCTCAGGTGCGAGAAACTGACCCTATCAAAATATGTGTCAAAGCAATTTCGTGTGATCCTGAATGTGTAAGGTTTGTCACCTACTGGGAGATAACCGACGAGGATGTAAATACCGCAATCTACAAGATAGTGATGGTTATTAAAGAGTTTGAAACTAAATTTGCGGAATCTGTGTTGAAATAAATGTAGTGCGGTGTTGATGCGGAGGGACGAAGAAGAACATCAAATTTGTCATCTAAAATATTGTTATTCTTTTGCGTCAAAAACAAAACAACTTTTTAATAAATTATGTGGTTCAATGGGGAACATCCTCTTTTATTATATCTGCCAGAGTGCATCAGCTGTACTCGGTTGTTTGTCCGTCAATGTCAATACGAAAAAATATGTCTTTGTCACTCTTTAGGATGAAAAATTAAAACTTGTTGCTGTGTACCAAAGTGCCCTAACACAGTAGGAGTTTCCTAAAAATTACCGTTTCGGACAAACTATTTAAAGATTATATAAGATACAAGTTGAGAATGACAATAATGACATTAAACCGAGTACGCATGGAGTCATCTATTGGATATATTAGGAACTGGTTTGGATTGTTCCTCTTTCTTTTTATCAATTTGGCCCATTTCTACGAATAAGAGATTGGAAAACTCTCAGAAATCGGGAAATTTAAAAGTTATAATATAACTTAAATTGTTGTTTAATGCCATTTTCAATTTGTATCATATTATATGATACAAATTGAGGATGACTGGCTTGGATTGTTCCCCATTGAAATCAGTTTTGTTATTATGGATATATGAAATAGGCTGTGAAAATTTGAGTTTAGAGTTTATTAAAATTTGAAAAGAAAAATGATCATTGTTTTATATTAATATGCTTTGATGAAAGCATGACTTGAGCATCATGTAATTTTTCTGACAAGACATCAAACTATACAGTATGCAAGACACAACTGTCTCATCATTTTGGAGTTCAAATTGTTTGAACTAATCAGCTTACAGTGGTTAGTCCAAGAGCTTTGAACCCTTTATATAACAACGGTCTTCCTATAAGGCTAGAAAATTGTATAGTAATGAATTCAAATACACTAAGCATGAAAGCGATGACCTGGCAGGCATCAGCCCTGCACATCCCTCTTATATTTTTGAAAACATATATATATATATATATATATATATATATATATACAAAAAATAAATAAACTTGTCGCTGTAAGTTTGGAATTTTAATATGATTTAGTTTATCCATAGTTAAGTATGAAAAAAAAATGACGGGCAATATTGATTAGCAGAAGTACCTTACTGGTGAGCAAAAAAGTGCACGTTGACATATTCATTAGATTGTATTGATATAGCCTAAGGTATGTCGATTTTTTAACAGCTTTCCGTGGTGTAGTGGTTAGATTATCTGCTTATAACACATGAGGTCGAGGGTTCGAATCAACTTCTTTCAGTTTTTTTTTTAATACTTTTGTACGAGATGTATTTCGGCTCGATTAGCAAGTAAAATACATAATACCTACAAATATTTTAGGCTGGGTTAGATTGATTTGAAAACTTACAGCGTCAAGTTTATTTTTTAAATTTTCTTAGCACTCAAAAATATAAGGGCTGATGATGTGCAGGGCTGCCTGCCAGGTCATGATCTTCATGCTTAGTGTGTTTTAATTCATCACTACACAAATTTCTAACCTTACAGGATGACCACTATATAAAAGGTTCACGAGCTCTCCGTCTATAGGTATGTGAAATTAGTTGGTTTTCATGGTAATTTGCTATTAAAATACATTTAAAGCCATCTGTTGGATGATTTGCAGCAGTGGATATAGGGCTTTAGGGACCCCACGATTTGTATCTGTGGGTCCCGGTCCCATAATATTTTTTAATGAAACTTTCTGAAAATCTTTGATCTTCGTTTTATTCTTTTTTATGTTGTAAACTTCAATAGCATTAAGAGTATATATAACATTACATGTAACAAAACGATGAATAAATATTTGAAATTCTAATAGAAACATTTAAACAATAAAAGAAATACAATCATAGGTCAATTAAAAACCATTTTAACCTATTAGTGCATTCTGAAAGTCGGATAGGAAGGAATATGAATATTTTCTAACCTAACGAGACTGTGTCTCCCCCCCCCCCCCGTTTTCGAAAATGCTGAACACGATGGCGGTGGTTAAACTCTCCGAGGTCACCCTAAATGGGCAAAAACCACTCCTGAAGGGGGTAAACCGCGTATCCGCTGTCTCCTACCAGCCAAACCTGTGTTACCTCCAGATACTCTGCACGATGGTGATGTTGAGACCCCAAAAACCACCCCGGAAAGGGGCAAACCCGGATAGGCCATCTTCTCTCGGCTAAATCCGTGTTACCCCCCATTTTCAGGATGCTGAGCACCATGGTGATGTAGAGACCCCTCCTCGATGCCCGCCAACCCTCCAAATGGCCAAAAACTACCCCCCAATCAAGATACCTGTATCATCATCCGGTACGTATTCAATGATCTGTGTACTTACTTCATAAAACCGTGTATCAAGGGGATAGTTTTTGTCCGGGGGTTTGCCTCAGGAGCAAGATCCAACATCACCATCGTACTTAGCATCCTCGAAAACGGGGGTAATACGGGTTTGGATGGTAGGAGACGGTGGATACGGGGTTTACCCCTTTCGGTGGTGATTTTTGGACCTTGGCGGGGGTTGAGGAGGGGCCTCGGCATCATCATCGTGCACAGCATCCTCGAAAACGGGGGCAAAACAGGTTTTGGCTGGTAGGAGATGACGGATACGCGGTTTACCCCATCGGGGGTGGTTTTTGGCCGTTTGGGGGGTGGGGTGACATCGGAGAGAGTAAACCGCTATCGTGTTCAGCATCCTCGAAAATGGGGGGGGGGGAGATATAGTCTCGTTAGGTTAGAAAATATCCATATTTTTCGAGGTCGAGGAAGAGTAATTCTTGACACCCGATTATTAAGCTTTTTTCAGAAATAGGTACAGTTTAATGGGGCTTCATGATTCTTAGTAGTATTGTCTTATTTATAGAATCGATCTGTGACATGCATCGCTTGAATTCTTGCCTCGACTATATGTGCATTGTGCATTCTATGTTATTTTTTCATGGGTATTAAAAAAATTGTAGACAAATTTGTTTTATTTCTATTTAAATCATTTTTTGAGATAGTAATAGTGAGAGATCCTTGCGGGGACCCTTTCCATAGCCTCAAATTGCCTTAATGTTTAAACATTTTTCTTTTACCCTTAATTCGTTTGTTGTTAAAGTATTATTTGTTTTAGTATTTTAGAGTTCCATTGTATTGATCTATTGTTAAAATAAACATTGATACATATTTGTAGATGCAGTTATTGTATTCCTTACCGTTATTTCCTGCTTAATTTCTTGTTTATAAAAAATTTAATATTATGTTTTTGCATTTGTTTCGACTACTGTAACAGGTATTAAAGTAATATTAAGTTCATTGCACTTATGTTGCTGCACACTATAATAAAAAAAAGGAACTAGCACATATTTTTTGATATATACAGACTGCAACGAATTTTTCATTTTGCAGCAATCGCCGATCTCAAATCAAATGCTTTTAAAGTCGATTTAAGGGCAGTACAGACCAACATCCTGATGATGTATGTAGACACTTCCAAATTGGTTGCCAAGGATTTTCAGCAAAGGATGGCTGAGATACGAGAAAGCGATCCTGTGAAAGTATGTGTCAGAGCAAGTTCACGTGATGCGGAATGTGTGAGATTTGTTACTTACTGGGAGATAACTGATGAAGATGTGGACATGGCGATCAGCAAGATAGTGATGGTTATTAAAGAATTTGAAACTAAATTTACTGCATAGTTCTGCATTAAAATTGTTGTAGTGATGTGTGTTGCTAAGATGCAGAGGGGAGATTACAACTTAACTTCTCTCTCTAAAATGTTATTCTTTGATATCAAAAGCAAAACATTGTGTTCATTAATTCTTTAGAAAATTATAGTTTCAGGACCGAATTGAAATGAATGTAAATTATGGATAACATATAATTAAAGTGGCTGTGGAAGACAAAGGTCAATTTAAAAATAAAATTTATACATATAACAAATTTGAAAAGTACAGTGTAATTGTTTTGGCATATTATTAATAATAATGCGTTGACAATATAGTTTGTCACACGATTTTTCTGGGAAAAACACATTTTTTCTGACAAAAGAGCAAATATAAACTATGCAAAACAACTCTCTGGCTATTTGAAGTCAAATGTGCACAAAAAATGTTTTGTGTATTACCGATTCTTTAAACACACTCATGTTACATTTGTTCCATTTTTTAGAAGTTTCTCCATTTGGTATTTTGAGGATTGCAACACTGTAATGTAAAAAAATGGTTTAAAAAGCGGAGTTTTATGCACTTGATGGCCAATAAAATCTAAAAGTATTTATTCTTTAGGTTTCGCTAAAAATATATTGGGTTTTCTATCAGTCACACCAATTAGATAATCTGAAACATGAGTATCCGAAAATCTAAGAGGCTGAATTTTTCATTTAAATATTTCCCTTTAGTAAGTCAAGGGAGTAAAACTAATACAAGATGTACACATAAACACTGTCAAGTTATGAAACTTTATGTAGGCATTTCCCAACTTTCGTGCTTTCATTTAAGAATGCATCAATGTTCATATATCTGATGATGTGTCAAATGGAAGAAATACAGTTGTGACAGTACATAAGCTCTTAAATCCGATTTTTGTGATATTTTAGTGTTGTAATAGGGCCCGTGCTTTAGTGGCGTGCAGCGTTGATGCTAGGTTGACACCAGGTTGGCATAAATAAAAGTCCACTTTTAATTGTACAAATATTGGTGCCTCATATTCACTGACCACAACCATACATTGTTATTACGGCTTTTTGTTAAACATTTTTTATTGTGGGAATGCTAAAAGTGACTGACCAAAAACGTCAATTATCAATTCTTAAAGAGAGAGGTAGAACAGAACGAGCATGAATTTCTTTGTACAAGTTTTCTTTTTCTTTCGGTGGTACTAAAATTGTCTGGTTTTTACGACTTTGTTAATGATAGTAATCCAGTCTTATACGTTATTTAAACCCGGAACAAAGTGACTAAGCTAATTTTAGCTAAAATGTGTTTAGTACATGTTCATAAGTAACTGTATAAAAATCCCGAAAAATCCAAGTGGGGGAACCTTGAAATTTGGTTCTTTTTACAGATAGGGCCAAATGTCTATTCTATTTATGATTTTATCAAAATTTAAGAATATGCAAAAATTAAACTATATAAAATTATCTCTAAGTTGACGTTTAAATTTTCTAAATCGGATAAAAAATGACATAGTAGGGACAGTCAAAATGGAGGAAGATGCACAAATCTGGTATAATGATGTCATAAATAGTTAGTTGAGGTAATCAAGCATTATTATTATTAATATTATTTTATTATTAAAAATATAATGAAATGAAAAAATGGCAATGGAAGATAAATACTCCAGGCGTTTTAGCTGTAAAATTGACCTCTGTGCTAAATTTGTGCTCTACGAAATTTTTTTTTTATTGTGTTTATTTGGACGTCCTGAATAATACTTGGTAGTTACGCCACGATACACCTGGAGGAATTTGTGAAAATCGCTTCGAAAGGTCGCGGAAATCGCGGATTCGCGATTAACTCAGTTTTATGGCCCAAACGGGAACAACATCTATTATAAAAGTTGTACATTTGTAAATTCTCTAGCTTAAAGGTTCTATACATTTTTTTCGTACGCCTAAACTTTTTGGAGGTACGACGCGAACTAACTGAAAAATGCATTTAGTTCCGCCAAACCTCTTTTGCACCACACATTTCGCAATTATCTTGCTTTCTATGTCTCAGAATGAATATCAAATATTGCTCTTATAGAGCTCTTTATTCTCCATTAGAATATTTTATACATTTTATTTACATTTATTTACAGCGAATAAGGCAAAAAATGCATTCATTTCCGCACCACCTTAGAGGTAGAATGCTCGGCACGCTTTTTTTTACATGGCTCTCCCAGGAGCCCTAATCCATGCCGGATCTTAAATTAGTCAATATTTGCGACTTCTTCAGTATCTGAAACGTTATTGTCCAATGACAAATCGTTGTCATTACTTTCATTCTGATAAGATTCTACGTCGTCCATTGCCTCATTTATAGCAATTATAGGTGCGGTATTCAAGCAGGAGTGACCGTGAAAATGTCCACAAACTGTTGAACAATTCAGTACTACTTTCCTACGGCTACATTTTCCTGCACAACCCTTCGTACAGTTGCAAAAAATTTAATTCAACAATATGTTTGGTCCTGGTGGTAACTGCTTTGGTACTGACTGCAAAATATCATTCTTCCTAATCCAGCCCCACTGCTCAGGATCAGTGTCTTTTCCCAACCATGCTTGAATGTCTCAACAATTCTGTGCTGTCCAGTATAACAAAAATATTTAAAAAATATAAAAAAAGTAACTAAATGCATTTTTCACTTGTTACGCGTCATATCCCCAAAACGTTTAAGTGTACGAAAAAAATGTATAGGACCTTTAGGTGGAAAATTTACAGATGTACAATTTTCATAATAGGTGTTGTTCCCGTTTTGGGTCATAAAAACTGAGTTAATCGCAAATCCGCGATTTCAGCGACCTTCCGAACCGATTTTCACAAGTTCCTCCAGGTGCATCGTGGCATAACTACCAAGTGTTATTCATTACATCCAAATAAACACACAAAAAAAAAAATTTCGTATAGCACGAATTTGGCAGCAAAAGTCTAAAAAACGCCTGGATTAAAAATAGAAATGGATAAAATTAATAAAATAACTAAATCTACTTTCCAATTTATTTTACTAGGTACCTACTTGCAAAAACATTTTCCAGTATTAATTTACCAAGATAAAAGATTCAGTTCTACTCTAAGATTCACTGTGTTAACATCGAGCTGATGCTCTGACTATCAAAAAAGAAGTAAAACACAAATAGTCTTTCAACATCACCACAACTCACCCACAATATTATTGCGGTCGAAAAAAGCAATTGACCGAATTACCGGTTGTAAATATGGTTCTCACTAGTGACGTATCAGTCTAATATATTTTATTATTTTAGTGTTAATATTGTGTAGTTACCTGTGATGTCGTTGTGATACCCACCAATGATTTCTTGTCAAAATAATTTAATTGACATAACTGACAAAAATCCCTACTTACAACAAACTTTTTTTGAAAAAACATACTGCTTGATAAAAAAATCAATTACTTTAATTCGGCCGCAATAATACATACCTAAATTTAAGGCTATTTCTTGAATGGTTTGAACTCTTGAAACAGTCTTCTAGTTAATCCCAAACTTCACGAAACTCCTCTAGATACATCAGTGATTGGCTTGGACTCCAAATTGGTGGACGACTCTTAACTGTCCAACAACTCAGGTCAGTGTGCTCTGTCAAAGTCTACTTGTTGGGAAATAAAACTAGAGAAATTGTTCACACAGTCTCAATGTCATCCTCTAGCAGTATTTTTCTCCAAGTGTTTGAGTCTTTGTCCTCAATTTATTTATTTCATTACGAAGTTCTCTTTTGCTTTTGTGTTTTTAACTGTTACTGTAATGACTTGTTTTAATGTTAAAATAAATATTTATTGAAAGTTATTATACGCCGACTTTTATTTCCCTTCCTAATTTCTAATTTATGAAAGATTGACTAATCTTTACACTTACAAATTCTAAAACCAATTATTTGCCATATATTTCTTTGAGAAGATGTTATATATGTAATTTGGTACGATTTTAGATTTTTCAAGGTCAAACGGCCTTAAATTAAAAGTTAGAAGTTTTATTTAAAATAATATTGTCTTTGAAATGTAGGTCTCGTTGCCGCAAGGCTTAAAAATATAAAATACTGAAACTTCCCCACCCCCTGTATATTTATAAGCAGAAATCCTGGTCACGGCACCAGTGAAGAAGTTCAAGCCCACCCCAATTAATTATAAATAAAATTCTGGTTACGTGAACCAGTGATACATCTCAACCCCAGGGATGTTAATTAATATCAAAATCCTTGATCGTGAAGCAATCAAGAATCTATTTACTCCCACCCAGAAATTATTTATCTCAATTTTATGTCAAGATAAATAAGCAAATTGGCCATTTACGTGATCGTCTAGTTTTATGTGGTTAGGACCTTAATTATGTTGTGTGTGTGTAGTAACCCTTTATAATTACCCCAGATTCTTTGATATAAAGTTTGGTATTACTTGTTTCTGTCTGATACTATATCTGAGAAAATCAATCACTCTTTTATTTTAAAATACACTGTAAGTTTGGATACACTGTCTATTATTTGAGAAACCTAGTTAATGTTAGATGTTATTTATGTGGTGTTTTATTACTCAAGATTTCACTGTATATTTATAGTTGAAGTTTGTTTTCTAATTTATTTGATTGGAATGAAATCATTTATTTAGTTTATTACTTGTGTGATGAAAAAGATAAAGGGGAAAGAATATACAATAATTGATGGGAAAAAGTAGTGAAAAAAACCCATTTTATTTTATATAAATTGATGCGGCAAATAGCCGTACATGAAATCAAAACAATCCAAATATTTCAGACAATTGTCTAAATATTATATAGGAAGGGTTACGTCGCTATAGTAATGACATACTATATATATTTCAAAGCTGGTTATGCAATAACAAGTACTAAGTTAATACAATCGTAGGCCGTGTTATTTGTAGGTGTAATTAAAGATGCGGCAAATAGCCGATTAAAATATAATTGGAACTTTAGTGTTAGCAATCGCTCTGATAAAATAAGTTTACTGCAAAACAGAGGAAAAGAACCATGTCCTGTTCGTGCATTAGAGAATGGAAGTAATAATGAGACACTCATGTAAGAGATCATAGAATGTTGGGGGAAAACTCCCTTAATTGAATAAACAAACTGCAAATCCCAAATTGTATATGTCTGTTCAATAACGTGAACAGGGTGAATCGATGTAAATCAAACAGACAAGACGTCCCGGTTCAGTACTCGACGAAAAGTATACCCGTAAAAATAAAAGCAAGTATACGGGGTGCCGGGACCCCAGTACTGACCGTTGGCCTGAACAGTTTGTAAGGTAGAAAAGTAGTTGAGTGCAAACCCACAACCGCGGTGTTTGTACTAGAGCCAGGAAACTCTTTATTAATTTGAGGGATCGTTATTAAACAATCATAGAAAATTACGCATTCGCAGGTGAGAAATATCTCCCAATAGTTTGACTGGAGAATATCCTAGTGAAACTTTACAGTGAATCCAGGCACACGGCAAGCCTTTGATAGTAGATAACTGAAGTATAATGGAAGCTAAAGTTTCTTGTCATTGCATAAACTCTAAACTCTGATATATAGTTCTAGAATAAAACTGGTTATGGTGCAAACGTAAATCTTCCTAGCAAAATATTCAGTATGTGAAATTTCACCTAAACTTACTATTGAAATAATAACGGAGTAGCTTGTAATATAATTGTATCCTATTTAATCGAATGAAACTAGCTGGACAATTACTGTGGTGACTGAGCATTAAGCACACTCTGTCAACAAACTTCCAGTGATGACATCACTGCAGGCTCAGTCTGAGTAAAAGACTCCACAAACTAGATGCGTACTTGGCTAAACAAGACAGACGTCTCCGTCGCAAGTGGCAATCGTGCCAAGACTCAGTGTAAATGCTCATAAGTTGCAGGGAAATTTCCCTAAAGTTGATATTAACACGAAAATCTCCGGGTTGATCTTAATTGTCACAACAACCACTTATCGAAGATGAGAACAAACCCACGACCGCGGTGTTTTTAACATTTGGGTCAACCAGAACCCCAGCTGTGCCTGGGATGACTTTATTGTAGTAAGAAACTACCGGTCACCCGACCATCTGGGGAGCCGACGACTATACGGAGTGTCGAGTCTAGTGTAATGCAGTGACAGCTGATTTAAAAGTAAAAGTAATGTATTGGGTCCGGTTCCCTTGAAATGCACCTATTTCAGTGAATCCTCTAGACGAATAAATGCCCGCAGCAATGCGGCCTGTTAGTTATTGCTAAAAACTTGTTTCAGAAATATTATTAAAAGCCTGACATAAAATGAATATCTTTAATACCACAAATAAGCCAATTTCCCCTATCCCCCCCAAACCAGAATGTAAAGTCAATAACGCAGAGAAGTAAATAGATTTGATACTTAAATAGTTATGTTGGTGAAATTGTTGACGTGTAAATTGCCAAGTTATGTTCTAGCAGTCCAAATCTTTTAGTAGCCAGGATTTATTCATAGAATTAATTGATGTCTTTAGAGAACTAAGCGGGCTCGAGTATTTGATCGTCGAAAAGCGTCCTGCAATTAGTATCTCTTAGCAAATTCAGAGGGTTCGAAAATCGACAACAAACATCCTCGATGAAATTTGCTTTTACTGGAATAAGTATTCTTCCGGGCAAACCGAGAGGGCTCGTAAACGTCAGCAAGCATCCTCTATCAGTTCTGCCTGGAGGTATAGCATCGCCTGGCTTTTATTCTGTTCTTCCAACAACGCGGTTCCAAAATCACAGTGCCAAATCCCCATATCCTGAACGTGGCTTGTATATTTGACACATGAGACGTGGCTCCGGTATACTTCCCTATCTTCATACGTTTGCTTAAAGTCGCCCTCTATCCACTTCATACACAACTCTCAACGCTTTGCTGGTTTTACTAATGCATTAGTCTTGTTTTTAAAACTGCCAAGCTTTAGATAAGAATTAATAACCATGTTACAAGCTATTTTAAAGTGGCACTTGACATATGTACAACTTTCTACCCCAATAAGTTAAAACTTAACGGCGCCGCCCTGAAGTCGGCTATCATTTTTTTTATTAGGGGCGGCCCGCTTCAATACGAAATATATTTGTATCAGGTAAAAAGACCTAGTGTTCTATATTCTAGTACAAAATATAACAAAATAACAAATATACTCTTCAATTTGCCCTCGACATACCTGCAACTACAGCACTTGAATCATCACTTTGGTACCAGTCGCACATTTGGGAACTTATGATTGCTTTCAAAATTTGCGATCTGGCTTTTGGAAACTGGAACATTTCGCTGCAACTCTCATTGATGTCCGTGCGAGTTGCACCTCCAAATTTTTAAATTTATTTTGACTATCCAGACTCTCGAGTCAGAGCAACGATCTTAATATTTTCGGAATTCCAGTCTGCAACGTTGGCTTGCATTAGACCAACTTCGCCAAACAGTTTGTCTTCGTTCAATACCAGATTTATGTAGTCATTAAAAGCCTCACATGAAGAAAAAAAGCTTGATTCATGAAACTTATCTTCTCAAATTCACACGTTCAAAAACATTCAGTTCATTAAAGTTCGAACTCCAGTTTTGCAAAACTTTAAAGAACAGTAGGACACTATCCGAAAAGAAAGTACTGTTTAACTAAAATAAGTACATATGGTCACCCGCCTTAACTGAATTATAACTATTAAGCCCTGAAGAAGTATGTGCCAAAAAATCGAAATGTCGACAAAATAGTTTCTTTTTTATTATCCTGTCTCCGACAGTGATCTGTTGAAAGTAAATGTAGGGTAGAGAGATCTTAATAATTGGATAGATTTACATAGTTCATGTGTCCATTGGATCTCCACTGCGTTTACCTAGTAAATTTAGCCCTGGAGGGCACAAAATATGGTGTTTAAATTTTTTGGGGCCAAAATTTTATTTTTTAAATTTCAATTTCAGCCCAAGTGAACCAAGAACTACTGAATTTTTCAATCGGCATCAGAGAACCTCCTTCAATTTTTATAGAGCATAGTCCTGCTAGACGAGCCTACACAGGGTCCTGGTGGTGGGGGCATTTTCGTGGGGGGGAGGGCTACTTTTCACAAATCAGAATCTTTGGTGTCTAAAAACCACGTTTTACAAAACGCCAAAACATTTGAACACTATACTCCATACACTAGTGGACGCTAACCATCATCAGGAGACGAACAACTGGTTTTAAGTTTTCAACATCTAATGGGTGCTAACATGGTTAGCGAAACGCATGTCGAGTAAGTAGTGTATTTGAGTGTAGTGTTCAATTGTTTTGGCGTTTTGTGAAAGATAGCCTTGAATCGAAAACGCCATCACCGCCAGGACCTGGACCCAACATAAGGCATACTATAAAAGAAAATGGTTCTCGCAAAAACCCATTGATAAATTCAGTAGCTCTTGGCCCATAATGTCAGTTTAATAATAAATTTAGACTTTTGCGGTTTAGTAATAATAACTGGCGTTTTATTTTGTCCCACAGTAACATTAAAGGGTCTCCCAAAAAGGTCATGGTATTTAGTTTGTCGAAGGGCCTAAGGTAGAGGTGGTAATTACACCACCCCCCCTCCCACCCCAACAAGAACGGCTAGAACATAAAAAGTCAGGCGAGAGTTAGAGTGGCTTGTTTGCAGATACTTTTATAGATGCAGAAAGTCTTCTAATGGTCAGTAATCCCTAATTAATTGTTATTTTATTCGATATGATTTATAGTATTACTCTGAAAAACACTTAAAAAAGCCATTTTTAAAATTTTTCATATCTCCCCCTCCCCACCAAAAAGATTTATTTACACCCTTGAGCTCGTCATTGGTTGCGTTCATCACGGTGTGCGATCAGGTAGCACTCACTGGTCACATGCTTAAACTACGCTGTCCTCATTGGCTTCTTGCATAATGATACGTGATCGCTCAGTTAGCGCTACCACGTGATGAAGCGACCATTGCTAGTTTAGTTTCGATCGTCTCCAGAAGATGCTAACAAGGTTGGCGAAATGTCCGTCGAATATATAGTTTTGGCAGTTTTGTGATTGAATTTCTTGTTTTTGCTGTATGTAGGAGTTAAAACGGTAAAGAAATGAAACAATACCTAATTTATTTTTTAAATTTTATCGCATTTTAATATATCAGTTTCTACTCGAAGTGAGTTTAAAACCAGGACCATGCACAGAGAGATTGTAAACCCACGTAGCTGGTCCGTCACTGGTCATTAAACTGTTGTGGTGCAATATTACTATGAACGTAGGGTACGTATTTCTTCATATTAATCTATTTTCCGCACTTCTCTATTGACCAAAAAATCCTAATATTTAAGTAAATGGATTTAATATTCATATTTGCCGCCATTTTGACGCCATTGAACCACTTGCCCACCACTGTTTCCTTTCGCGGCTGTCAATTGTCAAACCGGTTTTATTTTCCATATTGTTAAGTAGTTTTCCCAACTTTCTAAAGAAATAAACCGAAGTAAATGACTATGACCGACTACCAATCTGGGGGAGAAGCGCCCCATTTCACGGCACCAGTTATACAAGACAATCCGACTGGATGGGGGCCCTGCGAGATGCCCGACCAGTTTAAGGACATGCCCTACCAGCCCTTCAGCAAAGGAGATCGTCTGGGAAAGATCAGCGACTGGACTGGAGCAGCTTTCCAGGACAAGAAATACGCAAGTAAGCAATGAATTTGTTGTTGATTGATATGCATTGGCTCGTGTTTTAAGGTTATACTATGTGAATGTTTTAACTTTTCAGGCAAGTATGCCTCACAATTTGGCTCTGGCAGTCAGTACGCCTACTTTCATGATGAGGATGAGAGCACCTTCCATTTGGTGGATACGACCCGCGTTCAGAAACCGCCTTATCAACGCGGACGCTTCCGTGCTAACCAGCGCAATATGCGAGGCAGAGGTGGACGTGGTAACGTGCAAGGTGGAGGCATGCAGTCTCTTGGAAAGGGGCTCAAAGCCAGGGACACTTATAAGAGGAGTCAGGTCAAGAGATGGGGTCAAGGGAGGGTGAGTTTTAAGTGTAAGTCGAATATGTTCAAGTCAAATTGATAACTTTGCATTTTACAGCCTCAAATTAAAATCAGGGATGCCTCGGTCACTGTTAGACCTGATTGGTCTACCATTGAGGAAATGGATTTCCCTAGGCTTGGGAAATTGTCATTACCTAGCATTAAAGATGGTAAGTATAACTATTGTGGTGAATTAAATAGGATTTTAAATTCTTTGCTTATTTGACTTTTTTTTTTTTCAGGTGAGGACATAGTTTGCTGCGGTGAGTTGGAATATTACGATAAATCGTACGACCGGGTCAATGTGAAGAACGAGAAGGCTCTGCAGAGCGTCAACCGCATTTTCCATACTGTAATTATGTTCTTTTAATATACTTAAATTAATTAAATCACAAATATTTTAAAGCGAGAAGTTATGCTAACAAAACGACTATAAATGAAACAGAATTTCTTTTAATTTGTAGGTTACCACGACTGATGACCCTGTCATTCGTAAACTCAGTAAAACCGAGGGTAACGTTTACGCTACAGATGCCATTTTGGCGACCATAATGTGCTGTACTAGGTCCAATTATTCCTGGGATATTGTCATCGAGAAAATTGGTAAGTTGTAATTATAATCCAAGTGTATAATCGAGTACAGATTTACTAGGTACTCAAAAAACGCAACAAACACTTTATCACCTCATTATTATCGCCGTTGGACCTTGCGGCATGTCATCAAACAAGCCAATGCACCTTAAAAACCCATAAAGGTAAGTGGGTCAATTTGCAAATGAAATAGAACAGAGACGTACTTAAAATTACTATGTATTAGAATGTACATATTAATAATACTAGATTTAAAAATATTGTCTTCGATAAATAGATATTTGATACCGTTTCTGGTAAATTTAACAATCTTACCCTATTTTGTTTGTGTGAAGATAGAAATATCTTATATATTGGTGAAACATTGATTAATTTTTGTACTCTAAATTAAAATGTTTTCTCTTGTTGTTCAGATCTGCCAATAGTAATATAATATATCCTCGAATATGTCATACTATTATTGTTGCCCAGCAAAGACCGCGAGGAGGTATGAGCATTTCCTTGCCAAAAATGTGGGTACAAAGTCAAGGTTTTCGTTATTAAAATAGTTAAAATAAATAAAGCAGATCTCTAAATTCTTTAAATAAATAAAATGTTATATTTATATTGATAATCCTAACTTGATCTAATCGACCCAGGTTAACTGAATAAATTGAATTCTGGAAAACAAATAATTATCAAATAAAATATATACAATAATAATAATTAGGTAGTATATACTTATATATAAAAATTAATATCAATTTTTTTATAGTTAGGTCTATTTACATTGGTAATTGAAAAGGCTATATATTTTGTTTTATCTACATTAAGAGACAATTGGTACTCATCTAACCACATTTTTATAGCATATATACCATTATAGACTTTTTTTTAGTAGCTTCCCAGTCTGCCCCACTAAATATTACAACAGTGTCATCAGCATATGATATTATTTTGCTGTCTATATCGAGAGTTAACAGAGAGATAATATAAATTGTGAATAGGATAGGACCAAGGACAGTTCCTTGTGGCAGACCCATTTTCACTAGTTGCGGGTCACTTAAGCAAATAAATAAATAAGTAAATAAAAAACCTCCGAATATTCACTACCCGCCAAAATATTTATAAAAAGACAACAGTATAAAATACATTTAAACAGCAAAATTTCACATACCTTTAAAAGTGCTGTATATAACTTCACCGAACGAAATAAAATGCAAATAAGAACACATACCGTAACGCGCTGTTAAAATTGAATAACTGAGTTGCTGATCTAAATATTTTAAGTGCGTACCTGGAGGCAATTGCTTTTGCGCCTAGTTTAATGGCATTTTAATGAGGTCATAAAGTTTTTGGTGCGTTTTTTGAGTGCCTGGAAACGCTGATCTCGACTGTAGTTTATCTAAATGAATGTGTCAATGTTGATTTGGTAGAAGTTGGAAGTTGTGTGTTTGATATCTTTATGGAAAAGCATTTACATTTTATACATATTTTTTGCAGGTGACAAGCTTTTCTTTGATAAGAGAGACAACACCGAGTTTGATTTGTTGACAGTAAATGAAACGTCAGTCGAGCCACCACAGGACGATGGCAATTCCCTCAACTCGCCTAGGAATCTGGCCTTAGAAGCCACTTTTATCAATCATAATTTTAGTCAGCAAGTAAGTAGTACGTAGCGGAATGATGATCACTGCTTTTTAGACTGTGGCCTTCAGAGGGCAATAGTAGCAGGTGAAATACATACGATGTTCGTTTTAGGTGTTGCGAACGGGACCAAGTGAACCCCGGTACAAATTTGACGAACCAAATCCTTTTATTTCAGAGGAGGAAGAGGGAGAAGTTGCTAGCGTGGCCTACCGTTACCGCAAATGGGACCTAGGGGGTGGAATTGTGAGTATTTTAATTCTATTGAATACTAGTTTGTAATATCTCAATAAAAATGGACATTTCGCAATTTGTTGAATAAATCTGTAATGATCGGAAACAATTATTTAATTTAATTATTTTTTGTTATAATCTTCTGGGTTTTGCACAGATGTGTAGCAAACTCACTTTTTCAGCTATAACTATACCCCAAAACTCAACAGACTCCAACTCGCGTAAATTATCAGCTCATTGATTTTATACAAGGGACGGTTACTCAGTGGGTTAGCCCGTTTAACTATATCATTATGCATACATAGCGAAGTGGGTCAAAACTCTACCTACCGAGAAGTAATTTTCAAATATAAATTATCCCCAGGAAGTTGTTCGGATCCCACTATGTACTGTAGGTCCTCGTCTCCTTTTCACAGACTTAAGAGGGTCACTCGGGTGACCTGGAAGGCGGTTAATAATCATTTACAAACACTATGACATGTTCAGAAGGAAGAACATGAATATAGATATAAAACTAGGTAATTTCTTATGCGGAAGTTTTGCTCCACTAATTGCTAAATAATACATTTTTTTAGTATCAAACCTGTTTATTGCAGAAGACAGAATATCAAATGTTAAAAAAATCGAGAATTTGTAAGAGTAAATGTTCAAAATGTAATAACTACTATAATATAGGTCAGACTTGAAGAAATTTTGAAACTAGATTTAGGGAACACTTTTCTTGTTTCAACTTAAAGAACAAATTTTTATTTTGCTAATCGTTTTTTTACAAACAGGACGTGAATTTCCACATAATAAACAAGACATAAACTAAAGTCCCTAGATTCAGTGGAAATGTGTAAACATGATAAAGAGACCATTGCTTAGTAACCAATTAGAACATTGCCTATGTAATTACTCACATCTTTTTTTTCTCAAATATACTGGCGAGAGAGTGAATTTATATTGAAATAAATCTGGATAAACCTGTTTTTAGAAAGCTGTGATTTATTTTAGGTGTTGGTGGCCCGGTGCGAACACGATGCTGTGGTCCAGTCCCCTAATGGGGAGCTTCAATTCTTATCCATTAAAGCTTTGAACGAGTGGGATTCGAAACTAGCCAACGGTGTCGAGTGGCGCCAAAAGCTCGACACTCAGAGAGGAGCAGTATTAGCAAATGAGCTCAGGAATAATGCCTGCAAACTAGCCAAATGGACCGTACAGGCGCTGTTGGCAGGAAGCGACCAAATCAAATTTGGTTATGTCTCCCGTGCCCACGTCAGGGATAACAGCAAGCACGTTATTCTGGGCACACAGCAATACAAGCCCCACGAATTTGCCACCCAAATCAACTTGAATATGGACAACGCTTGGGGTATCTTGAGGTGTATCGTTGATATCGTCATGAAGCAGAAAGACGGGAAATACTTGATAATGAAGGATCCTAATAAGCCAATGATTCGCTTGTACGATATCCCCGACAACACTTTTGAGTCGGATGGGGAGACAGAATCTGACGATGACGTTCCAGAAAATTCGACAGCTTTTCCATTGTACCCATACAGTACTACTACTAAGCGTTAATTTTTTTATATAAGTTTATATATTTTATATGGACGGAGTGAAATTTCGTTCGTATGCTTATAATAAAATTTTTAAATATGAGTTTCTTTGAAGTTGAAAAATGTTAAGAAGATGCCAGTGTTCCTTGTTCCTGATATTCCTGTTTTCCCCTTCTAGATGCAGGTAGGTGCATAATATGTATTTTTGTATTCAGCTATGCATGTTTAAACAATTTAGTGGCATACAGGGTTTTTTAAAATACATGCATATACTCGGATACAGGAATATTCAATTCTTCCTGATATATGCAAAGATGTTTATATATGAAAATGCCCAAAATTAACCGAGAAAATAAATTTCGAATATCATGTTACACTCCTGGTATGGTTTGCATGTGGTAGTCGTTCTACATTTAACAGTGATCTTAAGAGTTTTTCCATTGTTTTCAAATGCAAAAAGAAATTGAACAGGTAATAAACAGAGCAGCTTGAATAGTGTAATTTACCTGTACATGCTAATAGTATATTACCAAAAAGTAGGGAACAACATGAGAAAACAGCGTGTAAGTTGTTGCCGAATGAAACTCGATTACAACGGAAATAGAGTTGAAATTTCCTGTTAGATATCTAACAAACCCAATATGCATAATGAATGAAGCCTCGTGACACCTGTTCAACATTATGCTTAATGTGTTTTGAAAAATGTGTGATTCCATGCTGAAAAGAGCTCAAGTATGTACTGATGTAATAGTGGATTACATTTCGAGCACATAATTAAATGAAATAAGAAATGTGTGTGTGTGTGTTGTTCAATTGTATTTATAATTTGACTATTTTGTGCAGACTTGGCAATATTTAAACTCATCTGTAATAAAAATCAACCACGTTATTTTCTCTATTTCGGCTGGACTACAATTTGGGAACCAGAATTTAGCCCAATAAAACTGGAAAATTTGGATGAAATAATTCAGAGCGGGTTGAAATTTTGGGAATAGACTTATTTTGTGGTACTTTTTAACGTATCAAAAATCCTCACCCGTAGATGCCGGCGAAGGGGGTGGGGGGATAGGCAAAAAAATCGTTTTTTCGCAAAAAATCTTGGAAAGTATCAATTTTACTGTAGAATAATAATAATATTTATTAATCCAGTAAATCAAATATTGACATAGGATAAGTCAGTACACTGAAGTGGAGTTAAAATAGTAGCATAAAAACATTTAAGATAAAATATAAAAATACTAAAATAAAATCAAAAACACATAAACATTGGCATAAAATTCAAAATTACATCTATATTAATATATTGGCTTAAACACTAGATACACTAATTCATAATAAAAAACTCTATATTATTGTCAAAATATTCACTAATTCTGTAGAACGGATTCATTGCAAGTATATCCCTGAACTTTATTTTAAAATGTTTAGGGGGTAAAGCCTTCAGTTCTGAAGGGATGCGATTATAAATTTTAATTCCCATAACGGCAGGAGCCTGACTAGTCTTTTGTAGCGAATGCTTTGGAAGAATAAGTTGAGTTTTCCTTGTATTGTAAGAGTGTGGAACTTGATGGTGGTTTCTGTTAAAGTAATTGGTTTCGTGTATGAAACATGCCACTTCTAATATATATAAATTAATTACCGTTAGAATTTTCAGCTTCTTGAATAACGGTCGACATGGGTCCCTATAATTAGCTGAAGTTATACATCCTATTATTATTTTTTGTGCCAGTAACACTTTCTCTGTACATGGTGACGTTCCCCATAACAAGATACCATATCGTATTCGTGATTCTATGTCACTATAATATATATTTATCATGTGGAACCCTTCAAGATAATCTTTCAGATTTTGAAATAGGTAAAATTTTGTTCCTAGGATGGAAACTAATTTAGAGCAATGTTCATGCCAGCTTAAGTCTTCCTCAATATGTATTCCTAAAAATTTTAATACGTTATACCTATTAATATTTTCCTTATCTACTTGAATATTATACACATGATCAATACGTTTTTGATACGGATGAAAATTTACATAGTTTGTTTTGGTTAAGTTAAAAAGTAGGTTGTTTCCACAGTACCAGACAAATGCATTATTTAGAACTGAGTTTGTTTTCTGTTCAGTCTCTATTTCATCTGTTCCATTTATCAGAGAATTATTATCATCCGCATACATTGTGACATCAGTATCTCGAATATGATAAGGCAAGTCATTTGTATATATAATAAATAAAATAGGTCCTAATATGGGGCCTTGAGGAACCCCTATATTGGATTCTAATATTGTTGTGAACGAGTTTTTTGATTTATACCATTTATACAAGAGCTAACTTCAACACATTGTTTACGATTTTTAAGATAAGATGCAAACCACTTTAAGGGGGTGCCACGTATTCCATAGTTTTCCAATTTTTCCAATAGGAGGTCGTGGTTCACACAGTCGAATGCTCGACTTAAATCACAGAAAACTCCTATTGGGTACTGTTTATTTTCAAAATATTCAATGATTTTATCATAAAATGACAATATTGCACTAATTGTTGATTTTTTTTACGGAACCCATATTGTGTGTCACTTAAGATATTGTTTTTTTCCAAAAACGGCAATGAACGACTTAGCATGGCATATTCAAAAAGTTTAGCAATAGACGATAAAAGTGCAATAGGCCTGTAATTTGCCATATCACTTTTATCGTTTTTTTTGCGGATAGGAGTAACAATAGCAACTTTAAATGCTTCAGGAAAAATACCATTTGCCAGAGATTCATTTATGATATGACCTATCGGACCTACTAGAAACTGTCTAAATTCTTTCAGAATCACATTAGAGAACCCACAAATTCCAAAAGATTTCTTATTTTTTAAATTCATAAATAATTGTAAAAGCTCTGATTTGTCAAGTGGACACAAAAACATACTCTTATTTCTTGTTAACTGGTGTGGAAAGCAATAATTCGTTTTTGGTATATTGTTACAAGTACTATATGGTGCGCTCTCAAAGAAAATATTGAATTGTTTGGAAATTTCACTTGGATCAGTTATTTTTCTTACCGTTAATTGTAATTTCATTTATACAGTTGTTCTTTTTTGTATTTTTAACTTCATTTTCTATACTCCACATAGTCCATCCATTATTGGAGTTACTTATATGATTGGAATAATGTTTCTTTTTTGTTATTTTGATTAGACTCTTATAAGCTTTTTTATATTGCTTGTAGAGTGGTTTAAATAGTGGATACTTTTTTGCTTGCTTTTTTATTTTAATGCTTTCTGCTTTAATTTGATCTGTTACCCATTTTTTATTTGAATTATGACTAAATTTTTTAAGAGGAAAACAGACATTATAATAGTGACTTAAAATGCTTATTAACTTATTAGTTTTATTATTAATATCTACCTCACTGTATACTTCATCCCACGTTTCAACTGACAAATAATAAGAGAATAATGATTTATTGTTCTCATTAAATGATCTTTTATAATAATAGTTATTACTTTTGGAAATTTCTTCTTCATGTTCCAGTAGAATATATCTATGGTCAGATAAATCAGTATCGTGAATTATTACAGAGTTGTGTTGCGCATTTGTATTGCTGAAAATATTGTCAATTGTATTGGAGGTGCTATTAGTGACCCTTGTCGGTTCTTTAACTAGATGTATTAAACCATATGATGACATTAAATCTAATAGCGTGTCACGTTCTTTGCATTGTTTATTAAAATGTATGTTCCAGTCACCACATATGAATACCTTTTTTTTACAGTCATTATGCTGTGCTCTTACTTCATCTATAGTTGCATAAAATTTGTTCAAATCTCCCAGTGTAGATCTATAAATATTGAGAATGAAAATAGACCTACCATTATTTTCACAGCAGCAGCTTTTTCTGTGTTATACAGGTCAAAGTTGAGTGGCTTTGCCGTCATGGATTCTTTAACCCATACTCCCACCCCTCCTTTCCTATATTCCGTTCTACAGAATGAGTTTACAAGTTTATAATTTTCGATATAAGCACTTTTTATTTGTTCAGGTTTCATTCCCACTTTACCAAGGCACAAGATATCTGGACGATGTGGTTCCATAATCACCTCCAGTTCGGGTATCTTATTATTTAAACTTTCAATGTTAAGATACATTATTTTTAAATTGTCTGTCAACTTTCGGGATTTTTCTTCTTTATTCATACTAGTTGTTACTATATCTTCATTTCTGGGATTGCTGGTTCCTGTGTTTAAGTTTCATCCGTTATTATTCGTTCCTTCACTAAAAAAGACTTTGGTTGGATATCTTTCTCATTTTCCTTGATTTTTTGCTTGTGGAGATCAAAGTTAAAACGCTTATACTCAACTCCATTTGGCCAGAAGTTTGGATTATACACTGAGAGAAAAATCTATTAGCCGTTATTAAAAATTTAATAACCTTTGCATAAAACTTCAATTAAATAGGGGACAGGCAGAGTCATTTGCTATTGTTATTAAAGTCATTTTCCTAGAAACCTACTAACGGTTATTAAAGTCCATGGAAATTTCTATAATAACATTTGTGTTACCATCAGTTTCTTTATTTTATTATGGTTATTAAGTGCTTTACCTACTGCTGCAAATTGAACAACTGGTCAGTATTATCATTATTATGCTGAATTTATTAGCGTTTCTTATAAGCACTACAAAATGACCTTTTAGTCAGTACTAGATAGCTTCATTGGTTTGGCTAAATTAATAGAACTACAGGTATTAAACAATTTAATAGCACATTGATGGGTGGCAATGAATTTATTTCCTTTTATAGGAAATAGTGGAATATTTTTTATCTCTCGTAGTGTGTATTTTACGACACATTTATTTCTGTAATAACTAATCCCACTCTCGTTGGCTTATATTTTGTTAATTTAATAACAATTACACGAACTAATTACTGGGATGGTGAGCTTATAGAATAACTTTATACATATGCATCGAGGCCCCACTGCAATAAAAATAATTTGTAAGCCACCACTAATAACTTTAACTCCCATATCCTGTGGGCACTGGAGATACAAGAACACACGAAATACGATAATGATGATGTGATGATTGTGATGTGATGACCGCAACTCGCGAGAGCCGAGGCCTGTCTGTGCACAATATCGCTACGCACGATTATTTATACGATCAGTACCGAATATTACCGAAAATAAAAAATTAATTCGATGCTTATTTGGTACACATAGTATTCCCAATTATTATAGGTAGTCAACTAATAATATTAATTAAGAAATATTTTGTTAGCCCCCTTTAATGGCATCAATTTGATCTTTAATAAAGCTTGTTAGATGCATAATAAAGATTATTAAGATAACAGAATATTAGCAGCAACTTTTTTTATAAGAAAATATCGACTTACTCCAATAAAGTATGTTAATTACCATAGCTAGATAACTGATAACTATAATAATACTGTTTTAGGAAAATGACTTCAATAGCTCTTAGTACTTTAAAATGTTGTAAGTATTAAAGTTATAATAATGGTTACAACATTTTTAATCAGCATTATTAAGAACTTTTTAGCAAGATACTTTAATAGGTCGAATTTTCTCAGTGTAGAATTCATTTTTCAGGGCAAAATCGGCAGCTACCATATATTCTTTATACTTTCCAGTTCCTTTGAGCTTTTTGACAATAAGATCTTCACCATTCTCTCCTGTTTTTTCTTTTAGATATTCTATGATGTCCTGTTCTAAAACATCTGGTTCTACTCTATGTAGATACATCCAAACTTTTGGCTTCACGCCTCTAAATTTTCCATTTGTATCTTGTACTCGGCCTGTTCTAGATTTATAATACTGTCTAGAATTTCTTCGTTGTATTTGACAGTCATTATCCTGTTCTTCGTGGCACTCAGTCTGTTGATCAGTCCTAGTTGGTGTTTTTTGAATACTTCGACTTTCATTAGAGCTGGAGGCTGTATTATTTATAGATTTACTTAAATTAATTACGTTTTGCATGACCATTCGTTGTTTATTTTCGATATCCCTTAAGTTGTTTATATTTACATTTTCTGTCACATCAGAATATTGTGGTTGTTTTTGTATTGTTCTTTTTTTTGATTCCACATTTATTCTGTTATCTTGTATTTTTTGTCCTTTACTTACATTGATTTCACGGGCCATTTTTTGTTTATTATCATCATTGTGGATGTTTTCTTGCAAATTGTCTTTGTTAATAATATGGTATTTGTTGAAATAATTTTGCAATTCTAGGTTTATTATATCTTTTATTTTGTCCATATTAATTTTTTGCTCATTATCGTTACCTTCATGTGTTTTGCTTGTCCTTTGATTTTTATTTTTGTGGATGCTTAGCTCTTCTTCTAATGTGAGAATTTTTTCTTTTAGTAATTTATTATTGAATGTTAATTCTGAGTTAAGTTGAATTAGAAGTTTATTTTCAAATTTTAGTGTTTCAAACAGTGGATCATTTGTGAGATCATCTTCAAATTCTTCTGAGGTTAAATTTTCAGATTCAGGAATAATTTCTTGTTTGTTACAGCAAACTTTCCTATTTGAACAACTTTTATGATAAATACTTCCACAATTTCTACATTTCATTTTTTTAACAACTTTTTTATCACAGTAACAACAGAGACTAACTAATTGTGAAGTTGACCCTTCGGCCATATTGAAATGGGTATATATGTACACATGAAAATTATAGGTATTAAAAATCCGCATAATTTCGTTTTTTTTTTTAACTTCGTATGACCTGTTGGAGCCGAGATAGGTTTTTTTGAAATTTTGTCAGTTTTGCGATGCAATGGAAACGCGCGCGTTGTTCACTAAAATCTCAAAAATGGTCGTTCGGATCGCCAAATGTTTCAAATGAAAGTTGTAGAGAATTCGATTACGAACAATTTCCTTTTATTTTCCATTTCCATTCGATCAATATTGGCAGAGATAGGAATTTTTAAACATCTTTATAGCGTGCTATAAACTTGTTTCATGATAAAATCGATAAAACGATAGATCGTACGCATATAGTGTATCTAATGAAAGTTAAAGAGAATCAAATTTTGAATATGTTGGTGTATTTACAAAATCGTGTTGATAACGAGTGAATGGAGATAAAAGGGAAAAAACATGAAAAATTGTCATTTTCAAGTGCATTTAGACAAATGGCTATTTTTTGATTGGCTTTAGGCAATAATGACACTAAAGGTTTTTTGAAGAGAATTAAATTATCTGTAAAATGAGCTCCAAGTGACCTTCATACGATGAATTGTTCATCATGAATTACAGCTGTTTAAAGCTATGAGCAACATTTTTTTTTTATTATAAATTAAGATTTTCCTGCAAGAACTGTGCATAACAATTTCGATCCATTTTATTGGGCTAATACTGGAATGGATGTCATCAAGAAAATGGAAGTTTAGCACAAGCCCAGGAGGCTGTAGCGTCTCTGGAAGCGGTTAGATGGTAAAAAGTGGTGCAAAAATAACACGTTTGGAAAATAAGGCAATTTTATTAAAATAAAAGTTTATTGCATTTTATAGTGCATATTTTATTGTAGGGTTTTTACAAACTCCTTAACACTATCTAGTATATTATGATTACAATTTAAAGTACTTTCCAAATATTTTAGCATATTAAAAAAATAACAATAAAACTATACAGAACCAGCTGTTTTCAGAGATTTCATAATTTGGTTATTTGTTTAAATATTGGTTTCATTATAAAATATAGTTCACTGACCCGACCCAACAGATTGTGTACTCATGCATATATAGTTATAGATACGCTTATCAAAAATATTTTTAGGTAAGTACACAAGATTTAAATTCGCGCAGAGAACGTGTTTAATTTTTTTAAGGACACTACATTAGTATACATTTGCTGGAATATTTATTACGTCCAATATTTTTTACAAGAGTATGTAGTACTCTTCCAATAAATTATTATAATAAATAAAACCACATTCTGTGGAACTATTGAACGAATTCAAATAAAATAAATACTTATGTTTCATATACTAGGAAAAGTTTTAATTCTGATTTAAATTGGTGATAACTAGTCACAAGTATGTGCTGGATACCATCATTTAAGTAAACCACACAGTGCTGTCTTAAAGTATTTCACGATATGAACTATTTTGAGTTGAACAAGAACAAATTGTATTTGCTTTTCTTACAACATACTATCCGTTACCTCGCCGGGATTTTCGAGGGCGGCCTTTCTTTCGCTAATGGCATTCACGAGTTTCCTATAAGGCCCCAATGGCAAGTTAAGGCTTTTCAAATCATTTTCTGTTAGTATCACCAGCGTGTCTAGGTCTATTTTTTGCTCTTCGAATTTTGGCAGGTACTCGCCAAGGCCGAAGGCGGTCAAGAAGCGTTCCAAGGGGCCGTTTGGATCGTCCTCTTCGTCGGATGTTGTATCTGAAAAATAAAATGTTTTAATGCTCTAGAAAACAGCGGTTTTGGCGCCCAACGTGGGGCCAGAACCCACCACCCTGAGATTAATAATCTCATGCTCCACCGACCGAGTTAGCCGGGCCCCACGTTGGGCGCCAAAATCGTGTGACGTTAAGGGCGCAATAATCAGTATGGAGTAAAGCCCTCCGAATACTGGCCCATTAAAAAAATCAAGTTACAATCTGCGTCGAGCATTAGTGTTATACGGCTCCCCCGCCGATATCCTGTTTTCTGTAGAATATTACTCATTCATGTTTGCTTTTATATAGCGATCAGAGAACTTTTTATATATGATACAAGGTAAGGGGGTAGTTTACATATATCTTTAAGCTTGAGAATGAGGCTGTTATGCCCAATTTGTATCGTAGGCCTTCTCGTGAATGTTTTTTTAAGCGCTTTATTTAGATTAACGTCCTGGCGGAGTTTAGCATTAACTATTCTACCACTCAACCGGGACACATAGACAATTATACAACGACCATTCCCTACGACAATGCCATCTGTCGCAGCTGAGACTCGAACTCAGGAGTGGTAAAACAACTAGCCGTGTTGTCTCTCACACAACCTCGTCTAGTCCACTGTCTAGTCAACTCGATAACACATGAAAAACACCACTGAACATCCATACTCTAGCCAGAATTCGAACACAGGACTCCTTGCTTGCAAGCCTAACATGTTAGCATTGAGCCACTGCTAATCTAGTATTTTACACACTGAACTACATGGGGACGACAATTCTTTTATAAAACGTGTAGTATGTAGGCACTAAAAAGTTGTAATACCTTTAGTGGTTTAACAATGTATGTGAGTCGGATGAATATCCACTATTGTCACTGAAAATAATTTCAATGTTTCATATGGAGCTATTGAATAAAAGGCGCTGTTAGGTGCACAACAGAATACAGGGGGGGCAATTTTTTGCAAAGTTCAAGAAAAAATAATATTGATTTTCTCATTAAAGGTAAACACGAAAGATGTAACATGCATTTACTTTAAATAGGTACATGGTAGTAGATGGAACTAATTTTTTTTAGACGACAAAAATGTATAAAGTCTTCGAATACGATTTTAAAAATGTTGCATATTTTCAAAAATTTTCAAATATTTTCGAATTTTCAGAAATTACTCTTATTGGCGTAAAATAAAAAAGTGATATCCCCTAGAAACATTGAAAATGTAATTTTTTTTATTTGATGATTGAGGTTACCTTAACAGACTCAAGATATACGAAGATTGTGAACATAAAAATGTATCAATATTGTTATGTGCTGCCCTCTAACAGAGAGGAGAGTGTAATTACTCCCTGACTAGTAGGGTGGCGCCATCTATGAGCCAATTGACGAACAGTCATCTAGCACATAGTAGAAAACTCTGGAGGATTCTAGAATGTTATGGAATAGGTGATGGGTGTATATAAAGAAGTGAAGTTGAGCAGGCACAGTTCTGGTATACAGAGAGACAGTTTTTAGGCTAGATAAGAGTTGACAAGTTTAAGAATAAATAAAGTAAGGTACAGTTGTGATTTAAAAGTAGTGAATTTATATTAGATTGTTATTATTAGTTGTGTAATTTAAGGGATTAATAAAATAATGGTTAGTGGAGATTCTTGTTGCAAGTTATTTGAACCTACAGAGTGTTTACTGAAGACTGTAAACACGTAACAATATCCATTACCTGATAACTCGTCATCTGTAGTTTGCCTTGGGCCATAACTTTCTCCAGAACCAATTGAGCTTTCCTCAAGGCCACTATGGTTGGCGTAGAATCCACCGAAGGAATTGTTAATACTTTTTCTATAAAAAAAAACAATTATTAATAGATATGTCTCCACATTTTTTATTTGTTTAATCTGCAGCATTTATAAATTTGGGTTCACCAAGTTTTTCCAAACTTTTCCAGAAATAGGTACACAGATGGAATTCTATGGTTTCAGAATCATATCTGGTATCCAACCAAACTTTTCAATGGACATTCGTCCTCGAATGGGATGCCATTTTTTTCTCCATTTCCTTTATTATGTATGGATATATTCAAGACTGTCATATCATTTATAAAGGCTGTCAGGGTGTCTACCAAATTTGGACGCTGAAATTCTCAGCTTTTTCTGTTTTTTTTTCCAGATGTAATATAAATGCTTGTTTTATAAATGTTTATTAACCCCCTACCGCCTTCCAGGTCACTTGAGTGACACTCTTAGGTCTAGGAGATCTAAATTTGTCTGAGTAAAGGAGACGTGGCCCTACAGTGCATACTGGAATCCGAACCACTTCTTGGGGATGATTTATGCTCGAAAATTACTTTGCAGTAGGTGGGGCATGCTAAGTATGCACAATTGCACAGAGATAAAGCTAGGCACGCTAACTCGGCTATCGTAATAAATATAAGAAAAAATCATGCTGTGAATTTTCTAGACATTTTTTCGAAAATTTGAGCACCAACATTTTCTATTAGGAAAACCAAAACTAACACTTTTCATCTGCAATATTTACAAACAGAATGATAACAGAGGAACCACACGATTTTTTACTTAAAAAAGATGCGCATGAGTAGATAGGCAAAGCGGGTACGGGATCACCAAGTAGAGGAACACTTGGAATTCTTAATGACGTCATGAACTGGGTGGCGCGTGTCCATCAGGAGTCACCGCGAGGCTTAAACAGCTAACCAGGTCTCAAACAGGTCTAAATCGGTTTTAAACAGCTATAAACAGGTCTTAAACAGATGCATACAGGTTTTAAACAGATATAAACAGGTCTTAAATCGCAAAGACTCCCGATGGACATGCCATCCAGTTCATTACGTCATTCAGAAGCCCCAGTGTTCTTCTACTTGGTGGTCGCGTGTCCGCCTTGCTTACGCACTTGCATGTACATAAATTTTCACATTTTTTTTTAAACCAATGAAAAAAGTGTATCTAACAAAGAGATCAATATTGATAATTTTTATTTGGTTACAAAAACAGCGGTAGAAGCTAATTTTTATGCTACTTACGCCACAAAAAATTATAAATACACGATTGTCTAATATTTTGGAAATTACATGGGAAGTTATCAGCATGTCAAATATTTTCGTTTCCCCCTCTTTCTTCCCTTCTAATCATCTCACCGCCCGCAGCCCCCGGCCCAACGAACTATCTGCTAATACCCTTCTATTAAAAAAAAATGAGTCCTCAACTCCATTCCTTCAGGATAAAAAGTGAATTCTTTTTTTTTAATTTTTGCACCTTGGATTCACGATATCTCGCGAATCAATGGTCTGACGTCGATGAGGCTGGGAACAAAATTTGCTTATTTTCGTGAGCTCTTCATTTTTGGTCTGAAGATTTTTTTCGTCAGATCAAAAGCTGCCGAGTTATCTTCGCAAAACCATTTTCCCATACATTTAACATGTCATTTCCCCCTCCTCCCTTTGACTTCCTCAGCACAAATATGTCGGTATATTGGGGGGACCCAACTTTACTTATTGGCAAAAGAAAAAATCACAATCAGACGTTTTTATACTCCAAAACCAGATTTGCACCACTACTCGAATGTACCATTTGCGATCCCTGGTTGTTTTCTGAAATTCCCGTCTTTCTCCGGGTTTTTCCCGGTTGGACTAAATTTTCGTCTTTTTTCTAGTTTCCTCGATTTTCTCTGTCGGTAGACACTCTGACTATACAAGGGCCTACAATGCAACCTTGTGGTATACCCAGTATGAATTTTTATCTTATTTAGACTGCTTTTATCAGTCAATACATTTACCTCCCGAATAATTTATTCTGGAAACTACTGCACCCCTTACCTGATGACGATGCTTCCCATTCCTGGCCTAATAAATATACTCGGCGATTCCTGGTTCAAATTAGCGTCGCCGTTCCTCTGCAGTTCTGCCATGAAATCTGGCTGGGACATGGATCGAGTTAAACCGCTACTTGGTGGTGGAGGAGCATTATCGATGTATTCTGCCTCGTTAAAGATGCCGTCCAAGCGGCCCCGTCTGTAGTTGGTATTGTCTAACGTTCCCCCGTACAGAACTTCAGAGTCCCTCCGGATGCCCTTTAGAGAGCTTACAGTCCGTTTCCCATCTTCTATACCACTGACCTATAATAATTAATTTAGTGAACCAAATAGTCTTGTATATTTCTCATATCCTGTATATTGTTTATAACTAGAGTGTAAATAGTGATTACACAAAATTTGGAATTCCCAACGGGAAATGTTATCGCCTTTGTTCGAAATATCACAAAAGGATGTTTTACATATTTATTAATCTGTCTATCAATTACATACCTTAAATTCGTCGTCTATTTGCCCCAACCTATTATTCTTGCTGGCGAGTATTTTCCGTTGCACGGTGCTCATTGAACCCTTTCCTGTCATTGTACCTCCACTAATAATAGCGCTGTATGTGTTTCTTCTCTCCTGAGGAATGCCGGCCAAGTTCGACATGGAACCTCCTATTATTCTGGATTTTAGATTCTCCATCATAGAAGGCCTGTGGTCTCGACTTTTTCTCCTTTCTAGTTTGTCATTCATATGATCCTGTTTGGCTCTTCTCTTATTGAATTCCTGAACAAGAGACAATGAATTAATACCCTAAATAACGAATGATTAGTGTGTGAGTTTGGCTTCATTAGAATGTAAACAAAAACGGTTTATTTTAGTAGAGAAATGAAAGCATTGGTCGTGAAAATCACCCCATACCATTCACATGATAGACAATTCCAGTAGAATGGTATGGGATCCTTTTCGAGATCATAATCAACAATAATTCATTTCGAATCTTTCAACATTTTCGAGCAATAGACCAAAGTAACTATGATTGCATATAGCAAAATATACGATCCGTAGAAACTATATTTTCACAATCTTCATCTACGTAAGATATACTCAACATTTTAATACTATTGTCGGTTATACTTCTGTCAGATGAAAATGTAAATTTTTGCATTTTACTATGATTTAAATATAATTTATTGGTAGAGAACCATGTCAGCAGTATTCTCAATTGGAGTAGTTTTGTGCGTATTTTTATCGAGTTGTGTTACCCGCAAACCAGTGGCGGCGTAGCATAGGTTGGCACCCGGGGCGGTTTTCTATTGAGCACCCTCAAAATAAAACAACAAATCAAATACTAAACATGCTTATGTGACTTTATTTTATTTTAAAAAAATCTAAGACACAGCGCTTGACTCGGAACAGACTCAGAATAGTCCCATTGTACAATGAATTTCAGAAGCTCCAAGGTAGTCCATTGGACCGCTTCTTGGAAAGAAATGCTGGCAGCTTCTAAATGGCTTCTAAATCAGTGGCTGGCTACTAAGCTACGCGAGTGAGTTGTCACCACGTTATCACCCCTTGGTGCTTGGCGTATTAAATCTAGTTTTCGAGATGCGGTATTATCTGCTCAGCGAATATTCATCGCAGAGAGAAATATATTTTTGGAGAAATTTACACCTTTTCTCTTTCTGTGGTCTTGTCAACAGGAGTGGCGTTGTGTTGATGTAGATGTCACCTTTATGGCGGACGTCGTCAGGAGCTCGGTAGGAATTTCGTAGAGAGGTATGTGGGCGCCAGTAGCGACTCCTTTGGTTTGTAGAAACACCAGTGTCGAACTAAATTGTATCTCAGGGCGTTTTCCCTTTGGATCAGGTTTGTGAAAGGGACCCGGAATTTGTTTTGTGTAGAGAGAGTTTGTTTGTGCCCAGCTTCGGCGTAGTTATTTAGATTTTAGATATCGTCTTTAAATTTTGGACAGGGAAAGAGTCCCTGATGATGCTTACTTTATATTCATTGAAATTGGTTCTGCTGGGGAAGGTGTCCCTAGGTTGATAATGCGAATTCTTTATAAAATATTCAGAGAAGGAGTCTGCCAAGGTAGGTGTCCCTAGATGTAGGCGAGTGCCAATTAAATAAAAGTCACTTTATTCAAAAGTTAGTATATTAACACTATTTAAAATATTTACAAAACGGAAAAGCGATTTATTTTGTTTATTTAGTTTACAGTTGGATTTTAGAAAGCACTTTTTTATAGCTAAGACGCGTTACTAGTTATAAAATGTCGTGGTCAAATGGTCGCGGCGGACTGAGTAATGTTGGGTTAAGTCGCCACGGACAGAAGTTGATACGTTGAACGAGCACTGTAGACTGTTTGAACTTGACTTTTTATTAAATGCGCGAATCGATGGCAACATAGTTTAGAGCTTTTTTACTTGGTGCAGCCAAGGAAGCACTCGCAGTGACACGGTTATATATTTGACTTTCGCGGCGCACGTGTTGAACTGAATTTGCTTGAGTGCTCTGGGCTCGGCCTTTTATACCTGTCGTTGGGGACTTTGCGCGGAGGTCTGGGAAAGGTCTGGAAATGTCCCCAGCCATTCCGTGCGGGCTCGATTGCGCAATATTGCATCAGAAATGTAAAATGAAAAAATTCGAAGATATATTGAAACGAAGTTTGATTTGAACCAATATTACTTTTGAAGTTATTGAAGGAAATTGTTTGAAATAATTCATTAATTTTGAAACGATCCTGTAAAGCCGTCCCGAAGGTTCAGCGCTTAGAGTTGAAATAATATGAAATTGTGCTGATAGGTACGCGGTGAACGACGTGAATTAAAGTTAAATTGAGATGTTCCTTGCGCTTTCGCAAGTAAGTTTTGATGACAATTGTGGAAGGGGAGTTCCGGGAAGTAAGTTTTGAATAATGAAAATACCGGTACTCTAACTGAATATTTGAATGGAAATGAATTGGAGTTCTATATTAAAGACGAAAAATCAAATGAAGTGTTGAATTGAAGAAAATAATTGATAAAAAATGAATGGAAATGAAATAAAATTAGTTTTGATGTCTATTGAGATCGTATGAGGACGGTATTTTTTAGGACATTGATATGTAACGTTTGAGCTGTTAATTGGTGAATTTGAATGTTTCAATGGTTTTATTGATGAATTCGCAATATTTATGAATTACTGATGATTCGTGAACTATTCTAGATTCGAAATAAATGGTGTTTGTTGACAGTTTCGTGCGATGTAGTCTCGTGTAGCCTGCATGTATTCTCATCTGAAATGTAGTTATTGAAATGGGGAATTTCAAAGTGATAACACAGGTAGGAAAGGTGGATTTCACGTTCATGGGGAATACCCAGTACTTGAAATCGGCTATTTCAATCCTTGTTTTAAATAAGAAAATAATATTTTGGTCTATGAATATACTTGAAGTTGGTTCTTAAATATACTTTCAAAACGTCAGTAGCTTTTGGTCTAATCTTTTATACCAGCTAAATTGTTGGATGAATTGTGAAAATCTCAAATTCATGCCGTTCTCATTCTCCTGAATCAAAATTCTGGACGAACCATCATAAGAAAATATATGGGATTTTGGCCGAGAATAGTCCTAGCCTATCTACTATTCTACCACTTAAAAATAAAAAGGCAGTATTTCATTTTCACGATTTCTGATCGAAGTAAAATTTTACTTGAGTATACCAGGTATCGAATATGATCGTTTGCCGTAAAAACCCTAAAACGATCTTACCTTTAACTTCGTATGATTTCTACCAAACATAGATCAAAATTCATTACAAAATTAACTGAACAAAATCACAAAAAAAATATTTTTGATAAGTCGATATTTGGTCACTAGATGATGCTCACTGAATAGGTGAAATGAATAAAGTTTTACGTGGAGAATACTCATTTTGTATATAATTACTCACACTTCTAGTTTATTTTATTTATGTAGAGTAATGTTGAGCTTAATTTCTTCTTAATTTGGGGATAAATTTCCATCTCTTAGCTAGATTTCGCTCCGCTGTTTTTTCCTGATCCAGTGTGTATTTCTATAATATATTTAAACGTATTATGAATTTAATTTTATCATTACCTAGCAGATAACCGTGACAGATGGCGTGATGTTGTGAGACGTGCCATACAATAAACAGAAGCCAACTAGAATAATGCATGAATCAACACGTTTGCCAAGATGTGATTAATACATCAATATATCATAAATGACAACTGTCGTGGCAGGACACATATTTAAGCATACCTTTATCCTTTTTTTGGCATCTTCTTTGGCTTTTTCTTGCAGGACTTTTGCCTTTTTCTTATCACTCGCTTCCAGTTTGGCGTGAACTCCATCGATAAACCTGAGAATGTCATCCCTGTTGTTTATACCCGCGAGTTCTTGGGCGGTCCTTCCGTCTACGTCCGTTGAGTAAATATTTGCGCCAAAATTCACTAAAAATGTCACTATGTGTTTGTGTCCTTGTGCAGCCGCCAGGTGTAGAGCCGTGTTACCAAATAGGTCGGATTTGTCTGGATCTCCACTGAAAAAAAAAACAAGATATCGTTAATAAAATGGCAAATAAGTGTACCCCTCCCTGCATCCTCATCACAGAATATGCTGCGAATGTTTTAAAAGAAACCTGGCTATTCTGTAAATATTGACTGCCCTTATAAGATGTCTCTGAACACAAACCTCCTACAGAAATTATATGTTCCCCAGAGATTCAGCTGGGGTCTCTGGGGTTTTCAGTGTTCATGCATGATGTAACTAGTAACATCACTTATACTTTATACGGGCAAAATTGAAACTGGTCAGTGTTAAAGCACAGGACCGTGCGCACTGAACTTGATATTTTGTCCTATATATTTAGCAATGGTATCGAGATTCGGACGGTAGTTGGAAACTGTGCAGGCGAGTCCAAGACTGGCAATGTAATCAGCCTGAATGAACCATCTACGACTGCACTGGTTTAAAGATAATAAAACGGTCGATGAGGTGTGCTGTCAATGTGTCAGTGCAGTGCATAAACACTTATTATAATATCAAGCGTAGGAGTTTATTTAGTTATTGTTCATATTTATAAATATTTACTACTATATAAAAAGTGAAATATTTTAATTATTTACTAATTTACCATGGCTTTCTGGAGACCATTTGAAACAGAGGATAATATAATAACGCCCGAAAATCTTATCATTTTCTTATGACAAGCATTTCAATTGTACAATGCCCGTGTACAATAAAGAGATGCCGACTGTTTTTGCCGGCTTTTAGTTTTTATACGGTTTCAATTAAGTTCGTATACACTTTAATACTATCAGCTAAGTATTAAAATTCGTTTTTTGTGCTTGATGTCATTGGGTATTTGCATATACGTTTGGATATTCTACTTAATTCGATGTCGAATTGACGTCAAATTGAAGTCAAATTTACCTAAAGAGGAACCAAACATATGCATATTGTGTATAAGGCAGAATTATGTAATTTTTGCGTATTTACCTCCCTATTCACATTAATCAAAATATAAAATGAGCTTCTAGTGAGTTTCTTTGTTAGAAATGGGAGCTATTTTTGTTGGTGGAAAGGTTTATAATATTATATTTATACATACATACATTTAAATTGGAATATGCCACCCTCACATGGATTCTTATTTGCGAATATTTGATCCTACTAATTTAATCTGCCCAAAGAAAATTTGTAACGATTTCTAAGGTTTATGTTGTTCAGAACCAACAGTTTGTATCCGTAGCAAAGCACATATAACAAACGTGGTCGGACATAGTCACTTAGTACAAGAAGGAGTCTTGCTCTTTCTTTTTTATATTTTCTAGTAATTTTTAAAGTATATTGAACGGTTCTTTGTATGCACAATATAGACACTGTGAACCATTTTTAATGAATAATGAGTATAGTATTGTTCAAAGATTCCCTGTAGATAAAAATGCAACGGAAACTTTACGAGCTCATTATTAACGCCGGTTAACCATTCGGTATGGTCGGTGTCATCAAACAAATTGACATATAAAAAACCTGTAGAAGTAAGTGATTACATTTTTGGGCGAGATAGCACAGAAAGTAACGGTATTTTAATGAGGTCGTAAAGTTTTTGTGGAATTATTTATCTGCAGGGAAGCTTTGAACGAAACTATACCTATAGTCCATTTAACGAGGTCCCGAACATCAAAAGTTTGTAGGATCTTTTGCAATATATGTCTCCGTCTGTTTTCGAGGGTGAGAAAAACGATGGTGATGGTTTCGAGTTTTGAAATCCTTGCGTACTACCCCTATCAAGGAAAAACCACCCCAATTTCCGGCTTCTCGGTCTTGGGCTTGCGAGGGATCGTCGGTTCGGGTTTCTTTGGGTAATAATAATAAATTCAGTTAATTTACATTAAAGTACCTCGAACCGACCCCCGGGTGTTGAGCTTACTCTCGCCCGTAATAGCAATATCTCCAAAAAAATAAGAAAATACGGACTCGACAAGGTTTTAACCTGTCCACAATGAAATTGTGAGAGGTTACTAAAATTGGTTCAAAAACAAAAATTGAGATAATATCAAATCTTTACGTTTTGAGGTCCTTGGAACCCAAAAAAGTGGTTTTTGAAAAATGTCTCTGTGTGCGTATGTGGGCGTATGGCGATAGCGCCGAAACTACTGAACGGATTTGAATGAAACTTTGCATGTGCATTTCTTTAGTGCCCCAGAAGAACTGAAAAGGTTTTGGTTGAGATCGGATTAGGTTTAGTGCTATTTTGACGCAACAAGTTGTTTATTTTATAATTACTTTCAATTTACAATGGAACCATTGAAAAGCAGTTAAAATTCTGATTTCAACGATATATCACACTTCTACCCTTTCGATTTGGTTTCCGTGAAAAAAATTAAAAACAAAGCAAATATGAAGCATAGATCGCATTTCGCATGATATGATCAATGCGCGTAACCGTTACGTCGTGAAACTCGTCACATCACGTGTCAATTCACGTGTGAGGGCTGCTTCACTGCTCTAGAAGTAGAGCTGATTACATTTAGTGCCGTTTTTAAATGTTTATACAGACAAATCGAAGAATTAAACTACAAATATTCCTCTAAAATCTAGTAAAATTACTGAAATGCTAATGTTTCATTTAACAAAGACAGCCGCGAGCGATCGGATTGCAATGAGCAAATTTTGACGATTGTCATTGTCATCGTTTGTCATCCGATAACGTTGGTGTCATGTCATGTTAATAAGATTTCGGCATATTTGTAACTTTTAGTGGATTGTCACAAACTTTAAAGGTAGATGTAACAATATCAATATCATATGCTTTCTGTACCTTCGTTAGTGAATTTATTATAGATTATCACTTTACTAATTTTCAGTTTGTTGCTTTACAAATCTGTAGTATTTAGGATAACTATAATATATAGACTTTCTTAGTCGTTCAAGTGGTGTTAAAGTTGTTAATATTAATATCCTAATAGTATATTATTCAACGAGCGATAATGTAGGTAATAACTCGCATAGATGATTGTAAGTTCATTAAGTTGAGGGTTTTTTTAGTGCCCCAGAAGATCTGAAAAGGTTTTGGCTGAGATCGGATTACGCTTAGTGCCGTTTTGTCACACAATTTAATGCTCTTTTCGGCTCCAAAGATCCACCTAGTGGGGAGGTTCCAGCCGCTTCCAGTAGCTGCCGATTTTTACGGGTTTTCGAGGGCAGGGTCATGATAGAGGTACTATTTTTCACCCTACTCTTCCGTAACAACCCCCCAACCTATAAGAAAGAACCTCCCCCACTTGCATGCTTGCTGTTGGTCCTAGGCATGCGGGGATTCGTCGGATCGATGTTTTTATGGGAATACCAGAGAAACTTCCATTACTAAACCACAGTTGACCTAAGCAGCCCCCGGGGGTTGAAACTATCCTACTCACAAAACCGAATCAACTGTGATATCGCTCATTGGCATACAAACCTGGGAAAATAGGACTTAATTTTAAAAAAATGGTAGCGATTGTTTTAGAACCTCGCATTCTGCGTCATCAAAAAACACTTTACAGAAAATAAGTATAGTTGCGGTCCATATAGATATTGTTGTCGAGGCCAAAAAAGGCCTTTTAAAACAGTTAAATTCAATCAAAAAGTCACAATTTGTAGCTTAGCATCATTATCCATTCATATCTCAGCTCTAATTAAATACAACGCAATAAACGCGCTTAGGGTATATCGACGTTTAGATTCCCGTCCGCCTCGGCATGGCTGGGCGGGTCCGACACGACGCAGCAGGCGGCTCCGGCCGCTCATTCGGCACACAGCGTTCCAAACGCCAGCCGACCTAACGTTCAGAGCTCCGTCCGCCCTGAAAGTTACAGTATCGCGGCGGGGTTTCGACAGCGGCAGTTCACTCCGAGCTTCAGCACGCGCTACAATTACATCTACAGTTCACTCCGAGCCTTCATCGAGTCAACATCAGTAAGCAGTCCAGTCCACTACATCTACAAGCTTCCAGAACTTCAGCATACCTGACGAACCAAAACCAGTACGGCGTCGTAGTTGCCAGTGCATCTACACCCTACAGCGTGAAGGAGAAAGGCCAGCCTACAACAACAGCAACCTACAATCGTGCCGCGATTTTTAACTCGCTTCGAAATAACCAGTGTTAGCTCAGTATTGTTAGGGATTAAATTCATTAAAACAAATTGTGCATCGACCAGCGCAAGAGTTCTGCTTAGAGTTACATATTTTGGTATCTCTGACTTTTATTTCTCATCAACGACTCTTACCAGGCAACAGCGCCTGTCTACATACTCAAAAGTTGGGGTACCTGGCACCAAAAGCGGTGCTTGTGTATGTCAGCCGGCGAGACAGTAAAGGGGGTAGTAGCTGTACCCACCGATACTTTAAAAAATCGTTAACCAGTCTACAAATTCCAAAAATCGGCCCTGAGAGCTCGTTCAACCACCAGAGCTACGAGAACACCACCATCGAGGCTGCTGGCGCCCATCAACTTCAAAAATTTGCAGTCTCCGAATGAAAACATTTTTATTTTTCACAAACCAACCATTGTTTTCGTAGAAATATACAGACCATAGTGAAAACATTGGTTCTAAAATTATGCACCTCAGAAGATTTTATAAATCAAATAACACAAACAATTGTAAGTACACTTAGTGAAAATTATGAAAAAAAGAATAAAAGCTGTAGAAGATGAAAATGCTAATATTAAGTTAAGATTACATAAACTTGAAGAAATGAATAAAAACATTATAACTAAGTATAATAAATTTGAGAGTGTGCTAAAAAGGAAGGAGACCAAAAATGAAAATTGTTCAAAAATGGCTCTAGATCTTGTAAATAAAAAAACGGAAATTAAACTGGAATATGTCAATATTGAAAGTTGTTACAGAATAGGAAAATATGACCCAAACAAAGTACGTCCTATCTATGCCAAGTTTGTTCGCCTTGATATTAAACGTGAAATATTCAAGAATAAAAGAAAACTAAAGGGAACTGGTATCGTAATTAGAGAAGAATTGACTAAGGAAAAACTTGAAATAGTTAAAGCGGCATTAAATCAGTTTGGAAGTGAAGGAAATGTATGGACTGACGGTGGAAATGTTTTTGGAAAAATCGGAGATAATGTAATTCGTATAAATTCTATAAATGACCCAGAAAAATTTCGAAAATAATATAAAAGCTATTCTTTTACAGTAAAAGTCTAATGTTTTAGGTTGGATAGTATTATCGGTTAATTTTAATTATTGGTGTATAAGAGAGCATCCACTAATTTGTTTGTTTTTGTACTGTGATAAAAATATTAAATTTTCTTTACCTTTTTTTTACTATAAACTAGTTTTTAATCTTTTATATATATCTAAATGAATACTTCTTGGGGCTAATTAACAAATTTTTTATTTCATTTTGATACTCTGCTTATAAATTGTTTTATCTATTAAAACTATAATTTTAAAATACTTTTTAAATACATAACATCGTTTAGTTTAGAATAATAAAAAAAAAGTAAAATCATTTACTATTTCATTAAACTGTAAGATGTCATTATTTCATTCAAGTTTTTTTTATTTTTGATAATTAATGTCTTTGAGGTCAATTAAAATTGGTAATATAAACATTAGATCCATACTTCCATCGATACAGGATATACGACATGTTGTTTTGGCAAATTCTTTTGATGTTTTTTGCATAACTGAAACTTGGCTCCATAAAAACATACCAGATGATGTGATCGGTATTAATGGTTATAAACTCTATAGAAGAGATCGAGAATCTAGGGGTGGTGGTATATGTATATTCGTAAAAAACTCTTATGCTACGTCACTAATTTCTTTAAATAGCAACGCTATTGAACAGCTTTGGATAAATCTAAAAGCTAAAAATGAAAATATTGCTATTTGCGTTGTATATAGACCACCGTCTCAAGATGCGGCGTTCTTTCTCTCGGAGCTTGAGGATACCTTATGCTTAATATTGCCTCGCGTTGAAAATCTTGTATGTTCCGGAGATTTGAATCTAAATGTACACAATTTTATAATTTTAATGTGCAAAATCTTTTCGCTGTTAAGATCAGTTCGGTTTAACACAAATTATTGACTCTCCCACCAGGATCACCAATGTCACTTCTACATTAATAGATCTTATAATGGTCTTAAATGAGGAAACTGTTTTAGATAAAGGCGTTGTTGACTATGACCTCTCAGATCATCAACTGGTATATTGTGTAATAAGGGCGTGTGGCAGCAATAGTGAATCCAGAATGGTAACATATCGAGAATACAAAAATTTTAATTACACTTCTTTTGAGCAAGATTTATATGCTATACCATTTTATAATATTTTTGATTTTAATAATATTGATGATAAGATATCATTTCTCGTTGATAACTTAATTAGCTTATTTGATCTTCATGCACCTTATGTAACAAAAAGATTTACTAAACCTCCTGCACCCTGGTTGACTGACGTAATAAAGACCATGATAAAAATTAGAGATAGGGCACTTACCAAATTTAAAAAAACAAACAATCACAACGATTTTATTTACTACAAACAGATGCGTAATTTGACATCCCAGGCTGTTAAAAGAGAAAAAAGGGCATTTTTAACTCATCAGTTAAATAACTCTAGTGCTCATGAATGTTGGAAGATTCTTAAAAATAACTTAATTTTTCAAAACAAAAATAAAAACATTCCTGAAAATTTAAAAAACGTAAATGATATAAATAATTTTTGTGTAAATTCGTTTGCAGATGCCTCTGATGATATTCTTAACCATTATAAAAATTATTTATTATTTGATTATTTTTAATTTTGCACTTGTTGATGAAACGACAGTTTTAAAAACAATTCTAGAGATACACACGAATGCTACGGGGTGTGATAAGGTAAATATAAAAATGATTAAGTTATGTTGTCCCCATATTATTCCTTATCTGACGCATATAATAAATTGTTGTTTACAAGAAAATGTTTTCCCATCCATATGGAAAAGTGTCATGATCGCTGAAGATTTTAAAGAATTACGTGCTATTAGTGTTTTGCCTACATTTTCTAAAATACTTGAAAAAATCATGGAAAGTCAACTTAGGCAATATGTATCGGATAAGAAAATACTACCTAAAATACAATCGGGTTTTAGAGCTGGACATAATATGAGCGTCAGATGAGGGTTTATGTACAATTTTAATCTTATTAGAATTTAGTCGGGCGTTTGATACGCTTAATCATAAAATACTCTTATCAATTTTGTTACATATAGGTCTTACGAAGGAAGCAGTTAATTTATTTAAAAACTATTTAAAAAATAGGCGACAAAAAGTCTGTATTGAACACGACTCCTCAGAAGACTTTTTATTGAGATCAGGTGTACCTCAAGGTTCTATTTTGGGGCCACTACTTTTCACGCTGTATACCAGTCAGTTTATTCATGTTTAAAACACTGCCAAATTCATTTATATGCTGACGATACACAGCTTTATTACTCATTTAATGCTTCTGAGGTTGATGGTGCATGTTTACACATCAAATGAGGATTTAAAATCCTTATTGAAAGTAACAAAAGAACACTGCCTTATTATTAATGCCAGCAAGTCGAACGCTCTACTTTTTGGTCCTAAAAACTCTCGTCAAATTATTAAAAATCACATTCATATAAGTGTAGATCAAGAAAACCTTGAACTAGTTGAACATTAAAAAAACCTGGGTGTTATTATTGACAGTGAGCTTCGGTTTGAAAAACACATAAATAAACTTGCACAAAAAGCATATAATTCTATTAAATTAATTTATGGGAATAGGCATTATTTACCTCAAAAAGTGAAAGTGATGTTATGTGAAAGCCTGGTGTTGTCTTCATTAGATTTTGCCGACTGTTTATATGGCCCCAATTTAACTACTCTATACAAGAATAAGATTCAAAAAATTCAGAATTCATGTCTTAGGCTAATTACGGTATTCGCAGACGTGAGAGAATATCATATAAGCTAAAGGACGCGGGTTGGTTGAATATGGAGAGTCGCAGATTGTTCCATTCGGCATGTTTATATCATAAAATATTAGTTAAAAGATCTCCAGAATATTTATACAATAAAATAAAATTTAGGACCGATGTACATAACCTCAATTTACGTTTCAAAGGTCTTTTAACTCCACCTATCCACCGAATAGAACAATTTAAGCGTTGTTTTAGGTATCAGATCTGCAAAGTTTATAACCCTCTACCTGAAAACTTGAAAGAAATGAAATTAAATTGTTTCAAAACTAATTTAAAAGCATTAATTTATAATCCGCATAATTAATACTATTAGCCCCCTAGTTTAATTTAAAATTTAGTTTAATAAAGTTAATGTTTTCTTTTTGTTATTAACCATAGTAAAAAAACATGTTTTTTCTTATTGTTTACATTTACATTAAGTACAATTATTTTCTGTGTATTCTCACTGAATGTAGTGCTCGGATTATTTTAAGTGGAAGAGCAGCTAGTCTTTAAGAATATCTTTTTGTTTTAATTGTCAAAATTGTAAATCCATTGCTGAACTTCGCCTATTATTCCATTCAAATGTATATATGAGGAAATTGTAAGTAAATCTTTTTAAGTGGAAAATAAAGACGCTATTATTATTATTATTATTATTATATTGGGCGAGCTGAGGCGGGGTAAATTGTTGCTATTATGTAGGACTACATTTAATCATATGGACTGGATTTTATAGTAATTTAAATCCATTTAATGCTGATACTTATGTATTTTTTTAAAGTTGATGAATTTTATCAGCCACTACTCTTATTGTTATGTCATGGTATAAAAATAATGAAATCACTTCAAATGTGAACGATAAGTTAATGACGCTGATTATAATATAATCTAGGTAATAAATTCAATACAAATACCAGCACGAGTTTTTAGATATGTTCTGTTTCAGTTTATAACAATTATCTATTTTCTAAGTAGAATCTAAGCAACTAGTAGTGCACATAGCATGCTTTAACGGTTTTTTTTGTAATTATTATACAATTCAATACACCAGAGATATGTATCAAGACGAATAATAAAAGTACTGTATTAACAATAAGTATTAAACTCGTAGAAATAATATTTGGCACATTTTTATTAAAGTTAAAAAATCTAATATTAAAAAATTTGGAGAAAAAATGTTTAACATCAAATGAAAAGACGCTAATCATGTTATTATAATTATCAATTAGAATATTAGTGTATTATTATAATTTTACAAATTAAAAGTAATATTAACAATAAAAAATTAACATTCGTTAATATTTTAATAGTTAAATTAAATAAAAATATTATAAGGAAAATGAAAGTGCCGCTATCTAGTCGGTGCCCCACCTAATTATCTGTGACTCTATTAATTAGGGTGATAGGCACTTAGAATGAACCATTTACGAAATAATTTTTTCTAATACCTCTGATTTTATACACGAGCTCTTGGAAAACCGAATTCACTGTTGTGGGTTAGTGGGGTAGACATTAATGTCGATAAGATGAATTGGTTTGCAAAGTCACCCGATCTAAAACTGATTGAAAATGTTTGGTCATACCTAAAATTATTGGTACTTTCAAGATCCAATCCACCTGAAACTCTAGAGGATCTGGCTCAAGCCATTGAGGAGGAATGGGAAATATCCCACGAAACTACATTAATAACCATGTCTTAAGTATGCCAAACAGATGTCAGGAATTTTTTAATAACAATAAGATCTAGTCGATATTAGACTATCACTTTTAGCTGTTTCTCTGGAGCAAAGCATATTCAATTTTATCGGCTGTTTTCATAAGATAGAAACATGCAAACATTGCAAACCATTTTTTTCTATTTCAAACCGTTTTCGAGATATCTTAGGTCAAACTGAAATTTAGATTTTCTCGAAAACAACTTATGATAGACCATGATGTCTATAAAAATATAAGCTACAATTTTGTGTTGTTTTATAGGGATTTTGGGTCGCCCTGTAAATATGGTAATAGTCAACCAATTCAAAAAAAACCTTTTCGAGATAGTTTAGTCCATTGAAGAGTCGGACGGACGAACTACAGAATGTTTCCGCCTGGGACTAGACAATGTCCCTCTCCCGTTTTCAAAGGTGCTGAACCGATCTCCGGGGTCAAACCGATTTTTCCACCTCGGCAACCCCCACAAATTGGCCAAAAGCCACCCCCAAAATCGTCTTTTCCGTGAACTCGTTTACTTTCCCCAGTTTTTCGGCTAATTGTTGTTTCCTCAAGTAGAACGGAAGGTCCCTCGAGAGATTTCACCTCAGCCACCTCTATCCCAGACTTTCACCCTTGTAGGGGGTTGGAAAATTGATTTTTTTTTGTGAGAATTTTTTTAAATATTTTACAGTTTAAAAAAAAAAAGGTGAGGGTAAGGAGCTTGGGGGTGGTTTTTGGCCAATTTAAGGGGGTTGCCGAGATGGAAAAATTAGGGAATCGATTAAGCACCATCGAAAACGGCGGGGAGACATTATTTAGTCCCTGGCGTAAATATTCGGTAATTTCGTCATAAATTAGTAAATTTCGTCTTTAAATGGACTACTTGTCTAAGGTTTCTCTCTACAGTTTCAAAATTAAGTATAATATAATAAAAAAATAAGCGAGATATCAAAAATCGGCCGAATTTCTTTTTTCCAATTGGTCCATAAATTATCCTGTTATAAAAAATTGAACTCGATTTTGATTTTCCTAAATTTTCGGTAGAAATGAAATTTTGACTTTTTGTAAAGGGTTTAATTTATACCCTGTATATGCCTATCTTGAGCACAATGGAAGGTTGATATTCAGACCTGTCATTATCAGCTGTAATTTACCAAGGGCGCTGAGAATCACGCGATAATTTTCTCTAATAATGAACCGAAAGCTTGTTGCTTAGTAATTACCCGACGCCGTATGGTGGAGGGTAATTACTTAAAGCAACAAGCTTGAGGGTCATTATTAGAGAAAATTATAAGGATTTATCAGTGCACGTGGTAAATTCGGTGAGATAATTTTTTGAAATTCTAATAATATGTCAAATCGTGAATGTGACATTTTAAATAAATTATAAAACTGTCAATAATTTTTCGTTGCATAGCAAGATATGTGATAATCTCCCTAGGGAGATTATCAGCTGTAATTTACGAAGGGCGCTGATAATCACGCGATAATTTTCTCCAATAATGAACCGAAAGCTTGTTGCTTAGTAATTACTTAAAGCAACAAGCTTGAGGGTCATTATTAGAGAAAATTATAAGGATTTATCAGTGCACGCGGTAAATTCGGTGAGATAATTTTTTGAAATTCTAATAATATGTCAAATCGTGAATGTGACATTTTAAATAAATTATAAAACTGTCAATAATGTTTCGTTGCATAGCAACATAAGTGATAATCTCCCTAGGAAGATTATCAGTGTATTCCTTTAATAATTGGATGAATTTTGACATGTGACTAGAAATGGACGGATTTTATTGGATTTCAATTTCGCTAAAAAATTGTCAATGAAATTTTCAATAAATTCATGAAAACCGCATTTCGATATTACAAATCGTTCAGAAGACATATAATTTCAAAAGTACCTTAGAAATTTGTACTATTCCAATCTATTCTCCAGCAGTGTATAATAAAATGCTACGTCTTTTCGTTGCCCAATCATAAAAGAAATTTGATTGTTGAAAACTATGAGCGAATGAGCGACCCCTAGTGTACAGTATTTTCTTCATTCACTAGCTGTGTGGAAATAATATTAACGCAAATAAACGCCTTTTGAAGATACTTTTCTGCGGTACTTCAAATTCTCTTCATTTAATCCAAAGCACTTGGTGCTAATTTAAAAAAAATGCCGATAGGAAGAAATTGATGTGACAGCTACCTTCATTATAAGAATTACGTGAGATTAATAATAACAAATTACTACTTTCTAGATGAAATCTAACTAAAGCCTCCTAAATCTTTGACTCTCAGAATCTCTTCTTTGTTGATTTTAGCTATACTCCATATGTTTGCTATGTCGATTAATTCGATCAATCATTGCTAATAAAAATACATTTGGAATTTAATCTCCTGCTTACTTATCTTTCTATAGCTGTCTTAAAATTTTTGTTTGTACTTACAAGTGACGTATGAGCGTGAAATTGTATAGAACGGATCATAGATTCATAGATTTTATGAATTATCAATTGTGATAGAGAGGTTGATAAATCATAATAAACTATTATACAAATTAGATCTAGGAATATCTATCTTGTATTCTTCATCATCGAAAATATTTTTTTCTGTTCGCTAATTTGACCCATTTCAAATTAATTACATCGCTTTTCTGGCGTACAAAATTATACGAGGATGTACATTGTTCGTCCTGATCATCATCAGTTACATAATACATAGAGGGCAATGTTTAGCTATAAGCTACTTTTACACATAACCCCAAATGCTTAGGAAATTGATAATACAATTTATAGTAGGCAGCGGCGGCCCCTCCATCAGGCCACCCGGCCAAAGTCATCTCATACAGACTGCAAAAAATGTACACTCAACACGCGGAAGCCCGACCGAATGACTCAATGGAGAGGTCGCCACTGATGCTAGGGAAACACTTAACTACATAAAACCTGTCCTACCTACTGTTCACTATTAAAGTCGACGGCTAGAAGAACGAGAAAAAGGTTGATATTACCGATATGAGCTCAACAAGAAAGGAAACAAATAAAGAATGTGAACAGCTGATATAGATGAAGGTCACAGACAAACAGCAACGCAACAGCATTGCAAAAAAGAGGAAGAGAAAATGCAGGATATGTTTAAAATCATAGAAACTCTTCTAGCAAAACTACGACTAAATCAAATTTTCAGAGATCTGGAAAGGTATGGAAGAAACAACAATAAGCATAGGAGAAGATACATTTCAATATTTGACCAAGAGGTAGAAAGGAATGTAAAGAAATAACGAACAGCATATTATTTATTATTGCCCTATGAAACGAAAAGGTTAAAGTGTCAAACCTTAGTAGTTACACTAGGAGCATGGATGGAAATCAGGCCTTTCTACTTACGGAATGGGATATTACTCCTTCAAAAAAATAAACTCATCGCAGAGTACAGATGATTATGAAAAGCGCATGATAGTCTGCAAAGCCGAAATAGTTCGTAGAGATACGCATTGGAAGACCATTAGACAGCATTCATTAAAGGTAGATCAACGCATATGTATTTGCTAAGAGACTCCTAGAAGAGAAATGAAGAGAAGGAACAAAACTACACATAGTCGTGATAGATCTTCAGAAATCATATGATATTATTAGTCACAAGGCCACAGTCGACACCCTACGAAGCAAAGGTATATAATAAACAGGACAATAAAGGCCCAAAAGCAATGCAATTCAAAGTTCGGACAGACGGCAAAAATCAAACGGCAACATAGAGTCGAGGAAAGAAAGACCTTAAATAATCCATAATACTACATATGGATAACAATAATTAGACGATCAGGGTATTCTTATACACTTCGATTTCACAAAAAAATATTCAATGATTGCGAATCAGCCTTAAATTTGTAATTTGACAGTCACAGAACGGTATCGCCAATTTTTTAGTTTTAAAAACAAATCTAGAGCGGGCGTAGATGCGTCTTTACTATACATGTATTTCGCTATGAAATGTAAAGCAACGTTAGGTGCGGTTAGTACTTGGCAGAGTAACCGTTTCAATTGTTACAGTATGTTCCCCATATTAACGATATAGTCAAAGTTACTAAAATTTTCAAAATAAATCAATCTTCAAAGTCATCAGATCAAAACACGATAAAAAAGGCATTAAATCACTCACAATAGTCAAAAACTACAAATTTCCAAAACAATTCTGAGAAAACTCATGCAACCTCGATAATTCACAAACAATCTAAATATATCAACAAAATCATTCAAACCTCAAAATTCACCAAATTACAGTCAAAACATTACATAAGATTGCCCTAAAAAATACAGCCCCCTCTTTAACTCGTTTCACTTCTAAACCACTTTCCAAACCTCTAGTCAGAATATTTTTATTCACTTTCTAAAACTTTCTACAAACAAATTTGTCTTCAAATTAACTTCTAATTCAACCGTTTATTCATATCTCAAAACATCTTGTATTCATATTTCCAACAAACCCACAATACTTTCATCAAAGCATTTGTTCAATTTACATCTTCCCTAAAAGTTGCTAGCAACTCGCGGTTATCTTCTCTACAATGCTCAAAACTTACTTCCACTCTATTGAACGCCGGCGATGAAACATTCTCAATATAACCTTAATATGGATTAAATTACGACATCCAACATTACTTTACGGGACCAGCTCAATTTTAACACTTTATTCAGGCAGTTATCGCTTATATTTCTAAAACTAATTTAGATTCGACTTTCATTTATATATCAAAAAATCCCATTTTTCGTCTCCCAAATTTTAATTTTTCAACAAGATTCCGCAATATTTCACCACTTTGAGCCCCATAACTGGCTAAGGAAAGATTCAGCTTTTTTACAGACTTCGGCGAGCCAAGTCCCCATCATCCATATAAACAAAGGAGCATGCCAAGCCCGAGGCAAGTCAGTTTCGGTGTATCTCAAATTAGTTTCTGCGTTCCGTGAGCAAAGTCTCTACAACCCACAGTGTTTAATTCTTTCCCGGTTCCTTAAATTCAAGAAATCGTGTGGCCATTCTGCTTCCTTGTGTAAAACAAGTAAAAATATTAATATAAGCAACCCGCCGTCGCGCATCAAATAAAAAGTGAATTTTCTCAGTCTTAATTAATTTAAATAAAATAAAACAAATTTGATTTAAAGGCAAAATTTCAAGTGTCGATAAGTTAACCAATTTATATCGTGTAAACCGATTTTAATTTTAACCGAAATAAATAACCAACTCTGTTTCTTACGCTTAATAAAATATCTTTAAATTGTCGTTTTAAACAAAGTGTTTAATTTCAAAAAAGCATATACCATTGACCCTGCCAATAAAAATAAAATTCATAAAAGTGCTAAACAGACTCAAATAAATAATTACAAGTGAACAATAGCTCTGAACCATATACACGGCGAAGCATTTGGTCCGTTTCAACCGTTTAAGAACTAACCACCTCAACTTCGAATGAAACAAAATTAAGTGCATTAAGGCCTCCTGAGTCTCATCCTAAGGTCTCCAGCCAAAGCTTTTTTATTTTTACAAATCTTGGAGGACCCTTCGTGTTCACTAGCGGCTTGTAAGTCAGTGTATGCGCAGAAGCTATGCAATCTTAGGCGAGGATTGCGTAGTGGATGTACCATCTTTCGAAAGGGATGTAAAGCTATGTCTATTAAATGTTACGCAAGTAAAAGATCACTACTCTTCAAAAGAGAAGAGGTTCGGCAAAATCCCTGGCGGGTGTAGCTCGCCAACAGACGTCGGTGATCGGCCTCTGCAGCGGAATTAGGCTGACTTTAAATAAATTTATAAAAAAAAATGAACAAATTAGGGAAGACATCGCAATCACAATCGATAGAAACAGATCAGAAGACTTATAAGAAAAACAACTTTAGAAGCCAAAACAGAACACTCCAATCACATATCCATTATCTATGAAAAATTATTTACGATGCCTGCTGCATATACATACTAAATTTTTGTTTTCCTACGTCAACTACTCGAGCCAAAGTACGTGGTGATTGTTTTAAAGAGAAAAATAGTATGCCTTTTTAGAGAGCTACTATTATTATTGGATTTTTGCCACAAACGTACCTTTCTTATATGAAATTATTTTTGAAATGACGATTTATGATATTTACCTATTATTTATTCTATCTTACCAGATAAGCTTGAATGCACAAATAAACAAAACGCTGTCATGTGATAAAGTGGCGCCAGACAACTAAAAATATATTTATATAAAATGTCCCTTCCTTTAATTGAATTTGGATACAACGTCGGTAAATCGTTTGATGTTTAGATTGATTTCCCGAAATCACACCTGACTCTCTCTCCCAAGGACATTGGATTACATTATATGTATATGTATAATAGCGCCAGAGTTATTAGTAAATAGTTTATCTCTGCAAGTACTCAAGTCTGACTTTATTTTAATGTGTTTGCAAATGTTGTTGCACTTACGTCACAGGAGGTACACGTTGATTATATTTTTATCTGTAATTTTTTTTTATAATATGGACATAGTTGATATTTTTTGATTATCAGGGTGAGATCCCAAAAGGAAAAACGACGCGACTGTAAATTCGATGAGGGAGTTATATTACTCCCCCGTAGCAGAGTTAGAAGAAACCCTCAGGAATAAGGAAGATACAACATTACATCCTAATCCTACTTTCCCTGTTTTTCTATCCTTTTAACGTTAACAACATAAGCAGTGACGTAGCTGAAAATCTACCTCCGCAATGTATAAGATGATAACCTCCACAAAGCAAAAGATCACCTTCAATTTTGTTGAATAAAAATTGTTAGGTACATAAAAATTTCTGTTTTTGTAAAATTCATGATTTATCATGATTACAGAGACCGACATACATTTCGATGTCTGCAATTTGTTAAGTGTTATTAGGCAATTTTGGGATGTTCATCGGCAAGAGGAATATATTGTTATGCGCGCGCCACGCCCTCTTAGGGCGAGTAATAGAATGATAGTTCGTCAGTCGGCCCAGAAATGACGCTGTATTTTCTTCCTACCATAGAGTACTGGAAAATAAGTGAACCATCTAGTTACAGACTAGAATGGAATGGATCAATCTCGGATAGGCATCGTGGAGTATACAAGAAGCGGGACTGACACATCAGGGCAGTTCTAACTTGAAGGGTAAAATGTCCAAGTGATCCGAGTGGTAAAGTACAGTGACAAGAATGATTTATAGTAGTTAAAAGTTGTAATTAGTGTATAATTATAAGGACTAATTATTGTAAGTTAATTTAGTGTTAAATAAATTAGTGGTTAGTGACAATTCATGTTGCAATTATTGAATTTACGCTTGGGGTGTTTATTGGAGGGTGTAAACACGTAACAATATTTTTTTGGGAAATTCACACCTTATCTATTTTTGTGGTCTCGTGTAGTTACCAAGTTGTCTCGTGTAGTCGGCATGTATTCTCTAATGGAATGTAGTCTTTGGAATGGGCAATTTTCAACTAATAACTCGCTTGGTTGCGGGTTACAAAGGTAGGAAATTTAGAATTTATGGTCATGGGTACTTCAAACCAACTGTTCTGATCCTAATTTTAGGTAAGAAAATAATATTTTGGTATCTGAATATAAAAACTTGTTATAGTATCTCACAAATTATGGCTGCTACGAAAAAATCCATTAAGTTGCATTAAGTTTTTTTTCATTTATTCAACTATTTACGTGGCAACCTTATTAGTGGGCGAGCGTACGTGCATCTTCTCTATGTTCATATTTTGATATTCAAAGTAATAATGTAAAGCAACATCAGACGCGGTAGATGAGCGACCGTTTCAAGTGTTATAGTACATTTCAGACATCAGTGAAAAAATAAATTTAAGAAACTTCGTAACTTTCAAAATAAGCATAATTTTCCATTCATAAAGTCAAAACATAATTCAAAAGTCATCCAGTAAATTATAATGACCAAAAACTACCTTTTTTTCAATCAAATTTTGAAAAAATTCACGAACTTCATAATTCACAAATAAACCGAAATTACCGATAATAGTTTTTCAAGTTTTCAGTTAACCGTTTTACAGTCGAAACATTGCAAATTACCGCCCTAAAAAGAAACCCCCCCCCCTCCCATGAACTTCTATCTCGTCCAAATTCATACGATCCACATTCATATCATTAAACTTCTATTTTTCATTAATTTTCATTCATACAATCCAATGTCTAAATCAGTTTCCGTGCATTTCAAATTATTTAATTTCAATAGTAACCTCATAAATTCTCCGTCCTCGAACCGTAACTCTTTTTCATCAAAACTTACTTCCCTTCAACAAAATGCAGACGAGATGCCTATGCGCTAAAGTACTCACGTAAACTCCGAAAGCTCCGATACACACATTTGCCATTCAGACCGAAGTGGAGACCTTCGTGAAACATTACCGAACCAAATAAACATTAGTCGGTCCTAATCTCGCAGTTAATCTCAAACAACTCAATAGCCGTTCTATGTAGTGTTCCGAATCTTACTTCAAATGATGCCCCTTATTTAATATCCAACTTTCTATACAATTTTCATTTTGAAAAAGTCCATTGTCAATGCAAAAAACGTCCCCTCGCCGAACGGATTGGACGGGGCACGGTAAACGAAAGCAAAAAATTGGGATCAACGATCGTGCAAGACTACTGCCACTGGCGAAACGAAACACTTCTGGCACTATATATGGCCGAGATTTTTACACACCAGCATGTCAGTTCTCCAGTGGTTACTTCATGGTATACGTCTTCGAGTGTAAGTTTAAGCAGTTTACTTTTATAAGTGAAACTACTAGTGTATTTGTGGGTTGTTTAATTAATATTATGTTAGTGCCTTCTACCTAGTATACTTTCCTGCTTTGGACTCTGTATTTCCCTGTAATCAAGTATTTCTAGGCTACATCCTTGCTTAAACCAAGTAAAACCCACTAGGACGTCTTCGCCGTCGTGTTACATTTTCATACAGTGATTTTTTTCAGTTTTAGTATATTTTATATATATTTTTATTTTCTGGACAAATTTCTACTTTGTTAAATGACATATTTAGTTTTAAAATTCGTTAACACTCTTTGTAAATTACATTAAATAAACACTGTTCATTTTCGTTTAATCAAAGTGTTATAATTTCAAGAGCTTCAAGAAAAGTCATATACAGGATGTAGCTTTTGGCCTTGATCAATTCATCAAACATTTAAAGTGTTTTTTGACTTCTACAATTTCAAAACGTGCACGAGGTACTCCAAGAGTCTCAATTTGCGCTCAAGATATTATTTTTTTAATTTCCGGAGTATCCCTCGTGTTCACAAGGAACACCGCGTCCTCGCCTCACATGTTCTAGCAACTTATATATCAGTGTATGCGCGGAAGCTATGCAATCTTAGGCGAGGATTGCGTAGTGGATATACCATCCTTCGGAGAGGATGTAAAGCCATCGGTCCCTTGTTTATTAAATGTTAGCAAGTAGAAGATCCCTACTCTTCGAAAGAGAGGAAGTTCGGAAAAATTAGGCCTCAGTAGAGGAAATATGCCGACTTTAAATAAATGTTGAAAGAAAAACTTTATTAGTAATATCTGCAGATCAGACTTTTGGTATTCTGATTAGCATCATTAACTACGTCTAAATATCGCTGAAGAACATTAACTTCGAAATAAGTGCTGAAAAAATGTTCTCTAATCTAGGCTTGATATTCCACTACTTTAAAAGTAACTATTTTTATGAATTTAGTTAATGAAAATCATTTGACGTCTGTTCATTTATTTTTACACTTACCCCCTTCCACATAATAATCTCAGCGCGTCTAAATTGCCATGAAATGCAGCGTACAATGTTGGTGTCATTCCTTGCTCATCTCTGACGTTGCAATCTCGTTTTGTCGCCTCCTTTAGTACTTCTATCAAGCCATCCTTAGCAGCCCTAAAAATAATATTTTCTCGGTTACTATTGCTTCACTTCTACTAAATTTGTATTTTTAATGATTTTTATATCCCAAAAAACATTTCTCGGAATGATAGTTGTAATCGGTTGGTTATAATAAATAAATAATATATAAATAATCGTTTCATCCGCCTTCCAGATCTCTTGAATGACCCTCTTAAGTGTAGACTATTGTGAGTAAAGGAGACGAGGCCCTACAGTTTATAATGGGATCCGAACCATTTCGCTAAGTATGCTGAGAGAGAAAGCTAGAGGCTCTAACAACTGTGCTACCGTCAGAGCAGGAGGTACTAAACATGCATCTGTCTTAATAAAGAAGACTTATTAGTATATAGTAAACACTAAACTAGAGAACGAATATTCATTTTACAACTTTATACCCCGGGAGGCAGGGGTCTTTTTGACCTAATAATCGCATGCCGGCTTATATTAACAGACATAGCAGATACTATGTAGCGAATAACTAAAACGACCGTCAGTTGCTCTAGTAGGGGTGGAGGCGGTTGTGGGAGGGTAATTTCAGGAAAGCTGACTTAAAAAAAGAATGGTTTTTGACGTTGTATAGCGTTAAAAAATAGTCAGCTGCCCAAAACACAATTTGAAGCAAGAATATGCTGAAATTTTTATAGCGACTTTCACGAAAACATACGGCAATAATGATAATGATGTATTGCAATTAGAAAAAAGAATTGATGGTTCTATGTTCCCGCCTTGCAAATCTGAGTTGCATCAACATTTTCTTCGTACTTTATAGATCGCCAATCTTTGAAGTCATGTTCATCTTCCAATGGCATCAAAGTTATCGCCTACTGAGTATGAATGGGAAGAAAAAAATGACAAATATTTTTTCAAATGGCTTGAGGGAGATCAATTGCCACAAGCATCACCAGTATTGACGAAAACCCTCAAGGTATAATTAAATGTATTCTTTCTAAGTTTCTGGTGAAAAAGTTGGCCAACATGATTTCGCTAATTGATTAATTTTTTTACAAATGACGATGAAACAGAAGAGAATGAAGATCAAAATGATCTAACTATAGATAATTCCCATGATGACAGTGACGAAAATGAAGATGTTGATGAATGCAACTAAATATAATTAATTAATTTTAATTTCAATAATATTATTGACAAATTAATATAAAGACCTTTAAATGTATCTGAATTTTATACATTAATGATATGCAGATTTTACCGACCTGTAACTTCGGTAATTGTTAGAAAGCCGTTTGAAATTTGGACACGTGATATTCTTAATGAAAAATTCAAAGGTCGTCAGTTGGACCATTAAAAACACCGTGTGTTGTATGGATTTATGAGTTCAGCCATACGTTATTGTTCCAGCTGACGGTCTTTTTCCCACTATACGTGCAGCTGATTATTATTTTCATACTTCTATACGTGTCAGAAGTCATGTAAAAAAATTTCATTCGGCCTAAAATGACCATCAATAATTTGTTTAAAAAAATCTAAAATAACTGTAAAAATAATTTTTTTTCACAAGTTTCACGGCAACCCCCCACCTCGGGTGCGTCAACTGACGTTCAATTTACTTATCAACCAAAACTTATCAATGGGTAAAAGTGATAATCTAGCGGCATGAAGACTCTGCTCAAAATGGACCCCTACCTCTCTCCCGGGCTATTACTATATATGTCTAGAATGCTATTTAGGCCACAGGCAGGGATGTAATACATTAAATTTTGCTTATTTTTTATTGCAGTGTATCATACATACTTTTAAAATTATATTCATATTGTGTAAAATTTCGACGATACTTAAAAACAATAAAAATAATATGTATGTACGTACAGATTAATAAATTTCTACATTTAGATTATTTAAAATTATGAAATAACTTCGTTATCGTTACATGTAAATTTAAAATAAATGTAAAGGTACCTATAGACGTAGAACTTTAAATTGATACAGAAAGGAAATTAATCATTGCTATTATCTGGTTATTTTTGTGAATTGTATTATCTTTACTGATATAGTCCTATTGTTTTTACACCACATTTGCATATATTGTGTCAACATATTTTCGGTATTTTCCTGTGTCTGCAACAATTGTTTTATTTTGTTATGATGAGTCAATCATATTGTTTTGACATCTTAAGCCTTAGGTAGAATGCAACATTTCGTTAGAAAGGCTCGATATTTTTTTAATAGTATTAGCCAGCTAGATAAATTTCAAGTGTTACCAATAGAGTTCAGATATATTGGAACTATCATAGCAAACAGCGATAATTTAGCCGGTCATTTATAAATTACCAAATTGTCTTCACTACTACTGCTTTTTCCGCCAGTTCTCCGGGAGAACGGCGATCCTAACCGTACTTTTATGACAGTTTGCGTCTGCAAAAATATATATTACCACTAACGAGGGTACATCCTTTCGGAATTTTTTATCAACAAAAATCTATTCTGTCACCCTTTACCTAATTTAATTAATGACATGTGACATGACAATGACAACAACTGAGCACTGAACAGCTGATGCTTTTGCGCCAACCTAATTGGTTGTAAATTCGGCTATTCTCGCTGAATTCCTTCACGTTCCCCACCTATTCACTGCACTTAAAAAATACAGTCTAGGACGGTCGGGTGAGATGCGTGTGATGTGAGCTCTCGCTTCACACGATGAATGCTCACTCTCCCCATAATTACAGAATAGAGGTCCTGCCCGCAGCACAGTTCAAACATGTCATCAAAACTTACTTCCATTCGTTCATCTCGGACCAAACAGCACTTAATATGACCGCAGCTGATGATAAGTGTACGCCTGCGGAAGCACTTTACGAGAGCGAGTCGAAAATTAGTAAACCATATTCGGACGAATTTAGTAAATAATTTCAAAAGTAGAATCGACTCGAACTTCATTAAAATACGGATTAATTTTCTATTCCTAAGATGGAATTTTCGTTGTTGGAAAGTAAGGAAGTAAGTTCATGTTCACACGAAGGTTTTTCATCGCGCCCTGCAATATTTCAATTGGAATTGCGTTAATCTATGTCCGAGAATATTAGTTGTTCCAAAGTTTGTGGTCAATTAGAAAACCCCAGAAAACGAAATCACAAGCTGGGATATCCGGCGACCGCGCCGGGAAATTGATGTCCCCAAATTTCGAATGACATGACGAGCAAACACTCTTCGCAAAATTGTCATAGAGTCCCTAGCAATGTGGGAAGTGGCTCCATTTTGTTGTTCAAAGTTACGCAATACCTGTTGATAACGCTGTGATGTAACAGTAACCGTCAAGTCATTTCCTTCAAAGAAGAACAGCCCAATAATTTGCGATTGCAGGTGATTTTCCGTCGCCCAATAGCGACAGTTCTGTTTGTTAACATATCCGGAAAGATGACAATGAGCTTCATCTGGCATCAGCAAGCAATCAATGATATTCGGGTTTTTAGCGAAAAGTTTGCAAACATCAAAGCGTGTTCCAAAATCTTGACGCAGAAGTTTTTGTAGAACTTGAATTTTGTAGGGATGATAGTGTAAGTCTTTCAGAACGCTTCGATAACTAACGGTTAGAAATATTGAGTGCTAATGCTTGTCGTTTTGCAGATCGTTTAGGACTTCGTAGCACATCTGCTCTTACCATTTCAGCATTTAAGTGTGCGTACAGAACGAGTTCTTCCTTTTGGTTTTTCTCTGGCATATGAAACAGTACTGTGAAACTTGTGTATCCCCTTTTTAGTTGTTATTCGACTAGGAACTGGATCTCGTGGATTTAAATGAAAGTGACGACGAAATAAATGCTGTGTCATTACAACAGAATAGTTATCTTTTTTAAATAAGCTTCAACTGCAAAAGAACGTTAAATATTTGACCAACTCTCCATATTCACGGCTAAACTGATATACCTCGCAAACGCTTTGACAGTTGCGAAAGCAAATTGGTTTAAATCACGAAGAATCATTAAAAAAAATAGTACTCCTGTGGTTTTAGCTTCAAAAAATAAGAAAGTACAGAGATATAAGCTAACTGCAATTCTATGACCGTTTATACCTGTCAGATGAGTCTTCATCGGTTAAAATAACTTCAAGGTTCTCGTAACTCCATAGGCGTCTTTCTTAAGCCACATATGTCAAAAAGAGACGCAAAATATTTACTGTATTTACTAATTTGGGAAAATCTTAACTCAAGTGAATTTGTAACCGTGTCGATTATGTGACAATAACTCAATTTTATATTTTTGTTTATATTTGATTCAATATTTTTTAGTCCTCATCGCTATCGTCATTTGAATTCGCGCGGGAATCCCACAAGGATCGTGCCTGTCACCAAAGTTGTACAACTTGTACGTCTCTGATTTTCCAGAGTTCCCGAATACGAAGCTGGCCAAGTACGCCGATCTCACGGCCATGTACGCGCATTCACACAACGCCCAAGCAGCGAATATGCTGCTGAAGGCGCACATGGCCCGTACCACGGCTTATTACGACCAGTGGAAGATTCGGGTGAACGCTGAGAAATCTGAGGCGATAGTCTTCACGCGTCGATTTACAGAGAATAAAATCATAACACCCATTTCGATCAGGAGAAACAAAATTCCAATTAAAAGATGCGTGAAGTACTTGGGGGTTACACTGGACTAACGACTGACGTTTAACACCCACATAAATGAGACTTTACGGATGGTCTATTCCCTGTCCAGGAGTCTGTATCCGCTTATGGTCAGGGGTAGCAGACTCAACAGACAAAATAAAAAATTATTGTGCACAATGGTGATCAGGCCGTCCTACAAATACGCGGCGCCGGTGTGGTGCAGCATACCGGCCACGACAATGAAAAAACTAAAAGTGCTCGAGCACAAATTTATGCGCCTCATTTCTAATTCTGGAAGGTACACCTCTCTCAGAGACCTATACGCACGTTCCAACGACATCACCCCGATAGCGGATTACGTCCAGCAGATCTCCCAAAATTTCTACTCCTTCAAGCTGAGCGATAGTCCGCTAACAAACACAAATTAGACAGCATAATGCCTCATTTAGGATTAAACACTCTTTACCGTACCAGACGTAACCGATTTTCCGGCAACCCCTTTAGCCAGACTTCAACAACTATAACTTCCGCTTACCCTATCCACCTTTACTGACATTTCATACCTTTTGTATCTTTAAATCTTTCCTGTCCCCCTCTGCCTGTCTGTTTGTAACCTTCTTGTCGCGTTTGTTTTTTCTTGTTTTCTTTTTGTACATTTTTGTCTCTAAATTCATTTCGCTTCACAATTTTTTAGAAAATCAAAACATATACAACCCAAATTTTTTAACATCAAAGTTTAGGCCAGCCATGCGCAGTCCAGCATTGACTTATCTCGCGGAAGGCGCCTCGTTCAAATTGAGATGCTAGCGTCAGATACGAAATTAAAAGTGATCAGTGCGCAAGTGTTTTAATTTAGTATCCAGTTTTGTTAAGTTTGTTCTTTAAATATTTTCCTAATTTTAACATCTTTTATAATTCGTCTGCGACGGAAGGGGCCTAGGTTTAGTTGTTTTAATTTTCTTTTTAGCCGAACCAGTCCCACTCCGCCCGGCCATGCAATCATTAGTAACCACATTAGCGCGGTGGCTGCACGGTCTAACCCGGTGTGGGTTCTGGGGAGGTACTTTTTTATATTAAAATAAGACATAAAGTCTCATTGATTGATTGATTGATTGCTATCGTCATTTGTGACATTAATATTATTTAAAAAGTGACAGTTTGTTGCAAAATAAATATATGAAATTAGTTGATGGTATCTGATGAGTATTTGTCAGTACCCCCAATATCGCATTATATTATTATAATTTTATATATTTTATTATGTTTAATAAAATTTTACAAAAGTATGTATGAATATCCCTGATATATACGTACTGCACCTTTTATAATCTATTAATGCAACAAAAAGTCTGATGTTTTTAAATAAAGGTTAAGATTAGTTTTGTTTTAAATTATGTTCACTAGAAATCCACTATCATCTAATTTTGTACATGATTTAACATTAGTACGGTCGATAGCAAAAAAAAATAGGACAAGTCTTGTAATGGTATTTTGCTAACATCTAGTTGTGTACATCTAACTTTAATGTTAGTTGTCATAATTTATTGCTAGTGTGTAAAAAACTAATGTGCCTCATATAAGCGATTTAGTTAAATCTGGAGTTATTGCTAAAGCAGAAGATGGATGGTCAATGAGACAATTGCACTAATATTACAAAAATTCGGTGTGTAACCTTTTAAGAAACTGGAGAATAAATAGTACGATTAGTAGAAATCCTGGATCAGGGCGACGAAGGATATCAACTCAACAACAAGATTTGCAATTGGTAAATACTTTAGTAGAAAATCCATTTTACTCAGTTATTCAGGCTGCCGAAGAAACGAATTTTCCTGGATCGAGTAGTACTGGTCGCCGGCAAGTAAGAGAATCGGAGCTACGCTGTCATGCAGCAGCAGAGAAATACTTACTTAAAGCTGAACATAAAGAAGCTCGAGTAGGATTTGCGCTTGAATTTTTAGCGAATGATGCAAATTTTTGGAACAATGTAATCTTTACAGACGAAAAAACTTTCCAGTCAACACACAGCGGTCGTATTCGTATTTACCGCCCTCCGAGTACTCGATTCGATGAGGAATATATATCTAACAATGATAAAAGTGGTAGATTTTCCCTCAATATGTGGGGGCTTGGATATCGGCACATGGTCCTGGTGTTTTGTGACATATTGAGGAATGACTTAATAGTGAAACGTTAAACGTATACTAGGATTTTAGACAATATTATGCTCTCTTTTGTGTCACAATTATTTCCTAATAATGAGTTCATATTTCAACAAGACAATTGTTCATACTGCTCATATTGTAACTAACTGGTTTCAAGATAACAACATCAATGTTCTCAACTGGCCCAGTCATAGTCCAGATCTTAACCCTGTGGAAGAAGTATGGGGACTACTCGTAAGAAGTATCCAAAAATGAAATGTGAGACCACGGAATGCCGAAGAATTACTGGAAATAGTAAATAATGCATGGGAAAATATTATGACTAATGATTATTGTATAAGGTTATTTAACTCTATGTCAAACAGACTTATAGAAGTCGAAATAACGCAGAGGTCGCAATAACGAAATATTAATAGTTAGTTTCTTGTTAAGTAGGATATCCTGTGTCCTTTGATCCAGGATTTCTACTAATCGTACCGTTTATTCTCCACTTTCTTAAAATGTTACACACTAAATTTTTGTTAATGTTTTAACGCAGTGCAATTTGCTCATTAACCATCCATCATTTACGATTAGGCTGGGGCCGTCACCTTTTTGAGATGAAAAAATTAATAGCAGGCAACGGCCGGCTGGAGTATATAGTTGAGGTCATAAACAATGAAAAAAAAAACTGGAACTTGAGATGAAGGGAAGTAGTGAAATGGGGTGCTATTTAAGGGATGAAAACCGTTTTTCGTGATTTGTAGCGAAACGTGACCTCCTAAAGAAAAATGTTTCATACAAAAGCTGTAGATAATAAAAAAATCTAAAACTTTTATTCTATATATTTTTCGACATAACCTCAAAGTTTGCGAGAAAATGACGAAAAACCGATTTTTCTGTTTTTATTTTTTTTCTCGCTTGAAAATTATTTAATTTAAATGAAACTTTGTGAAAGTACGTAATTGTTTGCATGTAATAAGCATGAATTTTTTCAATTATGGGAAATAAATATTTTTCGAGATTTTACCATTTTTCCGAAAAAACACCCCTATCTTCGGCGAACAACTTTATTGATTTTTTTTTGGATTTTGATGTTCTACTAGTGCTCATTTTTTTCGTCGAGATGTCTACTTTCAAATGGTACGTCGATGTTAGTGATTTATTGTCATTTGGCAGCGTAAAATTAAGAAAAACCGAAAAGAAAATTTTTCGAATCTCGAATTTGTTGATTTTTTTCATTATTTTCAATTTTTTAGCATATTTATGTTAATAATTCATAATATTTTAATGAAAAAACTTACTTTTGGTATATAATAAATAAAGTTGAATGAATTCCATCACGGAAAGGTAGGGAAAACTTCATGAAACTTAACATTTACATGGAAATCAATAGTACTTTATTAATTTTCATAAGCTACAGTTAAGTTTCGGAAACTTTATATGCATATTAAATTATTCTAAATACATATGATAAAATGTTTTCTTAACCGCCTCTCAGTTACCGAAGTAACCCCCTGGAAGATCTCAAGGATCTTGTGCTAGGCAAAGAGAGACGAGGCCCTGTAGTTTAATGTGGACTCCGAACCACTCTTGGGGCAATTTTTTAATGAAAAATTGTTTCGCCTTGCGGGAATCGAACCCACTTCGCTAGGCACCTCAGTTTGCTAGCCAGTCGCTTTAACACATTGAGCTACAACATACAATTTATTTATATTCGCTACGAATTATTTACTTTATTTACAAATATTTACTTTATTAATATTGGTTGTGTATAGCTTATAAAAAGAAAAATCAATAAAATGATTGTTAAAATCTAATCAATTTGAGGCCTTTTTTGTTGTGGTTCGTTTTCTTCATCGATCAAACTCTCAAATTCTATATTATCTTTAAAATCATTGGCATTTTCTGGCTCTTCAATTTCGATGTCATTATTCTTTGCTGGCTCTTCATCAATATCTTCAGAATCACTTAAATCTACAAATACTTCTCTGTCTCTATTTGAACAGTTCTCAGTGCATGTATTGCATATATTGGTACATTTTAAGCCGTGTTTTCGGCAGCCACACCTTCGATTATTGCATCCACTTTCACAAGTACAGCTAACGCTTTTTAACAACTTTCCGGGAATCAAGTCGGAACTGTCAGAGATGTATTTCGGCACGAGTCTTCCTACATTTTCGTTCCAGCCCCAGTTCTTTGCTTTTTTTGTTATCCTGATCGTTGTCAAAATTACCCAACCAACTTTGCAATTGGTAATAGACTCTGTAGGAGTGTTGTGCAGCTGTTTCTTCAGTTGGAGGGAGTTTTTCCAATTTAAAAGTGGATTTGTTTGTAGTTTGCTGATACAGCTCAAATCGTAATTGATTTAATGAGTTATAAATTTTCTTACTTTTGTAAATACTAGCTGTAAGTTGAGAGTCTTACTATTGTTTTTTTTCCATTTTCCAGCAAAACTTGAAGTTGTATCACACCCAGAGAAAGCATGAAGAAACGCTATTACACTTGTGTATGGTTCGTGTTTAAAACAATGGGATGTATAAAATGAATCTTTGACGTTGCTTGAGCCTGGTTTGTGAAAATAAATATCCAGCCCATTCGAATTTAATTGGTGTAAAAGAACTAGTAAATCGATGTCTTGACCCACGATTATTACAGTTTTATCATCTTGTTTAGCTAGTATTAACAATCAGTGCGTCGGCGTCTTCAGGAGCTCGCTTACACAAAAAGCCCTCGGACTGTAATTTATTTGATATTGTGATAATTAAATTGTTTTTATTATTTTGATTTGATAAAAATTTTTCTTGTGAAAAGGGTATTCGTTTAATTTTAATCGAAAACTCAATCACCACGTGCGTTTACAAAGGACGCATCACAAACTGAAAAAATCCTTTGACACAACTAGACGAATAGAGATTTACTACTACAACAGAACGACCTCTCTGCTACTCTTGTGCAGGCTCACTTTGTCCTACCCGTCTCTACCCCCAACCTTCAGTCGTTTTGGGTGGGCATTTCAAATACCTGTATGCTGATAAATTTCAAATTTTGCAATTTTTTTTTTTTTTTTGAATACGTAACAGTAGTTTTTTTTGTTTGTATTCAATTTTAGCGTGGTTTCCAATAACAAAATTCATCCTAATTTAGTTATTTTATACCAAAGTAAGTTTTTTCATTAAAATATTATGAATTATTAACATAAATATGCTAATAAATTGAAAATAATGAAAAAAATCGACAAATTCGAGATTCGAAAATTTTTCTTTTCGGTTTTTCTTAATTTTAAGCTGCCAAATGACAATAAATCACTAACATCGACATACCATTTGAAAATAGACATCTCGACGAAAAAAATGAGCACTAGTAGAACATCAAAATCCAAAAAAAAATCAATAAAGTTGTTCGCCGAAGATAGGGGTGTTTTTTCGGAAAAATGGTAAAATCTCGAAAAATATTTATTTCCCATAAAAGTTTTAGATTTTTTTATTATCTACAGCTTTTGTATGAAACACTTTTCTTTAGGAGGTCACGTTTCGCCACAAATCACGAAAAACCGTTTTCATCCCTTAAATAACACCCCATTTCACTACTTCCCTTCATCTCGAGTTCCAAAGTTTTTTTTTCATTGTTTGTGACCTCAACTATATATTCCAGTCGGCCGTTGCCTGCTATTAATTTCTTTCTTTTCAGCATTAAAAATCCGTAACGGCCCCAGCCTACATAGCAATAACTACAGCATTAAAATAAAAAATAAATTAAAAGTGATATCTGTGTTATTTCAGCTACTCATTACATATTCAAATAGAGACAGATTTACACTAGAAAAAAAAATTGTCCTATTTTTTTCTGCTCACGACGGTACAAACTATTCCCTAGAATTTTTTGGGCATTTTTGAAGCCGCATTTTTTTCACAATTCAGAATCAAAATTCTCTTTTTAAAATTTGAAAAAAGTTTTGTCGCAATCGAGTTGCATATTAGATAAAGGGCTATAAAAATGCTGTAAAATGACACCTTGCCCACCTCCCCTTACAATTAGGAAAGCTGCTAGGTATGCCAATTTAAACATATGTGGGTGGTGTGATTTTTGGCCTATCTGGAGGCTATCCCTATGCCAAAAATCAAAATCTGAGATACTGAGATTAAATGAGTATCTTGATTTAACAAGGATTGACCTTTGATCACCTTTGTATCATTAGAAATGAATCAGTTGGTTAACGAGGATCAAGTTGACTAGCACTCCAGAGTCAACATACTTCTAAATCTAAAATTGTTTTTTTTTTTGAAAATATCCAACATTCCTCAATGAAGGATGTCATTTTCTGGAGTCGCCTTTTTAAAATGATTTCGTGCAACAGTGCTGTGTCTATGAGCTGCGTATACTTCTAAGATTTAGTTTATTCAGCAAGTCGTATACGATTACAGGCGCTTGATTAATGCTTAATGCCCTCAGCATGGTACCTTAGCCATCAGAGCACTATAAATTACCTTTAGCAGTCAAATTAATATTTTATTTGTGGGAGTATCTATTATACCCAAAAAGTCCGCGTTCTACTAAGTATTTTGAAAATTATTGTTGCTAAAACGAGAAAAAAATGCTGATAAATTATTTTACTTCGATATTGCAGCCTTGGTGCTCAACACAGAATCGCATTATTGATAGATTAGATAAATAAGCAGTATCATCGTAAATACCCTTTTTTTATTGTTCAGATAACGTTTTTCTTTTCGCCTATTTGTCATCCAAAGCAGATTATAATTATGTGTAAAATTAGACGGCACCAGCGATTACGGTTAGCGATTTTCCATAATGGATCGCACCTCCGCCAAAAGTCCGAGCTTCCGGTCAAAAAACTGTAACAGAATCAGCACTTACTTGTGGAACCTATTGGTTGTCATTTCTCATTTGTTTATATCCACTTGACACTAAAATAACTGTACTTTTAAACAACTAAAACTTGATATTTTTCAATTAAGCTTCTCGTTTTTTTAATGCACTTTGCCGATGAATCATTGAAACAATATTTACATGTCGGTTTTTCAAACACAATCGAAAGATATACCTTCAAATCAGATAAATAATAGCTTACTGATATCATTAACCTGTGTTTGCCCACCTGGCAGAGGTGGTTATTACATCGGTCGGCTGTTCTCGAATAATTCGAAGTTTACCGATTACAGTGGCTTAGTTTAAGCTTCTTCCCAATGTAGTTCATGCTGCCCTCTGGTCGGTGCTAACCATAGTGACTGTCTTTCAGTTAATTGTAAACTGCGACAGCTTTCAGCTATAAACGTGGTAGTGCTACCATCTGTTAGAGGGGAGAGAAATGCGACGTAGTATAATGAAAGTAAATTTTTTTTAGAGAGTGAAATATTGACTCTCAACTATAGATGGTAGTGCTGGCACGGTTATAAATATAGCTCTTTAAAGGAATAGTAAAAGTTTTTATTAGAAGAGTTTATCCTGAGCTTCTCTTTCAACTCCACAACATATAGTCTTGTCAAAATACGTACTGTCATGAGCAGAAAAAAAATAGGACAACTTTTTTTTCTAATGTAAATCTGTCTCTATTTGAATATGTAATGAGTAGCCGAAATAAAACAGATATCACTTTTAATTTATTTTTTATTTTAATGCTGTAGTTATTGCTATAGTAAATGATGGATGGTTAATGAGACAATTTGCACTGCGTTATAACATTAACAAAAATTTGGTGTAACAATTTAAGAAAGTGGAGAATAAACGGTACGAGTAGTAGAAATCCTGGATCATAGGACAAAGGATATCCTCTACTTAACAAGAAACTAACTATTAATATTTCGTTATTGCACCATTTCTATTTATAACTTTTATAAGTCTGTTTGGCATAGAATTAAATAACCTTATACAATAATCATTAGTAATAATATTTTCCCATGCGTTATTTACTATTTCCAGTAATACTTCGGCATTCCGTGGTCTCACATTTCGTTTTTAGATACTTCTTACGAGTAGTCCCCATACTTCTTCCACAGGGTTAAGATCTACACTATGAGTGGGCCACTTAAAAACATTGATGTTGTTATCTTGAAACCAGTTAGTTACGGTATGAGCAATATGACGGGAACAATTGTCTTGTTGAAATATGAACTCATTATTAGGAAATAATTGTGACACAGAAGGGAGCATAATACTGTCTAAAATCCTAATATACGTTTCACTATTAAATCGTTCCTCAATATGCCACAAAACACCAGGACCACGCGCCGATATCCAAGCCCACATATTGACGGAAAATCTACCACTTTTTTCATTGTTAGATGTATATTTCTCATCGAATCGAGTATTCGGAGGACGGTAAACACGAATACGACCGCTGTGTTGACTGGAAAGTTTTTTCGTCTGTGAAGATTACATTATTCCAAAAATTTATATCATGCGCTAAAAATTCCAGCGCAAATCCTACTCGAGCTTCTTTATGTTCAGCTTTAAGTAAGTATTTCTGTGCTGCTGCATGACAGCGTAGCTCCGATTCCCTTACTCGCCGGCGACCAGTACTACTCGATCCAGGAAAATTCGTTTCTTCAGCAGCCTGAACAACTGAATAAAATGGATTTTCTACTAAAGCACTTACCAATTGCAAATTTTGTTGTTGAGTTGATATTCTTCGTCGCCCTAATCCAGGATTTCTACTAATCGCACCGTTTATTCTCCACTTTCTTAAAATGTTACACACCGAATTTTTGTCAATATTATAACGCAGTGCAATTTGTCTCATTGACCATCCATCTTATGCTTTAGCAATAACTCCAGATTTAACTAAATCGCTTATATGAGGCATATTAGTTTTTTGCACACTTGCAATAAATTATGACAACTAACTGACAATGTCACAAAAAGATGTACACAACTAGATTTTAGCAAAATACCGTTATAAGACTTGTCCTATTTTTTTTGCTCACGACCGTACAAGTAAAAAATTATCTGGAATTTTTTTACAGTAGCGGTTTTTTGCATAAAAAGTTTCAAAAAGTCATTTCGTGAACTTTAAGCAAAAATTGTTTTATATATACAGTGTGTCCGCAGTTAGAGTAGCTAAGAGGGTGAACTTGTTTATTTCTCATTTTACGCAGAAAATTTATTCTTCATAAAAGTTTTGCTTTTGTTGGCGAGTTAACATGTCATGTAGGTACAGGGCATTCAGAAAATTAAAATGTCCGAAGATTATGCAAGACGATATAAAAACCTTAAAGTTTACATAGAAAAGTTAGAATTAAAATTTATTCAGAATTCTAATTTGTGGATAAATCTGCATAATTCGACTTTGTGACATTTTTCATGTATCAATTGGTATCATGCGGTAAAAATTACGGTAAAATAAAACTTATTTTCTTACAAAAATTATTAGTAGTAGTAATTATTGGGGGAGGCCTGGTGCCTGGCAAGTAGGCCACAAATGGGCCCTTTTTACCTACTCCCTGTCGTCCCCTCAACCGTTCATTCCTACTCGACCTTATTCTGTTCTGTCATATTTTCTTGGGGGGGGGGGGGGACGTGTGTTTAAATGTGTGTGTGAGTGTGTGGGTCGCCTAATATTTATGGCAACTTGTGTGAGGAATATCCTGTACTGTGGCAACTACCAAAACTATGGCAACTTGCACCCGTTGCCATAGTTCTTTTTTGACGTATTCTACGGTTTTCCTAAACGTCGTTTATAGAGGAACACCTCAAAACATATTTCCCTTATTTTTTTGGCTCATTCTATGCGCACAATTCGCCTTAATTTGAAAAGTGTGTAAGTTGCCACAATATACGTTAAAGCATGTCGGTTACACATGCCAAATTGTGGAATCGTAGGCGTGGTCAATTAGTGGCGCCCTCTATAATAAATTTACAGTGTTGCCGTTTTAAGCCGTTAAATAAAACATTAACATTATTATGTTATTTACCATTTCTCAGTGCTTGTGTGTTAAGGAGCCATTATTAAGTGCAATATGAATAGGAGGTCGCAGAGATTGGTGTCATTAGAAAGAAAATAATAATAGAAATGAAGAATTTCCAGAGGGAAATTTGATATTTTTACCAAAGTATGAGTCTAGCAAAGATATGAAAGAAAATATTTTTGGTATAAAACATGAACGATAAAATATTAGTTGTTTAGCTAGAAAGTATATCTAGATTTTCTTTGCTTCAAACGTTTTCTTGTATTACTTTAAGACCTATAAGTATACTCCTTATATTGTCAAAAATCTTGGAAAGAGTCATCCATACACAGCCAAATGACTTTATAATGCTCAATAATATGCTTCCTGAATGTCAGTCAGGTTTTAGGAAGTCCCTCAGTACTACTTCTGCTCTGTTAAATGTCAATGATGACATTTTTAGTGCACTGGATAAAAAACAAATGACTGCTTTAGTACTGTTGGATTTTTCTAAAGCCTTCGATACAGTGGATCATCGTCTCATGACAGCTAAATTACAATATATAGGTTGTGATAATTTTGCTGTCAACTTATTAGCTCTTACTTTAGTAACCGTAAGCAGAAAGTTATCATCAATGTTCATTCGTCCTCTGTATCTAATATCACTACAGGTGTTCCACAAGGTAGTATATTGGGGCCTTTGTTTTTCACTATTTATACCACTGATTTGTTTCGTGAGGTTCAACATTGTAAGATACAGGGATATGCAGACGACACACTAATTTATTGCAGCTTCGACATTAATGGTATACATGAAGCCTGTAACCGCATCAATACCGATCTAAAAGCAGTATTTGACTTCTCTGCTCACATAGTTTAAAACTGAATGCAAATAAAACATTTTACATGCTGTTCGGTAATAGTAAACATATTGAAATGATTTTGCCCAATATTGAAATTAAAATAAATAATGATTTGTTGCCTTATACTACTAAACATAAAAATCTGGGTATCATTTTTGATCCGCATTTAAGATTTGTGGCACACGTTAGCAGTTTGATAAGTTAATCAGTCACACACCACTTGCAGGCTACAGTTTCCAGCTGTTGACTCTCGTCAGTGCAAGGCAGGCATGTGACGACCGACACGAGGATCACTTGACTATTTAGTACATTTCGGTATCTTTGGGATAGCGACATGTAAAACAGTCAGCAGGCGCCATCTAGCGGTCCAGTCTGGCACGAGAGCTCCTTTAAGTAGGATGAGTCTTTCGACTGGTGTTTGTTGCAATCGAAGCATTAGCGTTTTGATGGTAATATGCAATTATTACACTTAAGAGTTGGTCGGAGTGTATTAGTCATCCATGCTTCCAATTTTAATTGTAAATGACTTCACGTCAATAAAATGACGCAGCTGAATGTACGGTGTGCTTGGAGGGCGAGGGATAGAGATGTAGTAGAATATGACATTGGACAAATTTATTATACCTAATCTTTAAATTTCTCTGTGCATTTGAGGACATTAGGGCTAATTTTATTTTAGTTCTACAAAAGGGAAAATGTTTATTTTAATGATACCTATGCGGGACGATAAAAATTATTTTTGCAAATCGATAATAGAAGAAAAAAAATTCTCTTATCGTCCCACATTGTAACATGTTTTTAATGTCTTTTAGTGAAAGCCGTTTTTTAAAATAATGATTTATATGAGAGTAATTTGCACAGTCTTTCCGGCTTATATCCCGAGCGCTCTTAAAGCGTCACGCCTGTAACTTGAAATTCAGCGCTCGGCGGTGCACATAGCCCGGAGAGTAGCTGTTGGTTGCAGTCTGGTTACGTTCCTTATAGTAAAATAAGGGTTTTATAGAGGAGTTTGCGACTAAAAATATTATGTCATTTAAAATGTGTTATTTTTGATTTCTGTATCATAAAGACTACTGGAGATACAGCAAATTCTTGTCGCTCATGTACTCTGATTTTTGTCATTACGTACACCTGGTAGTGCTGCTCACTTTAGATTACATTTCACATGAGAACCATTGCATTGCCTAAGCGAAAAAAGTGGTGAAAGTCTTTTATGTATAGAATTTTATGCATCATTAATCCACCTGGCGCCTCCACCAAATACGTCTACCCTTTCGTATAGTCGTAATTAGCAGCCATTTGGCTTGTGAAAGGGAGATAGGTATTAGGTAATCATAGATGGAAGACAAGTGTAAAAACAAATATAATTTATTAATAAAACAATACAAAGGTTGTAGATGTAACCAACAAATATAAATGGTAAAAGACAATCAAATGTTACATGAAGGATTCTTACCAGAGTCCCACACCGATAGACTGTAAATACTAAACTAACTATAATTATTTCATTGCTTTCAAACCCACATTAGATACTCTTATCAGTTAATTGCAACAAAATTGTATTTTCTTATTTTGAAACAAAACATTTTTGTCTGATTTTTACATAATCAGCAAATATGTGTTGATGGTGGAAAAACGTATTTCTTTCTTTACACATCTAGTTAATTTTAAAAAGCTTAAGTATTTTTGTATTTCTGAATGTGTTAAAAATATTCCAAACGTTATTTTCTGTAGTCTCTAGAATAGTTCACAGAATATACTAAATATGTTCTTAGGGACGTTGTATGATGATTTTTAATGTCCATAGAATAGATTATTTGCAGTTTGTGAGATCATTCCCAGGTTATTTAAATTCATTCAATATATACTATCTGCATATTTATAGAACGTACGTGTGCTGTTTGAGTTATAACTCATTACTTTTGGTATTATAACTGGTTTTCTTTAAATTTATATATGCCCAAAAAAAGAAATTAATATACCGGGCGATACACTCTGTAACTTTGCTATTTGAGAAGTTAAAATTTTAAATTTTGGGAAAGTTGTGCATTACACAATTATCTTTGTTTTGAGCTGATGAAACATTTTCTTGAACTTCCAGTTTATTCGGAAATGGAAATGGCCCAAAATCTGTTACTTTAAATGGTACTCTATTTTTTTGCGGCAATAGTGCGTCGGGCCTCGATATCTCGAGTTCTACGATAGCTAAAAATTTTTAAAAAAATTGCAAGTAAACTAGATAAAAAAGTAGATATTTTCGAACATACAGGGCGAGCCAAGACGAAATTACAGGACCAAGTGCCTTTTTTTAAATGGAATATGCTATGTATATCAGTACATTTTTTGAAGCTTCTTTCTAGGCTCTATTCATTCCTATATTGACATTGAATATCTCCCAACCACTTAAATGTAATGAATTTTTTTGTTGAAATAATGCAATCTGCAGATGGATATTAAAAAAATCACCGCAGTCACAATTATGGGTTTTAAGAAAAACTTATGTGAATACCAGTTACGAGACATCTAGTTAATGTTTTTGAATCATTTTCATTTCCTAAAAATGTTCAGGGTTGCCAAAAGTTATTTTTCAATGAAGAACATTTTAAATTTAATTTTCTCAATTTTTTCAAATGGAACACCCTGTATGTTTTTCGATGATGTGATGTAGAAATGAAAAATGAACATTTTTTGTAAGTACTTCCCTCAGGCTAATTGCAACCAATTTCGTTTTATTGAGCAATAATTACAAAATTCAAAATAAACTTAAAAGAAGAGGTTTCTTCAAATAACTCAGTAGAAAAAATTATAATAAATGTTCCACATGTTGCTCATTTTGATTGACGCACATCTCTATGCGCTTTTGAAATGAGGTTCACACTGATCCTAAAACTGCCGGTGTGATAGATGTAAAGGCAAAAGAAATCCATTTTTGTAAGATCTGGGGATCTAGCAGGCCATTTAGTGGGTCCATTTCTTCCAATCCATTGATTAGGGTAAGCATTATTTAAGTGGTCTCTAACTGCATTTAAATAATGTGGTGGAGCACCATCTTGCTGAAACCACATCCTATTTCGAATTCTTTCAGGGAGATTTATCAATAATTGTGGCAGACAGTTTTCCAAAAAATGAAGATAAATGCTCCAGTCAATGTACCATCAAAGAAATGTGGCCCTCTTACATGTTCTTCAATAATTCCTCCCCAAACGTTTATAGACCATCTGTGTTGGTTATCAACTTGCATAAAAATGTGAGGATTTTCAGAAGCATAATAATGGAAATTGTGCCTATTAACTGAATAAAATAGTATTGAAGAAGTTGACATCATGTTGGATTTTACCTCTGACCCAATTACAAAATTGTATGCACTTTTGAAAATCGTCATCGGATAATTCCCGGTGCATTTGAATATGATATGCATGCAACTTATTTGTTTTTAAGTTTCGACCCACAGACCGTCTACTTATTCCTACTAATGAGCTCACTTCTCTTTGACTAACATGGGGATTCTCAACCGTTGCCAGCACCATAGAAAACTAATTTTCTTCGTTTACAACACGTTTTATTCTTTCACTTTTTTATAGTCGACATTTTCAGTTTCCAGAAATCTATCGAGAAGGTTTTGGAAGCTCTAACATCAGAGATCCTTCTTTCAGGATAACGTTTTGATAAATTCTATTGTCAAGTAAACAATTTCTGCCTGACTCGCCCAAAAGAAAAGTTATGTCTATAATTTCCGCTTTATTTAAATTCATATTTTAAAATGCCAAATATTTTAAATTCAATACCAATTGTAACTACCGATAAGTGTGATAAATGCTCCTTTATACACGACAATTTATACCAAACTGAGGTTTTATTGCTTGTCGAATAACGAAAACAGCAAAAAAATGTACAAAAAACATTACAGTAATAGACCGGTTAAATACTATTTACTCATTTCAATGGATTGGAAGAAATGGTCCCACTAAATGGTCTCATTTCAAAATTGCATAAAGACGTGTGTCAATCAAAATGGGCAACAATAAAATGAATTATTTGAGGGAACATAGTCTTTTTTGAGTTGTAGAAAAAATATGTTTTAATCTAGATGTTATGTTTGCGCATTAACGTCAATGTCTAAAATGAGACATTTTTTCATTGGCATTATTTTTTTTACATTACCATGACACCGTGCGCAAAATATTTTGCGCATTAGGGTGCAAAATACTTTGCATATCACATATTATCTATTATCGCCTATTTTTTTATGATTTTTAATGCACAAACATAGCCTTTTTGACAGTTGTAGAAAAAATATTGTGTGTATCTCGTGTGCGAAATTATTTGGTCATCTCGAACGATTTTCTTTCGTTCTCGATCACCGAAGTAGTATTTTGCACCCTAGATGCAAAAAGAACTATTTTACGTTTAGTGCTTCAGTAAATACTTTATTTTAATTTTATTCTTTCGTTGTAAAAATTTATTACATAGTGTAATGGTTTTTCATTAATTTTGCTCAAATGTGTTTTACTAATGGCTTTTATTTATTAAATATTTTACCTTCTTTTATTTCATTTTCACCGCCTGCCACTAAATATTCTTGTTGGAATAAGTTGTAACAATGTTCATTACTATGCAATAATTTTCGATACTAATTTTAACGAAGAAAGCAAAACAGGATATTTGCAGCAATTGTACTGGACAAAAATAAAAGATAAATAAGTATCTTTTAAATAGGGCACATAATAAAATGGGTTTCCTATCTTGGTCTTTATGATATCGTGGGTTGTTTCGAGTTTTTTTTTAAATAAGAAAACCTAGTTTGGTTGCGCACTGATCGTCCCCAAAACAATATGAGACATAAAATTGCGTACCAGAAGTCCTTGGATATCACGGCACACGAACCATCAATATCTCCCAAGGTTCATATCATGGCCAACTAGACTTAATACAATAAAATGGCTATAAACTGTCATTTTAGAAACAAATGTCATGTTGCAATGCATGGTTGAAAAGAGAATTTAAAGAAGAATCAGATAAGTAAAAATATATACAAGGTATCATTTAAAACAATAAAGTTTGGGTCACTTCTGATTAAACCGGAGGTTGAAGAAAATGTTTGATATTCTCAAAACAAGGAAAATAATGTAATGTACAATTCTCCAAAAATTCAAAATTTTAACTCCTTAAATAGCAAAGTTACAGAGTGTTAACTTGCCTCGTGTATCATTCGGTATTTTATCATTAATTTGGCTTCAGATCTATGTGCTCGGTATACAGGTGGGTGGGGTAATAGTGCGTCGGACCTCGATATCTCGGGTTCTACGATAGTTAGAAATTTTTAAAAAAATTGCAAGTAAACTAGATAAAAAAGTCTATCACTATTTTTGAACATACAGGGCGAACCAAGAGGAAATTAGAGGACCAAGTGCATTTTTTTAAATGGAATGCTATGTATATCAGTACATTTTTTGAAGACTCTTTCTAGGCTCTATTCGTTCCTATATTAGCATTGAATATCTCCCAACCACTTGGATGCAATGAATTTTTTTGTTGAAATAATGCAATATGCAGATGGATATTAAAAAAAAATCACCACAGTCACAATTATGGGTTTTAAGAAAAACTTATGTGAATACCAGTTACGAGACATCTAATTAATGTTTTTGAATCATTTTCGTTTCCTAAAAATGTTCAGGGTGGCCAAAAATTATTTTTCAATTTTTTAAATTGAATTTTTTCAATTTCTTCAAATAGAAAACTCTGTATATTTTTCGACGACGTGATGTAGAAATGAAAAACGAACATTTTTTGTAAGTACTTCCCTATAGCTAATTGCAACCAATTTCGTTTTATTGAGCAATAATTTCAAAATTCAAAAATCTATCTCTATAAACAATTTCCTTCACGTATCCCCATAAAAAGAAATCCATTTTTGTAAGATCTGGGGACCTAGCAGGCCATTTAGTGGGTCCATTTCTTCCAATCCATTGACTAGCGTAGGTATTATTTAAGTGGTCTCTAACTACATTTAAATAATGTGGTGGAGCACCATCTTGCTGAAACCACAACCTATTTCGAATTCTTTTAGGGAGATTTACCAATAATTGTGGCAGATAGTTTTCCAAAAAACGAAGATAAATAGCTCCAGTCAATGTACCATCAAAGAAATGTGGCCCTATTACATGTTCTCTTCTAATAATTCTCCCCCAAACGTTTATAGACCATCTGTGTTGGTTATCAACTTGCACAAAAAGTTAGGATTTTCCGAAGCATAATAATGGAAATTGTGCCTATTAACAGATCCATTTTTATGAAAAGTTGCCTCATCACTGAACAAAACAGTATTGAAGAAGTTGACATCATGTTGCATTTCACCTCTGGCCCAATTACAAAACTGTAGGCGCTTTTGAAAATCGTCATCAGATAATTCCTGGTGCATTTGAATATGAAATGCATACAACTTATTTGTTTTTAAGATTCGACGAACAGACCATCTACTTATTCCTACTAATGAGCTCACTTCTGTTTGACTAACATGGGGATTCTCAACCGTTGCCAACACCACAAAAAACACATTTTCTTCGTTCAGAACACATTTTATTCTTTCACTTTTTTATATTCGACATTTCCTGTTTCCAGAAATCTATCGAGAAGGTTTTGAAATGCTAACATCAGGAATCCTTCTTTCAGGATAACGTTGGTGATAAATTCTATTGGCAAGTAAACAATTTCTGTCTGACTCGCCCAAAACAAAAGTCATGTCTACAAGTTCCGCTTTATTAAAATTTATATTGTAAAATTCCAAATATTTTGAATTCAATACAAATTGTAACGACCGATAAGTGTGATAAATACTCCTTTGTTCACGACAATTTATACCAAACTGAGGTTTTATTGCTTGTCGAATAACGAAAACAGCAAAAAAATGTACGAAACAAACATTACAGCAAAGGACCGGTTAAATACTATTTACTCATTTCAATGGATTGGAAGAAATGATCCCGCTAAAATTGCATAAAGATGTGTGTCAATCAAAATGGGCAACAGTCGGACACCTATTATAAATTTTTTAAATGAATTATTTGAAAGAACTTCTTTTGTAAAGTTTATTCTTGAATTTGACACGTATTTGTTTATAAAACAAAATTGGTTGCAATTAGCCATAGGGAAGTACTTACAAAAAATGTTCGTTTTTCATTTCTACATCACATCGTCGAAAAATATACAGGGTGTTCCATTTGAAAAATCGAGAAAATTCAATTTAAAATGGTCTTAATTGAAAAATAATTTTTGGCCACCCTGTATATTTTTAGGAAATGAAAATGATTCAAAAACATTAATTAGATTTCTCGTAACTGGTATTCACATAAGTTTTTCTTAAAACCCATAATTGTGACTATGTGTTTTTTTAATATCCATCTGTAGATTGTCTTATTTCAACAAATAAATCATTGCATCCAAGTGGTTGGGAGATAATCAATGCTAATATATGAATGAATAGAGCCTAGAAAGAGGCTTCAAAAAATGTACTGTATACATAGAGCATTCCATTTGGCGATTGCTCCTATAATTTCGTCTTGACTCGCCCTGTATGTTCGAGGATAATTTCCAGTTATAGACTTTTTTATCTAATTTACTTGCAGTTTTTAAAAAAATTTCTAGCTGTCGTAGAACTCCAGATATCGAGGTCCGACGCACTACTGCCCCACCCTGTATATCAACATCAAGTAAATAAATAAATATTGTATCTATCTTTTTTAAGTTTGTTGTTTTTATCTTTTCTGGTTTTAGTTTAAACCATCGAGGATTCTTGTCTGGTTCAATAAATACTTTTGGTACATACGCATCTAGACTGTAATCTTTCCATATTCCAAGTATAATAATAATAATTATTTACAAAACTTTGCTCAGTGTATATACGCTTCACCGATTTTACTAATACCCCACGTTCTCCAAACAAAATTGTTGGAATTAGTACACATTTCCAATACCGTTATCGAATAGAACTTAGCCAACACCACGCTTTTTCCTATAAAGTAACAACTTACAAGTTTATTTGTTATAATTCATAATAACTTAACAAATAGGTTTGGTTTTTGTATTGTCTAAGTGAGCATATCTAACTATCTAACGAATAAAGACTTGAGTGCCCATTATTGTGGGAGGAAGGTGGAAACTAAAGAAACCGCGACCGAAGAATGGGCGGAGCACTCAGCAATATTTCAAAGTTCAATTATGCCGCGAAACACGTTAGGACGGAGGATAAAGTGATTCCCAGTGGCGGGCCAGAAATGGCAACATTATAGTCCAATCAATAGGGAACGGCCCAATGTTAAATTTACCAAAAATCCTAACAACAAACAAAAAATATGGTCGTATATAATAAAAAATAGCGTCAAAAGTGGATCCTCGATGTCCTTTATGACCTAAAAAATTCGTAAAGTTGAAAAAACGTTTTTTCACGTAAAAAAAACTAAAGCTCGTAGAGAAAAAAGTTAAATGAGAAAGTTGTAGGTATTAAAAAGATCTATCATTTTCGTTACCAACCGTTAAAATTCAAACTCTAAGGTATGTTCTTAAAATATTTTAGTATACAAGTTATTTGGCGTGGGGAATAGGTTTAATTTAAGGCATTTGCATATGGTATTTGGAGTCAGGATGAATTTTTGTGGTGATTTTTATAAATTTGTGACCAATTGTTATTTTTTTAATAGCAATTATAAATTTTGATCTAGACTGCTATGAAATAAAAAACCGCTGTCTAAGAAAGCACTACATCCACATCCAGATATATCCAAGTTTTATACACACTAAGTCCCAATGTAATATTTTAGTCCCTTTAATAATAGGGTGGGGGTGACAATAGGGGTGGTAGCGGGGGTGGTTAATGTAAATTTTTTTTTAGAAGCCTTTAGTTCTCGTATACACTAAATCCTAATTTACTTTTTATTCCTTTAAACTATAGAGTGGGGATGGTAGATGGGGTAACTAACGCCAAAATAAATTTTAGAGGGCCTTGGTTCTCTTATACACACCAAATCCCAGTTTAACTTTTTACTCCCTATAATAATGGGGTGGGGGTGAAAGAGGGGTTAGCTAATGCCAAAAAATTGTTTTGAGACGTTTCATTCTTGTATACACACTAAATCATATATATTTTTTACTCCCTTTCATAGTAGTGTGGGGTGGTTGATGCTAAAACAAATTTTGAGACCTTGACTTTTCGTACATGCCCTAAATTGCAATTTTATGGACTTTACCTGTTTGCTTTGCCTATATACCCTTATTTACCCTATTTACCCCCGAAACCTTCAACGGAATTGGATCAGTATATAATCTAGTTCTAGATCTCATTATAATACATAAGTGTAAATTTCAAGTCAATATCATAAACGGTTCCAGAGTAAACGTGCGCATAAAAAAGTTACAGACCGACAGACAGACATTTTTTTTCCCAACTTTAAAATCTCGACGTTTCAATTAAAAAAAATATATATTTACTTGGTGCTATATTTCCACTGGAGGTGGAAGTATTTTTTTTTATACATTTATTTAACGTCGGCCTATTTCCGCTACTGAGGCCTAACACCGACGCCTGTAGACGAGCTACCCCCAACCAGGAATTTTGCCGAACCTCTTCCCTTAAGAAGAGTAGGGATCTTTTACTTGCCTAACATTTAATAGACAAGGGACCGACGGCTTTACATCCCCTCCGAAGGATGGTATATCTCCTATACAACCCTCGCCTAAGGTTGTATAGCTTCCGCGCATACACTGATATACAAGCCGCTGGAAGATGTGTGAGGCGAGAACGCGGTTTCCGTTGGAATGGTCACCAATCCAAGTACTAACTGCGCCTGTCGTTGCTTTACATCGCATACCGAAGTATGTACATAGTAAAGACGCACCTACGCTCGCCCCTGTGAGGTGGAAGTAAAAATACGTATTTTGTCATTTTAGTTTCTACGGAAAATATATTTATACATAGTTACTATTATTAATCATTTTGTAGGCGTTTTAATGAAAATGATTTAAGAGTTCGTTTTTTCAGATGGGACGGTGGTGGCTCCTTGTGTCCATTAAATTGCCCTTTTTACGAATCCATTGACATCACTATGCTTGGGTTTTTATGGACATTTATTTAAAAAAAACGGCCTGTACTGTCGTGAGCAGAAAAAAATAGGACAACGTTTTTTTTTCTAATGTAAATCTGTCTCTATTTGAATATGTAATGAGTAGCCGAAATAAAACACATATCACTTTTAATTTATTTTTTATTTTAATGCTGTAGTTATTGCTATAGTAAATGATGGATGGTTAATGAGACAAATTGCACTGCGTTATAACATTAACAAAAATTTGGTGTGTAACATATTAAGAAAGGGGAGAATAAACGGTACGATTAGTAGAAATCCTGGATCAAAGGACAAAGGATATCCTACTTAATAAGAAACTAACTATTAATATTTCGTTATTGCACCATTTCTGTTTATAACTTCTATAAGTCTGTTTGGCATAGAATTAAATAACCTTATACAATAATCATTAGTAATAATATTTTCCCATGCATTATTTACTATTTCCAGTAATTCTTCGACATTCCGTGGTCTCACATTTCGTTTTTGGATACTTCTTACGAGTAGTCCCCATACTTCTTCCACAGGGTTAAGATCTGGACTATGACTGGGCCAGTTAAGAACATTGATATTGCTTGAAAGCAGTTAGTTACAGTATGAACAGTATGAACTGAACAATTGCCTTGTTGAAATATGAACTCATTATTAGGAAATAATTGTGACACAGAAGGGAGCATAATATTGTCTAAAATCCTAATATACGTTTCACTATTAAATCGTTCCTCAATATGCCACAAAACACCAGGACCACGTGCCGATATCCAAGCCCACATATTGACGGAAAATCTACCACTTTCATCATTGTTAGATATATATTTCTCATCGAATCGAGTATTCGGAGGGCGGTAAACACGAATACGACCGCTATGTGTTGACTGGAAAGTTTTTTCGTCTGTAAAGATTATATTGCTCCAAAAATTTTCATCATGCGCTAAAAATTCAAGCGCAAATCCTACTCGAGCTTCTTTATGTTCAGATTTAAGTAAGTATTTCTGTGCTGCTGCATGACAGCGTAGCTCCGATTCTCTTGCCGGCGACCAGTACTACTCGATCCGGGAAAATTCGTTTCTTCAGCAGCCTGAATAAATGAGTAAAATAAATTTACTACTAAAGCATTTTTCAATTGCAAATTTTGATGTTGAGTTGATATCCTTCGTCGCCCTGATCCAGGATTTCTACTAATCGTACCGTTTATTCTCCACTTTCTTAAAATGTTACACACCAAATTTTTGTCAATATTATAACGCAGTACAATTTGTCTCATTGACCATCTACCTTCTGCTTTAGCAATAACTTCAGATTTAACTAAATCGCTTATATGAGGCATATTAGTATTTTTTGCACACTTGCAATAAATTATGACAACTAACTGACAATGTCACAAAAATTAAAGTTAGATGTACACAACTAGATTTTAGCAAAATACCGTTATAAGACTTGTCTTATTTTTTTGCTCACGACCGTACTTGTATTTTAAATCTACAGTATTATTATACTGCTACCAAAAAATTTCTCATCAACTTTACTTAAATCAAAACTTTTAGATAACAACACTTTGTAATAAAATTAAATCAAAATTAAAATATTTAGAATTATACAATAATTACAAGTATTGTTCAAAGTGTCCTTTCCCATGAGCTATACACTGTCTTGCTCGCTGTTCTGTCTTTCGTTTTGCAACATATCAAGTCTTATAATATTGAATGCAGCTCTTGTCTATTTTCTAGGTTTCCTAATGTCAAAACTGGTGTCCCGTACACTGTATCCTCGAGATATCCCCATAAATAAAAATTCAAACAGGTTAGGTCCGGGGACCTGGCAGGCCACCTTAGGCAACCATGAGCTTCTTGCTATCACTTGTTCACCATGTCTCGGTGAGATGATTTAAAACAATTCTGCTATTGTGCGGAGGATCACTATCTTGTTGAAAGTATAAGTTTGTAAATTGAGCTAATGGTAATTCTGCATCTTCATCCCATATCTCATTTTGTAGAAACTCGAGGTACCTTTCACCAGTTAATGTTTCTTGAGGCAAAATAGGCCCAACTATGCTGCGTCCATAAATTTCAGCTCACACATTTATGCCAAAACGTTCTTGAAGACTATTGATTCTGACTAATCGGTGATTTTCTTGAGGCCAATATCTAGTGTTCTGTCGATCAAATATTTCATTATTCGTGAATCTAGATTCATCTGAGAATAACACATTTTCTAAAAATCTGCTATCTTATTTACGTTTATTAAGTAACCCCTCTCAATATTGTACCCTTCGATCATTGTCACCTTCATAAAGATGCTCATCTAAGTTATATTTAAAAGAATGATAATTTTTTTGACCGTTAAAATTGATTATCTACCCTTTCCACACTGTGATAGATCCACATTTTTAATAATAATTTTAAAAATGGTTCCTTTGCTTGCGGGGCGCAGTTGCATACTTTTTAAAATTCTGGAAAAAATCAACCTCGTTGTTTACCCACCTCACAATATTTTTCGCTATGACAAATAATTTTTCTCAAAGAACTTTTTTCTTGGCCATCTTCAGCCCACCCTCCTATTGTGCAAGGTTCAGAAAGAAGACTTTGAGGAAAATCTATTCACCCCTCGTTATATAAAATGGAAAGGGTAAGCTGCCTATCGGTCAATCATTTCCTTGTAAAATTTTGTCAGGTTTTGATTTTTTTTTTAAATTTGAATAAATTCTCTTTTACTTATCGTTCTTGTTTGTCTATTATACGGGTAGAACAAACTTGGTAATTGTGTGAGCACTTCACACTTGGTAAGACACAGTGCGTAAAGAAAACATAACCTGGAGCGAATTTACAAAACGTTAATAGTAATTATATATTTAAAAGTATATCTAAAGGTCAAAGGTTAATCTGTTATAGAAATACATCTCGCGTCTGGGTGTCAAACATCAAAATCGAAATAGAAGTATAATTTACCATTAAAAATAATTGTAACTTAACGGCGCGCTGTCTGTGGTTCGATTTCACAACACGCCTTGAAACATTTAATTCCATATAAAGCCAAAGCGGAGGAAAGGATAATGGGTAGCTTAAACAGCAATGGAAACAACAGTGGCGCGGTTGAGGGTTGTGATTTTATATTTAAATTGTTGTAAAATGCACAATATCTGTTATAAATAAAAAGATACTCCAGAACACTATTCGGTCACTCGTTAAATTACAGCGCCTAGAGTTAAATTGATGTTCCAACGATTAAAATACGAATGTGTGCAAGTCGCTGACTTAGGTTCCAGGTTGCTAAAGACTTTTTAGATAAAACATGCTACTATACTTGCTCTGTTTTATTTACCTTCGGATGATGTCAACATTGTTGGCGAAATACGTACATTAGAATATTCGAATGTAGTGATTATAGTGTTCAAGTATTCTTATATTGTTACTTTTGGGAGGCCTATAGGCCGGCAGTAAAATTTTTTTTGCTAGATTAGCCATTTATCATCCCTCATGTGTATATACAGACTCGGCAAAAGTAGTTTTATATATCCTGAAGTAACGAGTGTGAGAGAGAAAACAACAAAAATTGGGAAAAGAAAGTCGGATGTACTGCTCCCAGTACACTTCACATTTTGTGAAATTTTATTTCAATCACCTTGTCGTGTACCAACGCAGGGCATCGGTGTTGTCATGGCAAACGGTGTAGAATGCGGTCGCGGTGCGACGGGAGGTCGAGAAAGTTTCATTGGTGCACTGGTAATATATAATCATCTGTCTCGCTTTCATGTTTTCAGAAAAGCAAGTTTCTAAAAAAATTTTTATTTTCTACTTTTTAGTCATACTTTAAATTATTATCATACATAGACATTGTGACGCCCCCCTAGATGTCTCTAATCAGGCGCGTTAATCTTTTGTATTCTACAGCGGTTGGGAAGTATATTTAATCAATTTTCACTCCCGCGCTCCCTACGTGCGGATGTTTGCAAAAGTAACGCTGAAATACTGTATTGTCATCCAATCTTAGTAACTGTGCAAAATTTCATCAATTGATTATGCCAGAAAGTATGTTAAATAAAGGATGCAAGATCTGGACAAACATGAAAAATACTACATTGTGAGTAAGAAACAACTTCTAACCTAGAAATACTTGCTATTATTAAATTCTGGTAACATTTAACACTTAACTAGAACGCCAATGAGTTAGAGCTGGTTAGGGATTTTGGTTTCCTTTGCTGCCAACTATTTTTAAACCTGTATCTGTCTGTCGGTTATTTGTGAAAGACCTGTACTTATATATCTTTAATTTTACATTGGATAACTTAAAAAACTACGTCTTACAGGTTAAATGTCATATTTGTTAATCTTATTTTACTTCCTTAAAATGTCATGAAACATCGAGATTTTAAATTTGAGCGAAAACAAATTTCCTGTCTGTCGGTCTGTCTGTCTGTCTGTGTAACTTTTTTGTGCGCACGTTTACTCTGGAACCGTTTGTGATATTGATTTGAAATTTGGTACACTTATGTATTGTAACGAGATCTGGAACTAGATTATATTTTGATCTAATTTCGTTGAAGGGTTCGGGGGTAAATGGGGAAATAAGGGTAAATAGGCAAAATAAGCAAGTAAGAGTTCATAAAATTGCAATTTAAGGCATGTAAGTTAAGGCCTCAAAAAATTTTTTGGCATCAACTCTCCCCCCCCACTATCACCCCCAATACCACCCCTACACTATTATGAAAGGGTGTAAAAAAAATTAAAATGTGATTTAGAGTACATACAAAAACGAAACGTCTAAAAAGTTTTTTTAGCGTTATCTACCTCCTCTACCAACCGCATTGCCACCCCCACCCTATTATTAAAGGGGGTAAAAAAAATTAAAATATGGTTTAGTGTGTATACAAAAACGAAACACCTAAAAAATTTTTTTGGCGTTAGCTACCCCCTCTACCAACCCAATTGGCATCCCCATCCTATTATTGAAGGGGGTAAAAAAAATAAATTGTGATTTAGTGTGTATACAAGAACGAAACATCTTAAAAAATATATTTGGAGTTAGCTACCCCCTCTACCTCCCCCATTGCCACCCTCACCCTATTACTAAAGGGCGTAAAAAAAAACTAAAATGTCATGTAGTGTATATACAAAAACGAAACATCCAAAAATTTTAATGCAAAAACGGAGTCTGTCAGATATGTCTCCACTTTCTTCAAACAGGTTTAAAAAAACATCCTTTTACTACTTTTATATGGATTATCAACACTTCTGTCGCTTCCCATGATAGGCAAGGAATCATTATTCCAGGGAGCGTTAAAGATAAACTCATAAAGACTTGTATACTAGATATTAGAATTGTTATACTGGTTGAGTTTGTGTGGATGGACGGTAACCAAATGGAAAAAACCGTGCCGCATATTTCATGTAAATTTTTTTCTTCATTTAATTGTTGACAGTCCGGTGACCTGCTAAAATTCACTATAGCCCAAACTACTATCCCAAGTACTCAGTACCAATAATAAATGGTGAAAGCCATATTAAACCATTTTACATGCTTTTTAAGCATAGTTGTACTATCACCAATATTCTCGAAGAATGTGAAGTCGTTCAAAATGTTCATCCATATTTTAAACCTTGCAGTAAACAGTAAACACGTTGATGTAGCACCGATATGTCCAATCAATACACCAATATCTTCACTCACGTTAATTTCAGTTCCATCTAAAAAATTTGCAGATTAAAGGCCATTGCAGGATGGGCCATTGAGAAGTGCTCTCGCAGCCATAAAAGGCCGTGCCCAAATATTGTATTTTATGGAGGGGAATAATGCTACAAATAAACGAAATTAATGGTGTCATGGCCTACTTTGAGATTTATTTTCATTTTTGCACAAGAGCGTATGTTAAATCCAACTCCGTTTTTCGAATTTATTGATACACATTATTATTCTTATTGTCTTTGCCGTCAACTTTCATCCCTTTGACTTTTTTCGTATCTCCTCAAATAAGGAAGCTATAACCGCTTGTGGTTTTCCTATTTTTCAGGCTTTTGTAATATATCTCACAAAGTAGGCTATGGATTTCAAATAGAAAATAGACAGACGGTATATTATGAAAATATGGTCATTGCATCACAAATAAAAACATTATTTTTTTCAGTAGTTAAAAGAGTCATACGGAGCTTTTAATTTTTTAGTCGATTGTATTATATGTAAGGAATAAACAAATCGATCGGTTAGAAAATGAGAAAAAAATTGGAACAATGATTTCAACCCCCTTAATTGTCGAGGTGACGAATATTATTTGTAGTATGATTCTCCTCTATAGAATACAACATATGGGCGCAGTCTTACTGATTTCAATGGCCTATCCTCGAAAAGCCTTCAATATTTACCAAAGATATGTTTTATGTGCAGACTACTATTTTTCAGTGGTATTTGAGCTAATAAAACATTTCTTTCAGTGAGGTTTTCCAATATTTCCAAAATCAATAATAATTGGAAAGCCAATATGCCGAATTTGAATATCTTACAGGGTATTCACTGTAACCAATCATAGTACAAAAAAATGGAAAACTGAAACAGATCCTTTTTATGCTATAAACGCAGCAACGGAATAGGATTTTAACAGACAGGTAAAAGTATAAGCTGAACATGGAAACTGGATATTGTTGCAAGAAAGTACAAAGCAGGTGATGGACCCTGGATTTAAAAAAAAATTGGAAGTACTGTTAACATATCTATAGGAAATAGAGATGAAGTTATAACCAATGCTTATTTTGTTTTTTCTGATACTGATAATGATATAATTGAAGCTGCTCCATCAATATGTTGTACAAATTTTAACCAGTCCAAAAATACCGATCCCGTCATCCTAAGCGTTTCAAAAATGAATTTCGATAAACCTAGTAAATTCAATTATTTTTCTGTTACGAGACCATCTGAAAAGTAAATATGATATGGAATTGAATGAAGAAGGGGAAGAGAGTAGAAATTCGACTTCAAAGAAAGAGAAAGAATTAGAGATTTCTAACGCGGATGAATAGATGAAGAGCTCCGATACAGTTGTTTCAGATAATAAACATACAGTTGATTTGAAAATACAGCCATTCAAAAGTAATCATAAGAAAGAAATGTCATGCGGATGTAGAAACAATCAAAGACAATGATAATATCGATGACAATATTGTAAATAAGTGAGATAATCTAAGTCTAAGGGAATTCTGAAGAATAGTCCAACAAGAATAAGGAAGAAGAAACGAAAATTACATAGTTAATAAAATTTTTTGATCAAAAAATGCCTACTATGATTTTTTGATTTTTTTCATATAATTTAGCATCGTAGATGGCCTTGAATTTAAAGATGGAAAGCGATTTTGTGGTCTTAAATAGACCTTGGTGACCTCTATCTTTTGAAATCAGTTTCATTTAAATCTTACAAAAAACAAAAGAATTATTATGCTGTTGCACTCTTAAACGAGAGACACTGTATATGGAATATTAGTTTTTTGCGCTTCAAATTAATGTTCTACATTGAAATTTTCCAGAGTTCATTAGAGACAACTATGTACAAAGTAGTTTTTCTCTTTTTTTAAAAAAATTAGGCTTTAAGCGTATTTCTACCATCAATTATTCAGTTACAACAAAAAGAAGCATTCATTTTTATACTTACTTTTAAGGGCTAATATTGTATGCAAAAGTGGCTCAACAATTGTGAAAGAGATGGTTAGCACCTTTAACAATAAATATTTAAGCCAAAAAAATTGAGAATGTGATGTTTGTGCGTTCCTAGGAATATTGTACGTATATATACAATATTTTAAAGCAAGGGAGAAGGGTTTGCTTTTCTCAATTTTATTCATACTTAAAAAAAATACTATTGTCTCAATCGGATCAAAAACACCTGTATCACTGTACCACTTGTCACTGAGAAATAAATAAATTGTAATGTCTGGAATAAAAGAACATTCAATTATTTTATTCTCTTTAAAAAAATTTTTTTGGCGTTAGCTACCCCCTCTACTACCCCCATTGCCATACTCATCCTATAATTGAAGAGGGTAAAAAAATTAAAATGTGATTTAGTGTGAATACAAGAACGAAACGTCTCAAAAAATTTTTTTGGCGTTAGTTACCCCCTCTACCACCCCGTTGCCATCCCCATCCGATTATTAAAGGGGGTAAAAAAACTAAAATGCGGTTTAGTGTGTATACAAAAACGAAACATCTAAAGAAATTTTTTTGCTGTTAGCTACCCCCTCTACCACCCCCATTGCCACCACTACCCTATTATTAAAGGGAGTAAAAAATTAAATTGGGATTTAGTGTGTGTACGAGAACCAAGGGCCTCTACTCTATTATTAAACGGAATAAAATATTACTTTGGGATTTAGTGTGCATAAGACTTGGATACAAAATATGGATATGGAATTTACTGATATTTTCAATCTTATATATTTGGATATATGTATGTATTTCTTTACATTGACGGTCAATGTTAGATGTACTGACTTAGAGTTTTGTAATTTGTCTAGCCTGCAATTGAAGCGTTGGTTTGGGTAGCATATCACATAATAAATATATAATTTGAATAGTGTTTATTAGTTAGAGAATTAGAAAAACTTCAAAAATAGGAAAATTCACATTATTTTAAGATTTTGTAATTCGTCAGCAAAAAAATCACAATCGGTCGTGCAAAATTCCCAGCAATTTTTTTCAATGATCGCCCTTCTTTCACCAGAACTTTGACTATTACCTAAATGAACGACCTATAATACTATCCCCGACATATTCATAAAACCTAAAAGCCATTTGGAAGGTGTTACCCCACAATTAATTATCGCAGCTCGAAGCGATATAATTACCTGCACCTCCAACTGATCCGATGTGCTTTATCGCTTCCATAGATCATGCACCGCCCGATTTCTTATCCCACGGATCGTTTACGCATTCTGTATCTATTATTGCCGATACACCGATAACGAACGAGGTATTAATAGCGCTTTAATACACTTAGTGTAATGTAATGGTTTTTCGATACGGCCAATAATATACTATGGGAAAAACGTACAATGGGCAGATGCACAATAATTAATATTAAAATGTACGGCTAATCTCCTTTCTACGGCTATGGATTTAAGATCGTAACGCTGTTGCCGTCACTGGGAATTATTTACTGGGTGGACAAATTTTCATACTTACATATTTGTTTTAAGAATGTCGGGCCATTATTTATTTAAGTTCACGGCCCTACAGGTTCATGAAAACCCAACTACAGAATAGGAGGGTTAAATTATAACATAGACAGTGCAGGTAACAAAATTGGAAGGATGATTTCCCGATGATGATCTCATGGTTAGCTAAATGCGCGTCGGGTGTTGTAGCGAGCGGTTCTCGGATGCTAAATATATTGATTTTCTTTCCTATTATTTGGGTTTTCTACCACATGTATTATTGTCCTCTTCAATAATAAATAGCCGAATCTACAAAATAATAGAATTATTAGAAAAAAAGCCTCTGCGCCCGTGACGTTTACGCCAAAGGAGGTTATGTTTTGCAAATAATATAAATCGGAATAAACACAGAAATAATTTATTTTGCTGACGTTTTGGAAAGTAATCTCTTTCAAAGCTTTTTTTGGAAGAACTCTTATTTTGCTGTGTATGTCAAATACACAGCTTTAAGATTCTGTTTATGTTATTTCCATAGATACTTACTACTTACACAGAACATAGAACCGATGATATTTTCTTTTAGATAATGTTGAGTTTGTTAAGTTCTTCTTTTCACATTGGTAGCCAAGTTGTACAAATATCTATAGAACAATTCGATACGCACTTGTCTTCATTTAATAAGATTATTGCTGATTCTTTAATTTTTCTTTTTTTGGTATTTGCTTCTTTTGTTAAAATTTTTTGCCGAGTCTCAGTTTATTCTATGTCTGTTTTCCCAAGCATGTTCACAAATCTGTGATTTCTGAATTTCATTCTTTCTAATGTAATTCTTGTGCTCATCCAACCTCACACTGAAAGGTCTGGATGACTCACCCACATAACATTTATCACATTCGCACGGGATATTGTAAATACAGTTTTTTGAATTCTGCTCCCTGTTTATCGGTTTTGTTTTTGCTAAAATAGATCTTAAAGTGTTCCCCGTTTGAAATATCGTCCTAACATCAAATTTGTCACCTATACGGCGTAGCTTTTCCGATAGTCCGTATACATAAGGAATTATTGCTGTATAATGACGTTCAGGTTTTTGTCGTACCTGATTGTCCCTATTTTCAACATTTATGAAAACTCTATCAACAAAGGCTTCAGGATATTGATTTTGTACTAGAACCTCTTTGGAGGAAAAGCTGCGCCGTATAGGTGACAAATTTGATGTTAGGACGATATTTCAAACGGGGAACACTTTAAGATCTATTTTAACAAAAACAAAACCGATAAACAGGGAGCAGAATTCAAAAAACTGTATTTACAATATCCTGTGCGAATGTGATAAATGTTATGTGGGTGAGTCATCCAGACCTTTCAGTGTGAGGTTGGATGAGCACAAGAATTACATTAGAAAGAATGAAATTCAGAAATCAAAGATTTGTGAACATGCTTGGGAAACGTTCTGTAGATATTTGTACAACCTGGCTACCAATGTTAAAAGAAGAACTTAACAAACTCAACATTATCTAAAAGAAAATATCATCAGTTCTATGTTATGTGTAAATAGTAAGTATCTATGGAAATAACATAAACAGAATCTTAAAGCTGTGAATTTGACATACACAGCAAAATAAGAGTTCTTCCAAAAAAAGCTTTGAAAACGGAAAGAGATTACTTTCCGAAACGTCAGCAAAATACATTATTTCTGTGTTTATTCCGATTTATATTATTTGCAAAACATAACCTCTGACTATTCCTTTGGCGTAAACGTCACGGGCGCAGAGGCTTTTTTCCAATAATTCTATTATTTTGTAGATTCGACGATTTATTTTTGAAGAGGACAATAATACATGTGGTAAGAAACCCAAATAATAGGAAAGAATATTCGTAGAATGCCACAAATAACTTTCAGACTATATTGATTTGTTTAAAATGTGTATCATACGAAAATGTTCTCATTCTTAGAATCCGAATCACACGTAGGGATATGTCTTCATACTCAGAAAATGGGGAATATAGTTTGAGAGAGGTTTTCAGACATATTCTTTTTTATAAATGTTCATCAGTTATCAGCGTTTAGACATTATGGGAGGCATTAAAAAGCTAAAAAATAAAATTACATCGGAACATGATCAAGTTCCCAGTTTTCTAGTTAAGGACTGAGCAAATACATTTACTATCCCACTCCGAATTTTATTTAATATGGCATTGCAAACCTCTACCTTTCCTGAATGTTGGAAATTGGAAAAGTGTGCCCTATTTACAAAAACGGAAGGTTTTTGAGGCCTCAATATATGCTATAATCTATTAGGGTGGTAAAGGCCTTAATTTCCACTGACCAACACGGTTTTATGGAGAATCTGGAATTAGTTGGGAGGGTGATCAATAAAAATTATTGAACCACAGCACTTAGGCTCCATTGGGCCCCTTGTACATCCTCCCTGTAGGCAGACTCTCGCCTAGGCCTCCAACCAACCTAATCTTGCGAAATAGGTGGTGATGCTTCCTAGACATTTCCCTCACATCGGCGAACGTAGGCCAACGTTCTCCCAAAATGGATTCTCTGATTGATGAGACAGCAGAACAGTCACAGCACATGTTGAACCGTCTCATCTTCTTCGCAACCTCTACAGAGAGGTGTTTCGCTTAATCTCATATTATGGAGATGTTTCCTTAACGGACAGTGTCCAGTCTGTATTCCCGTTATAAAACGTAGATTCATGCTGGAGGCACCCGCAAGTGCTTGTTGACATCCCCATACTACTCCTGTGGTAATTTTGTAACTTCTCAGGGCTAGTAATGACTGTCTACGTTCTGTGTAGATCCTGATTGTTTTGCCCGTAATTTGTCTACGGACAATCTCTTTTGCAGCTATGGTTATGCCCGCCAGTTCCATTTGTACTACCATACCATAGCCCATTTATATTGGATTTGCAGACTTCTGAAGTATATTCCACATCCTGCCCCATCCTTCTTTTTTGATCCGTCTGTGAAGATGTTGATCACACCTTCGCCAGCAGCCTCGTTCTCACTATTCGTCTGTATTATGTAGGGTCTGTCAAAGATAAACCGGGGACAAATGCACCGATGGCATTTGTCCCCGGTTTGTCTTTGACAGACCCTATCGAGCACTGTCTAACTTTACAGCAGGAGATACGGAAAATAGAGTCTTGGTGTGCGCGACACAAATTAGACATGCATGTATCGAAACGTATACGCGTAAAATAAATTCCCTAGACTTTTTGTATACCTTCAATAACACGGACTTGTCAAGAGGCCAACCAATAAAACACTTAGGAGTATTATTCGACTCTTGGAATTTGTGGAACTTATTAACTCATCCACAAAGTCGGCATTAAAATTATTAGGCTTTATAGTAAGAAATTGTAAACAATGTAGACGCCCTTAAAAAGTTGTATTTTTCAATAGCGCGATCAAGACTTGAGTATGGTGCTTTCATTTGGAACCCAGTTCACTTACAAACAGTAGAAAAAATTCAACGAGGGTTCGTGAAGTATTTAGTCTACAGAATTGATGCGAATTTTCGAGAGCAGGGATATCCAAACGAATTGTTATTGGCAAAATTACACACATGAGATCTGTAGAAAATAGAAGGACTCGCATTATACAGGGTGTTGCATCATGAGAGGGACATAGCTTAATAGGAGGTAGAGAACGTCAGTGGTAACCGGAACCTCCCATAGAAATGTCTCATTGGGCCTTCATTACGAAGTTACAGGGTGTTAAATAATTTTTGGCCAAACCTGTTTTTTATCATAACTTTGACAGGGAATGAAATAACGGATTCATATTTGGTACGGCTAATGTACTAACGAGCCCCAAGAGGTACATGTATAAAAAAAAATATATCCAGGTCCGGACTCACTATAATTTATGTTTCTTCTTTGCATCAATAAAACATCACCTTGTATATATTTTTTTGAAATTTCGATACGATATTCGAAAAGAGCAAGAAAAAACAATCAAAATGGCCTATTTCATTTTTTTGTTACACCTTCGTGGTTATTTAAATACGTTGTTAAATATGCAAGAAAATGGATTACAGAACCCTATTAAATGAGAGGCACGTGAAATAAATAGTTTTATAACTAAAATTTGCAAAAATTCTATTGAGCCTAGGTGGTCTGGGTGAATCCTAATTCCGGCATGTTTTAAAGGTCCATTTTGGTAAAAAACTGTGGTCCTAATAAGTAATCGGGTATGAAATAACAAAATTTTTAATCAATCACAGTAGGCTTGTTCAAAGAATAAAAGTGACAGATAATTTAAACCATTTAGGCCTAAGCAACCAGTTACTTTGATCAAGAAAATCATCAACATTTTATACTTAATAAAAATTGGAAAAGAGAACAAACTAAAATCTAAATAAATAAAATATTTTCCATTCGATTAACAATAAATAACAAAACAATAACTAAATGTGTTTAAAAATAAAACGTAATTGACACTAAAGTAAATTTTCAAAATGTCCTCCCCCACATTCTGTGCATTTTCTTGCGCGTTTAGAAAGGTCACCAATTACTCGACGTATCATTTCTGGATTATTCCGTATTTCGTCGCAGGTTGTAACGGTGCGCTGGATTAAATGTTGTCTACTTTCAACTTCAATGCTATAAACCTCGTTTTTTAAGTGGCCCCATAAAAAGTAATCACAAGGGGTACAATCAGGAGATCTTGGTGGCCATTCATGTGGACCCCCGCGTCCAATCCATCTATTAGGATACACATTGTTTAAGTGTTCTCTTACTTGAAGGTTAAAATGTGGTGGGGCCCCATCATGCTGAAACAACATGCCTCTTATACCGATATTTTCTAACATATTCGGTAAAATGTTTTGAAGAAAATCAAAGTAAATTTCACCATTCAATCTTTCTTCAAAAAAATGTGGCCCTATCAAATGTCTATTCACAAGTCCGACCCAAACATTTACAGAAAACCTGTGTTGCGAACGGCGTTGGCGTACCGCATGTGGGTTTTGGTTAGACAACAAATGACAAAATGCCAGGCGGGGGATAGCGTCGCCTTGTTGAAGACGCTGTACCTGCTGGATACGATATGGATGGTAACGTTCTCTTTTTAGGGTTCTCCATACTCGCCAATGAGGAATACCAGTTGCCAAACTGATTCGTCTAGTGCTCATATTTGGGTTTTCTTGAACTACGTTTATAATATTGTTTTGTTCCTGCACACCTTGCTGTAAAACACGCTCCACAACTGCAGAAGTAGGAAACTTTCCGTGTTGTCTTGCATACTGGAACACCGTACTAAAGGTTTTATGATTAGGGCATCGACGACCAGGAAAACGCAGCCGATATTCTCTTTCCGCCGACCTACCATTTCCATTACAGAAACCATAGATGAATATTATGTCAGCATATTCCACGTTTGTAAATTTTACTGGCATAGTTAAAATATTTTCACAAGTTTTCACTAACTAAATGCGGATTATTGACACATTAAATTACTAACAAACAATTATTCAACTGTTTAGGAGATTTCTTTTTATTATCTGTCACTTTGAACAAGCCTACTGTGATTGATTAAAAATTTTGTTATTTCATATCCGATTACTTATTAGGACCACAGTTTTTTACCAAAATGGACCTTTAAAACGTGCCGGAATTAGGATTCACCCAGACCACCTAGGCTCAATAGAATTTTTGCAAATTTTAGTTATAAAACTATTTATTTCACGTGCCTCTCATTTAATAGGGTTCTGTAATCCATTTTCTTGCACATTTAACAACGTATTTAAATAACCACGAAGGTGTAACAAAAAAATGAAATAGGCCATTTTGTTTGTTTTTTCTTGCTATTTTCGAATATCGTATCGAAATTTCAAAAAAATATATACAGGGTGATGTTTTATTGATGCAAAGAAGAAACATAAATTATAGTGAGTCCGGACCTGGATATATTTTTTTTTTATACATGTACCTCTTGGGGCTCGTTAGTACATTAGCCGTACCAAATATGAATCCGTTATTTCATTCCCTGTCAAAGTTATGACAAAAAACAGGTTTGGCCAAAAATTATTTAACACCCTGTAACTTCGTAATGAAGGCCCAATGAGACATTTCTATGGGAGGTTCCGGTTACCACTGATGTTCTCTACCTCCTATTAAGCTATGTCCCTCTCATGATGCAACACCCTGTATTAGAATTTTTGTACAAATTACTTAACAATTAGATCGACTATCTAATGTTGTTTTACAAAAATTGATTTTAAAATCCCGAGGTTAGGAGCATTTCAAAATGTTCAATTTCATTGTCCGACCAGTCGTACAAACGTCTTGTAAAAGACCAATCACAACTGCTTATTAAAATTCTCAAGTAACAATCAGAAACTATTATTATATATTTAATAGTAGGGTTTAACTCGATTGCCTTTTACTATTTATGTTACACTTAGTTTATTTTTTTTATACGTTTATTTAACGTCGGCCTATTTCCACTACTAAGGCCTAACACCGACGCCTGTAGACGGGCTACCCCAACCAAGAATTTTTCCGAAGCTCTTCCCTTAAGAAGAATAGGGATCTTTTACTTGGCTAACATTTAATAGACAAGGGACCGACGGCTTTACATCCCCTCCGAAGGATGGTATATCCCCTATACAACCCTCGCCTAAGGTTGTATAGCTTCCGGGCATACAAGCCGCTGGAAGATGTGTGAGGCGAGGACGCGGTCTTCGTTGATTTTAATTTTTAATATGTGTATATATTAGTTAAGTGTGTGTTTTACGCTCACTTATATCATAGCCCCTATCTTTGTATTGAACAGCTATATTATCCAGTAATTGGAATATTCTTGTTGGACAATGAATCTATCATTATTATTATAACTATTTTTCGGTAATCTATAGATCCCAATGGTTTATTTTGATGCGTCACCTCTAAAGAGCGGAGCTCACTCCCTAGAGAAAAAGCAAACCTCTGCACAGGATAGTAAAATTTCTAAGATGCATTTATTATCAATTTATATATAACAAATATAAAAAAAAGAAATCCAGTCTGCATCATATTTTTCCGAAATATCACATATAGTTTAATAACGGGGTACTTTATAGTTACAATAAACGAGGTAGTAGATTTTTTTTATCATCTTGTATATATTGTAGAGAGTATGTAGAATCCAAGTTTTGGATTTCCAAAATCCTTGGCTAATTTTTGTGTGGCAGACAAACTACGAATTTTTGGAAATTTTTTCAGTTTGTGGCCTATAACTTAAAAACAATGCATCCAATCGAAAAGTCATATATTATCAAAATTAAAGAGCATTAAATTTTGCTTCAAATGAGTATCTCAAAGTTGAAATTTCATCAAGAGGTATGGGTGTAACTAGCAGTTGAATAACAACAATTTTTACCAACTTGTAAAAAATCGTTTGAAGACATCAGGTTCTTCAGCGGACATCATTTTCAGTGAAGAAACAAATACTGCAGTGTCACAGGAAGAGTTTCTTGCAAACGAGAGCAACAAAAACCATTTGATTTTGATGCTTATACAAAAATTCAAAGCGCAACAGGCAGAAGAAAATGAAGATTTATCCATTGTAGAAACAGCTATTTCCCAAGCAGCAAAATCCGACAGTTTGGTAATTGTTAGCGAGGACATTGACATTCTCGTTCTCCTAACGGGCCTCGGAAACAAGTACGAGAACTTGCGCTTCCACAAACCAGGGAAAGGGAAAAAACAGGTTTATGGTATTCAGACACTTCCTTCAACTTTGATCCCACACATGTGACACCACGTCATCAGTTGTTGGGCAGGAGAAAGAAAAAATTTGATCCCTCATTGAACAACAACCACATCTGAAAGCACAAGTAGCTACATTTCTCGAGCCATTTGTTTCTCAAGACTTGATAGAACAGGCAGGAGAACTGCTGATCTTGGCACTGTACGGACAGATGCACAGTGGGTCTCTGGACGAGCTGAGATACAAGCTTTTTATAAAATCCGCCTCAAAAAAATCGTTCAACCTAGCACGGTTGCCACCAACATCGGATGCAGCAAGGTGGCGCGCATACCCCCAAGTGCAAACTTGGCTGGAAAACGTAACAAAGCCATGCCAATGGAGTTGGAAGAAAGGCTCGTCAGGTCTCAATGTCAAAGGATTCTGGACCCGACATGCTGCTAAAAATGGTTTCGTGTACATGCCAAAAATGTTGCACTGCAGTATGCAAATCAGGCCTGAACTACTCTTTGACCTGTAAACACTGCTCTGGCCTCTCATGTCAGAACGCTTCTAAGATTGAGTTGGATGAAGATGAAGACGACGACGAAGAGTACTTCGAGCTTGAAGAAGTTGGTGCTGCTGCAATGAACCAGGAATATAGGATGGCAGTATTGTAGTGCGAGGACGTTAGTCAGCCCCAATCCAAGCGGATTCGAGTACTTTAACCACTATACGCAAATGATTTTTTTCCAAAACTCATTTTTACTTAATATCAGTTCTTTCTTACACCTTGTATTGTTCTTGCACTTTGTATTTGTTTATTTTTTTACACTTTGTTGTGTTACTACTATTGGGTAAATTTTTATTTTTGGTTAATAAATTTTGGGCATTTCTTTACATTATGCTTTTATTTCGACAACCCATTTTCAAAAAGGAATAAAAGAAAATAACAAATATATTTATGTGTAGGACATTTCGGATTTTGAGTGTATTTTGCTCAATATTGATCGAAATTGGAAAAACAGGTAATCTATGAACTTGAAATTACATGCTCTACAACTTTTATTCTATGGATTTTTCCATTTAGATTAACCGTTTCAGAGCTGAAAACGTTTAAAAAGTTACAGTGTGATTTTATTACAAGTTGGTAAAAATTGTTGTTATTCGACTGCCAATTACGCCCATACCTCTTGAAGAAATTTCAACTTTGAGGTACTCATTCGAAGCAAAATTTAATGATCTTTAATTTTGATAATAGATGACTTTTCGATTGGATGCATTGTTTTTAAGTTACAGACCACAAACTGAAAAAATTGCCAAAAATTCGTCGTTTTTCGGCCATACAAAAATTAGCCAAGAGTTTTGGAGGTCTAAAACTTGGATTCTACATACTCTCTACAATATATAAGTACAAGATGATAAAAAAATCTACTGCCTCGTTTAAAGTAACTAACGCCCCCTTTCGATGACGCCGTTCCTGGACTAATATTATGCACCCCTAGATATTGTAATCAAGGGCTGCATATTCTGAAAAAATCGGCTTGGTTAATCAACCGAGGACCTTCTCCGCTACTATCATGTCTTACAGGTTCAAGTCCTAGGTTTGTAATAATGATCAAATCACAAAATGATTTGATAATTTTCTAAATAATAACCTTGTAGACAATTAATATAGCTTGTAGTGACGAGAGTTTAAAGTAAATGAATTCGATTTTCAATATACATTTTTTTTCTGCCACGAATTCCGCTCGCCTTAATCGGACTATCCCATCGCCTATAAATAATATTTATCAAACGTTACGCCATAACATCGCAAACGGAATATACCAATGATAATTCCCTGAAATGGGAGTGCACATAAATTTCGCGTCGGCAATAAATCTTATAATAATTACAAAAGATATTCCAAAACCACCTCCCAATTAAAACCCAATAACGTTTTAATGATACACCCGTTATTAAATATTAAATAGTTGATTAACCACCTAATAGATAACTGAAACGATTACACTAAACACGTAGTTTTTCTGTTTCACACCAAAGTGTCGGTAAATATAGGTTTTATGAAAGGATTGAGTTGAAGCTAAACAAAATCGTGGCTTAGATATGATCTTTTCGGTCCCGGCCAAAGAACCTTTTTAGTTTCTTAAGGTTTTATCAGGTTGGTATCTCGCTCGTTTTAATTTCGACGCTTTATCAAAGCTGGTCGGACTGTTATTAACAGCTCTTCTATACTATAAATAACGATAATAATGATGTGCACTTTTATTAAAAATAACAATAAGAAGTGACGTTTAAATTAAATAAATTCCTATTACAGAGGAAATTCCTTCAGGCTGGGCCCTCACCGAGTGCATAACGTGTGAAGCAAGTTTATGGAAACGAATAGACAAAATTATTGGTTTACGGAAGGCTCAAAGATGAAATTCTATTATAGAATTCAATCCTAATATTAGATAGAAAATCTTTTTGGATATTTTGTAACTTTATTAATAATAACAAAATGTTGTTATTTCTGATTATAACAATTTAAAAAATCGTTATTATTTATATTTATTATACAAGGTGTCTCACCGGGAACTAAACCGATTGATATAGAGACAAATACGCATCAGAAAATTTTGAAAATTTAGATAATTACTAATGTCGGTGTGGGCAATACAACTAAACATTACAAGCAGCTGGCACTTCCGCTTATACCGGAAGTCGATACCAACTTGCTTATTTTAAATGGAACACCCTATATATTTTGGGGTTTTCGAAAAGAGCATAAAATTCTGAGTTGAAAATATGTAGCATATCCTATACCTACACCTAGCCGTTTCAGAGATATTTGACATTTTATAGAAAATTTGACAGGTGCAATGGTTAGCAAGAACCGTTATAACTTTCTTCGTGTAAAAGATCCTCATTTGCTTCTTGTCACGTAAAAAGAACACAAGGAGAGCTACGTTCTACAACTGAAATAAATTCAATAATATCATACCAAGTGTTTCGTTTTTCGCGTTACATTTTGTCAACTTCAAACCGCGAAAACTTGTTTAGGTCAAATGGAACACCCTATATTTTTTTTACGTCAAGTTGTGTAAAATTGAATTCCCTTTTTACTGATATTAGCATTGTGGGGGTTAAAGTTACAACTTTTTGAAATATTTGCGATTTTATTAGATATTCATTATCTTATGTCAAAAAATGCCAGCACGTTTAAATTACACCCACGAAGACTTTTTAAATTTGTTTATTATTTATGGAGAATGTGATAAAGTAATATCAAGAACTCGATATCCAGAAAAACGGAAACCATCACCAAACATTGTAAAACGCATACTAGAAAATTTTAAAAATTATGGCTCTGTCAAGGCAAAAATGCAACGAAGAAAACCTATTGTTGATGACGAAAACATTGAAATAGTCATTCTGGGATATTTTCATGCATTTCCAAGGATGTCATTAAGACAAGATGCTCTGGAATCGGGGCTATGCAAGGATTCAATTCACAGAATCTTATTAAAATATAAGTTTCACCCGTTTTCATTCCATATGGTTCAAGGATTAAAAGAAACAGATTTCCTAAGAAGACAGAATTTTTGTTAGTTTATTCTAATAAGGTCTGAGGGTCACGATTCTTATTTGGGAAATATTATATGGACAGATGAAGCAAAATTTACTAAAAATGGACTTTTTAATAAACACAATTTGCATTATTGGAGTGACTCAAATCCTCATATGTTCAGAGAGCGAAACTTTCAGAAAAGTTGGCAGTTCAATGTTTACTGTGCCATAAAAAACGATAGAGTGGTGGCATTACAATTTTATCAGGAAAATTTAAACGGTAAATTAAATTTTCTCTTCTGCTAATATGTATAGGTAAATTTTTGTTTTTTTTTTTTAGGTGAAAGATATCTGAATATCTTACAAAATTTGAATAATAACTATTTAAAAAATTTACCTCTCGCCGAACATAGAAACATTTTTTATCAGCACGACGGTGCTCCCCCACATAACGCATATTTAATTAATAATTATTTACAAGAAACTTTTTATGATCAATGGATTGCCAATAATGGACCTTTCTTATGGCTCCCTCGCTCACCCGATTTATCAGTTCTGGATTATTTCATTTGGGGAACTATTAAAAATAAAGTTTATGAGAGCCCATTAACAACCATTGAAGATTGTATGCAAAGAGTAAGAAATGCATTTCAAAACATATCACAGGATTCAATTAGAAGAGCTACCCATGAGGAACTAATCCGAAGGTGCGAAAAATGTGTCGAGGTTCGAGGGCGGAATTTTGAGCAATTATTAAATTAAAATGAAATCATATTTTAAATTGATCTTATCTCTGCTATTTTAGTTCATGGCATATCTTCAATTCGATTAATACGCATGTTACAGTGTTAGTGTTATTTTGCGTTTTTGTGGATATCGAGTAGAAAATGTGCTGCAAGTTCTTGATATTACTTTATCACATTCTCTATAAATAATAAACAAATTTTAAAAGCTTTCGCTGGTATAATTTAAATGTGCTGACATTTTATGGCATAAGATAATGGCTGATTGTTTCTCATCATGGCTATTTTAATGAAATGATTACAACAATTCATGAATTTCTAATAAAATCGCAAATATTTCAAAAAGTTGTAACTTTAACCCTCATAATGGTATATATATAAAAAAAAGAGAATTCAATTTTACACAACTTGAGGTAAAAAAATACACGGTGTTCCATTTGACCTAAACAAGTTCTCGCGGTTTGAAGTTGACAAAATGTAACGCAAAAAACGGAACACTTGATATGATATTATTGAATTTATTTCAGTTGCAGAGCATAGTTATCCTTGTGTTCTTTTTACGTGACAAGAAGCAAATGAGGATCTTTTACACGAAGAAAGTTATAACGGTTCTTGCAAACCGTTGCACCTGTCAAAGTTGGTATCGACTTCCGGTATAAATGGAAGTGCCAGCTACTTGTAATTATTTTAGTTGGATTGGCCACACCGACATTAGTAATTATCTAAATTTTCAAAATTTTCTAAGGCGTACTTTTCTCTATATCGATCGACTCAGTTCCCCGTGAGACACCCTGTATATGGTAAGATTAAAACCAGAAATTTTAAGGGGGGAGTTCACTTACAAGTGCTGTTCCACCGAACCTAATACAAGAATTTTGTTCTCTTTTTATTCTATTTATTGAGTCTTTATCAAGACAAGGTCCATAGACAGGTGCACCAAATGAAAACTGTGACAGAACCAACGTTCCACAAAGCATTTTCCTTGTATCTTGGTTTAGACTTGTTCTATGGGGATACAATAATCCCACCCATATGCCCTCTGGATATTTTTAGATGTTTGATCTCGAAATCATAATTGTTGATCTATGATTAGATCTACATTTTTAGTAGTAGTGGATAGTGGTATGCGAGTTCCGTTAATATTATCATTTTAGATTTCCGATAATGTCATATAGTTCGCCTTCTTGCGAAACACAATGAGCACAGATTTATTTGAATGCAGAATTAGAGAATGATCTTCAGAAATGCTAGATAATGCTCCTAAATCTTTATTTATCTTGTGCTCTGCTGTTGCATAATCTTTGACATAAAAAGAATGATATATCTGAATGTCATCAGCATACATATGCATAATGCAGTGCTCAAAGTATTTAGTGAACTGACTAGTATAGATTGTGAACAGTAGAGGTCCTAAGATTGATCCTTGAGGAACACCTGATAATACATACCTAGGACTTGAAAGTTCTCATTTTAGCTTAACACATTGAGTACGTCGCTTTCTCGATACATATTACGCATGACTTCAGAATGGCCAATAAAATATTGTGATTAATGGTATCGAAAGCTTTGCTGAAATCTAGCAAGACCAAAGCTGTACATTATCCACAATCGGCAGTATGAATGATATCATCTGTGATATTTAATAGATCAGTTGTACAACTATGGCCTGATCTAAATCCTGATTGTATGTTCGATATAATATTATTAGCATTCAGGTGTTCCCTCAACTGCGATTCAATAATTTTCTCCACTAATTTTGACAAGCCGGGGAGAATACTAATAGATCTTAAATGAGTTATTAACTTTAGGAATTGGCGTAACAAGCGCATTTTTTCAACATGTAGAGAACTTGCAATATAGTGTTTACAATATTTACGAGGAAAGGCAAAATATATATGGCATACATAATTTTATTAGACCAATACTCGGTCCATCGCTTCCTGGAAAAGAGTTTTTTATTTTTAGTAGACTTTCTGTAACAACTTGTTCGGAAACAAGACTAAATCGAAATTAAGAATTAGAAATTCTATTTTGTATATAAAAGTTTTCGATGGTAACGTTGTGATTTAAATTTTGCGCTATGCTATCGACAAAGTGATTGATAATCAGATCGGGATCTTGAAGAGACATAGGTAAATTTAATTCTTATCTTGTGTTATATTAAGAGATTTCAGCTTCTTCCACAGCATTTTTGAATTTTTATTATTAGAAATAGGGGTGAAATAAGCTTCCTTTTCCTGAGATATTGCTGTTTCTCAATTGTTTATAATTCTCTACCACCTACCTACCTCTACCACCCCCACCCTATTTTTAAAGGGAGTACGAAATTAAATTGGGATTTGGTGTGTATAAGAGAACCAAGGGCCTCTAAAATTTTTTGGCATTAGCCATCCCCTCTACCACCCCTTCACCCTATTATTAAAGGAAGTCAAAAATTAAATTGGGATTTGGTGTGTGTACGAGAACCAAGGGCCTTTAAAATTTATTTTGGCATTCGCATTGCGGTTGCAGGGTCAATCCCGGGGCGGAGTCTGGGGAGGAATTTTAATATATTTTAATGATAATAAAGTTGTTTTCATTTCATTTCATATTTTGATAAGTAATGTAAAGCAGTGCTAGGTGCGTTTAGTACTTGACCGGGTGAGCGTTTCAAGAAAATCCGTGTCCTCGCCCCACATCTTCTAGCGGCTTGTATATCGGTGTATGTGCAGAAGCTATGCAATCTTAGGCGAGGATTGTGTGGTGGATATACCGTCCTTCCGAGGGGATGTAAAGCTGTCAGCCCCTTATCTATTAAATGTTAGGCAAGTAAAAGATCTCTACTGTTCGAAAGAGAAGATGTCGGCAAAATTTCTGATTTGTGGTAGCTTGTCTACAGGCGTTGGAAATAGGCCTCAGTAGCGGAACAAAAAACAATATACATTTATTTATTTCATGTTCGACGTGTGAAGAAAAAATAACAATGCATGGTCTCCCGACTACAGAGCCACTAATTGTCTCACAGCATATCAGCAAAGAAACTCGGATTTAGATGGAACTGTTCCACGAAAAACTCCTTATTTCATTTTGTAAATAAAATACATCAACTTCTTAATAAAAATGAGAAAACCATTATCATATTTTGAGATCTGGCTGAATCCTTCGATAGTATAAAATACGAACTATTGCCGGAGAAAATACAGAAATATGGAATTAGAGCAGTAACTTCAGAATGGTTAAAAGCTATTTAACAAATCGAAAAGTATTAGTAAAAATATAAAACACTAACTAGCCTAGAAAAAGTGTAATATGGTTTTCCACAAGGACCAGTTTTAGGCTTGCAATAAATGGGGAGTACATCGCATATGCTGACTGACCTTAATATTACAGTTGATCTGAGATTGCCAAAAAAGCTAAAAGACACCGCATAAAATTAAATTCTGGATGGCCAATATTTTACATATAATTAGAAAATGTATCGTTGTGGAAAAAAGGGGAAAATATGTATCTCACTAATTTATGTAAACCATAATATGTTTTAAATCAGCCAAACTTGTTCAGAATTTTGGCATCTTTAAGCAAATTAGTATCTTCCTTCCACGAGCGTTATTAAATTCCTGAATATCTTTTGCCATTCCATGTGCTACTTTCAATAATCTTATTAATCGTCTTATTTGATGTCTAATGATCCCTTCTTTTGTTTCAGAGCGTGATAAATTTGAGGATTAAATGGTTTCTACAATGAAGACATTCCTGCTATAGGGAAAGGAGCCAAAGGTATTTATAATTATATTGAAAATGTTTTTAACCGCCTTGCAGATCACCCGAGTGACCCTCTCAAATCTAAGAAATCTAGATTTGTCTGCAGGTGAGACGGGATCCTACAGTTTGTAGCGGGATCCGAACCACCTCTTGGGGATACTTTATAATCGAAATTACTTTGCAGTGGATGGGGCTCGAACCCACTTCGCTAGGTATACTCAGAGAGAAAGTAAGACGCGTTAACCACTGAACTACCATACCCAATATTCAGTATTTATTTCCTTTAACTTAACAAGATGACAATAAAACCTTATGTTAAACTTCTATTTACGATGTTTTAATGTAAACGTGTCGATAAGATATTAAAAAAGCCTCCGCATTATATGCAGACTGATATTGACTAAGGGCTAGGTGTTAAATAAGTTACATTCTCATGAGTCAAAGGTCACAGTGGGACATCAATCACTTTATTATGGGTAATAATAGTGGTCAACCGCGGGCCCTAAGAATAAGTCCGTTCGTTTAGGTCTCTATATTAAGGCGGCGGTGTGGGGGCGATAGGCGTGATTCAAAAGTGTGCCAAATAAATAAGTTAATAAAATTTTAAATAGATCTATACGCTTTTGTATCTTGTTGTGTTTAACTGTTTTTGTTAATGAAACCACTAGATAAATATTGCCACATTTAAGGGAAAACCAGCGAGTATATGGCCCAATATAATATATAATAACAATAGCAGGATTCTGGACTTAGTCATTTCAAATTGTAAATGCTCAGTAAAAACCTCAGAGGATGCACTACATACAGAAGGTAAACCATTATCACACAATGAATGTTGAATTGACCAATATTGCCAACAATAAACCATTTGTTGAGAATTTAGCTGGGTATTATAACTTTCACAAAGCAAATCTTCTCGGTCTATATGAACATATCCTCAGTAATGACTGAAGCATGCCACAAAACATTGCAGATGACGATGAAATGTGTTCCACCTTCTATACAAGCTTTTACGAAATCATAGGGCTCGTACTTACGACTTACCTAAAGTATCATTTTTAGGTCATATGAGATCTTATTCCAAATAGTTTGCTTACATAATAACAAGTGCTACAGGGGAAACTCCCCTAAAAGTTATACTATGAGGGACAAGTGTTCAAAGAGGGTACAGAGTGTAGCATAGTCATGGCACGGTTAGCCCGGAATTGTGGTGTAGTGCTCACGACAAAAAAGTAACCTAGCTCAGTATCTCGGGGCGTAACTCTACCCTATACTTACGGGATGAATTAGCAGTTGCTTTCATTTCCCTGACGTGACAATAAAAATGAAACACCCTGATTTACAAATACAAAACTTTAATACTGCAACAACTGACGCGGGATAGACTATATGTTTCAAATTTAACAATGTGACACTCAATATGCGATTAATAGGTTATGTAATGCTACGTAACAAAAGATTAAAACATATATTTATTATATCATTTGGTAGTTACCGCAGGCATACAGAAAATAATGATATATATTAACTTAAATATGTTGAAAGGTTGCTTGATATGAGAAATACAGCGAATAAAGTAAATAAGAGGGTATAAATGAGATGTATTTATCCACTGGAATCCATGGTTTCGAACCTCCAAAGGATAGGATAGAGTTCTGACAGTTTCGTAGATCCCTCGGTTACGTGGTTTGTCCAGCTGGCGGCCGTGAGGGGGTCCTAAACAGCGGAGAGGGTGCTATTCGAGTCATACCCCAGAAGCGTGGATGCTAAAGGTGTGCCGGGAGCCGTACCAAGAAAAAGCGTACCAATAACGTACTAACAGCGTACCATACCATAAACACACGAATAGCGTACCATAAACAAACTATAAGCATACCATAAAAGCGTACATTGAACGTGCCGGAAGTGGCATAAAAGAATAAAAACCACATGTCAACAGGTAGATGGGTGACCATGGAGAACATGCTTACCGTTTGTCGACTAAAATCCTACTTAGTAGTGATAGTTTTCTCTCGAAACTAGTTTCACAAAATAAAACAATATTCAAAATAAGGGGAAACTGCAGCTGATTGCTTAAATTCCACGAGGATGACTACAGATAAACTAGGCAATCTTCAACGTAGCGGCAGCGTGCTCTACGAGACGTATATTTCAAAGACGCCCAGAGCTCTCTATGTTGAAGCGATGCATATGCGATTTTATATACTTTATAGAGTACTGTGGGTTGCCTATGTTCAAGTGGTATTATTTTCTCCCAGAACGTAACCAGCTCGACATACACCCGTAACGTAACATCAGACTTTAACAACAAACCTGGCGTAGCTATAAAATTCTAGTTGCAATTATCAACCAGTTAGTTTAACCTCAGTTCCTTGTGCGTTACTAGAATGCATTATCTGCAAGAGTTGATCCCTTTTTACTTAATAATATTATCCCATGTTACCAGCATGACTTTTTGCCAAGCCGCTTGGTAGTTTCCAACTTACTACAAGCGGTTGATTCGTGGACTTCGTATATCAGTAGTGCATAACTACAAGATATAATTTCTCTGTGCGCGTAAGAAACTGTATTTCCGATAAGCGTAAGGTTTTAAGTGGCGTGCCTCAAGGTTCGGTATTGGGCCCGATCTTGTTCTTAATATACGTATCAGACGTAACGCATAATCGTACATCATTCACTCTTTCCTACGTTGATGATCTCAAGCTGTTTTCTTCTCCGTTACTTGCTGTTCAAAGTGATCTTAACCTTATTGCGCAGTGGTGTTCCGATTGGTTGATTTCTCTGAACAAATGGATAATTCTTTTTGACTATGGATAGTACGAAGCATTCGCTGAAGGAGAATAGTAGAATAATTGGTATTGCCTTTCAGTTGATTTAGTACGTTGCTGCCAATCATTTGTTCCATAGTTTTGGGCCCTCCTCATAACTCTTGCGACAATTAACTGTCACATCTCCAGTAATTTCAGAAAATTTTCAAAATAGCAGTAGGTTAAATAGTTTCTTTCGGATATTGCTAATTTTTTGTTTGTTATGCGAGCTAATATTATGTTTATCATTCTATTGAGACATTTTTCTTTTGTAATTTTGTTCATGTAATCAATACCTTAATGCTAATGCGTAACCATTCATTTTATGCAGAATTTCATGAGGTACAGAAAATATCTCTTACATTTTCATAAAATTAACGGTGACATAACATATTTGTAACAAACTTGCATCTCCATCTATTATAGCGCGTGAGTATACGTGCAATAATTTTACAGTTCCAGAGAAATTGTCAAATGCGGAGCAAATCATGATTATCATGCTAAAACCGTTTTAACGTTTTAATATACACCAGGTGCTTATTCTACGTCATTATTAACTCTTATGTAATTGCTGTAATGAAGTTTTATTCTAACATTTTCATTTGTTAATAATACTATATTTTTTTCCGGGTGTATGCCTCTACGAGGATTTTAAAATTGAAATTAATTAAAAATTTACAATTACCAAATGGTTGACGGTTTTTATGAAACCAAAAATCAAATTATACAAATAATATCCATATATAACATTTTTGAGGATTAAATCAAGCGCTAAAACATATTTCTCTCAATTTTTTTTTTAATATGGAAGATGATGCAGAATTTTGCATATTAAATTCGTTTCACAAGTTAAAAATACATAAAAATATTGTTTTCCTCGAATAAAAATCAAATACGCACATTTTACATCTCTTGATAGTGACTTATTAGCAGTTAACTGGGATATGCTTTTAAATGTGGATGATATCGAATTTTGTTGGAATATTTTTAAACAGAACTTCTTTAACGCTGTCAATAAGAATTCCCATTACAAAACTGTTGTAACGGTTCCAGATTAATGAGGATATCATGACAGTGATTAGACATAAATGAGCATTATGGCAAAGATTTAAGCTTAGCAGAAGTAATGGGGACTTCCATGCTCACCGACTGTTTTCAAATCATCTGTCGCTGTGCATATCATGTGCCAGGAATGAATTTGAGCAAGGGTTGGCAGTTAGCAATGATCCCAAGAGACTGTGCAAATATGTTTGCTGTCAACTAGATTCGACAGTTGCTATGCCTGAGCTCAGAAGAGCGGATGGATCCATTTCTGGTAATCACAGCGAAGTAGCTAATTTGTTTGTCAACACTTTCTCTCAGACCTACACCTACAGTGGAATCTCCTGATGCTTTGCCCAATATTCATCATCTTCCTCGAGTGCCCGCTGATCTGACAAATATTGATTTCCAAAAAGAGCAAATTACTGAGAAAATTCGTGTACTAGACCCGTTGGCTGCACCTGACATTGATGACATATCTACCATATTGCTTAAAGCTTGCATTAATTTCATCTGCAAATCACTCAGTATAATAATGAAATTGTCCTTCGCTTCTAGGGGTATCACCTTCCTAGTGGAAATAAGCATGTGTTAAGGCTATTTTTAAGAAAGGGAATAAGTTCAGCTCTGACAATCTTCATCCAATTAGTCTTACTTCCGTTGTTGTCAAGATGGTGGACAGTATGCAACTTTTTCTATTTGCACATCAAATTATCCGTGCCAACACTAGTTCATCCGCGATCGCTCAGTTGACATTAACTTGCTGTGTTGTGTATCACACTGGCCTCTTAGGTTAGATCATGGTGAATGCGTTGACATCGTATACCTAGATTTCCGCAAAGCCTTTGATAAAGTGCTTAAAAGCCGCTTGTTACAGAAACTGGAACCGTTTGGCATATGTGGGAGTTTGCACATGTAGATTCAAGATCTCCTTACCGATCGAATGTTTTTTGTTAAAGTTGGTACTGCAGTGAGTGTCAGCAGAAACATGCTCGGTGAGTTCCCCAGGGATCTGTCTTAGGACCCCTGCTGTTTATAGCATATACATCGGATCTGCAGCATTGTATCAAATCCCGGTGCTCTATCTACGTAGATGACACACAAATTTATTCTAGATCTCAGAAAACATGGTTATTTCCGTTAAACATCGATAAGTGTGCAGTACTCCATATAGGAAAACACAATACACGCTTGGGGTACAATATTAACGGCAAAGAACTGGGTTCATCTGACTCTCACGACGATCTGGGAGTCATCATTACACACAATCTTTCTTGGTCCAACCATATTGCCCGATAAGTTAAAGAGCTAACACCAAAGTATATCTTCTGAATAAAACTTTCGTCAACTTGAATCCAACCACCTTATCCAAACTATACAGGGTCTTGCATCATGAGAGGGACATAGCTTAATAGGAGGTAGAGAACATCAGTGGTAACCGGAACCTCCCATAGAAATGTCTCATTGGGCCTTCATTACGAAGTTACAGGGTGTTAAATAATTTTTGGCCAAACCTGTTTTTTGTCATAACTTTGACAGGGAATGAAATGACGGATTCATATTTGGTACGGCTAATGTACTAACGAGCCCCAAGAGGTACATGTATAAAAAAATATATATCCAGGTCCGGACTCACTATAATTTATGTTTCTTCTTTGCATTAATAAAACATCACCCTGTATATATTTTTTTGAAATTTCGATACGATATTCGAAGAGAGCAAGAAAAAACAAACAAAATGGCCTATTTCATTTTTTGTTACACCTTCGTGGTATTTTAAATACGTTGTTAAATGTGCAAGAAAATGGATTACAGAACCCTATTAAATGAGAGGCACGTGAAATAAATAGTTTTATAACTAAAATTTGCAAAAATTCTATTGAGCCTAGGTGGTCTGGGTGAATCCTAATTCCGGCACGTTTTAAAGGTCCATTTTGATAAAAAACTGTGGTCCTAATAAGTAATCGGGTATGAAATAACAAAATTTTTAATCAATCACAGTAGGCTTGTTCAAAGTGACAGATAATAAAAAGAAATCTCCTAAACAGTTGAATAATTGTTTGTTAGTAATTTAATGTGTCAATAATCCGCATTTAGTTAGTGAAAACTTGTGAAAATATTTTAACTATGCCAGTAAAATTTACAAACGTGGAATATGCTGACATAATATTCATCTATGGTTTCTGTAATGGAAATGGTAGGTCGGCGGAAAGAGAATATCAGCTGCGTTTTCCTGGTCGTCGATGCCCTAATCACAAAACTTTTAGTACGGTGTTCCACTATGCAAGACAACACGGAAAGTTTCCTAATTCTGCAGTTGTGGAGTGTGTTTTACAACAAGGTGTGCAGGAACAAAACAATATTATAAACGTAGTTCAAGAAAACCCAAATATGAGCACTAGACGAATCAGTTTGGCAACTGGTATTCCTCATTGGCGAGTATGGAGAACCCTAAAAAGAGAACGTTACCATCCATATCATATCCAGCAGGTACAGTGTCTCCAACAAGGCGACGATATTCCCCGCCTGGCATTTTGTCATTGGTTGTCTAACCATCGCCCAGTCATTTACAGAACCTTATTTACGGATGAGGCAGAATTTACAAGGGATGGAGTAAACAATTCACGAAATAATCATAAATGGGCACAGGAAAACCCACATGCGGTACGCCAACGCCGTTCGCAACACAGGTTTTCTGTAAATGTTTGGGTCGGACTTGTGAATAGACATTTGATAGGGCCACATTTTTTTGAAGAAAGATTGAATGGTGAAATTTACTTTGATTTTCTTCAAAACATTTTACCCAATATGTTAGAAAATATCGGTATAAGAGGCATGTTGTTTCAGCATGATGGGGCCCCACCACATTTTAACCTTCAAGTAAGAGAACACTTAAACAATGTGTATCCTAATAGATGGATTGGACGCGGGGGTCCACATGAATGGCCACCAAGATCTCCTGATTGTAACCCTTGTGATTACTTTTTATGGGGCCACTTAAAAAACGAGGTTTATAGCATTGAAATTGAAAGTAGACAACATTTAATCCAGCGCATCGTTACAACCTGCGACGAAATACAGAATAATCCAGAAATGATACGTCGAGCAATTGGTGACCTTTCTAAACGCGCAAGAAAATGCACAGAATGTGGGGGAGGACATTTTGAAAATTTACTTTAGTGTCAATTACGTTTTATTTTTAAACACATTTAGTTATTGTTTTGTTATTTATTGTTAATTGAATGGAAAATATTTTATTTATTTAGATTTTAGTTTGTTCTCTTTTCCAATTTTTATTAAGTATAAAATGTTGATGATTTTCTTGATCAAAGTAACTGGTTGCTTAGGCCTAAATGGTTTAAATTATCTGTCACTTTTATTCTTTGAACAAGCCTACTGTGATTGATTAAAAATTTTGTTATTTCATACCCGATTACTTATTAGGACCACAGTTTTTTACCAAAATGGACCTTTAAAACGTGCCGGAATTAGGATTCACCCAGACCACCTAGGCTCAATAGAATTTTTGCAAATTTTAGTTATAAAACTATTTATTTCACGTGCCTCTCATTTAATAGGGTTCTGTAATCCATTTTCTTGCACATTTAACAACGTATTTAACCACGAAGGCGTAACAAAAAAATGAAATAGGCCATTTTGTTTGTTTTTTCTTGCTCTTTTCGAATATCGTATCGAAATTTCAAAAAAATATATACAGGGTGATGTTTTATTGATGCAAAGAAGAAACATAAATTATAGTGAGTCCGGACCTGGATATATATTTTTTTTTATACATGTACCTCTTGGGGCTCGTTAGTACATTAGCCGTACCAAATATGAATCCGTTATTTCATTCCCTGTCAAAGTTATGACAAAAAACAGGTTTGGCCAAAAATTATTTAACACCCTGTAACTTCGTAATGAAGGCCCAATGAGACATTTCTATGGGAGGTTCCGGTTACCACTGATGTTCTCTACCTCCTATTAAGCTATGTCCCTCTCATGATGCAACACCCTGTATAAAACATATGTTCGTCCTGTACTCGAATTCTGATGTTTGCGTAATACGAGTTGGTTCGTCAATAATTTGACTAAAGTCATATGTGTGCATAGTTTGATCAACGATATTGTCAAATGTCTGATCAATATTGACATCACCCGGTATAGTAATAATATCATATTGCGGAGACATAAATGACAAAATATTATCTAAATGTGCCAACAAATTTTTTTACATTACATGATGGAGCTCTGTATATAACTCCAACAAGAAAAGTTTGCCTTAGTACTTTAACTTCGAGCCAAAGATGCTCGGTACCGACTATAGTACCAAAGTCATTCAAAACAACTTTGCAGTTAAGAATATTTCTTATAAAAATACACACTCCCCCACCACGACTCAATCTATCTTTACGAAAAATACGATAAGAAGGTACTAATAAGTAAAGTAATTTATGATGTCCTTTATGTTGCTTTCACAGTCTTATTTATCATCTAAGATGCCGGAAATTTTTGTTTGTTAAAACCAACGTACCTATAAATATTAAGATAATAGTAAAGAGTAGTATTGAAAACACCATTTGAGGTATCTTGAATGTTTCTAATGATTATTTGAGGTATCATCATTGAATAATTTATGGGGATTGGTTAAAAATTTAAAAAATGCACCAAACCAATAAATAGTTCTACAATCCCCCCCGTCTTTTCATAAACGACGGCACATTTTGATTACAGAAACGCAGATAGCGACGAATGCGGCAATTTAAGAACATAAATAATAAACTGGGAGTCCCTCAAAACACCTTCTCCAAAAAGGAATTCGATTATAGTTTAGTAATTTACAGTTGTGGGCGTGTGAGAACTGTTAATATTGCGTAGTTGCCCAAATAAATATAATGTGGATAATGTACCTTAACAAGGTCAATATAAATATGGGAGAGTATCGCCCAAGGTATCAGATACGTACAAAGATAACCTACGGTTGACCAAGCGCGCAGGGCAGGACTGACACGTACACATTTAGAGGGAGGAAATGCGTTTTTTAAAGCTTTGTCGACGGCGACGTTTAAATAGAGGAACATTTTTGGATGTAAGATGCTGCACAAAACTAGGTTTCCTCCATATTTCTTTGACGACAGATAATTCTCGGTTATGCCAATTTACAGTACAGTAACTTCAAGTAGTCAAAAATTCAAAATGTGTGGTGCGCAATACATTTACAATCCATATTTCTTTGAGGAAAGTCTTAGTCAAAACTCAGAAACTAGATCAAATGGGATAATATTTTTGATATAGCATGTCAATGATATGTTGCAGTTCAATTATTTGATCTTCATGCACCATATAAAACTGTTAGAGCTATGAAACTTCCGGCTCCATGGTTAACTGAAAACTAGAAATTATTGATGAGGATTAGAGATAAGGCCTATCTTAAGTATAATAAATGTAAAACTAATCAACATTGGGATGAATATAAAGATATTAAGAATTTAGTGAATCGTAAACACTGTAAACACATTAACGAGTAATATTGGCAAGAACGGCCGCTATCTCGAGACCCTTGATGTTTCGAACATCGTGCCCATGGAGACATTTGTTCAGGATTAAGAAATACATAACATAAAAAATTCAGACAATTTAACGGAAACAACTTTTTCCATATGAAAAGTGCGTAGTCATGTCTTTTTTAGTATAAATTAAGATTTTCCTGCAAGAATTGTGCATAACGATTTTTTTTTTAAATATGGGCCTAGTATGAAACGACTGAGAGATGCTCACAGAATAACTTCTCATACTTCAAAAAGTGAAGAAATATTATTAAACGTACTTTTTTGTACTTTAAACGTGACGAAAATTGCGTGTTTGCTAAAAATTAAAAATCAACCGCATTTTGAATCGTCAGTTCCTTGTCGCTACTTATTGAAAATCATACACGAAAAAATGTTTTTTGTAGGAAATTTTATAAGCTTTCATTTAGGTCTTATGACATTTTGTCGTAAAGTCAAAAGAAACGATGATAAATACAAAAAAGGCCGCACGCCGACACCTTTTAGAACATACTATTAAATTCAGCAATGGTACGGCAATACCAAAATTCCTCAAGATTGTGGTTGGATTAAAAAAAAGTGGTCTGTTTTCTATTACTCCAAAAACAAAGCTGCCCCACAAGAAGTTTTGAAAACAATAAGCTGTAAGTGTACAAAAGGCTGCAAAGCCGTATGTACTTGAAGAAAAGCTGGACTAAGAAGTTCCGTTATTTGATCTGTATGTCAAAGACAAACGTGTACAAATGTCGAAATATATGTAGACGACTTAGATCAAACCGAAGAAATAGAAGATAAGGTCTTTTGGAATAGGATAAACACGAGGAGGCTGAATTTGACAAAGACGATGCAACGATAATGAAATCGATACTCGCAATTTTACTGAAGCAAGGGAACGTTTTGGTCCTTCAACTTCAAAAAAATTCAAACTAATGTAATGTATTGTCCGTAGAGAATAAATGAATTAGAAGTAAGTTAACCAAATAAACTAAAACTGGATTAGGCCTATAGGGGACATCACTTAAAAAAATAAGGCGCCAAATGCTCTACGCAAGGTGGTGTGGAAACGAGCGCATAATGGTAGTAACCACCGATTAGATTAGATTAGATTTTCCATTCTCTGATAGCCAAGCGGCAATAAAAGCAATCAGTTCCATGCAAATCAACTCAAGATTTGTGTGGGACTTTTTGACGGCCCTTACAGAGCTGGGAAGTCAGAACAGAGTGACCCTAGCATGGGTACCAGGACACGAGGGACACAGAGGAAACGAGAAGGCTGACCAACTGGCCAAGGAAGGCGCACTTGAAGCCCCAATAGGACCCGAGCCCTTTTGTAGAGTGGCAAAGCCATGCATACGAGCAGCCATTAAGGAATGGGTGCAAAATAAATCTCTGGAATGGTGGAGAAATCTCCCAAGACAGAGACAGGCCAAGCAGTTCATTAAAGAACGTTCGGCCAAATTTACGGAAGACCTACTAAGCCAGAATAGGAAGGCCATCAGAGTAATAGTAGGCCTTCTAACTGGCCACTGCCGGCTCAATAGATACATGAGTCTAATGGGCCTGGCAGAGGACGCGACATACAGATTCTGCCAAGAGGAAGAGGAAACCTCAGTTCACGTATTGTGCCACTGTGAAGGCCTGGTGAGGCTGAGATTCCAAGTACTCGGAGAAGAAAAACAAAGGGCGGACAGCTATACAAAAGGGCCTTTATCAAAGCTGTGGAGTCTAGTACAAAGGGCAAAGCTGGATGAGGTACTATAAGGAAGATATTCTGGGAGCTTCACAATAGATCTGAAAAGGTCGCGGTGGCAAAGGCTAAACAACCAGCTCCTTTGTTAATCTAATCTCTAACCACCGATAATTGTAGACATTTGTAATTTCAAAATTGATAATAACACATAGCTCGAGTTATTGAAAACGCCCTCTGACGTACGATTTACTTATGTCGAAGTTTTGCATAAATTACTATTTTTTTTTATAAGGCCCTATTGATTTGGCTGTTATGAATAAATATAAAATATTTTAATTGATTAAATACATCATTTTTCATATTTTGACACAGTACACAGCATATTATAGAATCGTGTAAGAAGTTATACCTATCATAGTTTTAAATATTTATCTATTCTCCCTTTTTTAAAAACCGGGTCACAGGTTCAATTTTTCTGAACAAAAACAGTTTTCAAGAACCTTTTAAAGTAAAATATACCTTGCTATTGCATTAGTTTCATCTGTATGTAAACTAATAAAAATTGGTCAAAATCAATTTTTTTAAAATTGTTATGCACAGTTCTTGCAGGAAAATCTTAATTTATAATAAAAAAGGCATTTTTGCTCATAGCTTTAAACAGCTGTAACTCATGAACCATTTATCGTATGAAGGTCACTTGAGCTCATTTTACAGATAATTTAATTCTCTTCAAAAAAACCTTTGGTGTCATTATTGCCTAAAGCCAATCAAAAAAAGCTATTTTTCAAAATGCACTTGAAAATGACAATTTTTCATGTTTTCCCTTTTATCTCCATTCACTTGTTATCAAAACGATATACACCAACATATTCGAAATTTGATTCTCTTTAACTTTTATTAGATACACTGTATGCGTACGTTCTATCGTTTTCGAGTTTTTATCGATTTTATAATAATAATAATAATTTATTTTCCCTTTGACATATTTCAATATATAGGAGTCGTCATAGAATTGCTTAAGGACTATAGTAAATAGTTACACAGAAATATAATTATAACAAGTAAACAGTAGGTCACAAACAAAAATAATAATAACATTTCGTTAGTCACTGAAACATATATTATAGCAGGAAATCAGTGTAGGAAATCTTCCACACGATAGTAGCATTCTTTCATTAAAAATTCCTTAAGGTGAGTTTTAAATGATCTAAAGCATATATTAGATTTAATATGAGCAGGTAACTTATTGAACATTACTAATCCAAGTACATCAGGTGATTTATATGATGAGTTGTATTTAGAGAAAGTTATCTCTGTTTCTAGTTTTCGAGTTATGAATGTCAGAGTTTTTGGGAAAGTTTCCCTGGTTCTTAAATACATAGATGCACAATTCAAATATTAAAATTGACGACACTGTTAAAATACCTAAATCATAAAATAGTGATCTACAAGAGTGTCTGCTATTAACTCCATAAATGGTTCTTATTATTTGCTTTTGAGCTATAAATATATTAGTAGCATGAGTGGACCAGCCCCAGAGAAAGATGCCATATCTCAATAAAGAATCCACATTTGCATAATATATTTTAATTAACTGATCCTTATGAAGAACAGTTCTTAAATTAATGAATAAATAATTTTGACTGCGCAGTTTAGAGACAAGATTTTGGCAGTGATATTTCCAGCTCAAGGTATATCCCTAAAAATTTAACACTTGTGGTGGCACATGATATGGGTGAATTATTTAATATAAGATTGACACCGTTCATGAAACAACTGTTCTGATAGCGCGATATAAAGATGTTTAACAATTCATATCTCTGCCAATATTGACCGAATGGAAATGAAAAATAAAAGGAAATTATTCATAATCGAATTCCCTACAACTTTCATTTGAAACATTTTGCGACCCGAACGACCATTTTTGAGATTTTAGCGAAGAACACGCGTGTTACCGTTGCGTCGCAAAACTGTCACAATTTCAAAAAAATCTATCTCGGCTCCAATAGGTCGCACGAAGCTAAAAAAATTTTCATGTGTATACCGGGATCGGGTGGCCTTGAGTCAATGTACGCCCCCAATATTTTGGTTGTTTTTGTATTTAAAAATTTGGTTTTTGGTACACATAAATTAGACGATAATGGGCTACTTTTAGACTAACAGGAATTCCGGTTGAACCGGAAGTGACATCAACTTTTTTTTCTTAAATGGAATGACTATATTTTTTTGCTGGTTTCTTATTAAGCATAAATTTTTAAGTGCAACAGTTTTGTCAGATGCAAAAAATTCCAAGAAATAAGTGAGATACGAACAATTTTTTAATTTTTTCATAATGGCCGGGTCAGATGAATGCAATGTAAGAAAATTACTAAGTAGGCTATGGAAATTATTAGTAAGGTTGTAGACTTGTCTGTGAAGAAGAAAATAGTTGTTTGAATTACTGATAGGTACCAGTATTTTTAGGTTTTTTTCAAAAACCAGAATTTAATTTTCATTTTCATTTCCCTAGGGGTCCTATGGAAATTTTTTTAATGGAACTGTGCTATTTTTTTTATTAATCAGAAATAATGATTCATAAACTATAATTTTTTCGCCATTAATCATTTCTTCACGATATCCTTCGTAATAATAGAAGTATTTTTAAAAGTAAACACAAATTAAACAAGAAATAATTTTAATAAAACGTTACAACCATGAATAAATAGAATAACAAAACTATTTGAAACCTAAATTATAATAAACTATTATAAAAACTGTTCAAACTGTTCACCGTTATGATTAATACACAGAGTAGCGCGACTTACCGTTGCACGTCTAACATTCTGTAATTGTTGTTCTTTGTGAAATTTCGTGTCGAACTCTTTCTTCCAGATCTTGCCTTGTGGTTGGAGCAGTCAGGTAGACTCTATTTTTCAAATGCGCCCAAATAAGAAAATCGAGTGGGGTTAAGTCAGGCGACCTTGCAGGCAATCTGACTGAACTATGGGTTACAATCCAACGATCTGGAAATAATTGATTTAAGTAATCCCCAACGATAATAGCATTGTGTGGCATTTGATTAATCTGTGGAACTATTATATTTTAGAAAAATTCTAGATATCTTGGTCCAGTTAGAGTTCCGTCAAAAATTATTGGCTCTATGATATGGTCGTCCAGTACGCCTAACCAAACATTGAAGCCAAACCGCTCCTGAAACCGCCCCTGTCTCGTAATGTGAGGTTTTTCAATTGCCCAATGTCGAGTGTTGTTTCGATTAAATAACCCAAGGTTTGTAAATCTCGATTCATCAGTGAACAAAATGTTTTTGATAAAATTCTCATTTCTTAACTGTAACCAATAACAAAAGGTTATTCTTCGTTGATAATCATTCTCATACAAAAATTCATGCAATTGCTATTTATAAGAACGATAGCCGTGTTTCTTTAAAATTTTCCTGGCTGATTCTTTGGAAACTGGTAATTCATGTTCAGTTTGTTTTACCGAAATGGTTGGGTCAACATGCACTAAAGCTAATACATTAATTTCCATTTCTTCATCCAAAATAAATCTTTCTTCAATTTCTATATTATAGATATATATAAGAAAACCAAATAAAGACATCTGTTATTTATTTATTTAGTTACTTACTTGCTTGCTTGCTTACTTACTTAATTACTTATTTATTTATTAATTAATTAATCGTCTGGTCAATAGCCGAATGGGTTAAGGCGCGAGGTGGCAATCGCGATTAATCACATGGACATCGCACCGCCGGGTTCGAATCCTGGCTCCGGCACTGTCGGAAGAAATGGTTGTATGTCTGCGTCTTTTCAATGTGTAACCCCCTTCCGCACAAGCCCTGGCTTCTGGAATTGGGGGTTGTCTAATTTCTGTGGTGTTTATTTATTTATTTATTATTTAACCACGCTATGTAACTTCTATTACTTGACTTATGTGATATATTGTTTTCGTCTCTCTTGCACTGAGATGATAGAAACACTTTTTTCCCCATTATGCATTGTTGAGCGGGTCTTGCGTTAGGAGAAAACTTCCGCAAGCTTTTACGCTCCATAATATACATTTAAAACAAGGAACTATAACCTATGGGCCAGACGGCCTTGCAAGAGAGATAAGGAGATAAAATTGATCCTGCTAAGCTAATAAAGAAGACATTTGAGAATATTTTTAACAGCCAGTCAAATTAACCCCCTGCCTAGTCCGTACCTGATCTCCTACGATTTTACTGTATAAATTCTATAAGAATTTGCTGTATTTATGTATTGTTATTAATATTACTTATTTTAATTAGCGATGAGGGAGCGCCGTTATTGTTTCTTCACACATAAATTACTTGATTTTTGCAGAATATCTTCGCGGTAAATTGATGTTAATACCTCGTACGTCTATAAGCTTTTAAATGATAAATAAACACAATTTTCCGGAAACAGTAAAAGTAATGATAACAGTCTTTTTTTACCACGCTTGCTAATCCAGTCATTTATTTATTTTTCATTTTGTCTAAAGTGATATTAAATATAAACGTTTTCCATTTATTTTACTTAGGAGAGGCATTTTTCTTCATAATCTCAGGATAAATTATTTTTTTATTGGCTTGTCGATGGAATGCATCATATCCCATTATAGCTCAGTCAAAATATGTACAAGTAAAAAATCATCTGGATTTTTTTAATAGTATAGGTATAGTCCAAGTCAGCACTTCCCGACACTCAAAAAACCTAAAAAAAACTTTACGACATAATTATTATCGCCGCGAGCCATGCGGTATGCCTGTCATCAAACAACCCGACGCACATTAGAAACCTATATAGGTAAGCGAGTCAACTTGCGGTCGAGACAGCACAAAGAGCGATGGTATTTTAGTGAGGTCGTAAAGTTTTTGTTTCGTTTTTCATGTGTCGGGAACTGCTAATCTCAACTATACTGTTGTGCGGAAAAAATGGGACAAGTCTTATAACGTATGTTTGTTAAAATCTAGTTGTGTAAATCGAACTTTAATTTTTTGTGACATTGTCGTTGTCATTTTCGGCTACTCATTCAAATAGAGATAGATTTACGTTAGAAAAAAATATTTTTTTTGGCAAACGGTAGGTTCACCTATTCACTTATTTTTAGCATTAATAACTTTCTGGTGAATTTCCGAAACCCATTAACAATTAACTGCAGATGGCTGTAAGAATTATCATTGAGAGGCATTTTTCCGGGAATACGAGACGTTCTTATTTTATTTCTTATATATTATAACCAAAAATATTTTGAGTCATTAATTACATTTTGCTCCATTCTTCCTATGTATATTTTATATGCATTATTAATTTGAGATTTAATTAAAGTTCGCAATCTCTTAAAATCCTGAAAGTACTATTCGTTCTTATACTTCTTATATTCATTGCGATACTTCTCTTTTAACCTAAAATTATTAATAATTTCTGACGTATACCAAACTGGAAATTTTGTCTTCTTATTTGTATAAAAGGGAACATCAATATAAAAAAAAAAAAATTCACAGGCCGTGTTAGCGTCAGTAACATTATATAGAAAAGGCCAATCTGTGTTACTAAGGGCCTCATATAATGCGGGATAATTGGCTTTTTAAAAATTATATGCTCTGTTCAAAGTATTATTAGGAAAATTTGGAGTAACATTAGACAATATTTGTAACGAGATATTTAATGCAGGATGATGTTAAAGGTTATTTAAGATACATCATCGTGAAATACTTTAACACCACAGTTCGTTATGACTAAATCTAATAAGCGCCCATAAACAAATGACCAATATCTACTATTTTGAGCAGACACGGTGCCATTTGAATCAAAAATTGTTTCATCAGTCCATATAATTTTTAAAAAAATCTACGATCAATTAAGATTTCTCCTTAAAGCCACAAACAAAGTTCCAACCCCCTCACTAGATCTCCCTCCTCAAAGTTATGGAGATATTTTGCTTTAAATTACTTTATTTTTTTTTGAACAGTCCCGAATTTTATGAATAGAAATACCTAAAATCGAGACATTTTCCTGCATTATTTTCATTATTTCTCAAAAAATTTAAGACATTTTCATCATAAACATAATTTCAGTTTCGGCTTGTTATTCACTAATCCTGTAGAATTAAACATTCGATTTATTCGAAGTAGACGATCTGCCTTTTATTAAATTCTTTGGCTGCTTCACGAAAAGAGCGCATATAATAATAATAATAATAATAATAATATTTATTGAACTCAAATAACTCAGGTAAAATTACAGGAAATCACAACACAGATGTAGTATTTATAACAATAAAAAAGAAGATATATAGTGCAACTGCAATTGCGGTATTTACCCTAGCTAAAGAATTCAAAAGGTACAATTCAGCACAGCTGATTTTCAATTATACCTTATGACTTAATTAGGTTAACATTTGTTTTCTTAATAAAACTTTTTTGACGGAATTTGTGAAACTATGTTTAGAGGCACATGTAAGATAGAATTCGATATATTTATTAAAGATTGCACTACTTGCATATTCAAAAGATCCTCTGAACTTTGTTGTTGAATGTTTAGGGATTGCCATTTGGTTTATGAAACGTAGGTCCAACCTATGCACATCAGAACGTTTTACTAAGAGAGTAGACAAATACTGTGGGGTATTTGTTTTGAGAATGTTATACAATAGAGTGGCAAATCGAAGTTCAAACCTACTTACAATCTTTAAAATATGAAGTGAGTTATATATAGGAGTGACATGTTCTCTATAATTAATATTAGTGAAAGCAAACCTGAGGCATGAGTTTTGCATAATTTGTAGCTTATTTTGCATATTTGCATTAAGATAATTATAATAGACTGAACTGCAATAATCTACTTGGCTTAAAATAAGTGAATTAACTAGCTTCCATTTAATGTCAGAAGTTAAAAGAAACTTATATCTATAAAGGCATCTTAGCTTCGCATAACACAGGCCTAACTTTAAATTCACATGGTTTTCAAAACAGAGATGTTGGTCAAATGTTACTCTTAAATTTTTTGACTTATCACTAAGTTGTATGGTACAATCACCTAAAGATATATTAACTACTAAATTGTCTTTTGCTTTTTCGCAGAAATATTTAGTTCCAATACACATTGCCGTGGTTTCTTTTGAGTTTAATGTTAGACCGTTGTTCAGGGACCACTCCAAAACAATAAGCAAATATTCATTAATATCCAATATTGTAGAGTTTACGGCACTAATATCGCACGATGTATACACTTGGGTGTCATCAGCATACATATGTACTTTGCACTCTGGTGGCAGTAAATTAGGCAGATCAGATGTAAAGATGTAGAATAAGAGAGGTCCCAGTATGCTTCCTTGAGGCACGCCATGCGTTACCAAAAGTTCTTTAGACAAATTTCCATTTATTTTAACGCTCTGATATCTATTGCTTAGGTAACTAGTCATCCAATTTAGCGCGTTGCAGTTAAAGCCATGGTAAGCCAATTTTGCTATCAGCAGCTCAATATTAATAATATCAAAGGCCTTGCTATAGTCTAGAAGTGTTAGCCATGTAATTTCGGCGTTGTCAATGTTCCTTGAAATGTCATTGCTTATTTTAATTAAGGCTGTAGCAATACTGTGACCAGGCCGGAATCCTGATTTTACTTGAGGAAGGATGTTGTATCTTTGTACGTGCTCAAATACCTGTTTGTAGATAATCATTTCAGCCAATTTAGATACTGTAGGAAGTATGTTTATGGGTCTCAGATCAGACAATTCGGTGGCTTTGGCTTTTTTAGGAACAGGAATGATGATGAACTTTTTCCATAAATCGGGTACAATTCCATTTTCTATAAAGTAATTCAGGATGTGTGTAAGTGCTTCCAAACAGAATGGAAGAATGATTTTCAACATTTTGAGGTTCATTCCATCATTACCAGTTGCATCAGTTTTTATTTTATTATCAAGCATTTGTACCTCTTCTTGTGAGACAGAGTGGAAAGCCAATTCAAAATCAATTTCTTCATTTCTGGAGCAAAGGAATTTATTGACAATATCTTGTTTTATGTCTGGGTAGTTAGTGGAATGACTAAAGAAATTATTTATGGTGTCGGCTACTAGCAGTTCAGGTGATATTTCATTCATGGGTTTATTATGGATGTTGTTAACAGCAAATAATTTCTATAGTTTTTTGGGGTCATTCTTATGTAGGTTGAAATTATGATTGAAATATGCCAGTTTTTCATTATTTATGGCTAGGGTTACATAATTGCGAAGATCTTTGTAGTACTGATATTCAGGATCTGATTTAGTTTTTCGATACTTTTTATAAGCCTTATCTTTGAGGTTAATCATAAATTTTATAGTGTCGGTAATATACTCTGGAGATTTCTGTCGGGACACTACAGTTTTACAAGGTGCGTGAATATCGAATAATGTAGTCACAGCATCACTAAAGAAATTTGCCTTCTCATTAATATCAGGCATATGTTCAACTTTTTTTCAATCTATATAAGTGGCGTCGTAGCTTAATTCGTTAATATTAAAATTCCAGAAATCTCTATATGTGTATAGCTGCGGCTTGCTTTTTAGAACTTGCAAGTCCACTTCACACATACCATGCGATGATCAGACATTTTCAGTAAGTCCAAACTATCAGACTGTATAACCTTTACATCATTACTAATACAGATAATATCAATTAAAGTTGAAGAGGTATCTGTTATTCTTGTAGGCTGGTCGATTGTCACGTATTAACCTCACTGTCACAAATAATGAATAACACTTGACAATATTATTAAAATACCATGCACAGATAAAAATGTGGAAAATGTCACCTGTGACTTTTCTTTATTGGCAAATAAACAAGTATCCATAGGCTACTTGATAGAACTTGTAAAACCGATTTTTGGTGATTTGCATCGTACTTGTCAATAAAGAAAAGTCGTCAAGTGTTATTCATTATTAGACGGAGCTTCAATTCATAACGGTCTTATTGTGATTAACGATCATTTTTACAAAAAATGGATAGGTCGCAATAGCCCCCTTATTGAGTGGGCTTCCAGATCTCAGGACATCACACCCTTAGATTTTTTTTTGTGGGGAACACTTAAAGAAAGAATTTGTCAGACAAGACCAACAAACGACGAGTTGTACGAGAGAATAAGAGAAAGCTTCTCCACACAAACTGAGAAACGTAAAACTGAAGTTAAAGAGGCGGATTGAAAAATATATTTGGGTGATTTGGTCGAAGAAGATGTAATTTTAGTTGAATTATTTTCCGATTTTCAATTTCTTATTATTCTTATTTGCATGGAAATTTTAACTTTCTCAGATTTTGATGAAACTTGGAATATGGGATTTTAAGCCATTCTGAATAACTTTTTCACCCGACTAAATCCGGTCTTTAATTAATTATCTAATTTTATGACGACGGAGCTAAACCACAGTACGTGAATCATTTTTCCAGTACTGATAGTCTAAATTAATATAAAACATCATCTCCGAGCTTTGGAGTCGGAAGGGTTTAAGGCAAATAACGTTAGCCTATAAATTATGAGAATCTAATCAATTTACCTTCGCTACGCTAAGCATTTAAATAAATTAACAAGTATTGTAAATCTATCGCGATAAATTAATAATACCGTTCGTGTTGTAACAGCCGATAAATCATATCTGTAAACTATTGGAAAGCGTTAATTATTAGGTTCTCTATTATTAATAACATATCGCGCCGTGTTAGAAATGTTAGACAATAAATCTAATTTTGTTTATAAGTAATATCCACATTATGTTAATTGTTTTATTAATTATTTTTTAATGTCATTAGGTACATTGAGGAATTTAGTAATTAATAATAAATTATAGGCACTTTTACCTATGCTCAATAGGATGTAACAATTATTATTATTAGTTTTATGCTTGAATTATTCAGTGCGTCTACAGTTTGGATGTTTCTGCATTTGCATATAACTTCTAGATTACAAGTTTAGCCAAGTTTTGAATTTTATTTTAGGTTGCGTATATATAACACTGTTTAATTTTACTGAAATAGGGCATACCAAACGAAAAGTCTATTGTAAATGGCATGGTTGTTTAGAAAACACAAATAGACCCTTTAAAGTAGCAAACAAGAATCTGTTACTCTATTTAGTAAGGGTTCAGATGGTACGACAATTTTAAATAGTTTCTTGGCTTATTATAGTTGAATTTCCACATAAGTGAAGTATATTCAAGAATACACCTAAAAAATACAGAAAAGGAGACTTAACAAATCATTATCACCTATAATATACCTAGAGCATTGATAATACCGAGATAATTTAGTCATAGAGACTGCTCAAACCGTGTTGCTTGGTAATATTTTTAAGCAACACACTTGAAGCATTCTCTACGGCAAAATTTTGAGTACTTATCAATGTTAGAAGTGTATTCGGTAAGATAATTTTTTACTACTTTTGTGTTAACCAACTAACACAGTTAATTTACATTTAAGTCAATATTTTATTTATTAAGACTAGTTACTGACGTACAATTATTAAAGTTGATGCGGAACTTGATATAGTTGATGTATTGTTGGTTCCTACTGCAGATGTATCTCCTCGCGAAATTTTGATTATTTAGCCATGGTGATCTGCATCAGTGGTTAGATCGGGCTTTCGTTTTCTTTATATATCACCGGCAAAATGTATATGCCGCCGGTTTTTGAGAATGCTGAGCACGGTGATGATGCTGAATGTTTATTTTACCCCCTGCAACCCCGCCAACGGCTAATAAACACTCCCGTAAAGATCTTTTTTAGTAAAATATCAGCGGAAAAATTCATGTACCATCCCGTCTTCGAGGATACTGAGCACAGCGGTGATGATGAATGTTTTTCTGACGAGAGTACATTCAAAGTTACGCGGGTTCCCAAGAGTACAGCATCCCGCGCCAGCTTCTACGCGTCTTAGAGGAGTTGGAGGGAGTCGGAACAAATGTTGACCATCACCACCGTGCTCAGCATCCTCAGCTTTTTGGCCGTTTGGAGAGTTGCGCAACTCCAAAGAGAAATTCTGCCAATACCATCGTGTTCAGTATCCTTGTAAACGAGGGGGGAGGTACTCTCGTTGCGCAGTAAAATATATACAAGTTCATCCTACTCATACAATCCATTATCTAGAGTTTCAATGAATATAAAGCATTTAGTTAACACTCTTGAAAATGGCGAATGCGCCAGGGACGATAGCTGTGCCTATGTACGCACTCTTTTGAATACGAGAAATTAACATTCGAGAGGTCTCTGCATCTAATCGTTGGCACGACGCTTAAGAACATAGTAAAAAACATTTTTTCGATGAGAGACCAATTTTTATGCATAGAGAACTTCATAAAAAACTTCGTTAAAAAAGGAGGTGTTGAAATGCCAGCGGTTGAGCCTGACAGTGCGGTGGTCAATGGAAAGAAGGGGGAGAATGGCTAGGGCATACAAGGGCCCTAACCGACGTGGTGAGGACTCATTCACTTCTGGTCACCAGGACTCATAGTATAATTCCCATGTTCTCCTTCTTAGTACCTTTTAAAGTCATAATCCCTAAAAGGGGGGATTGGAACCCACTCGGGAACATGCTCGGATCTGCCGATATCGTCTGGTTTACAGACGGATCTAGATCTGAGTGTGGTTCCGGAGCGGGAGTATACGGCGAGAAACCTAGGGCAAAATTTCCTATGCCCTGGATAAATTCGCAACGGTATTCCAGACCGAGATGTTCGCTATTTTGGTTTATGTATAGGAGAATTCTAACAAACACACTCTGGGTGCCTGGACACAGTAACATGGAGGGTAACGAGCAGGCAGATGCTCTTGCCAGAGAGGGCTCTCAGCAACCATTAAGACGCCCGGAGCCAGCTCTGGCTTACCTTAAAGCACACACCAGTAGGCCAATAGAGGACTGGTCTCACTCCCAGTTCGTTGACCTCTGGATCTTCCACCCAGAACTTCGGTAAGCGAAGATCATTATTTCAGTACCCTCGCCGAAGAGAGCAGAACAACTACTGTGTTTAAGCAAAAAACAAGTTAGAGTCGTGGTAAGTCTCTTGACTGGACACGGTCCTTTCAGGAAATAGAAGTAGATGAAACCTTCATCCACCTCTTAACTTCCTGCCTCAGTCTCACGAACTTGAGGCATAAATACTTCGGTATTGGCTTCTCTATACCGGAGGAAATTAGGAATGCCCCACTGAGAAGGATTCTGGCCTTTGATTTGGAGTTCCGGCCTGGATAGGGACATTCATTGACCAGCTAGCAGATGCACAATGGGCCATAAGGCCTGAGTGCTGCAATTCATTACTGCGCCGCTATGGAGAAGAAGAAGAAGAAGAGCCTGACGTGTATCTCATGCATGCATGCTGTGCATTCAGAATTGAGCCTGACAAGGACATTAACAAAAGTTTCCAGCCAGACAAGTTAGCAATAGGGAAGATCTCAAACTTCATTTTAAAATCAATGGGGCACCTTTTGTGTCATGAGGGCTGATATTATCTGGTACCAATAACGGTTTAATTTTGTTCATAAGGCTTCTGACCTTTTTCCTTCCTATCCTTCCGATGTTCTATGGAGTTTAAATTCGACTTTCTTGCTAACCGGTGCATTGTGATTTTACTATCCTTTGGACATATTTATTTGGGCCGTGTTTAAGAAGGGTGATAGGAATACTCTTGAGAAATACAGGCCTATGACAATAATGTGTAATTTCACCAAAGGTTTCGAAATTGCTCTTTATGTCGTATTGTACACGCACATTCAGGGACAGATTTCTATTCATCAACATTGCTTCATGTGTAATATATCAACGGTAACAAATTTATTATACATCACTCAATTTATTGCTCAGAATATCGATATGAATGCCCAGGTGGACGTAATTTATACAGAGGTCTTTGATCGGTTGGATCATGGCATCTTACTTCAAAAGCTTGAAAGAGTTAGGATATCCATTGCCACTGATTGATCTGTTTAAGCCTTATTTAATTAGTAGAATGCAGTTCGTTGAATGTCGCGGTTTCATTTCCAAGGAGATTTCTGTTTCCTCAAGAGTGCCTCAAGGGCCAATCCTTGGTCCACTCCTCTTCATAATACTTAACAATGACATTGTGAAAGACCTTGATGTGCATTTTTTACTGTACGCCGACGGCATAAAAATATTTTTCTCAATAGATAGATAAAATAGCCCTAACTGCCGAAAGTTACAAAATAATCTTAAAATTAAATGAGTGATATGTATTAAATAACGTCGCCCTAAATGTTGCAAAGTGCAATATTGTAACTTTGACCTATTCGCCTATTTCTTTCAATTAAATCCGGGGCAATGTCACCTTAAATCGGTTGGATTCAATTAAAGATGTAGGGGTTATATTTGATAAAAAATTGTCATTTATTCATCATGTTAATGAAACTATTAAGACCAGCTACAAAAGTTTGGGTTTTGTTGTAAGGAACTCTCAGGTAGCATTAATATCTGCATTAAAGAGTAGTAACTAACTCTTTAGTGCATTTGTGAAATCTAAACTTGAGTATGCTGCTTTAATATGGCAACTAGGCTATAATGTTCACACTGAAAGCTTGGAGAATATCCAACGGCGTGTTTTAAAGTCTTTGTCTTTCAAAATGGATGGCCACTACCCTCACAGTGGATTACCTCAGCAGAACTTATTAAACAGATTTTCTGTATTAAATTTGCAACACCGAGTAAAATGCGGTCCTTCATTTTTCTGAATAAATTGTTAAATAATAAAATTGATTTTCCCCAATTTTTAGAGCAACTTAATTTCTTTATTCTTAGAGTTGAGGCTCGTCGATGCTGCACGTTTTATCTGACCGCCCCGCGGACAAACATGTTAAAACTTTCCCCCTCTTCATTATGTGTGACAATTGCAGTAACCTGCAGGATAGGCTGGATATATTTAATTGTAATTACAGGTTTTTTAAGCATTAGGGTTCTGTTGGTAATATGCAATTATTACACTTAGCACGCCAGGCTTGTAACTTATAATTCAGCGCTCGGCGGGGCACATAGCCCGGAGAATAGCTGTTGGTTGCAGTCTGATTACGTTCCTTATAGAAAAATAAGGATTTTATAGAGGAGTTTGCGATTGAAATATGTTTTGGTTTAAGTAATGTTGGATGATGTAAAATAAAATTAAATAAATAAAATAGATATTGAAGTTTTTGAGTTTGAGTTTTTAACAGTAATTTAGAAGACTACGATATTTGGAAAGAACTAATGCGCAAAAATCACACAAACACAACATAAGAATAACTAGAGCTGGAAGCCATTGGGCTAGGGTATGTCGAGTATTGGCTAGAGATTTCTGTTTGCCATCGTTGGCAACCGTTTTTAATATTTGTATAATTGGTTGTCTATATCTTTGGTCACGTGTCTTTCGATCATTTCTGAAGACTTTGTAATTCTTCTGTTGGGCAACAAAGCTATTACTATTATTATGCAACAGAAAGAAAAAATTGAAATATGAATATGAATGAAGAATAGAGACAATGGTGGAGATACTTATTAGAACTGATGAATAATCATGGTGAGGTGTATTTTTCATTCCGAATTGTCAAATTCACTATACGCGTTCAAAAATCGCATCCTGTACAATAAAATACCGCCTGTCTAGTCGCTTGCTTTTCTATTCACGCCATTGACCCTTACATTGTACTCCGCCAAGCACTCAGTCAGGCAAAACTATGTCACTTTAGTCGATTCCGTTGTTAAGCCTTCTTATTTCAATAAGACCTATTTTGACGACTTCATTGTGGATGAGGCGGCATGTTTTCTGTCTCATAAGTCACAGATATTTCAATTATTAAAGCTGACTTATGACCGTTTCCACACAAAGGAACTAGGATCACAACGTACCATCGGTAAGTTTCAGTGTTGCGGCAATCTATAAGATTATAATCTTTAACGTCGATTAGTGGTATACAAATAGTGGTATCGCTGTTAGATGTTTCGGTCATATTTCACACTACATTAAACTGTCATGGCGTCTAATAATATAATATAATAACATAATCTTTCCAACGTTTAGTTCTGTCCGCTGTAGGCGTGATGCGGAACATTGTCCTCGACAACCCAACGCACGAAGCTGTGCTTAATTTTACCAATTTATTATCGTTACAGGATATATTTATTGAAGAATGCATGTTGTACATTTTTATTGTTTATGTTCACACAATTTTGCAGCTGATAAGTAGCAGATAAGAATTGTTATGACACAAATTTTCTTTTACAGGTAAGTTCCGAACGTGAAAGGAGGCATATAAGGTAAGAATTTAATTTCTTATCAGAAAAGCGTCAGCCGTTAAATTTAACCAACACATTATAAATAAAATACGGGAATTTGGTCCAACTGGGCTAGATCTCGCTGGGCTTCCTATACTACTGTTAAATTTATTTAAATCTCATCTTAGCCAAAGAACACAATATGTTGAATGTATGGTTCTAAATCATTTGAAATATCAGTTACATCAGGGGTTTCCCAGGGCTCTGCTCTAGGGCCTCTCATTTTCTTACTATTCGTTATCGATATTTTAGATAATTCAGATGTATGCCATTTACTTTATGAGGATGACATGAAGTTGTTTTGCAATATTAGCTCTGAGGCGGACTGCGTAAAACTACAAAACGATTTGCAGAGGGTGCATCTTCCACTAAATGTTGGGAAGTGCAATGTGATATCTTACTATAGAAAATAAAGTCCACTACTAAAACAAAATGGTTGGTTGTATCATATTATGTGATTTAAAAAATCAACCAATAGAACATTTCTCTTTGATTATGGTGCACTTTTTTGGGGAGTAGCTTAACTATTTGTATTCAGTAAATGAAGTACAGACCGCTTTATTTTCAAGTTCTTGGAACCGTGAGCATAGTCTAAGGATATATTAAGTCGGCTCACTTCTTTCATCTCTCTGGAAATGCTGGAGTTTTTTGCAGCCGGTCGTAAATTAATGTCGACACGTGCTGAATTGCTGTATGCGAGAGTCAAATTATAGCGATAACTACTAACTAGTTAACTGGTGCTTCTACAGGGGTCGATCATAAAGATTGCTGGGTAAAACATAAATTTGTATTGGCATTTTTTATTAAACAGTTAAAATTAGAAATTGTATATATCAACTTATTCGATATCTATATTATAAATCTAAGTATTTGATAACAGTAATAAAAATACAAAACATCCTAATTTTCTTTCAATAAAATGTATAAAAGTGCAAACATATTATAAATTTTTAATTTTGGATTTTATTTTTTACTAGAATTATGTGATTTTATTTCTTTATTTGCAAATTTTAGCGTATAATAAATTCTAACTCTTGTATATAAGAGATCAAATATTTGTATGGAAAATTTGGACATGGGTGTGTAAATAATGTAACCTTAGAAAATCCTTTCATCATGCTATTTCCTACGCCATCCTGAATACAAGTACTGTTAAAACTTGATATAAAAACATTTTCTAAAGATATTAGATATACAATAAAAAATTTTGGAGGGACTGTCAATCCACCAAATGGTCCGTGACTGCCTTCGTAAGCTTTTAACTCACAAAATATTGGGAATTTGTGTGAATGGGCTATATTTCATTTGGATTTGTTTCATAGGAACGGAGATATTTATAAAAGACTGCTTTTGGCCGCCATCTTTTCAAGATGGCGGTGCTCTAATCCCAAGGCCGCAAACTATGAGGATTATGATCAGGACATTGAATTTTATGATCCATCCAAGTTTCATCTTCTCATAACCTTTGGTACGATTTACACGTACGTAAACAAATAAATACGTTGGATATTAATGGTTATAAGATATTACATAAAGAAACTCACTTGGGCTACTGTAGCGTAGCAGATATCGCAGACACAACTTACCCCGGATAAGTGCCCACGATAAAATTTCACTAGCTCAGACTATCTCAGGGCGTTAAGCCCAAGTTTACATAAACTATGACAAATTATTAGTTTATTTACGTACACAAATCACTGAAGGTTCCATACGTAGTGGTCGCAGACGAAATAATAACACTTTCTTTAAATATGAAATGCACTATTTTACGGAATTTACAAATATTGGTTCTCTAGCATGTAACCTGACGATGTTCAAAAGGTGTGGCAAATTTCTTGATTAATAAGTTACAACATTAATAAAGTGCCTCGTGTAGCTATACATCGGTTTACAACATGAGGATAAATGGTAATAAATTCGGCCACAATGGGTCTGATTTAGAGAACCTCCTTAAATAAATATAAATGCATAAAATCTTTAAATATGTACAAGTTAAAATACAAAAGTAAGTATCAATGGAATATAACCGCGCAGAACCACTTAAGGTGGTCCCCGGTAAATAAAAACAACACACTTATCTAGGGTGGTACGATACCGACTTCGACGTTAAAGAACCTGTAACCCTACGGAGGTGTCTTCGGGACGAAAGAAATTGACCCGAGGATGGGGTTGATTATAGCCTCTCCAGCCTTGGAACTTTCTACTGTGTGTGGATGCCCCGTCCGTGGAACTTCACTACTGTGTGTGGAAGCCCCGTCCGTGGAACTGATGAGGGAACAATCCACCAATGTTCCTAGAAAGCCACAGTTGGATGAATGGGGTCGAGTCCGCCTTTCAAGTCGACACGATACTTCCAAAGGAAAGCCTGTACATTTGTGAAACACGTGGGTAGAGAACAGATAAGATGGCGTGAAGAGGTTAGCTTACCTTGTATACTTAAATATCCTGCTTCCGCAGTTAAAATTTACTCACAACAACAAAATATTCCACTAAACGGAACAGATGGAGAAAATTTTCCTGTGTTGACAATCCCAAAATCCACCAGGATGCCTCGGATAAAACGAGTTTTGTGAGATTATCAACCATATACCGCCATCAAAAATGTCTCTCTGCCTTTCACCGGCTGGAAGTATATCGCGCCTTCCGTGGACAATAGCGAAACTCTGCTACGGACGTAACGGTTGTTATTATGCGGCCCACATAACGCTAAGGCGTATGGTGGGTCATATACGCTAGAGGTCCGCAACACCTTTTGCGTGGTAGACCCCCTTTTTTGGCCCCATTGCATTGCTAGGGTAGTAAACGTTATATTTTTATTTATTTATTTATATGTATTACCTTCCATACATTTTTGATAAAAACCACTTTGGGTAGTCACATCAGATTGTCGAGGTAGAGCATCAACTTCTTCAGATGTCGTCATAGCAGTTGTTGACGCCAAAAATAAAAAAAATATACTTATGTAAAGTAAGATAAAATATAAAATTTCGTTGTATGTTTCATACACATGATTTGCAACTTACTTTCCACGAATTCTTTTTCAACATTAATTTGGGTAGAGGCCTCAGACTTTAAAGAAAATTGGTCTCTGGAGGGGCCTGGAATTTCATATTCTTGCATGTTATAATCGGAAATATTTTTTATTTTGCTCAACTATACATATATTTTATAAGTGTAGTAAAATATCTTACCATTCAATATTGGTAGTAACTTTGAGAGAAAACCAGTATTTGGTAAACGTTTTCCGGACGAAGTGAATGATTGGTCATCGAAACATGCACTACATATTCTTATTCGTTAATTTTGCATATTTATGCCCTCCAATAAAACCTAAAATACTTTTCTATCGCTCATTAATATTTAAAATTAACACTTTCAAATGCCTATTAATAGATTTTTTAATCATTTATCTTTGCAAAATCCTTAGAGCAACGAAAAAACGAAACATTATTTCGTATATTATTAATATTACAATCGTTGACACAACACTAATAACCATACGAAGCCATCACAATAAAAATTATCAATATTCACTTAAACACGTTATTTGGCGCACCCAATACAACTCTATGCGAGAACAGTGTGTACAATACTGTAGAGAGGGGGCTGTTTGCTATTCAAGCGAATCTCTGGGTGAGAGACGGGCGTCGGCAAGAGGGGGATTTTTATTGCATTTCGAGTGATCGGACTTAATATATCCTTAGACTATGCCCTGAGTGTGTTAAAACAAGAATGCTGATTTGCTGATGAAAGTTGGAAACTGACAACTGTCAATTATGCACTTATCACAGTATTAGTTTTGAAACTTCCATGGCGCCAAGCATTTGAAAAGAAAGCTGTCGTAGATGCACGTGATTAACGTTGTCAGCCACTGCAAGTAAAGGTTGCAGTCTATGTTTAATTTTTTTTTATTTATCTACATTTTGCTCTTTGTGGATTGTGTTAAGAGTGAAACAGATGACAGCTTTCTGAGAGCTCGTTCGAATTAATCTGCGACATAAAGCTTCGCAGACTTCAGTCAAAGGCTCTGTGTGTTTCATTGATTTTCATTCTTGTATCTGCAAGGGATGAAACGCCAGACCCTAAAAACTTGAGTGCGTTTTCGAGGTACGCCACTGCTTTTGCACAGTGCCTCGGGTAACGATAATAAACTTTATTTCTTCATTAAGCGATGCAGCATCCCTTTGATTTGTTTTTGTCATTCTCGGTGCAATAAGGCCTTATGTTTCTCAGAAGTATAAACTTTACGACTTTCCGAACTGAGAAAGATTACATCGCCGTTCGTGAGTTAATAGTCACGTGCGATTTAGCTCGCTTTTTAATCGATTACACAAAAGTGTTAAATGCAATTTTGAATGTATTAATCAACCGTTTATCTTGTCGTTTCCTTTGTAATTATCGTCAATCAAACTTTTTTATTGCGCAATATATTAATTTATTGGGCGGAACTAACTTTTCAATTACTTTGATATAAAAGCTATTGTGTATTAAAACAAATTGACTGTTTGCAGTCGTGTAAAATCTGCATTTAAACAAGAGACGCTGTTAGAAAAGTTTGTGCAGTGGTGTTCCAGCTGATCCAATGATTCCTTATTGTAACGAAGTGTTTTTCGTTACCGAAATTTGTATAAAATATCATTATTTTCTTGAAAATATTTTATAGTTACTGTTCTGTTATATTTATTTTTGTAAATATACTGTACCGCCTTAGGCGAATTAGTTTAAAATTAATTAATTTCTAGAAACACCTCGTAGGTAGACAAAATTGTAACAAGCACAAGCGTTTTTAAAAATAGTAGAAAATGATAATTCTGCTTATAACAATATTCATATTGTGTTCGATGTTTATAAAGAAAACTCATTAAAAAATCGAATGAGAGAAAAAAGATCTAGAGGAAAAAACACATATTACAAAGTAACCGATAATACATTGATCAAAAACGTAAGTCTCAAAGATTTCTTATCAAGTATTAAAAAAATAGATGAGTTAATAAAATATCTTGGTCAAAAAATTATGGAACATAATTTCAATTCAAACAAAAATATTGTAAATGTAGTCATATCATATGGAAATAAAGCATATTCGAAGTCTTCTGATATCCCTTCTGAAATTCTAGCAGAAAATAACCATAAGGAAGCTGATACTTTACTTGTGAATCATACAATAATTGTTGTTGGAGAAAAATACGGTAACAGCATCAGTGTAACTGTAGACAATTCCAATACAAACGTTCTTATTATTTTATTAAATTATTATAAAGTGTTACCTCAAGAAACAAATACAGGGTGTTGCATCATGAGAGGGACATAGCTTAATAGGAGGTAGAGAACATCAGTGGTAACCGGAACCTCCCATAGAAATGTCTCATTGGGCCTTCATTACGAAGTTACAGGGTGTTAAATAATTTTTGGCCAAACCTGTTTCTTGTCATAACTTTGACAGGGAATGAAATAACAGATTCATATTTGGTACGGCTAATGTACTAACGAGCACCAAGAGGTACATGTATAAAAAAAAATATATCCAGGTCCGGACTCACTATAATTTATGTTTCTTCTTTGCATCAATAAAACATCACCCTGTATATATTTTTTTGAAATTTCGATACGATATTCGAAAAGAGCAAGAAAAAACAAACAAAATGGCCTATTTCATTTTTTTGTTACACCTTCGTGGTTATTTAAATACGTTGTTAAATGTGCAAGAAAATGGATTACAGAACCCTATTAAATGAGAGGCACGTGAAATAAATAGTTTTATAACTAAAATTTGCAAAAATTCTATTGAGCCTAGGTGGTCTGGGTGAATCCTAATTCCGGCATGTTTTAAAGGTCCATTTTGGTAAGAAACTGTGGTCCTAATAAGTAATCGGGTATGAAATAACAAAATTTTTAATCAATCACAGTAGGCTTGTTCAAAGTGACAGATAATAAAAAGAAATCTCTTAAACAGTTGAATAATTGTTTGTTAGTAATTTAATGTGTCAATAATCCGCATTTAGTTAGTGAAAACTTGTGAAAATATTTTAACTATGCCAGTAAAATTTACAAACGTGGAATATGCTGACATAATATTCATCTATGGTTTCTGTAATGGAAATGGTAGGTCGGCGGAAAGAGAATATCGGCTGCATTTTCCTGGTCGTCGATGCCCTAATATGCAAGACAACACGGAAAGTTTCCTACTTCTGCAGTTGTGGAGCGTGTTTTACAACAAGGTGTGCAGGAACAAAACAATATTATAAACGTAGTTCAAGAAAACCCAAATATGAGCACTAGACGAATCAGTTTGGCAACTGGTATTCCTCATTGGCGAGTATGGAGAACCCTAAAAAGAGAACGTTACCATCCATATCGTATCCAGCAGGTACAGCGTCTTCAACAAGGCGACGATATCCCCCGCCTGGCATTTTGTCATTGGTTGTCTAACCATCGCCCAGTCATTTACAGAACCTTATTTACGGATGAGGCACAATTTACAAGGGATGGAGTAAACAATTCACGAAATAATCATAAATGGGCACAGGAAAACTCACATGCGGTACGCCAACGCCGTCCGCAACACAGGTTTTCTGTAAATGTTTGGGTCGGACTTGTGAATAGACATTTGATAGGGCCACATTTTTTTGAAGAAAGATTGAATGGTGAAATTTACTTTGATTTTCTTCAAAACATTTTACCGAATATGCTAGAAAATATCGGTATAAGAGGCATGTTGTTTCAGCATGATGGGGCCCCACCACATTTTAACCTTCAAGTAAGAGAATACTTAAACAATGTGTATTCTAATAGACGGATTGGACGCGGGGGTCCACATGAATGGCCACCAAGATCTCCTGATTGTAGCCCTTGTGATTACTTTTTATGGGGCCACTTAAAAAACGAGGTTTATAGCATTGAAATTGAAAGTAGACAACATTTAATCCAGCGCATCGTTACAACCTGCGACGAAATACGGAATAATCCAGAAATGATACGTCGAGCAATTGGTGACCTTTCTAAACGCGCAAGAAAATGCACAGAATGTGGGGGAGGACATTTTGAAAATTTACTTTAGTGTCAATTACGTTTTATTTTTAAACACATTTAGTTATTGTTTTGTTATTTATTGTTAATTGAATGGAAAATATTTTATTTATTTAGATTTTAGTTTGTTCTCTTTTCCAATTCTTATTAAGTATAAAATGTTGATGATTTTCTTGATCAAAGTAACTGGTTGCTTAGGCCTAAATGGTTTAAATTATCTGTCACTTTTATTCTTTGAACAAGCCTACTGTGATTGATTAAAAATTTTGTTATTTCATACCCGATTACTTATTAGGACCACAGTTTTTTACCAAAATGGACCTTTAAAACGTGCCGGAATTAGGAATCACCCAGACCACCTAGGCTCAATAGAATTTTTGCAAATTTTAGTTATAAAACTATTTATTTCACGTGCCTCTCATTTAATAGGGTTCTGTAATCCATTTTCTTGCACATTTAACAACGTATTTAAATAACCACGAAGGTGTAACAAAAAAATGAAATAGGCCATTTTGTTTGCTTTTTCTTGCTCTTTTCGAATATCGTATCGAAATTTCAAAAAAATATAAACAGGGTGATGTTTTATTGATGCAAAAAAGAAACATAAATTATAGTGAGTCCGGACCTGGATATCTTTTTTTTATACATGTACCTCTTGGGGCTCATTAGTACATTAGCCGTACCAAATATGAATCCGTTATTTCATTCCCTGTCAAAGTTATGACAAAAAACAGGTTTGGCCAAAAATTATTTAACACCCTGTAACTTCGTAATGAAGGCCCAATGAGACATTTCTATTGGAGGTTCCGGTTACCACTGATGTTCTCTACCTCCTATTAAGCTATGTCCCTCTCATGATGCAACACCCTGTATATTAACAGGACGTGGAAAAACAATGATTTGGCAGAAACATCACCGGTACTTTAAGTCCGGTTATTGCAGAAGCTATCCTTAGATTCCATGCATTTACTGGAATTGATGTAACTGGAAAAGTTTTCAGGAAAAGGAAAGAAATGTGTTTTAGGATATTTTTAGGCTTAAATGAAGATGATAGTATTTTAATGTCGTTTTCTTTACTAGGTTCAGAGGAAACACCAAATGATGAAATTAATAGGGACTTTGAAAGATTTGTTTGTATGCCTTACAAATCCACAACGATTATTTCTGTCAAGGAATTATGATGGAAATTATATTCTATAAAAGGAGAAAGGAGAGAATTTGCACCTACGCTTAATGCTCTTGAACAGCATAATCTTAGGTAAATACATTTAATCGAATACTGCGCTTTTTAGTAATGTTGGGTATCTTATATAGGGTAAATTTTATAGAGCGGGTATGGAAGTTAAGTCATAGCAATATTAAAAAACTTGCCAATCCAGACCTATGTGGATGGAAAAAAATGGAAGGAAGTTTATATACGGCAGTTCCAATTACAAAGCCACCTGTTCCTGAACGCCTATTGTGTTTAGTGAAATGTGGCAGTTGTAAAAAAAGTTTCTTGTGTTGTGCCGAAGCTTGTGCATGTAAAGAATTTGAATTGGGTAAGATCAATATATTTTAGGTAAAAACAAAATAGCTTAAATAAGAATACAATTCTTTCAGAAGACTAGCAAAAAATTTGGGTCTGGCTGACAGCTGCGAGGAACTTTCATATACGACATTGCTGCAAATTTTATACTCATAAAGTATTGTTTTTATCTGTATTTAATAATGTTTACTTTTTTCTCATACTTTTTTTAAGAAATGATTCGTCGTCAAACTAAGGAAAAAGTTTTCAAACTTAGCATATTTAATAAGCACCTGTTTTGAAACGTTAAGAAATTGTATTTTTAAATTGCTAGTGTCCATAACAGCTACTGAACTGTGGAAGGTTGTTTCAATCAAAAAGCGACACGCGCAAGGTTTTTGACGTTTAAAACTATTATTATTTAAATTAAAAGCAAAAGTGAGGACATACTTTAAATCAGCATTAAATTCTTTACAACTTATATTTGAAGAGTTTTTCATGAACTATAATGGATTTTCCGCTAAAAGTAAATATCTTAATAAATTCATTCCGATATGTTCATTTATTTAAAAAATCTACAAAATATCACGACTTTGTATGACCGTACTATTTTTTTTTTTACTGGATTACTTGTCCAATATTATAGATATCCGTTTGGAATGAAAAATATCCGGAAACATTTCGATCATGTGAACAGTTAAAATTAAAACTTGTAACAATTTTTTTTTAAATCAGTTATGAAATTTACCTATTAGGTTTTTTCAAAAAAATATTAATGTAGCACGCGTACAAATTATTATAAAAACTTCCTTATTTCAATAGCTATCGAACTAGGTAGAAATGTTTAATGTACCCTTGATAGTTCTAATAAAAAATTAGTAAAGATAATGCTGGTGGAGGAATTTATTAAACGACTAATCGTTCATTTTCATTTAAGTCAGTCAGTCCTTGACTTTGAAGTTTGTGCATATATGTCATTAACTGACATTCTTATCTCCGTGTCCCTTAAGTTTGATGGTCTTGTTAAATTAGTTATCAAAGATTTTGATTTTGCTTGTAGTTGTTGTTATTGTATTTTCTGTGCCATGGCCGCGTATGCCAACGCAGAATACGCTGATATCTTGTTTGTCTATAGATACTGTGGCAGCAACGCTGCTGAAGCTCGCCGAGAATATGGTCTTTGGTACCCTAACCGCCGCTTACCAAATGCACGTGTATTCAGTACGGCATATCGAAATATCGCTGAAACTGGCTCCGTGAAATGTAGAAGAAGTGACGCTCGTGCTCCTCCCGTTTATGAACCAGATGATGAGAAAGAAATATTGAGGTATTTTGGGGAAGACCCAACTATTTCAACTAATAAAGTCGCAAGACTAACCGGAGCGTCACAATGGAAAGTTTGGTCTACGATACGTAGAGTTGGATGTCATCCTTACCGCTATACCCCTGTCCAAGGCTTGGAGGAAGGTGATCCTGGAAGGAGAGTGGAATTCTGCCGCTTTATGTTAAATTCAGATGTAGAAAGTGCAAATTTTTTAACAAGTATTTTATGGACGGACGAGTCGAAATTTAATCGCGAGGGTATAACAAATTTCCACAACCTACATTATTGGGCAGAGGAAAATCCCAAGTTAACACGTGAAACTAGTTTCCAAATGAAGTTTTCTATTAATGTGTGGATGGGAGTCATTGACCACTATTTAATAGGGCTACACTTTCTTCCTCAAAATTTAAACGGGGAAATCTATGATAATTTTTTAAGAAATGATCTGGCGGTGATTTTAGAAGATGTGACTCCCGCGACGTAGGGTAGGCATGCATATGTTGTTGGTTGTTGCTGTTCTTCTTCTGTAGTTCTCCTCTGGTTATTTACTACTCGTTGTATATTGCTTTGACTGTATCCGTTCATCTCTAAAGCTTGTTGGACATTGTGTAGTTCCTCGGGTTTGTTCTCGTCGTCGCATATTGTGTTGGCTCTGTGGACCAAGGTTCTAATTAACGCTCTCTTTTGTTGTGGATGGTGGTGAGATGTCGCATGTAGATAACGATCGGTGTGCGTTTTCTTTCTGTAGACACCATGGGCTTGAGCATGAGCTTGTCATTGTGTGATCTTTTCACTAATACATCTAAGAAAGGTAAAGCTCCACCTTGCTCGGTCTCCATTGTAAATTTGATACTTGGATGCTGTTTATTCAAGTGGTCGAAGAAAACAGATAAAGATGATTCTCCATGTGGCCATATGATGAACGTATCGTCTACGTAGCGTAGCCAGCACTTTGGTTTATTCTCACTGCAGCGTATGGCTTCCTCTTCGAAAGCTTCCATGAATAGGTTGGCTATCACAGGTGAAAGTGGTGATCCCATGGCTGCTCCTTGTTTCTGCTCGTAGAAGTCTCCATTCCATAGAAAGTATGTTGTAGACAGGCACAATCGGGCCAGATCAGGTATGTCTTCTCTTAATCCTTTAGGTACAAGTTGTTGACGAATCAGGTTAACTGTTTCCTCAATTGGTACATTGGTGAACAAAGATTCGACGTCAAAACTAACCATGATATCATTACTCGTTATTTCCAAGTTTTCCAAAATTTCTACGAAGTGTCCGGAGTTCTTTACGTGGCTACTAGTCTTACCTATATAGGGTTGCAGTGTGTCTGCGACGTATCTGGCCAACTCATAAGTTGGTGATCCACATGTGCTGACGATTGGTCTTAAAGGATTACCTGGTTTATGAATTTTAGGGAGGCCGTAGAGTCGTGGTGGTAAGGTTTCACTTGGCAGCAGGCGGCGTTGTTCTTCTACTGGAATTAATGAATTCTTGATAGCTGTCCTCGTTTGTCTTTCAACTCTTGATGTCGGATCCTTTTTTAATTTTGTGTACTGCTCTGGAGCTAATAATGATACGTTCATCATATGGCCACATGGAGAATCATCTTTATCTGTTTTCTTCGACCACTTGAAAAAACAGCATCCAAGTATCAAATTTACAATGGAGACCGAGCAAGATGGAGCTTTACCTTTCTTAGATGTATTAGTGAAAAGATCACACAATGGCAAGCTGGCCCATGGTGTCTACAGAAAGAAAACGCACACCGATCGTTATCTACATGCGACATCTCACCACCATCCACAACAAAAGAGAGCGTTAATTAGAACCTTGGTCCACAGAGCCAACACAATATGCGACGACGAGAACAAACCCGAGGAACTACACAATGTCCAACAAGCTTTAGAGATGAACGGATACAGTCAAAGCAATATACAACGAGTAGTAAATAACCAGAGGAGAACTACAGAAGAAGAACAGCAACAACCAACAACATATGCATGCCTACCCTACGTCGCGGGAGTCACAGATAGGCTGAAGAAGATTTTATTCAAAAAGAAAGTAGGTGTACGGTTTCGAACAGTGAAGAAAATACAGCAGATGCTTCCCTCAGTCAAAGACCCTGTCCCCAAACTGTTATCAAAAGGTGTTTACCAGTTGAAGTGCACATGTGGTAAGAGCTACATCGGACAAACAGGACGGAGTATCCAGTGCAGAATCAAAGAACACCAGAGAAATACCAGATTTGGATACACGGATAGGTCGGCGATAGCAGAACATGTCCATAATAACGAGAACCATAAAATCGACTACGAGGACATCATTATATTAGATAGGAATACGCGCTATTATCCGCGAATCATTAGGGAATCACTGGAAATTATGAAAAACGTGAACAACTTTAACAGAGAGGATGGGTATCGACTTAGTAACACGTGGAGACTGGTATTGCCAAGTACCAGCACCGTAGTAAGTCACGGTCAACCAAACACGACGAATGAGCAGCGAAGCGAACCAAGCGTGACCGATGACCAGCGAAGCGAAACGGCGCCTAGGTATATAACGAGGAGTGTAACACAACAGATTCAGTCTTTAGAATCCTTCTGAAGAAGCTGACAGGATGATCAGCGAAACGTCAAGTCAAGTTCGACGACCACGGCAAGACCCGGAAGAATCTACTTCATTAGACAACGGCCGTGAAAACCTGCATTCTACTATAGGGAAATCATTAATCAGCAACTGTTTAAGATTGAATCCAGAAATTATTACTGAAAATTAGAAATGGTAAAATATATACATTAACCAGTTCTACTAGTTAAAGAACACAACAATGAGTCGTTCTTAGAAAGGACTCTTTTAAAGATAGGGGTGAGATGTGGTAGGGGATTTAGGTTGAAAATATTGAAATTATTATGGACATAACTTTAAGAAAACATCAGTAGAATGCGCAAAAGTTCACGCTGGCGCGCATCTCTGACCTTTTGTCCTCTATTTTCATTATTATTCCACCGTCTACCACTACCATTATTTCACTTTTCACTTTACCTTCTTACTATTACATTTCTTCCTTTGCCACCATCTTCTACCGCCTTTTCTCACCCTCTCCCGTTTTTCCATTATCCCACGATCTTGCCCTACCTTCTTCTCACATTTACTCACTTTTACTCAGTTTCTAAAAATTTTTGATAGTGACTTTCATCGCTTTTCTGCATTTGCACATAATCTTCCTCTAATTTTCAATGATCACCTTTCGGTTCCCATTCTTCCCATTGTAACCCCAATGTCATATCACGTGGCTACCTCCCCTTCTGCTAACTTTCCACTGTCCGTCTTCTCCCCCACCTTCTCATTATTTATACCGACCTTTCTTCCTATATTTCATGATTTTTTTATCATCTTCCCCTCCCACGACTTTTTCTTACATCCCCTCTCTTTTCTATCGCTCTCCCACCATCTTTCTCCCTCAGTAAAAAATGTTTTTTAGTAGCCATGGCTGCCTAGATACCAACCCAAATTTTCCTCAAAGAAGTCGTGCGCCTCCATTTTTGATCTGCTATATTGTTTTTTACAACAATTTTCCAGAATGCCCACCTCGAAAAAATTATTATATTGGGGCAGTACTTTCGTGCTCTAGAGGTTTTTTAAAATTGGCAGAGCATTCAAGCGAATGTCAATAAGAAAATGGACTATTTATTACTCGATTTTCACAATTTTTGATCAGATAACATATGAAAATTGTTGAAAGAATAAAATAGTTTGTTAGCAGGTGGCAATCGCATTCCAAAGATCTGTCGGTGCAGTACCAAAAATTCAACAATTAACCTTTACGACCTCCCAATCACTTCGTCTGTGAAGATCCTATCGATAATAAATGCATTCCCAATCATTTTGGCAGTAATTATTTCTTTATCTCGGTGCAGAACCGCAGAAATAGTATAGTCACGACCGAGACGACCAACGCAGATTTAAATTGTTATAAAACACAAATGAAGTGTTTATCATTAAAATAAACACTTCATTATTCGAAGGCGATATCTGGTTTATAATCAAGCTCGGCGTTTAATAAAGTCATTCCGAGCCTTGAATTTTCTTTGGCACCGCTCATTGTAAATTGCAGGTTTTAAATTGTTAAGTTCAGAGAGCAGGCAACATAATTTTAAGACTGAATCAATTTTTATTTGTCCTGCACCGCTTGTAGTTGGTACTTTATAGCGCATAATTTTGTAGTGTTAAACATAATGTCCATTATTTACGGGTTTATGAAATGCTCCAGTGAAATATTGTTCCACAGTCACGACACTTAAAATATTCCTTGTGGGTGAAACGCATTTGACTTCGACGCTGAAATAATTTGCATGCTGATCGCGGTGTGCGCACGATAACAGTCCGCTCGACAGTTTATTTATCAAGTAATGGATGCACCGGCACCGGTCTGGGGTGTGTTCGAAATTTACAATACCAAAAATTTAGTAATAAGTCTCGCGTAGTATAAAGGGAACTGTAAATTTTCTAGCTGTGAGACTAATGAGTTAGAGCCACGCTTACGAGGTCATAGAGGCCAGAGTAGTAAAATACATTAAATTTATCTATTGCTATATATATATATATATATATATATATATATATATATATATATATATATATATATATATATATATATATATACAAAACTGATGATAAATACAGTATTTTGCAAATACGGCATAATTGAATAAAATTAAACAGTTTTACATAAGTAAAAGCTTATGATTTGGGGGGGGAAATGCTATGTATTCGCATATTGGACGATTACGAAGATTGCATGTTTGTGTTATTTGCTGAATCAGGGTTTGAATTTGTTTGTTTCCTTTAGATGGTTTTCAAAATTTATTTAAATTAGCTAAAGATTCGAAAGGTATGTGTTTTAGAATGTTAATACTTGTTTAGAGTTGTTTTAATAGTTCTAAGTTTTTATTTGATGTCAACAGTAAGTTTGATACTGACATCTATGTTAGTGGTTATTAAGTTGTAGTTGAAATAATTTTTGACATTTACGTCATTATGACATTTCTTTTGAGTGAGAAATTTTATTTTTATAGTTGGTAAATGTTTTCCTGGAGAAAGACAAGGAGGTTTAAGTTAGGTTGTGTTTGGAATGAAATTAATCAAAATTCATATGGTGTTTTGTTTTGTTTATTTTGGGTACTTTGATATTTAGGGATATAGAACAACAAACAACAGATAAAAGAGAGGTTGTAAAATTGGAAAAACAAATTTAAGAAAAAAAGAACAAGTGAAAATTAGAGTGAAGGAGAAAAATAAAAAACCAGGAATTAATAATTTGAAATTGAATTAAAAAGTCAGAAATTGTGGAGATCAGCGAAGAAGAGTAAAAATAGACTGTAAATAAGAAGGAAGGGGTGTTGTGGATAGGAATTGCAGGGGAGATAAGGACGAGATAAGGTGAAGAATTAATGAACGGAGAATTGTTGGATTTGGAAAGAGAAGAGTGTAGCTACGAAGAAGGAAGGTTTTTGTGTGTTTAATTTTGGACAAGGTTGTATATTAAAATTTAAATAGTGTATTAATTAGACTTTCGAACCTGTTATAAAACTGCTAAATTTTCTAAATATCAAGGAAAATAAATTACTTATATCAGATTAAAAATTTTACTTTAATAAAATTTCATTTTAAAACAGGAACTGAATTTGAACCTGCTCCTGAAGGAAAATATAAGCTAGCCGGCCCATTAAATAAATTTGACATACTTTCGGATCAAAAAGTAAGAGATTTTAATTTGATCTTTTTGATTTATCTATTGGAAATAAACAAGTTAAAGTTTGATTAGTACTGCAAATTATTAAGTTCAATAAAAGTAAAACAATACATTTTATATATATATATATATACACGGCCACAAAACCGAAAAAGAAAAACTCTTTTGTTACTGTGTCAAGCTTTCGGAAATTATTTATTCCTTTTATCAAGAATAAATAATTTCCGAAAGCTTGACAAAGTAACAAAAGAGTTTTTCTTTTTCTGTTTTGTGGCCGTAAACTTTTCACCTCTGACTGCAACCTCAAGATACACTACGTGTGTTTAATTTTGGTTCTCTTAACTAGTCAGTCAAGACTACCCTTCTTCTTTATATATATATATATATATATATGTAAAAATTCACAAAGGCACGTTTCGTCATATTCCTCTTGAAACCTAATATTTTTATTAGGATCTGCGCTCTGAATGGTATTTTAGTTACCAATTACTAGAAACGCAATAAAGTTTTTATAACAGATACCGGTGAAAGTACCTATTATTAAAACAGAGGAGTTCCGCAGCATCGGCAATGTCCAGAGTCACCTGCAGACCGGTTTTGAGCTTTTGGCTCTCATCAGTGCAGAGCAGACCCAGACACTGACCATGCTGCGGCCTCCTGATGTTATATACATTGCAAGTAACACCATATCGGCGACTTACAAATAGTACAAATAGGTCCCTCTAACATCATCTGTCACAAACACTTCAAGAAGCCTCTAAGTTGACTTTATTTGTCACATTTGCAGCATGCATCAGCATCACTGAAAACAACCATTGTATGCGATATTCAATCACTTCATACTGGCAAACAATTTTAAAATAATAATACTAATAGAGTAGTTTCAAAACCTCATGAGCTTTGACCTTCATATGTGCAGAGACATAATTTCGGCCGTCGGGTAAATTACACCACTTCCTAAAAACATTAGATTTATTGCTCATAGTGTATTTCGAGCTCTCGCTGAAATGTTTTCACTATATACTTATATCGCAGAATAAGCTCCGCCTTCTGCGCATTTCGCGGCTCATGAGGTTTTGAAACTACTCTAACTTTATTTTAACCCAATTTTTTATAGTCTAAATTCACCTGATTTCACAAGGAAATCGTTTTGTGTCTTAACATTTTACTAAGATATTATTAACAGTAACAATGTGGATTCTATTTAAGTGTTACTAACTAACAACTAAAACTAACAAATAAGATACTAATAATAAATTATTAATAATTATTCTAAAATTATGAAAATTAAATGCAATAATTGAAATAAAAGTTATGAGAATATTTGATCAAATAAATATAAATTATGCATGATAAATATCGATAACTTTTTAGAGAATAATTTGCAAATAGATTTTTTGCACAAATTAGAATTTGGTCTAGTAGTAAAAAGAGAATTGCGTTCATTTTGCCTTTTATTGTATAATAATTTAAATTGAAGAGATTACTATCTAGAGAAAGTCGTTCTGTAGAATATCTTCCACAGCATTACTTTAACTATCCATTTTTGAGTTATTTTTATATTTTTCAATTGGCTGTTATATATTCCACCTCATATTATAATACCGTAGGTAAGTATGGATTTCATCAACGATTTATTTGTCTTTTTAAAAATATTAATTGGAAGAATGTTGCGAAGTTTATAGAATACATGGACAAGTTTTCTTAGTCTTGCATTAAGATATTTGGTATGGTCATTCCATCTCATTGTCTCATTTATCATAAGATCCAGATATTTAATGTATGTAGTGTTCTCAATGAAATTTTAGCACGTGCGGTTTATTAAGTCACTTTTATCGTGGAATTTTCAATCGTCAATTTTTGGTTGTAGTCTTGAACTATTGCTGAAAGTAATGAACTTTGTTCTTGCATGATTGAGACTTAATAAATTATTGTCCATCCAGCATTTAATTTCATACAGTCCTTTTTCGCTTTTTTTGGTGACTTCAGACCACTCTGTACGGAAGAATGTTAGAACAGTATTATCAGCATATGCGATGATATCCCCACTTATGCCTAGTTCCAGCGCGTCATTGATGTAGAAAAGAAATAATTGCGGATCTAAAACTGTTCCTTGTGGAACACCATATGTCACATTTTCTGGACTACTTAATGTTTTATCAATTTTTACTAAGGCTTTTCTATTTGATAAATAGCTTTTTCTCCATAGTTCGTGTAATAAATATCTGGCTTTAGCCAGATCTAAAAATATGTCAATGGATTTTTTTCATTTTTGTTAAGATGTTCATGTATTTTGTTTGTAAAATGAAATAAGACGCTTTTCGTGGAGCAGTTCTGTCTAAATCCGAATTGCTTTGGCGATATTATGTTGTGAGATAGTGAATGGCTATGAAGAAGAGAGACCATGCATTTTTCAAATATTTTGGCTATGTTACTAACTACCGATATTGGTCTATAGTTGTTTGTAATAAGTTTATCGCCACTTTTAAATTTAGGTGTAATAATAGCTTGTTTTAGTGACTCTGGAAATTGTCCATTTTGGAATAAGAAGTTAAACAAATGTACTAGGATATTAAGAATATTAGATTTTAATTCTTTTAAGTATTATTTGATCTGTTCCGGGAGATTAGTTTAATTTCAAATTGTCAATTATTGTTGCTATTTCATTTGTAGTAATCGGTAAGAGGTTTCAATATTTGCGGTTTTGGATGATATATTTGTTGTTTCATCAACATTAGAAAACTATTTAATAAAAATTTCATATACTAGTTTTGCGTTTGTTTCTTTCAACTTAATTATTTTCATCATATATTTGGTAATTACTGTTGTCATTATTTTCTGTCACTAAATTTTTTATTATCTGCCAGACTTTCTTTGTGTTTTTGTTTGCTTCGTTTAGATTTTTGTGTAATAGTCTTTCCTAGACTTTTGAAAGCTATTTTATATTACGTGCAATAATAACAATAGATATGTAACTCCTTGAGTTCTGCTCGCGAGAATCCGTCCCTGGTATTTGTAATTGATAAACACGTCTTCATGCTGTGTTGACTTATTCGAGTGCCCATGTAGGTGTTAAATGGTATAATCATATATAAATTACAGAGTTGAAAATGTGTTCAATGTGTTTAAAACTTGTTTGATTGGTGTCCTTTGTTAAAACAACTTGCCCACTATAGCTACAAGATGGTATCTCTTTGAGAGGGCCCCGTGATGGAAATAAAGACAAATGATCATAAATTGTGCATTATAAATTGTCGGATTAACATATGTGCCTCTTTGAAAGGTATAGGTTGGCGTTATTAACATTTTTTCGGTGGGACTTATCGTAACGGCTTCGTTACAAATTGACTTTTTTATATATTCATTAGAGATTGTTACAAATGAAGTCTTGAAATCAGTGCAGGAGTCATTCTAATGGGTATTTCTGTATTAAAAAATATTTTTAGAAACAAAAAAAACACTAGGCTTAATTTTTTCAAAACTACAAAATATGATTTTAAACAAATAAAACTAAAGCAAATTTAAGTTATTTATTGTACCGGGTGGTTTCAGTATTGAAAATAATTCTGGGCGTGATGTGTTAATGGGAGTTGTCTTTAAAAAAAACGTTGCGAGTATTTCATGACATGCAAAATGCTCGGGATTTGCATATATTGCAAGGTCTGTGGAGGCCGGTCGGCCGCCAAGGAGTACGACTTATGCGCAATTCCTGGCTCTTCGTGTGTACTGCATTTCCCTTTTTTAATCATTTTTAACTAATCAAGCACTGTACTTCAGCAAACAAAAAGTTGTGTCTGATAATATCAATACGCCTAAGACACTTGCGTAGAATGCAAGATCTGTGAATTTTTTAACCTGAAAGTTTCAAATATCTCGCATAACAGGCACTCTACCAAAAAATCTGCATTATCAAAATTTTATCATTCCGCGGAGGAAATACTAAAATGCTAAAACTAGTCACCCTCCTCCTATCCTTGTAGGTCGGGCGGAGGGTAACTTTGAAATCTTAAATAGGAATTCCTATTTTCTATTGCAGATTCAGATTCTATGGCTAAAAATACGTAGAATTTGTCTGAAACATTTTTTTCAATTCCTAATAGATGGCGCTGTAATCGACGAAATTTCTGGGAAATTCTTACCTGTAGACATGTAAATGGTTGATGAATAAACTACTTTTAGCGTAACCCAGGAACAACGACGTGGCCGAAATCGAAATCTGGCCTTACCAAAATCGTCTAGAATACCACTTCTAGACAATAACCTGCTTATTAATCCGAATAAATCGAAGTTTCAATTAAACAAACCAAAATATTAATTGAAAATTAGGTTAAATTTAGTTTTTGATCCGGTATCAAACCGACTAGCAACCACGTGCCTTTTAACTAAATGAATCTCTAGCAAAGTTTTCGGCTCAAATTCTTGATATAAAAAGGAAGTTTTGAAGCAACTTGGCTGATTTTATAACCTTTGTAACTTTGACACAAAATTTGATTGTATAATCTTAACCGAGACATGGCAGGTACTAAACGTAAATATGATTCAGTTACATGGTTATACTTTAATATAGAATGAAGTTAATTTCAACCAAAATGACGGGACTATTATATACATCAGAAATGATATTGAGAAAATCGATTAATGATAGATTTGTAATTAATCTCACCTTTAACATAAATAACAAATTAACTGAATTTATAGAATCGATGCAATTCTACATACAATACTAACTGGCGATTACAATTTATTTGTGGGTGACATAAATATTGATATCGTAAAAACCAATATACATTCTGAGGACTATTTAAATATCATGGCAGAATTCTGTTTCAAATCAGTAATAAACAACTGCACTAGCACCAGAATACAGGGAATAGTATATACCAATATACTAGGATATAGTATTAGCAATAACAATTGAAACAAACATAACCGACCATTATCCAGTTTTAATTCAACCAGTTACAGAACAAAGAAGAAACAGTGAACAATACAACAAAACTATTATCAAATGTATATAATATGATAAATTAGAAGACAACTTTCCAGTGTAGACTGGTCTGATGTTTACAATTCTAGAGATGTTGAAACTGCAACAAAAAAGTTTTTAAGTATTATAGATACTTAAATAAAAATATGCACAAGATTAGTTAAAATATAATATAAGAGAGAAATTATTTCGAGAGTTGCAAACAGACCAATTAAACGAAAATTAAAGAAAACAGTACTTAAACTATCGGAATGAATTAATGATGCTAATAAAAAATACCAAAATAAATTACTTCAAGTCACAAATGGATAAAAATAAAACATGTACAAAGAAATCTATGATCAATGTTAAAATAAATGTACAATTCAAACAATGCTCTAACTAATATTCCGAAAATATTACACATTATTAGTTTTGCCAATGACACCGCCTTCTATTATGAGGCAGAAACCTAGTCATAGTTAAAATTCAGTGTAGAGAGATATCTCCCAAAAATTTTAAACTGGTTTAAATTCAAATTATTAACATTCAATGTCGAAAAAAACCTGTTTGTACCTTTCGGAATGTATAAAAAATCAATTCCGGATATGGACATACTTAAAGTTCACCTCGAAACTGAAGTATTTGAAATCGAAAAAGCTACTAATGTAAAATATTTATGCATTTTTTACCGACTGTCATCTGAGATGGTATATACGTGTGGATTTTGTGTTAAAAAAACCTAGAAAGGTAATATATATGTTTAAGTATATTAAAGATATATTGAACATAAATCAGCTAATAATTCTTTATACAGCCTTAATAGAATCGCATTTGATATATGGAATCATTGGATGGGGTGAAATCTTAAATGTAAATTTACAAAGGCTACAAATTATGCAAAAACGTATCTTGAAAATAATATTCAATAAACATTTTATCTACCCATTAGATGGACTATTTTGTGAGTCACATATTTTAGATATTCGTCAATTATATTTTTTTAAGACAGCTCTGAGTTTTTTCTGAAAAAAAAAATCATACTCTTCAAACAAGAACTGAAAATTTAAATAACTTACCTACAATATTAATGCATACGAGTAGAGGGCAAAGATCAAGTACCTATTTTGGGCCAAAGATATTTAATTCCATCCCTATTACAATTAGGAATATAAAGTCTAAAAATATTTTTAAAAAAGAATTGAGGAATTTTACATACGTTTCGTGAATACATGTCCATTCACTAATAGTACCCCAGTCCTTAGAGTAAAAAAGGTATGAAAAATTGCAAAAGTTTTCAAATTTTGAGACAACATTGGAGAAGGTAAAAAATATTTTTTTATACATTTAGTTAACGTCGGCCTATTTCCGCTACTGAGGCCTAACACCGACGCCTATAGACGAGCTACCCCCAATCAGGAATTTTGCCGAACCTCTTCTCTTACTTGCCTAACATTTAAGAGACAAGGGCCTAAGGTTGTATAGCTTCCGCGCATACACTGATATACAAGCCGCTGGAAGATGTGTGAGGCGAGAACGCGGTCTTCGTTGTGAACACGAACGGGTCCTCTGGTTTTGAAAAAAAATAAAATATTTTTCGCTGGAGAGCTTTATGTGACACTCTAGAGGCCTTTCGTGCACTTTATTTTTTGAAATTCGAAGTTGGGGGTGGTTAGTTCTTAAAATGCTGAAGCGGGCCAAATGCTTTGCCCTGTATACTTGCAGAGTTTATTTTCACTTGAAATTATTTTTATTGAATTTATTTTGCACTTTTATGATTTTTGTTTCAGCTGGCAGGGTCAAAGGCTACACCCTGTATAGTATTTTTGCACTGTTTTAAATTAAACACTTTGATTTATAACGAAAATTAATAAGTATTTATTTAAGCGTAAAAACAGAGTTGATTATTTATTTTACTTAAAATTAAATTTTATTACACGATATAAATAATTTGACTTATCGACACATGAAATTTTGCCTTAGGTATGGTTCGGTTTAAAATGTTAAATTTAAATGATTTTATAAATCTGAGAAAATTCACTTTAATTATTATGCGCGACGGCGAATTGATTTTTATTAAATAAATGCACTAGGCGAAGTACTTTTTTACTAGGATCTGCCTAGGAAGATGTACGGGCACTGGACTTATTATCGTGAGGTACACCGGAAAACACATTTATATTTATGCTTTGGGGTAACCGAAGATGTAACGCGGTCACTGGATTTATTTGTCACGAGATATTCCGATATACACAACTTGCCGGGGACTTAGGGTGCTCCCTTATTTATACCAATGATGGAGGCGCGGGCTCGCGGAGATCTGGAAAGAGCTGAATTCTCCCCCTAGCCGCTCTATGGGGTTCAAGTTGTGAAATATTGGGTAACAATTGCTAAAAATTTGAATTTTGAACTGAAAAATATACGATTAAAACGGCGATGAAAAATAGAACATTTTGATATAAAAATGTCAGTGAAGTCTAATTTTGTTTTTGAAATATGAATGATAACTGTCTGAATAACTTGTTAAATTGAATTGGTCCCGTGAAGTAACGTTGAGAGCTATACTTTAATCCATATTTGATGTCATATTAAGCCATATTGAGGGTAGTGCATCGCCGGCGTTGAACGGAGCGAAAGTCAATTTTAGGGTAAACAGAATGAAGATAGCGGCGAGTTGCTAGCAACTCGTGGGGAACATGTAAACTGGTCTTATTTTGGGACGAATATTTTTATGGGCTGGCTGGAAAGGGAAATGAAAGATGTTTTGAGATATGAATAGAAGATTGGGTTTGAAGTGATTTTGAAGAGAAATTTGTTTAGAGAAAGTTTTTGAGAGTAATTAAAAATATTCTGACTTGGGGTTTGGGAAGTGGTTTGGAAGAGAATTGAGTTGATGGGGGGGGGCTGTATTTTTTAGGGCGATATTTTGTAAGGTTTTGACTGTAATTTGGTGAATTTTGAAGTGTGAATGTTTTCGTTGATTGATTCGGATTGTTTGTGAATTATCGGTGGTGCATGAATTTTCTCAGGGTTATTTTTGAAAAATTGTGGTTTTTGACTGTTGCGAGTGTCTTAATGACTTTTTATCAGGATTTGACAGGTTGACGTTAAAGATTGAATTGTTTTGAAAATTTTAGTAATTTTGACCTCGGCCATCTTGTTAATATGGAGAATATACTATAACAGTTGGAACGGTCACCCATCCAACTATTAACCGCGCCTGACGTTGCTTTACATTGCACATCGAATTATGTACATACTAAAGACGCACCTATGCTCGCTCCAGTAAAAAAGTAACAACAAATCCGGTTTTGCACCCTTTTCTGCCCTAGGAACATTGTTAAATTAACAAAAAAACGTGAATTTGTAATAACTTTTGAAAAAATTCCGAAGTTTATACAAACCTTGGAGAACATTTTAATAATTATTAGATATCTATCAAGCTTGCACCCTGCTACCGAAACATTGCAAATAGTGATTATATACTTTGATATATATATATATATATATATATATATGCGGTCGTTGGTATGAAAAATACTAGGCTCTCGGGTTGAACCGCGTCTGAGATTGTTAATGTCTCGACGTTTCGGCTTCCGTTTTGAAGCCATTTTCAAGAGAAAAAGTGGGTCAAGAAAAAATTGTCAAAGAAAATAATGTTAGGAGTTCGTGGAACTGATTCGATTCCGGGGTCTCAATCTGCCTATTCCCCAGATCTCACCACGATCCGTCTCTAAGGCCTCAATCTGCCTACTCCTTAGAGCGAACTCGCTGGCAGTATCGGACTAAGTGTTATTTATACGAAAGCTGTCTGTGGGTGGGAGAGTGGTGGGGGGTTGAGGGTCTGTTGATGGAGGCATCAGAGCAGAACGGCTGCTATCAGGATTATGAGGTGTGGATGAAGATTGTGGGGCTAGCCTGGAGATCAATGATTTTCAAGCGACTGGAAGACGATGACCGTCATCCCTTTTGTTTAGACAATTGGGACGTTTTTCAATCTCAATTGCTTCGTGGATGATTCGCGGTTTCTGGAAAAATGATGGTGCTATGGTTTTGGTCTTATCGAAGTCTATATTATGGCCTGTTAGGAGGCGGTGTTGGGCAAGTGATGATGTGGGATCGGATTTTCTAACTGCAAGACGATGTTCATATATTCTATTGTTAATCCGTCTATTGGTTTGTTCAATGTAGGTTTGGGGACAGTTTGAGCAAGGTATTTCGTATACACCGTGGGAATCATTAGGTATTTGGTCTTTTGGGGTTCTGATTAAATTGGAGATTGTTTGGTGTGTTGTGAATATGGTTTTTATGTTATTGGATTTCAGGACTTTTGAAATTTTGTCTGTGACACCTTTGATGTAGGGTAGGAAAGCTTTTTGCTGAGGAAGAGTTTCTGTGTTGAATTTGGGAAGGATTTTGTGCTTTGTGTATGGATCGCGTTATATGTCCTTTGTCGTAACCGTTTTGTAGAAGTGCTTCTTCTAATGTTTGTAGTTCGGATTGTCTGTTGTGATTGTCTGTTAGTCTGAGGGATCTGGTTACAAGAGTGTTGACAACGGAATTTATTTGTGATGGATGATGGTGTGATTTTGAGTTAAGGTAGCGGTTGGTGTGGGTTGGTTTTCTATACACAGAGTAGCAGAATTGATTGTTGTTTTGTTTTGTAATGAGGACGTCTAGGAAAGGGAGGGAACAATTGTTTTCGATTTCAATAGTGAACTGGATCTGAGGGTGTATATGATTAATGTGAGACAGGAAGTTGTTTAGAGAATTCTACCAAGTGGCCAGATAACGAAGATGTCATCTACGTATCTTAGCCAGCAGGTAGGCTTCAGTTCGAATGAATTCAGGGCTTGGGTTTCGAAATTGTCCGTGTAGATGTTGGCTATGACGAGGGACAGAGGTGATCCCATTGGAGCTCCTCTCACTTGTTTGTAATAGTTCCCTTGAAAAAGAAAATAGGTGTTGGACAGACATTGTTCTAGAAGGGTCAGAGTGCTGGGAGAAATATTGTGTTTAGTTTTGAGAACGTTTAGGGCTTCAGTGAGTGGGATATTGGTGAATAATGACACAATATCGAAACTGACTAGAATGTCGTTCTGGGAAATAGAGTAATTTTGAAGAAGATCAATGAAATGGGTGGAATTTTTGACATAAGAAGGGGCTTGTTCAGCAATGGGTTGTAGAGTATAAATAACACTTCGTCCGATACTGCCAGCGAGTTCGCTCTAAGGAGTAGGCAGATTGAGGCCTTAGAGACGGATCGTGGTGAGGTCTGGGGATTAAGCAGATTGAGACCCCGGAATCGAACCAGTTTCACGAACTCCTAGCATTATTTTCTTTGATAATTTTTTCTTGACCCAATTTTTCTCTTGAAAATGGCTCCAAAACGGGAGCCCAAACGTCGAGACATTAACAATCTCAGACGCGGTTCAACCCGAAAACCTAGTATTTTTCATATATATATATATATATATATATATATATTGTACCGGTGAGAGGTAAGTGAATCCTCTCCTGTGGTCAAATGCTACTATACACCAGACATCATAGATGTCTCCATGGTGTATAGCGACTTGCTATTTTGCAAGTACCGAGAGCGGCGACCTTCAGCCCTTGGTGGACTTAACCTAAACTGTTATTACATATGATTTGCAGGAAACAACTACTCAGCGGGCAAATACCCCGACCTGCATTGAATTATACCTTACAAATCATGAATAGTAGCCAATGTCATTTGTCAATTCCCCGACCAGACATAGACCGGTTTCGAACTTATTAGTTCTCATCAGTATGCCATAGGTCGTGGAACAGACAAATGACAGTGGCCAACCTGCTAGTTTTATACAAACTATTGTAAATGTTGTACCGGTGAGAGGTAAGTGATTCCTCTCCTGTGGTCAAATGCTACTATACACCAGACATCATAGATGTCTCCATGGTGTATAGCGACTTGCTATTTTGCAAGTACCGAGAGCGGCGACCTTCAGCCCTTGGTGGACTTAACCTAAACTGTTATTATATATATATATATATATATATATATATATATATATATTGAACAGTTTTTCGTACAACTGCATAAATGTATTTGTATTTAAATATAGTAGAGATGATTGTTAAAGTAATTTATGAAATATATAATTATTAGTACGTTAAAAGGTTGAAAATAAACGATTATATGCGTGTGAAAATATAATAGTTAAACTTTCTAGACATCGATTTATAAAAAAACGTCAAAATTGGTCCACTAGAAGCTGAGAAAATTAAAATTTTTAAGCTCGTCGATTGTTTGAACGCAAGATTTAAATTTCGAGACGGCAGACGGGGCCGCGCTCTCTGCTATCCCCACCGCTGCCTCCCGTACATTTCTCATGAATTTCGCGCAGGCTTGAGTTATTTTATTTAGCAATTCAACAAGATTGTCCATGAGCGCAAGTATTGAAAATTTATATCTGGTATGTAGTTGGATAAATAAAGCTATTGGCCGAAAAACAGCCCTTATATACTTATAGTTTTATTGTAAATTGAGTTCAAATTTGGTCTATCACAACTCTGGTTCTAATAAACGTATCATCGTGTTTTTTTTTAAGAAGCATTTTCCGAGCACTTTCAAGATATATTTTAAAAATAAAAATCCGCTGAAAATTTTCAGTTATTGCATTTGTTTATAAGCAAAAAAATCGCCAAATTTTTATATCATTCCCTAGGCTCTCCTAATTAACGGATTTTAATACCTCAAATTGGATTTGAAAATTTGAGTGCTATTTTATGTCAAAAAATTTTCCACTTTATAAATGCTTTAGTTTAGCCTCAGCAACATTTTGAAAATTGGCAAATTTTTTTGCGATGTTTAGATTGCAAAATTATTATGCAAACACTAAAAGTTCGATCTTGATGAAATTTGGTGGGAAGATTTATTTATTTTCTTTAGCCAAGTATGAAGATCCTATGTATACTATAAGTATTTGAAAAAAAATCCACAAGTAACTTGCTATTTAAATTTTTTTTTGTTGCGATATTTACTATTTTTGCAATACTAAAAATGAATTTTTGGATTCGCAACTAACTGCATCTTATTGCAAATTAAATTACAAAACTTATTCATTCCTATAACTTTTCTCTAAAAGCAATAGTTACTGAGAAAAATAGGAAGAAGTAAACGACATTTTTAGGAATTTTTTCACATTTTGTTTAATAAAAAATTACGCCCACGTTTTCAAACTTTCAACTTTAGGAGCGATTAAGCCGATAATTTTTTGACGAAGTAGAAATCCAATAAAATCCGTCCATTTCTAGACATGTCAAAATTCATCCAATTATTAAAGGATTACACTGATAATCTCCCTAGGGAGAAAAATTATTGACAGTTTTATAATTTATTAAAATTGTCACATTCACGATTTGACATATTATTAGAATTTCAAAAAATTATCTCACCGAATTTACCACGTGCACTGATAAATCCTTATAGTTTTCTCTAATAATGACCCTCAAGTTTGTTACTTTAAGTAATTACCCTCCGCCTTACAGCGTCGGGTAATTACTAAGCAACAAGCTTTCGGTTCATTATTAGAGAAAAATATTGTTTGATTATCAGCGCCCTTGGTAAATTACAGCTGAAAATCTGCCATACTACCCGATTTTTTAGGTGATTATAAGCAGATACAGATACCGCCTGAGCTATAATTGACTCGAATAGCTAGTAGCTAATATTGTGATATTTTTCTGTTTATATTATGTATACCTTCAGAAATATTTTATTCTTATTATTATTTTGGTAGGTAAATGTATATTCTGTGTTATGTAAACTGTTGTAGAATATATGTAGTATGTCTATGTGTATGTATGTATGGGTGTGTAATTGTGTGTAAAAATTTACTTACAGGTAGATACTTTTACTTTTATATTGCCACTCTGTTCAAATATTTTTAATACTTAAGCGAGTATATTGTTTATTTAGTATAGTATTAGGTTTAATTTATTACATTTATTGTTATTATTATTGTTTTACTTCGCATAGAACGGCAATGTCACCCTTATATATTTTTAATTACTATGGAATTGATCCACCCACGTAATAACAACAACATCTAGAGCTACGATTCTAAATTTTCAGTTTTAAATCTATAATGTTCTTCTGCCGAACCAATTTATTGTTTCAATTAAATATTATTCAGTAGAGAAAGAATTAAACTCATACTAACAGTGCCTAAAGGTTTGTTAAACCAATTTATTCATCCAACCAGCGCAACTGACCATAACCGTTGAGTTGCGACTACAAAATCAATAAAATATAAAATAATTTTCCCCGTCGCATTCACCACAACATATAAATAATAAAAAACATTACAGCTAGACTTAATCCAAAGCGACACCTATACAAGTCAGCCGCATTTAAAAGCTCTCAATTTATTCGTCGTTTGCCTGAGTCTAACAAAGAGTTGCGGTGCCTGGCCTGGTCATATCTTACCATAATAACTCGAATGATTTTTTCCCGGCCTTAATAAAGCCGTCACTGTAGATAATCGGGCCGACAGAGCGGACTGCGCCTATGGCTAAGGTGGTGAGCCCCCGGGGGGCGACACATTCTCTTCCATAAATCATCTGTGTTATTATCCGCGAGGGGCCAGGTGTAAGAAGAGCTCCGGCTCTGGTAGGCCCGCTGGGTGGATCTAATGCGGTGTCTAACGCTGCCGCCGGGTTATTTTCGAGGATAGCACTGTTTTAATAAAATTGAAAACTTAAATCATGATGATAATACCATGTGCCGAGGATCTTCTCATTTAAACGCTTTTTTGCAAGTGTGTGTGTCAAATATTGAATATAATAGTAAAAATAATGATAATAATAATAACAAGATATTTGCAGTTAAAAAAAATGTATAAATTAAAAAGTCTTCTTCGAATTAGGTTACATTTAGCCAATAACCTACCCAAGCTGAGCGGAGAAAACAGGAAAATATACAAAATTATAATATATGATTTGCAGGAAACAACTACTCAGCGGGCAAATACCCCGACCTGCTTTGGATTACACCTTATAAATCATGAAAGAATGGTAGCTAATATCATTTGTCAATTCCCTAACCAGACATAGACCGGTTTTGAACTTATTAGTTCTCATCAGCATGTCATGGAACAGACAAACGATAGTGGCCAACCTGCTAGTTTTATACAAACTATAGTGAATTGAGTAGTGGTGAGAAGTAAGTGAATCCTCTCATTGCCAATTGCTACTATACACATAGATGTCTCCATGGCGCATAGCGACTTGCGATTCTGCAAGTACCTGAGAACGGCGACCTTTTAGTCAGTCCGTCAGTTCAGTTCAGTTCGAGCAACGAGAAGCAGCAGTAGGCAGCTTTCAGTGAGAACCTGAAAAGATGGCAGATGAGATTCTACCGAAACGTCGTTTAGACAACCGTGACTCCTGGAGGAGTCGATCATCGACGCGGGAAAGCACCCGGAAGTACAACAACACTTCATATATAACCCAAAATCGGCCATTTTAGAATTGCATATAAGCGATCACTTTTCTATTTTACTTCAGTTCGAAATGGAAAACAAAAACAATTCTATTAACAAAAATGAATATTATTATACTAAAATTATAAAATATAAGAAATTAAGGGAAATTCTATCTACACACTCTTGGACAGATGTCTACAACTGTTTAGATCCTGAATCTTCAACTCAATTCTTTATGGATACATTAATTCAAACGACAAAAAGCTGCACAAAAAATATCAAAATTAAAAACAATAGAAAAAACCTTGGATTACACGTGGCTTAATAAATTCAATTAAAACATGGGACAATTTATACAAAAAGTGGCAGAAAACAAAGATAGTAAAGTATTATTTGAAGAATTCAGAACATACAGGCAAGTGATAAATATTATAGTAGTAAAATAAACCAGAATAAAAATGAACCTAAACAGTTGTGGACGACTCTTACCGAAATATGTAGAAAAGATAAACAAAACAGGGACATTAAGGAAATTAAAATGGAGAACAAGACTGTAATTACAGACGAAAAATGTATAGCTAACACTTTTGTGAACTTTTTCTCGAATGTAGGAAAAAATTTGGCCAGCAAAATACAAAAGCCTGCAAAGAAAAAACAGTTCAAAACTCGATGTATTTTTCAGAAGTTAATGAAAAGGAGATGCAAAAAACGATTTGAAACCAAATAAAGCACCAGGGATAGATGATATAACATCAAATGCACTTAAAGAAATTGTTGATTTAATAACAAAGCCTTTGTGTTTTCTGGATAATAAAATAATTTCCAGTTGAGAGTATCCAAAATCCTTGAAAGTGGCCTTAATTAAACCAATATTCAAGAGCGGTGATAGGCTAGAGGTTGGCAATTATAGGCCTATTTCCCTAATCTCTAGTATCTCAAAAATTATGGAAACAATTATAAAAAATAGGATAACTAGCTACCTTGAAAAATATAACATTCTAAAAAATTCCCAATTCGGTTTTAGAGAAGCCAGATCCACGCAAGATGCCATTGCTTTACTAACATCTAACATATACAGGGTGTTGCATCATGAGAGGGACATAGCTTAATAGGAGGTAGAGAACATCAGTGGTAACCGGAACCTCCCATAGAAATGTCTCATTGGGCCTTCACTACGAAGTTACAGGGCGTTTTATAATTTTTGGACAAACCTGTTTTTTGTCATAACTTTGACAGGGAATGAAATAACGGATTCATATTTGGTACGGCTAATGTACTAACGAGCCCCAAGAGGTACATGTATAAAAAAAAATATATCCAGGTCCGGACTCACTATAATTTATGTTTCTTCTTTGCATCAATAAAACATCACCCTGTATATATTTTTTTGAAATTTCGATACGATATTCGAAAAGAGCAAGAAAAAACAAACAAAATGGCCTATTTCATTTTTTTGTTACACCTTCGTGGTTATTTAAATACGTTGTTAAATGTGCAAGAAAATGGATTACAGAACCCTATTAAATGAGAGGCACGTGAAATAAATAGTTTTATAACTAAAATTTGCAAAAATTCTATTGAGCCTAGGTGGTCTGGGTGAATCCTAATTCCGGCACGTTTTAAAGGTCCATTTTGGTAAAAAACTGTGGTCCTAATAAGTAATCGGGTATGAAATAACAAAATTTTTAATCAATCACAGTAGGCTTGTTCTCCTGCTCTGTATCTCCTAAACAGTTGAATAATTGTTTGTTAGTAATTTAATGTGTCAATAATCCGCATTTAGTTAGTGAAAACTTGTGAAAATATTTTAACTATGCCAGTAAAATTTACAAACGTGGAATATGCTGACATAATATTCATCTATGGTTTCTGTAATGGAAGTGGTAGGTCGGCGGAAAGAGAATATCGGCTGCATTTTCCTGGTCGTCGATGCCCTAATCATAAAACCTTTAGTACGGTGTTCCAGTATGCAAGACAACGTGGAGCGTGTTTTACAACAAGGTGTGCAGGAACAAAACAATATTATAAACGTAGTTCAAGAAAACCCAAATATGAGCACTAGACGAATCAGTTTGGCAACTGGTATTCCTCATTGGCGAGTATGGAGAACCCTAAAAAGAGAACGTTACCATCCATATCATATAAAGCAGATACATCGCCCAGTCATTTACAGAACCTTATTTACGGATGAGGCACAATTTACAAGGGATGGAGTAAACAATTCACGAAATAATCATAAATGGGCACAGGAAAACCCACATGCGGTACGCCAACGCCGTTCGCAACACAGGTTTTCTGTAAATGTTTGGGTCGGACTTGTGAATAGACATTTGATAGGGCCACATTTTTTTGAAGAAAGATTGAATGGTGAAATTTACTTTGATTTTCTTCAAAACATTTTACCGAATATGTTAGAAAATATCGGTATAAGAGGCATGTTGTTTCAGCATGATGGGGCCCCACCACATTTTAACCTTCAAGTAAGAGAACACTTAAACAATGTGTATCCTAATAGATGGATTGGACGCGCGGGTCCACATGAATGGCCACCAAGATCTCCTGATTGTAACCCTTGTGATTACTTTTTATGGGGCCACTTAAAAAACGAGGTTTATAGCATTGAAATTGAAAGTAGACAACATTTAATCCAGCGCATCGTTACAACCTGCGACGAAATACGGAATAATCCAGAAATGATACGTCGAGCAATTGGTGACCTTTCTAAACGCGCAAGAAAATGCACAGAATGTGGGGGAGGACATTTTGAAAATTTACTTTAGTGTCAATTACGTTTTATTTTTAAACACATTTAGTTATTGTTTTGTTATTTATTGTTAATCGAATGGAAAATATTTTATTTATTTAGATTTTAGTTTGTTCTCTTTTCCAATTTTTATTAAGTATAAAATGTTGATGATTTTCTTGATCAAAGTAACTGGTTGCTTAGGCCTAAATTGTTTAAATTATCTGTCACTTTTATTCTTTGAACAAGCCTACTGTGATTGATTAAAAATTTTGTTATTTCATACCCGATTACTTATTAGGACCACAGTTTTTTACCAAAATGGACCTTTAAAACGTGCCGGAATTAGGATTCACCCAGACCACCTAGGCTCAATAGAATTTTTGCAAATTTTAGTTATAAAACTATTTATTTCAGGTGCCTCTCATTTAATAGGGTTCTGTAATCCATTTTCTTGCACATTTAACAACGTATTTAAATAACCACGAAGGTGTAACAAAAAAATGAAATAGGCCATTTTGTTTGTTTTTTCTTGCTCTTTTCGAATATCGTATCGAAATTTCAAAAAAATATATACAGGGTGATGTTTTATTGATGCAAAGAAGAAACATAAATTATAGTGAGTCCGGACCTGGATATATTTTTTTTATACATGTACCTCTTGGGGCTCGTTAGTACATTAGCCGTACCAAATATGAATCCGTTATTTCATTCCCTGTCAAAGTTATGACAAAAAACAGGTTTGGCCAAAAATTATAAAACGCCCTGTAACTTCGTAGTGAAGGCCCAATGAGACATTTCTATGGGAGGTTCCGGTTACCACTGATGTTCTCTACCTCCTATTAAGCTATATCCCTCTCATGATGCAACACCCTGTATAAGGCACTCGACAACAGCAAACCAGCTCCTTGCATATTTGTGGATCTGGCTAAAGCCTTTGATACTGTGAGCCACTCCCTACTGTTGCAAGCTCTTGAGCAAATAGGTTTTAGAGGAATAGCGTATAAGCTAATGAAAAATTATTTAACGCATAGAGAACAGTGTGTTAAGATAAACAGTTGTACAAGTTCAATGAGAGAGGTAGAGTACGGTGTCCCTCAAGTCACAGTACTGGGATCTATACTACTCAATATCTACCTGAACAATTTATTCCATCAAGATTCCTCAGATAATAGTTAGTTTTGCAGATGATACCTCTGTTCTCTACACTGATGATTCATAGGATGCACTGTTAGTTAAAGCTGGAAAAGATTTTAAAATGCTTAAAAATTGGTTTGACACGAAACTCTTAACAATTAACTTCAAAAAAAACAAAATATATATCTTTTTCTATAACTAAGGTAAATGCACTGCCTTCTCTCAGGGTTAGCGATCCAGCTGGAAATAATACATCTGAAATTCCGCGGGTAGAAGAAATAAAATACTTGGGTATAACTGTTGATTGTACATTAAAATGGGACAAACATATAAATATTTTAACACAAAAAATTAGAAGCTTGCTTGCCAAATTTAAATATTTTAAACGGATTTTAAATGAACACAATTTAAAGATAATACATTATGCCTTCGTAGAATCTCAATTGCGATACGGTATATTAGCTTGGGGAGGAGCTTACAACAATCACATTAGGAATATAGAAACGGTACAGAAATGGATTTCAAAAACTATTTATGGGAAAGAGATAACTTACCCTACAGATCTGTTATTCCAGGTGGCGCAAATTTTGGATGTTAGGAAATACTGTTCTGATGCAAAAACAAGATGCAAAAACATAATTGAACATAGTTATGGCGCACGGTATAAGGATAAATCACATGTTAGTAAAACTGCAGTACAAAGATGTTTTACTTACCTCGGTTCTCGTCTATATAACAACCTCCCATTGAAAATTAAAAATATAAATTCTATTGGTTATTTTAAAAATGAAATTAGAAAGTGGTTATTGAATTTACCTAGATTATCTGCCCATCATTTTGTTGACCTAAAAAATACTTACCTTTAGGGAAAAAAAAGATTAAAAAATTATTTGTGTTTGTGTAAGGGTGTGGGTGTGTGTATGTGTATTAAAATATTAATAAACATCAGAAAAAAGTCATTTGTTACATGTTTATATATGAATATATGTTTTTGTTTAAAAATATCTTAAGTATATGTCTGTATGTATTTAAGCGTATTATAAATTTGGTAAGGTCAATTTGCCGACAGGGGCCTTCCCCTTTGCAAACATACCTTATTTATTTATTTACTACTATTTCGTTATTTTACTGCTATGTGTAATTTTCTAATATAAAAATGTAAACAATTTTAAACTGGTAAATAAATATTATTATTATTGATACTCTTAGTTAAAATTTTTGTGACATGTTTTATATCGTTGGAAAGAGAAAAATTAAATGGAATTAATTACTTTGAGATTTGTTTTTTTTTTAATTTTTCCACAAGAGCGTATGTCAAAGCCACTACGTTTTTCGAATTTTTTGATACACAATTATTCTTATTGTCTTTGCCGTCAACTTTCATCCTTTCAAGCTCTAACCGTTTGTGATTTTCCTATTTTGCATGTTTCTGTAATATATCTCACAAAGTAGGCTATGGATTTCAGATTTCTTTTCACTGAAATACAGCTCACAAAAAATGGGATAACTGTTTCCAAAACTTTATTCCTCTACAATGGATATTAAGCAACAGACGGTATATTATGCAAATGGGTATATATGTATAAAAAAATCACGTAATTGATATGAACTATTAGTGCCAGATCCTCACACATTAAAACTATTTGTGCATTTACGTCTAATAAATCTTATTATTATTATCATTAATGTTACATCATATCAGTACATGTAAGAAAGTCATGTGCCACATCATTTGTTTATAACAATTCCGTGTAGGAAACCCATTGTGGTTCCTAATTCACAATAATAACGTACAACCGTCCACATATACTGGTTACTGGTAATTCGATACATTCCTTTGGAGATGTGATGGGGCATGAGCTAAGGAGTAAATCTAGCCCTAACATACATTATGCAAAACTCAATAATTTTTGAGATATTTCAATTTTTTTGTTTTTCTCAAAAAATTAGATCTTAATGTCTTAAAAGTTAATTTCCGAAAAATCTACTTGACATTTTTTTATTTTTTTTTACTGGGTTACTTGTCCAATATTATAGATATCCGTTTGGAATGAAAAATATCGGGAAACACTTCGATCATGTGAACATTTAAAATAAAAACTTGTAAATATTTTTTTTTTAAATCAGTTATGAAATTTACCTATTAGGTAAAAAAAAATATATATTAATGTAGCACGCGTACAAATTATTATAAAAACTTCCTTATTTCAATAGCTATCTAACTAGGTAGAAATGTTTAATGTACCCTTGATAGTTCTAATAAAAAATTAGTAAAGATAATGCTGGTGGCGGAATTTATTAAATGACTAATCGTTCATTTTCATTTAAGTCAGTCAGTCCTTGACTTTGACGTTTGTGCATATATGTCATTAACTGACATTCTTATCTCCGTGTCCCTTAAGTTTGTTGGTCTTGTTAAATTAGTTATCGAAGATTTTGATTTTGCTCGTAGTTGTTGTTATTGTATTTTCTGTGCCATGGCCGCGTATGCCAACGCAGAATACGCTGATATCTTGTTTGTCTATGGATACTGTGGCGGCAACGCTGCTGAAGCTCGCCGAGAATATGGTCTTTGGTACCCTAACCGCCGCTTACCAAATGCACGTGTATTCAGTACGGCATATCGAAATATCGCTGAAACTGGCTCCGTGAAATGTAGAAGAAGTGACGCTGATGCTTCTCCCGTTTATGAACCAGATGATGAGGAAGAAATATTGAGGTATTTTGAGGAAGACCCAACTATTTCAACTAATAAAGTCGCAAGACTAACCGGAACGTCACAATGGAAAGTTTGCTCTACGATACGTAGAGTTGATGTCATCCTTACCACTATACCCCTGTCCAAGGCTTGGAGGAAGGTGATCCTGGAAGGAGAGTGGAATTCTGCCGCTTTATGTTAAATTCAGATCCAGAAAGTGCAAATATTTTAACAAGTATTTTACGGACGGACGAGTCGAAATTTAATCGCGAGGGTATAACAAATTTCCACAACCTACATTATTGGGCAGAGGAAAATCCCAAGTTAACACGTGAAACTAGTTTCCAAATGAAGTTTTCTGTTAATGTGTGGATGGGAGTCGTTGGCCACTATTTAATAGGGCCACACTTTCTTCCTCAAAATTTAAACGGGGAAATCTATGAAATTTTTTTAAGAAATGATTTGGCGGTGATTTTAGATGTTCCTCTCGCCGTCAGACAGCGAATGATGTTTCAGAACGGCGGTTGTCCAGCACATTATCGGCTGACAGTACGACAGTTACTTGATCAACGTTTCCCTAACCGTTGGATTGGAAGATCGGGCCCAATACCTTGGCCAGCGTGAAGCCCTGACTTAACATCCCTTGATTATTACGTATGGGGTCATATGAAGGAGATGGTCTATGCCACACCAGTCAATACTATAGAAAACCTTAGACAAAGGATAGTCGATGCTGCCCAACACATAAGGCATAATCTGACAACCAGAGTAACAAGGACGGAAATAAGAAGACGCTGCCGTGTCTGTATACGGAATAGGGGCTCCCATTTTGAGCAAGACATATAAAAAATAAAGTACAACTTTGAAATTAATGAAGAATTAAACTCTACTTTTAAAATGTTTTTTTACTGTTTATCTAAAAATAAAATTCGTACTACTTGTGTTATTTTTACTAGTATTTTCTTAGAACTATTAAGGGTACATTGAACATTTGTACCTTGTTAGATAGGCTATTGAAATAAGGCAGTTTTTATAATAATTTATACGCGTGTTACGTTAATATTTTTTTGAAAAAACCTAATAGGTAAATTTCATAGCTGATTTAAAAAAAAAATTTAAAGTTTTTATTTCAGATGTTCACATGATCGAAATGTTTCCAGATATTTTTCATTCCAAACGGATATCTATAATATTGGACAAGTAATCCAGTAAAAAAGAAATTTAAAAATGTCAAATAGATTTTTCGAAAATTAACTTTTAGGACATTAATATCTACTTTTTGAGAAAAACAAAAAAATTGAAGTATCTCAAAAACTATTGAGTTTTGCATAATATATGTTAGGGCTAGATTTGCTCCTTAGCTCATGCCCCATCACATCTCCAAAGGAATGTATCGAATTACCAGTAACCCTGTATATTTTTTGGTTATTTGTAACTTTCAAAATAACAAATCGGCATCTGTTAGTTAGCGGGCCATTTCTCATAGTAGGATCTCCTACTGGGTGCCAGGTAAAACTGGGTGTGTTATTTGCGGTTAAAGGAGAGTAAAATTAATTAGTTTTTAATTTATAGCCGTCATACACCTGCTTTATACAAAAATTATTCATAAAACATGTAATTATTACAATATATTTTATTTTATTTACATAATTTAGTAGTTACGCTTATAAATTAATTAAAAATTACAAATTATAGAGAAAAGCGGTGTATGATATCTTTGTTATTTTAATTATAAGGAGTTTAATTAGATTTCCAATGAAGTTCAAATGTAACAGAATCGCGCTCCGCATGGTTAAATTAAATTACGCTTTTTTTATTTTAATTAATTTATGTTACTGACAACCACGGTTCTTATAACGAGCAAATTACTTTCATTTCCGTTTCTTTTCGTGTAGGGGCGTTTCCTACATTAACATTTTGACAGAAATATGAGTTAATTAATATAGCGTTATAGAAGGCAGATCATGACAGTTTAATTAGGTTTCTATCTATTTCGACATCGATACAAGACCATACGCGACTTGAATCTTCTACTTTTGTCTGTATAAGGGTGGTGGACAATCTTGTGGTATCAGCCACATAAACTTGAATACAAACAAAGTATTTTTACCTTTCGAATTTCAATGTCTTTTCCCAAGTTTCTGTTATTTTAGTTAGTTACTTAAAAAGAACTCTTATAGTTAACAGAAAATTCCATGTCATTTTGCCCATCATCTTGTGTCCCCCAGGGATCCGATCTAGGTCCACTTTAGTTATTGATGTTTATTAACGACATATTGACAGAATTGGAATATAAAGTTGGTGTTGATTAGTACCAGGCACTTTATAAGTAAACGTAAGATAATTTCTGCAGAAAATTTTTGCACTGAAACTATACCTGTGAAAACAAATTTGTCATATATCTGACCATGTAATATTTTGTAAAGACAGGTGACCTGACAATGTCTCCATCTCGTTGCCATGCTAATGAGGCCAAATAAACTAGGCATTTCACAGTATGAAACGTTTCTGCCAGGGTACAAACCAAATTCGGTATAATGTAAATATCTACAAAATTTGCGTTGTATGCGTTCCAGAGACTGGATGTGAGCATTGTAATATGGAGCCCATATAACACAAGCATATAGTAAACGCCACGAGTGTTGGCGAGCGGTGGGGACTGTATGGAAACATAGTCGGCCTATAGGAGAACAGCACGGTCATGTGATTTATCACCAACTACACCAATCATGATAGCGATGCGTACGCAGGGTCTATACCACTATCTTTATACAGGTTCCCCTACTCTCGCCTACATTGGTGGCGTTTGCAGTACTCTAGTTCATTACGCACGTAAGCATAAGATAATGTTTTAAAATAATTAATATTATGAAAGCCCTTGGTGGTCCTCATTACAAAACCTAACATCTTCATTGCCTGGCTAGTAACCTGTTCTATGTGAGGAATAAAAGATAACTTTTGGTCAAATATAACACCCAAATCTTTAACTGCGGTTACTCTGGTTACGTTTTGGTCATTAATTTTATAGCCAAACCCAGTAAAGGTTAATTTAGGGGCAAAAGTCATTACTGTACAGATTCCTATGTTCAGGTTATTGTTAACACATCACTGAACGCCTTCGTTAAGTTTATTCTGCAGTGACAGACAGCTGTCGAAGTTATCTACGATATTAAAAATTTTCAGGTCATCTGCATATAATAATTTAGGCGCTTGAACAGCCTTAACAAGATCGTTAATAAAGAGCAAGAATAATAATGGGTCCAGATTACTTCCTTGGGTGACATCACTCGTTACTGCGTAGGATAATGACATTTGTCCCATGCAGTCGACATATTGCATCCTATCAGTTAAATAAGAGTTAAAAAACGGTATTAGATTATGTGAGACATTGTAACCACACAACTTACGAAATAAGGTAGGGTGATCCACCTGATCAAAAGCTTTTGATATGTCCATATATATAACATCAACTTGCTTTTTGTCATCTAGAGCGCCAGAAGTATATTGTGTAAAGTTACAATATATTTTATTTTATTTACATAATTTAGTAGTTACGCTTATAAATCAATTAAAAATTACAAATTATAGAGAAAAGCGGTGTATGATATCTTTGTTATTTTAATTATAAGGAGTTTAATTAGATTTCCAATGGAGTTCAAATGTAACAGAATCGCGCTCCGCATGGTTAAATTAAATTACGCTTTTTTTATTTTAATTAATTTATGTTACTGACAACCACGGTTCTTATAACGAGCAAATTACTTTCATTTCCGTTTCTTTTCATGTAGGGGCGTTTCCTACATTAACATTTTGACAGAAATATGAGTTAATTAATATAGCGTTATAGAAGGCAGATCATGACAGTTTAATTAGGTTTCTATCTATTTCGACATCTATACAAGACCATACGCGACTTGAATCTTCTACTTTTGCCTGTATAAGGGTGGTGGACAATCTTGTGGTATCAGCCACATAAACTTGAATACAAACGAGGCATTTTTACCTTTCGAATTCCAATGTCTTTTCCCATGTTTCTGTTTTTTTAGTTAGTTACTTAAATAGAACACTTATAGTTAACAGAAAATTCCATGTCATCTTGCCCATCATCTGGTGTCCCCCAGGGATCCGATCTAGGTCCACTTTAGTTATTGATGTTTATTAACGACATGTTGACAGAATTGGAATATAAAGTTGGTGTTGATTAGTACCAGGCACTTTATAAGTAAACGTAAGATAATTTCTGCAGAAAATTTTTGCACTGAAACTATACCTGTGAAAACAAATTTGTCATATATCTGACCATGTAATATTTTGTAAAGACAGGTGACCTGACAATGTCTCCATCTCATTGCCATGCTAATGAGGCCAAATAAACTAGGCATTTCACAGTATGAAACGTTTCTGCCAGGGTACAAACCAAATTCGGTATAATGTAAATATCTACAAAATTTGCGTTGTATGCGTTCCAGAGACTGGATGTGAGCATTGTAATATGGAGCCCATATAACACAAGCATATAGTAAACGCCACGAGTGTTGGCGAGCGGTGGGGACTGTAGGTTCCCCTACTCTCGCCTACATTGGTGGCGTTTGCAGTACTCTAGTTCATTACGCACGTAAGCGTAATATAATGTTTTAAAATATTTAATATTATGAAAGCCCTTGGTGGTCCTCATTACAAAACCTAACATCTTCATTGCCTGGCTAGTAACCTGTTCTATGTGAGGAATAAAAGATAACTTTTGGTCAAATATAACACCCAAATCTTTAACTGCGGTTACTCTGGTTACGTTTTGGTCATTAATTTTATAGCCAAACCCAGTAAAGGTTAATTTAGGGGCAAAAGTCATTACTGTACAGATTCCTATGTTCAGGTTATTGTTAACACATCACTGAACGCCTTCGTTAAGTTTATTCTGCAGTGACAGACAGCTGTCGAAGTTATCTACGATATTAAAAATTTTCAGGTCATCTGCATATAATAATTTAGGCGCTTGAACAGCCTTAACAAGATCGTTAATAAAGAGCAAGAATAATAATGGGTCCAGATTGCTTCCTTGGTGACATCACTCGTTACTGCGTAGGATAATGACATTTGTCCCATGCAGTCGACATATTGCATCCTATCAGTTAAATAAGAGATAAAAAACGTTATTAGATTATGTGAGACATTGTAACCACACAACTTACGAAATAAGGTGGGGTGATCCACCTGATCAAAAGCTTTTGATATGTCCATATATATAACATCAACTTGCTTTTTGTCATCTAGGGCGTCGAAAACATATTGTGTAAAGTTGCAAAGATTCGTATTAATAGAATGCATTTTCATAAAACCATGTTGTTTTATTGCAATACAATGTGATACGTGATTGTACAAATAACATGCAATAATGGAAGGCGAAGTTGCAAATTACGCCAACACGTTGATAATTTTCTATTTGACACTTTTGAATACAGGAACTACTTTCGATAATTTCTATTTATCCGGAAATGTAGCAGATTTGAGACAAAAATTATAGATATAACAGACGGGCTTAACAAAACATGAAATACACTCCTTTACAATAAAGGCTGGAACTAAATCTGGACCCACAGTTAATTTAGATTTAAGCTTCTTCGTTGCTTCAAGGATGTCACTAACACTCACTTCGCTAATATAAAGAACTTTATCATTAAACACATATGAATGAGTATGAATATCTCCAGGTGTTGGTTTTAAGTACACCGAGGGGAAGTAAGAAAAGAAGGCGTTTGTTATGTCATAATCAGCTGTATATTCCTTGTGCTTATACACCATTCATCCAAGTATCCTTGTGCTTCCTTTTTTAACATTAATATAATTCCACAGTTGAGAAGGATCGTGCTCCATGTTGTTTTCAACTACATGGATAGAGTTAGTTAAGGCTTTATTAATTTCAAGCTTGACTGTCTTTCACAGGTTACAAAATCGTTGTTTCTTATCTTAATCGTTATCTTTTATGATGATGGATTCTTAGTTCCTCTCGGCATTTACATACCAGTTTGCATGTCTCCTTTTCTATTTTACAGTATCCTTATTGATGTCCGACTGTTAGTAAATGCATGTTATAGATATGCGTACGTATCGTTCATCACCAGGTGATTTTCAATTTGGATTCTTTGCTAATGAGCTGTATAAATCAAATAATATTAAAATAATATCATGTAGCGGTTTCAATGTTAATTTCCTACCAAAATCATATTACCGAAGTTCTATCATAGCTCTTTTAAATTGTTTTAATTTAACGCAAATAACGCAAGATCCAACGCAAGTAACTTCAAGTTCTGCCTCTTATTCTTTCTCTTTATTTGAGTTTTCTACCACATATATTATCCTCTTTGGAAACAAATCACCGAGTCCACAAAATATTAGAATTATTGGAAAAAAGTCTCTGCGCCGTGACGTTTACGTCAAAGGAACAGTCAGAGGTTATTTCTAAACAAATAATATAAATCGGAATAAACACAGAAACAATGTATTTTTCTGACGTTTCGGAAAGTAGTCTCTTTCCGTTTTCAAAGTTTTTTTTCAAAGAACTCTTATTTGTTGTGTATGTCAAATACACAGCTTTAAGATTCTGTTTATGCCATTTCCATAGATACTTACTACTTACACAGAATTGATATTCTGTTTTAGATAATGTTGAGTTTGTTAAGTTCTTCTTTTAACATTGGTATCCAGATTGTACAAATATCTACAGAACAATTCGACACGCACTTATCTTCATTTAATAAGATTGTTGCTGATTCTTTAATTTTTCTTTTTTTGTTATCTGCCTCTTTTGTTAAAATTTTTGCCGAGTCCCAGTTTATTCTATGTCCGTTTTCCCAAGCATGTTCACAAATCTTTGATTTTTGAATTTCATTCTTCCTAATGTAATTCTTATGCTCATCCAACCTCACACTGAAAGGTCTGGATGACTCAACCACATAACATTTATCACATTCGCACAGGATATTGTAAATACAGTTTCTTGAATTCTGCTCCCTGTTTATCGGTTTTGTTTTTGTTGAAATAGATCTTAATGTGTTCCCATAACATAAGAAACTGTTGCTGCATAATGACGTTTAGATTTTTGTCGTACCTGATTGTCCCTATTGTCAACATTTATGAAAACTCAGGCAACAAATGCTTCAGGGTATTGATCTTGTACTAGGACCTCATTGATAAATTTTTTCTCGTTATTTAATATTTCATTATTAGATTAAATTATTTTGGCCCTATCGTATACACATTTTACAACACCCCTTCTAACATTTATTGACTGATTTGAGTAAAAATGTAGATATCTATTAGTATGTGTTGGTTTTCTATAAACGCTTGTTTCAATTTACCCTTTCAATTATAACATCTAAAAACGGTAGTTGATTCCTACTATCTACTTCTAATGTGAATTTAATAGACGGTTTCTTACTATTTGTATTGTCTAAAAAACTATCTAGTAAATCATCAACACCATGAGGCCAAATTGCAAAGATGTCGTTAACATATCTCCGCCAGACAACCGGTTTGTTTATACAATTTTGAACATGTGTGTTCTCAAAGTTCTCCATAAAATGTTGCTTAAAATTGGTGATAATGGAGACCCCATTGCCATACCAAAATCCTTCTGATAGACCTCATTTTCCAATTGAAAAAAGGTTGTTTTTATACACATTGTTAATAGTTCCATTATGCTATTTACGCTTAATTTAGTTCTAGTTTTCAAATTATTATCATTCAGCAACCTATCTTTAACTATTTTTAAGGTTTCATCTACCAGAATATTGGTAAAAAGATTAACTACATCAAAACTAACCATCAGTTGTGTTTCATGAATATCGCTTTCATAAATTTTTTCTATAAAATGTTTACTATTTTTAATATATGAATCGGTATTTCCAGAAAATGGATCAATAATTTTAAGTAAAAATTTTGCCAAATTATAACATGGCGAATTAATAGAACTAACACTTTTCTCGGTGATTTGTTTTTGAAGAGGATAATGCATCTGGTAGAAAACTCAAGTAAAAAGAAAAGAATATTCGTAGAAGTCCACAAATAACTTTCAGACAATATTCTGCCTCTTGTTTCGATACTTTTTTTTTTATAAATTTCAACTATAATAATTGTACTGTTGCTGATTACGGCTTTTCTGATCATAGCGCATAATTTCACATATAATCAATATAGCTTATAGTGTTTAAATTTGATTATCTTATAAGATACGTAAGATGTAATTAGGAGTTGTGTCTTCCTTATAAAAAAGTTCAAATCAGTGAAAAATAATTTCTAATATCAATAGGGTTTACTAATACGTTTATTATCCACTTACTTCTTTTTAATTCATTTCTTTTAATTTTTTGCGATTCAGTACATTTATCTGTGGTTTCCTTTAATCTGTTCATAAAATATCAACCAATACATTTACATTTCCTGCTCTGTAAACGTCATAAGTAGACATTCCGGCTGATTGGTTTCAGTTTACAGTGAATCATAGCATTAACCACATATTTAACTGGTATTAAGTCAAATCAAATTCAACTTAATTTAGCTAAGACTAAATGTATCCTTTTCTCGATAAGCAGGGACGCAGTACCTTTAGAAAAAGCGGTAATAGTACTTTGTGCAACAAGAGTGGATATGATAGCCATAGCCATATCGCACGAGAATGAAGATCTTTTGAGTGCGATATGGATAATCCACAGCATAGTATACTTTTTCTACGACCGGATTAAGAAAAAAATGCAAATAAGTAGTTTTAATCAAATTTTAATAGACAAACTTAGCGTCAGCTTAATCATAAGCTCTAGGTGAAAACATTTTATAAAGGCGGCAGTAGCCTAGCGGTTGCATTTACCTTCGAATGCAAGAGGTCGTAGGTTTAATCCCCCACATACCTACTTTTTTTTCCATATATCTCTAAAATTTTGTCTGTATATAATAATTTCAGTAAAATTTTAGGTGGTATACCGTTTATCGATTCTTCACTGGAATCCTCATTTTAAATTATTTTTTAGCTCAAACTGCACGAATACACACTGACAATTACTTTGACAGCTTACGCACTAACTTGAATTTTTTAAAACGAATAGTTGCCTATGTACGTAATACACGAACTGTGATTGGTCGATTTCATATCCATCCTAGAACGTATATAAAATATATCCGTTCAGTTAACTGGAATGAACCATTTTTCACTTATGCATTCTACATACTGTACGGAAAACAGCAAATTTATATAAGGGAGTAGAAAAAACACTTTTACTGCCACTTAGAATGATAAGACTTGAAGTAAAAGAATTCTGCCACCGCTCAGATGGAGTGTCAGAAAATTGACATTTTAAGTTCACGGAATTTGTCATTATAGTCATGTTTTTTTGACGTTTGAAAAAAAAATATTCGTATGTCTCATCATTGGTGTTTGGAGGATTGTGAATTATAAAAATGTTAAGCATTTGTGCAAACAATCTCCAGTTCTAAGAATATAAGTGACATGTTCACTGGCCCATTCCGTATCAGACAAAGTTGAAAAAGAAGAGCGACTACTTCCATCCCTCAGTTGGTAATCGAAGATTCGAAATTAAGCAACATATCAATACAAAAATTTTATCAACGAGATAACGTGCCCGCTAACTTAATTGCATTTTGGTCAAGTATCACAACGATAAACGCAATTCCGCCTGTCCGGGATCAGCGGCGGGCAAATTCGATGCATGAAATGCACAACAACCTTCAGGCGATGGTATAAATCGCGACGGCGCACCGCCCTATTGAAAGATAACCATTAACGGCCCTCTCTCGGCCATATGCTGTACTGCCTTATCGTGGTCCATCCCGCAACCCCTACATGACTGCTTATCGGACATGCATCTACATAAATCTGCATCAAAGAAATATGTTTGAGGGGTTAAAAACAATGTACTTTGTTTCATGGGCAAATTGATAGTGGTCAAAATAGTTATGATAAATCGCTATGTTTGTGTTTGTGCTACGCGCACCCCAGGCAGGAAATGGAAATATTTTAAATAAACCCTTTTTCAAATGAAATATACATTGAGTGCATAGCACGAGGTTATCAAAAAAGTTGTCATTAGCAATGTATCATACGCTTTTGCCTTTCCTATCCAAGAATGAAGTAGTAGCAGCTGACATCACATCAAGCTGCAACTTCAGACCCGTAGGCGCCAAAAGTGTAGCATTTGAGGTTATTTAATTATCCCGAGATTTAAGGAGTTCTAGACCTTTTTTGTGTCAAATTAATTATTAGTGTTTCTTTCAACTACATCTTTGTTGATTTGCTGAACTGACGTTAATTTACTGTTTTATTTGTATTTTTTAACCGACGTGTTTGAATTTGATCTATACACTTTATTTTAGGAGTCCCCGTTAGGGGTGTTTTTTTGCAACAAAATGGACTTTCCGTTCCTGAATGGGGTGGCAACTTTTCGAATATCTATTTCTAACCCTACCGAGAGTACACATTTCAAATATTATTTATTTATAAATTATTTCTTCTATTCACTGTTGTTTAATCTAATTTGCGTTGGTTAATCATAGTTATACAAATTAATAAATATAATATATCAAGAAAGTGTTGTGTGGGTACAACTAATTAAATGTTCTTCAGAAGGAGTTATTTATTAAACAAAACTTTAATAAAAAGTGGTTGCGAATCTTAAGTTTAAGTATACGAAGTGAATTGTTCGAGAACAGAAATATGACTTCGCTCTTTTGCCTGCATTTCGGCAGTCTCTCGTATACCTCTCGAGGGATGGGTAAATGAGCGTAATTTCCAAATTACAGTTGGCTATTGTAGTTGGCATTACTGCCTCCAGCCTATCGGCATTTTTACCTTAAAGGTATAACCTTTGTTAGTTTTACGATTATGGTATTTCCGTGCTTAATTGTGGGAAAGTACGCTACAGAAAGCGTACTAAAAAATGTATCACTTTGCGAACAATCTGCGTTTTACGTGTAATATTAAGAATATTCATACATTTCAGTTTGACTAAATAAGTTCACTGTTAAGGTTCTAAAACATGCAAAAACAGTATGTCCATAACAAAATGTTTCGAACATATTCTTGCATTTTTTATTTTTGATTCGGGAGAATCATGTATACGGAGCGCTGCTTCCTAATGGGCACGTATTTCTATTCTTGTACCCTTTACCTGTCCTCTAGTTTGAGTAGATGGAAATTCAAAAAATCTCACTGTTTCCTTTCGATTCTACTGATAAGTGTACCCAACAGCACAAGTTGTCTGCATAATGTTTCTAAGATTGAAACAAATAAGTTTAAACTTACTAGAAACATTTGAGCTTGAAAATTGCCATAAAATGTGAATTTCACGACAATAGATATTATAGAAAACCATTAATATTAATACTTTATACTCTCTTCGAAACAGTGTATATCCACTACACGATACTTGCCTAAGATTGCATAACTTCCGCGTTACATTGACATACAAGCCGCTAGAAGGTGGGTCTAGATCGCTGTATTTCCTTGGCAGTCACCTGTCCAAGAACTTACTGCAATTAGCTGTTGTACTACTTGTCGTAATTGATACGAGTATAGTAAAATCAGACCTACGCTCGCCCCGGTCAGTTATTGAATAGCATTGCTTTGCTACCCAGTGCCCAGTGCTACCCAAGCAGGAAAGGCTTTGTTTTAAGTTAATTAGACACTATTTTTAGGCGTACGTGGATTAGAATTAATAGACCACTTAAGTTGACCGTTTCGATCACCTGCCATGATTCCACAAGACTCTTTTTTGCGTGTTTACTTTAAAAATAAGTTTTATGAGACACCAATAGAAGGTATGGTTGATTAACAATATAAAATTTTCACTTGTGAAAATTTTCTCGACTTCATTTTTCATAGTTAAATAACCCAAACACAGTTAATTTTATCGACATAAGACAAGTGTAAGTTTTTCATTTAGAATTGTACATCATAATTTCAAATAAAAAAACCGCTGCCCAAGAAATCACTACTTCCACATCCAGATATTGTATCCAAGTCTTATATACACTAAATCCCAATATTTTATTCCCTTTAATAATAGAGTGGGGGTGGCAATAGGGGTGGAAGAGGGGAAGGCTAATGTAAAAAAATTTGGAAGCCCTTGGTTCTCGTATACACACTAAATCCTAATTTAATTTTGTATTCCCTTAAACAATAAGATGGGGGTGGCAATGGGTGTAGTAGGGGGGGGTAATTAATGCCAAAATAAATTTTAGAGGCCCTTGGTTTTCGTACACACACTAACTATAATATAATTTTGATGCCAAAAAATTTTGAAATCTCGACTTTTCGTACAATTTTATGGACTCTTACCTGCTTGCTTTGTCTATTTACCTTTATTTGCCCCATTAGATTAAAATATAATCTAGTTTCAGATCTGATTATAGTACATAAGTGTACCAAATTTCAAGTCAATATCATAAACGGTTCCAGAGTAAACATGCGTACAAAAGAAAGTTACAGACAGACAGACCGACAGACAGACCGATAGACAGGAATTTTTATTTCGCTCAAATTTAAAATATCGACGTTTCATGACATTTTAAACCTATTTTTTTACGTTGCTCTACTTCCACTGGACGAGGAAGTATCGTTTTGAAATAAAATAGAACATTTATTGCATTTAATATATTGTATATGACATCCGGAATAACTGAGATCAAAGCAAATCATGATTTTTAACAACAAAAATTAACCGGTTAGAAGCCTGGCGCGTTAAGTGTAATAATTGCATATTACCATCAAAACGCTAATGCTTCGATTGCAACTAACACCAGCTGAAAGACGATCCTACTTAAAGGAGCTCTCGTGCCAGTCGTCACACACCACTTGCAGACTGCAGTTTCGAGCTGTTGGGTCTCCTCAGTGCAAGGTAAGCATGTGACGACCGACACGAGGATCATTTGACTATTTAGTACATTTCGGTATCGTTGGGATAGCGACATGTAAAACAATCAGCAGGCGCCATCTAGTGGTCCAGTGTCTGTTGCAATAGAAAAGTAAATGGCCTGACTGGGCTTAGCATAGTTCAAATATGCTTTTAGAGGGCGAAATGTGTTTGCCTACCTTACACTGAGGAGAGCCAACAGCTCGAAACTGCAGTCTGCAAGTGGTGTGTGACGACTGGCACGAAAGCTCCTTTAAGTAGGATCGTCTTTCGGCTGGTGTTAGTTGCAATCGAAGCATTAGCGTTTTGATGGTAATATGCAATTATTACACTTAACGCGCCAGGCTTGTAACTTGTAATTCAGCGCGCGGTGGGGCACATAGCCCGGAGAGTAGCTGTTGGTTGCAGTCTGATTACGTTCCTTATAGTAAAATAACGATTTTATAGAGGAGTTTGCACCTAAAAATATTATGTTTAATATTTCGCCCTCTAAAAGCATATTTGAACTATGCTAAGCCCAGTCAGGCCATTTATTTTTCGATTGCAACAGACACTGGACCGCTAGATGGCGCCTGCTGACTTTTTTACATGTCGCTATCCCAACGATACCGAAATGTACTAAATAGTCAAATGATCCTCGTGTTGGTCGTCACATGCCTACCTTGCACTGAGGAGAGCCAACAGCTCGAAACTGCAGTCTGCAAGTGGTATGTGACGACTGGCACGAGAGCTCCTTTAAGTAGTATCGTCTTTCGGCTGGTGTTAGTTGCAATCGAAGCATTAGCGTTTTGATGGTAATATGCAATTATTACACTTAACGCGCTAGGCTTGTAACTTGTAATTCAGCGCTCGGCGGGGCACATAGCCCGGAAAGTAGCTGTTGGTTGCAGTCTGGTTACGTTCTTTATAGTAAAATAACGATTTTATAGAGGAGTTTGCGACTAAAAATATTATGTTTTAATATTTCGCCCTCTAAAAACATATTTGGAAAATTAATCTGTAGTTGTTCTATGTCCCATTCTTCACTGCTCACTCTGTATAATGGGTATCTTGTAAACAAGCCTCCTCTCGTAATTGATGGTGATTGAAATAATTGTATCATTATTAATAATAAAAAATTACGTTATTTTATTATTTTAATTGTTGTTATCAATTTCCGCCGCATTTCTTGAAGCAAACAATTAAACGATTTCTTGGCATAGATACGGTTTAATGAATATTGATAAATAAATCATTAATTCTAACAAAAGTGTATTGTTAATTGTTAGTTATACAATAACCTACAGATACGGAATGATTTACTTTTATTTTTACGTTTGTAAATGTCTTTGTCGGCTAGTTAATTCAACCACTATTGATATGTTTTCTATTTAATAAATGCTGTTATATCGATGTTAATTTCCGTTTCTGACATCTTTAACCCCGCTTATCTAAATATGTTTATGATGTCTTCAAAGAAGTAATTGATGTATTTTTACCAATTAATTAATATTAATTATAACTATAAACAATGGTGATTATGTTGTTTGTTCTCTAAAATGTCATACTTAATTTTAAATAAAAATTATTAGTCAAAAAATTAACAAGCATTTTGGGAGATTGTTAACGTGCTATCAACCATTATTCATATTTCTTAGTGTTTTATCTACAGAGTGTCATAATAAAAGCATTTTTTAAAAATAATTCCATACTGTAAAGGCACTTTATCTAGTTATTTGTACGACTTTATTTCTTTTGTGTTTGTAATCTTATTTATATTCTTCATGCCAATTAGAGAGAGAACGAGTCAATAGAAAATTACAATAACATAACACGTAACATGTAAAGTAAATAACAAAAACATATTATACAATACAGGATAATATAAACATTTCGAGGCGAAAAAGAATATGTACTTATACATACAACGTAAAATAAAGAAAAATAAGAAAAATGAAACATATATCTACATATTTGTTATTCTAGACCTAAGATGCAAAAACTCTGATACAATAAAGTATTGTAGTGTCAGATAAAAACACTTTAAGTTTTTTAAAAATAAATATTCATCTTCTACAATAGCAAAGGTCTAGTAAAGTGTAAACGAATTTAATTGAAACCGTATAAAAACTAAAAGCCGGCAAAAACAGTCGGCATCTCTTTATTGTACATGGGCGGAGGTAAATAGAAATGCTTGTCATAAGAAAATAATAAGATTTTCGGGCGTTATTATATTATCCTCTGTTTCAAATGGTCTCCAGAAAGCCATGGTAAATTATAAATATGAACAATAACTAACTAAACTCCTACGCTTGATATTATAACAGGTATTTACGCACTGCACTTGCACATTAACAGCACAGCAGAAGTCCACCTTTGACTATTGAGAAGCGATTTATGAGTTTTTTATGCTAGTGGGCCTGTCCGTTTTATTATCTTTAAACCAGTGCAGTCGTAGATGGTTCATTCAGGCTGATTACATTGCCAGTCTCGTACTCGCCTGCACAGTTCCAACTACCATTCGAATCTCGATACCATTGCTAAATATATAGGACAAAATATCAAGTTCAGGGCGCATGGTCCTGTGCTTTAACACTGACCAGTTCCAGTTATCCTCGTATAAAGTATAAACAAATTATTATAAATCAAAATAATGTCGAAATTGTAAATGATTATGATAGTGAGATTAATGAATAATAATGAATAATTTCTTTATAAATATTGGAAAAAACATGAGAAGGAAAATTCAAGTTAATAAATTATTAAAAAGAAGAAATCTATCAACGAAGACGAAATCATAAAAAATATATATAAACGGTTTAAAAATAAATCTTCCTCAGGTGAAGATAATATATCCTCAAAGATATTGAAGTTCTTGAATGCAATCGTTGCTAAACCCCTGTGTTACATATTTAACTTATGTTTTGAAAAAAGTTTCTTTCCAAACATGCTAAAAATATCAACTGTGACACCTATATACAAAGTAGGATGATCCATAACAACAGACCCAACTCGGTAATCAAAATGTTGCAAAATTTTTAGAAAAATGTAGAAAAAATAGAGTAGTAGATAAGATAAAATGGACAGAGCACATTCAACAATTAAACAAGTTTGGAAATTCTATCATCTAAAAAATATTGTGCCTTTTAACACTTTAAAGTCATTGTATCAAGCATTGGTTGAATCAATTCATAGATATGGAATAATAACATGGGGAAGTGCATATACCACAAATTTGAGTCCTTAAATATATCTCAAAAACATATAATAAAAATTATCTGGGGGAAAAATAAATACTACTCCATTGAACTACTATTCAAACAATTTAATGTATCAAATCTGCGATACATAAGGCTGTCCATTTTATCAGGGCTCTCGAGAATATCTCACTTAATATTGGTCGTACAAGAAAAATTATTATTACGAAAATTGTGCCGATTTATATAACTTACAAAATGATTTAAAGACATTTGAAATCCATGGCCTACTTTAAGAGTTATGGCGGAAAATATCGAAAATGCGGAAAAGGTCTAGGCCAAATATCTTCGTCATTTGAAGAGATACGAGAAAAATTCTAAGGCGAAAATTTTTTGCAAAACAGGGTGTTTCAACAAGGTTCTATCTATTTTTTTTCAAAACCACTGTATTTTGAGATTTACTCTTCAGGCTATTAAAAGAATTATTTTGAAACGGGCGGGAAATGGCGCTATTAAATAGAGTATTTTCCTCCCTTTTCAACGATATATCACATGCCATATTTAGTCATTGGTACTACGTTAGTAATTATAATAACATTTTTTTTTAACCAATAATTTTTTTTTAACAAGCATTATATTTGCCGTGGAGAAGTATGATTAAATAAAACGATAAAATAATTCAATAAGTTGTTCAAACTTTGCTATAATAACACATTAACACAATTAAGAAGAATAAAGTAAATTCAGGTAACAAAAACAAATTAATAATAAGAAGAATATAGCACACAGAGCATTAATATTTATCTAATCCTCAAAATAATTTTTAAGATATCATTCAAAGTGTCCACCGCGATTTCTTATGCACAATCGAGCGCGGCGAGGCACGGCATTTAAAACATTACTCAGCATTTCGGAGGTAACTGTAATACATGCTTGTTGAATTCGAGCTTTTAGGTCCTCTACATTTTACGGTGTCGTCGAAAACACCTTATCTTTAATTTACCCCCATAGAAAAAAATCCATTGGGGTTATATCTGGAGAACGAAAGGGCCATCGAATAAATCCATTGGTACCTATCCAATGTTGAGGCAAAATTTCGTCTAAATAATATAGGCAAATCTGGAAATTGTAGGGAGGAACTCCATCTTGTTGAAAATATTGAAAGTTGTGTCGATTCTGTAAAGGTATGTCATCTAAGAATTCATTAAATTCATTTCTCAAAAAGTTTAGGTACCTTTGATCACTGAGGTGGCCATCATAAAAATAAGGACCTATTAAATTGGTGCCTAAAATACCTATCCAGACATTTATTGAAAAACGATTTTGAAACCCAGTCGGTCTATGTCAGTGTGTATTTTCAGAAGTCCATTTGTAATGAATATTGCGATTAAAAAATCCATTATTGGAAAAATTTGCCTCGTCGGACCAAAGCATTTTACTACATATTAATGGATCGGCACGCTTCTTTTCCAACAATCACCTACAAAAAGTCGTCCTTTTTTTTGTCCCCCACTTGTAAATTGTGAACTTTTTTGGCACCGGTAACCATTTTTCTTTAAAATTTTTCTAGCACTTGCTTTATTTATATGACAAGCAATTTGAATTTCTCTTAATGATGTTTCCAAATTTTCTGTATTTTTATTTCTTACATAATTAATAACTCGGTTTACCTTATTTGCATTATCAGTAACACTGTTCAACCTTGTCTTCTTCTTTAAAAATGAACCATTATTTTTCAGTTTCGTAGCTAATTTTCTGAACAGAGTTTTATTCGGCTGTAGTGCTTGTGGAAATCTGTTTCTCTATTCTACTTGAGCTAATCCAGAGTTAAAATTGCATTGGCAATATGTAACGAACATATTATAACGATCAATGTGAGTGAAAATCATTTTTGAAAATTCTAAATTTTTAAGCGAGTGTGACTGAGTGAGAGTTTAAGTATTAACTGGGATGATCTGTCAAAAATTTAAATTGTCAAGTTGGTTCATAGTCAACTATTTTAAAATAATTTAAATAATAGTGAAATCATGAAATACAAACAAATGGATATTATACTTAAATTAATTGGTACAGACATTTTAACTTTCTGAGCAAGGAGTGACGCTTTTATGGAAGATCTTTATACATTGGCATAACTGCGAATACTCTTTCCATAATTGCTCCATGTTGTTTTCTTGATTATTTTGTTTTTGTTACCTGAATTTACTTTATTCTTCTTAATTGTGTTCATGTTTTATTATAGCAAAGATTTGAACAACTTATTGAATTATTCTATCGTTTCATTTAATCATACTTCTCCACGGCAAGTATAATGCTTGTTAAAAACAATTTATTGGTTTTAAAAAAATGTTTTTATAATTACTAACGTAGTACCAATGAATAAATATGGCATGTGATATATTGTTGAACAGGGAGGAAAATACTCTATTTAATGGTGCCATTTCCCGCCCGTTTCAAAATAATTTTTTTAACAGCCTGAAGAGTAAATCTCAAAATACAGCGGTTTTGAAAAAAATTAGATAAAACCTCGTTGAAACACTCTGTTTTGCAAAAAATTTTCGTCTTAGAATTTTTCTCGTATCTCTTCAAATAACGGAAATATTTAGCCTAGACGTTTTCCGCATTTTCGATATTTTCCGCCAAAACTCTTAAAGTATGCCATGGATTTAAATGTCTTTAAACCATTTTGTAGGTTATATAAATCGGCACAATTTTCGTAAAAATATTTTTTTTTGTACGACCGATATTAAGTGAGATATTCTCGAGGGCCCTGATAAAATGGACAGCCTGTATATTAAAATAGATAGTAATTATGTATTGTGATTATTTCTTAAATACTTTGTAATTATTGAATTCTAATTGGAATAAAGCAAGTTTGATTTGAATTTGATTGATTATGTAGTTCGGTAAACGGTTAAATAGCTTGGACTCACGAATCTTGGCGATTTCTGTGATTGTATAAATTATGTATGCCTTGTCATGTTCTTTTGGAGTACATTTAATTTTATTGTTATACCACTTGTGTCCTTCCTTGTCAGTTAAATTAATTTTTATTTTATCAGCATTTTCCCGAGCTACAATTCTGAAACATGCAGTTTTTTTTCTATTTTGTATATGGTTATCTAAATACGTACCAATTATAAGACGATCTGAAATATTTGGGTATACTGTTGGTAATGGTTCTAACTTACAATAATAGTTATAAGATCGATCATGGTTGATGAAGTGGTAGTAATCGTAATGTCCCGATTCATTGTTTGCTTGAATCTTGTATTCAATTATGTGAGTGATTTTTCTTTCCATTAAAATTAATGTTAAAGTCTCCCATTTTATTATTTCTTTATGGCGTGTTTTTGCGTTTTTGCAAAAAATAATTACGTATGTTGTATTGGTTATAACAAAATACATTTAAAAATTGACATACGTCAGTGGTAAAATAATAACTTGCCACGCCTATTGTAGATTTTGATTTAAACACAAAATCTCGTCCGTCGACGAAAATGGCAAACAACTTTAACTATTGCATTACAAGTGGAGCAAATTTGATTTATTTCAGCATTTGCTGTGGTATGGCGAGGAAATTACATGTTCAGTAACTAGTTCATAAATATAGGTGTAGATGGTAATGACTGAATAACAAGTTGCTTTACGCAGCTTAATTATGTTTTATTTGAGACATTTCGAGTTAACGATTCCATCTCGGTCTCTTATTTATTTTAGAAATGTTTAATTTTATTTTAATGACGTGCTTAAACAAAAAATGTGCACATTATCTTAAGCAGGTATCTTTTTCACATTACATTTACGCAAAAATAATAATCATAATGAAATAAAATACTTATTTAATGAAAAACATCCCTTATTACATTACTTTGTCATTAATTATTTTCCCAACATACTTAAAAGAGTAATTGTAAAGCCAATATTTAAAAGGTCAAAATTAAATATAGACTATTATATCTTCATCCAGCATGTTCACCAGTTGTTGTGAATTGTGGAGAAATATATAAACCAAAGCTTGAATAAATATGTAATTGCATTTAAAAAAAAAAAATTAAAGTGATGGTAACTGGACTAAACTGTCAAAACGTTTTGACTGGTGTGAACATAATCAGGTCAGGCTGGTATGGGTATCCGGCTAAAGTGGCATAAAGGTCAACGAAGAGACCAATCATTTAGCGGGAGAAGGAGCAAAAGCTCCTTTACCTGGTCATGAGCCAGTTTTCGGTCTACCGAGAAGTCCGATTCAATCAGAGCTACGAGATTTTGTCATTATACAGTTGAACAACTATTGGGCTCGAACTCCAGGAATGAGACACTCCCCATGTAAATGAGCCTTCAACTGACTATCGTAAAATGCTTGCTGGGGCTCGATATACAACAAATAAGACGGATAGAAGGCCTGTTAATAAGGTGCTGCCCTCTAAATAATCACTTATAATACATATAATGAAGGTGAGGGAAGATCCAATTTGTCGGATGTATGAGGTGAAGGATGAAATGCGCGTCATTAGGAGCATCAAGTGATAGGCATCTCCAATGGCAATTTCTAGTGCCGAAGGGGCTACAAGACCTGCACTGGAATAGACTGTTATCCTTCGTCTCCACATGTCTTTTCTAGGACATCGCATATACCTTTAATTTATGTGGGACCTACAGGGCTGAGCACTGCGCATCTTCAGATCTGCTCGCGTATATAACTAATTAAGTGATGCCAAAGCTTCCGCATTTTTGATATTTTGTATTGAGAGATATCCATGTTGTTCCTTGAGTCAGTTGGAACCAGTCTGCGTAGGTTTCATAAACACCAAGACACTGCACCCAAAACTTTACTTGAATTGTAAATTGGACTTATTTAAGGCGAGATCTAACGAAACTTACATAAAGTAACCGATTGGTACAAATATTTTTAAAACCCTTACAGTTACGTATCACGAAACCAAGGCTTTTAAAAGCGGAGGCAGTTGTCATTTCTACATGTTTATTGAAAGATAATTTTTTATCGAAATAAACTCCAAGGTCTTTAATGAATTCAGGCCTTTGTAAACTTTCGTTGTCAACGTTATAATTAAACATGTACTTTTTTCTGCCAAATGACATTGCATTACATTTGCTGACATTAAGAGGTAAATAGTTGTCATTGCACCAAGTATTATTAGTACTTAAGCAGTCTTGAAGATTAACACAGTCATCAAAAGAGTCAGTCAATCGATATATTTTTAAATCATCTCCGTACAGGGGGAAATGGGTGTTATTATCGAAGCCCTCCAAAATATTGATAATAAACATAACAAAGAAAAGTGGACCAACTATCGACCCTTGTGGCACACCGGATTTTTGTCAGAAACTGTCAGATTTATAACCTCGGTACTGAACAAATCGATATCGATCCTGCAGATATGATTTAATTAATTGTAGTAACGAATGAAAAAGACCGAAGGTGTCCAGTTTACTAATGAAACACTATAATCTAGCTTGTCAAAAGCCTTGGAGAAAACCGTGTAGACAATATCAACTTGACCACCTCTGTCCAGACTTTCACAAAGAAATTGTGTTTTGCACACAAGGTTTGTGACAGTTGACCTACCTTTCATAAAACCATGTTGATCGATAGATATTGTGCCAGAGACATAAGAATATATGGAGGAGTGAAGAATTACCTCAAAAAATTTTCCAAAGTTACAAATGATAGTGCCTTGAAATTTCCCGAATAAAGTTTTAGTGAATTGAAATTGAATTTGCCTCATGTAAAGTTTAGTAAGATCAATATACCATTGTTTAACAAATCCTTGACAAGAATTACTTAATTTGAATCAATTTTTAAGATAAATAGCAAAAGCCCAAAATCTGAACCTTGGGAACATCTAAAATTGCAAATGACATTTTACATTATTATTAGTCTCAAAAATTGAAAGTTAATTGAAATACACAGCTTTTAAAATAAGTATATCATGTACCGCAAAGGCCGTGCAGAGCAAGAATTAAAATAATGTGCCATTTTAATTTCTTTAAGAAATGTTTTTCTTATTTTCCCATTCAATCTTAATGTGAGGGGAAGTCTCTCCAAAGTAGTATTTTCCACATTAAAATCATGAATGCCTCCTCATCAATCATAAATACTATAGATAGGTGTAAATTACAGTCAGTGCATCATTAATAAATCATGTTGAATAATACCGTAATATAAATATTAAATCGAATCTCTTTGTAACCGTAATTTTACTGGCGTGGCTTTTAAGAATTGATGTGCCTCATGCAACATAATCGTCTTAATGTTAACATCATTTTTCATTTGTCATTCTCTATGCGAAATTTGTCTTCTCATGTTTATAGAGGATTATACTCTTGTAAACCACTCTGCTTGGGAGTAGACGTGTCGCGATAGGTTCAAACATGGATTGGGAATAATGACAGTATATCTATTTACATAAGACAGAGTGTAGCGTGGTATAGCCGCTCACACATTGGACTAGATTTGTGGTTATTTATATACAGTTAGTCCTCGGATGGGGTACTGCACTCTTATGGATTTTTTTTTATTTAGTCATCTTTTCAATTATTAATTTATTTGCTTTTTGTTTGTTTGTTTGTTTCTTTCTTTGTTTTTAGTTTCTATGTTTATTTTTTGTTTATTTATCTACTTATTTATTTGCTTTCTTGTTTGTTTGTTTATTTATTTATGTACACCACACCATCAAAAACCTATTTTTTATTATTAGCCTTTACTCAAGTCCGAGTATAAAAATGTTACAGTCGATAAATTGTGTGTAATAAAAAACAAGTAAAAGGTGTAGTCTATTGTAATTCCCATTCATCTACGGTGCACACGACTATGGCTATAGAGGCCAATTCGGGAGAGCACATGTCGACCGCAGTCAGGACAAACATAGACCTGGTTAGGTCTTGGATTCGGCCTTCTTGCAGCAACATTTCCTTGATAGCTGGCCACAACCCCTCGCCATTCGGTTCTGTCCGCTGCAAGTTGTTCCCATTGCTCGTCTGCAATACCGCAGGATTTTAGATTTTCATGGAGAGCGTCTTTGAACTTTTTTCGTTGACCGCCACGCCTTCTTCTATCGCTTAGCAATTCACCATAAAGTGTACATTTAGGAAGGCGGTTATCATGCATACGATGAACGTGACCTGCCCATCTTAGGCGTGCTCTTGAAATAAGCACCTCAATTGGAAGGCTGTTTGCTCTCCTGAGTACTTCCACGTTTGATATGTGATGGAACCAACGCATTTTCATCATACTTCTGAGATGTCTTTGCTGAAAACGTTCTAATTCTTTCACATGACGACGGTAAGTGACCCAGCTTTCACATCCATATAGCAGTGTTGGAATGACAACTGCTCTGTAGACAGCCATTTTCGTTGACAAAGCAAGGTCGTGGTTGTCAAATACTCTCTCTCTAAGTCCCCAGAGTGCTCTACATGCAGCGTTCATTCTATTGCGAATCTCGCTGTCTATGTTTGCTTTGTCATTAACAACGTTGCCTAAGTAATTGAGCTGATCCACCACTTCAAGAGAATTTCCGTTAAGTGTAATGTCTATTTGGTTCACTTGATAAGGAGTTGACATAATCTTAGTCTTTCCAATGTTGATTTTAAGTCCCAAGGAATCATAGCTCTGGGCATACACATCTAAAAGTTCTTGAAGCTCTTCCGGCGTAGAGGCTAAAAGTGCACAGTCATCCGCATACTGGAGATCACAAATGAATCGTGTGCGTGTCTTCGTGAAAGCTCTAAAGCGCCCTATGTTAAAGAGACCGCCATCAAATCGGTATCTGAGACCTATTCCTCTGACTGTCAGTTTGTTGTCAACAATAATTGTTAGAGCAGTGGTAAACAAATTAAAAAGTAGGGGTGCCAGGACACATCCCTGCCTAACTCCAGTGAGGGTTTGGAAAGGTTCGGTTGCCTCATTATTATACATAACCTGGGCGTTGTTGTTTGTATGTAGACTGCGACATACTTCCACAAATTTTCTAGGGATACCTAAGCGGAACATAATTTTCCAGAGCACTTCCCTGTCCACCGAGTCAAACGCCTTGGTTAAATCAATGAAGGCCATGTGAATTTCTCCTTGATGCTCGAGTGCTTTTTCTTGAAGCTGTTTAAGTGTGAAGATTAGATCCGATGTGCCTCGGATTGGTCTAAAGTCACTCTGTGTTTCAGGAAGTAACTTTTCCATAACAGGTGTTAGCCTATTTGCCATCGCTTTAGTGAGTATCTTCCCTCCAACAGCCAGGAGAGCTATACCCCTGTAATTTCCACAGTCCGCAGCGCTTCCTTTGTTTTTGAAGAGGTTGATTAAAAGTGTATCACGAAACTCCTGTGGAGCTTGACCACTTTCCCATACGACATCAAACAGTTTTTTGAGGTAGGGTATGAGCTCTGACGACACAACTTTAAAGATTTCAGCTGGGAGTGAGTCGGCGCCGGGAGATTTGTTATTTTTTAGCTGCCCAATGGCGGTTAAGATCTCTTCCGTTGTTAGTGGTTTATCTAAGTCTTCGAAGGTGTCATATTGAGGGATAAGATTTATAATATCGTGATCGGCTTGACTTTGCTGGTTAAGAATGTTAGAGTAGTGTTCTTTCCATCGGGCTCTTATTTCCTGGTCTTCTTTGAGGAGATTTCCATTTAAATCTTTAATAAGGCACATATTTTTCCGACTGGGGAAAAATACAATATATATGATTTACAGATATAGTAGAGAAGTAAAAATAAACATGCATAAATGCAATAGATAATGAAGGAATAATAAATACAAGTTAAACAACAGATACAGAGAGAGATAGCTGTGAAAAAATACATTTAATATTTGTAACGCTTGAATGAAACATATCAAGCTGATTCTCAATAGACATGTAACTATTGCACATCAAATGTAAAGTGAGAATTTAGTACGTTTGTTCGTGGGATAGGAAGGTAGAAGATTGTGATTACATATTTTGGATGCAGGGGCATGAAAGTTCAGCATATTCAAGATATTTGGGCAGTCAACTAAATTGTGAATTAATTTGTATAAACACAAAATAGAGCTAAGTTTCCTGCGGTCTTGTATGCTAAGAAAACTGAATCTATTTAGCAGTTGTTTATATACAAATAGACTGGTAGGAGGGTTAACATTGTCCATTTTGTATGATGGTAACATCAATTAGAGACGTTGAATTTCTTAATGCTGCCTCATTGTTCGTTATAGCCGTGACTTCAAGATTTCACGACACCTACTTGATAGAGATCCACTGATAAATATTTTCCTTTGTATCTTGTAGGATATCAATAATATGTATTTTTATGTGTTATAATATGGATAAATAGTGAAGTGCTGGTACCAAGATATCGGTAATAAAATGTTTTATTGAAAGTGAGCCAATATTTAAAAAATATAGTTATTTCTGAAATGTTTAAGAGCCTATAACACAAACGTTATATGACACAATGTCATAATTGAATTTTTTGGTGATTTATTGAAGCAAACCAAAACTTTTTTCTTTGAGGTCACGGCCGCCTACATGAAAAATTAAATTTGCTTATTAAAATGTCAGTCATTAACATTTTTATATCAATATGCTATAGTTGTATGCAAAATGACCTCCTGAATCCACAAATGTAAAAAATATACAGGGTGTCCATTTAAAAATTCAAAGTTAGCATTCCCAAATTTGGAATTTATATCTTGTAAGATCAAGAAAATGTAGGAGCGAGCGTCATTTCGTGGTCACCCAGTATATTATGGACTTTCGATCATTTTATATTATAATTTTATAAAAATCTATATGTATTAATTTATTATCCATAAATTATACTTATGTTTTACAGTATACATATTTTTTAACATAATTTCTAACATCCACGAAACTAATTGCTGCCATCTCTTTAGACTGTCACAACCTGTTCGATATTTTAAAAATCTCTTAATAAAATGATATAAAATTTTTACAGATTTGACGGCAAAATGTATTAATGACATTATTAATTAATTATTAATTAATTTTGACATAGTTGAAACAAGTCAATTTTTATTTTTTGAAGGCGCAATCGATCTTTATCATTATTACATGAACTTTTAAATCGGGTTTTAAAAGAAAACGATACGTCGTACGAATTTTCGCCAAGAGTGCATTTTCTTTAAAAATTCGTCTGAGAAGTCATCTTTAAAGCCAAAAATAGAAAAAAAGCATATTGATATAATCTTCGGCAGTATAGCGCACTATTTTTTGATAAATAACTCTCAAAAATTGCACTACCTTGATTAGATAACTGGATGAAAAATTGCAAGAGCCAAAAAAGTTTCTAAATTCCATAAGATATCCAGTAATTAATCAAAATTCTTAATTTGACACAAGACAAAAAATATTTCACCTTGATCTTTACCGGACCACCTTGCATAGGACACATCTTGCATGCCGGTACGAACTTGATCTAATGAGCATGTAACCCATCAAAATAAAGACCCGCATTCACAATTTGAGCATCGCACACCCACTTTAAGGGGCTGTAACACGTTTAGGAGGCGTGGTAGGAAAAACTTTTATTAGGAAAATCTTCATCTTTGGGGCTCCCCAATCAACAGTTGAATTTAATGGTACTATTTTTTGAATCACCCTGTATATGCCCTGTATATGCTTTACATAACTACAAATCAGGGCGCTCAATTTGAATCTAGATTATTTTCACAATTTTCAAAATCCCTAGGATTTTATAGGATACACACTATTGCTTATCATCCTCAAAGTAACGGGTTAGTTGAAAGATTTCACCGAACTCCAAAAACAACGTTGATTGCTAGATCTAATTCCAGGAATTGGAAGAATAAACTTCTAATCATTTTATTCGGTTGGCGAGCAATGCCAAAAGAAGATTTACAATGTTCTGCTGCGGAACTTGTTTTTGGTTAACCGTTACGTCTTCCGGTAACGTTAGTTCCGTACACCCCGTATAAAAAGTGCCGTTCTTTTGGATCTTAGAATAAAAATCTAACACTTTCTCATCAGCGTAACCATTTAATTCTTACAGTTTCATTTGCGTAAAATCTTTTGACTTTTACAGAATTAAATTAAATCGTGTTACCAGTCCTTTTAATTCGAAAAATATATACCCATTTACCATAAATAAGGATCCCGGCTACTGGCAATAATAATAATTTAGCCAAAGCCCATTAACGGCAGTAGCAATATAGGGTATTATATCTAATTTTACATCCAATTACACAAGTCAACTTACTCGCTTTAGTCTAATTTAGTCATCATAAAATAAATAACTAGCGAATTTAATAAGAGAGATAGTTGACTTAATAAAGTTGCTCACATGAATATACTCCAGAGGATTCATGCTAATTGTGGCTATGTCGAACAAGTCTTGGTATGGCCGTGGAATCCTTTCTGCATTCTAAAGTGTTGCCAAGCCACGCAGTAATAAATTTAAATAAGTATTCTGTTAATAATTAGCAGTGCGCTCTCGTGTGGCTTAATTACCTGCTATACCTAAGAGGTTCGATTCAATCTGCGAAGATTAACACGCCGCTTGCTCTTTTATTAATTTTCTCACTCACGTTTCTTGCTGGTTATCTTCTCCTTGCAGCTTGGCATCTTTTGTTTTCTTATTTCGCGCGATTGTATGGTTGCAGCACTATCTAAATTTCGTAATCTTAAACAGTCCGTTTTTTTCTGTTGGGGTGTAATTACCTTGGAGAATTTATCTGACACGGACCATTATGTAACTTTGTTTTGTAATAACAATTTGAATTGTTTAAGTTGCCAATCTTATCGCGAAAATAATTTGTTTGTGTCACTCTGGATATCGACGATGTTACTAGAGATAATCTCGTGTTGCGACCGAAAGTAATTAGGAAGTAATTTAATATTTATGTTTTACGTCCTTTCGTTTCAAGGATTGGCAATGTTCAATGGCTACGGATAAAATCATCGGCAATATTTATAACTTGTATAAAAAATCTTTAGAAATATTATCTGGGGAGGTATCAATAATAATTTGTTTATACCGCCATATCTTAAAATGACATTTATCTACAACTATTAAACTTTGCAAAAAAGTCAAAATTACTAAGTAAACACCAACACGGTTTTCAAAAAAACAGATCAACTAGTTCTGCTATGACAGTTTCAGCGTACAGAATTTATGAAAACTTGGATAAGGGAAACCAAGTGTGCAGTATTGCTTGTGATTTTAGCAAGGCTTTTGATAGTGGTAATTTTGAGGTATTACTGTTAAAACTTAATTTCTATGGCATCAGGGGTGTTGTGCTTGACTGGTTTACATCATATCTATCAAGAAGGAGTCAAAGAACAGTAATATCTAGGGACAATAACACTTATCGCTCAGATTGGGGCGAGATAGAGAGTGGAGTTCCGCAAGGTTCAATCCTTGGAGCACTTCTCTTTTTGCTCTATATCAATGAATTGCCAGATATCGTTGAAGAAGCAGAATGCACGTTGTATGCTGATGACGCGTTAGTTATAATAAGTGACAAATCCACGGATCCCCTTCGAGATAGAGTAAACTTTAATATCCACTTGATTTCTGATTGGTGCAAATTAAATCAGATTCAATTAAATTTGACTAAAACAAAATGCATTAACTTTTCAATAAACAGGGAGGTAGTACCTTTAGATAAAGCTGAACTTGATATAGAGTATGTTGATTAACTAGAGTCTTTGGGATTTGTTTTGGATTCTCATTTGAAATGGAAACTACACGTAGCTACTCTAAACAAGAAGCTATCAAACAGCTGTTTTTGCCTTAGAGCAGTGGTTAATAAAGCTCTTGATCTGCGAACTATTAAAACAGCTTTTTTTGCTTGTTTCATGTCCAAGCTGGCTTACGGAATTCGTATATGGGGTAACAATATTGATGCCCCTTCTTGTTTTATACTACAAATCTATCAAAATTATGCTTGGTTTAAACAAATTTGATTCTTGCAGAAATCATTTCATCAATTTAAAAATTCTTACTATGCCATCTCTATTCATACTTTATTACACGTCGTCAAAAACAAACACTTATATCCAACAAAGTCAATAGAGAGCAAAATTTACAGAACTTTGTTTAAATACAAACATGAATTTAATGGTTTTGAACGAAGCCCACATCACAAGCCTCCTCATTTTTATGGCTTACCAAAGACACATAAACAAAATATGCCTTTAAGACCAATTGTTAATTCTATTAATTCATCATGTCATAATTTGGCAAAATTTTTACTTAAAATTATTGATCCATCATCTGGAAATACCGATTCATATATTAAAAATAGTAAACATTTTATAGAAAAAATTTATGAAAACGATATTTATGAATCACATCTGATGGTTAGTTTTGATGTAGTTAGTCTTTTTACCAATGTTCCGGTAGATGAAACCTTAAAAATAGTTAAAGACAGGTTACTAAATGATAATAATTTGGAAACTAGAACTAAATTAAGTGTAAATAGCATAATGGAACTCTTAACACTGTGTATAAAAACAACCTATTTTCAATTGGACAATGAGTTCTATCAGCAGGATTTTGGTATGGCTATGGGGTCTGCATTATCACCAATTTTAAGCAACATATTTATGGAGAACTTTGAGAACACATGTATTCAAAATTGTATGACAAACCGGTTGTCTGATGGAGATATGTTGACGACATCTTTGCAATTTGGACTCATGGTGTCGATTTACTAGATAGTTTTTTGGAAAATATAAATGGTAAGGAACCGTCTATTAAATTCACATTAGAAGTAGAAAGTAGGAATGAACTACCGTTTTTAGATGTTTTAATTAGAAGGGTAAATTGAAACAAGCGTTTATAGAAAACCAACACATACTAATAGATATCTAAATTTTAACTCAGATCAGTCAATAAATGTTAAAATAGGTGTTGTAAAATGTTTATACGATAGGACCAAAATAATTTCATCTAATAATGAAATATTAAATAACGAGAAAAAATTTATCAAAGAGGTTCTAGTACAAAATCAATATCCTGAAGCCTTTGTTGATAGAGTTTTCATAAATGTTGAAAATAGGGACAATCAGGTACGACAAAAACCTGAGCGTCATTATACAGCAATAATTTCTTATGTATACGGACTATCGGAAAAGCTACGCCGTATAGGTGACAAATTTGATGTTAGGACGGTATTTCAAACGGGGAACACTTTAAGATCTATTTTAACAAAAACAAAACCGATAAACAGGGAGCAGAATTCAAAAAACTGTGTTTACAATATCCCGTGCGAATGTGATAAATGTTATGTGGGTGAGTCATCCAGACCTTTCAGTGTGAGGTTGGATGAGCACAAGAATTACATTAGAAAGAATGAAATTCAGAAATCAAAGATTTATGAACATGCTTGGGAAAACGGACATAGAATAAACTGGGACTCGGCAAAAATTTTAACAAAAGAAACAGATACCAAAAAAAGAAAAATTAAGGAATCAGCAATCATTTTATTAAATGAATATAAGTGCGTATCGAATTGTTCTGTAGATATTTGTACAACCTGGCTACTAATGTTAAAAGAAGAACTTAACAAACTCAACATTATCTAAAAGAAAATATCATCAGTTCTATGTTCTGTGTAAGTAGTAAGTATCTACGAAAATAACATAAACAGAATCTTAAAGCTGGGTATTTGACATACACAGCAAAATAAGAGTTCTTTAGGCTTTTTATTTGATTTCATGATTTTTCTAAAAATTTCTTCCTTTGAGATTTTCATTCATCTGTCAAAATAAAGATTTCAACAATGAAATGACAAGTTTTAATAATTTTAACTAATAGTAACATAGTGGAACCAACCGATTTTGAAAGTGAAGACTGTTAATATATCTTTCTTTGTAGAATTTTCTGCATTTTTTAATTATTTTAAATGAAATATTTACTAAATAATATTTACCTCGATACGTGCTAGTATCGCCACGACATATAAAATAGCGCGCAACGCCTTACCTAAAATATGAATTGTAAATTGTCGTGTTTTTTAAAAACTTCTCCATACTTCTTACTTCATTTTATTCGCGGACTATGTATTCAAATTCTTTAAAATACAAAAGTTTTCGGTTCATGAAAAAAATCATTACCAGGTAAACGAAACTATCAGATTGTTTTTCATTTTTCCTAATAATAAAACAAAGTTTTTATATAATCTTTATGCTGTCTCCTGCACTTATATGTCTGGTTTCAAACTAAAAGAAGTTCATTAAAATATATCATACGGTTTCGAAGATCTTGCGTGGTGAGTAATAAAAAGTACGTCTTTTTAATTTTCGCAACTTTTACCACATTTTTCGATTTATAAAAACTCGGTACTATTCCGTTAAAAAAGTCGTAATTGGCCATTTTGGATATCTAGTGATCTATATAATGGTGTTAGAAATTTCATCTGGTTATACCTCAAAAAAAAATTAAATTATTTTTCGTCTTATTTCGCTGCGCATTCTACTAAAATATGAAATTACCTATATTCTTTTCTATTATTTGGGTTTTCTACCACATGTACTATTATCCTCTTCAAAACAAATCACCGAATCTACAAAATAATAGAATTATTGGAAAAAAACCTCTGCGCCCGTGACGTTTACGCCAAAGGAAAAGTCAGAGGTTATGTTTTGCAAATAATATAAATCGGAATAAACACAAAAATAATGTATTTTGCTGACGTTTCGGAAAGTAATCTCTTTCCGTTTTCAAAGCTATTTTTTGAAGAACTCTTATTTTGCTGTGTATGTCAAATACACAGCTTTAAGATTCTGTTTATGTTATTTCCATAGATACTTACTACTTACACAGAACATAGAACTGATGATATTTTTTTTTTTTTTTTTTAGATAATGTTGAGTTTGTTAAGTTCTTCTTTTAACATTGGTAGCCAGGTTGTACAAATATCTACAGAACAATTCGATACGCACTTATCTTCATTTAATAAGATTATTGCTGATTCTTTAATTTTTCTTTTTTTGGTATCTGTTTCTTTTGTTAAAATTTTACCAACCTGGCTACCAATGTTAAAAGAAGAACTTAACAAACTCAACATTATCTAAAAAAAAAAAAAATATCATCAGTTCTATGTTCTGTGTAAGTAGTAAGTATCTATGGAAATAACATAAACAGAATCTTAAAGCTGTGTATTTGACATACACAGCAAAATAAGAGTTCTTCAAAAAATAGCTTTGAAAACGGAAAGAGATTACTTTCCGAAACGTCAGCAAAATACATTATTTTTGTGTTTATTCCGATTTATATTATTTGCAAAACATAACCTCAGACTTTTCCTTTGGCGTAAACGTCACGGGCGCAGAGGTTTTTTTCCAATAATTCTATTATTTTGTAGATTCGGTGATTTGTTTTGAAGAGGATAATAGTACATGTGGTAGAAAACCCAAATAATAGAAAAGAATATTCATAGAATGCCACAAATAACTTTCAGACAATATTGAAATTACCTATATTAAAAAAAAATCGCACAATTCTCTAGTCATTTTTTATTCTTAGTGGACTTAAACTTAGCAAACCCAAGAATGCCCTCCAAACACATTGAGAGTGCGGCAGGATGCGATATTTAATGGCGTCTCCGACAAGCACATCGCACGCGCGAATATTAATAATTTTAAATGACGATACGTATAAAACTATTTGCCACAGAAAGTTGATTTATGTTTTAAAAACTTTTTCAATATTTTTTCTTTAATTCATATGCAGATAGCATGGCAAAATTCCTTTAAATAAAAAAGTTTTTCGATTCATGAAAAAGTCATTAAAAGTTAAACGAAACTATCAGATTGTCTTTTATTTTTTCTAATAAAAAAAAGTGTTTATATATTTTTTAGGCTGTCAAGTGAGTAATAAAAAGTACGTTTTTATTTATTTTTTACAAATTCTATACTTTTTCGATTAAAAAAAAAATCAGTACCGTTAAAAAAAGTCGTAAATGGCCTTTTCGGATCTCCAATAACCTATCTAATGATGTCATGAAGGTTTTATCTGGTAATACCTCAAAAACATTTTTTTACACAATTTTATATCGTTTTTACTCCGCTAACGGCTGACACCATTTCAAGACAGGTGTACAATACCGAAGCCTCCACCTCGAACTTTACTATAATTGATGATAAAAATATTACTTTTGCAAATAGTAGTTCTAGTCAACATTCCATCATCTCTTCAATTTATCAATTGTAGCAACATTAATATACATTTTGCTGCAAAGTAAAAAAATGTGTCATTTATTATTTCTAAAAATTTGTCGTAGATAAAGTATAGTATACGACTCGCTATAATGAATATTGTACTCATTATAGCATCATTGTATAATATACTATTATTTCACAGTGTAAAATAAAACTTAATAGTCAACAGACAACAAATTAAAGTTCTTACATCAAACATTTATTAATTATTAACAAATTTCTTGAACAGTCTTATTCATAGTTCAAATGTGCTTTTAGAGCGCTGAATTACAATAATAATTATAGTATAATAAGGATTTTATAGAGGAGTTTGCGACTAAAAATATTATGTTTTAATATTCCGCCTTCTAAAAGCACATTTGAACTATGCTGAGCCCAGTCAGGCTATTTATTTTTCGATTGCACCAGACACTGGACCGCTAGATGGCGCCTGCTGATTATTTTACATGTCGCTATCCCAAAGATACCGAAATGTACTAAATAGTCAAGTGATCCTCGTGTCGGTCGTCGCATACCTACCTTGCACTGACGAGAGCCAACAGCTCGAAACTGCAGTCTGCAAATGGTGTGTGACGGCTGGCACGAGAGTTCCTTTAAGTAGGATCAGTCTTTCGGCTGGTGTTTGTTGCAATCGAAGCATTTGCGTTCTGCTGGTAATATGCGAGCCAGGCTTTTAACTTGTAATTCAGCGCTCGGCGGGGCACATAGCCTGGAGAGTAGCTGTTGGTTGCAGTCTGGTTACGTTCAATAACATAGTTTAAGGAAAATTTATATGAATGGTACTGTTACTAACAGTACTTATATTTATTCCTGGAATTATAGGTTTAGATGTGCGCAAAATATTTGATTCACTTATATTAATATTAATGATCTGATTTTCACCAACGACTACATCGGCAGACATAGTCATTTCTGTAGTATTGTTTGTACGTATCTTTTTTGAAATTTCCTCCTATATATCCCTCAGCGGCTGTTGAGGATTTCCATCCCCCATGACGTTTTAAGCTAAGAACATCAGTTCCAGAACCAGCTAATAGTGATGCCGATCACCTAAAGCTATGACCCGTAGATAAACAGTAAATAAACAAGCACATATTATTTTTTATTAACTTAGAAAAGTCAAATAATGAAATTAAGTTTTCTAAAACTAGAATCCTTTAAATGACTGGCCTAATTCTGACAGAATGTTAAATTCTAACATATACTGACAAATTTTACACGCACACGTGCGGTAAAGTGGTAGTTACCGTACGCAAATTAGCGCGGTAAGTAGCTTCTTACGGCACGGTTGTGGAAAAAATGTTTTTTCCGGTATTGCTGAATTATCACCTGATATTTCTAAGATAGTCGTCAGTGATGTCGCCCATTATTTATTCTCTGTCTATAACAAAAATACTTCATCTGACAGCCATATTTCGTGCTTGTTTTTATAGTGCGATTATTCATAGATTAGGGAATCTTCAGGCTTTAGGGTTGTCTGGTAATTTATTAAAATAATAATAATGCCTTAATTTTTGACGAAATGTATAATTATTTTCACGACCACAAAAAGGGAAAAAATAAAAATGTTACCGTGGAATTCAATTGAATCAATTCGTTTCGCCTAATTCGTGACCCTTGCTTCGAAAATAAATTTAATAATCCTTACCTGCGTCCTAAACCTAACCTTGTCTGTTTCAAATATTAATAGACGTCCATTTTTCAAAACTAAAAATAGATATAACCAAATGAATACTTAAAATTCATGAGGTTGATGAGTTTATATTCTTTATTGTGCGACTTCACACCTTCGTGTCCCGCATTAGCTGCCCTACGGGTGAGGGCCAGGCGAGCCCTGCATTGGCGCACGTCGCAGCAACAATACTGCTGGGGAAATATCAACAGAGTCCATTGAGTAATATACAAAGTTATTCATTATAAATTACCCACCTCTTAACATCGTTATTATTGCCTATAGAAAAAAGTTTTAAATAAAAGTTGTGTGATTATGACTGATATTTTTTTTTCTTTTACATTTATTTAACGTCGGCCTATTTCCGCTACTGAGGCCTAACACTGACGCCTGTAGACGAGCTACCCCCAACCAGGAATTTTGCCGAACCTCTTCCCTTAAGAATAGTAAGGATCTTTTACTTGCCTAACATTTAATAGACAAGGGACCAACAGCTTTACATCCACTCAGAAGGATGGTATACCTCCTATACAACCCTCGCCTAAGGTTGTATAGCTTCCGCGCACACACTGATATACAAGCCGCTGGAAGATGTGTGGGGCGAGGACGCGGTTTCCGTTGGAATGGTCACCCATCCAAGTACTAACTGCGCCTGTCGTTGCTTTATATCGCATACCGAAGTATGTACATAGTAAAGACGCACCTACGCTCGCCTCGAATTTTGTTAAAATGCTATCAAAAGTACAGTAGCGTGCAGATTTCAGGAGATATCAAAAAATTATATTTTTTCTAAATGGGATACCTTGTATATGACCTGTATATTATTAAATTTTTGGACTGATCCTTTTTTCCTGATTTCAAAAATATACCACGTGTTACCCCTGCCATATACTGTTTTTGAGTTATTAAACGTCGAATATCTTAGTTAAATAATAATAATAATACGTTTATTTTCAACAGGTTGACATCCAATTATAGAAAATAATGAACAAAATATATAAAAATAACAATAATGAGATAAAAATGTACAAAATTACATCAATTTACAATACATTACATAATATATACATGCATACATACAGAATACATACATAATACATACATACATTACATTACATAATTACATTAATTTATTATTTACTAATTATAAAAAAGATTAGATAGATATTATAGATTAGATTCTTATAATTAGGCTTAATCAGTTAAATGAATCTTTGTACATATGAATAATGTGGTTTAGAGTATCTAGTTGAGGTCGCACATATGAACGATTTCATTAAATATCTTGCATACGTTGAATATTGGATACTTAACCTGAATGTTAGTTCTGCTGGTATTGACGTAAAATGCATTGCGCAGACGAGCGTTCTGCCTTGGTACATGAAAGTTAATTCTATTTACTAAGTGAATACAACCTAATTAGTTATGCAGTATTTTATATAACGAATGTAGTGCTGTGCAATTTCTTCTAAGTTCAAAATGGAAAAATTTAGTAGTGTATTGTGATCAAAGCCCCTAACAGGATAGGACCCATTGGATTTGAAATATATATATTTAAGAAATCGTCTCTGTACATACTCAGCTTGCATTTTAGAGTTTTGATAAACAGGTGACCAGATGACAGAAGCATATTCAAGTTTGCTTCGTATAAATGATATGTATATTAATTTGAGAGTGTTGATATCCGTAAAGCTGCCCCAGTTCCTTATACAATACCCGAGTACTTTAGAAGCCGAAGTAACAATTGTGCTTATATGAGTAGAAAAACTGAGCTTGGAATCGAATGTTACTCCAAGATCCTTAAAATTTGTACATCGGTCAAGAACGGTATCATTAATCGTATATACGAATAAAACTGGCCCTTTGTTATTGTAGAAGGACATTATCTTACATTTAGATGTATGTAGTTTTAAGTAGTTATTCTTGCACCATTCGTTAACTGAGTCTAATGCTATGTGCAAGTCAGAACAGTCGTTTGGCTTGCTTACTTCAGAGTAGATTTTCAAATCGTCCGCGAAAAATAAATATGTAGAACTCATAGCGAGGGATAAATCATTAATAAATACTAAGAATAAAAGTGGCCCTAGGTTGGATCCTTGAGGGACTTCGGATGCTGCAAAAAAAAGTTGCGAGAATTATATTCACCGTATTCCACGAACTGTGTTCTATTAAATAAATAGGATTCAATTAGGGATAGCAAGATATCTGACACTTAAATTGCATTGAGTTTAGAAAGGAGTAGAAAATGATCGATTTTGTCGAAAGCTTTTTGAATGTGAGTATAAATAACATCGACTTGGCCTTGTGTGTTCAATATGTCCGAGATATACTGTATAATACAGGTCAGGTTCGGGGTGGTCGATCTTTTTTCCATAAAACCATGCTGATACGGAGATATATGACTTTTGATTTCACAATATATATTTTCGTAAATGATAATCTCTAGGATTTTGCCAAAATTGCAAAGGATAGCTATAGGTCTCTAGTTTGTTACTAGGGAAGCATCTTCTGTTTTGAGGATATGACATAGTTTAGTTATTTTCCATATATCTGGATAGGTACCTGTTACTAAAACAAGATTGAATAAAAAACGCTGGGGTGCTACAAAAGTATTGATACAGTCTTTAACAATGAAACTCGGTACGTTGTGAACACCTTAGGTTAATTTGTTTTTCAATTTTTTTGCTGCGTTAATTATGTCCTGGTCTGTGATTGGTTTAATGTGCACCTGTGTATTATTAAGAGAAATAAGTGGAACTTTGTAAGAGGGGTCGGATTGAAGGTACACATCCGAGAAAAAGCTGGTGAAGCCATCGACCACAGATTGAGGCGTTTCGAAGGTAATGTTGTTATAATGTACAGAGCCCGGAATTCTAGATTTATTCTTTTTGGTTTGTACAAATGACCAAAACTTGGAAGGGTCAACGTTAATATTTATTTCGATATCATGTATATATACCTCATAGGCAGCTTTTATTTGTTGCTTAATTAGGGATCTTAGGATTTTGAACTGCTCCAAGTATATGCTAGTGTTAAACTTTTTGTAGTTTCTGTGCGCCCTATCTTTTTTACGGATGTTATTAATTATTTCCAAGTTGAACCAAGGCGGGTAGATTCGGCCGTTTTGTTTGTAAACTGGAACACATGTATTAAAGACATTGTTAACTGTATTATAGAAATGTTCGCAGGCATCATTTATGTCAGTGTAAATTTCAATATGTGACCAATCTGTCGTCTGAAACATTTCATATATTAATGGAAAATTTGCACGCCTAAAGTTACGTTTTTTACAAGTATCGCTATATATAAAATCTTTTGCTTTGATCTTGTTAAATTTAATGTCAATGGTAATGGCAGGATGATGTAGGTCCTCCTTTATTAGAGGAGAATCTTCTCTACTTATATTGCAAGGTGTATTAATCCGTATTAAATCAAGAAGCGTGCCATTGTGGTTGACGATTGAGTTTGTTTGTTCAACATTAATGAAATTAGAAAAAATTAAAATAGATTTGGTCTTAGCATTATTGGAATCGACGTTGTAAAGTGGTACATTAAAATCCCCTAAAATCAAGAGTTTCGAGTCCGTAGAAAAACAACTGAGCGTTTCAAATGATTCTATAAACAATTCGAACTCATTTGAGCTTATTATAGGTGGAATATACAGTACAAAAATTGACACAGAAACATTGCACAATACTACCTTACATCCTACAATGTCAATACCAGGAAACGAGGTGTTTAGAACATCTGCGTTGATCCGAGAATATTTAAAAGAACTGTCAATAGCCAGTAGTACTCCACCGCCTCAGGTAAGGCCCATAGCAACAAAATTTCGATCACTTGGAAGTACTGTGTAGCAGGGAGGAAAAAGTTCAGCATCATTAATGTTTTCCAGTAAACCAGTAAATATAGAAAAGTTAACATTATTAAAGTGAGCTATGAAAATGACAACTATTATGTTTGATAAGTGACATATCTTTAAAGAAATTGTTAAAGACCAGCAAACGGTATAGTAAATTTTAATGCAATTTGAACTGTATATATATATAGACTGTATACTGAGGAATAACAATTATGAATACCAAAAACCAGAAAAAACCAAAATTAAATGTACGACATTTGGCAGATAACAGTAGCTTACCTATTTCGTGTAAAATTTCCAGGATAATTTGCTCTTCTGGTTTCGGCCGGCCGGCGCTATAAAATAGACAGGGCCTTAAACCAAAAACTTCCAAAAAACAGCGTTTTGCTTTCGCCACAGCACAAAATTCTATTTAAAAATTAACACACACGCGCACTCGGTTTCGCGTGGTCGCCATTCTTGTCTCTTCGTCTTTCTCTCTTCCCTTAACGCGTGGGAAGCAGTGACGTACCACTGTAATCTGCTTCATGGCTATCGCGGGAAACAACTTGAACAATAACAATTAAAGAAATGAAAACTAAACAGAAATGATCAAAATAGTTTACAGTGAGGACAAAAAAGTCCAAATATTTGTACAAAATATATAACAAAGATTTATTTAAATATAAATAAATGATAACTCATAAAAGATGTTCGACGTGTCCACCATTATTGTCAATGCATAATTGATAACGTCTTCTTATATACAGACTGTCCGTTTTATCAGGGCCCTCGAGAATATCTCACTTAATATCGGTCGTACAAAAAAAAATATTTTTATGAAAATTGTGCCGATTTATATAATCTACAAAATGGTTTAAAGACATTTGAAATTCATGGCCTACTTTAAGAGTTATGGCGGAAAATATCGAAAATGCGGAAAATGTCTAGGCCACATATCTCCGTTATTTGAAGAGATACGAGGAAGATTCTAAGGCGAAAATTTTTTGCAAAACAGAGTGTTTCAACGAGGTTTTATCTAATTTTTTTCAAAACCGCTGTATTTTGAGATTTACTCTTCAGGCTGTTAAAGAAATTATTTTGAAACGGGCGGGAAATGGCGCCATTAAATAGAGTATTTGCCTCCTCTTTCAGAGATAGATCACATGTCATATTTATTCATTGGTACTATGTTAATAATTATAAAAACATTTTTTTAAAACCAATAAATTTTTTTTTAACAAGCATTATACTTGCCTTGGAGAGGTATGATTAAATAAAACGATAAAATAATTCGATAAGTTGTTCAAATCTTTGCTATAATAAAACATTAACACAATTGCTCAGAAAGTTAAAATGTCTTTACCTATTAATTTAAGTATAATATGCTTTTGTTTGTATTTCATGATTTCACTATTATTTCAATTATTTTAAAATAGTTGGCTATGAACAAACTTGACAATTTAATTTTTTGACAGATCATCTCAGTTAATACTTAAACTCTCACTCACATCTTTATAATATGTTCGTTACAAATTGCCAAGGCAATTTTAACTCTGGATTAGCTCAAGTAGAATATAGAAACAGATTTCCACAAGCACTATAGCCGAATAAAACTCTGTTCAGAAAATTAGCTATGAAACTGAAAAATAATGGTTCATTTTTAAAGAAGATGACAAGGTAACCTCTGACTATTCCTTTGGCGTAAACGTCACGGGCGCAGAGGCTTTTTTCCAATAATTCTATTATTTTGTAGATTCGGTGATTTGTTTTTGAAGAGGACAATAATACATGTGGTAGAGAACCCAAATAATAGGAAAGAATATAAGGTTGATCAGTGTTACTGACAATCTAAATAAGGTAATCCGAGTTATTAATTATGTAAGAAATAAAAATACAGAAAATTTGGAAACATCATTCAGAGAAATTCAAATTGCTTGTCATATAAATAAAACAAGTACTAGAAAAATTTTAAAGAAAAACGGTTACCGGTGTTATAAAGCCAAAGAAGTTCACAATTTACAAGCGGGGGACAAACCAAGGAGGACGACTTATATATGTAGTAAAATACTTTGATCCGACGAGGCAAATTTTTCCAATAATGGATTTTTTAATCGCAATATTCATTACAAATGGACTTCTGAAAATACACACTGGCACTGACCGACTGGGTTTCAAAATCGTTTTTCAATAAATGTGTGGGTGGATAGGTATTTTAGACACCAATTTAATAGGTCCTTATTTTTATGATGGTCACCTCAGTGGTCAAAGGTACCTAAACTTTTTGGGAAATGAATTTAATGAATTCTTATATGATATACCTTTAGAGAATCGACACAACTTTCAATATTTGCAACAAGATGGAGTTCCTCTCTACAATTCCCAGATTTGCCTAGATTATTTAGACGAAATTTTGCCTCAACATTGGATAGGTACCAATGGATTTATTCGATGGCCTCCTCGTTCTCCAGATATAACCCCAATGGATTTTTTTCTATGGGGGTATATTAAAGATAAGGTGTTTTCGACGACACCGTAAAATGTAGACGACCTAAAAGCTCGAATTCAACAGGCATGTATTACAGTTACCTCCGAAATGCTGAGTAATGTTTTAAATGCCGTGCCTCGCCGCACTCGATTGTGCATAAGAAATCGCGGTGGACACTTTGAATGATATCTTAAAAATTATTTTGAAGATTAGATAAATATTAATGTTCTGTGTGCTATATTCTTTTTATTATTAATTTGCTTTTGTTACCTGAATTTACTTTATTCTTCTTAATTGTGTTAATGTTTTATTATAACAAGGATTAGAATAACTTATTGAATTATTTTATCGTTTTATTTAATCATACTTCTTCACGGCGAGTAGTATAATGCCTGTTAAAAAAAAAATTATTGGTTTTAAAAAAATGTTTTTATAATTACTAACGTAGTACCAATGAATAAATACGGCATGTGATATATCGTTGAAAAGGGAGGAAAATACTCTATTTAGTGGCTCCATTTCCCGCCCATTTCAAAATAATTTTTTTACAACCTGAAGAGTAAATCTCAAAATACAGCGGCTTTGAAAAAAAAATAGATAAAACCTCGTTGAAACACTCTGTTTTGCAAAAAATTTTCGCCTTAGAATTGTTCTCGTATGTGTTCAAATAACGGAGATATTTGGCCTAGACGTTTTCGGCATTTTCGATATTTTTCGCCATAACTCTTAAAGTAGGCCATGGATTTCAAATGTCTTGAGACCATTTTGTAAGTTATATAAATCGGCACAATTTTCGTAAAAATAATTTTTTTTGTACGACCGATATTAAGTGAGATATTCTCGAGGGCCCTGATAACATGGACAGCCTGTATACAGTTATATAGTACAAATTATTCTAAAAATTCGTTATTCTATTCTGATTAGTATAATAATAAATAGTCACAAACAAATACGGATTTAGACACAGTATAGTTTCACAGAATGAAAAAATATAAAAGATATTTTATAAGGCAATTTACACCATGTTTAAATGTTTGTTGTCACTTTGTAAAAAATCATAAAGCTAAGCTATAAAAATACTGTGCTATTAGAATTTTCTTTGTGATATCTGCATTCTGGATTTTTTCAATCGAAAATAATTCACCCGGATCTCATTTTTTATGCGCGTATTTTACTCATGAGAAGTACTATTCGATGTGTATTTATTTAAATTTTTATGAACATATATTAAAAATTGTACCTACATAGAGTTGTTACAATATTTCATTCCGCAAATGTATCTTTTATATCCTCTCTGTAACCCAAACCAGCAGTTCTTCTCACCGCTCTTCTTTGTATTTTAAAATTTTAATTTTAGGTCCCAATAAATGCACAAGAATTTTACGTCTTGATTGTTTCACTTCTTCTATTATCTGAGACTAAAAGTAATATTCATAGTTTTATTATTATTTAAAGGTAGTTTGTTGCAAACAAACCATCCATTATAATTTTGAAAGTGCTCCCCGATCTGGTTACTTACTGTTGCCATATCACAATCTAAGTAGTGTCAGAATAGTTTTTCGTCTACATACATTATTATCTTTATGTCTGTGATAATAATTGAACTAGGTCATTAACATAAATTAGAAATAACAGAGGTCCTAACAATGGCCCCCGTGGAACACCAACTTTTATTGTCATTTATTGTAATATATAACCTGGTTGTGTTATGTGAAACATATTAATATTAATTACATTAAATTAAATTAGATCAAAATAATTAAGCTGAATTAAATTCAAAAAAAGACCAAATTGCGTCAAATTAATTAAACACGGAAACAAATTAATTAATGAGATTGATATGGTTAGTCATAATATTGTTTGTATAAGCTGTTGTACCATCGTACCAACGCCATTTGTACATAGTTTATACAGGGGACTGTATCATTAACTTTAGTCGCAGGTAAATGAAGGAATGGTTAAATATCTTGTAGAAAATCTTGAAATTTAAAATGAATTTCATTGATAAGGCTTAAGTTATCGGTTTTATTATGTAATAGTTTGTAAATGAAACATACTGCAAATACCGCTCTCGTCAGATGTAGTAATTGAAAATTAACAACAGGTGTTGGAACTTGCTTGTCAGGATATACTCCTGTAATTTTATAATAACAAATTAACACTACAGAAATTAAACAACCCCCAATTCTAGAAGCCAGAGGCTTGTGCGGAAGGGGTTACACATTGAAAGAAAACGCGGACATACAACAATTTCTTCCGACAGTGCCAGTGCCGGAGTCGGGATTCGAACCGGATGGCACAATACCCGTGTGATTAATCACGATTGCCACCTTGCGCCTTAACAAACGTGGCAATCGCCCAGATATGTTGTGAAGGTTTGAACATGTTCCACAGCCAACATTATAACAATTTTGAATGCAGAAGTTGTAGATTGATCAATACGATTGTTGAATTGAAGAACCGTTTTGAATTAAACACTATACCAAGATCTTTTACGTTCCTCGCCGCGGTTGATCGACTGGCTCCGGACTCTGCCTTGGGAAGTTTTTTTTTGCAATTTAATTATCAGTAAATATCTGTTGTTGGGTTGGTGTGCCTTCTGCGAAAAAGCAACGAGTCGCACGTGATTCTGGAAGTTCACATCGCGTGCAGATATTTCAATTTGCCGTCTCACCCGGTCGTTTTGTGTTGTTTTGATCCAGCACCTCTGAAATATTGGTCAGACAGCTTATAACTTCATGCAACGTCATTCCTCTGAACCTGTTATTGGAAACGTCTACCCGAATTTACTATGAAATGTTAATTCTAATTAAATGAAGCTAGGTCGAGCCACGTTACACACGAACGGGAAATTTCATTATTAATGTCTTTATTCATGTTTTAAACGCAACGGCAATGGGTCCGTTAATGCACGAGGCGATACGTGCTCTAATTCATCACTTCTGTATTGCAGGAGTATTTGTAATTTGTTGGATTAACCTTATAATAACATGGACGAATGAAGAATGCACATAATGATATAAAAAGAAAAAAAACATTAATAGTATTAATAATAATAATAATAATCATCTCTATTTTAAGTCGACATTAGTTACAATCGTCAGTAAAAAAATAAAATTCATCAGTAAACTGATACTTATATAAGGTGTCCCACGACGAGCTGCACCGATCGATATCTCGAAAAGTAGATATTGGAAAATTTTGAAAATTTGGTAGTAAACTGATGTAGATAGGGGCAAATCGGCTAAAATATTTTCAAGATGATGGACTTCCGGTTATACAGGAAGTAGATGTCAACTTGCTTATTTTAAATAGGACACCCTATATATTATTGCATTTTTGGATTGTACGCAAAATTTTAGATCGATTTTGTGTATCATGTCTTATACCTAAGTCTCTCCATTTTTGACATATTTCAATTTTTGTGTCAAAAATGACGTTTACAGGTCCTAAAAGAATTATTATTATAATTATTATTATTACTATTACTATTTAATCTGGAAGCTAAAATACTAGTATATATTCTATAACCTGAAAAGTATACTAAATGGAAAGACTTTTTTAGTGACATATAACAGTCTAGCGGAATCACTAATTTGGTATGGTAGCATCTGGGACTCGGCATACAAGGCAACACTCCAGCCCCTCTACAGAAAAAGCCGAGACAACTGTTGAAATATATTTATTATTGAGTGTGAAGGGGTTGTGTATGTATGCGGTTATAATTTATATAACAAGAAACATACATTTGGATCGCCGATAAACCACCAATATGAACCAAGAAATAGATCTAAAAATCGCTACTAGTCTTATGCCGAGATATTCTAAGGACTCGCTCGATATCTTCGTCTTTTATGCCATCAATAAACGCGTCAACTGCCAATTGCTCCTGGAACTGCCTTGGTGCATTAGGGCAAGCCAAGTGTGTCTTGTAAACTCCCTCCAGCTTTCTGTATACGTGATTTCAGCTGGGTCCGCTATTGTTGAGCAAAATGTTGGTCTCCATCCATATCTTAAGTCGAATGCAGCTTCTGAAACTTTAAAATCCTTTTGCTGCTTTACTGGGATCGTCTGGAACAACTCTAAAGTTTGCCCTCTCAATGCTAGAACTAATGCCATGCATAGCCTTGTCTCCAACACTCCAGTTATTTGTGCATGCAACTGCCTCAAATTGTTTTTTATATATCGTCCATGAAGTTTGTCCATCAAAGGAGGGGGGTTGTAATCGAGGGCCTGATGATACTACTGGCTGGCCATCTCTGTTGTCGCTTAAGTCGTTCCATTTCTCCCTCAACTACCCGAAATTTTCCTTCAATATGGCTCTTTTTTCCTTCGACGTCAGTAACTGTTTGATTGACTTCGCTTACTTCTTCTTCATCCTTATTTACCTTTCCTTTGACTTCACTTACTTCAGTCTTTATGCTGCCCATATCCTTCTTAATTTCACATTTGAGGTCTTCAGTGGCTGAAAGGATAACATATTGTCGCCCCTGTATAATTTTCTTAATTCTTCACGTCTCTCTTGTTCTTTTTTTTCTTCCCGGCGTCGTCTTTCTTGTTCTTCTTTCTCGAGTTCTTTCTCTTCTTGACGTTTTCTTTCATGTTCTTCCTTTTCTTCTTGACGTCGTTTCTCTTGCTCTTCTTTCCTTCCTGACGTTTTCTTTCCTGTTCTGCCTTTCTTCTTGACGGCTCTTTTCTTGATCTAACATCATTTTCCTCAGTTCATCTTTTACTTCTTGACGTTTCTTTTCTTGTTCTTATTTTTCATCTTGGCATTTCTTTTCCTAGTTTAACATCATTTTCCTTAGTTCTGCAAGTAAGTCCTGTGTCTGTTTTTCGGCAGTCATGCTACTTGTTTCCATTCAAAAACTAACAAACAGCACTAAAAAGTCTTATTTTTTAAAGTCTATATCACAGGTATTTCCACAAAATCCAGAGTAAAATGTTCCAAAAATTTTCTCAGAACGCCAAAAAATAGGTCTTATTTAATGTCTATACTACTTCCTAGTTGGCAGAACTTAGCTAACTGCGCCAGTTTCCAAATGGAATATTCTGAAAATTTTCGCCAAATGCCACAATAGCTGTTATTTAATGTCTAAATCACTTTCCAGTTGACAGGATTTAGCTAACTGCATTAGTTTCCAAACAGAAGGTTCTGGAAATTTGCTCAAAATGTCACAAATATGTCACATTTGATGTCTATGTCACTTTCCAGTTGACAGAATTTAGCTAACAGCACGAGTTTCCAAATATAATGTTCTGCAAATTTCCTCACATATAACACAATAAGTCTTGTCTATTGTCTATATCACCTTCTAGTCCGAAGCACTTCGCTATCTCCAGTGGTTTCCGAATAGAGCATTACGAAATTTTCGAGAATTCTCCAGAAATCCTGTTGCAATACCGCTTCTGACACCAATTGTTACGTGTTTACAATTTCCAGTAAACACCCTGTATGTAGGTTCCATAAATTGCAACTAAATATATATATGTTAAAATACACAAAGGCACGTTTCGTCGTACTCCTCGTGAAACCTAGTATTTTTATTAGGATGTGCCCTGAATGGTATTTTAGTTACCAATTACTAGAAACGCAATAGTTTATAGCAGATACCGGTGAAGGTACCCATTATTAAAACAGAGGAGTTCCGCAGCATCGGCAATGTCCAGAGTCATCTGCAGAACGGTTTCGAGCTTTTGGCTCTCATCAGTGCAGAGCAGACCCAGACACTGACCATGCTGCGGTCTCCTGATGTTATATACATTGCAAGTAACACCATATCGGCGACTTACAAATAGTACAAATAGGTCCCTCCAACGGCATCTGCCACTATGGGAGCTATGAAAAGTCAAGATAGTATAGATCTGTAAAGTTTACACCTCAGATTTGTGCAAATTAAATATGAGGGTGGCAGGGTAACATTACTTTTTATTTCAAAAATTGCAGTGTAACAGCAAAAAAATTATTAGCATGATAATGCAAATCAAAATTGAGATTATTCAAAATTTACAAATGTTGGTTTTGGCGACCCACGCAATGCAAGAGAGACGCGCAAAAACCGTAACTATTCCTGAATTTCGTGTTTTAGCCTAATTTAATACAAATCATAAATTTAATCCGGATCCGTTCCATCATAAAACATAAATTTCCCATTACGGCGTGATCGGCGTAATTTGATTTGGGGCATTTAAGCCGGAATGCAATTAGTAGTAGCATATTCCCGTGATATCAGGTCAGTTTGGGCCGCCCCGGGCCGTAGATAACATGCAATTGGACGAACCCTCCTAGGACAAGCCGGCTTTGAGTTTTTACACGGCTGAACCGCAATTAATGTGCCCGTTACTGCATAAATATAATTGGAAAATGCCATAAATTTCATCTGATTGTTTGTTTTGTGAATTGCAAAACGAATTATACTTATTAATTGCATCGGAATGCAAAAAACTAATTTATATCGTATCATGTGTATTAGTCTCCCAGGGCTTCGAATACGCTGATAAAGCCAATATACCGTTTAGTGGGTATATTTTTTTGGAGCCCCACCATTTTTTTAGTGTTTCTAATTTGCTGAATTATAATATTTTTATTAATAAACTCAACCCAGTAGGTGTTTTGATAAATTATTTGCTTCATTTACATTGTTTATTTATTTATTTAGATACAACCACTCAACAGGTAACCAATTACAGGGTGGGAACATTACAGTGAAGTAACAGAAAACATTATACATTAAGTCTGAGAAATCCCTGGCTACATCTTGAGTGCCCCAAGGCTCAATACTGGGTTCTTTATTATTTATTTGTTTATTAACGATATAGTTACAAATGTCGATGTCAACTGTCTGCTTTATACCGATGACAGAAAACTGTTCTGCACTGTCGCTACCGTCGAGGATTGCATGCTTCCCCAAAGGAATCTAAATGATATAAATGATTGGTGTTGTCCTAATAATCAGCTGTTAACCATCACCAAATATAACGTCTTGCCTTTCAGCAGGAAAAAACAGTCATTATTATTCGATTATGAATTGGACGGTACTGTCCTAAACATATCAGATGAATTCAAGGACCTGGATGTTCTTTTTGAGTCTTGAGTCTTTTTGTTCTTCTTGAGAGAAACTAAATTTTAATAAACATATAGAAAATATTGTTCTGTCTGCGTATACAAGCTTGGGTTTTGTGGTTAGAAACTCAAGTGATTTTAACGACATTGATTTGTTGAATCTGTTATGTACTGCATTTGTTAAATCTAAGCTAGAATATGCTTCACTGATTTGGAATCCTGGCTATAGTAAATATTGTCCGATAATATTCAAGTTGTTCTGAATATTATCGCAGTCTTGTTCGCTTTCTATAACAGAATATATTTTCAAGTCGTCAGCATATAGGAGACTTTACTACATTGAGATCAATTACTATATCATTTATAAAAACAACAAACATAAGAGGGCCTATTACGGAGCTCTGGAGAACTCCAGAAGTAACCAGGCCGTCAAATGAAATAGTATTCCACATATTGACGCCTATTCTCTAGATGTGAAGAGAAAAAAACCTAATTGCGACACTGATAACCCAAATTTACTCAATTTCTCTAATAGAATAGAAATTTAGGCGATCGAATGCCTTGGAAAAGTCTATTTAAATGGTATCAATTTGTTTGTTTGCATCAAGTTCTTTAGAAATGAATTGTGTGATACATACGAGGTTAGTCGCAGTAGATCTACCAGGAACAAAGCCATGTTGGTTATGTACAATTTGTATGCAAGGTGGTTTCGAATAGTTTAGCGAAATTGGAGATAATTGTAATGGACTTCAGCTTCGCTCTTGTTGTCTTTTTTAAAAACATTGCATAGACGAGAATATTTCCATACACCAGGAAATGTCTGTGCTTTTAATGATAAATTAAATATTATTGTGAGTTAAGTACAATGTTATTTTTATAGCATGGTGGGTATTTAGGTTGTTTAGTTGTCTAATAGCTTACAATTTGCAGAATGCCAAGGTTATTGTTCAGGTAAATTTATAGGTTCATCTGGAGTGCCCCAAAGTGCTATATTGGGAGTATTATTATTTAATATTTATATTAACGATATAACTTCTACATTTGTTGTTAATTACTTGACATGCTGATGGCATTGTAATTTATTATTCGATACATAGCATTGATAACTACGAACTCTTACAACGTAATCTTTTCAATGACATCTCTCAACATTAAAAAGTAGGAGAAGGATAACCTTCTCTCACAAAAAGAATGCAATTGCTTTCTCTACAGCATCGATGGCGTACTAATATCTTTAATTATCTAGGCATTTTATTCGACCGCAAGCTCTCCTTCAATGCTCACATTTATGCAATTGTTGCCAAGAATAATAAACATATGGGTTTTATCCTGCGCAATACTAGGGAATTTCATTCATGCCATACACTACTATCTCTTTTTTTATACATTTATTTAACGTAGGCCTATTTCCGCTACTGAGGCCTAAAACCGACGCCTGCAGACGAGCTATCCCCAACCAGGAATTTTGCCGAACCTCTTCCCTTAAGGAGAGTAGGGATCTTTTACTTGCCTAACATTTAATAGACAAGGAACCGACGGCTTTACATCCCGTCCGAAAGATGGTATATACCCTATACAACCCTTGCCTAAGGTTGTATAGCTTCCGCGCATACACTGATATACAAGCCGCTGGAAGATGTGTGAGGCGAGGACGTGGTCTTCGTTGGAACGGTCACCCATCCAACTACTAACCGCGCCTTACGTTGCTTTACATCGCATATCGAAGTATGTACGTAGTAAAGACGTACCCACGTTCGCCCCTCTTCTATCTCTTCATTCCTACTTTGTATGTTCATGGCTACAATACTGTTCCATAATATGGTATCCTAAATAAGAAATTCAGGTTCATATGCTTGAAAACATACAAAAATCCTGTTAACTGAGTTCAAGCTAGATAATAAACACAGGTAGATTCATCCACTCAATTATTCTTTTATTTAAAATCTTAAATTCACGTGCAGAATGTACCGGCATTCTTGAACTGAACGAATTTCGCTTCCATTATTCAGAATGTGCAGCAATTACATATTGATACAAGGCATCATTAATATTCTTAATACATCAGTAGATAAACAAAGAGAGTTCTGGGACACTTTCAAGGCCATTCGAAGTGGATACCGTATGTCCATCGAGAGTGGCTACGGATGGTGTTCTTGTGCTGTCAGATGTCAATGACCAGAGGGTAACGGAGAGATTTCGGAGCCACCACCAGCATAAGAACTCTTCGAGCCTCTGGTCATTGTCGTGAGATCTGAAGAGATGGTGGCTGAATAGTTCTTGTGCTGAAGATATGGTGACTGAAGAGTTCTTCGGTGGGAATTACTGGAGGCTTCTGGTTATTGTCGTCGAAGACTGGCAATGGGGGATCCATCGTGCAGGAGTGAGATCTGAAGAGATGGTGAATGAAGATGTTTTGTGCTGAAGATATGGTTCTTCGGTGGCAATGACCAGAGTCTTCTGGTTATTATCGCCGAAGACTGGCAATGGGGAATCCATCGTGTAGGAGTGACGTTACCGGAATTTATTTCTAGCGCTCTCCCACGTAGGTTATTTTGAGGGTTCTTATTTTAAACAGGTATTGAACGGTGGTTATTTTTAGTGTTCTTATTTTAAACAGGTAGCAAAACTAACTATAGGTATAAGTGAAAGAAATGTTATAAAGTCATTAATTTTCTTTACACTAAATACATTATTTAATTCTTTGCAGCTTTTTAAAAGTTAACGTTTCTATTTGCTTATAATGCTTTTCTAACCTCACTCTCTCCAAATTTCTATTAATAACATTAGAAATTATAATAACAAAACTATTATGTATTTGTAATTCTTTTATTTCGATAAAGATGTACTCAACCAATTACAAAGTACAGTACAATTTCTTAAACTACACACTGAATTATAATTGGAATTATTAAAGCAATAAGGTTTAACAAAATTAGGTATGGTATTATTTTCGCCAATCAAAGCCTCCACGTTGATAATGTCAAGTGTGGAAGTGGAGGAGTTTGTCCATTCACATATCTTATCTTCGAGAAACCCCTGCTTTTGATGTCCTTTTACACGTACCATATCAACACAGCCACTCAGCAAGTGATTGTGTAATATGTCATTCAACATATAGTTTATGTAACCACTATTATATTTTAGTCCATGATGCTGATGATGTTCCAAATATGTATTTGTTTTCGCATGTGATTGTTTAATGTATCAATTATTGGAAATGACGGTTTTAACAGATAATGAGCAGTCTGCTGTCCACTAATAAATGCTAAAATTAAAATATAAATATTATTTAATAGTCATGCTCCTTCTAGTGTTGCTTTTTATATATTTATACATATTTTGTTGGTAATAATTTTGTTTCTATATATTTATTTCTTATATATGCGTTATGTCTACACTGTTTGTCCTTTTCTGCCCTGTAATTGGTTTATTACCGATGGGTAGATCGAATTAAATAAATGACTAAGTGTTCACTTTTTACTTCAATAGAATCTTACATTCGTAGGAGCTGCTTTACAAACAATATACAATACTAAATTTGAATTCACAGTTTGGACCAAAATCCATAAAATTTAGGAATTTTAAATACTAAAGAAAAACATGCGAAAATTTTGAACTTACCAGTTGAAGACCTGGCAAAAATCTACGTAGGACAAAAAATATTTGGACTCTAACAGGCTGTTTAATAATCTGTGAGATAGTGAACAGTTTATTCGGATTTTTGACCCTTTATCCTATTTTTTTGTTGACAAGAATAAAAGCGCCTCTATTATCACGTCTATTTGATTCTGATCTAATATACAAGAGATACAGGAACTCTCAATAAAAACAGAATGTTAATAGAAAATATTAATTATACAAGCTCACTTTTAACACTTTGCATTAATTAATAATGTAATAAGTTTTTAGTGATGAATTGGTCTGTTGATTGAAATATAGGCAAGTTAATAAGATAAACCCGGTAGGCTACAGCAACTTGATTACCAAACTAACTTAATTATCACATCTTACGTTGCACAACGGCCCGGCACAAAGCAAATACCGACAACCCCGTAGCCGTGCCCATGGACGGAACCGCGGAAAAGTGTAGGTGGGGTATACATTGGTATATATTGAAGATTAGTTCTTTGTTGGATACATCTCTGGACGTATTCAGAATATATTTTATAATAATTATGTGACGATAGGCTAATTACTTTCAAGAGTCATATTCCACATCTACAAACTTTTCTTAAGATGTGAATAGCACTTGTTACGTCCTTATTTATTCTAAATTTCCTTTTTTTCTCTATTATTGTTTATTTTGTTTGTCTTTACGTAATCAATTAGAATTAAAATACACTTAATTATATATCCTTTTCTTGGTTCACCGTGTACCCTTACGCGATTCAAAAGAAGAGATTTTTTGTGGTCACACCACACCGCACCGTTTTGCCGCTGCTTGAAGCCATTATTCTTCGTACAACGAGAGGATTCACAACTCTACAGCTTCCGTACATGTATATTCTTCTACCCGCTTCTTATTGTGACTTACCCGCTAATAATCATTTCCGCTTAATTTGTTTTGTGTGTGTTGTGCAACGACGACCACGAATTTAGGATCTACCTGCAATATCTGCAGCCGGAGGCCTCCGAGAACCTGGACCCCAGAGGAAGAAATCTGAAAGGTAGGATCCTTAATTCCTCTTTCGCGTCGCTATACAGTCCACTCTCTTTTGTTTCCGCTTTTTTTGGTTAAATTAATATTATTTTTTCCCCGCAAGTTCACCGTGCGTGAACAGCACTCATTGCAATACTAACAACTAATACATTCCATGTATTGCCAAAAATGACGTACTCAAAGCACTTAAGAAAATTAAACCCAAAAACACTACAAATACTGATGGTATTCCGGCCTTTCTCATTAAAGAATGTGCCGTTTTATTTGCAAAATCGTTAGCTAGTATTTTTAATTTATCACCGCCCCCTTTTCCTATTTCTTTCTTTCTTTTACGGGAATTTCGGCATTGTAAACATTAAAAACCTCGATCCAACGAATCCCCACATGCCTAGCATCAAGAAATATGAAAAGGGAGTGATTTTAGTGGTAGTTGGTGGATGGTGGGGGAGAAATCAATATTACCATCCTACTACCTCGAAAACGGGGATAAACAAATTTTAATGCATTTTGATTTTTGTGGGGATATTTTAGTGATAGGGGAGGGGGTAGTTTTAACCCCGGGGGCGGATAAGATGTTGTATAGTTAAATTGCAAACGGCCTACTAGAATCCTGCCCAAAAAACTGATGCACATGCCTACGATGAAAAAACGCGAAATAGGGGTGATTTTTCGAGTTTAGGGGTGGAAACCTTTAAAATATAACCATCGTATTCAACGTCCTCGAAAACCCGAAGGTATTCATGTTTCATCCCTGTTACAGAATTTTTTAGGTTTTTTCAACTTTTTCATGGACTAGTTGCATTTATTTTAGTCCTGTCGACACATTATTGTAGACTACATGGAGGGCGCCAGAATTTTTGACTTCAGGGACGGGTTTGGGGCAGTTAGAAGGTAAACATCCTAAAATTTCCCGGCCCTAGGAGATGAGCCTTGCGGAGGAGGGCTTCCGGAAGGCCCTAAATTTTGACTTTTTTTGGTTTCTCGCTAATAACTCGAAAACTATTGGTCCTAGAGGAAAACACCACAGAGAACACCACAGAAATTAGACAACTCCCAATTCCAGAAGCCAAGGCTTGTGCGGAAGAGGGTTACACATTGAAAAAGGGCATGCAACCATTTCCTCCGACAGTTTAAGTGCCGGAGCCAGGATTCGAACCCGGTGGTGCGATGTCCGTGTGATTAATCGCGACTGCCACTTCGCGCCTTAACCCACTCGGCTATCGACCAGACCAGACCAGAAAATTATAATAATAATAATAAAATGTCTTTATTTAACAACATATGGCGGGTCCAGCCTAGCGGCTCCTCAGGTACTCAACCATCAAAAATTTCACAGGAATTATATGACAAATAAATATAATATGTACACAATATGTAAATAGTATGCAATTGACAATACAAAATAAAAATAAATAAATAAATACATATTTTTTACTTCTATACCTTTGCTCACTGGCCAAGGAGGAATGTTTTATAATTAATTTTAAAAGAGTTAACCGAGAGTTTCTTGATGCTAGCAGGGATGGTGTTATATAGGTTTACGGCAGAGTATGTAAAGGATTTTTTAAAGAATGTGGTCGAGTGTTGAGGAGTCGTTAAATATTCCGTATACCTTAAGTTGCGATCAGGAATAAGGAATCTGGAGATCAGTAGCTCTTTTATGTATGGGGGATTTTCAGTACAAATTAATTTATGTACGAAGCATGCAACATCTAGCTTTCGTCTAGAGTCCATGTTCAACCAAATTAGTGATTTTAATTTATGGGATACATGATAAGTATTTTTCAAGTTAAAAATGAACCTTACACACATATTTTGAACCTTATGTATCCTGTAGGCATTAATTTGATTTAAGCAAGGACTAGACGGTATCACCATAATTAAAAAATGATAAAACAAGTGATTCTGTTAAAATTATTTTTAATTTTTCATTTAGAAAATGACGACAGGAGTATATTTTTTTTAATGCAGAATAGGATTTTATCATGAGGTTATTAATATGCGGTTGAAATTTCAAGTCATGGTCAAAGAATAGGTCCAAGTTTTTTGTCTTATCCTTGAATGTTAATTTCTGATCTCCCACAAAGATCTCAGTATTACGCGTGATATATTGTCTATTACTTTCCTTTCCAAAAACAATAACAGCAGACTTAGCTCCATTAATTTGCAAACAATGCTTACGAGAATATTTCACAAGGTTATTAATATACCGATTTATATTTTCAACAGATTACCCAGTTTGTACTGGTTCAAAAGTGCTATAAATATGGGTATCATCCGCGTAAAAATGAGATTTACAGGTTGTGATGGCAGTAAAAAAATCAGCAGTATATAGGATAAAAAACAAAGGCCCCAAAATAGATCCTTGCGGGACACCAGATTCCAGCACTTTCGAGTCAGATTAGTAAAATACGATTTTATCAATGTCAAAGTATTGTTGGAAAAACCGTAATATTTCAATTTAGATAATAATAATTCACGATTAATAGTATCGAACGCTTTGGAGTAGTCAAGCAGCACTAAAGTAGTCATTTTCCCTTTATCATAGCCTCTTATTATGTCGTCGGATACTTTGAGGAGTGCGCTCGTGGTACTGTGGCCTACCCTAAAGCCCGACTGATTTTTAGGGATTACTTGATCTTTTGTCGCGTAACTAATGATCTGATCATACATGAGTCTTTCTGCTATTTTTGATATAACTGGTAACAAGCTTATAGGACGTAAATCGGTGAAATTTTCAGCAGAGTTAGTTTTTTTAAGTGGTTTTACAAGAGCTTCTTTCCACGTATCTGGAAACACACCTTGAACAATACATTGATTTATTATGAACGTTAGATAGACTAGTAGATCTGGAAAATATAATAAGATCAATTTCTTGGATATAGAGTCAAGACCAGAAGCATTCGACTTGATTTTATTTGCAGCGGTATACACTTGCTCTTTCGATACTTCTTCAAATGAGAATTGCTCAGCAATTTGAAAGTTATTCCGATCGAAATAATTCAACAATTCGTTGCAGGCAGGGGTATATTTACTAGTTAAGGTAAAGTATTCATTTAACTCATTTGGATCTGAGAGGTGTGGTGGTATCTCAGTTCTGTCCTTAGAATTGGTTACATTCATAATATCTAATGTTCGCCATAACTCTTTAGCGTTCTTCGAATTTTGAACAAAACTTAAATATCCCTTTTTTCACGCCTAATAGCTGAGGTCGTAATATTTCTCAAATATTTGTAGAACTCCCAATCCCTTAGACTATTTGATTGTTTGAATATTCGTAGGTTCCTTGGTAAAAGTGACCAAGTCCACTTTTTTCATAAAATGAGTTAATATAATCAAACAATACACAAGACAAAAGTTACAACTGGAAAAAAATGCTCAAGTCCAAATGTACATTTTAACACAGCACCACAAAGTTATGACTAAGTCTTATATTTATTTTGTTATACTGGTAAATCTGCCCAAGTCCCATGGCTGTATCCTATAATACTAATTATGGACTTGGTCACTTTTACCTTTGAAAGCTTACAAAATTGCAATAAAATGTAGGTATGATTTCAAGCAATAACCCTAGCACATTACAGCAAATAATCTTGAAATCCATCATGTCAGCTATTAATTATATATTTTTAAGTCAATTTTATCCTCTTCACTTGATTTGGTTGTATTTTATTTTGAGATTGAGATTTGAGGTGCTAGGAGCAGAGTATGATGAGAATTGTGATCCGAAACAGCATTTTCCAGATATCGGCGATTTTCAAAAGCGAGTAATTCGATAACGGTTGAAGATAGAAACTTTTTGTTGAAATAAAAAAATATAGGAAATCTTATTAGCTTTCAAAAAGATGGAAGTAATTTTTCCTCTAGGACCAACAGCTTTCGAGTTATTAGCGGGAAACCAAAACAAGTCAAAATTTATGGCCTTCTGGAAGCCCTCCCCCGCTAGGCTCACCTCCTAGGGTCGGGTTTACTTCCTAACTACCCCAAACTCATCCCTGAAGTCAAAAATTCTGCCTCCCTCCATGTAGTCTACACCCCCATCCCCATATTGAAAAATTCGTTGACTGGACTAATTAGATTTCATGTTCATAATTTGCAGACTTGCTCCCCAAGAATAAATTTGCTATTGTTTTCTCCCCTGTACCGTATGTGTTCCAACTATGATTCGTTATATAACAATAAAGATATCTTTAATACTAGTACTACAAAAATGCGAAATTTTGTTCTAAAATTCTAGTAAAACTAATAAAAAGATGCCATATCTACATAATAAAACCATTGGCTCATATTATAAACACAATTTTTATCTCAGGATGTGTTCCTGACCTCTTTAAAATATCAATCGTTACATCTATATACAAAAATGGCAACAGATCTGAAAAAACGAATTATAGGCCTATCTCTGTCATCAACAATTTCGCAAAAATATTCGAAAAGGCACTAAAAAACCGGGTTGAAGAATTTTTTGAAAAGAATAAAATTATCGTCTGGTCGATAGCCGAGTGGGTTAAGGCGTGAGGTGGCAATCGCGATTAATCTCACGGACATCGCACCACCGAGTTCGAATCCTGGCTCCGGCACTGTCGGTGGATATGGTTGTATGTCCGCGTTTTTTCAATGTGTAGCCCCCTTCCGCACAAGCCCTAGCCTCTGGAATTGGGGGTTGTCTAATTTCTGTGGTGTTTATTTATTTATTTATTTATCTCTTGTGCTCAATATGGCTTCCGGAATGCATTCTGCACAACAGATGCAATTTATAATCTAGTTAACGCCATAAATACAAATATGCAAAAACATAAGAAATGTATTGCTGTGTTTCTTGACCTGGCGAAGGCTTTCGACACGGTGTCTCATAAAAAAATATTGAAAAAGTTAGAAAACATTGGAATTAGAGGCACCACTTGGGAAGTCTTTGCCAGCTATCTAACAAACAGAAAGCAGTTTGTAAAAATTGGGGATAAAATTGGTGAGGCAAAAATTATAACGATAGGCGTACCACAGGGCACAGTTCTGGCATCAATTTTATTCTTAATTAATATAAATAATTTATGTAAGCTACCCTTAACAGGACGAATAATTTCATATGTTGATGATACGGTAATCATTTGTAATGGGGCAAGCTGGGCCGACGTTAGGAGGCAAGTTTCACGGGATATGAAAACAATTAAATGTTGACTAGATCAGAACTTATTATCTCTCAATGTATCAAAAACTAAATACATTTCCTTTTCGATATATAATGCCAACTTGCCTAATTTTAGTGAGATAACCATTATAGATAGTTCTGAAGAAATTCACTCCACAAAAACACGACACACAACACGACACACACGACTTATATTAATAGTAAAATTAGGAAACTATCGTATAAATTCTACCAGCTTAGAGACATTTTAAATAAAAAGACTATTCCGAATGTCTACAATGCACTGGTAGAATCTATCTTAAGATACGGGCTAATTATTTGGGGAGGTGCCTATGATAACGCTCAAATCAGGTGAAAGTTGTGCAAAAGATAATACTAAATAAAGAACCCACATAGTCAAGTAACTAACTTTTTAGAGAATGTAACTGTCTGAATTTAAAACTATTATATATACTTGAATGTTCAATATTCATTAAGAAAAACCCAATAAAATTTTGTACATCTACTCATAAACATAACACAAGGTCAGTTTCAAATAAAAGTATAATGATTCCCAAATACAACAGAACTAAGCAACAAAACTTTATAGATTACCTCGGTCCAATTTACTATAACCACATACCATTTCATATAAAAATATAAATAGGCTAAATAAATTTAGGAAAATATTAAAGGATTATATTACAACCAATTACACAATTTTTAATTAACACCACTGAAAACTCCATCAGATTATCAGCTTAATATCACAGTCCACTCAAAATATTTCTCTTCGTGCCGTGATCTCAACTTATTTCTCTATGTCTGTTTGTTTCATAATATTGTTTGTTACTTTATCTTTATATTCTCAATTTTTTTTCTTTTTATAAAATCTTGTTATTAAAATTAACAGCTTCAACTAGCTACAATACTTATCAGTAATTGTGTTACATATTTTGCGTATACAATCCCTCCCAGGGATTAGGCGCATTATTGTACTAATCTTATATACAATTAACAATTATATGTATTTACTCTCAAGTTTACTCATTGTTACTGATCAAATATGTTTAATCGCTGTATTAATTAATTTACCCAATAAACAATAAACAAACAAACAATAAACAATTCTTCACATTAACTCTAGCTTCGAAAATATTGGATTACAATTTTTAGGATTATATTAATCATATATTTATTTTGTTTCATTTTTATTATCATTTAATTGTTTACTTTAGTTAAGTTATTTCGCTTTAATTATTATTTAGTTTTTTTAATATATGTAAAACTCCTGTCCTATAATTGGATTTCTGTCTGGGCAGTAGTAGCCAAAATTAAAATAAAATAAATAAATGTAACTAATATACGATAATACAAATGTTTTATGTTACTTTTATATTCAGTTAAAATTAAAACATCGTCTTTTGCCTTCCCTGTGCTCCCCAGTCCATGGCCAGAAGTTGCCTGAGTACGTGATTGAAATTAATTAAAATTTCACAATTAGACCTTCCAGACGCTTCTCTTCTGCTACTTAGTTTCTGTTGAAATTTAGGTTATCGAATTTTCAGGTTGTACATGCAGATCATGGTTGTTTTTAATTATTGTAATAGCGTGCCCGTATTTCTGAGGGGCGGAGTAGCAATCTGTGTGAAGTTCGGAGCTTCATATATTTAGACGTGATAGGAGAGGTTGACGAGTTTTTTTTGGTAATATTTGACAACGGAATTTTTCTTAGCGATTTGCTTTGGAAAATATTTGTACTGGTTAAATCAAAAAAATCCAGTGGCACAGAAGTGGGAGTATAATAATAACAACATTATTATTATTAATAATAATAAATAATATTAATAACGTCTTTATTAGGGCGAAGCTTAGTTATAATCTATTCTTCCACAGTATTTAGTTTTTTTGTAAATTTCACTAAACCTTGCTTTAATTTTCCATTTAAAATACACCTAGAGGTAACCTTTGTAAATGTAATTTCACTACTCTAGCAATTAAGGTCATTTAATTTATTTGCGATTTAAAAAAAATGTAATTCAGCATTTGTTGAATATTTCATATTGTATGACGATCTATAAGAAATATTCATATTTGTCATATTGCATATTTGTCGACCTTACCTAAGCGATCGATACAGTCTCCCATAAAAAATACTATATAAACTAAAACATTATGAATTTAGAAGTAAAGTTTCTAAACTCAATATGTAAGTATCGACGGTATCAAAAGTGAAAGAAGGGCTATAAACTATGGGGTGCCGCAGGGTATAGATCTAGAACCAATATTGTTTATTTTATACATAAATAACCTATTTGCCTTAAATACAACTGGGCAAATTCTAAGTCTTGCTGACGACACTGTAATATTCTACGGTGGAGACACGTGGGAAGATTTGAAAACTATAGCAGAACGGGTCTTCAATAGAATAAAAGATTGGTTTGACAAAGAACACACTTACTATGAACACAGATAAAACCAAACCACTTTTATATCATATAAAAGTAAATTTCCTAAACTAGAGCCTCGCAAAATAAATGACCGTACTAGCATAACAGAGGCCGAATCAATAAAGCATCTGGGCATAATTATACATAGACATCGAAAATGGGATCTACAAATAAATAATATTATTAATATAATAAGATTTCTCCTAACAAATTTTAAACACCTCAAGAACTATTTGGATATAAGGGAATTAAAAACCAAACCTTGTATTTCGCATTTGTGCTATCATAATTATTCTATGGAATAATAGTTTGGGAGGTGTCGTAGATGCATATCTAAAAAAACTTGAGGTCATACAGAAATGGATATTAAAAATTATTTTCAGCAAAGAATACAACTATCTCTCAGAGGCTCTTTTTGAAGAAGCCGAAATCTTCACGGTCCGAAAATTATACTGCGTTGTACTATTAGTTTATCTAAGAAAAATGAACAACATTAAATTTAACTAGCACACTTATCATACTAGACACAAACTGAAAATCACAAAAAAACTTAACATTAAAAAAAAAACAATAGGACAGAAAAGAACATACTTATTTGAGACCTAAATTATTTGATTTTATATTCGATAGACTAAAAATTATAAATAATACAAAAATATTTGAAGCAAAATGAGAAAATTGCTTTCTCGGCAAAAAATATTGTTATAGAAAACATAATAAAAACTGATTTCTGAAGCAATATTGACAATAAAAACTAAGTCTCCAACTGAAAGTCCTTTTCAGTAATTTTCTATCTCTCTTTCACTTTAGTTCACTTGTTTACGTTATCACATTTAATGTTTTAATTTAGTTACTTCTATTGTAACTGTCGGAGGAAATGGTTGTGTGTCCGCGTGTTTTCAATGTGTAACCCCCTTCTGCACAAGCCCTGGCTTCTGGAATTGGGGGTTGTCTAATTTCTGTGGTGTTTATTTATTTATTATAACATTGCTATTATCTTATGGTCCAGGGTCCCACGCCCCTTTTTTAAAATGATTACGAACAGGCTGAATTTTCGTGAGTGGCTTCGTTTTGACGAGTCTTTCAACTTTTTCCTCTGCGAAAATTCTCGGTAGAGGTAAATAAAGTTCTACGCAGCCGCTAAACATGTTGATCGTGCAACTGACACTTTCATGGCGTAGGACTGGAAAACCTGCCAGAAAAGTTGTAGGACAATTTGACCATTCGATTTCAAAAATATTAATTAAACAATAGTGTAAAAATCAGCCCGTTAGTGTAAAAAACCAGGGAGCTGCGCTTGTCTTACAAAAGCGATGCAAATATGTAAGAAATACGTAAATGTGTAAATATGTGAATATGTGAATTTGTAAACATGTAAACATGCAAACAGGTAAACATGTAAATATGTAAGTATGTAATTATGTAAATGTATAAATGTGTTAATATGTAAATAAGTAGATACTTAGATATGTACATACGTAAATACGTCAATACGTAAACACGTAAATATGTAAATTTGTAAATGTGTAAATATGTAAATACTTAAATACGTAAATATGGAAAATAACGAGGTCTGAAATTTTATTACTAGCGTTTAGCTTGAAATAGTTTATCAGTTGATTATATGTATGTATGATTTTAACTGTAAATATATGTATCTCTTTTTTTTGTAAATATACTACTATTATTATTATTCATAGGTATGCTGATTCTTTGTTGTTTTACCAGTTTTCCGCCTAACTGCGCCATCAAAATAAACTATTTTTAACAGGTATTATTCAATTATTTTCAATGCCAACTGAGAAAAAAACGTATTATTGTGGAAAAAAATTGAATTGACTTCTAGGATAATTATAAGTTATACAAATTCCTGTACCGAGTTAAATGTGTTGTCTATAAAAAAAATAATGTGTGTAAAAAAAATGTAAATTTTTTCCTCTAAAACTATTGTAAATAACACTGTAATTTCTCTGTTTCATACCAGTCGAATAAGATGATCATTCAGTGTCAATGTACGTATATACCAAAAAGGAAATTTAAGTCTGACCATGTAGGCACTATTTTGTACAGATAAATGACCTAACTATTTCTCCATCTCATCTACATGCTAATGAGGTCAAATAAACCAAAGATTTCATAGAATGAAACATCTCTACCAGGATACCAACCAAATATAAATAGCTACCTAATTCGCGTTGTACACATTCGACAAACTGGATGTAAGCGTTATAATATGGAGCCCATACACACAAGCATACTCTAATTTACTATGACATAAGCATGATATAATGTTTTCAAAGTGTTAATGTTGTGAAACTCTTTGGTGCTCCTGATTGCAAAACCTAATATCTTTGATTGGCTAGAAACCTGTCATGTGTGAAAAAAAAAGAATTTTTTTATACATTTATTTAACGTCGGCCTATTTCCGCTACTGATGCCTAACACCGGCGCTTGTAGACAAGCTACCCCCAACCAGGAATTTTGCCGAACCTCTTCCCTTAAGAAGAGTAGGGATCTTTTACTTGCCTAACATTTAATAGACAAGGGACCGACGGCTTTACATCCCCTCCGAAGGATGGTATATCCTCTATACAATCCTCGCCTAAGGTTGTATAGCCTCCGCGCATACACTGATATACAAGCCGCTGGAAGATGTGTGAGGCGAGAACGCGGTCTTTATTAGAACGGTTACCCATCCAACTACTAACCGCGCCTTACGTTGCTTTACATCGCATATCGAAGTATGTACATAGTAAAGACGCACCCACGCTCGCTCCTTGAAATAAAAGATAACTTTTGGTCAAATATAACAACCAAATCCTTAATTATATTTTACTCTAGTTATTAATCTGATAGCCAAACTCAGTAAGGTTTAATTTACAGACAAAATTCGTTATTTTACACATTCTTACGTTGATTTTCAAGTTATTATTGGTACACCACTTAACTACTTCATCAAGGTCATTCTAACTCGATGATATCAAGAATAATTAGGTTATCTGCATGTAATAACTTAGATGATCGAATGGGCTATAACAGGATTGTTAATTAAAAACAAAAATTATAATGAGCCCAAATTACTTCCTTGGGTAACACCACTCCTAACTACGTAGGGTAACGATCTTTGCCTCATGCAGTTAATAAATTGCATAATTTCGATTAAATAAGAGCTAAAAAACGAGGATTATTCGGGGCACTGCAACCACGTAATTTACGAAGTAAGGTAGGGTGATCCACCTAATTAAAAGATTTTGATATGTCCGCATATATAACATAGCTGGCTTTTCGTCATCTAGAACGTCAAAAACATATTGTGTAAAATTGCAGAGATTCGTATTAATAGAGCGCTCCTTCATTTCAACTATAAATTTTTATCTATTAATTTGCTACAACTTGAAGAAACACATATGGTTATTAAAGAAAAAGTTTTTAATCCACCGAGACCAATTATCCAATTATTCTAACAGTTTAAAATTATAGTAGGTACATCGAGCCTATGATTTGGAAACAAAATCTGTGAATAGTATAGCTATTAAAATCCCATTTTGCCCAATTTTACCCAATAAGATTAGAGAATAATGAGGAAACTAAGTAGGAGCTGGAGTAATTATTTGTTTGAAAATTATTTTTAGATTAGCGGGTACGTGCTACCGTTCAATTATACGAGTACATTTTTTTATAGAACATTTTTAGGTATAGGTTCATTATAACACTCAAAAGTATTGTGTTGGGGTTTTACCAAGGTGTGCCCAAATCTATAATTACGCTGAAGAAAAGATATATAAAATATTTACAAAAGAAGTAAATAGAAAGATTTTATAAAATGTAAAATGCTTTTTTATTATAAAAAACGACTGTGAAAAATGTATGTGTATAGACTGCCTATTACTGTGATAATAACGAATTAGAAAAAAATATTTTTAATGTTGGCACACAGATTGGTAAATTACATTTAACATAAGTGAACTATTAAAATAACGAGGGCAAATTAAACCAGGAACATAGAGGAACAAGAAGTGTCCACCAAGCTTCTTCTTGCAGCGATCATTAACTCGTACGAGAGCTGTTGTCCCCGTATAAGGAGAGAGGGTAGGTTTGACATTGTCTGGTGGAAGAAAGAGCTCCAAAGTTTACGCAAAAAAAACTTGCAGAGTCTGCAATAGGGCAATGCGTTCTCAAAGGATTGGGATAACTACAAGATATATCAACGCTTCTATAAATATTGCATTCGCAATGGTAAGAGGGCGGTAAGGACTTCTGATAAGATATAGAAGACCTCCCGGAAGCCGCAAGGCTGAAAAAAGCCCGCGCTACTAGAAAACTTGTGGCTTCCCCCTAGTAGCCTAACAACTACTACTGAGTAGTGCCTCAAACATTTGTTAGAAACTCATTTTCCCAAATCTGGAAATGGAGGAGGTACCAGCCCTTCGGTTGTTCCGTGGGACTGTAACGTTCACAACCTGGGAGGTAGCGATAGTAAAGTTATTACCACTTGTGACCCTTAAAGGAGTCCAGGAATGGATGGGGTGTTTCCAGCACTCCTTCAGGAAGACTTCGCATGTTCAATTTATCACTTGTTGAGAACCTATCTAACTTTTGTTATGTTCACCATACTCTGGAGAACTGTCAAAGTGGTTTTTATCCCAAAAGTAGGATGTACATTGTACGACACCGTCAAATCATTTAGAGCAATCAGCCTTACACCTTTCCTGCTCAAAACGCTGGAGCGGTTAGTTGAAAGATACGTCAAAGACAGAGCACTGGTTTTGGAACCTCTGCATCTACGCAACATGCTTATTAGGCTGGGAAATCCGTGGAGACGGCTCTTCCCCGGTCATTTCTAAGATAAAAAAAGGTCTATACCACAAGGAACTCGCAGCCGGAGGTTTTTTGGGCTTCGATGGAGTAAATCCTGGTTAGTTAGTCACGGTCTGCAATTTGCTATTTTCAAACCTTGACATACAAATAGGTATTGTTGTTGTTGAAATTTCTTTTAGAAATATTCCTCGATGACGATTTTTGATCTCCTTGGAGATATTTTTGGTGGATTCACAGTCTCATTATTGTTTTCCTTTTATTTCAATACTCTTCCAGATGACCGACTGTTCAATCCTCGTTATTGTGAAACACGTTTTGACAATGTTGTTAATGCTGCTGAAAGAATTGTGATGTTTCAGCGCGTCATATACATTTAATATGATCATCTTCTCGTTGCGAGAGAGCATACATTTTTTCACACATTTAGCAATGACGTAATCAGCCAAGCTTCCCATGTTCACTTATACAGTTGCTCTGTCAACTGAAGTACTGGTTTCTACACAATAATCACAGTAATCACAATATCGAAGTGCACCTACTGTAATGATATCCGGTAGTATGAGGTGGTCACATTCGAATTTGGCTCCGTCCTCGCATAATCTATGCAGGGGGTTTCACGAGAAAACGGACATGGTTTTATCCAATTATCCATAGAAAAAGCTGGTTGGACACCCGTTGATGTATAGGGTGTTTTATGTGTTTTTGCCAAAACTTCTTTGGTCATTACATTATAATGGAATGGAATAGTTAGTTCATATTTGGCTCATATCCAGGTCCGGACTTGACAAAAAGTTATTTTTGTTGTTTTTCAAAGAAACAACACCCTGTATATGTTTTTTCAAATTTTCATATGTAATTCGAATAGTACATAAGAAACTGAGCAAAATGGCTTCATTTTGGCAAAAATACATAAAACACCCTATATTTCGTCAACGGGTGTCCAACCAGCTTTTTCTATTGGTGATTCTGATTATCCTCGGTGTCGTTTGTCTTCCATTAAACCTGTCCGTTTTTTTCATGAAACACTCTGTATATAATGTATAATTTCTATGAATATCGAGAAAAGTAAGTGCTGCGTATTGAATTGCTTTATTAGTATCTCCCACTCCAAATAGACTGGATGAAATTCATTAAATGCTCAATCCTAATTAAAGACACGTGTTTGAAAACTCATAGGCCTCCACGTTTTTTGTTGATCTCTCGGTACTATTAAATTCCTACAACTCTAGCTGCATCAAGTCTACGATGAACCGGAACAGGATTTTAAATTCCTTACCCTTGCTTATAGTCTTTTTTCTCATGTGGGCGTTTCGTAATTTTGGGTTAGCCTTTGAGAATTTTGGGTTGTTTTATTAAGTTGTTTACATAATCTTATAAGTTCTAACTACAAGTCCTGATATTAATTTAGATTGGGTGAGTATATTAAAATTCAGTGTTTTTGTTAATGGACGGGATGAATTTTCAATCAACTTTTGATTGATTGCGTCCTTCTACGTGTATAATCAAAATTTCGTTTGACGCACGCACTAATTTAAAACATGAACAGCGGTGTTATAGTGGAATTAATCGAGTTCCCGTGAAAATATTTTTTTTTATCCTCACTGAAATTTTCACGTTTAATTTTTTATTATTGGTCTTACATTATTTATTGATTATCAATTTTAATCATAACCGATGGCGTCATACCATAACATTTTCAAAAGTTAATAATTGGAAGTAACTATTATTTTTTATTATTTTTATTCATTATACAGGGTGCTTCAAAAAACCTTACCAACATTTCTAGGGCAGGTGAAACATAAAAAAAATACGGAGTTTGATTAATAAACGTATTAGCCTACTCTGTTAGGATTGCTAATAAGGAGTCCTGGGTTCGAATCCTGGCTAGGGTATGGATGTTTAGTGGCGGTTATCTGTTACCGAGTTGGTAGCAGTGGACTAAACGAGGTTGTGTGAAAGACAATACGGCTAATCGCTGTACCACTTCTGAGTTCGAGTCTCAGCTAATTGTCTATGTGTATTATTGTGTATGTGTATAAAAATCTGTAATTGGGAACATCGTTCCTGTAGAGTGGTAATTAATAAATTAAATAAATAAATAAATACAAAAAAATATTGGCATGTCCTTTACACTAGGCCAAAAATAGGTAGAAGATTTACCACTAAAAAATAAATAGAATAAATTTTGAGTTTCGTCAACGTTGCGAAACCAATAAAAAGTTATTTGTTCTGTATGATAGCTTAGAAATATAAAGTTTAGCCATAAATAAGTACGAAAATGTTAAATAGGCAATTTAAAACCAGTTACCTGAAGCAATAATATACTGGGTGTTAGAAAATCATGGGAACGGTGGAAAATCTCGAACAGTTTGCATCAAATCGAAAAATAAAAAAATACGTGTCAAAAGTTTTTCAAAAAACTATCTACTGATACCAAAATGACCTCACCACCTACCACCCTGTGGGTGGGGCGAGGGGCAACTTTAAAATTTCAAATGTAAACCCCTACTTTTTATTGCGGAATCGGATTCTACGCCAAAAATACGTACATTTTATTCCGGACATTTTTTTCGATTCTTGCATGGTGTCTGTGATCGCAAAAAATGAAAAGAAAACATTACTGTTTCAAGAGTAGCGTCTTGCGCCCATAAAAAAGCATCCAATTCAAAAACTGAAAAACACGTATTTGTTATTTTTACGAAATCTATCCAATGACGTTGGATTCGACTCTCCCACCCCTAACCCAGTGGGTGAGGCGGGGGGGCAACTTTGAAATTTGTAATGAAAATCCCCATTTTTTATAGCGGATTCGGATTCTACGTCCAAAAATACGTGAATTTTATATCGGGCATTTTTTTCGATTCTCGCAAGGTGTCTCTGCAGTCGCACAAAATTGAAATAAACCTTAAGCATAACTTTGTAAATATTTACAAACTCTAGCTACTCGTGTGGACAAAAAAACATTCAGTTTAAAAAGCAATATCTGTGATATCTTGGTTTTTATAAATGTTTTTTTTTTAAGTGTTCTTAATAACAGTATTTGTTTTGTGAAATTTCTACGAGAACGTTCAGTTCCTTCCAACTTTTGTAGAGGCAGGTGCGCACTTTTGTACGAAAAAAGTTATTTCATTTTTCATTAGTTCTCGCGTTTTTTTCTGCATAATGGCTACTTTAACAGAGGAAGAGAGAGTTTCTCTTTTAATGATGCGAGGGTGGGGCGATAAAGAAAGGTCTTATGATGAAGTTGTGATTTTATTCAACGAAACTTTCCGTGTAGATCAAATGGGAATTTCGAAATCTACTATGTCCCGTACCATCAAACGATTCCTAGACACAAGGACAAATAAAAATCGCCCAAAATCTGGAAGACCAAAATCTGAAACATCGGAAGCTCGACAAATGGAAGTGGCCCAGGCATTTGTTGAAAATCGACGGTTATCAATCAGAAAAGCCAGTCAACAGCTTGATATGAGGGCATTTTCAGTTCACAAGAATTTGAAACTTTTGAAATTTCATGCTTCCAAATTCATCTTCACCAAGAGTTAAATGAAGATAATTTTGATCGGCGACTTGAATTTAGTGAATTAATGATGGAAAGGAGTAACCAAAATCCAATTTTTTTGTCACCTCTACTTGTCTTCTCAGATGAAACAACTTTCGAACTCAGTGGAAAAGTTAACCGCCATAATTTCAGATATTGGAGTGACGGAAACCCTCACTGGATGCTTGAAACCCACACGCAGTATCCACAAAAATTAAATGTTTGGGCAGGAGTTTTCAGGGATCGAATCATAGGACCGTTTTTCATAGATGGAAATTTGAATGGACAAAAATACCTGGAAATGTTGACAAATCAAATAGTTCCCGCAAGAGATTGCTGGTGATGGGTTCGATAATGTTTGGTTCCAGCAAGATGGGGCTCCTCCACACTATCGGGATATTGTTAGGGACTATTTGAATGGTACTTTCGAAAATCGATGGATAGGTCGAAGAGGAACTATTGAATGACCAGCAAGATCTCCCGACCTCGCGCCACTTGATTATTTTGTTTGGGGCTACGTGAAGGGTAAGGTTTATTTCACTAAACCTCATGATTTGGAAGAGCTGAGGTAACGCATAATAAACATTTTTGCAGAAATACCACCTCAAATGATAAGAAGTGCTATTGAAAATTTTTACGTTCGTCTCGGACAATGCCAAGAAGTCAATGGGCACCATTTTGAACACCTGCTGTAATCTTGAAATTAAAACCTGCTAGTGTAGTAGTTAAGCTGTAAACTAATTCCCTCAACTGGCCGAAATCCTCACCTTGCCTTAAATGGCTGAGTTACCTCTTGCCTTCACTGGCTGGGATCAAGAACTTGTCTGAAGTGGCTGAATTAAGAGGTAAAACCACTGTTAGTTTTTTTTAACATAGAGTTTTTTATTGCCTTGTAAAAAATGTTAATTGAAAATTACTAGCTGCTAATAAATTTACAGAATGTTAATAGTTGTTGTAATTTCCACACGACCGTGTCAAATCACTATTGTCAAAATAGCTCGGGAAATCATTCACTCTGAGATCAGTAGTTTTACTTTTCGTATTTTTTTAAGTATGCGTTTAAAACTTTCATGTTTCCACTCAATTTTTTGCGATTGCAGCGACACCTTGCGAGAATTGAAAAAAATGCCCAATATGAAATTCACGTATTTTTGGCCGTAGAATCCGATTCCGCTATAAAAAATAGGGATTTTCATTACAAATTTCAAAGTTGCCCCCGCCCCACCCACTTGGTTAGGGGTGGGAGAGCCGGATCCAATGTCATTGGATAGATTTCGTAAAAATAACAAATACGTGTTTTTCAGTTTTTGAATTGGATGTTTTTTTATGGGCACAAGACGCTACTTCTTTTCATTTTTTGCGATTAGAGCGACACCATGCAAGAATCGAAAAAAATGTCCGGAATAAAACTTACGTATTTTTTGTCGTAGAATCCGATTCCGCAATAAAAAATAGAAGTTTCCATTTGAAATTTTAAAGTTGCCCCTCGCCCCACCCACAGGGCGGTGGGTGGGGAGGTCATTTTGGTATCAGTAGATAGTTTTTTGAAAAATTTTTGACAAGTATTTTTTTGTTTTTCGATTTGATGCAAATTGTTCGAGATTTTCCACCGTTCCCATACTTTTATAACACCCGTTATAAGGTAATATTGCCGTGGAGCAGATCTGGAAGAATACCAGACTCTAATAAGTAAACGTCCGATTGTGATTTTTTTTGCCAATAAATAGAGTTGCCTCCCGCCAATATTCCGACACATTTGTTCAGATGATGTCAAAGGGGGGGAGGGGGAAACGACATGTTAAATGTATGAGAAAATGTTTTTTCGAAGATAACTCGGCGGCTTTTGATTTGGCAAAAAAAAAATTTCATATAAAAAATGCAGAGCTCATGAAAATAAGCAAATTTTGTTCCTAACCTCATCGACGTCCAGACCATTCATTCGCGAGATACCGCGAATCCAAGCAGCAAAAACTAAAAAAGTTGAATTCATTTTTATCGTGAAGGAGTGGAGTTAAGGACTTATTTTTTTAATCGAGGGGTATTGGCAGATATTTTGTTGGACAGGAGGCTGGGGGCGGTGGGATAATTAGGAGGGGAGGGAGAGGGGGAAAACGTAAATATTTCACATGCTGATGACTCCCCGTGTAATTGATCTATCGCGATCAGACCGACGTAGCTTTTTTAATTTTTTTTCAAACAAGAAAATCCCAAAAATTATGACAATTTTAAAAAGTATTAACAAACAATAAATAAAGACAATTTTTTTTAATTATTAATTTAGTTGTAAGACGAACGTTCGATAATTTTAAAGTTTTGTTGACATGAGCCATATTAATTCTGAAATATTATATGGTAGGTAATTACAGAAAAATATTGAATTCGATTTTAACAAAAATTGCTTATGGTGAGCATATCCAAGAGAGAGGGAGAGGGAGAGATGGATCCGATAAGCAAATATTTATTATTTTTGGCCATAACTTTTTTTAAATACATATTGGTAAAAAAAGTATAAGACTACTAGCGAATGATCCGATACCTTATACACATCATTTGCACCACACATATAGTCGTCTTTTTCAACTGAGATTAAAATAATATCTAATAAGGTGGAAGAAATATTTGTAGTGCGCGTAGGCGTATTAATAATCTGCTTTAAATTAAGAGAATCTATACAATCATTAAACATTATAGCCTTTGAATGAATGAATGAATGAATATTACCATTGTGTTAAGCACTCTCGAAAACGGTAATAAACAAATTTTCATGCATTTTGACTTTACGATGAAAGAAAAGGGGGGAAATAGAGGTGGTTTTTAGAGTTTAAGGGTAGCTGTTGTGGGGTGGGAACCCTAAAAATATCCCATATCGCATGTTTCATACATATCAAAGAACTTTTAGGGTTTTTTTAACTTTTTCATGGACTATATTGATAGATAATAATTTACTAAATATCTATCTATTACCTTTTCAAATTCTCGTTGTTAGTGAGCCATATCACACCTACTTTTAAATCAAACGGCACCCGCAGCTGAAACAAGAACTTAGTACCGTACTAAAACAGCGTTAACAAAATTTGCGTCAGTAATAAATAATCTGAAAGTAACTCAGTAATTTCAGTCACGGGCAAGATTATTTTACATCCACAGATGAAAAGTGTAGTCGCTTTAAATCTTAAGGAGTTTAATTAAAAAGTGGGAATGGTCGAATGGGAGGTTGAAAGGCGAGCGCAGGCACTAATTTTCTTTAGATGGTTTATACTTACGCAGAACCGTATTGGCCCATGTGGCAGATTTTTGTCAGAGAGTTAGTATGAAGCTTTTTTATATACGTTGATATGAAAATGAAGAAACTTGTTGTGCTATTAATAGCAAATCTCAATTGGACCTTTAATTTTCGTAAAGCGGATTTTCAAATACTGTATTGAAATTTATGTATAACAGATTTCTTCTTTCTGTATTAACGTCCTCTAATCCAAACGAAACCTGTATCCTATGCTAGATGGCGTATTCGTAAACAGAGTACCCAAAAGCACTATTAGACAGAGAAAAAATTAAAAGATAACCCAGATCCGATCGATTCAAACTTAAAGAATTGATAGCTAAAATAAAATTCATATCAAAATGGCGAAATAAAATTATATTGCCACATCATTTTCATTTCCATACAGAATTCTTTGTCCGTTTTATTTTATTAGCCATCTATTCATTTAATCAATGTTATTGAGAGAATCAGAAAACGAAAATAATTGCACTGGTAATGTGGAAAAATTGATATCTTTCTTTGGAAACGTATTGAAAACGTTGAAATCAAAATAAATTATATAAAAATGAGTTTTTCCGATGAAAATTTGCCTGCATATATCGAAGAAAGTGCATCTGAAGCAATTCTAAGCCTTGTTCCACAGAAGTCTCGCATACAAAGAAGCATATTTCAACGAACTAAGTAAGGATCGTAAACCTACTTCATTATAGAGTTATTATTTCATGTTAAAAACAGAACTGTCGATAAGAAAAAACGTAGACATAAAAAAATGTGCCAATTGATTTGCCATGCTTAAAAGAAAACCGAAGAGTTATAAGCCGAAAAAATCTAAAATTTTAACCAAAAAACATATAACAACATTTCTGCAAACAGCCGACAATGAAATATATTTGAATTTAAAGGTAATTTTTTTTCAATATTCTTTTTACTTTTTCAAGAAAATATTTATTTTTTCAGGTCTTCCTGATTTTTGGAGTGGCGGGTACCTGTAGACGATCAGAATTAACAAACTTATTAAAAGAAGATGTTATAAATGAAGAAAGTTACTTCAAAGTCCGACATAGAAATAAAAAACAAAAATTGTTAGAGATTTATTATTTATTTATTTATTTATTTATTGATACACTGCCCAACAAGAAAACAAATTACAGGAAAGAAATATACAATTATATGTATATAAATATACACATACGTAAATACACATATATACGAATACAAATCATTAATACATATAATAATATACATATCAAAGTTTAATACAATACTTAAAAGAAGAAAAGAGAATATCTACTTAGTAATAGTAGTAGTAACAAAATAGATTTCAGTTATTTACAATAGCTTGCTTAAGATCCGTAATTTTACAATTGAATATGTCAATATTACAGGTAGAGAATTAAAATAAGAGCACATTGCATGCAGGGGAGAGTGTTTGAGTAAATTTGTTCGGGGTGTGCTTAAGTAAAATAAATTATATGATCTAGCCTGGAAAGTTGGTATATGAAACCTGATCATTTCTAAAATTTGGGGCGAATCAAATTTGAAATTAATAAGTTTATGTAAAAATACCGAGGAACTAAATATTCTACGGGTATTTAAGTCAGGTACATGAACTTTAGAGAGCAATTCCTCATGAGGAAAACCCCTATGGATATATATACCTTCTTCTCGAAAATACAATAGTAGTTTGTGCAACAAGAGTGGATATGATAGTCATATCGCACGAGAAAGAAGTTTGAGCACGACGCCGTAGGCGGAGTGCCTCATCTTTCAAGTGGATATGGACAATCCACTCGAATTGTACAGTATACTTTTTCTACGACCGGATTAAGAAAAAACTACAAATAATAGTTTTAATCAAATTTTAATATACAAACTTAGCTTTTGCTAAATCTTATACTCTGGGTGCAAACATTTTATAAAAGCTTCAGTAGCCTAGCGCTTATATGCACGCTTCGAAATGCAAGAGATCCTAGGTTCAATCCCCACTCAACGCTGAGAAGTCCGAGACGATATGCTTCACGCGTCGGTTCACAGAGAACCGCATCATTACACCAATCTCGATCAGGGGCAACCAAATTCCTATCAGGGGATGCGTGAAGTATCTGGGGGTTCGACTGGACAGAAGACTGACGTTCAACATCCACATAAACGAAACCATATGGACGGTCTACTCCCTGTCCAGGAGTCTGTATCCGCTCATTGTCAGGAGTAGCAGACTAAACAGACAAAATAAGAAATTGTTGTACACGATGGTGGTCAGGCCATCTATCACATACGCGGCGCCGGTGTGGTGCAGCACGTCGGTCAAGACAATGAATAAACTAAAAGTGCTAGAACACAAATATATGCGCCTCGTATCAAATTCTAGCCGATAGTCGACTACGTCCAGCATATCTCCCAAAACTTCTATTCGTTCAAGCTGGGCGATAGTCCGCTAACAAGACACATTACACAAATTAGACAGCATAATGCCCCATTTCGGATTAAACACCCCTTACCTTACCAGACGTTGCCAATCTTCCGGCAGCCACTCTAGCCAAACTTTCACCTACTATACCTTCTCTAATACTATCCACCTTTCACTGATATTTCATACCTTTCATCCACTTTAATTCTTTCCTGTCCCCCTCTTCTTTTGTTTTTGTGTATTTTTGTGTGTGTTGCGTTTGTTTGTTCTTCGTTTCTGTTTGTACATTTTTGTCTGTAAATTCATCCTTCCTTCATTAAACTCGTAACAGAATCCAAATTTTGTATCAGAACAATCAACATTTTTAGAATCACAGTTTAGGCCTGCCTTGCGCAACCCGTAGTTGGAGCAATTCGAGGATGGCACCCCGTGCAAGTTACGGAGTCAGCGTCAGTGCCCAAATTAAATTCAGTGAAGTACACGAAAGGCGAAAGCCAAGTGATCGTTTTAACCAGTTTTAAGTTAAGCTTTCTTTTTTAAGCATTTTTTGTCACAGCTCTTAATTTTATTTACTTTTGTAAAAGGAGTTTGAGTTTTATTATTTTTTAATTTTTATCTAGCCAAACCAGTCCCGCCTCGGCCCGACTTTGCGATACAGGGTCGGTCCCGGGATCGGCTCTGGAGAGGCAAGTTGTATTGAATTGAATTGGTTCAATCCCCACATATAGCTACTTTTTTTTTGTCATAATATATCTCTAAAATTTTTTCTGTATACAATAATTTCAATAAAATTTTAGGTGGTATACCGTTTATCGATTCTTCACTGGAATCACTCATTTTAAATTATTTTCTAGCTCAAACTGAGCAAATAGACACTGACAATTACTTTGACAGCTTACACACTAACTTGGATTTTTTAAAACGAATAGTTGCCTATGTACTTAATACACGAACTGTGATTGGTCGATTTCATATCCATCCTAGAACGTATATGAAATATATCCGTTCAGTTAACTCGAATGGCCCACTTATCCATTCTACAGACTGTACGGAAAACAGCAAATTTACATAAGGGAATAGAAAAATATTTTAGAAAGCGCCTTTGAGTATTTTCAATGTTGTTTTTGTGTACTAGTAAGCTGGATTCCGGATGATCGACGCGTATTCCAATTTAGATCTAACAAAGGCATTAAATAGGAGAAATAAGGTGTTGGAGTTCTCAAAACCTTTAGAATTTCTTATAATGAAACCTAATTTTTTTATATGCACTAGCTGTAGTTTCAGTGATATGATCAATAAATGTAATATAAGTTTAGTGTCAAAAGTAACGCCAAGATCTTTCAGTTTGTCGCACCTCTGTATTATCGTATTATTGATAATATATTCGTTTAATGAAAGATTGTGTTTCCTGCTAAAAGTAAAAGTGTAGCATTTGCCTATATTAAGGGGTAACTCGTTTTTTCACACCATGCGTGAAGGTTATCTAAGTCATCTTGTAATCTCTTGATGTCGTCCGCGCTATTAATAATAGTAAAATTTTCATGTCATCGGCGTACAACAATGAATTGCAATTAAGTTGGGAGACGATATCTTTTACAAATATGTTAAAAAGTAAAGGCCCAAGCACAGAACCTTGAGGTATACCAGATTTTGCATGAATTACGTTGGACTTAAAGCCCCTATAAAGGATAAATTGATGCCTTTCAGACAGATACGATTTAAAAAATTCAATCAAACTGGGAGTAAAACCAAAGAAATTTAGCTGCTGTTTAAGCAATATGTCGTGGTTACAGCGTTAAACAAAACAGGTTGGTTGAAGTAGAACGGCCTGGCATAAATCCGTGTTGATTAATACATGTTTGTGATTTAACTTGAAAAAATACAGATTCATGAAGTAATATTTCGAATGCCTTACTAAAATTACATAAAATTACGATGGGTCTATAATTACTGATGTCTTGTTTCTCATTCTTTTTGTAGAACGGATAGATTTTAGAAGTCTTCCATACTTCTGGAAATGTGGAAGTTTTGATTGATAGGTTAAATATGATAGACAAAGGAAGAGCAAGTACAGTTGCACAATCTTTTATTAGAAATGCAGGAATGCCGTCTGGATCAGTAGTAAGTTTAGGTTTAATTTTCTTGAGAGCGTTTAAGGTGCCTGCTTCTCTAAATTTCTGGATCGTAAGAATAGGAGCACTAGATGCTGGTTCATCATTTGACTGATTAACTTGAGGGGATATCTCAAGGACGTCCAAATTACAAAGGCGCGCATTGGTAGCGAATGTTGGACCGATCATCGTCCTGTTGTCTCTAAAATTAAAATTGTTATGAGACCCAAACACCGAAGAACTCAAGTAAAACGTAGACCCCGTCTCTGTATTAGTAAATTGCGTGACCAACAAACCGTCGAACAGCTAAAGCAAAAAGTTCAAGAGAATTTGAGTGCACTAGAAGAAACCAATTCTGTAGATGTCGCTACTACCTGGACACAAATTAAAGACGATTTAAAAAGTGCGAGTGAGGAAATTCTTGGCACTGCAGCAGGTAAAAAACAGGAGGACTGGTTCAATGATAATGAAGCTTTTATACAAGAACTTCTTGACCGCAAACATATTGCCTTCCAAAACGCTATCAACCACCCCAACGACTCATCAAAAGCAGAAGCTTTTACCCAATTTAAGTATGAAACGCAACGCGAAATCAGAAGAATAAAGAACGAGTGGTGGGCAAGCAATGCTAGAGAAATTCAAAGGTACGCCGATTCACACGACTACAGGAATTTCTTTCAAGGAGTAAAAGCAGTGTACGGCCCCAGTCGGAAAAATATGTGCCCTATTAAAGATTTAAATGGAAATCTCCTCAAAGAAGACCAGGAAATAAGAGCCCGATGGAAAGAACACTACTCTAACATTCTTAACCAGCAAAGTCAAGCCGATCACGATATTATAAATCTTATCCCTCAATATGACACCTTCGAAGACTTAGATAAACCACTAACAACGGAAGAGATCTTAACCGCCATTGGGCAGCTAAAAAATAACAAATCTCCCGGCGCCGACTCACTCCCAGCTGAGATCTTAAAGCTGTGTCGTCAGAGCTCATACCCTACCTCAAAAAACTGTTTGATGTTGTGTGGGAAAGTGGTCAAGCTCCGCAGGAGTTTCGTGATACACTTTTAATCAACCTCTTCAAAAACAAAGGGAGCGCTGCGGACTGTGGAAATTACAGGGGTATAGCTCTCCTGGCTGTTGGAGGGAAGATACTCACTAAAGCGATGGCAAATAGGCTAACACCTGTTATGGGAAAGTTACTTCCTGAAACACAGAGTGGCTTTAGACCAAACCGAGGCACATCGGATCTAATCTTCACACTTAAACAGCTTCAAGAAAAAGCACTCGAACATCAAGGAGAAATTCACATGGCCTTAATTGATTTAACCAAGGCGTTTGACTCGGTGGACAGGGAAGTGCTCTGGAAAACTATGCTCCGCTTAGGTATCCCTAGAAAATTTGCGGAAGTATGTCGCAGTCTACATACAAACAACAACGCCCAGGTTATGTATAATAATGAGGCAACCGAACCTTTCCAAACCCTCACTGGAGTTAGGCAGGGATGTGTCCTGGCACCCCTACTTTTTAATTTGTTTACCACTGCTCTAACAATTATTGTTGACAACAAACTGACAGTCAGAGGAATAGGTCTCAGATACCGTTCTGATGGCGCTTTAGAGCTTTCACGAAGACACGCATACGATTCATTTGTGATCTCCAGTATGCGGATGACTGTGCACTTTTAGCCTCTACGCCGAAAGAGCTTCAAGAACTTTTAGATGTATATGCCCAGAGCTATGATTCCTTGGGACTTAAAATCAACATTGGAAAGACTAAGATTATGTCAACTCCTCATCAAGTGAACCAAATAGACATTACACTTAACGGAAATTCTCTTGAAGTGGTGGATCAGTTCAATTACTTAGGCAACGTTGTTAATGACAAAGCAAACATGGACAGCGAGATTCGCAATAGAATTAACGCTGCATCTAGAGCACTCTGGGGACTTAGAGAGAGAGTATTTGACAACCACGACGAAAATGGCTGTCTACAGAGCAGTTGTCATTCCAACACTGCTATATGGATGTGAAAGCTGGGTCACTTACCGTCGTCATGTGAAAGAATTAGAACGTTTTCAGCAAAGACACCTCAGAAGTATGATGAAAATCCGTTGGTTCCATCACATATCAAACGTGGAAGTACTCAGGAGAGCAAAGAGCCTTTCAATTGAGGTGCTTATTTCTAATAAAAATATGAGCGGTTTCAAAAAATTGTGCAAATGCGTTTACAATTTGCTGTGGATCAGTCATGGTGATTCCATTATGATTCATAACATTAGGGATAGCTGTACTATTTCTGATATCATTAATATAGGACCAGAAGGTGTTTGGGTTAGACGAAATATTTTTCTTCATGTTCGCGACGTATTTGTTTCGTGCTGTCGTGATGTCACTCTTAATTTTATTTCTTAATAATTTGAAGGTTTCATAAGCTTCTATGTCTTTATTTAATTTATATTTTTTGCGTAATATATTTTTTTGTTTAATATCTCTGAGATTATAGATCTGTTAAGCTAAGGTGAGTATTTACTCAATTTAGGTCGAGTTTTAGGAACAAAGGATCAAAGATAGAATTCAAAATATCATAAAATGTTTCACATGCAATATTAACATCATTGCAGTCGTTTAAAACGGCCCAATCAGTATTGGATATATGTTCGTATAACAGATGGTAATTGGCCACCCCAGGACCCATAGAAGGTGTTGATATGATGGATACTGTTAAAAAGCATACTGAAATGAGACCTCCAAATTGTAGACATAACCGTTTTTCGTTACCTATAGAAATAAGAAATGTATTAATATACCGACTGGTATAAATACAATTGGGGCAGTACGTACCCTATAAAATTGCCAATTTTTTGAAACTATCCAACCCTAGACAGTATGTATACTGGACAGTGTTTCTGAGGTTCCTCAACGTCAATACTAGTGAATGCTGGAGCTGACCTTTTAATGCTAACAAGGTATGGTCGGACCTCATATAGCACTTATAATATAAATAGCTATCTCGTAATCAGGTCAAAATAAATAAGAATAACCAATAAAATTTCTCCGGGAAATTTGTCGCCGAAAACAATTAATTTACATAAACTCTATTGTACTATCATCTCAAATCAATGAAAATATCGCATTGTAACATTTATTACAATCTAGTTCTTATTGGAACTATATATCTTTTCAATTCGTAAATGATTTGTAGATTTCCCATGAAATGTTATTAATTTGACAGTTCTCAGAGAAATCCGAATGGGTCTAGTCCGACCCTGTTGGAAGGCCAACGAGCTAGCTCACTAATTTTCTTACGATGGTTTATACACTGACTTTGCTACGCGCAATTTACCTGTCAAACCAAGTTATTAAGATGTCTCCGTCAGGTGTTTTGAGAGTTTTGCTGCGGCGAGCGAGCTGCTGCTTTTTCCTTTCTGGTGGGGATCATGAGAATGGCTCGCCAGCAGACAGATGCGGTTTTGTTGCACCTCGGCTGCCCAACATCTTCACGATGTTCATCATCTTTAACGCTAAGACCAAATTAAGTTGAAGTCAATTTTTGCATGAAGCCATGTACTCTGCCAGCCTCTTGACGTTATTGTAGTATTTGAGTTTTATATGCCTATAAAAAAATAATTATACAGTCAATTACAATATTTATTTTCTTATTACTTATTTTATTAGTTTTTCTGCAGGTTATTACTTCCTGTAAATATAAAAATAATAAAACAATGCTTTTAAGGTTTTTAATGGAAAATTAAATTAGTCTAGTCTCCATGGCTGTTAAACAGTGGTGTACGTCGATGAATGAATTAATAAATAAAATGCGATTTGTTTCAACTAAAGTGTCACCCAATTACAAAAAGTAACATAACAATAATAACAGTATAATAAAAAGCCGCAGATGAAACCATTGAGTATGTCGTTAAAAACTGCCCTATTTGGCATACAACGAGGCTTTCCTGTATCTTAAACTTTGGTACCATTCTATAAGTAGAGGAGCTTTAAGGGTTCTGCGTCACATGATATCTAGTTCTCAGACGGCATCAGGAAAGACGTAGACTTGAACTCCTATTAACAAACAGACATAGTAAAAAGAGGTTTGTTTTTACATTTTTGTTGTTAACAGAAGCTGCAAAACAGTTTGTTTTAACATATCTATTTTTTAACAACCCAGTTTTTCTCCTCTTTGGTTGGTACAAGCAGTTTTCAGCTCTGACGACAATAACCAGGATTTCAAACATACGTCTCTCCTGATGCCATCTGAGAAATGAATGGCATGTGGCGCAGAACTGTCATAGCTTCTCTACTTTTATATATTCTAGCAGCTACATCAGTAATGAAACTGTCTGCATTCCAGATTAGGATCTTCTTTTGAAACAGAGTGATTATTTCAGATAATTCTTTATTCTAAAAAGGCGGTTGCTTATGTTTTTGTGTGTCGAAGTCAATATTGTTATTTGTTAAGGTCGAGCTGAGCTAATGATTAGGGCTGATGTTTATAACTGCCAAGCGATGTTCGTTTACGTTTTTCATTTAGAAATCTCCGTAAATGGTATTTTTTGTTGAGTGTCTGTTCAATAATAAAAATTGTACCAGTAAACTATGGAACTGTCTAAAAGAACCAGAAAGAGAAGTTAAATATGGAGTGCCACAAGGTACAGTATTGGGCCCTATACAGTTTAATATTTATATTAATGAGTTGTTTAGACTCCCATCTGTATGAAAGACAATTAGTTTCGCGGACGATACCGCAGTGTTTTACGAGGCTACGAAGGAGACGAAGTTGGACGAAATTAAAACGAATGGTAGCGATAGATTTTGCAATGATTGATAACCTTCCTTTTTAATAATAAACAAATAATATCACAGGTAATTGCGACCCCCTTTACCCGGAAGGTTCTAGAAGAGCCTTGTGTGGGAGGGGGCAACACATTTAGAGACAAGGGACACACACCCAATATCCGTGTATAGTGGAAAAATCTCTCTCACAGTATTTTCCACTACCACGACCGGGGATCGAACCCGGAACTTTTGGGTGAGAGGCAAGTGCGCTCACCTCTCGACCACCCGTCATACAATACATTATTTTTCAAAATTAATAAAGAAACAATAGAAATAAGAGCACCAGATAAAACAAAATATTTAGGAATATGTCTGGCCGATAGTCAATAGTTGGTTAAGACGCGAGGTGGCAATCGCGATTAATCACGCGGGTATCATGCCACCGGGTTCGAATCCCGGCTCCGGCACTGTCAGAGGAAATGGTTGTATGTCCGCGTTTTTCAATGTGTAACCTCCTTCCGCACAAGCCTCTGGCTTCTGGAATTTGGAGTTGTCTAATTTCTGTGGTGTTTATTATTTATATTTATTGTTAATCACTTAAAATGGAATCATCATATTTTATAATAAAAAAACTGTATGACGAGTAAACTGAATTTGTACTATTATATACTTGAAATTCACTACTTAAAATCACTTTATTGTGGTGTAATCTCATATTAGCTACAGGATAATGGTATGAGGTGAAGCAGCAAACAATTATTTAAGCAAGCTCGAATGTATCCAAAAGTGGATTTTAAAAATCATCTACAGGAAAAATTACACATACCGAACTGATTTACTCATTGGACACTCGGCAACTATTTCTTCAAAATCTAGTCATTTGACCATTTAAATTTAAAGAAAATTCCGCACCAACACGACACAAGACACAAGAGTAAATCTATTGTAGTCCCTAAAGCTGAGAAAATGATTGGTCAACGATGTGTCACTTATCTGAGCCCTATTATATTCTCTGACATACCTAACTCCATTAAGCAAATAAACTCAATTGGACTACTCAAAAAGGAAATAAAAAAAATGATTAATAATAACACCACGATTAAAAATACATCAAATAAATGACAGGAAAAATATTTACCAAGTATGAAATAGTATTTCATTGAAAAGTCCTCAAAAAAATATGTGTATTCAATGTATTGGTTAACTATAATTCTTTTATGTGAATTCACTTAACATTTAATGTGTATGCTTTAACTTAGTAGTAATTATCGCCTTCTCCCGCTTTTCTATCTTTTCTTTTCTCTTTTCTGTTTTCTTTTAACTTTTCTTTTCTCTTTTCTCTTTTCTTTTCTCTTTTCTCTTTTCTTTTCTGTTTCCTTTTCTCTTTTCTTTGCTCCTCACTTTTCTTTCCTCTTCTTACCCCTGCTAAACTCTAAACCTCTCCAGCTTTTATTTTTCCTGCTTCCTTGTCCCACTCGCAAGGTTACCTTTGTGGGACCTAACCCCTTGTTTATTTTCCCTACCTAATCCGTTCTCATTAAAAAAAAAACCGATGGCAGGGGCCAGTCGGAAAGGTAGATTTCGTCCTATATTGTCTTTCACTGCTTTAGGTCTTTATTATTTTTATAAATAAGTGATTAAGTAAGTAATTAAGTATATCTTTATTAGAACTATCCAACTTCAATTTATTGTCGTCGATTTATGAAATATACGTTTTGGCAAAAAATATTTTAGACAAAAATTGTAGGGCCAGATGAGCACTATCCACTATCCAACTTGAACCGCCGTCATTTTTAAAATTCTTCCTGTGCGTTTTAGAAAAAAATGTTTTGGACAAAAGTTGTAGCGCTAGATGAGTACTATCCAACAATTTATCACATGTACATATTTGATTAGAAATAAAATGTTGAGATTTTTTAAAAAATTTTGAACTGCCGCCATTTTGAAACGATGAAGGCGATTTGGCCCATCTTCGAACTTAACTGAGATATGGACCCAAAGTATATGTCGACCATATTTTGTTTTGATCCGTTGAGAAATGCACCCTCTAGAGTGTTTACAAATTTCGTTATATAGCGCGGGGGACATTTTTGGGGTCTGGGGACCATAATCGAAGAAACTATAGTGATATGCTGCACTCTGCAATATGTAGATGAGGAATCTACACCTAAAAAATCAACGTCCTTGTAGCAACAGTCCTCTAACTAACAGATTATTATATTATTATTATTAGCCGTTACTCGAGTCCGAGTATAAAAATGTTACAGTCGATAAATTGTGTATAATAAAAAACAAGTAAAAGGTGTAGTCTATTGTAATTCCCATTCATCTACGGTGCACACGACTATGGCTATAGAGGCCAATTCGGGAGAGCACATGTCGACCGCAGTCAGGACAAACATAGACCTGGTTAGGTCTTGGATTCGGCCTTCTTGCAGCAACATTTCCTTGATAGCTGGCCACAACCCCTCGCCATTCGGTTCTGTCCGCTGCAAGTTGTTCCCATTGCTCGTCTGCAATACCGCAGGATTTTAGATTTTCATGGAGAGCGTCTTTGAACCTCTTTCGTTGACCGCCACGCCTTCTTCTACCGCTTACCAATTCACCATAAAGTGTACATTTAGGAAGGCGGTTATCATGCATACGATGAACGTGACCTGCCCATCTTAGACGTGCTCTTGAAATGAGCACCTCAATTGGAAGGCTGTTTGCTCTCCTGAGTACTTCCACGTTTGATATGTGATGGAACCAACGGATTTTCATCATACTTCTGTGGTGTCTTTGCTGAAAACGTTCTAGTTCTATCACATGACGACGGTAAGTGACCCAGCTTTCACATCCATATAGCAGTGTTGGAATGACAACTGCTCTGTAGACAGCCATTTTCGTTGACAAAGCAAGGTCGTGGTTGTCAAATACTCTCTCTCTAAGTCCCCAGAGTGCTCTAGATGCAGCGTTAATTCTATTGCGAATCTCGCTGTCCATGTTTGCTTTGTCATTAACAACGTTGCCTAAGTATTATTATAACAGATAAACTGAACTCGAACATTAGAACAAGCAAGGATATAGTAAAAAGTCCCAAGTTCTATAACTGCTATATTCAACCGTATCGTACTCGGTTAAATAAACAGAAATCAATCAGTGACTGCAAGCGGCGGTTAAATTTATTTTATTTAGGTGGAATAAATGGTTAATTCTTCAGCTAAATCGTTGATAAAGAATAGAAACAAGAGTGGTTCTAAATTCGATCCTTGAGAAACAACTAAACTAGCAATAAATTTACAAACATGTTATATCAAATGTAGTGTTTACTGTTGCAATCGTACGATTTCATCACTACTTGCAGTCGCGGAAAAGTCTCTGTAGATAACGTCACCTTGACTGCTATTATCTGCATTCTCGGGAGTAAATTGTGTAATTAGACATAAGTTAGAGGGCACTTATCTTTTATTCACGAAGCCACGCTGAAATAGTGTAATTAAATTCTTCATGTCTTAACAAGTTATTATCACACGGTAATATTTTAAAAGTCTTTCCAAGATGCATAGAATTGTAATACGTTTATAATTACTAATATGGATGACCAGTCTAAAAATCTGACGAGCTTTGCCATAAACTTGGAAAGATTTTCAGCAATGTTATTTTAATTAATACTGAAAAACCAAATCGTGGCGAAAAAGCAGTAAGTTATTATTTTTCTTTGTATAAACTGCTGCCTCTATAATGGAGTTCTAGCAGGGACGTCATAATATGACCGCCTCAATAACTGATTCGTAGTCATCTTGAAGTATCTGTCCAAAAGTACATGTTTATGATCAATTTAAATGGTAATGGTGTATAATTATAATATCAGATTTGTATAACGACATTGACTAGTGTTTTTTTAAAAGCCTAGTTGAAGACAAATTTCCATATACCGGGTATCAACCCATCATGGTAGACCCCTTTATTTTCTTTATTGCTTATGGGGGCATCCACGGATTTCTTAGAACATCCGCTATATTATTGTAGTATTCTACCATTATAGGTCCATTTGAAAAAATTAAGTTTTGTTTAAAAAATTGTTCAGGCCAAATTTTATGGCCCACGAAGTACATTTTCTCAAATTTTTATGCTCGATTTGATTTTTTTGACATCACACCGGTCCATTAGAAGCAATTTTTTCTGGTCGAGGCATTCTAGATGCACCAACAAATTTCATGTCCATTTTTTTCCAATTAATCGAAATGTCACTTATGGGATATCACCGTACTCAGAGTTTTTCAAGGATTTCAAAAATATAATGGGTGTTCCATTTAAAAATCAAAAGTCATTTGCGATGAAACCGGAAGGAGGGAAAAAATTACAATTATGCCACAAAGTGTCTTCTTGGTCATATAATACATCTATCAAGTTTCATTCTGATATTCTAAAAAATAAGGACAAATAAGGTGTCTACCAGGATCCGTTGACATCCTGTATATCCTATCAGTGCTATTTTTAAAAACCGAAAATTTGTTGTTAGGTATCTTGACATTTGTGCTTACTCGTAAAATAGTAAAAATAAACACTAATAATAGTAATAATTTAGTTTTTCTGATTTTATATTTAGTAGCTATATATTATGATTTATTTTCTTAAATATCCATAGGCCAAACCAATAGGCCTAACACCGACGCCTGTAGACGAGCTACCCCCAACCAGGCATTTCCCTTAAGAAGAGTAGGGATCTTTTACTTGCCTAACACTTAATAGACAAGGGACCGACGGCTTTACATCCCCTCCGAAGGATGGTATATCTCCTATACAACCCTCGCCTAAGGTTGTATAGCTTCCGCGCATACACTGATATACAAACCGCTGGAAGATGTGTGAGGCGAGAACGCGGTTTCCGTTGGAATGGTCACCATCCAAGTACTAACTGCGCCTGTCGTTGCTTTACATCGCATACCGAAGTATGTACATAGTAAAGACGCACCTACGCTCACCCCTAATATGTATTTTGAAATGAACATTTTGTGACAATTTTACTAATTGCGCTTCAAGCTTAAAAGTTTCCAATAAGTAAGTAAATTTGTTTCCATTTTAGAAACAGTATACCGGCGGCTTGTGCCTTTGTTGGTTCACTAATCGATGAAATCGAGAAAGAACAGTGAGATTTTTTGTATTTTCATTTACTCAAATCAGACGAGGACAGGTAGAGACTGCAATAATTTAAAGGCGTGCCCGTTGGGTAGCATTGCTCCATAGAATACAAAATGAAAACATATTGCAACCTTGACAGTGAATTTATTTAGTCAAAACTTTGATTTCTGAATCTCACTCTTTCTAATGTAATTCTTGTGCTCATCCAACCTCACACTGAAAGGTCTGGATGACTCACCCACATAACATTTATCACATTCGCACGGGATATTGTAAATGTTATGAGGGTGAGTCATCCAGACCTTTTTCGATGAGCACAAGAATTACATTAGAAAGAATGAAATTCAAAAATCAAAGATTTGTGAAAATGCTTGGGAAAACGGAATAAACTGGTAAAATTTTAACAAAAGAGGCAGATAAAGAAAGGGTTATTAAAGAATCAGCAATAATCTTATTAAATGAAGATAAATGCGTATCGAATTGTTCTATAAATATTTGTACAACTGGGCTACCAATGTTAAAAGATGAACTTAACAAACTCAATATTATCTAAAAGAAAATATCATCAGTTATGTGTAAGTAGTAAGTATCTATGGAAATAAAATAAACAGAATCTTAAAGCTGTGTATTTAACATACACAACAAATAAGAGTTTTCGAAAAAAGCTTTGAAAACGGAAAGAGACTACTTTCCGAAACGTCAGCAAAATACATTATTTCTGTGTTTATTAGGATTTATATTATTTGGAAAACATAACCTCTGACTGTCCCTGTAACGTAAACGTCGCAAGCGCAGAGGCTTTTCTTCCAATAATTCTATCATTTTGTAGATTCGGTGATTTGTTTTTGAAGAGGATAATACATGTGGTAGATAACCTAAATAAAAAGAAAGAATATTCGTAGAATGCCACAAATAAATTTCAGACAATATATTATTATTTTGAAATAAATAGATGCTACTAAAATATTCTCTAATATTCTAAAAATCGTACTGCCTTTAATTCTAGAGCTTTGCTTTTTAGATTAAAATAATATCCAGAATCAGAAATTCGGGGCTTGGGCAGTAATTGAGCCCTAGCCTTTTCCATATACTCTCTATATGCGTCATTAGTTAGCCTTTTGATAAGTGCTTTCAGACGCTTAAAGTTACCAGACCATTAAAAATAAATTAACTAATAAGCAAAATCACGCAATTAATTAAACTCGTATTACTATTACCCATATATTTTTTTATCTGAATCGCTATCAAGTTTTTAGTGTTGCCCTTTGTGCTACTACCTCGTGTTTGCCGTGAAAACCAATTACGGAGAGAGAAACGCAAACATACCACCATCATGCTCTACACAACCCAATTAATTAGCCCACCCTCCCACAGCACATTGATGTTTCTACGAAGAGAAATTTAATGGATTCTGCACAAAAAGGTACTTCATAATTAGATTTGATACGTTTCACAAAAGGAGTTCACCTGGATTATTTGATGCTGTGAGTGAGTCATTTCACAAATTTCGGTAAATTATGTTTTCAGTTTCCATCTCTCGGTGTGTGCGTTAAATTTAATGAATTCTGCTCGAGATAATGAATTGCCAGATATACAGCTCTGTGCTGGCATGTTGATTACGTTTTATTTAATTTTATCGTGGATGATATTTTTTTAATTTGGCAATGCGACGTTGTTTAATTCGTTGGAGGGTTGCTCTATGTCATAAAGGGATGTATAAACATATGAAAAGTGTCGTAAAGTGACGAAATTTATAGATACCGCGCACTGCTGACGTATAATTCTCCTTTTCCCATGTTTATTTATTTTTTATTTTACGAATCGAACAGAATTCGCACTCCAGAGCAGGAACTTATAGCACATTGTAGACACAAAGTAAATATATATTTTTTCTACTCCCTTATGTAAATTTTCTGTTTTCCGTACAGTCTGTAGAATGGATAAGTGGACCATTCCAGTTAACTGAACGGATATATTTCATATACGTTCTAGGATGGATATGAAATCGACCAATCACAGTTCGTGTATTAAGTACATAGGCAACTATTCGTTTTAAAAAATTCAAGTTAGTGTGTAAGCTGTCAAAGTAATTGTCAGTGTGTATTCGCGCAGTTTGAGCTAGAAAATAATTTAAAATTAGTGATTCCAGTGAAGAATCGATAAACGGTATACCACCAAAATTTTATTGAAATTATTATATACAGGCAAAATTTTAGAGACAAAAAAAAAGTAGCTATATGTGGGGATTGAACCTATGATCTCTTGCATTTATAACCGCTAGGCTACTGAAGCTTTTATAAAATGTTTGCACCTAGAGCATAAGATTTAGCAGAAGCTAAGTTTGTATATTAAAATCTGATTAAAACTATTATTTGTAGTTTTTTCTTAATCCGGTCGTAGATAAAGTATACTGTACAACTCGAGTGGATTATCCATATCGCACTCGAAAGATTGAGGCACTCCGCCTACGGCGTCGTGCTCAAACTTCTTTCTCGTGCGATCTGGCTATCATATCCACTCTTGTTGCACAAACTACTATTGTGCACGATCGAGCTTTTTTGTTTATTTACAAGAGCTGTTTCCAAGACGGTAGGTTATGTTTACTGGTTGCTAGACCTAACACGTCGGTAAGTGATTTACTTACCGACGTCTGAACGGTAAATCAAATTAATTAAAGAAAATTTGTTTTTTAGCTGGTTTTTATCACTTATTCTAATAATTACTAAGAGCGAACAGTAATTCTTATTTGTAAAATTACACATTTGACATGTGCCTATTTGGGATTTTTAATGCAACAATGTCATGTATTAATCACATCGTTTTATTACTTATTTTTTATTCATGAAATAAATGGAATGTGCTTTGTTTTGGACGGAAAAAACACTGAATGTCAAAACAAAAACAAATAACAACCTCTTCTGCGGGGTATTTAGCTAAAATTAATAAAATAATGATGTTAACAATTGTGTGTGTTTTGGTATTTATTTATTTATTTTGCTATTGCTTTAAACTAACCCTACACTTAACACTTAACTGCTCATGACCACCCGGGTCCCTCCGCAGAGGGACCCGGGTGACTGTCATGAACAGCCAACTGAACCTAACCTAACCTATTCTAAAATAATAAAAACAAAAGCTTCGATGCAAAAAATTCTAAACAGGCAAGGTATCATGTATGTGCTTTATAATATTAGTCCTAAACCTAGGCAAAGAGTCATTAAATATGTCGCAACAGTTCTGATGCAAATTAAAATTTGTACACATTGTGTAAACTGGAGAATTAAAAAGATAGTTCTGTCGCGGTGTTACAAACGTAAAAGTTCTATTAACACGAGTACTGAGTCTAGGTACACAGAATTTAATTGAACTAAGTAACCATTCATCAGATATTTTGAAGTTAACAATTTTATACAGGTAAATGACACTGGAAAGTACACGTCTGTTTGCCAAGGAGAGCATATTGCTACGTTTCAAGTTTGATAAATATTCATTATTACTGGGGTAGTGTCCCGTTAATATAAATTCGCAGTGCTTGATAAATTTTTTTTGAATATCCTCAACTGCTTGAATATATTTGATATAATAAGGATTCCAGACTATGCTACAATATTCAAGTTTAGATCTGACAAAGCTATTAAATAGTAGCAGCAAAGTTCTTTTGTTTTGGAATTGTCTACCATTACGCAATATGAACCCAAGGTTACGATAGGATTTACTAACTAAATCTTCAATATGGTGTGAAAAACTCAGTTTTGTATCAAATTTAATGCCCAAATCATTTACATGTTTCTAACTTTCATTGTTCATTGAGTAGTTACATAAAATTGGATTTTTTACATATGCAAAAGTCATAGTTTTGCATTTGGTCACATTGAACGGAAGTTTATTAAAATTGGACCATTGATATAGCTTATCTAAGCTCAACTGAAGTTTTACACAATCATCAATAGATGATACTTCCTTAAAGTGCTTAATATCATCAGCAAACAATAGGATTTTACACTCATCCACAGCGTTAACTACATCATTAATAAACAAAAGGAATAACAGGGGTCCGAGATTTGAACCTTGAAGAACACCAGAGGTAGCAATGGACTCAACAGATTTAAAATTGTTTACTGACACGTATTGCTTCCGATTACTCAAATAGGATGCGATTAGCTTAATAAGAGAGGAAGATAACGAGAAACTAGACAGCTTTGACAATATCACCTGATGGTCAACCTTGTCAAAAGCCTTGGCAAAATCTGTATAGATTACATCCACCTGATGATTTCTTGACAAGGCTTCAGAGGTATATTGCACAAAGTTAATGAGATTACCACACGCTGATTTTTGTTTTTGAAATCCATACTGATTTTCAGAAATTTTGTTCTTGACTGCATTATATATATACTTATAAATGATGGATTCAAAAATTTTTGAAATGTTTAAGAGTATGGCAATAGGGCGATAATTATCAATTTCATTTCTAGACCCTGATTTATATACAGGCGATATTCTAGTTACTTTTAATACATCAGGAAAAGTATTTGTTTTAAGGGCTAGAACATCTCTACAACCTTTAAGAACATAAGCTGGTACATTATCATGACCTACTGCCTTGCCACACTTAAGATGGTTAATTGCTTCTATCATATCGTGCTCGCCAGTAACATCCAATACAACATGTTCACTCATATCAGTACATTCAATATTCTCAGCAAGCCCGTTATTTGGTACATTAAACACAGATTGAAAATGTTCCGCAAAGGCATTTGCAATATCAGCACCGATTAATTTACTTCCATTAAAGTTCATTTCGGATGGAATACGAGAGGAAGACTTTTTGGATTGAACATACTGCCAAAAATATTTGGGCTCATTTTGCACGTTTCTTTCAACATTTAAAAGATATTGTTTATAAGCTGCCTTTGTATCTCTTTTTATTTTAGCCCTCAGAAATTTATAATCCTGCAAACATTGAGGTAAATGAGTTTTTTTATACAATGCTAAATTACGTTGTTTTGATTTTATGTCTAAAATAATTTCTCTCGTAAACCACACAGGAAATGTTCTTTTTTTTGATAGAACCTTGGGTACACATTGGTCAAATACACTATACAGGATTTCATAAAACTTATCAAAAGCTTCATTTACATCGCTAATTACATACAGTACATTCCAGTCGATGGTAAGGAATAAATTATATAAATGGAGAAAATTGGCGTTTTTGAAACTATAATACCGTACAGAGCCCACAGGACACACATTAGGTTTGGTTATAGTCTCAACAGATAAATTTAAACATGGATGATGCAAATCTTCAGGGACAAATGGAAGTTGGTCTCTACTAACAGTGCACTCAATATTTGAAACTACTACATCAAGTTTTCTATCATTACAATTTACAATGTCATTATATTGTTTACAACCTGCTAGATTCATGAAATTATTAAATCTGTTGCATATATTAAGACAATTTCAATATTATTTCGAAATGAAAGCCGTAATTTTTATTTTGAATCCTGTGGTTTTATAAGATAATTTTTGTAGCAAAATTAAACTGTTGTTTCTGTTAAATTAATTTTAATGTTTCCCTCTTTTCTCCGTTCATGGTTTATAATTTACCGAACTAATGAAATTTTACAGTATTGAAGTTACACAGTTTGCATTTTCAATTTGCCGGTGAGCAATAAACTTATTTTCTTTATGAACACTTTGGAACGGTGTGACGTTTATTGTGTAATTATTTTTAAGTTACCATGTCTGACACCTAGTTGCATTGGAAAAAATTATGTTGAAATGGTAAAATGCTGTTTTCATGGTAATATCTTCAGTAAGTAAGACGTAGGCCAGAGCCGGTGTTATGATATTTTAGTCCCTCGTACGCATACGTGAGACTGACGATGGATATTGCGATAGAAAACAACCAGTTAAAGAAATCAGATTAATTCTAAAACTTCGCGAGAGTATTAGGTGCTTTAATTTTTTCATATTATACCTGACTGGCCTTCATGTTGTTATTATGATAGAATGGAGTAGACACATATGCTTTAATGTCAAGATTTTGCACATATTTTAACATAAGCACCTTCTAAATTCCGTATCAAATATAACCGAAAAAAATTCACACCTTTCTACGTTTCTTCACGTATAACCCACTAATAATAAATAAACAACACAGAAATTAGACAACCCCCCAGAAGCCAGAGGTTTGTGCGTAAGGGGGTTACGCATTGAAAAACGCGGACATACAACCATATCCTCCGAAATGCCAGTGCCGGAGCTAGGGCTCTAACCCGATAGCGCGATAACAGTTCGATTAATCGCGATTGCCACCTCGCGCCTTAATCAACGCGGCTATCGGCTAGACTGTCTAAGCATTGATATTAAAATTCATCTTTTACTTTATTTTCTGTGGCTGGGCCTCTTCCACAGAAACAGCTTGTACTGTCATTTGATTCAAGCACGCCACCAAAGCTTCGCTACTATTCTGACGTCGGGTTAATCTAAAGACTTGCTTGATCTCCTCATCTCTGACTGTAGGTCCCAACTCCTTAAGGAAGACCTTGAACGGTCGACATACTTTAAGTATGATGCACTTTCCAAAATTTTAAAGTTTTGTTGTTGCGGAGAATTGTCTGGAGCAATTTTGATGCATGATGTCTTACTTCAAGAACTAGTGTCATAACCTTGTCTTTATTATTTCAGTAACACGCAACTGTCTCAAACTGTCTTTTATATTGACCATGAGTTTGGCAGTCAAAGGAGGTAGTTTGTAATCGAGGTCCGGAAGATACTATTAGCTGGACTCCTTTTGCCCCTCATCTTTCACTTAAGTCGTTCTATTTCTCTCTCAACTACCCGGAATTTCCTTCAGTATCCACTTACTTTTCTAACTTTTTCTTCAACATTATCCACATTTTCATTGATTCTATTAAGTTCAACCTTGACGATCCCCTTATCCTCCTTGGTTTAATTTTTGATTTCCGCAGTAGCTGAACGCATAATATTCTACTGTGCCTATAAAATTAATTGTTCTTAATTCTAGGCGTGTCCTTTCTTCCTGTTTTTGCTCACGAAGTATCTTTTCTAGTTCGTTTCCTTTTTCTTGACGTCGCCACTCTTGCTCTTCTTTTGTTTTTCGTTTTATTCCTGCCTTTCATCTTGACGTCTCTTTTCATATTCTAATTTTTCTTCATATCTCTTTTCCTGGTCTAACATAATTTTTCTTAAGTTCTTGTTTGTTTTTCAGTAGCCATACTTCTTGTTTCCATTGGAATATTTTGTACAACCTGGCTACCAATGTTAAAAGAAGAACAAACTCAACATTATCTAAAAGAAAATATCATCAGTTCTATGTTCTTTGTAAGTATCTATGGAAATAACATAAACAGAATCTTAAAGCTGTGTATTTGACATACACAGCAAAATAAGAGTTCTTCCAAAAAAAAAAATAGCTTTGAAAACAGAAAGAGATTACTTTCCGAAACGTCAGCAAAATACATTATTTCTGTGTTTATTCCGATTTATATTATTTTCAAAACATAACCTCTGACATTTCCTTTGGCGTAAACGTCACGGGCGCAGAGGTTTTTTCCAATAATTCTATTATTTTGTAGATTCGGTGATTTGTTTTGAAGAGGATAATAATATATGTGGTAGAAAACCCAAATAATAGGAAAGAATATTCGTAGAATGCCACAAATAACTTTCAGACAATATTTTGGAACGTTCTCGAAACAGCACTAAATTATTTACAATCTATATTAGACATACCCATATATATACGTTATACAGGGTATTATTGAAATACAGGCATATATTCAGATTAATCAATCATCACATATTTAAAATTCGTGGAACAATATTTATTTATACAAAACCAAAAATAAATTTTGAATACTGCAAATAATTATCAATTTGCGCCACTGATCACTTTCCATATGGTACTTGATCGTGAACTTGTTTCTTATTTTTAGTGCGCCGTCGCCAAGTAGCAGCGGCCGTCGTTAGTTTATGACAGATCTACTTGTTAATAGCGAATTAGTTTTTAATGATTGAGAGTTTTACAAACATTGAATGTCACAATAATAATTTCGGGCGCTCGTTCTAGAGCTTAAAAACGCTTGAATGGCAATAATTCAGAATAATAAAATTATCCATATATTCACTGAAGAACCGCCTAACGGCAAGCACGTCGGAAAACGTATAACTTTACCACAAACGACTGTAACTAGTGAAAATGTACCTTCAAAAATTTTGTCGCTCGAGCCAAATCTCCCCTTACAATTTTGAATTCGGTACTTTTAACTTGTCCTCATATTTAATATCGTAAAAAGTAATCGGAAGTAAAAGTCGGTTTTCAAGGTAGTTGCTAAAATTGCTCTCCGTGGAGCGACATTCGTTATAGTTACGTAAATAACGCTCCGTGGAGTAACATTCATTACACTTATTAGAATTACATTCGTCGGATTTCGTTACAGTTACGAAAAAAATTTCCTGAGATTTTTTTGCTGCTTTTAAGCGTGATGATTTTAAACAGGGTTTGGTGTGTTCTTTAACAATAACACAAAATTATGTACTACGGACAATTTTTAATAGAAAAAGTCGCGACAACTTCATTGATAAAGAATTACTGAATGTGAAGGGGTTGTATATGTATGCGCCTATAGTTTATACTCACAACAAGAAACATACGTTTGGATCGCCAGTAAACCACCAGTATGAAACAAGAAATTGATCTAAAAACCCTTATCAAACTTCAACATACAAGAAAACAGTCTCTCAGAAACAAATCAATTAGATTATACAACCAACTACCTGAATATATTAGTCCATAATAAAAAAAATTCAAAAGACATAAAAAATATATAGCAGATAATTACACCACATTCCTTCAACTATTGGCCTAACAATACAACAAATCCTTCCCCGTTAACTTCCGACTCTTGTAACTAACCAAGTACCAAGTCGGAAATAAAGATAATAAAATATAATAAATTTAAATATAATATATTCTCCTTGTTTTCCACTGTCTAATTATTTCACTTTATATATTAAACTTTGTATTATAATATGACTACAATTCTATAAATCGTAATATTATTAGAAAATGCAAGGAACATTAACATGTGAACAAAATATTAAATACTGCTAGACACAACACGAGGTCCCCTCAGGTAGGTGTCATAACACATAATGTTAATAAATGGAATTGTAAAATTAATAACAAATGTATTAACTATATAATTACAAAAAATTTACAACTTGTAAAAATGTTGCAGTACTAAAAAAAAAAACAAATATATAAACAGCTCCACAGCACAACACTGGTGCAACATTAGCTACTTTCGTTGGTCTTGAACAAACTGAACACAATCACTAAACAGCCAATTGAGTTGAGATATTTTTCAAATTCCTATTGGTTGCTTACTAATCACAATTACTTTGTTCAAGACGAACGAAAGCAGCTCTAGTACATCTTCAGTTTTTCGGTTGTTAGTAAATTAACTAACTTAGCCCATACACTTCTTGCACGCCGATCGTTTGTATTAAATTTTGACGTAACTGAAATTGATTTGAAGTAAAACAAGTAGCGATAACAAAATGATTTGCATACGCATGTATAATTATTATAATCAGATCTGGAAGAAAACATAAATTTATTCTTTAATTACTTCGATACAGGGAGTACGCAAAACTCCAATAAATTATCAAGCTCAGTATTTATTTGACTTTATCAAGAATACAGGTAATTTATCTGTACGTTGTTAACCATTTATCACATATTTTTTAGCAGAAAATTGTTATGTTTTAATTAAACTTATGCTGACATATCAGAATTATCTTGGGGATAGTGTAAATAGTAATTACTCTATGGGCCAACAAAAATTACGTTATGGATTCTTCTAAAAATGAATGAAGAACATTGAAAATAGAGCGTGCATAGACGCGTTCATCAACAAATTACAAATAATATTACTATTATTAGAAAAAGTTATGCTCAACGTTTCAGAAATACGTCTCCAGCATCTTCAGAAGAAAAGCCAAAATACATAAAATGTTGAGTCATTAAATTTCAACATTCTTAGACATCATGCGTTGCTTGCCAGACGTTTTGAATACAATAATGCACTATTTTCAGACAATTTAATAAGTTAAATAGATATTAGTTGTGAGAATAATCTTACAAACGCGAGATATACAAAGAAAATGTTAATCAGATAGGTACTCAGCCGCAAAATATTTAAACAAAGGTTAATTTAAAAAAATAACGGTATTTTGCTAGAATCTAGTTGTGTACATCTAACTTTAATGTTTGTGACATCGTCAGTTAGTTGTCATAATTTATTGCAAGTGTGTAAAAAACTAATATGCCTTATATAAGCGATTTAGTTAAATCTGGAGTTATTGCTGAAGCAGAAGATGAATGGTCAATGAGACAAATGGCACTGCATTATAATATTGACAAAAATTCGGTGTGTAACATTTTAAGAAAGTGAAGAAGAAACGGTACGATTGGTAGAAATCCTGGATCAGGATATCAACTCAACAACAAGATTTGCAATTTGTAAATGCTTTAGTAGAACATCCATTTTACTCAGTTATTCAGGCTGCTGAAGAAACGAATTTTCTTGAATCGAGTAGCACTGGTCGCCGGCGAGTAAGAGAATCGGTGCTACGCTGTCATGCAGCAGCACAGAAATACTTACTTAAAGCTGAACATAAAGAAGCTCTAGTAGGATTTGTGCTTGAATTTTTAGCGCATGATGTAAATTTTTAGAACAATGTAGTCTTTACAGACGAAAAAACTTTCCAGTCAACACACAGCGGTCGTATTCGTATTTACCGCCCTCTGAATACTCGATTCGATGAAAAATATATATCTAACAATGATAAAAGTGGTAGATTTTCCGTCAATATGTGGGCTTGGATATCGACACGTGGTCCTGGTGTTTTGTGGCATATTGAGGAACGATTTAATAGTGAAACGTATATTAGGATTTTAGACAATATTATGCTCCCTTCTGTGTCACAATTATTTCCTAATAATGATATCCATAATATTTCAACAAGACAATTGTTCCGTTCATACTGCTCATACCGTAACTAACTGGTTTCAAGATAACAGCATAATGTTCTTAACTGGCCCAGTCATAGTCCAGATCTTAACCCTGTGGTAGAAGTATGGGGACTACTCGTAAGAAGTATCCAAAAACGAAATGTGAGACCACGGAATGCCGAAGAATTACTGGAAATAATGCATGGGAGAATATTATTACTAATGATTACTGTATAAGGTTATTTAATTCTATGCCAAAAAAACTTATAGAAGTTATAAATAGAAATAGTGCAATAACGAAATATTAATAGTTAGTTTCTTGTTACGTAGGATATCCTTTGTCCTTTGATCCAGCATTTCTACTAATCGTACCGTTTATTCTCCACTTTCTTAAAATGTTACACACCAAATTTTTGTTAATGTTATAACGCAGTGCAATTTGTCTCATTAACCATCCATCATTTACTATAGCAATAACTACAGCATTAAAATAAAAAAGTATGTATTGCCTATAATAATTATAAATATCTAAATATCGCATACAATCGTATGTACAATACATACGATTAGAATCAAAAGGTAGAAGAACTACTTTATTCAGTATCTCAGAATGTTTTCTTCTATATATTTCTTTAGTTTGCATTGTGTTAGGTTAAATATGTTAAAATTTGATGAATGATAGAGACAGTTTACATCGATACACATCTTTACAATTGGTGAGATTTTTCTTATATTAGTCGAGTCCTGAGTCTGGATGGAATATAAAAATTTAATTTTGATAGAATATCCTCTAATGCTATATACTCGTTTATTATTTTGCTTATAAACAGCTCGTGTTTTTTCCTGTAAACCTAAGCTAAGCATTTGTTTTGAATAGTTTCTGTTTGCTGTGAGGCTACTGCAGTTCCGGGATCCCGTATTTGTGAAACAAATTCTAATTTTGATCTTACAAAACTGAAACAAAGCATTCTAATTGTTTGCCAACTAAATTCAGATGCATTCCTCATAACAAATCCTAAATTTCTATATGCTTACTATACCATAATACCATATCTACAATGTGTTCGTTAAAATTTAAGTTGTGGTTAAACAGAACTCCCAAATCTTTTTGTTTACAAACACAGCTCAGGGAATTATTATTAATTGTATACACAATTTGAAAATAATTTGTTCTTTTCTAATCATCCACATATAACAAACACTTAGGATAAATTAAATGTTCGGGAATGTCGTTCACAAGTAACAAAAAAGTAAAGGGCCGAGGTTACTACCTTACGGAACTCCCGGAAAGCCAAATTTTTAATATACAGGGTTACTGGTAATTCGATACATTCCTTTGATGTGATGGGGCATGATCTAAGAAGTAAATTTAGCCCTAACATATATTACACAAAACTCAATAGTTTTTGAGATATTTAATTTTTTTTGTTTTTCTCAAAAAGTAGATCTTAATGTCCTAAAAGTTAATTTTCGAAAAATCTATTTGATATTTTTAAAATTTTTTTTACTGGATTACTTGTCCAATGTTATAGATATCCGTTTGGAATGAAAAATATCTGGAAACATTTCGATCATGTGAACATCTGAAATAAAAACTTTAAAAAATTTATTTTTTAAATCAGCTATGAAATTTACCTATTAGGTTTTTTCAAAAAAATATTAACGTAACACGCGTATAAATTATTATAAAAACTTCCTTATTTCAATAGCCATCGAACTAGGTAGAAATGTTCAATGTACCCTTAATAGTTCTAAGAAAATACTAGTAAAAATAACACAAGTAGTACGAATTTTATTTTTAGATAAACAGTAAAAAACATTTTAAAAGTAGAGTTTAATTCTTCATTAATTTCAAAGTTGTACTTTATTTTTTATATGTCTTGCTCAAAATGGGAGCCCCTATTCCGTATACAGCCACGGCAGCGTCTTCTTATTTCCGTCCTTGTTACTCTGGTTGTCAGATTATGCCTTATGTGTTGGGCAGCAGGTTTTCTATAGTATTGACGTGTGGCATAGACCCTCTCCTTCATATGATCCCATACGTAATAATCAAGGGGTGTTAAGTCAGGGCTTCGCACTGGCCAAGGTATTGGGCCCGCTTTTCCAATCCAACGGTTAGGGAAACGTTGATCAAGTAACTGTCGTACTGTCAGCCGATAATGTGCTGGACAACCGTCGTTCTGAAACATCATTCGCTGTCTGACGGCGAGAGGAACATCTTCTAAAATCACCGCCAGATCATTTCTTAAAAAAATTTCATAGATTTCCCCGTTTAAATTTTGAGGAAGAAAGTGTGGCCCTATTAAATAGTGGCCAATGACTCCCATCCACACATTAATAGAAAACTTCATTTGGAAACTAGTTTCACGTGTTAACTTGGGATTTTCCTCTGCCCAATAATGTAGGTTGTGGAAATTTGTTATACCCTCGCGATTAAATTTCGACTCGTCCGTCCATAAAATACTTGTTAAAAAATTTGCACTTTCTGCATCTGAATTTACCATAAAGCGGCAGAATTCCACTCTCCTTCCAGAATCGCCTTCCTCCAAGCCTTGGACAGGGGTATAGTGGTAAGAATGACATCCAACTCTACGTATCGTAGACCAAACTTTCCATTGTGACGCTCCGGTTAGTCTTGCGACTTTATTAGTTGAAATAGTTGGCTCTTCCTCAAAATACCTCAATATTTCTTCCTCATCATCTGGTTCATAAACGGGAGGAGCACCAGCGTCACTTCTTCTACATTTCACGGAGCCAATTTCAGCGATATTTCGATATGCCGTACTGAATACATGTGCATTTGGTAAGCGGCGGTTAGGGTACCAAAGACCATATTCAAGGCGAGCTTCAGCAGCGTTGCCGCCACAGTATCCATAGACAAACAAGATATCAGCGTATTCTGCGTTGGCATACGCGGCCATGGCACAGAAAATACAATAACAACAACTACGAGCAAAATCAAAATCTTCGATAACTAATTTAACAAGACCAACAAACTTAAGGGACACGGAGATAAGAATGTCAGTTAATGACATATATGCACAAACGTCAAAGTCAAGGACTGACTGACTTAAATGAAAATGAACGATTAATCGTTTAATAAATTCCGCCACCAGCATTATCTTTACTAATTTTTATTAGAACTACCAAGGGTACATTAAACATTTCTACCTAGTTAGATAGCTATTGAAATAAGGAAGTTTTTATAATAATGCGTGCTACATTAATATTTTTTTGAAAAAACCTAATTTAGGTAAATTTCATAACTGATTTTAAAAAAAAAATTTTACAAGTTTTTATTTTAAATGTTCACATAATCGAAATGTTTCCGGATATTTTTCATTCCAAACGGACATCTATAATATTGGACAAGTAATCCAGTAAAAAATTTTTTAAAAATGTCAAGTAGATTTTTCGGAAATTAACTTTTAAGATATTAAGATCTACTTTTTTGAGAAAAACAAAAGAATTGAAATATCTCAAAAACTATTGAGTTTTGCATAATGTATGTTAGGACTAGATTTACTCCTTAGCTCATGCCCCATCACATCTCCAAAGGAATGTATCGAATTACCAGTAACCCTGTATATTTTTTAATAAAGTGTCATAATTAACCATGCTATCATAGTTCTCATTGTGAGGTTAAGCTAATGGAAAATAATATGTTAAACTAAAAGCACATAACAACTCGCACCTAAATAAATTTAGTCCTCGTGAGAGGCTGACAAGTTAGAGGAATACACCAATTTAAAAAAAAACCTAAAGAAATTATTAAGTTGTCTGACAATCGAAGTAATATATACTTGTCATCACGTGGCTATATAATTTTTCAAATTCCAAAGCAGTTTCCTGCTTCAGCCCGTAATTAAAGAAATATTTCCAAATTAAACGCCGAGATACACGCACAAAAATTTTAGATTGTACAATTACTGCTTGCATGATGAATTTCTACTACAACAAACTGGTTACATCACGAAGGACTGATGATTGCAACCCAATATTAAAACAAAAATGTACTTACAATTTGACTAGAGTCCGGATAAGACCCATGGCGCGTACCATTATGCACGTATTCTTTTTAACCTTCTATAAAAAATGTCAAATAATCCGGTCAAAGTAGACATTTTAATTTACTATAATTCGCATAGAGCTGAATGTTGGTACAGGTCTTAGGTACACTATTACAAATAAAATATCAAAAATCCCCACCGACCCTACGTCTGGTAAAGAATTTATTAATGGTCAAATGTCAATAATATCGGTTTTTAATGAACTCGTAAAATTTATATTGTCTTTTTTATTTGCACAGTAAATCCGCGGGCTACTATAATCTTGAAATGATATATGTCTTCTAAACGACGTGGAATATCCAAATACGGTTTTCAGGACTTTTTGGAAATTTCATTGAGAATAACTGCCCTGAATGTCAATTTTCCATTGTGCTCCAAATAGGCATATACAGGGTATAAACTAAACCCTTTAAATAATTCAAAATTTCGTTCTTACGGAAAATTTAGGAAACCAAAATCGAGTTGAATTTTTTATACCAGTGTATGGACCAATTGGAAAAAATCGAATTCGGCCGATTTTTGATATCTTGCTTATTTTTTAATATACGGGCTTTTTATTGAAATTAGGACAATTCTTTTGAATTTACCTCTTACTTTTTAAGAATAAAGCATATAATAAATTTTTTTCTTATTATCAAGTAAACTTGCCTTAGTATCCAGAATTGTATTGCTTATTCAAGGTACCTGCTAAAACTTTTAATAAGTGTGTGTGACAAGAAATCTGAGAATTTAAAGACTCTTTGTAGTGCCTTGTATAATTAAAATGAATAATAATTTTAAAGTATTGAAACTGTAGAGAGAAACCTTAGACAAATATCTCGAAAATGTTTTTTTTTAAACTAAGGTGTTTCATATCCACAAATTTTGTTAATCTCATGTGCAGTAGTCGGTTTGGATAATTTCTTAGAAAAATAATGTGAGGTTTTCTTTTTCTAAGAAATTATCCAAACCGACTACTGCACACGAGATGTTTTTTTTATAGGTTCACTATTACCATATTTACAGGGCGACCCAATTCGTTGTAATTACACGGCAAATCTCTATAAAACAACACAAAATTGTACTCTGGTTAATAATTTGGGCCTGGAATTGTCGTCGATTAAAACAAAACGTTCTCTCCATAATCCTTCGCATATGTGTTAGCCAAGTCTGTTAACATTTTGGGCCAGATGAGGTCGTAATCCATCGTATTTGCGTTGGCAATGGATGTAAGTTGTTTATTTTACTCATTTCTCGGCCATATGAACATGCTGAATCTATTAAAACATAATATTTTTAGTCGCAAACTCCTCTATAAAATCCTTATTTTACTATAAGGAACGTAACCAGACTGCAACCAACAGCTACGCTCCGGGCTATGTGCCCCGCCGAGCGCTGAATTACAAGTTACAAGTCCGGCGCGTTAAGTGTAATAATTGCATATTACCATCAAAGCGCCAATACTTCGATTGCAACAAACACCAGCCGTAAGACTGATCCTACTTAAAGGAGCTCTCTTGCCAGCCGTCACATACCACTTGCAGACTGCAGTATCGAGCTGTTGGCTCTCGTCAGTGCAAGGCAGACTCTTGACTATCAAAATATCCAGAGCTAAAAAGTACCCTCCATGGTTTATTTCGAACATCATAAAGGATATTAAATTGAGGGAGCAAAAATGAAGAGAATGTAAAAAAACGGCAATATAATACATTTACGTATATTACATCTTATTTGTCAAACAAAATGAAATATGTTATATTATTCAATATGTCGAATACGTTGTTACCTCTGGAATACCGCAAGGGTAGGTTCTTGGACCACTTCCGTTCATCATATTTCAAAGTTAGCTATGTAATGTATGCTGACGATTTAAATCTTCCACTAAATTCGCAAAAAAGCAATGTTATGTCTGTTACACGTAAATCTGTTATCATTTCCCATGATTACACCATAAATAATAAAATGCTTCACCGATCCAAAGTCCTACATGGCTTAGGTGTTATCTTTAACAAGACTCTATTCGTTAATATATATTTTAATACCATAGTCTCGGAAGCTAGCAAGACATATGGGTTCACAGTTAGAAATTTTCGAGACTTTTCAAATTGTGACACAATGAAAATGCTTGTTGTTGCTGTGTTAGATCAAAGTTTGAATATGCGTGACTTGTTTGGATTCGTACAGTTGATTTAAAAAAAAAAACTGGTAAAACTCTTGTAATCGAATATCTTAATAGTTTAGTTGTGTGCATATGTCTGTAAATAAGTCTGGCCAGGCATGTCGTGAGGGGGGGGTGGAGAAGAGGTGATTTACCCCGGACCTGGGTTTTTTGGAGGAGACCGGTTTTCTTAGTGTTCTTAAACTTAGTAAACCTTTCTTTTTAATTTTATTCAAATGGAATTTTAAAAAATAATTAGAAAATAACCTTTTCAAAACATTTTCAAGCCTGCCATATTATTGTTTAAAAAAATAATATTTGTTACGGAATTAAAATACTAACTGAATAATGATAATTCTATTTTTAAAATAAGAACACAAAAATTCCACTTGAGATTAAAAAAAATGTAATCAATGCAAACTGAACATAAAGATACAATAAAAAAATTAAATAAATGAACTTCAACTACGTAATACAGAATTAACTAATATTTTGTCATTGCTCCATTAGCGTCTAAAACTGCCTGAAGTCTTGCAGGTATGGACAAAATCAGATTTCTTGCAAGGTCAACTTCTTGCGACAAGTTCTCCCAAGCGTCTTCAATTATCCCTTCAAATTCTTGGGTATTATTTGGATGGTTATTTAATTTTCTTATATGTTTCGCCATTAGTCCCCAAACATTTTCAATTGGATTTAAATCCGGACTTTTAGATGGCCACAGTATCAACTCTATGTTTTTATAAAGAAACCATTGCCTGACACGATGGGCCGTATGTATGGAGCAGTTGTCTTGTTGGAAAATAAAATTATTTCCCGGAAACACCTCAATTACTGATGGCAACATAATATTGTCTAATATTTCAGTATATTTAATGGAATTGAGATGACCAACACTGTTCCAACACACACCTAACCCATGTAGGCTGGTCCAAGCCCAGACATTGACTGAAAACCTTCCTGATATTTGTAGATCGAAAGTATATTTTTCGTCGTATCTAGTAGAACGAGGCCTATATACGCGAACATGTCCATCGTTACAGGATTTAAAAACGTTTTCGTCAGAAAAGACAACTTGTCCCCAGAAGTTTTCATCATTGATTATATAGTTCAGTGCAAAAATAATCCTACCCTGCTTCTTTTCTTCTGAAAGTTTGTATTTTTTAGCCGCTGAACAACTCTTCAATTCGCTTCCTAGTTTTATTCTTCTGCAAGCAGTAGGTACCGAAGCAGGGAAATTTGTCTCAAATTGCATTTATTGAAGTCTGAAAAGGGTTTTCTCTTAGGTAATTTATAAGATTTTCATCTTCTTGATTATTACTCTTTCTGGACGTATCGGAACCAACTTTACGGGATACCATTTGGTTAGTTTCCCATTGTTTTTTAACACTCATTATCGTGGTTTTACTCACATTGCATTCAGCAGCAAGTCTTCTTATGGACCAGCCATCTTCAATTTTAGAAACAATTCGAAGTTTTTGAATATATGTTAGATGTCGAACCATTTTTAATAATGACGCCACTGATTAACGTCAAAGTGACATTTGTAAAATTATTAATATCAATCAAAGAACGAATGATTTACATAGCTAAAAGAAAGTATACCAGTATTTTTTGAAATCAACTGTACAACGCAAATTTTTCAAATTTTTGTATCTCCGATCTGAAGGTACTTAGCCAGCAATCGGTTTTCGCAAAAAGACTTGCTAGACAAACACTCTTTAGTTGCTGAATTATAATGAAGTGTACCTCTCCATGCTCTTTTTTCAAATCAGTTCTCTGAGTCACATCTGTTCTGTGTATTTGAAATAGTTTTGACAATGTAAGTTCATGAAGTATGCCTATTTGTTCTTCGTTTAAAACCCATTAACATGATATTTATTATTAAATCTTCTAGTTTGTATTAATAAACTAATAAATAATAATTTAAACTTATAATTAAGCAGCTATTAACTCGGACTACGGTAAAGATTATATTTAGATTATTATATTATGCACCTTCAAGTTTGAAAATAAATATGCACTCCCTCGTTACTAAAGCGGCACGAATAGGTTTAAGCACGAGGTGTTATTAGCAGTGCAAACCTTGCTTATAGTTTTATTTTTGAACAATAAATTACCGTTCTGTTGTTCTGCAAAATAAGTCTCAAAGTCATATTTACGTTATCTCAGAATCAAAAATGTCTCTCCTACTCTTCATGTTTATCCAGTGGTGTTTCTTAAATGTTTAAATCGTTTTTTGTTACATCCAAATTAATAATAATAAAATGCCTTTATTTGTAAGTGTATAACAAATACATTACATTTCTAATGCTTAAGGCGAGGTCTAGCCATGCGGCTACTCTACTTAACCTTAATTTTCATAGAAGAAAGATCTCGTAAATAATGTTCAATGAAAGTAGTGACAGCTTGTGTGTAAAACGGAGACTTCTACTGTGAACATTATACCTGAAACTGAGTTTTCTCTAAGATATAGTGGTGATGAGGTATTTAGCAAAGAATGTATAAAAATAGATAGATGATATTTATATAAGTTTTCAACTTTAAGCCAATTTCCTTTATTTTATGAGATATATAGTCGAACTTTTCAAATATGAATACATATCTACAACAACTATTCATTACATTTTGTAAACGATATTTAGTAAGCTGGTCTAAGCATGAGTAGTAAACTATGTTACAGTAGTTTAAAAGTTTTTTAATGTTTTAGTTTGTTCTCATTTTAAAGTTTATGCTGCTAATATTAGCATATAACAGTTCTAGACTTCCATAACATTTTTTTATTACAGATGATACATGATTTTTAAATCTCAATTTAGTTCCAAATAAGCCCAAATTTTTGGCAGAGTTTACAGCCACTAAAAGTCTATCTCCAATTTTCAAATTCAAATTTGATGCATTCTACGAATATTCTTTCCTATTATTTGGGTATTGTACCACATGTATTACCACATGAAGAGGATAATGATATGGTAGAAAACCCAAATAATAGGAAAGTATTTTATGTAATTTACAAAATTCGTAAAAATTATTTAAGTCGTATTGAAGGTCGTAATAATCCGCTATTGAATTAATTTTCTTATAAATCTTTAAGTCATCGGCATAAACAACATGTTTAGAAACTGTGAAGCACTTGTCAACATCGTTGATAAATATATTAAAGATGAGAGGACCCAGGTGCGAACCTTGCGGAACTCCGCATGCTACGTTAATGCAATCGGACTTTGAAACATTGATAGCAACATATTGCGACTTGTTATTAATATAGGAGGAAAGTAGCATCAGAAGCTGACCGTGCACACCGAAATTTCTAAGTTTTACAATTAGTGTAGGATGGTCGACTTTATCAAATGCTTTTGAAAAATCTGTACACGACACATTCTGAGGCACTATCCTCCATCGTTTCAAGTATATCCTGCACACAAGGTGCCAAGTTAGTTAGCACAGATCTCTTGCTATAGAACCCGCGTTGATTGATGTTGATATGATTTTTTATGAGGAAGAATAACTCATTAGCAATTATTGACTCAAAAATTTTACCAAGGTGATCCAAACAGGCCTAAAATTCTTTACATTATTCTTATCGCCGGACTTAAAAATATGAATTACTTGGCCAATTTTCCACTTGTCGGGACAGTATCCTGTTTGAAGGGATTTCTTATATATTTATAATATACAATGGTTCCACTAAACTCTCACAACATGATTTGTGAAACAAAGCTGGAATACCATCGGGACATGGTCCCTTCTTGATATCTAATTTTTATAGGGCTTCAAGAATTTGTTTCCTTGTGATATTTGTTATGTTAAATGCAGTACAATTTGTCTTGTGTCTATCTATTCCTAATTATTTAATGTATTTAATTACCGAGCGCTAAAAATATATTTGTACATCTTATTAATTATTATTAATACATCTAAATACAATAGAAAAAAATAAAGAGAAATAAAATAAAAAGTATCTATACTAGTGGAATGAATTGAGTACAGAGGGTAACCAAATATATCATTTTCTCAAAATTTGCTTAAATTTATCTATATTTTCATTTACATATGTTTTAGTTATTCTCTTATATTTTTTAAATTATTTTATGTCTTTTATTGATACAGGTAAGACGTTATGCAATTTAATTCCCGTATAATCTACATACTTTGAGAAGGCTGTATTTGTTGGTTTTGGTCTTATATTTTCTTTGTTTGCCATCGAGCGAGTTAAGTAGGTATGGTCTGGTTTATTTTTTATTTTGTTTTTTTTTTTGTACATAATTAAGAATATCTATAATGTATAAACTGTCAATATCCAATACTTTAATATTTTCAAATAATGATTGTGTTGAATAATATCTAGGTTTGTTCAAAATAATTTTTAAAATATATCTTTGAATTATTTTAAGGGTATTTAGAGTACTGTCATATGCCCCGCCCCAAATTATTAAACCATACTTAATTATAGACTCTACTAAGGCTTTATAAATATTTATGAGAGAATGTAAATCCATGTATTGTCTAAGTTGATAAAATTTATATACTAACTTCTGAATTATTCCTGTTAATATTTCCACGTGTTTATCCCATTTCAAAAACTGATCAATATATAAGCCTAAGTATTTGATGTTTTCAGTTAATTCAATATAATCTTCACAACTGTCGCAAGTAATGAGATTGAGGTTTTTACATTAAGGCAATTTTAGTTTATTAATATGAGATTTTGCTGCTGAATTTAAAGAAAATGTTAAAAATTTTGTTTTTGTTTTATTTAGAGTTAATAAATTTCTTGTTAACCAAATTTTTACGTTGTGAAGTCCCTTTTCCGCTTTAATTTTAACTTCCTCCCAACTGACATCGGAAAATAATAAGACTGTGTCATCGGCATAAGATATGATTTCCCCTGAAATATCTAAATTAATCATCTCATTTATGTAAATTTGAAAAAGAATTGGACCTATAACTGTTCCTTGAGGTATTCCATACGTAACTAGTTTTTCTTCACTTTTCTCCGAGTCTATGCTGACAATCTGTTTCCGATTTGTTAAATAGTTTCTGAGTAAATCACCTCATATGCCTCTGAAACCATATGTATCTAATTTTTTTAGTAGATTTTGATGAGAAATCATGTCAAAAGCCTTTGCTAGATCTAAAAATATTGCCAGTGGCTTTTGATTATTATTTAGCTTTTGATATAAATAACTTGTCACATTATACATTGCGGTCGAGAATTGAGCGCACTTGCCTCTCACCCAAAAGTTCCGGGTTCGATCCCCGGTCGTGGCAGTGGAAAATACTGTGAGAGGGATTTTTTCACTATACACGGATATTGGGTGTATGTCCCTTGTCTCTAAATGTGTAGCCCCCTCCCACGCAAGGCTCTTCTAGAGCCTTCCGGGATGAAGAGGGTCGTAATTACCTGTGGTGTTATTTATTTATTTATTTATTATTATCGACAGTGGACACTCCTTCTCTAAAACCAAATTGGAAGTTTGATATATTATATTTATCAATATGTTCTAAAAGCCGCTTCTTAATGCATTTTTCTATAATTTTTGCAATATTACTAATAAGAGATATCGGATGGTAGTTAGAGATAACATTTGCGTTGCCTTGTTTAAATAACGGCTTTATAATAGTTTTTTTAATGCTTGTGGAAAATAACCCTGTTGGAATATCAAATTTATAATGTATTGCAATGGTCTTAATATATAAATCAGTGACTCTTTGATTGTTTTTACCCGAATTGCACCAAGGCCCGGTGCACTATTGTTTTTTAGACTATTTATACTATTTCTAATTTCATTTTCTGAAACTGGATACCAAAATATTTATTTTTTATTATAACTTTTGTATTTTCTATCAAAATTTTATTATCATTATTGTTTATTATATCTTGAGCCATTTTGTGTCCAATTTCAGAAAAATAAGTATTAAATTCGCATGCAATCCCTTGGGTTCTGTTAATACCTTATTTTCTGTTTGAATTTGATTTATTATTATTTTATTTTGTTTTACGTTTTCATTTGTTGATTCTTTTATTAGCTCCCATACTTTTTTTACATTTTGACTAGCTTCTTTGAATTGAACTTTATAATACTCACTCTTACTTTTTCTAATTAATTTGTTTATCATATTCCTGTGCCTTGTGTATTTAATTTTTATTTCTAAATTATTGGGATATTTTAATAATGCTTGTTTTAATTTATCCCTGTTTTGTATAGATTTTATTAACCTCTGACTTATCCATGGCTTTAGTTTCTGTTCATTATTCATTTTAGAGCATATTAATTTTGTACAAATTTTTATTTTATATTTATATTTAATCATGAACTTATTTGTCGCAATATCTACATTGTTTTCATTGTAAACCTCTGACCACGTCTCATTTTTTAAGTCTCTGGTAAGTTTTCTATAATCTATTTTTTCGCGTATTTGTGTAAGATTCTTGATGTCATCTTTACATTTTCTTTCTGTTAGATAAAGCAAAGTTGCATAATGGTCAGTTATACTGCATTTCAAGATATATGCGATTTATTTAAATTTGTATGTTTTTGATTTTTTGAAAATATATGGTCTATACACGTGGCATTATTCTCAGTTTTTCGAGTTGGTTTATTAATTTGAGGGTAAAACCCTTTTTCGCTTAGGGTATTTATGTACATATAAATCATTTCTTACCACCGTCCAGAGCAATGGACACCCATAAATCCTCTATTATCCCCGTAGTATGCCACTGAGAAACACTGCTTGATTTTAAACTATTACACACGCCTATTAGCATCATTAGCCTATTAGTGTTATTGCAATTTTGGTTGTATGTCAAATAAGCTGCTTTCTCACGGCTGATGGCACTTAGAGTCATATTTCTGAGGCATTTTTAGTGATTAAATGACGTCTTTATTACTCCCCAACAAAGATAAAGGGCACACCCAAACTACCCACCTGCATCTGCAATGATTTAATTCAGTAGGCATTAAAATCTATCAGAACTGTGCGTGAGGCGGCGTAAACTACAATAACAAACATTTTATCAGATTCCTGTAGTTCCGATTTCGCAGTTAATGACTCAATTGCGGGCGTCATTTCCATTCACTTTAGTTGTGGGGTCGTTGTTTAGCTGTTGACGGCGATCTAAGCATAATCTATAAACGGCACAACCTGGGCGCTGGCAGCACGCAATCCATTTCAGGTGAGTCAATATAAAATCTTTCATTATTACATTATTGTATATCGGGTGGTGGGCTTTGTAAATTGTGAATTTTTAAATACTCCATATTTTTTATATTTTAACATTTTGATATACAAATTCAGAAGCCCGAGTTTGTCGCCAACTCTATTTCAATAAGTCACCAACGGATGGAGCTATTCGCAAGTTGCGGACACCTCTTGGCTATAATTTGATGACACTAGAGGAACAGTGGAGTGTTGTTGTGCATTCGCCTATGTCGTACTCATGAGAGCTAACAAGCTCGAAACTAGTCTACGGCTGGCGATGCACAGCAGCCCTGCGCTGTAGTCCTTTCTTCAGAATTAATTGCGTTTTCCGATTGAAGACGTAGTATGTCACAAGTTATAGGACATTATTTTCAATTGATTTGGAAACACACATTGTACACCTTGATTGGTGACAATAAATCGATGTCCTTTCATAGGAAACAGTGGAATACTGGGCTTTCGTAGTAAGTATTTTTACTTTACTACAAATATATTATTTTTGTAAATTCAGAAAAAACTTGGTTGGGCCACTTTCAATAGTTCTAACCTTAAGATCTGTGGTAAATAAATTGAATGACATCAAATCATTTGTTAATCAAAACTCATAAATGGCAGTTGAAATCAGTGAAATTTGGTTCTCTGCTGATCTAATGGATGATATGTTCGAAATACAAGACTATAAATTAATAAGAACCCTCCGCGTATCAAGAAGCGGGGGTGTTGCTCTATATTCGAATTCATCTGTTTCTAAATCTTGCTCAGTGTTATCTATACCAGTGGAGGAGGTCTATGTCATCGAGTATATAATTGTCCAAGTTACTATAGAAAATAAATTGTCTGCTATAGGAGTTTTGTATAAGCCACCAAATTCTCATTATATCAACGTTAATATATTAATTAACAGTCCTATTTCTGTCTATCTAAATAACTTGTTACATATCTTTGATTGTAAGCAAATAATTAATGATCCCACTAAGGCGAAAAATTACTAGATTTAATAATAACTATTTCTGACCTAGGTATTAGAAATGTAGAAGTCTTAAATGTGTGTTTTTCTGGCCATAATGTTACATCTTGTGATGTTGAATTGGGTGGTTGTGATTCTAAACCCACAGTAAAAGAATTCCGTAGCTTTAGAAATTTTAATATTGAGCTATTTAATTTGTACACTTCTGATATTATAGACCGTGGGATAGTGACAGATTTTTTGAAAAGTTTGGTTTCTATCTGGCCTTTTGGGAGGATTTTGTGCATGATCTAACCATGTTCGCGTTTATCAAACGGTTATCCAGGGCCCCTCAGCGGAAAACAGAAAAAAAAATTTCATGAAAATGAACCATTTGATAAACAAGAAAATGGATAGTATCAGGCACAAAAGCCTCCCAAAAGGCCAAATAGGAACTAAACGTTTAATAAAATCTGTCACTATCCCACGGTCTATTAATTGAAATGCTATCTATCTCCCACGTTTCACATTTAAAAATATTACGAAGCACTTACAACATAAAATTCTAAGGCGCTATGATACAACAAATACGTAATTTATAAACAACGAATTAGTAGCGCTCAATCATAAACAACACATTGTACACAAGGACCACTGATTGTAAACTGAAATTATTAAGGGCTACAATGCTACCGGAATGGTCGGTATATATATATAATCTAAAATATTGTAAAATGATTTTTATTCCAGGATTAAAAGTTGTATAACGCTGATGTAATATATATCATAATCATAATAATATCTCTTGTTTATTATTGTGTCCTAGATGCTAAATTGGCCATATTTTAAAGATGGCTGGTTACAGTCAGTGGGCCGTATGCAGTGTGAGGAACACTACATGTATTCCTTCTGCAAAAATAAAATCAACCTGCCAAAGAATTGATATAAAACTTAACCTTCTAAGAACTAATATTGACGGGATGACTTATAAAGTCATTCAACAAATACGCAGGCTTAACTCTGTCCAAACTAACAGTAACGTTCTTCCCGCGTTGAAGAACTGAAATGATTTTGTCCGTACGAGAGCCAAAGAGACATCACGGAAATTTCCCTCGTACAAAGGGGTAAAAGCTGGCCTTAGCCTGTCTTGACGAATAAAAACGTAGTTACAAGTCGACAAATCAGGACTGACAAAAAATTTCTGTGACATATTCTGTCTGGGTTTAGCAAAGCTTAAATTGTTAAAGTACGTACGTAATTTTGAAATGAAAGTAGAAAGTTGAGTATCGACGTGTGGCTTATTAAAAAAGTTACCAGGGAGGCGTAAAGTGTGACCATAAACGAGTTCGGCAGATGAACAGATTAAATCATGTTTAGGCATAGCTAAATCCAGTAAAATGATTGGTAATTCATCGTACCAGGGAAGCGAATTGGATCATAATGCTGTTTTAAATGGTCGATGAAATCGTTCAACCATACCATTGCTCTGAGGGTGATAAGTGATTGAATAAATTCGATGCAAACCTAAAAACTTGGAAAATTCATGAAATAAGTTTGACTCAAAGTGTGCTCCTTAATCAGTAGTGACTGTCAAAGGAATGCCAAAACGGCAAATGTAATTTTGAGACAATGTTCTAGCAACGGTTTATGCAGAAATATTATTTGAAGGATAGGGTTCTGGCCAACGAGTGAATCGTTCGATAACCGTAAGAATATAGGATCATCCATGTGAAACTGGAAATGGACCAATTAAATCTATGTATATATGTTCAAAACGAGCTTTGGGGTCTGAGAAATCTGATATTGTAGTTTTAGTGTGTTTATTTACTTTAGAAGTTTGACAATTAAGACAAGTTTTAGCCCATAAAATACAATTTGAATTCATTTTAGGCCAGAAGTAATTGGATGTAACAAGTGTTTTAGTGGCAGGGATTCCCGGATGAGTCATTGTCTTTTTCTGATAAATGACGTATGTTATTAGTAAATTGTACAATAAATTCCAGGTGCCTAGTCTGACGAGGAGTTTTCTCTGTTCTCATAAGAAGTGCCATATAATTAATGGTTTTTGATCCGTATAACAAACAAATAAAATGACGTCCCTCTAATAAAAATCTAAAATGCTCAATTGCTGAGTAAAGAGATGAAAGCTCTTTATCGAAGGTAGAATAACGTTTTTGTGCATCATTCAACTTTCGAGAAAAAAAAGGCCAAAGGGGTGGTAACATTATCAGACTGTTGTTCTAAAACTGCGCCCATAGCTACGTTCGAACAATCTACAGATAAAGCAAGTATAACGTTATCATTGTAATCTGGATGTGAAAGAATAGTTGCATTAACTATATTTTACTTAGCTGAAATGAAACTACTGGCACATTCTGTTGGCCAAGAATCAATGTCCTTAATTTTATCTTTAACTAATTGAGTACTAAGAATATGAAGTGGAGCTAAAATTTCCGTGGAATGAGGAACAAAACAATGGTCATAATTTACCATTCCTGTGAAACGTTGTGATTGTTTAAGCGTTGATGGTTTTGGAAAGTTATTAATAACGTCAATTCGCTCCGTGGTAGGTGAAATTCCATCAGAAGAAATTTGTTGTCTTAGGAAATCTAATGATGGCACGCCAAAAATGCATTTTGAAGGTTTGATATTGATGCTAAAATCTTCAAGGCGTTTAAAAACGGTTTGTAAGTGAACCAAATGTTCATTGTGATTTTTACTTGCTATCAAAATGTCATCCAAATAAACGAAAATGAATGACAGATCTTTTAGAACTTCATTTATGAATCTTTGATAAGTCTGACCAACGTTTGGTAAACTAAAAGACGTTTCATTATTCTGGAGGCTATGTCTGCGCTACACTTGCTAATGAAAAATGCTTATAGTATCATGAAATAAATAATGAAATAAAACTAAGATATTTGTCAAAAATATATGGATTTTATTTAAATATATATATTGATATGATATCACTTGTACTTAAGCTTTAGAACACATTCTGATCAATTCGAGTTGTGTATTGCGAATAGAAATGCATTTTATTTTATCTGAGTAAAGAGTTGCATGCATGTTTTTTGTTTTCTGTTTTTGTTCATTTGTTCTGTTTGATAAAATACCAAAGTGTTTTATGAAAGGCAGATATTTTCATTAATTACATGCAAAAAGAAAAACTGATCTTACTTAAAGGAGCTCTCGTGCCAGTCGTCCCATACCACTTGCAGACTGGCACGACTGGTATGGGACGACTCACACGAGAGCTCCTTTTAAGTAGGATCAGTCTTTCGGCTGGTGTTTGTTGCAATCGAAGCATTGCGATTATTACATTGAACGCGCCAGGCTTGTAACTTGTAATTCAGCACTCGGCGGGGCACATAGCCCGGAGAGTAGCTGTTGGTTGCAATCTTGTTACATTCCTTATAGTAAAATAAGGATTTTATAGAGGAGCTTGCGACTGAAATATTATGTTTTAATATTTATGCCCTCTAGAAGCATACTGGAACTATACCGGGTGACACAGGAGACATGTAACACACCGTAGCATGTTTATTTAAACAGATATTATTTTGAAATTCGGTACACTTATATAATGCGTGATTGTCCTTTTTTAAGTAAAAAAAAAATGTTCCCACCAATTCCGGTTTCATCGGAAGTGACATCTACTCTGTTATTTTAAATAGCACCCTGTATATTTTTTTTACTTATCTGATTTGTCTCTAGATTCTCTTTTCAACCATGTATCGAAACACGGCATTTGTTTTTAAAATGACAGTTAATATCAATTTTAGTTTGTTAAGTCTAGGTGGCCCTGATATGAACCTTGGCAGATATTGATGCGTAGTGTGCCGTGATATCGAAAGACCTCTGGACTTTGTGCCTCATATTTTTTTGGGAATAACCAGCACCTGCACAAACTAGTAAGATCTAACTTATTTTAAAAAAATATCTTTAAACAACCCGCGATATCATAAAAACCAAGATAGGAACCCCATTTTTTTATTTCACCTAGTTAAGCCCTCGTCGCCCTTACACGTTACCCTATATAGAGGGCTTAAAGCTTGAGTTCAAGAGAATTTTCTACAACTATAATAATATCAAACTTGCTTTCAAAAGCAATGTTACCATTGTCAAACCATTTTTTCCAAATTAAAAGACAAAGACCAGATGTTGAAGATGTCCGGTGTTGTGTATTGCATACCTTGCGGCGCATGCAATAAGAAATATATAGGTCAGACCGGTAGACTCCTACAGGGCCGGTTGGTTTCTCATAGAAGCGATATCAGGAATAACAAGAAATGCTGTACTTTAGCAAAACATGCCATTGACAACAATCACGTTGTAGCATATGATGACGTTACTATTTTGGGCAAAGAAAATAATAGACACAAACGAAACGAGTATTTCTCGAAATGACGAATATTTACCAAAGTAACAACGCTTTAAACTCGAAAAAGGACATAGAAGGGCTTAACATTATTTACACCTTTCTTTTACATCTTGACAACAATAATCAATATAATCCAACAGGTATAACATCGGATGGGACAGCAGGTACAAGTGCAGGTACTTTTATCCTTGAGGAATAAATTTGACAGGTTGGCCATCTTCACAGGAAGTTCCAACTTAACCTTATAATACAAGATGGATCCCTTCAGGATACCATGCTTTTTTAAATTTAATTGTTTTAACAATTTTATTTTATCAATTGACATCTATCCATGCTTTAAATAATTTTTAACTTGTAAGTTTGTAAGCTGTTATTATTGATAAGTGTTTGTCCATATTTTTGAAAATTGTTTCACATGTGCAACTTCAACATAACTTCAACATTTCGTAGGTACTCTAATGTCAACCCTAATTTCAGTGTAATACGATGTCATACTTTGTAGAGTTCCTGATGAAGAGACAATAAAGCCTCGAAAGCTTGAACAGAAATAAAGAGTTTTCTTTAATTTTTGTGCCACACGACTGCATACCCAAGTTTAAATTTTAAAATTTTAACCTATATATATATATATTTTTTTTTTTCATGAAATTTTTTTATAATACAAAACGTGATGTTTGTATCTACATAAGATGAAGGACAAGAATTAAATTTCTGAATTTTTGTAACTTTATGACACGAATCTCAAGTTAATGTCCTGAGGAAGGAAATAAACATTTCCGAAAGTTAGACAAACAACAAAGAGTTTTATTTAGACTGGGCCTTTATTAATTGTAATCACCTTTTTTTTAATTTGTATATATATATATGTAATTCAATAATTTTTTTCACAAATATGCTCTTTCATGTTACATTTGCCAACAAATTGACAATCAAAATCGTGGAAGCACTCTACATTATAGCATCTAGATAGCGGCGTGTGTGGATTTGGTCTTCCTTTCGGGCATTCGCAAAAAAATACATCTTCATTAGCTATACAGCGTGCTGATTTATGACATACGTTTTGTTGGCATGGCTCCCAACATAGTCCGCTTTTACAGATCATTTTATTTTCACAGTCGTAACTGGCCCTACACTCCTTATTTGTTTGGTTTTTGTAACTATCCCTTAAAAATAAATAACGTCGAAAAGCATCTTGAGTGCTGTATTCTGAAGGTACATGACAAGTGGGATAATTTTCTCGTTGCAGATCCGTTAAAAAGTATATTTTTTCGTCCTGGTTGTGCTTCAATAATCGTATATCGTTTTCTAACAAGTATTGTAACAAGTGTGTATATTTATAACACATCCATGGATTTCCATCTAAAGCCACAAATCTTGTGTTATCAATTTTTAGAAAATCAGGATCCCTAAAGTTATTTAATGGGATTCTTAACGTTTTAATATGCCAACTAGGTAGTAAGATGAGCTCTGTTAACAAGTTGTCAGTTAAGTCAAGCTTACTTACTGCTATTTTGGGGGAAAAGGTTTCATTATCGAAGATCCAATGAATTTTATTATGGCTTAGATCTATGACATCTAAGTATGGAAAATGCTTTAAACGTATAGAATTCAAATTATTCTGTTTGAGGAGCAATACCTCAAGAGGGAACGTTATATTTTTTTGAATATCCTTTATGGCAAAATATGAATTGTCGAACAGCGTAAGGTAATTTCTGCTAATGTCCAATGTTTTCAAATTTCTCATGTCATGAAAAGCACCTTGCCCAATATATAGTATTTCATTCCAACTGAGGTCTAGATATTTAATAGGTAGCCCACTAAAGACTCCATATTGGATTTCGGTGATTTTATTATATGACATATTTATTTCTTCTAATTTAATCAAATTCCAAAATGCCCAGGCTTCCACCGAGTTTATATCAGCATTCATTGCATATATTGTCTTTAATTTTTGTAAATTCATTATCGCACATCTTGGTATATGATAAATTCTAGTAATAAGCACTAGATTGACGCTCTGTAGATCGGTATTCTTGTTTACTAAATTAAATGGTGTACACCACTCGCCGTCTACGCAGAATGAATACATTTTCCTGAAAAGTAATACAATGCAGAAGAAACGTTGAGTAAAAAAATGGGGTGGAGTTATATATTCAACCAATTTCATTAGTCTAGAAAGCTGAGTAGCAACGTATGTACACTTAAGTATCAAGGTGGTTCAGCTAAAGTTTAACTTAACTTTGTTCAAAACCGGAAGTTGCTATTGCTATAATAATGAAAACATATTGACTTAATTTGTGAGTCTAAAAAAATTCCGTAGAATCTCGAGACACTAGACAGGGTGTTTCTGAAATGCATGCATATATATCAATATTTGAATCCGTATGCGACATGAAGACCAAGGCCACCTTTTAAATTAAAAAAATCGGAAAGAGAAAACATGCTGAGACCACCTCCATCCCTTCAAACACGACGGAACTTAAATTTTTCATTTTTATTATAGCTGAAACACAATACATTCACATTTAATTTTTGTTAATGGAGGATGATCGATACCAAAGAAGGCTTTAAATAGCTGTAGTTAGAATTTTTCTGTACGGTTCACAGAGATGGCGCTGCGATGCAAAATTATTTTTCGATGGCTGCAACCTTGAAACCTGATTCATGTGATTATGGGATAATTTATGAATTTCTTCTACATTCCCCGTATATTAAAATCATATTTAACTTATCTTTATTGGTATATCGAACCATTTGTAATGGATAACTTCTAACTAAACAGCTTAAAACTTTGATATGTACTACAAGCTTCTGTTTAATAACCGTTCTGATGGCGGCCTCTTTAACATAGGGCTCTTTAGAGCTTTCACGAAGACACGCACACGATTCATTTGTGATCTCCAGTATGCGGATGACTGTGCACTTTTAGCCTCTACGCCGGAAGAGCTTCAAGAACTTTTAGATGTGTATGCCCAGAGCTATGATTCCTTGGAACTTAAAATCAACATTGGAAAGACTAAGATTATGTCAACTCCTCATCAAGTGAACCAAATAGACATTACACTTAACGGAAATTCTCTTGAAGTGGTGGATCAGTTCAATTACTTAGGCAACGTTGTTAATGACAAAGCAAACATGGACAGCGAGATTCGCAATAGAATTAACGCTGCATCTAGAGCACTCTGGGGACTTAGAGAGAGAGTATTTGATAACCACGACCTTGCTTTGTCAACGAAAATGGTTGTCTACAGAGCAGTTGTCATTCCAACACTGCTATATGGATGTGAAAGCTGGGTCACTTACCGTCGTCATGTGAAAGAATTAGAACGTTTTCAGCAAAGACACCTCAGAAGTATGATGAAAATCCGTTGGTTCCATCACATATCAAACGTGGAAGTACTCAGGAGAGCAAACAGCCTTCCAATTGAGGTGCTTATTTCAAGAGCACGCCTAAGATGGGCAGGTCACGTTCATCGTATGCATGATAACCGCCTTCCTAAATGTACACTTTATGGTGAATTGCTAAGCGGTAGAAGAAGGCGTGGCGGTCAACGAAAGAGGTTCAAAGACGTTCTCCATGAAAATCTAAAATCTTGCGGTATTCCAGACGAGCAATGGGAACAACTTGCAGCGGACAGAACCGAATGGCGAGGAGTTGTGGCCAGCTATCAAGGAAATGTTGCTGCAAGAAGGCCGAATCCAAGACCTAACCAAATCTATGTTTTTCCTGACTGCGGTCGACATGTGCTCTCCCGAATTGGCCTCTATAGCCATAGTCGTGTGCACCGTAGATGAATGGGAATTACAATAGACTACTCCTTTTACTTGTTTTTTATTACACACAATCTATCGACTGTAACATTTTTTTATACTCGGACTCGAGTAAAGGCTAATAATAATAATATCTCAGAAGTTTATTTCAGATTTTAGGCACAGTTTTATTAGAAGAGTTATTAAAGAAATATAAATAATTTCGAAATATGTAATAACATACAGATTATTGTATTTTAGCAGGGTCGTATTAGTTCCAGCTTAACCGGAAGTGGTATATACGTTTTTGTTTTAGTGCATCAGAGCACTTTCCTTAATGTAAAAAAAGTTTCAAGTAACCGGCAGTCTAGAACTATTAATAAAAAAGTTACAGATGTTTATCAAAATTTACGAGTATGAAAGATGAAAAAGAAATTCATTAACTCCAAAACGGTTGGTTTTTTAGAAGTTTTCTATATCATCAAAATTATTCACAAATTATCACTTAATCACATGAATCATGTTTCAAGGTTCCAGCCATTGAAAAATAATTTTGCATCGCAGCGCCACCTCTGTGAACCGTACAGGAAAAATTCTAACTAAAGCTATTTAAAGCCGCCTTTGGTACAGATCATCCTCCATTTACAAAAATTAAATATCATTATTATTTTCCGAGATAATGGAAGGGGCCTTTATAACTTAATAAAGTCAAGAGTATCCACATGGAAAATCCGCGCGTGGGTATCTAGTAAGCCTTAGTCTAGATGCTATTTTAATAATATAAAATATAATTTACTGAATATAAACTTAGTAAAATAAGAAAATATAAAGAATGTAGAAGAAAAAATAAAACTAGATAACACTATGTCAAGATCAAGAAATAGTAACTATTTATATAATATTAAGAGTTTCAAAAGAAGACTGAGAATACACCATTGTGGGTGTCAAAGTTAATATGCTGCACAGAGAGAGGCAAGTAAAAATAGGTAAGTCAAGGTGGTCGATTAGGTAAGTATGCCAATGTAAGTAGTATAAAGTGAGCTAAAAATTTTTATACGCATAGTTATTTTTACTATCTACAATGAAATGTATTTCGATTCGTTTCTTATCAAGTATCCAATGTTTAATTCTTTTTTTACACAATTTCAACGAATTTGTTGTCTTTATATCATTCGGAAAGAGTTGTATATTACACTACCTAAGTACCTGTTACTTCTATGACTAACTGTTTTGTCAATTTTTGGAATCTTCACCGACTCTATTTTGTACCTCGCGTTATGAGGATGATCAATTGATTCCAAACTTCTCTTGTTTTTATAAGAACGTAACACCAAATTGACAAAACATTTGTCTTAGATCAAAAACTTTAAACTCTTCATACAGTTTCTCAGAAGAATATATCAGACGTTTTTGGTAATAGTTTTTGCACCGTTTCTAAATTTAAATTTTGGGATCAAGCAGCGAATTTTTTTCTCATATGGCAGTCTATTATTATGCTTAAGTATTTAATGGTTTTAACTATTTTAAATTTTATTCCTGACTTATTCTGCTTCATTCTTCAATTAGTGCTAATAAAGGCTAAGGCAAATGTTTTTTGTAGTTTATTGTTAATAGCTTAACATTAAAATATTTCATAATTTCCAAAATCTCACGCTCAACTTTATATTTTAGAGTCACCCAGTGACTATTTTACCACTATTGGGTTTATCAAATAATTCATTAATGTATATTTTGAAGAGTAATAGCCCGAGGACTGTACCCTGAGGGACTCCGCACTTGACTGTTTTAAAATCACCGTAACTGTCCAAAATCTTTACGCAGTGCCACACTATCTTCTCTTTAATTGTTTGCTAGGTGCATTTGATAATATTTCACAATACATCTAAATAAATATATATATGCATGCATGTCAAAAGCATCATTTAGAATTCATTTTTGTTAAATTTTTACTAATATCACTTGTTGCTTACCCATTGTGTCAATAAATCTGATAAATCTGTTAACCAATTTAGCCACACAAAGGACTCATTGGCAAGAGTAGTTGTGAATGGATGATATATCACTCTCTACCCCATTTTCTATAGTTTTATATAATACAAACTCATGTTGAATGTCGTAGGATTTTTTGACATCAGAACCGATTTTGTTGTTGTCACAATACCACTCTGGACTGTAACTGTGGCAAGTGGAGAAGATAGGCCAGAACCCTCCATCAGCAAATAGAACATTCAATATATTAAGTAATATGATTTTCCTCAAATTCATCCTACACAGTACTACACAATAAATTCAACTAACACAATGTAATTTTTATACTTCCATATGAAGATAAATAATGTATACATCATGGTGAACCTTTGACTACAGAGGTTAAAACGACAACGATAAATAAGATAGGTATTTTGTAAATCATGATGCTTTAATATCTATTCGAGTTAATTAATTAATTTGATTTATAAAAATACTTACATCCATCTGTAAGAAGAAATATTCTAGGGAACATATTACGTAAAACTACAATAAAAATCGAAAGAGTTATGGTTTTTACAGGTTTTATACAACGTGCTTTTCGTTTGTTGCATTGTTCGGGTCAAATCAATATTTCACCCACTCCTCGCGTACCTAGAGGATTGAACATTAGCTGAATGGTATATTCTGGGTGATAATACAATACACGAAAAAACCATATTTGAATTAAAAGAACAAATTCACGAATTAAAAAACCACATAAATACAATGAAAAAAGTAACAAAAACCAGCAGCACACAGACCTACAATAATTATAAAAACGCGTCCACAACCACGTATCTAACATTTACAAAATTAAATAAAGATGGCAATTCAATGGCTCTTACAAAAACTCATAGCAGGGCAGAAACAAGTATACAGGACGTACCCAAAAAGGACGAATCTGAAGCAATCATTAAAAACAACTCTCATTCGAAGCAATCAATAAATGTAAATATACAGGGTGTGCCAAAATACAATTTAAGGAAAAACAAGATACTAATATTAAGTGATGAATTTGGGAAAAACACCAATATGTTTATAAAAAAATACAAAGAGTTGGAATCCTATGAAATAATTTCTATAATAAAACCAGGTGCACTATTGTGGCAAATAATAGAAAATATTGATGGATTATGCAAGAATCATACAATAAATGATTTTGTAATTATAATTGCTGGAACCTATGACATAAACAAAAATTCCACTCCTTCATTCAAATTTATTTGTAATAAATTGAAGCTGTGCACACATACAAATTTAATGTTTACCTCCATCTCATATAAAAAAAATGGAACAAATAGCTTCTTAAAAAACAGATACATATACAAATACAATTATAAGCTTAATGAATTTTTTAACCAAATTTAATAAATATGCAGAAGGTAACATCGCCTATCTGGAAGGAAATCCTTCACACTTACAGAAATATAGCTCTGAGTTAATGGCCCAAAATATAAAAAATGCTATATGGAGTGCAAAATACTTGCCGAAAAATAACTTAAAATTTATTCATTTGACAAATGATGGAGTAATATCTAATGAAAATGCTACAATAATAAACTTGTGTGATTCTGTAGGAGAAAATAAAAATCCTCCTGTGGATGCGTTAGTTAAAAATAAAGCAAGTGTTCTGAGAAACAGTTTATCACTGGATCAAGAAACTGTAAGTACTCTCTCATCACAACTGGACCTGGATCAGTTAAATCAACGTAATGATAAACAAAAAATTTTTTTATACCCCAGACTCTCCCAATTGAAGACTGCCGAATAAACAAAAAACAATTTAAGTTAATGCATATAAATATACAGTGCTTACAAAATAAACATAATTTTCTTGAGTCGATTTTGTTGAGTAATGATTTTAATGTCGCAATGATTAGTGAGCATTGGTTGAAAGATGCAGAAAAAGATTTATATCACTTAAATAATTTTAAATTAGTCTCTAGTTATTGTAGATTTAATCATGCACATGGAGGCGTGTGTATTTTTTTACGAGACGATGTAAATTGTACAAAATTGGATATGATAAGTAAATTCAATAATGAAAAACACTTTGACAGTTGTTCTATTAAAATACCAAACTTAAACTTTATTATAGTTACCTTATACCGTTTCCCATGTGGTGATATAAATATCTTCAAGGCCACTCTGTATAATGCCCTTCAAATTTTATGTGAAACTTATAAGAACAGTAGGTTACTTATAGGTGGTGACTTTAACATAAACTTTCAAGGTGAATCAAAAACATCTAAGGAAATTATTGACATCTTTTATACATTTGGTATAGGAAAATGCTTTTCAGAGCCCACTAGAGTACAAAGAAATTCCCGTACATGCATTGACATTTTTGTCAACTTTGAAATTATAGATGCCGTTGTTTTAGGTTATCACCTTTCCGATCCCAAGGCTCAAATAGTGAAATTTATTGATGAATCAAAAACAGTAGTAAATCCTTTGCATAAAACTGTCTTAAACAAAAGCCCGGAGAATAAAATAAAATTTTACAATTATCTAAGCTCTGAAGACTGGGCAGACCTATACAATGAAAATGCTCCAGATAAAGCTACTGATATTTTCTACAACATAATAAATTATTATCATGATTTATCATTTCCCCAAATCTCTGTTAAAACTAAATTTAAATGCACTAATAACACAATTCATTTAAATCCAGAGGTAGTATTTAAAAAAGGGGAAATTGAGCGTCTTAGTAATATTTTAAAACTTTTACCCATTGTGAGGAAACAAAAGCAAAAATAAAACAAAAAAAATACGAATACTTATTACTCAATTAAAGAAAGATCAAGTAAATAAAAAAATCTTAGACTCAAATAACAGACGAAAAACTATTTGGAATATTATAAACAAAAATACTGGTAAAAACTACCGTAAAGAAGATGAAACCTCAATATCTGCCGATAACTACAATGCCTTTTTTGCCCAAATAGCAGACAAACTAATAAGCCAAGTACCAACATCAAACTTAAATTACATTGGATATTTACATGATACTTGTAAAACAAGTAATTTTTCAATGTTTCTTTACCCTGTGGAGGAATTGGAAGTAAAAAATTTTGTAATGTCCTTGAAGAACTCTCCAGCTACTGACCTATACAACCACTCAGTAGATTTGTACAAAGAAAATCTCTTATCTTTATCTGGTCCACTGACTTTTATCATTAACCTTATTCTTGAGACAGGCATATTTCCAAAAAAATTAAAAATGGCAAAAATTATTCCTCTATTAAAATCCGGTGATGTTGAGGATTTATCGAATTATAGGCCAATAGCATTACTTCCCATTTTAGCTAAAATCCTTGAAAAAATTATAGCTATAAGAATAATAAATTTTTTTGAATCTAATAATATTTTTACAGACAGACAGTTTGGGTTCAGGAAAGGTAAAAATACATCAATGGCAGTGTTGGATTTGGTTAATTTTATTAGTGAGGGCTTTGAAATTGGTAACCCCACGCTGGGACTTTTTCTCGACTTGAGTAAGGCATTTGACTGTGTGACAAAAGAGATTCTACTTCATAAGCTAGAATTTTATTGTATTAGAGGTGTAGCACTTAAACTGTTAGACTCCTATCTATCGAATAGATATCAGTGCGTGTTTTATAATGATAAGATTAGTAACATGCTGCCAGTACAACACGGTGTTCCACAAGGTAGTGTGCTGGGGCCACTACTATTTTTAATTTACATAAATGACTTGCCAGATGTTATGTCAATTTTTACGGTCCTTTTTGCGGATGACACCACCTTTGCGACACATTTAAAAGATATTGGGAGTAATGTTGCTGATTCAAAAAATAACATTATGTACAAAGCCTCTGACTGGTTTATATATAATCTAGACGCTGCACTTATGACATATCACGCACTGTTCCATAGTATAATGACGTATGGTTTGATCAATTGGGGTACTTCTAACCACGTCCAAAGCATCTTCATTGTACAAAAAAGAGTCATAAGGACCTTAGCGGGTGTGAATCATCTTTAAAGTTGTAAACCATGGTTCATCAAATTTAAAATAATGACCCTACCTTCAGAGATAATCTACTGTCATCTAATTCATATAAAGGAGCATTTGAGCGAATATACCAAGAATGGCGAAACTCACGAATACAACACTCGTAATCGAGATAAATTACAAACTCCACAACAACGATTAGAGTACACAAAGCGAAACAACTTTGGAATTAGATTATTTAATTATCTTCCAAATGGTATTAAAGATTGCCTGTAAGACAATTTAAAGCAAAAATAAAACTGCACCTTTTGGCCAATGCTTACTATGATTTAGCAGATTTTAATTTTATATAAACATATACTATTATGCTTTAGGTCATTTGTCGTGGTGTTGACTATAATCATATATTTTATGTTTGATTTATATATTTGTGTCTTAATACATGTTTTTATGCTTATTTACATTTATATTTTACTGTGCATTATTATTTAAGTTCTTGACTATATAGTAGGGCTTTATCCTAATGTTTATACTATATATACGTATATGTCTTTTGTACATATTTATATCTGTTATATGTTATATTTTATACACGACATGTCAAGACACTATGGTGTAATTTTTGACCAATAAATTATTATTCTTATTATTAATAAATAAATTACTTAAACTTTTGTTTATTCATCCACGGCAAATTGGGATATATGACATTAAATTCGCGACAGGTCCTTGCAACGATTTTCTGGCACTTGCCGTGTATCAAATAAATCAAAAATCCCTTCATTGAAATAAAAAGCCATTTTCGTTTATGACAGAGCAGCAAAACGTAGTTAATTACAACTAAAAACTGACAGTTGAAAAGTCAATTTGTTCTTTTGTCTTTATTGTTTCAATTGTCTCATACACTACTATGTTTTTTTGGATAAATTATAATTCTCAACAAAAACCTGTGATTAATTCAAAAACTACGTGCTAGGTAGGACATGCCACCTCAAATTTAATTCTGCATCGATTGCCATAATAAAATTAGGCACATGCCATTTGACAGAGCCGAATATGTTTTCTAAAATGATCCAATATACGTTTTACAGTGTAAGGCGAATGAATGGTTTCTGTTCTTGTGGGTATCGGGTAGCAAAGCAAATGTGTTCTTTAGTATTACTTTATCACATTCTCCATAAATAATAAACAAATTTAAAAGTCTTTGTAGGTGTAATTTAAACGTGCTGGCATTTTTTAACATAAGAGAATAGCTGACATTAATGATTTTTTTTTAAATTCATGCGTAAGTTACTGGCAAATTTTACAAAAAATTCTTGGACATTTAAGAAAATCGCCAATGTTTAAAAAAGTTGTAACTTTAACACCCACAGTGCTTATACTAGAAAAAAGGAAATGTAATTTTACATAATTTGATGTAAAAAAAAATACAGGGTATTCCATTTGAAATAAAAAAGTTTGTCAGGTTTGAATTTGACAAAATATAACGTGAAAAATAAAACACTTGGTAAACTATTATGGAATTTATTTTTATTGTAGAGAGTAGCTCATCTTGTGTTCTTTCTACGTGCCAGAGAGCAATGAGGATCTCAAATATCTCCGAAACTGCTGGATTTAGGTATGGGTTGTGTTACATGTCTCGACTCAGAATTTTATGGTCATTTCGAAAAGTCGAAAATATGTGGGGTCTTCGGCGTTTTGTGGGCCGCATTATAACAACTGCTACACGTCCGAAACACATTTCGCTATTCTCCACGGGAGGGCGACACGTGAACAGCAGAGAGCGGAAAACGAAGGGAACCATTTTTGTTGGCTTGGCGTGATTGGGAGTAATTAGTTGTTATTCTGTGAACCTTGGTTTTATCCAAGGCATCCGGGTGGATTTTAGAATAATCAACTCAAGAAAATTTCCTCAATCTGTTGTTGTTCCGTTTAGCGGAATATTTTGTGTTTGTGAGTAAATTTTATCTGCGGAAGCAGGATATTAAATTACACAAGGTAAGCTAACCTCTTCACGCCATCTTGCCCGTTCTCTACCCACGTGTTTCGCAAATTTGCAGGCTTTCCTTTGGAAATACAGTGTCAACTTGGAAGGCGGACTCGACCCCATTTATCCGACTGTGGCTTCCAGGAGTTTTGGTGGATTGTTCCCTCATCAGTGAGGTAAATTATGTTTCATTTGTAGGTTATGTCAGAATTGCTCACATTAAGCACGCTTCACGTGCATTTCTGACTTTGTAAATTTAAATCGTGATATCGTTAGGGTTCCACGGACGGGGCTTCTACACACGTCAGTGAGAGTTCCACGGATGCGGCACCCACACACAGTGGAAGGTTCCAGGGCTGGTGAGGCTACGATCAACCCCATCCTTGGGTCTATTTCTTGTGTCCCGAAGGCATCTCTGTAGGGCTTCAGTTCTTCCACGTCCGGACTCGGTATCGTACCACCCTAAATAAGTGTTGTGTTATTTGTTTTTTTACCTACCGGGGACCACTTTCAGAGGTTCGGCTGGATGTCAATTCATAATTTGCATTTTTAACTTGTACATATTTACAGATTTTATGCATTTACATATATTTAAGGAGGTTCTTTAAATGAGACCTTTGTGGCAGTATTTATGAGCAATTCATGATCATATTGTAAACCGATGTGTAGCTACACGAGGCATTTTATGAATGTTATAACTTATTAATCGTGAAATATTGGCCACAACTGTGAACATCGCCAGGTTATATTCTAGAGAACCAATTTTGTAAATTGCTTAATATAGTGCATTTCATTTTTAAAGAAAGTGTCATTATTTCGTCTGCGACCACTACATATGGAAAAACTCAGTGATTTGTTAAGTAAGTAAACTAATAATTTATCATAGTTTGTGTAAGCTTGGGCTTAACGCCCTGAGATAGTCTGAGCTAGAAAAATTTTATCGTAGGCACGTACATCACTTTCCGGGTCAAGTTTGCCTACGATATCTGCTACGCCACAGTAGCCCAAGTGATTTCGTTACGTAATATCTGATAATCATTAAGATCCAACGTATCTATTTGTTCATGTACGTGAAACTCGTAGCAGTTGATATCGACTTCCGGCATTTCCGGAGATGCAGCCATTTTGAAATTATTATTTTCGGACTCGCAATAGTCGACTATTATAGGGTACCAAATCTCAAATGTCTATCTCATCTACAAGTGGGAAATATTCTAATGGCCGCCTTAAAAGAATCACCTTGTACATTTACTCATTTATTTGTATTACCTGTAGTGGACTTATTATATCCAATTATATATTCGCACAAAGAATTAATAAAAATCTGTCTATTTAATTTAATGTGGTTTGATAAAGGAATTAATACAGCTAATTTGATACACTAATGGTATAATGGTAATATTCAAATTGCTTTCTAAATGAAACATAACTATTTTTTTATTGCCTCGTGTTAAATAAATTGAAGTCATAGCGTTTTTAGGTGCTGCTGTGCAAATTTTCACCTGGCAGCTTACACGTCGGAATAGGGCTGTGATTGATTGCCTACATGATATATTTATTTACATATTAATGGCGGTATAGGTGTTAATCTACGGCTTTATACAACTTTATGAATGGAGCCGGCACGAAATGTGAAACTTAAGCCAAATAAAAAAAAAATTATTAACAAACTGCGGAGAAACATATGGAATAACTGTTAGGATCACAGCTCTGTAATAGCGCAAATATTTCGAATAATATCATGTTCTATCTATCAAATTATCAACGAATCCAAATCAATCAATGAAAAGAAGCCATCCATAGACATATGTGATAACCAGAGTATTCTAATATCAAATACCATGGAGAAGAGTAATTTTTTCAATGATTACTTTATAAATCTTGCCTCAAATCAATCAAAACCTGACTGTAATGTCAACATTGAAAAGTCAAGTACCAGTTTTTTTCTCACACCGACGACACCACAAGAAATGAGTAAAATAATTGGGAAACTACTCTTAAACTGGCCGCTGGTATCGATGACATCAACGGAAAAGTGATGAAATTAGCAAAAGACGAGCCATTAGCATACTTAGTAAATGAATCATTCTTAGCTGGTGTATTTATTTCCCAACATAAAAGAATCCAAATGTATACCTGTATATAAAAACAAAGGTTCCACAACAGACATTACTAATTATAGAGCCATATGCATACCAAGTCAAATTGCTAAAATTTTTGAACGGTCATATTACATAAGACTGACCAATTATCTAGAGAATTTTAACCTGATCTCAAATGCCCAAAATGGTTTTCAAAAAAATAAATCCACCAATACTGCTATCTTAGATTGCATAGATTTTATCTATACTGCACTGAACAACAAGTGTCACGTCTTAGGTCTTTTTTATGATTTAAGTAGTGCATTTGATACTATAGATCATAGTTTGTTACTTACAAAATTAGAGGGCATTGGAGTAAGAGAGGCACCATACAGCTGGGCAGCCTCATATCTACAAAATCGCACACAAACTACTGTTGTAGATGGCGTTAACTCCAAAACTAGCAACATAAACCTGGGAGTGCCTCAAGGCTCGATTCTGGGACCTCTGTTTTTTATAATTTTTATTAACGATATACCCAGCACATGTATCACTTCAAATCAACTTCTTCTATATGCAGATGATACAAATATGCTAATGTCCCATAACTCCATTGAACAGATTGTCATAAATAGTAACAATGCATCACAGGAAATGAGTCATTACTGTAGCAACAACGGACTAAATTTAAATGTAAATAAAACATGCTATATACGTTTTTTGCCAAAAAATATTGTGACTAACTATGATCCGTACCTGAAAATTTTAAATAAATCCATCCCTAGTATAACAACTACCAAGTTCCTAGGTGTCACCTTGGATCGGAAGCTTACGTGGGAAGCGCATATAAATATGGTTTGCACAAAATTGAGCACTGTCTGCTATATTATAAGAAATCTAAGAGATACCGTTTCCATAAACATCCTAAAAACTCTCTATTATGAATTGGTTCAGTCTCAACTACAGTATGGACTCATTTTCTGAGGAAATTCCTCATATATTAATGGGGCACTTCAATATCAAAAGAGGGTTTTAAGAACCATGTGTAAGATCCACCCCTTAACCAGTTGTAAACCACTATTTAAAGATTTGCAAATTCTTAACTTGCCTAGTTTTCTTTAGAAATAGTGATATTCATGTGTATGATACGAGAAACAAGGATAATTTGTATCAGCCATATTCCAGACTTGCACTGGGAGAAAATTCGCCGAAACATATTGGTACCAAATGTTTTAACAAAATTTGTCAGTGTATCAACAATGACAGCAACATGCCATTTAGGAATAAGATATTTAAATTTTTGTGTGATAAAACATTTTATGACATAGATGCGTTTCTTAATTGTTGATTTTGCTCACCTCTATACCTATTTTATTAATTTTATGTTGAATGTTTTGTGGTGACTAGTTTACTAAAATCTGCACATTGTATGTTATATTCTGTATAAACTTTTAAATTATCTTATCTTAGCTTATCTACAGAATTGCCAAAGTGCGAATGATGTTTCTTGTATTTTTAGTAAGAGAACTTGTGGCGGAGTGTTAACTAAAAGCTGATATAAATCCCAACAATGGGCCTCCACTATTACGTAAGATATAGTACAAAGATAGAAGGTACCGATGTATTAGTATATGGAGAAACTTGAAAGAGTGATTTCTTGCGTGATTTTCTGACAAAAAGTTTATATAAATATAGTTTACCTTAGGTTAAACATTGATGGTGAGATCTTATCCTGAAAGTGCAGTAAAAAATCTGGGATTGAATTTAGATTCGCATCTCAAGTTCTTTAGGCGTGTAAATACTCTACTGTGGATCTTTAAAGTTATTGAATAGCAGTAGATTTTTCATTAGCCGCAATTTGAGAAAAATATGTGAATCACTGGTTCTATCTCACTTTAACTATTGTGATGTAGTATATAGTAATTTCATCGATACCATAGAAAAAACACGCAAATAGTACTTTTTGGAAGAAATAATATATAAAGTTTTTATATCACGTATACAAGGTGTCTCACCGGGAACTGAATCGATCGATATAGAGAAAATTTTCAAAATTTAGATAATTACTAATGTCGGTGTGGCCAATCCAACTAAAATAATTACAAGCAGCTGGCACTTCCACTTATACCGGGAGTCGATACCAACTTGCTTATTTCAAACGGAACACCCTATATATCTTAGGGTGCTCGAAAAGAGCATAAAATTCTGAGTCAAAAATATGTAGCATATCCTATACCTAAACCTAGCCGCTTCAGAAATATTTGACATTTTATAGAAAATTTGACAGGTGCAACGGTGTGCAAGAACCGTTATAACTTTCTTCGTGTACAAGATCCTCATTTGCTTCTTGTCACGTAAAAAGAACACAAGGAGAACTACGTTCTACAACTGAAATAAATTCCATAACATCATATCAAGTGTTCCGTTTTTCGCGTTACATTTTGTCAACTCCAAACCGCGAAAATTTGTTTAGGTTAAATGGAACGTCCTGTATTTTTTTAAGTCAAGTTGTGTAAAATTGAATTTCCTTTTTTCTGATATTAGTATTGTGGGGGTTTTATTAGAAATTCACGAATTGTTGTAATCATTTCATCAAAATAGCCATGATTAGAAACAATCAGTCATTATCTTATGTCAAAAAATGCCAGCACGTTTAAATTATACCAACGAAAACTTTTTAAATTTGTTTATTATTTATGGAGAATGTATAAAGTAATATCAAGAACTTGCAGCACATTTGCTACTCGATATCCACAAAAATGCAAAATAACTAACACTAACTAACACATGCGTATTAATCGAATTGAAGATATGGCATGAATTAAAATAGCAGAGATAAGATCAGTTTAAAATATGATTTCATTTTAATTTGATAATTGCTCAAAATTCCGCCCTCGAACCTCGACACATTTTTCGCACCTTCGGATTAGTTCCTCATGGGTAGCTCTTCTAATTGAATCCTGTGATATGTTTTGAAATGCATTCCTTACTCTTTGCATACAATCTTCAATGGTTGTTAATGGGCTCTCATAAACTTTATTTTTAATAGTTCCCCAAATGAAATAATCCAGAACTGATAAATCGAGCGAGCGAGGAGGCCATAAGAAAGGTCCATTATTGGCAATCCATTGATCATAAAAAGTTTCTTGTAAATAATTATTAATTAAATATGCGTTATGTGGGGGAGCACCGTCGTGCTGATAAAAAATGTTTCTATGTTCGGCGAGAGGTAAATTTTCTAAATAGTTATTATTCAAATTTTGTAAGATATTGAGATATCTTTCACCTAAAAAAAAAAACAAAATTTTACCTTTACATATTAGCAGAAGAGAAAATTTAATTTACCGTTTAAATTTTCCTGATAAAATTGTAATGCCACCACTCTATCGTTTCTTATGGCACAGTAGACATTGAACTGCCAACTTTCTTGAAAGTTTCGCTCTCTGAACATATGAGGATTTGAGTCACTCCAATAATGCGAATTGTGTCTATTAAAAAGTCTATTTTTAGTAAATTTTGCTTCATATGTCCATATAATATTTCCCAAATAAGAATCGTGACCCTCAGACCTTATTAGAATAAACTCACAAAAATTCTGTCTTCTTAGGAAATCTGTTTCTTTTAATCCTTGAACCATATGGAATGAAACCGGGTGAAACTTATGTTTTAATAAGATTCTGTGAATTGAATCCGTGCATAGTCCCGATTCCAGAGCACATCCTTGGAAATGTCTTCGTGGGTGTAATTTAAGCGTGTTGGCATTTTTTGACATAAGATAATGACTGATTGTTTCTAATCATGGCTATTTTGATGAAATGATTACAACAATTCATGAATTTCTAATAAAATCGCAAATATTTCAAAAAGCTGTAACTTTAACCCCCACAATGCATATCAGAAAAAAGGGAATTCAATGTTACACAACTTGACGTAAAAAAATACAGGATGTTCCATTTGACCCCTAAACAAATTTTCGCGGTTTGAAGTTGGCAAAAAGTAACGCGAAAAAAAGGGAACACTTGGTATGATATTATAGAATTTATTTCAGTTGTAGAACGTAGTTCTCCTTGTGTTCTCTTTATGTGACAAGAAGCAAATGAGGATCTTTTACAGGAAGAAAGTTATAACGGTTCTTGCACCTGTCAAATTTTCTATAAAATGTCAAATATCTCTGAAACGGCTAGGTTTAGGTATAGGATATGCTACATATTTTCGACTTATAATTTTATGCTCTTTTCGAAAACTGTAAAATATATAGGGTATTCCATTTAAAATAAGCAAGTTGGTATCGACTTCCGGTATAGGCGGAAGTGACAGCTGCTTGTAATTATTTTAGTTGGATTGGCCACACTGACATTAGTAATTATCTAAATTTTTAAAATTTTCTGAAGCGTACTTTTCTCTATATCGATCGATTCAGTTCCCGGTGAGACACCCTGTATATATTCCTAATAGTGTTAGGAAAAGGACCCAAAAAAGTTTTCATCTAACCATTGTCCGCAATATCCCTTATTTTGGTAACCATCCCCCCCCCCCCCTTGCCCCTTTGGTACATTGTGGTGGTTTTTCTTAATTTTCTCGTAAGCCGTTGTTCAAACGTAAAAAACGTATAGGACCAAAGACGTTGCCCATTAAATTCTACACAAGAACTGTTATATTAACATTTTAGCGATTCCTTACTCAATTCTCGCAAATAACGTTCAAAGTTAGGGGTAGTGTTTATAAGGACGTTAAAATAATATGTAGAATTATGTTTTAATGGCAATTAAAAGTTGTAATATACCTTCATAGGTAAAATTATCCAGGTCAAATTTTCAAATTTTGCTAACATATTTATAGTAGGCCTACTCCATTGACGTTCCGATTCTTTCCAACCCCACTGCGTTGGCTGCATAATCGAACACCTCAGAATGGAACACCGACCTGGAAAATCTCATAAAATGCAGATGCTCTATCAAGAAAACCGTGCAAAGATTACTGCAAGCACTGCTATCGGGTTGAAAAAGCACAGGGTCTGGTAAAAGTAAACACAATTCAGATTAATGTTCCAAACGATTGGACAAGAACAATTTAATGATAGCGTAATTGGTCCTATATTAAAGACAAAAGAAAAAGGGACGCGACCAGAATGGAAGGATATTTCAGACAAGAGTGTCGCACTGAAGGTGTTATGGGCTCAATGGAACTCCCTCAAGGTTACAGATGGACTGTTAAACAGAGCATGGGAAGGAAGTTACCATGCGCCTGGTGATAACCAGGTGCCGTGTCCCGAAAGTCCTTCAGGAAATAAATAATGGAATCTTCGGGGGGCATTTTGGCATTAATAAGACCTTGACTAAAGTAAGGGAATTATTATTATTATTAATTTATTGGATGAATACCCACTTCGTGTAGTAAATGCAAGATTTGTGCAGCCACCAAAGGGCCACAGACAAGGAGTAGGGGCCAAATGAAGCAATATAATATCTGAGCCCCTTAGGGAGGATTGCTATCGATATAGCAGGCCTATTCCCAGCGACAGATGATGGCAATAAACACATCTTGGTTGCTATGATCTATTTTAATAAATGGCCGGAAGCCTATGCCATTCCAAATCAGGAAGCAGTTACTATTGCTCGAGTTCTGGTGGATAACCGTATGCCGATTTGCTGTACCCCTGGAACTACATGCCGATCAAGGGAGAAACTTTGTGTCAGGGGTATTTCAGAAAATTTGGGCATTCGCAAGACTCGGACAATCGTTCTTCATCCAGTCAGATGGAATTGTGGAGCGATATAACAAAACTATGAAGGAACATCTTTCTAAGGTGGTCCACAAGAACCAGCAAGATTGGAACCGGCACATACCATTCTTCTTATTGGCGTACAGGACTGCCATTCATGAGACTGCCAAAGAAACACCTGCTCGTGTAATATTTGGGCGCGAGATCAGACTAGCATGTGGCTTGACGTTTGGCACACCAGATAAGGAGCCACTGTCCGTGGGTAACTATGCAGATGAAGTGAAGTAGATTCTTCCGGGTCTTGCCGTGGTCGTCGAACTTGACTTGACGTTTCGCTGATCATCCTGTCAGCTTCTTCAGAAGGATTCTAAAGACTGACTTCTGAAGAAGCTGACAGGATGATCAGCGAAACGTCAAGTCAAGTTCGACGAACACGGCAAGACCCGGAAGAATCTACTTCATTAGAGTTAGCATAGCTAGTGACAGAATGAAGGCTCCTTATGATCGGAAGTGGACGTCAGCAGGATTCAAGGAGGGAGATCTGGTTTGGTTATATAACCCACATCGAAAGAAGTGAAGATCTCCGAAGCTTTACCAAAGGGCTGTATTCTATCATCACCCGGATTAATGACGTTGTTCCTCGGATTCAGCGAAGTAAGAAGTCCAAAAGCTGAAAATCGTGCACTTAGACAGATTGGTGAAGTATGTCGGGGACTCTGAATTGCCTGACCGGGACGTTCAGGCTTATAGAGGGAGCAGTGTTTTGTGCGCTACTACGCCACTGGAATCATAGAAAATTCGAGAATGGCGCCAGAAAAGTCGCGAATGTTAGGCCGGAACATTCTAGAATAATCGAGTAGATTCGTCGCGGGTATATATACAGTGGATCTAAACGCACTAAAAACAGTTTTATATTATACAAGCAAGTGATAAAATGAAATAAGAAACAGTATCAAGTTGTGATTTAAAGTAGTGAATTTATGTTAGATTAAAGTATAATTAGTTTATTATTTTTGAGGATTAATTATTGTAAAATTAAGTGATTAATAAGTCAGTGGTTGCAATTACACCTACATAAAGGGTGTTTACTGAGATCGTAAACACGTAACAATATTTATTATATGTCCTAAACATTGAGGGTTTCGAGATACAGGGTGAAAAATAATCTTATACAATGTTAAGAATACTTTATGCAAATTTAGTACGTACGCATCACTTTTAAGGTACCAATTAAACAACGTTAAGACAATCTACATGATCATAATAGATTGATTAACCAGTGAACGGTAGGCATTGCTGCCACTATCTGAAAACACGCAAACGTTGAGAATATCTGACATGTTGCTGTATGAATATTATAATGAGCCATTCCATATAATATAAAGTGTACGTCTGGTATTTCAGAGTTGGTGAAATCATCCATTTTAACAAATTTTAACAAAGTTATTGTTATTAAATAAATGCTTTAAGAATGCTTACCAAGGACTGTCTTATTACTTTTACGGAAATAACTATATTTCATGGATACTGTACTGTTGATAGAACTATATGTGCTGAATTCTTTTTCCTTATTTTAGATTAATGTCCTAGCGGAGTTTAGCATTAGCTATTCCACCACTCAACCAGGACACATACATACAGACAATTACACAATGACTACTATCTACGCTATTGTCATTTGCCGCAACTGAGACTCAAACTCAGGAGTGATACAGAGACTAGCCGTATTGTCTCTCACACAACCTCGTCTTGTCCACTGTTACCAACGCCACTAAACGTTCATACTCTAGCCAGGATTCGAACTCGGGACCCATTGGTCTCAAGCCTGACGCGTAAGCATTGATCCACTGAGCCGGTGATTTGAATAAATTATCATTATTAAAATTGCATTAGTAAATTGAAAAAACTGTTTTCAATCCTTTAAGTTTAGTTTATATAGACTTTTGTCAAGGAATCATCCCTTTTGTCCACGTACTTAATTGACACACTGTATACAGTACACAATATGATCTGCAAAATGCACATTAATACCCAGTATATACGTGTACAAACTGTAGTTTGCTATGTAGATACAGCCTAGTCTTTTCAGCACGCAAAGTATTTTCGTTTTCCGAGCACCTCTGCTATTTAAGGATAATTGAATTATTATATAGGGCATTTGGGTACCGCTGAGATTGCGCCCCGTCTCGCTGATGTTATGTTACTGATATAGTTTTTGTATTACACCTATTATTAACACGCGATACCTGAATTGATATATTATGTGTCAGGAACTCGTTCAAATAAATAAGAACTGAAATAAGTATATGTAATTAGGTGTAATAACTTTATTATCGATGTAGATGGAGTATATTTGAACGTGTACTGGAGAGTCAGTATCGATTTACCGGCAGCATTATTTTTAGTCAAATTAGTTAAAAATTCTGCTTTGAGGAATTGTTCAACAATTAAAAACAATTCCATTATCTTCTACTTGTAATTGATCCAGTTATTCCGTGAAACAATTATCAAAACCTAGAAGAAAAAATTACAGCGCCTGAAAATTGTCCAATGTGCGACGTACCATATACAATTTACTTATTGCTATTACTATTTACTTATTATACAAAGTGTCTTGACTAATTGGTTGTAGTTTTTATAATGGTGGATAGTATCTTTTCTGTATTTTCTATATTTTTTTCAAAAAGGCATTTCAAAACAATTAGAAAATTATTAATGTGGCAACATAGCAAAAGTCAAAGCTAAAACACTGTTGTTCTATCTAAATGAATATTTGTGTTTTTTTAAACATAACATTAAACATTCGACTTTTTATTTAAAAGAAATGCATAGTTGTCGGCTTGGTGGTATGATGGACAGTGGCGCGTCCTCTCGCGCAGACGGCCCGAGTTCAAAATCGAGGCACAGCAACTCGATGAGATATAGTGGATGAGCGGATCTGCTCGCGTCACCATCTTTCGAAAGAGATGTAAAACTGTGGGTTCAGTGTATCTACGGTATGAGCACGTTAAAGATCCCTACCCCACGACGAACTGTGGAGATTCGGCAAAATTTCCAGGTTAGGGGTCCCAGTGCCTATGTTAAAGAACACGCCAAAACCCTCGATGAACTTTTCGAAACTGTAACAAAATCCGGAAACATATCGCATCAAAAGCGTGCTTCACGTAAAAATACCGTTGGAAGAGGTTTTTCAAACACATTTTAGCTTTTTTATGCCAAAATCTTGGAAACTCATCAAGGAGTGTAATTTTAGAAAGTGTAGTAAATGTCGCTGCACGGGGACGTAACGTATAACGAAAACCGACGAAATTTTGAAAATAAAAACCTTCATGCGTTGTGTTAAATATGAAGGCAATTTATCCAGTCTCTAGTCAAAGTATTTCGAGAGTTTTAGCGAAAATAGCCCTTAGCGTCGAGGGTGCCCTGTCATTTTCTAGCACCCGATTTTTGACGGAAAAATGATGGATTTTAACGGTATTTGCCCAAAACCGGTTCCTCAGTGATTCTGTGTCAGAAAAGTACAATTACCATGTACTCAGAACGTGCATGGGACCGCCTTGCCTGAACGTATGAATCTATAATTGCAGTATATAATTCAAAGTCGTTGCGATTCGAGCATTTTTAACCTCGAAGAGCGATCAAAATTGATATTGAACTGAAAATACGTCGATAGACAGGCAAGCAAAAGTCCACCAAAAAATTATAAACATTGAACTTTTTACTGAATCTTTTTGTGTAATCGTTAACTAAAAACTAAACATTGGATGGTAGTTGGTACATTATGAGTCGTTCCGTTCCTCACTATGTGTTGTACACGGGCCAGACTATAGCTTGTCAATACATTTTTCTTGAACGTCTTGAAAAAACATAATTTTTTAAAAGATTTTAATATATATTTTTGAACTTTATATTGTTTCAAACTGTTTCAAAATTCCTTTTCAGGTTTAAATTTAAGAAAGTGTTAGTATTTACTGTGTTAGATTTATAGTGTGACGACGTCCAATTGGTACCATCAGTGAGGCAGTTAAGCAAAAACGAAACAGTAAGTATAAATTTTGTATTATTTTCTGTCTGAAACAGTCGATTTGAGCCCTTCTTTGTGAACATATCCACTTTGGAAAATATAATAAAAGTCCTTGAGACCTGTAAAGATGGATCGTTCATACCTACACTGATGAGCTTATCCCCTGGCGTCGGTGATTGGCCTTGGTAGCGGAATAGGCCGGCGTTAAAGAAATTATTAAAAAAAGTATAGAAACTAATTTTGAGATACACCGGAAACTGACTTGGCCAGAGCTCGTCAGGCTGGGCTTTTTATATGGTTCGTCGAGGACGTAGTGTGCAGAGGTCTGAAAAGGTTTGGAAAGATGTCTCCCGCTAATCATGTGGGCTCGATTGCGCAATATTGCACAAATTGCATCATGCAGTATGAAAAATCAAATATTCAGGACGAAATGTTATAAGATGCAATTGGTCATAAAACGGGGACCTTTTTGATGTATGAAATAATGTATTTGTAATAACTGCGGAAAGAATTAAATTTGGAAATGGTCCCGTAATGGATTTCGAAGGTCTTTTAAGCTATGTTGATCTCAAATGAAAATGTTCCTATATGTCTGCGTTGAAATCAATTGGAAGTAAGTTTTGATATTAATGAGCCAGCAAGCGGAGCATGCGGAATGGAAATAAGTTTCGATGAATACTCACTCAGCTGGCACATCGGGAAAGTGAATGAAGAGTATTTTGATATATGAATTGAAACTTGAATGGGAAGTTGAAATTGAAAGAAAAATGATCTACAAAAATTCGTAGAAGCGAGTCATAACATTGTGACAGGGGGGGTGTGGAAAGTGGAGGTGATGTGAATCGATTCAGTGAGGGGGCTGTATTTCTTAGGTAACTTTGTAACTTTTGAGCTGTAATGCGATAAATATGAATGTTGGATGGTGTTGTTGATGGCTTTGGAATATTTGTGAATTGTCGGTGCTATGTGAATTTTTCCAGATTTGTTTGATTAAAATTGTGTGGCTGAGCGTGAAGGTTGAATTATTTCGAAAATTTTAGGGTTTTTGAAATGTCGAATGAAAGGAAACAAGACCTTGTGGCTTGACGGCCTCATCCTGCTCACGTAGCCAATCCGCCTCTGGTCGACTTTAGGAGCTTAGTTTGATTTAACATCTTCTTTTAGCTGCCTACTACACACTCGTAAATCGTACGAAGGAATATCAAATATAAATAAAACACTGGTTTCGAATAAATAATATATTTATTAGACTTAATTTATTTGATATAGTAGTAGCACTGCAGATCACTTGATAGAAGTACGATTTTTCTTAAAGAAAATTTGATAACAATTTTAATATATTTTTCGTTGTATTATTTATTTGTTTAAGTAACTTTAAAATCACAGATATCAGTACATAATTTTCATACAACTAACTATAATTCGTCAATGAAATTGATAGTCTTGCTTTTACATTTTTTGCCACGTTGTTATCAAATTTTCATAAACTGAAAAGGATTACATGCACGAATTCCCAGTGGCGTACACAGAAAAAAATTAAGTTCATCGTACAAAAAATTAAAAATACCGTTCGGTGGTTTCCGATTATTTTTTCCCCATTTTTTTTTGTCTAAGTACGCCACCGTCAGTAGTAAGTTTAGTCTAATCTAAACAATTTGAACTTGGTTGTTGTATTGCTGTACTATGTGTTACTTATTACTAGATAAGTTTATTAATAAATTACAGTAGTGGGCGGGAATATATACACACGGTCCGTACTATGTATATTTACAATAAAAAATAAATATCGCTATAATTTGAAGGTAGATGTCCACGGATATGTTCACATTTATTTACATTATGGTACAAATTATCACAAAAATATATACAAGGGAGGGTGAACAAAAGAACTCGTCGCCTCATTTTTAACGTGATTTTATCTAACAGTAAATTATATTATTGATCGTTTTAAAATTAAAATGCTTGCGTTTCATTACATATGTTTTGAAATTAGCTACTAAAGGACTGAGGTAAAGCTAGAAATTTGTCTAAAACTACAACTATTTTTTTTTTATGTAAAACATGTAGGGACCATCTTCAACATTAAATTTCATAGTTTCATTTTCGTTTTGCACTAAGAAACTAAATGACTAAAAAACATCTCATTGTGGAATTTTATTTCGTCTTGCTTTTTGCCCTGTATGCTGTGTGATTCCCGAGAGATGTCATCCAGACAGGCCATACTTTAGAGATATAGAAATAAAATCAAATAAGGGTATGTCAGTAAAATCATATAAAAAATCCATTAAAGTAGAGACAACTACAAAATTCCTAGGGATAGGAATAGATGAGAATTTAAAATGGATATATCGTATAGAACAGCTAATAAAACACTTAAATAGTGCACATTATGCCATTTTAAATCTAAAACAGTAGGTAAACACGTATATGCTGTTATTATACTATTGTGCCTTTGTACAGAGTAGGCTTATATATGGTATTATAGTCTGGGACGCGGGTCATCTGAGTTGGTAAAAAATTTTGCCAATTTCGGGATTGTTGACACAGCATATCAATGGTTTAGGTCATATCTATATGGACGGAGGCAACAAACCAAAATAAATAATGTTAAGTTTGAAAAAAACTTTAGAATAATAACAGTGTTCCACAAGGTAGCATACTAGGACCTATACTCTTCACGCTATTTATTAATGATATATTCCTAATCGATTCAGAAGAGTGCAGAATACACCTTTTTGCTGACGATACCTATGTAAAGCAAGTTGTTAAAAAAATTAACAGCACACTAGAAATAGTCAATGAATGGCTTGGCTTACAACGAACAGATTAGTAATAAACATTAAAAAGTCCAAATATATGATAATAGGTTCCAACAAATATTTAATCCGAAATATTGATGACAAATGTGTAAGGTATAACGAAGAATCTCTTGAGAAGGCTATAACTATGAGATATCCAGGGATTATCATAGATAACAAACTATTATTTAATGGCCATATAAACTACATGTGTAAAAAATATCAAAAACTGTGTACTAAGAACGATAAAACAACGATTTATAACACAATAATAAAACCCCATTTCGAGTATTGCTCAAGCATATTATATAATAATATGTATAATGATACCAATATATCTAAACTGCATCTACTTCAGTATAGGTGTATGAGATTGATTTTGAAATATAATAGATATATTATTATAAATGCAATGCAAGATACACTAGATAAAGTACAGGACACTGATATTTTTATATAAACTTCACAACATCGTAGTGTAGCAGTATATATATATATATATATATATATATGGTGTAGTGGTGAGAGGTAAGTGAATCCTCTCATGTGGTCTAATGCTACTATACACCAGACATCATGGATGTCTCCATGGTGCATAGCGACTTGCCATTTTGCAAGTACCGAGAGCGGTGACCTTCAGTCCTTGGTGGACTTAACCCATATACTGTTATACATGATTTGCAGGAAACAACTACTCAGCGGGCAAATACCCCGACCTGCATTGAATTATACCTTACAAATCATGAAAAATTGGTAGCCAATGTCATTTGTCAACTCCCTGACCAGATATAGACCGGTTTCGAACTTATTAGTTCTCATCAGTATGCCATAGGTCATGGAGCAGACAAATGACAGTGGCCAACCTGCTGGTCTTATACAGACTAATGTAAATGGTGTAGTGGTGAGAGGTAAGTGAATCCTCTCATGTGGTCTAATGCTACTATACACCAGACATCATGGATGTCTCCATGGTGCATAGCGACTTGCCATTTTGCAAGTACCGAGAGCGGTGACCTTCAGTCCTTGGTGGACTTAACCCATATACTGTTATACATGATTTGCAGGAAACAACTACTCAGCGGGCAAATACCCCGACCTGCATTGAATTATACCTTACAAATCATGAAAAATTGGTAGCCAATGTCATTTGTCAACTCCCTGACCAGACATAGACCGGTTTCGAACTTATTAGTTCTCATCAGTATGCCATAGGTCATGGAGCAGACAAATGACAGTGGCCAACCTGCTGGTCTTATACAGACTAATGTAAATGGTGTAGTGGTGAGAGGTAAGTGAATCCTCTCATGTGGTCTAATGCTACTATACACCAGACATCATGGATGTCTCCATGGTGCATAGCGACTTGCCATTTTGCAAGTACCGAGAGCGGTGACCTTCAGTCCTTGGTGGACTTAACCCATATACTGTTATACATGATTTGCAGGAAACAACTACTCAGCGGGCAAATACCCCGACCTGCATTGAATTATATATATATATCAAAAGAAATCATATAAATATTTATTTTTCTAATCCAATGAAAACAAAATTCTCCTCATACGACAAGGAAGTGGCTGAATTCAATAAATTACTCGAGTTTATAAAACAAACTATAACTGTTTTGTCAAGAAAATATCTGAACAAATTCATGTATAAATAATATTATTTTATTTTGATATACAGTACTTAAGGTGAGAATATCCAAGAGAGAGAGAGAGAGAGAGAGTTCCGATAGGGAAATATTTACTGTTTTTAACTATAACTTCTTATTCTGAATAACATATTGCAAACAAACTATAAGACTACCTAAGTAGATGTATAACAAGAGTAATGTTATAAATTTGCACTCAATAATTTCAAACATATGCGAAAAAAGTAGATGTAAATTTAGGAAATACGAAAATTGACACAATAGGGTTTTCCCAGAAAAAGAAATTATTGCTTAAATACTTAACTGACGTAAAAAAATTATTTATGGCATATTTATTATCTTATTAATTTTACTAATAGTAACAACAAAAAAAACTTGAAGTTTGAAAAATATTGGGTTCATTTTAAACAGCTATAAATTGGCGCGTTGTGACGTCATCACCCTGAAATCCAATCACAGAATTAACATCACAGAGGTTGTCTCTGTTCAAGATTGTTTATTAATCTTGGTCTCTGTTAACATAACATAACCTCTATTTATTGACAGTACTCAGCACTTTTCTACTTTAGGTAAATTATCAGCGGCACCTTTAACATACCCCTTTTCCACTTGATTCCATTTTGATTGTAGAATTAATAAAACATAAACCAGAAACTGATAAAATAATATTTTCACTCCAAACAATACAAACATAAAAATATAAATTTAACGTTTTAGGTTAGTCATCTGATGTGTAATGTCGGTGAAGGTTAAACCTAAACTACAGTACAAAATATTAACGTCCGACGCTTTCACGAATAACTTGTGCGGCATTTATCTGGATTCTGATTGGCCAATATTTACACGTCCACTGCTTTAGACCAATCACAGTACAAGCATTACAAATTGAAATTCTGAGAAGTTTTAAAGGAAAGCTTTCTTTAACACACAGTTAGAATCTATTACAAACTAATTATATCCATAATCTCATTGGTTTTCCGGGTAGATACGTAATTCTGGCGCGTAAAAATGCCCGTTTTAAAAAGCAGTGAACTTATCAGCAAGTTGTTTTAACGATATTTTCTTAGAAATAATTCTTATTGAAAAGTAAATTATTGTAAATTAATAAAATGTTTTATTATATCATTTTCACGACACAAATTGTTAAAATAAAATTAGTGGGAAAACCCTATTTATAAAATTAAATCTAATTATTTTGCAAACAACTGAAATTATTGAGTGAAAATTCATATCACGACACCTGTCATAGTACTGCTTAGGTAGTCTTATACTTTTTTACCAATATACGTATTAAAAAAAAAGTTGTGGCCAAAAACAATAATAATTTCCTTATCGGATCTCTCTCTCTCTCTTGGATATGCCCACCTTAAATAAGTTTCAAACTGACAATCAAATAAAGAACGGAATTAACACGAGAAATGGAAATGGATTAAGCATACTTCCATATAACACTCAAGATCCTCAAAATACGTGTATATAAAAATATACAATAATCTTTCCGAATTGTATAAAAAAAGAAAAATGCAGAGAGAGAGAGAGAGAGCAAAGGCCAAATTGAAGCAGTTCTTCATCATACACCCGTTTTATTCGGTTAAAGACTTCCAAAAAAACAAATTTTGTGATACCATATGTATAAAAATAGTACACTTTATGGTGAATTGCTAAGCGGTAGAAGAAGGCGTGGCGGTCAACGAAAGAGGTTCAAAGACGTTCTCCATGAAAATCTAAAATCCTGCGGTATTCCAGACGAGCAATGGGAACAATTGCAGCGGACAGAACCGAATGGCGAGGGGTTGTGGCCAGCTATCAAGGAAATGTTGCTGCAAGAAGGACGAATCCAAGACCTAACCAGGTCTATGTTTGTCCTGACTGCGGTCGACATGTGCTCTCCCGAATTGGCCTCTATAGCCATAGTCGTGTGCACCGTAGATGAATGGGAATTACAATAGACTACACCTTTTACTTGTTTTTTATTGTACACAATTTATCGACTGTAACATTTTTATACTCGGACTCGAGTAACGGCTAATAATAATAATAATAATGTATAACCATATGTCCAAAAAAAACGTAATGTTTTGGGAAGGTGAATAAACAAATAAACAAAGGGAACCAAAGAACGTTCAAAATGAATTTGTGAATGAAGAGCTAAGTCCATGGGTTGAGGTAAATAGAATTGAGATCTCGAAACAGAATGTAACATTGGCAAGTAAAGTGCTAGAAAAAATTTAAAGAAACATATATACCATAAGTATATTTGTATACTGGATTCCGCCATAATGAAATTCAAAATGAAATTAACAACCTACCCCAGAATTCAAAAAATTTCTACTTTCATCAAGATGGAGCAGGGCGTCACGATGCTCATATCATTCGCGATTACCTAAATTAAACTTATGGGAAACGATGGATTGAGGATTGGTACCAATGGTTCAGTAATGTGGCCACCTAGGTCACCTAATCTCAACACATAATTGAGCATTGATTAAGAAACTAAAAGCTATTTTACAATAGAACTTTCAAAACTCATTTGATTTTAGTATTATTTTGGTTTTAATAGTAATTTTTATGAAGCTTTCGTTTATCAAGTTTGTGTCATGTTCCTTATGTATCATATTTTGTTTCCAAGCCTGCTAAGTTTCTAATCGAAATAAGCGAGACGAAATAAAATTCAGGATAAAAAATGAGTTATTTTTAAATTATCTAGTTTTTGAATGTTAAATAACAACAAAATTATACATGTCGTCGTATTCGAAATAAAATGTTCTATCTAATGTTGCGGATGGTCCATATCTATTTTCTTTAAAGGTGTTATTTTGAAAACTCAAATTTCATCAAAACCAGAAAAATTGGCCATTTTCACCCTAAACGTCACTGAATTGAAAAATAAGTCTTATACAGTGTTACAGCGTAATAATTCTTTTGTTTTTGTCTGATTTAAATTAAACTGATCTTAAAAGATAGAGGTCACCAAGGTCTATTTAAGACCACAAAATCACTTTCCATCTTTAACTGCAAGGCCATCTACGATGCTAAATTATATGAAAAAAATCAAAAAATCATAGTAGGGATTTTTTAGTAAAAAAATTTTAGTAACAAAATGTGTTAATTCAAAAACCCTGAATCCGAAGTTTAGTTAAATTCTAAAAGAAATGGAGGTCTTGATGAAAAAATTCCAGTCCCAAATTTCTCGTTTTGATAAGCATGCTCTGGCTCCTTTGTTTCTACTCAGACAATTTTCGTAAATGGCATATTAGTTGTCATGTAAATCTGTTATTAGAGATGCAGAAATTCTTCAGTTTGTGAGTGATAATCCAAGGTGTAGCCTGAAGAGAATGTCCACAATTTTAAATGTACCTAAGAGTACAATTTTGCAATGCCTCCGTTGAGATAAATTACGTCCCTTCAAGCCTGTTTTCTTACACTCGTTAGAAGAAGGAGACGAAGAAAGCGGCTGGAATATTGCTTTTGGCGTCAGGGAGAGTTTTTGAACAACCCTAATTTCTTTTAAAATATTTTATTCTCAGATCAAGCGGCATTTAGATATTGGTCCATTGAAAAGGATCATTAGGTTGTAAACTGTCGATGCCAATATTCAGAAAAGGCGAATGTGTGGTGAGGTATTTTGAATGAACAAATAATTGAGCCATATTTATTTGAGGGAAATTTGAATGCGGAACGTTTTCTAATTTTCTTGCAAAATGAATTTTCAATAGAAATTGAAAACTTGCCCCTTATTGTATACAACAATGTGATATTTCAACTTGATGGAGCCCTAATCCACAATGCAATGGTAGTACGGAATTGGCTAAACGACAAACTTCCCCGGAGGTGAATTGGAAGAAATAGCCCTTTTATTAATTGACCTTTGAGATCACCTGACCTCACGCCCTTGAACTTTTTTTATGGGGGTTTGTAAAGAAGAAGTCTACAAAACGCAGCCACAAAATAGATTGCGAATGGAAAACCGAATTAGGCGAGCTTGAGCTGAAATTACGCCAGCAACCCTCCGATAAGTTATGAACAATAACAGAAAGTGAATTGAAGCCTCCATTAGGGCTGCTGATGGAGGTTTGATAGAACATAATATTTAAGTTGATTATCTAAATAAAAATAAAATTTTATGTGATATGCAGTTTGGATTTCAAAAAGACCTCTCAACCCAAGATGCAATAGCAAAAGTGACATCAATAATATACGATGCTATGGATAACAAGAAAGCATGTCTGGGTGTTTTTGTTGATTTAGCAAAAGCCTTTGACACCGTCAGTCATGGACTTTTGCTAGAAAAACTTGAAAACTATGGAATTTCAGGTACTGTCTTAAAATTATTTAAAAGTTTTTTGGAGGAAAGGAAACAAAAAGTTGAAATAAAAAAAATGTCTTAAGCAAAGAGCAAACTGTAACCTGTGGAGTACCACAGGGTACAGTTCTAGGACCTGTGTTGTTTACTATATATTTAAACAGCTTACTTACATTGAATTCTTCTGGAACAATAATATCATTTGCTGATGATACAGTTATTTTGTATACTGGGCATACCTGGGATGACGTGAGACATTTGGCTGAAAGGGATTTAAAGAAAGTTTTTGATTGATTTAGTGCGAATTTGCTAACAATAAAAGTAGATAAAACTAAAATTATTTCCTTTAAATACCTCGGTATTTTTATTGACTCGCATTTAAGATGGAATATATATGTAAACAACACAATAACAAAAATTCGGGGCTTAATGTTTAAATTTTATCAATGTCGACAGATACTACCCTTGAATCATCTTAAAATATTATACTATGCTTTTATCGAATCCATTATTCAGTATGGCAGTATGGGGAGGAGTGAGGAAAGCATATCTGATACCTCTGGAAATTATTCAGAAAAAATTCCAAAAATCATATATTTTAAACCCTTCCTATACCCCACGGAACAATTATTTTCGGAACTTAATATACTATATTTGCGGCAGCTTTACGCAAAGAATATTCTGTTATTTTTGTTCCGAAATAAACAGTACATTAATAGGATAAATTACGAACGTAATACCAAAGAACAAGAAGCGGCTCATTTTTTTATACACAGGGCTCATAAAAGTATTGGTCAAAGATACTTTGTTTACATTGGGCCGAAATTGCTTAATATTTTCCCGATATCTCTAATAAACATAAAAACAAAACACCTTTTCAACAAAAAAAGTATTAGCGTGGATGACTTCAAATGCTGGAAATATGCTCTATAATATTATTGATCCCATGTAGTTACTAATTTAACTATACTTTGATTGGTTATATCTCCTTGTGAATATTAATTTCGATATTTTCTGCTTTCTTAGTGCAGTAGTTGTATAGTGTCTAATCAAATTATTAAACAATAATACAGTTATATGTACAATTTAGTTTATGTTCTCTCTCTTGTTTTACATTTACTGTTCAGTAATTTTTCAGTTATTTGCATCTTAAGGAGGTGTAACCCATAGACAGGCTTAAATAAGCCTAAATGGGTCTTCCATATTTATTTGCAAATGAAACCTCAAAATTGCGTATAAAAATAATTTCTATATTGTATAATATTGTAATACATTATATAAACATAAATGGTTAACACATTTTACTCAAAATGAAATTTTAGTTAAGATAACTTATTGATTATACATACCTGTAATTTTTGTGTGTACTTATTTGTGAATAAATAAAATTATTATTATGATTATAATTCTTTTGGTTGTATTTATTGTTTCAAAAAATAATGCCTAAAATGATTTTTTTCATCAAAACCTCAATTTTCAGAATTTAACTAAACTTTTTGATTTTCTTGATACTTTTTTGGTAAAAAATGCCTACTATGATTTTTTGACTTTTTTCATCTAATTTAGCATCGTGGATGCCCTTCCATTTAAAGATGAAAAGTGACTTGTGGTCTTAAATATACTCTTTTCTTCTTATTTTCTATCTCTTGAGATTAGTTTGATTTAAATCGGACAAAAAACAAAAGAATTATTATGCTGTTACATTCTTAAGTGAGACACACTGTATGTTCCAAATTATAAAATAATTAGCTTATAAACACGTTAGTTATAAATCTATGTCCTCTTTAGTGGCCACCGCGTATACTAATGTGGCATATTATGTAACTGACTTCTAAAAGTACACATAATTAATGATGAATAAGAACAACCATTGCTGTAATTTGTATTCATCTTGTAGTGCTTTTGATAAAGGCCTAACAAGCCGAAACATATGTAAAGTTTTTTAGCCATACTGTTTTGATACATCAACAACTTATAATCTTCCAAATCACAGAAGACTCCGATTAACTTCCGAATAGCTAAAAATGTGGCTTTCAGTTTCTTTGTTCACCCTATTATCCAACAAAAGACCTTACAAGAAATAAAATAGTACGTACAATAAAATCAATAACAACATCTACGTCCAAATCACAAACTCGTATAAAATATGAAACATTATTGCACAACTCAGTTTGATACACTAAAACCGTTTCAGGTATTATTCAATAAGGACTCTATACTAAAGGGGTTCGGTCTCCTTATTTTGTCTTCGTGAGAGCCCGCCGTGAGATCCACCCCTGACTCCGACACGGAAGAAGGATACATCCCGTGATCCCCACTATTAAAGTTCTCGGATTCCGCCCCTGAGTCCCCCACCACGTCTATGTCGCTGTCACTGTCCAACGCGTCTGCGCCCCTCTGCGAGAGATACTCTCTCTTGAGTGCCACTAGGTCCACTGCTATGCCTTTCGCGCGTAGTTTCCTCGCCTGGCGTTCCAGAGCTTTTTGGAGCTTTTTCCGGCGTCGCGCTCGCTCCCTGGCGCGGAGCTCCGCCGGGGGGATAGGCTCTCCGGAACACGACTGGGGGTGAGCGTTGTGAGCCGGCCGGCCCGGGCCTTTCTTCGTGTGCTCCTTCTTGCGCCATTTTGCCCTACGGTTTTGGAACCAGACCTGGAATAGAAAATATACGTAGTTTATATAATATGTTGAGCAGTTCATGGAATATTTTAAAATATGTTTTAAATAGTGGGTGGAATCTTTATAATGATCCACACTTCAAGGACAGACCGAAATATGGAATTGAAAAACGGACATTTAGTGGGGTCGACCTGGATTTGCAAACGGACTCGTTTTTTTCGATTTTTTTTTGTGATGTTATGAAGTTGGGCCCTCCTCTATCATCCGGAAAATTTTCCGGCCGAACTTTTCCCGAGAAAGGGGGGAAATTTACATGTAAAGCTAGTTGAAATCAGTTTTTCGGACATAACTCGCTTAAAACATAATATTTTTAGTCGCAAGCTCCTCTATAAAATCCTTATTTTACTATAACGAACGTAAACCAGACTGAAGCCAACAGCTACTCTCCGGGCTATGTGCCCCGCCGAGCGCTGAACTACAGGTTTCGAGCCTGGCGCGTTAAATGTAATAATTGCATATTACCATCAAAACGCTAATGCTTCGATTGCAACAAATACTAGCCGAAAGACTGATCCTACTCAAAGGAGCTCTCGTGCCAGTCGTCACACATTACTTGTAGACTGCAGTTTCGAGCTGTTGGCTCTCGTCAGTGCAAGGTAGTCATGTGACGACCGACACGAGGATCACTTGACTATTTAATACGTTTCGGTATCTTTGGGATAGCGACATGTAAAATAGTCAGCAGGCGCCATCTAGCTATCCAGTGTCGTTGCAATCGAAAAATAACAAACCGGACCATTAGATGGTGCCTGCTGACTATTTTACATGTCGCTATTCCAAAGATACCGAAATGTACTAAACAGTCAAGTGATCCTCATGTCGGTCGTCACATGTCTACCTTGCAGTGACGAGAGCCAACAGCTCGAAACTGCAGTCCGCAAGTGGTGTGTGACGACTGGCATGAGAAGTAGGATCAGTCTTTCGGCTGGTGTTTGTTGCAATCGAAGCATTAGCGTTTTGATGGTAATATGCAATTATTACACTTAACTCAAATCTATTACAAATACCAGTCAGATAGTGTATAAAAGGCATTTTACCAAAAAAAACCTAAATAAGCTCTGTAGCTCTTTAAAAGAAATAAACTGGAGTATATTTTATCATAACGAAAGTATAAATATCAATTTAGTAGCAAACTTTTTATGTACTACTTACTCTAACTTATAAAAACACATTTCCCTCTCAAAAAAATTAATAAAGATAACCAAAAAGCCCCAGTAAAATGGTTTAATAACTCCTTACATAATATGAGAGAGACTTTGTCAAGTGTGAAAACTATCTGCAATGTTACTAAGAATGAGTCTGATTACGAAATTTACAACGATCTCCGCAAAACCTATAAGTCTGCTCTTTTAGAGTCTAAAAAACTCTCATATCAGGATTACATTTGTAATTCCGACGATAAAGTAAAAGCCAGTTGGAATATAATAAATTTTGAGAGGAACAAAGGGGTAAAACAGCAAACTGCGCCAACGTTATCCGAAAATGACTTTAACTCATTTTTTATCAGCATTGCTGATAATATCAGTAATTCACTTATACCTGCTGATAACATATCTATCGATGACACAATGACTAATATATCCCCTCACCTTCATGCTCTTTCTTTCTGGAACCGGTCACTGAAGCCGAAGTACTCGAAGCTGTCAAATCCCTAAAAAACTCTCCATGTACAGAGGTTTTTGAACTTAATTCTAGGATTATCAAAGAAACAATCGATATAATACTTCCCCTATTGACTATTCTAATTAATGCTTGCTTTAGTCACGGTGTTTTTCCAGACTGCTTTAAGCTAGCAAAAATTATACCTCTATTTAAAAAAGGTGATCTGAATATGGCGGATAATTATCGGCTCATTTCAATTTTTCCAATTTTTTGTAAAATCATTGAAATATATTGAAAAAAAGATTGTATACATATCTTGAGTCAAATTTTATACTATGCAAATGTCAATTTGGCTTTAGAGTAGGTTGTTCTACAGCTGGGGCAGTACACAAAGTCGTACAGGAGGTAGTGGAGGGTTTTGAGGTGGGGGAACATACAGCTGTTGCTCTATGTGACCTTACAAAGGCCTTTGACTGCGTTCCATACGACATATTATTAAGAAAATTACAGCGCTATGGAATAAGAGGATTACCACTACTCTTCTTCAAGTCTTATTTGGAAAATAGATCCCAGTATGTGATTATAAATAATAAAATGTCAGATCTTAAAAGAAGTACACATGGTGTCCCACAGGGATCAGTAATTGAATTGAATTAAAAATTTTTGCCTTCAATCGGATATTCATACCCATAATACCAGATCAGCAAATATGGTTAGAACAGAACGATTTAAGCTTTCAAAGTCAAAAATAAACTCTTTAAATGTGAATTTGTATAATAAAATACCACTTAGAATCAGACAATTAAATCAATACCGGTTTAAATCAGCAGTAAGAAAGCATTTGGCTAATAATTGTTTTTATTCGGTGCAAGATTTTCTTAAAACACCCTTTGTATAAGTTGTCGCATAGTATTGTAATTTGTAATGTTTTTATGTTCTTTTATATCTCTCTTTTTTTTCTTATTGTACTTTGATTATGATACATTATTGTTATGTAGTATATATTATTGTTAGTTATCATTGTATTATAAGCTTATTAATTATTTATTTATTGACTTGCCATAAACATTACTCTTGTAACATGGTTAAAAATAAACTATCTATCTATCTAACGCGCCAGGCTTGAAATTTGTAATTCAGCGCTCGGCGGGCCACATAGCCCTTATAGTAAAATAAGGATTTTATAGAGGAGTTTGCGACTAAAAATAAACAAGTATCGATTAATTTCATTGAAATTTCAATATCTGTTGGTTTTATTTTTTTCTAAATTTTAATCGCCTGCCTTATGTAGATTAACACATACACAAAGACAAGTATACTCCTGCAGCTGAGACTCGAACTCAGGATTGGTATAGAGACTAGTTGTGTTGCCTCTCACTCAACCCCGTCTAATACACTGCTACCAACTCAGTATCACATTATAAATGCCACTAAATCTTTATATTCTAACCAGGATTCGAACCTGGGACTCTGTCTCAAACGTACCGCTCAAGCATTGAGCCATGGAGCCGGGTTTCTGTAAACGCTTATTTGAACTGCATTACATTTATTAATAATTAAAATATTTTCAAACGGTGGTCCATTCCTACCATTTATAGTGTTTTAATGGATCATTAATTATTTTTAACTCAGGCAATTAAGTAACCACTAGGACAAGGCAATCATTATTGAATAATTAAACTCAAACGGAACGTAAATAATTTGTTGAGTTAATAAACAATTATTTAAATATAATCTCAATAAATGTTGGTAAAATTCTGCCCATCGCTCTAGATGTGTTTTAAAAGTAATTTAATCTGGTCCAGTTAACACCGACATCCCCTAAAGACGCAGAACGTCTCTATAATCCCGATAAAAGAAGACGGTATTGAAAAGAACGAAAAACAACATATGCCTATCTACTGACAGCCAATACAGTCGAACCTCAAAGGTCAGCAAGGTTGAAAGAGGGTGAAAAAGAGGTTTTCTCCCCAAGGATCGATTGGCAGGCCGCAAGATTACGCTCTGATACACGCTAACTCGCTACATTGACCGTTGATTCCACCGCCATAAGCTGCCGAATATGTCTATTGTTTTTAAATAGATAGCCGAAAATTCAGTTCAGGCTTGTCTTTCGCAGATGCGGGGATGAGAAAGCTATTATTTAAATCGCCTACAAAGTGTCGATGAGGGATTTAGAACTTTTTTGCTATATAGTTTCTACAATTGGATTTCTTGAAGTGGCTGCAGTATACCGAGGGACTGAAAATTCTTTGAGAGGGAGGGGAGGGGGTTATGGGAAAAAAATTCAAACCGTAATATCTACGAAAAGTATTATTATAAACAAATTTATAGATAACTAATACAGCCCCCATTTTTAAAAAGAAAATTAAAATCATAAAATCGAGTGCAAAGATATAGAGGACGTCCCTATTTCATACTCTCCTCCATCTCCTCTCCCTGCCACAAGCAACTTTGCTAATTCTCTGCCACTTCAGGAACAAAGTGGCACAAACTGCAATAGTCTAACATAAAGTTGCACACGGCATATTTGTGATATGGAAACCCATTATTCTGATAAAAGTTGCATAGGACGCATTGAGTTTGAATCACGAAAAATATTGATTAGAATATCTCAAGATACAAGTAGAATAGAATAGAATACTGTGATACTGAGTGGGTGGCAGTATATTAGACGGAGTTGTGTGAAAGGCAACACAACTAGTCTCTATACCACTCCTGACTTCGAGTCTCAGCTGCAGTAGTGTAATTGTCTTTGTGTATGTTGTTTTCGAAAATTATATTGGCTCCTTCAAAATCTCTTTCTATTATTACCCAATATTTTTTTTTTTTAAGGAAACAGAAAGTTGTTATTGTCTGCCGCATCTGTTTACTGTCAGCCCTACACATATCTATTTTTCATTTAAAATGAATTTTCTACTCTTCTCTAATTATTTGTAAGACTTTATTTCTTTTGTGCTTGTAATCCGTCCAGTCCTCCTCGAACTGTGTAAATTGGTATTTTACATATGCTTTGTCACATTGCTTCCGAGCACATTTAATTTTATACTAGGTAACTGCTTCAAAAACGTACTAAATCCACTACTTGTAAACTAATATCTCTTCCACTAATTACAGATATAATTGCTTCAAGCTATACTTAAAAGTTCAAAAGTGATTTTGTAATTCAAACAAAGCTCTGGAGATGATTACATACATACATTTATTAATTTGATATTCACGATTAAAAAAATAAAAACATCTTTATGCAATAATGATACAGGAGTTTTTTCAGATTTTTTATCAAATGTTATCTTCCAGCAAGAAATAAATGTTTGATTAGTAATTTTTATCCAATTAACAAAACTTGAAATCATTAGCGCAATGTTCTGCATAAATTGTTATAAAAAAAATCGGCAGCTACTGGAAGCTGCTGGAACCTCCCCACTTGGTGGATCTTTGAAGCCGAAAAGAGCATTAAATTGTGTGCCAAAACGGCACTAAACGGAATCCGATCTCATCCAAAACCTTTTCAAGTCTTTTGGGGCACTAAAAAAACCCTCAACTTAATGAATTTACAATCATCTATGCGAGTTATTACCTACATTATCGCTCGTTGAATAATATACTATTAGGATATTAACAACTTTAACATCACTTGAAGGACTAAGAAAGTCTAGTTATCCTAAATACTACAGATTTGTAAAGCAACAAACTGAAAATTGGTAAAGTGATAATCTACAATAAATTCACCAGAAAGCATATGATATTGATATTGTTACATCTACCTTTAAAGTTTGTGACAATCCACTAAAAGTTACAAATATACCGAAATCTTATTAACATGACATGACACCAACGTTATCGGATGACAAACGATGACAATGACAATCGTCAAAATTTGCTCATTGCAATCCGATCGCTTGCGGCTATCTTTGTTAAATGAAACATTAGCATTTCAGTAATTTTACTAGATTTTAGAGAAATATTTGTAGTGTAATTCTTCGATTAATAATAATAATAATAATAATAATAATAAATGTCTTTATTTTCGGCAGCAGTAAAAAAAACATTAACAGAAACCTTAACAAAATAAATACATTGAGACAAAAATTACCGAAAAAAGGCGAAGTTCACAATTAATGTGCTCTACCACTTAACCTATCGTATTTAAATTGAGTATAATGATAACCTGAAGGAAACAATAATAATAGTAACAATAACACAATAATGACAAAACATAAAAAAACAACTAATAAAAAACTAATTTTTCTGGACTAAAACCACCCATTAAAATACATAATTACAATTATTACATTACGAAATCACTAATTACTGCTATTGACTAATATATTTTTTAATTTCTTTTTTAAATTTGGATATCTTGAGAGATTTCATTTCAGTCGGAAGGCCATTATAGAGAAACGCAATGTTGTATCGAAAACTCCGCTCATAAAGGTGGGTTCTGTGTACAGGAGGGGTAATTAAACCTTTGAATCTAATATTGACGTTATGGACATCGCTTCTGAAAGTGATTTTATTGTATAGATATGGTGGCGACTTAAATAATAGTAGCTTGTGATACAAGCTAAGCGTGTGCACTTTAAATCTTTCATTCATTTTTAGCCATCCGAGTTCCGAGAATTTATGAGAGATGTGTTGAAATTTTCGTATACCGTAGATAAAACGAATGCAAGAATTTTGCACTCTTTGAATACGATTCATATAATCTTGATCCAAGCAGGGTGAATATATGGGCGAGCAGTAAGTGAACTGAGAGAGTACAAGAGCATCGCAAAGCGATTTTTTGACCTTTGCATGGAGATGACGTCTATGCGGAAAAAGCAGTCTAAGAACATTATAAGCATTTTGCATATTTTTTTGGGTATGTTGGCGAAAACGTAATAAAGGGTCAAGAATAATACCAAGATTTTTAGCACTATCCGAAATTTGTAAAGGCGTATTATTAATTGTGACGTTAAAACTATTTCTTAATAACAAGCTATCATGCCTTTTCCCGAATAACAGTAGACTAGATTTAGAAGCATTTAGTAACAGTGCATGCTTAGAAGACAGCTCAGCTAAGGATTGTAAATCATTATTAAACCTTTGTTTAGCAATTTGTGCATCTTCGAGAGCAAAAGAATGGTAGATTTGCGTATCGTCAGCGTACATATGTATTTTTGAGTATTTTATGAACTTATGAAATTGCGATGTGTAAATAGTGAAAAGTAAAGGCCCCAGAATAGATCCCTGTGGCACGCCTGTCAACACAGTTCTGCTAGTGGAAATAACTCCATTTAGCCGTACTTGCTGGCTACGCTGTTCCAAATAAGATGACAATAAATTCGTTGCATCGTTATTTGCACCACTTGACTTCAGTATTTCAATAAGTATTTCGTGGTCAATGGTATCAAAAGCTTTACTGAAGTCAAGCAGCGCCATTGCCGTTGAGTTTCCCTCGTCACTTGCCTGAAATATGTCATCAGTAATAGTTAGCAGTGCTGTTGTGCAGCTATAACCTGGCCTAAAGCCTGACTGTGTGGGCGGCAAAATATCGTAGCTATCAAGATGTTCTCTGAGCTGCGTTTCCATTACTTTTTCCATAAGTTTAGAGAGAACCGATAAAACACTTATTGGTCTAAGTTCGGCAAAAGTTTTTGGAGAAGATACTTTAGGAACAGGAGTTACGATAGCTTTCTTCCAGGCAGACGGAAACTTTCCCTGTAGTATAACGGAATTAATAATATTAACTAGAAACGGCAACAAATAAGGACAACAAAGTTTTAGAAATAATGCCGTTACACCATCAGGTCCAGCTGAGCAAATTTTTAAATTTAAAATAATTTTTCGTAAATCTTCAGCATTAATAAGCTTAAATGAGAATTTGGATTGGCATATAGGATTTGTTGAATAATAATTAATAATTTCCCTTCTGTCCCCAAAAATTTTTGGGATACTATCTATAAAATAATTATTAATTGCCTCAGGATCCTCCATTACATGCGGTAACTGGTATTTAGCTTTTGTAGATATATTTAATAGTTTAAGTTCCCTCCACAATTGTTTAGAATTCTTATTAGCAGCGATATAACTAAAGTAAGCTCTCTTTTCGTTGGAAATTGCATGTGTTGTTAAGTTGCGCATTTGCTTATAATAGTTCCAATGTTGCTGTAACTTAGTTCTCCTAAAAGTTGTTTTTGCTCTATCCCTTAACGTCATCATAAATCTGACATTTTCAGTCAACCAAGGCGCCCTTTTTTTTGTTATTTTAATAGTTCTTGTTGGCATGTGCTGATCAAATAAAGTTAACAGATGATGATTAAGATAATCGACTTTGGAATCAACATCACGAATAAAAAAAATGTGTTGAAGTGGAAGACTTTCTAAATGTCGTTGAAATTTGTCTTCATCGAAATTTTTAAAGTCTCTAAATGTATATAGAAATGGTTCAACTTTAGGTATCGTATATCTTATAGTGCACTGTATCAATTCATGATCTGATATATTGAGGCCGCCAACACTCGAGGTTAATATACTGTCTGGATCGTTTGTTAAGATTAAATCATTTATCTGTATATATATTTAAAAACGGCACTAAACGTAATCCGCTCTACTTCTAGAGCAATGAAGAAACCCTCACACGTGAATTGACACGTGATGTGACGAGTTTCACGACGTAACGGCTACGCGCATCGATCATGTCATGCGAAATGCGATCTATGCCATATTTGCTTTGTTTTTAATTTTTTTCAGGAAAACCAAATCGAAAGGGTGGAAGTGTGATATATCGTTGAAATCAGAATTTTAACTGCTTTTCAATGGTTCCATTGCAAATTGAAAGTAATTATAAAATAAACAACTTGTTGCGTCAAAATGGCACTAAACGTAATCCGATCTCAACCAAAACCTTTTCAGGTCTTCTAGGGCACTAAAGAAACGCACACGCAAAGCTTCATTCAAATCCGTTCACTAGTTTCGGCGCTATCGTGCTAACATACATATACATACACAGACATTTTTCAAAAACCACTTTTTTGGGTTCCTAGGACCTCAAAACGTAAAGATTTGATGTTATCTCAATTTTCGTTTTTGAACCAATTTTAGTAACCTCTCACAATTTTGTTGTGGAGAGGTTAAAATATATAAAAAAAGGTTTTATTTAAAAATGCTCCAAAAAGTAGAAAATAAACTTTGAAGTAAATCAAACTCATCATTTTGTTACATTATATAATTTTTTTTATGATATAAAAGCTTGTCGCGAGATTTTCCTGTGTAAAGGAGATTGCTCGCGACAAGCTTTTATATCATAAAAAAAATTATATAATGTAACAAAATGATGGGTTTGATTTATTTCAAAGTTTATTTTCTACTTTTAGAGCATTTTTTAAATGAAAGCTTTTTTTTAATTTTATTTTTTACTTTTTAGTCTTCTGATATGCTGTAATCTCCAGATATCGACTTTGAGACGAATCGGATCATAAACGGTAAAGCCGTCCGCCATCTTGAACTAAATTTTTGACTAGAAACTCGTAATCGGCAAACCCGAAAACCCCGAGAGATCGATTTTGATCCATTTGGACCATAAATGACAAAAGTCGCCCGCCATATTGGCGCCAACATTTTGAATTTCTAAATTTTGGCCAAGAATTCATAATTGGCGATCTCTAAAACCCCCAGATACCGATTTTGAGTCAAATCGGATCGTAAACGATAAAGTCGTCCGCCATCTTAAAGTCGCCATCTTGAACTAAATTTTTGACTATAAATTCGTAATGGGCGAACCCGAAATCCCTCAGATCTCGATTGTGATCGAATTGGACCATAAATGACAAAAGTCGTCCGTCATATTGGCGACGCCATTTTGAATTTCTGAATTTTGACCAAGAATTCATAATTGGCTATCTCGAAAACCCCCAGATATAGATTTTGAGTCGAATCGGATCATAAACGATAAAGCCATCCGCCATATTGAAGCCGCCATCTTGTTTTTTTTTATATGAAAAAGCGTATTGTCACCGGACTTATACACATGTGCAAAATTTCAAAGCTCTAGCTTAATTAGAACTAATCGAAATTTTGCAAGTTAAATAAAAGCTTTTAAAAATAACAACGTACGGTTCTGGCAGTTGAAAGTTGTGCATTTGTTGAAAGAAATAAAACAGCAGAGTAGTTCCAAAGTGGGATATATCTAGTTTAGGAAATGAAAGAGAATAACTGAAAGCTGGAAGTCAGCTGAAGATAAATGGGAAGGAAAGTTTCCAGATAGATCTAAACTTAACTGGAACTTTGGTTTCGGGCGGTTTAAGATTTCTATCAGACCGGGATTGATTTTCCCTGGCAATGTGATAAATGTTCATTTTATTTTAATGCTGTAGTTATATTACCCACAGAGACTTTTTCTTTGTTTAATGGCGACATTTAGTGGTCTAAAATCGTTTTTTCCATCAAAAGTTATTGTTTAATGTAATGATAATCTTTATCTATATAGCTTCGAAACAGTTCTTTTCGTTTTTAGATTGCGAGATGTCTCTTTTTTACATTCAAAAATGAAATTCATTCGAAACAGAAGCATTTCGTGATCGAGTATCAATACTTTTTCGAAAATTGTGCTCCAAAATTATTAAAAATTTGATTTATGATATGCAACTTATTTTTTTCGTTTTTTAAAATTTCTATTTAATAACGTGGACAGTGTTCTTTAACAGGACGTGTTGCAATAAATGCCAGAGATAACTCTCCAGAAAGCTGTCGAGGGTCAGGGCCCGATGTATTACTTGCCGCTCTGGGAAAATATGATTTTCCCGCTGTTTATTATTTAACAATTTTTGACAGTGAGTGACATTTTCATGTCCATTGATTTTCGATCTGACAGACTACAGAATGTAATGCCGATTCTGTGGATTTACTCAAACAGTAAAATACGGAGTTCTACAGGGAACAGTGTTGGAACCACTGCTTTTTGTATTATATATAAATTATTTGTTTTGGATGGAATCTTGTGGAGATATTCTCACTTTCGCAGATGACACAGTCATTTATTATGTTGACCAAACATGGCAAGACCTAAAAACTAAAGCGGGAAGTGACTTTTTAAATATAAAAAAGTGGTATGACAGTAATAGTGGAGTAGATTTGGCTTTGGAATAAGGAAACTTCCCATTGTGGTTTTTTCTTTTGCCAATAAATAAAGTTGGGTCCCCCAACATTTCGACACATTTGCGCTGAGGAAATCAAAGGGGGGGAGGGGGAAATGACACGTTAAATGTACAGGAAAATGGTTTTTTGAAGAGACCACGAAAATAAGCAAATTTTATGCCCAACCTCATCGACGTAAGACCATTGATTCACGAGATATCGCGAATCCAAGCTGCAAAAATGAAAAAAATTGAATTCATTTTTTATCCTGAAGGAGTGGAGTTGAGGACTCATTTTTTTAAATAGAAGGGTATTGGCAGATACTTTGTTGGGCCGGGGGCTGGGGACGGTGAGATGATTAAGAGGGGAGGGAGAGGGGGAAAACGAAAATATTTCACATGCTGATAACTCCCCGTGGAATTGGCCTATCGCGGTCAGATCGACGTACATTTTTTTAAATTTTTTATATGTTATAAGATAGCACTCGCATAAAATGATTTTTTCGGAAACAAACGCTTGGTGCGCGAAATAAAAATTGCACGTTTTTTCCAAACAGTTTCTTTGGTACGGTGGGGGAAAATCCTTTTGGCCACTTGATAGCTTTTTTATTAACGTTTAATTTCCGCCCGGCCAGAACGCGATAAAATGATTAGGAAGGGAATTAGAGGACGGCAAAGAAACTAAAAAAACGTGCAATTTTTATTTCGCTCACTAATCATTTTATGCGAGTGCTATCTTGTAGCAAATAGAAAAATTAAAAAATGTACGTCGGTCTGATCGCGATAGGTCAATTACACAGGGAGTTAGTTATCAGCATGCGAAATTTTCGTTTTTCCCCTCTCCCTCCCCTCCTAATTATCCCACCGCCCCCAGCCTCCGGCTCAACAGAATTTTCGTCAATACCATTTTATTAAATAAAAACTGGGTCCTCAACTCCAATCCTTCATGATAAAAAATGAATTTAAACTTTTTAATTTTTGCACCTTTTTGTACAGCCTCTGTCTTTGTATACCTCCCAGTCACGTATTTGCTTTATTGTAGAGTTTTCTTCTTTTAACTATCACTGTGTCTAGTTCTTGGCTCCACCAAGGTGTAGTCATGAGCTCATTCCGGCTTTTCTTAAAGGAAAAAATCCTTGAAATCCTTGAAATGATGGCATCGCATAACTTCTTCACGTTGTGGCCAATGTCCTCTATTGTTTGTAGAGGGGTGCTCCAGGAGGCAACTAAGGAGCCATTCAAGCTGCTTCCTATCTGTCTGCCTGTAGCTGCGGTAGAAAAATCCTCAACCCTTCCAAATTAAACTGGATCCATCAATGATCTAAGATGCAAACCTCTGTTGGTACATGTCAGTCATTGATGTAATTTGAGATTCCTCAAAAATCTAGAGTGATATCAACCACGGTCTGAGTGTTCTTCGTTTTTGTTTTATTTATTTTTTTCCGTCGTAGTAATGTTTGTATGACTGGATGATTTTTCTAAAAAGTGGTCAGATAAATTTAGAGTTATTATTTCACAATACTTTTATGGTCCTCCATATTTCCTCCGTATTTTTATGTTGTACGTGTTGTACAGGTTTATCAAAATATTCCTGCTCTGACACGACTTAATTTGCGAACTTGCCACAAAATCTCTTGTAACATAAATGACTATTATAAATCGGATAATTAATTAAATGTTATTCCCTATTTAAATTAATGTTCAGCGGATATTTCTAAATTTTATTCATAAACGAAACAAATAGACCCAGTCCTAATTAACTCAGCAGGACTTCCTTGCAAATTTGATATAAAAAAGTAACCAGCAGCTATAAGAAACACTTTTACGTCGAGATCCAGTCATTCTTAATATTAATATATGCCATTATATATTACACTCACAACGGCACCTGCTTTGATTGATGTAACGTGTAATAATACTAATAAGAAGTGGCCATATACCGTATAAATTTCAGAACAACCAATAATGAATAATTAACCTGGTTGCCTTTATATTAGCATAGTCTATTAAGCCTTATCCTGTAGTGGCTGGTGGATATAACAAGTGACTAGATTTATTCACCCAATAAAGTAATCATCACTTTTACAGGGCATAGTATATGAAGTCATCAACCTTAACACAATCAATTTATATGTATATCATGCAATTATAATACAGTGGAACCGAGATAGCGTATAAATGATGGTGTTACGGGGGGCGCGCAACTAATAATGTCATGCGACCGTCAGGAGGCCTGGCTTGATAATTAAGAGATATGTACGATATGAGCCAAAGAAAATCGGGCGTGCGTTGTCTCAATAATCAACATGTACCAATTTTGAATTTGCAAGAAACGCATCGAATAAAAGAATATAATCCCCTCTTGTACGCTAATCGTCTAAAAGGGCTGGAAAATTGGGGACTCTTGGAATAACATGGAAAGTGTACTAACATCCATCGATTTGAAATTTCTCTCTGGGCATATTATAAAACAACTGGCATTATCAATTACCAGTACTTTTATTCGCTCACTATATAAATATTTTAGGGAAATTTATGTTTGGAAATCCACAATTTTCTATCATATAGTTATGTGCATTCAGTAAAGACAACAGATTTTGGCTTCAATTATACTTCAGTCAAATTAACAACAACGGACGGTCGTGTGCCTATTGACAAGTAAAATTTCAGAGGAATGTTTTGCTGTTAAAATTATTCTGTAAGGCTTCTCACATGCAATGTATCTAGTGTTTTATGATTGTTCGGCAACCATCCGCAAATATAATTATTCTGTATACTATGAAACAATCAGACCACCGATCAGTTCACAGACCCATTGGCCGGTACCTTGTTATGATTCTTACCGTGATGTTATGAACGCTTTGGCTGTAAAATACTTCGACTATTCACGGTTTATGTTGTTACCATCGTATAAAATTTGGTAGTTGCCATTTTTTAAATACTTCAGAGAATTCTCTCCAACATTTTACGTAATTATTTGCACTCTCCTTTACAACTATGTATATGGTTATACTGGCGAATGCTACAACTCTAATTTAAGCTAGATAATAACGATTATATTGGTAATTGCCGCAACTCTAATTTAGACAAAAATAACACGGAAATTCCATTGCATGACATAGTTCTCTTTATTCGCATAACCTATTCTGAAATATATACAGTATGGTTATTATTGTAGTAATGTTAACTTTCCTACAACGGATTTTGGCGTATTAATAGTCTTGCTATTCTCTATAAATTAATAGGGAGGGAGGGTACGTTCTTCAATGCTTCCCCATGAATCTCAAATTTTATCTATCCCGCCGATAAATGTACATCACAGGTAATGGTATATTAAAAGTTTTTATTACTAGCAATAAAGAAGAAACAGCGAAAAAATGATTATTGAATAGTGCTTTTAAACAAATAGTGAACGTAGAATGGCAGCGACAGACGAATAGAACAGAATAGCCATTCGCTTATGATTCGTCTAACGTTTTGTGAAGACTATGTGCTGAAAGAAAGCAGTTTTCATTGAAATATATTGCCAAATGGACAGATAAAAATACGTGGAAAATATCCCCTTTACACTCGTTTAATAACAAGATAAATTAGATTAATAATTGGCATAATATACTTTCTTTGTTATTTGCTTTGCTTGCGGCTGAAGCAAACTGGTGAGGCCACAGTAACTGTAGACTAACCCCGGTATTTCGTTCCCAAACGCCTAGTGTGTAGAGCACAAACTGGCCACTACACGCCACTAAGACATAGCACCAACTAACGCCCCCAAATTACCATGTTAATTATAGTGGTGTGCCGTTGGGGTGCCAGCTAGCGTGATACCGAGTAATATTAGCCAAACTGTGTAGCTAATTTTCATTAATTTTTGCAGCGATGCCCCGTTTTCTGTTTTGTTTTATCGCTAGTTATGCTAATGTACGAGATAAAGACATAATATCTATTATGTAAACTAGGAAAATTTAACGTTTTACGGCCCAAACTGGCAGCTGTACAGTTGGTTCCGTGAGAGATATTCGAGACGGGGCATAGGCGGCGCCACTGGCGCGGGCTGAGGCCTAAGATTTAAAATAAGGTATAGTTCCGTGTTACTAAAATAGACGATTAAAGTAATAGGAAACTTAAAAGTTTTGGAATTATGGGGAACAGCTTGGATGAATAAAATAATTTCTATCGTCTTCCTCGCGCAAGCCAGCGTAAATTAGATATATAATTACTTCCACGTCCAGTGGAAGTATAGTAACGCAAAAAAAATATTTTTTTTTGTTGAAATGGCTTAAAATGTCATGAAGCGTCGAGATTTTAAATTTGAGCAAAAAAAAGTTCTGTCTGTCGGTCTGTCTGTCTGCCTGTAACTATTTTGTGCGCACGTTTACTCTGGAATCGTTTATGATATTGATTTGAAATTTGGTACACTTATGTATTGTAACGAGATCTGGAACTAGATTATATTTTGATCTAATTCCGTTGAAGGGTTCGGAGGTAAATTGGGTAAATAGGCAAAGCAAGCAGGTAAGAGTCCATAAAATTGCAATTTAGGGCATGTACGAAGAGTCAAGGTCTCAATTTTTTTTTTGCATCAGAGAACTCTAAAAATTTTTTGGCATCAGCCACCTCCTCTACCACCCCCCATTGCCACCCCCACTCTATTATTAAAGGGAATACAAAATTAAATTGGGATTTAGTGTGTGTACGAGAACCAAGGACCTTTTAAATTTATTTTAGCATTAGTTACCCCTTCCACCACCCCCATTGCCACCCCCACCCTATTGTTTAAGGGAATAAAAAAATAAATTGGGATTTAGTGGGTATACGAGAACCAAGGGCTTCTAATTTTTTTTTAAATTTTCCACCCCCTCTATCCCCCACTATATTATTAAAGGGAATAAAATATTACATTGAGATTTAGTTTATATAAGACTTGGCTACAAAATCTGGATGTGGAAGTAGTGATTCCTTGGGCAGCGGTTTTTTAAAATTTACACCGTTTAACGACAAACTACCAATAATTGTAAAATTCCAGGTCATATATCATTCATAATTGGCATGCGTATAAACATTTTTTCTGTGCCCCTGGTTTATAGCCGGGGCCAAATTACAGGTCACATTTTCCTATTAGGTATCATGCACGTGTGTTATTGAGCAAATAATTATTAAGGGTAGCTTTTTTAGTGGATTGCCTGTTCATGTCACAGAGTAGTTTGTTTTTCTCGATCAATATATAAAAGTTGAAAAGTTAAATTACTTTATTTTCAGATTGGAGCATACAAAACAATAATTTGAGAATAATTGTTTTCAGAAGCGTAGAGGAAATCAGATGATTAGGGTAACATTTAAAAAAATAACAATGAATCTGTCATTTGAAGCAGTGTATAGTGAGGATTTATTTGGACCAACCACAGTGGGCTGAAATGCCGAGAAGCTGGCCATAATTCAAAAAATTATTTTTCCCGAGACTTTTAACCCCGGAAATAGTTGTAGTGGTACCCCTAGTACCTGGAATGACCATTAATAAGGGTCAGGAATTCATTACGTTTGTGAGCTTCGAGCGCGTCGCGTCGCTTCGACAGTTTCTAGCGATGAGAAAAACAGCAAATATTCAAACGCTTTAGAAAAAGTTCAAATAAAGTTCTTGCAATTTTTCAAAATGGATTTTCCTCTTGAAAATAATTAAAATTGAATATGTAATTTGTCATTCGTTTTATAATTATGTAAATTAGCAAATTAACAAGAATAGAATAGAATAGAACTGGTTGGGTTGCGTTTTCTTGCGACTTTGCCTTTCGTGATACTTTTGAGCGTTGATGAGCACAATGCATTTTGAATTTTAAAAATTTTTTTGGGCGTTTCATAGCCGACATTTTGTTTAAAAAAAAAATCGATTTCGAATTCTTAATCAGCGACCTCAAAAACTCCTACATGGCTGCTTTCATTTCCAAAAATACCATTATTTGATACTTATTTAGACATAAGAAAATATAGTTTTCATTATGTATCTGGAAACATATGACCGAAATATGTCGGTATTGTAACTCCAGGCCTAGGATAAATCGTTTGCTAATAATATGCAACCTTAATTAGCCGCTCAAGTAGTCACGGAACTAGAAATCAATGAATACTGACGATTTTTTGCATATTTCTTGGGGGTTTCATAGCCGCCATATTGTTTTTCTTTTAAATCGACTTCTGATTCTTAATCAGCAACCTCAAAAACCCCTATATGATAGCTTTCGTTTGAATCCAATGAATATTTTGGCACATTTTTTGTTTTATTCATAGGCGCCATTTTGTTTTTGTTTTTTAACAATCTAGTTATAGTATATACCCCTTTTCTAAAAAATCGATAAACTTCTTCGTATTATGGCCAGGTTTTCGGTGTTTCAGCCCACTGTGCGCTGCATGCATTGACATTCAGAACAAAAGTCTCAATGGACAGGGCATCCACAAAAACAAAATATATAGCTTATCAGATCTTGCTAATTCGACGAAATTTTGTAGAAAAATACCCTAATCAGTAGTCGATTAAAAAAGTATTTATATTTTTTCCCTATTGACTAACCAAAATTCAAGTGATTTTTGTGGAAATCAGGGTACATTGGCCATTAGATAATATATGTAGGATTTGCACTATCGGCTTTATCAAGGATTTCGTCAGCCACGAAACGAAATTTATGACATTGTCTTTATACAAACACAATTTCCAAAAATTACTATCAAATTTTGCCAAATTCCTTATTATGCGATATACAGGGTGTCCAGTTAGTGTTCCTGTTAAAGAACACGCCAAAACTCTCGATAAACTTTTCGAAACTGTAACAAAATCAGTCGCTGCACAGGGACGTAATGTCGCCCCAACCACCAAACTTAGAAAGTGCAATAAAAATTGACGGAAATTTCAAAATTAAAAACCTTTTTTACGAATCCACGTTGTGCAGCACTGCAAATCATGCGTTGTGTAAATATGAGAACAAGTTAATCCAGTCTCTAGTCAAAGTATTTGGAGAGTTTTTAGCAAAAATAGCCTTTAGCGACAAGGGTGCCGTATTATTTTCTAGCAGTCGATTTTGACGGGAAAATGATAGATTTTAATGGGATTTGCCCTAAACCGGTTCCTCAGTGATTCGGTGTCAGAAAAGTATCTTTACCAGGTACTCAGATGTGCATGGGACCGCCTTGCCTGAACGTATAAATTTATAATCGCTACAATATAATTCAAAGTCGTTGCGATTCAAGCATTTTTAAGCTCTGAGGAGCGAACCAAATTATAATTGAACCGATAGTACGTATACAGAGAGGCAAGCAAAAGTCCACCAAAAATTTATAAACATTGAACTTTTCTTGAATCTTTTTGTGTAATCGTTAGCTATAAACCGCACATTGGATGGTAGTTGGTACATTATGAGTCGTTCCGTTCCTCACTATGTGTTGTACACCGGCCAGACTATAGTTTGTTTGTAGTCAAAACATTTTTCTTGAAGTTTTTGTAAAACATAATTTTTTAAAGAGATTTAATATACATTTTTTGAACTTTATATTGTCTATTTCTTGTATTTTCAAAATTCCTTTTCAGGTTTAATTTTAAGTGTTAGTACTTACTGTGTTAGATTTATAGTGTTACGACGTCCAATTGGTACCATCAGTGAAGCAAGTAAGCATAAACGAACAGTAAGTATAAATTTTGTATTATTCTCCGTCTGAAACAGTCGTTTTGGACCCTTTTTGTGAACGTTAATATTCATTTTTGGAAAATATAACAGAAGTCCTTCAGACGCGAAAAGATGGATCGTTTACATTCCCTCGGAAGATTGTGCAAAAACGGCTAACTTTATAAAAAACCTTTCTTAAGAAAACTTTCAATGTTTCATCCTTACTACAACGTAAAATTATTTTCAATTATACAAGATGTCACAAAAATGGGACACAGGAAAGTATAATTTTTCTAAATGGAACACCCTGTATTTTTTGTATTTATTGGCGCCAGTTAAGCCTTCAAGGGTCCTGTAATACACCCTAAAATATTTCGCAAATTGGATGCCACGTTGCCAAATTATGATTTTTTCCTCTTTTCTTTTTTTGGCAATTTACAAATATTCTTTTGACTGCCATATCTCCGCGATGTATTAATTGTTTTCTCAGAAAATGTAGGATGTTATTTGATAATGATGTATTTCTAAAAAACATTTTTTAAATACAATATTATACCGGGAGTCCAAAATATTTGTTTACATTTCTTGATATTTAATTAATATTTTTCTCAATTTTTTTAAATGGAATGTCTATAATTTTTTTATATGGATGAGTAACTCATGCAATTTCTCACATTTTGATATACAATTTCTTTTAATAATTATGAACGGTTTGAGAAATAATTCTTTTCACAATATTGAAACTAGCCTAACAACTGTTCAAAATGGCCACCATTTTGATTCACGCAACACTAAAGTCTCTTGATAAATGAACGCCTTACATTGTATAACATATCAACATTTATACGATTGAAACACTAAGGAATCCTTTCCATCATATCTTCTCGAGTCGTTGGTTATACTTTGTAAACGTCTGACTTCACAAACGCGCAAAGAAAAAAGTCAATTGAAGTCAGGTTGGGTGATCTAGGCGGTCATGCAGTAGGACCTAACATAATTTAATAAAACAATAAATTAGATATAATTTAACAGTTTATTAAAATATCGGCCCTCCTCTTCCTATCCCCCTTTCATAAAACTTGTTAATAATGGCCCGTGAACACGCAGAGGACTCCCGTTTATTGTAAAATAAAAAAATTCGGCAGAGCTGTGAGCCTTAGAGCTTGAGAGAGACCTTGGGAGCCTGCGTGCACTTTATTTTTTGAATTTATGAAGAGTGGGTGGGTCACACGTAAAACGTTGGATAGGGTCAAATACTAAACCCTGTATAGCTCTGAAGTACGTTGCTTCACTCTAAAAGTCTGATTAACACTTTAGTTAATTTTATTGTTTTTTGGCAGGGTTCAAAACTATACCCTGTATTTAACTCTTGAAGTAAAACATGCAGTTTAAACGAACAAGAATAAATTTATTAAGAAACACTGAACACAGTTTTAGTAACGATTTAAAATAAAAGATTTTATTCTACACTAATTAAAAGGTTACTTTCGACACTGCAATTCCGTTATGTTTAAAAATATAAATATATTAACGCGGAGGTTTGTTTTATGATGATTGAAAAATTTACTTAAAATTAATACTCATTTTAACAAGGTTTAGGCCTTGGAAGTAGCACGGGCACTGGATTCGTTTATCGCAAGTAACACGGAAGAAACTGACTTAGCCCGAACTCGCCGGGCTCGGTTATTTATACTCTCGACGGGGACCCGACGAGCAGAGAGCTAGAAAGGTCCAGAAAAGGCTGTATGCGTCCCCACACATTCCTTGCGGGCGAGGATGACTCATCGATTACGCAATATTGCACAATATTTCGCAATATTGCATCAGATATGAAAAAATTTGAAATTCTTAATGACTTTTTTTTCATAGTTTGACAAGATTAGAATGATTAATTGACTTCTTGACAAATTTTGCCGTTTTTTCTGGCTCCCGTTTGGGGAGTCTACTATAACACACGACGAACATTTCTATTAAAATGCGGTGGTGCACCATCAAGTTGTAACCACATATTATTTGTAATATAATCAGGAATATGCTCGATCATTTGTGGAAACGTATTTTGCATAAAATCCAAGAAGACTACTCCATTCACACTTCCTTCAAAAAAGTAAGGACCAATAACATAATCATGTACAATTCCTCCCCAAACATTCACTTTTTCTGTACAACATGAGGGTTTTCTATGTCATAATAATGGAAATTATGCCTATTCATAAATCCATTGCGATGAAACCTTGATTCATCCGTGAACAACAGAAATTTTAAAAAAAATTCATTTTCTTGGGTTTTGAGCCCACTGGCAAAAATTTAATCTACCATTTAAATCCACATTCAAAAGCTATTGATGCACTTATACTGGATAGGGATGAATTTGATTTACTGACCTCTATATCCCTATTTAACTCCCGAACACTTGCTGTAAGATTTTTCGATTACCGCTAAAGTTATTGTCAGCTCATTTTCTTCACTTAATGCATTTCGTCGTCTCGTCTTCTTTTCGTATGCAACATTTCCAGTACGTTCAAAGCGTTCTTTCAAATTGTCTAGAGACCTCACACCAGGACACCTTTTATCTGGATATTTTGATGATACACCATTGATGTCAAATCTTTTTGACAATAATTATAATTCATATTTTTAAATATTAATTCAACTTAATCACGATAATCTTAAATATCGTACAGAAATGTCATGAAATGAAAAACAGACGCAAAACGAAAGACCAAAGCAATATTAGATTTTAATATTAAAACAAAGAGCACCTTAATTAATGCAAAAATTATTTGACATAATCATATCTTAAAAACTGTTTGAAATAAAAATAATAATAAAATAATATTAAATTGTGGGGAATTGTATTCATTATTCATCCATGTAAAAAAAATATAGGCATCCCATTTAAAAACTCTGAGAAAAATATTAATTAAATATCAAGAAATGTAAACAAATATTTTGGATTTAAAAAATGTTTTTCAGTAAATACATCATTATCAAATAATGTCTTATATTTTTAGAAAAACAATATTTCACAGCCTCCCTACAGTATATTATTATTTTTTATGACCTCTCTCCTCTCTTTGCAGTCATCTTCTGCCATCTTCCTATCACTTACTATATAAAGTAGTATACTTCCTAAGTTGGAATATATATGCGAACAAAGTTTCAGCAAATAATTTGGAGCATTTTCATGTTATGTAGAAATAAACCTTTCTACAGACAAGCAAAAGAGAAATTCAGAATATACTATTTCTGGCTTTGGCATCATTAAAAAAAACTGAGAATATCTAGAACATTAATAAAAACAAGATTATCTATGATAAAATTCTAAGCCTAGTAACATTGCATACGGAAATATAATAACTAGAAATATATCTTACAGCAACAACTTTAAGTCAACCGTAGCCTCTTTCCAATTGGGACCGAGGGCCCTAACATAAGTCGTCAGTCCTATATTCGTGCCGCTTATACGATTATCAGTTTGTTCTTATGGGGTTTTCCCAGTTATACTGTCACAACAGGCCTTAAAGTACCCGCAAGAGGGTTGGGTAGATCTATGACTACATGCCCCATTTTGTTCAATAAGATAAAATTATTAATATATCACGGAGATATGGCAGTCAAAAGAATGTTTGTAATTTGCCAAAAAAAAAAAACAGGAAAAAATCATAATTTGGCAACGTAGCATCCGATTGGCGAAATATTTTAGGGTGTAATACAGGACCCTTGGAAGCTTGGTGCCAATAAGGCTGTTCCATTTAAAAAAATTATACTTTCTTGTATAATTCATTTTTGTGACTAATTGCATTAAAAATTATTTTACGTTGTAGTAAGGATGAAACATTGAAAGTTTTCTTAAGAAAGTTTTTTTAATACAGTTAGCTGTTTTGCACAATTTTCCGAGGGAAGACTAACTGGACAGTGGACACCCTGTACAAAGCGGCTTGAGACCCATGCTCGAGCCCCATCTACACGCCAATGATTTATTTGCATTTTTATCACAAGTTGCCGTGCACGATTTTAAATGAAATGTATTTTAAATGAGTTATTATTTCGCTATTATTCTCATTTGTAAGATATTAGAAGCTGTTAAGGTACTCAAACCTGTATAATTATTTTCATATTACACTAACTTTTACTAGGCAAAGGTTATTTAATAATTGATATTACGGCTTAACATTTTAATTTTCATCATTTGGTCATTAAACTACTACCGTGGACTATAATTTTAAAAATAAATGTAGGTACTGATAAAAATTATACGCGTTTATGGTCTCAGTTCTTTAATGCTTAATTGATATAATAGTTGGTTGACTACAATGTTACAAGGCATATACTATTGTGCTCCAACTGCCAGGATATAACTTTTCTGAAGTGGGTATTAAGTTTGATCAAATGACTCCGCACTGGCACTGTAAAAATTAATGTGATTCTTCCCTTCCCTGGGAATATTCTTTCCTTTTATTTGGGTTTTCTACCACATGTATTATCCTCTTCAAAAACAAATCACCGAATCTACAAAATAATAAAATTATTGAAAAAAATCCTCTACCCCTGTGAGATTTACGTCAAAGGAACAGTCAGAGTTTATGTTCTACAAATAATATAAATCGGAATAAACACAGAAATAATGTATTTTGCTGACGTTTCGGAAAGTAGTATCTGTCCGTTTTCAAAGTTTTTTTTCGAAGAACTCTTATTTGCTATGTATGTGAGATATCAATCAATCAATCAATCAAAATATACTTTATTGTCCAGAAGAATAATCTTGTTGACAAAGCATAAAAAAAAATAAAATTATACATACATAACTTATATAAAATACAAATATATAAAACTATAAACATAAGATCATACAATAAAACAAGCTACAAATCACATTTTTTGGTCAAATATTAAAAACAAAATATATATCTACATCAGAATGTATCATCTAAATATTCCTTTATTTCATAATATGGTTTATCAATAAGTAGATTTTTCACTGCGTTTTTGAAACCCTGATTGGAGACGATGTCCTTAATATGGCTCGGTAAGTGATTATACATTTTAGGACCATTGTAAACCACAGAATCCCGGACAAGTGTAGTTCTTGGGACTGGCAGTGTAATATTACCTACTTGTCGAGTGCTATATGTTGAGGTCGTATAAACATTATTTTTGTACTTATGAATTAAGACTACTGTATTTAATATGAAAATAGATATCACAGTTAGAATTCTGTTGGCTACAAATAGTTCTTTGCAAGAGTCGCGAGCCCTAGCCTTACAAAGATATCTAACGGCACGCTTTTGTAACACAAGTATTTGTTGCAAGAGAAATTTACTACATACGCCCCAAAACGCAATCCCATAACTCAGATGTGATTCGATTAATGAAAAATATACAGCTCTGGCAGCTGAATATCCTAATTCATTTGAAACCACCCTGACTGCGTAGCATCCAGATGCTAGTTTACTATTTAAACCAATAATATGTTCTCTAAACTTTAATTTGCAGTCAATATTTAATCCTAAAAATTTCAAGCACGTTTTGTTTTCAAGTACATGGTTCCCTAGGGATATATCTGGCAAATCACATTTGAAAGTTATTATGTTTGTTTTTTCTATATTGAACGACAGTAAGTTCGAATCACACCAATCTTTGATTTTCTTAATGTCGTTGCATATGCTTTCATGCAGAATATTTTTTTCCTTGCTATGCCATAATATTGTAGTATCGTCGGCGAATAGGGTAATCTTTCCTGTGATATTAATAGTAGTTATGTCGTTAATATACAGTAAAAATAGAATTGGACCAAGAACAGAGCCTTGAGGTACCCCACAGTTTATGTAAAGTTCGTCAGACCTATTTGGATTTTGAACAATTTGCTTACGGCCTGACAGATATGATTTAAACCATTCAAGAGTAAGGCCTCTGAAACCATAGCGCTTCAATTTTTGCAACAATATTCCATGTTGAACGCAATCAAAGGCTTTTGACAGATCGCAAAATATGGCAGCGGCGACCTCCCCTTCATTTAGTTTCGTGTAAACAGTATTTAGAAAGGAGAACATTGCGTCGTTAGTGCTTTTCTGGCGTTGAAAGCCAAATTGATTGTCACTAAGCAGATTGACAGATAACAAAAACTCAGTAACTCTTTTTTTTATTAGTTTTTCTATAATTTTAGCTAGCGTGGAAATTAATGATATGGGCCGATAGTTGGATGGGTTTTCTACATCCCCGCCTTTATATAGTGGGATAACTAGAGAAGTTTTTAAAAAAGATGGGAAAACTCCTGACTGAAAAGAGCTATTTATAAGGCAAACCAGTACATCCAGAGCAGATTCTGGTAGATTTTCAAATACATTTCGTCAATACCGGAAGCATTTTTATTTTTTATGTCCTTAATAATTTCTGTCAATTCAACTATATTAGTATCGTACAAATGTAGTATTTGGTTATTATTTATTTCCATCATATAACTCAGAGGATCTTTTAAAGGGATTATTTTTTCAGTTAATTTATCTGCAATTGAACAATAATAGCTATTCAGGTCATTCGAATTTATACTTGTTTTTATTGAACGGTGGTTTTTACCTCTAAGCTCGTTTATAATTGCCCAACTCTCTTTGGACTTATTACTTGTTTGTTCCATTCTACTAGTGTAATAGTTTTCTTTTGCCGCTTTAATAACTTTTTTGTAAATATTACGGTATTTCGCGTAATAGTTAAAGAAGAATGCCTCATTTGTGTACTTTCGTATGTAGTGTAAAATTCGTATATTTTTTGCAGAGGTTTTTATGCCTTTAGTTATCCAAGGTTTTTTATTTTTTATTTTAATCTTTTGAATGGGAAAAGCCCTACTGAAAGCGTGCATTAAACACTCATAAAACGCATTAAAAGGTTCATCTCTAATAAAGACCCTTCTCCAATCAGACTGTAGGCAGTATTGAAAAAACCTATTGTAATTTGTCCTACTGTACAATCGTCCAAATTTTTCTTTACATTTAGAAGTATTTGAGTCTATCTGTAGAGAACAGTAGACAGCTTCATGATCAGACAAGCCAGGTGAAATCACTGAGCAGGAAATATTTTGGTCCTCTAAATTACTACAGAGATAATCAATTGTACTATACGAGTGCTGAGAGACGCGAGTATAAGATTTAACATGCATATTGAGATTGAAACAAGTTAAGAGGTTTGTTAGAGTTATTGTGTCGGTTGACTCTTTGTCGCTAAAATTAATGTTAAAATCTCCAGCTAATACAATAGTTGATTTAGTTGGTAGATTGAATAAGAGTGTTTCAAGCTTATCTAAGAATAGATTAACATCTGTTAAGGGAGATCTATAAATGCATACTATATACATATTAATCATGCTACAATATATAATTGAAAACTCAAACAGTTTCTCTACTAAAGCATCGTCAAATTTATGTATGCTAACAAATGACAAGGAATTCCCCAAGGTATTATTTAACAATATTAGTGTACCCCCATGATTTGAATTAGTTCTGTTATATATTGACAGAACAGAGTAATTCGGTATATACACCGGTTCATTGGTTTTAAGCCAGTGCTCAGTTATTAAAACTAAGCAAGGAAAGTCAAGGCTTTGCAAAAAGATATACAAGTCATCGGTTTTATTACGGATGCACTGAATGTTCAGTAAAACTAAGGTTATTGCGTTGGTATTTTTAACATCAACATTAATTTCTAGGACATTAGATTCAGCTGCGATAGTCTGGGATATAAAAAATGTTCTTGATTATTTATATCATCAACTTGATTATTACCACTAATATTTGCCTGTAATCCAATCGCTTCACTGCCAACCACATTGCAGTCCCCATCGTCTACCTCATCTGCGATGTCGATTACTTTTGCCTGTTGATACACAGCTTTAAGATTCTGTTTATGTTATTTGTATGTACGAGGCGGTATTTGTGGTAGCGGGGATTCCCCCTCTGAATTTGATGGCCAAAGAGCGGCTGGAAGTCTATGAGGGAGTTGTGAAGACAGAAGCCAGGGACAGGCTGTTTGAAAGGTGGCAGGGGCGATGGGAGGTTGCACACAAGGGAAGGTGGACCAGACGCCTTATTACAAATGTAAGGACGTGGATGGAGAGGAGACATGGGGAAGTGGGGTATTATCTTACCCAAGCCCTGAGTGGACATGGGTGCTTCATGGAATACTTAAATGATATTGGTAAGATTGATAGCCGAGAATGTATATATTGTGGGGAGGCCGACAACGCGGAACACACCGTGTTCGCATGCAACAGGTGGAGGGAAGAGAGGCGACGCGGTGGGGCGCCGTTACTGTCCCCGGACGACATGATAGAGAGAATGCTGGAGACAGAGGAGAACTGGAGAAAGGCGAAGGAGGCGATAACTCGCATTATCAAAAAGAAGGAAGAGGATGAAAGAGAGATGGAGTTGACCCCATGGAGGAATTCATAACAACGAACTCAAATGACCAGCTGGTTTGAAGATAAGCGAAAGCAGTTCCAAATTAGTCGGAAACACTAAAGAGCCGGAGGGGTTTTAGCCGGTTGAAGTCCGGCACTACCTGTAGCCCTAAACACTAAGCTCAAGCGCTCATGACGAGTTTCCCCTTCAAAAAAAAAAAATGTTATTTCCATAGATACTTACTACTTACACAGAATACAGAACTGATGATATTTTCTTTTAAATAATGTTGAGTTTGTTACGTTGTTCTTTTAATATTGGTAGCCTGGTTGTACAAATATCTAGAGAAGAATTTGATACGCATTTATCTTCATTTAATAAGATTATTGTTGATTCTTCAATTTTTCTTTTTTTGTTATCTGCCTCTTTTGTTAAAATTTTTGCCGAGTCCCAGTTTATTCTATGTCCGCTTTGCCTAGTATGTTCACATATCTTTGATTTCTGAATTTCATTCTTTCTAATGTAATTCTTGTGCTCATCCAACCTCACACTGAAAGGTCTGGATGACTCATACACATAACATTTATCACATTCTCACGGGATATTGTGAATACAGTTTTTAGAATTCTGCTCCCTGTTTATCGGTTTTGTTTTTGTTAAAATAAATCGCAAAATGTTCCCCGTTTGAAATACCGTCCTAACATCAAATTTGGCACCTATATGGCGTAGCTTCTCCGATAGTCCGCATACATAAGGAATTATTGCTGTATAATGACGTTCAGGTTTTTGTCATGCCTGATTGTCCGCATTTTCAACATTTATGAAAACTCTATCAGCAAAGGCCTCAGAACCTCTTTGGTACATTTTTTCTCGTTATTTAATATTTCATTATTAGATGAAATTATTTTGGCCCTATCGTATAAACATTTTACAACACCCCTTCTAACATTTATTGACTGATTTGAGTAAAAATGTATATATCTATTAGTATGTGTTGGTTTTCTATAAACGCTTGTTTCAATTGTATTATTTACCGTTCTAATTAAAACATCTAAAAACGGTAGGTCATTCCTACTTTCTACTTCTAATGTGAATTTAATAGACGGTTCCTTACTATTTATATTTTCTAAAAATTATCTAGTAAATTAACACTATGAGGCCAAATTGCAAAGATGTCGTCAACATATCTCCACCAGACAACCGGTTTGTTTATACAATTTTGAATATGTGTGTTCTCAAAGTTCTCCCTAAATATATTGCTTAAAATTGGTGATAATGGAGACCCCATTGCCATACCAAAATCCTGCTGATAGGACACATTTTCCAATTGAGGTTGTTTTTATACACATTTTTAAGAGTTCCATTATGCTATTTACACTTAGTTTAGTTTAGCAACCTATCTTTAACTATTTTTAAGGTTTCATCTACCGGAACATTGGTAAAAAGACTAACTACATCAAAACTAACCATCAGGTGTGATTCATGAATATCGTTTTCATAAATTTTTTCTATAAAATGTTTACTATTTTTAATATATGAATCGGTATTTCCAGATAATGGATCGATAATTTTAAGTAAAAATTTTGCCAAATTATGACATGGTGAATTAATAGAACTAACAAATGGTCTTAAAGGAATATTTTGTTTATGTGTCTTTGGTAAGCCATAAAAATGAGGGGCTTACTATGATATGGTGTAAGGTTACTTCGTTCAAAATCATTAAATTCGCGTTTGTATTTAAACAAGGTTCTGTAAATTTTGCTCTCTATTGATTTTGTTGGATCTTTGTTTAGTTTTGAGTAGGGTCCCTCATTTACAAGTCATGTTTTTTGTGTTATATATATCTTTATCCATAATGACTTTTAACTTTTAAAAAAAACTAGAACGCTTCTAACGGTGCTCACCAAATTTTCAATATGTACCTTTTCCTGAAAACGAGTCTTATATTCACCAAAGTTTATGCGATGAAAACTTCACCATACGAGAAACTTTGTGTACATATACAAGGTGTGCCGTATTATTATGTTCTAATTTTGGGAGCGTAAAGCATACTTTGTAAGACTAAAAAACAGAAAAGTGGTAGATATGTTTTTGTTTACAAAATCTTATGCTTGTTTGCCGATAAATGGTATTTCACGTTTATCTCTTTCTTGTAATTGTGCAGTCTGCTGAATAATGCCTCTATATGTGAAACTTGCAATGCTAAACCTTTCGTGTGGCTTCAGAAATAAAAATCTAGTGGATCAATGTCAGGTGATCTAAGTGGTCATGTAACAGGACCACCACGACCAAAATATGTCTTGTTTTTGTTTTTTGGTCTTACAATTAAGTTTACGCCCCCAAAACTTAAACATAACGATACAGGACATCTTGTATATGTAATCAAATGTAGACAAAACAGTATAAAGTTTTTAAAAAAAGAAATCACTTTGCCGAACATATTTCGTGAAATATAGCCTAACTGAACCTAGCTGGTGTTACGATACCATCGGAATTGACGTTAAAGAAGTAATATTTATCAATATCTTGTTTATAGTCGAGGCAAGAATTCAAGCGATGCACGTCACAGATCTATTCTATAAATAAGTCAATACTGCTAAGAATCATGAAGCCCCATTAAACTGTACCTATTTCTGAAAAAAGTTTAATAACTGGGTGTCAAGAATTACTCTTTTTAACGTAATTAATGATTAAAAATTATGTTAGTATTAAAATTTCTTTAATGAGATCACTCGTGACGTGCATCGCTTGAATTCTTGCCTTGACTTTAGATACCTAACCCTGGCAACGCCAAGTATACATCAAATCCGATTTTAGTTATTATAAAGGTGATTACTAAAACACTGAATACACGATACTCGTATATTATTATTATGATCATCTGGGTATGATAAAAAAATATCGAGTATTATCTGAAACTATGACATGGTGGATAACATTATCCTATATATTGTTTAAATAAAGCGGCCTTAGTGTTGGGCCTTGAGGCGCTCCAACTTTAGAGATTTTTTGAGGAATAACCACAACTGATATTGATTGGCCTTTGTTGAATAAAATGCCAATATTTGATACTGTAATATTTAGACATAAGAAAATATAGTTTTCATTATGTATCTGGAAACTTATGACCGAAATGTATCAGTATTGTAACTCCACGCCTAGCATAAATCGTTTGCTAATAATATGCAACTTTAATTAAATTACAGAGCCGCTCAAGTAGTCACTGAACTAGAAACAGGTTGTGTATGTATAGTCTAAATTATAAATAAGACTTTTTCAATAAGGCATATGCATAAATCAGCCTCAACGGACACGCAGATAAGTTTGCTAATTGTTATCTGCTACAGACTATCAAATCCAATTACCGTTTCAGTCCAAATTTGATTAATTCCACAAATTAATTGTCAATAATTCCGCTGCAAATAACGACCTACAAGTTATATTCAGGTCGACCTATTCCAGCGGCGCACGGCGTTTGGTTCAAAGATTCATTTTAAAATTCACCTCCTTTACAAAAATCATATGACAATATTCTGATACGACCTACAATGATACTTAAAAATTGAAAGTATATTATTTACATTTTATTTATAATTTATTCATCCTTTCGATCACGATATGGTGAAATAGGACATGTCAACAAATTATGTTAAATACAAAACATGAAATAAATACATTAAAAGCAGATAGATACATATTAATAGCAGTAACACACATTACTGTAAAATATATACGCTACTCTGTGGCTCTGGCCCTCACGGAGGGGAGCTGGTAATAAATACCAATAGCCACTCCCTACGCCCGTGGGGTGAGTGACTATCGGGTCCGTGAATCGTGTGCCCTAAGTGGATGCAAAGAACCGAGGATGACAGCCTTCTGCATTCTGTCGGCTAAGATCTGTGGTGAATCTCGGCATGCCAGTGTGATCTTTAGTTCTGAAAGCAGCGTCTGTCTCATTCCACCGAGGGCTTATTATTATTATTTTTCTTTTAACCATCTCAGCATTTTTAGCTAGTATAAGGTGATGTACGGGCTAAAAGTCAAGCACTGTCATCTAATCTATAATTAATAATTTTCTGACTATAGTCTATATAATATGGCCATTATGAAGATTCTTAATATCAATTAATCTTCTTCCACCTTCTACTCTCGGTAAGGTTAGTCTCAGTGTGCTTGCTTTTTGATGGTGTTTTCTGAATTTTGTTAATTCGACCCTTGTTTTTCGCATAATATTCTCTAATTCAGTATCTGACCATGATATAATGCTAAACGAATACGTAAGAATAGGCACAGCGAAGGTGTTAAAATCTGTTTGGCACAGTTTTCTCTCTTGATGCATATTCGTTAACAAGAACATCTTTTATAGCCGAATGATTTATTTTTTTGGCTTGTTGGTATCCCATATATTTATAAAACTCGTTTTCGTCCATCGCTTCTACCAATACCCCTTGGTCAGTTTCTAACCCAATAAGTTCACATTTCTCTTTATAGATGTTAATAATCTTACATTTGTCCAGCCCAAATGTCATATTTATATCACGCTAGAAGGTAGAGAATTGAAGAATTTTACTCCGGCTGTATTTTTGTATTTTTAATAAATTACTATGCCTGGTGGGGTAATTATGCAGTTGCGAGTTTGTTTCAAATTTGCTCATATGCTTTTTTATATATAATATACAGTTATACATATATGTACACACATGGAAATGTCAATATAAAATGTTGCCTGAAAAAATCTTTACACGACTGAGTTTTTTGCAAATCGAAAATTAATCCTATGACTCGTTTTTGGCCAATTAGAACTCTTTCACGATCAGTGGCCCCACCTCATACATTATAGGATAACACTGAGTTAATGAGGGCATAATAAACATTTATTAGAGATTTTTAGTCCAGAACATTTTTAAGTTGTAGGATTGCAGAGTAGCCCCTGCTCATTTTCCGACAGGTATTGTTAATGTGATGTTTCCAGTTCATATCAGGGTCAATATTTTGTTGTTTCACTTGGAATAATAGTTAACTGATTCAATGTAATATTTACGGGAATTTGAAAGATTTTCCTACTAAAAAATTGCAACAACATAGTTTTATTTGTGTTGACAATTAATGTATTAATACCGCACCAGTTGCTGAAAGATAGTATTGCAATGCCTCTTCTGCTATGGAAACGTCATCCGCGAACACCACAGCGCACTTGGTACCAATATGGAGTGATAAATAATTTATAAACAGAAGAAAAATAAGTGGCCCCAATACAGAGCCCTGGGGAACTCCTAGATTAACGTCATACGTCTTTGAACTAGTTTCTTCTAATTTTACAAAAAAATTTCTAAAGCTGAGATAAGATATTATCCATGAGAGAAAGTTACCCCTAATTCCTATTGCAGAAAGTTTATTACCAACGAATGTCTGATCTATAGAGTCAAATGCGTTGGACAAGTCAAAGAAAAGTGCAACAACATATTTTTTATTACTTAAGCGATCATACACAAACTCCAAAACCCGTTGCTGCACTTTCGGTTGACCTACCAGGGCAAAATCCATTTTGAGATCTGGAAATTATTTGATATTTTGTTAGATAGGGGAATATTTTATTGTATATAGCTCTTTCAATTATTTTGCATATTACATCGAGTATAGTGATGGGTCTGTAGTTATCTGTTACCTGTGGATGATTGCTTTTGTAGACTGGAATTACTTTCCCTATTTTCAACTCATCTGGATATTTCCCTAATTCTACAAATAAGTTGACAATATGGGCTAGTGGCTCAGCGATAAATTGAGTAATCGATTTAATAATTTTTGGTGACACACAATCTACTCCTACAGAATTGGTATTTTTTAATTCATTTATTATGTTTATTATATCCTCACTAGTAATTGGTGTGAAAAAGAAGGTGTTATTATTATTAGGCATTGTAGTGCATTTATTTGATATTTGGTTACCAAAATGATGTTTTATCTTATTTGGGACCTCGGTAGAATAGTGCTTAGCAAATGAGTTGATGATTTTATTAGTATCATTTACAATTTCGTTGTTAATTTGAATTTTTATTGGCTGCGTAGCCTTAATTTTGCCAGTGCTCTTACGCACTATATTCCAGACTAGTTTTTGTCTAGCTTGAATGCTTTACTACTTAACGTATTTTAATAGTAATTAAATTTGGCCTTACTTATATTTTTATATGTTCCTTTTTCATACCATTATATCTAATTCCCAAGTCACCATTCATTGAATTTTTCATCAACCAAAACATATCCTTCAATTCTCTACATTTTTCTTTTATATCTCTTGTGATCCATATGTTATCCAGTTTTTTATTTTCAGTCGAAATTTTAATTAAAGAACACAATAGAGTGTTTAAAAATGTATTATAAACATGATTAATTACTGTGGTACATTCATATACAGAGTTAAAATGTTCGAATTGTAAGTAATTCTTCAATGACTACAAATTATTGTCACTAATATCTCTGTTTTTAATGAATTCTTTTGATTTTGTGCCCAGACAATTGATACTTTGCATTTTCGGTGTAAACACAATACCTAGATGATCACCAATGTTGAATTGTTTAAGATTTTCAGTATATAATTCTGACGGGATATTAGTAGCAAAGTAATCAATTTGTGAAATTGAGATAGTATTATTTATATCTGTAAACACTCTTGTAGGTTCATTATTTTTAAATGATAGCTCATAACTGTTAAGAAGGTCTATAAAAAGATTCTTTCTTTTTCTTTTTCAGATTTTTTTCATGTTTAAATTGTTAATGATCTTATCGCCGCATACAATGACATTTTCAAACCGGCTAAAACAGTTATTAAGAATAAGGGTGAGTCTATATATGAATGTCCTGCATGATGTTGCCATTAGGTGGTCTATAAACATTAACAATACAATATTTATTGTCATTTTGATTAAGAGATAAAGCGCAGTACTCAATATGCATCTCTTCAGAGAACTCTTTTATATTATTAAGTTGCTTATAGCCAATTTCATTTTTAATGTATATTAATACACCGCCGTGTATGTGGTTTTGTCTATTAAAACAACTAGCCATACTATAGCCATCCAAGCATACAGTGTCAATGTTTTCGTTAGTACACCAAGATTCGAATATACACAACACGTCAACACTCTCAGTCCGCACCATAACTTCAATCTGGTTAATTTTATTGACTATTGACTGCACGTTTAAATGAATAATTTTTAAACTCTTTAAGTCATTATTGATTATTTTAAAACTGCTCTAATAATCCAAAGGAAAAAAGACATTTACAAAAACAAGTTTTGACCTTTGACCTTGAATATCTTGACTAGCGTACACGAGATTCTATGAGACTTTTGAGCTAACTTATAAAATGTCAAAACAAAGATATATACAAGTTCATAGCTTATTATTTTTCATACCCAGGTTTACCCCTTTTTTTAGCCTTATATGAATGTATTATTAGTAATTTACAGAACAAGAACAATTTTTTTTTTATACATTTATTTAACATCAGCCTATTTCCGCTACTGAGGCCTAACACCGACGCCTATAGACGAGCTACCCCCAACCAGGAATTTTGCCGAACCTCTTCCCTTAAGAAGAGTAGGGATCTTTTACTTGCCTAACATTTAATAGACAAGGGACCGACGGCTTTACATCCCCTCCGAAGGATGGTATATCTCCTATACAACCCTCGCCGAAGGTTGTATAGCTTCCGCGCATACACTGATATACAAGCCGCTGGAAGATGGGTGAGGCGAGGACGTGGTCTTCGTTGGAACGGTCACCAATCCAACTACTAACCACGCCTAACGTTGCTTTACATCGCATATCGAAGTATGTACATAGTAAAGACGCACCCACGCTCGCCCCCTACAAGAACAATTAAGAACTCATTTTACGGTCATCGTCAAAATGTTCAGAAGCCATTTTAAAACTACAGTTTCTACGGAACTACAAATTCATCATCTTCTTTTTTAATCGTCTTGCGCGGAGTTTAGCATTAGCTATTCAACCACCCAATCAGGATATATTCACACAGACAATTACACAACGACCATTTCTTACGACATTGTCGTCTGAAGTAGCTGAGCCTCTCACACAGTCTCTAGTTTATTAACAACTCGGCAACGAAAAGCAACTGTAAATCGAGTTTACCGCGTGATTTAAAAATCGTCAGCAGTAAAGAAAATTTATTTGTGGAACACATCGTCTGACGGTACAAAACTACCGTCTACATAACGCTTTCTGCCTAATTAGATTTCTTTAGTACAAACCAGACAGTTGCATACCATGACCTGGTTCTTGTCAATGTAGAATAGTTACAAACGGTGACTTGTAAGTAGCTCCATCTGTTGAAAATAGATAATGTCCGGATATGGCATTTGTTTAAAAAATCTAAAATATAGAAGTGAATAATTTAAGTATATTCGATATAAAAATACAAGGTGATCCAAAATTGTCTCCCGATATTCCTGCGGCTGATGGTGCATCCAAAAGTAATGGTAATCTTTTATATAAACTTATTCCGAAAATGAAAAATAAGGGAGATAAAAGGGGGATAATTAATTTCGGTTTTTCTGCGATATCTTTCAACTCCCTTCAAATATCAATTTCATATTTTAAACTTAGTCATAGGCCATCCGGACACTAGTTTACATCTCTCTTCTGCTTTAGTATTAGGAGGTGACTGTCAGTATTTTCTTTATAACTTTTTAATTTTTTTCATATTTTAAAAAACTAATTTCCAGATCACTAAAAATAAATGCATTGCCATGCATTTTGATAAACAAAGCCGTTCTCAAGTAATTTATGTTTAAAAAACAGCGTGCATTGACATATTTTTTACACATAAAGAATGTCTTGAAATATTACTTTGACACTTCACACGTTCTTTGAATTTTTTTTTAACATTTATTTTGCGCCGGCCTATTTCTGCTACCGAGCCCTAACACCGACAACACCGACATTTCTTGCCAAATATGCTTTATAGAACACCTCAATTAAATTCGTAGAAGTGAGGATATATTTTTTTTTTTTATACATTTATTTAACGTCGGCCTATTTCCGCTACTGAGGCCTAACACCGACGCCTGTAGACGAGCTACCCCCAACCAGGAATTTTGCCGAACCTCTTCCCTTAAGAAGAGTAGAGATCTTTTACTTGCCTAACATTTAATAGACAAGGGACCGACGGCTTTACATCCCCTCCGAAGGATGGTATATCTCCTATACAACCCTCGCCTAAGATTGTATAGCTTCCGCGCATACACTGATATACAAGCCGCTGGAAGATGTGTGAGGCGAGAACGCGGTTTCCGTTGGAATGGTCACCATCCAAGTACTAACTGCGCCTGTCGTTGCTTTACATCGCATACCGAAGTATGTACATAGTAAAGACGCACCTACGCTCGCCCCCCACCAGTGAGGATATATTTTTAAAGATTTTTCTTAAAACATAAATTAATTTCTTATATCGCAGTGCGTAGAATCTTTTAATAAAATTTACTTAGGTCACGGCTAACTCAAATTTCATATAAAATTGATACAAATTTTGAATCACTCGTTCAGTTTTAACATTTGAAAAAATTTTGATATTCGATGACGCAAGAGAAGTACCTGAAAACTATCCCCTCCCCGCCCCAAAGTGGTGTTTTAAATAAGGCGAGGTGAACCAGACCAAGTTATTACTTTATTGTTCTATGTTTTTTGTCTTTTACTATAATCTCTGTCGACTCAGATGGTTCTATATTGTTGTGTTATTTGAGTTTTTAAATACATAACTGGACTATAAAACATTATTAACTCTTTTTTTATAATTGAACCCTCCTGAAGGAGCAGTTGTAGAAAAACTATAGTACAACTTTATAAGTGACTATACTTTTCCTACAGAAAAAAATTGCCCTAGCTTTAGAAATGACTATGTAATTTTCTCTTACCGCTACTCTACTTTCTTTAAGGTCTAATCTCATCGCTAGGGCCTCCCTCATAAAAACGTCAGGATAATGACTCGCTATGAACGCCCTTTCCAATTCTTCTAATTGCCAACTATTAAAATTTGTCCTACTCCTTCTTCTCTTTGAGGCGGCACTTTCAGAATCCGCTTCGCCACTACTGCCTGCACCACCTGAAACAGAAAAGACGATTGTAGAGGAACATATATTTTTGCCTCCTACAAATTTTAACAAAAAGGAATGTGAACAATTTAACAATGACTTAATCTAATAAATAAATAAATAAATAAATAAACACCACAGAAATTAGACAACCCCCAATTCCAGAAGCCAGGGCTTGTGCGGAAGGAGGTTACACATTGAAAAAAACGCGGACATACAACCATTTCCTCCGACAGTGCCAGTGCCGGAGCCAGGATTCGAACACGGTGGTGCGATGTCCGTGTGATTAACCGCGATTGCCACCTCGCGCCTTAACCCACTCGGCTATCGTCATTTTGAGAAAACGTGTAATATGACAATAATAACCTTTATTTGTCCAAGAGGAAAATAAAAATTATCGTTTTATTAAGATTTGTAATATAGTATAGTAAACTCTAAACTGGCATGTGTATGAGTTGATAATGCGCGTACGATTTCATTTCTCTCGCACACAAAGTTAAAGTAATAGCGCAAAAACACTGTCGCGTATGTCTGCCAAGCTTCTCTCTCACCTACTTTGAGACAGACATATTGCGATACACACTGAAGAGAGAGATAGATTTTAATCTACGTTTTCACGTTTTCAATAAGTTCAACGATTCTCAAACTCTGAAGATTTGTCATTGGTTATTTAACAATCGTCTCATATTAGAATTAAATTCATCTTTATTATGAAATATATAAGTTATTTTTAGTGGTAGTGGATATTCATCCGACAAGCGGACATTGCCAAACCACTATACCTAGGATTTGCAATTTTCTAGTATCTACATATTACATGTTTTATAGCTGAATTGTACATCGTGGAATAGCTCAGTGTGTAAGTAAGTAAGTAAGTAAGGTAAAGGGAATAAAACATCCGGATTCAAATCCTGTTGCCTACCGATTTTTTTTTAAATTTTATTATATTAAAAGTTAAACATTTTTCTTCTAAACATTTTATTTTATTAATCCGCGCCGCAAGTTTTGTTAAAACTTTCTTTTCGTTAAACATTTTTCTTGTATTATTCCACACGACTTTATCCCTTGGTATTTAATGGTCTGGTTATTTATTCGCTTGTCAGACCATTTTTTAAAATTTATTATACATTACATAGGCCATAGGCCCTCAATCCTTCGTGTTTTATTTCTTGCTAAATAAATAGTTAGACCGAACAGTTTACCGCGGTGTGCCAAAGCTGTAGTACTTTTTAAGGTATTTTTTACAGCCCAATCCTATATCACCTGATGATATGGGCGAGGCGTATCTATAGTTTTTATCCAATAAACAGACGTACCATCTACAGTTTGCGGTTTGGAGGGTCGCTAAGCCGGTCATTCTATTTAACGTTAAACGTGTCCGGGTTTCTAAATTAGATACGTGTGTAAATATTTATTTCGAATAACATTAAATTATAAAAATACAATATTTGGTAAATATGGCAACTAAATTAGGCGACTTAAATGAACAGTCAAAGAAGTTGGTATTAAATTTAATAGATTATTTTACAAAAGAAAAGGAAAACAAGGGACCCTTGGTACCTCTTGAACGAATTCATGAAAGAGTTTCTGAAGCCTTAAACATAAGTCTCAGAACAGTTAGCAGAATTAAGCACCAACATATTAATAATGTGTCCTTGAAAATAAAAAAACGAATTATAAAGAAACCAAAAACATTAGATGTACGTGAAGGCGTTAAAATGCAAATAAGGGAAGTAATTTATAATTTTTATGAATCGAAAACACATTTTACATTAGATACTTTGAAGGAAATGCTAAAAAATAAGGGAATTATTGACGTCTCTAAGGTAAGTCTCTTAGAACTATTAAAACATTGTGGATTTGGGTATAAACAAGATTGTAACCGTAGCTATTTATGTGAACAAATGCAAATAGTTCAGCAAAGGGTTGTATTTTTAAGAAAATATATGGAAAACTATGACAGTAACCTTCGAACGGTTGTATTTATAGATGAAGCATGGGTATTTGCCAATGGAAGTGTTCGAAAATCGTGGCAAGATTTATCAAAAAAAAGTGTCAAACACAAAAAATCAACTGTAGGAAAGCGATTCATTATTTTGCATGCAGGAACATCAGATGGCGTTATTTCGGGAGCAAGCTTAATTTTTTCTACTACCAATAAAAGTATGGATTATCACGATAACATGAATTGTGACAATTTTGAAGAATGGATACAACAGCAACTACTGCCAAATCTTGAAAAACAAAGTTTAATTGTAATGGATAATGCTTCGTATCACACCCGACAATTAAATAAACAACCTACTTGTCAATGGAAAAAGCATGATATTGCAGAATGGTTAACTAAAAATAATATTCCTTTTCCTTCTACAGCATTGAAAGCGGACTTGTTAAATCTTGCTAGGAGTAATAAGAAGGAAAAAATGTACTTTGTTGACAAACTGCTGCGTGAGAATGGGCATGAAGTTCATATTTCCTAATATTTTATGATAACACCTTTAATATTTTTGTATAATTATTTAGCGATTGCATTACAGTTACAGACATAGAATCATTTGTAAATTGTTGTAAACTGTTTGAGAACTACTGTCATACCTGAGTTATCGAGTAAATAGTTTCTTACTTCATACGACGAAGCGATTTTTGGACCCGCCAAGTTAGAGTTTACTCGACTCTATTTAACTTCAATTGCGCACTCTCGTAAGAGTTATTGCAATAGAACGTGCTATTCTGTCTTGATCTTAGCCTAGGCCCCAGGAAAATTACTTGAGCAAGAATTTCAGGATAGCCAATTTAACTATATAACTTACGTAAAACTGATACAGCTGTACTATTAGCCTGCTGTTCTAAGCTGTGAAAATTAAGTGGATTAAGCAGTACACTTATTCATCACTACGTGATAAGAACCATCAATTTAGATAGTGCAGTTATAAAAGAATATCTACAATCTTTCACCAACAACTTGGATTTGATCAGAACCTGACGCCATTTTGTTCTTTAACTTCTTGGCAGAATTCAGTAATGCAAGTAAAATATTTTATGGCCTGTGATCTGACTTTGCAGGATCCGATATTTTATGAAGAGGTTAAGAGAAATTGTTTATTCACTGCATGAAACTACAGACCCTGAATGTATGATTGGTATCAAAGTTGTCAAAGATACATTTGAAGTAATAGGAGTTCGTTTTCTTAATCTAGTAAATATTTCGCTAATATATGGTATTTTTTCTGGTGCATGGAAAACTTCTTAGGTTGTTCCAGTACCAAAGGTTTCAAATTGGTCGAAATGCGAAGACCATATGCCAATAAATACTGCGTCAAAGACCAATTTATTAATTTTTGTGATAACAATGAAGTAATCGTTCAAAATCAGTCTGGGTTTTGCAAGCATTATTCCTGTGAGTCTGCTACTATAAATGTATGTAATGAGTGGTTTAAATGTTTAGAAGGTAATCAAGCGGATTTAGTTATATTTCTTGACTTAAAAAGGGCATTTGAAACTATAAATAGAGTGTTGTTAATACCTAAGCTAGAAGGAATAGGACTGAGAGAAATTGATTTAAAAATTACCCAAGCAACAGACCACAAAGAGTTAAATATTAAAACTCAATAACAAATGAGCTACATATAGAACATGGTATTCCTCAGGGAACTAATCTTGGTCCTATTCTATTTTCCTTTTATATAAATGATATTATTAAGATAAATAAATCTAAGAGAACAATCTTTAAATGTAACAGGTATACACCAATAAAAAATATGCTAGAAGTACTTAATTTCATAAATGTAAAGCCAGGAATAATATTTAAAAGTTTACATTTTATTTATAAACTGAAGAACAAAAAGACTGCTCTGTACTTATGTAATAAAGTGAGATATGAAAATAATATTCATTCACATAATACAAGACAGAGAATAATGACTATTTTATAGATACAGCCAAAACATTCATTATTAAATAAAACTGCATTACATAAAGGTTTAAATATGTTTAATACTCTACCAACAGAAATAAAAATTTCTAAGAATTATTTTAGATTTAAAGAAAAGTTAAAACTTATACAGGGTGGACAATTAATAATAGGCCATAGTTGAGGGGTAGATTCTTTGGCGAAAATATGAGGATATTACCAAATACGCTTTAGTAAAATGTTATTGTGGAAAAAGATACATGCTGTCAAAGTTCAAATTATTTTTTCGTTTTTTTTGCAATAACTCAACAGCCTCTTGACTGATCTTCGCCAAATTTGCTAGAGGAACTTTTTTTATTCTAAGAAACAATAATTTATGTATTACATTATGTTAGATCATAGAGGGCGCCGCAGGACCTGTATCTGATGATGAATTTTTTCATATTTTTTTTTACGAAACGTTGTGGTACTTCTGACCAGACAATCTGATGAGGGCGTCATTTCCACATATAAAAGGTACACTTGGTAGAACTTGACAACTCCAACCATTTTTGAGGAAAGTGCCGTTAAACCTTTCAATAATTTTTTGAAAGACAAATTCAAATTTAATGAAACAAAGTGGATTTATTGAAAAGTGTACTTTGGTTACGTTTTAGTTCTGTCGTTTACGTCATTTAATCATTTTAATTTGTTCTTGTATTCCTCGAGCTAATTTCTTTAACTTCTTTATTTGCAATGAAAGAAAAATGAGGGATATGATATGTGTTTACGTACAAAATAATTTTAGCGGACGTGCTGCAGCGAGGAGATATTCATTGCAATATCCAAATAGAATACAGCCAGACCATAAGATTTTCAAAGATCAGTTTCGTCGTTTGGGGGAAACCGGTTCATTTCGCCATAAATACAATGTATATAAAATTAAAAATGAAGGCAGGTTGTTGTCTGCTTTGTTTAACCATAATGTAACATGTCACCGATATTGAATGTAAATGAATTGTTGATGGTATAAAATTTATTGTATATTAATGTTTTCAATTCTATAAGTATGTTTTATGCACATCTACATTAAGTTAATATATAAATGAATAAATAAATAAATAACGCCTTTATTTCTTCTTCTAGTCTATTCTAGTTCTTCAATATTTTATTAATAAAAATTTCTAATATTATTAATTATTCAGTAATTTTAATTTTTTTTATTTTAATTTTATTGTTAGGTCTATTTCATGAATGAAATGAAGCTTCTAGTTATATAAGTTATTATTTATTGTGCTGGCGACGTTCGATTATTCGTTCTTCCACGCAAACATCAATAGGATATTATGCACATTATTTGAAAATAAAACACACAACGTGTTTTCAAACAAACGGTGTAAAGTTGTACAGAATAAAAAATATGAATTACGGCCTTTGTAGTAGTAGATATTTTTTTACAATTTTTCGAAACGAAAATACGCTGGAGCATATTTTGATGTCAGAGTGGAGTTTATTATAGACTTATATAGCATTATAAGAGAATAATTTTTGGAATTGGGTGGTTCTATGCTTAGAAACATTGCAGTGTCGGGTGTTGCGATTATGCATGTTTGAGCCTCTCACTAACTAAATGTACAGATATATTAGTTAGTTTAGTTTATTTTGAATGTAAAACACGATAAGTGAAGTAAAAACCTTTCTTGCAATAGGAGCCAACTTGACTCTACAATTTTCGCGGAGATAAGATCAAACTTCTTAAGACTATAACTAACGAATACAGGAATTCTGAATTTTTACCCTTTAAGCTTTACCCCAGGGTCTACTACATCTTTATGCATATAAAAAGTTTTAATATTACCATAGGTTTTTTAAATTAAGTAGTTTACATGATTTGTAAATCTGAGCTGCATATCAAAATAAATACCTAAAGTTTTTACATTCTTGTTTGGGAGTTAACTTTAGCTCATTTAGGATAATATTGAACAATGGGTGATTTTCTATTAAAATATTTTGAGTACCAAAGACAAATAATTCGTTTTTTTTTTCGTTCAGGACCAAACTATGAGCTCTTGAAACATCAGTAATAGTATTAAGATTGAAATTAATATTATTTACTGTTGTGCCAATTTCAACGTCAAATGAAAGATAAATTTGAATATCGTATGTATATTGATGGACATTGCATGTTTGGAGAAAATTACTGAAGCCAGAGGTATAGATAGAAAATAGAAGTAGGCCCAAAATACTGTCTTGGGGAACACTTTCATCAGCGGATTTGAAACTGGAAAACTCGCCATTATTTACAATATGTTGGAATCTACGACTTAAGTAGTTTTGAAGAAATAATAAAGTGCTGCCACTTATGCTAAAATATATAAGCTTTTTATATAAAATCTGATGATTCAAGGTGTCAAATGTTTTACTACAGTCTAACGAGATTAAGCAAGTATTACATTTTCTATCGTTGGCTCTAAGAATGTCGTCCGCGATGTGGGCTAATGCAGTGGTTGTACTATGATTAGCTTTAAAACCTGATTGAATGGATGGTAGTAAACTTTTACTTATTAAATATTTATTTAGCTAGTCTGCAACTATTCTTTCAAGCACCTTCGACAAAATAGGCAGAATGCTGATAGGTTTGAACGGAGAAAGTTCGGTAAGGTTAGAGTTTTTTGGAACAGGCAAGGTGTTGGCTCTCTTCCAAACTTCTGGAAAAGTATCATTAATTAAACATTTATTTATAATATACGTAAAGTATAGTTAGATGATGGAAAATCATGCTTAGCGTTTTTAAATTAATGTTATCAGAACCAACAGCATTCGTCTTCAAATGACGGAAAATCCGATCTATTTCCTCCATAATAACTTCACCGAATACGGAATACAAACTCAACGTCAATATTGTTTGCTATTTTCATATTTCTTGAGAATATCAGGATTGGTGTTCAGATTTGCCGTTGATTGAGTTGCTTGATTAATAAAAAATCATTTACCCCATCAACATTTGTCAGATCAGAGGTTACTTGATGCTTGGAGTTGCTAATATTTAACCGGCTCAAAGACTGTCAGAAGTAACGACGGTTAGTTTTTAATGTATGGTTAAAATATGCTTTCTTCAAGTTTTACAGAACGATTCACTAAATTTCTGATATCTTTATATTCACTCCAAAGTTGATTAGTTTTACATTTTTGTATTTATGATAGGCCTTGTCTAATCCTTATCAATAATTTCAAGTTTTCAGTTAGCCATCTACGTTATATATAGTTAGTATATTAGCATTAAGTTTTATAATATACTTTGCTGTCTTTGCATAGCAGAAGCTACTAATGAAGTATCACTATCTATAATATTTTTAAAAAATGTTTACTGGAAATCCATCCTAAGCGTGTTAAAAATTGAGTGCCATTGTTTCATACGAACTGTGTGCCGCCTACAAAATTTCCATGAAAAAGTGATTCCATTCAAATCCATCCAATATATTTTCAACTAACCCATTGAAATAATTCCCGATTAAACCGGGCGATCAATGTTTCTGAGTCTGAGCACCATTTATAATTTGTTGTTGTCGAATTGAATCGGTTTCAATTGTTATTTGATTTATACGGTTCGGTGTTAGCGAGGCGTTTCATTGGCTGGCGCATTTTCAGTAACGCCAACGTGCCCGGACAAATCACCGTGTTTACTTGTTAATACCAGCCTTTATCAATTTGTAACTATTACTTTTAGCACCGTATAATTAGCAGTGTTAATAGTTTGTTTGGGCCGGGGGTTTTAGTTCGATTGACATTATCGAAGTTTGCATTATTTTGTTCCAGCAAACAATAAACAGTCCTGCTAATATGGAAACTATTTTAGATAATTATTCTGCGATGTCTAGATGAAGATTTTGTATAATTATAGTCCCCTTTTTCTTGATAAAATCATTGCCATGAAAAATTTATATAAACACACCTTTGAGATCTAATGGAAGATGATAGCTCAGTGTGTTAGCGCGTATTCTCTATGAGCATATCTAGCGAAGTGGGTTCGAGCCACACCTACAACAAAATAATTTTCAAATATAAATTGTCCCCAAGAAGTGGTTCGGATCTCATTATAAACTGTAGAGCCCCGTCTCCTTTTTCCCAGACAAATCTAGATCTCCTAGGGTTAAGAGGGTTATTTTTATCAGTGTTGAAAGTTTTTATTTATTTAATTATCTCATTTTTTGTGAGATATATTACAAAAATCTGAAATATAGGAAAACCACAAACGGTTATAGTTTCCTTATTTGAGGAGATACGAAAAAAATGAAATGGATGAAAGTTGACGGCAAATACAATAAGAATAATAATATGTATCAAAAAAATCGAAAAACACAGTTGGCTTTGACATACGCTCTTGTGCAAAAATGAAAAGGACACATTTTCAGGGGCAGTTTGAAATACCTTGTCTTTAATATAACCCCAGACGAAAAAATCCAAGGGAGTAATATCAGGTGATCGAGCTGGCTATAGAAGGGGTGTATAAGTGTCTATCCAGTTATCTGGTATAACTTGATTTAAATAATTTGTACATATTACAGCAGTGTGAGGTGGAGCCCCATCTTTCTGCTACTGTCAATTCATAAAGAAAATCTTGATATTAAGGAATCTATGAGTGGTTAATTTGCCATCACAAAAATAAGGTCCAATTGCTGCAGTCCCTAAAATACCCACCCAAACATTCGTAGAAAATTTTTCTTGGAAAGCAGTCCCTCTGCACCAATGTGTATTTTCTCGTGTTCTATCAGCAGGATTTTGGTATGGCTATGGGGGTCTGCATTATCACCAATTTTAAGCAACATATTTATGGAGAACTTTGAGAACACACATGTTCAAAATTGTATAAACAAACCGGTTGTCTGGTGGAGATATGTTGACGACATCTTTGTAATTTGGCCTCATGGTGTCGATTTACTAGATAGTTTTTTAGAAAATATAAATAGTAAGGAACCGTCTATTAAATTCACATTAGAAGTAGAAAGTAGGAATGAACTACCGTTTCTAAAAATTTTAACAAAAAAAACAGATACCAAAAAAAAAAAAATTAAAGAATCAGCAATAATCTTATTATTAAATGAAGATAAGTGCGTATCGAATTGTTCTGTAGATATTTGTACAACCTGGCTACCAATGTTAAAAGAAGAACTTAACAAACTCAACATTATCTAAAAGAAAATATCATCAGTTCTATGTTCTGTGTAAGTAGTAAGTATCTATGGAAATAACATAAACAGAATCTTAAAGCTGTGTATTTGACATACACAGCAAAATAAGAGTTCTTCCAAAAAAAGCTTTGAGAACGGAAAGAGATTACTTTCCGAAACGCCAGCAAAATACATTATTTCTGTGTTTATTCCGATTTATATTATTTACAAAACATAACCTCTGACCTTTCCTTTGGCGTAAACGTCACGGGCGCAGAGGCTTTTTTTCAATAATTCTATTATTTTGTAGATTCGGTGATTTGTTTTAAAGAGGATAATAATACATGCGGTAGAAAACCCAAATAATAGGAAAGAATATTCGTGTCCACTTATAATGCATATTTCTATTGAAAAATCCATTATTACAAAATTTGATGCGTCCGACCAAAGAATTTTGCTACATATCAGCGGGTCATTCCTTTTTTTATTTAACAACAATCTGCAAAATTTTACTCTCCTCGGCTTATCTCCCTCATTTAAATGTTGAACTCTCCCCATTTCATAGAATCGAAATTCGTTTTTTTCTTAAATATTTTCCTTGCACTGTCTTTTTTTACGCGACAGTTTCTCTGAATTTGTCTCAAAAAGGTTTCTTCATTTTGGTTAACATAATTCAATACTCTATTCACATTTCCTACATTATCCGCAACATGCCCTCGTCCTACTACTTTTTTTGAAAATGAACCGAACGTGTTTAGATTTTGAACTAACTTCCTAAACATAGTTCAATTTGGCTGGGGAGCATCTGGAAATCTATCTCTGTAAACCATGACTGTCATCTCAGTGTTAAAATTGCAGTGACAATTAGGGTTTCTGATTTCCCGACTTTTTTCATTCCCGGGAATCCGGAAATAAAAATTGCCTTCCAGGGAATCCCGGGATTCCGGGAAAATAATAAATTTTTCATATATTTCTTCTGCGTTTTCTAATAATTGGTAACTAAAATACCACTCAGAGTGCACATCCTAATAAATATATTAGGTTTCAAGAGGAATTAAACGTGCCTTTGTGCATTTTAACATCTATCATTCCTCTTGTTGACTTTATTTGTCACATTTGCCTTAGTCGAGGCTTCTTATAAAGTATTTGTGGCTAATGCCGTTGGAGGACCTATTTGTAAGTCGCCGATATGGTGTTACTTGCAATGTATATAACATCAGGAGACCGCAGCATGGTCAGTGTCTGGGTCTGCTCTGCACTGATGAGAACCAAAAGCTCGAAACCGGCCTGCAGATGACTCTGAGCATTGCTAATGCTGCAGAACTCCTCTGTATTAATAATGGGTACCTTCACCGGTATCTGCTATAAACACTTTACTGCGTTTCTAGTAATTGGTAACTAAAATACCATTCAGAGCGCACATCCTAATAAAAATAAATATACTTAAATGATATAATAAATCGCCCTCTTAAGAAGCATTCATATTCATACCAAAAATGGTTTTTTTAATTGCACTCTGGCTGCAGAAAAATATATCAATAGCTGTCATTGCACCAAGTATTAATGGTATTTAAGCAGTCTTAAAGATTAGCACAATCATCAATTGGGTCAATCAATCGATATATTTTTAGATCATCTGTGTGCAGGAGGAAGTGGATGTTATTACCGAAGCCGTCCAAAATAACGTTAATAAACATAACAAAGGAAAATGGACCAAGTATCGACCCCTAAGGCACACCGGATTTTTGTAAGATACTGCCAGATTTATAGCCGCGGTTCTAAACAAATTGATATCGATTCTGCAGATACAATTAAATTAATTGTTATAAAGAATATGGAAGACCAAAGGTGTCCAGTTTACTAATCAAAATATTATTATTTAGCTTTCAAAAGCCTTGGAAAAATCCGTGCAGATAATATCAACTTGACCACCTCTATTCAGATTTTCGCAAAGAAATTGTGTTTTGCACACAAGGTTTGTGATAGTTGACCTACCTTTCATAAAACCATGTATATAGTATATATTGATCGATAGATATTGTGTTATGTAATAAGATTTTATTTTCAAGTCTTATGTGTTTCTAATGCTTTTTTAGGAAGGAAAGTTATTGTCTAACACAGATTCTGCTAAAATTTTCACTTATTGCAACAACCCAATTGCTTCAGATCCGTTTTCTCAAAACCTGTTATCTCACGACATATTGTAAGAATACCTTTTTTATTAACAAATTATCATAAAATCAACGCAAAATGCCAGGAAATGGTGTAATACGAACAATATGGATAAACAGATTCTGTGACTTGCCTGTTGTCATTAAAGTCTACTTTATGGATGCCATTTTCAAAAGGCTATAACGCATTTACTATCCTCATATCATATCCTCAATATAGTTTTGTACCCGATCGTCCGTTAGTTTATGGCACAGAATTTCCACATACCTTGTATACAAAATATTGGTTAAAATAGTTTTGTCAATTCTTCGCCAAAGAGAAATATTGTCGATTCACATATCCTATTCTCGCCTTTGCGCTTTTTTGCTACAACCTACAACGGCCTCACAGAACTCGTTCCTCGAACCCATTATAGATATATTTTCTTCAAGCAACATCTCAATAATTGATGCTAGAAGTAATGTTATTCAAATCTAACTACCAATAATCAACATATAACAACATGCAAATGTTATGTTGCGCCATATTAACGCAAGAAGTATAGAAGTTCACTATGCACATACATTAACTAACAGTTAAGCAAGTACGAAGAAAAGGTCGCCAAACTAAAAATATAACCAGCAACGACTGAAAAACCAGACGCAAATTATTACTTATTAAGCGAGTTGTTTTTTGGATGCAAATTTTCGTTGCCGACATTCACGTTTCCTTTATCTGTACAAGGTTAAGAATTTAGTTTTACCTCCAATCCAAAACAAGGTGTTATTACATTACTTTGTATAATAATATCCGGTAATTGGCCAAGAAGCATATGTATGGGCAACACACGGTTAATGAGATATCCCTATAAAATTACTATCCTGGAAGATATATTGAATAAAACCATTAAAATGATTATTATCTACTTAAGTATACTTTTGCCGTATATAACTAATAACTATGTTGATGCAGTTTATTATACAGATTACGCGTTAATCTCAAAAAATGTTTGCGTGGATCGATTATTGACTATGGTTTTGCTTTCTTTGTGGCGGTCTTTCGCATATTATTATTATTATGAATATGTCAGAAGCTCATGTAGTGAAATCAATCTAGGAGCCTAGAGGGGAAAACCTCCCCCCAAACCGTCCAAAAACCTTAATTATTTATTCCAAAATAAAACAAGGTTGTAGGCCAATATGATTGAGGACAACAGGCGTACACTCTATAACCCTATAACCAACTTTCGTGCCATAACAATAATATATAATTTTGCCAAAGTGTTTGAATTTCTTCTGCATGATGATATACAGGGTGTTATTTAAGTACGTGGCCAAACTTTAAGAGATAATTCCTTGAGTGATTCTAAGACGGAAAGTTTATATAAACATAGGTCCGGTAATGCTTCGTTTTCAAGATACAGGGTGTCAAACTTTCTTTAAAGAATCTTTTTTTTTCTAAAAATATTAATAATCCTTTAGGCGATTTTGTTGAAATTTGGCAGTGTTATTTATGGTAGAAAGGTCGCTTAATGAATCATCTAATGGGCTTGTTAAGCCTTCAAAAGGGTTGTAAAAACATTCATCGGTCTCCTCCAGCATTTAAGTGTCTATATCTGTTATTTTCATTTGCATTGTAGACCAAAAACCTGATATTATATTACAAAAAATATTTAAGACCTTTGGACGGGCTGCAGAAACCTTTTCTCCGCATCCCGGAGTGTTCTAGTTAGCTTGTATGTTATTTTTTAATAATAATAATAATAATAATAATACATCTTTATTAGCTAAAAAAAGCTACAATTGAATTATAAAAACATTAATTATTCACTAGCTTCTCTTAAATCTATACATATAGCAATAACTGTAAAATAATTACCAATATTTTGTATTCTAACATAATTTATCGTAAAATCACCTAACCTAGTTACAAAATAATCAATATTCTTCTATAATATAACTAACACATATCCATTTATTCGTTTATTAATTTATTAATTTATTAATTTATTAATTTATTAATTGATTCATTTATTAATTTATTCATTTATTCATTTATTCATTTATTTATTTATTTACGGGTAATTACAAGATGGGCATTTTACTTTTTAATATTTTAAAAAAGAAAAACATAAAGCTAAATAATAACTTAATTAGAACAAATAATAGCAACAATAATAAAATAGAACAATTTAAAGTAGCTTAAATAATGTAAAATCATAAGAAATCAACTGATCGAGCTTAACTGTTTCAAACTATGTTTAAGATATACAGGAAGACGTTAAAAAAGTCAATATCAGTATTGTTACTTGTATGAACAATTCTAGAAATGGATGAATGCAAACTATACTCACATCTATGATAAGCTAAGGCAAAGGTTTGTAAATTTCGAGATTCTCTAGGAGGAACATGGATACCAATTGGAAAAGTAGTCATAGATCTAATTTCCGTATGTGATAAGTTTTCAGGTTCGGAGGTTTTTGCAATGGGTGTAACTTATATTGTTGGCCTACAACCTTGTTTTTATTAAAATAAACATATAAGGTGATTTGAAAAGTTTAGTTTGATTTTTAATATTTAAATTAAAGAAACAAAAAGTTAATTGAGAACTATAGCCGTCTAAGAAATAACGTTTATTCCACATGTTATTCGTATGTAGCAGGCACGGAACCAAACCCAAATTAAGAGGGGAGGGGGCATACAAAATATTGAGAGAAACAGCCAAATAGAATACGCTGAAAATGGGATAAAAGCCTTATTAAAATAATTTTTAATAAGAATAACATAATATGTATTTTTATTAAGCTTTATAAAATAAAATTTTATACCATACCTACACAAAACATAAACTCATACTTAAATAAACAAAAATATTCATTATAATTATAGGTGTTACAACAAATTAATTTTAATAGGTACCTGCTTAAGTAATCTAAAGAACAAATTTTATTCTTCGCATCTTTTTGTTTAATTACATTGGTAATTTCAATGTCATCAAATGCAGCTCGGTGAATATGCATCAAAGCCAATCCATTTAAACGATCTTTAGACATTCCAAATCTAATCCACGTGTTTAATCATCTTGAGTCAAAAACTCCTTTCTGAACTAGCAACGCTTATGGGTAGCGTAGATACAAGTAATTTTTAAAAATTTACAAATTACGCGGAATATGGTTTATCGCACAGTTGTAAAGTTTCCAAACCGTTAACAGGTAAGTTTTTATTTACGGAGTTTGAGCAAGCACTTCATTTCAACTTCCAAATATCAAATTCTACTTTAAATTTGTCCAAAACTACTTTTGGATCTTCTTTTCCAAAAATAACTATGTACATATCTGTCAGCATCTTCCCAGCTGTCATAATTTCTGCTTCAGTTGCTTTCATTGCAGTAGTTGGCAAACAAATATTTAACCTAAATAGATTGAGTGTTTCCACTGGAAATCTGCTTCTTATATCATTTATAACATAATTCAGAAGTGGGATAAATAGGGAAATTCTGTAATAGTCTTTAGGAGAATTTGACGATCATTTTTTTGGTAAGTCTAGGTAGAGTTACTTCAACATCAAGTTATTTCAACATATTTTGAGTTTCCGGCAATATAGCATTGAAACATTCCGAAGCAGCGTCTCTTTTGTTTTTAAGGGCTGAAAGAGTATAAGATATATCGTTGCGTTCTCTGTTTATCGTATGTGAGCTTACGAGGTTTCTGTGTATCGCGACGTAAATAAACAATCTTTTGAGACACCCGATTAATAGTTTAAAGCCATATGTGTGACGCCGGGCGTCGAAGAAATCGGTCATTTTAATGTTGATTTTTTATTTTTAGCGATCTAGGGGGAGGCCATGGCCCCTCCCTGGATCCACGCCTGGTATGTGGTTAACGATGGTTTACATATAAACGTTTATTAAACGTTATATGGGAGGAAAGTTTTAACTGAGTCACCCTGTATGACAAAAACATAAATTACATAAGGAAAAAATGCCTAGAAAAATAATTGTCTAAATTTTAAGCAATGGTTTAAATAACACATTCTTTAATTCCTGATTTATTTGTTACGTTTGTTATAATGTTGTTATAAGTGATTATTGTCAGACGATCATTTTCCTCACTCACTGTGAAGGAAATTAATATCTAAATTAGCACTTAATGCTGTAATCATTAAGTATTTATGTTTCTCATTTCCAGAAGGTATTAAATTAATAATTGATTAAGACGGTATATAATTAAGTACAATTTAATTAACAAAATGCAAATTAATGTTAACTAAGTGAATTATGTTAATTCTTTAAAACTGAAGTCATATATAATAGCAATTTGAGCTACGCTCTTTAGAAGCCGATTATTTTTAATTAACTGGTTATAATTTATCCGTGAATTAAAATGTTGACTACTTTTCCATTTATAAAAAAAATGGAGTAAAAACACGGGTTATAAATTTTACTATATTTTTACTTATTTATGGAGTATCACCTGCGCGTGTGAAACTGAATTTGGAGTGAATGGAGTGCCAATGAAATAAATTGCTAAAACATATGATTAAGTTTGATGTTGATTTACATTATATGTCGTTAATATCAATACTTGGAGTTTTGGCTACAATTATAATACAAGGTTTTAAGAAAGAATGTACCGAGGCGAATTTGTTATCTTTAGAGATAGGAACGGAAATATAAGTTGCAGAGACAATTTTTACGTATAAAAATAAAAAATAACGATTTTAATTAAAAATCTTCGAAAATATTCTTAAGTATTTTGCAATAAATCTATTTTCTTTATAATGGCATGCATGTATAAAAAACTAATTTTGATCTCATATATGAATAAAATTATATAAAAAAATACTCTAAGAAGTATAAAATAAACTTTGAAGTAAACCAAACCCACCATTTTGCTATATTTATTATTATGTTATGTTAGAGCACTCAAATAAAAGCTTTTTTTAAAACATTTTTTTATATAATTTTATATTTTACTTTTTACGCTTTTAATATGCTGTAGTCCCCAGATATCGATTTTGAGATGAATCGGATCATAAACGGATCGATTTGGATCTAAATGACAAAAGTCGTCAGCCATATTGGCGCCGCCATTTTAAATTTCTGAATTTTGACTAAAAATTCATAATCCGCGAACTAGAAAACCCCCAGATATCGATTTTGAGTTGAATCGAATCATAAACAGTAAACTCGTGCGCCATCTTGTTTTTCTTATATGAACATTTTAAAGTTAATTGTCACCGGACTTATACACATGTAGAAAATTTTAAAGCTTTAGCTTAATTAGAACTAATCCAATTTTTGATTGCAAGATTTGACCTAAGCAAGCAAACAAACATTGCAAGTTAAATAAATGCTTTTAAAAATAAAGCAGTTTTAGTGCTGACAGGAGGCAATTGATATAACCATAGCGAGTAGTAATGTGTCAGATTGGCATGTGTCTGATGACGTAAGTTGTTCAGATCACAGACACATTATTTTACAACAGGAGATAATCCATTTGTACAAAAAACCTATCGTAATCCTCGAAAAGCTAACTGGGGAGCCTATAAGGCAGACCTAGAATATAGTTTAAAAAAGGATGAAAATTACGGTAAACCTACGGAATTGGAAATGGTAACACAGCAGATGCAGGATGCTACCATTTTAGCGTACAATGCAATCTGCCCCATGGTGAGCAAGGGTTCCAACAGGATTGTGCCCTGGTGGAATGAGGACCTTGTTCGAATGAAAAGGCAAGTTAGGAAAAAGTTCAATGATGCGATACCAACAGAATTGTGGGGCGAATATAAACGGGCCCTCACCGAATACAACAAAGCTCTGAGAAAATCCAAACGATAGTCGTGGAGGAGGTACTGTAAGGATATTGAAGGAACTCCGGAATGTGCCAGGCTGCACAAAATATTGTCTACTTATCCTCAAAGCTCAATATACACCCTCAAAATAGAAGGTTGAAAATATACTACAACAGGGAAGGAAAACAGAGGAGAACTCCTTAGGGTACACTTTCCCGAATCTAATATTATCATACTATGTATAATACTCAGGAGCAACTTAGCACTTTGGTACATATCCAAAACCTAAATAAACTTCTACAATATGGTAAGTTTTGAGAAAATCAGCAAATAACACTTTTTACAATCAATAGGCTGTACGAAATTGTTAGTGAAGAGCAAAAATAGTAAGAGGCTAATATTTGACCCTTGCGGTTAATCCAGAAGTAGAAATAAATTGAGACTAGCATTAGACATTTGAGTCCTTTGCTAGGATGGATATTTGTGATTTAGACTCAATAAAAGTTGGTTAATGTCTTAAATCATCGATTTTGTGTATACGTGTCATCATTTTTTAATCGTAATCTATTCAGGGCCTTTTGACTTCTCACTTCATTTCTATGACTTCCAATATCTGTATTCTAATTTTTAAAACCAAATTGTGTATTTTTGTAGAAATCTAAAATGTTAGTAACCATTCCTAAATTTCTTCATAATGTACTCTCCTTTGACCTTGTAAATAAATTGAAGACTCTAGGAATTCGCGTAACTAAACAAATTACTCACAAAATGATTGAATTTATACCGATACAAAATTTAAATTAGCCTTAATAGATAACTTGCTTCTAGCCTTCTACTAAACCATGAATGTTACAAATTGAAACTTAAGTTTATTGATTTATCGTCGTTATGCGACTCAATATTTCATGATTAAAATCAAGCGCTCGTTCCGAAATGTACTAAATTAAATCCGATTTGGTTGTTCAATTTTCTCTTATAAATTGAATGTAGATAAGCGGGCATGTCGAATGCCGTATAATTTTATATTGTTGACTATTTCTGCGAATTGTAATATGATATATAGATTCAATTCGTCTCGGAAAATAGAATTTTCCAGATAAGTATAGTGGCCATTGGAAATGGATTTTGGCTTCTGCCAGACGCAGACGGTGGCGTCGGCCGGGGTAGACCGTGAACGCTTACAGGGAGGAAGTTACTAGCTTTTAGTCCTGTGAAATAAAATTTAATATGCCCTATTTTTTCTACTCATATATGTGAAGTAGTAGTTTTCCCATGGCTTACTCTACACGAAAGAGATGTTTTTCCAATCTAGAGACGAGAGTATTATCACCTCTAGAAAAGAGAATATCAATTTACTTGTTTACATTTTTTATTTAAAAATTTACTTCGTATAATTTTTTGTGTATTTGATAGAAATTTTTCCACTCACTATTTCTTTAAGAATATTATTTCCAGACACCGTACATCTGAGAGTTTTGTGCATTTTCTTGGTCCACCGCGTACCTTATGGAGATATATTTGATTTATTCAATTTTGGAAATTGCTGCCCGGCCAGACGTAGATATATGGTTTAGATAAACTTTCGTTTCGCATAAAATAGAAATGTGGATATCGCGAGGGAATGCACGAGACAACAAGATGGAGTTATAAAATTATGGGGTCGAGATGTTAAATTAAAACTTTTGTATTTGTTTTCCGGCTCTACTCCAGACATTTGTGTAGATTTATGTGCACTGCAACGTTAAATAAAAGAACGCATTCAAAATAAGGCTGTGATAAAGTTGGCAAACATTTTGCATGTGGAATATTTTTATAAATACATATTTTGTGTTCTTATTACAGTATTATGCGATGAAGTATGTCTTTCTGGTATTTAGACGTAACAAATTTCTTAATTAGTCCATTTTCAATGGATAAGTGTTTTTAATGGTTATATCTGAAGACACAACGCGACGGCTGTATGTTTTTGTGTCTTAAAAATTTAAAGCGAAAATTACTTCATAGTAAAGCGTGCGGTAAGAGAGTGGCGCTATATAAATATATTCACCCTTGTGATTAAACAAACGCTATGGAAGGTAGTAAGGCAGCTATGGAACATAGTAAGACTAGAATTTTTCCTAATCCTGCTCCAGTCGAAATAATTAAACCTGCACTGGGAAATTAAGTATGGAAGGTCACAAGACCGATAAGAAAAAAATATCCGTAATCTAAATTTTAAATTAACCATTAAACTCTATCCTTCCATTAAATATATCTTAACTTCTAATTCCTGTGAGAAGAATATATTTTGAAACAAAAATCTTAGTTACGTTGGACCAAAATTGTAATATATTTTTTTTGTTAAATATAAACACATAACTTATATTAAATACCTATTCAAATTTATATTAAATACTTAAAAAGAAACCTGACAGAGTTAGAATTTTCAAGTTGATACAGTGCAGAATGTTTGTATAGTGGACATGGGATTTTTTGATTTTTTGTTGAAGCTGGCCAAGCTTCAATTCATGCTTTATATTATAGTGGTAGATCATATTTCCGTTCTATTGTTTTTCAAATTCCATTAATTTACCACCTCACGTTTTTGGCGCCTCACGTTGGGCTCCCTGAGATTTCTATCGCTCAACGTGGAGCACTACGAAAATATGACAATAAATCAGAGTAATCGTTGTAGATTCCAACAACAGTAGATCAAAATGTAAATTTTATTACAATAATCTAACACATAAATTAATAAGCATAGCTTAATTTGCTTCAATAAAAAATAATGGCGCCTCTTCTTCACTTATATACTTACCACTACAACGTGAATTTTTGTTGGTATATTATTATTTGTCAAATTTTTCTTTATCAGATATGCATGTTAATAAATTTAATTTACTAGCATTATTTGGTGTGAATACAGGAAGTTTTCTGTGTCCCCTACAATATTTTGTTTATAAACATCATGACACCCACCGTGGGCCGCCAAAGATGTAACAGGACCTCAGGGTAATCGTCGTGGACTCTTAAAATTGGTAATCAAACAATAAGAAAATTGGTGTTCAAGTAATAAAATTTATAGCGGTTGGGCATCCTGAGGTTCTTGGCGCTCAACGTGGGGCACTACAAAATAGTAACAGTCCATCAGAGTAATCGTCGTGATTTCTAAAATTGGCGTTCAAACATGATATAACAAAATGTACATTTTATAACAATAGTCTCAAACATAAATTAATAAGTATAGCTTAACCGGCTTCAATAAAAAAAACAAAGTTATCTTTTTTTCACTTATACATTTTTTCTTCATTTATGCACTAGCACGTTGAACCACTACGACATAAATTTCTTTGGTATATTATAACGTATCTTTTTGACTATTTGTTCTTCATAAGACGTGCGTGTTAATAAATTTAATTTAATTTATCAACATGAATGCATGAAGTAATTAATTTCAAATCCTTTAGTGTGAATATATGCACTTTTCTGTATCTCCTACAACATTTTGTTTCTACGCATATGACGTAACGCATTTCCATAATTTTGTAATACCAATTTTAAAAATTCGATGGTGTTAACATTTTTTGGCGCTCAACAAAGATAAAACAGAACCTCAGGGTAATCATCGTTGATTTTTAAAATTGGTCTTCAAACAACAAGAGTGGAAGAAACAAATTACAAATGTACATATATCAATCTGTTGTAATTGTGATTGTACGAATTTGTATTTGCAAATATCAAACACCTCAGTATGCATATACAAGGCAATGTATTCCTTTGTATTTAAAAAAATGTCTGTAGCAATCTCTGAGTTGAATGCTAAAAAATTAGTCTTATGATGCATTTGAACATGATCCTTGTCTTTTTCATTTCCCCAGCAGATAATGTTGTAAGACATACAAGGATATGCTAAACCATTATGCATTTATCAAACTGTCTTCATCAAGAGTCCCTTCAGTTGTAGCATAGGCTTTATTGAGTTGTTTACGAACATGTTCTATGTGCGGACTAAATGACAACTTTCCTAGAAGTACTACTAAATTGATCGATAACTTCCCGAATATTATCCTGGAGTTCCTCTAGGATATTTGCAGATACTGTTATTGTCGTATCATCTGCTACCATGATAACACGGCCACTTTTTATTCCATTAGACAGGTCATTAATATAAAGTAAGAAAAGAAGGGGCCTAGCACCGACCCCTGGGGAATACCAGAGTTGCAGACCTTGTCTGTCCCACCTTTAGTGCCATAGATCTACTATCCATGTGTACTAGATAACACTTACCAGACTTTGAGTTCATACACATGTCCAATAACGTAGATATAGGTCTCAAGCGTCTCTAGAATAAATTTTAATTCAATTTTGCACCATATTACGTCACTAAACATTTCGTGCCTATTGAATTACCATCTTTAATTAACTGAAAACTGGACGTTTTCCCAGTGGCCCCGTTGTAAGTTATGTAAAGCACTTTCAGCCTGTAGAACCCGGAAGCAAAATTATTTAGTTTTCGAAATGTAATTACATTAATTGCGCCTTTCACCTATCTATTAACGATTACAATTATTAAATCTATTATGGCTGGCATTAAATCTAATAAAATAGGGTAATAATTATTATCGGGCAAGCTGTGAATGCGTTGCCCGTGGCCGTCACCGGTACGAAAACACCATATATTAAAATCCAATTTATTCTTAATCGTATCATTCATTAATCTCGATATGTTTATAACTTCATCCGCGCAGATAGAGCTATTCTTAATAACTCCCTAGTGCTGTGCATAAATTCAAGAAACGGCGTGCGTACAAAGATATAACTTTGCCGAGCTGACGTTTGTAAATTGACTGTCTCGAATTTACGACGGCCGTGAAATTCTAAATTACGCTTAATTTCTTTGCTCTAGACTAGCTGTGCCATTAAGTTGCTTATTTTTTTGCCACATAATTCAGTGTTTTTGGTGAAACTTTAATGATACGAGCAACGTCGAGTCAAACTTTGTATTAAAAATGGTCGCGCAATAGCGCGTTTATAATCGAAATTTGTTCTCGGCGTCCCAAGAAATACGGTAAAAACATTATATTACAGAATCGCATGCGTTCTCTGTTTTCTTTAAATCACCTGGAAAATCACTTAATCTCATCTGAAATGTTGAAAATGTGTATTTCTTATTGTGCAAACGCAATTACACATTTTATAAATTTTGCTCTAAAGGAAAGTGTCATGCCTGACTGTTGGAGACACACCCCTAAAAAAGGAAAAGTTGGTAAGCTAAATGGTTTAAAATCCATTATAATCCACTGCATTTAGGATTCTTCTACAGACCAATCCATACAAAGGTAAATTATGGTTTTCCAGGTAGGTTTTGGTATCCTGAATAAGGTCTCAACAGTCCCCGAAGTGGTAAGTATAAAATTTGGCAGCGCTGTAAAGGGCTAAAATTTTGCTCTGAAACGAATTTTTCCAGATCTCGATTTTCATTACCTCTACGACAAAAATACATTAGGCCAAAAAGAAAGCTATGGAAATTCTCTATAAAAAAGATAGAGACCTCTCTATCCTTTTCCGTATACGCAATATTTTTTTCAAAGTCTTGCATTGAACTTGAATTTTTTTTTTGATATGAATAATTTAAGTACCTTCTTCCACAGACACCCTTGAGGTTGAGTACTAGGTGCATTTTTTTGTGTGAGTTCCCCAGCAAGCCTAATACATCACTGTCATACTTATTAAAATGTTGTCAAATTAATAATTTTCTCTATAAATTCATCGATTCGAGGAAATCCGAGCCAATCTAAGAATTTTGAGTTTCTGCTTCAGTGACGGCTTCTATTTCTGATGAGTCTTCAATCGGTTCAGCATTCAAGCAAGATTGTCCAAACCAGTTGCCGCAAACTGGTGAGCAATCGAGTCCCAACCTCCGACAGCCACACAATGGTCGACAGCCTTTCATACAGTTGCAGAACCATTTCTGTACTTGAAAATAAACACGAAATAGATGCTGTTGAGCTGCATCATGAGTGGATGGTAATGAATTGAATTTCACTGATTTGCGTTTGCTCACAGTTTTAATAAAGCAAGAATACCGATAGTTATCGATGGAAACTTCTTTAACTGGAGCGTTATAGATTGCGAGGAAAAATTTTATTCCATTCGAAGTAACATGCCAGGAGAACTACCAGTCTTACTGAAAACTTCAGCTACAAGTTTCAAGTCCTGTCGTTTTTTCATCACTTTCAAAGCTGTAGTCTTGCTTTTATTTAACAGGGCAGATGTAGTGTCACATCCAGAGAATGTGTGCAGAAGTAATATCTCGAATATCTTTATGGTGATCAAAGCTTCATGAAGAATACATTCTTCGTTCGACCTTCCCTCTGCTCGGTTTGAGGAGAAAAATCAGGTGTACGAGCAGTTAAAATTATAGGAAAATCCACATCTTCCCCAACCACGACCGTAGTATTTTTACATGATTCCTCAAGCGCTGTTTCGACTATCAAGGTCATCTTCAGCATGTTTAACAATGTAATTATTTGCCTGAAATTTTTCTGTCAACTTCGAAATCAATCTGGTGTTATTTTTATTATTGGAAAGAAACTTCTCGTGGCTTACAGTTGAACCATCTGCTCATCAAAGTAAATGTTAACAGATGACGTTTTTGTGGACCGGCGAAGCTGCTCCATAGCCTTCACACTGTTGCTAATATTTTCATAACCATCAAAAACTATAATGGTGTTCTAGACAAAGTGATTTTGCACAAAATTAACAAATGCTTGGCAGATAGCACCGTAGGTTTCATATCATATAATTCGGTGCAAGAGAAATCCCCCATCAACGACATAAGTGGAGAAATGACCCGAATACAGAGAAAATACCGCGACTTCTCCGGTTGCATCTTTGCGAAAGACTGTGCATCTTTATTAAACTAAATCAATGGAGGTAAAGAAGTTTCACTTCTAGCTCGCGCTCAGAGATGCACGCGATATTTTTTTATGTTTTAATCCTCCGTGCAATAAAAACTGCCACAAATAAAAAAAATATATTTTGGGTGTGACTTTTAATCGAATTTTTCAAGAAAAATATTGCGTATACGAAAAAAAGACCGTCTATCTTTTTTATGCAGAATTTCGATAGCTTTCTTTTTGGCCTGATGTATCTTTGTCGTAGAAGCAATGAAAATCGAGATATTTCGAAAAATTCGTTTCAGAACACAATTTTAGCCCTTCACAGAGTTGCCAATTTTTATCCTTACACTCTCACTTCGGGGACTTTTGAGACCTTATTCAGGATACCACAACCTACCTAGAAAACCATCATTTGATTTTGCATGAATTGGTCTGAAGGTTCGGCTCATTTTTCACTAAATGGATTATAATTATTCTACCGGTGCCGTCTAAGGTTATAGAAAGAATAGCTTTAAATCAATTAAAGAAACACGTAGATACATTCAATATTCTACCTCCAAAACAATCTGGTTTCAGGCCTGATTTCAAACTACTGCACTTTTAGACCTTGCTACGTAGTGTTGATAAGTCCATGGTGACTATAACTATTGTTAGACTACTCCAAAGCGTTTGATTGTAGATCATAAGTTGTTATTAGCTAAATTAAAATATTTTGAAATATTAATCAGAGCTTTGGAGTGGTTTGACACGTATTTAAGTGTGGTCGTCTCCAGCACGTACAATTTTAAGAGTAGATGATGTTAAATTAAATTCAGATGTACAACAGATAACAAGAGGTGCACCTCAACGGTCAATTTTAGGACCTTAGTTATTTGTGATATAGACCGCTGATATTGTTAAAGAACACGCCAAAACCCTCGATGAACTTTTCGAAACTGTATGCGTGCTTCACGTAAAAATACCGTTAGAAGAGGTTTTTATACATTAAATCACATTTTCGCTCTACGGAGCGTTTTTTATGCAAAAATATCAGAAACTTACCAAGGAGTGTAATTTTAGAAAGTATAGTAAATGTCGCTGCACAGGGACGTAATGTCGTCCCGACCACAAAATTTAGAAAGTATAACGAAAACAGAAATTTTGAAAATAAAAACCCTTTTATGAATCCAAATTGTGCAGCACTGCAACTCATGCGTTATGTTAAATATGAGGACAAGTTATCCAGTCTCCAGTCAAAATATTTCGAGAGTTTTGGCGAAAATAGCCCTTAGCGTCGAGGGTGACCTTTCACTTTGACGGAAAAATGATGGGTTTTAAAAGTATTTGCCCTAAACCGGTTCCTCAGTAATTCGGTGTCAGAAAAATGTAGTTACCGTGTACTCAGAACGTACATGGGACCGCCTTGCCTGAACGTATGAATTTATAATTGCCAGAATATAATTCAAAGTCGTTGCGATTCAAACATTTTTAAGCTCCGAGGAGCGATCAAAATTGATATTGAACTGAAAATACGTAAATAGACAGGCACTCAAAAGCCCACCAAAATTATAAACATTGAACTTTTCTTGAATCTTTTTGTGTAATAAACCTATAAAAATAATAAAGCTATAAACCGCACATTGGATGGTAGTTGGTAACATTATAAGTCGTTCCGTTCCTCACCACGTGTTGTACACAGGCCAGGTCAATACATTTTTCTTGAACATTTTGTAAAAACATGATTTTTTAAAAGATTTAATATATACATTTTTGAAATTTATATTGTCTTTTTCTTGTGTTTCAAAATTTGTTTTTTTTGTGTTAGTATTTACTGTGTTAGATTTATAGTGTTACGACGTCCAATTGGTACCATCAGAGAAGCAGTTAAGCAAAAACGAAACAGTAAGTATAGATTTTGTATTATTCTCCGCCTGAAATAGTCGTTTTGAACCCCTTTTTGAGAACGTTTAATATCTATTTTGGAAAGTATAATAAAAGTCCTTCAGACGTGAAAACTGTATCGTTCACAATATGAGTATTATACATTCAAATATGCATCTATACGTAGATGATTGTCAATTGTATATATCTTTTGATTCTGAATAGTAGGATATAGTAATCAACAAAATAAATAAGGATTTTCATGAAGTGCAAAATAGGTCTAAGAAAAATGCTTTGTCGTTAAACCCATTAAAAACAACTGCAATCATGACTGGCACTGAAATACAGCGAGGAAAGGTGAATATTAACAATAGACTTTTTTTAGATAATGCTCCTTTGACTGTCCAAGATACTTGGAAAAGTTTAGGACTTATCTTTGATAAGAGGTTGTCCTTTACACAGCATGTTACCAAGTTGATCACAGCTGCGTATTGTAGATTGGAAGTATTATACAAATACAAATATGTATTTACTGAGGAAACCCATTAAACTTAAACTGGTAGTCACTTGTTTTGTATTTTTGATTATTGTGATATTCTCTATGGACCTTGCCTTTCAGGACACGAACAACACAGAATTCGGTTAGTACAAAATTCTTGTATTGGATTTGCGGCAAATGTTAATCGGAGGGATACCATCACCCCATATTTCAAACTGTATAATTGTAATAAAATGAACGTGCGTAGACAACTTCATTATATTTGTCTTATTCACAAAATATCGCAGTCAAATAAACCACCCTACTTAGAATCTAAATGAATATTTGGTGAGGACATATACAATCGTATTAAACTTGATGCACACTGTATGCTTATTCCTGTGTATTTCACCTACCCCTTCAAAGGTTCTTTCTCCTATAAAGCGCCATATCTTTATAACTCTCTCCCTCCTTCTGTCAGTAAAGAATACAAAAAAATCTTAATACGTTCAAAAGAAAATTAAAAGACTATCATAAGGATATGTAGAAGAATTCCACATTAGAATCCCTAATACATAACTATTTTAAGTACATATAGGCGACTTTGGGAAACAGGAATTCTCCATGCTAAAGACAGAGATTCTGGCTGTCTAAGAACCAAAAGAACTGTTGACATTAGATACTGTAATGGAAAATCGTACGATAGGTACGAGAGGATTAGGCTTAAGACCGAATAATCTGAATATATCTCATCGAAATACTTTAAGAGCAATTACACATGTTCCATTACCGAGAAACTGAGACATTTTTGCCAGAAGATTTGCCAGTAAGAGCCGATTTCGTGGAATTTCTATTTGAACAGACGCAAAATACTCTTAAGTAAAATTCATTGTCACTGACAGGGTTAAAGTATTGCAACAGATTTATATCCCTCACAGAAATCTGTAGTGCGCTCTCTCGGCGGAGACCTGTAATTAAGTGATTCTGTTTAGAGTGGCCATTCCTCAACCAACCAAGAGATGTTATTGTTCTTAGTCTACCAGAAAAAGGCCTATCAGTAAAGAAACTTTTCGAAAGAAGTGGACATTCCAAAAAACCTATATGCAGATATGAAGGAGCGGAAATAGTACACCCTAGTTAGTCAACTATTTGAAATTGGAGCGACCATATTGGAAAACACATAGTATTTAAAATATTGAAGTTATATAAGTTATAAGGCCTTAATGATTATAAACGATTAGTGGGTTAAGAAACAGTGTTTGGTGTTACCCCCGTGTTGTAATATTTGAATCCACATGTTTACCAAAGAGTGTAAATACTATTTTATTTTTGCCAGCGTACGTGTTAACCAAAACAACCTGAAATATTTAATAAACAAACTTTTAATCCAAGAGCAAGTTATCGTAGGTTGTAAATGCATAAAATTGTAGTTACCAAAAAGTAGGAACGTTTGGCGAATGAAATTTGCTACTTGTTGACTGTATTCAAACTGAAAACTACAATCTAACCGCGAATTTTAACAGCCATGAGTAAATTGAATGCTTTTTTTTTGACTGCTAACATTTCAATTCTTATTCATTCATGAAATGGTAGTTGAGAAGTTTCATTGGCAGTTTGGAAGTTTGAACTAAATGCAAAAGGGAATTTATGGCAGGGCGGCGGGATTATAGGGATAGAGATAATTTGGTTTTTTTTTATATTAGCGAAATGAATTAATGGAACCGAATTGCCAAATTAATTGCAGTAGTTCCTATGGTTACTGACAAAATCATTCTCAGATATACAATAGGTTATAGATGAAAATATTTAAAGCCTTCACATTCGTATAAAGACATGCAAAGTTCATTATCATATGGTAGATACACATAATATCCTCGCATTGAGCAAATGGTGTGTGTCAATTAAAGTATAGCACCAATTTTATTTAAAATAATAATAATAATAATAATAATAATAATTTATTTACGGAAATAAACAAAAAATATACAGATATAATTTGTATTACTTATGTAAACAAATCGGGTAAGTTTACAGTCAGTTTAGAACTTGTTTGTAAAGTATTGGCAATTTCAGAACCTAGATGTACAATATACTTAGGTATATTCTTATTGCTGCATTTTACAGATAGTCTAAGACAGTCGGGTGTGTATTTACTGGGCAGTCAAAAAGCGCAACAAAAACTTTACGACCTCATTAAAATACCGGTACTTTCTGTACTATCTCGCCTGCAAATTGAATCGATTTTATAGGTTTTTAATATACGTCAGCTTGTTTGATAAGGCCATGCTGAATGGTGGCGTTAATAATTAGCTCGTAAAGTTTTTGTTGCGTTTTTTGACTGCCCAGTAAATATACACCACCCGACTATAAGTAATTAATGTACATTTTTAATTTATTAGGTTGTTGAAGTGTATTTTAGTCTCTTATTTGAATAGATCATATAGTAATATAGTACGATTTTTCTCTGAAGACGTTATTTATTTCTCTATTTCTTTGCCACCTTATTATCAGTCCAGTCGATGTATTGTTGACAAGCAGCCGGCACATTTCTATCCTACGGAATCCCTTTGATAAGTGCGGAGCCGCCGTTTTCATTTATTAATAGATATAGGACTTAATGGAATAATATTATTTGATATCACTCATCACTATTTAAGCAAAAAAACTTTTTGCCTTATAATGTTCTTTTTTTATTAAATCGCATCTTTTGATGACATTGATGTCTTCTAGTTTGCTATTTTTTTTTAAATAATAATGTATACCGCTATTATTAAAATGTTTATTTTTATTTAGTGACTGGGAAAAACACGTACTTTAAAATAATCGAAGCTGCCCAAAGGCGACAAGATATTGACATGGTTTGTAAATTAGCCGATTACAAAGATCTCTTTGCCTATGATGCTAAATATCACAAAAGGTGTTATTGTCGGTATATAGGCAGACGAAATATCAAAGTTTGTCAAAATAAGTTTGCTGCTGCCATAACTCTCCAATCAATAAAAGACCAAAGTGATATATCAGAATCAGAGACAATCAGCTCTGACTCTGAACCTTCTACCAAAATAAAATCAAGTGAACAGTCCCAGACTTTTGAAGAAAACGAAGTTCTAATTTTATACAAAGCGGTGTCTTAAAAATTAAAGAATTTAAAACCCCAGCAAGTTGTTTTCCTATTCCAGGTGATATAAACTAGAGAGAGTTTAAAAATCAAGTTCCTAATGAGTTGCTAAAATTTGGATCATGGTATTTTAAAATAAATAATTATCTCGTTTTTTTTTTAATTCAATATTAAGTTTTAATATATAAATATATGGATTTTAAACAATGTGGAACGTATATAATGATTAGTAAAACGTTTTAAGTGCTTATAAAAATAAAATTTATATTAAAAATATGTCAAAAATAATATTTTATGTTGTACCCACAACACGTATAGCACACTCATTAAAGCACAGTAGAACCGGGCGAGCGCGGCTTCATGAAGTATCCTGCTCGCAGAAACTTAACTTCAAATAACAATAACTTGAAACGTACAAGTCGTAGAGTACTGCGCTTTTTTCAAAAACTTCCTTGATGTGTTAGCTTCATTTCATAAGCACACACTATGGCGAAGTTCCTTAAAACAAAAAAGTTTTTCATTTAATTGAAAAAAGTGCTGCAAGTTAAAGCAAGTTAAAATTTTACCTAATTTTACAAAAAATTAGATTTTCCGTAAAGCCTAAATTAACTCCGTGACTTCCGCTTACGTTTCTTAAAAAATCGACTAAAAAAAAATCTTGATTATCTCAATTGATTCCATAGATATCATGGAGGATATGTGAAAAAGTAGTAAAAATTAATGTTTACAGATTTATTACATTTTTCATAATAAAAAAGTTGGACCTCTCAAAAAATGTTGTAATTGGTCATTTCAGATGGCCAAAGCCTAATCTATTTTTCTGTGAAGGTCCCATGTGGTTATACCTTAAAAAACTTTTTTGAAACGTTTTTGTCGCCTTTTCAGTCAAGTATATCAGCAAATTTTTCCTTGGCAGCTCCAAGTAAGAAATGACAAATCTATTCTGCCCTCGCGCATCTAATATAAAGTATTTATCATTATAATCGGCACCTTCGCCAAAAAGTGAATTTTTCCAATTTAAAAAATACGAGTTAATTTTTTATTTTTTAAAGACAAAACTTTCGTTGTTGAAAAGTTATCATTTACAATCTACAATTAAGTTAATATTAAGTGCATCAAACTCTGTTAAGTGCTTAAAAATAAATATTATAATTTCGTTTTAAAACTGGTGTGTTATTTCAAGAATATACAGGGTGGTGAAAAAATACCCTGCCACAAATAATTGAAGTGTTTTTCGAATTTTTTACTGAAACCAAGTGCTCCAACAGCTTATACAGGATGAAGCCTTTGACCCTTGCGAAAAAAATTTCATAAATTAAACTGATACTCCCGGATACTCCCTAATCAAAAATAAGTGCACGAAAATCTTCAAGAGTTTCATATAAGTTCTGAGCTACTGATATATATATATATATATATATATATATATATATTTTTACTCAACCACGAAGGCACGTTCGTGTTCAATATGACCAAACCGCTACTCAGGATAAGATTGAAGATTCTTTGAAATCGAATGGGACATTCATGGATGTTAATATTATAAATTAACAAGGGAATGTGTTAAAACAAACAAAAGAAAAAGGTGTTAGTTTATAGATACCATGATACTAGCTATTATATGACTATATAAGTTAATCAAGTAATGATTGTACAGTGACTTTTAATATCAGTTAAAACATTAAATCTGTATTCAGTTCAATAAAAGGAGAATTCTGCATAATTATTCAATAGAAGGACCTTAAGATTTATGAACAGCTAAGATATTCCTAGAAATTTTAAGTTTTTTTCAACAGATTCTGTGTATCTGTTCGTAACCGCCCAAAACCGCCAACCCCCCTGCACTACACCAGATACCCCGTACATCATTGTACCACAGTAGATATTTTTGTAAATAAAAAAAATGCTCATGTAGTTACTCAGTGTAAACGAATTCGTAACGGCAATTTTGACATAAAACAGACGATGCTAGCACCAATTATAAGTTAAATACTGAGCCAGAAACATATTTTTCAGCATAATAAAATTCGTAACGCATTAACGTACAGTTTTTTAGTAATCGTCAATAATTTGTACCTCGGCCCGGAGCTGGCGCGAAATATGAACACACCATATCCTTCATGCCAACGAAATATCATCATAAAAAGCTATTCGCGCAAATGTTAATAATCTAAGAACAAGCTGTGGCACAGCCTTTAAGACAAACACTGTCATTTCGAGATAATAACAGCGATCGATATTTTTTCAATTACTGCAGATGGTAGGGGTATTTAAAAAAAGACGGGCTTGCCATAATAGAGATGTTATGGTAATAACAGAGGTAACAGGCGCTCCGTATCTTGTTATTAAGTATTTGAGATTCTCCAAATTGATATAACCTAACCGAGTATTTCAATAATAATAGTCTTTAAACTTTTTATGTATTTTGCTGAAGGTAATATCTTTGTGAATATTAATCAAGATGAATATTAATGTCGCGTTAGTCGCGACGCCATCGACTTGCACAAATTGCCTATGGAGGTAATCTATTAATTTAATAATCAAGTGAATTTATGTTTATTAACGGAATTTTCGAATTTCAGAAATTGTTATTCGACGAGACGTACATTGCCGATACTTAAAGTTGATTGAATGTATTTTACCTTTATTATTAAGACATTAATATTGTGGCCATTAAATTTTCTTTAATCGCAATCGATTGCCGTTTGTATTGTTAAGTATTGCTATTAACTATAAAATTTATGGTTGGTACAAGCAGGCCATGCGAATATGTCTCAATACTGGCGTGAAAGTTTGTCACTATTTGAAGACGAGTCATCATCAAATAGTCTAGCCACCGGAGAATTCAAAATCATGAATGTAGAGAAATTAAATTTTATTTTCTTAATTGCTCTCATAATACCAAATATATTGACAATAAAACTACGCAAGATACTTGCGCCAACCTAAGTAACAGAATTGGACTTTTGATGAATTTTCAAAAATGGTGAAATACGATATAATCCACTGCATTTAGGATTCTTCTACTGACCAATTCATATAAAAGCAAATGATGATTTTCCAGGTAGGCTCTGGTGTCCTGAATAAGGTCTCAAAAGTCCCTCGGGGAGTGTAAGGATAAAATTTGGCAATAAAGGGCTAAAATCTTTTTCGAGATATACCATAACATAGACATGATTACTTCAACAGAAACCTGGCCTATACATGATATAAAAAATACAGTTTAAAGGGATATAATGTTTTCTACAATAATGCTAACTTCAATCAAAATGACGGAGTAGTTTTAATGCTAAAGGATAAATTTGACAGTAACATAATAAATTTTAATTTTAACAGAAGTACCAACGACTAAAGTAACAACAAAAATACAGAACAAAACAATTAATATAACAAGTATATATAGACCTCCTGCAATGTTGAAAGAAATATTTATAAATGATTTAGATAACTACTTAAAAAACAACACTACAAATGATATTGGAGATGTCGATATAAATCTCTTAAACTTAAATGATAACCTTACACTGGAATACGCTAAAGATACTAGAGAAATATGGATACCTATCCTACATGAATGTATGAAACTAGAAAAGTAGACTATATAAAACTAAATACATTGCTTGAAAACGAAACATGGCAGGATATAACTCATAACGAACATTTAGGTGCACAAGACCACGCTATTTTATGAAAAGTTAAAATCATACATACATAGATCGACAACGGAAATAAAGCTAAAATCCAAATTTAAAAAAAATAAGCCATGGATAACCATCGGACTAATAACATCGATACGGCAGAGAGATAAACTAAAAAATGATTGGCAAAGATTAAGAACAAATAATTCCCTACAAATATATAAAAAATATAGAAATAATATTAGTAAACTCATCAAAGTAACAGAAAATAACTATTACAAAAACCAAATAATAAACGCGGGAAAATATGGAATACTATAAATTCAGTCACCAATTATAATAACAATACAGAAAATAAAATAAGGGAAATTAAACTGGAGATGGTCAAAGTATACAAAACATGGAAAAAATGGCAGAGTATTTTAATATGCATTTTGTAAATGTAGGTGTAGGTAATATTGACAAACCAATTCAGTTTATAGAAAGAAAAAAAAACATCAAAATAATGACACTTTTTACTTGAAACCAGTAAACTCTAACGAAATAATAACAGCAATAAATAATCTAAAAAATGATAGTACACCCGATAATGATGAAATAAATACTGCCTTAATAACAAATATTCACAGATTTATAACCATTCCTTTAATGCATATTATAAATAAAATCTTTGAAACGGGAGAAATACCTTATCAATTTAAAGAACGCATAGTTGTACCTATTTTCAAACAAGGTGATAAAACAAAAACCGAAAACTACAAACATTATAGAAACGTGTATTAAAACTAGGTTGGTTGAATTTGCTGAAAAATTCAATTTATTATCACCTAACCAATATGGTTTCAGATCAAAAATTAATACGGAACAAGCAATAGCAAAACTAACAACAAATATAACAGAGAATATTGACAATAGCAGGAAAAAATCGCAATTTTTCTGTATCTACAAAAAGATTTTGATACAGTCACTCACTCTAAATTAATACATGAATTATCGGACATCGGAATAAGGGGGCTTCAATTGGAATTATTTAAAAACTACTTAACAGATAGACCCCAAGTTGTAAAACTAAACAATAAAATTAGTAGTCCTAAAACAGCCAAAACTAGAATTCCACAGGGTACAGTATTAGGACCTATCCTGTTTATACTATATCTAAATGATTTATTAGAGCAAAGCGAATCTTGCGAAATTATATCATTTGCTGATGACACAGCACAATTATGCTCTGGGGTAACGTGGGATGAAGTATTCACAGTTGCCGAACGTGTCAAAAAATGCCAGCACGTTTAAATTACACCCACGAAGACTTTTTAAATTTGCTTATTATTTATGGAGAATATGATAAAGTAATATCAAGAACTAGCAGCACATTTGCTACTCGATATCCAGAAAAACGGAAACCGTCACCAAACACTGTAAAACGCATACTAGAAAATTTTAAAAATTATGGCTCTGTCAAGGCAAAAATGCAAAGAAGAAAGCCTATTGTTGCTGGCGAAAACATTGAAATAGTCATTCTGGGATATTTTCATGCATTTCCAAGGATGTCATCAAGACAAGCTGCTCTGGAATCGGGACTATGCAAGGATTCGATTCACAGAATCTTATTAAAACATAAGTTTCACTCGCTTTCATTCCATATAGTTCAAGGATTAAAAGAAACAGATTTCCTAAGAAGACAGAATTTTTGTGAGTTTATTCTAATAATGTCTGAGGGTCACGATTCTTATTTGGGAAATATTATATGGACAGATGAAGCAAAATTTACTAAAAATTTACTTTTTAATAGACACAATTTGCATTATTGGAGTGACTCAAATCCTCATATGTTCAGAGAGCGAAACTTTCAGGAAAGTTGGCAGTTCAATGTTTACTGTGCCATAAGAAACGATAGAGTGGTGGCATTACAATTTTATCAGAAAAATTTAAACGGTAAATTAAATTTTCTCTTCTGCTAATATGTATAAGTAAATTTTTGTATTTTTTTTTTAGGTGAAAGATATCTGAATATCTTACAAAATTTGAATAATAACTATTTAGAAAATTTACCTCTCGCCGAACATAGAAACATTTTTTATCAGCACGATGGTGCTCCCCCACATAACGCATATTTCATTAAAAATTATTTACAAGAAACTTTTTATGACCAATGGATTGCCAATAATGGAGCTTTCTTATGGCCTCCTCGCTCGCCCGATTTATCAGTTCTGGATTATTTCATTTGGGGAACTATTAAAAATAAAGCTTATGAGAGCCCATTAACAACCATTGAAGATTGTATGCAAAGAGTAAGAAATGCATTTCAAAACATATCACAGGATTCAATTAGAAGAGCTACCCATGAGGAACTAATCTGAAGGTGCGAAAAATGTGTCGAGGTTTGAGGGCGGAATTTTGAGTAATTATTAAATTAAAATGAAATCATATATTAAATTGATCTTATCTCTGCTATTTTAGTTCATGCCATATCTTCAATTCGGTTAATACGCATGTTACAGTGTTAGTGTTATTTTGCACTTTTGTGGATATCGAGTAGCAAATGTGCTGCAAGTTCTTGATATGACTTTATCACATTCTCCATAAATAATAAACAAATTTAAAAAGTTTTCGTTGGTATAATTTAAACGTGCTGGCATTTTTTGACAAGATAATATTTCAAAAAGTTGTAAGTTTAACCCCCACAATGCTAACGTCAAAAAAGGGGAATTCAATTTTACACAACTTGACGTAAAGAAATACAGGAGGGTGTTCCGTTTGACCTAAACAAGTTTTCGCGGTTTGAAGTTGACAAAATGTAACGCGAAAAACGGAACACTTGGTATGATATTATTGAATTTATTTCAGTTGCAGAACGTAGTTCTCCTTGCGTTATTTTTACGTGACAAGAAGCAAATGAGTATCTTTTACACGAAGAAAGTTATAACGGTTCTTGCAAACCGTTGCACTTGTCAAATTTTCTATAAAATGTCAAATATTTCTGAAACGGCTAGGTTTAGGTATAGGATATGCTACATATTTTCGACTCAGAATGTTATGCTCTTTTCGAAAACCCTAAAATATATAGAGTGTTCTATTTGAAATAAGCAAGTTGGTATCGACTTCCGGTATAAGCGGAAGTGCCAGCTGCTTGTAATTATTTTAGTTGGATTGGCAACACCGACATTAGCAATTATCTAAATTTTCAAAATTTTCTGATGCGTACTTTTCTCTATATCGATTGATCCAGTTCCCGGTGAGACACCCTGTATAGCTCCTGCTCTGAGAAAGCAGACGAGACGATTGTATCATCTGCTTACAAAACTAATTGTATATCCATGTTAATCCCTGCATATTTCCCCATATCGTTAATGAAAAGTATAAATAGTAATAAAGTAGTGATAGAACATTGACTTGTGGTACGCCATATTTAAAATCTCCGAAATCAAAAAACTTCCAATTCAACTCTGATTTTCCGGTTTGTTATCCAATCATTCAGGCAGCCCCTGATGCCCATCAAGATCAATTTCTTATTCAAAAAACTCCCTCTCAGCACAATCAAAGGCACGTGTAAGATGGAAAAATAAAACTAATTTATAGTTGCGTCCGTCTAGTATAGTAGTATAGTATATAGATGAATTCGACAAGTTGGATAGCTGCAGTATACTTTAAACGAGGATAATTGAAACTGGTCAGTGTTAAAGCACAGGACCGTGCGCTCTGAACTTGATATTTTGTCCTATATATTTAGCAATGGTATCGAGATTCGAATGGTAGTTGAAACTGTGCAGGCGAGTCCGAGACTGGCAATGTAATCAGCCTGAATGAACCATCTACCACTGCACTGGTTTAAAGATAATAAAACGGACAGGCCTACTAGCATAAAAAAAACTCGTAAATGTAGTCAACGGTGGACATGTGCTGTGCTGTTAATGTGCCAGCGCAGTGCGTAAATACCTGTTATAATATCAAGCGTAGGAGTTTAGTTAGTTTTTGTTCATATTTATAAATATTTACTACTATATAAAAGGTAAAATATTTTAATTATTTACTAATTTATCATGGCTTTCTGGAGACCATTTGAAATAGAGGATAATATAATAACGCCCGAAAATATTATCATTTTCTTATGACATGCATTTCTATTTACCTTCGCCCATGTACAATAAAGAGATGCCGTTTCAATTAAATTCGTTTATACTTTACACGTTGAGTAGATTTTCCTGAACCCATGTTGGTTTACTGATGGCAGTTCGTGTTTAGCTAGAAATGATTCAATTTGGTTGACAATAATTTTTTAAAGAATTTGAGAAAAACTCAACAGTCCAGTAACAGATCCATAGTTTTCAGTTAGTTCATTATCTCCTTTTTTAAGGACTGGCGCGACCTCGCTAGCTTTCAGATAAGATGGAAAATTCTTTAAAAATTGTACTAGGTCTAATTGCGATGTAGTAAAATGTGAAGTTTTTATTAAAGAAAAAACAGTTTTTCAGTTATTTTAACAATGATTAAAAAGAAGTCCCATACCTACATTATTAGAAAACGGGATTATTATTTCTTATAACGTGTCCGTTGATAAAATAAAAAAACAGTCCTGTAACTGGACTAGCAAGGTGTTGCAATAAAATAAATAAATGAGTTAAAACGATAATTATTTCTGCAACACCGATAACACTTCGGCAATTAAAACTATAATTATATAAATTATGGCTGCCAATTGTTCTTAGTTTTTATATTGAAAGCTTCTCCATCCTTTCTTCATTCGTGTAATTAAATTTTATTTTCCAACTTAATGTCTCGATCAAGAAAACCAATAATCCTCAACAATGACAGAACAAATAGGCATGGACACTTTAATGTTGCAATCATTTCATCTGAAACAATAGAATCAATAAACGGAAATTGTAAAGAATAAATGAGATAATTGATTAAACGTATAAAAACGTGCTCGAAGCCTCTCATGACGTTTCGACATAATACCGTAAATAATTTCAAACACAGCAACTAAACGTGTCCAAGTGTATTACCTGGAATCTGTTGTGGATTGTCTCTACCTTTTGTGTTCTTTTGCAGTGTTTAATGTTTATAATAATTATATTTATCAAATAGTGAAAATAGGTAATGCGCAAGGCAATAAATATGTACAAATGCTGAAACTTTTACCTCCGTATGGATATAAATAAATCATTTTTTACATACACAATATGTACAAGAAATTAAAAATAGTGTTTATTTAAAAACGGTTCCCGCAAGTAGATTCTTAACACCTTTATTATTGAAAAATAAACACAAATGTGATTTATTAAGTAGACAACAGATTAAAATTGGCAGTAAATGCTATAAGTACAAGCATAGTCTAAGGATATATTAAGTCCGATCATTCGGGAAATGCAATAAAAATCCTCCTGCCAACACCCGCCTCTCGCCATGAGATTCGATTGCTCAGTAAGCAGCCCCTCTCTACCGTGATACTATGTAACCTCTCTACAGTATTAAATACAGCGTCTTGGCATAGAAGTTGTACTAGGTGCGTCAAATAACTATCTAGTTTCAACTAACTGAGTCCATTTTGTAAATTATTTTAAATGAAATTTTAATCAGATTTTATCAATATGTGCAATTAAACTTAAGTTAAATGCTTTATTAATAACAATAGCAGTGTAGCTATGTGTGTGGGATCGACCACTAGTAACGTATTAAGTAATTTTCCTGCCATGTGTTTCGACGCAGTTTTATTAAATTAACCTCAAGTTAACGTCTTGAGAAAGCTAATAAAAACATTAGCGAAAGCTTGACAATAACAAAGAGACTTCTTTTTATTGGCCAAGATACCTTATCACTGACTGCAACCTCAATAAATGTAATGTTTGTACCTTAACTAGTCAGTCAAGACTACCTTTCTAATATATATATATATTTATAAACAAAAATTTTTAATTTCCACCAGGGATACAGTCACGGGCTCAAAAAAGAAAACTCTTTTTTAAATTCAAGCTTTCGAAACTTTATTGTTTCTTCCTTAGGAATTCTACAAAAATTTATTATAATCAAAATTATTTAATACAAGTGAAAGGTACTTACTAAATTGAGGTTAAAAAATGAAATTGACAAGTCATAAAGACAGAACCAACACAACTATTACAAAATAAATCACACTTGTGGACTACATTTATATTTAATTTAAGTTAAAACCAAAAATCTTTAATCTAAAATAGTTTCAGCCACCTCGAAAACTGAACAAGAAACAGTCAACTACGTTATTTCTTATTCCTCCGAAAAACATCGGAATGTGAGATTAAAAAACTGTCAAAAACAAATCTGAAGCAGAGAGAGAGGGGTCATGTCAACCCCCCCCCTCTCTCTCTGCCTCAGGTCCGTTGCCAACAAAACACCAAACCCAACCGATCAAAACTTACTAATTTTCAAAAGTATTGTACAGGGTGTTATTTCTGTGACTACCATTGGCATGTAAATGCAACAAATAAGTGTATAATATACTGAGGCCATCAATGTCATTTCTGGCATTCATAGCTTCCGGTTCATTAAAAATATGACACATTTCTAGAAAAGTTCTTTTTTGAACGTTCTTTCGTGAACGTTTCTGTCTGACATTGATCATATTGTTAATAATATTAATGGTATTAACAACAGAGGGAAAAACTTGCTTCTCACTCAGTCTACCAACATTATTACTAATTTTATGCACAAAAGTAAAGTCCCGAATGCTTATTATAGAAGCTACCTCACTTGTCAGAGATTTCTAAAGGAAAATCCTGAATTAAAAGTCATTCAATCTGATAAAATGAAAGTCACAACGATCATGACAAAAGAACAATATGATAGACTGTCGACAGAGATTCTGGCTGATGACGAGTACTATGTAGTCCTCAATAGGGATCCCAGTAACAAAGCAAAGCCAATAATATCATCTCACAATTGGAAAAAAGTAAAATGATCTCACCTCAAGAAGGAAAAAAGCATAGATGCTACAATGGTGTAATTAACAAATTTTATGGCCTCCCAAAAATTCATAAGCCAACGTTATCACTGAGACCGATCATTTCTGGGGTTAATAGCCCGAATAGGGGTATTGCCCAATTAGTTACCAATATACTTACCATTGCGTATAACACTGATAACAATTTTTTTATTAAAGACTCTTTTCAATTCAGCACATTCATACAGGAGTTCCAATTACCAGACAGTTATATAATATTAAGTCTCGATGTAAAATCTTTGTTTAATAACATCACAGTAGATTTGGCGAAAAGCTCTGTTGAACGTCACTGGGACACAATACGATTACATTGTAATATCTCAAAAAGAAAATTCTTGGAACTTATTGCCTTTTTATTTGACACTACGGTGTTCGGTTTTAACGAGGTCATTTATAAACAAACATTAGGTATGCCTATGGGGAGTCCTGTCTCACCCATTCTCGCACAGTACGTTATGGACGACTTGATTAATGATTGTCTGTTGCAACTAGAGTTTGAGGTACCCTTTATTAAAAAATATGTGGATGATATCATCCTTAGCATCCCCAACGATGGTAGAGAACGCCTACTAGAAGTGTTCAATAATTATAACCAACGATTAAAATTTACAACAGAAGAAGAAGACGAAAATGGCAGAGTCCCCTTTTTGGATACCCAACTAACAAGAAGGGTAGACAATAAGGTTATAACGTCATGGTACACTAAACCAGGTTCATCTGGACGATATTTACATTATGAATCGTTTCACTCTGAACGACAAAAGATTAATGTATTAGTGGGAATGAAAAACAGGGTTATTAACACCTCACATACCTCGGTTGTAACAGGCAACCTAAGAATTTTGTCAGATTTATTTATGAAGTGTGGTTATCCACCAGCGTTAATAAAAAAAATCATAGCCAGTAGAACTGTTGCACGGGACAATGTAGTCAATGAACGCCCTGACGTAGTTGTGCAGAGGGTGGGTGAAAACCAGGAGGCTCCTAATAACGCTTTTTATTTCTCTATACCGAACATTCCGCAGGTGACGCTTAAATTTAGGAAGTTGTTTTCAAGTTTCACTAACATCAAATTAGCCTTCAAAAATAAGGTGACGATTAACAATCTTTTTGCTAAACTGAAAGACAAAGACGACTTGATGAATTATTCAAATGTGGTATATTGCATCTCTTGTAATGATTGTGAAAAAAAGTATATTGGTCAAACGAGTAGAAAAATTAAAGATAGGATCACATCACACAGAAGCGACGTGAGGGTTAACAAAGAATCTTCAATGTTAGCCAAACACGCTCTATCACTCAACCATAACCTCAACTATAACGAGGTTAAGATTTTGGATTTTGAAAAGAACGTTCAAAAAAGAACTTTTCTAGAAATGTGTCATATTTTGAATGAACCGGAAGCTATGAATGCCAGAAATGACATTGATGGCCTCAGTATATTATACACTTATTTGTTGCATTTACATGCCAATGGTAGTCACAGAAATAACACCCTGTACAATACTTTTGAAAATTAGTAAGTTTTGATCGGTTGGGTTTGGTGTTTTGTTGGCAACGGACCTGAGGCAGAGAGAGAGGGGGGGTTGACATGACCCCTCTCTCTCTGCTTCAGATTTGTTTTTGACAGTTTTTTAATCTCACATTCCGATGTTTTTCGGAGGAATAAGAAATAACGTAGTTGACTGCTTCTTGTTCAGTTTTCGAGGTGGCTGAAACTATTTTAGTTTAAAGATTTTTGGTTTTAACTTAAATTAAATATAAATGTAGTCCACAAGTGTGATTTATTTTGTAATAGTTGTGTTGGTTCTGTCTTTATGACTTGTCAATTTCATTTTTTAACCTCAATTTAGTAAGTACCTTTCACTTGTATTAAATAATTTTGATTATAATAAGTTAAAATTTTTGTAGAATTCCTGAGGAAGAAACAATAAAGTTTCGAAAGCTTGAATTTAAAAAAGAGTTTTCTTTTTTGAGCCCGTGACTGTATCCCTGGTGGAAATTAAAAATTTTTGTTTTTAACTTAGACAGTCGTCTAATATTCGTCTCTGTATATATATTTATATATATATATAATTTAAGGAGAGGAAGAAGATATATTTGCGGTTATGAATAATGGAGGAGGAGGAAGAAGATATTTTTGGAGTTATAAATAGTTTTGAGGTTAGAAAATCTGTTATGACAGTTCTTAAAAAAGCAAGATGGTGGAAAAAAGGTTGCTAGGAGAATAATAAATTAATTACTAAGGGCCGTTTGCACCGCTTGTGTTTAAGGACGGCTTAGCGTTAAGGTTGGCTTAAAACTCTGTTTTCACTTGCACCGTTCCATAAATGGAGTTTAAGGATTCCTTAATCTAAGCCGCCACCGATGACGGCTTAAACATGACTTAAATTCAAGGAATGGTTAGGGCATGCGTATTTCAAACGCTTACAGCTGTCATTTTAGATTCGGAGGTTATTTCTATTCCACGTTTCTATTCTGCTTCCTTTAAATTTATTTAGAAATAAAAATGGATCACGATTTCATGTTAAATGATGACTTGGACATATTAGATATCTTGGAATATGGATATCCAAGAAGAGTATACAACAGGACGGAGCTGTTTCTTGACATGGATAAATTATCGTTTTTTAGAAGATTTCGATTAACAAAGCCCACCGTCTTGAACTTATTAGTAGAAATTGAGGAAGATCAGAAACCTGATCAGTTTTTTTATTTTCAATAATGTGTTTGTATTTGAGAACTAGTCCGAGCAAAACTTCTTTTTCTTTATACGTTTTTTTATACCATTGTTCGAATCACAACGGTTTGCCATTTTTATGTGCCAGAAAATTATAATACTTCAAATGGTTAAATTCTACTGATTTCATTCTTCCAAGATTGAGGTAAAAGTAAATAAATAAAATCACGTGCTGCAACAAATCTCACTAGAGAACAACACAAAAATCCCTATATTAGATATTAATTTGCAACGTTGCCAATTATATTCTCTACTTAACTATGAAAGGCTTAAATATTTTTGGTGCAACAGAATTCATATTAAGCCACCCTTAAAATTTAAGTGACCCATAGTTACTCTCGGCTTAACATAAAAACGGCGCAATCGGCCATAAATAACGAATTGTAAGATGAACGTCTAAGGGAGAGTTGTACAAATAAAGTTCAGTTCCAGTTCATCCTAAACTCGGTTCAAAATCATTGACTACCATTGTTGCTACAATTGTAACCTTGGATTTTGAACTTAGCTCAAAGTTGAACCACGTTTGTACAATCCGCCCTAAAATAAAATTATCAATAAAGTAAAGAAAAAAAGGGTCAAAGAAGTTGTAAAACTATATAGTATAAAGCAGAGGAGCTCTGAAGACAATAAAAAGTAAATAATGAAATATAATTACTAATAATTTAATTTAAAGCAAGAGACAGAATAGACAGAACTGATATAGCATTATTCACAACTGAAGATTCATAGGTCAATGGACAGATAGAAGACCAGCATATGAAAGCGACGAAGACAAATAAGAAGGAATATGTCCAATAAAATCAAGGACTCAGACAAGGTTTTTACGATTGGAATTTAAGTTTGATTTTGTAAATAGTTTAAGTTAGCGTAGTAGGGAAATTTTTAGGGTTATATATCAAAATTACATTTGTCATAATAAAGATTGTTCTTGTCATCTGAATTTTATTCTTGATCTATTGAGGTATACCAACGAAATTATAGAACCCACTATTTAACTCCTGAGAGTGTCCCAGAAATATTTTAAATACATTTTTTTTTATTTTTCAAAATTTAAAAGTGAGTGGTAATCTCGTTCGTGAATTTATCATATCAGTATATATATTTATCGTGGGAGGCTGTGAACCGATTTGCATGAAAATTTGAAATGAAGATTCCTTGAACATCTACAATAAAAGGGTACCATTGTTGTTTCTTACTTAGTATTTGGAAGTGAAGTGAAGTGAATAAATTAAAACTGAAAAACCACCCTTAAAAATGACCAATTCAATTCAATTCAACATAACTTTATTAACATTATAATATAATACATACCTCCCCAGAACCCATCCCGGGACCGACCGTGCAACCACCGCGCTACGCGATGGCGGATTGCAGGGTCGGGCGGAACGGGTCTGGTTCGGTTAAAAAACAATTATAAACTTGAACCTAGACTCCTTCTGAGACAAACAGATTAAAAAGGTATTAAAATTACTTACATCTAACATAAAAGATTTAACAACACTTAAAACTACACATATTTTAGAAAACTTGTTCACTTATCACTTTTTCTTTAAATTTCGTAGCTGATGCAGGCACCTCAATCCAAACGAGGAGCCTTCCGCGAGGTGTATAAATTCCGGGCTGCGCAAAGGCGGGCCTAAACTTTGATTTTAAAAATTTTGATTTCACAAGGTTTTTATTTTGTAAAAATGTGCGATGAGAAATGAATTTAGAGACAAAAATATACAAAAAGAAAGCAAGAACAAACAAACGCGATAAAATATTACAAACATAAATGAAGAGGGGGACAGGAATGACTTAAAGATATGAAAAGTATGAAATATTAGTAAAGGTGGATAGGGTAAGTTGAGGTTATAGTTGGTGAAGTTTGGCTACAGGGGTTGTCGGAAAGTCGGTAACGTCTGGTACGGTAAGGGGTGTTTAATCCGAAATGGGGCATTATGCTGTCTAATTTATGTTATGTGTCTTGTTAACGGACTATCGCCCAGCTTGAAAGAGTAGAAGTTTTGAGAGATCCGCTATTGGGGTTATGTCGCTGCAAAGTGCGTACAGGTCTCTGAGGGAGGTGTACCTTCCAGAATTAGAGATGAGGCGCATAAATTTGTGCTCAAGCATTTTTAGTTTTTTCATTGTCGTGGTCGGTATGCTGCACTACACCGGCGCTGCGTATGTGATGGACGGCCTGACCACCATTGTGTACAACAGTTTTTTATTATGTCGGTTAAGTCTGCTATCCCTGGCCATGAGCGGATACAGACTCCTGGACCGTCCGTATTGTCTCTTTGATGTGAGTATTAAACGCCAGTCTTAAAAAAAAATGACCAATTACCCCTTTTTCGCGAAAAGAAGGGTTCCTCCACCTACTTGATGTAGAAAACTCAGGCTATTCTTAGTTTCACTAAAATAAACTTGTTTTTCTACGTCGCTATACTCCATGTAAAATTTTCTCTATCCCCTTATTTTTGGCTATTTTTATTCCACTATTTTCATATAAAGTATGGTATAAGTATTTTTCGTACTAAAAAATACTAGAATGCGAAAAACTTAACAAACAACTTTTACTCCGAGATTTATTCTAAACATCACATCATTAAACAGATATTTAAGAAGATACCGTCCATTATTCCATACATATACCTGACTGTAATTTAATTTAAAACAATTTATTTTAATTACGGAAATACCAACCGTTATCTCGAAAGAGTGATCATCTTTTTCGTTTTTCCTGCTAGCAGCTAGCAACTCTTAAAAAATCAATACATCAGTAAATATGCTAAAATTAAGTGAAGTGCATAAAACGGCCACTTATTAGCGTACCAGCATTTCAATATTATCAATAAGGATCATTATCCCCATTACCGCGGCTGTTACTTGGGAAAAAACGTCTGAAAATAATTATATATGAATACGTAATGACTCCATCAGAATCAACTAATGCAAATTGAATACGAGCAAAAATGCTTTCAAGATATGCTAAATTATGGAAGTGTATCGTGAAAATTTCATTAAGCTTCTGCATTATTCATTAGTTTATAACATTTTATATAGCCTGGAAAAATCCTCAGAGAGGAATCCTTAATCAATGGTAAAAGATATTATCGATTTTTGCAAACGATCAGAATGAAGTGATTATATGTTATTATACGAAATTATTCAAATTCAAGACGAACCTTTTGCGTTATTATCATTATCAATAATTTGTTTCGAAACAAACTAAACGAGGGTTCTCAAGTTTTTTGTTGCGACTTGTTTTTTACTTGTGTTGCTTTAAATAACTCTGTATCTGATGTCGACTAGATTGTCGCCTCCAGAAATTCTTAATAGAGGAAATTTATTTTTATTATTATTGGTACCTGTTTACACCCCTTAGTAAACACCCCAAGCATGAATTCAATAAACAGTAACCGGTTGTTTGTTCGATTTTAAATTTACTGTGGAATCAGTAAAATAATTCTTGATAAGGTCAGCATTACACAGACCTTCGGGTATGTTTGATAGAATGTTATCCTTTACTACTCTCACTACTACCGGCTGCAAAATGCACTAGAATTTAAATCTAAGATATATGTTATATAGCTATTAATAACTGATAGCAAGTCGAGCACTGGTGTGTGTTGCCTAAGTGATGTTACTAATAGCAAGAATGGTTCGCCTTTTCTGTTTACTATCAAAATGTACGTGGACTAAATACAAAAACCACTGATATTTTAAATGCCTCGTACTCCTGTTAGTACGAAGCCATCGCTGTAACTGAAACGTGAATTCATAGTGGCGTCCTCTCAGGTGTAAACAAAAAATGGTACGCTACTGAACTCGACCTAGAAGACGTAAAATGCACAACTCGTTTTATCGACATCGTTGGTGTAAAAATTGATTGCAATTTTCTCTATTTTTTTACATCTGTAATACACCCAGACAAAAACATTGCATATTTTATTATTTTTATTTAATTTTTTTTCTTTAACACTTTTTGAGTTTTTTATTGCTAGATGCCTTGCACTGGAGGATTTTACGTATGTTACAGCCAAATAAATTACAAACTGAAGCCTTACAGTGGATTCCTAGAGGAATGAATAAAACAGCCTCATTTTGGTTATAAGATTTAATAAGAAGGGGTAACAATACCGACTTTATAGCAATATTTTCACACAAGATAATAACAATTTAGTACGTAATATTACCTCCTCTAGCTCGAACAATAGCCTGCATTCTCTCCTAGATATGCTCCGCAGAAGATCTTTGATTCCATTCTTTCTTTGCAGCAATTCTTAATTCTGCAATTGAGCTAGGAGTTGGATTTCGTGCTCGTATATGTCGCTTTAGGATGTCCCATAGATGTTCTATGGTATTAGCATCAGGACTTATTGGTGGCCAGTCTAGTGCCTCAATCCCGACGTCTTGAAGGTACTGGATCACTGCTCTTGCGGCATGGGGGCGGGCATTATCATGCGTTAGCACACAGTTATCGTACCCAATAAAGACCGCATAAAGTAAAACATGCTCTTCAAGGATATTGCGTATGGACCAGTCAGAATTCATTCTTAAATTTACCTCAATAAGCTCCGAGTGATTTTCCCAACTAATGCCTCCCTAAAGCATAATGGAACCGCCACCAAAGCTAACATTTTGTGAAGATTACATTCTGCGAACCATTCTCCAGACCTTCTGTATACTCGACTACGTCCATCTAGCTTCTGGCCATCTTGTTTCATCTGTAAAAAGGATTTTTCCCCATTGATGTTCATTCCAATTAGCATGGGCTCTTGCAAATTGTAATCGTCTGATCTTGTACGTGGGAGAAGCCTAGGGACTACAGCAGGACGTTTCGGATTTAAACCGACCTCTTTTAGCCTTTTTATTACTGTTTTGACACTTACGTTGACTTGTCTAGCAATAAGTAATTCATTTTTCAGATGCGGAGCGGTATGTGAGCGATTTCGCAAGGATTGTAATCTCAAATATCGGTCATCTCTTGGCGTTGTACATCTTTTACGTCCTTGACCAGGCCGCCTATTGTATTCTCCAGTCTTATTGTATCATTTTACTATACGAGAAACAGTCGTTTGATGGATATGCAATCTCCGCTCAATATCTTCTTGTCTGTACCCCTCATTGGCTAAAGTAACAATTTTAACACACACTAACTCACTTAAATGTGGCATCTCACTCACCGAAACTACAGAAACAAAAAATAAATCACTCAAAATGACATTTTGATAACAACAAATAAAAGAGCAGTCGTTTTTAGTCGCCAGGGCACACTATGATGCGTTTGTGCTATGTTTGTAATATTATTGCTTATTCAGTATAAAGGTTATCTCTAAACATTATTTTGTCCAAAACTAAATTAAATTATACATAAAACCCTCCAGTACAAGGCATCTAGCAATAGAAAAACTCCCGAATACAAGCAATACTCTGAAAAAGTTAATTTTACTGGACACATATTAGAACTGCACTCATTCCTCAATTTCTTTGATCCTAAGCGATATAACACAACACTTAATTCAAACGGACGTATACTAGATTTGATAATGTCTAACCAAGCTTATATATGCTTACATATATAGTCAGTATGTAAAATCATTCGAAATATCAGTTACATCAGGGGTTCCCCAGGGCTTTGTTCTGGGGCCCCTCCTTTTCAGACTATTTATTAATGATATTATAGATAATATAGATGTATACTATTTACTTTATGCGGATGACATGAAGTTGTTTTGCAATATTAGCTCTGAGGCAGACTGCGAAAAATTGCAAAACGATTTGGAAAGGGAGCTCATTGAATAATCTTCCACTAAATGTTAATAAAGTCCCTACTAAAAGATTATTAATTAAGTGGCAACACATTACACTGCTCTAAGCATATAGCAGGTCTTGGGGTCACCATGACAGTGAATTAACTTTTAATATACATGTCAATAACGTAACGCAATCTTCTTTTAAAAATTGGGGTTTATTATAAGAAATTCAACCGGCTTTGGCGTGAACACATTAACACTGCTTTTTAATTCTTTGGTCAAATCAAAACTTAAATATGCTCCACTAATATGGAATTCCAGCTATTTGACATATATCGATAGGTTGGAGGCAGTGTAATGACGGTTTCTTAACCTATTTTACCTATTTATCCTTTAAGGAAGATAGGTTATATCCACCAATTGGAATATCACAAAGCCATCTACTTGATCGATTCTCATTACCTAGCCTGAAAGATCGCAGAATTAGACAGTCATTAATATGTCTGTATAAAATACTAAATAACAAAATAGACTACCTCCAGGTATTAGAACAAATATGCTTTCATGTACAAAGGACCGAGGCTCACATATAATAATATAGTATTCTGCCAGAACGAGGACTAACAACAAACATTCACCGCTTCACGTTATGTGCGATAATTACAACAACCTGCAAGACAGAGTTGATATATTTAGTTGTAGTATAAATAAACTGAAGACACTCAACACTGTGCAATTAACAGTTCTTATTTTTTCTGCATAGTCTCTGTTTTCTCTTCCCCCGCTTGTTAAAATTATATTATATATTGTTATATAATATTATTCTGTTTGACTCATTAATTTGTAATTTGTGATATTTGTTCATAATCCTGTATTTTGGCCTTGTCTGTTGGATGTAAATAAATAAATAATAACTTTAAGGCAGTCCAGATTTGTTTAAGGATAATTCTTAGTAAAGCGTATAGCACCGAGGAAGCATTATAAATATTTAACGTGAAGCAAAAGTTAATTCTGAAAATGAATTAAGAGAATTAATTAAGTCTTGTAGATAAACGTAATGCGCAGGCAGAGCACAGAACTAATATCTGTTCATTTGGCGAAATCCTCCGAGTGCTAATGACATGCACCCGCGGGGTTGGTTTTAACCAACGCGCCGCTATAATGTAGCGGTAAATTGAGTAAGGGTTGCACCCCCCGGTTGAGCTATCACCCCCCTGAGTCCCATTTACCAGCCAGACTCTATTATTATTGTATAGAACAAATCAGAAGGTTAACGTAGAGTGGCCTAATACCAATATAAATCATCGGGAAATAAAAATGTAACTGGGGACTTCTGAAAACATCAGGGGCTTGTTTTTGTAAAAGGGTCCGGTGCTATGTTTGTATTCTGCGGTTAAATAGCTTGTTCTATTTGTTATTGATGAAGTGTTTGGGCTATTGTGATTTCACAATTTGTGGTATTGGCGCCTGCGGTATACGACTAAATGGATAAATCCGCGCTAATAAAAATACGCCGTTACGTTCCGTGTAAAGCGCATTACTTAAAAGTATTACAATTTTGTTCTACTTTTAAGTTAAATTTAAGTAGTTATATTTCTTGATTTAAAAATAGCATTTTAAACGATAATTAGAAAGTTGTTAATATCCGAGCTAGAGGAAATAGGACTAAGAAACGACATGTTAAATTGGTTTAAAAGTTACTTAAGCAACAGATCAGAATGAGTTAAATATAAAAACTCAGTAACAATAAGTGAGCTACAAATAGAACATGGTATTCCCCAGGGAACCATTCTTGATCCTATTCTATTTACTCCTTGTATAAATGATATTGTTAACAGATGTATACAATTATAAATAAGGAATTATCTGTATTAAATAAACAGTTGAGTGAAAATAGTTTAAGCCTTAATTTAAATAATACAAAATACAAGCCAGGGTGGGGTGCTTGATATCAATTGTTATAAACCCCACGCTTTTTACAATAAAATGAATCTTAATATTTAACCATTATTTTTTACTTTTTAGTTCGGTGTGCTATTAAAGCGTGTTTTATTAGTTGTTTTAAACTATAATTTTTTTTAGTCATCCTCTTGCCATTCATTCCTCGGCACGTTAAATATATATTAATGACAACGGTTCCTCTGCCAAAATCCCGACAATAGATTAGCCATTTTTTATTTTATCCTGATGATCTTGGTGAGGACATTAGGACAAAGTTTTCAAATTATTGTATTGTCATTGGTTCTTGGCAAGTGTGCAAAGTTTCAGTTTAATCTGACGTTTTGAAGTAGGTGAGAATCACATTCAAAGATTCCGGTACATACATACATACAGGTTAAGCTAAGAAAAGCTTGTTAAAAAAGTAGTAATGCGAGGGTATGTTGCGGATAATGTAAGAAAAGTGAATGGATTATTGAATTATGTTAGCCAAAATGAAGAAACTTTTTGAGACAAATTCAGTGAAACTGTCGCTTCAAAAAGGCAGTGCAAGAAAAATATTTTAAAAAAAAACGGATTTCGATGCTACAAAATGAAGAAAATTCAAGATTTAAATGAGGGAGATAAGCCGAGGAAAGTAAGATTTTGTAGATGATTGTTAAATAAAAAAAGAAATGGCCCGTTGATATGTAGCAAAATTCTTTGGTAGGACGAATCAAATTTTTTTAACGATGGATTTTTCAATAGAAATATGCATTAGAAGTAGACACGAGAAAATACACATGGTGCAGAGATACTGCTTTCCAAGAAATATTTTATACGAATGTTTGGGTGGGTCTTTTAGGGGCTAAAGTAATTGGTCCTTATTTTCATGATGGCAAATTAACCACTCGTAGATACCTTATTTTTTTATTATTTCATTTTATTTAAGGTACAGTGTATAATAAACGTAGAAACAGCACCTAAATTGATCCTAATATATTCCCTGGCAAGGCGAACAAATTGTTTTACATTAACTGTGGATCTTATAGAAATGGGAAGTTTTTATTATAAAATTAAGACCCTTTGAAAGACACAAAATTCTGGCATATACTTTTTGTGAGGAGTTTTTCTTCAATTAACGCGTTTGTGATTGTTCTTGTTTGGTAAGGATGGTTAATGTAATGTTTCTCATTCTTATTGTGAATAAAAATATAATTTTGTAATGGGTACCTATATCATTTTAATATTTAGTAAATTAGTTTCACCATAAAGTTTTTTTGTAGGATATTTATTTGTTTTTTTTTGACATTACTTTTATAACTCGGTTTTGACATGTCGCTAGAAGTTTTAACGTGCCCCATCTCCCCCATATTATAATAACATCTCTTAAGATAGACTCTACCAAGGCTTTATATATCATAATTGTTCAGTATTTAATATCTGCCTTGTATTATAAAACACGGGAACTAATGTTAGAAATTTGTTGTTATAAATTCTATGTAATGACTCCACTTCATATGCTGGTCTATAATAACACCTAAGTACTTAAGTTTTTTGACGGATTCAATATAGTTATTACAAAAGCAGTTGTAATTTTTACAGTTATTTTCGTGTAATGTTATATTATTGTGTAAATTACATCCAGCATATGAAGGGGACAAAGATATGAATTTAGTTTTTTGATGATTTAAGGTCAAAAACGTACGACAAGCCATTTTTGTACAGTGCTAAGTCCAATGGAAATCTGATTGCCAATCTTTATTGTTGAATAAAAGCGCAGTATCATCCGTATAAGATATTATTTGAAAGTTTTCATTTCTTAATAATGAGATACCATTTATATAAATTAAGAACAAAATTGGACCTAGTACTGTACCTTGTGGTACACCTATATCAATCATACTTGATTCACTAAGTGTGTTATTGATTTTGACAACTTGTGTAGATAATTTTTAATTAAATCTTGTGCAAGACCCTTAATTCAGATTTTTTCAATTCAATTACCTGCAAAACGAATTTCAAGATTTTCTTTATGAATTAACAGTGGCAGAAAGATTAAATTATTCATATTTTCAACAAGACGGGGCTCCACCTCACACTACTGTAATATGCACAACTTATTTAAATCAAGTTATGCCAGATAGCTGGGTAGGCACCTATGGACCCAATCTATGGCCAGTTCGATCACCGGATATTACTCCCTTGGACTTTTTCGTCTGGGGTTACATTAAAGACAAGGTACTTCAAACTGCCCCTGAAAATATTGACGACATCAAAACCAGAATTAGAAAGGCATGTGAGGCAATTACTCTTGAAACTATCCAAAATGTCATGTGTGAGCTGTCTCGTAGAGCACGTTTGTGTATTAGAATGCATGGTGCACAATTTGAGCATTTGTAGTTAGGAAAGTAAACACATATTTTCCTTTCAGTATGGTAGTAAGTAGTACTGTTATACATAGTCTCTCGTTTTTTTGGTTGTTCATTTTATACTTGTATTTTTATTTATATGAAATATTTGTTGTTTGTTTGTATTAAATTGTAATAAATAATTATTAAATTATAATTATTATAAATTAAATTGTTACTATTATGGTATAGCTGATTTTTACGATTCAATGATATGAATTGTGGTTTTCGTAAAATATTAAATAGTGACACTATGAATTAAAATTTTTCTAACATGTTATATATATCGTTGGAAAGAGAAATGCATGAAGCATGCATTGAAGGCATGCATGAAAGGGGCCTCTCAATATCACCAAACAGAATTAGGGAGATAACAGCAAGCCTTGTTTACTTGGAGATTCTCAGAGCTGTCATATGCCCGTCAAACTTGCTTCATAGTCTTTTTGTGATTGGCGCCTACGACAACATTGATCATAACTACAGCAGCACAACTTCAGAATCATCTTTCCATGGAACAGGAATTTCTATCTTTCAAATTTCCGCTAAAGGGGAAGTTGGTGAGCCTCGTAAATCTGTCAAAAGCATATCTTGTGTTGATCAAAGTAACAGAAAAGTGCCAGAGCTTCCAGATAGCTTCAGTGTTGCCAAGCCAGTTACACTGCCCTCAAAGCAGCCACCTGTGCCAAAAGCAGACCAGACCACCTCTTCCGAAATGTTAATTTCAGAATTTTGATCTGAATGGAAAATGGAACAGGAATGGCTAGACCACATCCTTACTGACAGAAAAGATGGGCATCTAGATATTTCCTGGGCGGCATTCCATACTTCAAAAAAATGCTCTTCATCATTTGAATTAACGCGTAGTTCTCTTCACCGGCAATGCTGAAGCATGCAATGGAACAAATAAAAAAAATTACTACATTTTTAAATCCAGGACAAACTCCTGTCATATGTGTGGACCAGCCTCTATTTGCTTTGATTAAATCCGTCCAGTGGAACTGGCCTGATTTTTACGGTGAATCCAAGTTTGTAGTCATGTTTGGAGATTTTCATATTGAGAAGGCATTTTTGAAAGTGCTTGGCCAGATTCTCGAAGATAGTGGCTGGACTAGTTTGGTGGCAAACTCTGGAATCAAGACAGAGGCAGGAGCGGAAGCGTGTCTTAAAGTTACCCATGTCACAAAAGCATTAGCAATTCATCAGAAGACTGCTGCGGTTTTATACAGTCTGCTCAAAGAAGCATTTACGCAAGGAAATCCAGAGATTTCATTTGAAGAATGGATTGAAGAGAAACGTTCAAACTGCCCAACTTTTCAATTCTGGCTTCTAGTACTAAACTTGGAGATACTTCTCCTGTCTTTCATTCGGTCTATTAGGGATGGTAACTACGAATTGTACACACAAACGTTGAAGAAGTTAGCACCTTGGTTTTTCCTGATGGACCATCCCCACTATCCTCGTTGGTTGCCAATCCATATAAAAGACTTAGAAGAACTAAAAGACACAGCACCCACTGTACACAAATACTTTTGCAAAGGTCAATTTGTTATCCACAAAACAAATAATCTTTTTTCTGCACTCGATGTGGATCAAGCTCACGAGCAAAATAATGCTCTCATAAAAGGAAATGGTGGTGCTGTAGGTCTATTGCAAGACCCAGCCATGTTGAGAAGATGGATGCTGTCTGGGCCACAATTAGTTAGCATTCTCGATGAGTTTGAGTTAACAAGCAGAACTGACAGTACTGACAGTCCTGTTCACCATGAACAGTACGCTGCTTACCAGAGCAAGTTCCAGGACCAAAAGGAAGATTTAAAAAGAAGCTTCCTTGAGTTCGGAAACCCTTTTGAGAAAAACTCATGTGATCTTGTGGTTTGGGACACAAAGATTATAATGGATCAAGAACGGGTAAAAGCTTTGGTTGGTGCTGAAAAAAAAGCCTTACTATTGTACAACAACTATGAGTGTATATGCTCCTCTGAAACAAACTCGGACTAAGTTCTTTGGCTTTGCTCGAAAAAAGGTTTCCTCCTCAAACATTTCTGACTTGAGAAATGATGTTGAGCTTTTCTCTAGGGCTTTCATTGTAAGTCAAAACAGAGACTTGGATTTGGACAAGTTTTTTGAGTATGAAAATTCCAGTGCCCCACCTTTCGCTTTCCTCAAATGGTGTTATACGATCATGTCAGAAATCTCAGCTACTTAAAATTCTGGAAGAAGCCGTTGATCCACCACAATTTGAAGGATTCTACGATACAATCATTTACGATGGAGCAGCATTAGTACATGCTCTTCCACCCAAAACATCATGAACTCTTGGAGAATACTGTCATACGGAATTCAAAAACAGAATTTTGAATGATGCTGAGAGATTCCATGCAAACAGAATACACATTTCTTGGGATACTTACTCAAAAACTTGTCTGAAGAAACGTGTGAGAGATAAGAGAGGCGTTGGTCTTCGTCGCCAAGTAGCACTAGAGCAGACGGCATGATTTTTCTCCACGCTAAAGACAATGTTGAACATGGAGCAAAAAAAATAATTATTTGCACAGTACATACTGATGTAGTTGTTTTGGCAATTTCTTTCTTTCACATTCTCAAAACTGCGGGACTACACGAGATGTGGATTCTATTTGGTGCTGGGAAGGGTCAGAGATACATGAGCATTAATGCCATGTTTGAAAGTATGGGTGAACATAAAGCTGTTGCATTGAGAGGATTCCATGCATTCACTGGATCAAATATAACGTCATCATTTGCAATAAGAGGGAAACAGAGTGCCTGGAAAGTGTGGAAATCATTTCCTGAAGCTGCTGAAGCCTTCCAAGCTATCTCTCTACCACAGCAGTCTATTTCTGACGAGACTTTTCAAGTTCTGGAAAAGTTTACTGTTTTGCTTTACTACAAAGGCGCGGAAGACTTCTCAGTCAATCATGTTAGAAAGCTTCTATTTACTTCAAAAAGTCGCAGCCTCCAAAGTCTGCCTCCAACAAAAGAGGCACTAAGGCAGCATTGTCTTCGTTAAGCATACCAGGCAGGACAAGTTTGGGGTCGTGCGTGCTCAGTGATGGACAACATTCTAGGCCCAGAAGGATGGGGATGGACCATGGTTACTGGAGAGTGGGTGCCGGTCTGGTCTTCTCTTCCTTCTATTATGGAAGCCTGCAGAGAATTGATTACGTGTAGTTGCTCCGGATGCCGTACACGATGCTCGTGTTCAAAGGCCAAGGTTCCATGCACGCTACTTTGCACGAACTGCACTGGGGGGTCGACAATGCAGCAATGAATACAATAGATGGTATGCGTTTAATTGATTTTTTTTAAATTTGTTTCACAATAAAATTTCAAGATCATTATATTGCTTAATTGATCCAATGCCTTAATATAATAATAATATATAATAATTATTTTGTTTCAGAGACGAATTGGAATATGAAGATGATCGCGTAATCTAGAGTCATAAGAGCTGATTAGAAGCAGTGAATTTACATGATTATTTCTTAGTATTTAGTCGTTTTTTGTTTGTGAAAATTTGTTTCTTAATGTAATAACTGTTTTCAAAATCAATAAAATCAGGGCTGTTTATGAAAACAAGCCTTTCTTAACATATACGCAACCTCATATACATAAACCCTTTTTTGTGGGGAAAGAAAGGGATATCGAGCACAATTAAAAACTTACTTATCAACGAAATTAGTGAGAAAAGTGAAATTTTCAGGTTTTTGAAAATTGTGCAGAACCCTTAAGGTGTACAGATAAATGTATAGGGACATAAAAGTGTTTACAAGAGCTTTCAAACAAAAAAAAAAAAAGAAAATCGAAATCGGACAATTAGGAGCTGAGATACAAAAAAATTAGTGCGGCTAATGGCGAGATCTGTAATGGCCGCCATTTTGGTGTTCTACACGGATTTTCAAGTGGCTCCCTATCTGGAAAGTTGCCTTTTGGCATCAAATGTGACCACAGAAAATGGCACATTCCAATCAAAAAGTGCAGCTTTTTTTGGTGTACCCGACGTACTATCAGTTAAATTTTTTGTGACATGTTTTATATCATTGAAAAGAGAAAAAATAAACGGAAGTAATGGTGTCATGGCCTATTTTGAGATGTCAAAGCCAACTTCATTTTTCGAATTTTTGATACACATTATTATTCTTATATTGTCTTTGCCGTCAATTTTCATCCCTTTAACTTTTTTCATATCTCCTCAAATAAGGAAGCTACAACGATTTGTGGGTTTTCCTATTTTTCAGGTTTTTCTCCCTCTCACAAAGTAGGTTATGGATTTCAAATTTCTTTTTACTCAAATATAGCTCACAAAAAATAGGATAACTATTTCTAAAACTCTATTCTTCTACAATAGATATTCAGCGAGATATTTGGTGTGGGCCTCGTAAAATAGACAGACGGTATTAAAATCACTGAAGAAGGAAACATTTTTTGTTTTTAGACATTATGCCCGAAAAAGAAAAATAAATTATTTTCCGTTGCCATGTTATCGTATTTATGGTAATCTTTTTATCACTGACTAATTTCGTAAACTTAACAACTTAATTTGCTTTCAGTTCTTTTCAAATTGATGTTCCCATTCTACTGTGAATATAACCGGCGATGGAATGAAGATTAAAGATATTATTGTTAATAAAACAGCAAAGCTTGGTGTCACTATCGAGTATAATAACATAAGTGTATAATAACATTTGTGTTATTATACACTTATAAAATCCTGTCGTCCTTGTGTGAAACATGACAGCGCACACAAATGCAGTATCTGATAATTATTTTAAATGATAAAGTTGCCGTGTTCCATTTATAATTCTGTCGTTTGACAGCGCTCGCTGTAATTGAACCGAGACTACACAAGCCTGTACGTGACCATATTATTATCAATTCAATTATAATGGCTGAATTGATAATTTGTGCAATTTGTGCAGCGTATCTGGAATCGTCTCTGGCCTGTCGACAGAGTATCATTTACGAACACAAAATCACAATTTCCGTTTAGAAAATCCGACCCGATAGTTTTAATTATAGAAATGACAGACGCGGTATTTGCACTAAAAAACAATTAATTTTATCACGGACAACGAAAAATAAGGCGTCAAATCGGATATTAGCTAATTCTGCAATTCGAAACGCTTTTTGTTCGAGTTATCTGTGATAAAATAAACATTTATTTGAAATGATAAATTAGTATATATTCTGTGTTGGCGTAATGAGGTATCATGCCGCGTTAATTAAATGCTGCAGTTGCTAATTACGGTAATGGAGTAATTTTTTGTTCTTTCGTTTGTAGTTAACTATGATTAATCATGAAAGGATAATAAAAATCGACTATGTGAACTCCATCTAAGAGGGTATAATTTTGCCGCACATACTTGAGAATTGTCGATTACTGGAGGAGTTAATTATATTAGTCATGTCTTCAATAATCGGAGTATTTACTTTTAATTGCTTGATAAATTAGTACTGAAAAAATGCATTGTTTAGGAATTAAGTCAATTTACGAATTGAAAAATTTTCAATATTCTGAAATATCCTAAAGAGTTGAGCCTATTGAGGCGATGGTGAGCTGTTACATGGCCTATTAGTGGAGCGAAAACGATAAAAAATTGTATCCAATTTTTTTTGTAGTATAACCAGATGAAACCGTCATGACGTCATTAAGTAGGTCAGTGGACATCCGAGAAGGTCATTTACGACTTTTTTTAACGGTACCGATTTCTTTAAAATCGACAAATGTGTAAAATTTGTTAAAGTTAAAAAACGTACTTTTTATGAATCGCTTCGCCATATCTTCGAAACCGCATGACATATTTTAATGAACTTTTTTAGTTTGAAAACAGATACATAAGCGCAGATGACAGCCTAAGAACTATACGAAAAAAAATTTTTAGAAAAAACGAAAAGACAATCTGATAGTTTCGTTTACCTGGTAATGACTTTTTCACGAATTGAAAAACTTTGTTATTTAAAGGAATTTTGCCATAGTATCTGCATATGAATTAAAGAAAAAAATATTGGAAAAGTTTTTAAAACAAAAATCAACCTTCTGTGGCAAATAGTTTTGTACTTATCGTCATTTAACATTATTAATATTCGCACGCGCGATGTGCTTGTCGAGATAAAGCACACCTAGCATATCATATACTTACTAGTGGACGGAATATGTCCTCTGCTTGTCAAATGAGTAACAAAATAAATGAAAATGTTAAATGTTAAAAAAAATCGTAAATGGCTTTTCGGATGTCCAGTGACCCATCTAAGGATGTCATGAAGGTTTCATCTGGTTATACCTCAAAAAAAATTTTTCAAGAAGGAAGCGTCTTTTTCTTGACCTTTTACTGCGCTATAGGTCCATTTAATAACTTTGTTAAAACGGCTGATATTTGTTTATGTTTAGCACGATCTGGTAGCACTTTGATTTGGGTTTTATAAGTGAGACGACTTCAAACTATCAGAAATTTACTGGATCTTCACGACGCAGTTTGAAAACAATTTGCTTTAATTCTCAATCCATAGTAAATGCTTGGTTATGTTATATTTGTAATCATAGTTGTAGAATATCTCTGAATAATTTTTAAAGATTCCTTTTATCGATTTTATACTTGTCAGTAATTTAATTGTGAATAGAAAACTACCTACAAAAGGAATCCGGTTGTGCGCTTATGTCGCCCATCAACAGATGGAGACACTCGTATAATTTACAGCTTTCATTTTGTTCAGGAAAAATATATTTTTAAAGTTTATATATTGGTACCGCATTTTAAATTGTGATATAAAAAAGTTTACCTTATTAGTTAAAATCCTGAAGTGGTCATTTATCTCCCAAATCTGATCTGATTGATAGCACAAACTTTCGACTGTGAGATCTTCAGGTAATTACTATTACATTCATATCCATGTGCCTTTGTGTTTTAACACCAACAGGTAAATTTTATTTATTAATCATTTCAATTTCAATAATTTTCAATTATTTCATTAATACATTTTCATTATAAAAATAAATTAAATTCAATTTTTTCAATTCAGTAAGTAACCAAAATACAACATGCAACCACAATGTAATAAAATATTATTTTCTATCTCATTTGGCAATTTAGTGACAATCAGCAAATACAATACGATACGATACAATAAAGTAAAAACTAAATTAATTATTACTTTAACGGTTTATTCTAAGAAGCAAATTTACAGTTTGAAGTATCAGTTATAATTGATTTAATAATTATCAATTTGATTTATTTATTTAATAACCTATTGTTAATTGTTAGGCTTGTCCTTAAATTTAATTTGAAGTCTATTGTACGCAAGCTACTTATCTTCAAAATGATATTCAATATATTATTTATTATTATTTTAAACAACCAGGTTCGATTTCCTGCTTTTAAGGCGTTTAAGCCTTCAGTTTTGTATTAATTGATACAAGAATTGATTAGACTAGAAGCTATTCTGAAAGCTTTATATTCTAACTGCCTTAGGAATCGAATGTTGCCTTGCAAGTAAAAAATTGCCAAAAATATTTAGATTGGATGCTCTGCGAGACAATTAGAATCTGAAGTGCAGTACCAGGACTTCCCTCTCAATCTGGAATCATAGGAAATTGGTATATAGTAGTCAAGGAGCGATTTGCGGATACGATAACGGAGGATTAGCAAAGAACAATGAATGTTGTCGACTAATGATGTTATAAGAAAGGACTCTCTATAAATCCCTACAGGACCACAGTTGTCATGTTTACACGGAATGCTCAACGGAGTGGCCTGTGAGGCAAATTATTTAGAAGTCATCTTTGACCAAAAACTCACATAGAATTCCAAAATGAATCTGTGGTTATACAGCAAGGCAGCGAGACCCATGATCAGTGGTATAACGGACTAAGACGGTGCAGTCGGGCGCAATAAGGCTGTTAAGGTAGTGTACAAAGGTACTTGCCTGTGCGTCACGGGGGCCATAAAAACTGCTCCTACGGCTGGACTTGAGGTTCTCTTGGACCTGCCGCCATTACACATATTCATACAAGGCAAAGCTCAGTTAGTGGTGCACAGGTTAATGCAAGGCCAAACGCCAATTAACCAGCAACACGGGACGGAGTACCAGAAGTTATTCGCAAAGATGAAGGCAGATTCCATTCTAGTCATGCCCACGGACGAACTTCAATAAGAACTTTCAAACTGCAATATGAGACAAGGAAAACTGGAAAAACGGTGCCCCCCATAACAGCACAATCAGTCTGGTACACACCGACTTTTAAGTCGATACGGTTTGGCAAGGAACTAACAGTGATGCAAAGAAGGAGTATAGAGACTATTAATTAATGTAACATTAAATTAAAATACTTTAATGGATTACTTAAGATTGTTGTTGAGTCTAGGAAAAACTAATATTGAACCATCAGATATCAAGTCCATCCCCTCATTATTATGCTATTTCCTTATTTCATCAGAATTCGAGAGGTTTAAACAAAAAGATTATGGATTTTTATTGTAATGTACTAGCTACAAACTTTGATATTATATCATTAACGGAGAGTTAGTTGAAAGATAGTACATACTCATCTGAATTATTTGGAAATAATGACATTGTCTATGGATTTGACAGAACTACTGGTAGAGATGGTGTTTAGCTATGATTAAATATTAGTATTTATAATTACTTGGAGATGTCCCTAAAGCTTGGCAAGCATATTATTATAACTGGTGGTTTCAATATTCACGAATGACTAATCGGCCCAGTATAGATCCTTGAAGAACACCGGAATCCTGTAAGAATTCGATAGAACTTATAGTCATACTGTTGAACATATTGGTATCTATTTTGCAGATATAAATTTATTACATTTATTAAATCCACTGATAAACCGAATGTTGTCATCTTTGAGAGTAAAATACCGCGATCATATCTGTCGAAGGCCTTGAAGAAGTCTGTAATCACATCAAACTGACTAGACCGATCTCAAGTTATTCACATAGGTATTCAGTGACGCAAACGAGATTGATTACCGTGAATCTGCCCCTCATAAATTCGTAAATCCGTGTTGATTGGACGATACAATGCCTGATGTATGGTCATAAATAACAGAGTGTAGAGAAGAGAAGACTGTAGAGTGTATTCAGAATTTTGAAAAAATTGCAAATCACCTGTAGGTGAACATTTGTAGTGATAAGTACTATTTAGTACTTATCACTTTTCATGAAGATGATAGCGGTTAAAACTTGTTATTTCTGTTAGGGTAAAGTAGGTTGTTATTATTTACTGAAAATTCTGTTCTTCATTACCAGATGTTGTTAAGGACAAAATAATCAGTAAAACAATCGACAATTACTTGCGGTCTTCTATTTCCGCGTTGTTATGGTGTAAGGTAGATGGTATAGGCAAATGTTTATTATTTTTTGAATTGAAGAAATACCAAAACTTCTTAGGGTTAACTATAATTTCTGTTTCAACAGTTGAAAAAGCTTAACAAGGAATTAGAGTTGATTGTAGAAACAAAATTATAGAAGTTAGGTATCAGGTAATCCTTGTGATGCCAAAAATAAGTTTTATAAAATCGCCCTTCGATCCAGTACTTACTTTCCAATATTTTCGGTAGTATTACTCCACTATAATATTTGTTAGTTACTTACCTAAATGAATTTCAAATTAATTTAAGTTTCACATACTCCTACGCACGTCTCTATTATAGTTATTAAAATATTTTATATTTATACACAGACGCCAAGAGAGAAATAATAGTCCACTTAAATAATTTATGTTAAATCGTACAAAGTCGCATTTGTAAATATTTTCTGTTAATTGGTAAGCGCCTAATAATTTATAGGATTATGCTACAGACCTTAATTAATTGATTTTATTAAATATACAAATAAATACCACACGATAATTAGAAAATGTTGGTATGCAATTATACCTCGGTAACTATAAATTATGGGTTCAGCGTTAAACTCATGACATATTCGAATGGTTTAATTATAACTTGCTCGTGGATATTTTTATCAACTTAATTAAATATTCAACGACTGGTTTTTGACGAGCTACACGATGTACAAATTTCCCAACTTGCCGCGTTTAGGCGACAAAAAAAAAGATTATTAATAATCCGTGTATAGTTAATGGGTTTGGATGTACAACATTTAAAATCTCATGTAGAATATAACGTTACAAAACACGCAAGCATCGAATATTATGTTATGAAATATGGGAAATGAACATGTTGGACATTAAATTTCTAAAATATATAGATACTGCTCTTTTTTCTACGCCTACTGGATCGCGCAGTCTTACTCATACAAATACAAAATCAATTGGCCCATAGCAGGATCAACCATTGAAAAGGGCCTCCGCAGCTACAACATTAAAATTGTGTCCAAATGTTGTCTTTTACTGTGGAGACTCGTATTACAAATCTCCGTGTGATACTTAAAAGGAGTAAAAATAAATATTTTTTTAAACTTGCTTTTCTTAAAGTCGTACAACGTCGGCGTCGTACAAAAAAGTAAAGAAACATACAACAAAAGGAAGATGTGTGCACTTTGTGTGATTGTACAAATGATGCGCATGTCTGGCTTTTCTTGCAATTATTTTTTACTTTTTAGTGCGACTTTAAGAAAAGCAAGTTTAAAAAAGATTGTATACAGGCTGTCCATTTTATCAGGACCCTCGAGAATATCTCACTTAATATCGGTCGTACAAAAAAATAATTTTTACGAAAATTGTGCCGATTTATATACCTACAAAATGGATTAAAGACATTTGAAATCCATGGCGTACTTTAAGAGTTATGGCGGAAAATATCGAAAATGCGAAAAACGTCTAGGCCAAATATCTCCGTCATTCGAAGAGATACGAGAAAAATTCTAAGGCGAAATTTTTTTGCAGAACAGGATGTTTCAACGTGGTTTTATCTAATTTTTTCCAAAACCGCTGTATTTTGAGATTTACTCTACAGGCTATTAAAAGAATTATTTTGAAACGGGCGGGAAATGGCGCTATTAAATACAGTATTTTCCTCCCTTTTCAACGATATATCACATGCCATATTTATTCATTGGTACTACGTTAGTGATTATAAAAACATTTTTTTAAAACCAATAATTTTTTTTAACAAGCATTATACTTGCCGTGGAGAAGTATGATTAAATGAAACGATAAAATAATTCAATAAGTTGTTCAAATCTTTGCTATAATAAAACATTAACACAATTAAGAAGAATAAAGTAAATTCAGGTAACAAAAACAAATTAATAATAAAAAGAATATAGCACACAGAACGTTAATATTTATCTAATCCTCAAAATAATTTTTAAGATATCATATCAAGTGTTCAAAGTGTCCACCGCAATTTCTTATGCACAATCGAGTGCGGCGAGGTACTGCATTTAAAACATTACTCAGCATTTCGGGGGTAACTGTAATACATACCTGTTGAATTCGAGCTTTTAGGTCCTCTACATTTTGCGGTGTCGTTGAAAACACCCTATCTTTAATATACCCCATAGAAAAAATCCATTGAGGTTATATCTGGAAAACGAGGAGGCCATAGAATAAATCCATTGGTACCTATCCAGTGTTGAGGCAAAATTTCGTCTAAATAATCTAGACAAATCTGGGAATTGTGGGGAGGAGCTCCATCTTGTTGAAAATATTGAAAGTTGTGTCGATTCTCTAAAGGTAGGTCATCTAAGAATTCATTAAATTCATTTCTTAAAAAGTTTAGGTACCTTTGACCACTGAGGTGACCATCATAAAAATAAGGGCCTATTAAATTGGTGCCTAAAATACCTACCCACACATTTATTGAAAAACAATTTTGAAACCCAGTGGGTCTATGCCAGTGTGTATTTTCAGAAGCCCATTTGTAATGAATATTGCGATTAAAAAATCCATCATTGGAAAAATTTGCCTCGTCGGACCAAAGTATTTTACTACATATTAATGGATTTATATGACAAGCAATTTAAATTTCTCTTAATTATGTTTCCAAATTTTCTGTATTTTTATTTCTTACATAATTAATAACTCGGTTTACCTTATTTACATTATTAGTAACACTGTTTAACCTTGTCTTCTTTTTTAAAAATGAACCATTATTTTTCAGTTTCGTAGCTAATTTTCTGAACAGAGTTTTATTCGGTTGTAGTGCTTGTGGAAATCTGTTTCTATATTCTACTTGAGCTAATCCAGAGTTAAAATTGCATTGGCAATATGTAACAAACATATTATAACGATCAATGTGAGTAAAAATCATTTTTGAAAATTCTAAATGCTTAAACGAGTGTGATTGAGTGAGAATTTAAGTATTAACTGAGATGATCTGTCAAAAAATTAAATTGTCAAGTTTGTTCATAGCCAACTATTTTAAAATAATTGAAATAATAGTGAAATCATGAAATACAAACAAATGGATATTATACTTAAATTAATCGGTAAAGACATTTTAACTTTCTGAGCAAGGAGTGACGCTTTTATGGAGGACCTCTCTATACATTGGCATAACTGCGAATACTCTTTCCATAATTGCTCCATGTTGCTTTCTTGATTATTACTTTGTTTTTGTTACCTCAATTTACTTTATTCTTCTTAATTGTGTTAATGGTTTATTATAGCAAAGATTTGAACAACTTATTGAATTATTTTATCGTTTTATTTAATCATACTTCTCCACGGCAAGTATAATGCTTGTTAAAAAAAAATTATTGGTTTTAAAAAAATGTTTTTATAATTACTAACGTAGTACCATTGAATAAATATGGCATGTGATATATCGTTGAAAGGGGAGGAAAATACTCTATTTAATGGCGCCATTTCCCGTTGGTTTCAAAATAATTTTTTTAACGGCCTGAAGAGTAAATCTCAAAATACAGCGGTTTTGAAAAAAATTAGATAAAACCTCGTTGAAACACCCTGTTTTGCAAAAAATTTTCGCCTTAGAATTTTTCTCCTATCTCTTCAAATAAAGGAGATATTTGGCCTAGATATTTTCCGCATTTTCGATATTTTCCGCCATAACTCTTAAAGTAGGCCATGGATTTCAAATGTCTTTAAACCATTTTGTAGGTTATATAAATCGACACAATTTTTGTAAAAATATTTTTTTTTGTGCGACCGATATTAAGTGAGATATATTCGAGTGCCCTGATAAAATAGACAACCTGTATTTTTTTCTACTTTTTAGTCATAGTTTAATTATTTATAACGTACAGAACCAATTTACATAAATTCATTCATTGTAGCTGGGTTTCGAGATATAATCCTAACGGCATTCAATTATGTCACGGGAACTAATATCGTAGCATTTGTATGGGAAAAAAACGGACGTAGAAGTATCTGATCAAGCGAAAAAAAAAAATCTTTTATATTCTACGTTTTGCCGGAGGTGCCGGTTGGATAGTATATTTAATCAATTTTCACCCCCGCGCCATCGAATACTGTATTGTCATCCGATCTCAGTAACTGTGCAAAATTTCATCAATTGATTATACCAGGAAGTGTGTTAAATAACTGGTGGAAGATTTGAAGACAAGCTTGTGCATGACTACATTGTGAGTTAAAGAAAAGCAAGTAATAAATAATATTGTTTAGAATGGAAATATTACCATTCAATGCATTTAACAAATAGAACTTTAAAGCGTAGTAGTAGTATATATAGCAAGAAGAATGTATTTCTTAAAGTTTTGGATAGAGAAAACCGATTCTATTTGCGTAACAACAGCGAAATACATGATTTCTAAAACAACGAGAAAAATATGCAATAAAAATTCTAGTTATATCTACATATGTATCCTATGAATGCTGCTAATTTAATATATTATAATTATAAATTTCAGTCAGCAATTCTAAGTGTATAACATTCCACTTACACCTGTTTTCGTCGTGTAGAAATTCATAAACTTGGTGCAACTGGCAATCCCCAGTCTTAATACTCCACCCCTACGTTGACTTTCAACGAGTATCAAAGTATATTAGGTTGGGATTACAGTTAATCTAATATTTCCAACAAACAATGTTTCCGACCCCTGTTTTCCATCCCTCAAAAGTTGTTTAAGCATTTCTGATGAGTGCAAAAGGGATAGAACGGTGCCTTGAAGTGCTGTGATTTTCTCCGAGATTGTTATGGGGGCTTATCACCGCAACTTTGTGTTTTAGGGGAAGCTCTCTGGTAAATTTCCGCGTGGACGGTACAGGAATAGAAATTAAGCTTATTTTTGGTGGTAAATGCCCCTATTTGTTACGGGCGTCAGTTTTAATTTTATTTATGAGTTGCGGATTTTCATGCGGAGAGAAGTAAAGGCAATGATAATTGCACTGATAAATGTAACGGGGTTCCTATGTTTATGTATTGTGTGAGAGTTAAATTTGTATTCATTGCTTCCATCGTTGATGGACATGAACGAATATGGTTTTTAATTATTATCTAAAGACCAGCCTGATGTATCTCTCTATTCCTCGTGTGAATTTGCAAGGCACATATATGACAAATAAAGTCAATGATAGATGTTAAAATGCACAAAGGCACGTTTCGTCGTATTCCTCTTGAAACCTAATATTTTTATTAGGATGTGCGCTCTGAATGGTATTTTAGTTACCAATTACTAGAATCGCAATAAAGTGTTCAGATACCGGTGAAGGTACCTATTATTAAAACAGAGGAGTTCCGCAGCAATGTCCAAAGTCATCTGCAGACCGGCTTCGAGCTTTTGGCTCTCATCAGTGCATCACCTTCACCGGTATCTGCTATAAACACTTTATTGCGTTTCTAGTAATTGGTAACTAAAATGCCATTCAGAGCGCACATCCTAATAAAAATATTAGGTGTCAAGAGGAATACAACGAAATGTGCCTTTGTGCATTTTAACATCCTTTAACATTCCTCTAGTTGACTTTATTTGTCACATTTATCTTAGCCGAGGCTTCTTAAAGTGTTTATGGCAGATGCCGTTGGAGGGACCTATTTGTACTATTTGTAAGTCATCGATATAGTACTACCTGCAATGTATATAACATCGGCAATAAAGACTATTATTATTATTATTATTAGATCTGTGTTGTTTACCTTTTATCATTAATTGTGGCACAACCCGAAAACCTAGGAAAGACCGAGCAGACTACATTTTTTTGTATTTTCTTCATGACTCACTTTTCTTCGCTCCTGATATTCCTATACAGATTTCTTTCTTTATGTAAAAATTATATAATTAGTGACATGTTGCTTAAAATTTGTAATAAAGGAGACCCCATTGCCATATTGTAAAGAAGACCACAAGCACAGTACTTAGATATTGTAATTAACAAAAACCTAAAATAGAACTGTCATGTAACAATTTGTAACAACGTAACATTATTAACAAAATTTCTATTTTTATTGACGCTCGCACCTATCGTCCACATCAAGTATTTCACGTCCTTGAAACGCATGGTATTGATCACGATATTCTTCCGCTGCGTTGTCCTGATTTAAATTCCATTGAACTCATGTGAGATTTTTTTGGGAAGGGCACTTCAAAACCGTCGATAAGTTCCAGGGGACATTAAATAACTATCAGATATTCTTCCCATAAATTATAAATTCCAAAAGATGATTTTCGCAAGTATTCAACATCAATATGTGTTTAGTAGCGCGTTTTTTTATATTCATATTTTGAGATATGTATATTTTTTATTACGTTGAACAATGAAAAGTATTATAGGTATAGTCGTGTTTATCTATTATCAGCACTAAAAAACGCAACAAAAACTTTACGACCTCATTAAAATACCCTCTGCACTATTTATAAGTTTTTAATGTGCCTCGGCTTGTTCGATGAGAGCATGCCGCTTGACCCAACGGCGATAGTAATTATGTCGTAAAGTTTTTGTTGCGTTTTTTGAGTGCTGATAATAGATGAACTCGACTATACCTACTCAACTTGAAATTTCGAGATTCAGCGAAACCTCTCACCCGAGGATCGCTCCCTTTCTATTTTCGCTCCCAACTGCCGATTTAAATAAAGCACAGCAAATTGAGAATGTCGGCAAACCAAATGATTAGAAAAGGAATGAAAAATCTTAAGGCTGTGCGTGGGAGTTCTTCGTATTACGTGTTACTTCAGTGGTTAAAACGGACAATAAATCAGTATCTGACTGCAACTGTTTTGCAGGAATGTGAAACGTATATCTTCTCAATCTATTCGAAATGTAAGTACATTCTTCAAGGTAATGCAGCTAATAATGAAAATTCTTATTTACACCATATCACTAAGAAATTAAATTCTAAGTCTCTTTAGCGTTCAGCAAAGTGTGAAATCGATTATAAAATACAATACGAATATTTATTAAGTGCTATATAAAAGCAAGAAAGGTTGGGAATATTAAATTATAAACGGGATTATAGACCTTGAAAACAACCGCTAAATAGATTTTGATAAATAATTTGTCAGTCAGTTCCAATTTTTAAACATAAGGTAAATGAAAACATTAATTAAGAATTTGCAAATTACCTATTAATTTTTTAGTTGAGTACTTATAAACAGGAAGTATTTTCAAAATTCTTCGTTACTATCAAGAACATATATTTCAGGCACTGAAAGTGTTTCACAGACAACGAGCAATTTTGGACAACATCGATGATAAAATCAAAACTTATATTAGCTGTTTAATTCATTCTTTTTTCGAACGAAATGAAATGTAGATAAAATGTTAGCGGCGGTGGAGGAAAATGAATGTCTACGGTCATTTAAAGGAATACTTTGAATGCTCTTATTGAAAATGTAGAAATTCTTTCTCAGAACTACGAATTGAATGATTATATAATCATATTGGCCGGAAAAAATGACTTACATCAGAAACGATTTCCTTCTCTCGCATTAATAAATAAAAAACTCAAGAAACGCTGCGCATCCAATATAATATTTGTATCAGTTCCCTACACAAAAAGTATCTTTATTAACAACAAAATTTACAAATATAACAGTAACCTAAAAAGGTACATCAGGAAATTGAACCGCATAGCTGAAGGTAACATAACTTACTATGAAATCAATCAAGAAGATTACAGGTTTACTTTAAAAACAGTGGCTAGAGGTTTATTAAATATTATAAATAAAAAAACGGTATCAAATAAAACGTTGATTCATATCAATATAGAAAATGTTGTTAATAATAAATCAACTAGAGGAGATATAGCGAGAGAAAACGTTACAAATGCTACAATAGAATGTGTAAATCTTGAAGATGCCACAATGCATTATGAGGAGAATTCTAGAGGGACTTTTACGCTTAGAGAAGAAATAGAAATAATGGAAAGAACGGAAACTGCTTCAAAGAAAAATGACATCGTCATCAATGCTCATGACGTACAAAATTCTAACAATAGTAATAATCGGTGCTAGAAACGAGCGAAATATTAACGAACCTAGATTAGGCAAAAACAGCATCTCAGGAATATACACCACTAACAAATCTTTATACAAGAGACCAAGAAGAGCAATTTTCTTTTTTAGGAATATAGATGAGAGTTCTGTTAAGGATAATTTTAAATTATCACTTTGTAATGTCGATGTACAGAGTTTATTAAATAAAATTGATGAAATCGAGGTATTTACTCAAACAGAAAATATTGATATACTACGTATCACTGAACATTGGATACAAAACAAAAATATAAATAATATAAGAGTGTCAGGTTTCAACATATGTTCCTATTTCTCTAGATCTGAACATGTACATGGAGGCTCTGTAATATTATGTAGTGACCGTATTTCTGAAAATGCATCTGAGATAACAAAATTTAAAAAAATTTCGGTTGAGTGTCATATTGAAATGTGTAGTATAATATACAACAATATGTTATATGTGTTTACCGACCACCAAATGATGAGTTAGATATTTTTTTTTTAAATATTTCTGCTACTTTAGAAATGGTAATGAGACAAACTAACTTGGTAATATTGTGTGGTGATTTTAACATTGACTATGGCAAAAATAATATTGCTAAACAAACTTTATGTGAAATCTTTAACTCATTTGAATAAAACATCACATCACATGATCCAACTAGAATATTTACAACGTGTCATGGACAAACACATTCTAGCACAATCGATTACATATACGCAAATCTACCCTTAGATATGTACCACTGCAAAATTTTAGATCCTTGCATAGCAGATCATTTTGCACAAATAATGACCATTGTAAATATAAAAGATAAGCAAACCTTTGAAGATGTCATCAAAAGTTATAGAAATTTCTGTGAAAAAAATATATCATTATTCGTGTAAAAAGTTGCCCAAACTAACTGGTCATTTATATATGATGTAGACAATATTAATGTATCATTTTACCAATTTATAAACAAGATGTCATTTTGTCTCGATACTTGCTGTCCACTAGTCGAAAAGAATTTTCGCAATGCTCCAAAGAAAGATACATGGTTCAATAATGATTTGATTAAACAAAGAAATCACTTAAGAATGCTCTCATGGTTAGTAAATTCAACTAATTGTGCAAATGGTAAGATGTTGTACTTAAATAAAAAAAAGAATACAGGAAGAATATTAAAACAACTAAAAGCAATTATTACAAAAATAGAATCAATAATTCAGGAAACAAATGCAAAGAAAAATGGAAAATAATAAATACTAAACTTGGTCGTAATAATAAAAAAGCAAATTCAATAAATCTATCGATTGATAATAATACAACAAATGATTCTACCGGAATAGCTATCAATTTTGCAAATTACTTTAGTACGATATCTAAGATTAAATTATTTGAACATTTTGGAGAAAACCTGTCACTACCATGCACTACTGTAGACAACCAGCCACACCTTTATTTGTGTGCTATATAGACGAGTATACTATTAAAAGTGAGATTGCAAATCTAAAAAATAAAAATTCAACTGGATTAGATGAAATTACCATCAAATTATTAAAACGCATTAGTGACACTAAAAGTAAGCCTTTAGAATATCTAATTAATAAATCTTTGGAATCTGGTGCTTTCCCAGATATCCTAAAAACAGCATGTATAATACCACTTTACAAAAAAGTTGATCCATATAATATAGCCAACTATCGCCAAATCTCACTATTGAGTGTGTGTTAATTGAGAGACTTGTTCATGTCATCATAGTTAAATTTTTAAATTTGCATAATATTATCTCACCCTGTCAACATGGTTTTATATTCACAAAGTCTATAGAAACTGCTTCTTATTATCTATTAGATCCTGTTTATAAAGACCTTGATAGAGGAATGTATGTAATGTCACTAATGTTTGACCTTTCGCGAGCGTCTGATACCGTTAATATTGAGTTTTTAGTTACCAAATTATATAGCATTGGAATACGAGGAGCCTTATTAGAGTGGATAAAATCCTTTATGTCCAGCAGAAAACTGTTGGTTAAGTATAACAACACTATGTCAGATACGAGGGATGTAACATGGGAGTTCCTCAGGGTTCTGTGTTAGGACCTTTGCTATTTGCATTATACGTGAACGATTTGCCAAAGTATATCAGCAACGGTAGAGTCACAATGTACGCTGATGACACTACCATTACAGTTTCAGCACAGACTCCTGAGGAGCTAGCTGAAAAAGTTACTCTTGCCTTCAATTAACTTGATACCTGGTGTCAGCGTAATCAATTAATATTAAATGATAAAAAAACTGTCTATATAAATTTCCATTCTAGAAGAGGACTTACTCCGATTTTTCTAATTGATAACAATATTAATGTGGTACAAAAGGTAAAATTTTTAGGAACTTGGCTCGATAATAAATTTTCTTGGAATGATCGCATAGACTTTGTTTGCAATAAACTAAGCTCTGCGTATTTTGCAATATTACAAATGAAAACTGTACTTGATACAGATGGTTTGCTAAATATTTACTATGCCTTAGCCTACAGTTATTTGTCGTTGAACATAATTACATGGGGTGTAGGCAGAAATATAAACAGAGTGTTAATTTCACAAAAGAGAATTATTAGACTTATTTTTAATTTAAAACCATTAGAAAGCTGCAGGGATGTTTTCAGGAAAAATAAAATTCTAACAGTTGCATGTATTTTTATTTTAAAATGTGTGTGCTATACATATAAAAGCATTGCTAATCTTAATAAACAGGGAGATACACACTCTTATAATACTCGAAACAATAATGTATTAACAATCCCACGTCACTCTACTACTCTTTATAAACACTCGCCAAATTCAGTTTATTTAATAAACTTCCAGTTAACCTAAAAACTATAACAAGCTACAACAAATTCAAGGTAGCTACAACAAATTATTTAATAGAAATGGTTTTTTATAGTATCTATGAGTTTTTGACTCAATAACTTAACTGTTATTGTGTTTACTGTGTAAATATATGTACCTATACATACATATATACTTTTCTCTTTTATATCTTTTATTGTCTATTCTATTTCTTTTTTATTTTATTTAATGTATGACTTTTATATTTACAATATATTATACCTATATTTTTTTTATATTAAGTATCATATTCTGACTTACCATATATACATGTTATGTATCTCACAATGGTTAATAAAGATTACAATTACAACAAATTGATTAAAGAAATTGGCTTTCGGTGAGTAAAAATAAATTTTAGTTCTACATAATTTAATGTAATTGTGTTTGGTGTTATAGTTTCTAAAAAAGTCACGCAATAGTGTCCTCAGAGAAAAGAACGAGATCACCTGGGGCGACGTTTCCTGCGCGAGATCCGCTATTATGGCGAAGAAGGCAAGAAATTATATTTCCTAGATGAGACTTGGGTGAACGCTGGCCATGCTATAACTAAAGTATGAAAGGACACAACAATTCGAGGCAGGCTTTCGTCCAAGGGTTAATAACACAGTTAAAAGATCCACCAGGCCAAGAAGGTCGCCTTATAGTGCTTCATATAGGATCGGTTTCGTTGAGGATGGTTTACCCTGCTTTCAATCGAAGAAAACAGGAGACTGCCATGAAGAAATGAAAGGTGAAGTTTTCGAAAACTGATTTGCTCAAATTCTGAGACATTTGGCCGAACATTCTGTGGTGTTATGGACAACGCTTTTTCGAATGTTGGCACGAAAAAAGTAGACATACAAGCCTGGTTGAAAAATAAGTCGATTATTTACGAAGCAGATATGTTGAGAGCCCGGAACTCCTGCATCTTGTCAAACAGTCTCTCATTATTTCAAAATATATAGTAGATGAAATGGCAAAATAACAAGCTTACACAGTTTTGCGATTGCCTCCATATCATTGCGAATTCAATTCTATTGAATTGACGTGGAGTCAAATAAAAGGAGAAGTCGCCAGGAACAATACTACGTTTATAATGAAAGATCTTCATCCATTATTTCAGCAAGTTATTGGAAATGTTTCTGCCGAAAATTGGAAAAAAGGCCATTCGATACGTGCAAAATGAAGAGAAAAAAATGTGGCAGGTTGACATTACAATTAATATTGTAGTAAAACCACTCATAGTTCATGTGGAAAGTGACTCTTCTTCTTCGTCTGAATCAGAAATGGCCTAAAAGCTGTATGACATGGTGTAATTGTAGAAATTTTATTAGTTTATTTTGCATAAAATAAATGTAAATTGTTTCGCCCTATATCACACAAATTTATCATGTCATTTTCTATACAGAAATCCAAAACATAAGTATAACCGTATATATTTGTTTCTTGTTATAAATAATAAAGAATTTTTAGATTTTTTTATATTTATTTATTTAAAACAATTGCGGACTGGGGTAGGTTTGGATTGATTCGGATTTCAGCATTTTCCATGGTACTACGTTTTGATATTGTTTTTGAGGTTATGACTAAACTTGCTGGTAATCAGTCAGTACTTATAGTTCTTGTCATGGTTTTGATCATATCGCAACTCCCTTGGTTAAGCATCCCGAGCCTAATCTTCTGAAATATTAACCAGTTTTTTCAATACATACTGGCTCATCTATTTTATATGATTTTTCATTGCAAAATTCCATATAGTCGCCTTTGATTTTTTTGTATTATTTGGTATTCAAAATTGTACTTCCTCACAGATAATGATTACACTTATATTGACTCTAAAAGAGAATCATAATGTATAAAGTCAAGTAATTATTAGAATTACTTTTTACCTAATAAAGGTTTTAAACATAAGACATACTTAATTTAAAACAACAACAATAATACTAATACTATAGGCATAATATGGGGGCTATAAATTAGAAATTTGACGCTCATATAAAAGAGATTGACATTTGTGCTTTAAATTGCACATTCTTTTGCTTTTAAGTTCACTACTGATAGCGTTATATATTTTACAAATTTGGTAACTAAATAACCTCTTGAACGATGTATTGGAGGAGTTAGGAGACCCTTAAACCTAATATTCAAGTTATGTACCTCTGTTCTGGATTTAATTTTCCTATATAAATATGGCGGTGATTTATTCAATATTAACGCATGAAACAAACACGCAGCATGATGAGCCCTTCTATTTTGTACATTAAGCCATTTTACTTCGCATAATTTGTGTGATATTCTTTGATTTTTTCGTATTCCATATATTGATCTAAGACATGAGTTTTGTAATTTTTGGATTTTACGTGTATAAAGTGCATTAAGGCAAGGGCCATATAAAGAATCTACATAATTAAGGAGAGATAAAACTAGTGGTTCGCAGAGTATTACTTTATTACTTATATTAATTCCAGGGACAGATAACCTCCTTGAGGTGCCTTATTAACATGACTCTCAAACCTTAAATCAATATCAATAATAACGGCAAGACTTTTAAGTGCACATTTTTTTCCAGTACGGTATTCTCTACAGTAATATTTAAAATAAATCTAACAGTATTTCTTAGGTCCAAAGATTATTATTTCAGACTTGTTTGGATTAACTATTAAACATTTAATAGTTAATCCAAACAAGTTTGAAATAATAATAGCTGCGATTAATAATTTAGTAATGTCTTCATTTATATGAAAATTGGCTGTCTCCGTATTTAAATAGGGAAAAGGTTAGTTGAGTTGCGTGTCATCTGCATATAAATGAATTTTACAATAATTTAAGTTATTGACGAGATTACTTGCGTAAATAGTAAAGATCTGTGGGCCAAGGATGGGCCCTTGAGGCACACCAGATTTTAAAGTTAAATAATTTGAGCTTACTTTGATTAAACGCACATTTTGCTCCCGGTTTTTCATGAAATTACCAATTGAATCTTCAGAGATACCTATATAATGAAGTATTGCTGTAAGCATTTCAAAATTTATAGTATCGAAGGCTCTACTGAAATCAAGTAGAACTAAACACGTACACATTCCTCGGCCCGTTGCTTCTATAACGCCATCCATTATATGAAGCAAAGCCGTGGTGCAACTCGGCCTAAATCCGGATTGAGTTGTGGAAAACAAATTATTTTGCACGATGTCTTGTCTTAGTTGCATTTCCATTATTTTTTCAATAACTTTGGATTGTTAAAACATAATATTTTTAGTCGTAAACTCCTCTATAAAATCCTTATTTTACTATAAGGAACGTAGCCAGACTGCAACCAACAGCTACTCTCCGGGCTATGCGCCCCGCCGAGCGCTGAATTACAAGTTAGAAGCCTGGCGCGTTAAGTACATTTAGTACATTTCGGTATCTTTGGGATAGCTATACTAAATAGTCAAGTGATCCTCGTGTCGGTCGTCACATGCCTACCTTGCACTGACGAGAGCCAACAGCTCGAAACTGCAGTCTGCAAGTGGTGTGTGATGACTGGCACGAGAGCTCCTTTAAGTAGGATCAGTCTTTCGGCTGGTATTTGCTGCAATCGAAGCATTAGCGTTTTGATGGTAATATGCAATTATTACACTTAATGCGCCAGGCTTGTAACTTGAAATTTAGCGCTCGGCGGGGCACATAGCTCGGAGAGTAGCTGTTGGTTGCAGTCTGGTTATGTTCCTTATAGTAAAATAAGGATTTTATAGAGGAGTTTGCGACTAAAAATATTATGTTTTAATATTCCGCAATCTAAAAGCACATTTGAACTAACTTTGGATTGTGTCAGTTGAATGCTTATTGCCCTAAGATCTTTCAATTCATTAGGAATAGACACAGTTATCACAGTCCTCTTCTATGTAGAGGGAAAGACATTTAGCACTAAGCGGAAGTTTATTAAATGTGTTATGTAAGGTAGTAAACGAGGACAACATAATTTTATTAACCTTGCATTGAGTCCATCACACTGTAGTATTTGTCGAAATATTATTTAATACCTTTAACACAGTTGATTCACCAGTTGTCTGAAATTTAAAATGAATGTTATTTAAAGTAGTGCTTTTGTAAAAGTTCAAAACTGGCACAGAGGCAAATAACAGTGAGAACGGCACTTACAAAAAAACTGTTTAATTTAGAAATATGTGCAGGTTCTTTATGTGACTGCAATTCATTAAAATTTGTATACTTAAACAGCACTAATAATTCATAATTATAAATCTGAGCTGTCTCCATGTTTAACATATGAATACAATTGTAATTACGAGCCGTTTGTGGTATATATTTGCGTACGTCCACAGATATTAATGTTTCCGTCTATAGTAGTTTTGTTCACGCATTTGTATTACGTACTTACACAAACGACGTTTATAAAACAGCGCCATGTCCTTGATTTTCTAAATCCCATATTACGACTTGATAGGATTAACTATGTATGAGCCGCTTGTTTTTTAACTGCTTCGCCTTTAAGGTGGAAATACCCAAGAGAGATAAGGAAATATTTATTATTTTTGGCCATAATTTTTCTTAAATACATATATTGGTAAAAGAAGTATAATACTACCTAAGTAGACCTATTTTTTGCAAAATTAGTTAATTTAAATTAAAAAATAGTGCCAATCTTCATATCTTGTATTTTTAAATTAGCTAATTTTGCAAGCAACTGATATAATCCAGTGGAATTAATTTCAAAAATACCCAAAGCAGCATCTAAACCTCAGTGGATAACTGTGAAGTGATTCATGAATGGAGAGTATCAAAGATGATCTTGAATGTTATAATAAACAGTTTTTTTAAAATAACTTTGATCGTAGCGCTCGGCGTGAAAAAAGTTTAGTATAAAAGATGTAGGTATTAACAATATGAACATTTTAAGCCATAGTTTATCAAAATCGGTTCAATAGTTTATTCGCAAATCGTAAAGAACCGTTGAAAATTAATGATTTTTCGATTGTTATTATTTAATAGAACAATAAACAATATCCGCGTGTAAACTATTTGAAAAGTTAGTTTGTGGTATGCTTAAAGTACGGTTCAAATTTGATAAAAAAATATTCAACAGTTTCCGAGATAATTTAATTTGTTTATAGAATTACGATGACTAACGTACAATAACGGTCAATTTTTCAATCATACGATTATAAAAATAGGCTCATTTGAAAGAGAAAGGTTGCTACTTCTTAATGCAATTGTTATCCAATCAAATAATAACTTTTTTGAGTGTTTAAAAATGGCGTTATATTTTCCGCATAATCAAACTGGCTTACTCGCTAAATTTTTAACGCAAGGTATTGTCAAACGAATCAAATTAAAACTAAGGCATTGAATTTTATGTTACGCGAACTAGAATTTTCCAAATTGATTTGGAGCAAAGATTTTTTTTTTCAAAATATCATAGCTCCCATATTTATTTATATGTAGCTATGAAATTTGACCCGTATGTAGAGGTTTAGTTGAATTATACTTGGACAGTATTTTCAATTTCCCTCGAATAAATACATTAATAATAATGAAAGGGAAAGTATAGCGTTGATGCGCGTCACTGGAGAGGGGGGCAGGACTACGATTAGCGTGATGAGTGTGATGAGTCTGAGGATGATGAGAATGAATATGTAAATACAATAAAAAGGCGTAGATTATAATATATTTATGTATTGTGTAATAAAATATGAAATAAAATTGAATTTTCTGAATACTTTTCTATTTTCTCCATTTTACAGTGAATTTTGTAATTTCTTTTTGATAAATTTAGAATGGGCTCGTCAATCTAGTGCAAATAAAAAAAAATCATCGAAATCGGTTGATTAAAAGCCGAGATATCGACGATTCATGCAGCGAGAAGCAATTGGAGCAAATTTTGAGTGAGCGCATTGTTTATTTTTCTATTAAATAATAACGATCGAATAATCATTGATATTCAACAGTTTTTTACGATTTGAGAATAAACTATTTAAACAATTTTGATACACTATGGTTTAAAATGTTCGTATGGTCAATACCTACATCTTTTATATTAAACTTTTTATCGCCGAGCGCTATGATCAGTTATTAAGAAAAAACTGTTTATTGCAACATTTAAGGTACTGTTATAAACAAATGCCACCGAATTTTCATTTACCCACTCAGATTTAGGTGTTGACAAAATGTTAACTCCACTGGACTAATATTATGGAGTGAAAATTCATATCACTACAACTCTCAAAGTTTTACTTAGGTACACTTATATTTTTTTTACCAAGAATATATATTAAAAAAAAGTTGGATATGCCCAGCTTAACAGGCATTTAAACTTATTTTTATACGAATTCCGGTTAGTTGTTACTTCTCTTAACATCCACCTCCTTTTATTCGGCCAGTATCTAAAATGCACTAAGCACAAAAGTTAAGGATATTTATAAATAAATAACTTTCTTGCTGACGAAATTGTTAACGCTATTGAAGACACGGATTATGCAGCTGCAGAGTTTCTAAATAGCATACAAAAACCATCCTTTTTATACCCTACTATTCCACAAGAAATTATTAATGTTGTTATGTACTTAAAGAACACCAGCTGACTAGATATTTACAGTATTAACACTATTGAAACAATGTACACTACTGCTGTACCTTTAAGTAAGTCATTCAATGCATGTTTTAATAAAGGCATTTTACCTGATTTCTTAAAAATAACCAAAGTTATATCAATTTTCAGAAAAGGAGATACGTCTGAGGTGGATAATTACCTCCCAAGATCCACTATACCAATATTTGGGAAAATTATTTTGTTTAAAATTAAGATTGGGTCAAATGTTTACAAGTGAATGACATTTTGAATTCTTGTCAAATCGGCTTTAGGAAACACTGCTTCACAAAAAAGGCTATCTCTTGTGTCATTAACGATATAATAGAGGCGCTCGAGAACAGTCTTTATTCTTCTGTTACACTATGTGATTTGAGTAAAGCGTTTGATTGCGTTTCTCACGAAATACTAATCCAGAGACTTGAGTTTTATGACGTACGAGGATTACCTTTATTATCATTTAAATTATATCTTGAAAACAGAAGACAGTGTGTTTCCCTAAATAACAAAAACTCAAATATTACAATTGTAATATTGAGCCTTGAGGAACTCCATAGTTAATAATTATTAAGCATTGAGTTCCTCAAGGTTTAGTATTAGACCCAATTTTGTTCATTATATATATTAACGACTTGCCTCTATTTCTAGACCTTTTTAAGTGAGTGATGACCTAACCCTAAAAAACTTCTCGAAAAATATTATAGAACAATCAGCCGTAGCTATAGAAAAATATAAACTGTGGTTCTCTACAAATAAATCAAAATTAAACAAGAATAAAACCCAAAGTTTCTTCATCAGATCTGACTCGACTATTACTAGAGGAAATAGTGTTAAATCATTTGGCATCACTATAGATGATAATTTAAAATGGGATATGAATATAGATAAAAAATTATCTAGTACAGTCTTTGTCATCGGGAGGCTAAGTAAACTAGTACATAAAGATGCTTTGCTAATAGTTTACTTTGACCTATTTCATTCTCAACTTAAACTACGGGGTAAAACTTTGGGGTAACTCTAGTTATTCCCAAAGAGTCTTCATACTACAAAAAAGAATTATAAGAATGCGCACTCCGATATGCATTCACATATTACTAGGTATAATATTAATCTCTATATTCCTATAAGTACAGATTGTCGAGGTCTAAGATGAACTCATTGGACCTCAATATAACAAACTACCTAGTGATTTGAAAATTTTAAATAATATGCAGTTTAAAACTAAAATTAAATCATTTTTATTAAATAACTGTTTTTATAATGTGGATGAATATTTTAACATAAATGAAATGTAATGCTGATTTTTAATTGTTTTCTTAACTTTGTTATGTAAATAAGATTATACATGTGTTGATGTACGCGCTAATGTATGAATACAATGTCTGTATGTTTAAAATTAAACACCACCTGATACTACTCTTGTATATTTTGTATGGTATATAATAATTAATGTCTATATATGTATGTTTTTTATATATTTTTACTATACGTCTATGATATATGTATTATGTAACTTTATTAGCTTCAGTTTTATTTCATATATTTATAATATTTATATGTTATCTGATCTATAGACTAGTAATCTCTGACTTGCAACAAATGTAACCTTATATGTAAAGTGATCAAGTAAAGACATCTATTAGAGCAATGGCGGAGTTTAGCTCACTAGAGCTGCTGTTATACTCAACGAAAAGCTGTCTAAAAAATAAAGGATTTAAACACAATATATATATAAATCATTTTAACAAAAAGAAATGTTCCTAAGAAATATTTTTAATTTTCAGTCGTTCACAGGTTTGATCAAATGTTTGTACTTGAATTGAACAATGATACAGACAGTGCCTTCATATCAGCAGAAATAGAGGTGTAGAGAGATGCTGCTGAATAAACAAAGGACTTACGGAAGAGAGTAAGACGATGCCGAGGAATTGACAAGTTGATATACCTAAGATTTCCGGGATGAAATGAAGATTGCGGAGTTAAGAGTTCGTAAAGGTATTCTGGGATAAATGTGTTAGTAACTTATGTGTAAAAGATGTCAGATGATATTGTTGTTAAGTCATATTAAAGCAACTTAATGTCTTTAATTTTTCACTAACATGGTGCCTTTTGGTCAAATTAAAAATAAATTTTATATATGAGTTTTAAACTTTTTGTACCCTGGTAGCTGTAGTTTGGTCCAGGCAAGGACCGTAGACTATGTCAGAGTAATTAAAGCAAGATAATACAAGTTCGGCACATAACAGTACAGTACCAGTTCTCTTGAATTTCTAATCGTGGAGCCCAAATTTTTATATACAGGTAAAACAATAAGCCCAATGTGTTGGTTACAATTCAATTTCAAATAAAAAATTACACCCAAGTCCGTAAATACAATAGATTTATTCAAGACAGTACCCTTTAACTCATAGTCAAATATTAGACATCACATTTGGTGATGCTTAAGAGTAGATTATTCCGAAAGCACCAATCATTTAAATTCCTTTGAAGTACTACCTTCGCGATCCTCATCTGGAGCAGCAGCACAAAACAAATTAGGGTCGTCGGCATATAGCAAGCAATTGATATCAACACGAGTAACCATAACGTTGATAAATAAGATGAACAGTAGAGATCCCAACATTGAACCTTGGGACACTCCTGATGTAGCCAGGAATTGAGTAAACTTGAAGTCACAATATTCTACATATTAATTCCTGTCCATTAAAAATACCTCAAGTTAAATGCTGTAAATAATTAAAAAACAGAAATACTACTGGTTATGATTAAATCTTCAAACTTGTTTATAAAACATGGCTTTCTGACTTGCATTTAGTTTCATTAATAGCCTAACTTTGTCCTATAGTCGTCGATCTTTACCCGAGTATATACAATAGGAGAACACATGCAACTTCTATAATTAGAAAAAAATGTTTTGTCAGCATATATAATTTCATTTAATTATCTTTAACTATTTATAATTACTAATGAATTAAAATAATTAATATATAACTGCATCTGCCTAATAATTATATATTAAATGATTTTTAGTTGCAAACAAAGCAAATTGAATAAAAAAACACAAGTCTAAATGGATATGAACATGCAATAATATCCTTTTGCATTACATGGTTAACATCTTTTATATTAATCTCCTTAATTTAATGAAATTAACATGCACGTAAATTTTACTAATGTGACTGTTTAATCGTTTCTGTGCTAATTTATTGGGTTAATTCGGTTATGAGCAGCTGGACCAACTGGTTTAAAAATTGAGAAACTTTCCTGTTATTTATTGTTTTTATTTGTATGAATGTTGATAAACTGCCGTTATTAATATACAGTAGTTGTAAAGTATATTTAAAATTGCAAGATTCGTAGGCATGTTTTCTTTTAAAATAAAATAAAAAATTTTAAACGTTTTTTAACTTGCTACAAGTATACATAGGACAAATCTCCCAACATTTAGAAAAATGAAATGAAGACCATAACTACGACAAATTCAATAAAGCAACACGTATTCAAGTTAACAAAACAGAAATACTAGCGATATTATAGAAAAGATTTCAATTGCAATTGCAATTTCTGCAATCTATCAAAATTTGTTCAGGTAACATATAACACAGAGCAGCAATACGTAAACTAAGGCAATATTAAAGTATTGTAAATAGTTCATTTAGTCGAAGTTGTTAGATAAGGAGTTACCCGTCCTAAGTATCCAATTTTTTTGTCAATTTTCTTTGAAACATAGTCATAGACTCCCAAACTTTAGTTCTCTATCAATTACAAAACCCAGATATTTCATTTGGTCTACTTTCTCAATATCCTACTCATTTATTTCAAATTTTAAATTTAACCCTTTAAATATACTGTACGATTAATTGTTACTTATAAACATCCATTTGGATTTAAGTTCATTTACTTTCAGTTTTTTTTTATACATTTATTTAACGTCGGCCTATTTCCGCTACTGAGGCCTAACACCGACGCCTGTAGACGAGCTACCCCCAACCAGGAATTTTGCCGAACCTCTTCCCTTAAGAAGAGTAGGGATCTTTTATTTGCCCAACATTTAATAGACAAGGGACCGACGGCTTTAAATCCCCTCCGAAGGATCGTATATCTCCTATACAACCCTCGCCTAAGGTTGTATAGCTTCCGCGCATACACTAATATACAAGCCGCTGGAAGATGTGTGAGGCGAGAACGCGGTTTCCATTGGAATGGTCACCCATCTAAGTACTAACTGCGCCTGTCGTTGCTTTACATCGCATACCGAAATATGTACATAGTAAAGACGCACCTATGCTCGCCCCTACTTTCAGTTTGTTATGTCTAAATTTATTTGTAAACATTTTAAGTTTTTCGTTCATAGTTGATATTAGTTCATTGAAATTATCGTGGGCATAGTATATTAGGGTTTCATCTGCAAAGAGATGAATTTTACATTTATTTAGGATATTTTCTACATTATTTATATATAATATAAATAACAGTGGTCCAAGCACACTTCCTTGAGGAACTCCGAAGTTATTTATTTTCAATTACGATTTTTTTTTTTTTTTATACATTTATTTAACGTCGGCCTATTTCCGCTACTGAGGCCTAACACCGACGCCTGTAGACGAGCTACCCCCAACCAGGAATTTTGCCGAACCACTTCCCTTAAGAAGAGTAGGGATCTTTTACTTGCCTAACATTTAATAGACAAGGGACCGACGGCTTTACATCCCCTCCGAAGGATGGTATATCTCAATATTGTCTGAAAGTTATTTGTGGCATTCTACGAATATTCTTTCCTATTATTTGGGTTTTCTACCACATGTACTATTATCCTCTTCAAAATAAATCACCGAATCTACAAAATAATAGGATTATTGGAAAAAAAAAAAAAATATCTCCTATACAACCCTCGCGTAAGGTTGTATAGCTTCCGCGCATACACTGATATACAAGCCGCTGGAAGATGTGTGAGGCGAGAACGCGGTTTCCGTTGGAATGGTCACCAATCCAAGTACTAACCGCGCCTGTCGTTGCTTTACATCGCATACCGAAGTATGTACATAGTAAAGACGCACCTACGCTCGCCCCTCAATTACGATTTGATATTCTTTATTTTTGTACATTGACAGCGGCTAGAAAGGTAACTTTCAAACCACTTTAACACAATTCCAGTAAATCTATATTAAGTTTCAGTGTTAACATATGTCGATTTATAGTTTCGAATACCCTTTTCAAATCGATAAACTACCAACTAAAAAAGCAGTATTAACATGAGATATATATTATAGTAGGTACGATATAAAAATGCTCGCAAAGGACACCGAACGCATATCAGGTTCAGTTTAGTTATAAAAAAGCCATAAAGCAGATGTTCGGCTTCCGGTCATGTGTAAACATCAGCAGTGGTATAGTAATCACAAGCTCGGTTCCCTTTAAGCCTTCTTGCGAGCTTTCCCATATCGCTGAATTACATATGTGACAAACTATGATGTTTATACAAACATTCCAAGCGCAACAGGCAGAAGAAGATGCAGATTTATTAATTATTATAGAAACAGCTATTTCCCAAGCAGTAAAATTCGACAGTGTGTTAATTGTTGGCGAGGACATTGACGTTCTCATTCTCCTAACGAGCCTCTGATACAGGTACGAGAACTTATACTTCCACAAATCATAGGAAAGGAAAAAAACAGGTTTATGGTACTCAAACACTCTGGGTGTGACACCATGTCATCATTTTTTGGGCACGGGAAAGAAAGTTTTTTATCGCTCATTGAACAACAACCACATCTGAAAGCACAAGTAGCTACATTTCTCGAGCCATCTGTTTCTCAAGACTTGATAGAACAGGCAGGAGAACAGCTGATCTTGGCACTGTACGGACAGATGCCCAGTGGGCCTCTGGACGAGCTGAGATACAAGCTTTTTATAAGATCCGCCTCAAAAAAATCGTTCAACTTATCACGGTTGCCACCAACATCGGATGCAGCAAGGTGGCACCCAATGCGCGTATACCACCAAGTGCAAACTTGGCTGGGAAATGTAACAAACCCATGCCAATGGACTTGGAAGAAAGGCTCGTCAGGCTTATTGCCTATAACAATGCCAAAGGATGCTGGACCCGACATGCTGCTAAAAATGGTTTCATGTACATGCAAAAAAAGGTTGCACTGCAGTATGCAGCAGTCGGAAATTAGACCTGAACTGCTCTTTGACCTGTAAACACTGTTCTGGCCTCTCATGTCAGAGCGCTCCTGAAATTGAGTTGGATGAAGTTAAAGACGATGACGAAGAGTACTTCGAGCTTGAGGAAGTTGGTGGTGCTGCTGCTGCAATGCAATGAATCAAGAATATAGGATGCAGTATTGCAGTACGAGGACATTAGTCAGCCCCAATACAAACTATACGCAAATAATTAGTTTTTTCCAAAGCTCATTTTTACTTAATTTAAATTTTTTCTTAAACCTTGTATTGTTCTTGCACTTTGTATTTGCTTATTTTTTTTACACTTTGTTGTGTTACTACTTATTCGGTACATTTTTATTTTTGGTTAAACTTTGGGCCTTTCTTTACATTATGCTTTTATTTCGACAACCCATTTTCAAAAAGGAATAAAAGGAAATAATGTGTAGGTCATTTCGGATTTTGAGTGTATTTTGCTCAATATTGATTGATCATAATTGGAAAACCATGTGATCTATGAACTTGAAATTACATGCTTTACAACTTTCATTCTATGGATTTCTTTTCGTTTAAATTAACCGTTTCAGAGCTGAAGACGTTTAAAAAGTTACCCAGTGTGAATTTTTTACTAGTTGGTAAAAATTGTTGTTATTCGACTGCCAATTACGCCCATACCTCTTGATGAAATTTCAACTTTGAGGTACTCGTTCAAAGCGAAATTTAATGCTCTTTAATTTTGATAATAGATGACTTTTCGATTGGATGCATTGTTTTTAAATTATAGGCCAGAAACTGAAAAAATTGCCAAAAATTCGTGGTTTTTCGGCTGCACATAAATTAGTCAAGGGTTTTGGAGGTCTTGGATGCTACATACTCTCTACAATATATACAAGATGATAAAAAAAATATACTACCTCGTTTAAAGTAACTATCAGCCCCTTTCGATGACGCCGTTCCTGGACGTTTTTTATTTAAAAAATCAATCATGAAATGGAGTACTTCAAGCACTGTATTTATTGGTGTGTATTTGTCACATTTCACAGTAATAATAAATAATAAAGCTTTGTCTAATATAATTTGAAGTTAATGTATCCCCCCGCAATGCATCGGCAAACACAGATATTTTGCAATATTTCACATATTTTGCAATAACATTTATGTATAAATTGAAGATAACTCTCCCCTGTAAGGCATGATTTCTAATTTATTTGATAACCTACTTCTACATTTAACTTTTTGTCTCCTAGATTTAAGATATGATTTAAACTAATTTAATATATGGTTCTTAAGACAAATTTTCCTCAATTTACACAGCAGAGATTCTGTTTACAGTTTCAAATGAACGTCGAAAGTCTAAAAAATCAAAACTCTGCTGGAATTACATGATTGTTTTCTAAACATTTGTACCACGGATCGCAAATTTTAAAATTTCGGTCTCACAAGAATGATGTTTATATCAGAACTAAGCACTTCCCTATGCATATATAGTAGTTTCAACTTACCATATGATATAAGCCTACATTTTTTGCGTCATGAACGAGGTCAAGTCTTTTTGTCTAACTTTAATTTTAAAATTAGGATTACTAACCACTTTGCACCTATCCTTACCAAAAATAAATAATTCAGTTTTTGACTCATTTAGAGCTAATCCATGAGAATTAGAGACCTCAGCAATTGTTGCCAGGTTAGAGTTAATCTCATCCTTTGCTAGTAAATATTATTATTTACCCGAAAGAAAAATATAATTGGGTCTCGTCCGCATATTGATGAATTGAGCAAAATTCTAAAAATAACATATAGAAAATAAAAGAGGCCCAAGGATACTACCTTGTGGAACGCCTTAAGTAATGGTTTAAATTCAGAGCACAAACCCTTTGACGACGGTTAACGCATTGTTACCCAACCCAAAGTATTTTAGTTTCTTGTATAAAATAGAATTGTTTAACGTATCAAAAACTTTACTAAAATCAACTAATATTAAGCACGTATTGTTACTGAAGTCATTAGCCCTGTACAGATCATTGGTAATATGGAGAAGGGCCGTACTAGTACAATGACGAACACGAAACCCGCTCTGATTTGTTGATAGTTGATAGTATACTGTTAATAGTGAAGTAAGTATTTAATTGCTCAGCTACAATTTTTTCCAAGACTTTAGACAGTGTAGGTAGTAACTTATAGGACGAAAATTTAAGATATCTATGGAGTTTGCACTTTTGGGGATAGGAATGACATGTGCATATTTCCAAGCATTAGGAAAGACATTTTGATAAACAGAAATAAATCATAAATGTAAAATATTCGCTATGTTGCGGGAAAACTAAAGATAACATTTTAATATTGATACGAGCAGAACACATGGCTGGAGATTTAATAGACCGCACTAACCTATTAATCGTTTCTACCATGACAGGTGAAGAAGAAAACTCGCTCACCAAATTTGGGAAATTTAAATTATTGTATTTTTCAGCGATTAAATCGTCATTACCCTGTATTTGCGGTAAGTTGTTAATAGAAAAATTGTTGATTAATTTAGGATCGGTACAATCACACGAAATGTCGTATTTATTAACATTAAATGATTTCAAAATACCAGAACATTTTAGATCCGACTTAAGTATGCCAGTTTTTATAATTTAATTGATCTGTTAACAAAATTACATTTCTTTATATTCATTCCACGAGATATCGGCGTTTAGTTTTTATATCGATTCTAAGCTGCATTTCTTAGTTTAATGATACATTTAATATCTTCTGTTAGGGGGCGAGCGTAGGTGCGTCTTTACTATGTACATACTTCGGTATGCGATGTAAAGCAACGACAGGCGCAGTTAGTACTTGGATGGGTGACCATTCCAACGGAAACCGCGTCCTCGCCTCACACATCTTCCAGCGGCTTGTATATCAGTGTATGCGCGGAAGCTATACAACCTTAGGCGAGGGTTGTATAGGAGATATACCATCCTTCGGAGGGGATGTAAAGCCGTCGGTCCCTTGTCTATTAAATGTTAGGCAAGTAAAAGATCTCTACTCTTCTTAAGGGAAGAGGTTCGGCAAAATTCCTGGTTGGGGGTAGCTCGTCTACAGGCGTCGGTGTTAGGCCTCAGTAGCGGAAATAGGCCGACGTTAAATAAATGTATAAAAAAAAATCTCCTGTTAGCCATGGTGTAGGTTGTTTAGTTACTCTCACAGTTTTGAAATGTGCATAAATGTTATTCCGAAATTCCAACATTTCATCAACATTTTCTATGAAGTAAATATATATCGGGTAATTTAAAGTTAAAGCAGAAAGTCTTGATAATTAAAGTTAGAAAAATCTCGGTAGGTAAGAAATTTAGGCTGTTGTTTGTTTTTCTTGATTTTTAGTTTACATCTGACTAGTGTCTGTTCTTCGCGCAATGATGTATTTATTACTTTTGGTACTGGTATGGCGCAAGACGTCTCCCAACCCTCTGTAAATTCACCAAGTTGTAATGATTCTATTGCAAGAAACAGATTTTCTATTCCTGAACCATTTGGGTTGTTAACAAATCCTGTATTCTTTAAATTTACAATTATTCATTTTAATTTTGTTATGGATGTTGCTTGAAATTAGTGAAAACTTTCTTTTTGGCCAATATTTTTAAGAATTTGCACAAAGTTATTGCTAAATTTAATATTGGAAGTAACTTCTTCGATACTTATGACGAAGAATGCTTCTCAGCAATTACATCTTCGTTTATTTCTATATTAAAAAATACATCAATACAAACGTTACTAGCAAGATTTTTATATGTTAGTAATTTTTTTAATCGTTTCCATAGCTCTCGATCATTATAAGAGTTGGAAGTACATTGTTATAATATTTTTCTTCACATGTTCTTATCATTTTAGTATAACTATGTTTCGATTCTGTCGGTATGCTTCCCAATCTTCACTTTCATCTGTAAACACTGCTCTTTTATATAGTCTAGTATACTTTAACTTGGCGTGTGTATGTATGAGTTGATATTACGCATACGATTTCATTTTCTCTCATATTGCACCCAAAGTTAAAGCAATAATCCGGAAACATTGCCTACGTGGACAATGTTTCTGGATCATTGCTTTAACTTTGCGTACAAGAGAAAATGAAATCGTATGCGTAATATCAACTCATACATACACACGCCAAGTTAAAGTATACTAGACTATACTTTAAATTCCTTTCCGTCCAATTCTCTATAATTTCTTCATTAATATATTTATTATACAAAATTTAGATTGAATTACAGTTCCGTTTATTGGGTGTATATCATCGAGAAATTTGATTAAGTTATTTACCAGTGAAAGGACTAATGTGTTTACGTTTGGTACATTGTTTTTTCATAGTTGGTATAGCAATAAAAGCACACCATAATTTTTAATTATCTCTTCTTTACTGCTACGTATTCGTTTTGGTATTTTGTTTGGTAAGATCATTGGTTCTTAGCGCTACATGGGTTCAAGTTTACAGAAATGAATTCATTTAGAATCATTGTCAGGCAAAAGCCCTTAGGTTTTGTAATGGTGTAATTTCTGAGAAAAAAACCTTGCGAAATGCAAATTAAAGTATCGCGAAACTTGTCTTAAGTTTGATTTAGAACGATCAGAAGAATATTACTTAGTGATTTATTTCCACCGTATTTGTTCTTCCTGAGTAAATTACTGTACGAAAATTATAGATTTAGTTGAGAGAAAGATATTTGCTTCTCCCAAATCTATTGCAATATTACATTTATTTCCTAGAAATAAATATATCAGCAAAGAGTTAATCATAATACGTGAAGTAAATATTTAGTTCTGTAGAGTAATATTTACTACTCATTAATAAATTTACTTCTGAAAACTAAATGTTCAAATGTCGCCCTCTGCCGTCGAAAAATTATACTGTGTACCTTATCGTTTTCGTTATAGACGCCGTTAAGTGATCCCAATTTTCTTGGCGATTCGTGGTGTTTTTAGTCAGTTTACGGTGTTTGTTTTTGAGAATGGATAATAGTGATTGAATTGAGTGAATTTAATGTAATCTTGAGGTCTTGGATGCTTCCAACAAATCTTTAAAGGTATGAACTAGTCTAGCTCGACTATTTGTATTCATTCTACTATTAGTAAAAGTAAAGTTATCATGCATTATTAAATTTTCTATATTATATGTGCATTCTATCATATCTGATTGCCCTAGAATGCTAATATGCATAACTTTTACGAAAATCGGCCTACTTTGGTAAATTCTATCGCAGTTTTAGGACACAATGGAGTATACTAAAAAAGTTAAAAGTTAATAAGTAGAGGTTATTTTTTACAAATAATATAAATCAGAATAAACACAGAAATAATGTATTTCGCTGATGTTTCGGAAAGTAGTCTCTTTCCGTTTTCAAAGCTTTTTTTCGAAGAACTCTTATTTGTCGTGTATGTCAAATGCACAGCTAAGATTCTGTTTATGCTATTTGCATAGATACTTACTACATACACAGAACTGAGGATATTTTCTTTTAGATAATATTGAGTTTGTTAAGCTCTTCTTTTAACATTGGTAGCCAGGTTGTACAAATGTCTTCAGAACAATTCGATACGCATAAGATTATTGCTGATTCTTTAATTTTTTTTTGTTATCTGCCTCTTTTGTTAAAATTTTTGCCGAGTCCCAGTTTATTCTAGGTCCGTTTTCCCAAGTATGCTCACAAATCTTTGATTTCTTCTTCGTTCTTTCTAATATAATTCTTGTGCTCATCCAACCTCACATAACATTTATCACATTCTATGGAAATAACATAAACACAATCTTAAAGCTGTACATTTGACATACACAACAAATAAGAGTTCTTCGGAAAAGGCTTTGAAAACGGAAAGATACTACTTTCCGAAACGTCAGCAAAATAAATTATTTCTACGTTTATTCCGATTTATATTATTTGTAAAAGATAACCTCTGATTGTTCGTTTAACGTATACGTCACAGGTGCAGAGGCTTTTTTCCAATAATTCTATTATTTTGTAGACTCGGTGATGTGTTTTTGAAGACGATAATACATTGGTAGAAAACCCAACTAAAAGGAAAGAATATTACTTTTTCCTTTTGAGGTAGTACTTGCCTACTCTTTCCTTAAAAAAATACTCTTGTGTATATTAATGAAAATGTGCAATTTTTGGATATCGCTCTTGGTATATTTTTCGTGCTTTGTGGCTTTCATTTAACAATATTATTGTGATTGGGCACAAGTAACAGGTAGCCTACTATGTTTTTTTAACAACTCGAAAATGCACTGGTTTCAAAGGTGAATTTTACTAACATGACCACAGCCTGCCAACACTATTGAAAGAATTTGAAAACGCAGTAATTTGAGAGAGAATACATTTTCTCAAAATTATGAAGCGTTTAGAAAATACTGTAAAATAATATCAAGATTAGTTAATAGGCTGTCATTAATAATTCATTAGAGATAGTCCGATTGGAAAAAATACCCAGTTTGTTTTTCTAGCCAGTTTTTATCATATCCCAAGCGTTTTTATCCGACAAGAAATAATTGACATTCTTATAAGTCAATACAGTTAAAATTTTCATCATATCCTTTGAACTTTTATTTGGAAAAAATACTCTAAGATTTAGGAGTACTTATAGGACATTACAGATTCAGTATTTATCGTATCCTAAAACTTTTTAGCCGATAAGAATTACGTCAGTAATTATGAGTATTTATTGTCTTTTCATCAGAAAATATGCACTTAATGTTTTTTGAGACTAATTAAGTTACCATTTTGTCGAATATTCGATTGTCGACTTCTTTGTAAGACAATACAGTTTTAATTTTTATCGTATTCGATGAGTTGCTCTTTAAATAACAACATTTGTTTTCATCGCATCCCAAGTATTTTTAATCGGCAAGAAATAATTATATGAGTTCTTTATGAGTCAAATACAGTTACAGTGTTTATCACATCCTTTGAGTTTTTGTTTGGAAGAAGTACTCAAGAGATTAGAAGGAATTATTTAGGTTTCAATTCTCAGATAGATCCTCATACATACTATTTTGGAATCACATCAAGCCTTATATATCCCACTGTGGTTTTACGTACATTCTTACAGTGTCTTATATACTCATAAAGGAAACTTATCTAATTGTATGGATACAGATCGTTTAGGTTTTAATTCCCAGATAGAGAAATCCACTTGTTTGGTGATACTCATCTATAGTCTGTACTAACAAAGGTCACAAGATGCCTTTAGTGATGTAGTGTGCCTGACATACAGGTTAAATATGTCTGCTGGTGTTTACAGATAGATACTCATACGTACCATTTTGAGACCATATTAAGTCTTATAAATACCAGATAATTCCATTATTTTTTCCGCATGCATTCTCAAAAGATTTCATTATAACCATTTCCTATTTGTAGTGAAACCACATGAAATCTCATATATTCAAATGACTTGTGAATGGGGAAATTCCAATAAATTATACCATAATTTATCTGGATTTCCTATTGTTTTTACATAAGAATATATACGTATGTAGTTTCTCGTCCATTACTTACACAGACTCTTAAGAATTACTTATAGAAATACCATTTTAAAGTGATTAAAGATAGATAAATGCAAATCCTGTTATAAACTAGTCAAGTTCAATGAGGGCTTATAGTGAATAATTACAGTTTCACTATGCATTCGATTCTTATACATCCATGTATATATATTTTTTGTATGAGCCATTTTTGGTAGGGAAGAGAAGGTTAATTTCAAAAAATGTTATATGAAGAAATACTCTTCTGCCCCTCCCCCTTCTCCGAAGGAATATGTCTGGGTAGAGTTTGTGAACCTTATCCAAAAACATCCTGCCTATTTGTATACTGTTAAAATTAACTTAGACGCATTAGCCAACTGACGAACCTACTGCCGTCGCATTAGTTTCCCGTAGAGTCATAACGCTGGCCGTCTTGCCAGTTTTTACGTTACTGGCTCGTGTTTCCTTAAATCTACCTTAAAACTAACGTACCTTTACCATGAGTTTCGCTGCCGCTGTCTTCGGACGGTGGCCCCTGTGGAGCCCGCATCCCAGGCCCTAGTCCATGAGGATACCGAGGTCTGTTCAGGGGTGAAAAAGCTCCATGCATTCCTAAAAGTTGCGCCGCCCCAGGAAATTGTAGCAAGGGCGCCCACGGTGGCCTCGGAGCAAGATGAGCCGCCGCCGCCGCGTACAACTGAAGTGGAGGGGGTAGAACCCCCGATTCTAAAACCATTTTATCGCCCACTTTGTTAATCTGTCTAGGGTAACTTAAAAGTTTCACTTTGACACTCTAAACATAACACTTCATTGTTTTCTCGAAATGGCGGTTTTGTCTCGTTGATTTTGTCGACTGCCTCGGCAATTTTGTAGACAGATGTTAATAAGTTCTCATTAATTTAAGTTTCTTATGCTTCACGAATTTTGCATTTTTTCTAAAATAGCCATAACGAGTTTTTACGAGGAACTAATTCCAATTTCGATGAAAGCACGGGTCGACACAATTTCAGAGTTTTAACGAATTCACATTTAATTATCACTGACACTTATATGGGTTCTTTAGAGTTAAACGCGACTGTAAGTCCATGTGTAAAGAACTGGTCCAGTTCCCACTGGTGTGTGCTACATTTAAGCTGGCTGTGAGTTTACTAAACAGTCCTAAGCCTGAAACTGTGCGGAGGGCGTAGCGATTTCCTCCTAATAGTCCTGTCGCGTTGGATTGGTCGAGGAAGGCTCCACCCGCAATGTTTTTCCCGCCCAAATAGCTGAATATCATTATTGAGGAATGGGGTGATGTCAATATGCCTCTGTTATTTATTGTTTTGGTTGTGATGCGCTTTTGGTGTAGTTGAATTTAGATGTTTTATTATTTTTTGATGGATTGATAGCGGTGTATTTTTGATGATTTATAGTTAATTAGATTTTATATTTTATCGAAGTGGGCCTTATGTTTATAGTTTCCGTAGAATTTCATTTTGTAATACTTCTCCGCCTGTTTTTGAGAGAGCAAGTTTTTATTTGGAGAAAAAATTTAAATATTTTTATAAAACACATTCTTTTATGTCAGGCGTTGACGGTTTTAGAAAATATTTGCACTATTTGGTTTAAAACCAAAATCAATTTTTTTAAAAATAAATACAAAAATTGTTTTCCTACTACTCGATATGTTTCCCACTCACCACCAGAATTTCTAAATTCTGATTATAATTATAAGATTGTTTTTTTTTTTCAGGCAGGAAATGAAGAAAATCTGGTTCTGTAATTATGGATTATTTGTTACTTCAAAATAGCTTTGTGACCAATGACGAAATCAGAGCATGTGAAAGCCTATATGCCTTTGCTCAATTTGCCTGGAAATGCATAGGATCACTGGATACGAAAAAAATTAGCGAAAGATATCTCATTGTTGGTAAAGTTGTTTTGTATTGCCTACTGTACTAAAATTTTAAAATCTAATTTTAAAACCTATTTTGTTTTTACACGTTTTATATTAGCTTCACCTGTATGTTTGTTTGTATGTATGTAACTTTTCAATCTTTGAACGTGTTTCTCACCCACTTCAATACGTCATTAAACTGAAACTTTGCGCACTTATCAACGACCGATGACAATACAATAATTTGACAACTTGTTCCTAATGTCCTCACCAGGATCATCAGGATAAAATAAAATAAAATTTAAAAAAATGACTAATCTATTGTCGATATTTTACCGGAGGCGCCGCAGTTCCAACTTTAATACATATATTATGATGTAATATTAATTATGTACTACTAGCGGTTACTCAGCGGTTTCGAAAAGCAGGATTAATGGCAAAAGAGCGACTAAAAGAAATTATAGTTTAAAAAACCAAAAAAATACGCTTTAATAGCAAACCGAACTAAAAAGTAAAAAATAATGTTTACATATTTTAAATATTTTATTGTAAAAAGCGTGGGGTGCAGTAAAAATATAGTAAAAAGCAACCCACGCTTTTTACATTAAAATATTTAGAAGAAAGTTACTTACTGTAAAGTATGTACGACCGGAATTGAAACCGTATAAAAACTAAAAGCCGGCAAAAACAATCGGTATCTCTTTATTGTACATGGGCGGAGATAAATAGAAATGATTGTCATAATAAAATGTTAAAATTGTATTCATTTTTATTATTTTTTGTTTATTAGGTTCATTTCGCCAATAACATATTTTTGAGGTATTATATCAGTTTTAGATATAAAGTCTAAATATTTAAATTTATTGGTTTTAGTTTTAAAGTTAACCCATATTATATTGAAATATGTTATTGCTCAGCAAGGACCAACGAGAAGGTATGAACATATCTTGCCAGGAGGGGATGGGACAGGTTAGATTAACGAGGGGCAACGATTTTAGTCAAAAATAAAATAAAAATTTAAGTTTCTTCTAAAATAAAAACGTAAGTTTCTTGAACAAAGCAAGGAATTATTATATGAAAACAAAAATAAATATTTGTATATATAAAACATAAATAAAAACAAAATTAAAATATTTCACTATAATGAAGTAACTCAAATTAAAATTTTTTGTCAACTAAATAAAATATATTCCACGAAATGTAACAATAAAAAAGTGAATGAAAAAAATGAAGAAAAGTTAAATGTTAATTGACGCGTCCGAATCTTCACTTTCTGAGGAGGAATCATTATCCAGTTGAATTAAAATCGGCGCACTAGGGGATAGCGTTGGATATCGATTTTCTTCTCCAATTACATGCCTAACGCAATTTTTCCATAAATCAGTATTATTGTCAATGTCATTTATTACTTCTCTTATATGATCAACTACTATCGCGCTTACGTTGGAGAGTTATTACATTTTCGTAAACGTACTTTTAGTGTTCCCCAAACCATCTCGATAGGATTAAATATGCAATAGTATGGAGGTAACCGCAAAAGTGTATGACCGTGTATATTGGATAAGTTATCAATAACATATTCCTTTTTGAAATTCTGTTCTTTTATTCTTTTCAGTAATTCGCGTTTTATTGGAACTTTTACAGGAATTTCCATTTTTTTTTCTCATGAATTTTAAATGTCTTTCTTTTTTGTGTTATTTGGTATTTTATTTAATATACGCGAGTGATAAGAAGCATTATCTAATACAATTACCGAATTTGGCGGAATATTTGGTAGAAGCTATTGAGAAAACCATTTTTCGAATAGATCGGCTGTCATGTCTTCGTGATAGTCTGCAAAATACTGCGATATTTTTTTGGCCGACAAGAGCAACGCATTGGGTACAAATCCATTTTCACTTCCCGCATGAAGTATGATAACGCGTTTTCCTCTAGAATACGGAGTATTTAAAACACAATTGTGCGAACTATCTACCCAACCATACTGAACAACATCATGCGTGTCATACCACGTGTCGTCTAGATAAGATATTCTCTAATTTTTTCCAAATAATCTACTCAAAGTGAAACTATACATCGCGATTCCATAATTACCATACGACTGTCAAGTTTTTTATGTTTAAAACCGCATTCTAATAAGACATTTCGTAGTGTATCTAAAGACCTATAATTATAATCAGGATTATCGCTCAATTTTTCTTGAATCATTTTTAACGTAGGAACTATATTTTCTTCATACATATTATAAATTATACGCCGTATTACATCTCTAGTGGCACCATCAATATTTTTTAATTTCGTATTTTTCCGTTTCCTCTTTGCGCATCGCCTTCTTGAATTACGCGATAAATTGTTGATTTTGATATTTTAGTTAATTCGTTAATACGTCGTATTATTTCTTTCTCACATTGTTCAGGATTTTCGCTTTTCAAACATTCATGTATATTTAAAATAATACGTTGACTTTGTACGTGTAAATCTTGGTTTTTAAACTCTAAATTTATTTCGGCTTTTTCGACAATAACCGGTTCAACTATTTCGGGATTTTCGGGCGTTATTATATTATCCTCTGTTTCAAATGGTCTCCAGAAAGCCATGGTAAATTGGTAAATAATTAAAATATTTTACCTTTTATACAGTAGTAAATATTTATAAATATGAACAGTAACTAACTAAACTCCTATGCTTGATATTATAATAGGTATTTATGCACTGCACTGGCACATAGACAGCACGTTGTTAGACTTCCACGTTGACTGATAAGAAACGATTTACGAGTTTTTTGTGCTAGTAGGCCTGTCCGTTTTATTACCTTTAAACCAGTGCAGTCGTAGATGGTTCATTCAGGCTGATTACATTGTCAGTCTCGGACTCGCCTGCACAGTTTCAACTACCGTTCGAATCTCGATACCATTGCCAAATGTATAGGACAATATATCATGTTCAGCGCGCACGGTCCTGTGCTTTAAAACTGACCCGTTTCAATTTTGGCCGTATTTACATAACAGGAATTTATATCTTAAAACTGATAGTTTCCTTCCATATCAAAAAGAGTGACCTCACAAAGCTTAGCGATATTCATTCATACCCAACACGAAATAAAAATAATATCTATAATAATAAATTTTTTCATACTTCTCAGGAAAAGTCGCCTTATCGCGCCGGAATCTTTTACTACAATCTGCTCCCCATAGAGTTGAAAAACATAAGGTCCACAACCAGTTTCAAAAATAAATTAAAAAACATCTTGCTAGACCACTGTTTTTATGACCTGAGTGAATTTGAATCTTTTCTAAAAACTGGCAACTGACCAATCTTTATTATAAATAGCAGCAGAACATATATTTTATTTTTAACAATACGAAAAAAATATTTGTATTTTTTGTTTTCTGTTTTTTGTATTTCTTGTAACTGTTGTTACGTCTCAAAAATTTTTTACAGTAACAAGTACGACTACTCAGTGATCAATGTTTTTCTTCTTCTCTATGTACATTATCTGTAATATATAATAATTAATTATTTACACTTTTTGGTGGTCATCCACCAACATGTGACGCACCTCATCTATATCTTTGTATATGGCAAAAAAGGTGAATAAAGGATTTGATTTGAATACAGCTGACCATTATATTTTTTGTTGAAAATGGGCTAAAAAATCATCTCATAAATTTTGACACGGTATGAAAATACTCGTAGAATAATTTTTTTACAACTTTAACATGCTGTCTGTCACCTTTAGCTCCATCGCTACCAGAGTGGCTGACGTTCAGATTGCTTATGTATTAGAGGAAAACTATTATTATTATTATTATTATTTTCAGTCGGTATGAAATGATTCGGCAAAAGGCAGCGCTAGCTCCCGGACTATAAGGCTGTATAAACTACGGTGATTATGAATTAATTCTTTGATTTATTGTTTCTGGAGGGCAAATATCTGAGTTACAAAGATAAATAAAAGTATAATTTTGCTACTTTTTCTGAAAATTTTATCCTTTTGGAATGCATTGTAATATTTTGAGATATTATCACAACTAAATTATTTTGAAAGAAAATATTGCTGTATGGAGAGAGATGGTCAATTTTCTCACAAGCAAGCAAATACTTATTTCAACAATGTTGAAAATATACTCCTTAACTTCGACAAAATTAGTTTAATCTGAGGAGTAATACACTAGACTCACTAGTTTTTTTGCTATGGTGTTCAAACTTTCGCCATCGTGTTCAAAAATAAGTTTTTTTGTACACTATATTTACATAGTTCAAATGTGCTTTTAGAGGGCGGAATATTAAAACATAATATTTTTAGTCGCAAACTCCTCTATAAAATCCTTATTTTACTATAAGGAACATAACCACTGCAACCAACAGCTACTCTCCGGACTATGTGCCCCGCCGAGCGCTGAATTACTAGTTACAAGCCTGGCGCGTTAAGTGTAATAATTGCATATTACCATCACAACGCTAATGCTTCGATTGCAACAAACACCAGTCGAAAGACTGATCTTATTTAAAGGAGCTCTCGTATGTCGGTCGTCACGGGCCTACCTTGCACTGACGAAAGCCAACAGCTCGAAACTGTAGTCTGCAAGTGGTGTGTGACGACTGGTACGAGAGTTCCTTTAAGTAGGATCAGTCTTTCGGCTGATGTTGGAAGAAATGAACCCACTAAATGGCCTCCTAGATAATCAGATCTTACAAAAATAGATTTCTTTTTATGGGGGTACGTGAAGGACATTGTTTATAGAGACACACCAACAACAGTACAAAATATGAAGGAAATAATAATAACTGCTATCACACCAGCAGTTTTAGGAACAGTGAGAACCTCATTTCAAAACTGCATAGAGATGTGTGTGAGAACTCGCTGTGGAAGTTGACGAGGGCCTTAAAAAGTACACGGGAGGCTATACCCGCGTTGACGGGCGCGAACGGACGGGCGTCGATGACAAAAGCTCAAAAAGTGAGCGACTTAGCTACTCATTTTGAAAATATTCACAATAACAACATACCAAATAATTTAGAGCACGACCGCATCGAGAACGATATTAACGAAATCATTGGTCATGACGTACAAATGACACGACGTGAATTTCTGAAGGTCATGACCAAACCCTCGGAGATAACACAATTTATCAAGGACCTACCAAACAATAAAGCCCCTGGAAAAGACGGCATCGAGTACAAGCTGCTCAAATATCTCCCAAGGAAAGGTATTGTGCAGTTGACGTATATCGTTAATGCGATTCTGCGGCTACAGCACTGGTTCAGTCAGTGGAAGTGTGCCGTGGTCATTCCCATCCTGAAGCCAAACAAGAACACGAAGTTCGTCGGCAGCTACAGACCCATCTCGTTGTTGGCGGCGATCTCCAAGTTGGTGGAGAAGCTCGTCCTGATCAAACTGAATACTGTTCAGGAGGAGCTCCACATCGACAACGAGTCTCAATTTGGCTTCAGAAAGGGCAGGAGCACGGTGCAACAGGTCGTTAGGATAGTTAACGACGTCAAAGTACAATACAACTTCGGGAAGAACACCACCATGGTGCTCCTCGATATTGAGAAGGCGTTTGACACCGTCTGGATCCCGGGGTTACTCTACAAACTACACCACTACAACTTTCCGACTTACTTCACTAAACTCATTCATTCATTCCTGACGGGCAGATCCCTGCAGGTTCGAGTGAATAATACGCTGTCAACACGGCGGGACATTCGCGCGGGAGTTCCGCAAGGATCGTGCCTCTCTCCAAAGTTGTACAACTTGTACGTCTCCGACTTCCCAGAGTTCCCAAATACGAAGCTGGCCAAGTATGCCGATGACACAGCCATGTACGCGCATTCCCACAACGCGCAAGCGGCGAACATGCTGCTGAAGGCGCCCATGGCTCGTGCCACGGCGTATTACGACCAGTGGAAGATTCGGGTGAACGCTGAGAAGTCGGAGGTGATAGTCTTCACGCGTCGTTTTACTGAGAACAAAATTTTAACACCAATTTCGATCAGGGGAAACAAAATTCCAACCAGGAGATGCGTGAAGTACGACGAAAGACTGACGTTCAATACCCATATAAATGAGACAATACGGACTGTCTACTCCCTGTCCAGGAATCTGTATCCACTCATGGTCAGGGGTAGCAGACTTAACCGACAAAATAAAACATTGTTGTACACGATGGTGATTAGGCCGCCCATCAGATACGCGGCGCCGGTGTGGTGCAGCATACCTGCCACGACAATGAAAAAACTTCAAGTGTTTGAACACAAATTTATGCGCCTCATTTCAAATTCTGGAAGGTACACCTCCCTCAGAGATCTCTATGCGTGTTGCAACGACATAACCCCGACAGCAGACTACGTCCAACGCACCTCTCAAAACTTCTATTCATTCAAGCTGGGCGATAGTCCGCTAACAAGACACATAACACAAATTAGACAGCATAATGTCCCATTTCGGATTAAACACCCCTTACCATACCAGACGTTACCGATTTTCCGGCTACCTCTGTAGCCAAGCTTCACCAACTATAACTTCCGCTTACCTTATCCACCTTTACTAATATTTCATACCTTTTGACTATCTTTAAATCTTTCCTGTCCCCCTCTTCTTTTCTGTTTGTGTCCCTTTTGTTTGTTGTTTTTCTTGTTTTCTGTTTGTACATTTTTGTTTTTCTAAATTCACTTCCCATCACGAATATCAAATAAATTAAACATTCTGAAAATCAAAATTATTAAAGCCAAAAGTTTAGGCCAGCCATGTGCAGCTCGGCGTTCATGAATTTCGCAAAAGGTGCCTCGTTTAGATTAAGGTATCTGCGTCAACTACAAAATTTTTAAAAAAGTGTTACAGTGAGTCAGTTATTAAAAATATGTGTAGTTTTAAGTTCTTCTTCTTTTACATTTATTTAACGTCGGTCTATTTCCGGTACTGAGGCCTATCACCGACGCCTGTAGACGAGCTACCCCCAACCAGGAATTTTGCCGAACCTCTTCCCTTAAGAAGAGTAGGGATCTTTTACTTGCCTAACATTTAATAGACAAGGGACCGGCGGCTTTACATCCCCTCCGAAGGATGGTATATCCTCTATACAACCCTCGCCTAAGGTTGTATATAGTTTAAGTTGTTTTTAAAAATCTTTATTGTTTTATGTTCAAATAGTATTACCTAATTTTATTTGCTTGTTGCAAAAGTTGCTTAGGTTAGTTATTCATTTTTGTTTTCACCGACCCAGATCTGTTCCGGCCGGCCTGCAATTCGCGACCGTGTGAGCGCGGTGGTTGCATGGTCGGTCCCGGGGCAGGCTCTGGTTAGGCAACTGTTTGTATGCTTTAATTTTAATAAATCTTTGTTGAATTGAATTGAATTGAGATGTGTGTCAATCAAAGTGGGCAACATGTGGAACATTTATTATAATTTCTACTGAGTTATTTGAAAAAACCTCTTTTTTAAGTTTATTTTTGAATTTTGTAATTCTTGCTCAATAAAACGAAATTGGTTGCAATTAGCCCTAGGGAAGTACTTACAAAAAATGTTCGTTTTTCATTTCAACATCACATCGTCGAAAAATATACAGGGTGTTCCACAATTTCAACTTTGCTGGAGCTTGACTCTTAATTATCTCGTTAAAAAATATTATTATAAGGAGGGTTAAAACGTAGCTTAGAATTTTATTTTATTTCTACCTCACAGAAAATATTTAAGAACTTTCAGTAACTACTAGTTTAGATTCACAAAGTATGTGAAATTATATATTTGTAAAATACATTAGAAGAAATTTACTTTTAATTAAATAAATTGATACATATAAATTATAGTATCCGCTAATAGAAATTGAGAATACTAAAGTTATATCATTTAGTTTGCTGCTAATTTCAAGTTAGTTTATATTTTGCCCTGTCAGTTCTCTAAAAATTTATAACCTCGTACAGCTAACAGGTCAATGAAAAATTCTTAGATTTCCTATAGCCTTTTCTAAAAATAAAACAAATAAAATTAACCAGGTATACAGTTTATAATACCTAAATCTTGTATAGGCAACAGAATCATACTACAGAAAGAAAATTGTTTCATAAATTTTAATAGTTTGTACTGATGTGCTCTTAACTGTAAATCAACATTTTACTATTAGATTAGAAAATTCTATAAAAAAGTAAAATATAAATAACCCTAACCTACCTAATAAGTAGCTCCCACTTTTCTTTTAACTTGGCATCCTTTGGAAAATTAAACATTTTACATCCAATTTTATTAGTATTATCACATTCAGGAACAAAACATAAATCCATAGTTCAAACAATTTGAGTCTACAAAATTTGATTAAAGAAATAAAGATTAGATTATGAACTGTAAATGTGAAACAAGACTATTGAAATAATATATGATTTGCAGGAAACAACAATTCAGCGGGAAAATACCCCGAACTGCATTGAATTACACCTTACAAATCTTGAAAGAGTGGTAGCCAATATAATTTGTCAATTCCCTGACCAGACATAGACCGGTTTCGAACTTATTAGTTCTCATCAGTATGCCATAGCTCATGGATTAGACAAATGATAGTGGCCAACCTGCTAGTTTTATACAAACTATAGTAAATTGAGTAGTGGTGAGAGGTAAGTGAATCTTTTCATATGGTCAATTGCTACTATACACCATAGATGTCTCCATGGGCGTATAGCGACTTGCGATTCTGCAAGTACCTGAGAGCGGCGACCTTTCAGTCCTATGTGGACTTAACCTACTGTTATAATATATGATTTGCAGGAAACAACTACTCAGCGGGCAAATACCCCGACCTGCATTGAATTACACCTTACAAATCATGAAATAGTGGTAACCAATATCATTTGTCAATTCCCTGACCAGACATAGACGGGTTTCGAACTAATTAGTTCTCATCAGTATGCCATAAGTCATGGAACAGACAAATGATAGTGGCCAACCTGCTAGTTTTATACGAACTATAGTAAATTGAGTACTGGTGAGAGGTAAGTGAATCTTCTCATATGGTCAATTGCTACTATACACCATAGATGTCTCCATGGGCGTATAGCAACTTGCGATTCTGCAAGTGCCTATGTGTATAGTAGCAATTGACCATATGAGAGGATTCACTTTCCTTTCACCACTACTCAAGAGTATTGAAGTTAGTTGCAATTGCATTGCTCTCCGCTCATATAATTTAAATTTTCACATTATTCCCACTAGAGGAAAATGTTGCTGTTTTATATTTGGCAATTTTAAAATAAAATTGAAGTTTTACTAAATCTTATATAAATATATATTATCTTGTGTATATGAGATTGGCACTGAAGTTCTTTAGTTTAATTATTTGCTAAATCATAATTATTAATTATCACATTAAATATCTAAACTCGAGTTAGCCAGGGGAAATCGACGGAGAAAACATCTGTTAACGCATTATGAATAACGATCGAAATTCAATAAGAAGATCAAGGAATTCTCGAAAGCCTCGTAAAAGGCATGCCTTTGTATTTAGCAGTTAAGCGAAGGATTTCAATGTGACAATTAAATATAAATTGATGGCCGGCTTTACATAAATATCAATGTTCAACACCGGTCGGTCCTGCTACTACTGGCTATATTAACTTGTCACTTCAACGGGGTAATCTGGACTGAATATAAAATTAACTGTTAAAATATTTATCCTTGTCGCGTTAAGATTCCACAAGTTCGAGTTAAAAGTTATTAATGTTCTGAGAATTTAATTTTGTCGCCTTGTAATGTCTTCTTTGCGCGGCTACCAACTCTAAATTATAACATCAAGGATAAAAACCTTATTTATTGCAGAAGAATTAGTCAGTTGCATTAATTGCTTTGTTGGATCTTAATTGAAAATGCTTTGGACTGAATATTAATTGTTCGACTTGTTTGTCGATTCTAATTTTTGGCGTAGACGAGCTCTTGGTCTAAAGTGTAGTGGATTTCTTAACTAATTGATTAAAGTGTGCAGGGCATTTCAAATAAAACTCTTAATATTAACATTTTTAATACAAATCAGAAATTAAACGTGTTATGTATCCCAGAATTTTGGATACAACTTGATCAGTTGCAATTCCTTAAAATACCTGATTTTGAGTTAGTTTCATATTTTTGCAGAGACAAACACCAACATGGTGGCGTAGCAATTTTTGTGAGCACCCAAACAAACGTTAAATATAAAATAAAAAGTATTAACATAGACAAATTTATCTCCGAAATGGATATTGAACTTTGTTGTATTTCTATCTTAATAGAAAATAAAACTATTGCTATTTGACAACCTACAGGCTTCCTGCAGGTAGTAGGGAGCGCTTTTATATATATACGACAGAATGTCTTAACTCTCCTGTACAAAAACTTGATCCTATTATTTTGTGTGGGGATATCAACATAGACTACTAAAGTAATTCCTTAAATAAAAAAAATTAGAGGATTTATTCATGACATATGAATTAGTAGTGAAATTAGATGAACCAATGAGGATTGCTAAAAAGTCAAACGGCAACATCTCACAAACGTGTGTTGATTATCTAGTATATAATTTACCAGATGGAACTTACAACTCGTATATTTCTGATCCTTGTCTTGCGGATCACTTAGCAGAATTATACCATTTAAATATTCAATTCCACAGGAGGATATAACAAATCAAAATAGAAAATTAGTTTCTTATAGATGTGATACAGATAATAATATTAAAAAATTTAAATATTTATTAAGTACTGCTGATTGGACTGAAATCTATACAAATAACATTGACGAAGCATTTGAACTGAAAGTAAAAATTGGAGGAAGAGCATAAGGTCAATATGGGTGTACCTCAAGTTTCCGTCCTGGGTCCACTTATATTCCTACTCTTTATAAACGTTCTTCCCAAAAATATACCCCAAACAACAGTAACGATGTTTGCTGATGATACTCCATGGTAGTGGATTGTAGATTGTTTTACGGGGTCGTTTGGGTTCGAACAGCCTTACTTCACTTCGACCTAAAAGATCTTTTATGATTTACCCTACATCTAGTGGTTACTCAGTATTCCCAGAATTTTTACAAAGCTTGTGATTTTCCTGGGAGCTAATTTCCCTATGTCTTCAGGCGTTAATTCCGCCTGTTCTAGAAACTTTAGCCTAGTGCGGACTAACACCTTGCATTCTCAAAGTATGTGTTCCGCAGTTTCAATTGCAGTATCGCAATATCTGCATTTATTGTCTACCGCCTTGCCCATATTCTTGAGATGATATTTCAAGGGGCAGTGGCCAGTTAGAAGGCCTGTGATTAGCCTTAATTCGGACTTTTCAAGTTTGAGAAGCTTTGTGGCATTCTTTGTAGAATAAGTTATAAATTTTTTCGCTTCAGGGATTGTCTAAATGCCAGGCAATTTTAGACTCAAAGGTATAAGACCTTAGAGCCTTTAGTGCTGCCTGGCTATCTGATAGTATATAGATCTCTGCCCTTCGGATGCCTTTATTTAGGCATAAATGGGTATACAGATCTATGGCATAATTTTCTGCCTGAAAGATGGTTGGGGTGTTACCGAAGGCTTTTGATAGCCTACAATTCGGCCCTGCTACTCCCACTCCTACCCCTTCAGCCATCCATCCATCTATATACCAGATAAATGACCCTTGTTCCAATCGCAGTGACTTCATCTTGCTCGTCTGACGGCTTTCAATTAGCGCGTCAAATGAGCAGTCAAAGTCTTGTTTGATTGGCATTGAGTCAGTAGGTTTGGTCATGGACTTCAAATGGATTAACTCCAGAATCCTTAAGTGACCAACCAGATCGCCTGGTTTAAATTTAAGTGCCTGGTGCAGTCGTAAGTCACTGAGTGTCGCCTCCTTCCTTACATGTAAGTGCAAGGGAAGTAGGGCAAGCATAGCCTCCATAGCTCCTGTAGTCCCTAAACTGGCTAGGCGTTACAGTTTCTGCAACTTTCCCTGTGCTGTTTTTTCCTCTGTTTTTGCCACCATACGTATGATGCGTAGGTTACCATAGGTCTGACAACCGAAAGATAAGACCAATGTGTCATTTTCGGTCTTAGACCCCAAGTCTTACCAAACAACCTGCGGCACGTCCATATTGCCGCTGTTGCTTTAGTAACAGTCCTTTCCAGATGCGAGTTCCAGGTAAGTTTTTGATCCGGGATTACTCCTTGATACTTGACTTCACTGTAAAGATTTATTATAGTTCCATTCAGTACAGGAGTTCTAAGATTGAGTCTTCTCCTTTTAGTAAACGGGACAATAATTGTTTTGCTCGGATTGACATTAAGCCCCTCTGACGAGCACCATTTGGATAATACATTTAAGGCAATTTGCATGAGGTTGGAAATCATGACCTCATTTTTGCCTCTCGCAGTGACGACCAGGTCATCTGCATATCCCTGGACGTTAAAGCCTGAATTACTCATTTTATGTAGTAGATCATCGACCACCATTGACCACAGCAAGGGTGATATGACTCCACCTTGTGGACAACCCCTGACTGCAGTCAAAGTAGCCGACTCATCCCCCACACTTGTGGTAATAATTCTAATGCGGCTATCGGCTACATGATCACAATAAAACACAAAACGAAAATGTGATAAAACTCGCAAGAAGCAATCATTACATAATTGAACGAAGAATGCATAATTACAAAAAAGACTAATTCAGTAAACTACTTCAACAAATATCCAAAGTGTTCATTTCCGCCGAAACAAAATATTTCATAGCCTACATGCTACCACCATTCGTATTTCTGACCTATCCGATACATTCCTAGTCCAGACGACGAAGCGATCTTTGAACCCGCCAAGTGAAAATATACTCGATTATATCTGTTAGATTCACCAATAAAATTTTAGTAGTGTTTTCTAACAGACTTTCCTACCATGGGATCTCGGACTACATTCGGCAGCGCAACGGCGAGTACTTATCACAACTATAGCTTGTTAGATTTATTACACCGATAAAACAGCACGAACTCAGTTAAAGTGTTATTGGAGATTTGGCATAATGTTTCAATAATAATCAGCCCAAAACAGATCAAGATAACATTGTTAAATATAATCTCCGAATAAACCTCATTTCATCAATGCATTATACAATAAAAGGGCAGACTGGAAGATGACATCAATGGTCCCCGAGGGCCGCGCTACACCACATAGCAGGTTTATATGAATAGACTACAGCACCCCAAGTTATATCACCGCAAATAATCAACCACGAAATTATTTGCAATACATGAAAAATAATGTGCTGCTTATTCAAATTTAGGATCGTTTAGATCGCATATGTTATACCTTATGTTATGAGCCATAACTAATGTCTTACATATTTACCAATGCTTATGTTCATAATGATGGGTCCAATAGTTATAGCTATAATTTTTTAAGTCTCGCTAGCGGATGGGCACAGATGTGCTATCGATGACTAGAAGAAATTACAATTTCACGATCTTTAAACATATAAAGAGCATATTTAAATAATAATTGCGGAGAGCGAATTTTTTTTCCACTTTTGAATTTAATTGTAAGAACAAAAATTTGAACGCCATCAGCTATATCAGCTTTACAATCGATACAAAGTAGAGAATTAAAACAAACAATTAGTGGAATCAATCTAGATTTAGAATGGAATTGTCTGAAAAGGTGAATTTTATTAAGGAAATGAACAGTAGAAATTGTGATAATAAGTTGGGAGGGTTTATATGAGTATGTGTGTATATATATATATATATATATATTTATATGTGTGTATGTATATATGTGTATATATTTTTTTTTTTTTGGGACTGACTTTACATATCTACGCATGTTTACGTTTTTTCCTTTTGAATCAATTCCGTTATTTGTTAGAGTCTCTTGGCTAAAGGAGTATATCCAAAGCCAAAACTGAGGAAAAAAAATTGTGATAAAATATTTTGTTCAATTCTGATCCTACCGAATATTTTTTTTTTAATTGTTTCAATCACGTCTTTTCTCACTTTTTGTGGAATATCTCCGGTTGTATTTGGTCACCACTGTTTATCTAAGAAGTAATTTTTGGTGTACTTTTTTTTTAATCACGTAGGCCATAACAGTTAAGCAAAAATTAATTTATTTTCTTTTCTGTAAGAGATACGGCAAAATTATAAGTATAAGTATAAAAAGTTATACTAATATGCAAAATTTCTGGAACATACGAATAATAATAATAATAATTTTATTTATATCAATGATTCAAGTAAACATATATAATAGGCTGCACATATTCATGAATATAAATAAAAGAGAAATCGTTTAAGTTTTTTGTAAACTTGATTGCGATTCAACGTTATAATACTCATTGATTGGTGCCTTAATAATATAAGTATTAGATGATGTTTCCCTTACGATACAAATCTTTATATGTAACATATAAAAGAGCTTAAGAATATATACTAACAATTTTCTATCTCCTATTTACTATTTAAAGATAAAATTTTATATACACCTACCTACACCCTAAAACCACACTTTTTCTAACACACATAAATGCATATATCAATACACACACATTAATGATGAATGTAGATTCAGGCCGAGCAATTTGATCTATTTTTTAACGTTTCTTTTGAATTTTGTAATATTTCTAGCATCTCTGGTACATTTATCCAACATATTAAAAAGTTTTTCACCTATCTATACATAATATCTTTGCCCTATACATTTTGCCATTTTTTTGATTTTGATGTCATCCTGCTGTTTACTTCTTGTGCTATATTTATGTGTAAAATGCTCATGGTTTTGTTTGTTATTGTACTGATAAATAAGAGTGGTATAACAATAGAGTTGTCGTATGCTAAAAAGCTCGGAGTTTTGAAATAGCAATTCCGTAGGATAAAGAACATTTTTCCCGTAGATAATTTTAAGAAACCGTTTATGCAAGTTTTGTAATGGCGTTAAATACGTTACCCCTACTCCTCCCCAGTCTATTATCCCATATCTCAGAATTGACTCTATAGATGGCAATTAAATTTGGAGTTTTTAATATTTCTTTAATTTTTTTAAATTTATGTAACAAACCTCTTACATTTTGCAATATATGGTGTTGCCATCTTAGGTGACAATCTATATAAATTCCCAGATATTTTACTTTTTCGTAGCATTAATGTGGATGGTTTTATTTTCTTGTACTATTTCCAGTCTATTAAAATTTGGTAGGTTGCAATTGTAAGATGTTAAAGGCAAGTAAAATGTTTTTTTATAATTTATCGTTAATTTCTTTCATGATAGTATAGGGGTGGTATTGGGAGTGATAGTGGGAGGGGGAGGGGATGGTTGATGCCAAAAAAATTTTTGAGACCTTAACTTTTCGTACATGCTTGTTTTGCCTACTTACCCCATTTACCCCCGAACCCTTCAACGAAATTAGATCAAAACATAACTTAGTTCCAGATCTCGTTACAATACATAAGTGTACCAAATTTCAAGTCAATATCACAAACGGTTCCAGGGTAAACGTGCGCACAAAAAAAAGTTACAGACCGACAAACGGGAAATTTGTTTCCACTCTAATTTCAAATCTCGATATTTCATAACATTTTAAGCCTATTTCAACAAAAAAAAAATTACTTCTATTTTTGCGTTACTATACTTCCACTGGACGTGGAAGTATAAGGGTGCTCCATTTAAAATAATAAATTTGACATCTACTTCCGGTATAAGCAGAAGTGACAGAACTGCCAAAATATTTTAATTGGATAGATCATACACTGTTTACTATACATGCGTAATTTTACAAAATTCAGTAGTTTTCGAAATATGGATCGTACATATCAGTAGACCTAAACGAATTCAAGACGGCGCGGCATATAATACTTGGCTATTATCGTCAATAATTAAAACTGGAGCACATCAACGAGTTTAATTTATTTACCTTCATAGAAAATCACCCAGGAGGTTTTTGAAATTATTACTCAGCGTCGATACTGCTGTTTAATTTACTTTCCGTTGAACATAAGAGGACGGCTTTAAGTGGCGGATATGAAACCCAACACCAGCCAACGTGACTATTAAAGTGTTATAATGGCATACCGGAAATGACACTTCAGGACCATCAGTTAATTTCCTGATATTTGAGTATGAAATAAGCAAACATTTTGTATCCAAATATCGAATTTTTAACGTTGTGATGCAATGGACAAAAGTCATTTATTTAATAAGAATTATTATTATTAAGAGTATTATTATTCAGGAACTAATATAGATGATGCAACAAATAAATTTATCCATATTATTACAAATGTTATAAATTCCTGTACTACTTAAAAAAAATAACCAGAATGAACTATACGGAATTCCTTGGAACTAATATCTGTTTAGCCTTAGATGAAGGAAAGCCTTGTTTATGTACATTTATGAGGATATTGTAACCACAGGCACTTGTCTAAATTTTTTAAGTTATTTAACCAATAGACTTCAGTCTTTGGGGGCAAATAATGTACTGAGCGTGTCACTAAACATCTAGTACGGAGCACCACAAGACACAGTGCTAGAATCCCTATTATTTTCAATTTATGTAAATGCAATATTTTCTCTGGAAAGCTCAGGCAAAATAATCAAATTCGCCGATGATACGGGAATTTTTATAAAGCTGACACGTGGGATAAACTATGTGTAGAAAATGATTTAACTCCTATAAAAAATTGGTTTTATCATGAATTGTTAACTCGCAAATCATTGCTCGTATTTCATTTTGATTTTTCCGTTTTGTTTTAATAGAGTGATCTACAACAAACCCTTTTTTAATAACAAGGTTAATAGTAGAAATCTTCTTATAATACCTGACTATTTTCTCTCTTTAAGCAGTTGTAAATATTTAAAAGCAGACGCTTCGTTTGCACGTGTAATCTTTTTTGAAAGAAATATTGCAATTAATAATGATTATTTTAGGTAAATATTACACAAACAATACGTTTTTTATTAATTAGGAGAAAATCACCGCGCAAGGTTAAATAAACGTACGGAACTGCCCAGTTCCACGAAAACAGTTTCGCACGGCACTTTCTTATTTTAGAAAGTATACATTAGGTAGAATTGTTATTTTCATTTGCATGCATTTCATGAGGACCCTAAAAAATATCAAATGAAACTTTTTTATAGACAAATGAATTTAATTTAAGAAAGGAATTGTATTCCATTTAGAAAACTGAATAGAAATAAAAGTTCAGTTACAATATAAATAAGAATATAAACCTTGGCATTCCCAGACTATGTTTCATTTATGCATAAACAAATTATAGTGTACGCATAATAATGGTGTAATATGGAATCACATGTAGTGAATAATGCAAACAAGCAGACAATATCATTAAACCATCTTTACTCAAGTTGTATGTGAAGAAAGAAACTGCTAAAATCCATATTGACGACGCGACGCCACTATTACTGGCGTGTTTACTATTCAACTTATTTTTTCACTTGCTTTTCTTTAACTCACAATATGTGCATAATGCTTTATTTAACACACTTCTTGACATAATAATTGACGAAATTTGGTACAGTTGCTAAGATCGGATGACAATCCAGTATTCCACCGTTACTTTTGCAAATATCTGCACGTAGGTGGCGCGGGGGTGAAAATTGAATGTTTGTCTTCAAATATTGCATTCATTATTTAATATACTTCTTGATATAATCAATTGATGAAATTTTGCACAGTTACTAAGATCGGATGACAATACAGTATTCTACCGTTACTTTTGCAAATATTTATTTGTTGAATAAGCACGGATTTTATTTCTGGTAACAAGCAAAAAACTATTCAGGGAACCTAACTAGAACGTACTTACAAATTTCGTTGCATTTTTTTCACTCGAGGCATAACTAGGCACTGACAGCAATCTTCCAAATACCCACTTGGAGGGTATGTTCGAAAATGTACAAATTAACCCCTAGGGCACTAAGGGCTCCCGCACTAAAAAATTTCTAGGGTTTACACTTTGTCACAGTGGTCTCACTCTCAGAAAGGAAAAAAGAGATTTCCAGATCTAGCCAACTGCTCTCGGTACAGAATAATACACCAACCACTAATTATTCCTGCTCTCCCTTGGATGGCGCCAAAAAAATCCCCAAAATTGGGCCACAATATACAGGGTTACTGGTAATTCGATACATTCCTTTGGAGATGTGATGGGGCATGAGCTAAGGAGTAAATCTAGCCCTAACATACATTATGCAAAATTCAATAGTTTTTGAGATCTTTCAATTTTTTTGTTTTTCTCAAAAAAGTAGATCTTAATGTCTTAAAAGTTAATTTCCGAAAAATCTACTTGACATTTTTAAATTTTTTTTACTGGATTACTTGTCCAATATTATAGATATCCGTTTGGAATGAAAAATATCCGGAAACTTTTAAGGCATTAAAATCTACTTTTTTGAGAAAAACAAAAAAATTGAAATATCTCAAAAACTATTGAGTTTTGCATAATGTACGTTACGGCTAGATTTACTTCTTAGATCATGCCCCATCACATCTCCAAAGGAATAATGTATCGAATTACCAGTAACCCTTTATATATGCATATATAATAATAACTACACAAAAAGCGTAACATCCAACTCCCTCTTCCTCGGACTCATCAATCTCTTCCCTGAATTTCGTTATTTTTCTTTTTTTTTGCGGCCTCCTCGGAAAAACTTATCGCTACGTTCCGGCACGGTGGTCGGGTAGAATTTTATTTTAACTTTACTCGTTTTCGTATCCAACACTGGGCAACCAACAATACACCCATCGCTGATTTTAATTTGACGTTAACATCTACTGAGTGACTACTAAATAGCGCACCGAATTGATATATTATTTAAATTGTTACGTGTTCAGAAACTGAACCGTAACAAATGTTATCCAACTGGAAAATATTTTGTTTTCGGATGAGTCCACTTTTACTCTTCACAGTCAATATTAATCGCCAAAACCGTCGCTACTGGGCTAATGAAAATTCCCACTGGATGGGAGAATTACATACGCAATATCCTAAAAAGTTTAATGTTTGGGCAGGGATAATTAGAAACCATGTCATTGGTCCCTTTGATGGCAATTGGAATGGAGATAATTATTTAGCTCTACTCGAAAATAATGTCTTGCCAACTTTGGCAAACTTGTATCCTGCTCCAGCAAACCCACAAGTTCCAGCGGATGCAATATGGTTCCAGCAGGATGGAGCGCCACCACATTACCGACTCGATGTCCGGCAATACCTCGACTTAATATTTCCAAATCGGTGGTGAATAGGGAGGCGAGCGTCGCTAGAATGGCCAGCACGTTCTCCTGATCTTACACCCTTAGATTTTTTTCTAAGGGGTATGTGAGAAGTATGGTATACAAAATTAAGTCAATTATATAGTTGACTTAAGAAGAAGAGTAACGGATGAGGTTAGATCGGTTACACCGCAGATGTTGGAAAACGTTAGAAGACATTTTTATTTATGATTAGGATGCTGCCAAGACGTTAAAGGAACTCATTTTGAACATTTACTACATTGAAATTAAGTTTCTTTTAGTTTGTTGTTGTGAATTACATCAAGCGCATGAATTAATTTTTTTACCATCAATTTTTGGAATAAAAAACCCATCTCGGGATTTTTACAAATAATATGGGCACTAATTGTAATACTGAATTTATTCTGGCCGATAGCCGCGTGGGTTAAGGCGTCGGTCGGTGTCTTTCATTCAAATGTAAACCAAGAATGATATAAATGAATTATCCTTTTAAACTCTGTTACTCAAAAAAAGAATAAAGCTATTTTAATTGCTAAAAAATTATGAGGTGGCAATCGCGATTAATCCCACGGGTATCGCGCCAGCGGGTTCGAATCTTGGCTCCGGCGCTGTCGGAGGAAATGGTTGTTGTCCGCGTTTTTCAATGTGTAACCCTCTTCCGCACAAACCTCTGGCTTCTAGAATTTGGAGTTGTCTAATTTCTGTGGTGTTTATTATTTATTTATCCCATTTGGCTATTCCACACTGTATTCAGCGATTCATTGTAATATAGAAACATTAGCGAATAAACATAATCTCTTTTGATTTATCCAGATTTCCGCCAGATTCGAGTGTACCCACCACCGAGACAAAAGCGCAATCTGACATTGTGTTAAAAAAATAACATATTAGCTAACAACGTGTCCTCTTTCAGCACAAGTGAGAATCATTTACAAGCGTGTTGGAATAGGCAACGAATAGGGATCTCGGTGACAGGTCACTTTGGGATATGATTGATGTCAGTTGTATCGCGCTGAATATTTATATAACGCCAGTCGGCGGCTCGAAACACTGAATTTTACCAGATATGATCGATACAAGGAATCCTTGTGAATTATTAAATAGCTGAAGCTGATCTAGATTTTAAGTTTCATTTTTACTTTGTGCATAGTTATGGCCCCAGTGTTATTTCCTGAATACAGCATAGTTTATTGGAAATGGACTTAATTAGCTGTGACGTCACAACTTATGCAACCAAACATACTACTGTGATAGAAACTTCGATCCCGTCCAATAATATTGGAATTTGAGCCTTATTCGTAAAGACTATGATATAATGCTATAACATTGCTATACATTTTATTGAATTTCTCGTTTTTTTGATTACGCCTATTCATACGTCCATCAGTAGACATCACACTGTATAAAAATAATAATCTATCTATACCGAAGACAGTACATTATTATATAACAAATAAAGTAAATCTAGAACATAGAAAAATATTTACAAATGTAGTTCAAATTATGAATATTGTCGTTTACCTCATCATTTTTAATTTCCGAAACAAATCATCTCAAGGTCACACAGCAAAATGCAAGTATTTTGTAAAGAAGGTACAATGAACTTTACCATCCGCTGCCACCATTTTGATGTTAGTTTCTTTATAAATAGTAAAACTAAAGTACTCACAAACTATTCACTTAATTACAAAAAAAGCAAAATATCACAGCAAAAAACACTAACGACTTAAAAAAAAAACGAAAAGAAGTAGTCAGGTAATCAACAAATTTGATATACGCGTCCACTTCACGCTACTGAACTGACAGGATGCTGAACGTTGGTTGCGGCTACGATTAGCAGTTGTATTATTCACTTATAAAACGCACCATTAAGCCAAATTCATGAATCACGAATTGCGAAAGCAAATAATCACCATAGGAAATCGCGAAATTTTACACCATTTCACATACTTACGGGATTTCACAGAGATTATAGATAATTTTCAGTTTCACCTGTGCTGCCCTGTTGCAGTTTTGGGTTGGAGTTTGACAGTATTTTAGTTTGTCAGTTTAAGAAGTATCATTTAGAAAGTCCGTTATTAAAATAAAATTATGATGGCGCCGGAGCAGTTAACGCATGTAACTGCTTATTTGTTATTAAAGAAACGACGAAGACATGCAAATTATTTAGTTTAGAAAGCAGCAGGGTGTATATCACAATTTGGTTTAGGAAATGCAAGACACAAAGAACTTAAAAATGGTCACAGAATGTATGTAAATGAGTTTATCTATTTAAAAAAATTTCACCATTCGTAAGTAAAGTGTACTATACCCATGAACCTAGGAGATCGAATTCTTTCAACATAAAAAAATACAAATAGAATTAAGATCTAAAATTCTTTATCCCTGTCGGTATCTACTTTGTGTGCATGCGACGATGGGAATTTTGGACAAATATTCGCCAAAAATTGAAATCAAGTCAAGATTCTGCGAATTCGCCAGAACTTGAGCTTTTGTTGAGTTGCGAACATTTTCTTTTAAACTGACCGATCAGAACAATATTTGTAAATCGCAGTTCGCGGTTATATGAACTAGGCTTTACGCTTTGAACTTCTGTCGCCGTCTCAGGAGATGTGACTTTCTGTTATTTGCATTTACAAAGATAGAATATTCGTATGTTGTTAAGTACCCAAATTGATGGCGCGAACGACAGCCTAATTGATTTCGACTAGAATATGAATAACTGAGGAGGAAATCATTTAATGAATACTCTTGAATGTGATAAAAACCATACAGAATTGCCAGGTAGAACATAATATTGGCTGGACCCTGGTTCAATATTGGATCAATATAGATACATTGAAATTGTAAAAAAAATATTGGACTGATATTAATAAATACTGGTATTAAAATATTGGTATGTCTATGTTGGCAGTATATTGTTTTAATTCATTCCAATCCAGATATATACAGACAATGGGGAATGGTAGCTTAGTGTGTTAAAGCGACTGGCTAGCAAACTGAGTTGCCTAGCGAAGTGGGTTCGATTCCCGCAAGGTGAAACAATTTTTCATTAAAAAAATTGCCCCGAGAGTGGTTCGGAGTCCACATTAAACTGTAGGGCCCCGTCTCTCTTTGCCTAGCACAAGATCCTTGAGATCTTCCAGGGGATTACTTCGGTAACTTGAGAGGCGGTTAAGAAAACATTTTAACAAAACAAAACAATATTATTGGTAAATATCTATTAATGTTAATTTTACAACATTGAACAGCCTATATGATATTGTTATTATATTTTTTGACATAGTAAAGTAAAAATGTACCAAAAAGTCCCATGACCTGGAAAAAATTGCACACCCGAATTTATCGTGCTCAGTGTTATCAGGATCACTTAGAAGGAAAACTAAAAAGGTGACCTCCCCCTTTATCTTCAGCCGCCATCTTGAAACATTTTTTAATCGTTGTTCTATTGGTCGCACGGAAAAAGTTATTGAACAAAAAATGTTGTAAATGAAATTCTACATATTTTCGGTAATTGCCGCGATGCCGAGAAGTTAATATTTTGAGCGGTAGAGGGCGCCGAAGTTACCAAAAAACATTTTTTTGAAAGCAGTGTTGTGAAATTCAATTTGCCAGCTGTTTAGATAAAGATATTAGCATACACACATATCCAAATAAATTCGAGTCCATTGTTTTAGATTTCCAATTAGGATTCTAGGCGGGCGGCGCGGCAAGCCCTTAAAGTCATAATGCCACCCGGGCTCCTTAAGCCCACTCCGACGCTGCCTAAAGTGGGTATACACAGGTTTTATTTTTTTAGGTGAATAGCTTGTTTTCCAAACTAATTCGTATGTCTATGTTCGCATTCATAAATTTATGTCCAATTTCTGTTATTAAGTGAAGAAAAATGAGGGTATAATTTCAAGAAATTAATAACCATTAAACTATTAAATATTATTAAGAAAAAGGGCATTAAAAACTTAATTTTTGTATATATAGTATCTATCAAATAAAGACTGCTTTTGATATACCAAAAATAAATATTCAATTATTTACTTACCTTCAGTTTCAATCGTCCATATTTTTAGCTCACTTTTTTGGTTCCATTAATATTTCAAATTGTCCAACAAAGTTGCATTTATAGAATTATCGAAACGACGAGGCAAATTTGCCATTATTAACTAAATTGAGTAATTGCAGTAATTTTCCACGGTAGCTGCATTCTAAATAAAATTATCAGTGGGGGTCCCGAGTTGCATGCGAAGACATACCGCGTACAAAATTAAAGAAACGAAATTCACACGGAAAGTGGCGTTCGGTATACGAGAAATAATTAAGTCTGATTGAAATTTAATTAGTAAGATGATTATCTTTTAATTAAGTCATTAAGAATTAATTAACCCGAGCCTTTAAAAGTATCATTTTCGCCTTTGAAAAATAAAGCAAGTATAAGTAAGTTGTAGCGAATTTTTATAATTACTTTATTTGCGTTTAGCATGTTTCAAGATTTACACTCACAGTTGGCCTGGTAAATTGTTTCACCAATTTACCAGGCCAGCTCTTGAAAAAATTTTTTAGTTTGTTGTTGAATAAAGCTTTTCTTTAGTATTAAATCGATAACAATTTTCGAAAAAAAAAAGAAAAACAGCGCCGTTTTTGGAACAAGATTTGCCATATTTTTTATAAACAACGACCAAAGTCGGAAAATTCAGTTATCGGGCCGTAGAATGTTCCAATTACATTTGGACGGTATATTTTGTCCTTCTTAATTTTATCTGCCAATTTCTTACCAGTTACAGTAAAGTATTTAACAGTAGTTATTTGTTTAACTAGGCAGCAAAATAGTAAATTGACTGCCGCAGCTGATAATTCAGCCAAGGCAGTCAATATATTTTGCTGCTGAGTTGAACATAGAATTTTTTTGCCGATTGTTTAAATATATTCTAAAATAATTAAATTATTACAATTCTCAATCTCTTTATTAACCTCTCCACAATAAAATTGTGAGAAGTTACTAAAATTGGTTCAAAAACGAAAATTGAGATAACATCAAATCTTTACGTTTTGAGGTCCTAGGAACCCAAAAAAGTGGTTTTTGAAAAATGTCTGTGTGTGTGTGTATGTGTGTTAGCACGATAGCGCCGAAACTACTGAACGGATTTGAATGAAACTTTACGTGTGCGTTTCTTTAGTACCCCAGAAGATCTGAAAAGGTTTTGGTTGAGATCGGATTACGTTTAGTGCCATTTTGACGCAACAAGTTGTGTATTTTATAATTACTTTCAATTTGCAATGGAACTATTGAAAATCAGTTAAAATTCTGATTTCAACGATATATCACACTTCCACCCTTTCGATTTGGTTCCGTGAAAAAAATTAAAAACAAAGCAAATATACCATAGATCGCATTTCGCATGACATGATCGATGTGCGTAGCCGTTACGTCGTGAAACTCATCACATCACGTATCAATTCACTTGTGAGGGTTTCTTCACTGCTCTAGAAGTAGAGCGGATTATGTTTAGTGCCGTTTTCATATATATATACAGACAAATCGAAGAATTAAACTACAAATATTCCTCTAAAATCTAGTAAAATTATTGAAATGCTAATGTTTTATTTAACAAAGACAGCCGCGAGCGATCGGATTGCGCTGAGCAAATTTTGACGATTGTCATTGTCATCGTTTGTCATCCGATAACGTTGGTGTCATGTCATGTTAATAAGATTTCGGCGTATTTGTAATTTTTAGTGGATTGTCACAAACTTTAAAGGTAGATGTAACAATATCAATATCATATGCTTTCTGTACCTTCGTTGGTGAATTTATTATAGATTATCACTTTACCAATTTTCAGTTTGTTGCTTTACAAATCTGTAGTATTTAGGATAATTAGACTTTCTTAGTAGTTCAAGTGATGTTAAAGTTGTTAATATCCTAATAGTATATTATTCAACGAGCGATAATGTAGGTAATAACTCGCATAGATGATTGTAAATTCATTGAGTTGAGGGTTTTTTTAGTGCCCCAGAAGATCTGAAAAGGTTTTGGATGAGATCGGATTACGTTTGGTGCCGTTTTGCCACACAATTTAATGCTCTTTTCGGCTTCAAAGATCCACCGAGTGGGGAGGTTCCAACCGCTTCCAGTAGCTGCCGATTTTTTTTATTGTAATAAATTTAATAAAAATTCATTAAAAATCGCAGTTGTTACTAGTTGGTTACCATGGAAACTAAGTGTCACTTTCCCTGCCTAGGCAGGGAAAGTGACAGCTTACCCCCATTATATTATACTAATTAATTTAATTAATAATTTGCAAGTACTTGTATAAAATTAATTGAACAAAAAAATTCAAGAAGAATATGTAATTTTTTCATGGATATCTTACTCATTTTATCGATTGAAAAAATTATATATTATGAAATAGTTTCTAAGTATTTTAACAAAATATGGTAATTTTACTCTGCAAATAAAAAAGGCAACAAAAACTTTATGACTTCACTAAGACACCGTTAATTACTGTATTATTCCGTCCGCACATTGAATCGCTTACTTTTATAGGTATAGGCTACGTCGGCTTGTTTGGTGACACTATACCGAATGGTTCACCGGTGTTAATGTTAAAGAACACGCCAAAACCTTCGATAAACTTTTCGAAATTGTAACAAAATCCGATTTTTTCGCATGAAAAGCGTGCTTGCGTAAAAATGCCGTTGGAAGAGATTTTTATATTTGTAACAAAAATCGACTTTAATTTCGGAAATTTTGAAAATAAAAACCCTTTTACGAATCCACGTTGTGCAGCACTACGACTCATGCGTTGTGTTAAATATGAGGACAAGTTAATCCAGTCTCTAGTCAAAGTATTTTGAGAGATCTGTCGAAAATAGCCTTTAGCAGCAAGGGTGACAATTCATTTTCTAGCAGTCGATTTTGACGGGAAAATTATAGATTTTAACGGGATTTGTCCTAAACCGGTTCCTCAGTGATTCGGTGTCAGAAAGTATCTTTACCATGTACTCAGATGTGCATGGGACCGCCTTGCCTGAACGTATGAATAAATAATTGCCACAAAATAATTCAATGTCGTTGCGATTCAAGCATTTTTAAGCTCCGAGGAGCGAACCAAATTACTATTGAACTGATAATACGTAAACAGACAGGCAAGTAAAAGCCCACGAAAAATTTATAAACATTGAACTTTTCTTGAATCTTTTTGTGTAATCGTTAGCTATAAATCGCATATTGGATGGTAGTTTGTACATTATGAGTCATTCCGTTCCTCACTATGTGTTGTACACGGGCCAGACTATAGTTTATCAATACATTTTTCTTGAACGTTTTTGTAAAACATGATTTTTTAAAGAGACTTAATATACATTTTTTGAACTTTATATTGTCTTTTTCTTGTGTTTTCAAAATTCCTTTTCAGGTTTAAATTTAAGAAAGTGTTAGTATTTACTGTTTAGATTTATAGTGTTACGACGTCCAATTGATATCATCAGTTTTTGTTGCATTTTTTATCTGCCCAGTAAAATTGAAGACTACCACAAACATGGCGAAGCAATATGATACCAGAAAAATTATAGAATCACTTTTTATAGCTAGCCACTTGCGTGAATCGTAAAGAAATCCTTATTAATTGTCGTATGTGTTGTCTTCGTGTGTATCGAACTACTACAAATTAACAATCAATATGCATCCATTAACGGATCGCATAAACCTAATCGACGTATTTAGCGAAGTTGGAGTTGGCAGAGGCCAGTAACAGATTTCTAATTAGAGCGCGCCAGGTCTCAGGGGTGTTGATAGTGGTAACTACCAGGTGGCCCGGGGTCATACACGGGGTAGATGGGTATTTCGGGATCTCTCGGGGTTTAATCGGTCACAAATCACGGCAACCGCATGTCGCAAACTCCGCGCACACATTGCATTTGAGTAAATCAAATGTGATAAACAACCGTCGCAATTCTATTTAACTTCGAATACAATAACAAGGGGGAGTGGATGATGCGGGTGATAAATATTTAAAGTTATGCCATATGAAACAAAATTGTAATTTGTTATTATACAGGGTGGGTTATTGGAAATGAGACAGGTGGGTTTTCTGGTAGTTCAGATTTATTAAAAAAGACTTAGACACTTCAACTTCATTCTCAATTCTCCCGTTCCTGAACGCCACAAAATTAGCCTAATAGTTTTAAGATATTCAAAATACAATAAGCTACAAAAGCAATTCAGATAAAAAGGTTCAGATATTCTTTTATTAGCTTTTCTGTAAGATTGTTAGGACATGAGTATAACACTATAACCATTTACAGAGCAATACAAATAAAGATTAACTTCAGTCAGAAATGTTGTTAAAATTTTCAGACATGATATAAATTGGTGATTTTAATAATATATTATTTTGAGCTCTGCTATTAAAAAAGTCAGTATATTGTCTAGGCTGCAGTAATAGTTTATTTGAACTAATAAATAAGAACAATCAATTTCTTGGTGGAGTAACTAGTATAGAAATGACAATGAAGCACATTTTCTTCTTAATTCTAACCTAATTATATTAAACCTTTCTATATAACAAGTGTCTATAATCTACTCCTCTTGTAGAATACTCACCATCCTGTTTAAATGCTAAATAATTTTTAAATGAATTCTGTACTCTCTGTACTGCCTTTATGTGACAACTTAAAAACGGGTACCAAATTAGCGATTCATAGTCTAATTTAGATCGTACATATAAGTAATATAATATTTTCAAAGTATTGACATCAGTGAAATTTCGGTAGTTTCTGTCAATGAAACCAAAAAACTTGCTTTAGTTATTTTCCGCGCTATGTGCTAACTAAAAGTTAGCTCACAATCGAAAGTTATACCCTGATCATTGAAAGAGTTGCAGTGAGTTAGTATATTCACATTGATTCTACCATACGGATATTCGTAAACTGTCTGTTTTCTCGAAAAGCTCTTAATTTTGCATTTAATTGGATTTAGGTGTAACATATTGTTAGTACACCAGGTTTGAATTCGGTCTAAATCATCCTGCAAGCTCTGACAACTATTCAAGGTATGAATTTCAGTGAATATTTTCAAATTATCAGCAGAAAAGAGTTGGTGGCACTGAATAATAGAACTTAAAGTCATTAATAAATAAAAGATATAACAATGGACCTGAGTTGGAACCTTGAGGGTTCCCTGAGGTAGCCACACATTTAAGGGAATTATACCCATTAAAAGAAACATACTGTAATCTATTCTGTAAATATGATGTGAAAAGTTCATTTATCTGGTTGTCGCACTCAAGTAGTCCTAGTTTCTGAAGTAAAACGAAGTGATTAATTCTATCGAAGACCTTCGAGAAATCCGTATAAACCACATCTACCTGCCCTCGATTATCTAGAACGTCCGAAATATATTGTGCATGTAATGCCAAATTCGTCACTGTAGACCTATAACTCATAAATCCATGTTGTGATTGAGATAACATATTATGAACAGATGGATAGATGTGGTTATACAGAAGCACTTCAAGGAGCTTAGAAAAGTTGGATAAAATAGATATAGATCTATAATTAATAACATGGGATTTATCGCCACTTTTGAAAATAAGAACGACTTTGGCTTCTGTCTTTGACAATAAATGATGGTACACTATCAGGATCTGAGGTCATATTATTTTTTAGTTTGTTTGCTGCTACTATGATTTCATTTTCAGATACATACTCATTAATAATATTATTTAAGGAATCGACATTTGTGACAACACCAAACACCAAACACCTCTGGTTCTTCTGATTTAGAAGGCAGAAATATACATTTTTAAAAAACTACCAAATGTATTTACGGTATCCTGTGGCTTCGTGAAGGACTCATTCTTATATAATACAGTCCCTCTGGAATTCTGGATGTTTTATTTTTTGGTTTTACAAAAAACCAAAAGTCCTGAGGATGCCTGGACATTTTTAACACAGTTATCATAGGCAGTTTTTTTATTTTTGTTCTTTAATTATACGTCTCAATGTCTTAAATTCTATCAAATAATTCTCGTTATGATTTACTCTATATTTTACTTTCCCATATACGTAGTACACCTATAAGGGCAGTGGTTTTTAAAAAATTTCTATCTGCAGTCTGTAGTCGTACCTAGAGCCCAAACTACTTGATCGATTTTGTTCAAATTTTACAAGTGTATTAAAAACGACCACACCTCGAGGTGAAATCGCAACATTGATCCTAGTTCAAAAGTGGGGGGAGTAAATCCATAAAAACAGAAAAAAATAGAAAATAATTTTTTTCACTAAAACATTCTAACGATTTTGATTAAATTTGGTACGTGGACGCTCCCCTAGTACTGATATGAAATGACATGACTAGTTGCTCTTAGAAAATACCGGGAGGGAAGCTGCGGAGGAGTTTTAAATAATTTCATAACTTTTTTCTCGAACGCATTTAACAATTTTAATCAAATTTAACACATGAATACTGACTTAGTAGTAGCATAAGGTAACATGGCCGGTTGTACCTAAGAAATGCAGGGAGGGAGGTTGCGGGGGGGCAATGAATTAAATAATTTTTCCTCTAAAACGGTTCTAACGATTTTGATTAAATTTGGTACATGGATACTCCCCTAATACCGGTATTAAATGACATAACCAGTTGCTCCTAAAAAATGCAGGGGGGAAGCTGTGGGGGTGAGTTTTAAATAATTTCATAATGTTTTACTCAAAAAACGGATCTAATAATTTTCATCAAAATTAACACATACTGTAGTAGTGGCATAAGGTAACATGACCATTTGCACCTAAGAAATACAGGGAGGGAGGTCGCGGGGGGCAAGGAGTTAAAACAAAATGGTTTAAATTTCAACAAGGTTGGTTGAGAAGAAATAGAGATTTGACGATGAAAAGATTCGATACCGGGGCTCGGGGTATACTAGTTCGGTCTACTCCTAAATGGGAAAGTTTGTCCGACCGACAAATCGTGGACCGATTTTTTTTAATAGTCTAGCTTTTCTTTTAATATTTTTAATAATTCCTGAAGTATACCAAGTTGGAAATTGACGTTTATGCGTTTTATAAACAGGACCATGTGAGTCAAATATTTGATATGATCTTTCATAGAATTTATCGACTGCCAACATAAATGAATGAAATACTTGAAAATTTCACTTGGGTATTTGGTAGACAAATTAAATTAGGAAGAATAAATTATTAAATATTGACAATTTACCATCCACCACAAATGAAAGGCAATTTATTTATAAAACACTTTGAAAATATTAATTTTAACAAGAATTTAATTCTAACCAGGGATTTCAACTTTGACCATCAAAAGGAAACATTCTACAGCAAGAAAAATATATATATATATATATATTACACCAAAATAATTTAATCAGATTATTAGGTCACCAACAAGAATAACCCAGAATAGTGGAACAATAATTGATTATGTGATAACGAATAGGAAGGACACGTTAAATGAAGTGCACTTGACTCCAAAAATTAGTGTTCATAAAATAATAACAGTAGACACAAATGAAGTACACACGAAATACAAGAAAAAAACATGTGACAGCAACGAAGCGATTATTAATAAAATATGATGTACATTTATTGCCAGATCAACCATGAAACAACAATATAATGTAAACACATTAGACTCTTCACTGGTAAAGAGCATATGTCTAATAAAGGAAGCTAAAAGTTAATCTAAATTAAATTTTGGAATAGGTTAATGAAGAAATTATAGAGAGCTTCCAAGGAAAAGAATTTAAATTATAGAATTATAGAATAGTGTTCACAGATTAAAATGAAGATTGAGAAGCATACCGACAAAAAGAAACATAGAAAGTCATTAATACTCTATGAAAAAGTTGCAAAAAAAGAGTTAAAACAAAAAAGTTCTGTGAGAGGGATAAAACATGTGTACTCCCCCATTTACGAGGGCGCTGAACACAATGGTGATATTTTTAAAGTTCCCACACCTCAGCAACTACCTCTAAACTCGATCACCCCTATTTCGCGTTTTTTTCCATTGTAGGCATGTCTATCGTTTTTTTGGGCAGGATTCGGAGAGGCCGTATGAAATTTAACCATACAGCATCTTATTCACACCCGGGGTTGAAACAACCACCACTCCTAACATTGAAATCCACCGAAAAATACAAAATAGTGGAAAATATTTTCTCCTCGTTTTCAAGGGCGCTAAACACGATATCAATGCTATTTCACCCCCCACTTTCCATCAACCCCCTTTTAGAGGTATTGGGTATGCGAGCGCTTGTTGGATCGGATTTGATTATGAAACTGGACATATTCTAGTCCCCACATGCCCAGTATCAAGAAATATGAAAAAGGGGTGGTTTTAGCGATGGTTTGTGAAGGGTGGGGGAGAAATGAATATTACCATAGTGTTGAACACCTTCGAAAACGGGGATAATCAAATTTTCATGCATTTTGATTTTTTTGACAATATTTCAGTATTAGGGGAGGGGGCAGTTTCAACTCTGGCCGTATGAAATTTAACCATGCAACACTTGTTGGGGGGGTAGGGTACTCATCTACTCATGTTTCATCTCTGTCACATAACTTTTGGGGTTTTTCAACTTTTCCATGTACTGTCGTGAGCAGAAAAAAATAGGACAATTTCTTTTTCTAATTTAAGTCTGTCTCTATTTGAATATGTAATGTGTTGCCGAAGTAAAACAGATATCACTTTTAATTTATTTTTTATTTTAATGCTGTAGTTATTGCTATAGTAAATGATGGATGGTTAATGAGACAAATTCCACTGCGTTATAACATTAACAAAAATTTGGTGTGTAACATTTTAAGAAAGTAGAGAATAAACGGTATGATTAGTAGAAATCCTGGATCAAAGGACAAAGGATATCCTACTTAACAAGAAACTAACTATTAATATTTCGTTATTGCACCATTTCCATTTATAACTTCTATAAGTCTGTTTGGCATAGAATTAAATAACCTTATAAAATAATCATTAGTAATAATATTTTCCCATACATTATTTACTATTTCCAGTAATTTTTTTTTTTTTTTTTCGTTTGGGGATACTTCTTACGAGTAGTCCCCATACTTCTTCCACAGGGTTAAGATCTGGGCTATGACTGGGCCAGTTAAGAACACTGATGTTGTTATCTTGAAACCAGTTAGTTACGGTATGAGCAGTATGAACGGAACAATTGTCTTGTTGAAATATGAACTCATTATTAGGAAATAATTGTGATACAGAAAGGAGCATAATACTGTCTAAAATCCTAATATACGTTTCACTATTAAATCGTTCCTTAATATACCACAAAACACCAGGACCACGTGCCGAAATCCAAGCCCACATATTGACGGAAAGTCTACCACTTTTATCATTGTTAGATATATATTTCTCATCGAATCGAGTATTCGGAGGGCGGTAAACACGAATACGAACGCTGTGTGTTGACTGGAAAGTTTTTTCGTCTGTAAAGATTACATTCTTCCAAAAATTTACATCATGCGCTAAAAATTCAAGCGCAAATCCTACTCGAGCTTCTTTATGTTCAACTTTAAGTAAGTATTTCTGTGCTGCTGCATGACAGCGTAGCTCCGATACTCTTACTCGCCGGCGACCAGTACTACTCGATCCAGGAAAATTCGTTTCTTCGGCAGCCTGAATAACTAACTCTACTAAAGCATTTACCAATTGCAAATCTTGTTGTTGAGTTGATATCCTTCGTCGCCCTAATCCAGGATTTCTACTAATCGTACCGTTTATTCTCCACTTTCTTAAAATGTTACACACCGAATTTTTGTCAATATTATAACGCAGTGCAATTTGTCTCATTGACCATCCTCCAGATTTAGCTAAATCGCTTATGAGGCATATTAGTTTTTTGCACACTTGCAATAAATTATGACAACTAACTGATAATGTCACAAAAATTAAAGTTAGATGTACACAACTAGATATTAGCAAAATACCGTTATAAGACTTGTCCTATTTTTTTTAACTGGAAACCGGCAGCATGATGAAGTTAATTTCGAATACGTATTTCTCAGGGTACAACTGGGTTGGAAAAAATACTTTCTGACTCGTAAAATATAGCTGATATATTGTAATGCATATAGTGCAGTTTCAAAACACTTTTTTTTGGCAAATAGTAATTTTTTTTGTGAGATCACTATTCAAGTGGCTGTTTCTAAAGTTGAAATCGAGATAAATGGATTCCGCAGGCGGTACCATGAATATTTAATTAATTTCTTTTGACTTGATTCATGATAAACCAATACCTTAACAACATTGAATTTTTATGAATATTCATTCATTTTTTGGGAGCATTTACCCATATCTTGGCAAATCTCTATCGCAAAGGGATATGACAGACCTCAAATTTTAGGTAACTGGATAACTTTATAGAATAGCATCGATGTAGGACTCATTGTTTTTGAATAAGTTGCGACTTTGGAAAGTAAAAATCGATTTATTTAAAAAAATGAAAATAGTTCAAGCAAGAATGCAAAATTTCATTGATCTTTTAATTTTTCTCCATTATATGTCCAATTATTGAACAAATCAACATTCATAAAATGTATTGAAGCCACTTTTTTCCAGAAATTTAATAAAATTCCCTGAAAATTGCTGATTTTTGTGATTTCCCTGACTATTCCCTGACCATATCCACCTTTTCCATGTTTTTCAGATTGCTGGGCACCCTGTTAGTGCAACAACCCAATTAAATACACAACATAAATACAAATAAGTACACAAATTGATATATTACATATAGATCAGTAACAAAATTAATAAGAACAGAAAAATTTACTTTAGAAATGGTGAGTGGGTTCAAGGAATTAATTTACCAAGCAAAAACATTTTTTAAAATTTTGTTATGTGCTGCCCTCTAACGGAGAGAAACGTAATTAGTTGACGGGCGGCAGGGTGGCGCCATTTCTGGATCAACTGGTGAACTACAGAAGGACAGAATATACGCGAAAGGGCTACAAACGCCGCGAACAACGCTGGATGATTCTAGAGAATTCGATAACCTTTGTCACGCCATATAAGAGGCGAATCCGGTGCACGTGAGAACAGTTCAATCCAGTTGAGCATACAGTACAGTTTTGATATGCAGAGAGAGTTTTATATTAGACGAATAAGTAAACAGATGAAATAAAGAACAGTAAGGAGTTGTAATTTAAAGTAGTGAATTTATGTTAGATTAAATTTATTATTAGTTGCGTTATTTTTAAGGGTTAATTATTGTAATTTAAGTGATTAATAAATCAGTGGTTTGTGAAGATTCTTATTGCAATTTATTGATCCTACGTACAGGCTGTTTTCTAGAGGATGTAAACACGTAACAATATAATCTTTGCAAAGTAAAAGTAGTAGTAAGTAGTAACTTAATAATTTTATATGATCGGGTAAGATACAAATTTAAATTTAGACAATTTTGTTGGTTAGTAGTTAGTCTATACCTATGGTTTTTTAGTAAGTGCTTTTCAGTAATAACAAATAGATTCAACCGGATAGGACAGCGTCAAACTGTCATCGGAAAAACAAACAATTATTTAAAATTTCTATATTTACATTTTCGAAGCCCACAGAAAAATAATTTTATAGTATTACCGAATAAAATTCTAACTTTTATCAACTTGGTATGTTAAACTGTAGATAGGAAGATGTGCAAACTAACATAACATCATCTGCCATCATCATCAGCCACTACCCAGAAAATTTAGGAATAAAATTTTCCCACCGAACAAGGAAATGCTGGCGAATCACATTTATTCCTCCGAAATAATTAAAACGGCATTTCTCAATTAACTTTCACGAATCTAATGAGCAACATTCCGCTTTGTAAACGTATTAGTATCTCATGGCAAAGGTTATTATATCGAGTAAATGAAGTTCGTAGGGGAAAGGACGTAGCAAAGGCCGAGCGAGCGGCGTAATCCGCCACATATGTGCTTTGATCTGATACGATGATCCCCGTTGAGCGTTCAGATTATTATTGCTGTCCGTCTATGTGAGTCCGTACCGCCACAACGCCGCTTGATTTGTTGCCTTCGCCGCTCCACTGGGACTTTTCGGGAGGGATTCACTTGGAAATTGTAATGAATTGCGGTGTTATGTTCTGATCATATCTTCTATCTTATTGTTGTTAGTGTAAGTACAATACTGGGTTACAGGGTGTTGATTGTATCCTTTTATGTTATTTCCACCTATATCCAAGTAGGCTGATTATATTTTAGACCAGCGCAATTTCATATCTTACATTTATTACCTCAACGAGGAGTCATATAATAATTTTTAACAAATTAAAATCAAAACTAGATATACACGTTTAAGTACACGTTCTTTTATTTCTTTCTTAAACAAATAAATTCCTCTTTTTATAATTGTTACATTTGCAATTCTAATCATCTTCTGATGATGCCAGTTTGGTCGGCAAAACGCTCATCAACATACATCATAAAAACACACCAGCCAAATAACTTTCCAGTCGGGAAATCACGTACGGGCTTGAAAAAAGCGTCTACAGTTGTGTGGGTACAACTAATTAAATGTTCTTCAGAAGGAGTTTTTTATTAAACAAAACTTAACAAAGAGTGGTTACGAATCTTAAATTTAAATATACGACGTGAATTGTTTAAGGACAGAAATGCCTGTTTTGCCTGCATTTCGGCGGTCTCTCGTATACCTCTCGAGGGATGGGTAAATGAGCGTAATTTCCAAATTACGGATTTACGGTAGGCTATTGTAGTTGGCCATTACTGCATCCAGCCTGTCGGCATTTTTGCCTTAAAGGTATAACCTTTGTTAGTTTTACGATTATGATATTTCCGTGCTTAATTGTGGGAAAGTACGCTACATCTACAAATAATCTAAGTTGAGTAAAGTTGCTTCAAGAAATAGTTAAGACACCAGTTACTTGATTTAGGTATGGTTTATCAATGCAGTGTTAATTCGTAACTAGAGGATAAATGTCAAACAAAACAATAGACCTAAAAGCGGACCTAACAATGTCAGTAGATAAAGTATGTCATTTCTGGCACACTGAGTAGAGGAACATTACTAGTTCTCAACGACGTCATGAACTGAATGGCATGTGTCCATCAGAAGTCTTTGCGATTTAAGACCTGATCAACCTAACCTATCGTGGTCATACGCACTTAGATATAAACAGGTCTTAAACAGCTATAAACAGGTTTCAAATCGCAAAGACTCCTGATAGACATATACCATTCAGTTCATGAGGTCATTGATAACCGGAAGTTTCCTCTACTCAGTGCGCTGGAAGTAACATAGCATATCTACTAGAGTTAACAAAAAAATAACTCAATTCTAATAACTACTTTGCGATAGAAATTTTTTTTTATGCCACCGATTGGAACATTTTATGATATAAATGAAGCTTATTGGTTTTTTTATTCTGTAATTCAGGACATCTTTGAAAAACATACCTAAAACCCGGTCAAAATCGTCTCAGAATCTAATGTGGTTTAATAAACATATAATAACAGAAATTGAACGTAAAGATAGTTTTTGGTGGGATTATAAAAGGATAAACTACTTTTAAAAATGTACGTAAGGTATTAAAAAAAGACATAGAAAAATCTCATAGAAGTTACGTAACGTGAGTTGAATATAATTTAAATTCTAGTAAAAAACAATTTTGGTCAAATAATAAACTCCAAGAAAATGTCAAGTTCTATTCTGGATACAACGAAATATGGTGATGTTACTTCTAGTGATTTTCAGACTGCAGTTAACCTGTGTAAAACACGTTTAAGAGAGATAAACCAAAATTCACAATGGGGCCCTGCTGGTGTAACGGCATTTTTATTGAAGAACTGTAGATATTGTACTTTCAAAACCGTTATCATTCTTATTCAAACTCTGTTTAAACTCTGAAACATTTCCTGAACGATACAAAATGTTGGTGCATACAAAAGAGTCTAAGTTTGAGATACTAACAGACCACTTAAAACAATATGCAATTTTGGCATTTTTGGTGAAGTAGTATTAGTAGTATTTCCTCGGATGAAAAACTGGTTTAGCATATACCGATATGGCTTCATTACAGGTCTCTCGAAATCTACCAACTTAATATGCAACATAGAATATCTACGTTGCAGATAGTGGGGAAAGGCAGACGTCACTTATATAGATTGTCGACAAAATTGGCCATAGTATTCTAATTAAAAAGCTTGCCTCCTTCGGTTTTTAGATGCCTCTTCTACATTTCACATATATCTTATTAATCAATGCGTTCCATACCAATGTTACAAGTCGGAAAGCTTCATTTCACTGTCGGGTGTACCACAAGGATCAGTTCTTGGTCCGATGCCGTTCAACATCTTTATAAATGACATTGTACTCGACCTGTCTTAAAGTATGCCGACAATTTAAGATATTTAACATCATGGTTATCTCCGACTGCTTAGTTTTACAGAGTGTCGCTTTAATTCATAGGTGGTGTATGAAAAAAAAAAACGAGTTCGTTCTTCTGGTCTTCTGGCTGAGGACGACTCCTGGGAAAATGTTGCCAATAAAGCGATGGTAGAGTTTTCAAAACTACAACAGTGGCTATCGGGAAATTACCTAACAGTTTGACATTTCAGACGCCAGTGTGTTGCCATTAGAAACGGAAGTAAAAGTACTTTTGCTTCCATTACCAATGGAAACTCACAACTATATTTATTATTTTTATTTTGTAGCTAATCGACATTTGTAGAAAAAATAATATATCTTTTTCGGAGTAAAATTCACTTGTCTATAAGAGCCGGACTCACTTCGGTCGCTCGGTAAACCCACAAATTCGTCACAAAAGTATTACTTTTACTTTTAATGAAACAATATACTATTTTTACTTTATATCATAATCTATCTGTATGTTAGTTTCCGGCCCTGTAAATGGAATATAAATTCTGTTGGGTTTGTGTATATAAATAAATAAATAAACGTTCGTAAAAAAACGTAAATAAACAATTGTAAGTTATTCTATAAACAAACAAACTGAAAGATGTTATACATTTAAATACAGAGTGTATTGCGGGCTTGGTGGATATGCGACCCGCAACAACATTTGTGTTTCGCGGGTCACATATCGGCAAGCCGCGATCCACAGTTATCGCCAAGCCGTGATCCGTAGGTGGCAAAGGTTCGGCTTACGTCCGCTAGGGGGCGGTCGCGTGTTTCCGTCTGGTGTAAAAAGGTAGGAGGTGAGAAGTCCTTAGCTTGGTGTACGCTGCCGATAATTCCTAAAAGCCTGTTTATATGAGCCATCTTAATGGATTTTGGATTATCCGCAACAGTAAAATTTCCTTCATTTTAACGTTGTTGTTGTTCATCAGAATATTTCGTTGCTACGGAGGGAGTTTAATCCGCATCTGTGCGGGATTTATGTGTGCACACGCTGGTTGACCACTTTCCCTTTTGAGTATCTTCGCTGTTAATTGAGCTGCAGCATTGTACAAGAATTTTGGTGGATTGTATTCCTCAACAAGTCAGAGAGTCCACGGACTGGGTTAGACATTCCACGGACTAGGCTGAACGTTACACGATTTAAGGAGAGTATAAACCCACCACCATCGTCTGTCCCGAAGTCACCACCATAGGGTTGCAGTCTCATCACTAGTTGACGTCTGGGTATCGTACCAATATTTTTTGATAAGTGTTATTGTGTCTTCTACCAAGAAACCACCTTCAGTAGTTCTGTGTAATAATATTTGTTTTCTTTTAACTTATGTTGTATATATTTAAACGAAGATTTTTTCACTCACTGATTAAGTAACTTCTCTAATTTAACCTATTGCGGCCAAATTTTATTTTAGTCAACACTTGTAAACCAAGGGCAGCTAAAGTATAAACGAACTTAATTGAAACCGTATAAAAACTAAAAGCCGGCAAAAACAGTCGGCATCTCTTTATTGTACATGGGCGGAGGTAAATAGGAATGCATCTCATAAGAAAATGATAAGATTTTCGGGCATTATATTATCCTCTGTTTCAAATGGTCTCCAGAAAGCCATGATAAATTAGTAAATAATGAAAATATTTTACCTTTTATATAGTAGTAAATATTTATAAATTTGAACAATAACTTAAACTCCTACGCTTGAGTTTTTTTTTATGCTAGTAGGCCTGTCCGTTTTATTATCTTTAAACCAATGCAGTTGTAGATGGTTCATTCAGGCTGATTACATTGCCAGTGTCGGACTCGCCTGCATAGTTTCAACTACCATTCGAATCTCGATACCATTGCTAAATATATAGGACAAAATATCAAGTTCAGAGCGCACGGTCCTGTGCTTTAACACTGACCAGTTTCAATTATCCTCGTTTAAAGTATACACGAGGGGTATTTATCTTTATTTTATGCTGTAACATATTTATCAGAATATAACCTGAACATCGCCAGGTTCATACTAGAGAACCATAAATTGTAAATACTGTAATATAGTACATTTCATGTTGAAGAAAAAAATGTCATTATTTCATCTGCGACCACTAAGAATGGAACCCTCGGTGATTTTATGTTAAATAAGCAAAAAAAAACTTTTAATAGCTTATGTTAAACTTGGGCTTAACACCCTGAGATTTCTGAGCTAGTGAAATTTTGTCGTGGGCAGGTTACGTCACTTATTCGGGCTAGGTAGTGTCTACGATCCGCTACGCACAGTAGCCCAAGTGTGTTTCCGTTTTATCTAACAACTCTAATAGTTCATATTAACCGTAGCAAGTGTCCCAGTTAGCGCGTTATGCTCGATTTTCACGGTAGTACTTGAGATATATTTTATATTTAAAAATCGGTTTAACGTAGTTTTTTTTTTTAAGGAAACCGATGCTGTTAAGAAAGTAACAGTTGAACATCAACGACAAAAGTTTTGGCCCAAAATCAATTTTACAAAAAAATTCAAAATGTCGGATTTTTGTATTTCCTTAATTGGCTACTAATGGGAAGTAAAAAAATGCGTGTGAATTTTAAGTGCCACTTTCGGTTTGCACGGAAATGACGTTAATTTTCAACAAAAATAAAATTATAATTTTCAGATGAGCTTTATTCGGGTTAATGCTTATTAACTATTTGACAAACATAGCGATACATTCTTGTGTAGAACAATTTGTGGATCAAAAGTGTCCTCAATGTGGAGAATTTATGACGGCGACGTCTTAAGATTACTTTATTCTAAGTAGATCAATTACTTCCCAATTACTTAAATTAAAATTTAGGCAACTGCGACGACTTATCAGCCGCTCATTAGAAATATTTACAAAGTAATATTTTAACCCTGAGAATCTCCCACTTTACGCTCAGAGTTGCTTCAAAAATTAAAAAATAAATAAACTGTCGCTTTAAAAGAACCAGATAAAAATCCAATTATAAAATATTATCACTGAGGATCTAGTCCGTATATTTTCTCCCTCGTATCTTGTAATGCCCCTTCTTTTTATTACTCGCTCTTCTTCCGCATGGTAATCCCACTGCAATCTTTTCTGCGTGCTACCTAATTAAGCGGTCATAATTTTTACACGTCTTAGCACGTAAAACATATTTTTATGGCAATTCTCCTCAACAGAAGTTACGGCCGCATTAATCACTATAATTATTATAACATTATCATCTTAACTACACAAAACATATGGTTGCCACTTAGATAATATACTGCTTGTGATATATTAAACAATAAATTTCGTATTTACTATAATTAATGGATGATAGTACTCTTATTACGGCTGCATTTGGGCACTAAATTACAAGAACATGTGATGCATCAGATATGCAAGCCTTATGGATGTCACGAATTTTGGGAAAGTTATTGAGAACACTACTGTGATCTTTAATAGCTTATTTTTAAATCTGTCTTATTAGCAACCATTAAAACAAACTAAATTTATTATCTTGTAAAAGCTATTACAAGTATATGTTATATGTAAATGTAGTAAATAGAAAAGTATAGTGAATGAACATAAAATACAAAGATATAGTAAATAAGATGAGATAATGACTTGCTCCAAAAAAAATCTGCTTCAGCTGAAAACTTGCTTCAGCAAAACCTGCTTCAGCACTAATTGTCTACAGCATGGCTGTCCCTGCGGTACGATATGGCCTGGTCGGCTTCATAGCACCAAATAAAGAGGCTACTATGATGTCCTTGACGGTTATAATTGGTGCTTCACTGGCTGCACATGATTTCATACATCTAGTTATTGGCTGACACATCGGCAGATCACAAAAATTGACTTGAAGGTAGATTAATCCAAAATATTGCCAGTCCCAAACACTCTGTAAGTTTTACAAGTGTAAGAACTAATAAAACGAAAAAGTAAAACATGAATATTGGCTGAAAGTTCTTTGTGGCATTCTACGAATATGCTTTCCTATTATTTGGGTTTTCTACCACATGTATTATTATCGTCTTCAAAAACAAATCACCGAATCTACAAAATAATAGAATTATTGCAAAAAAGCCTCTGCGCCCGTGACGTTTACGCCAAAGGAATAGTCGGAGGTTATGTTTTGCAAATAATATAAATCAGAATAAACACAGAAATAATGTATTTTTCGAAGTTTCGGAAAGTAATCACTTTCCGTTTTCAAAGCTTTTTTTTGGAAGAACTCTTATTTTGCTGTGTATGTCACATACACAGCTTTAAGATTCTGTTTATGTTATTTCCATAGATACTAACTACTTACACAGAACATAGAACTGATGATATTTTCTTTTAGATAATGTTGAGTTTGTTTAACATTGGTAGCCAGGTTGTACAAATATCTACAGAACAATTCGATATGCACTTATCTTCATTTAATAAGACTATTGCTGATTCTTTAATTTTTCTTTTCTTGGTATCTGCTTATTTTGTTAAAATATTTGCCGAGTCCCAGTTTATTCTATGTCCGTTCTCCCAAGCATATTCACGAATCTTTGATTTCTGAATTTCATTATCTCTAATGTAATTCTTGTACTCATCCAACCTCACATTGAAAGGTCTGGATGACTCACCCACATAACATTTATCACATTCGCACGGGATATTGTAAATACAGCTTTTTGAATTCTGCTCCCTGTTTATCGGTTTTGTTTTTGTTAAAATAGATCTTAAAATGTTTCCCGTTTGAAATATCGTCCTAACATCAAATTTGTCACCTATACGGCGTAGCTTTTCCGATAGTCCGTATACATAAGGAATTATTGCTGTATAATGACGTTCAGGTTTTTGTCGTACCTGACTGTCCCTATTTTCAACATTTATGAAAAGTATCATCAACAAAGGCTTCAGGATATTGATTTTGTACTACAACCTCTTTGATAAATTTTTTTCTAGTTATTTAATATTTCATTATTAGATGAAATAATTTTGGCCCTATCGTATAAACATTTTACAACACCCATTTTAACATTTATTGACTGATTTGAGTTAAAATTTAGACATCTATTAGTATGTGTTGGTTTTTTATAAACGCTTGTTTCAATTGCATTACTTACCCTCCTAATTAAAACATCTAAAAACGGTAGTTCATTCCTACTTTCTACTTCTAATGTGAATTTAATAGACGGTTCCTTACTATTTATATTTTCCAAAAAACTACCTAGTAAATCGACACCATGAGGCCAAATTGCAAAGATGTCGTTTATCATATCTCCACCAGACAACCGGTTTGTTTATACAATTTTGAACATGTGTGTTCTCAAAGTTCCCCATAAATATGTTGCTTAAAATTGGTGATAATGCAGACCCCATAGCCATATCAAAATCCTGCTGATAGAACTCATTGTCCAATTGAAAATTGGTTGTTTTTATACACAGCGTTAAGAGTTCCATTATGCTATTTACACTTAATTTAGTTCTAGTTTCCAAATTATTATAATTTAGCAACCTGTCTTTAACTATTTTTAAATGAGGGACCCTACTCAAAACTAAGCAAAGATCCAACAAAGTCAATAGAGAGTAAAATTAACAGAACTTTGTTTAAATACAAATATGAATTTAATGATTTTGAACGAAGGAAACTTACACCACATCATAGTGAGCCTCCTCATTTTTATGACTTACCAAAGACACATAAACAAAATATTCCTTTAAGACCAGTTGTTAGTTCTGTGAATTCACCATGTCATAATTTGGCAAAATTTTTACTTAAAATTATTGATCCATGATCTGGAAATACCGATTCATATATTAAAAATAGTAAACATTTTATAGGAAAAATTTATGAAAACGATATTCGTGAATCACAGCTGATGGTTAGTTCTGATATAGTTAGTCTTTTTACCAATGTTCCGGTAGATGAAACCTTAAAAATAGTTAGACAGGTTGCTAAATGATAATAATTTGGAAACTAGAACTAAATTAAGTATAAATAGCATAATGGAACTCTTAACACTGCGTATAAAAACAACTTATTTTCAAACATAATATTTTTAGTCGCAAACTCCTCTATAAATCCTTACTTTACTATAAGGAAAATAAACAGACTGCAACCAAAGTTACAAGTCTGGCGCGTTAAGTGTAATAATTGCATATTACCATCAAAACGCTAATGCTTCGGTTGCAACAAACACCAGCCGAAAGACTGATCCTACTTAAAGGAGCTCTCTTGCCAGTCGTCACACACCACTTGCAGACTGCAGTTTCGAGCTGTTGGCTCTCGTCAGTGCAAGGTAAGCATGCGACGACCGGCACGAGAATCCTTTGGCTACTTAGTACATCCCGCTATTTCTACAATAGCGACATGTAAAATAGCCAGCAGGCGCCATCTAGCGCTCCAGTGTCTGTTGCAATCGAAAAATAAATAGCCTGACTTGGCTTAGCATAGTTCAAATGTGCTTTTAGAGGGCGGAATATTAAACATAATATTTTTAGTCGCAAACTCCTCTATAAATCCTTACTTTACTATAAGGAAAATAACCAGACTGCAACCAAAGTTACAAGTCTGGCGCGTTAAGTGTAATAATTGCATATTACCATCAAAACGCTAATGCTTCGATTGCAACAAACACCAGCCGAAAGACTGATCCTACTTAAAGAAGCTCTCTTGCCAGTCGTCACACACCACTTGCAGACTGCAGTTTCGAGCTGTTGGCTCTCGTCAGAGCAAGGTAAGCATGCGACTTGTAACTTTGGTTGCAGTCTGGTTATTTTCCTTATAGTAAAGTAAGGATTTATAGAGGAGTTTGCGACTAAAAATATTGTTTAATATTCCGCCCTCTAAAAGCACATTTGAACTATGCTAAGCCAAGTCAGGCTATTTATTTTTCGATTGCAACAGACACTGGACCGCTAGATGGCGCCTGCTGGCTATTTTACATATCGCTATTGTAGAAATAGCGGGATGTACTAAGTAGCCAAAGGATTCTCGTGCCGGTCGTCGCATGCTTACCTTGCACTGACGAGAGCCAACAGCTCGAAACTGCAGTCTGCAAGTGGTGTGTGACGATTAGCAAGAGAGCTCCTTTAAGTAGGATCAGTCTCTCGGCTGGTGTTTGTTGCAATCGAAGCATTAGCGTTTTGATGGTAATATGCAATTATTACACTTAACGCGCCAGACTTGTAACTTTGGTTGCAGTCTGGTTATTTTCCTTATAGTAAAGTAAGGATTTATAGAGGAGTTTGCGACTAAAAATATTATGTTTAATATTCCGCCCTCTAAAAGCACATTTGAACTTATTTTCAATTGGACAATGAGTTCTATCAGCAGGATTTTGGTATGGCTATGGGGTCTGCATTATCACCAATTTTAAGCAACATCTTTATGGTGAACTTTGAGAACACACATGTTCAAAACTGTATAAACAAACCGGTTGTCTGGTGGAGATATGTTGACGACATCTTTGCAATTTGGCCTCATGGTGTCGATTTACTAGATAGTTTTTTGGAAAATATAAATAGTAAGGAATCGTCTATTAAATTCACATTAGAAGTAGAAAGTAGGAATGAACTACCGTTTTTAGATGTTTTAATTAGAAGGGTAAATAATATAATTGAAACAAGCGTTTATAGAAAACCAACACATACTAATAGATATCTAAATTTTAACTCAAATCAGTTAATAAATGTTAAAAGGGGTGTTGTAAAATGTTTATACGATAGGGCCAAAATAATTTCATTTAATAATGAAATATTAAATAACGAAAAAAAAATGTATCAAAGAGGTTCTAGTACAAAATCAATATCCTGAAGCCTTTGTTGATAGAGTTTTCATAAATGTTGAAAATAGGGACAATCAGGTACGATAAAAACCTGAACGTCATTATACAGCAATAATTCCTTATGTATACGGACTATGTATGACTGGTGGTCGACAGGTGAGCGCACTTGCCTCTCACCCAAAAGTTCCGGGTTCGATCTCTGGTCGTGGCAGTGGAAAATACTGTGAGAGGGTTTTTTCCACTATACACGGTTATTGGGTGTGTGTCCCTTGTCTCTGAATGTGTAACCCCCTCCCACACAAGGCTCTTCTAGAGCCTTTCGGGCTAAAGGGGGTCGTAAATACCTGTGGTGTTATTTATTTATTATTTATTATATCGGAAAAGCTACGCCGTATAGGTGACAAATTTGATGTTAGGACGATATTTCAAACGGGGAACATTTTAAGATCTATTTTAACAAAAACAAAACCAATAAACAGGGAGCAGAATTCAATAAACTGTATTTACAATATCCCGCGCGAATGTGATAAATGTTATGTGCGTGAGTCATCCAGACGTTTCAGTGTGAGGTTGGATGAGCACAAGAATTACATTAGAAAGAATGAAATTCAGAAATCAAAGATTTGTGAACATGCTTGGGAAAACGAACATAGAATAAACTGGTACTTGGCAAAAATTTTAACTAAAGAAGCAGATATCAAAAAAAGAAAAATTAAAGAAACAGCAATAATTTTATTAAATGGAGATAAGTACTTATCGAATTGTATTTGTACAACCTGGCTACCAATGTTAAAAGAAGAACTCAACAAACTCAACATTATCTAAAAAAAATATCATCAGTTCTATGTTCTGTGTAAGCAGTAAGTATCTATGGAAATAACATAAACATAATCTTAAAGCTGTGTATCTGACATACACAGCCAAATAAGAGTTCTTCAAAAAAAAAGCTTTGAAAACGGAAAGAGATTACTTTCCGAAACGTCGGCAAAATACATTATTTCTGTGTTTATTCCGATTTATATTATTTGCAAAACATAACCTCTGACTATTCCTTTGGCGTAAACGTCACGGGCGCAGAGGCTTTTTTTCCAATAATTCTATTATTTTGTAGATTCGGTGATTTGTGTTTGAAGAGGATAATAATATATGTGGTAGAAAACCCAAATAATAGGAAAGAATTTCACAAAAAATACAAAAACATCAGGAGGCCTCTGGAAAATAAAATTTTCATACGACAGCTAACCAAGCTTCCACACAAAAGAAATAAAGCTTTGGTTGACAAAATACCCAAAACAGAGTTGAGCCCAACGAAAATAGAAACGTCCTTCCTTCGCAAACGTGCCCCGGAAAAGACATGAAATTCGCCATCATTTCTCAGGAAATCTGACGTCTTTCCAGTGCTGCCAACTTAAATTTTGCCTCAGTAGACTTCCTGTTGCCAACCAATGAGGAAATATATTTACATAAAAGAGAAAACAAAACAAACAAAATTGAATGCTACTAAAGAGATAAACAATGTGAAATTGAAATAATTGTTATGAGACTTTTATCGGTTGATCTTGTCGTTTTATAAGTAATACAACACTAGGTACACTTGAGAGTACACCTGGTTGCATACTCATGGCCAATTTCACAGTAGTATTTTAAAATGCTACACCAGGAATCATTTTCAATATTTCAGAAGAGGCAAACCTTGTTATTTATTTCATAAAATACAAAGACAACTTGAATTCATAGCAGAAATCTGAGAAACGTTGAAAATAAAGTTTGTGTCCCTCAGCCATTTGAACCGCTTACCCATAACTCATCTTTAAAAAGGAGGAAGTTATCCCACTACTACCTATTTTTCCAGCTAATTTAATCAAAATCACCTTGTAATCCTGGCTGAATTTAAATACGCAGGTGTAATTAAAAAATTAACTCGACATCATTAATTTATCAAAGTTAACCATGAAAAAAAAAATAACAGACACCCCGGTTAAATTAACAGGTCTTATAAATGAGTGTTTTTAATGGGGAGGAAGCTTCTGTAACAGCAAGTGAGCTAAATAAGAGCAAGGCCAACAAGCACATTACATAAAGTGTTCGTTCGTTCCCCCGCTGTAAAAACTCGTTCACTTGCTGGCATCAGATATAAAAGCCAGTAGTGGGGTTGCTAAGGGACGCTTTTATTCAATGCGATGTTCATTTATTTCAGCCTCGGGATGCTGCGACGTTTTGCACCAAAATGCATTCGCGTCATCTGATAAAGTACCCAGTAATGATTTCGTGATTTTATCACATGCGATACTGAATTTTAAAGTAATTTCTTTTTATTTTACGGGTCATATATCATCCGGCTGTGCGACATATGTCATATGATGCGATGCATCATTTTATCTCTATATGTAAATAAAAATAAGCAATTGTATGTGTGCATAAAACATTTGATTAACAGAAGTCGTTTATCAAATAATACAGGGTGGTTAAGAATGTATGCTTCAAATTAGATCTGATACTTCTAAAAGAAGTTAAAATTTTAACAGAACGACTATAAAACGTTGTTAAAATTATAGTAGGGTATAGTGTTTATAGTCGAGTACACATTTGCTGGGCACTCAAAAAACTCAACAAAAACTTTACGGCCTCATTAAAACACCATTACTCTTTCTGCTATCTCGACCGCAAATTGACCGTCTTACCTTTATAGGTCGGCTTGTCCGATGACACCATGCCGCATGGGCCAATGGCGATAACAATGAGGCCGTAAAGTGTTTGTTGCATTTTTTGAGTGTCCAGAAAACGCGTACTCGACTATACACACCCCTTAGTAAACATCCCATTCAAAATTTCCAACAAAAGTAACACTAATCACTAATTAACTTACAAGAATTAGTACTACACTAATTACTACTACTCACTATAAAGGGTGTTTTTGAAATACAGGCATATATTCAGATTCATCAATATTTTATATTTTAAAAATTTGTAGAACAGTATTTATTTATCCAAAAACCTAAAAATAAATTTGGAATGTTGCAAATAATTATTGATTGTTATCGAGTTACGCCATTGATCACTTTCCATATTTTACTTGACAGTGAACTTGTTGCTTACTTTTAATGCGCCGTCGCCAAGTAGCAGCTAGTAGTAGTAGTAGCCGTCGATATTTTACGATAGATCTCTACGTGCTAATAGCGAATTACTGCATCCAAAAAGTTTTCAATGATGGAGAATTTTACAATCATTGTGTGGACAAACATAATTTAACATAACATGTTTTAATCAACAACTGTGCGTCAGACGAGAAAAACGTAAGAGACCGTTTTCATGTAGAATTGACCAGACTGGTAAAAAAATATCCACATTGAAAAATGTCAGTGGCGTACCAATTTTTTTGAAAAAACATCAGAGGACATGTTTGCAATAAAATAACTTTTCTAACTAACTAACTAAATATGTGGTTTTATATTCCATTAATACATACCAAAATTGAAAACAATAACTAAAGTACTTTCTGAGATCTTAAAAATAACGATGTAAAATAAATCAACACCCTGCAGTAAAAAGTTTAAGACGGTACGTATGGGTTTAATCACAGTAAAATAATTATTCCTATGAATATTTGGCCACAATACTTCCCCTTTTAAAAAGAAGCAGTCAAACATTCAAACAATCAATGGAGAATCTAACTCTTTTTTTAGACATTGAATTACCTACATCTGGATTAACAACATTTAAAAGATAAGCAGATTTTACTGTGTCAATACTAATTGTAGACTCTGCGCCATGCTTATTTATACAAATAACTTTATCAGTACGAGATACCACCTTAAAAGGTCCTTCGTAGAACGGCGACAAAAAAGGTTTTAATTTCTTTTTCCTAATAAAAATATAATCACATGTTTGTATGTCAGGATTGACAAATGATTTTTCTAAAATATGATGTTTTGAATGTCACTTTGAGATTATTAAAATGTTCGCGTAATTTTGCTGTAAAAATCTGCAGATCTCTATAGTCGTGAGAGTTAATAAAAAAAACTCCCCAGAAAGACGTAACGGTTGACCAAAAATAAGTTCTGCAGAAGAACATTGTAAATCTTCCGAAACCGAATAAAATGATTGGAAATTCCAATTCCTGGAATTAGATCTGGCAATCAACGTTGTTTTTAGGGTTCTATGAAATCTTTCAACTAACCCATTACTTTGAGGATGATATGCAGTAATATGTATTCTATAAAATCCTAGGAATTTTGAAAATTGTGAAAATAACCTAGATTCAAATTGAGCGCCCTGATCTATATTTATATAAAGCGGGACTCCAAAACGGCATATACAGGGCGTCCCGTAATGTGCGATTCCCTGTCGAAAATTAAGACGGGTTCTTCGTATCAAATTTTTCAAAATAAATCTTTCCTGTCCAGCTGCACCCCATTGAAGGGGTGTGCCAAAAAAACAATTTTTAATTTCTGTTACTCATCAAAAGGCATCTAACGAAATCATTTCATCCACCGAGCATGTACACAAAGGGGTGGAATTAACTAGTCTTCTTGAAATTTTGTAAATATCTTTCTGCCTGCTGGTTTTTTCAATAAAAAAAAAATAACCAAACATTATGATTCATTTAGAAACTTTTTTATCTCTTGAAAGAATTTCGTAAAATCGACTATTTTTGAGAAAAAAATTAAATTACATCTGCCTAAGTGATCAATTAAAAGCTTTTCGCCTGTCTTTGGTCTGGAGTATTCCTCCAGTAGGACTTTTTCTGGTCCTTTTCCCATTCTTGGATCTCCTCCGCTATGTATCCCTTGGCCAGACTACAATGTAAGAGGTAAATCGTCTATAAGTTGATACAGGTTATTTTGTAAAAAGTTTAAATAAGCTGGACCATTAATTTAATCTGTTTGGTAACTCAAAAGGCCCTATTAATTTATTGCCTATAATTCCGGCTCTAATATTTATTGAAAATGAAATTAAAAACCGTTTTTTGCCACACCCCTTTAAGAGGGAGTAGCTGGACAGGAAAGGGTTATTTTGAAAAATTTTATAGGAAGAACTCGTCTTAATTTTCGACAGGGAATCTACATTTACATTTCTTGCACGTTATTACGGGACACTCTGTATATTGTCGGAATAATGTTTCAGCAACTGTTTCTCCTGTAATGTTACACAAAGGACATGCCTTCGGCCAACGAATTAAGGAACACTCTGTATGTTTAATTTCTTATAACGCGTGAAAGCCACCCTGACGATGAAGCCTATTCAAGATTTCTGCCAAATAATTAGTAAACCGATTCTTAGGCTTTAAATCATCGTTACTAGACAACGGATATTATAGGGTAAATCTATCTCTGAAATTACTCGTCAATGTCTTAGAATTAAGTATCCAATTTGTAAAAAAACGCATTACAAATATATTAAAGCGACGTTCCACCTAATTCGTAGAGGAAACAAGCAATAAAGCATTTCGCACGATACGTCCGATAATCGCTTAATATATGTTAATACCACGTGATTTATTTGATGGTATCTGGCGTGGTGGCGGTGCAGATACCGAGGATTACAAAGATGCGCCTAGTCAATGCAATGCACGGTGGCTGGATGCAAGTATAAATCCGCAATAGACGACGCTCTCTCCTGACTGTGTGAATTATTTTTTCGCACTCTGTTCACAGAGGATCAAATTGATACCACCTTTTCGGGAATGGAAGAGATAGGAGTTGTACGTGATACGTGATGGTTATTTTGTCGGATGCTGTTTTGACATAACTTAAAAAAAGTAGAATCCAAATTCCACCTATATAGTAATATTACATGACATTTATTAATGCTTCATAAAAAAGTGAGAAAAACATTTTTTTTTAAATTTAATTAGTGAATATGGAGAGGGATTTGATTTTATATATTTAAAAATAACACAAAAGTCTTCATACACACTTTGTGAAAAAGCGGTTTATGCTAATTTAGGCGGATTATTATACAGGGCGTTACCTAAGTACGTTAAGAAAATTCAATAGGTGGTTATGTGAATGATATATGCTATGGGCGTCTGAGGGACGTTTTGTTACTGTTTCTAAAATTGATACCTGAATGGTTCGATGCGACTGATTCAAACGTAAAGTACAAAATCTATACTTGCTTAACTGCTGGGACTAAATGGTATTGACTGGACGTCGTTAGACTGTCTTAAATTTCCTTATAAACAACATTTCCTTAATTAACCTGAAGGGGAAATTTGATTAATTTGACTCAGTAAAACACAATGATAAGAGAGGATATTAGAGTAAAGGTATTTATTGGATCTTTTCAGATAATTTTGTACAGCTACAAATTTCACATACATAAAAATATGTGTAAAGTTTAACAGGAGTGTCGGTCCATACCACACACGGTGAGGTTTAGGACAATGCAGTCTCCAACTACCATCCAATGTTTTTAAGTTTTTTGCAAAACGATTGACACAAATATATTCAATCATAAGGTCAATATATACGACTATGTGAACTTTTAGCTTGCTTGTCTAAAGACAGGCATGCTAAGGATACTTTTATGCCACTGAATCACTGAGGAACCGCCTAAGGGCAAACACGAAGGAAAACGTATAAATTTAGCGCCGAAATCGACTGAAAAAAATTTTGTCGCTCGTACCAAATCTTTCCTCAGAAACTTTAATACGTAACGTTTTACTCATCCTCATTCAATATTATGCTTAAGATGCAGTGCTACACAACGCCGCACCGATTCGTAATAAATAAATAAATAAACACCACAGAAATTAGACAACCCCCAATTTCAGAAGCCAGGGCCTGTGCGGAAGGGGGTTACACATTGAAAAAACGCGAACATATAACCATTTCCTCAGACAGTGCCGGAGCCAGGATTCGAACCCGGTGGTGCGATGTCCGTGTGATAAATCGCGATGCCACCTCGTGCCTTAGCCCACTCGGCTATCGACCAGACAATAATAATAAAGATTTTTATTCGGAAGTAAAAGTCGGTTTTCAAAGTAGTTGCTAAATTTTGGTGGTCGTTGCGACATTCATTATACTTACGTAAATTTACGCCGCGTACAGCGACATTCATTGCAGTTACGTAAATAGCTCTCCATACAGCGACATTCATGATCTTGTTAAAGAACACGGTAAAACCCTCGGTATACTTTTCGAAGTTGTAACAAAATCCGACTTGGGAAATATTTCGTATGAAAAGCGTGCTTCATGTAAAAATATCGTGGAAGAGGTTTTTAATATTCTTAATCATATTTTCGCTCTACGGTGCGATTTTTATGCAAACATTTCCATAACTCCTCAAGGAGTGTCATTTTAGAAAGTGTAGTAAATGTCGCTGCACAGGGACGTAATGTCGCCCCGACCACCAAAATTTAGAAAATATAACAAAATTTTACTTCAATTTCGGAAATTTCAAAATTAAAAACCCTTTTACGAATCCACGTTGTTAAGCACTGCAATTCATACGAGGTCTTAAATATGAGGACAAGTTAATCCAACTTCTATCCAAAGTATATCGTGAGTTTTAGCGAAAATAGCCCTTAGCGACATGGGACCCCCATCATTTTCTAGCAGTCGATTTTGACAGGGAAATGATGAGTTTTAACGGGATTTGCCCTATACCGGTTCCTCAGTGATTCGGTGTCAGAAAAGTATCTTTACCATGCACTCATATGTGCATGGGACCGCCTTGCCTGAACGTATAAAATTATAATTGCAGAATACAATTCGAAGTAGTAGCGCTTCAAGCATTTTCAAGCTCTGAGGAGCGACTAAAATTGATATTGAAATAAAAATACGTGTATAAGACAGGCAAGCAAAAGCCCACCAAATTTCAGAAACATTGAACGTTTCTTGAATCTTTTTGTGTAATCGTTAGCTCACAAAACTGCATTTTGGATGGTAGTTGGTACATTATGAATCGTTCCGTTTCTCACCATGTGTTGCAGTTAAGCAAAAACGAACAGTAAGTATAAATTTTTATATTATTCTCCGTCTGAAACAGTCATCTTGAACCCTAATATTGTGAACGTTAACATTCATTTTTGAAATATATATAAAGTTCTCCAAAAGATGATGATGAATCGTTCACAATCTCAAAAGTGAAATTTTTGTTATGGTTGCTAAAAAAATTGAAATTTGTTATAAATTCGAAAAACATATTTCCTCAAGACGATATTTATTATACTTACAATAATTACGTTTACAAAATTGAAATTTTCACTTCAGTTTCGCAAAAATAAAAATTTTATATACATTGAAACAACTTTCATCCACGGGACGTCATTTATTGCAGTTACTATAATTCTTCTCTCGTAATTGATTTTGATGATAATTTGCAAAATATTGGGTTTTCGGTGCAGTTACGCAAAATAAAATTTTGTTGAAGAATTGAAGAATATTATAGTCCTTTTTCCTTGTACTTCCGAAAATATCTTCCGACGATGTTTTTACGTGTCGCACGCTGTTGGGGCAAAATATTTCCTGTCGGATTTCATGCAAAATTTCTTCGATGAGATTTTTTGCTCATGTCAAGTATGATGAGTTTAGATATGTTTTGGTGGGTTCTTTGACAATTACACGTCCAATTTCAAACACAACACTTCTAATGAAGATAGGTCCTAAAATGCTTCACCAGGAAGCTGCAACTCTATAAAGATGGCGTCCAAAAGGCGATTCTCAGGAAATATCTCAGCAACATATGAAAATTTTGCTGTCCTAATTCATATGATCTGACCGTCAATATTATTTCGATTTTCAAAAAATTTTGAAGTTTTCTCTGACACTCAACTGGGTCCTATTTACAGTACATCGCAATAATTCTCTCAACTCATTTCTATTAATTCTACACATGGCTTCTACAACTATGTCTTTTAAATTCTGCAAAGTTGTTGGAAGCTGCAGGTAAATATGATTCTTAATCTGGCCCCATACAAAGAAGTTAACTGGTGTTAAGTCCGGAGACCTAGGTGGCCATTTAACGGGATCATGCGTACCCATCAAATTTTTTTCAAATCAGTTGCACATCTTGCTAGGGATACATATCCCTTGTTATTTCAGCCGGTAAATTGGTTAGATACTGCTCAATTTCATTTTCCAAGAAAGATACATAACGTCGACCTGTTAATGTTCCATGAAACAATATTGATTCTATTATTTCTAGACCTAATATCCCAATCCATACATTAAATACGAAACGTTATTGAAATGTTCCTTCTCGACGGAGTCGGGGATTTTCTTTTGTCCGATATCACACTCTGCTGGGGATAAACATTCCATTATTAGTTAATCTGGACTCATCGGAAAAAAGAATTTTTCTACTCATATATATTTTATTATTATTTTTTTTAGACATTTATTTAACGTCGGAACCTCTTCCCGTAAGAAGAGTAGGGATCTTTTACTTGCCTAACATTTAATAGACAAGGGACCGACGGCTTTACATCCCCTTCGAAGGATGGTATATCTCCTATACAACCCTCGCCTAAGGTTGTATAGCTTCCGCGCATACACTGATATACAAACCGCGGACGAGGCGAGGACGCGGTTTCCGTTGGAATGGTCACCCATCCAAGTACTAACTGCGCCTGTCGTTGCTTTACATCGCTTACCGAAGTATGTACATAGTAAAGACGCACCTACCCTCGCCCCCTACTCATATATATGAAAATAGTAACTTTTCCACTGTTTACTATATATGAAAGTGGCATTTTTTAACTCTGAAAATATTTTCAAAAGAAAAAAATTAATCGCCGCAAAAAACCTTTTACAACACTGTCTTCTACTTCCCTCATAGATGTTTTAAATTTTTTACTGCTGCCTGATTGCTGGTTGGAAAATTATGAAAAAAAATATGTAACGTAATTCTAATTAGTGGCTTCCATGTCACTTTGGTTTAATTAAAAAATCATCATAGTTTCTTAGAAAAACGATTTTGAAGTTAAGTGTTGCACCCCTATTTTCCAAAAACGAATAAAGCTAGGGGTTTTATCATTGGCCCAAAATTATTTCCAACAACTAGCAACATAATAAAGGCCCCAATGCTGTCAAAGACGCAGATTTCATATGGAAACTCGGTGAGACCCTTTGACAACTGAATAAATATTTAGCACTTTGATTTTGGACTACACATGGTTACTCATGAGAAAAACTTAGGTTTTTGGTATCCAGAAACTAATAAGTATTTTTTATGGTTTTACCTATTTCTCTTTATTTACCAAACTTACTCAGGGCCAAAACTCTTTCAAAATAATACTAGTGTAAAAAATCGATTTACAAAACATTTCTTTTTTAATTATAAATTTGGTGCAGAACAAGGTCAATATTATGACTCGCCCATGAATATAATTTAAGATAAACATTCTGGAAATGCTGCTCTTTGTTCTGAAACCTAATTGCACTATTACACGTTGAGGAAAATCTATAAAAAGGGCCTGTACTCGTTGAATATGATAAGGATAAAGCTGTTGAGATTCTCCATACCAACTTGTTACTAACATTCAACAGATCTCCAGTTCCTTGAACAGAAATTTTTAATCCATATAATCAAAACGTGTACACATAGTAACAGGAACGACCAACGTGAAATTTCCAATTGAATTGACGCATTATCTGTCAAAACAATTTTCCATTTGAAGAACTTTATTAATCGCGTAATCAAAGTTTTAATCAGATTTTTCTACGACATATTTTATTAACTCATTAAAATAATTGATGTGTGATTGAATATGTCGCTTTATATTCATTTAGGATTACCTATCTAAAAGAACGAATAACAATTATTAGGTAATTGGTACATAGGCTGGGAGCTGAGCTCGTGTACACTTTCATCTACTTACCCGCAATACTGGTTGGTCACGTGGTCTAGATTTTGATACACTACTGTACATTTTAAATTCAAAATCCAATTCAAAGTTTGTAAAATTTATTTTTATTATTCATATTGTAATATTAAATTATTATTATACACTGTGACCTCGGATAGAGTATCGCATTTTTGATTTGCCGAGAAAAAACCATTCTTTATAAATAGTTTTGCTTGTCTGAGGAAGTCAGTCAAACTTATGATAAAAAATTATGCATGCTGTTCTAAACATTAGAAAGTATGAAGTAGATTTTCAACAAACTATCTTTTTTACATGTTTATTAAAAATTTTACTTAACAAGATTTTTTTCAATTACGAAAAATCTTAAATGTTAAGTTTAGTTGCAAAATAAGAAAAAACGCTTTCAAACAAAAAAACTTGTGGACCTACTAGTACAATTAATTGGTCCTCCAAAGAGGAGGGGTCACCTTACATCAAATGGGGTAGTTTTATATGTTCTATATGGTGGAAGCCTAATGGTAACTCCAAATTTTCTACCTCAGCCCACCTCCGGATCATTGTGAAATACTTGAAAAACCGCGAAATTTTCTTTAGTTTTCGTCGATTTTGATCCTCAAGGACCCATTTTTCGGCGAAAGTGACTAGCAGTTTAAATTATACTACATTCGCAATAAAATGAGACCAAACCGGTCCCTGTATACCCAATAGTGTTTGAGATACAGCTGTTCAAAGTATTGACATTCCTTAACGGATCTACTAGATGATAATACGTGTCTTGTAAATATATAAATATTGGTACACATATCCTGTGCCAGTGATGCTGTGACGTATTTAGATGATTTCGGAAGAGGTTGAAAGAGAATAACAACATAGGTACGAATCCCCAGGAAAGGTTTTTGTGTCTGACTAGTATTATCCTTTTAAAGGGATCGCTCGGTTGGGGCTGATGACTGTAGGACTGTAGTGGGGAGGGGGACTCTTTTTCCAAGTCTCAAGGGCAGCCAGTGCATGCCTTCAGTGGATGTGATTCAACATCAATACTTTTTGGCCAAGGGAAGATGAAATTTCTGACGACATTAAAAAAATAACACCTTGAAAAGGAAGTTCTTCAACCCCAATACCACACCTGAGTAGGTCACTGAGGCAGGAGATAATTTTATTGTTGTACTGTATGGAGGCAACTATACAAGCCAAAACCTCAACGATCTATGCTACCAGATGTTTACGAGGGCTGCAGGAAAAACATATTTCAACCTAGCCAGATTGCCTCCAACTCAGGATGCTGCATGATTTCACTCTCTGGGGGCTCATCAGCAGGTAAAAAGATTCGTTTTTCTTATTCATTGTATATTCCTTCTTATTTATTTTTATTCTTATTACATTACATTACTGTTTTGATTTTAATTGTTACCTATATTTGAATCTTCATTTGCTGGGTTGATCAATTTTCTTACACTTTCGAATTCATCCCCATTATGTTTCATAAGATTATAATTTAGATTGTTTTAGATGCAGAAGTGGTTGGTTGGGAAAGAGAGAAGGCCTCACTCCAGAGACAATGGAAAGAACCCATTCAACTCCTCTTGAAGTTGATTTCTTGCAACTGTAAGAAGGGTTACACCAATGCATGCCGGTGTAGGAAATATGGGTTGAAATGCTAATCTGTTTTTCATGTATTGCAGCAGCCAGTCTTGAGAAATTGTGGCAGATTCGATGTTGGGAGGCGATGTACTCCCCCATATCTTGATGACAAAAAGGGGCAGATCTTAAAGAAAAATTTCCAGTATTGTGTAGTACTTTTTTCTTTACACGAAGGAAGATCAAAATTTTCTTCCGTTGGCAGAGCTCGAACCTGAATTTAACTTTTTAGATGAAAATTGATCGCTATCAAAAATCTGGTTTCTTCATTTATTAGTATTACTCTTCAGTAACATATGAAAAAAAACTAACGTAAATATCCATTTGTGGGCAAGTGTACAAAAAATTTAGGTCAAGTTTTGCTATTCTGATGGGTTAGACTAGAACTTGCACAATTAGTCGCGGGAACGTAACAATAACTATTGTAGGCACTTTAAAGTGTTTTGGTACTAACCACAGGCACGTCGTAGGAACGTTCGTAATACGTGTTTACGACCAAAATGGGGAATATTTAATGGTGACGATAACATTCCAGCCAAGTTCCTGAAACTTATCTGGCTACGTTCCCATGACGTTGTGATTCCGGAGCGGCGATGTCGTGGCGTAGACGACGCAACTTTCAGCAAAACTTGTGCTATTTTCCAATGGTCTAAGAGTTACAATTGGGGGCGAGTGTAGGTGCGTCTTTACTGTGTACATACTTCGATGTGCGATGTAAAGTAACGTCAGGCGTAATTAGTAGTTGGATGGGTTACCGTCCCAACGAAGACCGCGTGCTTGCCTCACACATCTTCCAGCGGCTTGTATATCAGTGAATGCGTGGAAGCTATACAACTTTAGGCGAGGGTTGTATAGGGGATATGCCATCCTTCGGAGGGGATGTAAAGCATTCGGTCCCTTGTCTATTAAATGTTAGGCAAGTAAAAGATCCCTACTCCTCTTAAGAGAAGAGGTTTGGCAAAATTTCTGGTTGGGGGTAGCTCGTCTACAGACGTCGGTGTTAGGCCTCAGTAGCTGAAATAGGCGGACGTTAAATAAATGTATAAAACAGGGTCACAATTAAAACGAATGCAATTTTACTGACAAATATAATGATAAAACGTCCGAATCTAACCACGCGCCTTTAAAATTTGCATTTCTTAATGAAAATATTGTCTTTAAAGGAAAATATGCAATGTCACGCGAGAACGTCACACATTAGATGCTGAAACTATCTTTTATTGTTCTTCGGAACTTAAAACTAATTTTTATGTATTCATTTGTTTTATTTGGTGCAGAAATGGCGATAAGTTAAATGTTTCATTGAATGGTTCATGTGTTATAATAATGGCGTCGAAAGTTTTGGCCATCAAAATGGCGTATTTCAAAAAATATCACTATAAGATCGTTTTCACCAAGAAATGCTACTTGAAAGTAATTGCTACTTGGCGATAGTGACAAAAACTATAAATCCGTAACTTTAAAGTTATTATTACTACAAATCTGCGAATGGGACTGTAGCCCCCACTTTAAAGTCGTAGCAAAGTTGTCACTACCACAAATTACCTCTTCAAAGTTGCCGCTGCCACTTCATAGTTAAATTTTTCCTGATGTTGATTCAGAACGTCTCCTTGGTACGTGTTAGCCCGTACGTTAAAGTCTAAACTGAACGCGCTCCTAATTTTAACTATCTATTATTTACCGAACTTCACAATGAAAAACCTGTCAACTGTCGCAATTTACTTGTATGGTGGTATGTGGCATATGTATTTTTAATTCTCTAATCTGTGTATGTGGCCATATATATTTATAACCGTGATAAATAATCTAGAAGAAAATGGTCAGGTAAGCACTATTAAAGTTACTTTAAAGTGATTGCAACTTTGGAGTCACATTTCAGTGACACTATTTAGTCGCTGCTACCATCGTTTACCACCTTGAAGTTCTGAAAACCCGAAAGTTGTCCCTCTGCTAACTACCACGTTCCCATGTACTACGAAAGCTACGTAGAAGTTGCATAACTATTAAAGTAATCATTAGTGGTAGAAACTACGAAACAGGAACTGTAGACTTGTCAAATGAAGTTATCTTTACATCAAAGTCGTAAATTTAGTCGCGATTACGTAATGATTACTCATACGAGGTTCCCATCTCAGCTGCTGTCACTTTGGTGCTAGTTGGAATATTATCCATGATTTACCGAACCTCCCGTATACATACGCTTACGACTAACAACTTTTGTTTCTTATTCTACGACATTGCAACAATATTTATTGAATCTTATAGCGAGCAGTGTGTTGACCTACATTTTGAGTAAACGAGTTCAATTTGTCTAAAACCTTATTGATTGTTAAACAGGCAGCGACATTTATATTTATATACATGCCCGCCGCCGGTATTTAAATCTTGCAAATCATCCAAATCATTATCTTCTGTACGTCTTAGCCACAAGCAATTAGTTAAAACAAGTTTTAAGATTCCATTCGAGTTTAAAAAGACATAATCTTGATGAAGGCAATTAGTATGCAGAGTGCGAAGTAATCATTTCGCACCATTAAAGAAAACAAAATGCCCGCCGTTGCCGTAATTAATAACCTCCCTAAAACTTTAAATGAAAAACAAACGAATTTAATTAGTCATCTCGTTTTACAATCAACGTGGCACAAAAGAACAGAAAAACGCGCTGTAAAAGCTAATTAAGTAACATCCGTCAACTAAACTCGAGTTAAACAAAATGTACTGTAACTGAAATAAACGGTTTCATCCCCTATAAAAAACTTCATAAAGTACGTCGAGTCTACGTTCAACAGACGTCTCGAGAGACATCTAGCGGTGGAGCAGTTACCATGGCGATACGCGGAGACATTCGCTTGTTTTAATCAAGGCTGTCATGGCAACCGAGATCCCGCCATTGGACAATTCATTTTGTAATTACGTTGACGACACCCTAGGCGGCCATTTTGAAATGAACACAGGCGCCCAGCACGAAAGATGATCCCTTTTTACCGGAAGTCAACGCAAGACGTAGGTGACCGGATGTACACGAGCTCCAGGAAGCGGGTAACTAATACAATTAACGAGAGACAAGTGAAACTCTGCTATCGTAACTCGTCCGTGTGGGAGCGCAACGAACGACGTTCACTTGTCTCCTTCTCTACCCCCAGCACACGCTGATGGAATGCCTCGATGCTCCCAGGTTGATTAAAACAGATTGAATGTTTCAACTTTATGCGGTAACTTTATTATAGTTTCATTAGCCACTTCGGAACTTTTCTGCTCTTTTGTCTATCCGCGTTTTAGGGGCCATCGCAAACTTTCTTTATTACCCACATCAAAAGTTTTCTATTTTACGCTGTCCTGAGATACAAGCCGATAGTTTTTAATTATTCCGCGAGTTGTAAAGTAATTTATCCAGCTCTCAAAACACTGATTAAATAGACATGTCTTCCCTATTCACAAAGGATTTTCATGTTTCTGTCTTCGATTAACGCGAAGCTTAGAGAACTCGAATCAATTTTTCCGGGTTTTCCTTCTGTTGATTAGCCTAGTCAACGAAGTGAAAATAAAAGCTATGAATACGAAAGTTTTGAAATTGGGTAGAATTGTCAATGAATATTATTTATTGATGGCTATGTCAAAAGTTGTAGTTGTAGTTTAAATTCCTTGCAAATATCCGCAAACTATTGGTTCCAGCGTGAAGGTGGTTATATACAAAATTAAAGACGTTAGGTAAAATTTCCTACAAAAAACTACAATTCATTTTTTTTGTAATTCCAATACATCATAAGTGTAAGGAATTATGCTGTGACCACAGCCCAATAATATGTATTTAAAACGCCTTTCCACTCAAGTCAAATGTTTAACAATAATATTGTCATGTGTACCCCTACGCCACTGCCTCATAGAAAATTCGAGAAGGACCCAGAAACGTCACTAATGATAGACTGGAACGTTCTAGAACAATCGAGTACATTCGACGGGGTGGATCCAAGCGCACTGAGATGTAGTAGTGAGTATGAGATGAGCAAGTGATAAGATGAAATAAGGGACATTATTAAGTTGTGATTTAAAGTAGTGAATTTATGTTTAGATTAAAATATAATTAGTTGTGCTATTTTTAATAAGGATTAATTATTGTAATTTTAAGTGATTAATAAATCAGCAATGTATTGAACCTATATACAGGATGTTTACTGAAGATTATAAACACGTAACAATTGGTGTCAGAAGTGGGATTGCAACAGGATTTCTGGAGAATTCTAGAAAGTTCCATAGTGTTATATTCGGAAACCAATGGAAATAGTGAAATGCTTCGAACTGGAAAGTAATATAGACATTAAATAAGACCTATTGTGGCAATATTGTCTGAAAGTTATTTGTGGCATTCTATGAATATTCTTTCCTATTATTTGGGTTTTCTACCACATGTACTATTATCCTCTTCAAAACAAATCACCGAATCTACAAAATAATAGAATTATTGGAAAAAAACCTCTGCGCCCGTGACGTTTACGCCAAAGGAAAAGTCAGAGGTTATGTTTTGCAAATAATATAAATCGGAATAAACACAAAAATAATGTATTTTGCTGACGTTTCGGAAAGTAATCTCTTTCCGTTTTCAAAGCTATTTTTTGAAGAACTCTTATTTTGCTGTGTATGTCAAATACACAGCTTTAAGATTCTGTTTATGTTATTTCCATAGATACTTACTACTTACACAGAACATAGAACTGATGATATTTTTTTTTTTTTTAGATAATGTTGAGTTTGTTAAGTTCTTCTTTTAACATTGGTAGCCAGGTTGTACAAATATCTACAGAACAATTCGATACGCACTTATCTTCATTTAATAAGATTATTGCTGATTCTTTAATTTTTCTTTTTTTGGTATCTGTTTCTTTTGTTAAAATTTTTGCCGAGTCCCAGTTTATTCTATGTCCGTTTTCCCAAGCATGTTCACATATCTTTGATTTCTGAATTTCATTCTTTCTAATGTAATTCTTGTGCTCATCCAACCTTACACTGAAAGGTCTGGATGACTCACCCACATAACATTTATCACATTCGCACGGGATATTGTAAATACAGTTTTTTGAATTCTGCTCCCTGTTTATCGGTTTTGTTTTTGTTAAAATAGATCTTAAAGTGTTCCCCGTTTGAAATATCGTCCTAACATCAAATTTGTCACCTATACGGCGTAGCTTTTCCGATAGTCCGTATACATAAGGAATTATTGCTGTATAATGACGTTCAGGTTTTTGTCGTACCTGATTGTCTCTATTTTCAACATTTATGAAAACTCTATCAACAAAGGCTTCAGGATATTGATTTTGTACTAGAACCTCTTTTATAATTTTTTTCTCGTTATTTAATATTTCATTATTAGATGAAATTATTTTGGCCCTATCGTATAAACATTTTACAACACCCCTTTTAACATTTATTGACTGATTTGAGTTAAAATTTAGATATCTATTAATTAGTATGTGTTAGTTTTCTATAAACGCTTGTTTCAATTGTATTGTTTATCCTTCTAATTAAAACATCTAAAAATGGTAGTTCATTCCTACTTTCTACTTCTAATGTGAATTTAATAGACGGTTCCTTACTATTTATATTTTCTAAAAAACTATCTAGCGATTCATATATACCGATAAAAAATACCGATTCATATATTAAAAATAGTAAACATTTCATAGAAAAAATTTATGAAACCGATATTCATGAATCACACCTGATGGTTAGTTTTGATGTAGTTAGCCTCTTTACCAATGTTCCGGTAGATGAAACATTAAAAATAGTTAAAGACAGGTTGCTAAATGATAATAATTTGGAAACTAGAACTAAATTAAGTGTAAATAGCATAATGGAACTCTTAACACTGTGTATAAAAACAACCTATTTTCAATTGGACAATGAGTTCTATCAGCAGGATTTTGGTATGGCTATGGGGTCTGCATTATCACCAATTTTAAGCAACATATTTATGGAGAACTTTGAGATCACACATGTTCAAAATTGTATAAACAAACCGGTTGTCTGGTGGAGATATGTTGACGACATCTTTGCAATTTGGCCTCATGGTATTGATTTACTAGATAGTTTTTTAGAAAATATAAATAGTAAGGAACCGTCTATTAAATTCACATTAGAAGTAGAAAGTAGGAATGAACTACCATTTTTAGATGTTTTAATTAGAAGGATAAATAATACAATTGAAACAAGCGTTTATAGAAAACCAACACATACTAATAGATATCTAAATTTTAACTCAAATCAGTCAATAAATGTTAAAAGGGGTGTTGTAAAATGTTTATACGATAGGGCCAAAATAATTTCATCTAATAATGAAATATTAAATAACGAGAAAAAATTTATCAAAGAGGTTCTAGTACAAAATCAATATCCTGAAGCCTTTGTTGATAGAGTTTTCATAAATGTTGAAAATAGAGACAATCAGGTACGACAAAAACCTGAACGTCATTATACAGCAATAATTCCTTATGTATACGGACTATCGGAAAAGCTACGCCGTATAGGTGACAAATTTGATGTTAGGACGATATTTCAAACGGGGAACACTTTAAGATCTATTTTAACAAAAACAAAACCGATAAACAGGGAGCAGAATTCAAAAAACTGTATTTACAATATCCCGTGCGAATGTGATAAATGTTATGTGGGTGAGTCATCCAGACCTTTCAGTGTAAGGTTGGATGAGCACAAGAATTACATTAGAAAGAATGAAATTCAGAAATCAAAGATTTGTGAACATGCTTGGGAAAACGGACATAGAATAAACTGGGACTCGGCAAAAATTTTAACAAAAGAAACAGATACCAAAAAAAGAAAAATTAAAGAATCAGCAATAATCTTATTAAATGAAGATAAGTGCGTATCGAATTGTTCGGTAGATATTTGTACAACCTGGCTACCAATGTTAAAAGAAGAACTTAACAAACTCAACATTATCTAAAAAAAAAAATATCATCAGTTCTATGTTCTGTGTAAGTAGTAAGTATCTATGGAAATAACATAAACAGAATCTTAAAGCTGTGTATTTGACATACACAGCAAAATAAGAGTTCTTCAAAAATTAGCTTTGAAAACGGAAAGAGATTACTTTCCGAAACGTCAGCAAAATACATTATTTTTGTGTTTATTCCGATTTATATTATTTGCAAAACATAACCTCTGACTTTTCCTTTGGCGTAAACGTCACGGGCGCAGAGGTTTTTTCCAATAATTCTATTATTTTGTAGATTCGGTGATTTGTTTTGAAGAGGATAATAGTACATGTGGTAGAAAACCCAAATAATAGGAAAGAATAACCTATTGTGGCATTTTGAGAAAAATTCTACAATCTTCTATTTGGAAACTAGTGCAGTTAGCTAAAATCTGTCAACTGGAAAGTGATATAGACATTAAATAAGAGCTATTTATGACATCTCGAGAAAATTTCTAGAACATTCTATTCCGGGATTTGTGGAAGTATTTGAATTACACTTAATATAGACCTTAAAGAAGACCTATTAGTGCTGTTTCAAGAATTTTTTATAGGAAACAAGAAGCATGGCTGCCGAAAAGTAAATCCGAGATATGTTCGCGGAATTCAGAAAAATGATGCTAGACCAGAAAGAAGAATAAGAAAAACGACGTCAAAAGGAAAAGAAAAACAAGTGAAACGACGGCAAGAAGAAAAAGAAGAACAACAGAGACGTGAAGAATAAAAGAATAATACAAAGTTAAGAAGAACAAGAAAGACGCGAAGAAGAAAAAGAAAGAAAGACGCGAAGAAGAAAAAGAAAAGATACGTCAGGAAGAATTTAGGAAAATTATACAGGTGCAACAAGACACTATTTTTTCAGCCACTGAAGCCCTCAAAAGTGAAATTAAAGAGAATATGGGCAATATGAAGGCTGACGTAAATGAAGTCAAAGGAAAAGTAAATAAGGCTGAAGAAGAAGTAAGCGAAGTCAAAGAGAAAGTTGGTGATATGGAAGGAAGATTTCATACAGTTGAAGGAGAAGTAGAGTGAATTAAATAGCAGCTGAGGGAAAAAGAGAGGCCAATTAGTAATATCATCGGACCCTCGATTACAACCTCCCTCCTTTGATGGACAAACATCTTGGTCAACATATAAAAGACAGTTTGAGGTAGCTGCATGTGCAAACAACTGGAGTAATGAGGATAAGGCTATGGCATTACTGCTAGCGTTAAGAGGTTAAGCCTCAGAATTTCTTCAGACAATTCCATTTGGCGCAACAAAAGGATTTTAAAGTTTTGGAGGCTGCATTAGATATGAGATAAGGGAACCAGCACCTCTCCCAACTAAATCGAACCCAGCTAAAATCAGATATACAAAAAGCTGAGGAGAGTTTACGTGCATTTGAGGCTGCAGTAGAGAGATTTGCACCCTTGGTTTATCCAGATGCACCAAATCAGTTCCAGGAGCAATTGGCAGTTGAGACGTTTATTGGTCAGACGGGTCCTTAGCCTATCTAGGCATAAGAGTAGTAGCGAAGCTCTGATTCATACACTTGAGATAGAGGCCACATATATCAAATCACCGAATCTACAAAATAATATTCGGTGATTTGTTTTGAAGAGGATAATAGTACATGTGGTAGAAAATCCAAATAATAGGAAAGAATATTCATAGAATGCCACAAATAACTTTCAGACAATATTACTTTGATGTTTCCAGAGAAGACATTGCGGGCATCCAATAGCCACAATCTGCAACCTAATCATCGCTCTAAGGAATGTTAAAGCTAATTCAAAATATCGTTATATTCGCAGTTAATATTCGTACATTATATTTCTTATTTTACTTCCAATTCTCTAACACATCCACTTCCAATTCCCCTTCGCTTATTTTATCGCGAATACTTAAAAATAAAGACGCTACAAATTACGCTGCATCGCCCTTCGCTTCCTATTAAATACCAAACAGCGACAAAAACCCAATTATACAAGTTATCCAACCAATTACTGGAAGGACCCCTGTTTACATTACGATGAGATGCGTCTTACGGCGTGCCAAATCTAAAATAAACCGCACTTCCCAGCTTCCGAAGCGGCAGAGGCGTTCTGAAGGGACGACAGGAGGCGCAGGTTTATATTTAACATGCTATATAGGGTTATTGGTGTGAGTTGTTCGTGTTAACACTGGTACATCGATAAATATTCAAGGCCAAAACACCCATGAAACAGTAATGTCTTAAAAAACGTCAAAAAACACTAAATTTAAACGATTATTATCAGGACAAATATCCGCCTAGTTCAACGTGTATAAGTTGTATACAGGGTGTTCAGAAACTTTCCTGATAAACGAAAAGAGCAAAATTTTAGACGTGATTTTATGTCTATTTGACGTAAATCCCGTTATCAAAAAATGCTTCCTAACGAAATAACAACCCATTAAAAATCAAACTCGCCATGAAATTTTTTTAAATATCTTCAAAACGTCGTTTGCTGGAAATAGGTATAATTTTTACTTGCTTTTCTTTAACTGACAAAGTATTATTTATAAATGAATAAATAATCTTTGTCCTCAAATCTTGCATCCTTTATTTAACACACTTCCTGGCATAATTAATTGATACAATTTTGCACAGTTACTAAGATCGGATGACAGTACAGTACTTACTTACAAACATCCTCACGCAGGGGGAGCGTGGGTGAAAATTAATTAAATCCAACCGGTACCTCCGGCAAAACGTAGAACACAAAAGGGTTTTCGTCTGATCAGAGATTTCTACGTCCGTTTTTTTCGTACAAATCGTACGATATTAGTTCCGCTGGCACAATGGAATGGATAATAATAATGTAAATAATTAAAATATGACTAAAAATTTAAAAATAAAAAAATATTTAAAAATCAAAAACACGCTTTTTTTAATGTCGTACTAAACACTAAAAGATAATTGCAAGAAAAGCAAGGCGTGTGTATCATGCATACAATCATACAAAGTGCGCAGTTTGGGAACCTATTGGACATTTCGAACCATATTTTGTCAGATTAAGAAACTTTAGAGATTCTTCTAATACATATCTAAGACACATTTTAAATACACGTTTATCATTCAAAAATTCATTGACTGAATAGTCCCCTACTAAATATGTTCATAATTCTCTGTTTATTTATTTACTACTGAAACATGTTTACAAGTTGTACATTTTGTGTAATTATATAGTCAATAATAATATTTATTATTAATTTTACAATTCTATTAACATTATGTGTTATGACACCTGAGGGAACCTCGTGTTGTGTCTAGCAGTATTTAATATTTTGTTCATACGTTAATATTAGTTGCATTTTATAAGAATATTACAATTTATAAGTTTGTACTTATAATATAATATAAAGTGAAATAATTAGACAGAGGAAGACAAGGACAGTATATAGTTAATTGCATTTAAATTTATTATATATTATTATCTTTATTTTCGACTTGGTTAGTTACAAGAGTCGGAAGTAAACGGGGAAAAATTTGTTTTGTTGTTAGGCCAATAGTTGGAGTAGTGTGGTATAATTGTCTGTTATATACTTTTTAGACGTCCTTTTTTATTATGGACTTTAATGTGTTCAGGTAGTTGGTTGTATAATTTAATTCCATTGGAATTGATTTGTTTCTGGCAGATTGTTTTGTTGTATTTTGGAGTTTGATAAGCGTTTTTATATCTATTTCTTGTTTCATATTGATGGTTTGCAGACGATCCAAATGTATGTTTCTTGTTGTGAGTATAAACTATAGCCGCATGCGTATACAATCCCTTCACACTCAGTAATTTATTATCAATAAATATATTTCTACAGTTGTCTCGACTTTTCCTGTTAAAAATTGTCCGTAGTATATAATTTTGTGTTATCTGGGAGGCTGGAGAGTTGTATTGTAAGCTGAGCTCCAAACGCTAATACCATACCTAATTAAGGATTCCGCTAGGCTGTTATGTCACTAAGATAGTCTTCCTATCCTATAACGCCGAGGTATTTGATACTAGTGATATTTAGTATGTAACTATTTGTTTCTCTATCTATAAGAATAGAGGCGAGCGTAGGTGCGCGTCTTTACTATGTACATACTTCGGTATGCGATGTAAAGCAACGACAGGCGCAGTTAGTACTTGGATGGGTGACCATTCCAACGGAAACGGCGTCCTCGCCTCACACATCTTCCAGCGGCTTGTATATCAGTGTATGCGCAGAAGCTATAAAACCTTAGGCGAGGGTTGTATAGGAGATATACCATCCTTCGGAGGGGATGTAAAGCCGTCGGTCCCTTGTCTATTAAATGTTAGGCAAGTAAAAGATCCCTACTCTTCTTAAGGGAAGAGGTTCGGCAAAATTCCTGGTTGGGGGTAGCTCGTCTACAGGCGTCGGTGTTAGGCCTCAGTAGCGGAAATAGGCCGACGTTAAATAAATGTATAAAAAAAATCTATAAGAATAGGTTGCACCGTTTGAGGTAGTCCTGCCTTCGTTCTAGAAAAGGTCATAAATTTAGTTTTTGCCATATTTAGTTTTAATAAATTTGCGTCTAACCAGTTTTTGATTTTACAAACTGCCTCAGCCGCCTTTTGTCCCGCTAAGTTCCAGGTGTCTCTGCATATGATATGATGTTGCACCTACAGTTTCTGTCCAGTAAATCGTCGATAAACAGCAGGAATAAGGCAGGACGCATAGTTTTCGAGATATAAGCAAAAAACTGAAAAAAAGTGGGAACATTTTGAGGTTTTTGCGTTGTTCGTTGTGAAGCCGACCTCCTACAAGGCAGCAAACTTGAAATTCGGATTCAGCACCTCAAAAACATATAGAACCGCTGAGAAAACTTCCGCAACTTTGTTACGGGAAAACCACCATTTGATTGGACTATAGGTATTATATACCACCTCTAGTTGCTAATTATTTGGACCATTTAAAGCATTTGCTGTGAAAGAAATTGACTTCTCAATTACACAGAAATTTTTTAAATACGAAAATTTGTTGCTCTATTAGCAAACCAAAGTAAATATTGATTTTGGTGTAATAATGTATAAACGATGGACTTACGATGCTTTTTTTTATATCTAAATACATTTTAACATTTCCAACATTACATAGACAATTCAAAATCCTTAGCAGAAATTTTAGTATTCACCGCACTTACAGTCCTTCATCGGTGGTTTATTGCAAAGAGCAAAGTAAAAAATGAAGCATATTTTTCGTAAGGCAGTGCAATCCACTCGCCAGATATCTCCGGCGCTGATGCCTCTGCGTCGTGCCCTGTGACTCAATTTATTTTTGATGCGGTATATAATTTTTCCGGTCGTCGCGCCCTGAATCGAAAGTCCCATGGGACCTCATTCAATTTGGAACATATAAATAATAACGGACTGTGACGCGTTCCGCAATACTCACATTAACATAATAATGTGGAAGCTCGGTACAAATTTTAATCTTGTATGGGATTTTAGGGTACAAGAGAGACTCTTCTAGATTATTATACGGATTGAGATGTTTTGGACGTGATTTTTCTACTAATTATCTTTTCCTGAGAAGACAATAACTATTTAAAATTAAAAACGCTTGAATTCTCAAAACTACAGTTGACAAAAATGTCTCCCAATTTGAATACGAATGTTTTCCTCCAAAAATTCTTTTACACTAAATGTTGCAGACTGTCGATGTTTACGACACACAATTAATTTAACTACCCTAAATTAGATGTGTAATGTACTTAGTGGGTTAAAGCTGTAATTCAAAATTAACTACATGAATGCTGTACATGAACATTCTCAGTAATTCCAGAGAGCTCCTAGCTAACATTTATTAGTATATCCTAAGGTACCTTCATGCCAAATTTGGCGCTTTTATCCGCCAGGTAACGGTAATATTAAAATACAACTCTAAGCCACCTCACTAACCCTGGAATGTGTGAACTATCCATCTTAATACGTCTGAAGGACTTTTATTACCGTGCCTAAAGTGAATATTATATTGTTCGCTTAAAGGGTTCGAAACGACTGATTCAGACGAAAAATACAAAAATCTATACTTACTGTTTCTTTTTTGCTTAACTGCTTCCTGATGGTACCAATTGGAAGTCGTAACACTATAAATCTAACGCAGTAAATACTAACACTTTCTTACATTTAAACCTGAAAAGGAATTTTGAAACAAGAAAAAGACAATATAAAGTTCAAAAATATATATATTAAATCTTTTAAAAAATTATGTTTGTACAAAACGTTCAAGAAAATGAGTAACTACTATAGTCTGGCCAGTGTACAACACATAGTGAGGAACGGAATGACTCATAATGCAACCAACTACCATCCAATGTGCGGTTTATAGGTAACGATTACACAAAAAGATTCAGTAAAAAGTTCAATGTTTATAGTTTTGGTGGGCTTTTGCTTGCCTGTCTATTTACGTCTTATCAGTTCAATATTAATTTAATTCGCTCCTCGGGGCTTAAAAACGCTTGAATCGCAACGACTTTGAATTAATTTCTGGCAATTATAAATTCATACGTTCAGGCAAGGCGGTCCCATACACATGTGAGTGCATGGTAAAAAAAATTTTGCTACCGAATTATTGAGGAACCGGTTTAGGGCAAATATGCAGAAAAACCATCGTTTTCCCGCCAAAATTGATTGTTAAAAAACGAAAGTACACCTTCGACGCTCTGGGCTATTTTCGCCAAATTCCCCGAAAAATTTTGACTAGAGACTTTTTTAACTCGTCCTTTTATTTAACATAACGCATGAGTTGCAGTGCTATACAACGTGGATTCGTAAAAGAGTTTTTATTTTCAAAATTTCCAGTCGGTTTTCATGATACTTTCTAAAATTTTGTGGTCGGAGCGACGTTACGTCCTTGTGCAGCGACATTTAGCATACTTTCTAAAATTACACTTCTTGGTGAGTTTTCAATATTTTTGCATAAAAAACGGGCCGTAGAGCGAAAATGTTATTTTATTTATAAAAACCTCTTCCAACGGCGTTTTTATGTGGAGCACGCTGGAGCGGATTTTGTTATAGTTTCGAAAAATTTATCGAGGGTTTTGGCGTGTTCTTTAACAGATGCAGGAAAATATTTGTAAAATATTTTCAACGTATTTTTTGCGGATTTTTGTATTCTCTTAACAGACTATTAAAGGAAAGTAAGAAAATGCATGTGCATTTTAAATATCATCTTCGGTTGACACGGGAGTGATATTTAAAGTAATATAATAATATCTACTAATAGTTTTCAAATATGCATAATTTTTCACAATCATTTTTGTAAGTCTCCATAGTTTACACTCAATACATCTCAGTTCTCTGTGATTCAGTTATCTTATTTTCTAGAGGTAAAATCATATAGGTAGGTGTCAAAATAATACGAACTTTTTCTTTGATGTTTAATCACTTGTTTCTTCGCCACATCGGATTACTTGGAAAAGCTACACTAGATTAACTATCAAATAGGAAAAATTTCTCAAACAGTAGCGAGAAAATCGAACGTAACGCATTAACTGGAACATCCTGTACAAACATCTTCTTCTTACCATAAATATCAAAATTAGAAACTACCAATCAATCAACTTTTTCAACTATATAAAATTCATATTTTTATGCAAATATGAATATCGATTTTTGAATTCGTTGCCTATACTTCATTTATTGTAATATTCTCGATTAAAAATACTAATGGGTATTCAAGAAACACTTTGAGCGTAGTGTTTGCTTCATCTAATTCATATTTGATAATTCAGTGTGAGAATCCCGGCGCAAATGACGTGGAATGAAAGCGGGGACCGCCGCCCTCACCCCCTAGTAAGGAATTCCTCTGGAAGGACTCGGTTACGAGGAGCGAGAGGAGATCTAGTAGCCTGTGAAACTGCCGCGGCGCTCCAAGAATACAAATCAGCGACCGTTAACTTACAACCAACCACTGTATCGCACGACATTTGGGAAATTTTATTGAGGTGCTTTGTACCTACTTTGTTTCTTCATGAAAAACCCATGCTGATTCAGTAGAAAAAAACTCCGGGAAAAGGTTTTCATCGCCGAGATTTACATTTTAGTAGGCCTTTTGACAAGACAACATGAAACAAGCGTGTAAAGGGTGTTTTGTACACATTTATACAATAAAGTCTTATACGACTTATATTTATATACAAAAGTTGTTGGAAAAGTGGAAACGTCGAAATTGTTAATTTTAAAATTAGGCTGATTGTGGGAATCAAATTAATTGTGTCAGTCCCGGAATAATTTGACTTATTAAAAACAAAACAAGTAAAAAATACAAATTTATTTAATCTACAACCATTCAACACATTACAATAATCCAATTACAGTATGAGGGGGAAATAATACCTTAAGAGAAGGCGTACAAAAATATAAATGCTAATATAAAAGTATGACAGGAATAACACTAATTATACGAATAAAATATATTAAAAGAGACACAGAATCGTGAATATCGAATGGAGGCTATACTGCAGTGAAAAATGTCTATAGCATCTTGCCTACTGTTGTAATATGTACACATTCCGTGTAGTGTGGAAAACTTTTTTACATTAGTTCCGGGGGGTATCTATATGAAAAGTTATCCATTCACGTGCCGATAACCTCGATACATGAAAATTTAACATTGACAGAATTTGGGGATAGTCTACGATGTTGTTTAATAATTTTTACAAAAATATAATTTGAGATTCCTCTCTCCTAATCTGCAGGCTATCTAGGGAAAATCTGTCAAGAAAATTTGAGTTAGGCACATTTACCGATGGGTATATACTATCTTCTCTATAACAGCAAAATTTTAGAAATCATCGCTGGACTCTTTCCAGATTTTGAATATGAATATCATAAGTACACCAAATAATTGAGGCAAACTCAAGTCGTGATCCTACAAATGCAAAGAATAGCAGCTTTAAGGTACTAATGCCGGTAAAATCAGCTGAGTTTCTAATGATAAACCCCAGAGCTTTAAAGCAATCTGAAGTTAAATTGCTAATATGATGAGTAAAGGAGAGCTTTTGATTAAAGATTACACCTAGATCCTGAAGAGTTTCAGGTCTATTTAAAAGTATATTATCCAGAGAATAGTTGAAAGTAGTTACATTAGTCTTATTAGAATATGTCATCACATTGCACTTACCTGCATTCAATGGTAATATGTTAGCATTCACTAATTTTATCAAGATTATTTTGGAGCATTATACAATACTCATTGTTTTTAATACTATAGTATATTTTCAAATCATCTGCGTAAATTAGACAGTTAACAATAAGTTATATCATGAATGAATATATCGAAAAGTAGTGGACCCAGATTTGATCCTTGTGGGTTCCTGGACGTCGCCAAGATCTCGTCCGAGTAATAACCAGAGCATTCAACACACTGTTTACGATTACTAATTACTAAAATAAGACAAAAAATTAAGCATGTTTATCAGAAAATCATGGGCCCGTAGTTTCATAATAAGAATATTATGATCCAGCTTGTCTAAAGCCTTGGAAAAATCAGTGTATATGACATCAGCCTGGAGTGTGGAAAAGGATGACGGTATTCATATATTATATATGTTATGACAGATTGGTCACATATCGGAACTTACACTGATAAAAACGATGCTTGCGAACATTTTTATAATACCGTGAACAATGTATTTAATACATGTGTTCCAGTTTACAACCAAAACAGCCGAACCTACCAACCCTGGTTCAACTTGGAAATAATTAATAACATCCGTAAAAAACATAGAGCGCACTAAACCTATAAAAAGTTTAACACTAACACATACTTGGATCAGTTCAATACCTTAAGATCTCTAATTAAGCAACAAATAAAAGCACCCTACGAGGTACATATACATGATATCGAAATAAATATTCACGCTGACCCTTCCAAGTTTTGGTCATTTGTATAAACCAAAAAGAATAAATATAGAATTCCAGGCTGTACATTGATAATTGATAGGGATGTCGTATCATCCACTAAACGTTTATGTTTTAAGTCTACCATCAAATCAAAATGTTTTAAAAAGTCAGCGCCCGTAGGAACTGGTATCTCGGCTATATTAAAAAAGAAAATAAAATTGCGGCGTAATCCTAAATTAACTGTTAACAGCTTTTTGCCGTAAGTAGAAATCACAGATCCGTTAGCTGCGGTGAGGATTAGACCTGGATTCTTTTTAAAACCTGTCAGATGATTCCTAGGAATTATTGATAAGTCGGCACCGGTATCCACCAAAAGCCGTAATTTGTTCGTATAATCATAAATAAAAAGGTGAGATTTATTGCTTAGTACATTAGTGTCTGGTGGAAGGGCACTAGTGGTGACTAGTGTTTTCGACGTAGGAAAATTTAAGCTTGACGTTTCAGAATTTTGATTAAAATTTGAATCAAAAATGCACCAAGTACTGCCGCACTCATGTGCTCTATCTTTATATAGCTGGTGATAGTAGGACACAGTGTTGTTGGAAGGGTCAAGACACGGTTAAAGGAACGTGATTGCGATCGTGGCCGATTTTGACACTTCGAGGAACGGTCCGAGGTACCTGACGAAGTCGAGGTAGTTGGACAGGAAGATTCATTGTGACTTAGTAAGCAAGTATACCTCAGACTGTTGCTTTTGTACAATTTGGTTTAACATTCGCAGGTAGGTTGAAATTAGAAGAATTCAGTGACATATGATTGAGTTGAGATATGATCTCAGGCCTCGTGGTCCAGAAGGAAGCTTCGCTGTAGTGGTGGTGAAATGATGCGGATATTGTGGTTGGGCATCAACCACAGGCAGAGACAAGTCCGCGGCTTGATCGACCATGTTACGATAAATAATATACAAAATAATAGAGAAAAAAATGAGTAAATAAATAAGTCGAGGGAGAATTTAGAGAATTGATTGATTCTTTGGCTTATGGTATATATGACAGAGAGAATATAAATGTCGTACTCATCTACCAACAATTTTTGACAAATAAAAAAATTTTAAAGGGGCCGGATTGGACTGGTTGGGACAGCGGGATGGGGCAGCTCACTCAGGGTGGACGAGGCAGGGTCGACAGGGTAGGATAATGGGGAAACCGTGCTGCTGGGACAGGAAATGGGATTCGGCGCAGAATATTGGGATCGCACGTCGGAATCGGAAGGGTAGTGAAAGTCAGAGCATCGGGATCGTCGGAAACGGAAGGCTGTTGAAAGTTCGAGTGTCGGGGTCACCAATTTATAGAGGTTAATCTTTAAATAAATAAAATTGTTATATTCGATTGTAAATAGTTACTTATTTCAACTATTATATAATATCTTATAATTCAAAAATGTTGTTGATTAATTCCGTTTAATATTAATGTTTGTTTTTCTTTTTTCTTGGTTACCAAAAATATAATTTATAGTTGGCCATCTAGTGGCTAATACACGTTAGGTAGACGTGTACGTGTACGCCTTTGGCACCAGATTTTAACTTAGAAATAATTATGTCAATTTTCTCAGTAAAGGTAAATCCTCCATATTTCCGGTAAATTTATTATTAAAATATTTATTTATAATTAAGTTATTATTAGGATTATCCTGAGTGGGATGATTAGCGAATGAATTAAGAAAATCTTTAGAGGTAGCAACACTTAAGAGGAACACAATCTTTAATTGAGTGAACATTAAGAGCTTCCAAAAGCTTTTCAGATCTGTTCTAAATTTGTGATGTAAGAATGCTTTTCTTTTTAGCTTTAACGCATTTATTAACAATTTTTTATTATTTCTTTATACTTATTCCAAATTCCAAGCAGCGACTGTTTCTGTTTGTTTGTATTTAGTATATATTTTCTTCCTAAGCTTCATCAAGAGTTTCAAATTATCTGTTAACCATAACGCAGGCGGCTTTGTAATCCTAGCAGTTTTAACTGATACATGTATATAAAAATGTAGGTAATACATTGTTTTGTTGATTAGTATGTAATTTGACTTCTCGATTACGAAAAAAATATTTCCTCCAAAAAGTAAGTGGGGCAATCGTGGAAGTGAAAGCGGGAATTCTATTTAGTTAGCTTATAAGTTTAGGCCTAACTTCTTAAAACCATAACCGTATATATCATGGTCAGAAACTGGTACAGGTCATCTATCAATGCTACTCTTTAAATAGCCCCACGACGAAACTCAACCTTCTTTCAAAAATTATGTAAGTACAGTTCGTCTATTAATTTGCCTTTTAACAAAATACTAATGGGGTATCCATAAAAACTCCCTGCCGTGTAAATTATACTAAAGCCAACATTATTCACAAAGATTTTACAGGTTTTTTTGTTATTTACTTTAGGATATGCCACACAGAGACGGGCGGCTCGACTTTGATTGACTTACATAGTTACATCTCTACAAGTTTGGATTAGAAGTTTTTTCTATAGCAAATTGTATTGAAAATACACCGTTAATAATTCCTTCGCTATTCAAGCATCTCCAGCTCAATTATTGATTTCAATGAAGAAGTGGAGCTTACAAATTAGATTAAACTTTTTATCATATGACAGCTGATTTCACGGCAGCGCTTTTTTCTAAGTATTACGTAAAGGAATCTGAATTATTCGTGCAGGTGTATGTACTTATTTCAATCAAGTCGATTTTCTACGGGGCTTGTCAACAATTTTAAAAATGATGACTCTATTATTAATGAAGGCCATTAACAGCATTACAATAATTAGTTGATACTAGTGAGGAAATGGACCGATAAGGCACAAAATGAGCTAAAATTTTTAAATGTGGTTATATCGAGTTCCTTGCAGTACATAATATATACCTTTTTTGATATGTTCGAGATCTTTCTTTTTAATCATCATTACAATAAAAGAGTAACTCAATTCGTCTCATGGCACTCATGAATTCAAAACACTCCCACACTTATCATTGAATCCTCATTGTCTTCAAGGTATAGTTGAGATTAACGCTTCCCGGCACTCAAAAAACGCAAAAAAAACTTTACGACCTCATTAAAATACCATCACTCGTTGTGCGGTCTCGACCGCAAATTGACTCGCTTACCTATATAGGTTTTTAATGTGCGTCGGGTTGTTTGATGATAGGCATGCCGCATGGCCCGCGGCGATAATAATAATTATGTCGCAAAGTTTTTGTTGCGTTTTTTGAATGCCGAGAAGTGCCAATCTCAACTATACAAGGTGCTTTATGAATTTTGACTGAAACTAAAATTCACCAAATTTTTGGAATGGTTGGACGTATTTGGATAAAAGTTGGTACACATATAGTCCACTCCTAGTCCAATCAATAGTATAATTAGTTTGGAAGAAAGTCAGGACAGGACTCAATTTTTATTATTTTACATTTAGGGCTAATTACATCACCCTGTGTATCAGTTTTTATACAGATAACTATTGAAATGTCTATGGATTATTGTGCAAAATACTGTCATAATATTTGATGGCACGTTTATGGTTACTTCCTAGAAAATTTTCGAAAAGAATGGTGAATGATATTTAAATTTTACAAAATATGCAAACAACTAGTTAACGTCCCTATTTGACTAATTTTACTTAAACACTTGTTCAATAATTATTTAATCTATTATTGATACTTAAAAAGAGAAACGAAAACCAGAAAAAAGGAAAAATAAAAAAAAACAATTTGCTTAATCATAGTTTACAGCGCAAATTTTAAAAAGACACGAATTATTTTATACACTGGTACAATTAATTCACATTATACTAAATTTTCGAAATGAACACCCCCAGCGTCAATAAATCTTTGTGAACGTTTAAAAAGGGTTTTCACCGATCTATCGATCATAGCTGGGTTGTCTCTAATATTGTCGCACACATTAAAAAAAATTTGTTGTAATTATTCACGGGTATTAATATTTTCACTGTACACCTGTGACTTCAGATGGACCCATAAAAATAATCCATGGGATAGGATCAGGAGATCTCGGTGGCCAGTTAACTGGACCCCTCTACCAATTCATCTGTTGGAGTAACATTGATTAAGATGCTCCCTCATCGGTACAGAAAAATGCGGTCCAGCACCATCGTGTTGAAACCGCACACCTCTGGCATTGACGTTTTGTAATAAATTTGGTAACACATCTATTAAGAAATTTAAATAAACTTCACCCGTTAGTCTCCCTTCCCGTCTCTGTGTTGGGAATTTTTCTGAAGCGTAGCATGTGGATTTTCAGTTGCCCAAAGATGTTGATTTCTGGTGTTGTTTATTCCATCACGCGTGAATTGTGCTTCGTCTGTGAACATAATTAACACCACAGGTAATTACGACCCCCTTTATCCCGAAAGGCTCTAGAAGAGCCTTGTGTGGGAGGGGGCTACACATTTTTAGAGACAAGGGACACACACCCAATATCCGTGTATAGTGGAAAAATCCCTCTTACAGTATTTTCCACTGCCACGACCGGGGATCGAACCCGGAACTTTTGGGTGAGAGGCAAGTGTGCTCACCTACCCTTGTAAGATGTTTAGTAAAATATTATATACTTTATTGACATCATGACACTTGTAATTTCATACTATTAATAATTTTTTACTTCGTTTATACATTTTCTTATGCTTTGATCGGAAAAGAATCGCTTTTTATATTTAAACTCCCCACGTGTGTATTTTCCGGGATCACACTGTGCTATGATGGTTTGGGCTAGGTGATCTGATAGAGAATTCGAAATATTTGTTGCATTCACTAAGTTAACTTTATTGTTTATTATTATATTATCAATGAAGGAACTTTGTCTGGTTGGATCAGTTATTGTGAAATTTAAGTAGAAATTATTAATTAAGTCCTTAAATTTGTTTGTGCTAGGATTTATATCTAAAATATTTATATTGAAACCTCCACAAATGAAGATGTTGTATTTTTGCTTACTTTTATAAAGTATCTAATATATTTTCCATATAAAAAAATTTCTATATCACCTAATGGAGACCTGTATACCGAGAGAATGATCATACCCAGTTCTTCCACCAGAACCGCTGAGCATTCACAATCTAATTCTTGACTTTTTTGTTTCAGAAAATGTAGTTCCACAAAATTGTAATCATTTTTAACAAAAATGCAGGATCCGCCATGACATATGAATTGATTTGAATTCTTCAGTTTTGAACCAGTGTTCTGTAAAAGTGAGAACGTCATATGGGATTCCATTTACCTCCAAAAATGCTTCAACTTCTAATACTTTATTTCTTAGACTTAGAATATTTTGATGGAATATATTTATGTTTCTTTTTGTTGTGATTGTGTTGAAAGAAGTTTTATTTTCTACATTTACATTTACGTGAAGTCCTGATTCTGAGGCTCTGTTGGAAAAGTTTCAGCTTGTTGGTTTGTATTTTTTATTCGGTTTAAATATTTTTCTATACTGCATACATAATAAGTGGCACTCTTTGACAAACAATTGATTTTTTTCACTTCCGGTTTCACCGGAAGTGACACTAACTTTCGATTTTTAAATGGAATACTCTGTATATTATTGAATTTTTGAATTCTGCATAATTTTCTGAATCCAACGATGCCAAATAAGTGACATTTCAAACATCAATTTTTTTTATAATATAATTTTCAGTTTTCCATTTAAGTGTGCCATGATGGTTTCGATTTATTCTAAATGACCCGTGTAATGCTACAAAAATCGAAATCCCGTTAAAAACATTAAATTGCGTGATTTATGAGCAAATATAATTCACCAGAATTGTTTGAGGGAAAACTCAATTTTTTCAAATGGAACCATATCGGTACCGTGGTACCATTTATTAGTACTATTAATAAGCAATTTATTCATATGTCGTATTAAAATGTGCGATAAATACAAACAAAATTACATCTAAAAGAAAATAAGAAAATACAAATACCTTGTTAGTAGAGGAAGTTAGCCGTAGGTCGGTCTCCCCCCACCACTGACCTTGACCTTGACCGTGCACCTGTGGTCCGTTCCTTCAAGGCCACGGTGGCATCGTAGGTTCGCATAGCATATACCGTGACCTTGACCTTGGACGGCCGCAGTGCGTTTCGACTTCGCAGTGTTGCTGTTACCCAGAACGATCACTTGCGGTGACCTTGGCCTTGGCTAACACTATTAGAGAATGCAAGGACGGAGCTTCCTCCTTGCCACGCAACTTGACCTCTAAAATTACATTAGTTCAATACGTACACAGTAAAATGTGGTGGGGTTCTATATTTTGTGACGTAGTATACTTTTTCTATAAAAAAAGCACGGACTATTAGAACAAAATCATATTTAGTCTGGTTCACCTACAGTTAATAAGTGAGCATAGTGTTGTGATCTGAAATATTTTAAGTAAGCAAAGTTCTGTAATATTTCTTGGTTAGTAATTCTTTCACTGTACTCAACTACTTAAATATGACTACCAATATCGATTTATTAGCCCTTAATGAACTTATTATTAAAGATACTGAAGTTTTAGACCAAAAACCTATTTCATCGTTAATTTTAAATAAGGTTTACGCCATTAAAAAAATGTTAATGCTTAATACACGTTTTGGAAAATCGATATTAGTACATTTATTTGATGAAAGTACAAGTACTACCTTTAAATCATTTTTGCCTAAACGTATTGCTGAACTATTAAATATAACTTTTATAGAAGAAATAAATTCGTCTAGTGGTAAATATGCGTTGATTTATTTAGGAGAGAATTCACCCATTTATACCGGTGCCAAATCAAGGTCACTAATAAAATTCGAAATTATTGCGTGATTTAAACTATTTAAAATATTTGTATACTTTAAATTATCAGACCAATAAATAAGGTATAGTGAAAGTATAACTTAGACTGAAATATTACAAATACACTACAATAGTAGTAGAGATGTAAGTAGTTTTATCACATATTTGATAACTTGTTCTAATTTTATTTATGTAATTTCTAGCCTCACTATAACTGGCAAGAATGTGGATGCAATATTCAGCAGAACGTTGGGTAAGGGCAGAAGACATTAATTCGGCAATTGAAAGACTATCTTCTGTACTAGGCGACTTAAGTATGGATAGACTCCATGCAATAAATTATGATCTGAATTACTGCTTCGATGCTGAAAAAGTTAAACAGCTTAATGAGGATTCTGAGAGGTATTACAGAGGTGCACAACTATGTGGTAAATTCTCTCGTGGTATTGTGAATTTAGAAGAATTCTGTGAGCAACTAGTGGAAATAAATTTAAAACATTTCCTATGTGACATAGAAAAATACTTACCTAAGAAAATTATTGAAAAGTATCAACTCGACCAATCTGATGAAGAACAGGATGAAGACAACTCAATTAGTAGTTAATCACTTATTGTAATTCTTCTGTTAATAATATTAATATGTAAATGGTGTAATAAAATTATTATTATGGAAATATAGTTGTTTTTATTTTTAAAATTAAAATTGAAATAAATGAAACACATTATTAGATTATACATTAATTTATTTATAATTATTTTTGGTGACATACATTAAAAAATATTAATTATTAATCCTAAATATAAACATATTTAAAGATATTTATTTTAACTCTATATTTAAATCTATAATACATTTGTTAAGAAAGTGAACGTTTGCAAGAGAGCAGTGACTATATTTTGGTTGGGTGTGTTCCATACATCTTGGTACCTTTAACGATTTTAGATTGGGTATGCAGGGTGAGAAGTCATCTAGATCTATAACTCTATTCCATTTTAGATGATGCTGTAGAACATTTTTCTTTAATTTGCCTTTGCATACAATTATAACATCCTCTGACAATACGTTGCGTCGAAAATTATTAACTGCGTTTTGACAAAGTCGATGAAGTATTAGTGGGAATTCTGACAGTTGAATATATCCATCACTCCATTTTATGCCCCCATGGTAGTTGTTTTCTAACCATCGGTAGTGAGTCTGTTCGCCTTGGGTTAGTGATGAGAAAGGATTTGGTGGTTTGAAGAAATAGTGTGCTTGCTGATTAGTGTTACAACATAGAACAGCTAATTCTTTAACGGTAAAATCATTTGTTTTATATTGAAACCCCTGCAAGTCAACTATCAAAGTAGGAAATTGGCTACCTAATGACGTCATGGTAATAGGTATTCGTTACTTAGCACCAGCAATGCCACACTGAACTGAACCATCTAATGCGCTATAACTTAAATACGCATCGTGAAGTATAAGTGCATATACTCGAGTTTGTTCGGGAAACTTCGTCTTCCGTGTCTCAAATTCAATTTTTATATCGACGGTGGATGATTTCATTGCATCTGGTTGGTGTGAGCAATCAATAACAAACAATGGATTTTTTCTGAATTCGCCAAGGTCCATCATAGGTTCACTCATATCTTTATCGTAATAACTACGTTGGAAATTTTCATAGGCGTAGTAGGCTGCAGAGTCGAGTTTCTTATCGAAATTTAAATTCCAACGTTCATATGGAAATACTTCGGCATTTAAGTATAGCCGAATATTATTTATATCTGCATGTATAAAACTTGCGGCGTCCTTGGTTCTGTCACTAGAGTTGCCATTGTTTTGAAATCCGATAATGATGTATCGAGGTCTCTCAAGACTGTTAGTGGTTTTAACAGCCCATATATCAGAAGCAGTATCACGTAGAGTGGGTAGCTCATAGAGATCCCACATACGGTAAGCCATTTTAACTTTAGCATTATTACTGCTCGTATCAATTTTCTTTAATAGTTTAACCTTTTGTCTAACTTCAGGCACAATATGTCTTATCTTCCATTCGATTTTGTTAATTTCTAACTGTGCATCAACTTCTCCAATGTAAGAGTCTTTAAAGGAACGTGCTATAATTAAAATTAATTCCTGTTTTGTATTTAAAATACCTTTGGTATAATCTTCTGCAAAACCCATGAGGTACTTAAGAGGGAGTTTACCGCTGAAAACGTGGCTGGTAGTATCTAAAATATCCTGTTTTTTCTCGGTGAGACCCCAACCTATAGTTAGTAGCGATGGGAGGGATGTTTGTCCATATGACACCCTAGTTTTCATTGTAGTAGTGATGCCAGGCTTCCTAACGACAGCGACCTGTTCACCACCCATTTCATATCTTATTTCTTCGAAGAGAAAAGCTAGCGCATTGTTAGATAGATAACACTTCTTGGTAACATCACTAGGGGTAAATTTTCCTTCTATATAAATGTAACTCTCTGTAATGTCAAGTATTAAGTCCTGAAAATTGACAGGAATGCGTACTTCATCAGAGTTTCTATAATATGGTGAACCGTGTGGTTTATATGTATGCTCATGTAAGCTAACGAGTGACTGATCGAATACAGGTTCCTCGAACACCTCAAGTTTTTCACTAGATGTAAAAGTCACCATTATTAACTATTTTTCTCTCAGTTTCAATCCGATGGATCGAAGAAATGCACGATCTTTAGCTGGCAGGTTATGTCTTAACCGTTTAAGCTCTACACGTTGAATGAGTCGATTTCCGCAGTCATTAGTCTTTTTATCGTCAATCACATTGAAACGATTGTGTGCTAATCGTTGTTGATTATATCGGAAACCCATTGTGTTTGCGATTTTAAAACTGTTTCAATTCTAGCTTTACGATAATCTTCTCACCACGAAAATTGATTAAATCTCCATTATCATCCAATATGCGTAGTGTAATGTTGTCGATAAACTGACGTCCTTCAGGTCTAACAGGCAAATATATGATGTTCGCTGGCTCTCTGGTAAGTTTGTAACCTGGTTCAACGTCTATGTCGAACTCGAAAAGGGTATGGGATTTAAGGGTATTCAGATATGCTCCAGAGATAATGTTGCAATCTACACGTATCATCCTTACTTTCATAATATCAACAGGTAATGTTGATTCATGATTAGTGTTTGGATGCAAATAAGTCGATTCAAATCCCAATAAATTACCAATAGAGTTTGCTTGTGTAAAGTCAATTCCATATTTTGACCAAATCTCACACTTTAGCGTATTGTTGTTCGCTCGCAGTCGAAATAGTTTTTCTTTTTCCTCTTTCTTATCACCGGGCATAGCTTTCAGTATTGCACGATATATCTCTTCAATTTCATAGGCTCCGCAAGGTATGTGGATAAGTGTGGGGGCTACTTTTGGTTCAATTCGATAGCAAAAACGATTGTTGGTTTCGTCCACATTGAATATAGAATTGTAAGAATAGAATCCTGTTAATCCTAACCCATATCGACTATTAGTATCTAATTCAATGGGAGGATAAAACTCAGCACTGAGCACACTAGATCGGTTTGATAGAGTGAACGTATACGACATGACTGATGATATTTAGTGTTCTCTCATGAATTTATTGTGAACTACAGCAATAATCGTGGTGTAATCTTCGTTTTTTGCTGGATGACGGAGACGTTTGTATCTCATTATTTGATGCAACATTGACATCGCGCACTTTACAGTAGCAGCAAAATATTCTTCGAGGCGGCGGCCCATCATTAACATCAACACTGCTACCACCGCCATCATCATCATCATCATGATAATGTTCTTGACAGTATTGATATTTTAAAATATCAATATCATTCTGGAGATGTTGGGGTAGTTTGTCCCATACTAATGCAATTTCATGTGCAGCACATCCAATCATTACTTCTTTAGGCATATTTGCCAGTTGTTGTTTGCTCATCTTCAATAGACTGCGTAAACGGGAGAATGCGATTAGTGATTGACCCATCTGCTTGATGCTTTCCCGATCCATTTCAAGGTTTGCAGATGTTATTTCACAAGCGTTTGTATTTATTTTGTAGTGAGAAACTTCAAACACAAATGACCACACCACACTGTGTTAAAATTTTGTTGGCGTTCATAGTTATAGTAAATTTTGTCGGTCGACTTTGAACCTCTGCGCAGATATAAAACTAATTCTGTCGGTGGGGGTAAATCACCAAAACTATCGAAATATGTGACTAAACTACCACGTTTTTTAAATGCAACCCAGTGTGTTCCAGGGCCATTTATACTGTCTAGATTTATGATGGCCGACTCATTATGACGTGGTCCAGAATATGGTAGAGTGTCCCGCATAAATATCCCCCGAAAATAGGGCACTTTCATCTTCTCTGCATAATATTTAAGATCGATATTAGTGAGAGGTTTTCGGGGTAGAGCATCTAGAAGTTTTTTGAACTTTGTGGTTTTAGATAAAGTCCTAGTCCTTTGCGATATGGTTTTAAATATAGCCCTTTACCACTTTTTCCTATAGAAATCGCCTCCATCTGCCTATTATGGCGATTTTTTTCAGCTAATTCCTCTCTACTCGTTTTAACATCATTTACAGCTTTAGCTATACCAGCAGCAGTGCCAGCTAAACTACCCAAAGCTGATAATCCAGCAAAAATGGGTATTAATGGTAGAATTCCACCCACTTTCGGTATTGGTATTATCCTAGGTGTACGAATATTACGTTTTCCACCAGCTGCTCTCATGTGTCGTCGTGCTGCTTGAAGCGCAATTTGCGTAACTTTTTTTGTGTCCTTAGCGATTTTTCGTTTACCACCGGCTTTACGTATGTCATCACGTACTTTACGTACTATTCCAGCACCAAAAGCTATATTTCTAGTTTTTTTCTTGTTTTTCTTTTTAATTATACGTTTCTTTGTAGTACGGGGTGTTGTTGACGTACAACCCATACCAAGACGTTGCTTTCCCTTCATTATAGTTGTAACTAACCACGCGGCGGCCTTTTCTTTGAAACTTACGTCTTTTGATTTAACTCGTTTCCAGGCAGCTTGTTCAAGTTGATAGTCTGCTTTGTGTCGGGCTGCTAAATTACTGGTGTTTTGATCGTATGCAATATCGTGCTGCTTGCATGCAGCATCGAGTTTGTTTATGCCTGGATCACCTCGGGCTAATCTTTTTTGTAATTTGGTGCCTGGACCACAATACTGGTAACCTCCCGGTAAGTGTAGTTCAAATGGGAGCTTATTTATTAGAGAATTGACTACCCCCTTACCAATCTTTAAACCACGACGATTTTCACGTGTGTGCTTCTCGGTTGACACCATTTAAATAACAATCACAATACGTACATCTATTTATATAGTATCCATCCGTGCTACGATGCGCATTGTGAAGCAGAAACAGAAACTTGCTGTAGATAATTTAGATGAAAAAGTAGGGTGTGGACTACAAGTCGAATCACGCCATGGCCCGCTACTTCCCTCAACTATTCGCGGACTCTTAATAGGTCCAAGTGGTTGTGGCAAAACAAATTTACTAATAACTTTGCTTACTCATCCACTTGGGCTACGTTTTTCAAACATTTACTTATATTCAAAGTCCTTACATCAACCCAAGTATGAATATTTACGCGATATATTAGCACCGATTACGGGGCTAGGATATTACACCTTCAGTAACAACGCGGAAATAGTGCAACCATCCGACGCTGAGCCTGAGTCTATATTTATATTTGATGATGTTATATGTGAAAAGCAAGATGTTATTCGAGCATACTTCTCAATGGGGCGTCATAAACATGTAGATTGTTTCTATTTGGCACAAACGTATTCCCGCGTCCCTAAACAGTTGGTAAGGGATAATAGTAATTTCATAGCAATTTTTAAGCAGGATGATATGAATTTACACCACATTTTCTCAGACCATGTCTCACCGGATGTGACTTATAAAGAATTTCAAGAAATGTGTGCAGAGTGCTGGAAAGACAAATATGGGTTTCTTGTAATTGACAAGGATAGAGAAGTAAATGAAGGGAGATATCGCAAAGAACTTGATAGTTTCATATATCCATGAAGTATTGTAATTAAAATTTTAATTGGTCTACAGATAGCATCGGGATAACTTCAGCAGTGAGGCTGCATTTGTTAGACATGAATGACAATGGTGAGAATAAACTCAGTAGTGCTATAGGTAGAAACATGAGAGAAGAAATAAGACTGAAACGTGAATTGATTGAGGCCACCGATTCAGTGCGCAAAAAATTCAACTCTGTGAAGAGAAGAAACGTTGAGAATCAGTTAACACTCGAAAAAATTTATGAACCCATAACAAAACCATTAAAGGTTATATCATCTGCTTCACATAACCAATCGCTAACACAACCTCAGAAACCAACACAACCGATAGAAAGTGCAAGAGCTAGTACTAGTACATTTAAAGCAACACCTGAAACTAGTGATGAAGATGGTGACAAAAATGCAAGTCAACAATATTTTTTGGAAACACCACCGGGATCGTCGTTAATGAGCACTCCATGTTCAGAAAGTTCTATTAGTGGCGCAGAAGGAAAATGTGATATAGTGCAAACACATTTAGAAAATCTGAAATTCGACAATGCTAGGTATGATACTATATACGGTGTACGTTTAGACCCCCATACAGAAAAACTACAAATGGGTAATGCTGAAATACGCTTTTCTAATGGAAATATCACATTGTGGCGTGGAACTAAGAAGGTGGGGACGTATTCTGGCAGTCCTAAGTTATATGATATGATATTTATGAAACAACCACAAATTTCGCGTAGTAATGAGGCTATTATTGGCGACAAAGAGTGTCAATTATATGGGGGGATTTTAAAACAGACAAAAGCACCATATAAAAATTATGATATGAAACAGGGTTTGAATAAAGCTAAATGGAAGAAATTCACTAATATTATAGAACCATTGGTATCTTCTACAGTTGTGACGAGATCTAAAACTGGCTTAGGTGTTCCTATTAATAAATTATACAATAATAGAGGTGTTGACTATGTATATTGGAATAAACCGAAAGAACTGGTGGACCGCCTACGCCTGCTCTATAGCTCAAAAATGGTTGGTAACAATGGTGTCAATAACGAAATAGTCAGTTTATTGGAAGAAATGAGGGAAGAAAGGATAATCTATTAGTGAAGTTAAAATTCATTTCACACTTATTTAATTAGTATAAAATATTGTGAAATGCTTAAACGGGGTCAGACGTAAACAGAAATGGCTGTTGTAAACAACACAATTGACAAGTTCGGTAGACGAAGAAGTAATAATAATAAATCGATTATCGTACATGGACCTCCAGGTATTGGTTTTAAACTTACCGCAGATAATCAATTTGATATGCAAAATAAGCGTTTACTGAACATTGGTGAACCAATAAATCAAAAAGATGGTGTAACTCGTAACTATGTAGACGAAAATATCGATAAATGTATGAAAGACATTAAAAAGTCACACATTGCTTTTATGGAGAATCAGTGGACTGAATATAGTAAGTTTGTACACAGCAAAATTACCGAGATGATTAATGACGCTCTGCAACACATTAATAAAGAAATTTCTGGAGTTAAGAAATTAACCGAGGACAATTATACTATTTTATATGATGCAATAAGCAAAGTGCACCACATTCTCGATGAATCCCGTCTGAAAGGTATGACAGTGCGACAGAAATCACTTGGAAATATTGTGGCACAAGCTGGGAGGAACGATCGTAATCAACAAGTGATAGATGAAATAGTGGCTGAAGTCACGGACAACGCTGCTACATTAGGAAAAAAGTGAAAAAACAGACCTAAATTATCTATATAAACGCCTGACTTAAACTTCAATTATGGTGATTAGTAATGAGAAATTACAAGTTGTTAACGAATTGCATAAAGCTTGTAGGAGAAATTTCCGTAGAAGAAGAACAATAATCAAAGGTTATGGTGATTTATGGCAAATGGATTTAGCTGAAATGCAACCATACGCTGATGAAAACAATGGTTATCGATACATTCTCGTAGTGATCGACTGTTACTCAAAATATTTGTGGACTAAACCTCTAAAAAATAAAACTGGTGTTGAAATTACTAAGGCTATGAGAAGTATTTTACAAGAATCAAATTATTCTCCTAAAAATCTACAAAGCGATCAGGGTACGGAATTTTACAACAAAAACTTTTCTGCTTTAATGAAACAGTACATCATTAATCATTACTCCACGTATAGTACGAAAAAAGCAGCAATTGCAGAAAGAGTAATACGAACATTAAAAACCTGGTTATATAAAGAATTCTCAGCTAGAGGTAAATACAAATGGGTTGACATTCTATCCGACATTACAAAATTGTACAATAATAAAATACATCGTACGACTGGTATGAAACCTGCTGATGTTAAACCAACTACACGTTTAAATGCTTATAATCACATTAAAATTGCTTTGAAACCTAAATTTCGTATTGGCGATATAGTTCGAATCAGTAAATATAAAGGTATATTTGAAAAGGGGTTCACACCAAATTTTTCAACTGAACTTTTCAAGATCGTTAAAATAAATGTAACAAATCCCACAACATATACACTCCAGGACATTCATGGCCAACCAATAAAGGGGTGCTTTTATGAAATGGAGCTACAAAAAGCTAAATACCCTGATGTCTACTTGGTGGAAAAGGTTTTAAGAAGGAGAGGGAACAAGGTTTTTGTGAAGTGGCTCGGATTCTCTAATGACCACAACTCTTGGATTAACGAAGCAGCTCTTATTTAATATTGTCACATTCTTTATATAAAATGTGTATATTTATAACAACTAATATTTTACTTATGTTTAGAAATTTCATAATAAAATGTGTGTATTCCATTAATATTTGTTTTATTTATTTTCCCCATATAAGACTCCAAAGCCTTAGTAATTATATACACATTAACGAAAAAATATATACAAATGCAAATTTGTTAAAATTTTTGAATTAATTTTTACTCCTAAAAATTATTAGATGAAATCAAGAAAATCATTTTAATAAATTTTATTGAGAAGAAAATATTTACAACGAATTATAGATTAAATATATTTATTTAAAACGTATATAATACAGAAAAAATACAAATACATATTTATGGAATTAATCAGATGAAATCCCCCCGTCTCGACAGTAACGCTTCCTGACAGAAACATTCTCTGTTGTGTTTCATCACGCCTCCATAAATATGTCCAACATATTCACAAAGTAAAACACTGTATGTCTTCTCGTCTCTGCATTTGCTGCAAATATTGTTCCAACAATCACCAGTGTACTTGTTGCAAACCAGACACCGCTGCCTCAATGGGTGCTCCACCTTGCATGTCTCACAAACATCTCGGATAATTCCAAAATTTGTACGAGTCGTGGGTTGTAGACACTTGTAGCACTCTTGCTCCAGACGCTCACGTGATGCTGCTTTTCGGACGGTATTCACTGGCACTGGATTTTCTTTTATACAATTTGAACATAGTCCAGTACATGGATTAATTTGCTGCTTTGCCCAGAATTGGGAACAATTATAGCACAGAATTGCACCATCCATACTATATGGATATACGGCGATTGTTGGTTTCGATTGCCACTCTCTTGGACAAGACATTGCTGTTTTAAAAACAAGTGTACGGTATGACAGCTGAATAATAACTGAGTTCCTCCTCATGGTCTTGTTTGTTTAAGTAGTCGCTGGAATTGCCGATATTAGAGCCATGGTATGTCGTTAGAGATGATGTGACGTCACCAGCAACATGTTTAAAAGAGGAGGTGTAACTCCACGTTAGATCAGTTGCTTTGCAAACTTCAACGTTGATCATTCCGTCTACTGTCTTATATATTCGTTTCCAAGTATTAATATGGCTGCTGTACCTGCTGGTTGGGCTAACCTCAGATTCCTGGACTGGTTAGCATCCCTAGATGTCCTCAACAATATATGGTACCTTGAAGAGGTAGAGGACGACTTGGCTGCTCCCGAAGACGACGAGGTAGAAGTTGAAGACGATGAGGAAGGCGATGAGGAAAGCGACGAGGAAGACGATGAGGAATTTTTTGACGCTGAAGAGGGTGCAGACGATTCAAGTGATGATGAGGGTATCGTCGTAGATGTTCCCCACCAAAGAGGGCAGCGGTGGATAACATCAGAATATTTAGCAAGGGTGAACCCGATGGATGGCATCTTCTGCACCACCATGACCTTTGTTGCGGTCCAAGTAGTGGGTGGTATGGAATACAATCTTTGCCACGGATGTTTTCTGGGATACCAGTCTAGGGTGGATCCTGGGAGACATCGTCATGTGGACTACCATGCCACTACAAGGATAATGAGAGGCAGGCGGGGATATTGCAAATCTTGCAGAGATCCACTCTATCAGATTAGGCGAGTGGAAATCTGCAATATTTGCAATATGGACAGATAATTTGTAGTTTTTTTTTGTAAATATGTATATATCTCTTAGTTTATTGTAAATAATTATGTAATTAGTTTTAGTGATAAATAAATGTATATATTTAATTTTTAGTTTATTGTAAATATTATATAACTAGTTTAAGTGTTAAATAAACGTTAAATTGAATCTTATTTTTTGTTTTATTTACTAAATATTTAAATGTAAGTAACACAATGTTACTAGAGAAATCTGTGTTTCACTTCGATTATTGCTTATGTTGACAGTGCTATTGATATTGATGGTGTTAAAAATATGAGTATTAGGACACTTTCTACTCTTATTTGTGTGAGTAGTGAGGTGGGGAGTGATGAGGTGGGGGTGGTGGTAGGGGCTATATATACATAAGAAAGCCCTCACCACCCTCAGTTTACTTTCTACGCTCCAACATGTCTGAAGTACAAGACAATACTGTATCTTCCACTTCAACCATGTTCGTTTTGTGCGAAAGGTATCGTGCCTACCTGCAGCGCGTTAGAGAGGCGACAAGGGGTGGTGTAGCAGATAGCACCACCTCACCAGAAGAATACCAACCATTGGAGAGGTCTCCGTCCACATGGTCGATGGACACTGTGCCCAATGATGATTCCGAAGACGAGATGGATGGAGTAATTCTGGAGGAATCATCGACGGACACAGCGGAATCGTCTGACTCGGAAGATGATGCAGCCATTCTGGTGGAGGAATCTACCGATGAAGATGAGGATGCAGCCATTCTGGTGGAGGAATCTGCCGATGAAGATGAGGATGCAGTCATTCTGGTGGAGCATGATTCGGACGGATAATTCTGTTTTATTTTATGTATATATATTTTTGTTATTTATAAATAAATGTATTAAGAGTTATTCTTTTTTTATTTCATTTCATATACAATAAATAACAGTAGTAAAGTAAAGAATAAAAAATTGCTTTAATATAAGAAATAACGGGGTACTTATTTAAGTAAATTGGTTATTCGTATTTGGACTGTCGGTCAAAAGTGTTGCAAAAGGTGTATCGAGGTCACAGTTGTCCTCCAGTACCGTTTCTACTCACTTCCGACCTTTAGTTTTGCCGCAGCAGACTTTTTCCCGGAACGGCTAGTCGTATCGCTCCGAAAGTGGTTGCAATCGCTTCCCAGTGATCGATTTAGTCGAAAACGATACCTCGCGTGTCCTCGGGCGTCTTCGGGTGGCTTCGGGAAACTTCGGGAGTGTTCGGCATGAGTTCGGCTTTTCGCTTAAAATTGCAGCCTTTGCATGTGTGAACTCCCCTGAAACGTGTTTTGATTTTTTTATTCCCCCAATCCTTGACAAAACAGTGAATAACGCGTTCGGTAGTGTTCGGATCGATTCGGAAATTATCGGAATCGATTCCCAGTGGTCAGTTTAGTCGAAAATGACCCCTTACGCGTGTCTGAGTGTACTTTGGAAGTTTTTCAGTTGTTTATATATATATATATATATATATATATATATTTTTTTTTGTCCAATATTTGTGTATAAATAAATGTATTAAAATTTATTTTTTATTTCATCTACGATGAATACAACAGTTCTAATCTAATTATATACTTAAATACACAATTTACCAAAAATTCCATGAAATATATATATAAACTCGCGTTATAGGTAAGTATAAGAGTAAAGTATAAGAGTTTCCTAGGACCAAGGTAGCCCAGTGGTAACGTGGCTTGCTTTGTAGACTTTGTGAACGAAGGTTTGGTAGTTCAATCCCTAGCACTTGCAGGGATTTTTTTCAACACGTAAATTATAAAATTATAAAATTATAGAATTATAAAATTATAGAATTATAAAATTATAATTATAAAATTATAGAATTATAAAATTATAATTATAAAATTAAATAACAATTTTCCGCTATACCACTGCGCTACCTTGGTCCCCCCCCCGGGTGGGTGGGTGGTCGCGGGGGGTTTTGGCAGAGGCGGGGGCGACGCTTGCAGCCTTCGGTCGCTTCGCCCGCATAAACCTTTTTTTAATTTTTTGACCCGCTTTTTTTTTTTTTTTTTTTTTTTTTTTTTTTTTTTTAAATATATAAACCTGAACTAACCATAACCCAGCGCGTGACGCGGGGGGGGGGGTTGGGGGGGGGTGTTATTACTTTCTACATTTACATTTTTTCTAACCTAACCTAACCTAACCTAATTTTTTTTTCACATTTTTGCATTTAAATTTTTTTTTACATTTTTTCTAACCTAACCTATTTTTTTACATTTAAATTTTTTACATTTTTCTAACCTAATCTAACCTCATTTTTTTTCAGTTTTACATTTTTACTTTTATATTTTTTTACATTTTTTCTCTTAACCCTAACCTAATACTAAATTTATGTACAAACATTTTTAATGCAACATTCTGTAGTGTGTTTACGCACTACCTTATTCCCAGTTTCTTTTTTATAGCATTTAGCTTCCTTGTACATCTCTCAGAGGCTTTGCGACGCTTCGCAATGCCTCTGAGCATTTCATCGGCCCGAGAATTCAACATCTCCGCCTTCCTTTTGAGGGACTGCGCGTGATCCTTTAATTTGCTGTCATCATCAGTTGCACTTTTAAGTTCCCTATCCTCCCGCTGCAACTGTTCATACATGTTCAAGAAATTTTTGAAAGTTTCATTTTGCTCTTCTTGGGAGAATAACTCCGATTGTGAATCAGAATCACTTTCATTCACAACCAGAGCACGGTTACGGGGTTCCTGCGTTGGCAACACCGCATGAGAGCATCCTGGCAACGGCGCGCTCGAACATACCGGTTGCACTTTCGTCGGCTTTTTTGCAGCATCTTTTTTCGGTTTCTTAGCTACCGACTTTTTTGCAGCAGCTTTTTTAACCACCGGTTTCCTTCCCGATAACGGCTTTTTATTTTTAGCTGCTGCTTTCTTAGGCTTTTCAGGTATCTCTACCTGCCCCTCGTCTGAGCCAACATCGGGAATAGGGCTCAGGCGAGCAGGTACAGATGCTTGCGCCGATAAAATTCTTCTAAGAATCGACACGTCATCATCTTTCTCGGTATTCTCTACCTGCGTCTGCTTTGTAGATGTTGAAGGATGCGTCGTCATCTTCTTTTGGCCTTTCTGCGAATAAATCTTTGGTTGCGCAGGTTGAAATTCGTCCTCAGAATTTGTCTCCGTAACCGTAGGGAACCTAGACCACGCGGCGTTCGGGTAGGCCTCTCCATTAGATGTACTAGCTCTGGCTTCATCTGAAGCCAAAGCCTGCGCGTCGAATTCGGAGAAATCGAAATCACCCAGCAAATCATCGTTCAAATCGGTCAAATCCGTCGGGATTTCAATATCCGGTAGTAAACCCACGCCAGGACTCGTCTGGTTGTTCGCCACACCATTACCCGGACAAGCGTCGCCATTGTCACCCACGCCAGGGCTCGTCTGGTTGTTCGCCACACCATTACCCGGACAAGCGTCGCCATTGTTCGCCACACCATTACCCGGACAAGCGTCGCCATTGTCGTCTTGCCCTGGCATATAATTAATTAAGTATGCAGCCACAGCACTCAACAAAGCGCCTCCCTTACCGCTACCACCAGAAACACCAATCTTTTTTTGTCCTACCATTGTCACAACAAACACAAAACGGACACGAGAAACGGGCACGAAACACAAAACACAGAACACAAAGAATGCTAGGAATAGAGCAGACAGCACTATTTTGCACACTTCCTTACAACTCGAGAGCTGGAGACGGAAAGAATCTTTGTAGCATCTCTGAAGCCCATAACGCTGAACTAACCCCTCCACTCCCTACCACTCTTGTTCCTATTGGTTCAAATTATTTCCCTACACACTCTAACTAACCCCCTACTTCCCACCCCACTCTTCCTATCGTCTCTCTCTATCTTATTGCCTACAGTACTCATACAATAAAAATACCATTTAGTAATTTAAATCTTTATTTATAAATTAACATTTTATTTCATACAAATATCTCTTACTTCGACTTACACATAACATGAAATATCACAATGAATTTTTCAATTGAATATTATAATTGTCGACCTTTGCGTTAACAAGTAGAAACATTATTAACAATTAATCACTCAACTCATTCATTGCTTTGAGTAACACATCTAGTTTATCATCATCCTTTAAAACATTTCGTTCAACGACACTATTTAAGGCTGATATTAACCACTTTAAATTCTGCTCTGGTTCACTCTGAAAAAATGTTATGTCTGAGTGACCCCAGGGTAGAGTTTTAGTGGTATTGGGAATCACAAAACGTTTATCGTCATAATAAGAAAGAGCAACTTTATTCCGCATCTCTGTATAGATATCATGCAAGTGACTTCTGAAAGTATTCATTTTACGAAATATTAACCCGCCCTGCTCAACAATTTTTCTGTAGTCATCTATTGTAAGTTGTTTTTCAATCACAGATTTCTTTACTCCCTTGGCTTTTTTCAACTCATTACCGACCGATTGCACGTAGTACGCTTTCGCTCCAGTACCATAAAAGCTGATAATAGGATCTTCGGGGAATTCGTCTTTCATATTCCCAAGCACAGACGAGCCTTTTGGAATATTAAATTTATTTCCCTCCCTGTAATTAGAAGTATCAAATTTTTCTGGATTTTGTACAATAAAGTCATAGAAGTTATCTGTATAAACTTTCATAATTAAGGAATCGGTGTCGGTGTACAACAAAGAAGCATTAGCACCGAATTGACGTTTAATAACACCATAAAAAAAATTATACAGTACCGTCTTCGATAATTCAAGAATACAAAATCCTACGTAAATTGGTTTGTTATAGACTACTTGCAATTTGCTCATTTCAATCGCTACAAAATCCTCAGAAAAAATTGTGCAAGATTTGAAATTTGGACGAGCGATTAATGCGTTTGCACCTATAGTTCTTCTAACATTTTCCCAATGAGTAATCAACTTTATATCTCTTCTATTATCAACATTTTCCATGGTTTTACCAAATACTGCATTATTCATTAATTTATATTGGTCTTTTTCAAATTTATTGGTCGCTGAATTTCTCATTTGCGTATTTAAATCGATGTATTTTTTTAACCAGGGCGACTGCTTGAACTTAAGTACTCTATGGGTTTTTAACACCATTAAACCATTTTCAATGGCTTGTTTCAAGTTTCTATAATGCACAACATATCGTCTCTTATCATTCAAATTTGGGATTAATTTTGGTGATTTTGATTTTGATTGGGGGGGTATAATATTTTCTACTAAGAAAGGGAGATCTGAATGTAAATCGTGTAACTCTTGCGGATAATGTATGTCTACTTCAAAAACATACCCGTGTGGACTCTCGTCTGAAATATTAGTAACATCTAAGTCGATAATTTCTCTTTCGGACAGCCACTCAAATCCCCCTGTTGGTAATGCTTGGGACATACTATGACCGTATAAGTTCGTAGCATCAAGATATGTGATAAATGACGACGGTTCTGAGGGATCATAATTGGGTACAAACTTATTATTTGCGATATGCTTCCTTTCTGTACACTGGCTGACACCACCGCGTATAGCTTTTTTAAAAAAATGTATCATATCGATATCTGTTAACAATTCAAGTTCTACCGCTGTTAGTTTCAACATAGCGTCCCAAGATAAACCTGGAGCTGTGTAATATTGAGCTGGATCCAATTTATATTTATTCACGCAAATTTTACGAAAATTTTCAAATACGTCACACAAAAGAAGGACATCTGATTTTAAATACAGGTCTGAATAGTCACCCAAACTCTGGCACTCAAACAATTCCCACACATTTTTAGCCCTTTCATAATCGTCATCTGATATATGTGTTTCATTTAGGCTGTCATAGAATTCCTGCTTGGTGGGTAGAACACGATTATTTAATTTCTCTAAGTTATCTACGAAACTATATGGAAATACACCCTTCCGTCGCATTAAAATAAATTTTGCATTATCGGTAAAAAAGTTCTTCATTGTAACCATTTGACCTTCATTTAAATTTTCCCCTAAATTTTGTAGTGATGCTGACATAAATTTAAAACTATCGATGAAACGTAGCCGCAAATATTTATTTTTTGTTTCCCCCTTGTCAGTAACGTAATCATGCATGTAAAGATGTTTTGTAAAAGATATATATTTTTCTTTGTTTTGTGGTATTACGTCAACTTTATCTTTATGAGCGCATAACTCTTTTACAAATAAGTGAATATCGTATCCACTCATGTTGTGAAATATGATAGGTACAAAATTTGGTAGTTTATAATTTAAATTACAGATCGAGTGCGCGGCACCGAATCGTATCTTACCAGTTAAGTGGCAATGATCTTTCACCTTTATATCACCTTCTGCAAAAGGCTTCTCACATATACCACAGATGGTTGCATTGTCAAAATTTTCTCTTTCTATCGCTGTAAGCGGGGACATGGGGATTACATCTTTCATATATCTATTATAAATTTCCCTTAAATCAGCCTCTATACATGATACAAATACTTTTGCTGCATCAGATCCGCGATATAGTTCAAATTTAGAAATGCTATTATCAAAGGAACATTTTATGTAATACGCGAAAGAGTAAGGTTCATGAATAAACGTTTTGTTGGTATAAGAGCGTTCAGGATTTGGCTCGCAAGTATTTATCGGTTTCAAAATGGATTCAAAGTCTGCATATACTACAAATGGTACTTGCATTTGTCTGTCAAAATTCTCAAATTTTAATATATTTTCCGGTACACGTTTCCCATATTTATCAACCCGAAATTGTGTCGATGGTGTTGTAGTGTAAATATGATTACAATCATTTGTTTGGTGAGACATTAGCTGACGTTCGTTACAGAAATACAGCAAACACCCATCACAAAAATATTTTCTATGTCCGTGAGCGGATATTTGATTTGATACTAATCCAGATAAATTTTTTATCCAACAATAGTGAGTTTTAGCACAATCCGATTTACAATGATGATTCTGATCACATTCCGCGGAAATTAATAATAAGTTAACATGAATACGTAGTTTCTTCTGAGAATAACGCAAAGGTCCGACAACATCATATTTTACTTTATTATTCTCGAATTTCTTTTCTAACCCATACACATTAATAGATATATTATTCAATTCCTCAAATTTTGAAATGTCTCTCAATTTCATTGGAAAATTCATACCTGTCAAATTTAGAACTCTTGAATAATGTGGATAAGATGACATTTGAGATGTACCACCATTTGCAGGATACAATGCTGAAGTGACTGCCCAAGCAAAACAGTATTGGTCCTGGTTTTCTATATTCACTACGGCCTTCTTATTTGCGATGAACTTTGGTAACTTGATATATGATGAACCACCCATTGGACTGTACTTGTTTATATTAATTTCAACAAATTTTATTTGTTCGAGGGCCCACCCTAAAAATAAAAAAAAAAATGTCAATTGTTATTCCACATACCAGAAGATATTTACATACCAGAATCACGCTCTTGGAACTCAGTAGTTTGCGCAACCATCATGTCTATAAAAGTGTCGAGTGCAATGTTTAAATCCACACCTTGATCCAATATTTTATTACACGTATTAAACGATTTAATTTCAGCTATTTCTTGTGCTTGTAATATATAGCTGGCAAATGTCTCCATGTTTACTTTCACAGTTTTATGAAGTAATAATATTTCTTCTAGTAAATTCAATATTTTATGTCGAATTTCGTTGAAAAATATTATATAGTCCAGTTTCTCATTATCACTATGCACTCGGTATGTTATGATTCTATATTTGAAAGCACTGCGAACAATTTCTGTACCATCCATCAAACGTACACATGAATTTGTTCTGTGTTGTAGTGTTCTTTTATGAGACTTCATTTGGTTAGTTGTTAAAGTCACATTACAGCTATAACACGTCTGCATAATTACCGATGTTGATGGATTCGAATCCAATTTCACTTTCTTTGCTGGCGGTCCATTACCATTTAAACTGTTACACGCCTCCCTCTGATGACGTCGCATATTGTCACTGCGAGTGAAGCTTGCACCACAAAAACTGCACGAATACATATTTGCTTCTTTACTCTAGGAAATTGACGTTAAGAATGATCCCATATTAACTCCTTTCACTCTTTTATAGAAAAGATATACTACGTCACAAAATATCAAACCACGGCACATTACGAGTTGCGTGGCAAGGAGGAAGCTCCGTCCTTGCATTCTCTAATAGTGTTAGCCAAGGCCAAGGTCACCGCAAGTGATCGTTCTGGGTAACAGCAACACTGCGCCCTTGAAGTCGAAACGCACTGCGGCCGTCCAAGGTCAAGGTCACGGTATATGCTATGCGAACCTACGATGCCACCGTGGCCTTGAAGGAACGGACCACAGGTGCACGGTCAAGGTCAAGGTCAGTGGTGGGGGGAGACCGACCTACGGCTAACTTCCTCTACTCTTGTTACACATAAGGTAGTTTCGGAATACAAAAATTAACACAAAACATTAAAACAGTTGTTCAAAATGCGTAATACGTGATACGTTTTATCCAAAAAACGTAATAACTAGGTGCACTCCAGAGTGCACGCTATTTTCACCGTTGGGTGCGCTCCAAATTACGAACGCCTTGGATGTGAGGTCATTTATGGAGTGCGCGGTAGTGTGTATCGACATAGTAAGAAGTATGTAGGTTTTTTATCAGCAGTCCGTGGTGTAGTGGTTAGATTGCCTGTCGTGAGGTCGAGGGTTCGAATAAACTTTTTATGGTTTTTTTACTACATTTTGTTAACAACTAAAATATGTAATTACGAATATTTCTTTAGGTTAGTTCGTTAGGTTAAATAAGTTAATATTATTTGATGTGGTGTGGAGTGCCCGCGCTCTGTGGGCTCCCACCAATCGTAGCCCCGCATTTATTTCCCTATTCTGTACGTAGTAAGATCGGCGAATATAGCGGAGTGCGCCCAGCGCTGAAAATAGTGTGCACCTAGTCATTGCCTTCCAAAAATATGGCGAATTTTAGTTTCAGTCAAAATTCATAAAACATGTATCATGAAACCAGTGAGGATTCAAGGGTGTGCGGGGGTACTTTGAACTCAGAAAAGTGTGCTCTATCTCTCATTAGTCTATGTCACTTTAAATCTGGGACACCCTGTATGAAAAATAATCTATGACTTTCACTTCAAAGCTTACGGAGATATTAAATTATGCCCGTACGGGACCACTTATTCCTATAGGCATAAACGAACCAGTAAAATTACACTTTCTTGTATAAAGTACCAGTAAACCAACCGCATATATTTGCAAATAAAGGGCGCACAAGGAGGGCAACCAAATCGTATTACACACATAATGCAGTAATGATTGGGGTAATAGTTCTCAAGCTTGGGTGGCTGCCTCTTTACGGATTAACAACACTATTAGCCTAATCCTCATAAAGCAAAGGGCGCCCGACACGTGTAAGTCACGTGCACGGTATCGGGTCACTTGGGCGCGGAGACACCTCCTTGATAGATGGATAACTTGATTTATGAAGATTCCTTGATAGGATTATTGAGGGGTTTGTACTTTGTTTGTGGAGCTAAGTGGTTTCATTGTGCACATTTTTCACCGGAGGATTAGTTTTAGCGCTTGTAGATGTAGATTAATGGACTTGGAGTTTTTCTTGTAAATTGGTTTGATGCGGAAGTTGATTTATATCACGTGAATAACTGGCTGTTCGGTTTCATCGGACAAATAGAGCCGAAATAAAAGGAAATTGTTTTGCAGAATATTATGACATATACTGAGAGTTTTTAAGAATTTACCTAAAATCTCACGCATCTGCGAAATAAACCTACCTATAAACCTATCTGTTTTTTTAGCGAAACTTAATTCAAACGAATGATTAATGGCAATGTAATATATTACTGCCGGGTAGCCTATCAAAAATTAGCCGCAATTACCTTTAATTAAATTTATTGTAATTAATGTATTCTAATGAATTCCAACTACATGTTTTTTAAGCGAATTAAAGATCATTTGATAGAAAATGATGTGAAGAATGAAAAAAAAAATGGTTGCCAGCTCTCAGTCAGTCGCACAGAGATATACAGGGTGGGGCAATAGTGCGTTGGACCTCGATATCTCGAGTTCTACGATAGCTAGAATTTTTTTAAAAAATTGCAAGTAAACCAGATAAAAAAAGTCTATAACTGGAAATTATTTTCGAACATACAGGGCGAGCCAAGACGAAATTACAGGACCAAGTGCCTTTTTTTTTAAATGGAATGCTTTGTATATCAGTACATTCTTTGAAGCCTCTTTCTAGGCTCTATTCATTCCTATATTAGCAATGAATATCTCTCAACCACTTGGATGTAAAGAATTTTTTTGTTGAAATAATGTAATCTGCAGATGGATATTAAAAAAATCACTACAGTCACAATTATGGGTTTTACGAAAAACTTGTATGAATACCATTCACGAGACATCTAGTTAATGTTTTTGAATCATTTTCATTTCCTAAAGGGTAAAGGTACAGGGTGGCCAAAAATTACTTTTCAATTAAGAATATTTTAAATTGAATTTTCTCAATATTTTCAAATGGAACACCTTGTATATTTTTCGACGATGTGATGTAGAAATGAAAAACAAACATTTTTTGTAAGTACTTCCCTAGGGCTAATTTCAACCAATTTCGTTTTATTGAGCAATAATTACAAAATTCAAAAATAAACTTAAAAAGAGGTTTCTTCAAATAACTCAGTAGAAAATTATAATAAATGTTCCACATGTTGCCCATTTTGATTGCCACACATCTCTACATGCTTTTGAAATGAGGTTTCCACTGTTCCTAAAACTGCCGGTGTGATAGATGTAAAGGAAGTTATTATTGTTTCCTTCATATTTTCTACTGTTGTTGATGTGTCTCTATAAACAATATCCTTCACGTATCCCATAAAAAGAAATCAATTTTTGTAAGATCTGGGGATCTAGCAGGCCATTTAGTGGGTATATTTCTTCCAATTCATTGATTAGGGTAGGTGTTTGGTTTCTAACTGCATTTAAATAATGTGGTGGAGCACCATCTTGCTGAAACCACATCCTATTTCGAATTCTTTCAGGGAGATTTACCAATAATTGTGGCAGATAGTTTTCCACAATATGAAGATAAATAGCTCCAGTTAATGTTCCATCAGAGAAATGTGACCCTATTACATGTTCTCCAATAATTCCTCCCCAGACGTTTATAGACCATCTGTGTTGGTTATCAACTTGCATAAAAAAGTGAGGATTTTCCGAAGCATAATAATGGAAATTGTGCCCGTTAACAAATCTATTTTTATGAAAAGTTGCTTCATCACTGAATAAAACATTATTGAAGAAGTTGACATCATGTTGCATTTCACCTCTGGACCAATTACAAAATTGTAGGCGCTTTTGAAAGATAATTCCCGGTGCATTCGAATATGATATGCATACAACTTATTTGTTTTTAAGATTCGACCCACAGACCGTCTACTTATTCCTACTAATAAGCTCACTTCTCTTTGACTAACATTGAGATTCTCAACCAGAAAACCACAGAAAACTAATTTTTTTCGTCCACAACACGTTTTGTTCTTTCACTTTTTTTATACTTGACATTTCTCAGAAATCTATCGAGAAGGTTTTGGAAGCTGCTAACATCAGAAATCCTTCTCTCAGGATAACGTTGGTGATAAGTTCTATTGGCAAGTAAACAATTCCTGTCTGACTCGCCCAAAATAAAAGTCTTGTCTACAAGTTCCGCTTTATTAAAATTCATATTGTAAAATTCCAAATATTTTAAATTCAATACAAATTGTAACGACCGATAAGTGTCATAAATGCTCCTTTGTACACGACAATTTATACCAAACTGAGGTTTCATTGCTTGTCAAAGAACGAAAACAGCAAAAAAATGTACAAAAAACATTACAGTAAAGGAGAACGGTTAAATACTATTTACTCGTTTCATTGGATTGAAAGAAATGGTCCCACTAAATGGCCACATTGTCAAAAAATATACAGGGTATTCTATTTGAAAAAAAAATGAGAAAATTCAATTTAATAAGTTCTTAATATTTATAAAACGAAAATGGTTACAATTAGCCATAGGGAAGTACTTACAAAAAATGTTCGTTTTTCATTTCTACATCACATCGTCGAAGAATATACAGGGTATTCCATTTGAAAAAATTGATAAAATTCAATTTAAAATGTTCTTAATTGAAAAATAATTTTTGACCACCCTGTACATTTTTAGGAAATGAAAATGGTTCAAAAACATTAATTAGATGTCTCGTAACTGATATTCACATAGGTTTTTCTTAAAACCCATAATTGTGACTGTGGTAATTTTTTTAATATCCTTCTGCAGATTGCGTTATTTCAACAAAAAAATTCATTACATCCAAGTGGTTGGGAGATATTCAATGCTAATATAGGAATGAATAGAGCCTAGAAAGAGGTTTCAAAAAATGTACTGATATACATAGCATTCCATTTAAAAAAAGGCACTTGGTCCTGTAATTTCGCCTTGGCTCGCCCTGTATGTTCGAAAATAATTTCCAGTTATAAACTTTTTGCAATTTTTTAAAAAATTTCTAGCTATCGTAGAACTCGAGATATCGAGGTCCGATGCACTATTGTCCCACCCTGTATATAGTAAATAGGGAAGCAATGCTGTGTTAACAAATTTACCCCAATTAACTACTGTGCAGGACATTTTTGAGCACATGCATTACGCAAATGCAGGGCTGGCTCTTGATAATTTGACCTAAACAGAACTGGATCTTGTAAATTTTGGCCCCAACATGAAAAATTAATGAGAAAACTATGAAAATATCTATATCTTGTAAAGGAATAAACTTGCAAAGTTCATTGACACCCTCTAAAATTATTCTTGATTTTTTTGCTGTATTGCAATTCATTCTGAAGAAAAGATATCTTTGACATTTCCAACAATGAACGGATTATCTCTTTGCAGCCCTCATCTACCACCATACTTACCCATTAGTGAAGGTTTTGTCAGCAACTTTTTTTCAAAATAAATATAACTGCAATAATAAAAAATTCGGGCAGAGGGGAGTAACTTCTGCATAAAAGAGTGAAGTGTATTTTTTTACATTGGGGTAAAAACTTGGACATTGAAAATGTAACACTTCAAAGAAGAAAACTGTTTATTAAAATATTAGGTTGATAAAACTGCCTTAGAGTCGTGTCATATTTGTTCAATTTTTATACAATTTGAGTATGACATATATCTTTTTATATGTATAAGGTCAAAAGTAACTGTCGTTAATTACTGATCAATACGTCTACATATGTACAAGTGAGAACGAACATTACATAAATGTGACGAGTTGTTTCTAAAAACTATTGATTAGAAAACAAAATTATTTTAGACAACGTTTTTCTTATCAGGCCATCGCGAACATTTTTAGTTTCGGCTTGAGCTATATGATAAAATTGTATTTTTGTATAACCAAATATAGAGGTCTTATTAGCCTCATTATTACATGATTTTCTCCTAATAAAGAACATTCCGAGGGATGCTCTTCAAACATTGAAAATATTTATTTTCACTAAATACATTTATTGCCAATCGACGACAAAATATTTCGTAAAAATTCTTCTCTCTTGCCAATTTTTCCTCAGTTAATAACAAAACTTTTTTTATGTACTTTACTAAAACTAACAAAATACAAAGTAAGTCATCAGATGGTTTTATCAATCCCCCACTGGCCCACTGTCGTTCTGCTAAATAAGCAATAGAGCGTCCCCTATTTTTAAAGTAGCGACACAGTGTAAACTCTTCTTCTGGAAGTTCTTGGGTTATAGAAGATGACACTACTGGCTGTCTGTGTTCATCAAGAAAACTATAACAAAAGACGGTGTTGTGAAATTCAACTTACCAGCTGTTTAGGTAAAGGTATTATACACACATATCCAAGTAAATTCGATTCCATTGATTTTAGATTTCCAATTAAATTTAAAACTTAAAACTGTTTTTGGTAACTTTAGCGTCCTCTACCGCTCGAATTTCTCGGCATCGCGGCAATTACCGAAAATATGTAGAATTTTATTTACAACTTTTTTTATTCAATAACTTTTTCCGTGCGACCAATAGAATACAAAATAAAACGATTCAAAAATGTTTCAAGACGGCGGCTGAAGCAAAAGGAGGGGGAGGTCACCTTTTTGGTTTTAATCCTTCTAAATGGTCCTGATAACATTGAGCATGGCAAATTCGAGTGTGCAATTTTTTCCAAGTCATGGGACTTTTTGGTACATTTTTACTGTACTATAATCTCTTCTCATTAATTTCAATTCCTTTCAATAACACTCATCTACAGCGAGAGTAATTAATTCAAATCATAGCAACCACTACTTGCGGCCATTTTCTGCCTTCTTATAAAAGTTGTTTGTTACATTTTCTTAAATTGAATAGCCTTTTGACCAGCCTTCGTCTAATTTGAGGAAAATTATGTAATTTTAAACTTGTCTTTAAATAAAACCTTTTTATTATTGTAATTATTTCTCAAAAAGCGTCTAGAAAATAAAACAAATATAGTTTTGTAATCCATAATAATCAATTTCTTCTATCTGGAAATTTATATTTATAATATTCTTATACAGACACTATTATAGGATCTATTAATATTTTAAGGACTTCTCCGCTTGCATTTATTTTTAGATTATCAATTTTATGAATGGCATAAGACATTAAAAATAGAAATTGATCATTCCAAAAGTAATAAAAGTTATCATATTTATGTAAATAATTGATAAAAACGACATAAATCTTAATAACTAAACTGCATTTTACCATTTTATTTTTACAGCGTTAAACACGACTAAATGCTATGTAACAAACAGGCAATAAATATATATCTGCTGTTTTGATATGAAGTTTTTCAACACAATATGCATATTACAGTAGTCAGTAATAATTTTTTTTTCGGGTTGATTCTTAGCTTGGACGTGAGATATAATATAATAAAAATTAGGGTGCCAGAATTTGTTACTTTAAGAGTGTTTTTTGGTGGATTCGATTTCGATATAAATATGTACAGGTCATTCATTATATTTAGGCCACCCTTTATCATCTTTATTGGAGTTAAAAAAAAATTTCTAATAAAAGTTGTAGCGCTGTAGCTGAACCCCGGTAATAAGTTAATGGAAGCACAGTGGCGTGCAGAAATTGAAGGGTACAACAAGCAATAATATTTTTTTAAATGGTATGCCCTGTATATTGTTGAATTTTTGAATAACTAGTTTTTGCTGATTTCAAAAATATGACATATGGCAGTCCTATCTTTAACCATTTTCGAGTTATTGAACATTGGAAATCGTATTTAAGCTATTATACGAACGGAAGTTACATTTATTAAAGTAGTCTATGAAAATGACAAGTTTCTGTTATCATATGACATTTTTTTAACCAAATCAAAATGGTATACAGTGACGCAGAGAAAGTGCAAATATTCACTTGTTATGCAGGGTAGACCATTAATAATAGGCTATAGTTCAGGGGTAAATTCTTTGGGCCAAAATATGAGGATATAACCAAATATGCTTTAGTGAAATGTTGATGTGGAAAAAGATACAGGGTGTCAAATTTCAAATTATTTTTTCGTTTTTTTTTTTGCAATAACTCAACAACCTCTTGACTGATCTTCGCCAAATTTGGTAGAGGAACTTTTTCTATTCTAAGAAACAATAATTTGTGTATTACATCACGTTAGATTATAGAGGGCACCGCAATACCTGTATCTGATGATGAATTTTTTTCATATTTTTTTTACGAAACGTTGTGGTACTTATGACTAGAAAACTCTGATGAGGCCGCCATTTCCATGTATAAAAAAGGTACACTTGGTAGAACTTGATAACTCCAACCGCTTTCGAGGAAAGTGCCGTTAAACATTTCAATAATTTTCTGAAAGACAAATTCAAATTTAGTGAAACAATGTGTATTTATTGAAAAGTGTGCTTTGGTTACGTTTTAGTTCTATCATTTATTTTGTTCTTGTGTTCCTCGAGCTATTTTTTAACTGCTTTATTTACAATGCCTAGACATAATAATTTTTCAAATAAGGAAATGATGGATATGATATGTGTTTACGCACAAAATTATTTTAGCGAACATGCTGCAGCGAGGAGATATCCAAATAGAATACAGCCAGACCATAAGATTTTCAAAGATCTGTTTCGTCGTTGGGGAGAAACGGGTTCACTTCGCCATAAAAGCGATGTAGGACGCCCGAAACGAACTACTCCAGATCATGAACTAGAAATTTTAGTTCATGTGGATGAAGATCCCCAAGTCAACTCAAGTCGTTTAGCAGCAGCAACAGGAGTGAGTAAGCAATCTGTCCTAAGAGTCTTACGTAAAGAAGGCTTCTACCCATATCATCACTCCTGTACAAAACTTACTTCGAAGGGATCTTCCACAAAGGCTACAATGTTGTCAATTTCTTCTAAATAAACACAATAGGGATCGAAATTTTGTTAAGAACACAATATTTACCGACGAAGCAACTTTTACTCACCGAGGCCTTTTTAACTAGAGAAATACCCATTACTGGGAAGTAGAAAATCCTCATGCCGTTAAAGAAAGGCGTTTTCAGCAAGAATTTAAGATTAACGCTTGGTGGGGTATCATCGGCGATCAATTATTGGGACCATTTGTCCTTCTCCAAATTTAAATGGACAGTCTTATCTATTTTTTCTTCAAAATACATTTGCTGATATATTACATGCTTTCATGCTAGACATACGGAATAGAATATGGTTCATGCAAGATGGAGCTGCCCCTCATTTCACGATTGAAGTCAGGAATTATCTTGAGACTTTCCCACAGAGATAGATCGGTTGAGGAAGCGAGCATGCTTGGCCATCAAGGAGTCCTGATTATAATCCTTTGGATTATTATGTGTGGGGACATATGAAATTCTTAGTCTATGCAAATACTATCAACTCAAGAGAAGAACTGTGGGACAAAATACAAAACGCGGCGAATTTTATTAGAGAACAGGAAAATGTATTTTTCAATGTAAGAAAATCTTTTATAAATAGAATTAGAAAAGGCATAGAAAGAAGTAGGTGGAGACCATATCGAACATTTACTCTAAGTTGCAGCAATGGGGTTTTTGCATGGGGGGAAAAGTTGGAAAGTTTATAATGTCATTAAATCAACTTTCACGTTATTTTCTGGTCTTCCTTATTTTAGACAATCTTTTGATTTATGTATTTATCTCAATACCATAAAAATTATCCATTAGTTCATAAAAAAGTGAGAAAGAGTTTACGCTGTTATTACGATTTTGTTTTCCCTTACGTTTTATACTTTTTTCAATAAATACACTTTGTTTCATTAAATTTGAATTTGTTTTTCAAAAAAATATTGAAATGTTTAACGGTACTTTCCTTGAAAACGATTGGAGTATCAAGTTCTACCAAGTGTACCTTTTATACGTGGAAATAACGCCCTCATCAGATTTTCTGGTCAGAAGTACTACAACGTTTCGTAAAAAAAATATGAAAAAAATTCATCATCAGATGCAGGTCCTGCGGCACCATCTATGATCTAACGTGATGTAATACATAAATTATTGTTTCTTAGAATAAAAAAGTTCCTCTAACAAATTTGGCAAAGATCAGTTAAGAGGCTGTTGAGTTATTGCAAAAAGACGAAAAAATAATTTGAACTTTGTGACACTGTATCTTTTTCCACAACATTTGTTGTGGAAAAAATACAGGAAGTGCAAGGTTTAAAATATAGGATATAAATTTTAGCATCTAAAAGCATAAAATCAAAGCGTAATAAGCTTAAATCTTGGAAAATGAAATATAGTATAAAAATATACATAAAAATTGAGATTATCAAAAGTTAAAAAGAATAAAATACAATGGTAAAAAGTAAATAAAAACAGTCTGTTTTAAGTAAGTTCAATGTCTTCGGCTTCATCGTCTTCTCTTCTTAATGGAGGTCCTCTTTGTGGGAGGAATAGACTAGCGAACGCCCTGGGAGGCTTACTACTAGACCTCGGTGGAGGTGGAGGCGATACGGAGACGTCGATGACTAGTCTTCGTTTTTTGTTTTGCATTTGCAAAATAGATATAGAAACAGTAGTCCAATAATAAATATAATAATAAGGTAAATGAACCAGGAGATGTGTTTTGTGATAAAGGGTTCGTTAATCAGGTCATCTAGATCTTTTGAATATTGATCTAGTTTATGTTTCGCAATTTCGAGGTCCTCGGTATTGAGATTGTTTAGTTTTAGTGATGTTAAACTGGATACTCGGATTTTGTCTGGAATTTGGTTACAACATTCGAATGGAATTTGAATTTGGTGAGTCTCATCTTTTACGTCGGTTAATTGATACTGACTTGATTTTTGTGATGTTTTATTGCCTTCTTCTTAGTTACTATTTCTTGTATGTAGGTTCTTCTGAACGAAGGATTGGGATCCACCACCACAGCTAAGGAATTTCTCCTTTTTCCAGGGGCTCTTTTATTCCGGTTAGGCACCTTTTTCCAAATGAACTCCTTGTTCCTTCCGATATGTTTGCGACTGGTTAGGTTCCCGAACTGTGGTGTTTTTCAGATCCTACCGACTGCGCCATGGTTAGATTTTGAATTGATTGAATAAGTTTTTAAAAAATGATTTTAATGATGAAATGTAGAGTCAACTTGACTCTGGATGAAGAAAGATGTATAATGTATGAAGTGCGTTTTTTAACTAAGGTTACAAAGGTCTGTTGGTAATGTGTATAAGTTTTCTTAACTAAGAAAAATGAAACTAGCAATACAGCATAAAATCGTGATAATCTAAGATGAAATGGAACGTTTGGCATATGCAGTTACTGGAAGAAGTCGTTACGCAATATATGAAATATGAGATGCCTGAGAAGGTTAAACCTGTCTTAGTAATGTGGTGAAATAAGGTGTATTTTTAATATAACGTACATACATATATTTTAACATATCTTGTGCATATGAGATTGGCACTGGAAATTCTTAAATATTTCTTTCAACCGAGAAATTCAATAAAATGTATAGCAATGTTTTAGCATTACATTTTATAATCTTTACGAACAAGGTAATAGGCTCAAATTCCAATGTTATTCGACAATCAAACTTTCTACGACAGTAGTGTGTTGAGTCCATCTAGCAAATAATAAAGCTCTAATCCGGGACTGCATCCTTTACGTCTTGTTCCGGTCTCCACGTTCACTATATTTCTTGCTACTACTGCATACTTTTTGGAAGTTGCTATCTATTTTTTATCTTAATTTACTGAGTTAAATATATAACAGGCTCTGATTCTACATTCAAATACATTGCCTCGAATCACAGAACAAAACATATTTTACATTGGCGCAACAAAGCGCCCGGAATGAACGTTGGAATGAAGTAACGTAATAAGAACAGATCGCTACAGTCTCTGAGCGATAAAATAAGCTCCCGAAATTCCCTTATAAAAGACATAACTTATAATTTCGGAACAGTAAAACTGACACACGTTATATTGTTTGCAAAATGATGGCTCTTCTTCAGATGTACGGGATCAAGAGGACTTTGGGTGGGTATAGAGCGGGAAAATCTGTATCGTGCCTTTTGACATAAATCATTCATTATTTATTGGTAATGATTTTACGGACCGGATATTGGGTTTTTATTTTAAATATCCCTTTTCACTTTGAGAGCTTGAGATATGTATATAGTTGTAATTTAAATATTGCCTCAACGTTAATTGTGCTGTTCTGTTCATATTCATTTCTTCTTTTTATGATCTTTTACCGCATTTTCTGATCACAAATTCTACAAAAATAGAAAAATTAATCAGTATATTGGAAATATAACCCCTAGGCATGTGACGTTTATGTCAAAGGAATAGTAAGAGACTACTTTCTGCCAATTAATGCAAATTATAACAAAAATAGGCATGAAATATTTCTCGTTTCGGAAACTACATATGTTCTTCTTCAGAGTAAAAATGCAAGGAGGGACTATGAGCGGTAGAATTTAAAGAATTAAACACTTATTTTCTCCAAAACTGCAATATAAATTTCATTAAATATATTTAGAACATACCGACTGTCTATTTTACGAGGGCCACACCAAATACATCGCTTAATATCTATTGCAGAAAAATAAAGTTTTAGAAACAGTTATCCCATTTTTTGTGAGCTATATGTCAGTAAAAAGATATTTGAAATCCATAGCCTACTGTGTGATATATATTACAAAAACCTGAAAAATAGGAAAACCACAAACGGTTATGGCTTCCTTATTTGAGGAGATAAGAAAAAAGTTAATAGGATGAAATTTGACGGTAAAGACAATAAGAATAATGTGTATCAAAAAATTCGAAAAACGCAGTTGGGTTTGACATACGCTTTTGTGCAAAAAAAAATGAAAAGAGCAAATCTCAAAATAGGCAATAACACCATTAATTCCGTTTATTTTTTCTCTTTCCAACGATATAAATCATGTCACAAAAATTTCAATTGATAGTCTCAATATTTTATTTTACGAAAAACCGCAATTCGTATTATTGAATCGTAAAAATCATCTATGCGATGATAGTAAAAATTCACTTTATAATAATTATAATTCAGTAATTATTTGTTACAATTTAATACAAATAAACAAATATCTCATAAACAAAAATACAAGTAACGAAAAAAACGAAAAACTATGTATAACAGTACTACCTACTACCATACTGAAAAGAGAATGTGTGTATTTATTTTTATTTATTTATTTGATAAACATGTCTACAGGATGAAAATCCCATTTACAGACAGTTGATTAGGTACAATGAATTTAAACTAAGAATAAGTAACTTCGAAAATTAAACTAAACATATGTGTGGTACAGAATGAAATAAACATAAGTACAGTGTCAGCATACATACATATATACACATATAATGAGCATCAATACATATAGAGTACAAAAAAAAAAGAAGAAAAACAAGGCGAACAATGAAGCAAAAAAGAGGAAGAAAAAAATAATATTCAACACTTTATACAAATATTACACCTAGCATAGTACGAGTATAATCCACATGATTTAATGATAAATATCAATATTATTTGAAACTTCGTACAACCTGTTTTTAATTTTCTTTTCAAATGATTGAAAAACACTCCCAAAAATATCACAATAGTGTTGAAAGTTATTATAATTACTCATCATAGAATAGATAGGTGATCTCATTACATAATTCTTTCTTAATAGAGGTAAATAGAATGTCCTATTGAACCTCGTGTAAATTAGGAACACCAATACTAATCTTTTCTAGTGTGTCAGAGTCGTAAGATACATTGTTAACTATCTTGTAAGATAAACTATACTATAATAAACCCGCCTGTTATGAAGTGTCATTAGATTATAACGTGTTAAATTAAGCAAATACTCAGAGCTTCTACCGTACACCCCATTCAAAATGAAATTTGAGTGTTTAATAATTTTTTTTTGTATATTCTCTAAAGCCTGTATATATTTTGTATAAAAAGGACACCAAATTATAGAACAATATTCAAGCCTGGATCGAACAAAACTTGAGTACAGTGTTAATAATGTTCCTATATTTTTAAAAGATTTAGAATTGCGTATTATAAAACCAAGTTTTCTGTAAGCAAGATTAGCAACATGAGAACATGTTCATTAAATGATAACTTACAATCAAATTTAATGCCTAAATCGGTTTTTAATTCCACTTTTTCTAGAAATGAATTGTCCATCTAATACGGGAAGTCTATAGTTTGTTTATTACGAGAGAAGGTCATGATTTTACATTTTTGAGTATTAAAAGGTAAGCGGTTATCTATTGACCATTTGAATATATTATTAATATCAAGCTCCACTGATGTAGAATCATCATCATTGTGAATAGTTTTGTACATCTTTAAATCATCCGCAAAAAGTAACATTTTACATTTTTTTACGGAATAAATAATATCATTTATAAACAATAAAAATATTAAGGGTCCCAAGTGAGACCCTTGAGGGACTCCAGAATTTGCAAAATAATTATTTGATTCATAATTATTGATCCTAACACACTGAACTCGATTGGATAAGTATGAAAAAATAAATTGCAGCAACCCATCGGAAAATGCAAATTGTCTCAATTTAGGGTAGGGTAGCTCAGTGTGTTAAAGCGACTGGCTAGCAAACTGAGTTGCTTAGCGAAGTGGGTTCGATGCCCGCAAGGCGAAACAATTTTTCATTAAAAAAATTGCCCCAAGAGTGGTTCGGAGTCCACATTAATCTGTAGGGCCTCGTCACTCTTTACCTACCACAAGATCCTTGAGATCTTCAAGGGGGTTACTTCGGTAACTTGAGAGGCGGTTAAGAAAACATTTTAAGAAACATTTTAAGAAAACAAAACATTTATGACCACATAATGGTCGACTTTGTCAAATGCCTTAGCAAAATCTGTATAGATAACCTCAACTTGGCTATTATTCGCCAAGGCATTAGTTATGAAGTCAACAAAACTTATTAGATTGCCACAAGTTGACCTTTTTTTCCTAAAGCCGTGCTAAAAATTGGACAATTTATTCTCTACGTGAGCATAAATGTAGTCATATAAGACAAGTTCAAACACCTTAGATATATTTGAAAGAATTACAATGGGACGATAATTCGTAATGTCTGGAGTAATACGCTCGATTTTAAATTTTTTAGGGAACTGCTTATTTTTTAATGAAAGATTAAAAATTATTTGTAGGGGTTCCGCTAATATGTATTTGCAACCTTTAATAACACAACTCGGTATGTTATCAGATACCATTGATTTCTTAGGTTTAAGTTTATCGATAGCTTTAATTATTCTCTCTTGTGTTATATGACTAATATTCAAAACGTCAAAATCGTTAATTAAATCATTGTTTACAAATTCAGTTTCTTCAGATATTTGATAGACTGATTCAAAATGTTCAGCAAATGTTTGTGCAATAGCTACCCCTCCTCTAATTTCGTTACCATTATATAACATTTCAGAGGGTATATTATTTTTATTACTTTTTTTACTGTGTACGAAGTTCCAGAATTCATTAACATTCTGTTGAATACTTATTCTCAACTGACCTCACGTAATTATTATATGCTACTTTAATGTATTTTTTTTATTTTAGACCTTAAAAAACTATAATCCGTACGGCACTGCTCCAGGTGCATTTTCTTAAAGAGTTTTAAATTCATTTCTTTAGATTTTATGTCACAAATAATTTCATTCGTGAACCATGGTGGATATTTTCTAAATACAAATGCTCAAATTGTGCACCATGCATTCTAATACACAAACGTGCTCTACGAGACACCTCACGCATTACGTTTTGGAGCATTTTAGGAGTAATTACCTCACATGCGTTTCTAATTCTGGTTTTGATGTCCTCAATATTTTCAGGGGCAGTTTGAAATACCTTGTCTTTAATGTAACCCCAGACAAAAAAATCCAAGGGGGTAATATCTAGTGATCGAGCTGGCCATAGAATGAGTCCATAGGTGCCTATCCAGCTAACTGGCATAACTTGATTTAAATAATTTGTACATATTATAGCAGTATGAGGTGGAGCTCCATCTTGTAGAAAATATGAATAATTTAATCTTTCTACCACTATTAATTCATAAAGAAAATCATGAAATTCGTTTTGCAGGAAATTAAGGTATCTGTGAGGGGTTAATTTGCCATAATAAAAATAAGGTCCAATCACTTTAGTCTCTAAAAGACCCACCCAAACATTCGTAAAAAAACTTTCTTGGAAAGCAGTATCTCTGCACCAATGTGTATTTTCTCGTATCCACTTATAATGCATATTTCTATTAAAAAATTCATTATTAGAAAAATTTGATTCGTCCGACCAAAGAATTTTGCTACATACCAGCGGGTCATTCCTTTTTTTATTTAACAACCATCTACAAAATCTTAGTTTCCTCTGCTTATCTCCCTCATTGAAATGTTGAACTTTCCTCATTTTTAGCATCGTAATCCGTTTCTTTTTTAAATTTTTCTTGCACTGTCTTTTTTTATGCGACAATTTCTCTGAATTTTTCTCAACATAATTCAATACTCTATTCACTTTTCTTACATTATCCGCAACATGCCCTCGCCTTACTACTTTTTTTGAAAATAAACCGTGCATTTTTAGATTTTGAACTAACTTCCTAAATATAGTTCGATTTGGCTGCGGAGCATCTGGAATCTATCTTCGTAAACCGCGACTGCCATCTCAGCGTCAAAATTGCACTGACAATAAGTGCTAATCATATCGAATTTGTTATTATTGGTGTACACCGTAATTACTGATATAAAACATGTCTTAGAACTCGACAACGCAACATACAACAGTGACAATCTGTCAAATTTTCACTAATCATGGCATAGCTGATTTTTACGATTCAATCGTATGAATTGTGGTTTTCATAAAATATTAAATATTGACACTATCAGTTAAAATGTTTGTGGCATGTATAATTGTCCTTTTTACTGTTAAAATAAATTTTGAAATGCGTATTGTACCGTCTTGAGGTAACCTGATTTAAAAGTTATAATTATTATTTTATATGTAATTATACGTATCGAATAACTTAGCTGGCTTTAGTGCAGATGTACTCGAATGACGACGGCGCGTCGACGAGCGGAGATTTTATATATACGTGGGCACGTGGGGAGTACCGTTTCTCCACTTGAGCTACTCAGCCTCGCGTATCGGTCTGTGGGTAGTGTTGTCCTAATACTTAAAACTGAGACTAGCGATTGGAGCTAAAACCGTATCATACCGAAGCCTGTTTCCGAAGCTCGAGTGTCAAAGAGTGGTCGTTTTTCTCATCGTCATCTGCTGGGGTGAAGAAAAATGGGTCGCACCTAAATAGGAAAGTTTGTCCGAGTTGCCCTGGACCAATTTTTTATTTTGTGTTTATTGCTATTTTAAGAATATTCCGGAATTGTTTTTGGGAAATATTATTTTATAAAATATGTTTTGTAAACGTTCTTTCAGTTCTCATAAATCATAAAATCCTTAATTAGGCTATTTCAGTTTAAATTTATAATTAAGCCAACAGTTTTGCCAAATGAGCTTTCAATGCCCATCGCCTACGCCAGTGGCCCCAAAATAATTTGTTTTTGTTGTAAATTAATTATCTTTGTTATAGCTTTGATTTAGTCATAGCAATTTTATGGTAATTATTTAATGTTGATAAGTATACATTTCATTTTATTATTATAATTATTAATGTAATTCATATTATTCCTTCTGATACCGATATAATCTCGCGCTGGGGATTGCGTATAATAATTAAATTGTAATTTTCTAGAGAAACATCTAGCACATTAACATTAAATTTATGATGCTCATATTTAATTAAAAACATTAATAATTATTAGATACAATATCTTAAAACATCTGTTTACGTATCAATATCTAAAAATAAATTCAACGTCCATTCATAAATATAATAAAGTAACATTAAAATTGATAACGTAGCGGCACTTTTTATTTAATTCGAATAACAAATTGCATCATGTGTGTTGTTAATAATTAATTAATTTTTATCAGCTTGTAATTGCCTTATTTAGAAAGTTCATATTTACAAGATGTTTCGATACGGCACAGAACATGGTCGGAGACTAAGGAATTTCACGCCTAATATTTAGAATTGCCTCTCGGAGGGACAACCACAAAAATATATTTAGGACCACTGAAACTATGTCACAGTCATCGACAAGGACATTATCATCTAAAATTGTCGTTGTATCCACCACAGTAGAAGTGCATCTCTAACCAGACCTGAAGCTGGACTGTTTATTGGGCATCCCCTCGCTTTTCTTATCTGGGTCTGGGGCGTGCGAGGATCGGTTTTTTTGCTTAATTCCAGAAAATTAAACAACTCTCGACCACAAGCCACCTCGCCCGACCTCAGGGGCTGAAATCACCCCCCCCCCCCCTCAAAACCAACCGCAATACCATCATGAAACTCGAATTCGAGTAGGAATGGGTATACCCCCGTTTTCGTGGACAAGAAAAACGATGGGAACAATTTTTGACAAGTGACAAGTTTTTGTGTTTGGGAGTGGTTGGGGGAGAAAATATTGCCATCATCGTGCTTCTCGTCCTGGAAAATGGGGGTATAACAATTTCTGTTCGATTTGAAGCTTTTTGAAGGTATTTTGATATTTGGGAGTGTGGCTTCAACTCTTGAGGTCGGGCGGGTTGCTTGTAATCGATACTTGCTCAATTTATTGAAAGTCAAATCCTAGAATACCTACGTCAATTCTTAATTCTAAAATGAGATTTTTAACCTCACCACAATAAAATTGTGAGGTCACTAAAATTCGTTCGAAAACGAAACTTGAGATACCATCAAATCTTTACGTTTTGGGGTCCTAGGAAACCAAAAAAGTGTTTTTTGAAAAATGTCTGTGTGTGTGTGTGTGTATGTGTGTTAGCACGATAGCGCCGAAACTACGGAACGATTTGAATGAAACTTTGCATGTGCATTTCTTTAGTTACAGAAGATATGAAAAGGTTTTGGTTGAGATCGGATTACGTTTACTGCCGTTTTGGCACAACAAGTTGTTTATTTTGTAATTACTTACAATATTCAATCGAATCATTGAAAAGCAATTAAAATTCCAGTTTCAACGATATATCACATTTCCACCCTTTCGATTTGGTTTCCGTGAAAAAAATTATAAAACAAAGCAAATGTGAAGCATAGATCGCATTTCGCGTGACATGATCGATGCGCGTAGCCGTGACGTCGTGAAACTGGTCACGTTACGTGTATTCCTATTCAACAACAACTATACAGCTTTACTGTCGCATTTAATTTCAAATATTTTGAATTAGAGAACGGATTTGGATAAAAGTTTGCACGAGGGTTTCATCAATGTTCTAGAAGATCTGAAAAGGTTTTGGTTGAGATCGGATTAGGTTTAGTACCGTTTTTTAAAAATATATACAGAGACAAATCGAAGAATTACACTACAAATATTCCTCTAAAATCTAGTACAATTACTGAAATGCAAGCTAACTGATGTTTACTTAACAAAGAGTCATGAGCGATCCGTTTGCAATGAGCAAATTTTGTCGATTGTCGTTTGTTCCCCGAGCTATGTTTTAGTAATTTGTCATCCGATACGTTGGTGTCATGTCACATATAAGATTTCGGCATATTTGCAACTTTTAATGATTGTGTACAAGTGGATTGTCACAAACTTTAAAGGTAGGTGTAACAATAGCAATATCATATGCTTTTATTATAGATTATCACTTTACCAATTTTCAGTTTGTTACTTTATGAATCTGTAATGTTTATGGTATCTACCTAGACTTTCTTAGTTGTTCAAGTGATGTTAAACTTATTAATACGATAATAGTATATTATATTATTCAACGAGCGATAATGTATAGCAAACTGAATAATATATTTTATCTACGATTATAACAATTAATATTAAATTGCAAGTATACAGAAACATTATTTACAAAATAATGTCAACAGTTAAACGTCAAACTAATCAAACATGCCAAATCACCTTCCTCTCCTCAATAATAATAATGGACCATTCCATTTCACCGTATCGGATAGTTGATTGGCTGTATCTAGTGAATTATGCAACTCCGGCTTATAATCCACGCTATTTGTTTATGGATACTATTACTTGTTCAAAAGCAGTTGTTTAGTGAATATATTATAATCAAATAGATAAAGAGATATAATAGTTTCAAATAGATTATAACCATATTAGAAACTAAATCAGTTATTAACTTCTGGATGTGAATGAAGGAATGTGTATGTGTGTGTTACCACGATAGCGTCAAAACTACTGAACGGATTTGGATAAAAATTTGCATGAGTTTAATGCTCCAGAAGATCTGAAAAGGTTTTGGTTGAGATCGGATTACGTTTATTGCCGTTTTGGCACACAATTTAATGCACTTTTCGGCTTCAAAAATCCACTGAGTGGGGAGGTTCCAGCCGCTTCCAGTAGCTGCCGATTTTTAGCATAATTTTAATTTACAATTAACCCCTTTAAATAGAACTAGGGTGCGTGTGATAGCTCATTTGAAAGGGTTTTTAATTCTTTATCGAACAATATAAGATTTTTTGAATTTCTCTAATTTTTTTATTGAAAAACATTACATTTTTAATGTTACTGAGTAAACAAAAGGACATGAAACAGATTAAATCAAATGTTGAAACCGGGCGCCTGTATACCTTGTTGACAATAATGGACGTGCTGAAATTCTTCTAAAACCTTTTGTATGATTTCCGGGGTTATTTGAATAATTTCTTGTCTTATTCTGTATTTGAAATCATCGACGTTATTTGGTCTGTTGAAGTAGGCTTTCGATTTTAAGTAACCCCATAAAAAATAGTCAAGCGGAGTCAAATCGGGAGAACGGGCACACAAAATTAATTAGAAAGGTCAGATTTGACAGATATTTGGTACATAAAACAGGATACATTTGATTGTATACATTTCAAATATATTTTAAAATTTTCAAATTAAATTTTCTTAATGAAGAATACATAAAATTCAAAAAACCTTATATCGCTGGATAGAGAATTAAAAATCCTTTCAAATGAGCTATCACACGCGCCCTCGTACCATTTAAAAATTTTAAAGGGGTAGCTGTGACTCCAAGGGGGTTGAAGAGGGAGGTATAAAATTATACATATGTATAAATTCTATAAATATATAACGCACCAAAACAAGACTGTATAATTCGATGTCAAAAATATTCAGCTGTATAATAAAAACTTTTATTTATTGCACAAGAAGCGGCCGGAGGGTTTCCTTGTTTAAAACCTCATCACGTAATACGCGAATGTGGCAAAGGGTGTGTAGGTATAAATGCATGGCAAACCGAGATGCGTTTGTTTTATTGCGGGCTGAGCCTCAATAAACTGTCCCTGGCGTCCAAATCCGAAAAGATTTCTTTATCCCTGACCCTTGACTCGATCTAGAGTTCGCTAGTTTACACAGAGGAAAATGAATTTGCCATGGGATGTGTATTTTATTAGATGCCAAACGTGCTAAAAATGGTGGATAATTTAGGAATTTAAACAGTTGACAGTATTATTAAAACTTATTTCTCCAAGGCATTTGGCACTATTGATCACGAGCATACCTTTCTACGCACGAGATTATTTTTTTATGGGTTGAATGAAAATGCTGTAGTCTTTTGTAAATCGTACTTATGCAACCGAAGTCAATCAGTATCGATAATTCTATGGACTCTGCTCAATTATTAATCTGATTAAGATAAATACAAGTAAGCAGCATCTTGCAAACTGCAAAAAATTTAATACATTCTTTACCACCACCCACAGAAGACTTTAAAAATTTCCTAAGTAATTCCACACTTAGCCACTTAGATGGGGAATTTAACTTTGCAGGAATATTTTACAATGAAATTTTCGATATACTTACTAGAAAATTTGAAAATACTAATAGGAAAAATGCTTATGATGTTAACATAAACGTGTCCTATGAGTGACCTCTTCAACCGTAGTCACAGTACCTTAATCATGCTTGTTTGATGGCTTTCAATCAGCACACTAAAGGGCAGCTAATATCCTGATTGGCATTAAGTCGAATGCAAGTACTGTCGTGAACAGAAAAAAATAGGACAACTTTTTTTTTCTAATGTAAATTTGTCTCTATTTGAATATGTAATGAGTAGCCGAAATAAAACAGATATCACTTTTAATTTATTTTTTTATTTTAATGCTGTAGTTATTACTATAGTAAATGATGGATGGTTAATGAGACAAATTGCACTGCGTTATAACATTAACAAAAATTTGCTGTGTAACATTTTAAGAAAGCGGAGATAAACGGTACTATTAGTAGAAATCCTGGATCAAAGGACAAAGGATATCCTACTTAACAAGAAACTAACTATTAATATTTCGTTATTGCCCATTTATATTTATAACTTCTATAAGTCTGTTTGGCATAGAATTAAATAACCTTATACAATAATCATTAGTAATAATATTTTCCCATGCATTATTTACTATTTCCAGCAATTCTTCGGCATTCCGTGGTCTCACATTTGGTTTTTGGATACTTCTTACGAGTAGTCCCCATACTACTTCCACAGAGTTAAGATCTGGACTGTAACCGGGCCAGTTAAGAACATTGATACTGTTAGCTTGAAACCAGTTAGTTACGGTATGAGCAGTATGAACGGAACAATTGTCTTGTTGAAATATGAACTCATTATTAGGAAATAATTGAGACACAGAAGGGAGCATAATATTGTTTAAAATCCTAATACACGTTTCACTATTAAATCGTTCCTCAATATGCCACAAATCACCAGGACCACGTGCCGATATCCAAGCCCACATATTGACGGAAAATTTACCACTTTTATCATTGTTAGATATACATTTCTCATCGAATCGAGTATTCGGAGGACGGTAAACACGAATACGACCGCTGTGTGTTGACTGGAAAGTTTTTTCGTCTGTAAAGATTACATTGTTCCAAAAATTTACATCATGTGCTAAAAATTCAAGCGCAAATCCTACTCGAGCTTCTTTATGTTCAGCGTTAAGTAAGTATTTATGTGCTGCTGCATGACAGCGTAGCTCCGATTCTCTTACTCGCCGGCGACCAGTACTACTCGATCCAGGAAAATTCGATTTTCTACTAAAGCATTTACCAATTGCAAATCTTGTTGTTGAGTTGATATCCTTCGTCGCCCTGATCCAGGATTTCTACTAATCGTACCGTTTATTCTCCACTTTCTTAAAATGTTACACATCGAATTTTTGTCAATATTATAACGCAGTGCAATTTGTCTCATTGACCATCCATCTTATGCTTTAGCAATAACTCCAGATTTAACTAAATCGCTTTTATGAGGCATATTAGTTTTTTGCACACTTGCAATACATTATGACAACTAACTGACAATGTTACAAAAATTAAAGTTAAATGTACACAACTAGATTTTAGCAAAATACCATTATAAGATTATATTTTTTTTTGCTCACGACCGTAATAATTATTCAAATTTTGAGTATCTCATAATTATGTCTTTTTTTTAAATGCTGGTAGGTATTCAGTATTTTATGTTCTCGATATTTACAACTCTAATCACTCGTCAATTATTTTAATAACGTTTCAATTTTGTTTATAACTGCTACGAAAACATATTCCGAGTTGTTAGAGTCATCTTTAGCTGTGTGAAAACGGCTTTGGACGATAGCTCTGAAAGCCGCAGTAAAGATAAACCTATAGAATATCGTCTGAAACGGCGAGTCAATTGACACGTCACAATACAATCATAGTAATTCGTTGTTCGTTTATTTTATTGTGTTTGGTCACAGTCGGCCAGTTGAATTATTTATCTGGATATTCGGCTTCATGGAAAACTATTTGGTTCGAACACTATATAAATGGAAAGATTGTATATGAGAAAAATGAATATCACAATATATTGACGTTTGAATAGAAATAGGTATTTTAAAATCATACCGCCGGCCTTATATTTATTGCATTGATTTTGAAATAATTTACGGCTTTTTAAGTCTGACGTGATGGTGGTCGATATTAAATGACTTACTTTTATGGTTACTTAATGTGGCACCTTATGAAAATGTAGGGACTATAAATCAAGAACTATACTGTAATTTACTATTTTTAATAAATACCGTAATATAATAGTTATTTATGCAACTAGTGTGTAAAGTGATACTTTTTCCACGAATGGACAATCTCATGAGTGAAAATGCCACCTTACAGACGAGTTGCATACACAATTTTTTCTACTACCGCAGTGGTTACCAAAAATATATGAATAAATTGTAATACAAAAATTCTACTTTACGCACTAGTGCGTAAAGTATTTCACTTTACGCACTAGCATAATAACATACACAGATATTTATTTATAAAAAAGTCAAGTCCTTGTCAGAGAACTTTTTAAATAATGTTGACTCTAGAACCACTTTATTTAGCTAAATGTTACGGTATAGGTGAAATATCGGACAAATATGCAATTGAACCTTTCAATACAAAATATCCCGAGGTGCACGTTTCAGTGAACTGTGTTCGTGAGTTGATTTTAAAGTTCGATAACCCTGAGGATGTGAAAGATATAAAACAAACAGAAACGGATTCATGATGAAAATGATGCTACTACATTGCTTCCTATTGATTCGGTAAGAAATGAACCCAAGAAATCGCTAAGAAAAAGGTCACTAGATTTAAATGTTAGTATGAGCTATTTGCAAAGAATTTAGACAAATAATAAAATATATCCCTACAAACCAGTAAGATTACATAAGCTTGAAGAATTGAAGAAGGGGATGACGCCTTTCGTTTAGAATTTTGTGTGTTAACGAGGGAACAAATTATGTTAGATACATTTTTCTACAGAAGGATTTTATTTTCCGACGAGGCAACATTTGCTACGAATAGAGTTACCAAAATTATAGGCACTGGTCTGAAGAAAATCAAAATTTTCGTATTATTACTAAAAGTCATATTATTGGACCATATTTTTTCGACGTAACCGTAAATCAGAACACTTACATAGAAATGTTGGAAAAATTTTTTAATGCCTGCTGTGGATGATGTAAATTTACAGGACAGAAGAAAACTGCATTAACAACATGACGGTTGTCCTGCACACAGTGCAATTAGTGTAAGAAACTGGTTAGATCAGCATTTCCACAATAAATAGATAGGAGAGTTAATAATAATAATAATAATAATAATACATTTATTTTCCTTTTAGACAATACAAGTTATATAGGAATTCTCACAATTGTTTACTTAAATCTAATCTATGTATTCACTGATAGAATAGAGACATTTATTTGCGAGAAATTCTCTAAGTTCAGATTTAATACTATGTAAAGATCTGCTTTAACTCATCTGGTAGACGGTTAAATAATTTAAGCCCGATATAGTCTGGGCAATTTGAGGATATTTTATATTTACAAAATGGTATATAAAAATGTTTCTTATTCCTTACGTTGATAGAGTGAACCTTATCGGTTGTGTTAAAACGAGATCTGTTGACATACACGAATACACATAATTCATAAATAAATAAACCAAATAGTGTTAATATTTTATGTTTCTTAAAATATTCTCGACAAGAATAGGTATTAGAGACTCCCTCTGGCCTATGCATCTTATAATTCGCTTTTGTGCTATAAATACATCTGGTGATAAGGTGGAATTACCTCAGAAACAAACACCGTACCTCAATCTAGATCCAACTTGAGCGTGATATAGATTTATTAGTTGCTCCTTGCTCAGAACTGGTTTCAAATTTCTAAATAAATAAAATATTGAATGTAATTTGGCTATTAGGTAGTTGCAATGCTCTTTCCAATTTAGAGATTTATCTAAATGGATGCCCAAAAAACGTACACTGTCAACCTGATTCAAACGTGCCCCGTTAATAAATAGATTTAAGTTTGCACATGATTTCTGTCTATTGTGAAACCTCATAACGTGTGTTTTTTCTATATTTAAATGTAATTCGTTAGACAAATACCAGTTACTTAAAGAATTTAATACATTCCTGCTAACTTCTTGCAGTCGAATGTCAGAATTATCTGACAAAATGAACGAGTTGTCATCTGCATACATAGTAAGAAATGGTAAGGTATCAAGGTAATTAGAGTATAATAAGAACACTACAGGGCCTAAGATAGAACCCTGCGGAACCCCGATATTAATTTCACTAGACTCTGAGATGAACCTACTTATAGTACCTTCCTTACGGAATGTCACACTAACGTATTGGCTCCTGTTATTCAGAAACGAACTAACCCAGTCAAGGGCGACGCCCCTGATACCATAGCTTGACAATTTATTAAGAAGTTTATCGTGGTTCACACAGTCAAACGCCCTGATCAGGTCGGAAAAAATCCCAACTGGACATTCACCTGCCTCGATATAATCAATAACCCTTTTATATAAGGAATACAGGGCAGTGCTCGTCGACTTAAGAGCGCGAAAACCATGTTGATTTTTAGTAAGAATTTTGTATTTTTCAAGAAAATTTGACATACGGTTTAAATAACAATATTCAAACACTTTAGAAAAACCTGAAGGTAATGTTATTGGTCTATAATTAGCCATGTCCTCTGCGTCATGTTTTTTGTGTATAGGAATTACTTTTCCCAATTTTAAGCACTTTGGGAACGCCCCCGCTTGAAACGACAAATTTACTAGGTAAGTTAAGTTTAGTTTAGTAGTTTAGTTTTAAGTTAAGTTTGGATCAATAAGATGGCCTGCACGGTACCCAGACATAACCCCACTTGATTTCTTTTATGGGGATACCTGAAGCAAAAAGCTTATGTCCATGATTTAAAAAAAATTAAAACCTTTAAAGGAGAAAATATCAGATGCAATAGTAACATCTTTAAAGATCAAGATGAAAGACCAGAGCACTTCACAAAGGCTGGAGCACGCTTTCTCGTTGCCTTGTATGGTGGTAACATGGAAGAGGAAACCTTGGAAGAAGTCCGTTACGAACATTTTATTAAATCTACAATAAAAAGCAAATTCAGTTTTGCTTCTGTGCCACACGAAGAACGCTGCGCGGTATCATGTGTTCAGGACGTACCACCAAGTCCAAAAATGGTATGGGATCCAAAAAAATCCAGAATACTGGGGCTGGAAACGTGGCAGCAATGGGCTCGTTCCACTCACACTGACATAACAACCAGCACCCGAGAACTAACTTATTGAAATTAATTGCAGTTTCGAAAAGGATGTGGCGGAGCATGTGGTTGCAGGAAAGCGGGGTTGAAGAGCTCTGTTGTGTGTTGTCATGCGAAAATCTACCGGAGATTCATATCGACAGTAAGGACGAAGATTTATCAATGGCAGAATAATGGATTCTCAGATGCATCGATGATGATGACATTGAGGACATCAACCGACTAGGACTATCAAAAAAGGGAATACACTAATGATATAATTGCGTGGCTCAAGCGCCACTTACATCTAAGATCGTGAAGCTGTATGAATTAGGCCTATCGAGGATACCACAATAAAAAAACTGCGCCATTTACTCTACCTCAAGGTAGTGTGGAAACAAGTATACTGTGAATTTACAAAATTAATATTATTATTATTATTATTAGCCGTTACTCGAGTCCGAGTATAAAAATGTTACAGTCGATAAATTGTGTACAATAAAAAACAAGTAAAAGGTGTAGTCTATTGTAATTCCCATTCATCTACGGTGCACACGACTATGGTTATAGAGGCCAATTCGGGAGAGCACATGTCGACCGCAGTCAGGACAAACATAGACCTGGTTAGGTCTTGGATTCGGCCTTCTTGCAGCAACATTTCCTTGATAGCTGGCCACAACCCCTCGCCATTCGGTTCTGTCCGCTGCAAGTTGTTCCCATTGCTCGTCTGCAATACCGCAGGATTTTAGATTTTCATGGAAAGCGTCTTTGAATCTCTTTCGTTGACCGCCACGCCTTCTTCTACCGCTTAGCAATTCACCATAAAGTGTACATTTAGGAAGGCGGTTATCATGCATACGATGAACGTGACCTGCCCATCTTAGGCGTGCTCTTGAAATAAGCACCTCGATTGAAAGGCTGTTTGCTCTCGTGAGTACTTCCACGTTTGATATGTGATGGAACCAACGGATTTTCAACATACTTCTGAGGTGTCTTTGCTGAAAACGTTCTAATTCTTTCACATGACGACGGTAAGTGACCCAGCTTTCACATCCATATAGCAGTGTTGGAATGACAACTGCTCTGTAGACAGCCATTTTCGTTGACAAAGCAAGGTCGTGGTTGTCAAATACTCTCTCTCTAAGTCCCCAGAGTGCTCTAGATGCAGCGTTAATTCTATTGCGAATCTCGCTGTCCATGTTTGCTTTGTCATTAACAACGTTGCCTAAGTAATTGAACTGATCCACCACTTCAAGAGAATTTCCGTTAAGTGTAATGTCTATTTGGTTCACTTGATGAGGGGTTGACATAATCTTAGTCTTTCCAATGTTGATTTTAAGTCCTAAGGAATCATAGCTCTGGGCATACACATCTAAAAGTTCTTGAAGCTCTTCCGGCGTAGAGGCTAAAAGTGCACAGTCATCCGCATACTGGAGATCACAAATGAATCTTGTGCGTGTCTTCGTGAAAGCTCTAAAGCGCCCTATGTTAAAGAGACCGCCATCAAAACGGTATCTGAAACCTATTCCTCTGACTGTCAGTTTGTTGTCAACAATAATTGTTAGAGCAGTGGTAAACAAATTAAAGAGTAGGGGTGCCAGGACACATCCCTGCCTAACTCCAGTGAGGGTTTGGAAAGGTTCGGTTGCCTCATTATTATACATAACCTGGGCGTTGTTGTTTGTATGTAGACTGCGACATACTTCCACAAATTTTCTAGGGATACCTAAGCGGAACATAATTTTCCAGAGCACTTCCCTGTCCACCGAGTCAAACGCCTTGGTTAAATCAATGAAGGCCGTGTGAATTTCTCCTTGATGTTCGAGTGCTTTTTCTTGAAGCTGTTTAAGTGTGAAGATTAAATCCGATGTGCCTCGGTTTGGTCTAAAGCCACTCTGTGTTTCAGGAAGTAACTTTTCCATAACAGGTGTTAGCCTATTTGCCATCGCTTTAGTGAGTATCTTCCCTCCAACAGCCAGGAGAGCTATTCCCCTGTAATTTCCAGAGTCCGCAGCGCTCCCTTTGTTTTTGAAGAGGTTGATTAAAAGTGTATCACGAAACTCCTGCGGAGCTTGACCACTTTCCCACACGACATCAAACAGTTTTTTGAGGTAGGGTATGAGCTCTGACGACACAGCTTTAAAGATCTCAGCTGGGAGTGAGTCGGCGCCGGGAGATTTGTTATTTTTTAGCTGCCCAATGGCGGTTAAGATCTCTTCCGTTGTTAGTGGTTTATCTAAGTCTTCGAAGGTGTCATATTGAGGGATAAGATTTATAATATCGTGATCGGCTTGACTTTGCTGGTTAAGAATGTTAGAGTAGTGTTCTTTCCATCGGGCTCTTATTTCCTGGTCTTCTTTGAGGAGATTTCCATTTAAATCTTTAATAGGGCACATATTTTTTCGACTGGGGCCGTACACTGCTTTTACTCCTTGAAAGAAATTCCTGTAGTCGTGTGAATCGGCGTACCTTTGAATTTCTCTGGCCTTGCTTGCCCACCACTCGTTCTTTATTCTTCTGATTTCGCGTTGCGTTTCATACTTAGATTGGGTAAAAGCTTCTGCTTTTGATGAGTCGTTGGGGTGGTTGATAGCGTTTTGGAGGGCAATATGTTTGCGGTCAAGAAGTTCTTGTATAAAAGCTTCATTTTCATTGAACCAGTCCTCCTGTTTTTTACTTGCTGCAGTGCCAAGAATTTCCTCACTCGCACTTTTTAAACTGTCTTTAATTTGTGTCCAGGTAGCAGCGACATCTACAGAATTGGTTTCTTCTAGTGCACTCAAATTCTCTTGAACTTTTTGCTTTAGCTGTTCGACGGTTTGTTGGTCACGCAATTTACTAATACAGAGACGGGGTCTACGTTTTACTTGAGTTCTTCGGTGTTCGGGTCTCATAACAATTTTCATTTTAGAGACAACAGGACGATGATCGGTCCAACATTCGCTATCAATGCGCGCCTTTGTAATTTGGACATCCTTGAGATGCTTCCTACGTACGCTAACATAGTCCAGTAGATGCCAGTGACCTGATCTGGGGTGACGCCAGGTGCCTTTAAATTTATCCTTTTGTCGGAAAATGGTGTTTGTTATAACTAGGTCATGTTCGGCGCATTTAGTTAGGAGTAGTTGACCGTTGGCGTTCATTGAAAAAATCATAAAAATGGGGTTTTACTATTTTTTGGGAAAAATTATCATCTTGCCGCTGCTGTAACTCATTACATATTAGACTTCCAAAAAAAATTATAAAAAAAATGTGAGAAACCATGTCCTTTTTAACTTTGTTGAAGACATTTTGTCCCTACTGACTGGACTGGATTACTATTGCTTGACCTATAATATTAACAATGTAATATTAACAAAAAACATTTAATAAAAAATAAAATAACTAATTTACAGTACCCACGGATTAAAAATAAATTTCAAAGCAAATAATCTAATTGTGAATATATTTTAGCCTTCAAATTTTTTGAAAAATATTCGCTTACGAATTTTTTCACTTACATTTTAATAACATTCGAATCACACTTAAACACTATAAAATTAAATCTTTACATCATTACATATATACATTTTTGTAATAAAGTTTTTGAGGGGCACTAATGACGTTACTTTTTACATAAGAGTAAACTATTTAGTATGATAGATGTAAAAAGCAAATAAATAATAAAATTATAGTTTAAAAAAACTAAAAAACACGCTTTGATATCAAACCGAACTAAAAAGTAAAAAATAATGTTTAAACATTAAGATTCTTATTTTATTGTAAAAAAAGCGCGGGGTGCTCGATATCAATTGTTATAAACCCCACGTTTTTTTACAATAAAATAAGAATCTTAATATTTAAACATTATTTTTTACTTTTTAGTTCGGTTTGCTATTAAAGCGTGTTTCTTTAGATGTTTTAAACTATAATTATTTTTAGTCACCCTCTTGCCCATTCATCCCTCGGCACATTTCTCACCAATAATAAAATATATACACAAAAAATATATGACAACGGCTCCTCCGCCAAAATCTCGACAATACATTAGTCATTTTTTCCTTGATAAGTGTGTAAAGTGTCAGTTTAATATGAGGTTCTGAAGTGGGTGAGAATCACATTCAAAGATTCCTTTACAAACAAACAAACATATAGGTGAAGCTAACAAAAGCGTGTTAAAAATGAAAGTTACGGCATTTACCTAGAACATGAAATTTGCACAACTGCGGCCGTAGCAATCATCCTGTTTAAAGCATTTTTTCCAAATTTCATACATTGTAATATTTATTTTGTATCATATGTCTTAAGAAACATGGATGTATTGGAAGGGAACACTATGACGACGTAACGGGAACGAAATATTTGTGAAACACTCTCTATAATGAAGATTGCTTCTATCTCAACATGGTACAAGGTAGATAAAAATTGTTTTTTAATGCGGGGTTCTACTCTTAAAATAATAATCACGGGTCTTTTTAATTTTCTGGCTAACAAAAAGCCGCCTGATTGAGCTGTCAGCCCCGGGGAACAATAGCGTTTTAATCACCTAATTACACGTCTAGCCTCTTTAGTTTGCGGTGTTATGGCAACTCAATTGTTTTCTTCTGTTATACTGACGGCTCAGATATTATTAAGATACGAATTTAATTTCTCTTGAGAACACTTTTTTTTTCATCAATAATCAGTCAGATCTTTCGACAATGGTGGAATTAATTAGGGCTTATTTTCATAATTATGTCCAATTATTTTGAAAATACAGATAGCACATATTGAAATTCGCTTGGTACATAATCGAAGATCGAGCATAGTGTAAGTTGTTATGACTTTTAAATGTTGCGGTTAAAATCATTCTTCTTCCAATGGGCTCATTAAATTTCATTTGACAGTTGTCACTTCATGTGGTCAAAGTCATACTTAAAATTAGGTGGTACTGAAAATTTGACTACTGGTCGGTTCAAAATCCAAAATAGATGCAAGAAACTAATTTCCAGACATTATAGAGCGTAAATATCTGACGCGGTTTATTCAACAGCCGCTTAATTGTGCCGAATTTTTTGGAGGAACTTTGGCTGGTGTAAGGTATTTAGATATTTTCCAGAACACACTTCCAGCTTGACTTAAAGACTTTCTCTTAAATGAAAGAGGCGATGTGGTGGCAGCACCTTCTCACTATGCTACGAAAGTTGCGACATACCTTGATGCTACTGATGGATTCAGCGAAATGGTACAATGATCATGATATTGTTACATGTTTACAATCTCCAGTAAACACCCTGTATGTAGGTTGAATAAATTGCAACAAGAATCTTCGCAAACCACTGGTTTATCAATCATTACAATAATTAATCCTTATAAATAACACAACTAATCTAACATAAATTCACTACTTTAAATCACAACTTGATACTGTTTCTTATTTCATCTTATCACTTGCTTGTATAATAAAAAACTGTCCTCAGTGCGCTTGGATCCACTTTATATATACCCGCGTCGTATGTACTCGATTCTTCTAGAATGTTCCATTCGAGATTTTTCCAGTTTTTCTAGTATTTTCTATGAGGTAGCGGCAGAACGTCTCGGTCAGGCAATTCAGAGTTCCCAGTGCATGATTTTCATCTTAGACTTCTTACTTCATTGAATCTGATAAATAACGCCATTAATTCGGGCGATGACAGAATACGGCCCTTCCCAAGGTATGTGAAACTTCAAGAATCTTTCTTAACTCAGCTGTGACTTGTACAGCCAAACCAAGTCCACCACCTTGAATCCTGCTAAACTGATGTTACGGTCATATAGGGCTTTCATTCGGTCACAACTCCCTCCTTGATGGCCGCATCCGCACAAGCCTTGCATCTACGACACTAAGCCTCTACGTCCTGACGGTCATTTACCCAGAAGAATCGTTCCCGTACTCTAGCCAAGGTCTTATTTTTGCCAAAATGCTCTCCGGATATTGCTTCGCGCACTTCCCGAAGTATTTTTGATATCCGGCACCTGAGTATCACCAAACGCATAGTAACTTCTTTCTCATGCGGGCTCTTCCATGCTCTCCGTAATAGTCCATCTTCAAGTCTTAGGGATCTTTCTTTGACCAGTCCTTCGGAACTTCTATCTTAAACTGTCTTTACTTTCGCTACATTCTGCTGTCTTTCTACATCTTCGGTTGACATGCCCCAGTTTGCCGCAATTTATAACAGTGGATTCCTTTTGTCAGCTTTTCATCACTTCGCTGCTGCTTCGACTCCTGTTTCAGTGGTTGCGGTTCCTGTCTCGACTCCGGTTGCGAATGTAATAAGCTCAGTACTTGCGCAACCATTTTCTGTATATCTGTTAACCTAACAATCAATCTCGTCTTATCGGAGCGGATTTCCTCTTTCCTTGCAGCGTTTACTTCCATAAGGTTCCATTTTCGACAATCACGCATCATATGCCCTAGTTTGCTGCACTGGTAACATCGGATACCTCTGATTGGGCTTCTTTCACAGAGACAATTCGTACTTTGTGCCATAAGGAATCCATATAGGCAGCATCTATCTCAAGAGCATGGATTAATGCTTCGCTACTAGTTTTATGCCGAGATAGTCTAAGGACCCGCCTGATCTTTTTGTCTTTTGCGCCATGATTAAACGCGTCAATTGCCAGTTGCTTCGGAAATTGCCTTGGTGCATTCGGATAAGCCAAGTGTGCCAGACTCTCTACTGCAACCTCAAATTCTTGTAAACTCCCTCCAGCTTCCTGTATACGTAATTTCAGCTGAGTCCGATATAGTTGAAGTGGTCTCCATATCTTACGTCGAATGCAGCTTCTAAACCTTTAAAATTCTTTTGCTGCGCCACTGGAATGGTCTGCAACAATTCTAAAGCTTGCCCTCTCAATGCTAGAACTAATGCCATAGCCTTGTCTTCATCACTCCAGTTGTTCGCGCATGCAGCCGCCTCAAACTGTCTTTTGTATATCGTTCATGAAGTTGTCCATCAAAGGAGGGAGGTTGTAATCGAGGACCTGATGATACGCCTAACTGATCTCTTCCTCAGTTGCCGTTTAAGTCGTTCTACTTCTTCTTCAACTATATTTACCTTCTCTTTAACCTCAATTACTTCTTCTTCGACTGTATTCACTTCCCCTTCAACATCAGTAACGTTTCCTTTAATGTCACTAACTTCAGCCTTTACAACGCCTATATCCTCCTTGATTTTATTTTTTAATCCTTCAGTAGCGGAAATATATTGCTGTACCTGTATGATTTTCCTTAATTTTTTTTCACGTCTCTCTTGTTTTTCTTTTTCTTCCTGACATCGTCTTTCTTGCTCTTCTTTCTTCAGTTCTCTTTTTCTTCTTGACGTTTTCTTTCTTTTCTTCTTCACGTCTCTCTTGTTCTTCTTTTTCTTCCTGACGTTGTCTTTCCTTTTCTTCTTCACGTCTATGTTATTCTTCTTTTCTTCTTGGCGTCGTCTCTCTTCGTCTAGCATTATTTTTCTAAATTCCACGAACATGTCTTGCATTTGCTTTTCGGCAGCCATGCTTCTTGTTTCCATTAAAACAGTTCTTAAAACAGCACTAACAAGTCTTATTTAAAGTCTATATAAGGTATAAGTCAAATATTTCTACAAAATCTAGAATAGAATGTTCTAGAAATTTTCTCAATATGTCCTAAATAGGTTTTATTCAGTGTCTATACTACTTTCCAGTTAGCAGATCTTGACTTACTGCACTAATCTTCAGTGGAATGTTCTGGAATTTTTCTCAAAATGTCTCAGTAGGTGCTATTTAATGTCTAACTACACTAGTTTCCAAATAGAATGTTCTATAAATTTTCTCAAAATGTCACAAATAAGCCTTATTTCATGTTTGTATCACTTTACAGATGACAGAATTCAGCTAACTGCATTAGTTTCCAAATAGAAGGTTCTGGAAATTTTCTCAGAATGCCACAAATAGGTCTTGTCTAATGTCCATATCAGTTTCCAGTTCAAAGCACTTCAATATCTGCAGTGGTTTCCAAATAGAATACTCTGGAACCTCGTCGAATTCTCCAGAAATCCTGTTGCAATTCCGCTTCTGACATTAATTGTTACGTGTTTATAATCTTCAGTAAACACCCTGTATACAGGTTCGATAAATTGCAACAAGAATCTTCACAAACCACTGATCTATTAATCACTTAAAATTACAATAACTCACAACTTGATACTGTTGCTTATTTCATCTTATCACTTGCTTGTCTAATATAAAAAACTATCGTTAGTGCGATTGGATTCACTCTATATACCCGCGTCGAATGTACTCAATTATTCTAGAATGTTCCATTCGAGATCTTTGCAGTCTTTTTGGTATTTTCTATGAGTCAGTGGCGTAGGAGTGCACATATAACAATATTTAAAAGGTTTAGTTTAAAGTATTGTTACCTCCTTTCCCTTATTATTTAATTTAGAGAAAGAATTGAGACAACATATGCGGACGACTAGCTGCTTTAAGTCGGAGCAAAGAGCCGTGGATCCAGGGTATTCGTAAGAGTGGAGAAACTTAGCCTTTTTGAAATGTACAGCATAAATGACAGATTTTTGTTTATTTCGAGAAAAGGAGACAAAGAAAAATTGATGTTAAATTGGGCACCATCTATAGTGAAAATAAGTAGAATTGTCTCTTTTTCTCGAATAACCAGTCTACTATAGATCAAACTGAAATTGTTAGTAAGATAAATAAAAAGATAATTTAAAATGAATAATAAAATATATTACATGAATAATAGATAAATCGGTTTGTAAAGACTAATTGAAATTTAAAAAAATATATATAACAAATTTATACCAGGATCCTAGATTCCGGGATTGAGTATTGTTGAGGTGACTGGTTCTGAAACAGCAATCCAGGCCCACAACTGTCTCTGGCAAGAATGGAGTGTAAAGGTTTCCTTGGCAGTTTACGTCTCTTAATAAAATGGAGTGAAAATTGTAGGAAAATTAACCAACTATGTGGTTTTTGAAAAATTAAATGAAATTTTATCTATAGACAGAGAGATAAGCTGTGCAAAAGCTATGCAGAAATGTAGCAGCTATGCAGAAACGTATACAGAAATGTATAAGTATTTAAATGTAGAAATATATAAATGTATAAGTACATAAGCTGATTTCGTAAACTATAAATTGCCAAAAAACGAAAAAGAAAGAAAAAAAAAATAAAAACTATGTGGTACATATAGTATTTTAACTACTTATTAAATTAAAAAGAATTGACCTTGAATTTAAATTTATTTTAAAAATCATTGAAATTACATCAAAGACAAAAATTGAAGGTTAATTAAATTTTAAATTACTAATAAATGAAATTTACCTGGATGTTAAACACTTGTTAACGCGGATATAAAAATGTAATATCAATTACTGAAGTCCACAGTTAAGTTTATATACGTTCGAATCAGTACAAAAGCTGCAAGCAAATGATTTCCTGGTGAGTTTTACTAATAAGGTAAACTTTTTTTGTCCTACTTACTGCAAAATAATGCTACCCGATAAACTTGAAAAATCTATTTCCCCTAATTAAATTGAAAGCTATAAAATATAGAAATGGTACAGGTATGGCCATCTGTCAATTGTTGAGTTAAGCGCAACAACCTGCCTGATGTAGATTCCCGTCCTCAAGCAAATTACAGAATCAATAAAATAAATCTATAATACCACAGCTGACTTAGATTGCAACAATTTGTAATTTCTATTTTATACATAACAAATATGAACTGCCGTAATAAATAATAAAACGTATTGTGAGAACTCAGTAAATATATTACATCTTATAGGATATACTATATATAGTAATGAGAAAGGTGAGGAAAATAACCATATGTACTTACATAGTGAACAAAAATATAAAAATTGAAATATAGGTATCTGATGTAAATAAATGTTTTTAGACAATTGTTTCCTTAGATGCTATAATAGAACTAGAACAGGGATACATAATAGTGTAAAAAAAACATGACTGAGTTCCTAAGATATAAAAATATGTACATAAAACAATGTGAAATGATTTAGCAGTTATACAAGTAAAATTCTGATGGTTGAAAACAGTTTCACTTACAAAAACTGAATTAAAATGTTACACACAGATCGTGCTAAATATAAACAAAATACTAGTTTTTATATAAAACTGTTAAATGGACATAGGCCATGTAACAGTATCTCTGTTCAATCTATCACAAAATTCAGTCAGACCCTGTTTGATTGTTAATAATTCTGTATATAATTTTTTCTCCAATCTCCAAAATTTTCGTCTCTCAGCCTAGTCTACTGTATAAGTATTTTCTCATAAAATAATTTGCTCAAGTTTCAGAAGAATAACAATATCAACTGTGCATTTAATTTCACTGACACAGGGTATATTATTAAGCATGAACTTTTATCGAAGATGCATAAAACCAAGAATTTTTGTAACAAAGTTGCTGTTACCAATTTCAAATTTGCATATTGCTATAAAATTTTACCGCCAGAATGTCATTTGCCTCATTTTGTAAACAGTTATTTCAATAAACTTGTTTTGTTCTCTTTGTTTAAAATATTTTGTATATTAACACACTATTAACTTACATAACGTACACCTGATGTTGGGTAACGAATACCTTTATATGTATTAACACTTCCATGTTACGAATTTAGCTTGGACGGTTGATCCAAATAGTTGGCATACTTTTAATGTGGAATCGAGGTGAAAATTTTTCACTTGATTTATTTACTTATTTATTTCAATACTAGGTATATACCAATTATAGTTCCCATTACAATGATTACATGATAGAAACACAATAAGTAGTACAGTGTAACGTGATGTTAACACAATGTTAAATATGAAGGATCTACGTTATCCGAGATTTTTAAAATTAGTATTATACAGTAAGCGGCAAGCAAGTGTATACGTCGGTCGGGCCGCGTTTACATGCGAAATCAATGGGCAACCGACTTGTAGCGCACGCAGGTGTGATCCCTGCATTTATGGGTATTTATTAGTCAGACAGTCACAAAGTCAGTCCTAAGCTGTTGTTCGTTGGGGGTGGGCGCATGTTCAATTATTTAATTCACGATTTATACGTGTGTCATAACATCCAAAAATTGTGATTATTCTCATACAGTTTGTAATGTTTTCAATATAAAATACATTCTTAAAATAACAAAATTATTTTGAAACGAAAAATAAAAAAATACCATAAATATTCAAATAGGCCCCCTTATTGAGCTGAACAATGCCTAATCGATCATAAAAACTTCTGATATTTAACAACATATTCGGGTTATTTTGTTCGAGAGCGTTTGCCAATTTCTATCGCAATTCCTCTAGATTATTAGCCCTCTTTTCTGGAGATCTAGTTGGCTACAAGATGATTCTCGTCCACTCAATAAACGACGATTTAACGTCGGTCTATTTCCGCTACTGAGGCCTATCACCGACGCCTGTAGACGAGCTACCCCCAACCAGGAATTTTGCCGAACCTCTTCCCTTAAGAAGAGTAGGGATCTTTTACTTACCTAACATTTAATAGACAAGGGACCGACGGCTTTACATCCCCTACCTACACAACCCTCACCTAAGGTTGCGTAGCTTCCGCGAATACACTGATATTAGTGTACCATCAATGAAAAATGGACCGATCATATGATCCCCAGCATACCACTCCAAACATTTAATTTCTGAGGATACTGAGATCGTAATGCAAACAATCGATCCCGATTTTCCCGAGACCAATACCGAACGATTGGCGGATTATGGGGCGGTTCATCAGTGAAAACAATATTTTTGATGAAATTTTCATCAAGGTTTGCCTTTCCCGTTACACTTTCACAAAAGGTCGTTCATCTGATATTGTCCTCGAAAAATATGTCATGAGTTTTTCTTACTTTGTATGATCGGTAACCATTTTTCTTGAGAATTCTTTTTACTGTCCTGCTACTTGAATCTATCGCCTTAGCAATTGCTTTAGCAGAAATTGTGAGATCATTAACGGTGGCCAAAACCGTTATTTCTCTCATTGCATTATCGTTATTATGTTGCTGGAGTGATTATATTTTATGCCCTCCAGGAGAAACGCACGTATGTTTTTCGAAGTTTTTTTATGATTCAACTCACTGTCTAATGCAGGAGAAAGCCTATTTGGATATTTAGTTTGAAATATTTCTTTAACTGTACGCATTGAATGGCCACCATAATACTACTTAATTATCTGGATTTTGGTAGCCGGATGACCATCCATTTTATTAAATTAACAATGTAAAATATACTACAAGACAAACGTTTATACGCTTCTGCTCAAAGTGGAATAAATGCAGATACCTTCATATAGCACGCGATAAGCCGCAGCCGCCTCGATCGAGTCCGTACCATTTACATTCCCTTGTATCGTTGTGCATTCAAACTGCTTAGCACTTGTGAATATGAAATGTCACGATACCCACAAATTCCTCCGTGTACGGCGTACGTACTTGACAGCCACTATCTGTATATAACAGCAAAATAAGCCTGCCTTCCATTTTAAGAATATTTAAGTCATTGCAAATAGGGCGTGATATGTAGTCTTCTGCCTGTATTGTAAAAAAATCTAGGCAACATTCCCATTCGTGAAAAAAGTATCACTTTGCACACTATTATTATTTGATGGACTAAATAGCGCAAATGAACTTCGAATGCACTAAAAGTCTTAACACATATTCGTTTATAACAATCAAAGGACCACGCACATTTCTAATGGCCCTCGGTGAAACTCGCCGGAATCGATATATGTTATTCCTTATTTCTCTTGAGCTTTTGATCAAAAGATCTCATAGCCACAAGGTCGGAAAATGTACAGCTTTCCAGATAAAGGGGGGGGGGGGGTGAAATAGATTTGATTTTTTTCACTAATAGTATGGAGCCATGGTCCATTAAATGCAGCTTCGTTAGTGTTCTACGGGAGTTTCTCGGGTCACTGATTTTAAATCTGATGTCAAAAGTAGCATTTGACAGCTGTTAGTGGCACTGTCAACTCGCCTTATTGTCCGGAAAAGATTTATCAGAATATATGCATGTATTAATACATAATATTTTTAGTCGCAAAGTCCTTATTTTACTATAAGGAACGTAACCAGACTGCAACCAACAGCTACTCTCCGTGCTATGTGCCCCGCCGAGCGCTGAATTGCAAGTTACAAGCCTGGCGCGTTAAGTGTAATAATTGCATATTACCAACAAAACGTTAACGCTTCGATTGCAACAAACAGCAGGCGAAAGACTGATCTTACTTAAAGGAGCTCCCACCTACACCACTTGCAGACTGCAGTTTCGAGCTGTTGGCTCTCGTCAGTAGGTATGCATGTAACGACCGACACGAGGATCCTTGGACTATTTGGTACATCGTACCTTATATAATTCCTTTAGATCTATATGAAGCCCGTTTCTACTCGGCTCAGGTGATGTAAACTGAAAATTCATTAATATTTATTTATTTATTTTATTTATTTATTGTATACATTGCTCAACAGAAAATACCCAATTATAGAACAGGAATAGAAAGCTATAAAAAGAAATCATAAAAGTAGAGTACAATATAAAACATTAAAAATCGATACAAGACAAAAAAAAACAAACAAAAAAAGCATAGAGAATAATACAAACTAACAAAAACATCAATAAACACAAAGTGCAAATTACAGATAATTAAAAACAAGTTTAGGTACATGTGCAGTATTAACTTAGAAAAAGACAGAAGGAAATAAAGATTAAAATTCGGTGTAAGAAAAACAGAAGTAATTTGAAAGGATTTAAATTAATTAAAAACTTTAGCTTTTATATCATTAAGGCTGCACTCAAAAATATCGAGGTTGCTACATAGTTTATTAAAGTTGTTACAGATAGTGAACAAAGGCGAATTTTTTAATAAGTTTGTATGTGGAGTGGGTAAATAAAAAACTTAGTCATTACGAGAATTTAATCTAGGGACGTGAAGATTTAATTTGCAAATTATTCCAGGAACATCAAGATCATTGTGTACCGTTTTAAATAAGAATGCTTGAGGGACGTATATTCGCCTGTCTTCCAGAGTAGACAACGAGAACCTTTCAAGCAATTGACTCTGCGGAAAGCCAATAGCTGGATAGATACCATCCAACTTAAACCAAAGTAGTTTAACAAACCGGCGTTGAACTGCTTCCAGGTTGCTCTTATGAACATCATAACTGGGACACCAAATAAGTGATGCATATTCAAGTTTCGACCTCACAAATGATTGGTAAAGGATTTTCAATGTACCCGTATTAGTAAATTCACGACTGGTGCGAGCTATGAATCCAAGAGCCTTAAATGCTTCAGAGGCTATGGTATCAATGTGGTTGGTAAATGATAATTTGCTATCAAAGATTACGCCTAGGTCGCGAAAAGTTGTAGGCCTCTGAAGAGTATCACTAACCAAATGATAGTCAAAAATAATCGGAGATGTTTTCAATGAGAATGTCATTACGTTGCATTTACTAGCATTCGAGGGTAGTTTATTTACTAAGCACTAGTTGTTTACTTTACTAAGACAAGCTTGAAGTTGAACACAATCATCAACATGGTTTATAACTGAGAAAATTGTAAGGTCATCAGCATATAACGGGCAAGGCAAATCAATTTCGTCCGTTATGTCATTGATAAATATGTTAAAATATAAGGGCGCCAAGATGGATCCCTGGGGAAAACCAGAGGTAGCAGCAAATTCAATTGACTTGAATCCATTAAGAGTAACATACTGAAACCTATTTGTTAAATAAGACTTGAATAAGAGAATTAATGCCTATGAAAGGCCAATTTTCTCTAATTCTATGAACAGTAACTGATGATCTAACCTGTCAAATGCTTTGGAGAAATCCGTAAATAATATTAAAATATTAAGGAATTAATCAGTAAAACTAATGATTGGTAATTGCATTATCATGAAGAATTTGTTATAATGCCAAATTTCAAATCTCTAGGTACTCGGGGAGTGGATAAAAATTCCTTAAAAATCGACCCAACCAAACAGAATAAATGAATTAAATAAAAAATGTCAAAATGTAATGGAAGTATTAAAAATATCAAACTATTTGTTGGTCGTATTAAAAGGAACAAAAATAAATAGCGATAAAACAATGGAATTATGTTATTTCTTTAATGCATTATGTAAAGAAAGTTGTTTATTTTGGCCCTATCGCTGGTGCTAAAACGGCCTGTAAAGAAACAACATCATGGGATGGGGCGGCGAGGATGTAATTATGAACAGGTATATAATAACATATCAATCAAGATATAATTACAGGTCGTTTGAGATAGTTTGTATGTTGTCTGTTAAGTTTAGATGATCAAATCTGGTGTATCTTTTGTGTACCTTCGTTTCGAAAACCGGTAGAAGAGAATGGTGTTTTATATTTAGGCAACAAACTGATTAATAGATTTTTTATTAGCTGGATGAGTTTATTATTTTGTTATTACCTGTCCGAGGTTTTATTAATAATAAAAAATAATAACGATGTTTATAAGATGGAGGAACTAGTTTTTTCTCGCCTCCTAAAATGGTATGCATTTTAAACGTGCCCGGTGTTTTTTTTAGTAGTAAACAATTAAGTCGGTTAGTGGGAAAGAAGGCCGTGCCCAGCATTACACACTCTGGTGGACGAGGATATTATTTTTCCTAAGAGAACCATATGTCGTTGTGTTATTTTTACTACCCATATAAATTTAAAAATTATACTACCGATCGGGATAGTTATTGTTAAGAATGGGAAATATCTTTAGTACACTTAATATTCTAGGATAATATAATACATTTTTTATATACATTCCTGCAATAATATGAGGTAGTTTAAGCTAGGAAAAATTTACATTATTCAAATCTACCAAAGTCTAGCTAATAATTTAAACAACAAACTTGATTTGATGATGTGTAGATGCTTGTAAGAAAGCATTCAAAATTTAGGAATCTACGGATTACTTTTGGGAGATTTAAAAATATTTCTAGAGAAACTGAACATGGCACTACCATACCTATTATTGACAGTAATTATAAAAATATGTTATTATCAAGGGACATCAATTTCAACACACTGGTAGAATAAAACGCAAGACAAAACTTAGAAGATTCATTAACAACATTTAATGTACATAGAACCACAAAAATGAACCCTCTATATAGAATCACAAATATAAGTAAAAGCTGTATAGATAATATATACTTAAACAAAATTAAAGAACGAAGTGCACGATATACTAGAACTGTAAATCTCCATCTTGGATCATATAGGGCAACTCCTTGAACTCCAACTAAATCACGATGGTCCTAAACATTTCAATTTTCTCATTCTAAACAATTTTTTAATTTTTCTAAATTTATTTTGTACAAAATTCCTCAAATTATTAGGATCCGCTATTTTTTGCCACAATCGCGCTGCTCTGTTTCTTAGCTTCGTAAATTTTTTATTGGGATGTAAGACGTTCGTCGGTCATATTGAGATAATGTGACGCAACAAAAATGATATGAAAATATATATATATTTTTTTGAAACTATAATTTATTTATTTATTGCATACACTGCTCAACAGGTAAAATACCCAATTATAGAACAGGAATAGAAAGTTATAAAAACAAATCATAAAAGTAGAGTACAATATAAAACATTAAAAATCGATATGACAAAAAAAAAAAAACCAAAACCATAGAGAATAATATAAACTAACAAAAACATCAATAAATACAAAGTGTAAATTACAAATAATTAAAAAAAGTTTAATGAGGTACATGTGCAGTATTAACTAGAAAAAGACAGACAGGAAATAAAGATTAAAATTCAGTTTAAGAAAAACAAAAGTAATTTGAAAGTATTTAAATTAATTAAAAACTTCAGCTTTTATATCATTAAGGCTGCAATTAAAAATATCGAGGTTGCTACACAGTTTATTAAAATTGTTACAGATAGTGAACAAAGGCGAATTTTTTAATAAGTTTGTATGTGGAGTGGGTAAATAAAAAACTTGGTCATTACGAGAATTTAATCTAGGGACGTGAAGATTTAATTTGCAAATTATTCCAGGAATATCAAGATCATTGTGTAGCGTTTTAAATAAGAATACTTGAGAGACGTATATTCGCCTATCTTCTAGAGTAAACAACGAGAACCTTTCAAGCAATTGACACTGCCGAAAGCCAATAGCTGGATAGATACCATCCAACTTAAACCAAAGTAGTTTAACAAACTGGCGTTGAACTGCTTCCAGGTTGCTCTTATGAACATCATAACTGGGACACCAAATAAGTGATGCATATTCAAGTTTCGACCTCACAAATGATTGGTAAAGGATTTTCAATGTATCCGTATTAGTAAATTCGTAAATTCACGACTGGTGCGAGCTATGAATCCAAGAGCCCTAAAGGCTTCAGAGGCTATGGTATCAATGTGGTTGGTAAATGATAATTTGCTATCAAAGATTACGCCTAGGTCGCGAAAAGTTGTAGGCTCTGAAGAGTATCACTAACCAAATGATAGTCAAAAATAATCGGAGATGTTTTCAATGAGAATGGCATTACGTTGCATTTACTAGCATTCAAGGGTAGTTTATTTACTAAGCACCAGTTGCTTACTTTACTAAGACAAGCTTGAAGTTGAAAACAATCATCAATATGGTTTATAACTGAGAAAATTCTAAGGTCATCAGCATATAACAGACAAGGCAAATCAATTTCGTCCGTTATGTCATTGATAAATATATTAAAAAATAACCAGAGGTAGCAGCAAATTCAATTGACTTGAATCCGTTAAGAGTAACATACTGAAACCTATTTGTTAAATAAGACTTGAATAAGGGAATTAATGAGTATGAAAGGCCAATTTTCTCTAATTTGATTAACAGTAACTGATGATCTAACCTGTCAAATGCTTTGGAGAAATCCGTATATATGACATCAGTCTGGCGATGTTCATCTAAGGATTCAGAAATATACTGAGTTATACAGAATATGTTAGTCGTCGTTGAACGCCCCGTCATGAATCCATGTTGATGAGTAGATATCTTAGACTTAATTGAAAATAAATACTGTCGTGAAGTAGGATTTCTAAAACTTTGCAAAAATTACAGATTACAGAAATAGGCCTGAAGTTTTGAATATCTAATTTATTCGACTTTTTATAAATAGGACAGACTTTGGAAAGTTTCCATAAGTCCGAAAATTGACAATTTTTTAAAGTAAGGTTAAAAATTAGGGTTAGAGGATATGCAAAAATAATAGCACAGTCTTTCAATAGAAATGCTGGTATGGAGTCGGGACCTGCATTCATTTTAGGTTTAATGCCTTTTAAGGCCTGGAGAACTTTTGCCTCATGAAAAAAATGTATATTAACAGTAGGGTTATTATTTGGCCAATCGTTATCAATAGAATTATTCACGGCGTCTAATGAGGAATCAGAATATGACTGGTTAAAAAATCTGACAAATGCATCTGAAATATCATGCGGACTATTAAGTGAAGCACCGTCAAAGAACATTTCATCTGAAACACCGGTTGACCCTTTCTTGTCATTAATGAACGCCCAGAATTTGTTAGGATCGCTTTTTATATTATTTTCGGTGTTTTGTACAAAGTTTTTCTAGGCAGTATTAATATCCCTCTTTACTTCCCGTTTGATCTTTTTAAACTCCTCAAAAAGATCATCGGTTTCCGAACACATTTTTCTGAGACGTTCCTTAAGCCTAATTTTTTTTATAGTACTACCATTAAACCAAGGGGGGTACTTATTAATCCGTGAGGCCGATTTCTTTGGTACACACAATTCAAACTCCAAATCAAATCTATCATAGAACTCAGTGCATATACTGTTGACGTCATTAAGAGAGGAAAGAAAAGACCAGTCAACATTAATATCAAACAATATATGATTCAATCAAAAAATACATACAAAAAAAATTCCAACTACACGAAAGTATAAGAAGGCAAATAGAACAATAATTGAAAAACAAGAGCTCTAAATGTCGTAATTATGTCAACAAAATAACAGGTATATATTTTTGAAACCAAATATACCTATTAAATTATTTCACCAAATAAAAACGCCTTTATATCATCCACTAAAATGATTAAGGATTATTATTATTATTATTATTTCTATTGTAACCATAACCATATGAGGGTAAATCTATTCTAATTATGTGTTTATGACCAAACTAATAATACCAAGAAAAGAAAACAAAGAAACTGCGCGGTGTAAACAGAAACACCTATTACACGAGACAAAAAGGAGCGACTACCCGCGCTAAAAAACATTAAACGTAAAACTAGGTAGGTATAGTTGAAGTAATCAGTTTCCGACACATAAAAAACTCAACAAAAACCTTACGACCTCAGTAAAATACCGGTACTCTTTGTACTGCTGTTCGCAAATTGCCTCGCATACCTTTATAGGTTTTTAATGCTCATCGTTTGATGACAGGCATGGCGCCACGGCCCGCGGCGATATAATTATGTCGTAAAGTTTTTGTTGCATTTTTTGAGTCCTTACTTGGTTTATAACTATCTATCTCTATCTCTCCTATATGGTGTTTCATTCAATCCACAAAAGTGTAAATTTATAATGCTAAAAAAACACTATTTATGTCTCCCTTAAAGATTTCATTTTATCTTTATTAATGTTTTTTAACACATCTTATAGTTCATTTATATATAATTGAGTGTTAGTGATGGAGATCTGAATCTCAATATTGTTATAGCGTTGAGTGATAAATCAGGATTTATCACTCAACGGTACAGTAAGATATGTTTAATCTAAATGAGGATTATTAAATACACCACAGGTAATGACGACCCCCTTTATCCCGGAAGGCTCTAGAAGAGCCTTGTGTGGGAGGGGGCTACACATTTAGAGACAAGGGACACACACCCAATATTCGTGTATAGTGAAAAAATCCCTCTCACAGTATTTTCCACTGCCACGACCGGGGATCGAACCCGGAACTTTTGGGTGAGAGGCAAGTGCGCTCGCCTCTCGACCATCAGTCATACTATTTCAACAGAAGATTGCGGTGTTGCGAGAAAGAGCACACATTTAAAATGAGCTCATATTTTTCTGATCCATTGTATTTTAATAGTGATTTTAAAGACGGTTGTGCCATACTAGGGCAGTTACAGTTTACGAGATTTTAAAAGCTATTCCTCAGAAGATATTTTTATTATTTAGTTTCCATTATTTTCTATAATTTTTCAAATTAAACCGATTATCAATACTAAACACTCCTTCCGCACAAACAATGACTGATTTGTCTTTGTATAATTCACATTAAATTTAAATTCTGTCAACCGCAGATCATTTACAAGCAGTTACTAGTAAACAACAGATGTTTGAAAGGTCTCAAAGGAAGTAGGGTCAACACAATTAAAATCGAAAAGTACTAATATTACCCTATTTATTATTCTTTTTTGTCATAGGCACATCGCCGCTAAGGTCATAGTTTATTCGATAAGATGGTAAACTAGTTATAGTTAATAGAATGGTTCGGTCTTATCAAACCAATTTTAATAACGTTACAACTGCTTTTGTTTGACATTTTTTGATTTATTAATTTAATTTGTCGGTTTCCTTTTAGATATATCATTGGCGGGGTAAATAGGGGTATTCAAACGGAGACTGAATAGCTGTATGAGAAAATAACAATATAATTTCAAGTATAACAGCCGAAAGTCCATCACTATACGAACTTTATACCAAATCATTTGACACCAAGGAGTTGGAGTTGCGGATTTTGCGAAGGCTCAATTTTCTACAATAAGACAACCTGTGGAGAAGTGGAGCAGTAAGTAAGTAAGATACAGAGCTTTCAATAATGATCACAGGACACGTGATCGCAAAAATATAGACAACCAGCTATACACGATGGCATTGCACTAAACAGAAATACCTTAAATCCATTGACGTTCTAGTTAAAGGTAAAAAATTTATGATAATTCATTTATTCATCAAATTTAAGAACAAGTTTTTAATATTAAAAGCAAATTTAAATGGGATGCCTTTTATCTGAATAAAAAAATATTCGCAAGAAATAAATTATTACACCTAATTCAAAATAATCTGTATTTCCACAAACATGAATATAAACATTCGGATCGAACAATTCACAGTAAAGAAAAGAAATTACATAATAAAAACTTTTGTTACATGAGATTTAAATTATAAGATGAATGAATACATTTTAATACGAAATGCCAAGAAATTATAACAAATGCTCAAAATGGCTGACTTGAGTTTAGAAACACTCTTCGTTTCATATTTTCGAATACGTTCTGTAACTGATCAACAGTAATATTGCGGATTTCTCTTTCTATTGCCTCTTGTAATTCGTCAATGGTATGTAATCTATTTTTAAAAACATTGTTCTTCATGTGTCCAAATAAAAAATAATCACAGGGCGTTAGATCTGGAGACCGTGCAGGCTATAGTCCCTGGTTCACTAATCGGTAATCGTAAAACTTCCATAAAAAATCAAGTGAAGCTCTTGCTGTACGGGCAGTAGCGCCGTCTTGCTGGAAATAACCATCTTGCAGTTTATCGTCATGCAACTGCGCCAGAAATGGCTCTAAAATAAGAGTTTGATATCTTTGGTCATTAATTGTTTCACGAAAAAATATAGGGATTATAATTCGCCTTCTGGATATTGCCACCCATACACCAACTTTTAAGGGGTGTAAACTTGTTTCTACGTAAGTGCGAGGGTTTTCTGTAGCCCAAGTCCTGTAGTTCTGACTATTGATATAACCTGTTAAGTGGAACCATGCTTCATCAGTAAAATAGGATAAATCCAATACATTGTTGTAATTTAAATTTCCGTTGAACCAACGACAATATCTTACTCGACTTTCAAAATCAGGGGGTAATAGTTCTTGAGCAACGGTTACTTTCTATGGATGCAAATGGAGTTTTTTGAGTGATTTATGGGTTGTTCCAACTAACCTAAAAAAAAAAATTTCGTTGATTTGTCATTTAGGTATATTAAGATATCTGAAGAGAACCGATTCCCAGTTTTATATATTTTTTAATTTGCATTGAGGTTTTATATATGAACAAGAGATTTAGTAGGTATCGTTATTAGTTGTTGATAACAATTTTCACTAAAGAAATTCATATTTTATATTTTCAAGAAACTAAATTTAAATGGTATGTAACGTACACAGTAATTAAAAAAATTAGTGTAAAAGTATCTACCTGTTTGAGCGGACAACTTTGGTATGGATTTTGTCGGGCTTTGATTCATTCTTTCTCGAACGTCATTCATAACCACTTCATCAGTTAAAACAATTGGCCTACCAGTGGATTTTCCCTTGCAATGGCAGTGTTTCTTTGCAAAACGATCAACGAGTACATATCTACGATTTGAAAATGTGTCATATGGAATATTTGCGTCAGGAAATTTTTCCATAAATTGTTCGATGCATGATTGCAATGAATACTTCTATGATCCATCTTCCTTGCGAGTTCCACTTCGAAAATGAGCCATCAAAATGAAGGCATCTTGCTCTGGCGTAAAAACCATTGCAAGACAGGACTAGAATAAAATTTAAAAAAGACATTGCTTAGCCTAACATTCTTTTTCTCTTTATCATTACTCACCAGAAGATAACTGATGTAATAGTTCTGAAAAGAACTGATTAGTACTCAAATAATAATTAAAACAATTCAAAACTCGTGAAAAAGAACTGAAAATTACGCAATATCCACCAAAACACTACTACTACATCTATGATATGACATTACAGATTAAAATAAATAATTAAATGTTAGGATATGCCTACAAGAAGACTGTATGGTGCTAAATATTCCGCGTAGACAAACTGTTGCCTTATTGGTTTCGCTGGGCGTGTTTAGTTTCAGAGCCAATTAAACCATGCGATCCGTCGAGATTTCGTGTAACTTCGTCGAAAAAAACCGTCAGCAAAATAATTGAAAACGCACACTTAGATACATACGAATTAAAATATCCCTAGTATGGAAGGTTCTGACATGGTTAAAACATGACAAGCCTAAAAGATGAACTAAAAAGTCACGTGTCCTGTGATCATTATTGAAAGCTCTGTAGAAACATTAATAATACACATTGCAATAAAAATATTTACTATATATAGCCTTGCTTTATAATCTGATAGAAAAATATGAAATAGAAGATCAAACTGACGAAAAAACATGAACTTGCAATTTTGTAAGTAAACCTAAATTTAGTCAGCAATTAATTACAATTGGAAAACTAATATTGTAATATCAATAAATATGACTAAAACATACTACTTATCAATCACTTGTTGTGCATATAAACATCCAGAGTTTTCGGCTATCAAAATCAACTATAATGGCACTAGCGTTGAATTAACATCTGTTACATCAATAAAATATCTCGAAGCCGTGCTTGATTATCACCTTAAATGTAATAAATACACAGAATTTTTAATTACGGAATACATTTGAATATCACAAAAAGGTTCTTTGATACAGGTCGTCTGAAACCCATATATTTTGCTTTGGTTCAATCACATTTATATTATGGTAGTATCATTACTTCGAGGGGGTTCACAAATTGTTGTATTAAAAACCTTGAAATAATGCAGAAGTGGATTCTAAACATAATATTTAACAGAAGCTATACTTACCCCAGTGATGATTTCTATAAAAAAATCTAAGCTAGATACGGTGTTTTTTCAGAGTTTCATTTTATATCAGTATAAGAACTTAAACACAAAAGACATCATTGTTCGTAATCACGATACAAGAAAAAATCAACTGCAGTACCTAAAGTGGTTAAAACAGTATGGCAACGCTGTCGTCTTTACCTAGCTCCTCCCACTTTTTCAACTTTTTATTGGAAATTCCACGATTAACAGTATACCCCATGATTGATATAAAAAATAATCCTGCCTAGTCTTAAAAAAACAAGAAGAAAAATAATTATTTAACTATTTTACATTTATCTTAATGTGTTATGTATATTGTATGTGTGTATGTTTATTCCTATTAGTAAGAGGCCCTAGGGCGAAAAAAATAGGTTCGCTTGCATCAAAGTGCTGATGATTGGCAACCTATATGGGGTTAATAAAAGTGACTTCCCGTTCACGAAAACCCATCTTGCCATATCTGAGCAACGGAAACATGTAGAAAAAAGCTTTCATCGTTGTCTAGAAGACATCAAACACTAAAAAATACCTATATTGCTTTATTCCATATTTCAAAAACTAAACGACCTAAACGTGGAAAATTATACTTTTTTTAGAAAATCCACATTTTCAACAACTCAGTGTCTTTCATAACCAAATAAGTATCCACGCTTTTGCAAATAACCACGCTTGGTGACACTCCACCTGCTACAACAATGTGACACAAAAATAAAATAGAAAGATTAAAGAAAAAACACATCGAAAATCAATCTACAACGAACGAACCAAAATTGTTAAGATCCGATAACAAAACCAAACAGCTCGCCAAAGATGAGTTGCAATTGTTTTGCCTTTACTACGATAAACCCGAAACAAAAGAAAATCGTTTGCATAAAGTGGAAAGCGATGAAATTGGTAGAAAAGTATCGGAAACTGACGCATATGCGAACGATATCGTTTATCACAACATAGTAAATTAAAATTAATCTATCATTTAGCTTTTATTTCTCGGGGGATAATTTTATGATCAATCGATGTGGAAAAATGTCTTGGGTGATGTAGCTATTTTATAAATAAATAAAAACAACAAATTGGCGTCACTCGACTTTAACACGGTACGACGGCCATAAAATGCTTTTAAGAATTAAAAAATATATTTCATGTTGTACAGCAAGAAATGCTCTACAATTTTGACACGGGAAATATGCTTCTATGGTGCTTAATTTTTTTTAAATCTATTTTTTAAAATTTTGTTGCCAAGTCGTTTTGCCGTTCCGCCATTGATCATAAAATTAGCCCCTGAGAAATAAAATCCAAAAGATGTGAAAAACTGGTTCAGATTTATTGTACTAATAACTGTTTTGTTACTAATGCCAGAAGTGTGTTGCGCAAAGTTGATTCTGAACTTGAAATTGCCTTAGACAGACTTTTTACAAGATTACGGTTTATACGGTATGGTTTATCACTGATCTCAAAGAAGTCCATGACTGGTATCCAGACATCTGCACAAATGAGAATATACTTAAGAGCCATATTCTTTCTCTAAGAATTTTAAAGAAATATATTTTAGAATCGTTTGGTGAAGAAGCAGTAAATTTCATCAATTCGTTTTTCAAGAGTTCGGGATGCTATATGTGCTACTAGGGTTTGTGATAAATCTTCTCAAAAAGATAAATATATAACAGTTCTGAGGGAGGCAGCTAAATTTTTGAGGAAAACAGTCTTGCAAGCAGATATTTGGAACTTTACTGGCTCCTTACAATTAGAAAACAGCAATATTGTTCCACAGCAGTTATCCAATTTTTTCTCATGGCGTATACAAGGAGAAAATTTTCGACTTGAACAATCTAGTGCCTCATTGAGAATATCTTAAATTCTTATGTACGAAATGAGGTTTTCGAAACAGATATACCAATACAAAGACCGCAAGAGGAAGAAGCGATATTATCCTTTTCAAATTGCAACTTGTTTAAGCGCTTATCATAGGGCTAGAAGCCTATAAATAGAAACATTACGTTCCTTGGCTTGATCCGTGTCGCCAAAATAATAAGATTCGAAACTAAAATCGCACAATCAACCATCAAACAAATATCTGAGAGAGACAATATCTATGTTCCACCAGACCTCGTCGAAAAGAGATACATGTGGTGCGCGTCTGATAACGTCGACTTCATGGAGGTCACTTTTGATCAAAACAATACACTTCATGCGACCAGTATGGTTGTTTATCAAACCATTGAACGTTTTGACAAAAGAAAACCGATGGACCTTTTAACTAACGCTTCTCGCAATAAAAGATTAAAGGAAATCCTACAGAATTGAATTACCTGATGCCATGTACAATTGACCAGAAGAAACCAGAATATAACCGTTTTCCATTGACAGAAAACGATAATCCATAACTTGTATTTTTGAAGCATAATATCACGATATTAAGAAAAAACCTAATATTATCTTCGGGTACAGATATCTCGTTTAGTTTTTGAGATATTACAAAAACTATTATGAGGTGTTTAATTCTCTGTGACACTCTCTATGTAACGGTATAATTTTGATCCTAGGTCATTCCGTTCCTGAGATATAGATGATCAAAAGTTTAACCATTTAAGGAAGGGCGGGGGAGGCAAGATTGATTTTTGTGAACAGGAAGTCACCCTTATTAACACCATATGGGTTGCCAACCATCGGCATTATGGAGCAAGAGAAATGTCCTAGGGCCTGCTACTATATTCGATATAGTGCATATTATTGTTGTTAGTATTTATTGTGTTTATGATAATAGTAAATATTTAGTGTTTTAGTTTAATTAAATTTTTAAACAACATTGAAATATAAAATCATTTGTAACTAATGTATTCTTTCGTATGCATGCAGTCAAAACATTTTTTATACCATAAATTTAGAAAAATTAAAAAATTAAACATAATATTTTTAGTCGCAAACTCCTCTATAAATCCTTATTTTACTATAAGGAACCTAACCAGACTGCAACCAACAGCTACTCTCCGGGCTATGTGCCCCGCCGAGCGCTGAATTACAAGTTACAAGCCTGGCGCGTTAAGTGTAATAATTGCATATTACCATCAAAACGCTAATGCTTCGATTGCAACAAACACCAGCCGAAAGACTGATCCTACTTAAAGGAGCTCCCTTGCCAGTCGTCACACACCACTTGCAGACTGCAGTTTCGAGCTGTTGGCTCTCGTCAGTGCAAGGTAGGTATGCGACGACCGACATGAGAATCCTTTGACTATAGTACATCCCGGTATTTTTACAATAGTGACATGTAAAACAGCCAGCAGGCGCCATCCAGCGGTCCAGTGTCTGTTGCAATCGAAAAATAAATAGCCTGACTTGGCTTAGCATAATTCAAATGTGCTTTTAGAGGGCGGAATATTAAACATAATATTTTTAGTCGCAAACTCCTCTATAAATCCTTATTTTACTATAAGGAACCTAACCAGACTGCAACCAACAGCTACTCTCCGGGCTATGTGCCCCGCCGAGCGCTGAATTACAAGTTACAAGCCTGGCGCGTTAAGTGTAATAATTGCATATTACCATCAAAACTTTGATGGTATGTGATGACATATTCTTTTGATGGTAATATGCAATTATTACACTTAACGCGCCAGGCTTGTAACTTGTAATTCAGCGCTCGGCGGGGCACATAGCCCGGAGAGTAGCTGTTGGTTGCAGTCTGGTTAGGTTCCTTATAGTAAAATAAGGATTTATAGAGGAGTTTGCGACTAAAAATATTATGTTTAATATTCCGCCCTCTAAAAGCACATTTGAACTAATTAAAAAATTGTTTAGAACGAGAAAATTGGGATGAGGTTATAAATTGCAGAAATATACAAAATAGTTATGACATTTTCATTAATAAAATAAGACGCTACCATAACACTTGGACTAATAAATTCTATTCGGAAAATATGATATGATAAATATGAAAAAGCAATTACCTATTAAGAACTTTTCACTGGAATTATGAAATTAGAAACACTGTACAAAAAAATCAGGGTAACAATAAACAAAGTAACGAACAATCAAACTAAAACCTCAAATAATAATAACATAAATGATATCTTCAACTTTATTTTTCATATGCATTGCACATTTTGACGAATTATACTAAAATCAAATTCGCTGATTTAAGCACAGATTTTCATTGAAGTGGTTGCTTGCTATTGATTGTAGTTTGTCCATGTTTCATACAAGAGTTGCTGTCAATGTAGAATCATGTCGACGTTGCCCAGTGAGTTATATTCCTGTACTAACTAAATTGTGTATTTGCCTATGAAAGAATTAACGTGTATGTTTAAAATGAAATCGATAAGGCTATTATTATTACTAATTCCACCCAGTGCTAGTTTAACGATCAAGGCCGAAGTTTTTTCGAGAACAATCCTAATGATTTATGTGATTCACACAATTATAGACTCGTAGGTACCACAGCCACGTGTAAATAAAATGATATTTGGCAGAGTTTCAAAAAAGCTGAATCGTGACAAAGAGTAATGACGAGTGGGCACGGGAGTTGACTCCGGGCTCGCTCAAACTGCGCTCCAATTTCCTGCTAATTCAATGTCTTTCAATCCAAAAGATACGGCGTGATTGATTACAGCCAGCACCGCCTACTTGACTCTTTCGCACGGGCCGCCCATATCCAGCTACTTACTTCACGTCGACTGACATCTTATAAAGGGATTTTGTAATTATTTCATGTGTTCGTTTTAAGATCTTATCACCAACGCCTATCTGCAATGGTATTCACTTAATGTATGCGTGTACAGCTTCTCTTGTTCTCAAAATTGTCCACAAAAGTGGGGAAAGATGCATTTTTGCTATGCAGCTATTTTTGTAGGAAAAATTTTAAAAATGGTGGTGTAGGCATATATGTGAAAAATAATTTGAAATATATAAATCTAGATTACATAAGCGATCTTTCTATAGAGAAAGATTTTGAATGTACAGCCATAAAGTGCATAGTAGAGGAAAACACATCTTTTTTAATAGTAAAGTATTCCCATTTTAAATATTGCACTAAGCTTACTATTAAAGAATAATAAACAGCATAATATAATAGTATGCGGGGACTTTAATATAAATTTTCTTTTACCATCTAAACATCACACAGATCTCTTGGACATTTTTGATTCGTATTGCATTAAGCCTACCATAAAGGAATTCACTAGGATTAATTCCTGCATTGACAATATTTGTATAAACTTAAATGAGCAGTCATACACCAGTTCAGTAATAAATAATAGCATAAGTGATCACAATGCTCAAAGTATATTGGTTTCAATAAAAAATGAGATAGATAATAAAAGACATATTACGTACAGGGATTTGAACAACTCAGATAATGTTCGTCATTTTTGTGAATTAGTTAAGAACGAAAACTGGAATGATATTTTAAATTCAAAAAAACTTGATGCAAACAGCAAATTCACAATGTTTTCTGATATTTTTGTGCATTATTTTGAAATGGCATTTCCATTAAAAACCAAGGTTATAAAAACCAATAACAATTCCTGCAAAAGATGGATAACAAGAGGCTTAAAAGTCTCATCGGAAAAATTAAAAGATCTGTATAAATTAACTTTAGTTGGTGATGAAAATATAAAGCTAAAAATACAAATCTATTTATAGACAACTTTTAAGGAAAGCTAAAAAAATGTATAATAACGATTTAATTGCCAATACCAAAAATAAATCCAAAATGGCATGGAACATAATCAGGCCTAATAACAATAAACATAAAGACGAACTCGTTATAGAGGTAAACAATGTTTTAACAAATGACAGCTAACTTGTAGGTAATCACTTAAAGAAATATTTCAACGATGTGCCTAATCTACTACTTCCTGATCCACCTCAACGTAATTGTCATGAAATTCATATAAACCAGAATCCTTTCTCATTTTTTTTCGAACCCGCAACCGAATATGAGGTTTTATGCATTGTGAAAAATCTGAAAAATTCAAGTTCTTCAAGTTTGGACAGCATTAGCACAAATTTATTTAAAAAATGTATAATACCAATTCTACAACCATTAACCGAACTTTTAAACTGTTCTCTCAGTGAAGGAATTTTTCCAGAAAAATTGAAAATTGCCAAGATAGTACCTTTATTTAAGTCAGGTTGTAATTCTAAGGTGGAGAACTATCGACCCATATCCATATTAAGTGTCTTTTCTAAAATATTTGAAAAATATGTAGCACAAAAAATTACAAATTTCTTTGGCAAACATAACCTTTTTAACAACAATCAATTTGGTTTTCGTGCTGGTCTCTCCACAACAACAGCTATTATACACCTTTTAAATAATCTGTACGAAAACTTAGATAAAAATAAGAAAAATATTGGGATTTTCCTTGACTTAAGTAAGGCATTTGATCTTGTATGCCATTCTAAACTTATAGGAAAACTTGAGAGGTATGGCATAAGAGGTGAACTATTAAAATGGTTAAAAGCTATTTATGTTGTAGAGCGCACCTTGTGGAAATCAACAACATTAGGTCTGATATTCTTGAAACGTCAACAGGGGTACCACAAGGGTCAGTTTTAGGTCCCTTACTATATATAATATATGTAAACGCTTTTATTAGAGATGACTCTATACTATTTGCTGATGACTCATCTCTTTTAATAGCGGAGTCAAACATTAAGTATATGGTAAGTAAAGCTAATGTAAAGCTCTCAGAATCGCATGAATGGTTTACTAAAAATGGGCTGGTCTTAAATAATAAAAAGTCCATATTTTTAAGATTCAGCAATTTACAGAAAAATTATGAGGAAAGTCATTTGATAAAAACAAAAAGTGGTAGCATTAAGCAGGAAAAAACTGTAAAATTTTTAGGTTTACATATATCTGACAATTGTTCCTGGTTTATACATATTAACAGTATTTGCAAACGAGTTGCTCCAGTTTGCTATTGTATCAATCAGTTACGTAATATTGTTGACAAATCAGTCTTGATAATGTACTATCACGCTCATTTTCACTCTGTAATTTCCTATGCCATAATTGCCTGGGGAGCTGCAAGCGATAGTAATAGGGTTTTCAAGTTACAAAAAACAGCGGTAAGGTTTATTGTTGGACTAAATAAACGAGATAGCTGTAGAACTCTGTTTAAACAATTGGGAATATTGACCTTACCCTGCACTTTATTATTGACTCTATTAGTATATGCTAAAACTGAACTGAATATGAATACTCTTAACAATTATCATTCACATAATACCAGAAACGATACCATACTTGAAATACCGATACACAGATTAGCAAAATACGAACAAAGTCCAAAATACCTGGCTATAAAAGCATATAATCATTTACCTGCTAAGTACAAGCATATGCAGATAAAGCATTTTAAGTCAGAACTTAAAAAAATATTAATAAATAAAAGTTACTATTCTCTAAATGAATATTATGCTGATTGTTTTTTTTAGGGAAACAATGCATTTTAAATAGATTCTCAAATGTTGTAATACTCTGTGCATATTAGTAATTTTACCTCTACTTTACTACCTTTACCTTTACGTAGTTATTTTATACATATCTGAGAGTTTTGTTTATGTATATGTGTATGTATGTGTGTATGTATGTATATGTATAGTTGTATACACGTTTTTTACTTTTATATGTATTTTGTATATAGTTCAATAACTCTGTTCATTTATGTGCTTTTTTATTCTATTTTAAGTTTTTTATTTTTTCTATATACTATATTTATAATATTCAACTTGACTTATCCTATATCATGTATTTATGATCAACTGGACAAATAAATTATTATTATTATTATTATTTAAAAAAACATTACCCAGTTTGATCTATTTAAAAGAAGAAAATTAAACAAATATTTGTTTATTTAACTTGCATCTATCCAACGGTAATGAACCAATAACAGAACAGGAAAATGACAATCAGTATAGAAATAATGTGTGCATAAGAAATAAATAGATATAAAGACAAACGTATTAATAGCAAAACATGTACAAATATAAAAGCCAGACTAGAAGAAGCACGACTATTAAATAGTATTTGTGTTTTAATTTTAGCAACAGAATGTATTAAAAACAAGAGTTTAAATGTATTTTGTTGCCGAGAATTCAAGAAAAATACTTTCAGTTCATCTCAATGCAGAATGTCATATATCAATTTTAGATGTGTTTAGACTATCTACCTTGAATTCAGTTGACAGTAGGTGTTGGAAGTATGCTATTGGCGGACACTGTTCAATAATTGTGAAAGATACCTACTTTAGGAATTTTCTTTGCATGTTTTCAAGCATATGAATGTTCTTTGGAAACAATTGTATAAATGTGGCAATTGAAGGAGAGCTTGAGGTCGAATAAAATGCCCAGAATATTAAACGTATTTGGAAGCTAGAAACCGAAGTAATCTGTACTCTTTGGGAAGATAACTGTACGAGAGAAGAACACTCCAATGCAGATAAGTCATCCAAAACACATAACTGTACACAGCTTGAAAATTATGTTAAGGACTCACAGCTATTAATAGATCCCCTGATGCTAATCTTGAAACATTTATTGTTTCGTTTGAAAAATTATTAACATACTTCTTAAAAATTAAGGGTCCCAAATTTATTTGTGGAGATTTTAATTGCAACTTTCTTTCAAATATTCAAGGTACCTGTGACTTATTAAATCTATTATCATCTTTTGGATACAATAAATGTTTTACTGAATATTTTCGTGTTCAGGAAGATTCAAAGACATTGATACAGGAAACCCCAACCTCATTTCAAAAGCGCATAGAGATGTGTGTCAATCAAAATGGGCAACATGTGGAACATTTATTATAATTTGAAGAAACCTCTTTTTGAAGTTTATTTTTGAATTTTGTATTTATTGTTCAATAGAACTCGCATTTTAACCTTACGATAGCCCATAGAGAAGAGTTTCGAAATGCAGTCATACTCATGTACAAATCAAAATTTATGTATTATAAATAGCCCTGAATTGTATCTAATAGACAAAGATAGCTAGAATTAACGCAGTACATATAAATAATGTGGAGCCTGCTCACACTTAAATAACCTGAAATTGGCAATCCCGTTCTGCAATTTACTGAAACTCGGTTCGGTCCTTCACAGGGAGAACACCGAAAAATTTAAATAATCGAAGTATTTTTCAGCTCGTTTCTCTCTGATGGATTGCAATGAATACGCAACGTGCTACAACTGATAAACAGATCCCTCTTTTTGATGTAAATATAAGAAAATCAGACGGCGTAATATCTTTCAGCCTCTGAATAGCTGCCAGCGTCAGCTGAAATAAATGGAATGAGCAAAACGTGAACATTTGAATCCGAATTGCATCTAATCGAACAAGTCGTGATTCAGTATCGCATGCATTGAAATCTAAATAATATTATGGGTATACAGGGCGGGCAAGAAATACTATTACTATAATTATGTTGATTATATATCGTATAAGTGGAATAATATATATTTCTGGAACTAGTAAGGAAATGGGGGTGATTATTTTACAAAATGTTTTGTAATCTTATATAATTTTTTTTTTAACTTTCACTATATTTAACCCTTCAGGAAAGAAGTCCTTTCGGTAAAAAGTAAATCGGATATGGTGAATTCAAATTCGTCTCGAGACTATTATTACTCAAAATGGTCAAGTACTACATTCAATCAAAGACTTGTTTGGTAACGTTATTGTCTTTTGCTTGTCCTCTCAACTACAATAACTCGACGTATAGGTTTGTTCTTTCAAATGAGTCTCCATAAAAATACTTAACCCAATAAACGACATCCAATGGACATCCATTTTATATCCATTGGACTTAAATACATGGACATCCATTGGACACGTATCCACTGGACATCCATTTAATATCCATACGATTAACTTTCTGGACATGGTATTCAACCAAAGGACCATGCACATATTCTGGACATCCAATGGACTTCAATAAATGGATATCCATTGAGTGTCCATTGTTTGTCTGCTGGACATTCATTGGATATCCATGATTTTAAATGGGTTAGTCCAATGGATGTCCATTGGAAGTCCATTGGACCTTGTTGTGCTGTTTGGAAATTATTTTCGTATAACCCTTTCACCAGCTGTTAAAAACCAAGATACTGATAAATGAGTCAAATACTCAGTCACACTAATATGAAAATTTCAATAATGCAGATAAATAGGTGCTTTAATGTCCCCTACCAGTACAGTCAAAATAGCACAAAGAATCGATATAAAGGAACTTTTTCCATCGCAATTTTATGGTTGGATTTTGTTGGGGAGGTGTTCAGGAGTGCCCAATAAATTTTTGTACTTCAAAGACCCTATTAACAATGTAATTTTTTTAACCACGTTTTTCAACTTAAAAATATGAGTAACTCGAGATATATAGGTCCGATTGGGACAGAAAAAACCCAAAATCTTTGTAATTAAATTTTCTACAAATCTACGTCTAGTGCAGGTCTTAGGAGAGCAACCATAACCTACAAAAGTTGAAAAACTAGCCAAAAATCATCTTTTTTTTTCATTTTGCTGCCCAGAGCCTCCGGCTGAACCAATCAGCTTCAAACTTTCAGAAACTCTGGATTTTGCTCTAACGAAAACACACTGAAAATTTTGTGCAAAATTATTAAACCCAGCGTGCGCAATTGAATTTGTATTTAAAATTTGAATTGGCCGCCATTTTATGCCACTAACTCCAAAACGGATCATTTTTTTTCAAAAGTTAGGTCTCGAGACCAGCTTTTTAACGCCGTAAAAAATTTTTGAAACCTATTTTGGCCATTTTTCCTTGCATTTGTTTAAAACCCGTTTAACAAAAAATGTTTCTTTTCATAAAAATAAATTTTCATTCACTTAAATGCAGTTGTTAATTTATCATCATTTAATTTTAAATTAAATTTAATTAGATAATTTATGAATTTATTTTTTTATCGAGCTTACCTGTAAAATGCAATAATTTCCTTGTTCTTAAACCTTTTAAGGACCATTTTTTCAAATATTTGTTGTAGCGAATAATAACTTATATTTTAACTACAAATAAGAGGAACTAGAGTTGAATACAGATTCAGAATCAGTTTCTAGTTGCGATACTTCTGAGCAAAACAATGAGGTAGAAAATATGAATGAAAATTTTGATGATATTAATTTTCATTGCTTAGTATCTCAAAAATTTTCTGATACTAATATCTTATTTGAAGACTCAGAAAGTGAAGAGTCTACGTCCGAAATAATTGAACAACCACGCAGGAAATTGAAGTGTCGACGGGCGCCATCTAGCGGTCCAGTGTCTATTGCAGTCGAAAAACAAATAACCTGACTGGCCTTAGCATAGTTCAAATGTGCTTTTAGAGAGCAAATGTGCTTTTAGAGAGCTCCTTTAAGTAGGATCAGCCTTTCGGCTGGTGTTTGTTGCAATCGAAGCATTAGCATTTTGATGGTAATATGCAATTATTACACTTAACGCGTCAGACTTGTAACTTGTAATTCAGCGCTCGGCGGGGCACATAGCCCGGAGAGAAGATGTTGGTTGCAGTCTGGTTACGTTCCTTATAGAAAAATAATTATTTTATAGAGGAGTTTGCGACTAAAAATATTATGTTTTAATATTCCGCCCTCTAAAAGCACATTTGAACTATCTTGAGCGTAGTTTGACCAAAATAAACTTTTTAATGGCGGCCAATTCAAATTTCAAACAACAAATTCAATTGGGCACACTGGGTTTAATATTTTTGCACCAAATTTTCAGGGTGTTTTTGTTAGCTGATTGGCTCTGGGCAGGAACATGAAAAAAAAAGATGTTTGGCCAGTCCTTCACTTTTGTAGGTTATGGTTGCGCTTCTAAGAACTGCACTAAACGTAGGTTTGTAAAAAATTTAATTACAAAGATTTTGGTTCTTTTTTGTCCCGATCGGACCTCTATTATATCTCGAGTTATTCACATTTTTAGGTTGAAAAACGCAGTTAAAAAAGTTAAATTGTTAATAACAATTAAAGCACGGGGGTCTTTGAAGTACAAAAAAATTTTGGGTACTCCTGAGCACCTCCCCAACAGGATCCAACCATAAAATTGTTGACGGAAAAAATTCCACTTTAAATCCTATTTTGACTGTGGTATACCTTATTTAACAAAGCTCTAATTTTGAATATAATGATACCCGCGCGCAGTGTACTCCGCTCGTCAACGACAACGGATAGAAGTATAACCAGGTGTTAATTGGAAATGTGTCGGAATGCGCACCTCAATTGTTACCGGGCAGACATTTTAATTTAAAAAGTTAGACTGCTCGAAAATTAAAAATAAATAAATAAAAATAACCATAAGAACTGTGAGAGCGAAATAATTTAATTTGAAATGGGGCTGATTGAAACGTTTCTTCTTCTCACCTCGGATGATTTATTTGGTAATATATGTTCCGTTCTCTTTTACGTTTTACTGGGTTGCGAAACACAATCGGTTCGGACTGGGCATCGGTGGGTTTTTAAGTGAGTGCAGAGAAGCCAATGATATTCTGTACGTTCACATACATCATCAGTTTATCGGGTACTGCACTAAAATGTCAAAATGTTTTACTGCCGAAGTGTGTAGTATTCGTAAATTGTTTATCGCTGGTAAACTTGGGAAGGTGATTTCTAGTTAATTCTATAATGGCAATAATATATCTTTATCCTTTTGATTAAGTTTACGAACAAAAATATTCAAACATGGGTGGCGACAGTCACGTAATAAGTGTCCATTTATATAACCACCCGCGAGTAAAAAATAAATTAAATATAGAGTGGAGTATAATATCAGACAACGGTAACAAATGTACACGTCATGTCTACCGATATTTCTGCGGCCGATAGTACATCCAAAAATGATGGCAGTCTATTATATAAATTTATTTCCGAAAGTGAATAATAAGGGAGATAAGAAATTTCAGTTGTCTGCAATATCTTCCGACTCCTTTAAAATATAATAATAATAATAATTGCTTTTATTGATCGATAAAGAAATACAAAATAGGATTGGTAAAATTTAAACTAAATATCTATCAAACGGCAGAGTTCGCTGTTCATCGGAGTACGAAGAACCGCGCTCTTCCACTCAACCGCAATGCCCACCGTCAGTGAATGGTACAGAACAATTAAAATCTTTTGAAAATTTAGGAAAAATATAACAAACACATTCGATACCATTCATCAGGGTGGGCAATAAAACTTAATATACACACAATATATAATATAGGGAAGTTATTAGATCCAGAACGAAGACAGAGTTGTAAGGCAGGATATCAAAATACTATTTATACTATTCTACTATACTATTATACTATTTATTTAAATTGAACAGCACCTGCGATGAGTAAATCTCTAAGTTTTTTCTTGAAGGAATATATGGGTAGACTTTTCATGTTATCTGGTAACTTGTTGTAAAGTTTAGCAATGTTATGAATATGACGCTTGGTAAAGAGCTGTTACGCTGGGGGATGTAAGGTGACTTTTACGACGTACGTTTATGTTATGGACGTCTGTCCGAAACTTGATTTTGTTATATAGATAGGACGGTTTTTGTTGAGTTACAACTTTATGGAAGAGGGCACCGCTATGCAGTAGTCTTCTGTTTTCGATGTTGAGCCATCCAATCTCTTTTAAGTGTTTCGTAACATGGTTACGTCTACTTAAACCACAGATTAATCGGATACATGCACTTTGTATTAATTGAAGCCATTGAGTGTCAGCTTTACTAAGGCCAGGGCCATACACGCTATCAGCATAGTTGAGATGTGACAGTACTAATGAATCACATAAGACTGTCTTAGACTTTTTATTGAGAATACCCCTATTACTGTAAATTAATTTGAGATTACAAAATGCTCTTTTTGTAACCATTGTAACATGCTGAGAAAACTTAAGTCGATTGTCTAGAACTAATCCCAAATTTTTTTCATGGACTGATTGTGATAGTACTTCATTGTTTACCCTGATATCAATCAAATCTGAACATCTTTTCCGAGCAGCGTCTCTTCCAAATAGAATCACTTTAGATTTAGAAGGGTTTATAGAGAGACAGAATTTATTATAAATTGATACTAATGAATCAATATCATTATTTAGATTACTACATGCAATTTGTATATTCCTTTCGGGGAAGGACAAATATATTTGTGTGTCGTCCGCATAGAAATGAGCACTAGAATATTGTAGATGTTGATAAAATTGAAACGTATACAAAGTAAACATTAGGGGGCCCAAAATAGAGCCTTGTGGGACTCCATTTTTAATATTTACAAGTTCTGACTCCAATCAAATTCGTCTTTTAAACTTAACCGTAGGCCATACAGACACTAGTTTACCTGGTGTTAATCAATCAGACCTTCTCTTCTGTTTAAGGAGAGTTTTAGGGGGTGATTGTATTTTTCTCACAACTTATTAATTTTTCCCTAATCAATTGGCAGGGGTGCAGATGCACCGATTAAGTGGCCTGCTCGATCTCCTGACCTAGTTCCTCTTGATTTTACTGCAGAGTTATCTATAATCGCGAGTCGAATCATGTCAAATCGACATGATTAAACAGTTGAAAGAAAAAATTGATCAAGAATTTACAATGCTACAGAATAATGAAGTAACTTTACAGGGTATTCAGCGTTCCTTCAAAAAAGACTTAGATTGTGGATAAGGGAAAATGGAAAACATTTCGAACAATTTTTGTAATTGATAATTAGCTATTTTCTACGTTTAATTATATTTCAAAGCATATTTTATGTGTAAAAGAATTTATTAATAAAGTGGTGTAGGTAATATATGTTTTAATAGGTGTTCTCACCGTGGTGCTTTGACACTCAGGAACAATACAATATTTATAATTCCTTTTACTGTCACTATTATATATTATAAATAAACACCACAGAAATTAGACAACCCCCAATTCCAGAAGCCAGGGCTTGTGCGGAAGGGTGTTACATATTGAAAAAAACGCGGACATACAACCATTTCCTCCGACATTGCCAGTGCCGGAGCCAGGATTCGAACCCGGTGGTGCGATGTCCGTGTGATTAATCGCGATTGCCACCTCGCGCCTTAACCCACTCAGCTATCGACCAGACAATGTATTGCACTTATTAGCTTTAAATAATAATAATAGAGTGAATGAAATTATTAGGCGCTTTTTGAAAACATCTGGTTTGAAAGTATAAATGGGTAAATAATAAATTGGCTCCCTACAAGTCTAAACCTTTCTTTAAAATTTACCTAATTCCTAATTACCGTAGTCCATTTTTGTATGTCTAACATAGTGCCCTGAAAGACTTCTGGGCGAGAAGAATATGTGAAGACGTATCCCCTTTGAGTCTCCCCGAAAAATTTCCGTTTTTGGTAAGATAGGTTTAGGGTGGAGTATGTGTACTCTGTATGTGTGCGTGATTATGCATATTTCTAAATTATAGCATATCTAATAATTTGTGCTTGGCTGCGTGGTTTATTGCCTAATGGCCTAATGCCTTAAAAAAAGTGTTGCAAATGCACGTTGTTTTTTAAACATAAATTACTCGATAAAGGCTTGGTTTATCGAAATAGAATAAAAACACCTTTCTTATTTCTAATGATCTAAAAATTAGCATTTTATAATAACTTTTAAAAATATGAAAGAAATAAAAAAGTGATGAGGAAAATACAAACAGCCACCCTATAAAACTACCCTTAAACAGAAGTGATACTTTGGATTATACCACGTAAATTACTGTCCAGATGGTCTATGACTATTCTTTCCTATAATTTGGATTTTCTACCACATGTATTATTATCCTCTTCAAAACAAATCACCGAATCTACAAAATAATAGAATTATTGAAAAAAAGCCTCTGCGCCCGTGACGTTTACGCCAAAGGAAAAGTCAGAGGTTATGTTTTGCAAATAATATAAATCGGAATAAACACAGAAATAATGTATTTTGCTGACGTTTCGGAAAGTAATCTCTTTCCGTTTTCAAAGCTTTCTTTGGAAGAACTCTTATTTTGCTGTGTATGTCAAATACACAGAATATTCGTAGAATGCCACAAATAACTTTCAGACAATGTCTATGACTATGTTTAAAATATGAAATTTGTTATAGGTAGGGAGTCACAAGATATTGCAGAAAAACTTAAACTTATTATCCCCCTTTTAAAGAGTATATCTCCCTTATTACTCATTTTCGAAAATAAGTTTATATAAATGACTACCACAATTTTTGTATGTACCTATTATCAACAGCAAAAATATCGGGAGACAATTTTGGACCACCTTGTATAAGTTAAATGATTGTTAAGATATGGAATCAAGGATAAAATAATTTTAATGTTAAGACCCTATGGCATTAGATTTGTTTGTATAATATTTTTTTGAATTTTTTCCAGGATATTTCAGATAATATAAAAGCAACATAATCACGTAAATATTTAGAATTTTCATAATTAGCAACCGAGATCACTTTATAAACGAAATAGTCTTGTCTACATAAGTAACTAAGTTCTATTCAAATTATTAAAATATACTGTGGAAAATAACACATTTTCAAACGATAATAAATAAAAGTTAACTTAATAACTCCCTCTGTGTGTGTGTCTATAAAAATTATAAGTATACATCATGTTTATAAATTCCCAGTTTCACTGCGTCCTCACGATCATTTTGTGTTATTATATTATTAAATTAATTGAATTTTCGTGTCTGTTAAATAAATCTTCAAAACGCGTTTAACAAAATGTCCCTATAAATCGTCGAATAATAGCAGGCCGCATCCACAGATAGAGATACCACGTTTGAAACGTGTTATTATATTCAGATTATTAAGGGTCTGAATAAAAAACTCGCAGCAAGAGGTTCGCCCGTTTACAACATGATAAAATTGATTATTATGTAAACTATACACCATTTAATAGGTACGGTACCATTGTAAAAGTTGATCTTAACTATAAGTACTTCTATTCACTTTTGACATAGAGAGAGAGATAGAGTATATTATAAATATAAAAAAATTTCGAATGTGCTGTCTACACCATCGCGGCAAGAAATTTAGCTTAAAATATAAATGTGTTCTTTACAGTGCATAGAAAATACTCCATTCTTTATGTATACGATTGAGCCAGTCTGTTACTGTCACGCTAAGTATACTTCTTAGGGGGCGAGCGTAGGTGCGTCTTTACTATGTACATACTTCGGTATGCGATGTAAAGCAACGACAGGCGCAGTTAGTACTTGGATGGGTGACCATTCCAACGGAAACCGCGTTCTCGCCTCACACATCTTCCAGCGGCTTGTATATCAGTGTATGCGCGGAAGCTATACAACCTTAGGCGAGGATTGTATAGAGGATATACCATCCTTCGGAGGAGATATAAAGCCGTCGGTCCCTTGTCTATTAAATGTTAGGCAAGTAAAAGATCCCTACTCTTCTTAAGGGAAGAGGTTCGGCAAAATTCCTGGTTGGGGGTAGCTCGTCTACAGGCGTCTGTGTTAGGCCTCAGTAGCGGAAATAGGCCGGCGTTAAATAAATGTATAAAAAAAAAAGTATACTTCTTAAAATGAAAATGAAATAAAGACATAAATTGGTTAGCGCAAGTCATAATACATAAAAATAAGCCTTCTCATTGTCAAAGAATCTATAGACATCAAGTAATTATATAAAAACTTTAATTTTCAACTGAAATCATTAGGATTGCACATAAATCATTCGAAATTAAATTACTATTACAACAAATTGATCTGACAAAGTTAAATATATATATTTTTTCAGGTTATTTAAAATTAATTAATGAAAGGAAATATTTAAAGTTGACTTACATAATGTATTAATACTGGACGATCGAATATGTGGTGCATGCAAGATGGTGCTTCATGCTGCACACTATAACTGCACAACTATAATAAATAATAAAAAATTATAAGGTATTATGTGGTGATCTTAACATCGATCAGTTATCAGATTTAAGGTATAAAAATATGTTAAAATGATTTTTTTCAAATAAATAATTTGATTCACTAACAATACATAATAATAATAATAATAAACTTTATTTTCCTTTTGTGACAATATGATATAAATATTGTATAGGAATAGTCATACTTAACATCTAAAAGAAATATGGTACAAAACACACACTTTACATATTAAAATATTCGTCTAAGTTATAGAAAGTTTTACTTACTAAAAATGATCTAAGTTGTTTTCTAAATAGCGATAATTCGTTACAATTTTTTATATCTATAGGAAGGTGATTAAAAACTCTTGGTCCTAGGCAACTGGATGATTTTACAGATACATTGATTTTATTGAAGGGTACATGGAGGTCATATTTTTGCCTGGTATTTATTTTATTTAAATCCTTATTACAAACAAATTTACTCTTATTTTTGAAGACATATAAACACAGTTCAAAAATGAGAAGTGATGGAAGTGTTAGTATATTATATTCCTTGAATGCCTTTTTACAAGTGTCTCTTGTCGTTAAGCCTACCATACATCTTATTACACGCTTTTGAGCTAAGAATACATTATTTGATAGGTTGGAAGCCCCCCAAAAACAAACACCATATCTTAATTGAGAATCAACCTCAGCATAACATAAATTCTTAAGCTGAATCATATTTAGTACATTCTTTATATTTTTGAACTGGTAAACTACCGAATGTAATTTAGCTATCAGTGATTCACAATGAACTTTCCAGTTTAAGCTACTGTATATATTTATACCCAAGAATTTTACATTGGACATTCTTGTTGATATTGATGTATTATCAAGTTGTATATTTGGATAATCACATTTCTTTTGCCTATTGTGAAATATTAATGCCTGCGTTTTCTCAACATTAAAGTAAAGATAATTTTCACAGAACCAGTTACTAATAGTCTTTAATAAAATATCACATTGGGTCTCCGAAGTATCAACACTTTTATCAGACAACACAATCGAGGTGTCATCGGCATAAAAAGTAAAGTCTGCTAATGCATTCAAACTATCAAGATCATTGATATATAATAAAAATAATATAGGACCTAATACCGATCCTTGCGGTACGCCCATATTAATTTCAACAGAAGCTGAATTAACAGAATTGATTGTATTGCACGTAATGTTAGTAACTGATACATACTGTTTACGACTTGACAAATAGCTTTCAACCCAGTCTAAAGGTAGACCCTTTACCCCAAACTTATAAAGTTTCGAGATCAATTTTTTATGGTCGACCAGTCAAATGCCCTGCTTAAATCACAAAAGATACCAACAGGGCATTCACCTGCTTCAATATATGATATTATCTTTTCATAAAATGACTGTATTGCACTAAGAGTGGATTTATTATTTAAGAATCCATGCTGGTTATGTGAAAATATATTGTTATTATTCAAAAATGGCAGTAATCGGTTTAAATAGCAAAATTCAATTATTTTTGAAAATCATGAAGGTGTGGTAACTGGTCTGTAGTTTTTAAAGTCCTGTGTGTTGTTTTTTTTTATGAACAGGAATAACTTTCCCAATTTTTAAAGTTTCTGGAAATTCTCCAACAGAAAATGATAAATTTACAATGTAAACTAAGGGTTTTATTATTTTCATCATTATTCTTTAATAAGAAACCGTCATGTCCTGATGAGTGTTTATTCTTTAATTTATTTCTTATAATATTACACATTTCTGGTTCTGAATACGGTTCTAAAAATATTGTGTTATGATGATTAATTATGTTATTAGTAAAGCAAATGTTATCGCCAACTGAGGTATGGGATATTTTGTTAATAATATCTAGTGGAGCATTTAAAAAAAAAAATGTTAAATGCATTAGCAACATCAGTCTGATTATCGATTTTTTCATTATTTTCTTTTATTACGATGTTCTTGTTTTGTTTTTCTTTATTAGTTAATTCTGAAACAATATTCCACGCCGATCTTGTAGGATTGTCAGAGTTATCAATTTTACATCAAGTTGTATAGATTACATAAATATCAATATTGATTAAATAAATGATGTTAAGTGTGATGTAAATTTCAACGAATTTCTGATCATTCAGGCCAAATATTATCCATAGAAATAATACCAGATATCACAAACATGTATAAAACAAAACGAATATTTTGTAATTCTGGCTATGACAGCGTATTATTCAATAATAATAATAATAAATGGTCTTTATTTCCCAAAACAAACATTATACATCATAGAAAGGAGGTAATAGATTTCAGCTTAAAGACAATTGGCTTGAATTATACTAGGTTAACAATGTTAATGATGCAATGAAAAAAATTTCTGATACCCTCAAGTGCTATATTGGGATATGTTTTCCGATTAAAAAAGCTAGGATAGATGTCAAAAATAATAAATCATGGATAACAAAGAGATTAAAAATATCGTTGAAAAAATTGAAACAATTATACCATAGATCATTACAAACAGGCAATGAAAAAAAGTTTATTATATACAATAGAGACGATTATAGACTTTTGATCTTGTAGACCATGCTCAACTTTTCGAAAAATGTTTCCGATATGCTTTTAGAGGTGTTGCATATAAATGAATCGAATTATATTTATCTAATAGGTGTTAACGCGTAGAAGTAAATAATAGCAAATCAAATACACGAAAAAAAAAAATGGATTGCGGTGTCTATCAAGGATCTACCCTTGAGCCATTATTATTTTTAATTTTTATGAATGACCTACCGGAAATTGACACTCAAAATAAATTAGTGTTTGCAGATGATAATAGCTATTTGTATACCGAATGTAATATGATCGACTGTTTAATATGCAGAATATATTTTGAAAAAAATTTCAAGCTGGTTTCAACACAAGTTATCCCTCAACACTTCTAAGACCGTATTTATCCATTTTACACGCAACCGTGAAGGTATGAAGAGCAACCATCTTGTAAGAATTAATAATTTTTAGGAATTCCTTTAGACAATAAGCTTAACTGAGAGACACATCTAAATAACTTGTGACCTAAACTTGAATCCAGCTGTTATGCATTATATAGACTTAAGAAGTTAGCGAACCTATCTGTTCTGCTAACGTTCTACTATGCACAGTTTGTTTCAGAAATAAATTATGGAATGTTTTGGGGCTGTTTGCCTCATAGTGTCAGAGATTTTTACTTGCAAAAGAAAGCCATTTGAACAACATATGGTTTATCTAATTTATCATCTTGTCAAAAGACAATTAAAGCCAATAAATTGCTAACATTACCCTCTATCTATATAAAAAACATCGCTATCCATGGCTAAACTAATTTAAATTTATTTGTAAACAAAATCATGATTACGACACTCATGGAAAAGATGTATAGAATAATTTAAGTATTTCAGAAATAAATCCTGGTTACATACTAATTAAGTTATATAATAAGTTTCCAGATCATATAAAATCTATAAATAACATTTAGGAGTTTAAGCATTATGTAGATGTATTTTTATATACATGTATTTTATATCATAGAAGAGTACTGTTATTTCTACGTCAGTTACTGCTTGTGATTTTTCTTTATATCAAGGTTTTCCTTGACTTGTCCCATGTCGCTGTACTTTGTACTTGATTTTCTTTTTGGACAATAAATTATTGTTCTACTCCAATCTCTTCTCTGCTCTCCTCTTCCCTCCTACCCGATTCTGTCCCATCCTATCCTGCTCCATCCTATCCTATCCTCACATCCTATCCTATCCTATTTTTAAATGAGTTTTTAAAACTTTATTAGAATTGGTGGAGTAATATACTGCATTTTTATCTATAAAACACATGGTCGCTATTACTTTTATTGATACACTTACTCCATACAGACTGAACCATTATATTTTAGTAAATAGACTAAGACGGCTTTGGCAGCGAAATCGCGATGTCAACGCCAAGGCCGAGATAATCAGGCCGCAAAGGCAGATCAGAACCTCCATAAACACTGCGAGGGACCAGAAATGGAAGGACAAACTGGCAGCGCTCAATCCTCAGAACTGCTCGCTGTGGAACCTAGCGAGGGTCTTGAAAAATACGCGGGAGGCTATACCCGTGTTGAACGAACGGACAGATGTCGACGACAAACGCTCAAAGGGCGAGCAACTTAGTTACCCATTTCGAAAGCATCCACAATAACGATATACCAAACAATTTAGAGCACGACCGCATCGAAAGTGACATTAACGAAATCATTGGGCATGACGTACAAATGACAAGACGAGAATTTTTGAAGGTCATGACCAAGCACATGGAAATAGCACAAATTGTCAAGGATTTACCAATCAATAAAGCTCCGAGGAAGGAGTGCGGTGAGTATAAGCTGCTCAAATATCTCAAAGGTATTGTGCAATTGACGTATATCGTTAACTCGATCCTGCAACTACAGCACTGGCCCAGCCAGTGGAAAGTCACCTTGGTCATTCCCATCTTGAAGCCGAACAAGAACGCGAAGTTCGCCGGCAGCTACGAGCCCATCTCGTTGCTGTCAGCGATCTCTAAGTTGGTGTAGAAGATCGTCCTAATCAGATTGAACACTGTTCAGGAGGAGCTTCACATTGACGATGAGCCTCAGTTCGGGTTCAAGAATGGCAGTACGCTGATGACACAGCCATGTAAGCGCATTCACACAACGCCCAAGCAGTGAATATACTGCTGAAGGCGCACATGGCTTGTACCACGGCTCATTACGACCAGTGGAAGATTCGGATGAAAACTGAGATGTCCGAGACGATAGTTTTCACGCGTCGGTATACAGAGAATAAAATCATACTACCCATTTCGATCAGGGGAAACAAAGGGGGTTAGACTGGACCAATGACTGACGTTTAACACCCACATAAATGAGACTGTACGGAGGACAGTCTACTCTCTGTCCAGGAGGCTGTGTCCGCTTATGGTCAGGGGTAGCAGACTCAACAGACAAAACAAAAAACTGTTGTACACAATGGTGGCCAGACCTCCATCACATACGTGGCGTCACCGGTGTGGTGTACCATCCCGGCCACGACAATGAAAAAACTAAAAGTACTCGAGCACAAATTTATGCGGCTCATTTCAAATTCTGGAAGGTACACCTCCCTCAGAGACCTATACGCACGTTGCAACGACATAACCCCGATAGCGGATTACGTCCAACAGATTTCCCAAAAGTTTACTCTTTCAAGCTTGGCGATAGTCCGCTAACATTAAACGCCCTTTGCCGTACCAGACGTTATCGATTTTTCGGCAGCCCTTGTAGCCAAACTTCAACAACAATAACTTCCGCTTACTCTATCCATCTTTACTGACATTTCATACCTTTTGTATCTTTAAATCCTTCCTGCCCCCCTCATCCTTTCTGTTTGTAACCTTTTTGTCGCATTGGTTTTTCTTGTTTTCTTTTTGTACATTTTTGTTTCTAAATTCATTTCGCTTCACAAATTTTTAAAAATCAAAACATTATGTATAACCCAAAGTTTTAAAAGGCCAGCCATGCGCAGCCTAGTATTGACGTATCTCGCGGAAGGCGCTTCGTTCAAATTGAGGTGTTAGCGTCAGATACGAAATTAAAATTGATCAGTGCGCGAGTGTTTTAATTTAGTACGTAGTTTTTATTCGGTTTTGTGAAGTTTGTTCTTTATACATTTTCCTAATTTTAACACCTTTTATAATCCATCTGCGACGGCCGGTCCTGCAATCTGCCACCACATTAGCGCGGTGGTTGCACGGTCGAACACGGTGTGGGTTCTGGGGAGGTACTTTTTTGTATTAAAATAAGAAATAAAGTCTTATTGAATTGAATTCTATTTTACTATGTATTGTTAAAGTTTAGAAATTAATTATTTAAATGAAAATGAATATCTCTAGTTATTACTGGAATAATACATTTCCAGACTTGTTCACCTTTTATGTTTCAATACAACAATCAATGAAAAGCGCCCTTTTCTAACGGTAAATAGAGAACGAGAAAGAGAAACTGTTTGCTAATTGAAGTAAAAAAAATGTTTAACAAAATTTACATATTAATATATTTGGAATCCAATCAATGTTGGAGTATTATGTTGTATCCTCCGGCTCTGCACTGACTTAATTCATTTTACTAAGTGTTGCAGTGTAAAAAAACTCCATGACTTTGGCGCTTTTTCAACCCAGTTAATAAAAATAATCAATATCGATTATCTGCTAAATAGAAACATCACTTGTCAATGTCCTGATTTGCATTTAAAAAGAAACAATCTATATTTTAATCAACACCTCGTACCGGCATAATAGAAACTAGATTGATTAATAAACTGCCACAGAGCTTATGCTATTAATATCAGTTAATATATTTTGTGCCGGAGATAGACCCTCATCATCAGTGTCCAACCATAGCGAATCGTTGTAGAGTTAGCGCCCTTGTAATTAATACCGAAACTCTGTTCCAAGAACACGTCGGAACACGCCTAGATTTCAATCAACGTGTTTTGACGCTATTATTATATACCCACTTATTAATTTAAGGAAACCTCCTAAACTAGTTTTTCGTTTTGCGGCGAGTTTGCTGATAATTTATTGCGTATTTTCGGTGATGTGACGCTTAAAAAACGAAGAGATCGGTTTATGTCAGTTTTTGCAGGCCATGTAATTATCAAGTTTTTCAAATATTAATGGTTGCTGTTACACCTATTTAATTCAATCAAATAATAGAACAGTTAGTTGCACATACAAGGTGTTGGGGTGTTGGTAAATTTCGTTAATACATTTCAAGTTACATTTTTTCATTCATAATATGAATCTATAAAGACATGTCACTAGTGCTCAAAGTCCGATTTCGGCCTTATTATAAGACGTTGGAAAATTATTTTTTTATGGAAGCGGTATAGGTAGTGTCAAATGGAATTTGATTTTTTTCAAATGGAACACTCTGTATATTATTGTATTTTTGAATTGGCACGTTAATTCTTTACGGTTTTTGTGAATAATATGCTATATCAAAAATCGATATCTCCAGAGATTTTTTTCATTAAACATCGTTAAATTATAATACTTTTCATTTCGAATGGATCTAGTAGCCATGATTTTGGCATAAAGTGAGAAATTTCTATATACCTATATCAAAAAATTAAATTTCGAACCGATGTGCGTACATTAAATATCAGATTTAAAGGTCTTCTAACTTCACCGCAGCACCGTACTGAATTGTTTAAGAGATCATTTAGTTATCACATTAGTAAAATTTATAATGAGTTGAATAGTCAGCTAAAAGAGAACAACATTACTAGATTTAAAAAGATATATATCATATTTGTTCCAACGTCAATGTACATTATTATAGCTGTTTATGTAGACAATTAAGATTAAGATAATATATTTGAAGTTGTGTATTTCAATATTACAACGTTATCTCTTCTCTTGTTATTATATATCGTCTGTCTATTTTACGAGGGCTACACCAAATAAAGTCGAGTAAACTCTAACTTGGCGGGTCCAAAGGTCGCTTCGTCGTATGAAGTAAGAAACTATTTACTCGATAACTCAGGTATGACAGTGGTTCTCAAACAGTTTACAAAAATTTACAAATGATTTTATGTCTGTAACTGTAATGCAATCGCTAAATAATTATACAAAAATATTAAAGGTGTTATCATAAAATATTAGGAAATATGAATTTACTAATTTCGTTGTTTTAGTGTAATTCTGATTATACCGATATATGCTCGGGTACAACTGAAACCGATAACAAAAAATGAATTGTCCAGTTCAGTCAATAACAATGTTAGTTATTAGAAGAAAAAAATAATAGAAAACTAATATTGTTCGAAAACGTGCATCTAATGTTTTTGGTTTCTTTTTAATTCGTTTTTTTATTTTCAAGGATACATTATTAATATGTTGGTGCTTAATTCTGCTAACTGTTCTGAGACTTATGTTTAAGGCTTCAGAAACTCTTTCATGAATTCGTTCAAGAGGTACCAAGGGTCCCTTGTTTTCCTTTTCTGTTGTAAAATAATCTATTAAATTTAATACCAACTTCTTTGACTGTTCATTTAAGACGCCTAATTTAGTTACCACATTTACCAAATATTATATTTTTATAATTTAATATTATTCGAAATAAATATTTACACACGTGTATCTAATTTAGAAACCCGGACACATTCAACGTTAAACAGAATGACCGGATTAGCGACCCTCCAAACCGCAAACTGTAGATGGTACGTCTGTTTACTGGATAAAAACTATAGATACGCCACGCCCATATCATTAGGTGATATAGGAATGGGCTGTAAAAAATACCTTAAAAAATACTACAGCTTTGGCACACCGCCGGTAAACTGTTCGATCTAACTATTTATTTAGCAAGAAATAAAACACGAAGGATTGAGGGCCTATGGCCTATGTAATATACAATAAATTAAAAAAAAATGGCTGTGGATATTCGTCTGACAAGCGAATAAATAACCAGACCATTAAATAAAAAGGGATAAACTCGTGCGGAATAATACAAGAAAAATGTTTAACGAAAAGAAGGCTCTACGAGACACCTCGTTAACTTTTTACAGACCACTTTACATTTCAAATCTTATTACATTTTGACGACCCCTCGTATATGTCAACTTACCTTGGAACTTAACATTCTATTTCATTTAATTTATTTCTTGCAACCGTTTCACATTTCAAATCTTATTACTTTTTGACAACCCCTCATATACACCAGACCACGTTCAGTACCTTGAGTCTTAACATTCAATTTAGTTTCATCAATTTCTAGCAATTAATAATAAATAATAATAAATACACCACAGATAATGACTACCCCCTTTATCCCAGAAGGCTCTAGAAGAGCCTTGTGTGGGAGGGGCTACACATTTAGAGACACACACCCAATATACGTGTATAGTGGAAAAATCCCTTTCACAGTATTTTCCACTGCCACGACCGGGGATCGAACCCGGAACTTTTGGGTGAAAGGCAAGTGCGCTCACCTCTCGACCATCAGTCATACAATTCAATTACTATTTCAAATTTCACTACTTTTCAACCACCCCTCGTATACATAAAAAAATACTTACCTTATCTTAAACCTGAAAGTTTTGATTCGGTTCATAAGTTAATTCCTATCCGTTTACTAAATTCAAGTTTCAGTAATTTTTAATCACCCCTCGTAAAACACATACAATATCTCGATTACCCTTTCAACCGATATCTCCGCTCAAACTCGATTCGTGCCTGTTAGGAACATCCTCATATCTTATTTTCAGACACCTCGTACCTAACAGGAACATTCTCATATCATTTCAACTGTTAAACGTCTGACCTTCGTGACAAGTTTACGGGGTCCTTTCAGATCATTAAAATTTCCGTCAATAAAACTTCAATATTTCCAAAACCCGAATCGATTCAAACTTCGTTTTCATATCAAAAAATTCTCCTTTTCATTGCCGATTTTTTCATATAACTTTCATTTCAAAATTTTAACTTTTTGCAAACTATTGCGCAATATTGTGAAATATTTCGCAATCGTGCCGATCCAGACTCAATGGTTCCAAATCCAGGTCTAAATAGGGGGTAAGAACGTTCGTGCTAGGTTCATGGGGTACGAAAAACGCAACAGACTAACAGTATATCGATGCCCGGCAAGCCCAAAACAAGTTCAGTTTTGCCGGTGACTCCTGTGTTAAGTACTCGCGAAGTGGTTTAGTGGAAAAAGTTATTTAAAAACTGATTTTAGTGTAACAAGCTGATTTTGCTAGTGCATCGGTCCGTTTACTATTTAACTAAAGTTGTAGATACCCACCGTCTAGCAGGGCTTTCTTATTCCCTGTCCCTGCATACGTTTCGTAATTAACTGTTCAGATCTAGCTTCCCAGGCCGAAACCTGGTTAAAAAGAGTTAGCTTTAGGTATTCACCTTAAGTGGCCCCATTTATTTTAAGAAAATACTTCGCCTTAAGTGGCTCCTTTCTATTTTTTCATTCGCTTACGAGGTTCAACTTTCCAAGTGAATTTTTTCCGATTTAATTTTGATTAAACATTTTATTAAATATATTTTCACAGGGGTTTTTAACATACAATTTCTGTTGTCGATTAGTTTCTGATTTTCGAAAAGGAAACTTGTTATATAAAATTAAATTAATTAAAAGGGGGATTGCCTTTTAAAACTTTGTTCAGTTTAAATCTGAATAAATAATTTTGTACTTTCGTTTAAACAAAAGTGTTTTAATTTCAAGAAAAATCATACACAGGGTGTAGCCGTTGACCCTGCACAAACTATAAAAGACAAATCAGTGCTAATTCAAGCAGGCTTTAATCAAGTGTTAAAAACAGGGTGTAGCAATTGACCCTAACCTCACTACCAGAAATCGAACCCTGAGACTCTACCAAACCAAAAATAAGTGCACGAAAGGCTCCCGGAGTCTCAACCAAGCTCTAGGGCTTTAAGCTCTGCCGACGATTTTTTTATTTCCCGAAAAAAGGAGACCGTTCGTGTTCACAACGAAGACCGCGTCCTCGCCTCACACATCTTCCAGCGGCTTGTATATCAGTGTATGCGCAGAAGTTATGTAACCTTAAATAAATGAAAAAAAAAACTTCCGAAAATGAAGAATAAGGAAGATATATACCCCTTAAAAAGGGGATAATAAATTTGAAACATTACTCCACCCCCAGCATCATCATATACTTACATGAAATTAATATTTTCTGTACAATTTCATGAGCCATTAAACATAGGGCATATATTTTTTATAATTAGTTATACCTAGTCATTTAAGTTAACAATACATATAACATCATGATGAATATCTAAAACACAATATATCAAAACTCGGGTACCTATCTAATTAAATATACACTCGAACGAATTTCGATTTGATGTGTATTAAAGATAATTATCTATATAATAGACTATAATGACTTTATTAACGTGGTCTCTATTGAATAACGTTACATATTGCGTAAAGTACCAGATGAAACAATAAACAAATCATCGTTGAATGTGCGATTATTATAGCCGCGGTAAAAGCTATCTTTGTGGGTTCACAGATTATATACATAAATCTGATCGTAATATTTTTATGCAAATATAAACCATATGGTTATGGCGCGATAACCTGGAAAGTTTTAATTTATCCGCTGTTATATTTATCCTCCGACTTTTTAGTTTGAAAATTTCAGGTCAAGCTGAAAGCAATTCGGAGGGAATTAATAGGATATATTTGGAAGGCAAGAAAGTATTGTAGTTTACAGGGTAAAAATAAGCTTATTTAATATTTTATGAAAATGTAAACAGTAATATACAGGGTATACCACGATGGAATATCATAAATGAAGGAACGTATAGCATTGCTAAATTTTCGTTATTTGTATTACGTAAAAAAATATAGTTAGTAACGGCTTGAGATTGTAGATTGTGATTGCTTTACGGGGTCGCTTGGCTTCAAACAGCCTTACTTCAATTCGACCTAAAAGATATTTTGTAATTTACCCTACATCTAGTGGTTATCTCAGGATTCCCAGACTTTTTACAAAGCTTGTGATTTTCCTGGGGGCTAATTTCCCTATGGCTTCCGGCGTTAATTCCGCCTGTTCTAGGAATTTTAGTCTAGTGCGGACTAATATCTTGCATTCACATAGTATGTGTTCCGCAGTTTCAATTGCAGTATCGCAATATCTGCATTTATTATCTACCGCCTTGCCTATATTCTTGAGAAGGTATCTCAAGGGGCAGTGGCCAGTTAGAAGGCCTGTGATTAGCCTTAATTCGGACTTTTCCAGTTCGAGAAGCCATGTGGCATTCTTTGTCGAATAAGTTATAAACTTTTTCGCTTGTCTTTGGCCTGGAGTATTCTTCCAGTAGGACTTTTTCTGATCCTTTTCCCATTCTTGGATCTCCTCCGCTATATGTCCCTTGGCAAGGCCACAATACGGTTCGGGTCCAATGAACGGTGCTTCAGCTCTTTTTTTGCAAGGCTATCAGCAAGTTCATTTCCTTGTACTCCCTCATGCCCTGGCACCCACATAGATTCAAAGGTATCGGACCTTAGAGCCTTTAGTGCTGCCTGGCTATCTGATAGTATATAGATCTTTGCCCTTCGGATGCCTTTATTTAGGCATACTTGGGCACACAGATCTATGGCATAAATTTCTGCCTGAAAGATGGTTGGGGTGTTACCGAGGGCTTTGAATAGCCTACAATTCGGCCCTGCTACTCCCACTCCTACCCTTTCAGCCATCTTGGATCCATCTGTATACCAGATAAGTGACCCCTGTTCCAATCGCAGTGACTCCATCTTGCTCGTCTGACGACTTTCAATTAGCACGTCAAACGGGCAGCCAAAGTCTTGTTTGACTGGCATTGAGTCAGTGGGTTTGGTCATGGACTTCAGATGGATTACCTCCAGAATCCTTAAGTGACCAACCAGATCACCTGGTTTGAATTTATGTACCTGGTGCCGTCGTAAGGCACTGAGTGCCGCCTCCTTCCTTACATGTAAGTGCAAGAGAAGTAGGTCTAGCCTCCATAGCTGCTGTGGGATACGAGTGCATTGCTCCTGTAGTCCCTAAACAGGCAAGACGTTGCAGTTTCTGCAACTTTCCCTGTGCTGTTTTTTCTTCTGTTTTTGGCCACCATACGCATGATGCGTAGGTTACCATAGGTCTGACACCCGAAAGATAAGACCAATGTGTCATTTTCGCTCTTAGACCCCAAGTCTTACCAAACAACCTACGGCACGTCCATATTGCCGCTGTTGCTAGTAAGAGTCCGTGCCAGATGTGAGTTCCAGGTAAGTTTTTGGTCCAGGATTACTCCTAGATACTTGACTTCACTGGAAAGATTTATTATCGTTCCATTCAGTACAGGAGTTCTAAGATTGAGTCTTCTCCTTTTAGTGAACGGGACAATAGTTGTTTTGCTCGGATTGACATTGAGTCCCTCTGACGAGCACCATTTGGATATTATATTTAAGGCAATTTGCTTGAGGTTGGAAATCATGACCTCATTTTTGCCTCTCACAGTGACGACCAGGTTATCTGCATATCCCTGGACGCTAAAGCCTGAATTACTCATTTTATGTAGGAGATTATCGACCACCATTGACCACAGCAAGGGTGATAGGACTCCACTTTGTGGACAACCCCTGACTGCAGTCACCATAGCCGACTCATCCCCCACACTTGTGGTAATAATTCTGTTTTTAAGCATGGATTGTATCCATTTAATTGTAGGTGACTGTATTCCCCTTTTTTCCGCGGCTTTTTGTATGGATTCATAGGATCCTCTATATCTACGAAAGCACACATAGCCACTTCTTTTGCTGTAAATGTCTTTTCAATGCCTTGAACCAGGCAATGTAGAGCATTTACTGTTGATTTGCCAGGTTGATAGGCAAATTGTTTTGCGTGAAGCGGTGTTCCTGTAAGGATTTCGCTTCTAATGTGTTGATTTAAAAGTTTCTCCATTGTTTTTAGGAGAAATGAGGTTAAGCTAATGGGGCGGTACGACTTAGGCTTGTCTGGTGCACGTCTGCCTATTTTCGGAATAAACGCCACCTTAACTTCCCTCCAAGCTTGGGGAATATACCCCAGTGTATAGCTTGCTATAAATATACTTCTCAGGCATGTGACAAGCTGCTCAATTCTTCTTCTTCCTTCTCTGGTAGGATTATGAACATCCTCATCCAAGTAGTCTTGTAGAAATTCACCCTGAATTATGCGAGAGCCTGGGAAATGAGTGTCTAAAAGCACCCTTATGTTTTTCTGCTGACTCTTGGTGTGCTTACCATCGGGCTTTTTGAGTAGCCCTATTCCATTTGAGTCGTCTTTAGCAAGGACTTTTTGTAGGCGCACTGCTGGGGCTGGGTTCATCTATACCTTCGCAGAACCGTCTCCATGATCTTCTTTTAGACCTTCTCAATTCTGTGTTGTACTCCGTAAGGGCTTTTCTGTAGTCCTCCCAGTTTCCAGTGTTTTTAGCTCTGTTTAAAGCTTTCCTAGTCTCAGCTCTGAGGCGGCTGAGATCCCTATTCCACCAGGGCACATCTCTTTGGACTGCCCGTTGTTTAATGGGACAACTTTTTTCATAACATGATGTCATGATGTTCTGGAGTTTATATGAGGCTATATCTAATTCCTCTATTGTATCGATGGAATGTGTTACGCCTTCGACCTCCGCCCTCAAGTGTTCTTTATAAACACTCCAGTCCGTCAGTCTGGGTATTCTACATTCCCCGAGGCTTGAGATAGACACGACACGTAGAGTTTGTGACAGTTTGTTATCTGTTCATTTTTATTTCTTATCGACAATTTGTGAAGTTTTTTTTACCAAAAGAACAATGTTATCATGTGCCCAAAGAAGTTGCTATTCTAGAGACCATGTTAACAAAAAGGAAGTCACCGAGATAACATTTCATAGGTTAGTATATAATATTAAACAACACACAGAGCCGGGTTAAGAAAATTCATTTAATTAAATTAAAAAAAAAAAATGTATTTTCAAATTTTTCTTTTGATCAGTCGCCCTTGGACAGCCATAGGGTTCAATTAATAAAAGCAGTAGTAAATAAATAAGCAAATGTTAGGCTGTACTATTTAAGTAAAAATAAAATAAATAAGTGACAAAACATTAGGCATAATAAGAACAATAAATATATATTTACTTAGATATGTTTTGTTTTATTTAAATATTCACATATATCCTTTACTCTAATTCATTTTATTGAAAAACCTACATTTATTAAAATAGTCCATTTAAAGAGTCGGGATTTATAACAAAATTACCGAATGTTTTCGAGTGTGCCCAAACGATTCCCGGGGTCAAACCAATTTCTCCACCTCAGCAACCCCCTCAAATTGACCAAAACCCACCCCCGACGTAATCTTTTCAGTGAACCCGTTCATTTTCCCCAGTTTTTCGACTGTTGCTGCTCCCTCGAGTAGAACAGAAGGTCCCTCGAGGGATTTTATCTCAGCCACCCCTACCCCAGGTTTGCAGCACTTGTAGAGAGTGGAAAATTGATTGTTTTTGAAAAAAATTGGTATTTTATAAGAGGTGTTTCTTTGAGGAAGATGGTAGGTAACCAGAGTTGTGTAACCGGCCCCGGGGGTTGTTTTCACCCTTCAAAGGGGTGGAAAATCAATTTATAATAACACTTTAATAAACATATTTCTTATACTATTTTTCAATTATAGATGAAAAAATTCCACCCCCTTGAAGGGTGAAAACAACCCCCGAGGCCTCCTACAAAATATAAATTTTTTTCTCGCAAAAACAAATATCAATTTTTCACCCTCTACAAGGGTTGGAAGCCTAGGGTAAGGGCGGCTTAGGTCAAATCCTTCGAGAGACCTTCCGTTCTACTCGAAGAAACAGTAATTAATCGAAAAACTGCCATAAAAACTGAATTAATCGCGAATCCGCGGTTTCCTCGACCTTCCTACGCGGTTTTCACTAAACCCTCCAGGTGTATCGTGGCGTAACTACCAAGTGTCATTCAAGACGTTCAAATAAACACAATAAAAAAAATTTCGTAGGGCACGAATTTAGCAGCAAAAGTCTAAAACGCCTGGATTAGTTCTTGTAATTTAAAATAGTCCAGATTTGGCAAGACAACCATTTTGATACTACACTTAGCCACACCTACCAAGGCAGGGTGTTCCATTTAAAATAACGAAAGTGTTGCCAGTTTTACCTACATTTGGCAACGCCGCGCTGTCGATAATGTTTTAGGCTGACAGATCATACCTTGGTACTTTGGTACCTAAATTTCCAAAAGGATATGTTTACCCGTTCTCCATATACTTCTAATACTCCATCCACCATGAATCACCCCGTATATGTCTACGACATACACAATTATATCTCTGCAAAATTTATTCAAATATCTTATTGAAACCATATAGCCCTTAGGTAGTATTAAATGACAGTCTTTAGTGGAGATAATTAAATTGTCTATATACGACGATGAATTGAATATTGTTAAATAGTATTTACAGCTTTTCCAGGTACGGCTATCGTGAATCAGTACGCTCATTGTGCCGCTTGAAGAGCTGATGCCCCCTGCGTATCTCTGCAGGGGTTCACACCTGCCCCCTGGATTATTTAATATATTCACATACCGACGTTAATCATTCCAACACTTCTTTGTCGAGGTACCGCTCATCATTAGCGTCTATAAAGGGGGGGTAAGGTGTTGTATCTCTATTCGAAAATAGCTTACACTTGGATTTTTTAACCGAATAAAGTTGATGAAAATAAATGGTGCCTATGAGCGAACAAAATGCATTCAACCTGGAAGCTGTAGGTCCTATAGAACAGGCAGACGAATTATAATTTTGAATTCATCGTCAAGTATCAAATAGAATAGAAATTTATTCATACTGTACATACAAAAAAATGTTTGAATACGCCAGTTAAGATACAGAGTGATATAAAAACAATTGTATAAATTAATCGGCAGCTACTTGAAGCGGATGGAACCTCTCCACCCTGTGGATCTTTGAAACCGAAAAGAGCATTAAATTTGCCAAAATAGCACTCAACGTAATCCGATCTCAACCAAAACCTTTTCAGATCTTCTGGAGCACTAAAGAAACCCTCAAATTGATGAATTTACAACACTCGCCTGTGGCTCGTGCTGCAAATTTCATTTGCGCGAGATATTACCTACATTATCGCTCGTTGAAAAAATCGCGAAACCGCGAAAAAATATTATTTTTAACTTTATCATTTTACAATAAAAAATCATGCACGTTGTCTGCTTGATACTTGATAAAGATGGCAGTCAATAGTTATTTTTAACTAGCCTTGAAGATCATTTATATGCATTAAACTGCTACCTTGAGGCACCATAGTAGGCACCGACTTACCATCTGATAGATACAATTTGCTGTCAACCGTTTGTATGACTTTCTGTGTGCATTGACTTAGGTAGAATATAATCTAAGAATAGAAGAGGGCGAAAAAATGCATTCTGATAATTGTTACCAAATTAAAAAAGAAATTTGCACATTGCCTCCTTGGTATCTGGACAAGGATTCGAAATTGTACTTAACTGTACCGAACCCACTCGAATAACTGAAACCTCACAATCGATCATAGATATAATAATTTCTTCTTGTATCTACCAATGTAGAAGTACTCGAAATGAATGATATCTCGAACCACTGCATAGTCCGCTGTAATATAAAATTAATTAAACCTGCACAGCAAATTTACAGGGATTTCTCGAAATTTAATCATGATTATTTTTATTTGCGAGTTGGTGGAAGTTGAGGGCATGGTTATCCTAAATAACAGTACTTGTACTTATTTGATATTCATGCTCCTTACAGAATCGCTAGAATAGCTAAGCCGCCTGCTCCCTGGCTAACTGAAAATCTCAGATTTATGATGAAATTACGGGGTAAAGCTCTAACTAAATATAAAAAATTAAAAACCAATGAGACAAGGATACAAATCTCAGAAATATTGTTAATATGGCTGTTAAATCAGAAAAGAAGGCATATCTGCAACATGCGTTTAAAACGGACCCGAAAATTTCTGGCGGAAAAGTTCATCGCTTTAAATAATGGATCTCCTCAGGGTAGTATACTAGAGCCCTTACTGTTTTCTCTTTATACTACTGATCTATGCAAACACCTAAAATTCTGCCAATTGCATCAATATGCGGATGACACAGAATATACTACTCTTTTACCTACGATCAGCTCAATTCAGCCATTCAACATATCAACTCAGATCTATACATGACTGGTAGATATTCTGGTGCACATAGATTAATCCTAAATGAGAGGAAGACGCAAGATTTTCTGTTTGGTCGAGATCGCGACTCTAGCGTCAATCATCCGCTATTTAAAATTGTGGTAAATAATATAGAACTTAAACCAGTAAGTAACTTGGAGTTTGCATGGATGTTGACCTTAGATTTACCTCTAATCCGGACTTCATTCAGTAAACTGAAAGTTTTGTATATATATAAGAATATTTTTAGTACAGAGGTTAACTAATTCCTTAATGTTGTCACATCTTGAATATTGCAATGTTATATACTGGCCAGCTTTACTACAGAGAGATAAAGACCCTTCAGAAACTACAAAATATGTGTATTAGGTTCGGTTACAATATTAGGAAAGTTGTTCATATATCTGCCGCATTTAGGAATTCTAGGTGGCCCAAGCTTAATGAACGGTTCATAATCCACATGGTCTTTTTGGTCTACAAAATAAATAACCTCAAATTACCTCCATATCTCTATAATAAACTGATCAAAGACAGCGATATTCATGAGCGTGTTACACGACTAGGGAGCCTTTACACTGTTTCTAAACATAGTTCAGCGATGTTCCAACGCAGATTTTCTTACAACGCCTCAAACATTTTTAATTCAGTACCTGATGACACCAAAGTAACTGCTAACTTTTTGCTTTTTGGAATAGATTTAGAACGTTTACCTTCAACAACCGAGATCTGATGTAATGGGATATTCACCTGTTTATGTATTAATTGTAGTAAACGAATTTGTTATTGTTACAATAGATATTCCATATATTAACTCATAATGGGGTGGTGTGTGAGCAGCTACCCACATTATCTAGTTGTTATTATATTTTACATCTGATAAATAAAGGCATATGATTATTATTATTATTATTAATATTATTACTATTTTTTTTTTGTAATCAGAGCTAAACTATATAAGAATTAAGAATAAAATTGTCGCTCAAAACAATTAATCTTACGAAAATGAAAGACCAGAACCCAGTAAAACTCTGTCAGTGCACGCCTATGCTCCCAAGAGCAATATCTCGATGATGTCTCTATTAAACCATTTGTAGCGTTGTCCAACATATCCGATTATTAATATGATGTGCTATAAGTTTTATTGTAATCCTTCACATCTTATGATTAAATTATTATTATTTAACATATGCATTTCCAACTAATAACATGCCAAATCATCCTTAGTTGGTTATAATACGTAGTCCTTCACACAATACCAAACACTCAGGCCATTGTATCTATTATAATACAAATAATTAAATTGAAGGAAATAAATTATTCATTATACATTAACAGTTAATTTAAAATTAAATACCTAGTTGCCTTAAAAGGTCTGCTACTATCACTTGGCATTGTAGATTGTGTTGCGAAATTTTTATGGTGCATTTGGTGTCGATGCCATTGGAAGATTTACTATTTTTACGCCTAGATGACATTATCTACTGCTTGTAAGAAATAAGGACAAACAGCTATTAAATGTAGCAACAGACATACATATACAGTGTATTTAAATGAAAACTCTCCTTTAGGCATCGACCAATACCGATGCATACAGTGTGTCCTACTTTTCGCGGTAACACCTTCGTATCTCAGTAGTTATTAATAAATCGATTTATTTTAAATTTTGATAAATTGTACACTTCTTCAAGATAACTAACAACGCATATTCCTATTTAATTTATTCTATAGATGTGGGGACTATGCAGGTGAAAAAGGTAAAGAGATACACAATTTACGCAAATTTAAAATAAATAGATGTAGTAATAACTGAGCTACGAAGATGTTACCGTGAAAAGATAAGATACTGTATATCGGTTATAAGTAACATCGGCAATATTGCCGATTATCTGATGGCCGAAAACTCAACCATTATGCAACATGCATATATTGTTATAGTACGTTTCATATATTAGCGATATAGCCAAGGTCAAAAATACTAAAATTTTCAAAATAAATCGAGCTTCAAGGTCACCTGATCAAAACACAATAAAAAAGTCATTCAGACACTCAAAACAGTCAAAAACCACAAATTTTCAAAAATAATTCTTAGAAAATTCATACCATATCGATAATTCTCAATTAACCTGAATTTATTATTAGAATCATTGAAACATCCAAATTAACCAATTTATATAAAAAACTTTACAAAAGACTGCCCTAACAAATACTGCTCTCATTATCTCGATTCGATAAACTATTTTCCTTTCAAATCAACTCTTAATTCAATCTCATTAATACATCAAATCATACTCCATTCACATCTCTAACAAGTCATCAGCCATTCACCAAAGCTCTCTTCCGATATACCGATATCAAAGCTTATTTTCCCATTCATATGTTCCATACTGGTCGTCTGGTCGATTGCCGAGTGGGTTAAGGCGCGAGGTAACAATCGCGATTAATCATACAGACATCGCACCACCGGGTTCGAATCCTGGTTCCGGCACTGGCACTGTTGGAGGAAATGGTTGTATGTCCACGTTTTTCGATGTGTAATCTCCTTCCGCACAAGCCCTGGCTTCTGGAATTGGGGGTTGTCTAATTTCTCTGGTATTTATTTATTTATTTTATACGCGTTGCCAGCAACTCAACTATCTTTACTTCAATCCTCAAAACTTACTTCCATTTCGTTTCAACACCGGTAACGGAACATTCTCAATGTGATATTAATATGGATTAAATTACGACTTTCAACATTACTTTACGGGACCAATTCAATTTTAGCCATATATTCAGACAGTTATCACTCATATTTCTAACACCAATTTAGATTCAACTTTTATTCATATATCAAAAAATCACGTTTTTCATTGCCGTATTTATGATATACTTTTCGACCCTAAATTCAAATTTTTCAACAAGATTGTACAATATTTCACCACTTCGAGCCATATAGACTGGCTGGGGACCCATCCAGCTCTATCCAGACTTCGGCGAGGCAAGTTCCTATCATACCGTATAAATAGAGGAGCACGACAAGCCCAAAGCAAGTCGGTTTCGGCGTACCTCAAGTTAGTTTCTGCGTTCTGCGAGCAAAGTCTCTAGGCCAAATAGTGTATAATCCTTTGTTTGGTATTAATTTTACAATTCCATTTACTAACATTATGGATTATGACACCTGCGGAGACCTCGTGTTGTGTCTAACAGTATTTATTTTGTTCACACGTTAATATTCGTCGCATTTTCTAGGAATATTACGACGTAGGTTTGTAGTTATAATATAAAGAGATACTATAATGTAAAGTGAAATAATTAGATAGATGAAGACAAGGAGAATATATAATTAATTACATTTAAATTTATTATATTTTATTGTCTTTATTTTCGACTTGGTTAGTTACAAGAGTCGGTAGATGACGGGGAACGATTTGTTTTATTGTTAGGCCAATAGTTGGAGGAGTGTGGTATATTCGCAATAGAATTAACGCTGCATCTAGAGCACTCTGGGGACTTAGAGAGAGAGTATTTGACAACCACGACCTTGCTTTGTCAACGAAAATGGCTGTCTACAGAGCAGTTGTCATTCCAACACTGCTATATGAATGTGAAAGCTGGGTCACTTACCGTCGTCATGTGAAAGAATTAGAACGTTTTCAGCAAAGACACCTCAGAAGTATGATGAAAATCCGTTGGTTCCATCACATATCAAACGTGGAAGTACTCACGAGAGCAAACAGCCTTCCAATTGAGGTGCTTATTTCAAGAGCACGCCTAAGATGGGCAGGTCACGTTCATCGTATGCATGATAACCGCCTTCCTAAATGTACACTTTATGGTGAATTGCTAAGCGGTAGAAGAAGGCGTGGCGGTCAACGAAAGAGATTCAAAGACGCTTTCCATGAAAATCTAAAATCCTGCGGTATTGCAGACGAGCAATGGGAACGACTTGCAGCGGACAGAACCGAATGGCGAGGGGTTGTGGCCAGCTATCAAGGAAATGTTGCTGCAAGAAGGCCGAATCCAAGACCCAACCAGGTCTATGTTTGTCCTGACTGCGGTCGACATGTGCTCTCCCGAATTGGCCTCTATAGCCATAGTCGTGTGCACCGTAGATGAATGGGAATTACAATAGACTACACCTTTTACTTGTTTTTTATTGTACACAATTTATCGACTGTAACATTTTTATACTCGGACTCGAGTAACGGCTAATAATAATAATATACTTTTTACATGTCCTTTTCAATTTCTTATTATGGACTCTAATATATTCAGGCAGTTGGCTGTATAATTTAATTCCATTGATTTGTTTTTGACAAATTGTTTTGATGTATTTTGGAGTTTGATACGCGTTGTTAGATCTATTTCTTGTTTTATATACCAGCGATTCAAATGTACGTTTCTTGTTGTGAGTATAAACTATAGCCCGAGGGTGTGACCACTCTCAAAAATTGGGTACAGCAGATATAGGATTTATGGAATTTACTAGGTATTTTTGAATATTTCTCTATTGAAAAAGTATTTACAGATATTTACCAGTATTTATAAATATTTACAAGTATTTACAGATATTTGCAACTATTTACAGAATTTACAAGTATTTTCAATATTTACAGTATTTATCGATATTTATATACTAAATAGTTTGAAATACGAGGAAGTTAAAAATAGTTTAAAGATATATTTAAATTTTCTAATTTAAAATATTTAACTGTACACGTATATTGTATCAATATGTATATAATTTGAAGGCATTTCGTTTCTTTTTCTTATCAGAAAAGATGTATTAATTTAAATAAATCTTTTATTGATCGATAATTCACATTATTTTATGTAATAATACGTTCTAAAAAAATTAAAATAAATAATAAGATGTTAAAATTAAAAAGCAACCCTGCTTTGTGAATCCAAACGATTCCCGATGTTCTTTTAAGTTGTTGCTTAACGTCTTTGTACTTTGAATCCAGGATTAACTTATCTGATTGATATATGGTCATGCGACCAGTACCAATCATTTTAATTGGCCCCCAAAAAAAGTTTCTTTCCTCACTTCCTCAATATCACTACTCTTCTTGGGTCAAAAAATTCTTCTAAAGAGGTTTTAAGAAATTTTACCAGATATTTACATTATTGATTGATTTACATTAGGATTTAGTGGATACAAAATCTGGATGTGGAAGTGGTGATTCCTTCGGCAGCGGTTTTTACTTTGATAAATAGACAGTATACATTAACGTCATTTTTTATATAATCTTTCATCCACAGGTTTTGGTCGAATTCCAGAAGGGTACTATCTCCTACAATTTCTGGTGGGACGCCGTTCTCCTGCAGTATATCTTCTGTTACTTCACCATGAAAATCTAGCGGATTTATGGCGACACTTGCCGAATTATCTAGAGATACCGATAAAGCTATATCTCCATCAACTTCAACATCATCTTCATAATCAGAATCATTCTACTTTGTTAACTGATCCGAATTTCCATTAATTGACACTTTTCTAGAAATTATACTAATAGCCTGCCAGTCACAAGTCTTTTTATCAATCCCCAATAATTTACAGTCTTGAATCGCTTTTTCTAATGATATCATACATTTTTCTTCTATTTCTCGTTGATTTACTCGGTTTTGATGTAGACTTTCCACGAAAGGAAATTTGAAATTATCTGCCAAATCATTCACTATTTCGTTTATAGTTTCAATTTTATTAAGTCTAACGTTAATGTAAACTAAAAATAATTACAGTAGAAAATGATGATGATGATGTTAATGATAGCGAGGATTGAAATATTTGCTCATATGGCTCACATATTTATGACTATTTACAAATATTTATTTTCATTTACAAGTATTTACAAACACTTATAAATATTTACGGAGCAGATATACCATATTTGTAAGGTAAGTATTATAATTTAACGGTTTTTAATGAACAAGTAAAAATATCTCTTGAAATATCGATTTTAGGTTCAGGATATTATTCATAAAAACCGTAGAGAATTAACGTGCTAATTCAAAAATACAATAATATGCACACTGTTCCATTTGAAAAAATTGAGAAGAGTCACTTTGAAATGTCCAGAATGGACATTTTCACTAAATTCAAAACAAAAATGTTTATTCGAAAGCTAATAGATATTCACCTTATGCAACTCTGTCTCGAATATGAATCTCACAGTGTTTAATAAAAAAATAGACAATTATTACGGCAATTCGAACACGCATTTGACCTTGGACTGAGTGACGTCACACGCCCGGAATTATATTGGCAGCATTTGCCAGAACGCCACTGACATCACACCACAGGTGACACATGTTTACGTTTAGTTTTGTGGTTATGTTCTATGGTGGCGTTACTGGGTTTGGCCAACTTCTTCTCAACTTTGGCACTTTTAAACCATGATTTTCGTCTGCTCTCATCTCGTGGAACGTAAACGAATATTTTGCTTGGACAATTTATGTTGTTATTTGTACATGTTGGAACAAAGCACTCTTTAAACATTTTCGAAACACAAAAATCCAAGAGAAACGATTGTCAATTGTCAATTTTAACGCCAACTGTCAAAAAGCAGGTAACCAACTATGCAATAGTATGTCCTGTTCAAGGTTGTAACACCCCTTGGCTTAAAACCAGGAATTGTTTCAATTGTGCGAACGGCAGCTCTGGGTTATGGGAAAGCGAGGTCGTGGTTCGATATTTACTCAATTTGGTAACTTGCTGTATATAAAAAAAATATAAAATAGTGAATATAAATATACATAAAAAAATAGATGTTCAGGGCGCCACCTTAACTTATTATATGAACCAGGAGTATTGTGAAAGCTAAGGAAAACAATACTGAGTACCTAAGTTATGTAATAAGCTCACCAATAATATATATCCAGCTAAATGAGTAAAAGAAAGGAAACACACATGTTAATAATAAGTTGACTTTAATATATGATAATGGGACAGTTGAATAAATTTAATAAGCAATAGTAAAAAAATTGAGTTAAGTTAAAATTTGAATGATCGATAGTAAAAAAATATTAAATTATGACAAAGGTTTAACAAGTATTATTTAAAAAAATTACAGGTAAAAATATTAATGTGAAAATTTGTATGAATATTTGAAAACGTTAAATTTAATTTAAATGGTACCATTTCGTAACTTACTTAACTTAAAAAATATCTGAAAAGTGAAATTTTAAATCAAAAAAATTGTTATAAACAATACCACCAAATAGAAGGCCCTGGTGTAGCTTCGTTTCAAAATCAGGTATTACTGCAAGGACCCCTCTGCAACACGCTGCCTCCACTCTCAAATTCGTCTCCACTGTCTACGTGGTCCAAAAAAAAAAAAAAAAAAAAATCGACGACTCAGATTCCATCAATTATAGACCTCTCTTCTTAAAACATGACCATGCATATGTGCCCGTTACATCAGAAAGATGATATACCAATTATCTCACACCAAAAAAATTGCCTCATATGAGGGATACTGGCAACCCTAAGATATAAAAAAATACACCTTACAAAATGAATTTAAAACATGAATTCGCAAGACTTACCCCAAGTGACCTGTGGGGGCTCAGTTTCGATAATAAGCCTAAGCTTATGGCGTGAATTGAAAAATTACGGCTTAACAAAATTTAATAAATAGGCTACTGTCCCAAGCCTAAGCATAACCTGCTCCTTCAATGGATCACGCCTGAAAGGGCTGCTAAGATGGCTTGGCTTCCTAACGCGGTCTTGCGAATTTAAAAAAAAACTAACGATCCGACACGCAGGTCTTAATTACAAACCCAAGTCACAGACTTGTGCACTTGGCAAAATCGAAAGATAAGAAGAAGAAGAGGAGACAATAAATTGAAATTTATAACAACATAACCTTAAAATAGAGAGTGTGCTACTATGTGTTTCTGAAGGAATAAATAAAACAAGTACATAAAAAACAGGCTGTTAAACCAGCCAGGAAGAGAAGACGTCGTGTGTTTACTATATTTCGGTGTTAACTCAAAATAAGGTGTCAAGAGCTTTTCAACCTGAACAAGTTATAATTGCAGTGTTAACTGTCTGAAACGGTGCCGCATTATTTTCATTATTATTTATTTAGGTATTTAACTGCATGTGAAGCATGTTTTTGCAGGAAAGAAAGAATAAAAAAATATTTATATTTGTCTAATAAATTCCTTTTCATGAGATTTTTCACGGTAACCAGTAATACATTTATCCACATACTGGGTGGCCTAACTTACTATGCACTAATTTAATTTTTAAATTTATTACAAATCAAAAATGTAGCATATGCAATGCTACAAGGTCGTAGGCTCTTTGACGTCACTAAGGTAGGTGAGTGACGTCACGTTCAAATCCCGCGCTTTATTTCCGCACTTTTGATATGTTTTTCCGATTGAAATCGTGCTAAAAGAAAAAATAAATAAATAAATACGGCGAAACGTTTTATAAAATACTATCATATAAAGCAATAAAAAAAATTCACTGAAAAGATCCATTATCGCTGGTATAAAATACGTATAACTATATAACTATTGGTGGTTGTGTCGTTGTAGTACATCCCTTGTCTACATAATTGCAAAATGAATCTTCTTATTTAACCTTGTTGCGACCAAAATTTTCATATTTTTTTTAATAACTCGGCAAGGCCACGCCAAAACTCAAAAATCTGGAGGTCGTTGGAAAGTAATTTTACTCTGAATTCATAAATGTAAAAATATCTTGTTCCATTTTAAAAAAATGATCTCGAAGATGCTCCCCGTAGCGAGTCACCTTGTATATTTCAAAATATTTTTAAAAAGTGTAAAAAGTGTGCTTTTTGACACAAGACCATAACAAATAATTTTCCAAGGTTTTTTAATAAGGCTGACGCACTATAATAATACTATAATAATTGGTTTTCAATTTTTATATAATTGTAAAAATACTTAACTTGTAATTATAATGCGAGTTATAAAGTATGTGCTTTATATAAATTAATAAATCTATTATTATTATTAACAACTAAAGCGTCTTTTCAAGATTTTTTTTTAAATATATCGTATTGTTATACTTTGAAAATTACGTTGGCAAAGTAATAAACTTTTGAAATTCTCCACTCAACAGTTACACCACCGGTGGTCTTGAACCGTTAAAATTTCAAAAGAAATGCAATTATTGGTAAGTAGGGTAATTAAGCAATCTACCAATTACGTTTAACTACCCCAATTAAACACATTCAAGTGTATTTTAGGTAAAACGTTTTAAAGATATCGTAATTGTGGTAATTTTTAAGACTAAATTTGGCTTGCTCTACTAAACAAATGTCATAGCGGTCGCGTGTTTTTAAACGTTCCCCGACCGCAAGGATTTTTGCTTTTGTTATTGTCAAATTCGAGCTACAAGTATTTTAATAGTACCCTCTAGCGTACAACTATTAGACAATATGTTTAGGACGCACAAGGTAGAACAATTATAGTAATTGTTTGTTGTCTGAATGTCTATATTTTGTTCTTTGACGATTACAATTGCATTGGATGCACACTGCACAGGCCTGCTGTTTGTGGTACATTAGTATGCAACAGTTGCCATGCAACCCGACGGAGACATATCTATGAAGAACACATGGTGGTCTGCAGTGGGAAATTTGATTTTTTTAATGTATAATTGCTAAAACAACAGTTTTTTCTTTTTCTGATAGAATGTGTGCACAAAAATAAAATTTAAAATTGAAAACAAAACACAGACTTTGTAAATTCCATTCCCTATAAAAAAATGCAAATCGAAAAATATCAAAAATAGTCAAAGAATGCAGCCTCTTGGTCCAAAACGACAAACCTCAATAAAAAAGTACCTTTCATTTTCATTTCAAGCAAAAACTACAATTATGTCATGATGAAAACTCCGATGATTCTAAAATAACCCAAAACTATCAAAAAACACATTACAAATTCCATTGTCAATTTTACAACTTAGTTTTAAAAAAGCTCATTTAAAAAATATCGCCCCCATATAATAGCACTCAACGTCCAACTCACTTTTCGTACTCCCGCCCCGGTATAAATTTCAAATTCGTATTCATAAATTTCAAAATCATTTTCCATTCCATTTTAACGTTCACTCGATTTCGCGTTTCAACTATTTTATCTATTTCATAACAGTACACATTTCCAAATTAATGTCACCGCGGGGACGGTAGCACAGTGGTTAGCGCGTCAATAATTAATTAAAGTAGAAATGTAAATTATAGGCAATAAAAACTATTTTTAATTGGTAAATAGCTTTCACGCTAAACATACCTATCAGGGTTCGATCCCCATCTACTGCAAAATTTTCAATTGTGAATTACCACCCCCCCCCCAAAAAAAGTGGTTCGGATTCCACTATAAACTGTAGGGCCCCGTCTCATTTCTCACACAAGTTTAAACTTAAGAGGGTTATTCAAGTGATCTGCAAGGCGGTTAAAACATTTATAACTTATTCTCGTTCTAGTGCATCAGCACAATTTCATTTCACTTCAATTCCATATTTACCCCAGTCCAATCATCGACACACGAGATAGCAGCAATCCATATTTACGTGCATGCGTAAATAACGATACTACGAGGACGAATCAATATATTCAACTTATTTTTTATTCAATATATTCTAAACAAAAACAGATTCAAGTTTTATTCAGATACCAAACGAATTCTTATTTTATTGACTAAACAACCATGTAATTTTCATTTTCAAATTTTAACTTTTTACAAAGATGATGATGATGATGCGCAATATTACGCAACCCACGTCCGCACTGACTGGCTGGGGACGGCTTTCTAGAATATAATGGGTGTAAAAACGTTTGTGCAAGACTCACGGTGCACGATAAACAAAATGATAGCAAACAGTATAAAAGGTCGAGCTCAAGACGCTTTAGGCAAGTCAGTTTTCTCGGTGGAACTCGTGAAAAACTAAATCCAGTGCCCGCGCTACTTCCTTGGCCGCAACCAAGTACAAAAGAATTTTTAATTTGAATTTTTTCAGACATTCTAAATAATTTAAGCTCCCATTGAGCATCTGAATTTAAGTGAATTTTTGACATTTTAAAACAAATCTCAAATCGAATTTTAAATCTCTCAAGCCGGAATGTATTCATTGTCGAAAAGTTACCATCTAGTAACTGTACTAAAAAGAATAATAATTTAATTTAATTTTAATTATTCGAATTTTTGTTACTTTTAACAATAAAATTTATAATTTTGTTTTGAAACAAAGTGTTTTAATCTACAAGGACTACATATAAGGTGTTCCAAAATATCCGAACATCTTAATTAAAATTTTTAAATTTAAATTACATTTTAATTTACACGGGATGGCGTATTTCATTCAAGAAATTCGCCTAACTGGGCCGATAACAATCCTCATGCTATAAAAGAAGCCCATTCTCAACATAAGTTCTCGGTAAATGTTTGGTGTGGTATGATTAACAGCAACCTAATTCGCCCACATATTTTTCCGGCAAGGCTAACTACAAAGGTGTATTTAGATTTCTTACAAAAATATTTTACCTGGTTCAATGCAAGGTATTAACATAAGAGGACAATACTTCCAGCAGTACGGAGCTCCTCGTTTTGGTATTGAGGTTAGAAGGCATTTGGATAATGAGTATCCAAACAGATGGATTGGACGAGGGGGACCTCATGCTTGGCCGGCTAGATCACCAGCCTCCACCAGCCAATAGTACCTACAATCTGTAATTCATCAATAGCTTATTTATTTAATAATCATATACAGCTAGCATAGAAATTATTCCCTAAAAGTTTTGCATCGTGCATATTGTTGGTTAAGTTTTCATTTAGATATAAACAAAAAATCACATAAAAATTGAAATCAAACAAAAATAAGGCAAGAATTGCAACTATGTATTGTTTAACATAATTCCATTTACTTAATCTAATAAAGTGAAGGTTCTTAAGAAAATCAAGGTCCAATAAAAAAATGTAACCTACAACAGGCTGCAGTGGAATCGTGCTATGCAACTATCAGTTGCTGACGTGATATCAAAACATAAGACACAGCATGAGTATAATCATTCTATCTTTTTTTGTAGAAGACAATAATGTTCCAACTGCTAGAATTCGCTCTATGAGATGAAGTAAACGAATCTCATTTCAAGAGAATAGATTATTGACCTGTGATTGTTCTGACCTATGTCTGATTGAACATGTTAAAGCAGAAGTTGATCAAGTTACCTCTCCTCGTAAGGCTAAAACCCAAAGCTTATCTCAGCGACTCAAAAAAAAATGGGAAAGAATGGCAGATAAAGAAAAAATTTGATGGCTCAGCCATAGTTCAACCGAATTTCATATAAATCTCAAGGTTGTGTTTGCATCAACAATAGAAATGTAGTTTTAAATTAAGTGCAGTGTTGAACTTCGGGTGAATTATGTCGAATTAACTGGACTTAAAAAGAGTTACTAAAAAATGTAGCTACAGCTACTAGCTTACAGAGATATCCAATACATTTAGCAATATGGAAAAAATGTAAGGTTTCATTGTTATAATTTTTGGTGGTATATTAAATCTACTCTACATATAAACCTTATAGACCAAGAGCTTCTAAAGTTTTGAAAGTGTGTCTGAGTATCTCCATCAACTAGTATTGGCCATAGTCCTGTTTAAGAAGACCAGGGTGTGTCTGAGCCGTGGGGGAATTTTTGTGTGATGCCCACTATCAAAAATTCACACTTCAAAAAAAATGTTTATTAACCACCTTCCAGGTCATCTGAGTGAAGGAGACGGTGCAGACAGTTTATAATGGGATCTAAACCACTTCTTGAGGATAATTTATATTTGAAAATTATTTTGCAGTAGGTGGGATTCAAACACACCTTGCTAGGTATGAACAGAGAGAAAGCTAGACGCGCTAACCCGCTGAGCCACCATCCCATATGTTTGTAAAGAATTACCTATTAGTCAGCCAATGGAGAGTTGCAGTCAATTCATTTAAAGGAATTTTGACGCTGCAAAACTAATTTGATTTCTTGATATTTTTGATCCAAGTAAAGATAATGAAATCAATTTTAAACAGTTCTTAAACACACTTTTGTTTGCACTTAGTTTAATGGTCCCCCACTGCGCCGCCTCATTGTATTTTTTCTCAAATGACTGATAGCAACTCTCCCTTGGCTGACCAACCATTCTTCACAAATTTCAAGTGACTCTAAGACACAAAAATTATGAATCGTGTAAGAGAGGCATCATATGAAAACACTTCCACAGTTCAGACAAGGACCTCGCGTATGGTTGTATCTTTAAACAGGACTACGGGCCATACAAGTTGAAAAAGGTTTTCGATACTCTTTTAAAAATTCAGTAGCTTTTAATCTACTAGAAACAGTTCAAATCTTAAGTCACAAATAAAGTTGTCAACCTTATTCCTTCTGTCAAGAAATATTTATTCCATAATTCATTGCTCTTAAATACATTGCTAAAAACAAAGAACAGTACATTCTACAAGTTGTGGAATGGCCCATATTCCACACGAGCGAAAAGTTGGTAGTCCGAGCCGAAGGTGAGGATTATGATCATCAATCACGTCGATTATTTTCTATGGGGATATCTCAAAACTGAAGTTTACACGCGCCAATATCCATTGGCTTGATGACGGTCTCGATAACTAGGGCCGAGTAGGACTACTACCCTTTGCTCCTAGATTATCTCTGTAGACCTGGACCGGCCTTCGTGATAGGTGGGCCCGCTTACTTCTACCAGACCCAGCCCGCAAATGCGAGATGTGTCGTGGTATTTTCTGCGGACCTCCCCTGGTCCTGGCTCTTCAACCTCGCTGGCAGAGGTCTCTTCTGGCGCTCTTCTTGTCTTGATATTTTCTTTCTTCGCCAGCTTGTCACCCCCGTGGGTAGTCATCGGTCTAGTTGGGTTTTAGGAAGTTTTGGCTGGGATTGACTGCCGGTACGTAGGACACAGTAAAGGTGTGTCCTACCCCGGATCATCGGAAAGGTAAAGATATGAGCTGTGTATCTCGGGAGTGTGGAGACCCTAAGTGCTTTTTTAGCACTTTCGGACTCCACGGAGCAGGTAGGACAACGGGCGTTGGACGGTATGTTGTCCGACGCCCGCAAGGAGGTTGGGTTTGGGTAGAAAAACGTCATGTCTCTGGTAGTGGTGGTCCGTCCTGGGGTATCTGAAACAGATCGGTTAGCGGGAAATATAAGTTATACTCACCCGTTGTCCAGAAGCTGTACCCTCGGCCGTTTGTGCCTCGGGGCGTCGGCAGGGTCGTAATCAGTGGCCTGTCTGATTAGCGGGTTCCCGTGCTCCTCTGCTTGGGCGTACAGCTTCTTCGCTCGTTCCCGGATGATTTCAGTGACCGTGGTGTACTCCAGGTCTCTGACGATGTCTGCGTTTCTCACGTACCATGGTGCGTCGACCGCCGTCCTGAGGGCGATGTTTTCCACTGCCTGGATTTTCTTCATGTAGGACTTTGCCTGGTAACCCCACGCTACCGAGGCGTACGTCAGCTGCGGCCTGATGAGGGTTTTGATAAGCGTGAGCTTATTCCTCAGGTTGAGACGGCTACCGTTTCCCATCATCGGGTAGATGAGGGCTCTTGTGCACCGCGCCTTGGCTGTAATAGCGTCCGTGTTCTGTCTCCACGTTAGGCTTTTGTCCATGACCACGCCAAGGTATTTGACGGTGTCGTGCCATTGGATGTCCTCGCCGTTCATGGAGACGTGTCCTGTGGGAATTTCTTTCCGCACTCGTCTGAAGAGTATGGCTTGGCTTTTGTCGGCGTTGACGGCGACTTTCCACTTCGTGCACCATTCTTCCAGGAGTGTGGCCATTTCCTGGAGTTTTCTGGTTGCGTTCCTGGCTTTCCAGGATCTGGCAATTATTGCTGTGTCGTCTGCATACAGGGCCAGGGCTGTGTGGTGAAGTTTACAGCGTCCCAATATATAGTAGAGAACAGTTACTTCAGCGAATTATCCGCTGTAGTGACTAAATTAGAAACAGTCCTGCGCCAATTAGAAAATTTATTGGCAATTTAAATTAACAACGCCAACAAAAATGTATGGAAGCTGAAAGTACTCATTTTGAAAATTTGCTCCAAGTATTTATAATATTTTTAAATATATTTTTGTAAATATTTATTAGACCATTTTTATTTATTTGGACAATTAATGTAAATGTTGTTAATAAAGGCACGACTAAAAATCTAATTACATAGTTTTGTTTAGTGATGTATGGGCTTCTATAATTGGCAACTGAATGTTAAAAAATATATATACAGGGTGATCTTTTTACAGGAATCGGAAAAACAAATTTAAAATGCCCGGCCCTGGAATTAAAAAAAAATCGGTATAAATCACATCTACCTGAACTTGGCTATCGATTATATTACATACGTTTACTTCAATAAAATTAGAAGAGCGAGAGATGGAAGTAACATTCCTATAGAAACATTTTTAGACAAAATTCCTGGGTATCAGCATACAGAGTGTCGCGAAATATCCATCCTTTCGTTTAAGATTACACGCAAAATAACAAAAGTTTCTATAAAAATGTATTTGAAAATGCTTTTAAGGCAGCTACAACCCTCTGAGGATGGTGCCTAAATACTGTCTTTTACAATCACCTTAAACATATTTTGATAGAACTTTATAAGATTTGGTCACGATTATTTTGCCTTTTTAAAATTTGTCATATTTGTGGTACAAGCTTATTTAAAATTTTTGATTTAATTTCCACTAGAGCATTCGGAAAACATTTTGTGGGTACCACTACAGAAAAAAAACTATGCGATGGCCGGGAATCGAACCCGGATCAACTGCTTGGAAGGCAACTATGCTGACCATTACACCACCATCGCACTTGAAAATTTGTGTCGAAAGGACATAGTGGTTAAAATACTGGCATCACTTTCACAGAAATAAAATTTTATTGTAAAAGATGTATTTTGGCTATTCTGAATATAAGCGATTATAACAAAAAATAATATAAGAGCTTTTTTCAAATCAATTGAAATATTGATTTATGTAAAACTCAGTTTTTAAAAGATTTCACGTGTAATTTTTTTAACAGTAAATATTTCGAAAATGGTACACTTTTAATATACGGAAGCTGATACAGTATTGCATTATTTTTTAATAAAGAATCATGAACTGAAATAAAAATTGGGGGTTGTTAATTAAAAAAAATAGTTTTCACATTTATTGAAACAAGTACATTTTTTTATCACTCCGTATGATTATTTTTACTTCAGTTCATAATTATGCTGTTAGCTTAACATTACCATCTCTCCCAAGAGGCGTATCTTTATAATTTGATTTAATTAACATCTGTCTGATACTTATTATGTTTTTTGATAGTTACATCTGTCAAAGAAATTAAAAATTGATAACCACCCAAACCTTGAGTTTTTGATATGGAGTATGCTATATAAAATAACCATAGAATTCATCGCACAATCTAAAAATGTAAACATATACAGGGTGTTCCATTAGAAATAAGGAACTTGGTTGCCATATCCGGTTACAACATCTAAAATATAGGGCGATGTTTAGATAAAACCGCTGCCGAAGGAATCACTACTTCCACATACAGATTTTGTATCCAAGTCTTATACAAACTAAATCCCAATGTAATATTTTATTCCCTTTAATAATAGAGTGGGGGTGGTAGAGGGGGTGGCTAATGTAAAAAAAAATTTAGAAGTCCTTGGTTCTCGTATACACAATAAACTCCAATTTAATTTTTTATTCCCTTAAACAATAATGTGTGGGTGGTAAAGAGGGTTGTAGAGGGGGTGACTAATGCCAAAATAAATTTTAGAGGCCCTCGGTTCTCGTACACACACTAAATCCCAAGTTAATTTTTTACTGCCTTTAATAATAGGGCGGGGGTGGCAATGGGGGTCGTAGAGGGGGTAGCTAACGCCAAAAAATTTTTTTGAGACGTTTCGTTCTTGTCTACACACTAAATCACGTTTTAACTTTTTTACTCCCTTTCATAATAATGTAGGGGCGATATTGGGGTTGATAGTGGGGCGGGGGCTGATGCCAAAAAAATTTTTTGATACCTTGACTTTTCGTACATACCCTAAATTGCAATTTTGTGGACTCTTACCTGCTTACTTTACCTATTTATACTTATTTACTCCAGTTACCCCCAAACCCTTCAACGGAATTAGATCAAAATATATTCTAGTTCCAGATCTCGTTGCAGTAAATAAGTGTACTGAATTTCAAGTTTTTATCGCAAACGGTTCCACATTAAACGTGCGCACAAAAAAGTTACAGACAGACCGACAGACAGACAGACAAACCGAAAGGCAGACAAACCGACAGACAGGCAGGAACTATTTTTTCGCTCAAATTTAAAATCTCGATGTTTCATGACATTTCAAGCATATTTTAACAACAACAAAAAAATTGCGTCACTATACTTTCACTGGACGTGGAAGTAACATCTATTATTACACTTAACTCTAGACAATATGTATTACGAAGTAAAAAACCGCTGCCCAAGGAATCACTACTTCCATATCCAGATTTTGTATCCAAGTCTTATACACACCAAATTTCAATGTAATATTTTGCTTGGGGGTAGATAATGACAAAAAAATTAAACAATAGGGTGGGGGTGGCAATGGGGGTGGTAGAGTGAATAGCTAATGTAAAAAATGTCAGAAAATGACAGTCAGAGGAATAGGTCTCAGATACCGTTTTGATGGCGGTCTCTTTAACATAGGGCGCTTTAGAGCTTTCACGAAGACACGCACACGATTCATTTGTGATCTCCAGTATGCGGATGACTGTGCACTTTTAGCCTCTACGCCGGAAGAGCTTCAAGAACTTTTAGATGTGTATGCACAGAGCTATGATTCCTTGGGACTTAAAATCAACATTGGAAAGACTAAGATTATGTCAACTCCACATCAAGTGAACCAAATAGACATTACACTTAACGGAAATTCTCTTGAAGTGGTGGATCAATTCAATTACTTAGGCAACGTTGTTAATGACAAAGCAAACATGGACAGCGAGATTCGCAATAGAATTAACGCTGCATCTAGAGCACTCTGGGGACTTAGAGAGAGAGTATTTGACAACCACGACCTTGCTTTGTCAACGAAAATGGCTGTCTACAGAGCAGTTGTCATTCCAACACTGCTATATGGATGTGAAAGCTGGGTCACTTACCGTCGTCATGTGAAAGAATTAGAATGTTTTCAGCAAAGACACCTCAGAAGTATGATGAAAATCCGTTGGTTCCATCACATATCAAACGTGGAAGTACTCAGGAGAGCAAACAGCCTTCCAATTGAGGTGCTTATTTCAAGAGCACGCCTAAGATGGGCAGGTCACGTTCATCGTATGCATGATAACCGCCTTCCTAAATGTACACTTTATGGTGAATTGCTAAGCGGTAGAAGAAGGCGTGGCGGTCAACGAAGGAGGTTCAAAGACGCTCTCCATGAAAATCTAAAATCCTGCGGTATTGCAGACGAGCAATGGGAACAACTTGCAGCGGACAGAACCGAATGGCGAGGGGTTGTGGCCAGCTATCAAGGAAATGTTGCTGCAAGAAGGCCGAATCCAAGACCTAACCAGGTCTATGTTTGTCCTGACTGCGGTCGACATGTGCTCTCCCGAATTGGCCTCTATAGCCATAGTCGTGTGCACCGTAGATGAATGGGAATTACAATAGACTACACCTTTTACTTGTTTTTTATTGTACACAATTTATCGACTGTAACATTTTTATACTCGGACTCGAGTAACGGCTAATAATAATAATAAATAATGTAAAACAAATTTTTTGAGACGTTTCGATCTTGTATACACACTAAATCACATTTTAATTTTTTACTCCCTTTCATAATAGTGTGGGGGTGGTACTGTGGGTGATAGTGGGGGGTGGCTGATGCCAAACAAAATTTTTGAGACCTCCACTTTTCGTACATGCTCTAAATTGCAATTTTATGGACTCATACCTGCTTGCTTTGCCTTATTTAGCCTATTTACCCCTGAACGCTTCAACGGAATATAATTCCAGAACTCATTGTAATACATAAGTGTTACAAATTTCAAGTCAAAAACGGTTCCAGAGTAAACGTGCGCACAAAAAACGTACAGACAGACAGGATTTTTTTTGCTCAAATTTAAAATCTCGACGTTTCATGACATTTTAAGCCTGTTTCAACAACAACAAAAAAAATTGCATTGCTAATTAAGGAATAATCATTGAACATCTGTTCTAAATTTTGTTATGAGGTTATAGCTTTTTTAGATGTATTATTATTATTTTAAGGTCGTCGTGGCACACCCTGTATGTTATTGCCAAATCACAAACTTATCTTCAGTTTAGCACTGGTATATAAATTGATGTTATTTTTATTAAATGTTTAAAAATAGCCAATTTCTTTGTCAAACCCTGTACGACGTACTAAATGAGACATTTCTGTGCTCGCGGCTTCCTGTCAAATAATACCATGCACACGCCCATGCGCCCCTTTTCTTTATTTCACCAGCATACAATATTTGTAATGACTTCATTACGTTATTAACTTAAGCTCAACTGTGATGATCGGTTTAGGAAATTATATAGTAAATAAATTATAAGTTAAGGCTTATGGCATGTCTAAATGGCCACATTATTGTTGTTAGAGCCAAGTGGACCGTGTTTTCGTTATAATTTCGTTAGAGCGAACTCAAATCGAACTGGGGGCGTATATGATTAAGTTCGAAATTATATATTTATATAGTTAGGTAAATACATGGGTTGATATTTAAACTCTTTTTTTTCAGTTATTCGAATGAATATGGTAAATGTTGCGTGAAATTAATTTCAGATAGGGCCGTTAGTCGATGACTTATAATTTACACCAAATTTATGACTTTACATTCAGATTACTATGAAGATTATTGTTTTATTTTTTAAACCGGTTCTCATTTAACTACCGTAAACGGGGGTGGATAGAGACTGCTGGGTTAATAGAAACAAAAGTGGGGAACGCAATTCAAAAATTTTCTCTGGGTTCAAATTTAAAATTGGCGGTTTTAGTATTCTCTCAAATTAACTACCAGTAGGTTCCTTACGTATACAGGGTAAATTTTAGCATTTTATGTTGGCATTTTTACTTGAAATAGCCTTGCCAATAAGCAGCTGTTAGATGGGGTTAATTTGTAAGCTGAAAAACTTCATATTTTTCTACAAGAAAAAAACAGGTAAGTAACTTCATAAATTACTGAGAAAATACCTTTACATGTCCTATTAACAACTATTCACAAAAATGGAAAATTCTGTATAGTCTATGAAAAATGTTTTTTAACCTCTCGCACAATAAAATTGTGAGAGGTTACTAAAATTGGTTCAAAAACGAAAATTGAGATAACATCAAATCTTTACGTTTTGAGGTCCTAGGAACCCAAAAAAGTGGTTTTTGAAAAATGTCTGTGTGTGTGTATGTGTGTGTGTATGTGTGTTAGCACGATAGCGCCGAAACTACTGAACGGATTTGAATGGAACTTTGCGTGTGCGTTTCTTTAGTGTCCCAGAAGATCTGAAAAGGTTTTGGTTGAGATCGGATTACGTTTAGTGCCATTTTGACGCAACAAGTTGTTTATTTTATATTTACTTTCAATTTGCAATGGAACTATTGAAAATCAGTTAAAATTCTGATTTCAACGATATATCACACTTCCACCCTTTCGATTTGGTTTCCGTGAAAAAAATTAAAAATAAAGCAAATATGGCATAGATCGCATTTTGCATGACATGATCGATGCGCGTAGCGGTTACATCGTGAAACTCGTCACATCACGTGTCAATTCACGTGTGAGGGTTTCTTCACTGCTCTAGAAGTAGAGCGGATTACGTTTAGTGCCGTTTTTAAATATATATACAGACAAATCGAAGAATTAAACTACAAATATTCCTCTAAAATCTAGTAAAATTACTGAAATGCTAATGTTTGATTTAACAAAGACAGCCGCGAGTGATCGGATTGCAATGAGCAAATTTTGATGATTGTCATTGTCATCGTTTGTCATCCGATAACGTTGGTGTCATGTCATGTTAATAAGATTTCGGCACATTTAAAACTTTTAGTGGATTGTCACAAACTTTAAAGGTAGATGTAACAATATCAATATCATATGCTTTCTGTACCTTCGTTGGTGAATTTATTATAGATTATCACTTTACCAATTTTCAGTTTGTTGCTTTACAAATCTGTAGTATTTAGGATAACTAGACTTTCTTAGTCGTTCAAGTGATGTTAAAGTTGTTAATATCCTAATAGTATATTATTCAACGAGCGATAATGTAGATAATAACTCGCATAGATGATTGTAAATTCATTAAGTTGAGGGTTTTTTAGTGCCCCAGAAGATCTGAAAAGGTTTTGGATGAGATCGGATTACATTTAGTGCCGTTTTGTTACACAATTTCATGCTCTTTTCGGCTTCAAAGATCCAGCGAGTGGGGAGGTTCCAGCCGCTTCCAGTAGCTGCCGATTTTTTTGTTATAACGTCACTTTTGTCAAAATTTTGTGACCAATAGAAGTTTATAATCATTCCACTCTCTACACTTTATATTTGAGGAATAGAGAAAGAAAGAAGAAAAAAATAGAAAGTCACCGATGTCAAAGCTGGACTTAGCAAATATGGCATCTGGGTAGGTCGTAGTGAAGGTCTGAATCGCCTCCCACAGAAGCTTGCCACAGCAGAAGAAGCAGAGGTGATAGAATATAATAAATGTCAGCAGGCCAGTAGAAATGTTGCAGCAACTAAGTTATTCAACCGAAAAGAAGCAAAAGAAAACACATAAAAAACTCGATGTCTCTGCTGGAAAAAGTATGACAGGGGCCGATTTTCCAGCTGAAGAAGACGAAAATGAATTGGAAGATGAGGAATTGGAAGTCGTAGAAGAAGAAGGAGAATAAGATGAAAACGAAAACGCTGAAAAAATCTTACGCTTGTGACAAACTAAACTATTTGCAGGATACATTTATGGATTTCCAGACATACCTGATGTATGCACTTTCACTCATGATCAGGTTGTTATTGTTGTTGTTTTTTCATTTTATTGGAGATATTCTTACTTCTCCGAAAAGAAAATTAATAAGATTTCCTATCTGTCAAATAAGATTGATTTGAAGTTACCTAGTTAATCAACTAAGATCTCGTTAAGCTCAAGAAAGAATTTATTTATGTTACGTTTATATAGACATATGTAGGAGCCTAAAATTATTCATTTGTCTTTTTTAAGTTTATTTATGCTTTACGGTCGCGAAGTATTTTTTATTTTTAAAATTTACATTGTAGGCTTCCGCGGTGATATCAGTATTTTATATTGTTTCTTGGATTCATAACATTTTATAATGATTTATTACAACAAATAAACGGTTTAAATAAAGTAATTTCATTTTAGTTTTCATGTTTACAGTGAAAGAAATTCACCAATTTTTTTTTAATTTTAACAGTTTCATCGACCCCTTGGGTGGAGTAATGGCAATTTTAATGAAAAATAAGTAATATATGGCTACGCATCTTATAGTAAGGGCCAGAGTTTTCCATATTTTTCATTTTGAAAAAACTGAATAGTTTTTTGCACCAAAGCCGCAAACTTCAAAATTTGTTTCTATGCACTCCCTTTTGCGGTACTTATTTATATATTCAATTTAAGATGAATTTTCCGTATAAAGCTATTTTTTTAAATTTCTAGGGAGTTCAAAATAGTTATGTACTGCACTGTACTATGATAGAATTTTTGGATATGTTAGATCAGATAGAAACAATGAAAATAAACAATGTAGATGACTTTTCAATTCCTAATTACTCAGTATATCATAATGAATCACTTACTAATTAAATATGATGGTGTAATACTGTTTATAAAAAGCAATATATCAGCTACAGTTAATTTAACACCAATAAATGAGAGTAACTTTCTAAGGGCCATTCTTTCAGATAACTTATTATCAAATAAAAATAAAATAGGTTTGACAGCCTTTTAAAGGCTTCCAGCAACAGATTTAATCAGAAATATACTTAAACAGTACAAAAACAAAGGTTAGAGGTGTACGGTGGTGATATAAGAATTGATTTGATTTATTAAAAGAAAAGATGAAACTAATAAGTATTTAAATATATTAAATTTAAACAGTCTAATTTCTCATATAAACAAACCCATCAGAGTAACAAAAAACATAGAGATGCTATTGACAACATTTTTATTAGAACTCGAAACAATTTACTAAAACATATAGTCTGGTCGATAGCCGCGTGGGTTAAGGCGCGAGGTGGCAATCGCGATTAATCATACGGCTGTCGTGCCACCGGGTTCGAATCCTGGCTCCGACACTGTCGGTGGAAATGGTTGTATGTCTGCGTTTTTTTCAATGTGTAACCCCCTTCCGCACAAGCCTCTGGGCTTTTGGAATTGGGGGTTGTCTAATTTATGTGGTATTTATTATTATTTATTATATTGGCACTGAACTTATTATATTCTACACTGACATGACAAACTATCATTCCACATTTGTACTGATATCCTTTTTAAAAGCTTTTATTAAACTTGCAAGGTTTGTTTGTTAGTTAGTTTAGATCAAATCTTGCAATCTAAATTTCGATTAGTTCTAATTAAGCTAGAGCTTTGAAAATTTGCACATGAGTATAAGTCCGGTGACAATACAGTTTAACATTTTCATATAAGAAAAAAAGAAAATGGCGACTTCAAGATGGCGGACGACTTTACCGTTTTAGATCCGATTCGACTCAAAATCGATATCTGGAGGTTTTCAAGATCGCCAATTATGAATTCTTGGTTAAAATTTAGAAATTCACAATGGCGGCGCCAATATGGTGGACGGCTTTTGTCATTTATGGTCCAAATCGATCAAAATCGATATCTGGGGGTTTTCGGGTTCGCCGATTACGAATTTCCAGTCGAAAATTTAGTTCAAGATAGCGACTTCAAGATGGCGGACGACTTTACCGTTTAAGATCCGATTCAACTCAAAATCGATATCTGAGGGTTATTTAGGTCGCGGATTAAGAATTTTTAGTAAAAATTGAGAAATTCAAAATGGCGGCGTAAATATAGCGATATATCGATATCTGGCGGTTTTCGGGGTCGCGGATTGCGAATTTCTAGTCAAAAATTTTGTTCAAGATAGCGGACGACTTTACCGTTTATGATCCGATTCATCTCAAAATCGATATCTGGGGATTACAGCATATAAAAGACTAAAAATAGTGGGGTCAAAGTAGGTTTTCACTTTGGAAAAATTCCGGGAAGCGATAACTTTTACTATACATTTGTGAGTGTTACGAACCACATATAAAAACTTATCAACAAAAGAGTGCCTGCGTAATTATTTATTTAACAAATTAGTTCAAGAAAAGTAAGTAAGTAAGTATAGTAAGTAAGTGTTTATTTAGTATATAACTACAAGCAGATCACAACAGTAATTTTGCCCAAATAGGTGGCTCTATAAATTATTATATTCTAAGTAGGTTTCTTAATTCATGTACATTAGAGGAATTTTTTATTTCTGTTGCCGATTATTCAAAATGCAAGTTCCGTTATAAAATAAAGATTTCTTAACCGTTGATAATTTTGTAATTTGTATTAAAATGTTCACATGTCCTTGTACTATATGAATGTATATCAGATCTTTTAGAGAGGAAATTACGCAAATATGATATTCTATTGTATAAAATATTCTTTGTAATTTTAAATATCCGACACATTGTTGCTTTTTCAACCATCTTGTCAACCGATAACCATCCTAATCTATGTAACATACATCTAATGCTAGTTGTTTTCTCACAGTTTAATATTATGCGCATTACCTTATTTTGTAAAATTTGTAACCGACTTATATCTGTTTTATTGCATAAAAATAAAATTGATACACAATAAGAGAAATGAGGAACAATTATTGTATTATACAGGATGCATGGGCCATTAATAATAGGCCACAGTTCAGGGGTTAGACTCTTTGGGTCAAAATATGAGGATATAACCAAATATGCTTTAGTAAAATGTTGCTGTTGAAAAAAAATTATTTCAAATTATTTTTTCGTTTTTTTTGCAATAACTCAACAGCCTCTTGATTGATCTTCGCCAAATTCGCTGGAGAAACTTTTTTTGTTCTAGGAAACAGACAGAGAAATTTATGTATTACATCACGTTAGATCATAGAGGGCGCGGAGAGGAAAACACATTTTCCTGTCCTCTAATAAAATTCGCTGCGTTTTGTATTTTGTCCCACAGTTCCTTTCTTGAGTTGATAATATTTGCATAGACTAAGGACTTCATACGTCCCCACACATAATAATCCAAAGGATTATAATCCTTTGGAGTCCTGATTATAATCAGGGCTCCTTGGTGGCCAAGCAAACTCACTTCCTCGACCGACCCATCTGCGTGGGAAAGTCTCATCAAGATCATTCCTGATTTCAATGGAAAAATGAGGGGGAGCACCATCTTGCATGAACCACATTCGGTTCCGTATGTCTAGCATGAAAGCATGTAATGTATCAACAAGAGTATTTTGAAGAAAAAACAGATAAGACTTTCTATTTAAATTTAGAGGAAGGACAAATGGTCCCAATAATTGATCGCCGATGGTACCACACCAAACGTTAATCTTAAATTCTTGCTGGAAATGCCTTTCTTTAACGGCATGAGGATTTTCTACTTCCCAGTAATGGGTATTTCTCCAGTTAAAAACGCCTCGACGTGTAAAAGTTTCTTCGTCGGTGAATAAAGTGTTCTTAACAAAATTTCGATCCCTGTTGTGTTTATTGAGAACAAAAGGACAAAATTGTAGCCTTTCTGGAAGATCCCTTCGAAGTAAGTTTTGTACAGAAGTGAGATGATATGGGTAGAAGCGTTTTTTACGTAATACTCTTAGGATAGATTATTTACTCACCCCTGTTGCCGCTGCTAAAGGACTCGGGCTGACTTGAGAATCTGTATACACACGAACAAACATTTCTAGTTCTTGATCGGGAGCAATTCGTTTCGGTCATCGTACATCGTTTTTATGGCGAAATGAATCCGTTTCTCCCAAACGACGACACAAATCTTTGAAAATTTTATGGTCTGGCTTTGTTCTATTTGGGTATTGCAATGAGTATCTCATCTCTGCAGCACGGCCGCTAAAATTATTTTGTGCATAAATACGTCATATTCCTCATTTCCATATTTGAAAAATTATTATGTCTAGGCATTATAAATAAAGAAGTTAAAGAAATTAGCTCGAGGAACACAAGTACAAAATAAAATGATTAAATGACAGAACTAAAACGTAACCAAAGCACACTTTTCAATAAATACACTTTGTATCATTAAATTTGAATTTGCCTTTCAAAAAATTATTGAAATATTTAACGGCACGTTCCTCGAAAACGGTTGGGGTTATCAAGTTCTACCAAGTGTACTTTTTATACGTGGAAATGGCGCCCTCATCAGATTTTATGGTCAGAAGTACCACAACGTTTCGTCAAAAAAAAATGAAAAGAATTCATCATCAGATACAGGTCCTGCGACGCCTTCTATGGTCTACCGTGATGTAATACATAAATTGTTGTTTCTTAGGATAAAGAAAGTTCCTCTAGAAAATCTGGCGAAGAAGAGTTATTGCAAAAAATAATTTTAAGTTTGACACCCTGTATCTTTTCCACAGCAACATTTTACTAGTATTTTGGCCCAAAGAATCTACCCCTGAACTCTGAACTATGGCCTATTATTAATGGTCCACACTGTATATTATATTTTTTATCCACTGGGAGAGATTATGTGAAATTCTCCTAAAGTATCCAATTTTCTTCCCAATTTTTTTACATTTACAATCAACATGATAATGAAAACCTAGCTGTGGATCCAGAACAACCCCTAGGTATTTAATCTTTTAACTTGTTCAATTTTTTCATTATTCATTTTAACATCCAAATGTAAACTAGTAAATTTTTTATAGTTTTTTTTTGTTTCCAACACCATACATTTTGTTTTCCCCGTATTCAATTTAAGCTTATTTACACATAGCCATTTATATAAAATACAATGTTCACTATTTAATCTAATATTAAATTTCAATTTTAATGATGATTAAGGTTTGACAACACGACAAATTTTTCAACTATTGCAAATTTTATCATCTTCAAACACCCAACCTGCATCGAAACATTTTCCATAATTTATTATAAATTAAGCTGCATCCCTCGGCGGTGTTTACGTATAAAAATCAATGAAACGGCGTTAAATCGTAATGACATCCAGTATGTCGTGTGGTTAGTGTAATTTAAAATCATCGTATATGAGGTGTAGCTCGGTGTCTGGGGACAACGCACTGACGCACGCCAGGCCGGCAGATGGGCTGCTGCAGAATCCCCAAGCCCACGGGGACCAAAAATTAATGAGAATTCTTGTTATTGCCATCCTGACAACAGCCACTGTCGAGGAGATTTGAGCTTTGATTCGGGGATCATCAAGTTGGCTTTATGACGACTACGACTTAGGTTATTGGGGATTAGTCGTGTTATTACACAATACATATTTTAACACTTACTTTCGAGCTTAAGGGCCAGCCGGCAGGGTCTTTGTGGGGCTATACCACTGAAGATCACAATATCCTGCGATTACTAAGGCAGAGCTGTTCCTTATCCCGCGGTCGATTTGTTTCAAACATTTCTTAAGAGATTGCTAGAAATTAAAATATGTATTTAAATAAAATGTTTTCATTCACTGGCGTTACAGAACTTTGTAATATACCCTTTGTCCACGGCGTAAAAGTACAGGGTATCTTACCGGGAACTGAATCGATCGATATAGAGAAAAGTACGCATCAGAAAATTTTGAAAATTTAGACAATTCCTGATGTCGGTGTGGCCAATCCAACTAAAATAATTACAAGCAGCTGGCACTTCCGCTTATACCGGAAGTCGTTACCAATATAGCATATCCTATGCCTAAACCTAGCCATTTCAGAGATATTTGACATTTGCAACGGTTTGCAAGAACCGTTATAACTTTCTTCGTGTAAAAGATCCTCATTTGCTTCTTGTCACATAAAAAGAACACAAGGAGAACTACGTTCTACAACTGAAATAAATTCAATAATATCATACCAAGTGTTTCGTTTTCCGCGTTATATTTTGTCAACTAACTTCAAACCGCGAATACTTGTTTAGGTCAAATGGAACTTCCTGTATTTTTTTACGTCAAGTTGTGTAAAACTGAAGTCTCTTTTTTCTGATATTAGCATTGTGGGGGTTAAAGTTACAACTTTTTGAAATATTTGCGATTTTATTAGAAATTCATGAATTGTTGTAATCATTTCATCAAAATAGCCATGATTAGAAACAATCAGTCATTATCTTATGTCAAAAAATGCCAGCACGTTTAAATTACACCCACGAAGACTTTTTAAATTTGTTTATTATTTATGGAGAATGTGATAAAGTAATATCAAGAACTTGAGGCACATTTGCTACTCGATATCCAGAAAAACGGAAACCGTCACCAAACACTGTAAAACGGGAAAATTTTAAAAATTATGGCTCTGTCAAGTCAAAAATGCAAAGAAGAAAGCCTATTGTTGATGCTGAAAACATTGAAATGGTCATTCTGGAATATTTTCATGCATTTCCAAGGATGTCATTAAGACAAGCTGCTCTGGAAACGGGACTATGCAAGGATTCAATTCACAGAATCTTATTAAAACATAAGTTTCACCCGTTTTCATTCTATATGGTTCAAGGATTAAAAGAAACAGATTTTCTAAGAAGACAGAATTTTTGTGAGTTTATTCTAATAAGGTCTGCGGGTCACGATTCTTATTTGGGAAATATTATATGGACAGATGAAGCAAAATTTACTAAAAATGGACTTTTTAATAGACACAATTCGCATTATTGGAGTGTCTCAAATTCTCATATGTTCAGAGAGCGAAACTTTCAGGAAAGTTGGCGGTTCAATGTTTACTGTGCCATAAGAAACGATAGAGTGGTGGCATTACAATTTTATCAGGAAAATTTAAACGGTAAATTAAATTTTCTCTTCTGCTAATATGTATAGATAAATTTTTGTTTTTTTTTTAGGTGAAAGATATCTGAATATCTTACAAAATTTGAATAATAACTATTTAGAAAATTTACCTCTCGCCGAATATAGAAACATTTTTTATCAGCACGACGGTGCTTCCCCACAGAACGCATATTTAATTAATAATTATTTACAAGAAACTTTTTATGATCAATGGATTGTCAATAATGGACCTTTCTTATGGCCTCCTCGCTCGCCAGATTTATCAGTTCTGGATTATTTCATTTGGGGAACTATTAAAAATAAAGTTTATGAGAGCCCATTAACAACCATTGAAGATTGTATGCAGAGAGTAAGAAATGCATTTCAAAACATATCACAGGATTCAATTAAAAGAGCTACCCATGAGGAACTAATCCGAAGGTGCGAAAAATGTGTGCAGGTTCGAGGGCGGAATTTTAAGCAATTATTAAATTAAAATGAAATCATATTTTAAATTGATTTTATCTCTGCTATTTTAGTTCGTGTAATATCTTCAATTCGATTAATACGCATGTTACAGTGTTAGTGTTATTTTGCGTTTTTGTGGATATCGAGTAGCAAATGTGCTGCAAGTTCTTGATATTCCTGTATCATATTCTCCATAAATAATAAACAAATTTAAAAAGTTTTCGTTGGTATAATTTAAACGTGCTGGTATTTTTTGACATAAGATAATGACTGATTGCTTCTAATCATGACTATTTTGATGAAATGATTACAACAATTCATGAATTTCTAATAAAACCGCAAATATTTCAAAAAGTTGTAACTTTAACCCCCACAATGCTAATATCAGAAAAAAGGGAATTCAATTTTACACAACTTGACGTAAAAAAATACAGGGAGTTCCATTTGATCTAAATAAGTTTTCGCGGTTTGAAGTTGACAAAATGTAACGCGAAAAACGGAACACTTGGTATGATACTATTGAATTTATTTCAGTTGTAGAACATAGTTCTCCTTGTGTTCTTTTTACGTGCAAGAAGCAAATGAGGATCTTTTACAAGAAGAAAGTTATAACGGTTCTTGCAAACCGTTGCACCTGTCAAATTTTCTATAAAATGTCAAATATCTCTGAAACGGCTGGGTTTAGGTATAGGATGTGCTACATATTTTCGACTCGACGAATTTTATGCTATTTTCGAAAACCCTAAAATATATAGGATGTTCCATTTGAAATAAGCAAGTTGATATCGACTTCCGGTATAAGCGGAAGTGCCAGCTGCTTGTAATTATTTTAGTTGGATTGGCCACACCGACATTAGTAATTATCTAAATTTTCAAAATGTTCTGATGCGTACTTTTCTCTATATCGATCGATTCAGTTCCCGGTGGGACACCCTGTATAGAACTCTTATCAACAACAACAAAAAACTACTATTGATAATCAGATTTAGAATCGTGAGCTATCTGACTAAATACAATACAATAAATTCAGTTGCAAATTACAATTATAATTGTTTTATTGTCCAAAAGACCATAATTCAAAATGGTATAAGACATATTAATACATGGTAAAAGTACAATAGTTAGAAATAAAATACAAAATAAAAACAATTATACAGTGGTGCGTAACACTATATGCAATTAAGAACACAATTAAAATTGTTAGCATTAAAATTAAAATTACGCAGATTATTTAAGACTGCTAAACAGAATAATAACATTATTTAAGTAAATGCTGTTAATGATATTTTTGATATGAATTACGGAATAAATACAAATAATTATGCAGTTGAGCTTAAACTAGGCAACTAAACCACGAAAAAAAAATATGTAAGCATTAACATTAAAATTAAGCAGTTATAAACATTAGAGAAAATTACTATTTAAAAACTCTTGTACACCACCACACCACCACAGAAATTAGAATAATAACATTATTTAAGTAACTGTTCTTTAATAATATTTTTGAAATGGCTAAACTTTGTATTCCTAATAGCAATAGGGACTTTATTATATAGTATAGTTGGATAGTTGTTTCAATAAAAAAATGTGCGCATCTATTCACATTTGCAAGCTTATTATTGAGTCTTTGTGGGGCATCTATGAAAAAAGAATTGAATTTGTGTGCTATTTCTAAATTATTAGTAGTCAATAAATTCTCGAATTTTATGTTTTGTTTCGAACTTATTATCATTTTTACGGAATTTCACATTTTAATTGATAATAGACCAAACCATTTTACTATGATCGATATGCAACTTTTTTGCTATTTTAATAACTTTTTTGACGACGTAGTAAGTCGCAAGTTTTAGAGCATTATTTTCAATCGCTTCGGAAACGCACATTGCGCACTTTGATGGGTGGCAATGAATTAACTTCCTTTTATGGGAATTAGTGGTATTTTAAATCTACCGTAGTATTTAATTTACTACATTTTTATTTACATTGATTATCACAAAGTTACGGCTTCCAAAATAGAATAATCATATTCTATAAATAACTTTCCATATTCAATAACTCTGTTGTAGGTACCTATTTCAGACTGAATGGCTTGATATACAGGGTGGACCATTAATAATAGGCCATAGTTCAGGGGTAGATTCTTTGGGCCAAAATTTGAGGATATAACCAAATATGCTAATATGCTTTAGTAAAATGTTGCTGTGGAAAAAGATACAGTGTCAAAGTTCAAATTATTTTTTCGTTTTTTTGAAATAACTCAACAGCCTCTTGATTGATCTTCGCCAAATTTGCTAGAAGAACTTTTTTTTATGGCTTTGAGTCAGAGACCATGCAGCCAGTCGCACTATGTTAAAATTATCTAACCTAAACAAAATGGAGAAAAAGAGTGAAGAAAAGCAACGAAGGAAAATACAGGGAAACACGTTTCTTGTCCAAGGGTCTGTCAGGACATTGAGTTTGACATCATAAAAAAAAGACCACGGTAGAGTAGGTAAAAACATAAGGTTAAAACAAGAGCAAACCAAAGCTAACCTATAGTGTGATATTAATATCTATCAAAAAATCAATGATTAATTCATAGATTTTATTACTACTTATAGCAAGTAAACTAACTATGTTGAACGGAGCCATCATATTGAAGCATGAACAGATATTTTTAATAAGTGAATCTGCAGCTGTCTTGTACTTATCGCAAGCGAAGAAAAGGTGATCAAGATCGCCGAAAACACCACATAGATCACAAAGTTGCGATGTGACTACACCAATTTCATGCAAATGGGCGGGAAAGCAGGCATGACCAAATCTTAGTCTAATAATTGTGGTAATATATTTTCGTGGAACGTTTAAACTGTCATGCCAGAACTGTAGCGGGATAGTTGGCTGTATTTTACAAAACATTGTTGAGCTGTTTAAAACGTATTGTTCCCAGGTGTGAATCCACTTATTTCTTAATTGAAGTTTATATAAATTGGAGCAATCTGTTAGACACGGTTTGTGGTCTAATAGATAGCGGCGTCTTTGGCCAAAATGTCAACGTGTTCATTATGTTTTAAGCCTATATGGGCTTTAACCTAGACAAATGTGACGATTTTACCAGTTTGTGCGATATTGTAGACGGCATCTTTTATTTTAAAAATATATGGGTTCGTTTTGTATGAAAAGGAGTCAGTAGATTTAACAGCTGAGAGAACCGAAAGAGAGTCAGATAGAATTATTATTTCCTTTGAATTTGTTTCTTTGATATAGCTTAAAGCTTTGTAAATGGCAATTGCTCCAAGGTAAAAATAGAGCAGTTTATGTCAAGTTTGAACTTAATTTCTTTGTATTCAAGGGGAATGAAGAAAGCGCAGCCTTTACCGTCTTTGGATTTTGAGGCATCGGTGTAAATAAATGTTGGATTAATAAATCGGTCAACGACATTAAGAAGCATTTTCTCATTAAAAATGGAATTTTCGTTATAGACGGGGATGATAACACTAGGTTTGAAACACATAGACCAGTAATCGATAGTATTTACAGTAATTTTTTCAATATTATCAAACTGTTAATGTTACGGAATGAAAGGCACATAGGCGGAGAAGGTTTCTTAATCCAATAGTTGTTGGTTAGATCAAAAGTATTGAGGATAGAAATTTTTTTTAGTAAAGGAAGGTTGTAGAGCTTCAGCTTGAGCAGAAATTTATTGCTTAAGAACTCTCTTCTTATTGGAAGCGGTGGCTCAAGTGCTTCAACATGGAGGGCAGGAACTTTTATTAATCTAAGAAACAATAATTGATGTACATCACGTTAGATCATAGACGGCGCCGCAGGACGCAGGGCGTCATTTCCACGAATAAAAGGTACACTTGGTAGAACTTGATAAATCCAACTGTTTTCGAGGAAAGTGCCGTTAAATATTTCAATCATTTTTTTGAAACAAAATGTATTTATTGAAAAGTGTGCTTTGGTTATGCTTTAATTCTGTCATTTACGTCATTTAATCATTTTATTTTGTTCTTGTGTTCCTCGAGCTAATTTCCTTAACTTCTTTATTTGCAATGCCTAGACATAATAATTTTTCAAATAGGGAAATGAGGGACGTGATATGTGTTTACGCACAAAATAATTTTAGCGCACGTGCTGTAGCGAGGAAATACTCATTGTAATATTGTCGAGCCGGGGGTCAAACTGGCCCCCTTTTTTAGGGGTGACTCGCTTGGCGCTCGACCTAAAATAATTTGTTTTAAGAGGCCGGGGTCGCCTGTGCTTTGGCGCTAAGGGATTCCTTTACAGTCTAATAAAAAGCTTTTTGTGAATCTATACTTATATATTATCACAACTAATAGTATACAGCTAATTTAAAGAAATAATAGTTCAACTTACATGGTTAAATGCATCTCCCTTAGTTGGTGGCTGACCTGTAGACGGGGGAGGGGGAAACACTAACACTACTCTTAGGCCTTCGCCCTTTCGGGCCTTTGCTCTTCTTTGCCAGAAGTCCCCAAAGTGCGTCGGCCCGTTGCCCTTTCTAACCCTTTCTAACTACTGCCCCTTGCGGACATTCACTTTCTTACAATCCTGCCTCTTGCGAAGCTAAGTCTCGACTCTCTTACCCGTTCATTGATTTTTTCATTTTTTCACCCATTTCCGTTGGCCCGATATCCGAGTCAGCAATATTCTAGTATGACACTATTTTATTAGAATGCTAACTCGCATATCACGCCACCGGAAATCTCCTATTGCCGTCGCCCGTGGAGTTATTTGTACAGTTTCTAGTATAAAATTGAATATAAAAATGTGTATTTATTTTAAATTTAGTAATAACTCCACGACGACCTTCCCCATTCTTTTACAGGGTGGGACCCTTGAGTGTCTTCTGACACTACCCCCCACCGTAATAATCACTGGCCCAGTGATGCCATTTTTTTTTCTGAACTGTGCGATTATAAAAGTGAAATTAAGGAAATAATACATTTTTCTTGTGTTTGCTTCCCCCTAATGTCCGGTCTATAACAAATGTGTCAGCCACCATCCATTTCTATCTGTAAAGTTTACAAAAGGAAAAGGAAATAAAAGAACAAACACAGAATAATAACTTAACCTATGCCCTATAATTGTTGCCCTAAATGTACCCTATATATGAAATTAGGAAGAATAATGGAAGTTACCCCATACAACAAATAGAATAATACAGCCAGACCATAAGATTTTCAAAGATCTGTTTCGTCGTTTGGGAGAAACGGGTTCATTTCGCCATAAAAACGATGTAGGACGACCGAAACGAATTACTCCAGATCAAGCACTAGAAATTTAGGTCGAGTGGATGAAGATCCTCAAGTCAGCTTAAGTCGTTTAGCAGCGGCAACAGGGGTGAATAAACAATCAATCCTAAGATTCCTACGTAAAGAACGCTCCTACCCATATCATCTCACTCCTGTACAAAACTTACTTCGAAGGGATCTTCCACAAAGACTACAATTTTCTCAATTTGTTCTGAATAACCACAACAGGGATCGAAATTTTGTTAAGAACACTTTATTTACCGACGAAGCAACTTTTACTCGCCGAGGCGTTTCTAACTGGAGAAATGCCCATTACTGGGAAGTAGAAAATCCTCATGCCGTTAAAGAAAGGCATTTTCAGCAAGAATTTAAGATAAACGTTTGGTGTCATTAAGTCAACTTTTACGTTATTTTTTGGTCTTCTAATAAGATTAGATCCTTATTTTAGACAATCTTTTGATTTGTGTATTTATCTCAATACAATGAAAATAATCCATTAGTTCATAAGAAAGTGGTAAAAGTTTACGCTGTTATTACGATTTTGTTTTCCCTTACGTTTTGTACTTTTTTAAATAAATACACTTTGTTTCATTAAATTTGAATTTATCTTTCAAAAAATTATTGAAATAGTAGGTGAGGAATGAAAGGGGTTCGGTTCAGGAGCAGGAGCAGTGTTCAGTTTAGGGGTGGGGGTCGGTTCGGTTCAGGAGGAGGAGCAGTGTTCAGTTTAGTGGTGGGGGTCGGTTCGGTTCAGGAGCAGGAGCAGTGTTCAGTTTAGTGGTGGGGGTCGGTTCGGTTCGGGAGCCGGAGCAATGTTCAGTTTAGTGGTGGGGAGTAATTAGAGTGATGAGATGTAAGTACGGTGGTGGGAGGTAATTAGACTAATATGATGTAATTAGAGTGGTGGGAGGTAATTAAGGGGCGGGGGCTTAGGGGATGGGGCGTTAGAGGGCGGGGCCTATGAAAGGTGGTGGTGGGGGGCAATTAGGATGGTAATTAGATTAGTAAGAAGTAATTAAAGTGGCGTGATGTAATTGTGGTGGTGGGGGGCAATTAGTGGAATGATGGGTAATTAGAGTAATTGCATGATGGATAATTATTGTGGTGGGAGGTAATTAAAATGTTGTGATGTAATTGTAGTGGTGGGAGGTAATTGTAGTGGTGTGATGTAATTGTAGTGGTGGGGGGCAATTAGTGGAATGATGGGTAATTAGAGTAATTGCATGATGGATAATTATTGTGGTGGGAGGTAATTAAAATGTTGTGATGTAATTGTAGTGGTGGGAGGTAATTGTAGTGGTGTGATGTAATTGTAGTGGTGGGAGGTAATTAGAGTGATGTGATGTAATTGTGGTGGTGGGGGGCAATTAGATTAGTAAGAAGTAATTAAAGTGGTGTGATGTAATTGTAGTGGTGGGAGGTAATTAGAATGGTGTGATGTAATTGTAGTGGTGGGGGGCAATTAGTGGAATGATGGGTAATTAGAGTAATTGCATGATGGATAATTATTGTGGTGGGAGGTAATTAAAATGTTGTGATGTAATTGTAGTGGTGGGAGGTAATTGTAGTGGTGTGATGTAATTGTAGTGGTGGGAGGTAATTAGGGTGATGTGATGTAATTGTGGTGGTGGGGGGCAATTAGATTAATAAGAAGTAATTAAAGTCGTGTGATGTAATTGTAGTGGTGGGAGGTAATTAGGGTGATGTGATGTAATTGTAGTGGTGGGAGGTAATTAGAATGGTGTGATGTAATTGTAGTGGTGGGGGGCAATTAGTGGAATGATGGGTAATTAGAGTAATTGCATGATGGATAATTATTGTGGTGGGAGGTAATTAAAATGTTGTGATGTAATTGTAGTGGTGGGAGGTAATTGTAGTGGTGGGGATGACTCTACTAATATAAATAGAATGCAATGCTTCTGCATCGCACAATTAAAACCTATCGCCGATAAGTCAAGAGCTAGCAAGTGAGTGTTGTGCAACTATCCGAATTATTTCAAGTGAGCAATATTTTATATTACTTTCTGTAATTCTTTCACTGTATACATTCGATTTAATTATGGCAATTTCCGATTACGACTTATTTGCACTTAATGCAATGATCAATGAATCTACAGAGGTCTTAGAACAAAAGTCTATTTCATCATTAATTTTACATAAACCATATATTATTAAGAAAATTTCTGCTGTCAATACGCGATTTGGAAAATCAATAGTAGTACATTTATTTGAGGAAAGCACAATTACATCTTTCAAATCATTTCTACCAAAACGAGTTGTTGAAATTGTGAGTGAGGATCTTATGAGTAAAATCAATTTATCTGGTAAATACACACTGACATATCTAGGTCAGAGTTCTCCGGTGTATAACGGTGCAAAACCCAGTGTAATGTTACGTTTTGGCTGTTAGTTGAGATATTGTATAGTTGCGTTAGTTATTAATTTTTAATTTTATATTAGTAAAGAGCATGGTTGCGTTAGTTATTAATTTTAATTTTATATTAGTAAATGGAATACAGTTGAAAGTATGCTGGGAGTAATATTGTTGATTCACTTGCAAATATATGAAATAATTATTATATAGTAAATAATAACAAATGGACTTCTACAATATATTTTCATCATCACATTTTGTGTAAGTTGATAAAAAAATTATCCTTTCTGAATATGTATGATTAATATGTTTGTTTTTTATTTTTTTAGTTTAGTCCAACTGGCACAATGTGGATGCAATATTCAGCTCAACGGTGGGTACGGGCAGAAGACATTAAATCGGCCATTGAAAGGTTGTCTTGTGAACTAAGTGACTTAATCAAGGATTCGCAGCATTCATTAGTTTATGATACAAATGTCTTCTACGATGTTGAAGAAACAAGACGCGTTGAAAAAGATTGCAGGATGTATGCTGCTGGTGCAAATCTATGTTACAAATATTCAAGAGGCTTTTTAAATTTGGACGAATTTTGTAAGCATATGGTTAGAATAGAACTAAGACACCTTCTATATGACATAGTGAAGTACCTGCCTAAGGAACTTATTGAAAAATATCAACTGAACCAGTCTGATGATGATACAAGCAGTTAAATAATTCTATGTGTTGTATTTATTATTAGATATAAACAATTATTGTATTATTTTATTATGCAATATACAATTATAGTATCTTAAAATTTTTCTTTGTATTTTCGTACTACGATGAGATTAGAAATAAAACAAATATTAAAATAATACGTGTATTTTATTACCTATTCTTGATTACATAACTAAAAGATATACCTTAATAAACCTAAAGAGTTTTTATTCCAATTTTATATTTAAATCTACAATACATTTGTAAAGAAAGTGAACATTTGCGAGAGCACAATGACAATTATTATAATGATAATGTTCCAGACATTCTAGTATAGTCAATGATTTAAGGTTAGGTAGAGGCGGTGAATAGTCATTAAGAACTAAAATTTTATTCCACCGCAGATATTGTAGTAGGAAATTCTTCTTCGTCACACCTTTGCATAGTATTATTACATTGTTTAATTGTAAATTATGTCGATAGTTGTTAACAGCATTCTGACAAAGTCGTTCAAAGATTAGTGGCAATTTTTCCAGTTGAATATATCCATGACTCCATTTTAAACCATGGAAATTTGTTTCCAACCACTGGTATTGCACCTTTTCACCACGTGCTAAATGAGAATGTATATGGTGGTTTGAAAATATAATGTGCTTGTTGTTTAGTGTTACAGCAGACAGCAGCCAATTCTTTCACTATAAACTCATTGTCATTATATTGAAAACTTTGTAAGTCAATGATCAAAGTAGGAAATGTACTACTTAAATGCACCATATTATAGTCTTCTACTTAGCACCAATAAAGCCGTTCTGGACTGAACCATCCAATGCGCTGTACGTTAAATAAGCATCGTGAAGTATAAGAGCATATACTCGAGTTTGCTCGGGGAACTTCGTTTTTCGTGTTTCAAATTCTATTTTTATGTCGACAGTGGATGATTTAATTGCGTCCGGTTGACGAGAGCAATCAATAACAAACAATGGATTTTTCTGAATTCGCTAAGATCCATCATAGGTTCACGCATATCTTTATCATAGTAACTAAGCCACGCCTCCTCTACAATTGTATTAACAATAGATGAAGTATATTATTGCATTATTTTTAGAGGACTTTATATTTCTAAACGTATATTATGTATTATTTTAGAGAATATAAGATTAAAACCAGTCATTTGTGTTTTTATTATTTATTTCATCATACTACTCATAAACATTTAAAGTTATAAAAAATTACACAAATTCATGAAAATATTATACTATAGAAGTTTTATCAATCCAAGTATTATGGCTATTTGGGAGTCCGAGCCATTTCACAAAAATCTTCTTTCCTCTCTTTTTTAAAACCTTCTCCACCAGATACACATCCGGATACTTAGCTTTTTGCAATTCCATTTCATAAAAGCCTCCCTTTATCGGTTGACCCTGCATATCTTCGATTAAATAAGTCCTGGGGTAGGTTACATTTACTTTAAAGACTTTGAACAGCTCAGTTGAAAAGTTAGGTGTATATCCTTTATCAAATATACCTTTGTATTTGCTTATTCGAACTATGTCGCCAACATGAAATTTAGGTTTTAAAGAAATCTTAATGTGATCATAAGCTTTTATGCGTGTGGTTGGTTTCACATCAGCAGGCTTCATACCAATTGTGCGATGTACTTTATTATTGTACATTATTGACTCCATAATAAAGTACCTGACTGGTAGGTGTTCACAAGTAAACTAATTTCTAATAAGTCAATTCTTCTAATATACTAATGGACTTTGTTTATAGTTAATCCTTTTTTATTTTTAATATGTCCCAATGCAGCAGCGGTGTCAGCAATTTCATCCATCATCTGCTGTTTATCAACTCCCACCATCTTAACATCAAGTGATTTGGTTTGTGAAGGTGCGCTTATCAGACGGGATTCTTGAATAGTGCTGAATACCTTCTCTATTGCATTGGTATTGTCTTCAACTAATTTCTTAACATCTGAAATTTCTGTGTTGATATACTGTCGCACTTCATTAATCATCTCGGTAATTTTGTTGTGTACAAAAGTCTGTTGGTTCTCGAAAAAGGCACTATGTAACTCTTTCATGCATTTTTCTACATAATTACGAGTTACACCATCACGATTATCCACTGGCTCTCCAATATTTTTTAAACGTTTATTTTGAATATCAAAGTGATTGTCTACGGTTACAATAAAACCAACGCCTGGTGGTCCACGTACAATCATTGACTTATTTAAGGCACTTCTTCGTCTCCCGAACTTGTCAATTGTGTTTACACCTACCATTTCTCTTTGCATTTGAGATAATTTCAACATTTCGGTGCTTTATATACTAGTTATGGAGGAAGTCATTTTGCTAATATATTATTTCTTCTTCCCGAAGTTCCTCGACTAAACTAACTATTTCGTTGTCGACATTGTTGTTACCTGCCATTTTTGAACTATACAGCAGTCGCAAACGATCCACCAGTTCTTTCGGTTTATTCCAATAGACATAATCCACGCCTCTACTATTATATAATTTTTGAAGAGGTATGTGTGGAAAACCCAAACCAGTTCTGGATCTCGTATTTACAGTAGAAGACATTAGTGGCATTATGAGTTCATTAAACTTTTTCCATTTGTTTTTATTTAAACCCTGCTTGAAATTAAAATCCTTATATGCCGCCTTTGTCTTTTTTAATATATCTCTATATATGTGACACTCTTCGTCATCAATAGTGACTTGATCACGGCGCAGAAATGATGGATACTTCATAAATATTATATCATACAACTTAGTACTACCGGGATACGTCCCCAGCTCCTTGTTACTACGCGACAATGTGATATTTCCACTAGAAAAGTGTATCTCGGCATCACCCATTTGTAACTTGGCTGTTTGAGGATCTAGGCGTACACCATACACAGTATCATATTTATGATCACCAGACTTTAGATTTTCTAGGTGTTGCTTGATTACATCACATTCTTTTTCTTCACTGCTAAGGAAATTTTCTGAATCTAACGATGATCTCGGCGGTGTGTCCATAAAATATGTTTGAATTGCACTTTCTTCGTCACTAGTTTCAGATGCCGCTTTTACACCCTCTTGCGGTTGTGTAGGTTTTTGTATCTCTGTAGTTGGCTGATTGTGTAATTTTACCTCTGAAGCGGATGATATAACTTTTAAAGGTTTTGTTATGGGCTCATACAATTTCTCGAGAGATAACCGAGTATTTACATTCTTACTTTTCAACGAGTTAAATTTTTTACGTATAGAATCAGTAGCTTCAACTAGTTGACGTTTCAAATTTATTTCACTGGCGTCCTTCATTGCCAATATTTAATTTCACTGATGTAATCTCGGCGCTGTCTATAGATCGACTAATGTTCTAATTATGGTGCTTTATGTATATATGAAACTATCAAGTCCTTTCCTGTATCTGCCTTCATTCACCTCTCTGTCTTTGTCAATCACAAGAAACCCATATTTGTCTTTCCAACACTCTGCACACATATCTTGAAATTGTTTAAAAGATACGTCTGGCGAGACATGATCAGAGAAAATGTGATGTAAATTCATATTGTCCTGTTTGAAGATTGCTATGAAATTGCTGTTGTCTCTTACCAGTTGTTTTGGCACGCGGGAATATGTTTGTGCTAGATAAAAACAATCTACATGTTTGTGACGTCCCATTGAGAAAAATGCACGAATTACATCTTGTTTTTCACATATAACATCATCAAATATAAATACAGAATCAGGTTCAGCGTCGGACGGTTGCACTATTTCTGCATTATTACTAAAGGTGTAAAATTCTAGTCCCTTAATAGGTTTTAATATCTTGCGTAAATATTCATACTTGGGCTGATGAAGAGACTTTGAATATAGGTATATATTTGCAAAACGTAATCCGAGGGGGTGAGTAAGTAGAGATATAAGCAAATTTGTTTTGCCACACGCACTTGGACCGATTAATAGTCCGCGAATAGTTGAGGGAAGTAACGGACCATGGCGCGGTTCGGCTTGTAACCCACTTCCAACTTTTTCATCTAAATTGTCTATAGAAAACTTCTGTCTCTGCTTCACGATGCGCATTGTAGCACGGTTGAGGACTATATAAATGAATGCACATCATATAATCGTTATTTAAATGTTGTCAGTCAAGCAGTGCACAAGTAAAAATCGCCGTCATTTAAAGGCTGGCAGGGGGGTAGTAAATTCCCTTATAAATAAGCTTCCATTTGAACTACATTTACCAGGTGGTTACCAGTATTGTGGTCCAGGCACCAAATTACAAGAAAGATTAGCGCGAGGTGATTCGGGCATAAACAAACTTGACGCTGCATGTAAGGAACACGACATTGCATACGATCGAAACAGGAGTGATTTAGCAGCCCGCCACAAAGCAGACTATCAACTTGAACAAACTGCGTGGAAACGAGTTAAATCAAAAGACGCCAGTTTAAAAGAAAAAGCCGCTGCTTGGTTAGTTACATCTATAATGAAGGGAAAACAGCGTCTTGGTATGGGATGTGACTCAATTGTACCTCATTCTAAAAAAAGAAAAAATATTAAAAAGAAGAACCCTAAAAAGATAGCATTTGGTGCAGGAATAGTTCGTAAAGTGCGCGATGACTTACGAAAAGTTGATGACAAACGGTCTATAGCTAAGGACCCAAGAAAAATGACGTACATTGCACTTCAAGCAGCGCGACGTCACCTGAGGGCTGCTGGAGGAAAACGCAATATTCGTACACCTAGGATCATACCAATCCCGAAAGTTGGTGGAATTCTACCTTTAATACCTATTTTTGCTGGATTATCTGCATTAGGTAGTTTGGCTGGCACTGCGGCGGGTATAGCTAAGGCTGTAAATGATGTTAAAACGAGCAGAGAAGAATTGGCCGAAAAAAATCGACATAATAGACAAATGGAAGCGATTGCAATAGGAAAAACTGGTAAAGGGTTATACTTGAAACCGTATCGCAAAGGATTAGGACTTTATCTAAAACCACAAAGTTCAAAAAACTACTAGACATCCTACCTCGAAAACCTCTCACCGATATAGATCTGAAATATTATGCTGAGAAGCTGAAAGTACCATATTTTCGAGGTATATTTATGCGCAACAATCTACCAAATTCAGGACCGCGACATAATGAATATGTAATCATAAATTTGGATAGTATAGATGGTCCTGGTACACATTGGGTGGCATTTAAAAAACTTGGCAATACAGTCACATATTTTGATAGCTTTGGTGATTTACCTCCACCTAAGGAACTAATTCTGTACTTGCGCAAAGGCTCAAATTCTACCAACAAAATCTACTATAATTATGATCGTCAGCAAAATTTCAACACAGTCTGGTGTGGTCATTTGTGTTTAAAGTTTCTTTCTACAAAGCAGACATAAGACGCTATGGAAATGACATCTATGACTCCTGCTATGGATCAAGAAAGCATTAAGCGAATGGGTCATTCATTAATCGCATTCTCTAGACTACACAGTTTGTTGAAGATGAGTAAACAACAACTCGCAGATATGCCTAAAGAAGTAATGATTGGTTGTGCCGCACATGAAATTGCATTAGTATGGGATAAACTACCCAGACATCTCCAGAGTGATATCGATATTTTAAAATACCAATACTGTCAAGAGCATTATTCTAATGAGAGCGCAAGTGACGTTGATGTTAATGATGGACCATCACCTCGAAAAGTATTCTGCTGTTACTGTAAAGTACGTGATATAAATGTAGTATCAAATAATGAGACACCGTCACCCAACAAGATGAGAAAGTTAATTCACGATGATTGCTGTAAATCACAATAAATTCATAGGTCAGTGCTCAAATTCAACAGTTATGTCGTACACCTTTACTCTGTCGAGTCACACAAGTGTGCTTAGTGCAGAATTTTATCCACCCATTGAATTAACTACTGGTAGTCGATATGGATTGGGATTAACAGGATTTTATTCCTACAACTCCATATTCAATGTGGACGAGACGAATAATCGATTTTGTTATAAAACTGGATCGAAAATGGCTCTCACAGCTCTCCATATACCATTCGGTGCATATGAAATTGATGAAATATATCGCACAATACTAAAAGCAATGCCGAATGATAAAAGAGAAGAAGAAAAAGAAAAATTATTCCAACTGCGAGCCAACAATAATACGCTGAAGTGTGAAATTTGGTTAAAATATGGAATTGATTTTACACAGCCAAATTCTATTGGAAGTCTATTGGGATTTGAATCGATATATTTACATCCGAACAAAAGACATGAATCAACGCTCCCTGTTGATATTATGAAAGTACGAATGATACGGGTGGATTGTAACATTATTTCTGGAGCCTATTTAAATGCTCTTAAATCCCATACCATATTCGAATTTGATATAGACGTCGAGCCCGGCTACAAGCTTACCAGGGAACCCGCCAACATCATATATTTGCCTGTTGGACCTGAAGGACGTCAGTTTATCGATAACATTACGCTGCGAATATTGGATGACAACGGACATTTAGTCAATTTTCGAGGTGAAAAAATTATTGTAAAACTAGAATTGAAACAGTTTTAATATGGGAGGTTTTCAATACAATCAACAAAGACCCCGTCTCCAATATAATGCAATCAATGATAAAAAGGAGCGTAATCGTGCAAAGCGAATCATTCAGCGTGAGCATCTTGATCAGTTCAGACGTAGATTGTCAGCTAAGGATCGTGCATTTCTTCAGTCCGTTGGATTAGAAGTCCGAGAAAATTAACAATGGTGCTTATTACATCTAGTGAAAAACTTGAAGTGTTCGACGAACCTGTTTTTGACCAGTCAATTGTTAGCTTACATGAACATACGTATAAGCCATATGGTTCGCAATATTATAAAAACTCTGATACAGTACGCATTCCTATTAATTTCCAAGACCTAATACTTGACATTGCAGAGAGTTACATATATATTGAAGGCAAGTTTACTCCTAGTGACCTCACCAAGCGGTGTTATTTATCCAATAATGCACTAGCCTTTCTATTCGATGAGATAAGATATGAAATGGGTGGCGAGTCAGTGGCCGTCGTTAGAAAGCCTGGAATCACTACAACAATGAAAACTATGGTATCATATGGGCAGACACATACGAGAGCACTACTAACTGCAGCTTGGGGTCTCACCGAAGAAAAGCAGTGTATTTTAGATACTACCAGTCATGTATTCAGTGGTAGACTACCTCTCAAATATCTCATGGGTTTTGCGGAAGATTATACAAAAGGTGTTTTAAATTCAAAGCAGGAACTAATTTTAATCATAGCCCGCTCGTTTAAAGACTCTTATATTGGTGAAGTTGATGCAGAGCTAGAAATTAGTAAAATTGAGTGGAAGATTAGACATATTGTACCTGAAGATAGACAAAAAATTAAGCTGTTGAAGAAAATTGATTCAGGCGGTAATAATGCCAGAATTAAGATGGTTTACCGTATGTGGGACCTTTATGAACTACCAATTCTGCGTGATACTTCTTCTGATGTATGGGCTGTTAAAACCACCAGCAGTCTTGAGAGACCTCGTTACATCATTATTGGTTTTCAAAACAATGCCAATTCCAATAATAGATCCAAAGATGCCACAAAGTTTATTCATGCAGACATAAATAATATTCGACTATTTCTAAATGCTGAAGTATATCCATATGAGCGTTGGAATTTAAATTTCGATAAAAAGCTGGACTCCGCAGTATATTATGCATACGAGAGCTTTCAACGAGGTTATTATGGTAGAGACATGGGGGAACCTATGATGGATCTTGAAGAATTCAGAAAAAATCGATTGTTTGTCATAGACTGTAGCCACCAATCCGAGGCATTGAAGACATCTACGGTTGACATAAAAATAGAGTTTGAGACACGAAAGACAAAGTTCCCTGAACAAACTCATGTATATGCACTAATACTTCACGATACCTACTTGACCTACAATGCATTGGATGGATCAGTTCAAGGTGGATTTTTTGGTGCAAGATAAAATAAAAAGACAATTAGTTAGTAATGTAGTAGAATAGGTAATAAATAGTATGAAAATAGTAATGTGACAGAATAGGTAATAAATAATATAAGAAAATGTAAATCATGTGTTTCAATTCAAAAAATAAAAACTAAAATAAACAGCAACACGTTCTCCTCACTTGTGATGTCAAGATGTTAAGTACACAAAAGCCATAAAGAGGGTACGCTGCAGGTACTGAAATAACAATGTAAATGTTCCCTTTCACAAATTCACTGATAAAATCTCGGTGGATAAGACAGGCAGGTAGTAAATGTACATCTCATAAATCAGCATAGGATAAGACAGATGTCCCTAAAGATAAGACAGGTAAAATAATTGTTGATCGGTATAAAGATAATGTAGATAGGTCGCAATTGTTTATCAGCATAAGGATAAGGCAGGTAAATAAAGAATGAATGTTTGTTATCTCATCGTAAAAAAAATACAAAGTGCAATAAGACAATACAACATAATAGAGAATTATTTAACTGTCTGCATACGAACGACTAGACGGATGGATTGACCATAATTGCTTTAATCACCATTATTTTTACTGCAATACCTTTATTTTTACTTAAATTACCTGTAATTGTCCTCTAATTACCACAGTACTTTAATTACCTCCCACCACTCTAATTGCATCCCATCACTCTAATTACCACACCACTCCAATTACCCCCCACCACTACAATTACAACACACGACTTTAATTACCACCCACCACTTTAATTGCCCCCCACCACTACAATTACATCACACCACTACAATTACCTCCCACCACTACAATTACATCACATCACCCTAATTACCTCCCACCACTACAATTACATCAGGCCACTCTAGTTACCTCCCACCACTACAATTACATCACGCCACTTTAATTACTTCTTATTAATCTAATTGCCCCCCACCACCACAATTACATCACAACATTCTAATTACCTCCCACCACAATAATTATCCATCATGCAATTACTCTAATTACAGATCATTCCACTAATTGCCCCCCACCACTACAATTACATCACACCATTCTAATTACCTCCCACCACTCTAATTACATCACATCACCCTAATTACCTCCCACCACTACAATTACATCACACCACTTTAATTACTTCTTATTAATCTAATTGCCCCCCACCACCACAATTACATCACATCACTCTAATTACCTCCCACCACTACAATTACATCACACCACTACAATTACCTCCCACCACTACAATTACATCACACCACTTTAATTACTTCTTACTAATCTAATTGCCCCCCACCACTACAATTACATCACACCATTCTAATTACCTCCCACCACTACAATTACATCACATCACCCTAATTACCTCCCACCACTACAATTACATCACACCACTTTAATTACTTCTTACTAATCTAATTGCCCCCCACCACCACAATTACATCACGCCACTTTAATTACTTCTTACTAATCTAATTACCTCCCACCACTACAATTACATCACACCACTTTAATTACTTCTTACTAATCTAATTACCATCCTAATTGCCCCCCACCACCACCACCTTTCATAGGCCCCGCCCTCTAACGCCCTATCCCCTAAGCCCCCCGCCCCTTAATTACCTCCCACCACTCTAATTACATCATATTAGTCTAATTACCTCCCACCACCGTACTTACATCTCATCACTCTAATTACTCCCCACCACTAAACTGAACATTGCTCCGGCTCCCGAACCGAACCGACCCCCACCACTAAACTGAACACTGCTCCTGCTCCTGAACCGAACCGACCCCCACCACTAAACTGAACACTGCTCCTCCTCCTGAACCGAACCGACCCCCACCCCTAAACTGAACACTGCTCCTGCTCCTGAACCGAACCCCTTTCATTCCTCACCTACTTGAAATGTTTAACATTACTTTCCTCTAAAACGGTTTGAGTTATCAAGTTCTATCAAGTGTTCATATTTTGGCCCAAAGGATCTACTCTTGAACTATGGCTTATTATTAATGGTTCACCCTGTATGTTGCTATTTTTTTAATGGCGTTAGTTGTACAATTTTTAAGATACTCCTTTCAAAAATTACATTTTCATTTTGTGATTTGTCATAATGAGTCCTTCATCATTAAGTTTTTCTGAGACGTCAACTATGTTAAATCGTGGGTTAGGAGTTGGAACTTCTTTGCTAGTGTAATCTTTATTTAATTTTGCATTAGCAGGCTCCTTAAATTTATCGTACTCTGCCGAGAGAGTGTTACAGCTAATGACTACGACTCCGTCACGGATATTTTTAATTTTTGAAATATTTATATCCGGCTCAATGAGATTGATATTTTTATCATATCATTTTTAGTTGCTGATAGATCTTGTTTACTTTTTGGTTTAATTACAAATGATGATTGTTTCTTAGTAATGGCAGAGTATGTTATATGGGATTCATTACCATTAGGCATAAGTGAAAATATTTGGTCAAGTTTAGGCGGCAACTAAGCAACTTTGGGGCTTACGTGATTACTAATATTTTCTTTTATGCTTGTTTCTAACTCGGACTTGGTTGAACCATTTTGTGTTTTTGAAGCTTTTTGCGTTTTTGAAAAAATCGATATATCCTAATTTATTTACGGTGGGTACATTGAAATTCACTGCATGAGAAAAAAAAAGTATCGAGCACAATACTCAAATGGTTAACGACCGAGATATTTCTGCCATACTATTATTAATTTTTATAGGTTTCTGTTTGCATATCAATGACTAACGTGTCTAAAGCGTGTTTGTCTCTAGAATAAATATTAATGATAATGCTCGTGCTCGAAAAGAGTAAGATTAGCACAAGTCCGGCTTATTTTTTAAACAAATTGGCCGGTACTTTCTCTGTTGAATTCGGTTTCGTAAACATAAAACCTCCTAATTACCTTTCTATATTCCACTTCATCGATCTAAATTAAAATTCACTGAGGCATGTCATAGAGAAACAAAAGTTATATTCAAATGTAACGACATTTAAACGGAGATACTACGGCTTGATATGGATCTAATTCTATGGGGTGTCGTGCACTGAAAGAACTTAAATATATAGCGGGGACGATCTAACATACGGGCTTTTTACTGACTTATGGGGCTTCTGGGAATACCTTTATTTATTGCATTTCTAATCATCCATTAGGGTAGTGATTTTTCAATATAATATAAAAATTAAAGACATTTTGCGTTACTCAAAATTCACTTGATATTTGTTCCAATCGCCATAAAATTTAGTGACTGACCTATTTTTAAGATTGTTTAAATTTTTTGTGTCAAAATTTATGTCATAAAATTAGCTAATTCTAAAGGTGTTGGGTTGTGTATATACATTTTTTAAATTCAATTAAAAAACAATTGTTTGCGTAGGTCATGTGATGCATATAACAATGAAGATTGTCTTTTAAATTAAAACTCTGTATATATTTATACAGGGTGGACCATTAATAATAGGCCATAGTTCAGGGGTAGAAAGAATCTACCCCTGAACTATGGCCTATTATTAATGCTCCACCCTGTATACATGCGCGCGGCGATTTCCCGTCATTTTCGGTATTATACGTATGCGCGTACAAGTATACGTGTAATTATTCATTATACAAATTTCAATATTAATAATAAAAAGTGATTGTGAGCAGATTTAAAATATTAAGATTAAAATGGCTCTCGAAGGTAAGATATGATTTTTTTTTCAAAATTTCACTTGATTTTTATTAAACTTTTTACGTATATTGATTATTATTTCATTTTGTTCTACTACAAGAAGGGTCTACTTCCGAATAGGTAACTGGAGTATGGAATATTTTTTCACCCCCGTCATCGCTAAAATCGTATGCATCTGAGATATTCTCTGAAGTACAAACATTTTCTTCATAATTATCATCTTCATCGAATTTTTCAATATCATGAATATCAAGACTAATTTCTAATTACTCAGTCTCTTCATCAACCACAGCTCCGTCAACAATATTACAACCGAAAATGACGTACTCAAGGCACTTAAGAAAATTAAACCCAAAACCACTACAGGTTCTAATGGTATTCCGGCCTTTCTCCTTAAATATTGTGCCATTTTATTTGCAAAACCGCTAGCTAGTATTTTTAATTTGTCTATTAAAACTACTACTTTTCCAGAAGTCTGGAAAATATCTAGGATCTGTCCGGTATTAAAAAAAAATGATAGATGTGCTATTGAAAACTATAGGCCAATAGTAATATTGTGCAATTTTAGTAAATTATTTGAAAACGTAATATACGATATTCTCTTTAATCACGTCAAATCTCAAATTTGCCTCGATCAATACGGATTCATGCCAAATCGCTCTACCACCAGCAATCTATCTGGTGTGCATCACTCAGTTCATAGTTGAACAGTTGGATGCTGGAGGCCAAGTAGATGTCATTTATACAGATTTTTCTAAAGCCTTCGACAGACTGGACCACGGAATTTTGCTGAACAAATTATCCGAATTTGGACTAACTGAGCACTTCCTAAATTTTTTTGAATCCTACTTGGTAAATAGACGACTAAATGTACAATACCGTGGATTTTGGTCTATGGATATCTCAGCGACATCAAGTGTTCCCCAAGGTTCTGTGCTCGGGCCATTGCTCTTTAACATTTTTATAAACCATATCGTCATTGGCTTACACTTCAAAACATTACTTTATGCCGATAACCTAAAAAATTTTACATCTATCACTAGTGCAGAAGACTGTATTGATTTGCAAAACGATCTTGTACAACTATGGTCTTGGTGTAGCGTAAACAATTTACAGTTAAATATCTCAAAGTGTAGCTTTATGACATACACTCGTGCACAAAATCCAATAACATTGATCTATACAATTAATGATGAAGAACTGAAGAGCTGTGGTCATTTCAAAGATCTAGGAGTAATATTCGATCCAAAGTTATCTTTTATTAGCCATACCAATCATATCACCGCTAATTCCTTCAAAAATTTAGGCTACATTATCCGTAATTGTAAAAAATTTAACGAAAATACACTGAAACTTCTCTTTAATTCATTTGTGAGATCAAGACTTGAATATGCTTCAATAGTCTAGAGTCCTGGTTATGAAAATCATAAATATAGCATTGAAAAACCTCAGAGGCGTTTTCTTAAATACCTCTGGTTAAAAGTTCTGGAAATTATCCAGAGAGAGGTTTTCCACATTGTGACTTATTATATAGATTCAACACGAGTGATCTTCAACTACGTCGGACGTATCACTCTCTTGTATTCCTTTTTAAGATTTTAAATGGCACTATTGACTGCCCTGAAATTCTTAGTTGCATTAGATTTCATGTTCCTAATTTGCAGACTCGCTCGCATTCGTCTCTATTCTATTTACCTGCACCAAGAACAAATTTGCTGTTATTTTCTTCTCTGCACCGTACGTGTTTCAACTATGATTCCTTATATAATAATATAGATATTTTTAATACTAGTATATCCAAAATGCGAAATGTGGTTCTCAATTCTGCACAACAACTGTAGCTTCTAAACTATTAGATTACAACTCTTAGGACTATACTAATCATAGACTTATTTTGTTAATTTTTATTATCATTTAATTGTTTACCTTTAGTTAAGTTATTTAGTTTTAGTTATTATTTAGTTTTCTTTTTATGTTTGTAAAATTCCTGCCCTATAATTGGATTTCTGTCTGGGCAGTAGTAACCAAAATAAACAAATAAATAAATATTATCTGCATTTTGGCACAAAGTATTTCTCCCATTGTGGCATAAATTGTTGCATGTGACGCCAATGGTTTAGTTTTGCAACCGACCTTACAATCACAAGCAATTATATTGAGTAATTCACTAGGAGCTTTATCAGCCCTTATCGGCATCAGTTCATTATCTGTTGTTTGCTGCTATCCAAAATTTTGTCAATTTTTGGTAGGTACTTACTTTACAGGTACCTGTAGAAGCTGTACAGTACATTACCTTGTTTTCTTATTTTACAGATTTTACAAAAAAAAACGAAAATTTATGTTTCCTTATATTTTTAGAAAAAAGTCCATCATAATTTGCTCAGACTTTTTTATATTATTGCTTACAGAATACCCTCACAGTGTACAAAGTTTCAGCCATTTTGGTATTTTTTGAGGGTCATAACCTACAGCGATTGGACTATAAATGTTTTATGGTACTGCAAATTATTCAAATTGCTAATTTAAATATGCAATTACAATGACAAAGAAAGTTTACATCTAATTTATTTTAATAACCAGTATACAAAAAGTTAAAATCACTTACTAGATTAAAAAAGTTAAACTATTCTGTGACCGTAACTACGCATAAGTATTTAATAAAATACATAAATCACTATTTCAGATTTTACCATATTAAGTTCGTTGAAATTGCGCAAATTTCAAAAAATCGCGTTTTAACAGGATAAATAAAACATAAACACCAACAAAGCGCAAAATTATTATTAATGGCCGAAATAAAATAACGCCAATTATTAATATGGAAACTTTTAACATTAATTAATTCCCCATCTGAAAAATGCGACAAAAGCAATTCATTTGTTCCGGACCCGGAACACGTATCAAAAATTTAAAAACCGTGTAGTCTGTCAGCGCTAACAAAAATGCTTTTAGTATGAAATTAAGCAGGACCATTAATAATAACACCCTGTCGTCATTTGTAAACTCTAATTAATATAATTTATGATCTTTGGCCGCTGTTTGCATTTTTGGATTCAAATTAATGTCATTTTTTAGGCGAAATTAAAATGAATTATTTTTGCATTTGTATTTTTGTGCGGCGGTAATTGTAATTTATTTTGGAGTGCATTTTATAGCATAGGTGTTTGAACAAAAGTGCATTTCGTTATATACACGGGCTATTTGTTGTTGTTATATAGTTGGGGAATGAAAAATTATACAAGTTAATGGTAAAAAATGGGGCGTGATAAGCGTGTTTTGATGTTTAGTATAAACATGATATTAATATTAAATGATTAACATCGTAAATTGCTTTGGTGAATAGGTATAAATATATTATGTGGATTGCATGTAACATATTTGCAATTAAAAAACCTCCTCTCGCTGCATTATAAAATATGCCAGAGTTGCTAAACTGGTTCAAATTAGTGATGGTAATAATAATCCAAATTTAAATCGAACGACATTATTATATTATGGGAACAAAGCGCTGTCTAATAATAATTTACAACCAACTGTATGAAAATTACACTGCAATTTCACGACACTGATCTACTGTGTTTCCAGATTGCCAGTGCGTCCAATTTTGAAATGCAATTGTCAACTGTCCATCAGGTATGATGAACTACAGACTAATTTCCATTTTATGTAATAGAGTCATCTCGCTTATTTTTTTCATTTCAAATTATAAAATTTCACTAAAAAATATAATACCCAGTTTTTGTTCCCTTTCCGTAAAAAAAATAAGTCTTCGCTATTTCTGGTGAGGATTAGCTCCAGAGACGTTCCCATTAGTAGTCGTTTTTCGCTAATAAAGTTAGCACCATGAATAGGTGTATAAAAAGCAAATTTAGATTAGAAAAATATTAGAGTTGTTAAAATTAACTTCAAATGTATTCCTGATCAGAGAACATAATATGTTAACTATAGAGTAGGGTAGGGGATATAAATATTAAAAAACCCTAACGTAACAGTAAACTCCTTTTTAAACATATTAACCTCTTAAGGTTATACAGGGTCCGCCACTTAAAACTCCCCATACCAGTAACTTCTTTATTTTTTAAGCGACCGCCGTGTCCAACATAACAAATTGTAGGTATTTTTAAGTTATTTTGGTACACATACAGAGAGATTTAAAAAAAAATTGTTACGAAACTAAACATAATTTCAGTGAATATTTTTTTAACTCACGCTGTATACGAATTTTATTATAGCTGTTTGATAATAATTTTAATTTGCATCAATTTGTGTTATTACGTCACATTCGAAATTCTTTTTGGTTTTAGTGAAAAAACACTTGTACAAAAATATAGCTATTATTTAGCAAAAAAACAAACAAAATAATTCTTAATTATGTTAACAAGAATACTAAAAATAAAACAATGCTGATTTTCAGTAAACATTAATGTGTTGTTAAAATTTTTTATCAAGTAAGGAGAGAATTAGAAGTTTTTTTACGAATATTGTTAAAAATTTTGCCCATTAATGTGAATGCAGTAATTAAATCTTTTTATTAATTCACCAACCAGATACTTCTTCTAACTTGCAGGGGAAGTTCTTCTAAATAAGTAGGTAAGTCAATTGCATCTTTCCTTCAGTTAGGACATTTGTGCTATAAAATTCAGTCGTCGTTCATAATCTCCTTGGCGAAGTTGTATTAAAATCATTTTATAAAAGCATAACAACTTTTGTCTTTGAGGATTCTTCTGACCAAAGTCGAAGAAATAAAGTTGAAAACTGAACCATGTCGAATTGTTAGTCGATTGACGAGCGAATTAATGTTCAACAGAAAATAACTACTCTGATTTGTTTCAATTTGACATAGGTATTAAAACTTTCATGGCTAACTTAGAAAATGTAAAATATTACTAGTATCAAAGCTACGGTTGATTTATTAAATCTAACATAAATAGTACAGAACAACTTGAAAGTCAAAAGAATAAAATAAAATGAAAAAACTGTTGTCATATTTTTAGATCTGGCTAGAGCTATATCACACGAACTATTATTGTTAGAAAAACATGGAGAAATACTGAATTAGAGAAGTAGCATTAGATTGGTTAACAAGCTATTTATCAAATAGAAAAGCCTTAGTAAAAATTGATAAAACATTAAGTAGTTCCAATAAATGTGATACATGGTGTTCCACAAGGAACAGGTTTAGGTCCGCAATTATTGACATGCTGGGATTAGATATAAGTGGGGATATCATCGCGTATGTTGATGATACTTCTCTAACATTCTGCGGTATAGACTGATCTGAAGTCACCAAAAAAAAACCGAAAAGGGACTGCATAAAATTAAATGCTAGATGAACAATAATTGTTAAGTCTGTATTACTATCAGCAATAGTTCAAGACTTCACCCAAAAACTGACAATTTAAAATTCCACGAAAAATATGACTTAATAAACTGCATGTGTGAAAATGTATCTGAGGACACTACAAATATTAAATACCTGGGTCTTATAATAAATGAGACAATGAGATGGAATAACCATACCGAATATCTTAATATAAGACTAAGAAAACGTGTTCTAGTGTTCTTTTGTAAATTTGGCAACATTCTTCCAATTAATATTTTAAAAATTACTATGATGATGATAAATCGTTGGTAGAATCCATACTTACCTACGTCATTATAATATGGGGTGGGGACATGTAACAGCCAATTGAAAAATATAAAAATAACTCAAAATTGGATTCTTAATGTAATGCTGTTGAAAAATCGAAGATATTCTAGAGAACAACTTTTTCTAGATAGTAATGTCTTCAATTTAAATGGATTAATATATCATCATCTTTTTACTGCTAGACCAAATTCTAATTTATACAAAAAATCTATTGGCGTCACGGGCATAAAGGTATATAATATTATTCCTGAATACATAAAAGTAATAAACAATTGTAAGGTATTCTGTAAAAAGTTGTCAATATTTATCATTCAAGACTTACATTTATTCGAACAGACATTCTAATAACTTTTATTTCAATTATTGCATTTAATTTCCATAATAATCCTTTTGTTTATTAACTTTAGTTGTTAGTTAGTAACATTTAAATATAATCCATATTGTTATTGTTAATAATAATATCTTAGTAAATATTAAGACAGAAAACGATTTCCTTGCGAAATCAGGTGCATTTATACTATCAAAAATAACTACTGTAAAAATAATACTGTAAAATTGGGCTAAAAATAAACTTATTAATTAAATTTATTATTATAGCATATGACCTTCGCTGTAGTATTCTGTCTTTGTTTCTTGACAGGCTTTATTTCTCCTCAGCTCCCAGGTTCCAAACAGTTTCTCGCCCAGACCTTATGTCCTTTTATTCTTGAACTGTTACTTTTCTATGCATAGATAATCTTTCCAAAGCTCTGCTACTTATTATATTTATTTATACCCTTCCTTCCGTTATTTGTACCACCTTCTCTAAACTATCTCTTCAATACCTTCACTTTATATTTGCTTACTTGCTGGATATTTATTAACTTCTATTAAAATTATTACCATTTGGTCCTAGACATAAACTTCTAATTCCTTCCCTCTGATTATTTTCTTGGTTATGGTTAAGCTGAATAATTTCTAACTCTTCTAATATTTTTCCTGGTTGTTTTTTATAAATAAATTTGATGCATTTCGTAAGCTGAACAGATAATAATTGTAGAAAATTCTTGATTTAATTGACAACTAAATTTATTACCAATAACTTTCTTATTTTCAAAGTTTAGTCTAAATCGTTTTAATATGCCCAAGTTTTTATATTTTTGCAAAAATAACTTTACCTCAAAATCTGACAAATTAAATCGTACTTTTTCTAATTTTGCCTAAACAGGTTCTTTTCAACATATAATTTATAATGGATGTATGCCATTGGAGACCTTCTCTGGTATGTAGATATAAAATATTCTTAAATAACAATTCTTTTAAAAAATTCTGTCAGTTTGCCTTCGCCCACTCCAATATTTCAATTGGAATTGCGTTAATCTCTATCCGAATATTATATTTTAGTTGCTCCAAAGTTTGCGGTCGATTTGAAAACACTTTTGACTTTAAGTAGCCCCGTAAAAAGACATCACAAGCTGAGATATCCGGTGAGCGTGCTGGCCAGTTGATTCCCCCGAATTTCGAAAAGACATGACCAGGAAACATTCTTCTAAAAATTGCCATAGAATGCCTAGCAATGTGGGAAGTGGCTCCCTCCTGCTGAAACCATATATTATTACAAATGTCAACAAAAAGAAAAAATAATTATAACCAATTAATTCGTAAAGTATAGAATAAAAAATCTATTTTTTTTATTCATGTTATAATGTAATGAGATATAAAATCAAATCAAGTCGCTATGCTTTAGCGATAAATGCAAATTCAAGACAGTTGTCAAAGCGTTTGCAAGAAATGTCAGTTTAGCTTTAGTTGGTCAAACATTCAACGTTCTTTTGTGGTTGAAGCTTATTTAAAAAATAACTATTCTGTTGTAATCACCCAGCGCTTATTTCGTCGTCACTTTCATTTATATCCACGAGATACAATTAAAAAGTTGTACACAGGTTTCGCAGTACAGCTTCATGTGCCAGAGAAAAACCAAAAGGAAGAACTCGTTCTGTACGCACACTTGAAAATACTGAAAGGGTAAGAGCAGCTGCGCTACGAAGTCCTCAACGATCTGCAAAACGACAAGCATTAGCACTCAATATTTTTAACCGTTAGTTATCGCCGCGTTCTGAAAGACTTACACTATCATCCCTACAAAATTCAAGTCCTACAGAAACTGTCTCAAGATTTTGGAACACGCTTTGATGTTTGCGAACTTTTCGAATGACTATTTACTGAAAACCCGAATATCGTTGATTGCTTGGTGATGTCAGATAAATGCTCACTTTCATCTTTCCGGATATGTTAACAAACAGAACTTTCCTTAGTGGGTGACGGAAAATCCTCTGCAATCGCACGAAGTACCGCTTCATAGCAAAAAGATTACTGTGCGGTGCACAGTATCCGCTTTTGGAATTTTTGGGCCGTTCTTCCTTAAGGAAAATGACTTGACGGTTACTGTTACATTACAACAGGTATTACGTAACTTTGATAAACAACTTCCTAATGTTGGTGTGGATATTCGAAGAATATGGTTTCAGCAGGAAGGAGCCACTTCCCACATTGCTAGGCACTCTATGGCAATTTTTAGAAGAATGTTTTCTGGTCATGTCATTTCGAAATTTGGGAGAATCAACTGGCCAGCACGATCACCGCATATCTCAGCTTGTGATGCCTTTTTATGGGGTTACTTAAAGTTAATAGTGTTTTCTAATCGACCGCAAACTTTGGAACAACTAAAATATAATATTCGGATAGAGATTATCGCAATTCCAATGGAAATATTGGAGTGGCGAAGGCAAATTGAAAGAATTTTTTTGAAGAATTGTTATTTAAGAATATTTTATACCTACATACCAGAGAAGGTCTCCAATGGCATTATAAATTATATGTTGAAAAGAACCCGTTTAGGCAAAATTAGAAAGAGTACGATTTAATTTGCCAGATTTTGAGGTATAGTTATTTTTGCAAAAATATAAAAACTTGGGCATATTAAAACGATTTAGACCAAACTTTGAAAATAAGAAAGTTATTGGTAATAAATTTAGTTGCCAATTAAATAAAAAAAAATCAGTTGTTTCTAAATTTAGTATCAATATAAAAAGAATTTTCTAGAATTATTATCTATTCAGCTTACGAAATCCATCAAATTTATTTAAAAAAAAACAACCAGGAAAAATATTAGAAGAGTTAGAAATTGTTCAGCTTAACCATAATCAAGAAAATAATCAGAGAGAAGGAATTAGAAGCTTATGTCTAGGACCAAAGGGTAGTATTTGAATAGAAGTTAACAAATATCCAGCAAGTAAACAGATATAAAGTGAAGGTATTGAAGAGATAGTTTAGAGAAGGTGGTACAAATAACGGAAGGAAGGGTATAAATAGATAAGTAGAAGAGCTTTGGAAAGATTATCTATGCATAGAAAAGTAACAGTTCAAGAATAAAAGGACATAAGGTTTGGGTGAGAAACTGTTTGGAACCTGGGAGCTGAGGAGAAATAAAGCCTGTCAAGAAACGAAGACATAATACTACAGCGAAGGTCGTATGCTATAATAATAAATTTAATTAATAAGTTTATTTCTAGCACAATTTTACAATATTATTTTTACAGTAGTTATTTTTGAAAGTATAAATGCACCTGATTCCGCAAGGAAATCGTTTTCTGTCTTAATATTTACTAAGATATTATTATTAACAATAACAATATGGATTATATTTAAATGTTACTAATTAACAACTAAAACTAATAAACCAAAATATTATTATGGAAATTAAATGCAATAATTGAAATAAAAGTTATTAGAATGTCTGTTCGAATAAATGTAAGTTTTGAATGATAAATATTGACAACTTTTTACAGAATACCTTGCAATTGTTTATTACTTTTATGTATTCAGGAATAATATTATATATCTTTATGCCCGTGACGCCAATAGATTTTTTGTATAAATTAGAATTTGGTCTAGCAGTAAAAAGATGATGATATATTAATCCATTTAAATTGAAGACATTACTATTGAAAATATGCACATATGCAAGTATTTTGTAGCGAAAAATCTGAGACGAGAGCCACACACTACCCTGTACAGCGTAGCCGTTTAACAAAAAGTGGACAAATTTTCAAATTCCACATAAATATTACGTATCCTGACCGGCCATGTATCAATGTGCCTCTGGCTAGTTAGTTATGTTGGTCACACTGGGGGCCACTGGGATTTCTGAACACTGACAGTATTTTATATCATATAGCAGACCAATAGTTTACGGCAAATTTATATATCTATTTTGATGATCTATTATACTACGCCTCGCGAGAATTATCTCTATTACTTTACTAGATTTATCGGCATTTCGTATTGCAGCGGCCGTAAAAACTACAAAAAGTGTATTTAAGTACTGAATTACACATAAAACTTAAAACTGTAACAATGTAATGCGCCTGCGAGTTGCGATTAAAATGTGTTTAGTTGTCTCAAAATTGTTTGGTTCGTTTTATTAATAATATATTTGTGAAAATCCAAGTTTACTTCACTTTTGAGGGATATGGGCTATATTGTTTTTCGGGTACTGAATTGCTATGGATTCGGCAGAATGGAATATCTATTTAAAGTTAATTCATGTTATATCTCGCAACATTTTTGCAACATCCGGGGTCCCTCAAGGATCAAACCTAGGGCCACTTTTATTCTTATTATTTATTAATGATTTATCCCCTATGAGATCTATACATTTATTTTTCGCGGACGATTTGAAAATCTACTCTGAAGTAAGCAAGCCAAACGACTGTTCTGACTTGCAAATAGCGTTAGACACAGATAACGAATGCTGCGAGAATAATTACTTAAAACTAAATACGTCTAAATGTAAGATAATGTCCTTCTACAATAACAAAAGGCCAGTATTATTCGTATATACGATTAATGATACCGTTCTTGACCGATGTACAAATTTTAAGGATCTTGGAGTAACATTCGATTCCAAGCTCAGTTTTTTCTACTCATATAAGCACAATTGTTACTTCGGCTTCTAAAGTACTCGGGTATTGTATAAGGAACTGGGGCAGCTTTGCGGATATCAACACTCTGAAATTAATATACATATCATTTATACGAAGCAAACTTGAATATGCTTCTGTCATCTGGTCACCTGTTTATCAAAATTCTAAAATGCAAGTTGAGTCCGTACAAAGACGATTTCTTAAAAATATATATATATATATATATATATATATATATATATATATATATATTTCAAATCCAATGGGTCCTATCCTGTTAGAGGCTTTGATCACAATTCACTAAATTCATTCAATTTTGACTCGCTTGAACTTAGAAGAAATTGCACAGCACTACAATTTTTATATAAAATACTGCATAACCAATTAGATTGTATTCACTTAGTAAATATAATTAGCTTTCATGTACCAAGGCAGAACGCTCATCTGCACAATGCATTTTACGTCAGTACCAGCAAAACTAACATTCAGGTTAAGTCTTCAATATTCAACATGTGCAAGATATTTAATGAAGTCGTTCATATGTGCGACCTCAACTATGATACTCTAAACCACATTATTCATATGTACAAAGATTCATTTAACTGATTAAGTCTAATTATAACAATCTAATCTATAATATCTATCTAATCTTTTTTTATAATTAATAAATAATAAATTAATGTAATTATGTAATGTAATGTATGTATTTTGTATGTATGCATGTATGTATTATGTAATGTAATGTAAATTAATGTAATTTTGTAAATTTTTATCTCATTATTGTTATTTTTTATATTTTGTTCATTATTTTCTGTAATTGTCTGTCAACCTGTTGAAAATAAACGTATTATTGTTATTATTATTAAACGTATTATTATATATATTGAGATATAAATTCAAATCAAGTCGCCATGCTCCTGCGATAAATGTCACGATCGTATGTCAATATTATGGCCAATTTCCATTGTCCCTTTATTTAAAAAAAAATTGAAGACAAGAAATTAGCATTAACTTTAGCAATAAACTCATTAATACGTACAATATAATTGTACTCACACAATTTTAAACTTAAGCAAAGCTTTTGGCTACGTCCCATATAATATTTTGGAGGAAAAATTAACCTTCTACAAATTTCATCTACAGCAAAAAAAATGGAGTTCGATCATTTATTACTGGCAGGTCTCAAATTATTAATATTAACAATGTTTAGACAAATATATTAGAGATTAGATTCGGTATACCTCAAGGTTATGTTCTACGACCAGTCGTTTTCCTCATTTATGTCGACGACTTGCCTGACAGTGTTACCTTATCTAAATTCGAACTATTTGTGAATCGACTTCGGCTCACTCCCATACAGGTGTTTGTTAAGTAAAGTTTCTAGTAGCTTATGGTTGTGTCAAGAATGATTTCAACTAGTTTTGAACAAAGATAAATCTGAAATTATGATTTTTTTCAATATGTCATTCTCTACATGAATTATTTTCAATATTAAGCGTTCAGTGTGGAGTGCCCCAGGTGCTAGTCTTGGGACCATTGCTATTCCTTATGTATATAAACGACATGCAGGACTATCATAAGTGTGACTATTGTAGATTTATTTGCTGATGATACCCTTATGAGTGCCTGTGATGAAAAGTTTGAAAATGACTGTGAAGATGATGAATAAGTAAGTCACTATGTTAGATTTATTGAGCAATAAGTACGAAATTCAAGAATAAACTTAAAAAAATTAGAGGTTTTGGGAATAATTGAATAGAAAAAATTATAATAAGTGCTCCAAATGTTGCCCATTTTGATTAACATGCATCTCTATGCTTCTTTGAACTTAATTATTTAGGTTTATTCTTGAATTTTGCACTTCTGTTGTTGGTTTTTCATTCCAACATCATATTGTCGAAAAATTTACAGAGTATTTCATTTAAAAAAATGAGAAGATTCAATTTAAAAAATTGAATTGAAAAATCATTTCTGACCACACTGTACATTTTTAGGAAGTGAAAATGATTCAAAAATATCACACAGATGTCTCGTAACTGGCATTTGCAAAATTTTTCCTTAAAATCCATAATGGCGACTGTAGTGACTGCATGATTATGATTGGGAGATATTTTTAAGATGTAATAAGTCTTTTTAAATTTCTACTAAAAGATAAATTTTATCTGTAGAAGAGTTTCCTAAACGCCTCCAAATATCCATAAAATTATTATTAAAGTTGTTCCAATTAAAATCCGTTTCGGTACAATTTATGAATAATAAAAGTGGAAAACCTACCTAAAATTTTCACGTCGCCGCAATATTTTTCCATTACATTATCTATATATGCCGGTGGAGTAAATCAGCGTTATCAAACAAGGCGGTTGGATGCCCTAAACGAGGAATAACTGCTGAAACGTGAGACCAAGTCTAATGCAATTTTAAAAAACCGTCGCCGTTACTCATCCCCTAATTCTATAAGGAAACCAATATCGGTAAAATACGAATAACACCCTTTGGATTGATATTACATCAATGGACGAAAGTAAGAAAGAGAACTGCTGGGAAGGTGTAAAACATAATTTAATGTATTTGAAATCGTATGCACTGTACAGGGTGATTCATGTATGCCGTTCGTTAGAAGTTTTTCAACTTGCAATTGGATTACAAACTTGAAACTTGATATGCGGCCATAATCGATCATGCTTGTTCTACCTAAAATATTTTCAAATCTCCAGCTATACAGGGTGTGCCAAAAGTCGGTACCAACTTTCTTATTTTAAATGGAAACCTATATATTTTTTTACATGGTTCGAAGCTGATATTTTACTAAAACAAGGTTTTCACCTCCTTCGGGGGTGTTTATTAGCCATTAGCTGGATGGGGGGGGGGGTTAAAAAGACATTCAGCATCACCACCATGTTCAGCATCCTCGAAAACGGGCATTACATGCATTTTGCCGGTGATATAAGAAAGAGGGTTTTCACCCCTTTCGGGGGTGTTTATTAGCCGGTAGAGGGGTTGGAGGGAATTAGAAGAAACATTCAGCATCACCACCGTGTTTGGCATCATCGAAAACGGGGGTACGCTAAGTTTCTCCGTTGGAAAGGATGTGATAAACGTTTAATCCCTTGTGGGGGTGGTTTTTGGCTATTTGGGAAGTTGCGCAACTCCAAAGAGAAATTCTACCAACACCATAGTACTCAGCATCCTCACAAATGGGGGGTAATCTTATTGCATAGCAAAATACTCACAATTTTCGACTTTTTTCTTACTCACATATTCCACTGCTAGTGGAGCAGATCTGACTTTGGAATAAGGAAAAATCCGATTGCGATTTTTTGGCCAATAAGTTAAGTTGGGTCCTCCCAACATTCCGACACATTTTTGCTGAGGAAGTCAAAGGGGGGGGAGGGGGAAATGATATGTTAAATATATGCAAAAATGGTTTTTCGAAGATAACTCGGCGGCTTTTGATCTGACGAAAAAAATCTTCGAACCAAAAATGAAGGGCTCACAAAAATGAGCAAATTTTGTTCCTAACCTCATTGACGTCAGACCATTGATTCGTGAGATATCGCGAATCTAAGGTGCAAAAAGTTTGTTTTTCCAAACAGTTTTTTTGACACGGTGGGAGAAAAAGCCTTTTGGCCACTTGATAGCTTTTTTATTAACGTTTAATTTCCGCCCGGCCAGAACGCGATAAAATGATTAAGAAGGGAGCTAGAGGACGGCAGAGAAACTGTTTGAAAAAACGTGCAATTTTTATTTCGCGCACTAATCGTTTGCGAAAAGAATCATTTTATGCGAGTGCTATTTTGTAGCAAATAAAAAAATAAAGGAATGTACGTTGGTCTGATCGCGATAAGTCAATTACACGAGGTATTATCAGTATATGAAATATTTTCGTTCTCCCCCTCTCCGTCCCCTCCTAATTATCCTACCGCCCCCAGCCTCCGGCCCAACAGAATATCCGCCAATACCCTTCTATTAAATAAAAATTGGATCCTCAACTCCACTCCATCATGATACAAATTTTTTTTAATTTTTTAACTTTTGCATGTTGGATTCGCGATATCTCGCGAATCAATGATCTGACGTCAATGAGGTTAGGAACAAAATTTAATTACTTTCGTGAGCTCTTCATTTTTGGTCTGAAATGTGTCGGAATATTGGGGGGGGGGGGGCAACTTTACTAATTGGCAAAAGAAAAAATCACAATCGGACGTCTCCTTATTCGAGTCTGGTTCGAGTCGAGTCACTAATGTCACTAATCAGCTGTTATATGTGTTGATTGAATTACAAGACTGAATATTATAATGCACCAGCATCAGCGGATAAGTGGGTGGGATTATTAGTGCAGACCAGAAAAGGAAATGGTGGGTTTTCTTGAAGCTAGTAGTAAATTTACCTCAAATTTCACATTCAAAAAAGGCCAAGCGAGTCCATTTAATGAATCGGGATTTATAACGAAATTACCGAATGTTTGCGCCTCGGACTAGACAATGTTCCCTCCACGTTTTCGAGGGTGCTGAATCGATTCCCGGGATCAAACCAATTTTTCCACCTCAGGAACCCCCTCAAATTGGCCAAAAACCAACCCTCTTCCTTGAACCCGTTTATTTTCCCCATTTTTTTGACCAATTGTTGTTCCCTCGAGTAGAACGGAAGGTCCTTCGAGGGATTTGACCTCAGCCACCCCTGCCTCAGGCTACCAACCCTTGTAGGGGTTGAAAATTGATATTTGTTTTTGTGAGAACAAAATTTTGATTTTATAGGAAGTGTTTCTTTGAGGAAGGTGGTAGGTGAGCAGGGTTGTGTAACCACCTCCAGGGGATGTTTTCACTCTTCAAAGGGGTAGAATTTTTTTTTCTGGGGAAAGAATTAATATTTTGTAAGAGGCGTTTTTTTGAGGAAAGTGGTAGGTAACCAGGGTCGTGTAACCGACCCTGGGGGTTGTTTTCACCCTTCAAAGGGGTGGAAAATTTATATATAAAAGCACTTTAATAACCATATTTTTATACTATTTTTCAATAATAGATGGAAAAAAATTTCTTCCCCCTTGAAGGGTGAAAACAACCCCTGAGGGAGGTTACACAATCCTCCTCACCTACCACCTTCCTCAAAGAAACGCCTTCTACAAAATATTAATTTTTTCTCACAAAAACAAATATCAATTTTCCATCCCTACAAGGGTTAGAAACCTGGGATAGGGGTGGCTGAGATCAAATCCTTCGAGGGACCTTCCGTTCTACTCGAGGGAACAACAATTAGTCGAAACACTGGGTAAAGTAAATGGGTTCACGGAAATGGGGACTTTGGGTTGGTTTTTGACCAATTTGAGGGGTTGTCGAGGTAAAAAAATTGGTTTGAGCACCCTTGAATACGTGGGGGGTACGTTGTCTAGTCAGAGGCGCAAACATTCGGTAGTGCGTCAAACTCCTTCAATGGATTAAGCCTTCTGGGCACAATTATTCGTCGATAGCAGCTAAATGTATTAAGTCATCTAACGTTGCTATTGTCCATTTTTACTCACCAAAATTTGTTAGAATAAGCTACTTTAAAGTCCCTAAATAATAAACAAACCACGGCAAAAACCTAACTTGAGACATAGAGGTTATGTGGCACGAAATAAAATAAACCGGAACGATCAGTTTGAATACATTCGTACACGAAATCGCTTTATCGTGTATTAAACCCCCATCCGTTGTATCTCGCCCGAAATCAGTCGCATGCGGAAAGTTCGTATGCGAGTTCATAATGCTCGAAAATACGAAACGTATATTTTGATGCTCGAAAATACGGCCCCAGATCTGCTTCACTACTATACTTCATAGAAAGAATCGTAGGACCACCCAAAAGCTAATGTACGAGTACCGCCTTGATCAATCACTATTAACCAATTCTTTATCTTGAGACAAAATTTGCAAATCAGCTTTATAAAAATTATACTCAAGTTTATATGTCATGTAAGGCTTCATTTTTGGGATATAAGTTTTTCTAAGTGAACATCAAGACCACTGTGTCTACTGACATCCAACTGAATGGAGATGTTTCGAATTCTACAAAACAGTGTTCATCATTTTTACTAGTACAATTATATTACATACTAAAATAATGCATTTTCTACCTACTAATCTTTTTTAAACAACTAATACTTTTTGCAAACCATCAATTCATTTACTTCAATAATATCCTTTTTCTACTCTCTAAGCCAAATATCTGTTTCAGATAGACCATCCTGTAAAGAGATGTGATTAACTGCATCGCTGTCGACTATATCACACGGAGATAATTAAACTGTGCTCTGCGCCAGGATCGCTCGATCTATATGATAAACACTGTAATAAGCACTATGTAAGTAGTTGCAGATTGGCTCAATAGTCTACGCCGGCATATAAGCTAATTACTATGTTAAGACTATCTGTGCCCGTTATGAAATTACAAATTGTCACATTAACTTTTGCCTGGAATACTGGAACTGGATGTTATAGAGGTATGAAAATGTGCCGCTTGGAAAAGGGCGAAGTTTCGGAAACGTTGCCAATTGTATTATATACGTGATGGACAAAAAATAGTATACCTCCTTGAGAATTTATTTCTTTTATAATAAATTGGTGAACGGTTTCTGTGTACAAATGTTAGCAATGCAAAAACATTTCTTGAATACATGGTAAAATACAGTATAAAACGTGTTAAATTAGGTATAATTTAACAATAAATGTTTATTAAATTGCTGCCAAGTAAACAGTTCTTAATTGTCACAACTAATGCCATAGCCTTGTCTTCATCACTCCAATTATTAGCACAAGCAGCTGCCTCAAATTGTCTTTTGTAGGTTGACCAAGAAGTTTGTCCATCAAAGGAGGGAGGTTGTAACCGAGGACCTGACGATGATAATACTAAATGGCCTCCGTTTTCCTTTAACTGTCGCTCAAGTCGCTATACTTCTCCCTCAACAGCACGAAATTTTTCTTCCATACCAGTAACTTTCTCTTTGACGCTAGTAATTTTTTCTCTTACTTCACTTACTTCGCCTTTATGTTGCCGATATCCTCTTTAATTTCACTTTTGAGGTCTTCAGTGGCTGAAAGGATAGCACCTTGCTGCCGCTATATAATTTTTCTTAATTCGTCCTGACGTCTTCTTTCCTCTTCGCGCTTCTCTTGTTCTTTTTTTCTTCTTGACGTTTTCTTTCTTTTTCTTCTTCACGTCTCTCTTGTTCATCTTTTTCTTCCTGACATTTTCTTTCCTGTTCTACCTTTTCTTCTTGACGTCTCTTTTCCTAATCTAACATCATTTTCCCCAGTTCATGTTTTCCTTCTTGACATTTCTTTTCTTGTTCTTGTTCTTCATCTTGGTGTTTCTTTTCCTGGTCTAACATAATTTTTCTTAGCTCTACAAGTAAGTCCTGTGTTTGTTTTTCGGAATCCATGCTTCTTGTTTCCATTCAGAAACTAACAAACAGCACCAACAAGTCTTATTTAAAATCTATATTAGGTATACGTCAAATATTTCCACAAAAGCCAGAGTAGAATGTTCTACAAATTTCTAAAAAATGCAAAATGCCTTATTTAATGTCTACAATACATCCTAGTTGGCAGAACTTAGCCAACTGCACTAGTTTCCAACTAGAATATTCTTGAAATTTTCGCAAAATGTCGCAATAGCTCTTATTTAATGTCTATATCACTTTCCAGTTCAAAGCACTTCAGAACTATCTACAGTGATTTCCGCGAATAGAACACTATGGAACTTTCTAGAATTCTTCAGAAATTCTGTTACAATTCCGCTACCGACTCCAATTGATACGTGTATACAATCTCCAGTAAACACCCTGTACGTAGGTTCAAATAATTACAACAAGAATTCTCACTAGTTTAACTAAAATATTCGATGTTTAATAAATCAAAAATGGTATATGGTAGGGGTGACATATGGTATATTATTGCAATAAAAAAAGGATCATTCAAAAAATTTAATAATATACAAGGTATCCCATTTAAGAGTTATATGCACACTACTGTACTTTTGATAGCATGTTAACAAAACTCAGTTCTAACCACAAAACTTGTATCTCCCTGAAGGTTTACCGAGATGAAGCTGCTAAAAAGCTTGTCTAGAAAATGCTCTTTCAAATAAAAAAACGCACCAAAATCCTCCAAAAAGCTCCTTTTCCTGTCAAAGGTTAATAAAATACATATTGTATAGTCCAGGTCAACACTTCCCGATATCCAAAAAATGCAACAAAAACTTTACGACATAATTATTATCGCCGCGGGCCATGCGGCATACCTGTCATCAAACAATCCTACGCACATTAAAAACCTATAAAGGTAAGCGAGTCGATTTTCGGTCGAGGTAGCACAAAGAGTAATAGTATTTGAATGAGGTCGTAAAGTTTTTGTTGCATTTTTTATTTGCAAGGATGCGTCGACTAGACTATACATACATGACTCGTTGTTCCGAATTTTTTTGATCATCTTCAGACAAAACATTAACATCACATAAATGGTCTAATAATCAACTTACAGCTCAATCAGGTATAGTTCAAGTAATAAATTCCCGAGACAGAAAACCTAACAAAAACTATTATTTCCGCGGGCCATGGCGCTAGTTGAAATAAATAGATCCCAGTAAATAAAAAACGCAAAAAAACTTTTACGATATAATTATATCGTCGCGGGCCATGGCGCCAAGCCTGACATGAACCATTCCCGACGCACATTAAAAACCGATAAAGGTAAGCGTGTCAATTTGCGAACAGCACAAAAAAAGAGTATCGGTATTTTAATGAGGTCGTAAAGTTTTTGTTAAGTTTTTATGTCTCAGTTTTTTCCTACTGGAACTATACCATAAAATTCTAAAGCCATAACGTCCTTATTCATTGTTATTACGAATTAAATAATTGTGGTTATACTAGAACAAAACTAAGTATTCTTAGTTGACAACGAACTGGCAACTCTCACTTCCGTAATTTAATTTCGCTTTGTTTTCCCAATTCCAGCACAAAAATACGTGTCCGACATCCCCACCACTACCCCTAATATAATGAGCCTACATACCCGACTTCAAAATTCGCCCTCTCAACCACATTACATCGCCAAAGAGGCGCTTATGGGAAGCGGTTTCCATGGCGATTCACGAGGATTTCATTTAAATTGTCACATAAGTTCACCCTCATTGCGCGCAAGCGGCGACATTAATCTACCACTCAAACACAGTATTGTAGATGTTAAACCAGTAAAAATGTGTGATCCGCTTCTGCTGGAAAGTAGCTCGGATTCCTGGTAATTCACTAGGATTTAATTTAAATTAGTTTTCGCGGCAGGGTCGTGGTAACATCAGAATCGTAACTGTGTTCAATATGTTAAGGATCGCGAGGGATTTCAGGGCCGTTTTAACGCGTCTGGAAAGCATAATGTAATTCTCTCGAAGTGCTTTATGAATAAAGTAGATAATATAGATGATTGTGTTTAGCCCTTGCACTGAATGCATGTACACCAGTTGGATTTTTTTATTAAATAACACCATACCGGGTGTCAACGGATCATGGTAGACCCCTCTTTTTGTCTTTACTTTTTAGAATATCAGAATGAAACTTGGTAGATGTATTAAATGACCAAGAAGACATTTTGTGACATAACTGTCATTCTTTTCCCTTGAGGTTTTGTTAAAGAACACGATAAAACCCTCGATATACTTTTCGAAACTGTAACAAAATCCGTGCTTCACGTAAAAATATCGTTGGAAGAGGTTTTTATATTTTTAATCATATTTTCGCTCCACGGAGCGTTTTTTTATGCAAAAATTTCAATAACTCATCAAGGAACGTAATTTTAGAAAGTGTAGTAAATGTCGCTGCATGGGGACGTAATGTCGCCCCGACCACAAAATTTTAGAAACAGTAACAAAATTCGGAAATTTCAAAATTAAAAGCCCTTTTACGAATCCACGTTGTTAAGCACTGCAACTCATGCGTTGTGTTAAAATATGAAGACAAGTTAATCCAGTCTCTATTCAAAGTATATCGAGAGTGTTAGCGAAAATAGCCCCCTACCATTTCCTAGCAGTCGATTTTGACGGGAAAATGATGGGGTTGCCCTAAACCGGTTCCTCAGTGATTCGGTGTCAGAAAAGTATAGTTAACATGTACTTATATGTGCATGGGACCGCCTTGCCTGATCGTATGAAATTGTAATTGCAAAATATAATTCAAAGTCGTTGTGATTCAAGCATTTTTAAGCTCCGAGGAGTGATCAAAATTGATATTGAACTGTAAATACGTAAATAGACAGGCAAGCAAAAGCCCACCCAAAATTTATAAACATTGAACTTTTCTTGAATCTTTTTGTGTAATCGTTAGCTCAAAAACCGCATATTGGATGGTAGTTGGTACATTATAAATCGTCCGTTCCTCACCATGTGTTGTACACGGGCCAGACTATAGTTTGTTAAAAACATTTTTCTTGAAGTTGTTGTAAAACATGAATTTTTAAAGAGATTTAATATATATTTTTGAACTTTATATTGTCTTTTTCTTATGTTTTCAAAATTTCCTTTCAGGTTTAATTTTAAGAAAGTGTTAGTACCTACTGTGTTAGATTTATAGTGTTACAATGTCCAATTGCTACCATCAGAGAAGCGGTTAAGCATAAACGGAACAGTAAGTATAAATTTTGTATTATTATCCATCTGAAACAGTCGTTTTGAACCCTTATTTGTGAACGTTAATATTCATTTTTGATAAATATAGTAAATGTCCTTCAGACTCCAAAAGATGGATCGTTCACAGTTTCACCGGAAAGGGCCTCAACTTTTAATTTTTGAATGGAACACCCTGTATATTATTATTATTATTACGTAGCAGTTTTGGCACCCCACGTTGGGCGCCAAAACTGCTACGTCAAATTTTAAAACTACAATCTGACGTAACTAGTTGGTCGGCGTCTGTTGACTAACGGTATTTGCCGGCCGACTGACAGTGGAGATGGTCGGGGTTCTAAATTACTTTGATGTATCAGGGCGCCAAGTAAATTTTTTTTCACTTCAAATACCAGCTCAAGTACAATGTAACCTTAAATTTACTAAATAAATTACTTAGCGAGACGATAATGAAAAATTCAAATTCAGTTTTATCTTTTAATAACAATAAACGAAGTAACTTTATAACATTCAACAGTACAATAACGTAGGGTATGATAGACAAATTCACACAAAAAAAATATATCTAACTGGGTATACGCGTCTTACGTAAGTGCTTAAACCCCCAACAAATATCATAGATGTTATAATTAGTTGACAGAATATTTTCATAAAATGTTTAGCAAAATTTTAAAAAATATATATACATATATATAGGTACAGTGGTGAAATTTTTTTAGTAAAATTTATAATATATTTTTAAAAAAATTCAATGTATATATGGCGCAAGAAGGACACAAACTGCAGGCAGCAGGGCTTCAGCTTCGGCTCAAATTTCAGGAATGGCAACTTCCAGCCTATTAATTAACCCAGAAAATGGATGGCTCCTCCACAAAAAAGAAATTCCAGTCCAGCAAGGAGAAGTAACATAAGTACGTGTAGACCAGTGGAAAAAAAAGTTGTTTGTTTCAGGGGAGACAAAAAAAACGTAGAAAAACTACGAAATCCTAGGCGAAACCGTAGGTGAAAAAAAAGACTCTCGTTTCGGAGGGTTTTCTTAGAAAAATGTTGTTGACCTTGGATGTCCTTGGCCTCGTGTAAATTTGGCAAAAATGGCTTTTACGTATAGATCCTTCCAATGAAGACAATCGATTTCCAATACCATAAAAATATGCACTCGTCCAAACATAAATGGATAACCGAAAAATATAACGTTGCGAATATATCCCAAAATGGTGAAATTACTTGTTTCAAAAATCGCAACGAGCACGTAAAAATACCACTTAATAAATTGCCAAGCGTTCGAGCGAATTACACGTGAAAAGTGACAGACTACCGGAAGACAAAACCTAAGCCAAAAACTATTGTGAAGAAATAAATCTGTGTTACCGATCGTCAGTAGGTTATAGGAATCTACCTATAAACTAATTAAAAGTTATTGGTTGCCTAGCTTAAGAATTACAGAAATAGAGAGCTTAAGTATATGCAACACGCTACACAACAAAATGTATAACGCCATGCCTATACTTAACTGCTACAGATTCCTTACAATTGCGAATTCATATAGACAACTAAATAATAAATATTACGCGTGACGACGGATAACACGAATTCGTTAGACATTAAATGTAAGAGATAAAGCAATGAATTAGAGATTTTTTTTAATAACGTATAAATGTTAAATTGAGTTAAATTGAACTGTAACAGTATTCAGTAATTGGGGGAATTATCTTGATATCTGTTGATCATTCTGGGATCAAAGTAAATGCTTTTGATTACATTCTGTTCGTAATTTTGTTATTTTTTAATTATTTTTTCTCGCAATATTTGATTTGTTGTCCGGTTTGCAACAAGAAGTTTACATATTTTCTGTTTCTTTTGTTGTAAAAGATATTTGACTGGTAATATTTATTTTTCTGTACACGAAACCACGAAGAGGGTTGAACTTAGGAAGACGAAGATTTCATTTATATAAGATCTGACTTCTGAGAGCAATACACCTTCTTTCCGCAATAATAACCTTGTTTGGAGGATTAGAGGTCATCTCTATCTATATTTGGAGAATATTCTAGAACAGCCATTAGCTAATGTGCCACCATCTTGTCCTGAAAACCATCATTTTGAAGATTATACCTACCACCTCAACTTCCAGCATAGGAAAGGTATATGTTCGTCTGTCCTTTCTAAATTGTCTTCAAACTCACCAGGGCTAAGCCAGTAAATTTAACAGTTCATTATTTTCTGTAAATGTTAATCTTGTTTTGCTTACCCAACTAACAGTAAACATTTCGTACTTTTCATCATTTTTTCATTTGTTTACCTTTCTTAAGTGCATTTCATGTGTTGATAATTTTTAATTAGATTTAGATTGCATTTACGCATTCAACTAATTAAAATAGTAGTAATTTTGTTATTTTTTTAAATTTTGATTTTGTCAAACTTTCACTTTTGATGTACATACTTTAAATTGCTGTGATATTTGTTCCACATTTCATTGTTGTAATATATTGTTTGCTTTGAGACATTTTAGTTTCTCAGTTTGTTAGTCTGAAATTTCAGAGTTTAAACCACCAATCATGTTCAAATTATTTTAATCTTGATTAGCTGAGTTTAACAGTTTAGCAGCTATTATTTATATTGATTGCGTGGCGCCCAACATTACCTTATTTTATTTTATATTGTTATTATTGTGGTAACTGTTAGAATCAATCAAATTACAAGATTTCATTTTTTTTTTGTCAAATTGCTCACTGAAAGTGTCCTGTTAGCAAATAGTAAATTATAAACAAATCTGTTTTTATTTGTTAACTTTTAAAACCTATACTTACCTCCACTGTATAAAACTGAGCAGCCGACAGGCATTAGTAAAAATCTATTGTTCTAACTATGGTTACATCCATATATCAAGTATTCTTTCCTATTATTTGGGTTTTCTATCACATGTATTATTATCCTCTTCAAATCAAATCACCGAATCTACAAAATAATAGAATTATTGGAAAAAAGCCTCTGCGCCCGTGACGTTTACGCCAACGGAAAAGTCAGAGGTTATGTTTTGCAAATAATATAAATCGGAATAAACACAGAAATAATGTATTTTGCTAACGTTTCAGAAAGTAATCTCTTTTTTTTTGGAAGAACTCTTATTTTGCTGTGCATGTCAAATACACAACTTTAAGATTCTGTTTATGTTATTTCCATAGATTGATACTTACTACTTACACAGAACACATAACTGATGATATTTTCTTTTAGATAATGTTGAGTTTGTTAAGTTCTTCTTTTAACATTGGTAGCCAGGTTGTGCAAATATCTACAGAACAATTAGATACGCACTTATCTTCATTTAATAAGATTATTGCTGATTCATTAATTTTTCTTTTTTTGGTATCTGTTTCTTTTGTTAAAATTTTTGCCGAGTCTCAGTTTATTCTATGTCCATTTTCCCAAGCAAATCTTTGATTTTTGAATTTCATTCTTTCTAATGTAATTCTTGTGCTCATCCAACCTCACACTGAAAGGTCTGGATGACTCACCCACATAACATTTATCACATTCGCACGGGATATTGTAAATACAGTTTTTTGAATTCTGCTCCCTGTTTATCGGTTTTGTTTTTGTTAAGATAGATCTTAAAGTGTTCCCCGTTTGAAATATCGTCCTAACATCAAATTTGTCACCTATACGGCGTAGCTTTTCCGATAGTCCGTATACATAAGGAATTATTGCTGCATAATGACGATCAGGTTCTTGTCGTGCCTGATTGTCCCTATTTTCAACATTTATGAAAACTCTATCAACAAAGGCTTCAGGATATTGATTTTGTACTAGAACCTCTGTTATAAATTTTTTCTCGTTATTTAATATTTCATTATTAGATGAAATTATTTTGGCCCTATCGTATAAACATTTTACAACACCTCTTTTAACATTTATTGACTGATTTGAGTTAAAATTTAGATATCTATTAGTATGTGTTGGTTTTCTATAAATGCTTGTTTCAATTGTATTATTTACCCTTCTAATGAAAACATCTAAAAACGGTAGTTCATTCCTACTTTCTACTTTAATGTGAATTTAATAGACGGTTCCTTACTATTTATATTTTCTAAAAAACTATCTAGTAAATCGACACCATGAGGCCAAATTGGAAAGATGTCGTCAACATATCTCCACTAGACAACCGGTTTGTTTATACAATTTTGAACATGTGTGTTCTCAAAGTTCTCCATAAATATGTTGCTTAAAATTGGTGATAATGCAGACCCCATAGCCATACCAAAATCCTGCTGATAGAACTCATTATCCAATTGAAAATAGGTTGTTTTTATACACAGTGTTAAGAGTTCCATTATGCTATTTACACTTAATTTAGTTCTAGTTTCCAAATTATTATCATTTTGCAACCTGTCTTTAACTATTTTTAAGGTTTCATCTACCGGAACATTGGTAAAAAGACTAACTACATCAAAACTAACCATCAGGTGTGATTCATGTATATCGCTTTCATACATTTTTTCTATAAAATATTTAGTATTTTTAATATATGAATCGATATTTCCAGATAATGGATCAATAATTTTAAGTAAAAATTTTGCCAAATTATGACATGGTGAATTAATAGAACTAACAATTGGTCTTAAAGGAATATTTTGTTTATGTGTCTTTGGTAAGCCATAAAAATGAGGAGGCTTACTATGATGTGGTGTAAGTTTCCTTCGTTCAAAATCATTAAATTCATGTTTGTAATTAAACAAAGTTCTGTAAATTTTGCTCTCTATTGATTTTGTTGGATCTTTGTTTAGTTTTGAGTAGGGTCCCTCATTTACAAGAGTCATGATTTTTGTGTTATATATATCTTTATCTATAATGACTGTGGCATTACCTTTGTCTGCTGGCAATATTTTTGTACTTTCATCGCGTTTTAAAGAATTTATCGATAACTTTTCTTGTGGAGTTAAATTATCTTTTATTTTGTATTGCTTCTCTAAAGCAATTGCCCGTATGCGATATTCATTACCATTATCTGTTGGTATATCAAGGTTAGGTTATTGGTTATTAGGTTATTGGTTATTAGGTTATTGGTTATTAGGTTATTGACGATTCCCGACTATTTTATTAAATTTTATTTCAGATATGATAACTATATCGTCAGCATTTCCTTAGACTTGGAAGGTTGCATTTTTCCAATATTGTTTTATTAGTAGATTCTGTGATAATTTTCAGAAGGAGATACATGTAATTTTATATACCGAAGTTTTATAGAAAAAAAACGTTCTTTTCTATTAAGTAAACGTAAAATAATTTTAATAATGAAATCAGTAAATATCCCAGGGCGTAAAGCGTGCTATAAGATGAAAAAACTTACTTTACGTTTGCTAACGAAGATGAAATAGTATTTTTCGCCTGGACGTGCCAAAATCAGTGTTTCGCTATCTAAACATTCCATTGTAAGCGAATATTCACTATTAAACCATGAAATTTCAATATTAGCGACTATGGATGCCGGTATTTTCAGAACAAGCGGCCACAAAGCGGTTATTCCAAAGTAACTAATTTAAGCACCCAGATTAAAATCGCAAATATTTAGTTATTTCTACGAGTTATAATCAATCAAACAATCATTATCTGTAATAATATGCCACAAATAAATGGAAACAATAACTAATACAAACAATCCGTCGCATATTGTTTTTTAATGATTATCTTCTAACATGTTTTCACTACATAACCATCTAATTAAATCTGCACGTAATCGAGAAAATTAACAGCGAGGCAAAAAATCCGCGTTAATACAATATTAATTTAAAAACATGGTTTGCCCATAAGGCGCCGTTGTCATGAAGTGCTCTGTAATCATTGTACTCGTTTAGAGGCCGCTTTGTCGGTTCAAGTTGGCACTTTAACTCGACACAGAATGTGCATTACTGTTAAGCACGGCCAGTGGCTCGCGATAGGGGACGACATAAACCATATATACTAAGATAACCATATAAAGTATTAAATATAATGTATTGTAGAAAATCTATAGTCATTATTTACATAAACATTTAAAATTCTATATAAATGAATCTCTCTCAAAGAAAAATTGTATCTCAAATTAAAAAATCGACAACTCGTAAACTGTTGCAATTGGATAAATTATTCTTGGTCTGGTCGATAGAGTTATTCGTACAGAATAATATTATAGTTCAAATGTGCTTTTAGAGGGCGGAATATTAAACATAATATTTTTAGTCACAAACTCCTCTACAAAATCCTTATTTTACTATAAGGAACGTAACCAGACTGCAACCAACAGCTACTTTCCGGGCTATGTGCCCCGCCGAGCGCTGAATTACAAGTTGCAAGTCTGGAGCGTTAAGTGTAATAATTGCATATTACCATCAAAACTTCGATTGCAACAAACACCAGCCGAAAGACTGATCCTGCAATCGAAGCATTAGCGTTTTGATGGTAGTATGCAATTATAACACTTAACGCGTCTTTGAAGTACAAATTTTTTTTGGATAGTCCTGAGCGCCTCCCCATCTGAATCCAACCATAAAATTACTTATGGAAAAAGTTCCTGCATATTGATTTTTTTGTGTTATTTTTACTGCGTTATATTTAGTTTTACCTTCTTTCTATGGTTAATGATATGTAGCGTTCTCGCAATACATACGGACTACTGACTTAATAGGCATATTTTAAATATGGTCAATTTGTAATATTTAGGACACAAAATAAACAAAAAAATATTTATTACCATTATGATTATGATATGTAAGACCTGAAGTCTTAAATTTGATAATCATAATGTTTACAATTATTAATATTGGAACAAAAGAATTAGTCTATACTATAATAATATAATAATAATAATAATAATAATAATAATAATAATAATAATAATAATAATAATAATAATAATATTTATTGACCAAAAGATACACGAAGTACATATGGCATGTCAATACAAAAATAGAACAGTTTAAAAAATAAATATATAAAAATATATATACACATTTATATACATGATATAAACTATAAATAAAACTATAAATACAATAGACAAACATAAATACAAGATTAACAAACAAATATATTATAATTCTATTCTATTATTATTCTATTATTATTTAAATGTATTAATACCAAAAATTCGATATACACTGGTGATCCCTGTTGTGTTCACTGAAGTAGGCCAGAAGCCTATCTTTTAAATAATACATTTGTCATTTTGGCATTCATTTGATAGTCACTACCGATCAAGGAACACAATTTTAATCAAATTTATTTCATGAATTTTCAAAGTTTTTAGGTTTTTATCGAATTCATACAACCACATATCACCCACAGAGTAATGGTATGGTTGAACAATTTTATCGAACTCTTAAAACAGCATTGTTAGCCAGATCCGGTTCACTTCACTGGTACGATGAATTACCAATCATTTTACTAGGTTTACGTGCTATGCCTAAAGACGATTTAGTTTGTTCATCTGTCGAATGCGTTTATGGTCAAATTTTACGTCTCCCTGGTCATTTCTTTATTAAACCGATGATCAAGTTTCTACCTTCATTTCAAAATTGCATACGTATTTCATAGGATATATATCATTAGGATATCCTTGTTTTGGATAATGATGGAATTCATTTTGAGTTGCTTTATGTGGATATGTCACTACTTTGTATTTTGTAACATTCATTTCCAATTTGTTGGATGTACACCACCATTCAATTTTATGGATCGGTTGTAAAGCTATATATACAATCGTCCATGTTATAAATTTTGCTAAATATCTTGAGATCGTTAGCAAAAAGCTCTAAACTATCGCATAAGTTATTTATAAGTATGATAAATGGAAGTGGTCTCAAGTTGGATCTTTGAGGTATCCCTGATGTAGCAAGATAAGTATTTGACCTAATATCGTTATAATACACGTATTGCAATAGATTCTTCAAGTAATAAATTTAATGAGCTACTAAAATGAATGTGATTTAATGTATCAATTAATAATTTATGATTCACACGATCAAAGGCCTTTTAGAAAGTATTACACACTACATCAACTTGGCCTCTATTATCCAATGAGTCTGAGATAAATTGACCTAAGCATGCTAAATTGCATACTGTAGAACGTTTTTCCATAAAACCATGTTTTGATAGACGAACAAGTTATACTGTGCACTGATGCCTCAAATACCTTTGCAAAGTTACGTAGAGCTAAATTAAATAAAATTAAAAGTGGGATATAGTCGAGTATACTTTAACTTGGCGTGTGTATGTATGAGTTAATATTTCCGTACGATTTCGTTTTCTCCCATATTGTACACAAAGTTAAAGCAATAGTCCAGAAACATTATCTACGTGGACAATATTTCTGGATCTTTGTGTACAAGAGAAAATGAAATCGTACGGCAATATTAACTCATACATACACACGCCAAGTTAAAGTATACTAGACTATAACAGAAACATTAGAACAGTCTTCGATATAAAACTAGGAATAAGATCATTCCCAGATGTCATTTTATTCTGTAGTTTTTTAACGTTTTCATAACATTTGATTCTGATAATTGATTGATATGAACACATGGTAGGTTGCTTGTAATGTCAGAGGATGGCGGCTCGTTAGAAGATAAACACTATTAAATAAACGATTAAGGCTAGTAACAATGTTCTGCGGATCTTCAACTTCAACATCGTGATAATACATTTTCCCCGGTATTCAAGTAGTATGTAGTGTAGTGGTAGTATGTTTTTACTGTTTATATATAACCAAAATTGCTTAGAACCGACGGGCAAATGCGCTTCTACATTTTTCAAGTAATTTTTATGTGCCTCAGCAATTTGATACTTAATTATTGAAAACACTCATCATCCTTAGTCCGTAAGCCTCTTACGTTTTGAAAAAAAAAGTGAAAACTTTTGTTTTGATATTTATTGGGCAGTATTAAGTTTAATGAGTTGACTATTTTTGGAATTCCTTTCACATATTTAATTTTGATATTTTCTTCTCCTTCGATTTTCCGCTCAAATTCTGTTTTAACTTTTTTAAACAGTGCGAATTGCTTAGGTGTATGATCCAGGGAAATGCTGATATGCTTGTACTATTCAATACATTTTAGTTCCTTAGTTATTTTGTCATCTTATGCACGACATCTTCTTTCCTCAATGTTATTTTTAGTGGCTGAGGAGACCGCTTTGAGATATCATGCACTCACAGACGAGTCAATTTTACCATATCTGACTATTCTGAATCAACATATGCTGCATTAAATATGTTTTTTATATGTAGTTGCTCCCTAGTTATGCGTTCTTCTCTATTTTGTGAATGTAATCAGAATAATTACTTCTTTTTGCCGCTTTGATTTGTCCCTTATAAACCTTTCTAAAATCTTTCAATTGTTTGTTAATTTGAGGGTCAGGAAAATTTTGATTTGGTTCAAATAACATGCGTAGATGTTGACGCATCTCGTGTAATTCCTATTTAAACCAAATGTATCGGTGTCAGTTGTTTCATTAATCATTTTTTCAGTTATTGGGAACGCCGTTTCAATGCTTGAAGTTGGTAAGTTTAATAGTATTCTTTCAAATTTTCCATTTACGTATGTCTCCTGGAGGTTAATAAATTTCCAGTTTTAGTATAAGATAAACATACTCTTCTCAGTATAATTTCTGTATTTAATGGTTTCACTACTTTGAATTTGCCTTGGTGAATTCACGCTATGGTCTGATAAACAATAATCGGACACCTTCATTTCCAGATTATCATAAAAGTTAGCCAATACTTTCTCAATACAATTGCTATGACGGGCACATTAATAAATGGTAGGTCTGAAAGAATAGAAATTTATTAGATCACTAAATGATAGAAGATATGGGTCATGTATTAAATTTCATATTAAAATCGCCATTTATACTAATTTTTTGTTTACAATTTTTAACTTCTGTAAGAGATTATTAAAATTAGTTAAAAAAACATCAAATTCTAATGGTAAGGTACAAAAAAGATACATGTATGATTAATTTAGAAAGCCTGGCACTGTGCGAATGATCACGCTACCTTAGCCAAATTTTTGAGTATAGATTGATAGAGTTCAAAAAGCCAGTGCAGGCTGAAAAATAATAAATAAATCTTAGAACTTTAGGCTTCTCCTTTCAGCAAAATAGCTACCACACTTGTACATATATAATAAGACGCTAAGCATAACATTTTGATTATAATGCAAAAAATGTTACGAGATATAATTTTAAGAAGTGTAATTTCATGAATTTAACTTTAAACTTTAGGGATAACGTGGACATCGCGGTAGATAAATTTTACCACTTGTTAATAATATATTTGATAGAAATGTGCCAAAATTAGTCATCAAACAATTTAATAAGAAGAAATACCTCCTATTTTACAAGTGAAATAAAAAATCTCATTAAACAAAAATAAAAATTTAGAAAATTGAGAACAGTATCCGAGTCATCTAATATAAAATTTATAGATACAAGAAGAAAGATAAAGTCACTTATTCGTACGGTATATAACTTATATCTACAAGACATTCAAACCAATGTTCGAATTGACGTTAAAGCATTCTTTAATTACATCAAAGAAAAACAATCGTCGTCTTCTGACGCTACAGCTTTTTATAATAATGACACCATAATTCCGGTAGATGAAGTCCCTGACGCATTTGGTAGATACTTCTTATGTGTTTATTCAGACGTACCTGCATCATATCAAATATCCGATGCAGGCAATAGTTTTTACGATATGCCGCATATTAATAAAATTACAGAAATGGACTATGACATGTTAATAAAAAAATTAAAACCCAAACGTACTTTGGGATCTGCCGGTATACCACCTTATATATTAAAAGGCTGCGCTGAATACTTTAAAAGACCACTTCTAGATATCTACAACCTAGTCCTAAAAAATAATACATTCCCCACCCAATGGAAAACATCACTAATAAGTCCCGATTCATAAGTCAGGTGATAAATCAATTGTACAAAATTATAGGCCCATAGCTGTACTTCCAGCACCCGCTAAAGGACTCGAGCAAATACTATATAACTTTTTATGGAATCATCTCAGTAAATTTGTCAGTGAAAACCAGCATGGTTTTGTTCCCAAACGATCCACTTGTACTAACCTAATTACCTATAGTCATCATATCCTCCAGGCTTTTGAAGTTGGGGTTCAGGTGGATGCAGTATATACAGACTTTCGAAAGGCTTTTGATAATGTCGATCATGATGTATTCCTTAGCAAATTATGTATATATTCTGTATCTGACTCTGTACTTAAGTTAATCGCCTCATATTTAGAAGATCGGAAATATATTGTTAAATATAATGGCATGTTTTCTGATATATACAGCGCTCACTCAGTTGTACCCCAAGGCTCTAACCTGGGCTGGTTGCTATTTCTAATTCTAAGTGCCTATTGTTTGCGGATGGCTTAAAACTGTATAAAGAAATCGAATCCCAAGACGATTGTGAGTTATTACAACTTGATATAGAAGCCGCATATGAGTGGAGCAAGTCAAATAAGCTTGACTTTAATATAGAAAAATGTCATACCATTACATTCACTCGCAATAAACAACCAATAATGTATTCCTATAGAATGATTCATATGTTTCTGAATTTCTTAACATTAATATGAACAAGTAATTAAACCAAGTATTAAACGCTATTTCAAACACTAAAAATGACAATTATGAGCCCTACCCTGCTTTGCGACACACGAAGGAATGTTACCGCTATGCTTCTGTCATGTAGTAGCAAACCGCCCAACTATTTTACACGAAATTTAACATATTCGTATTCGACACAATACTTTAATAGGACCAAGTATTATGCGTTCTTTTCACTTTTTTTCATGTTATTTTATTATGAACTACATCATATTATATTTTATTTGAATATTTAGGTCCCTTTGTAGAATATAAAACAATTTATGGTGAATTTGGGATGAATGAATGGTACGTTCGGGTTGAATAATCAAGGAGGAGAAAAATTTGGAAATTTAATTTTAACTAGAATTACAATATAAAATATAAATCCTTGTCTTAAGTTTGCTAGTTTACATAATGAAAACAATTCTTAATTCTTTTGGCTCGTTTTTAAGAATTGTGTAAAATAAGAATGAGGATATTTAACGCACTATTTGACCTTGGTAACGCACCCTAAACAAAAAAAAACAGAAAATTGTGTAATAGAATCCTATTTTTACAAAATATACACAGTTTCCAAATTAGTAAATTCTTAATTTACATTCGTCAATTTTTAAAAATATTTCAGTAGAAAATTGAGGAAATTAACTAAAAAGTTAGATGATTAATAGAAAATCACTAATTACCTTTTAACTATTGAATGATCTAAACATGAGGATTAAAGTTAATATGAGTCCTGAAAAATTAATCCACAGGTAGCGCCACTGGGCACAACTAAGTGATATCATAATATTCTGAATTCCCCTTGCTTCACAAAGAGCTGGAAGGGGCAGAGTAGGGTGTTCCTTGACGGAAACACGCCTCTTTGTATCTTAGCAACGCCACGTTTTGTCGCTGCTTGGTGTGAGCTGCCCACAGTTTAGCTTAACTAGCTATAAACTTCCCCTACTTTATTCCCCGCTACTATGCCATAGAGCTATTATGTCAATATGTCATATCATTTTATAAGAGTTCTCATTTAATTGGCGTATTATGTTGGACTAAAATATAATTAATACTTTTTAAAATGATATTTATTGCTGGTTATAAGTTTTATTGCTTACTATAATTTGTCTTGCACTTTAGAATTTATTAGAACGTTTGCCAGTTTATTAATAAGAGAAAATGTCAAGTTATAGAAGAATAAGGCTGGACTTTGGAACAATTTCCAATTTTTACGTCTTAGAGAAAACTTACTTTTAAGTTGTCTGTACATTAATTTGAACTAATGGTGTAATTTGCATTTCTTCTGAAAGATTACGCCATCGCATTTGCTTTTCAGTTAATTTCAAATTATCCCTTCAAACCGTAACATTTCCTGATATGAAAATAGGCTAAAAATCTCATTTATAAAAAGGATGACAAATTAAATTATGTTGCTTATAGACCAACAGTCATTTTTATATAATAATAATAATAACTTTTATTTACAGTTCATAACACAATTATTATTTTTTTAACAAAGAAAAAATAACATTTTAACTTAGTTATGAGCTACAAAAGGACTGAAATACAATAAGTATTGATCTAAGTTTCAGCTCCAATCCACTGACATTAATTAAATAATTAAATGTTAGTCCGCCAAACTAATTTACAATACAATACCTAAATATTCAATTATCCACTGAGTTAGAGTAATAGAGAGAACTAAGGAAAATCTTAAATTAAAAGTTAAACTTAAAATAACCAGGTAAGGCCATTTTCATCTGAAACAATTTAAAACGTAAGGTATATATGTATGATTTAGTTTAATTTAAGAGGTTAAAAGAAATTTTTTGTACATAATTTTAAACTTAAGAAAATTAAAATTTTTGTAATCAAACGGTACTTTACTGTATAATAAGAATATGTTATTCGATATGCGATGTAAAACAACGTTAGGCGCGGTTAGTGCTTGGATGGGCGACCGTTTCAAAGAATACCGTGTCCTCGTCTCATATATCTTCCAGCGGATGTATATCAGTGTATGCGCGGAAGCTATGCAACCTTAGGCGAGGATTGTGTAGGTGATATACCATCCTTCGGGTGGGATGTAAAGCCGTCGGTCCCTCGTCTATTAAATGTTAGGCAAGTAAAAGATCCCTACTCTTCTTAAGGGAAGAGATTCGGCAAAATTTCTGGTTGGGGGTAGCTCGTCTACAGACGTCGGTGATAGGCCTCAGTAGCGGAGATAGACCGACGTTAAATAAATGTAAAAAAAAAGAATATGTTAAATAAAAACCATCTACGGTACAGAGTAGTTCTATAATGTGGAGGTGATATCAGCCATCTGAATCTCAAGTTCAAGGTATAGACATCACCACGATATTTAATTTTGTTATATAAATATGGGGCTGGGGAGGACTTATTTAAAACGATATTATGAAACAGTGTAGTACAGTGGAGCTTCCGCCTTGTTTCCATATTTAACCATTTTGTATCTTTTAATTTATGTGTAACATGTTCATATTTACTGATGCCTTATATAATTATATACGTTAAACACGCCTTTTGGATTTACTCAATTTCATTAATGTTTGCTTTATCCAAGGAAGGGCCATATACGGCATTACAATAGTTAAAATGGCTCAGCACTAGCATATCAGTAATTTTAATTTTAAGGGATTGAGATAAAACATGACGGTGAGGGTATAAATACTTTAGATTAGCGTATGCCTTCTGTGTACTTTTACTTATGGGTGTTTTAAACTGCAAATCAGTATCCAGCTCAACAGCAAGATTTTTTGTCAGTCTAGTACATATTAAGCCCTTGTCAACCACTGTAATATTTATGCTTCAACTCGCTCTTTGTACTTTCCAAATATAAGAACAGATGATTTTTTAGGGTTTATAGTTAGTTTATGACGCTCTGACATTTTAACTAGTTTTTTAGATCAGTATTAATGATGTCATTAGCCTGATCCAAATCATTATGAGAAAATGAAAAGTAAATTTTCGTATCGTCTGCGTATAAGTGTTTAAACAATTTGTTATGTCACATATATAAATACAAAATAACAAGGGACTAAGGATTGATCCTTGTGGTACACCACACGTTATCTTTCCCTTATTTGATATACCATTACATGTCTCCACATTCTGCATTCTGTTGTCTAAATAACTCCTAAGAAAGTTGATTGCACTGTCTGAAAATCCAACATAGTGTAGAATAGAGAATAATATTTCATGGCTAATCGTATCAAATGCCTTTGAATAATCTAATAGTATTAAAGCTGTAGTTTTTCCGGAGTCTATATCCATTACAATATCATCAATAATACCTGGCAAAGCAGTTGCACAGCTATAACCCGCGCGGAACCCGGATTGATGAGGAAGTAGGATATTGTACATATTAATATGATCGCGAATTTGATAATTCATAATTTTTTCTACCACTTTAGACAATACTGGCAAAATATTAATAGGCCGCAGTTCACTAAAATCAGATATGTCATTTTTTTAAGCAGTGGAACTATAGTGATATTTTCCAATACACATTCTAAAAAACAACTATTTATAATATTAGTTAGAAAAGGCAGTATGTAAGGACAGCACAGAAGTAATATGTTTATATTAATTTGATCTGACCCTGTAGATTTAGATTTTATATCCAATAAATATTCATGAATTATCGTCTCAGATACAGGTACAAAGAAAATTAATTCTTTAAAATTTGCTTTTAAATTTCAACTATAAAATTGTAAGAGATCATTATCAGGTGCAGATAAGTTTTTAGAATGTTGTAAAAAGTGTTCATTGATTTCGTTCGGTTTATTTAATATTTTGTGTAGTGTATTCGTATTAACTTTATTATAAATATTTAGTTCTTTTAATTTCTTTCAGATTGTTTTAAAATCACTGCTATTATTTACACAATATTCAAGATAGACTTTTTTCATTAACTATGGCAATGTTTGTTTGATTCCTTATACTTTTGGAATAATGTCAGTGGTGAATGTTTTTTGTTCTATGAAATTTGCGTAGTGCTTTGTCCTTTAATAAAATCATTTTTTGTATATTATTAGTAAGCCACGCCGGTTTATGTTTTTTTATAACAATTTCATTAACAGGGACAATAGCATCAAAGATATTTAAAATTACTTCAATTAAAATATGCAATTTTATCATATAATTTCTGCAAATGATTTTAGAAAATTCCTTATAATTTTTTTCCTTTTATAGCTAACATATTGGTAGACTACTTCACCAATGTTGGAAAGAAGTTGGCTAGGAAAATTAAAAAACCGAAATCTACTCCTCACAGAAAATCTACACCTTATTCATTTTTCTTGACACATACAAATAAAAAAGAGGTTGAGGATATAATAAAGTCATTAAAAATAGGAAATCCCCAGGGCATGATATGATTAAGGCGGAAACACTAAAAGAAATTGTAGGAGAAATTTCAACGCACATCATTTCTAATCAATAAAATACCCTCAGCTTTTAAGACGGCAGTCAGTAATACAGCCCATATTTAAAAATGATGTCAAAACCGACACTTCTAATTGTAGACCGATATTAGTTAATAACTTAGCTAAATTATTTGAAAAAATTTTGAGTCAGAATTAATAATTATAATAACAAATATAACTTGTTTTCTAACAGACAGAAAAAAATATACGCAAGACGCAATTCCCTTTTTATCATCAAAAATAGAGGTTCATTGGTACTAGTCAAAAGTTGTTTAAGCGATCGGAAACAAGTCATTAAAATAAACTCCACCCTGAGGAAATAATGTATTGTTGAATATGGTGTACCGCAAGGTACAGTATTAGGCCTAATACTTTTCAAATGTATTTCAATAACTTATTCAGTATGAATTCTACGAAGCTGAGACTTAGCAAGATCTAAAAATTCACGCAGAGGAGGACTTAAAAAGAATTAAAAACTGGTTTGATTCTAGACTTCTCACCATAAACTTTACCAAAACGAAATACGTACCATTCAGCTGCTATGAAAGGAACACAGATTATTTTAGTTCTCTTAAAATTGGCATAGACACATAAATTGATAAAGACGATTCAATATAGTACCTAGGTATAATCATTGATAAACATATGAAATGGGACAAACACATACACAATGTATGCAATGCCTTAAGAAGTATACTACACAAATTTAAATATTTTAAAACTATTCTAGATATTTCCGACCTAAAAATGATATATTACCCTCTAGTAGAATCAAGACTCTCCTATGGGATATAGTCGGGGGAGGTGTTGTACAGATCTAAAAAACTGGAAATTATTTAAAAATGTTCCTAAAAATTATCTTAAGCAACCCAAAACCTACCCTTCCGAAAATTTTTCTGGGGACGCTAATGTTGTTACAAAAATAGTTTCATTTTGGCGGAAACGATCATTAACTTTTTATTCTTACTTGTCTGGCAGGCCACTGTATAGTACCGTGGTTTTAAGTCGGAGGAAATAACAGCAACATCTGGTGTGTCTCAGGGGTATGATCTCGAGTCCTTGTATTTAGCTATTAATAGCTTGGATTAGAGTCCCTACAAAGTAGAGTCTGGCCATTCGAGATTGGTCCGTATGAAAAGTGGATACATAATGGCGGCGCCAATAGGATTTGCTTTTGTTTTGACGAGTCATTAGACTCAATGTAACAGGTTAAAATTAAAATAACAGTCTGTTACGACTGATTCGGTCACGAAACAATTAATGGTAACGTTATTACTTACATACATTTTTCCACTTTGTCAAAACAAAATACTGCAACCTGCTTTTGACACTTGCAATACATTGTAAACACACAGATGCACACGCGCACACACAAACCATAACCGCCATTATCTATCCATTTGGGTGGAATGGAGGCCGAGTGGCCAGATTCTACTTTATAGGGACTTGGAACTTGGATAGTGCTTAACTTTAATTTTATAACCATTTAAATCGTTTTCAATTAGTATTACCTGATAAGTACTAAAGTAGAGGCAAGAATTCAAGGTATGTATATCATGAGTGACCTCATTGAAAAAATTTTAATACCAGCATATTTTTAAATTATTAATTACATTAAAACAGTAATTCTAGACATCAAGTTATTAAGATTTTTTCAGAAATAAGTACAGTTTGCATTTTTGTCTTGCAGAAATAGATCTGTGACGTGTATCGGTTGAATTCTTGCTTCTAATAAGAGAACTCGCATGAAAATACACAAAAAAGTTTTCTTTGTGAAAGATCGCAAGACCAATCGTTTTTTACAAAAACTGGTTCAAAATATTTCTTGTATGGTCGTATTGTGGCTCGATTTTCGTTAATACCTAAATAAGGCCGACCTAAATTTAAAATATAAGTTGAAAAACCAAAGTAGTGTAGAAGTGCACAAAGAAGTTGCCCTAATTTTGAAAATTTTCAAAAAATGTTAAGATTATTCTTTAATGAATACTTTCCCTCTTGCACCACCTTCAAAAATCATAAAAAATTAAGAAATAAAAAAATTCACAATGGTCCGACTAAAGTCCGTTAAAAATGTGTTTGGTTTCGTTGTTTTCCATTTTTTAATGCTTTCCATCCATTTTTTAGTGATTTCTGTCACAAATTCTATTTATTACCATCGGCAGCTCCGGCATATATTCGAATACACAATATTATTTCCATTTTTGTAGCTTCTACTTAAATTATTATCTGACAAAATTTGGACAGCGAAATCCTATTAAACTTAATCCTTCAACATTTTGACATAAGGGACAATCAAATTGAAATAAAAATAATACATTAAAAACAAAAAATATGTAAATATGATGATATGATATAATAAACAAAAAATAAATTAAAATAGGTTTTTTTACAGATTGCGGCACTAAAGGTCCTCTGTAGTTAAGTTGAAGTCTGGTCGATAGCCGTGGCAATTACGGTTAATCCACACGGGTATCGAACCACGGGGTTCGAATCCCGGTTCCGGCACTGATACTGTCGGAGGAAATGGTTGTATATCCACGTTTTTTCAATGTGTAACCCCCTTCCGCACAAGCCTATGACTTCTGGAATTGGGGGGTCGTCTAATTGCTGTGGTGTTTATTTATTATTATATTTGATAATAATAATCAGTGCGCATAACAATAGAAAAAATATACATTAAAAAAATATATATCTTGTTTATAAAAGTTAAAATTGACATGTATGTAATAATAATAATTTTATTTGACCCATATTTACATTACGATTTTTCACATCTAATTACTTTGAATGAAATAAATACACCTGATTTCAGAACCAAATCGTTTCGTGCCTTAACAGTTTTCTGAAATATCGATATATGTAACATTGACTTGCAAATTAACAAATTAAATACTAGTTTGTAATTGTTTATAGTCTTTAAGTATTCAGGAACGATATATAGATCTTTAGGCCCATGAAACCAATACATTTTTGTATAAATTGTAAATTATGTATGTGGTTTGTTGATGCTCTTAGTTTCCTATTCTATGGACAAATTTGGCTACCTATTTGTATTGAGGATATTACCGTTAGGCCAGTCATTTAAAACATCGTAGGTCGCAAAAAATTGGACTGTTATGATTTTTTGGGATATTGTTAGGATAGATACTGAACACGGATTCGACCTCTGGTTCGGTGAAATAGAAAATCTGGTACGTTGGGGGTTTAGAGCTGAGACCCCAGAGGCGTTCGTGTACTTATTTTTCGATGGGCAAAGTCTCAGGGTTGATTTCTTGGAGTGCTTGTTAGGGTCAACTGCTACACCCTGTATATTGTATTTGCACTACTTTTGGTTCACTTGATTTTAATTATCACTGATTTGACTTTTACAGCTATTTTCGGGTCAACGGCTACACCCTGTATGTTGTTTTTATTGAAATTATACACTGCGGTTTAACGGACAATATAATATTATTTATTCAATTATATTGAACAGAGTTGAATGAGAATTTATTTTATTTTACAAGTTTTCTTTTGGAAATAGTAACTAATCGACAACAGAAATTCTGTCTTAGATTACTTTGAAATATATTTAAAAAAATGTTTAAAAAATAATAATTAAATCGAAAAAATTCACTTTACGATTGAGCCTCGTAGTCTGAGGGAAAATTGAAAAGGGGGCCACTTAAGGCGATGAATTGTATTAAATTGAAATATAAAAAAGGGGCCACTTAAGGCGAAGGGTTCCTAATACTAAAGGGGGCCACTTAAGACGAGGTCTTACAAACTAACTTTTTTTAACCAGGTTTCGGCCTGGAAAGCTAGAAATGAACAGCTTGTCATGAAAAGATTGCTGGGACTGGGAATAAGAAAACCTAGCTAGACGGGAGTATCTACAACATAAGTTAAATAGTAACCGGACCCGTTCAATAGCGTCAGCAGTTATTACACAAAAATTCACTTTTGAAACTCATTTTTTCTCAAGAACACTACGCGAAAACTTAACACTTGAGTCACTGTCAAAACTGAACTTAACTTCGGCTTGTTGCACGCCGGTATTTATACTGATTCGAGAAAGTTTCGTTTTTCGCGCCCCGTCGAGTCTCGCATCTCGTTATAAAGGGCTGGAAAGGCTTGGAATCGCTCCGTGCGAGCGAGGATGAGTCATAGATTACACCATGTTGCGCAATAATGGAATTTTAAGATTTCGAAAATAAAAGTTATATAGGAAAATCGGCAATGAAAATGGGAATTTATTAAAATTAGAATGAAAGTTGGATCTATTTCGGTATAGAAGTTATTTACGTTTTTATTAGCAAAATCTGACGCGACCCCGTAAGGTATTAACGGAGGTCCGATGTTTAAAAGTTGTAAAAGAGTTTGAACGTAGTTACGTATACGAGGGGTGGTCAAGAAGTTTTAAAATTTTGAAAATGAAATTGTTTATAGAAAATTGAGGGATTGAAGCAAGACGTTGAAAATTTGGGGTTAGATAGTGACTTTGTTTAGGTTGGTGAATATACGGGGGCTATATTTTTATGGGACGTTTTTTGTGAATTTTCTTTTATAAAATTGTTGAAATGAATGCTGGGTGTGTGTTTTCGGTGATTTTACGTTATTTGTGAATTATGGAATGTGCATGAATTTTTTCTGATTTTTGTGACCTTGGATGTGGTTTTTTGTGGTAAACTATGTCTGGTTGAACTAATATGAATTTTTTGTTAATTTTGCATTTTTTTATTTCTGTTTTTTGACTTATAGGGGAATACCCTATAACAATACCAGTATTGTAAAACCAGGTTTGCAGCTTCGAAAGCCCTGTGCTAACTGCGCGGTGCTCAAAAAACCTTGAAAATTTCGGGATTTTTCCAGTTTTTGGCTTTAACTTCGAAAAGGTGCATCCTACGGAAGTGTACACTTTTAAAGTAGACCAAATTTGCTACAATTTGAGCGCAATCGCAGATCCATAGGTCAAATAGGTCCCGGGATAAATCGTTTCAAAAATTGGCCATTTTTTCCAAAAAAGTTAGAAATTGTAGTTTTAGCCGTCTTCCGAGCAAGATATCGGCTAAAACACTCTTACGAGGAAAGTCATAGGAACTGAAGTTGTGGAGGAGTTATTTTTCTTTAATTTAAGCATAAGCGGAACCCTGTAAGGCTAATAATTTCCTTATTATCTGGAAAGAACGAAAAATTGTCCCAATGTAAATTATTGCTATTAATGTTACACAGTTACCTATAGAATGTTATAAAAATTACATATTTATAAATTTGATTTATTTATTGTATCACACCTACATATTTATATGAGTCGTAGTTGTGAAATAACCTAGGCCTTATCTTTTGGGTAGGTACCTATCACCTTACGGCTGAAAACTAGTTTTTAAGAACAGTGGAAATTATTGTTTATAAACATAAATGGTATATTCCTATTGAGTATAAAATAGGCGATACCAGTGCATTATACTTTTTTAAAATAACGGGTTTATACTCAATACCATTTATGTTAATTAAAAAATGTCCTATACAAATTTAAAAATTAAAAAACTAAAAAGAAAAGTTAAGTTTACGAAAAACACATAATTTCCTATGCTAGCAATACGTTATCTCAAGCAGAGTATCATATAAACGAGTTGGAATGTTTGTCAGTAGTGAATTATATAAAAAAAGTACAAGACGTACTTACCACATAAACCGTTCTTAGTTAAGACGGACAACAAGGCGTTACTTTGGTTGAATAAACACAAAAACGACAATACCAAATTTACTCGACGGTCTCTGTTATTGCAAGAGCATATAAAATTGAGCACTGTCCAGGCAAAGGAAACATATTAGCAGATTTTCTCAGCCGTAATCCACAAAATCAGTATGTCCAGACCGACGAGGAAGAGGAAAGAATGTTCCTACCAAATTATAAGTGTTCAGAACGTATTTCTGTTTTAACACAATATACGATGATATCGTGGAGACTCAAACGAGGTTGAAAGATATTCAAGACAAGGTCCGCAGTTGGAATGAATTTCAGGAACAATGTTCCGAAGCGGGTCTAATTTTTATGAATAATTTTCAAGTACAAGATGAAAAAATATAATATAAATAAATAAATATAAATTAAGATTTTAAGTTGATAGTTCCAAAAAGGAGAATGCAAGAGCTGATTTACCATTATCACGATCGAGACGAAGCATGTCATCCAGGGCGCAATGAAACTGTAAGAAAGATTCTCATATGCCAATCAGTCAAAACACGACAAGCTCAACCCCCGAGCTCCACTTAAAAGTCATGCACCGCATGACCGCACTTTTGAATAAAAGTTTAAGCGTCGACGTACTTGGACCGTTGCAGAGGACCAAAGGCGCTGAAAATCGAGATCGTCGAAGACGTATTTAGTAACTGGATAGAGGCAAAATCATATATTCAGATTGATGGCAGAACGATCGCCAAATTTATAGACGAGGAAATAGTAGTTGCGAGATTCGGAGTTCCTCGAGTCATAATCATCATCAGTAAATAGCCTGACTGGGCTTAGCATAGTTCAAATGTGCTTTTATTTTTCGATTGCAACAGACACTGGACCGCTAGATGGCGCCTGCTGACTATTTTACATGTCGCTATCCTAAAGGATACCGAAATGTACCGTAATGTAGTCAAGGGATCCTCGTGTCGGTCGTCACATGCCTACCTTGTACTGACGAGAGCCAACAGCTCGAAACTGCAGTCTGCAAGTGGTGTGGGACGACTGGCATGAGAACTCCTTTAAGTAGGATCAGTCTTTCGGCTGGCGTTTGTTGCAATCGAAGCATTAGCGTTTTGATGGTAATATGCAATTATTACACTTAACGCGCCAGGCTTGTAACTAGTAATTCAGCACTCGACGGGGCACATAGCCCGGAGAGTAGCTATTGGTTGCAGTCCGGTTACGTTCCTTATAGTAAAATAAGGATTTACGACGGGTTTACGACTAAAAATATTATTTTTTAATATTCCGCCCTCTAAAAGCAGATTTGAACTATTTTATAAGATGTTCAACAATTACATGAAAATTTTAATAAACTGCTACTAATGTATACATCATTTTTAAATTAATGAAATTGTGGTTCACTTTTAATGTCACGTATACGTCATTGAAGAAAGTTTTGATAAACACGTCTGCATTCTTTCTCTTAGATCGCAGTCGAATCTTCACAACATTGAATTATTGAGAACTGCAAGTTACTTCTAACTTATATACATGTAACTGTTTTAGTGAATAAAATCCTACACATACCTTTCTAATTCACAAAAAAGACAACAAACTTTAGAAAGCCTAGAGTAGTCTAAAGTATAAGTCCCTCACTGCAAAAGCTGCAGACTACGAGATTACAAACAAGTACAAAATGAATAATGGACAAAATAAATAATGGAATGAAGTAATTGAAGTCAAAAAATATTTTTATGTGTCACTAATTGCAAGAACATTAAAAATTTCAGTGAAATTTTATTCAAATTTAAATCAACCTGAATTGTTTAGAGACAATTTTAGATTTTGCATATAGATGACAACAATTACTGAACTTTATAAAACTTTATACCATTTCAGAAATATATCATAATTTAACACCGGCCTGCCCTCTATGTAAGAATGGATGTACCAAGCAGCGACAAAGCCATTTGGGAGGCAAACCTTTCAGATCAGTCAACGTGAACCTGTAATTGCAAGAATACTATATATGAGTCGGCATTACTAATTTATCCGTACAAAATCTATTACCGCTATTTTACATTTGGTTTTGGGATGTAGATTACTGTAATTTGAAAAATCAGTTTCTAACATAACAAATAGTATTCTATAGAATATACCAAACCAAATTTAAATTTTAAATAGATAGTACAGTTTGTAGATGCTTCTGTATCCAAGTTAGATGAACTTTTATCATATTTTAATTTTAATAATATCACTAGAAGTAATACAATAAAATAAATATAAGGCCATAGTAAGTATGTATGCGATGAAGAAATATTTAAAGTTTTGAAAAATTAAAACCCTTAACACTTCATGTATTAATTAAAGAGCTCATCTTGGCTGCTTCAGAAATTTTTTTAAATGTTGGATTTGACCTAGAAAACGTATATATATCTATTATTAAAACACAAGTAAATATACATTAAGTACAATATAGAATGAAGACAAAAAATTATATATAATACATGCAGGGTACACGTAAATATAAAAATAATATAAGAAATGTACAGGTATAAATAAGGATAACATAAAATACACTCACAGAAAAGACATCTAAAACGGAAATATGTGTGCAAATAGAAAATAAACATAAAAATTACATTAATGCTGTTTTAATACACATATAATGGCTATATCAAGTTGGAGTTCAATGTGAGTATAATTAGTAGTCATTTGATATAGGGTAGGATGTTTATAAATATTTGATCTGTGATATTTAACGCAAAATAAATGATTTTACTTCTGGCATTAAATCAAGGAAATTGAAAATTTAACAGAGCCGAAGGGCTTCCCACTGACAACAATACTGTACAAATCACTGGCAATCATTAGATGGTGGGGTGGTTACGTTGATGTAATTTATACTGACCTCCAAGGCTTTTGATAGGCTTGATCATGGTATTTTTTTGAAAAAATTAGCAACTTTGGACTAACCTCGCACTTTATTAATTTCTTTTGTTCATATCTGTCTAATAGGCTATTAAATATGCATTATCGTGGTTTTACATCTGTTGAAGTCTCGGCATCTTCAGGAGCGCCGCAGGGTTCAGTTCTTGGACCCCTACCTTTTTTACTATTTATTAATGATATTTGTCAGGAAAATGAGATATGCAATGGTCTTATGTATGCCGACGACCTCAAGCTATTTACCTCGATCAGCTCATTAAGCGATTGTAATAGATTACAGCAAGATCTGGCAAAAATTAGTAATTGGTGTGATATAAATTACCTCTAAACATATCAAAATGCAATGTTATGTCCTTTACAAGGAAAACTAATTCAATAACTTTTCTGTGTAATACAGGTACTGAAACTGTTAACAGATGTTCTGCATTTGAAAACTTAGGAGTTATTTTTTATTCTAAACTAATTTTGGTTCCACATATTAATTGTATTATAGCTAATTCCAATAAAAAATTTGGGTTTCATTATGAGAAACTCGAGACACTTTAAAAATGTTTCAACTATCATTCTACTATTTAGCTCTTTTGTCAGGCCTAAATTAGAATACGCTTCAGTTGTTTGGAGTCCGAACTATGAAACTCATATTTCCAACTTCAAAAAAGTTCAAAGGAAGTATCTTAAATACATGTCATATAGATCTGATGGTGTCTATCGAGGTGTCTATCCAGCTATTGGCTCCCCTCAATCTGAGTAGTTAACTAGCTTTAACTTGAATGACTTGGCGTCACGACGAGTGTACTTTGCTGTACTATTCTTACATAAACTTTTAACCAACAAAATTGACTGCCCCGAGTTATTTAGCTATATTCACTTCAATCTTTTCAAACTAGTTTGTAAATTTATTAAAATTTTGACCCATTCACTTCATGTGCTCACATTATAATCAATATCAAGCTAAATTTTTAACTGTAAGATTTCTAACATCAGAAGATGCATTTTAGGTAATTAAGTAATATATATGTATATATTTATACATGTGTGTATATCTGTGTATATGTATTTATATGTAAATATGTTAGATTTTGAGATTGTTTTTTCGTTATTCTCAATTGCTATATATGTAAGGTTATATATTGTTCTTACCTTTATTACTTGTATCCTCCTGTCCGTTAATTGGATTTTTATCTGTCCGGGCAGTTGTACCTTTAAATAAATAAATAAATAAATAAATAAATAAATATTTAAATGTAATGTAGTTCTGTCTTTAATGGATACAGCATTATTAAAATATTTTAAGAAGTACTTAAGCTTAATGTTCGTGAATTTGGAGCACATCCTCAGAATGTTTAGTAATTCTAGCATTTAAAAAAAAATAACTTTTTTGGATACCTACCTACTTAGTGTTGGCGAGCACTATTTGTAAGTGCCTTTCACAGCTGTTAGTGAAGATGTTGCTTTGTGGAAGAGAAAACTATGTGTATGAGGTCCCTGCTCAGAAAAAGGAACTTCAGCAGAAGTCAGTCATATACTTCCTCCAAGGTTCTATAACTAACTAAAACTACAAGAGGACTTTGGACTGAATCATAGAAAATAGAATAGAGGTACAATAGGTTTATTTGGTATCAATGAAAGACATCTAATAGCCCCACTCCCCCTACATACATCAATGTATCCACTACTGGTGGTCAAGAAACAGCATAGGTGGAGTAGATGGAAGACTGAGGTAACTGTCATAATTTTATTGATGAAAAACGTTTAATTTCTTCTTTCATGCTACATTATAACCTTCATATTTCTGAAGGAGGATATATTATTTAATATATATTATAGAATTCAGCTTTCTCCAATACTATTTGCTTAAGCAATATTAATGAGATATAGTTTCCGACATTTCAATGATTCACAAGTGAATGACTTTTATTGTAATAAATAAATTCGCATTCCAAAAATATGCTACGCTGTCGAGAATATATTTCTGAAATATATTTGACATTTGACTGTCCATATTGCAACAAGAGATTGTGGGAAACATTGCAATCACTTTAATGACAACATATATTCCTACAAAATGTCTACATACCGACGAACTTACTACTTACAGGTAATTAATAATAATTTGGCAAACAGAAAGTAAACATCCTTCGACGGAGCAACAATACTGAGGTAGAGATTAGTAGTAACAACGTGTCAGTCATCATAACCATACACTGTTCTCTACGTAAGGCGTCTGGTTCTTAACTGCACAGAAGTAGTACGTTCAGAACGTCGATTTATAGAGCCACTGCAGACTAACGTCCGAAAAAATCACAGTCGAGACCGCCACAGAATATTTGTCAAATTTGAACGCTGAAATTTTCGGCTTTTTCCCAGTTTCTCCCGGTCTTCCCGATTTTCCTAGACCGTTAGATGAGAATCCTATAGAATTATTTAGAAAATAATATTCTTTTAATCTATTTAGAATTATACTATGGTCCAGTCTAAATACTTTTGAGAAATCAATTTACAATGACATATCTACTTATTACAAACTGTACAATATATTTAAAATATTTCACTCAAAGTTTATCATGTTTACAGACAGACCGATAGGCGATAGACACATTCTTGATGCAATAGAAATAAAATGCTTATTGCTATCGAAATACCATTATCTCCACACCAATATTCCTCCTTCAGAGAGGTTTTCAATCACATATTACTTGCCGTAAGGTACCACTGAATAGATTAGAGGGGGTGGAATACGTGTTGTCCTTTCACATTTATGGACAGGCAATATTTCAAAAAACTATTCTAAAAATAGTTCAAATAGTATCTAACTGAAGAAAATCAATTTATCATCGATATTTATTAGTCAGGCAGTCACACACTCAGTACTACGCCGTTGTTCGTTGGGGGTGGACGCATGTTCAATTACTAAATTCACGATGTATACGTGTCGCAGCATCTAAAAAATATAATGTTAAAAGAAGAACTTAACAAGCTCAACATTATATAAAAGAAAATATCATCAGTTCTATGTTCTGTGTAAGTAGTAAATATCTATGAAAATAACATAAACAGAATCTTAAAGCTCTGTATTTGACATACAAAGCTTTGAAAACGGAAAGAGATTACTTTCCGAAACGTCAGCTAAATACATTATTTCTGTGTTTATTCCGATTTATATTATTTGCAAAACATAACCTCTGACTTTTCCTTTGGCGTAAACGTTACGGGCGCAGAGACTTTTTTTCCAATAATTCTATTATTTTGTAGATTCGGTGATGTGTTTTGAAGAGGATAATAATACATGTGGTAGAAAACCCAAATAATAGGAAAGAATATTCGAAGAATGCCACAAATAACTTTCAGACCATAATTATTCTCATGTTTATAAAAGGCCTAATAACTCGGTCCTAAGAAGCGTGATAAAATAATGTTTTTAATATAAAATACATTCTTAAAATGACAAAATAATTTTGAAACAAAAATATTATAATGAATGTTCAAATAGGCCCCCTTTTTGAGTTGAACAATAACCTAATTGATTATAAAAACTTTCCCTGACATTTAACAACATATTCGGGCTAATTTGTTCGAAAGCATTTGCATTTCGAGATTATTAGCCCTGTTCTCCTGAGAGCCATAAATTTGAGATTTTATATGGCCCCATAAAAAAGGCATCTGGAGCCAAATTAGGTGATCTGGCTGACCATAAGATGGTTCCCCGTCACTAAATTAACGATCTGGAAATGTAATGTTCAAAAAATCCAGAGCTGCAGCATAATCATGAGAACCACAATCATTTTTTTTTTAGAATCCTTCTTGCCGTTACTTGAATCTATCTCCTCAGCAATTGCTTTAGCAAAAACTGTAGGACTTTGATTAACGGTGGCCAAAACCATTACTTCCTTCATTTCAGTATCATTCGAAGTTTTTTATGATTCGACTGGTTGTGTCTAGTGTAGGAGAAGGCCTATTTGGATACGTAATTTGAAATATTTCTTTAACTGCACGCATTGAATGGCAACCATAATACCACTTAATTATTTGGATTTTTCGGTAACCTGATAACCATCCATTTTCTTAAATTAACAATGTATAATATCCTACAAAACAAACGTTTGCGCGTCTGCTCAAAGTGGAATAAATATAAATACCTTCATATAGCATGCGATAAGCCCCAGCCGTCTCGATCGAGCCCCCAACCCCACATTCCTTTGTATTGTTTATTCAATCTGAATATGAAATGTTTAGATACCCATAAATTCGTCCGTCACAAATGTGTTTTCCTTAGCGATTGTTTCTAGCTATCCTATATAATTTGGAATTCCCAGTTACTCTTCGAAATTCCTGTCATTCTCCCCGTTTTTTTCCAATTGAACTAAATTTCCGACTTTTCCTGGTTTTTTTCGATTATTTTCTGTGGCACCGCTATGCAACGGTCAGTAGGGCCGTTTAGTTAGTCGAAGAGTAGTTGATCGCGCAATGAATATTGAGCAGGTGATGGTGGCTATCCATTTTCACCTCACATAAAGCTAGATGTACTCTGCTGGCCATCGCGACTTGCTTCCTACGCACTGGCTGCAATGACCTTCAAGCCCCGACGGAGTCACAGCGACGCGCACGCGACTTACCAGGATGTGTACCAAGTATTGGCATTGAAATTCCTGGTTTTTTCTCGATTCCTCCAGGTCCTTTCCTACGATTAGACAATCCGCAAATCCAAAGCTGATCCAGATCCAAAGCTGAAGCAAACCCAGGTCCATTACTTACAGATATTGGCAGCGCGGAAGCTGGGGATTACCCAGTACAGTAAAGATAGTGAGATCAAGCGTGGTCCCATACAATATCGTGCTGTCGTCCAGTGTGCCACTGCGCTAGTAAATAAGAGACATATTAAGGATTAAAGCCTGTAAAATTTTAGAAAATTACTAACGAATAATGTAAATGAATTAAAAGTATTTTTATCAATGTAAAATCGGCAAACAAAAATTTATTCTCAGAAAAGGTGTTGGTACATGAGGAAAGAAACTAGTAGCCCTAATTTTCCCCATAACAGATAAAATATTTGAAAGTTTTTAAGCATAATCTGGAGTGACTCATTTACTAACTTTATGATAGGGATTATAAAACAGGTTACCTGTGCAGTTGTGTCATGCCCGCCGCATACCAACCTAACGGGACGCACCTTACCTCACCTCTCAAGTCGACACACCAGTACAGTGTAGAGTTACCTGAGTTAAGTGTTTGTGTTTTAAACAGTGTTAAAAATACAAAATGAAGTGATATTTTTTAAGTCACAAGTGCCAAATTTCGGATAGGACTGCTTTTAATTGTAAGTACTAAGTGAGAACTATCAATTTTCAAACAACACTGGGATATTTTACTTATAATTTATTCCTAAAAAGTCACATTCTTGAGAAAATGTCGTGATATCAATGCAAGATTAGGAGCGAAACCTGAAGATAAGAAATTCATTTCGCCTGGATTTTTAATTCAGGATAGTTTAGCTTTGTGAAAGAGAGATCAAGAACAATATGTCAAAGAACTTTTGACAGGAAGGAAGGATCTCTGTATATAACTGAATGTTAATAATCGTTAAAATTCTTAGGCCAAATATATCAAAAACTTTTCATTGATACAATAAAACTAAACAACTACAACTTATTCAATTTACCTGTGAGCAACACTTCTTGACGACGTAAAAGTTTAAAGTTAACCTTGGTCACTCTTAGGAATTTTTTTACATGACACTTCGCGTATGAATGCAAAATATTTATGGCAGTGTGGAAAGAATACCTGATTTCATGATAATATAAAATGTATTTACAGCAAGGCTGGTACCTGAATTTGTTACGGTCTAACTCGGTATGCATAAAAATTGTCTTCAAATAAATACAAAAATATTACAGACAGCCACAGCAGCAGTAAACAGGTTCTGCTTTGGTATGAAAGCACAGAATTTATAATTAATTTTGGTCATTAAGTATTTAATGACTTATGACAGATATTAGATAATTATCTATTCTATAATAATTATTAATGAAATAAACAATTCCGAATGCAGTCTATGTCATCCTTTGATTATTTTATTTACACTGAAATAACAATGTATAATTTCAAACTAATTTCTATGTAAATAAGTAGAATGAGAACAACCAAATGTGTTTACATTATAATATTTATAAAACCGCCGTTAAAGTTGGGAAAACCATCTCAACTTCCAGATTTGTATCCAATTGACGATATTTAAAAGACGAATGGCTAGATAATATACTTTATTAGCCCAGTGTATTATGCAAAAGAAGGAAATATGTTTTATGTGTACGTATGTATATACGTATATGCAAGTGTGTCAGGGTTGCCAACATCCCTGCAAACATTTTCTATAAATTAGCTATAACTCGATTTGATAAAAGTCTAATTTACTTATTAAGGTACTTATTACGTACAACTGATTAGAAAAAGATACCTCCGATTTAAATTTACTAAATGGTTCCAATTTAAATTTACGTAAATTATACCAAAAAATCTACCTCATACACAAATCTGTTTAAAAGTAACTTTAACCAAATCAGAAAGGGAAAAACTACTAAAATAAATTACCAAAAATTACCCCAAGTGTAAATTTCATTTGAAGTAAAATTAGGTACCGTAATTAGGTAACATTTACCTTTTTGACAACTCAAAATCTACTGGATAAATTTGGTTGGAAATCCTACGTACCATTAGGTTGATATCGTAGAAAAAATTCTACCTTGTTTATCTACTTAATTTAAACCTAATCTGGTCGATAGCCGAGTGGGTTAAGGCGCGAGGTGGCAATCGCGATTAATCACACGGACATAGCACCACCGGGTTCGAATCCTTGCTCCGGCACTGTCGGAGAAAATGGTTATTTGTCCGCGTTTTTTCAATGTATAACCCCCTTCCGCACAAGCCGCCCTGGCTTCTGGAATTGGGGGTTGTCTAATTTCTGTGGTGTTTATTACTATTATTATTATATATTAAATATTCGATTACTCATTTAGTTGATCTAAAAGTCATCCTGAAGAAATAATTAACTTTTTGTAGCAATTACCTGGAAAATCTATCTTAAAGTAAATTCGACTATAAACCACTTATTTAAAAACTAGCATAACCTATTTGTAAAGTTTATGTTATTCAAGTTATTTTAACAATTATTAGGTTGTTTAGTTATTGTCTTCGTCATTATTCTTGAGAATTTCGGCCATTTTAAAAAACCATTCAGTCGTAAACTTGATTCAGTCGTGGCGTAAACAGAGAAATGAGCCCGAAAAACAATAAATCTTATAAACATATTTACCTCTTACAAAGAGCTCGTCTATACCTCTTTCGACTCGATATTCACTCTAATTCACTTGTCAACACACATCAAATAAAAATTTACACTTAATAAGTGAAATACACCAATAAACAGAGTGACCTAAATATGTTGTATTTACCTATAGATAAATTTTTGATAAAACTTACAAGTGAATAATCCTTTAAAAGTAAAATTAACCAACATGTCGTAAACTATAAGGTAATTCAACTTAATAAAAAGCTACCTATAAAATTCCTACAATCCCATAGTCATATTAACTTTTAGGTCGAATTAGTCATATTTTCTTAGCATAGTTAGTGTACGATTCCAAAATTCAAATTTTCAAAATGAACATATCTAGAACAAACTGATGAAACTGCCAAAAATACAAATGTTTTTTAAAGTCATACGCATAACATAGCTTTAGCTCAGAATGTTATTATATTTTTATATTTTCTTATTAAAGAGTATTTTGGAGGGGCATTGATATTTTTTAAAGTAGAGATGTTAATGTGGCCGACAAAATTTCCTTCCATTGATCCATTGATTTCAACAAGCGTGAAGTGTAGATACGTCGCAATTACATTACATATATTTTTTGTCATCGACATTTATTCATTTTGAATCTTTACTGTGAATTGGGTATATGTTTTATTTGTGTTGGTGACTTCCAACAATATTTCTACTGGTTATAGATAAAAATACCAAATAAGTATAAAATTCTTCCTTTTATACTCTTGGAGTCACACGTCATCTGCAAATATGTTCGTAGTTTCTACCTAATGCTAGTTAAACCAACGTCGAATTGAGGTTAAACTGACGTCAAATTTCCCTAGACAGGTATTACTAACCAAACGTACTGGGCTACTACAATTTGGATTTAGATGTATTCTACCTGTTTTGGTCATTATGACCAAATTTCGAAATAGTCTTATTCTCCACTTATGTTGAATCCACGTCGCGTTAATGTATATTTTACTTAAATATGATTAAATCTAATTTTTCTAACTTATTATCAACAGTTGTTTGTAAAAAGTTATACCGTATTTATCAATAATAGCACTATTTATAAATATTTAAAAAATATTGATATATACTTAACAAAAATTAAAACTAATGTTGCATGTAGGTAAGTGATAATTTTGCATTAAATATCAATAAAAATGAAAATGATCATTTTATTCAAAGTATAAAAATAATAAAATTGTAGAGGTAAACTATTATTTTTCATTTGTTACGGGCAAGAACAAAAAATAAAATCTTTTTCACAAAATAAAAATGAAAAAATCCATATGGAATATTGTTTCTATATAATAATAATAAATAAAATAAAAAACATTGCTTGGCTAATTTTAAATTGGCCTTATAGTCAATCTTTAAACAAAAAAAAAATATATCAAATTCTTTCAGCGCACTAGTGCCAATTTGCCTCAAATTTTTGAAATTTCAAAATTCCGGCAACTTCAGGTGGTAACCCTATATACATATATGTATGTGATTGTTTACATGTTATCTTGTACAGCCTAAATCTCTGGAACGATGTTGAAAAATTAGGTACTGAGAGGTCCACCTCAATTGTGTGAGAGCCATTTTTAAAAACTAAATACCGAATGTATATTGGAGAAGGTTTTGGTTTATCACAAGAGCTTTTTATGGACATTTTTTAAAAGTATATTAATAGTGTCTTTACTTATAACGCTATAACGTAGCTTTTTTTTAGTTAGAAAATTGAACCCAAATTCACTAATTTCCGCTGAAATTGTCATAGTCCCTCAAATGTCCATTATAGTGTAAAGAAATATTTTCATAACTACTTTAATTTCATTAAATACATTTATGTGAATTATAATTACAAAAACGCCTTTATTTTACTTCTCCTTCGCAAGAATATAACGTAGGCATTTTTTCAGGGTTCGTCGCCTATGCGACTATCGCAGTCTCCAATAAAAACGAATAAATTAATAATAACACAATGTTTGTTAACATTTTCCTCTTCCTTTTTATACGTATTTAGACATCTAGTCGGAATTTAACAAAATGACACGTAGACACAAGGCGTGTGTTTCATGAAATAAAAATATATAATGTGAGTAACACTCCAACTATTAATTATGTGGGTACTTATGAGGCAACCACAAAAGATTTACTTAATACATTCTTCGGGTTTGCCTTTGAAGCTACCATTAGTGTTTCCTGTCATATAAATTTTTTGTTACAAGAAATATGTTGAGATACTCTGCGGGCTGACCATGCCCTACTGAAAATAAGAATTAAGAAATTAGCTCATGATTCGTACAAAATATCTAGGATATTATGTCAAAATATTACGAAAGTTTCTTTCCGCGATTGTAAATAGATCGACAGAGAAGTTGTTAAAAATAATATCCAATAGGGTAAGTTGCTGTTAAAACTTTATTTTAAATTCTATATGAATTCTAGTTTATGTAGATTAAAGTAACTGTACTTTAGCAAATCATGCAGATTTGCAAAAAAAAAAATAGGCACGATGTTGAGAAAAACTTAACTTTCGAGAGATAATTTCGACGATTTTTTTTTAACGTTTATTTAACGTCGGTCTATTTCCGCTACTGAGGCCTATCACCGACACCTGTAGACGTGCTATCCCCAACCAGGAATTTTGCAGAACCTCTTCCCTTAAGAAGAGTATTAATATTTTATTTGCCTAACATTTAATAGACAAAGGTGTACTATTCTCGCTTCCCTCTGTATAACTAAATGGAGAAAGGGCTCCCTCTCACTGTAGCATTAAGAGTCGATTCCGTTGTGCCCGGGCATTCTACATTATCTGGTTTAGCTTGTTCTCTTCACCAAAATCCAAGGGATGTTATACCCTCTAAATTTCCTCTCCTGGTGAATGAAATAACAATGATTTTTTGAGGGCTTATGAGTCCCTCTTTCAGCCGTGTTGGCATCATTGGGGGCTGATTAAAACTGATTAATCAGAAGTAGCACACTAAACAAAAGAGTAGAAATCCGGATATTATCTTCCAAACATTTGATATTCAAGATTTCTTTTCCACAAAAACAACAAATTCTGGTGGACTGCTTGAATTATATTTACTGCATGATCAATCCAAATTTGTGAAAAGCATCAGCAATTCATCATCCACAAGATCATTCATTTATGACCCCTGAATTTTACCCAAACAATTTTATTTCTGATTCCTTTACATTATATTCGGAGTAATATCACTTAATATAATTGTAATTTTCACACCACGTCTAGAATCTGATGTGTGTGAAATTGGTCATTAAAACTGAACAGTTTAAATAATAATATAATTTTTTGGCAAGAACTGTAATTGAATAAAATAATGGAACAACTTACTTTTATTCACTGTAAAATAAGCAATTTAGATTAAAATAAAAGTTTTGTGTTTTTTATTACTGTTTTTAGAGAAATGTGTATATATTTCGAAGTTAAAAATATATATTTTTTTGTGAAACATAGATTTGCCGAGAGGAAATTATTCAACATTCAAAATCCGGAAATTATTTTCAACTAGCAACTCACCTGTGTTCGCTCAGTATTATGTCAGGCTTTCTCTTATTTACCCTATTCTATTTTGTATTATACTGATATCAGCAATGCAGCCATAAAAAACATTGGCTCTAATATTATGACAAATGGTTGTAATATGAAAGAAACAAAAAAATCCAATGGCAGGGGCCAGTCGGAAAGGTAGATTTCGTCCTATATTGTTGTTGTGTAGTCTTCAAAATATGCATAAATCACGCTTTTTTAAAAATTTTCTATGTGTTTTAGCAAAAAGTGTTTTAGACAAAAGTTGTAGGTCTAGATAAGTACTATTTGACGATGTATCATCGTATGTACATGTTTGATTCGAAATAAAATTTTGAGAATTTTTTTAAGACTTTGAACCGCCGCCATTTTGAAACAATGAAAGCGGTCTGGCTCATCTTGGAATATATCCAAGATATGGACTCAAAGTATATGCCTACCAAATTTCGTTTTGATCCGTTGACAAATGCGCCCTCTGTTCGCAAATTTCGTTATGTAGCTCATATCGGGTGTAACAGGATCATGGTATACCCCCCTTTTCTCCTTTAATTTTGAAGATAATTGATTGAAATTTACGATATATTACATACATAATAAGCGGCGCTTTTTTACATCAATTGTTTTTTTTTCACTTCCGGTTTAGCCGGAAGTGACACTAGCTTTCACAAGGTACTAGTGTTCAATTGTCATGAAACAGATAGATATTTAAATGGAACACTCAGTATATTATTGCATTTTTGAATTCTACATATTTAACGGGATTTCGATTTTTGTAGCATTACACGGGCCATTTAGAATAAATCGGAACCGTCATGGCACACTTAAATGGAAAACTAAAATTTATATTATAAAAAAAAAATGATGTTTGAAATATCACTTATTTGGCATCGTTGCACTCAGAAAATTATGCAGAATTACGTGTTTCATTTAAAAATCGAAAGTTAGTGTCACTTCCGGCGAAACCGGAAGTAAAAAAATCAATTGTATGCCAAAAAGTGCCGCTTATTATGTATGTAGTATATCTTAAATTTCAATCAATTATCCTCAAAACTAAAGGAGAAAAGAGGGTATACCATGATCCTGTTACACCTGATATATATAAACTTTTGCCCGGGAGGGGGGGGGAGGGCATTTTTGGGGTCTGGGGACCATAATCGAAGAAACTATAGTGAAATTTTCCCGAAGTGACATGCTGCACTCTGCAATAGGTAGATGAGAAATGTGCCTAAAAGCTTTGTTTACACACGCTAGTGAGGAACTTAAATATTTAATTCAATCTGATTTAAATAAATAAGGATAAAGATAGTTATTGTTCCGAGTCGATTAAGGTTCATAGTATAATGCTAAGAAAATGTTCCTCTTATTAGTAGAAGTAGAAGTTTTATACAGTGAAGTCCATAAGTAACGGATAAGAAAATGGCATGCCCGTTCTTCCGATTTGACCCCGCTTGACTATTCCTTATGGGGTATCACGCGCTCTCTCGTTCCATTTAAAAATTTGAAACGGGTAGCTATCATTCTAAGGAGTTGACGGGGAGGTATAAAATTATGCTCAATAAATGTCATTTTGAAGTGTTTTAGTATTTTACTCATAAATTGTTTTTTTTATGGTGAAGGGGAAATCCTACATGGACACCCGGCACTAGGGTCTGCCGCGCCGGGTAGTGTCGGACTTTTACCGACTAAAACCCCTCCTGGATCAGTGTTTCCACGTAACCTGGAACTACTTTCGCTTTCCATCAGGCCACGGGTCATTCTTCTTTTATTGGTGTTAGTAAAACTTCCCACGTGTTCCCTTACATCCCCCATCTGTTAAAGCAATTAGGGGTTCGGGGCTAGATTTCTTCTATCCTCTTCCTTTGTCCTCATTATTCGATTTAGAGCATGTGCTACATTTTCCCAGTTCTCCTCCGATTCCAGCATATACCTAATTAGGTTATCAGGGTTCCAATAGTCTCCTGATCTCTCGGTCCTCCACCGGTTGCAGTAGAATACGGTATGTTCTGCGTCGTCGTTCTCCCCACAGTACACACACTCCCGTGTGTCACGTGAGAGCCTGGGTGAGGTGGAAGCTCATCTCTCCATGCCCCCTCTCCATACACGTTCTTATATTTGGAATAAGTCGTCTTGTCCACCTCCCTTTAGTTGAGTTGAGTCTGCCATCTCTCGAGGAGTCTCTCCCTTGCCTCTTGATTCTCCGTCCCTTCATATACCTCTCTTCTCTCCTTGGAGTAGTTCTATCGGGGGGACCCCGCTAGCACCAGGACTGCTTCATACGACACAGTTCTGTAAGCACTGCAAACTCTGAGTGCAGCACTCCGCTGTACTCTCTCAAGCCTCCTTCTGGTGCTCTGTACCGCCATCGAACTCTCCCATACTGGGGCCGCATACAGTAAAATGGAATGCACCACACTGCATAGTACCCTTCTTTTGCTAGCCTTGGGCCCATACGTGTTACTCATAAGCCTCCCTAAGGCGGAGGCGGTTTTCCCTGCCTTTTCTGCTGTCTTCAGTGCATGTAACCCATTGGTTAGCCGCAGGTCTAACCATATTCCTAGATATTTTAAGCCCCTGCTAGGTCTAATCCCCACCTGCCCTACTCTTACTGTGAAGGGTGGTAGAATTATTTTCCTCGTAATGATGATGCACTCTGCTTTCTCTGGGGCTAGTTCTAATTGCACCCCATTTAACCACCGCTCTATTCTTCTAATGGTTTCATTTACCCCTGCCTCTACTCCAGCCACCCAGTTTCCTGTAGCTGTTATGGCCAAGTCATCGGCGTACCCTGTCATCATAACACCGCCCGCCAGAGGCAGCTGTACGACGTCATTGAACATTAAATTCCACAGGGTCGGACCCAGAACCGATCCCTGTGGAACCCCGCAGGTCACCTTCTTCCAGAGTGCGCCGTTTTCTGCCTCCCATCCAATTCTTCTGTTCTTCAGATAGCTCTTAATGATTCTGAGCAAATAAGGAGCTACTCCCACTCTCCTCAGACTACTGACAATCTCAGCCCATCCCGCCGTGTTGAACGCATTTCTAACAGCCAGGGTCACTACTGCACAGATCCTTTTAGAGTTCATGGCCTCCCTCGCAATCTCCGTAATCCTCCTTACAGCATCCACCGTCGATTTGCTTTTCCTAAAACCGTACTGATTATCCGCCAATCCCCCTTTCTGCTCTATTTCAGTCTCTAGTCTTCCCAATACAGTGTATTCTAGCAAACTTGCTCCATGCGTTCAATAAACACAGTGGCCTGTAAGAAGATGGTTCCTCTGGCGGTTTATTCCTTTTTGGTATCAATACCAGCCTTGCTTTCCTCCATCTGTCCGGAAAAACCCCACTCTCCAGCGCCTGATTCATAATTCTCAGGGCAACCACGGGACACTCCTCTGCAACTATCTTCACTATCTCGGGTGGGATAACATCTGGGCCCAGAGCTTTACCACTTTTAAGCCTGCTACAAGCAGCCTTAAGCTCTTCCTCTGTAAAGGGGGGC